>JAOPSE010000040.1:3566965-6130000 GCA_029449295.1 Zea luxurians
CAACATAATCTAGATCTTGAAGAAAGAAATAAAGAATAGCGACTGTTGGAAGAGTTTGTACAAAAAAGCTAGAAGTTTTCTTACTCATTTGACAACATCATCAAACAATGACCATGGGTACTCAAGCACTTCAAGGTACTTCAAATGCTCAGTATCGGACTTATCTGAAGTTCTTTGCTGCTAATGATTAACGAAAAAATGTGAACATGAGAATATACATAACAAAAATGATGGCACGTTTACAAAGAATGAGTAATCGAGGATCTAAGAAATTGCACAAAATTATAACCACCTCGTCACAAATTCTGCTAGTCAACACTGAATATGTATGTATAAAAGAAGTCTATCACATTCACATATTTGAAATAAAGAGAAAAAAGGAGATGTTCAGAGCTGAAATCTCTCTTCATAGACCAAGCTAGTGAGATCACACCTAGTTTCCGCTAGCAGGTAAAAAAAGATTTGCTTGGTCAAAAAAATAGAAATAGAAGATAAAGATAGGTTACCTGGACAGATGGAGCATAGGCAGCAAGTGCCTAAGAAACTAAACACCTCCTTTGCTCTTTGTCTGTCTTGTTTACCGCCGGAGCCAGCACAAGTCACAGCACGCAAAAGCTGTTCGCGGATAGCACTTGCTCACCTATTGATGGCTTAGGGTCGAGGAGCGCAAACTCGGCGAGCTTGTCGTCGGGCACGACCTTCTTGGTACTCTGTATATATCATACACGAATATTGAACACACCCTAAGCAACATAAGACCTCACGGATTCCATGATCAAACACCTCATGGTAGTGAACCCTCCATGCAATATCATAGGATGCATACAATGATCTCCACCTTAGTACATCGGAACCGATAGCACACTGAACTATAATTGCCACCCACTATTGACAAGAAAAAACTATTAACAAGATGTGCCTCCTTTAACTCTTCTAATTTTGTCTTGATAAAAGTCAGATAACATGATTGTCATTAGCACTAAAATCATCCCATCCTTATATTTATCAGACTCACTCTTTGATAATGAAAAGTTAAACATGAAGCACAAGGGCACCAGAAGAATGAGTAAAAGAAAATTTAATTCCTTTAATAACAAATCCTAGTGCAGTGTAATGCAATATAGCACATAGAATCCTAAAGATACCAAAATAATTATATGATCCTGAGGGAGGCATATCATTGTAAGCCTCTTCAAACATCTTATCCAATCTAATCCTGCAAAATGGTTTATGTCATCTTGCATGTACCTGAAAAGCACTGTTTTGAAGACCCTCTATCCAAGACATCCCTTATGATGATACACATCAAATAAATTGCCAACACAAATTGTAGCACTGTAATGATCAGTCCAAACCTTGTCCACCAAAGCCATCTCTTGTATTGTAGTTGTTCACATAAAGCTTCAGATACTATTACAATAATGGATATGCATTATGTTAATATATAAAATGCTATAAGGCGACCACTTAAAAACAATATGAGAAAAATATCATTAACGAAGCAGTAATGCAATTGCTCCATGCTGGTGAAGATAAACTACCAAAAAGAATTCTCAACAACATTTCTTATAGTAAGTTTAGAACACACTTTTGAGCAAAAAAAGGAGCAGCCGAGAACACCATTACCAATTTTCAATGACTAATGATCTCCCATGAATCGTGATAGAGACAAAGATGTCAGTCAGATATGGTAATGCTGCAAGCTGCACACACGGAATGTATGAACACAACCCTAGCTCTTCCAGTCTGCATAATGAAGTAAATTAATTGCACAATGTTATACACATACATATTTGTACACTACCGAAGTGCATGAAACATATTTTGAGCATCATAAGCATATCCAATTTCCTGAGAACACAATACATGCAACATTATAGTTTCAGTCCAGAGAGCAAACTATCACACCCTAGAGCAAAAATATTTCATGGATTTGAGCACAACAAACATTAACACAACAGAACTATCAATTCAAAAAATAATAGAAAAAGAACTAGCAAACAAAGAGAAATGGGAAATGTAAGGCGACATCCCGTTAATTCTTGAAAGAATTGTAACAGAACTCGACTGACCTGAGGGATCTGTGTTGTGCTCGTAGACATAAACCCTAAACCCTCCCTGCGCAGATCACAGTAGAAAGAATGAGCTTAAACCCACTTCACCGCGCATATCGAGGCACATCAGAGTGCTCACGAAGAAAGTGTCCATTAGGGGCTTCTAGTGTGAGAAGTTATTGCGAAAGCTTGTAAAAAAATATTAGGCACAAAAACAGTGGATTGACAATAGACAAATAAATTCTGTACTATTTTCTATCACTACCATAAACAAAATAAGAAAACAAGAGGATATAATTAAGTAATATGCATCAAGAAAATAACATGAACCCCATGTTAACCATAAGTAAACAACACATATCATTGTTTGTTGCTAGATGTAAACACATTGAGAAGCACGAAGCACCGTCGAACCCTTCAACAAGCATTTTATTTTTGCCCCGTGGTTGGTGCTGATTAGCACAGCTATGCACATTCACACATAGATCCAACAGGAGCAACAGCTCAGGCAAACATTTCATCAATCACCTAACACACGCCCCACGTAGAGACAAACACAACCACTTTCAGCTTGGTGGCATGGCAAACAGTACCGTTGTTCTAGATGGAGCACTCACACTTGATGGCTAGGTTGAAGAGGCCATTGTCGATTTTTGTGCCATCCGTGGCGGCCATGGTGCAGGGGTCACCGTTGATGTTCCATGCCGTTGAATGGACGACGACTCCTAGCCGTCTAGCACCCGTCCTAACCTCTGATTAACTGCATCCGCTCCTTGGTCGGGCGTCGGCGGGAGGGGTGATCCCATCGTGGGGGACGGCGGGGAGCAAGGTTGCGGATGGGTGGGGGATGACACGAGGGTGGGGGTGGCGGCGGTGGGGTGGGGACTGCGGGATGTGCCTTCCATCGTTGCGCGCTGCGGGCATGTCAGACTAGCGGGGGTCCCGGGTGAGGGGCGTGGACAACGGTGGTGAATGGATGCTGGACAGCATGGTGAATGGCGCGGTCTCCGATGGGTAAGCCGATGCGCGCTGTAGATGTGCCATGCCGGAACCGGTGGGGAAGGGCGCGGTCTCTGGTGGGGAAGGGCTTGGATGCGGTGGGGAAGCACGCTGTGGGGGCATGGTGAAGGGCGCTGATGGCTAATTGCTCTGCCTGCGCCGCGCATGGAGGTGGGCGTAGATTGGAGGTGGTCGTCGACTGCGGCAAGGATGGCTCCATCGCCGTTGAAGGCGGCCTGGGGTCGGGCGCTGATTGCTCTACCTGTGCTGCGCGTGGGGATGGGTGTGGAGGCAGGCGTTCATGGGAGGCGTGGCCTGCGGGGGCGGAGGCATAGTGAGGTCGGGTGGACGCCCTCAATAGAGTCATATGGTGTAGTAGAGACTACTGTTGGTCACGTGGTAGAGAGATACATATTCCAATTCCCCAAATTGAAGGGATCCAGACTTGTTGGCCCCTAAGTTTAATTGCTCTACTTTTTGATATCACTTTTTTCACATAAGCAAAAATATCATGTAAACAGTCTTATAGCACATTATTATATTTGCCCTTAGAAACGACGTTCGGCCACAATAAGGAAAAGAATAGGTGGGTCATCCCGCCTCCGGCCCACAGGACAGACATCCACGCCTCCTCCCGCCCAGTCCGCGTCCGCCGCGGGGTCCCGTCTCCCGCCAGGTCCGGTCCAAACCTGCCCGCCAATCCTATCTCTGTTCCTCCCTCCCCTCCCTCACCAAACCGCACGTCTAGAAGGACGGCCAGCCACGTCGCGGGAGTAGCTAGCTAGCCTACCAGGTCACAGCAGCCAGCCAGCCACCAACCCCTATCTGGCCGGCCAGCGGTGACACCCACGGCACGGACAAGGAGGGAATTCCGTGCGTGGACGCCTGATGTGATGTGCCCCTGCTGCGCGAGCGCAACACAGCGGTCGGCAGGGGGCATCGCGCTGGCCCCACCGCCAGGCTGGCCCGCGTGTCGGTGGGGAATTGGAGCCCGGACGCAGAGATTTTTTTTTTTCCTCCGGGGCGGGGGACCACGCCGCTCAGATCCGATTCGCTCTCCTGGACGGGGTGGGCCCCGCCGGCCAATTCCGCTCTGTTTCCCGATCTCCGTACCGGTCGCGTGGTCCGATTCCGAGACCGACGCGGGGCGACCGGTTCGTCCGTCGTGCTTGGCTGGCTGGCTGGACTTCGCGGTGCGCGCCCACACGCCGCATCCCGTTCTCCTCTTGCTTCTCCCGGCACCACCTCAATCCTCCCCGCCCGCTCCCCCGTCTGTGAAACCCGGTCCACGAGGCTCGTGGGAGTCACCCACACAGAACGGGTCACGAGACCGCGTCGTGTACCGCAGCCGCTTTTTCGGGTTTGTTGAGCAATACTGTTTTTTTTTCAAAATAAAAAAAACGCCGCGGTCCATGCATATTTTTTCAGATCAGGCTCACAAAAAGGCGGAAAAGGGCCGTGTTCAAACCGTACGGCGCGGGAGTGGTCCAGGCGACCGGCATGGACCGGACGTACGTACGGTGACGGTCCGAGTGATTCCTTTAGCTCTCAGCTCATGGGCGACACCCTGTTACCGTGTGAATCATGGTGAACGGTGCCATTCGAATGCACTGGCCTGACCGCCCGAGGAGTCGAGGACGAGAGGGTGTTTCGCTTATTCATCAATTGCATGAAGTTTGCGAGCCTTCTTCCTTTCGATCGAGACACTGTTAAAAATCAATAGCTCGGAACAAATTTAAGAAATCACAGCGCCATATCCGACCAACATTTTTTTTATCCCTTGTGTCTGCTCGGTTCACGGCCTAGGCGAAGGCGTGGTCTAGCTGCAGGCGAGCAGAGGCAATGCCCTGATCTCTCGTCATCGTTTTATGACGTGTGATTGGTGGTTGTAGCTGTGGGGCTGTTTGGTTTGCTGCTTAAAAGCACTATAACATGTCTAATTTTTTTTGTCTAAATTTAGTTATTCAATTCGGTCACTAAGGTTAGGCAAATTGTGACGTCTTAGATAGGATTCATAGGAAACCAAACAACTCTGCGTGCACAAGAGGAGCAAGATTCCTTGTGTACATGCTAGACCTATGCATGTGCTTCTACTTGTATATTACCAGACCAAATAACTATGCCTGCACACGAGGAGCAAGGTTCCTTGTGTACATGCTAGACCTATGCATGTGCTTCTACTTGTATATTACCCGTAAGTTGCGACGGCATAATTATTTGATAAAATGTTAGTAGACGAGAGTGACATAAATATGAACAACACATGTTATTATTGACCTCAATGGCATAGAAAATTTCAAAAACTTGAAAATCTAGAGTTGTGGAACAAGTCTTTCATTCAGCATATATGTTTTATTATGAGAAACAATATTGATTCCTAACTATCTCACCTTAAAGACTTGATTTGCTTATTTGATCTGGCCTTCGCAAGACATTCTGCATGCTTAGTCTGCAATATTTTAAGCATGTTTCTCAGTTAAGCGAGACAATGTTCTTTGCCCTAAGGAAGGCACCAGTTAGTAGCATGTAACAGACGCATATGTAGATAAAAAAGATAATGAATATGCTATCTAGACAAAATATATTATCCGTTGAAATTCACCTCAACTGTGCAAAAGCTGAACATGCTCATAAAAAGGAGGATTAAGTAAGAAAACTAATAAGGGCATAAAAAGTAAATTTTTCAACAAGATATCCTCAAAAGTAAGCATTCAAACTCAATGAGGGGATATCTACAGTGAGATGCTTCTGTCTCTAGCATCACAACCTTCCTGTCCTTCTCGTGCCATCGTAGCAAAGTCAGCTATCAAAAGAAAAGAACAATTAAAAATAGCATACCAACATGAATCATAAGAATGGCTCGGGTGCAATGCAACTGTATAGTTTTAAAAACTAAATTTCAATGGGAAAGGCTAAACAGGGACAACAATAGATACTTACGTCCCCAACATCTGAGCCCACTGAAACTCCTTTAGGCCTTGTTCGGTTATTTCCATTACACATGGATTGGATGTGATTGGAAAAAATTAAGAAGAAATTTGACTTACTTGGGATTTAAACCCTCTCGATCACACTCAATCCACATGGATTGAGAGCTAACCGAACAAGCCCTTAGTAATAACTTTTGCTAAAGCGACAGCATCACCAAAGCCCAAGTTGACACCTTGGCTGACAAAGGGGTGGACAATATGAGCAGCATCTCCAACTAATGCTAGCCTTTTGTAAACATAATAGTGGGAATGCACCAATGACAATGGAAATTCCATTCTCTCATAAACTACACGGGTTGCTTTCGATGCTACTTGGAAGCATTCATTTGTAGATGTTGCAGTGCTCCCAATGCCAAAGAATTGTTCCATGTAGTGGTCAAGAGCGGTAGAGCGTGGATGCGGGCCATAACCAAAATCCAACGCGTGATTCAAAAAATTCACAAACTCTTCTGGACTTATGGCATAGTGACTCCTCTAGACTCATTGTCCATACAATGTTGCTGAAGTTATTGCCAATCAAAAGTAGTGCAATTAGACCATATGGGAGAAACATCTGCCACACATAATCATTTTCCACAACATGCTCTACTGTACAGATAATTGCACTCTACGAATAACTCCACCCAGTTGTTTTTATGCCTGCAATCTGTCTAACACCGGGCTTCGAGCCATCAACTCATATCTGCAACAAAGTTTAAAAATGACTATAAGATTGAGGAATGAAGCAAAACAAAGGTCAAAAATGCAAAAGAAGATAAATAAGCAATTACCGCAAATTTGGGATATAAACTTCGTCCATCAATGAGGCCAAGTTTAACTAAATGACTGTGATGGAACTCTTCTGTAGTATGACCAATAGATAATGCTTCTCTTGATGTTGGTTTCATTCCTTCTTGTCTGGTTTTCAATGGGAAAGTAAGAGACACCAACCAAAAAAAAGGCATGCTAACAAGAGTGGAAATCTGGGTCGCACGACACCAAATTATCAAAATTTACTACATACCAGTAAGCACAACAGCTAACATAAAAGAAATGTATGGCCTCTAGGCATCACAAAACCTAACACAACCTTCTACAATAATATATACACCATTAGATTTACTTTGATACCTACTATGCATAAATAACATGGACAATACATTTCACTATTATTTTCAAGTGTTAAATGTGTCGTTTATGATGTTCTAATAAAAATGATCGTGAATTAACGAACAGAAGAAAATAAATCATGATTTACCTGCTCAATTACTCTTTTATACATGTCAAGTGCCCTTATTGTGTTATCTCTCTGCATCTCAAAGAACTGCAGTGTGCAGAATATGTAAGTTACCTCAAGAAAATAATGACAAAAGACTTTTTTGTGATTTGGAGAGCAAGCTGGTATCATACACCTTGTAAAGGCATCTGGAATTTGCAACGACTATTAATTGTTATAGATTTCTATCACTTTCATGGATGGTCGAACATTGCAAGCATACACATATCAGGTAATTTATTCCAGAACCTATCCATGCTTATGAACTTAAGTTAACGCAATCACATGTTGTATTTGTGACAAAATTACTGGGAATGACGGCGATGTGTGGCTCCGTGTATTGGCCATTGCAAACCACCACGACGTCATAGAAAACATCATCGCCGCTCCCCTTCTCCCCGAGCTTCCTCATTAAGAATAAATAACCATATTAAGAAGATGTGAGTCCTTGTTTAGAAAAAAATTAGATCAACTAAAATGCCAACAAAATCACTTCAGTTACCTACCAGGTCAACATTTGTAGTACTGACCCATTCACCAACCAAAACTTTCCAACCTCTAGAACACAAAAGGTAATCCCATATGTCCACAACATTTCCAAGAACACTAACACGAAAGCATTTCTAATGATTATGTAGGTAAGCTAGAATTGGTTCGTTGATGTTTGAACAATGATTTGGTTTGCTAAGCTCTTTGAAAGCAACTATGAAGTAGCCCTGGAGACTAAAACTCAGTTAAAGGTAGATGAAACTTACTCAATGAGAGTGCGCACCAGGTGCCAAATCTCCTATGAGATGTGTTTCTGCAATAGATTAATAGCTCTTCCAATCTTAGTAGCCTACAATGAACAATCCTAAGATTAAGAAACCAAATAGCAACAGCAGTCAGAGAACAAAAACTGACCTTATCCATATCACAGATAATTACTCTTATTCTAGTTTGACAACACTTTAATTATAGTTATAGTAATTTTGTAGTATATTTGGTACACATTTTCTCCATAAATAGGCATTTTATACAACAAGTTTCTTCCATATAGAAGCCATGCTCAAAAAATACATGTGCATCTATACATCTAACCATTGTTAAAGATAGTAGGATCATAGGACAGTTTATCTACTCACAAGAAAATAGCAAATGTGATACAACTTATTCAAGGTATATTCAAGGCACTAGTACTACAACAGTGAAATACCCATGGGAATCAATACTGTTAGATACCTATTAGACACTCGTCCCTTGTAATGGGCCTGGCCTAGTTATATGGCCTATTAATGCACTGCCCAACCCTATTCTAGGGTTAGGGTTTCATTCTTACATGGTACCAGAGCCTTTTCTTTTTTCTAGCTCAAATCCAGCCGTCGGCGCCCTCCCCTCCCTCCTGCCTGCCCGCCAGCGCCCCCCCCCTTCCTCCTGCCCGACCGCCGCCTGCCCACCCCAACCCTCTAGCTACCAGCGCCCTAGCCTCTCCCCTGCATGGCGGCCGGCCGTGCCCCCACCTCTCTAGCCGCTGGTGCCCCGCCTCCCACCTGCTTGGCCGCTAGCCACGCCCCAACCTTCCTTGCCGCCGGTTGCCCTCCATGGCAGATCCCCATGCGTGGCTTTCCTACGCCGCCCACGCCCTCAACGAACCCAACCACCATACTGAGGCCACTACTACTCGGCGCCCCTCCCTCTTCAGTGCTGGCCTCATCCCCAGCATGGAGCAGCATGCTCGTCGCGTGTCCGACCTCCCTGCGCCTAGCCTCGATTCTTCCCCACTCCTCACTGGTGGCCCCTCTCCTACGCAGCAGCGGGCATCAGCTCCACCAACGCCGCTGATGCCGTCGCAGCCATCACGGCCAATGCTACCGGCACTGCCGCTGCTCGTGCTATCGGGCTTGGCCTCCTAGGGTACCCAACGGGCACGACACCCTCACCCTTGCTGTGGACTCGGGAACTCTCTCACCGGCACACTTCCACCGGCAGCCGCCCCTGGCTTCTTGCCCACACGTCGCTGATGTCTCTTGGGCTTCCCCGATGCCCGCCAGTGACTCCGCGCTAGTCGTCGCCATCGCCATGATCCAGGCTATTGAGGCCGCCTCACAGGAATGCCAGTGTGTCGCATCCCTCGCTTGGGAACAGGAAAGAGCCATGGGGCAGGCCATGACCACTCAGCTGGCCACGGCTCAGCGTCTCCTTCATGGCCGTGACACTCTGCCCCCCCGTTGCCCTAGAGCCCCCTGGTCCCTGAGTCTCCTCACGCTTCTAGGCTCGACGTCACCACCTTCGCCGCCCTTCATGCTCAGGCCGATGGGTTCACAACAGACGGTCCCTCGTGTCCTTAGTGTTGGACCCGGCGTCCTCCCACTACCCTCGGTGGCGTACCCAGGTGGTCCTCACTCTTCGGCGCTTCACCCTCGCCGACCACGTCCTCGATGGCCCCGTTGCCCCACTATACCCATCATGGGTCCAGATGGACAGCGTTGTCCTCTCGTGGCTCCACGACACCATCACTGTCGAGCTACATGACATCATTCGTGACCAGTCAGACACCGCTCGCCACACGTGGCTCGCTCTTGAGGGCTAGTTCCTTGGAAACCGGGAGGCATGGGCACTTCACCTCGATGCCCAGTTCCACCTGTTCTCCCAGGGGGATCTCTCCGTGGGTGAGTACTGTCGCGGGATGAAGGGCATTATGGACTCTCTCTTCGCAACCTGGGCGAGCCTATTGCCGACCGTACCTTGGTGCTCAACCTTCTACGTGGCCTCAGCTCTCGCTACGGCCACCTAAAGGCTCTTATCAAGAGGACTTTCTCCTTTCCTACCTTCCACGACGTGTGGAATGGGCTTATCCTCGAAGAGTTCACTATGGAGACGGAGGCCCCTGCCCCTGTCACGACACTATACAGTGCTCCTCCCGGCAGTCAGGTGCCTTCTGGGGGCTAGACCCCTCGCCTACCATCGAGTGGGACCCCTGCTCGCCCTCCTCCTATCGCCCCTGTGGCCCCTCGTTAGTCCTTTGCCGCTGACGGAGGTTGTCGCTCCCGCAAGGGTGGCCGCAGGGGGGTGGCTCCACCCGGGGGGTCTCTCTGGTAGGGGTGGCAGTCTGATGTGGCCGTCATTCTACAACCCCTGGACCAGGACCATCTCCATGTGGTCGGGCCAGGCCTCGAGTGCCTCCCGTCCTCTGGTGTCGGCCTCCTGACTGTGCCTCCCTACGACGTGCCTCCAACACCTCCCTACGACATGTCACCACTGCCTTCGACCCCACCACAGGTCCTACCCTCGGGGACAACCACCTCCACCACTTGGTCCGCGCTGGCTGGAGGTTGGGACTCCGCCTCCCTCATCGCCGCCTTTAGCACCATGGCGATGACCCCACCCCCTCCGACTGGGTGGTCGACTCCGGTGCTTCCTACCACACCACTCCCACTACAGGCACGCTTTCTCGCACCCATCCCATCCATTCCTCCCACCCCTCCTCCATCGTTGTTGGAAATGGTTCCACTTTGCCAGTCACCTCAGTAGGTGCCTCAGTTCTTCCTGGTCCGTTCTATCTCAACGACATTCTCATTTCCCCTCACATCACTCATAATCTTCTTTCTGTCCGTTGGTTCACCATTGACAATTCTTGTTCCATTGAGTTTGACCCTTCAGGTTTTTCTGAGAAGGATCTAGCCACCAGGATCCCACTCGCCCAATGTGACAGCACTAGGCCCCTCTACACGCTCCGGCTTTCTCCCACCGGCGTGTGCACACCTCCCGTCCTGGTCTCCACCACCACCTCCACCACTTGGCATCGTCGTCTCGGCCACCCAAGACACGACGTCATGACCAAGCTTGCCAGTATCCTAGATTCTTCCTGTAATAGGGGACATTATGAGGGTCTCTGTCATGCTTGTCAGTTAGGCCGACACACTCATCTCCCTTTTACTACTTCTTTGTCTCGGGCTGAGCAGGCTTTTGACATAGTTCATTGTGATCTCTGGACCTCCCCTGTACTCAGTCTTTCAGGATATAAATACTACCTGATAACTCTAGATGATTTTTCACATTTCCTTTGGACTTCCCCCCTTCGTTTGAAGTCTGACACCTTCACCACCCTCACGCACTTCTTCGCCTGGGTATCCACCCAGTTTCATCGCCCAGTGCATGCCCTATAGTGCGACAATGGCCGCGAGTTTGATAACCATGCCTCCCATGCCTTATTTCTCACTAATGGCGTTCAATTGCCCCTCTCATGTCCCTACACCTCTACCCAGAACGACCGGGCTGAACGCATGATTCGCACCACCACCAACATGGTCTGCTGCCTCCTATATCCAGGCATCTCTCCCTGCCCCCTACTGGACAAAGGCCTTACACACCACCACCCATCTTCTAAACCACCTCCCTTCGAAGGCGATGAACCACCCCACTCCCCACTTTGCCCTGTATGACACAACTCCTTCCTACGAGCACCTTCGTGTGTTTGGTTGTGCTTGCTATCCTAATACTTTCGCCACCGCTCCTCACAAGCTATCACATCGCTCCACTCGTAGCCTCTTTCTCGGCTACTCCTCTGACCATAAGGGGTATCACTGTCTCGATCTCACCTCCCACCGCATCATCCTCTCTCGTCACATTGTTTTTGACGAAGACATGTTCCCCTTGCTGGCTCCTCCCCTCCCACCAATCTCGACTCCCTCCTTGAGTCTGATCCAATCACCCCTTCACCCTTGGCTCCTCGCCTTGCGCCATTGCCACGCCCTGCGCGGCCTCGATGCCTTCGCAGGCACCTCTTCCCCTGCTCATGCGGCCCCATCGACCCCGCCCACGCCACGTGTGACCCCGATGCCTCCGCTCGCCCTTTTACCCGCACCACAAGTGGCCCCGACGACACCTACCGCACCATGTGCAGTCACGCCACATGTGGCCTCAATGCCACGCACGGCTAGGCCACACGCTCTGGCCCCGACGACGAGCGCGACTCGCTTCGATGACCCCGCCCTCATCTATCACCATCGCGGGAGCACCACTCCCTCGTCACCTCTGGACCCGGGCCCATCGATGAGTGTGGCCCGCTTTGTCAACCCCACCGTCGTCTATCACCGCCGCAAGCTGGTCGAGCCCATGGCCCCCGACGTCCCAGCATCCCGCTCTGAGCCACCGGTGTACCACCCGGTCGCCATCCACCGTAACCCCGGGCACGTCCACCCCATGGTGACTCGGTGGGTTGCTAGTGTTCTTCAGCATGTCGACGGGCTGATTGTAGCTGCTGATACGACTGCTACCCCACCGGACGCCTCTCTGGTCCCCTCCTCCATTCGCACCGCCTTCGCTGACCCGCACTAGCGTCAAACTATGAAGGAGGAGTACGCGACCCTGTTGGCCAACCACACTAGGGACCTAGAACTATGTCCTCCTGGATCCCTTGACCGCTACAAGGCCCGTTGGGTGCTTCGAGGCTTTACCCAATGCCCCAGAGTGGACTACGACAAGACTTTCAACCCTGTCGTCAAGTTTGCCACTGTTCGTGCTGTTCCCTCCCTCTTCCTCTCCTAGAACTGGATAATCCATCAGCTCGACATCAAGAATGCCTTCCTCCATGGCACTCTGACAGAGACTGTCTACTGTAGCTAGCCCACCGGCTACGTCGACGCCGCTCACCCGAATCTAGTCTACCGGCTGAATCGCTCCCTCCACGGCCTCAAGCAGGCGTCACATGCCTGGTATAGCCACTTCGTCTCCTACTTAGCCTCCATAGGCTTCATCGAGGCTGAGTCAGGTACCTCACTCTTTATCTACCGACGTGGCGAGGACACCATCTACCTCCTCCTCTACGTCGATGAAATTGTGCTCATGGCATCCACCCTAACCTTCTACATTGCACAATCATTGCCCTCCAGTGGGAGTTTGCGATGAAGGACTTGGGGCCCCTCCACCACTTCCTTGGCATTACCGTCGAGCGCAGGCCCCAAGGTCTCTTCCTTCACTAGCGCCAGTACGCCATTGACATCCTAGAGCGCGCAAACATGTTAGACTGCAAGCCCTGCTCCACGCTTGTCGATACTCAGGCAAAGCTCTCTAAGGACGACGGGCCCCTGGTCACCTACGCGACGTCTTACCGGAGCTTGACCAGCGCGCTCTAGTACCTCACCTTCTCCCGGCCCGACATCGCCTACGCTGTCCGGTAGGTGTGCCTCCATATGCACACCCCACGGGAGCCCCATATCACTGCTCTCAAGCGGATCCTGCACTACCTCCGTGGCTCCCTCGACTACGGCCTCCTCCTTCGACCTTCTCCGACATTAGAGCTTGTGGTCTACACCGACACTGACTGGGCCAGCTGCCCCGATACGCACGGGTCCACATCGGGCAATGTTGTGTTCTTGGCACCAACCTCGTCTCTTAGGCCACCAAGCGGTAGCCCGTCTTCTCCCGCTCCAGTGCAGAGGTTGAGTACCACGCTGTGGCCAACTGCGTGGCTGAGGCTGGATGCGCCAGCTACTCCACGAGCTCCACAAACCTCTTTAGCGTGCCACCCTTGTCTACTGCGACAATGTCAGTGCCATTTACCTCTCTGACAATCCCGTGCAGCACCAGCGCACGAAGCATGTGGAGATTGACCTACACTTCGTCGTTGAGCGTGTGGCTGCCGACAGCGTTCGGGTTCTCAGTGTCCCCACCACGCTGCAATTCAGCGACATCTTCACCAAGGGGTTAACTTTGAGTGTATTTCTAGACTTTCGATCCAGTCTCAACATCTATACCGGATAGAGTTGTGACTGCGGGGGGTGTTAGATACCTGTCCCTTGTAATGGGCCTGGCCTAGTTATATGGCCTATTAATGCACTGCCCAACCCTATTCTAGGGTTAGGGTTTCATTCTAATAATTACTACTCTTCATTGTACAAAGTGGTAGGCTCATAACACAAATATAAAAGAGTTTGGACAAAAGCAGCAAGCACAGAAGTTGGTAACTAACTTTTAAGAATACCAGGGGAAGAAATATAAACAAGGAATAGATGTAGTGAAATAGTGAACCAAATTATGAGAAGAAAATGAGTAAAAAAACATGAGCAAACTCATATTGTAGTTTCCAATCGTTTACTTGAAAAGTTCGTGCATCTGGTTCACCCTCTTGGTCTTTGCAATGTTATAAACTCTCAGTTTACTAGATTCTTCTTTCACAATCTTCAAGTCACATATAAAGCTCAAAGATAACTCCCCTAGCGGACCCTTAGTGTCAGGTACCCAGGAACGGGGTACCCAAGGTGAGGCCCATAAACCTCTCACTGACCCATTTACCGACCAAGTCCTCGCCGAGCAAGTCTGCGAGGCGGGGCGAATGACCAATTCCCCATCGAGCCGAGCAAGTCTGCGAGGCAAGGCAAATGACCAAGTCCTCGTCGAGCAAATCTATGAGGCAGGATGAATGACCAAACCAGCGCCAAGCAAGTCTATGAGGCTGAAAGGAAAATGGGCTTAACCATTTTCTATAATCGATTTTGGTGTTTGATGACCAACACAAACCATATGGACTGACTAGTTTGCCTAGTGGATGTTTTTCTCAAGTGCATAAAGTTCACACAAACATACAAAGAAAATGACCTTGGGGGAATTCCACACAATTGGAGCAAAATAGAATTACTGCAGCCTATGGCGCACCAGACACTGTCCGGTGCCCTAGCTGGAGCTCTCCACGAACTGGCCGCTCTCAGGTTTTCTCTGCGCTCATCCACTAAAAATCACCAGACTGTCCGGTGTGCCACCGAACTATCCGGTGAGACCACGGAGCAATGGTCAACTATGAGATTGAGCGTGCAGTCTGAAGCGTCAGAAGTCAGAAGACAGTCTGTGACGATAGGTCGCACTGGACTGTCCGGTGCAGCAAAAGGACAGACGACTTCAACCGTCAACCGCTCCAAACCCCAACTGTCAGCTAACGTGGCATGCACCGGACAGTGAACAGTGATGTGTATAGTGCACCACCAGACTGTTCGGTGTGCCCATCGACCGAGCAGTCAGCCAACGGCTAGAATAGTGGTTGGGGCTATAAATACCCCCAACCACCACCATTCAAGCCATCCAAGCATCCCACTCTCCTCATTCAATACAAGAGCAAAGAATACACTCTAAAGGCACATTCAAAGCATTCAATCCTCTCCAAGTTCCAAAAACAAGTCAAGTAATCAAAGTGTTTAGTGACTTGAGAGAGGGTGACTTGTGTTTCTTTTGTTGCTCTTGTTGCTTGGTTGCTTTCTTCCTCTCCTTCTTATCCTTCTAAGTGTTTTGTAAAGCAAGCAAGAGACACCTAATTGTTTGGTGATTCTTGTGGGGTCTCAGTGACCCGTGTGATTAAGAAGAAGCACTCGACCGGTCTAAGTGACCGATTGAGAGAGGGAAGGGTTGAAATAGTCCTGGCCTTTGTGGCCTCCTTAACAGGGAGTAGGTTCTTTGGAACCAAACCTCGGGAAACAAATCACCATGTCCACTTGTGTTGATCTTCTCCATTCAGTTTGTTTCTTCTCTCTCCTCTCTCTATAGTTCTCTTGCTTACATTGTTTTGAGTTTGCTCCCAAAGTTATCCGCATTGATTGAGCAACTCATAGCAAGAGCAACTATCTTCCGCAGTCCAAATTCACTATTATTTATTTCTAACCCTAACCTCGGGTGAAGTGCATGTTCAAAGTTTATAATTTTTAGGTTTCGCCTATTCACCTCCCTCTAGGTGACTTTCAATTGGTATCAGGGTGCGGTACTTCATTAGAGTCTAACAACTCAAAGTGATGTCAGGAGAACATGCTAAAAGGGAGATGGTCACCGGGAAAAAGCCTAAATCTTCGGGAAAGAAGAACGAAGAAAGGACTCCATTAAAAGAGGTCGGCAACAAGCACACGGAGCACAAGGAGGAATCCACCGGCTCCATCAAGTCACATAAGAAGGGCGACAAGAAGAAAAAGAAGATGAAGAAGGTGGTCTGCTACGAGACTGATTCTTCCTCACCCTCAACCTCCAGTGCCGAGTCCACATCTTCGAAGTGCCAAGAGTGTAAGAAGTATAGTAAGATGCCACTTCGCTATCCTCGCATTTCTAAGCGCAATCCCTTACCTTCCATTCCATTAGGCAAACCACCTTAATTTGATGGTGAAGAGTATTGTATGTGGAGTGATCTTACCTTCCGTTCCATTAGGCAAACCACCTTATTTTGATGGTGAAGACTATTGTATGTGGAGTGATAAAATGAGGCACCATCTAACGTCACTCCACGAAAGCATATGGGACATTGTTGAGTTTGGAGCGCAGGTAGCACAGGTGGGCGACGAGGATTGCGACTCCAATGAGGCTGCCCAAATAAGGCACTTCAAATCCCAAGCTACCTTCATACTCTTCGCTTCCTTGTGTCGGGAGGAGTATAACAAGGTGCAAGGATTGAAGAGTGCCAAAGAAATTTGGGATGTCCTCAAGACAGCGCATGAAGGGAATGAGGTGACCAAAATCACCAAGCGCGAAATGATCGAGGGAGATCTCGGTCGATTCGTCCTCAACAAAGGAGAAGAGCCACAAACAATGTACAACTGGCTCAAGACATTGGTCAACCAAGTCCGCAACCTTAGGAGCACCAAGTGGGATGACCATGAAATGGTCAAGGTTATTCTCAGATCTCTTGTCTTTCATAACCCCACTCAAGTGCAACTAATCAGTGGAGATCCTAGATATAAACAGATGTCTCCCGAGGAGGTGATCGGCAAGTTTTTGAGCTTTGAACTTATGATCAAAGACTCCAAACACATTGTCAACTTGGAGCAAGACGCCACCTCCACACCCGAGGTACAACCCGTTGCATTCAAGGCAATAGAAGAAAATAAGGAAGAGTCCACACCAACAAGTAGACTCCCAATTGACACCTCCAAACTTGACAATGAGGAGATGGCTCTTATCATCAAGAGCTTTTGGCAAATCCTCAAATAAAGGAAGGGGAAGGACTACAAACCCCACTCCAAGAGGGTTTGCTACAGGTGTGGTAAGTCTGGTCATTTTATCGCTAAATGTCCATATGCAAGTGATAGTGACAGGGACGACAACAAGAAAGGGAAGAAGAAGATGGAGAAGAAAAGATAGTACAAGAAGAAAGGTGGCGAGGCCCACATAGGGCAGGAATGGGACTTCGTTGAGAGCTCCACCGACTCCTCCTCCAACGAGGACGCCACCAACATCACCATCAACAAAGGCCTTCTCTTCCCTAACATCGGCCACAAATGCCTCATGGCTAAGGATAGCAAAAAGAAGAAGGTACATTCTAGAGATACCCCCAAATAAACTACTTTCGATGATGAGGGTAGCTCTAGTGATAATGATGATGATTTGACTTATCTTTTTGCAAACCTTACCAAAGAGCAAAAGAAGAAAATTAATGAATTAATAGAAACCATTAACGAGAAGGATGACATCTTGGAATGCCAAGAGGACTTGCTCGTTAAGGAAAATAAGAAACTTGTTATGCTAAAAGATGCTTATGCTCTTGAAGTTGAAAAATGCCAAAACTTGACTAAAGAGCTAGGTGTATGCAATGATTCAATATCTTGTCTTAGAACTAAAAATACTAGTTTAATTGCTTAGGTTGGAGAATTGAATGCTTGCAAAGTTTCTACATCTACTGTTGAGCGTGTCACTATTTGCACTAGATGTAGAGATGTTAATGTTGATGTTATGAATGATCACCTTGCTATAATTAAAGAACAAAATGATCACATAGCTAAATTAAATGCTAAAATTGCCGAGCATGAAATAGAGAATGAAAAATTTAAATTTGCTCGTAGTATAGTTTATAATGGGAGACGCCCTGGCATTAAGGTTGACATTAGGTTCCAACAAGGAAGCCAAAGCAACATTGAACTTAATGCCCCTAAAAACAAGCTTTTTAACTTTGTTAAGGGCAACACTCCTATGGTTCAGGATAGGGAAGGTTACATTTTATACACTGAGAACTATCCTAAGCACAGAATCAGAAGAATTCATGCTAGGAAATCTCATTGTGTTTCTCATCATGCTTTTATGTATAGTAATGAGGCTTCTAGCTCTAGGCATACAACTCATATCAAAATTCCTAAGAAAAAGATTGTTGATGCATCAAATGAACATAGCATTTCATTTAAGACTTTTGATGCGTCATTTGTGCTTACTAACAAATCAGGAAAGGTAGTTGCCAAATATGTTGGGGGGAAACACAAGAGTCCTAAGACTTGTGTTTGGGTACCCAAGGTGCTTGTTTCTAATGTGAAAGGACCCATGACCATTTGGGTACCTAAGAACAAGGCCTAAATTTTTTTTGTATGTTTATGCATCCGGTGGGACAAGTTGGATAATCGATAGCGGCTACACAAACCACATGACAGGGGAGAAAAGGATGTTCTCCTCATATGAGAAAAATGATGATCCCCAAAGAGCAATCACGTTCGGGGATGGAAATCAAGGTTTGGTCAAAGGATATGGTAAAATTGCTATATCTCCTAACCATTCCATTTCTAATATTTTCTTGTAGATTCCTTAGATTACAACTTGCTTTCTGTTTCTCAATTATGTAAAATGGGCTACAACTGTCTATTTACTGATGTTGGTGTTACCATCTTTAGAAGAAGTGATGATTCAATAGCTTTTAAGGGAATGTTAGATGGTCAGCTATATTTAGTTGATTTCAATGATAACAATGCTAAAATAGACACTTGCTTAATTGCGAAGACTAAAAAGGACTGGCTCTGGCATCGCCCACTTGCTCATGTTAGAATGAAGAATCTTCACAAACTTCTAAAGGGGAGCCCATTTTAGGACTAACAAATCTTCATTTTGAGAAAGACAGGATTTGTAGTGCATGCCAAGCAGGAAAGCAGGTTGGAGTTTATCAGCCACACAAGAACATCATGACGACCGAGAGACCGCTTGAACTACTCCACATGGATCTATTTGGCCCGATTGTTTACATAAGCATCGGCGGGAGTAAGTACTGTCTTGTAATTGTGGATGATTATTCTCGCTTCACTTGGGTGTTCTTTTTGCAGGAAAAATCACAAATGTAACACCTCTGGTGTTACTATCACTAAAACTTGAGCATAACATCATGAGCATTGGCATATCATGTGTTTGTTACACCTAGAGTGCATTTACTAGGTAAAAATTTCAAATCAATTGTACTGATGTGACTTGAGGTTTGGTTAACTCTAGAGTAAAGTGCTTAACCTGAGATCTGGGCTTCTGGATATAAGTGAAGCCCAAATATGTGAAAACCTCAAAAGACATGAGACATAATCATAAAATATCACATTTGAAGGACTTTAGTGACACCAAAACCCTAAAGTGCTAAAAACCCTGAAAAGACCCCTGGTAAACCCTGAATTAGAACCCTAGGGGGCTAAGTGTAAAATTTGTGCACTTTTGGACCCAAGTGCAAAAACCAAAGTATTAGAACTCCACAAATCATATGTTTCACACATTTGTGGATTTGCAAATCAAATTATGGGATTTGGACTTATTTGCAAAAAGTATCCCATGAAACCATGTGACTAAGTCTGAATTCAGTTGAACAGGGCTGACTTTGGAGCTCTACATCTCAGGATTCTTGAGGATTTTGCTCTTGGTCAGTATAGCAAATTTGTAGAGCTATGTAAGGAGAACAAATTTGATTAAGTGACCAAGAACTAGTGTTGCATAGAAATGAGAGATAAATAAGGTTGAAATACCGCTATCAGTTGGCCTGATAGATATGTGCTCACTGCATCTAATTAAGGTCACAGTTCAGTGTTATTGCGCCAACTTGAGCGCCCTGGCCTGATCAATCCATGAGGAATTTCGGTATGGTCATTATACCAAAATGAAAGAACATTGATCAAGGTACAACTTTGATACAGATTCGTTTGCGAGCAACCACATGAAACTAGACGCAATAGCCATTTGAATTTGGGCTGTCAGGCGCACTGTTCACCGTGGTTCGGTGAACCTCACCGGGGATAAGAACGCCACCACGGCCGAGGCACTGCTTGGACTTGTGGCCATGGTAAAAATCTTCCGCAATGTGGCACATGTAACAATGAGGTGGCGCAGTCCGGCTAAAAGGAGTTTACCGGACGCTCGCCGTGGCCCTGCCCACGCGGGTGAGCTCGCCAGCGCACCGAGAGATCTTTTGAATCCTGTCCACCTCCGGCCACCCCTCTATAAATTGAGCCTGAGCGCTGCTTCCTCACTGCATATCACACACGAGTGCTTGCGCAAACCACCCAATTTCGCTGAGGGACTCAGTTAAGCCATAAGCTCCTCCTCACCGTTCTTAGCGCCGTCGTGAAGGACCCATTCGTGGGCAGCCCTCCTCGGGTCAATACTTACCCAATTGCCTCTTGTTTTGGCTTGCCTTGAGCCTCATGTTTCTCAAGATGTCAGCCAATTGAACTTTACCGAAGCCTAAACCCCGGAACACCAAGTCACCCCGTAGAACGCCGCCGCAGACACCCTCTCTGTTGACCCACTCTCCCATCCCCGTTCAGTCCAAATTCAAACGTGTACATAGTCTCTGGTGAACCCGTGAAGCTCGAACGTGATCACCAGGGTCTTTTCGCCACCATGACCATGAACGAGCTTCAATTAGGGTCAAATCTTTCAAATTAAGTGAGGGTTTTTGCTCGGATAGACTTGTGCTTAATGTTTATGAGCTTAATGCTCTCTGTCCGGGTCGCCATCGCCGTGAAATCACAGCTCTAGCCAGGTGTTCGGCATGGTCCCGTCGTGGACCATGAACTGCAAAGAAATAGAAGTATGGGGGGTTTGTAATTATCAGCGACACATAGAAACAGTGTGTGGGTGAGTTTCTGTTTTTTTGAATTTCTGAGGGCCTTTGCACAAAAACGCCTGGGTGGGCGTGCGTGGGCGCGTTTTCGCCCAGACACGGGCAAACTTGGGCTAGTTTTCAGCCCAACACTGTTCATTATTTTCCTTTTTCCTTTTCTACCAGACTTAGGAAATCCATAGAAAATTATAGAAAAATGATAAAAATATGAGGCTAATTTTTTTGGACTCCTAGTTTTCTCTAGTATTTAATAAAAATAGTTCTATTATTTTTAGTCCAAACAAGGAATTAATTAGTATTTAAAAGAGCTTAAACCTATACCTTTGGAATTTTAGCAATTATTTAATGACTCCAAAAATCACCAAACTTTTTGGATAAGTTTAATATGATATTTAGATTTCATGAGTGAAGTTTGACTTGATTTGGACATTGTTTGATTCCTAAACCCAAAACCCTAGCTCCTTAGGGTAAAAATGTCTAACCCTACTAAGGTACTGACCTAGAAAAACCATAGTTACCCTAGTGCACCATGAAGGAAAGTTGTATTCAAGATACAACTTGATACATCTTTTCTATTATTGCATTTTCATAAGCATTGCATGAGCATTCATGGTTATATATGGCTACATATAGAAAATGAAGAAGTGACTGTTGAAGAGGAAGAGCCTACTCCGTCAACAGAAAATCCACCTGTCGGGAACTGTTTTTACTTTGACATCTGTGGAACAGAGCCCGACTCTCCTACAACACAAGACAAGCCCCAGTGCATTTGCCACCTCCTTGCTGTTTTAAACTCTTAATCACTTGACTGATGCATTAGGTGATAGGAGTTGAATGTTAAACAAATTGCTACATTTCCTTCCTTGGAACTGTTTACCATTCCTTGATTACCAGTTTTATTAAAAAGGTTTTTTTGATGCTTAGTCCTGCTTTAGAAAAAAAAGTTTTTTTTAAACAATGGATGATGCTTCACAGTGGATGGAAGGTTTTCAAAAATAAAACTTGATGATGGATCCATCATGGCCATGATGGGTTCAACATCAGAAAAGATGTACCTCTGCCAGGTACCAGACTTTGGGTTTTTAATGATAAAGCTGAGACCGGACAGGTGACTTGCACGAGAAGAGAGTCTCGGTGTAGTGTCTCCGTCTGAGTCGATTAAGGACCGTGTCGATGTAGGCTTGCTGATCGAGGACCTTTTAATTGGTCACATGCCTCATCATGGGTAAGCTTTGCCTCGGGCAGACTAATACTAGAAAGGCCAACACGCAATGGGAGTGGAGAGATGGCGAGAGTAGCGTGTACCCTCCGTGGCAAGAGGCTGGACGATGGTGTATCTGTGCTCTCGGTTGGCGTGAACCCGGTCTGGTCTTAAGAAACCCGATGGCGAGTTGACATATGCAAGGGTTAAGTGCTACATATGTCGTGTGATTGGAGATCCCCAGCTGGGTATTAATCGATTCGGATCGCCGTTACTTCTCGGACATGAAGACTTGGTCACTGCCCTACACGTAGCATTCCAGTAAACAAGAAGGGTTTATAAATGGATGGCTAGTATAGGCCAAGTGCTTGAACTAGGGTAGAAAGAACTCTAGTGACAGGTAATGACTTAACTTGTTAATAAAACTGGAATTTAAGGATCCACTATTAGTAAGCATTTTGCAAACAAAGTCTTGATTCTTGATTAAGCCTTACCTTGACTCCCTTAAGCCAGCATATCCTTGAGAGTCTTTTATTTTGACGGGTAAGACTTGCGAAAGTACACTTCGTACTCAGGGTTTTCGAACCCATGTTGTTGTAGGTGAGGGAACAGCAGAATTTTGTTGTTTTTGCACTAAGGTGGTGCCCAAGGATGTGGTGCCAAAGGACGAACCTCAACAGTGATGTGGTCGCAGAAGGATGTTGGCCTACCTTTTGAAAAACAATATACTTTTATGCGGGAGGGGTTTTTGCCTCCCAAGTTTGTAATAATAATACTTACACACTATTATGACCTGGTGATGTAATAATACTACTCTTTCTATATTTTAATGAATGTAAATTAAATTATTGTAATTCGCTTCCGCTTATTCGTTCCTCCGATGTGTTGTAATATCTGCGTGACGGGTGAAACGCTCTTGGACGAGGAAAAGGATACAGATACCGAACTTGTCGAGTAATTATGTGCATCTACAGGGTTGTCCAAAGTCCGTTGGACAAGGACAACTGTAGGTGGGCCTAATAACTTGGGAGGTTCCGTCATAGCTGGTATCAGAGCAAAGCCCATCTCTTTAGATATTATGAAGCATTTCAAAAAGAATTTTCAAATACTTATCCAAGAAAATTTCTTTCATTCTTACCTTATCATTTTCTGGAAGCCCTCATCCTGTAAGACCAGGTAATAGAGTGCAAAATAGAAGAAGTAGGATCAACAAAGGTTGGTTCTGTAATTATGCATGCATCATGTTTAAAAACTTCACTAATAAAATTTTCCCCTTATGGAGACATGCCGCGTACAAGGAAAACCACGCGTAAGTCCACTAGACCTATTGGCGTGCCTCATCATCAGTTGGCTCCAAGACATGAAGGGAGCAGCAGCGGCAACAACGATCCAATCGGAGACTTAGAAGCCCAAGTGGAACAGCTTCGGACAGAGCTACGTCACCGAAACAGGGTGTGGGCAGAAGATAGTCAGCGTATAAATGAGTTGGCAGCTAACGTCAGACGCCTGCAAGACGAGCTTGCTGAACGGGATCTGGCGGTCGATTGGGCCGTCAACTCATGTTTGGTTGCTTGGGATCAGGAAGCCAAAGCTCATGCTCGTGTGATTGAGCTTAGTGCGGCCCTGGACAACTTGAAGGTATACTGCAATACTTTACATGAGGAAGTGCATGTACTGTATTCGCGACTGCACCTGGATGTGCCTGCCAACCCTGTTGGAATGGGAGTCGGTCCATTAGGGACATCAGGTGAAGGAACTGATGAGGAGCTAGACCTTTTTAGGCCTCCTCCTTCCATGAACCTGGCTGACGATCAGTCTCCCACGACAGGAAATGAAGAAACCAAGAACGATGAAGATTAGACTAGTATAGTTTAGAAACTATACCTATGTAAAATAAGTAGTAGGGTCATGTTGTACACTTGAGTCTGTATCATTACGTTTTAGTAATGTAAAATGATGGTATGTATCGGCATGTTATATTTTTCCCAAATGTTTCTTTGCCTCAGATGCCATCAAGGACTCGTGCGCATGACAGTGCGGGTACTTCCCGTGGTCGGGAAGATACTACTAATCCACCACCTATACCACCAACTCTGGCCGAGGCTATCGCTGCCTTGGTCAACGCGACTGCAGATAATACCCACTTTTTTACGCGAGATGGTGGGTAACCAATTCCAGCAGCAAGGCGGAAGGGCTCCTCCACAGGGACCACGTGAAACCTCATATCTGGACTTCTCTGAAATGCATCCCCCACTCTTTGTTAAAGCTGAAGACCCTCTTGAAGCTGATGAGTGGATCAGGGTAATGGAGCAGAAGTTCGGATTAATCCGTTGCACTAAAATACAGAAGTCGTTGTTTGCTGCCCAGCAACTGAGAGGCCCTACCAGTACCTGGTGGGGAAATTTTGTGGCAATTCAACCCGCGAGGCATCAGGTCACTTGGGATGAATTTAAATTAGCATTTCGTGAGCACTATATTCCAGAAGGAGTGCTTCACATGAAACAAGAGGAATTTATTCGACTGAAACAAGGATGGGATACTGTGATGCAGTATCTCAACAAACTTAATCATTTATCCCCATATGCGATTGATCAAGTAAACACCGACTTGAAAAAGAAGAATTGCTTCATGAGAGGACTCAATGATCGACTCCAAAGGAAAATGGCCACCTACCTGGATCTTACGTATAGCAGAGCTGTCAGCATGGCATTGGCAGTAGAAGCCAAGAATACAGGCCAAGGAAAATCAAAGGGATTTGGAGGTGATAGGTCCAATCAGGGACCTGAGAAGCAAACCTGGTTGGTAATCCGACCGTTCAATCAGAATCGTTCTTCGCCTCGTCCACCCTCCTATCCATTCAAACAGCCTGTTTTCATTCGTCCTGCCGCTGCCCCCACTTCTACAAATTAGCCGAGTGCCCCTGGTGCTCGTTTTCCTACCCTCCCTAGTTCCTCAACTGGCTGCTTCAACTATGGGAAGTCTGGTCATTTTATCAAAGACTGTCCATATCTGAGGCAGAATAAGTCCAACAATCAATAGAACTCTGGGAGCTCTAATCAAGTCATGGAAACATGGCTAATAATTCAGCGGGCAAAAATGTCAAGAAGACTGGGCGAATCTATTACACTCAAGTGACCACTACACCGGAAGGAGAGCCGGTAATGATGGGTACGTTCCTTGTAGCCAATCACCCAGCAGTCATTCTCTTTGATTCTAGTGCTTCGCATACATTCATAAGCAAGAAATTTATGGAAAAATATTGCATTCCTTGCACCGAATCAAGGGAAGGGTTTATTATTCATTCGCCTGGGGGACAAATATTTACTAAGGAAATAGCATTCCATGTGCCAGTAACGTTGGCTGAACGGGATTTTCCCACCAACATGATTGTTTTGAAAGGCCAAGATATAGATGTAATACTGGGCATGAATTGGTTAGCCCAGCATAAAGCTATCATCAACATTGACTTAAGGACTATCAAGTTGAGCCATGGCCATGAGGAGGTTCTCTTGTCCATCCCTATAGCTGTCCCAACCAAACCTTTTGGACGGGTCTATGAAGCTATCATACCTGAAATCTAGGATATTCTGGTAGTAGGTGAATTTCCAGATGCATTTCTTGAAGATCTGCCTGGATTACCTCCAAAACAGGATGTAGAGTTCGTGATCGAACTGAAGCCCGGTACAGCTCCTATTTCTAGAAGATCGTACCGGATGCCACCAAATGAACTAGTGGAGCTCAAGACACAATTACAAGACTTGCTTGAGAAGGGATTCATTCGGCCTAGTTCATCACCTTGGGAGTGTCCCGCAATCTTTGTCAAGAAGAAGGATCAAACACTTCGAATGTGCGTGGACTACAGACCCCTTAATGAGGTCACTATCAAGAACAAGTACCCTATTCCCTGGATTGATATCTTATTTGATCAACTTACCGGAGCTCGAGTATTTTCCAAGATTGACCTCAGGTCGGGCTATCATTAGATCCGTATTCGACCCGAAGATATACCCAAGACCGCATTTACTACGCGGTATGGATTATTCAAATACTTGGTTATGTCTTTCGAATTGACAAATGCTCCTGCCCACTTTACCTATCTAATGAACTCAGTGTTTATGCCCGAGTTGGATAAATTCATGGTGGTCTTCATTGATGATATCTTGATTTACTCCAAGAATGAAGAGGAGCATGCTAAACATTTACGGATCGTATTAACACGCTTAAGGGAGCACCAATTATATGCTAAATTCAGCAAATGCGCGTTTTGGCTGGAGGAAATCCAATTTTTGGGACATGTATTGTCTGCAAATGGGATTGCGGCTGATCCCAGCAAGGTCAAGGATATCCTAGAGTGGAAACCACCAACCACTGTACATCAAGTCCGAAGTTTCCTTGGACTGGCTGGCTATTATCGCAGATTTATCCCGGATTTCTCCAAGATTGTGAAGCCAATCACAAGCCTATTGAAGAATGATACCAAATTTAACTGGTCCTCAAGATGCAACGAAGCCTTCGAGCAGCTGAAGGTATTATTGACCACTACTCCGGTATTAGCTCAACTGATTATTAAAAAGCCTTTGATGTGTACTGTGACGCATCGGGTAGTGGTCTCAGATGTGTCTTAATGCAGGAGGGCCGAGTTATAGCATATGCTTCAAGACAGTTGCGCCGACATGAGGAACATTATCCAACTCATGACTTAGAATTAGCTACTGTGGTTCATGCCCTTAAAATATGGCGTCATTATCTGCTCGGGAATATCTGCCATATATATACAGATCATAAAAGTTAGAAGTATATTTTTACCCAGTCAGAACTAAACATGAGGCAGAGAAGATGGCTTGAGCTGATTAAGGATTATGAATTGGAAATTCACTATCACCAAGGCAAGGCCAACGTGGTGGCAGATGCACTAAGTCGCAAGGCTTCCTGCCATTGTCTTACAGTAAAGGCCTCTGACATCATATTATGTCAAGAAATGGAGAAGTTAAACCTGGGAATGATTCAACATGGAACCTTGAACCAATTGAAGCTTGAGTCAATTCTTCTGCAAAAGATTATTGATGCACAAAGAAGTGATAAGGGTATGAAATATATTCATGAGAAAATAGAAGCCGGCAAAGCGAATTGTTTCAGAAAGGATGATCAAGGCATAGTATGGTTTAATAATCGCATAGTTGTGCCTAAGGATGATGAAGTCCGCCAGCAAATATTGGACGAAACTCATCTTAGTCGATATTCCATTCATCCCAGAAGCACTAAGATGTATCAAGATTTAAAGCAACATTATTGGTGGACAAAAATGAAGATCGAAATTGCATGCTATGTGGCGAGATGTGACACCTGTAGACATGTCAAAGCCATACATATGAAGACTGCTGGTCCACTGCAATCTTTGCCCATCCCAACTTGGAAATGGGAGGACATTAGCATGGACTTCATTGTGGGATTACCCAGGATAGCAAAAGGATTTGATTCTATCTGGGTTATAATTGATCGACTTACAAAGATCGCCCACTTCCTTCCAGTCAAAGTAAAATATACAGTGGCTACATATGCGGAATTATATATTGCCCGTATTCTCAATTTGCACGGATTTCCGAAGACAATAGTGTCGGATCGCGGATCGCAATTTGTATCCAAATTCTGGGAAGAACTCCACAAAGCTCTGGGTACTATGTTGCTCCACAGTTCGTCCTATCATCCTCAAACCAGTGGGCAGACTGAGGGAGTGAATCAAATACTCGAGGACATGTTACGAGCATGTGTTCTAGAATTTCTGCAGAAATGGGATGACTGTTTACCACTGGCAGAGTTTTCTTATAATAACAGCTATCAAGAAAGTATTAAGATGGCACCATTTGAAGCATTATATGGACGACGGTGCCGTACCCCCTTGAATTGGTCTAAACTAGGAGAAAGATGGTTTTTAGGCCTGATATGGTGAAAGAGATGGAAGAAAAGGTTCAATGAATCATACAAAACTTGAAAAGGGCACAAGCTCGACAAAAGAGTTATGCAGATAAACGACGCCGACCTTTGAACTTCCAAGTCAAAGATTATGTGTACCTAAAAGTATCACCAAGGAAAGGTGTAACTCGTTTCAGTGTAAAAGGAAAGCTTGCACCCCGATACATTGGTCCGTTCCTTATTCTTGAACAATGTGGACCAGTGGCATACTGACTCCAATTACCCGAAACATTGTCTGCAGTGCACAATGTGTTCCATGTATCCCAATTGAAGAAGTGTCTTCGGGTTCCAGATCGAACCATCAATGTAATGGATGTTACCCTGGAACCAGACTTAGCATATTCAGAACATCCCATTCGAGTCCTAGATCAAAAGGACAGGGTCACCCGAAGAAGAGTTCTCAAATTCTATAAGATATAATGGAACCAACATACTGAAAATGAAGCTACATGGGAAACCCAAGACTTCTTAGAAAAGAATTTCCCTGGCTTTTTAGCTTCATGTAATTTGTGAGATATGTAAAAATGTTTGTAAGGAGTAAACCCCATACCACCCCCGCCTTGTACAAGAAATAAGGAAATAAAAATGTGACGCGTTTCCTTTTCCACTACTTGCCCTAGAACTTTAAATCTCGGGACGAGATTCTTTTATGGGGGGAAGGATGTAACACCTCTGGTATTACTATCACTAAAACTTGAGCATAACATCATGAGCATTGGCATATCATGTGTTTGTTACACCTAGAGTGCATTCACTAGGTAAAAATTTCAAATCAATTGTACTGATGTGACTTGAGGTTTGGTTAACTCTAGAGTAAAGTGCTTAACCTGAGATCTGGGCTTTTGGATATAAGTGAAGCCCAAATACGTGAAAACCTCAAAAGACATGAGACATGATCATAAAATATCACATTTGAAGGACTTTAGTGACACCAAAACCCTAAAGTGCTAAAAACCCTGAAAAGACCCCTCGTAAACCCTAAATTAGAACCCTAGGGGGCTAAGTGTAAAATTTGTGCACTTTTGGACCCAGGTGCAAAAACCAAAGTATTAGAACATCACAAATCATATGTTTCACACATTTGTGGATTTGCAAATCAAATTATGGGATTTGGACTTATTTGCAAAAGGTATCCCATGAAACCATATGTGACTAAGTTTGAATTTAGTTGAATAGGGCTGACTTTGGAGCTCTACATCTCAGGATTCTTGAGGATTTTGCTCTTGGTTAGTATAGCAAATTTGTAGAGCTATGTAAGGAGAACAAATTTGATTAAGTGACCAAGCACTAGTGTTGCATAGAAATGAGAGATAAATAAGGTTGAAATACCGCTGTCAGTCGGCCTGATAGATATGTGCTCACTTCATCTGATTAAGGTCACAGTTCAGTGTTATTGCGCCAACTTGAGCGCCCTGGCCTGATCAATCCTTCAGGATTTTCGGTATGGTCATTATACCAAAATGAAAGAACATTGATCAAGGTACAACTTTGATACATATTCGTTTGCGAGCAACCACATGAAACTAGACGCAATAGCCATTTGAATTCGGGCTGTCAAGCGCACTGTTCACCGTGGTTTAGTGAACCTCGCCGGGGATAAGAACGCTACCGCGGCTGAGGCACTGCTTGGATTTGCGGCCGCGGTAAAAATCTTCCGCAACATGGCACATGTAACCATGAGGTGGCGCAGTCCGGCTAAAAGGAGTTCACCTGACGCTCGCCGTGGCCCTGCCCGCGCCGGTGAGCTCGCCAGCGTACCGGGAGATCTTTTGAATCCCATCCACCTCCGGCCACCCCTCTATAAGTTGAGCCCGAGCATTGCTTTCTCACTGCATCACACACACGAGTGCTTGCGGAAACCACCCAATTTCATCGAGGGACTCAGTTAAGCCATAAGCTCCTCCTCACCGTTCTTAGCGCCGCCGTGAAGGACCCATTCATGGGCAGCCCTCCTCGGGTCAGTACTTACCCAATTGCCTCTTGTTTTGGCTTGCCTTGAGCCTCATGTTGCTCACGATGTCAGCGAATTGAACTTTACCGAAGCCTAAACCCCGAAACACCAAGTCGCCCTGTAGAACGCCGCCGCGGACACCCTCTCTGTCGACCCACTCTCCCATCCCCGTTTAGTCCAAATTCAAACATGTACATAGTCTCTGGTGAACCCGTGAATCTCACCCAAGCTTCAATTTTAGCACCACTGCCGTTAGTTGTCCATAACGCGATCACCAGGGTCTTTCCGCTCCGTGACCATGAACGAGCTTCAATTTGGGTCAAATCTTTCAAATTAAGTGAGGGTTTTTGCTCGGATAGACTTGTGCTTGATGTTTATGAGCTTATTGCTCTCTGTCCGGGACGCCATCGCCGTAAAACCACAGCTCCGGCTAGGTGTTCGGCATGGTCCCGTCATGGACCATGAACTGCGAAGAAATAGAAGTATGGTTGGTTTGTAATTGTCAGCGACACATAGAAACAGTGTGTGGGTGCGTTTCTGTTTTTTTTTCTGAATTTCTTAGGGCCTTTGCGCAAAAACGCCTAGGCGGGCGTGCGCGGGCGCGTTTTTGCCCAGACACGGGCTGACTTGGGCTAGTTTTCAGCCCAGCACTGTTCATTATTTTCCTTTTTCCTTTTTCTACCAGACTTAGGAAATCCATAGAAAATTATAGAAAAATGATAAAAATATGAGGCTAATTTTGTTGGACTCCTAGATTTCTCTAGTATTTAATAAAAATAGTTCTATTATTTTTAGTCCAGACAAGGAATTAATCAGTATTTAAAAGAGCTTAAACCTATACCTCTGGAATTTTAGGAATTATTTAATGACTCCAAAAATCACCAAACTTTTTGGATAAGTTTAATATGATATTTAGATCCCATGAGTGAAGTTTGACATGATTTGGACATTGTTTGATTCCTAAACCCAAAAAGGTTTTCTGATGCTTAGTCGTGCTTTAGAAAAACAAAGGTTTTTATTTTTAAACAATGGATGATGCTTCACAGTGGATGGAAGGTTTTCAAAAATAAAACTTGATGATGAATCCATCATGGCCTTGATGGGTTCAACATCAGAAAAGATGTACCTCTGCCAGGTACTAGACTTTGGGTTTTTAAATGATAAAGCTGAGGCCGGACGGGTGACTTTCACGAGAAGAGAGTCTCGGTGTAGTGTCTCCGTCTGAGTCGATTAAGGACCGTGTTGATGTAGGCTTGCTGATCGAGGACCTTTTAACTGGTCACATGCCTCATCATGGGTATGCTTTGCCTCGGGCAGACTAATACCAGAAAGGCCAACACGCAATGAGAGTGGAGAGATGGCGAGAGTAGCGTGTACCCTCCATGGCAAGAGGCTGGACGGTGGTGTATCTGTGCTCTCGGTTGGCGTGAACCCGGTCTGGTCTTAAGAAACCCGGTGGCGAGTTAACATATGCAAGGGTTAAGTGCCACATATATGTCGTGTGATTGGAGATCCCCAGCTGGGTATTAATCGATTCGGATCGCTGTTACTTCTCGGACATGAAGACTTGGTCACTGCCCTACACGTAGCATTCCAGTAAACAAGAAGGGTTGATAAAAGGATGGCTAGTATAGGCCAAGTGCTTGAACTAGGGTAGAAAGAACTCTAGTGACAGGTAATGACTTAACTTGCTAATAAAACTGGATTTTTAAGGATCCACTATTAGTAAGCATTTTGCAAACAGAGTCTTGATTCTTGATTAAGCCTTACCTTGACTCCCTTAAGCCAATATATCCTTGAGAGTCTTTTATTTTGACAGGTAAGACTTGCGAAAGTACACTTCATACTCAGGGTTTTCGAACCCATGTTGTTGTAGGTGAGGAAACAACAGAATTTTGCTGTTTTTGCACTAAGGTGGTGCCCAAGGACGTGGTGCCAAAGAACCTCAACAATGACGTGGTCGCGGGAGGATGTTGGCCTCCCTTTTGAAAAACAATATACTTTTATGCGGGAGGGGTTTTTCCCTCCCAAGTTTGTAATAATAATACTTACACACTATTATGACCTGGTGATGTAATAATACTACTCTTTCTATATTTTAATGAATGTAAATTAAGTTATTGTAATTCGCTTCTGCTTATTTGTTCCTCTGATGTGTTGTAATATCTGCGTAACGGGTGAAACACTCTTGGACGAGGAAAAGGATACAGATACCGAACTTGTCGAGTAATTATGTGCATCTATAGGGTTGTCCAAAGTCCGTTGGACAAGGACAACTGTAGTTGGGCCTAATAACTTGGGAGGTTCCGTCACAACAAACCCAAGAGACCTTCAAGAAATTCTTGAGACGGGCTCAAAATGAGTACGGAATGAGAATCAAGAAGATTAGAAGCGACAATGGAACAAAGTTCAAGAACTCTCAAATTGAAGGATTTCTTGAGGAGGGCATCAAGCATGAGTTCTCATCTTCCTACACACCTCAACAAAACGGTGTTATGGAGAGAAAGAATAGGACTTTCTTGGATATGGCAAGGACCATGTTTGATAAGTTTTTGGGCAAAGGCAATTAACACCTCTTTGTACTCCATCAACTGACTCTATCTTCACCGAATCCTCAAGAAAACATCATATGAACTCCTCACTAGTAAAAGGCCCAATGTTTCTTACTTTAGAGTTTTTGGGAACAAATGCTTTATTCTTATTAAGAGAGGTAGAAATTCTAATTTGCCCCTAAAGCAGTAGATGGCTTTTTACTTGGTTATGACTCAAACACAAGGGCATATAGAGTCTTCAACAAGTCTACTGGATTAGTTGAAGTTTCTTGTGACATTGTGTTTGATGAGATTTATGGCTCCCAAGTGGAGAAAGTTGATCTTGTTGAATTAGATGATGAAGAGGCTCCGTGCGTCGCGCTAAGGAACATGTCCATTGGAGATGTATGTCCAAAAGAATCCGAAGTGCCTTCACAAGCACAAGATCAACCATCGTCTTCCATACAAGCATCTCCACCAACTCAATATGAGGAAATGGCTCAGGAAGAAGAGGACGGAGATCAAGACGATGAGCCACCTCAAGAGGAAGACATTGATCAAGGGGGAGATGAAGATGATCAAGAAAAGGAAGATGAATTAGAAGTTCAAGATCAAAGACCACCACACCCAAGAGTCCACCAAGCAATTCAAAGAGATCACCCCGTCAACTCCATATTTGGTGACATCCACAAGGGGGTAACCACTAGATCTCGAGTTGCTCATTTTTGTGAACATTACTCTTTTGTGTTTTCTATTGAGCCATATAGGATAGATGATGCACTTAGAGATCCGGACTGGGTGGTGGAAATGCAAGAGGAGCTCAACAACTTCACGAGAAATGAGGTATGGCATTTAGTTCCACGTCCAAACCAAAATGTTGTAGGTACCAAGTGGGTATTCCGCAACAAACAAGATGAGCATGGTGTGGTGACTAGGAACAAAGCTCGACTTGTTACCAAAGGATATTCACAAGTTGAAGATTTGGATTTCGACGAAACCTATGCACCCGTAGCTAGGCTTGAGTCAATTCGTATATTACTTGCCTATGCTACTTACCATGGCTGTAAGTTGTATCAAATGGACGTAAAAAGAGCCTTCCTCAATGGCCCTATCAAGAAAGAGGTATATGTTGAGCAACCTCCCGACTTCAAAGATAGTGAGTATTCTTCACATGTGTATAAGATCTCAAAGACTCTTTATGGCTCAAACAAGCCCCAAGAGCATGGTATGAATGTCTAAGAGACTTTCTTCTCACTAATGGTTTTAAAGTTGGTAAAGCTGATCCTACTCTCTTCACTAAAACTATTGACAAAGACTTGTTTATATGCCAAATTTATGTTGATGACATTATCTTTGGGTCTACTAACAATTCATCTTGTGAATAGTTTTGTAGGATTATGATAAAGAAAATTGAGATGTCCACGATAGGGGAGTTGAAATATTTCCTTGGATTCCAAATCAAGCAACTCCAAGAAGGCACCTTCATCTGTCAAACTAAGTATATTCAAGATATTCTCAAGAAGTTTGAAATGAAGAATGCCAAACCCATCAAGACACCCATCGGAACAAATGGGCATCTCTACCTCGTCACAAGAGGTAAATTTGTAGATCAAAAGGTATACCGATCGATGGTAGGTTCTTTACTCTATTTATGTGCTTCACGACCAGATATTAAGCTTTCAGTATGCATGTGTGCAAGGTTCCAGGCAAATCCTAAGGAAGTTCACCTTAGGGTCGTGAAAAGAATTATAAGATATTTGGTTTACACTCCTAAGTTTGGGCTATGTTACCCCAAGGGATCTACCTTTGATCGAATCAGGTATTCTGTTGCCAATTATGCCGGATGTAAAATTGATAGGAAGAGCACATTAGGGACTTGTCAGTTTCTAGGAAGATCCCTGGTGTCTTGGGCTTCAAAGAAACAAAATTCAGTAGCTCTATCCACCGCCGAAGTCGAGTATATTGCTCTAGGACACTATTGTGCACAATTACTCTGGATGAGGCAAACCCTTAGGAACTATGGCTACAAGTTGAGCAAAGTCCCTCTCCTATGTGACAATGAGAGTGCAATCCATATGGCGGATAATCCCGTTGAATACAGTCACACTAATCACATAGACATCTGGTATCACTTTTTGAGAGATCACCAACAAAACGGGGATATCGAAATTGCTTATGTTAGCACCCACAACCAACTACCCGATATCTTCACCAAGACCCTGGATGAAAAGACTTTTAGCAAGCTTAGGAATGAACTCAATATCTTAGATTCTCAGAACTTTGATTGAATTCTTGCACACATCGCTCATTTTATACCTTTGATCATGTCATATCTCTTTCATTTGGTACAAATGCATATTTCTTAATCTTCTTGTGCTAAAGCTAAGACTAATGTGTTTCCAAGAGTATTTTTATGCCTAGTCTTAGATTGAAAGGGAAATGGAATATTAGGAAAAGGCAAGGCTTCTACTATGACTCTATCGGTATCATAATTCCTTTGCCCCACTCATGTCTTTACACTCATATCTTGTACAAGGCCTCGAGTTTTCTTCGTTTTTGGCTCTTAATGCCAAAGGGGGAGAAATTAATAGGCCAAAGCAAAAGGACCGCACCACCACCCTATTTTCTAAAAACTTTTTCAAAAAAGGGGGAGAAATTAATAGGCATTTGCAAAAACCCTCTTGACATATAAGGGGATAATTTATTCAGGGGGAGCTTTTATTTAGCTAAAGGAAAAGCATTTGATATAGGGGGGAAGACCTTTGTCCTTTTGCAATTAGGCAAAAGAAAAACATTTGAAACAGGGGGAGAATATTCAAAAACTTGAAAATGCTTTTTAAAAATCATATTCTTGTACCATTGGCTAATTGCAAAAGAATTTGTAAAGACTTTTCCAAAAATTTGCAAAAACAAGCTATGTGGTGCAAATGTGGTCCAATATGTTAAAAATATCAAAACCATCATATATGCTTAGAAAGGCTTTCATTTCATAGTAACTTATGCACATCTGCCAAATTGCAAACTAGTTACACTTCTACACTTTGTATTTGCTTTGGTTTGTGTTGGCATCAATCACCAAAAAGGGGGAGATTGAAAGGGAAATGGGCTTAACCATTTCCTATAATCGATTTTAGTGTTTGATGACCATCACAAACTATATGGACTAACTAGTTTGCCTAGTGGATGTTTTTCTTAGGTGCATAAAGTTCACATAAACATACAAAGAAAATGACCTTGGGGGAATTCCACACGATTGGAGCAAAACAGAATTGCTGCAGCCTGTGGCGCACAGGACACTGTTCGGTGCCCTGACTAGAGCTCTCCGCGAACTGGCCGCTCTCGGGTTTTCTCAGCGCTCGTCCACTAAAAATCACCAGACTGTCCGGTGTGCCATCGAACTGTCCAGTGAGACCACGGAGCAACGGTCAACTTCACCCAACAATCGACTGTGTTACTGCGCGCGCAGTCTTAAGCGTTAGAAGTCAGAAGACAATCTGCGATGATATGTCACATCGGACTGTTCGGTATGCCACCAGACTGTCCGGTGCAACAAAAGGACAGACAACTTCAACCATCAACCGCTCTAAACCCCAACGGTCAGCTAACGTGGCACGCACCGGACAGTGAACAATGTTGTGTCCGGTGTGCCACCGCACTGTCCGATGCACCACTGGACTGTCCGATGTGCCCACTGACAGAGCAGTTAGCCAACGGCTAGAATAGTGGTTGGGGCTATAAATACACCCCAACCACCACCATTCAAGCCATCCAAGCATCCCACTCTCCCTATTCAATACAAGAGCAAGGAATACACTCCAAAGACACATTCAAAGCATTCAATCCTCTCCAAATTCCAAAATCAAGTTAAGTAATCAAAGTTTTTAGTGACTTGAGAGAGGGTGACTTGTGTTTCTTTTGTTGCTCTTGTTGCTTGGTTGCTTTCTTCTTCTCCTTCTAATCCTTCTAAGTGTTTTGTAAAGCAATAAAGAGACACCTAATTATGTGGTGACCCTTGCGGGGTCCCAGTGACCCGTGTGATTAATAAGAAGAACTCGATCGGTCTAAGTGACCGATTGAGAGAGGGAAGGGTTGAAATAGACCCTGCCTTTCTGGCCTCCTCAACATGGAGTAGGTTCTTTGGAACCAAACCTCGGGAAACAAATTGCCGTGTCCACTTGTATTGATCTTCAACATTCGATTTGTTTCTTTCCTCTCCTCTCTCTATAGTTCTCTTGCTCACATTGTTTTGAGTTTGCTCCCAAAGTTATCCGCATTGATTGAGCAACTCATAGCAAGAGGAACTATCTTTCGCACTCCAAATTCACTATTATTTATTTCTAACCCTAACCCCGGGTGAAGTGTGTGTTCAAAGTTTATAATTTCTAGGTTTCGCCTATTCACCCCCTCTAGGCGACTTTCAGAGGCAGGGCGAATGACCGAGTCCTCGACAAGCAAGTCTACGGGGCAGGGTGTGTCGGTGTTTTGGGTCTGACCGCGCACCCGGGGTTGCCCCTCGAGGTGCTTTTTGGAGTAGGACGGTGTTACCGACTGTAGCTCAATGGTTCGCGCGGGATGCACGAGAGGTAGTGGGCAGTTTTGTACAGGTTTGGGCCGCTTTGAGATGCGTAACACCCTACGTCCTGGCGTGAGTTCTTTATATGGAGGATTACAAGGGAGCTCTCTGGTGTAGAGAGACGGGTGGAGGGCTAAGTAATGAGATATATTTTCGAGGGGGTGCCTCCTAGGCCTTATATACTTGACCGTGGGGCGTTACATGTAGATATGATAACAATGCCAACCTAAGTAATAGTAAACCGACTGAGTCTATCTTCCTATAATCTAGCCGATCTTCCCCTGCCTCGTTCCGATGTATGAGGCCCCTGCACGGGAAGGTCGGGTCTCTGTTGTGATCGCAATTCAAACCCGTCGGACCGTCTGGGCCTGCGCCGATCCGACCTTGTGTCAAACTGCTTCTCTAGACGTTCTTCCTCAGGCCCACGAAGGAATGACCTTGCGAATTATTGGGCCCACGGGCCTTTTTTGAGGTCTTTCATCCTTTTAGTGGACCCGGGGGATATCCGTCCCCCATAAGCCCCCGATCTTTGGGTTGATTTTGAAATAACTGGCCCAAAGATCTTAGGTCCAGCTTGCAGTTTTTTGATTTTGATAAGGAATGCCTTGAAAATAAGTCTGCCTGGCCACCGCTTCTGAACTCTGAGTGACCCGATAAAAATGATCTTTTATTGTCTTCCTCTGCTATTTATTCCTTAAAATTTGGTGTTCTGTCTCGGTTTTATGCTTTGGAGGTCAGCATTTTGCTCTTCTAGAACTTCAAAATTCATTGGGTGCACCGGTGCACCCAATGGGTGTAGCCCTCGAGCTTCGAGTGGATTTTTGTAAATAATCCACTCGAAGGTCTTCATTTAAAGTCTTCTCAGGAATCACTTTTATCTTCCACCCGTGCTTTTTAGAAGTCAGCCTTGTCTCAGCTTCGTCTTATGTTTAGAAATCAACATCCTGTCTCTTGGGGTTGATGATTCATTGGCTCGGTGCACCCAATGGGTGTAGCCCCCGAGCTTCGAGTGGATTTTTTGAAAATAATCCTCTCGAAGGTCTTCATCTCACGCTGTTTTTCAGAAATCATCCTTTCCTTTTGTCGAATGCTTTAGAGATCAGCACTATATCATCAACATTATGCTTTAGAGGCCAGCATTCATTTTTGTCTTTGAAATCGAGCACGCGATCTGCCCATATCTTGTTAGGTCTTGCAATTTATTTGATCTGTGACTGATTGGACGTTCGGTGGATGGCCCTTGGCTAGTCTTCATATCACTTCGTGCTTCAATGCTTCTGTTGATTAGACTTGTACCTCATCGGCTATATTTGGCTTCTCTCTGATCTCTGTTGATATCTTCCTTCTGTCTTGAGGTATTCATTGCGTATACTGTATGGATGTGACTGCTTGGGAAAATCTATTGAAAATTCCTGGACGTCCCCCCAATGGGTGTGGGCAAGGGACGGCTTGGTGCGCTGAGCGTTTAGCAAATTGCTTCTGAGTAGTAACTTGACGTGACCACGGTGTAATCATATCGCCCAAGCTGTTGACTGGAGTCCCAATGGGTGTCATGTTACGTAGAACGGCGCCAGCCGCCTGACGTGTCTTCAGACGGTTTGAATTGCATATTGAATTTTTGCGACTGTTCAGTGGCCGTGGTAGGAGGTGAGCGGTTGCCTTCTTCTTCTATAAATAGTGTGCTTGCTTCTCTGGCATCTTCACATCTCTTTCTGCCGCTTGTTGCTTACTTTCTTCACTTCCCTTCTACTCCACCATGGGCAAGAGCAAGAAAGGTGGGAGTTCCTCACACCATTCTGGTGATAAGCGGAAATGCGAGCCGACTCCTCCCTCGGAGGACTTCGGCAACTCGGAGTACTCGGAGGAGGAGTTCTCCTCCGGGTCCGAGGGATCGCCAATCCCTGCCTCTCCCACGGCATCGTCTGATGACTCAGACGACTCCTACATCCGGGCCGTTGAGCGAGCCAGGCTCGAGGGCTCGGATGAGTCGGAGGTCTCCTCGGATGAGGAGAACTCCTCGGACTCGTCCGAGGAGGGCGGTGGTGGCGGCGATGGTGAGGGCGACGACAACGGCGGAGGCGACGGTGATGGCGATGACGACGGTAGCGACGGTGACGGCAAGGGCAAGGGCGACGGCGGCGACGGCAGTGGCAGCGGCAAGGGCGGCAGCAGCAACGGCAGCGGCAGGGGCAGCAACAAGGCCAGTGGCTAGGCGCCACTGGTTTTAAATGTAGTATAGATTAGTAGTAGAAGTAGTATTAGTGAAATAATGTAGTAGTAGTTAGTAGTATAGTGTAGTGAAATGTAATGTAGTAGTAATTAGTAGTATAGAACAGTGGGAAGAGAGCCGACTCATAATGAGTTGGTTTTTTAAGTTTGGTAATACTTCCCTTTATAATGAAGAAGATTTCGCCCCATTCTGTGTGCATTTCTTTGCTTTCCCGTCGCTTCTAGTCGTTGTTCTTGGATGTAATGCTTGAGTAATCGACTTTAGAATCATCGAGCTGCATCTTAAATTTGCCTGCATATTCGTAGAGAAAAAACGGCTGATTTACTGTTAGTATTTTCAGAGGTGGTAACCGAGCAGTTTTTCCTTTTTTGCGACGTCGGCGTTTTAGAGGTAACAGCCGGGTCCCTTGGAGCCACGTCGTCACTTTAGGAACAACGGCCGAATGACTACTGGTGATGCCGGCGGTTTAGAAATAACAGCCGAGTGATAACGGGCCACATCGGCATTTTAGAAATAACGACCGAGCAGTTACTGGTGACGTTGGCATTTTAGAGATAACAGTCGAGTGATAACGGGCCACGTTGGTCGTTTCGGAGATAACGACCGAGCGATGACATGGCACGCCGGCATTTTAGAAATAACTGCCGGGTGATGACTGGGCACTTTTTAGAGATGGCATCTGGCCCGGGAAAAACCCCATTTGTACTGCGCCGTCGCATGCCTCTGTATTCTAAGCCCTAGTCTTGCTTTTCTGCATCCAGGCCTCTGCTTTCTCACAATATCGTTTCCGTTCCGCTTGCCAGCAAGATTGAGATGGCGCCCAAGCGGAAGACTTAGAGTTCATTTGCCGCAACCATTCCTCCCATCGATCCCAACAGCGAGTTGCCTTTCGCAGGTAACCACATGTCTGTTGTTTCTGAGTCTGACCTTCTTCACCTTGTCTCTGTCGGGGTTCTTCCTCCAAAGGAACTGTGTTCTTGGTGGATCTACCGCGGGGTCACTGTTCCGACAGAGGACACCCACGAGTCTGTTATCTATATTCCTTTTCTCATCCGCGGCCTTGCTCTTCCTATTTCTCCTTTCTTCCGCGGTCTCCTTGATTTCTATCATTTGAATCTGACCCATCTGAATCCCAATTCTATTCTGCAAGTCTCCGTTTTTGTTCATTTGTGTGAAGCCTACCTTGGTATTCTGCCACATTTTGGCTTGTGGAAATACTTGTATCACTGTCGGCCTGGGATGGCCGGGGGATAGCACCAGCTCGTGGGGGGTGCGAGTTTGGAGATGCATCGTGGGAGGAAAACTGAGTACCTCGACATCCCGCTCAAGGACAACATCAAAGGATGGCTCCTAGAATGGTTTATCATGGAGAATCACGGGAATTCCCTCCCTCCTCGGTCAGGAAGACAGCCGGATGTTCGCGCTCCAAGTTGGACTGAATCCCCCATAGACTTGGAGATAGCTGAGGCCAGGGTTCTGCTTGCCGAGGTTGGATTATTGAAGGAGAAGGGTCTGACTGCCGAGGCTATGGTCGCCGATTTTGTTTTTAAGAACATTCAGCCACTGAAAAACAGAGCGTATCCAGCTTATTTGTATCGTGGCACCATTGATTCGACCTGGGTTACCAACAGAAGGATTCCTGCTCTGGATCTGGTAAGCCGGCTTGAAATGATTCTTAGAGGCAAGGTGTCGAATATCGGTGCTCCTATTGCATATTCAGCATGGAATCTGCCTCCTTCCAAGGCTTTCATCAGTTTTGTATCAAATCCTCCTGCCGGTGACAGTGGTTTGGGCCTTAGAGTGCGTCCCTCTCCCGAGGAGGTTGAGGATTTGGTTGCTTCGCTAGGTGAAATCCCCGATGATGAGAGGCAGGTTCATTTTGAAATGCCTTTAAATCCGAGCGATGCAGAAATAAGTACCATGTTGGACATGTTGGCTGAGGATTCCTCTGATTCGGTCCCTGCTGAAACACTAGCTGTAGCATCCATCCTGGAGTCTGGAAAAGCTTTGGACATTTAAAGATCTGATAGTATTCGCCCGAAGCGTCCTCGCCGAAATAATCATCCAACTTCTCCTGCTGAGGGGAAGGAAAAGAAAAAGAGACGGCTTCGGCGAGTGTCATGCTTGAATCAGGATGCCGGCCCTTCTGCTCCTGCTACCGTGGAAGTGCCAGTACCGACTTTTACTGAAGCTGAAACCGATGGGTGTGACCTTGACGATGCTGACCCCAATGGGTGTAACCTTGATGATGCTGAACCCAATGGGTGTAACCTTGATGATGTTAACCCCAATGGGTGTAACCTTGATGATGCTAACCCCAATGGGTGTAACCTTGATGATGCTGACCCCAATGGGTGTACTGCCTGTAATATTGATGAAGATGAGGAGGAGGAGGAAATCCCCTTAATTCGGAAGAACAGTCGGCGCTATATAGCCAGTGGGGAGAGTAGTGGTATTACTTCTCCAACTTTGTCTGCTCTCGTTGGTCTGCAAGAATTGTCTCTGGCAAATTTTGATCAGACTCTCGAAGATATGGTCCCTGAAGATTTGTTGTCGGAGCCGACAGATGATGGAACGATGGAAGTTTGTGCCGATGTGCCTGCTGTCGGGTTAGAGTTATCCCAAGCAGCATCTCGTGCCTCATCGACCTTGGAGCGCGGTTTTAAGAGCCAAGCGGCTGATCTGGATTGCTCTGTTCCTATGGAGGTGGTTGAAAATCTTTCAGCCTTAGAGGTGGCTGATACAGATAACTCGGTCCACAAGGATGGTGCTTGCGTTTACCCAGCCCCCGAGGGTGTTGCCGGTGATGATCCGGCTCGGGTGGGCAGCGCGAGCTATGACCCAGCCCCCGAGGGTGTCCGAGCGGGTTCTCCTTCTCACACTTCCATGGATGTTCATGTCGGGTCTTCTCCTCCACATTCTGGTTGCATGGCAACAGCACCAGCTTCGGGTCAGGAGGTCGCCTTAGAGGTCGACGCACCTGATGACAGAGTTTTGATTTCTGCTGGTGATGCTGAATTGGTCCCCGCTGATGCTCTGCAGATTGCTTTGGTTGGTAATCCTTCATCAAGTCATCAACTAAATTCCCATGATTTGGGGGTTCCTTCGTTCTTCTCCAATCTCCAGGTAATTTGGTTTTTCCTGCCCTGACTATACTCCGGGTGAAATACTATTCTTATACTCGTTTATTTTCAATGCCAAGCGTTGGTTGACGAGATGGCTGGTCAGCTGAGATCGCAGGGTGCCTCTGTCCTAGAAAGAGCTCTGTCTTAACACATTGGAATCCAGTGCGGCTTCATCAGCGAGTATCTGAGTTGGAGATGGCGAATGCTAGTTAGTGCCCTTCGTTTCCTTGTTGGCTGCTTGATTGATCTGCTTTTTGGCTGAACATCCTTGTTTGACCGTTTCCTGCTAGATATGGCCCGGCGGCACTCTTATCTTGAAGAGAAATAATCTCAAGGTCAGGCAGACTTGGCCCGGGTTTCTGCTTCTCTGAATGATGCCAACATGCTGAATTCCACTCTCAATGCTTAGCTTGGCTCTGAAAAGGTGGCTAGTGAATTAAGCTTTACTTGACTTTCTCGGCTGTGTTCTTAATGCTTGCTTGACGTTGGAGAACTGATTCCTGTTTGTAGGAGGAAAAACGTGCCCTTGCAACTTCTCGTGACAACCTTGACAGGTTGTATCGTGATGCCAGCAACTCTTTGACTATCTTGGAGAGGAGCCATCGTTTCACCATGGAGGACTTGGATAATCATCGTTACAAGTTGCAAGAGTCTCTGGATGATATAATTCGTCTTAGGCAGTTGGTATCAAGCAAAGATTCTGTCATCAAGGATTTGCGCACTTCCAAGAGGTCAGTCGTCCAGGAGCTAGAAACTGCTCGGCTGGCTGTTAAGGCTGCTGAAGATGCTTCCACTATTTTGAGGGCCCAGCGCGATAGGGCTATGGACAAAGCCTTTCGCGCGGGGCGAATCTTGATGAGGAGACCCAGTGTGATTGTTCCTGACGACATAGTTGCAGATGTGAATGCTGCTCCTGATTCTTCAAGTCGCCCCTCTTCAACGGTCGCTCCTGAGAAAAACATTACCAAGTAGAAACACTGAATGCCTTGTGTTCGTGGTTAGTGTGCTCGAATGTTTTGTCAGAAAGTGTTTTCAGTATTTGATGCCCTTATTATTCTCCTGTTGTTAGAATTTGGCAATAGTTACAATTGCAGAAGTAAATGTAGTGGGATGATTTTGAAATATCTTCTTATTTCGCGAGGCATAGAGATCGCCCTAAGATGGGTAATCGTAAACATGCTTGTGTTGGATCGAGTAGTCGTGAGCACGCCGTGCCAATTTAAGTCGCTACCGACTTAAACCGACTGCTCAGTTAGTAGGGTATAGTGGTCACCCTGAGTTAAGTAAGCGTGAGCATGTCACACCGCCTTAAGTCGTCGCCGACTTAAGTCGATTGCTCCATTAGTAGGGTATAGTGGTCACCCTGAGTTAAGTGAGCGTGATCATGTCACACCGCCTTAAGTCGTTGCCGACTTAAGTCAATTGCTCCGTTAGTAGGGTATAGTGGTCACCCTGAGTTAAGTAAGCGTGAGCATGTCACACCGCCTTAAGTCGTTGCCGACTTAAGTCGATTGCTCCGTTAGTAGGGTATAGTGGTCACCCTGAGTTAAGTAAGCGTGCAGGTTGGCAGTAAACAATTGGAGTGCCTTTGAGAACGAAGTCTTTTTATTGATGATATACTTCCTAGTTTACAGAATACAAGGCTGTCCCCATAGCTTTTGAAATATAGCTAGGGGTAAAACTTCCTGAGATGTTTTATATTCCATGAGTTCCCAATTTCCTTGCCGTCCATTTGAGTAAGACGTTATGACCCAGGCCGAGTGACTTCTGTTACTATGAACGTCCCTTCCCATAGTGGTGATAACTTGTGTTGTCCCTCCCCCATTAGAATTCGGCGGAGGACGAGTTCTCCCACTCCGAAGGATCGATGCCGTATGGCCTTATCGTGATAGCGCCTCAGAGTTTGCTGGTACCGAGCTAACTGTATCGTCGTATTCAACCGTTCCTCTTCTAGTATATCAACATCCTCCAGCCTAGTAGCTTCAGCTTCAGCTATGTTTTCGAAGATCAATCTTGGAGCCCCAAACTTGAGATCAGCAGGTAGCACTGCCTCCGAACCATATACCATGAAGAAGGGAGTGTTTCCATGCAAAGCTCGGCTGGGTTGAGTTCTTAGGCTCCAAACCACATACGGCAACTCTCCGATTCACTTTCCTGCGATTTTTTCATTCTTGTCGAAGACTTTCTTTCTGAGTGCTTCCAATATCATCCCATTGGCTCTTTCTACTTGCCGTTGGCTCTTGGGTGCGCCACCGAGGCATATTTGATCTGAATGCTTTTTTGTTCGCAGAAATCGAAGAACTCTGAACTTGTGAAATTGGACCCTAGGTCGGTTATGATACTATTCGGTATACCGAACCTGAATATTATATCTTGCATGAATTCCACTGCCTTAGCTCATGTTAGAGAAGCAATGGGCTTGAACTCTATCCACTTAGTGAATTTGTCGATAGCAACTAGTACATGAGTGTATCCTCCTTGAGCTTTCTTGAAAGGTCCAATCATAACCAGCCCCCAGCATGCGAACGACTAGGTTACAGGTATGGTTTGCAGTTGTTGTGCTGGTAGATGCTGTTGTTTTAACAAGTACTGACAGGCTTCACACCTCTGGACTAACTCAGCTGCATCACTCTTTGTCGTTGGCTAGTAGAAACCAGACCTGAAGACCTTCCCAACTAGAGTCCTTGATGCTGCGTGTATTCTGCATTGCCCGGCATGGACCTCTTCTAGCAGTTGCTTCCCTGTGGCCGAAAGAATGCATTTCATGAGGACTCCTGATGCGCCTCTTCTATATAGTGTTTCCCCAATGAGAGTATAGTGAGCTGACTGCCTAGCAATGCGCTCTGCTGCATTTTTGTCATCTGGCTCTTCTTCATTCTCTATGTACCTGATGATCGGCTCCCTCTAGTCATTAGGATCTGACTCTGATTGGCTCAGAATATTGCATTCTTCTACCCGATCTAGTGAAATGCTTGGGTGCAGTACTTCTTGGACAAAAACTCCAGGCGGGACCTGAGCCCGACTGGATCCTAGTTTGGACAATGCATCAGCTGCCATGTTGCGGTCTCTCTCCACATGATGAAATTCCAAACCTTCAAACTTGTCTTCAAGCTTTCGGACGGCCATGCAGTATTTTCCCATGGAATCGTTCGAGTAGTCCCATTCTTTGTTTATCTGACTTATGACCACCAGAGAATCCCCATATACCATCAGTCTCTTGATGCCCAGTGATATGGCAATGTTCAGCCCATGAATCAAAGCTTCATATTCTGCTGCATTTTTGGATGCTGGGAATAGCAATTGAAGAGCATATTTGAGTTGTTCACTTCTAGGTGCAGTGAAAAGGATTCCTGCACCTGCCCCCTGTAGCTTCAACGAGCCATCGAAATACATTCGCCATACTTCTGTGGTTTCTGGGTTATCGGGCACTTGTTGCTCGGTCCACTCTAATATGAAGTCCACTAGTGCTTGAGTCTTGATTGCGGTGCGAGGTCAAAACTCAATATCATGAGCTCCCAGTTCACAGGCCCACTTGGCTATTCTTTCGATGGCTTCTTTATTGTGGAGAATATCCCCTATTAGAAATCTAGTGACTACTATGACTTTGTGATCGTCGAAGTAGTGACGGAGCTTGCGTGCAGTTAGAAGTACTGCATACAATAGTTTCTGAACTTGAGGGTATTTCTTCTTCGAGGGACCTAGGACTTCACTGATGAAATAGACAGGATGTTGCACTGGGTACACGTGTCCCTCTTCCGCTCGCTCGACTACTAACGCGGTGCTCACCACGTGAGTCGTGCAAGAGATGTATAACAACAGATCTTCAGCCGGTTGATTTGGCGTGGCTCGGCGCGGCGGTTTTAGCACTGGTGGTGTTGTCAGGAATTTCTTCAGTGCGTCTAGAGCTTCCTGAGCCTCTGAAGTCCACTGGAATTTGTCTACCTTCTTGAGAAACTTATAGAATGGTAGGCCTTTTTCTCCCAGCCTTGATATGAATCTGCTTAGAGCTGCCATGCATCCGGTAAGTCTTTATACTTTCTTCTGTGATCGTGGTGCTTCCATTCTCATGATAGCCTTGATCTTTTCTGGATTGGCCTCAATTCCCCGGTGGCTGACAATAAACCCGAGCAATTTTCCTGCTGGTACTCCAAAGACGCATTTTTCGGGATTAAGTTTCCATCGATATCGCCGTAAACTGTTGAAGACCAGTTGTAAATCTTCAATGAAATTTTCTAAGTTTTCTATCTTGATCACCACATCATCCACATAAGCTTCCACATGCTTGCCCCAGTGGTCGACTAAGCATGTCTGAATAGCCCTCTGGTAAGTCGCTCCAGCGTTTTTGAGGCCGAACGACATGGAGGTATCGCAGAAGGCTCCGAACGGGGTGATGAATGCTGTTTTTTCTTCGTCTTCTTTCGCCAGGCTGATCTGATGATACCCGGAGTAGCAATCCAAGAAAGACAGTTTGGAACATCCGGCTGTCGAGTCTACCACCTAGTCTATTCTAGGAAGTCCGAAGGGATCCTTCGGGCAGTGCTTGTTGAGATCCGTATAGTCGATGCACATGCGCCAATCCACTTTATTATTTTTGAGTACAAGAACAGGATTTGCTAACCACTCGGGGTGTAACACTTCTCTAATGAATCCGGTCACGACCAAGCGAGCCAGCTCTGCTCGGATGGCTTCTCTCTTGTCAGGCGTGAAGCGCCGTAATTTTTGTCGGATCGGCCTCGCCTGGGGGTAAACCTTCAATTTGTGCTCGGCCAGTTCTCTCGGGACTCCCGGCATATCCGCAGGTTGCCATGCGAATACGTCTCGGTTATCTTGCAGGAACCAGGCGAGCGCGCTTTTCTATTTGTCATCTAGGCTGGAACTGATGATGGCTGTCTTGCGCTCATCAGCGAACCCGAGGTTGATTCTCTTGGTTTCTTCGGTTGGCCGCATAGAGGTCACGGCTTGAGCTTCATTTGCGGGTACCGCGAGGTCTTCCTCAGGCTTTGAGATCGCCTGCGCAGAAGAAGTCAGCGATGGTTTGGTGGTGAGGGCTGCCTGAATGGCCACTCAGAAACATTCCGCGGCGCCTTGGAAGTCAGCGCGCACAGTTATGATTCCTTGTGGTCCTGGCATCTTCAATATCATGTATGTATAGTGTGGAATGGCCACGAACTTTGCCAGTCCCGGCCTGCCGATGATGGCGTTGTACCCGCAGTCGAAGTTTGCCACCTCGAACCTCAGGAACTCAGTTCTGTAGTTTTCCGGAGTTTCGAAAGTGACCGGTATGTAGATGTGTCCTAGTGGATATTCTCCTTCAGTCGACACGATGCCGAAGAAAGGAGTGTCCGACTCATGGAGCTCTTTGAGGGGAACTCCCAAGCCTTGAAGTGTTCGAGGAAAGGTGACGTTGATGCTGCTTCTCCGTCCACTAATACCTTCTTTACCCTGCTCTCCCGGATCACCTAATCGACGAGGAGCAGGTACTTGCCTGGGTGGTCGAAGTTGAGCCACTGATCTGCCCGGGTGAAGGTGATCAGGTGTTTGAACCATCGATACGGGGCGGGAGGACCAGTGGTCGCCACCAATATCTAACGATCGTTGAGCTTTTGTTGCCTTTTGCTTTCTTGTGACCCATGTCCGCCGAAGATGACGTTGACCTCTCTGTCGACACAAGGGAAGGCTTCGCCTCCCCCCTCCTTCTGCTGTTGGGGCTGTCAAGGTTCTCCAGGTCCTCCTCGTGGCAGGAGAGGAGGCAGAGGTTGGAAGGGTCGGTCGTTCCCCATGGAATGCTTGAAGTCTCTGCAGTTCCGGAGGGTGTGGCGCATGTCCTTGTGGTACGGGCACTGGGTGTCGAGGATGTCGTCCAGTGTGCGTTCGCCCCCGCGAGGTCCTCCTCGGGCACGAGAGGTGGGTGGTCCGGTGGCGTGGACTTCTTCACGAGGCCTCTTTTCCCAACGTTTGTCGGGTTGTTGGTTCGTGTCGCGTCGTGGTGCCGCCGGCGTAGGCTTTGTTCCTCCAATGAGGTCCTAAGCTCGTTCGTCGGTGGTGATGTAGAGGTTGACTTCCTGGAACAGCTGCTTAGAGGTAGTCGACGCTTTTTGCAGTATGGCGCGGACGAAGGCCGAGTCATTAGATCCCCGGTAGAAGTCTTCGATCACTGCTGCTTCTGCGACCTCGGGGATACGATTCCTCATGGTCTGAAACCTTTTGAGATATGACCAAAGAGTCTCATCTCCTCGGTGCTTGATGGATTTGAGGTCCCATGGCTGCGCCGGTTTGTCGGAGAGAGATTGGAAGTTGGCGGTGAAACGCCGATTGAAATCGCTCCAATCGTCGATGCAATGTCGAGGTAGGTGTCGCAGCCATTGCAGTGCATCCTGCCTAAGAACGATAGGCAAGTACGCGGTCATCACGTCTTCGGTTGCCCCAGCAGCTCGGGCGGCAGTGGTGTAGACGGCTAGCCAGCCTCCCGGATTCTGCTTAGGCTCGTACCTGTCGACGTTGGAGACTTTGAAGTTTGGGGGCCATTGAATGGCCCTAAGGCGCGGAGTGAGTGCCGATACTCCACATGTGTCCTCCTGTCGCCGATGATGATGCCTGTCCCGGGGAGGGGAGTTCTTGTTGTGGTGCCTCGACCGTCCCCGGGCTGTGCCACTAGTTGAAGCCGTTGCCAACTCAGTTCTGGTGGCCTGACTCCGCGCAGGAATGCCATGATCCCGATCATATTCTTCCCGTCGCCGGATCTCGTTCTCATGTTGTCGCTCGCGCGAGGCGTTGATGGAGCTCTGTGCGTCTCGCCGACTGTTGATGGCGTGTCGTAGGTCGCTCGGCGGATGAGCGAGAGGTAGAAGGTGGTTGGCCACCCAAGTGAACAGCCGTCGATAGCCCTCGGCGTCCGGAGTCCGAGGGAGGCCATCGACTATTCGAGCCAATACTCCACCAACTTCGCTTGGTGTGTTCATGGCTTGGGTGAAATTAGGGTTCAGGTTGCGTCCGAAAAGCGGATTTTCTCGACGTTGCTTCACTTCCTGCTCAGCCTGCTCTTGGGCTTGCCGACGGTCGCGTCATCGGGAATTCCTCCTTTCCCTAAAGACCCATTCTTCTGGAGTTTCTCCTATCTCCGAGACCTCATCTCGTGATACGGGCTGCGCCGGGTCTCGCTCTCCGGCCTCGTGATGTCGACGAATGTTCTGGCGTCGGTTCCTTCATTGGCAGGATTCCCGCTGAGGAGGTTCTTCCCCGAGCGCGGTTGGTTCATCGTCGGAGACGGGGGGCGACTCCACTCTCCCGATGAAGAGGACGTCGGGGTAGAATGGAACTGACGTTGCGACGATCCTCTTTCTATTCTCCTTTGAGGATGGAGGTACTGAAAGAGCGGTTCGATAATCCTTTACCTTATTCACTCCCTTTTTCCTCGTGACTTGTGTCCATGCTTTCGTCGGAGAGGTGGACAATGGAGTTCTCCGGGTTGACGGGCCCTCAGCTCCTAGCTTGCTGAAGGTGGTCTTTGCTCGGAGCGCTGGAGGTTGCGCTTTTTACTGTTTCGTTCTGACTTTCCCGGAGATTTTTGAGGAAAATTTTCTTTCCGACGGATCCGCGATGCGATGTAGAGTTCCTTCTTCATCTGCTACGGACGAAATGGTTCTGAAGCAGAACATGGACCCGGGGCGGAGGACAATCTTGTGCTGGAAAGTGACAGCCATTGAGCTAGCTTGGATCAGTGACACACCCCCTACCTGGCGCACCAGCTGTCGGTGTTTTGGGTCCGACCGCGCACCCGGGGTTGCCCCTCGAGGTGCTTTTTGGAGTAGGACGGTGTTACCGACTGTAGCTCGATGGTTCACGCGGGATGCACAAGAGGTAGTGGGCAGTTTTGTACAAGTTCGGGCCGCTTTGAGATGGGTAACACCCTACGTCCTGGCGTGAGTTCTTTATATGGAGGATTACAAGGGAGTTCTCTGGTGTAGAGAGACGGGTGGAGGGCTAAGTAATGAGATATCTTTACGAGGGGGTGCCTCCTAGGCCTTATATACTTGACCGTGGGGCGTTACATGTAGATATGATAACAATGCCAGCCTAAGTAATAGTAAACTGACTGAGTCTATCTTCCTATAATCCAGCTGATTTTCCCCTGCCTCGTTTCAATGTATGAGGCCCCTGCGCGGGAAGGTTGAGTCTCTATTGTGATCGCAATTCAAACCCGTCGGACCGTCTGGCCTGTGCCGATCCGACCTTGTGTCAAACTACTTCTCTAGACGTTCTTCCTCAGGCCCACGAAGGAATGACCTTGCGAATTATTGGGCCCATGGGCCTTTCGTGAGGTCTTTCATCCTTTCAGTGGACCCGAGGGATATCCATCCCCCACAGGGTGAACAACCAAATCCTCATCGAGAGGATTCACAAGGAGGGAACCCATGCTGACGCTGCTGGCCCACGACGACCGCGACAAGGCATAGCATCGGCAAACCACGGCCGAACCATACATAGAGTACAAAAAGGTCTCTACCAGACATGATGGGACTCCCCCACATGTGCCCACAGATATACCCTCACTAACTCGTGCGGTCAGTCAACCCTAGTCATAGGGCATCGGTGATAGAGTCTCTACAGTGACCCGCATGCCCAAAAGAACGCTACAAATATACCATACCGGGTTGTATGCCTACACAAGCCAAGGGGTGACGTAGGTGTGGGGGACAGATATCCCCAGGGTCCACTTGAAGGCGAAAGGAAGCTGAGCCGGGTCTTAGGCCAGTTACCCCGCAAGGCCATCCCTTCGTGGGCTGGGCAAAAGCTACTAGCGGAATGGGCTGACCAGAGAAGGCAACAGACTCGAGCCCAAGCAATCCGTCAAATCGTGCGCTACCCAAAGAAACCGTCCGACTTTCCCGCACATGGCGCCCTCAAATATCGGGGCGGATTAGGGATAAGTCGGTGGGGTTTTCGGAAGATCAGTTTAGTCGGTTCATTATTATTCAGGAGACATGTGATCATCATGTACGTATGGAGCGCCCCACAGTCGTGTATATAAGGCCTAGGGGGAACTCCATCATTTTCATCCCCCATCTACTTACCTCATTAGCTTTTCTCCATTCAGGAGATACCACTTGTAACCCACCACATACAGATCCACCCCAGGAAGTAGGTATTACACCTCTCCAAGCGGCCCGAACCTGCAGAAAATCGTCTCTCTCTCATGCGTCCAGCATGAACCATTGAGTTACAATCAACAACACCATCCTACCCAAAAGCACCACAAGGGTAACCCTGGGTATGCGGTCGGACTCTAAACACCAACAGCTAGCGTGCCAGGTAGGGGGTGTGTCGTTGATCCAAGCTAGCTCAATGGCCATCACCTCCAAGTGCAAGATCGCCCTTTGCCCTGGGACTATGTTTTGCTTTGGAACCATCTCGTCCATAGCAGATGAAGAGGGAACTCTGCACCGTGGATCCGCTGGAGAAGAAGCTTTCCTCGAAAATCCCAAGGAAAGCCAGAGCAGAACAGCGGGTGGTGCCACCACAAGCATCTCGAGGGAAGATGACCCCTTACAAACCAGAGGTTAGGAGCTCGCCTGCCCGAAGAACTCCACTTTCCACCTCGCCCACAAAGGAGTGGACACGGATCACTCGAAAGAAGGAAGCAAACGTCCCGAGTTAGGGGACGAGAACACGGCAAGCAATCTTTCCGATGCCTTCGCCTTTAAAGGAGGACGAAAGGAAGAGCGCCATCATGATAGCTCCTTTCTACCCCGACGTCCTCTTCATCGGGGGGAGATTGGAGTCAGCACCCATCTCCGACGATGAGCCTACCATGCAAGGGGAAGAACCTCCCCAGCATGAAGCACTACAATCGAGGAACAGACGCCGGAACATACGGTGACATCACGAAGCTGGGGAACGGGATTCGGCGCAACCCATGTCCCGCAATGAAGCTTCAGAAGTGGGAGAAACTCCTGATGAACAAGTACAATGAGAAAGGCGAAACTCTCATCGCCGCGATCGCCGATAGGCTCAGGACCGAGAGCAAGAACAAGCCGAGCAAGGTGCAAGGCTGCGCCGAGAGAACCCTCTCTTCGCTCGAAACTTGTAGCCCGACTTTGCTCGGGCAATGAACACGCCGAGTGAAGTCGGAGGGGTACTAGCCCAGATAGCTGACAGCTTCCCATGAAGCCCAGACGCGGAAGGCTACCGGCGGCTGCTTACTCAAGCAGCTAATCACCTTCTACCCATCGCTCATCCTCCGAACGACCTACATCACACCATCAACAGCCGACGGGACGCGCGGAGCTCCATCAACGCTTTGCGCGACTGATGGCACGAAAATGAGATAAGGCGCCGGGAGTAGTATGACCGGGATCATGGCATCCCGGCACGAAGTCGCACCACCCGTGCTGAGTCAGCTGCAGCTTCAACTAGTGGCCCGTTCTGAGGACGGTCGAGACGACACACTACCGACTCCCCTCCTCAGGACCAACCTCACGAGCGCCGACATGAAGACGCGTGCGGAGTCTCCATGCTTACTCCGCGTCTCTGGGCCATTTAGTGGCCCCCCAACTTCAAGGTCTCTAACGTCGACAAATACGAGCCTAAGCAGGACCCGGGCGGCTGGTTGGCCGTCTACACGACTGCTGCTCGGGCCACCGGGGTGACAGAGGATGTGATGACGGCGTACTTGCCCATTTTCCTAGGGCAAGACACGCTACAGTGGCTTCGATATCTACCCCGACACTGCATCGACGATTGGAGCGACTTCAGTCGGTGCTTCATTGCCAACTTCCAGTCCCTCTATGACAAGCGGACGCAGCCATGGGATCTCAAATCCATCAGGCGCCAGAATGATGAAACCCTCCAGTCGTACCTCAAGAGGTTTTAGACCATGAGGAACCACATCCCCGAAGTCGCCGAGGCAACAGTGATTGAAGACTTTTATCGGGGATCCAATGACTCGGCTTTCGTTCGAGTCGTACTCCAGAAAGCACCTGCCACCTCCGAACAATTGTTCCAGGAGGCAGACCTCTACATCACCGTGGATGAACGAGCCCAAGACATCATCGGAGGCACGTAACTCGCACCACACATGCCATGGCGCGACACAAACCAGCAGTCGGATAGGCGTTGGGAGAAGAGGTCCCGCGAGGAGGTGCACACCGCCGGGCCACCCGTCGCTCGAGCCTACGGCGCACCCCACGGAGGGTTGTGGACACTGGATGAAATCCTCGATGCATAGTGCATGTATCACAAGGACATGCGCCACACCCAACAGAACTGCAAGGACTTCAAGCACTCCATCAGGCATGGCCGACCGTTCCAACCTTTACCGCTTCCCCCACCGTGAGGAGAGCCTGGCGAGCCCAGGCAGCCTCAGAAGCAGGAAGGGGGAAGAGGTGGAGCTTTCCCATGCGTTGACAAGGAGGTCAACGTCATCTTCTGAGGGCATGGAGCAAAAGATAATAGGAGGCTGCAAATTCTCAATGACCGGCAGGTCCTGGTGGCCACCACTAGTGCCCCAGCTCCTTACCAGTGGTCAGAGCACGCGATAACCTTCAGCTGAGCTAATCAATGGCTCAACTTTGATAATCCTGGCAAATACCCGCTCCTCGTTGATCCAGTGATCTGAGAGAGTCGGGTGAAGAAAGTATTAGTGGATGGGGGAAGCAGCATCAACATCACCTTCCCACGGACGCTCCAGGCCCTGGGGGGGTCGCACTCAAAGACCTCACCGATTCAGATACTCCTTTCTTCGGCATTATGCCGATTGAAGGGGAGTACCCACTCGGGAACATCTATCTATCTGTCACCTTCAGGACCCCAGAGAACTACAGAACTGAGTTCCTAAGGTTCGAGGTGGCGTGCTTCGACTGCGGGTACAATGCCATCGTCGAAAGGCCGAGACTGGCGAAGTTCATGGACATTCCACATTACCCGTACATGATATTGAAAATGCTGGGACCTCAAGGAATCATCATTGTGCACGCTGACTTCCAAGGCGCCGCAGAGTGCTTCCGGGGAGCCATTCAAACAGCTCTCACTGCTGGGCCCCTGGCAGCTCTTCCTGCGCAGGCAAACACCAGTCTGGAGGAGGAAAAATCTCACAATACCCACTAACGAAGCTCAGGTCGTGACCTCTATACGGCCGACTGAAGAAACTAAGAGTATTAATCTTGGATTCTTTGATAAACGCAAGACTACCATCATCAGCTACAACCTTGATGACAAATAGGAAAGTGCGCTCGTTCGGTTCCTGCAAGATAACCGGGATGTACTCGCATGGCAACCTGCGGATATGCCGGGAGTCCCAAGAGAACTAGTCGAGCACAAATTGAAGGTGTATCCTCAAGCAAGGCCGATTCAACAAAAGCTACGTTGTTTCACGCCTGATAAAAGGGAAGCTATTCGCGCCGAGTTAGCTCACTTAGTGTCAGTAGGATTCATTAGGGAAGTTCTGCATCCTGAGTGGCTAGCAAATCCTGTTCGTATACTAAAAAAGAATTAAATTGATTGATGCATGTGCGTTGACTATACTGATCTCAACAAGCATTGTCCGAAGGATCCCTTCGGGCTCCCTAGAATAGATCAGGTAGTTGACTCGACTGCTGGCTGCTCTATGCTCTCCTTCCTAGATTGCTACTCCGGATATCATTAGATCAGCATGGCAAAAGAAGATGAGAAGACTGCTTTCATCACCCCATTTGGAGCTTTCTGCTACACCTCCATGTCGTTCAGCCTCAAAAACGCTGGAGCAACGTACCAGAGAGCCATCCAAACATGCTTAGCTGATCACTGGGGCAAGCGAGTGGAGGCTTACGTCGATGATGTGGTTATCAAGATGGAAAACTCAAAAAACTTCATCGAGGATTTGCAGCTGGTCTTCAATAGCCTGAGGCGCTACCGGTGGAAGCTGAACCCGGAAAAGTGTGTCTTCGGAGTGCCAGCTGGAAAGCTTCTTGGATTCATCGTTAGTCATCGAGGAATTGAAGCAAATCCAGAGAAGATCGAGGCCATCATGAGGATGGAAGCACCACAGTCATATCAAGGCTAGGCGAGAAAGGAATGCCATTTTATAAATTACTCAAGAAGGTGGACAAGTTTCAGTAGACCATAGAGGCACAGGAGGCTCTAGAGGTACTGAAGAAGTTCTGGACCACTCCGCCAGTACTTAAGCCACCACGCCGAGCTACACCCGGTTAGCCGGCAGAAGATCTGCTCTTGTATATCTCCTGCACGACTCACGTGGTAAGCACCACGTTAGTAGTCGAGAGGGCGGAGGAAGGACACGCATACCCGGTGCAACATCTAGTTTACTTCATCAGCGAAGTCCTCGGGCCCTCAAAGATAAGGTATCCTCAAGTCCAAAAGCTGCTGTACGCGGTACTTCTAACCGCTCGCAAGCTCCGACACTACTTTGACGACCACAAAGTCATAGTAGTCACAGGATTTCCAATAAGTGATATTCTTCACAACAAAGAAGCTATTGGAAGGATAGTCAAGTGGGCATGTGAGCTCAAAGCTCACGACATAGAGTTCCGACCCCGCACGGTGATAAAAACTCAGACAATAGTTGACTTCATATCAGAATGGACTGAGCTCCAGGTCCCAGAAAGCCCCGAAGTTGTTGAAGTATAGAGAATGTACTTTGATGGCTCGCTGAAGCTGCAAGGAGCTGGGGCAGGGATTCTCTTTATTGCTCCCAGAGGTGAACAACTCAAGTATGCACTCCAGCTTTTATTTCCGGCATCCAATAATGCATCAGAGTACGAAGCACTGGTCCATGGGCTGAGCATCGCCATTTCACTCGGCATCAAGAAGCTGATGGTGTATGGCGATTCACTGGTAGTCATAAGTCAAATAAACAAAGATTGGGAATGCTCGACAGATTCAATGGGCAAATACTGTGTAGCCGTGCGTAAGTTGGAAGACAAGTTCGAGGGATTGGAGTTCCATCACGTGGAAAGGGATCGCAACGCAGCAGCTAATGCATTGTCGAAGCTGGGGTCCAGTCGGGCCCAAGCTCCACCTGGGATCTTCGTCTAAGAAATACAGCAACCAAGCATCGCCACAGATCGGTGGAAGAATACAACGCCTTGAGTCAGCCAGAGGCAGATCCCAATGACTGGAGGGAGTCAACCATCAGGTACATAAAGAATGAAGAGGAACCGGATGACAAGGCTGTAGCAGAACGCATTGCAAGACAGTCAGCCCACTACACCATCATAGGGGGTTTGCTGTACAGAAGAGGCGCATGAGGTGTCCTCATGAAGTGCATCCACTTAGCTACCGGGACATAGCTGTTAGATGAGATTCATGCAGGGCAGTGTGGTATGCACGCTGCATCAAGGACTCTAGTGGGAAAAGCTTTTAGATCTGGGTTTTACTGGCCAACCGCCAAGAGTGATGCTGCCGAGTTAGTCTAGAAGTGCGAGGCATGCCAATTCTTGTCAAAACAGCAGCACTTGCCTGCGCAGCAGCTGCAGACCATTCCTGCAACCTGGCCGTTTGCATGCTAGTGGCTGGACATGATTGGACCTTTCAAGAAGGCTCAAGGAGGTTATACTGATATACTGGTTGCAATTGACAAATTTACGAAGTGGATAGAATACAAGCCCATTGCTTCCTTGACCTCAGCAAAGGCAGTGGAATTTATCCAGGAGATAATGTTCAGGTTCGGAATACCAAATAGCATCATCACTGAACTGGGATCCAACTTCACCAGCTTGGAGTTCATCAATTTCTATCAACATAGGAGCATCCAGATCAAATATGCATCAATAGCACACCCAAGAGCTAATGGGCAGGTGGAAAGAGCCAACAGAATGATACTAGATGCACTCAGAAAAAAGGTATTCGATAAGAGCAAGAAGCTTGCAGGGAAGTGGATCAGAGAGCTGCCATACATGGTCTGGAGCCTACGAACACAGCCCAGCCGAGCTTTGCATGGAAACGCCCTGTTCTTCATGGTGTATGGGTCGGAGGCAGTGCTACCTGCCGATCTGATCTTTGGGGCGCCTAGGCTGACCTTTGAAAGCATAGTCGAGGCAGAAGCAACCAGGCTAGAGGACATTTATGTGCTGGAGGAGGAACGACTAAACACAGTAATTCAGTCGGCCAGATACCAGCAGACTTTGAGGCGCTACCACGACAAAGCAGTGTGGCACCGATCCTTTGTAGTGGGAGACTTGGTCCTCCGCTGAGTACTAACCGGGGAGGGACGGCACAAACTGTCACCACCTTGGGAAGGACCGTTCGTTGTGACAGAGGTCCCATGGCCAGGATCCTACTGGCTTACTCAGATGGATGGCACAAAAGTGGGGAACTCATGGAATATCGAGCACCTCAGAAAGTTCTACCCTTAGTGATACCTCAAAAATCTCGAGGGCAAGTTGTACTCTATAATCAGAAGGTTTCATCATCAATAAAGCTTTCATCTTCCAAAGGCATTCAAGCTCTTGATTGACAATTAACTTAAATTGGGCTCAACTCGGAACCGACATAACACAAATTAGGCTGATCACTATGCCCTACTAACGGAGCAATCGGCTTAAGTCGGAAATGCCTTAAGTCGTTGCGACATGCTCATGCTTACATGACTTAGGGTGATCACTATGCCCTACTAATGGAGTAATCGGCTTAAGTCAAAAACGCCTTAAGTTGGTGTGACATGCTCACGCTTACATGACTTAGGGTGATCACTATGCCCTACTAAAGGAGCAATCGGCTTAAGTCGGAAACGCCTTAAGTTGGTGCGACATGCTCACGCTTACATGACTTAAGGTGATCACTATGCCCTACTAATGGAGCAATCGGCTTAAGTCGGAAACGCCTTAAGTCGGTGCGACATGCTCACGCTTACATGACTTAGGGTGATCACTATGCCCTACTAACGGAGCAATCGTCTTAAGTCGGAAACGCCTTAAGTTGGTGCGACATGCTCATGCTTACATGACTTAGGGTGATCACTATGCCCTACTAACTAAGCAATCGGCTTAAGTCGGAAACGCTTTAAGTCGGTGCGACATGCTCATACGAACACGAATTAGGGTGATCACTATACCCTAGTAGCAAAATAGCCAACTCAAATCAGGAGTACTTCGAAAAAGAAATATTTCGCTTACGGTGTTAGGGGTGTTTTCAGCACCTTGCTGACAGAACAATCAATTCAAACATAATCGTTACACGCATACAGAACTCACATTACACTTTTTCTCTAAAAGGTGCTAACTCGATAAACAAGTGTTTTTCAGGCAAATCATTTATAGCATCCCAAAAATTCAAATCTTGAAATTTTCTCAAACTCGCTCTAAATTCAAAATGAATTCCAAATTTTATTTCAAAATGTTTGTTTGCGAGTTGATATTAGCAAATAAAATATAGTGGTCTATATTCTCTCCAACATCCTCCTCAAAATATCCTACAAATATTTCCCCAATGATCCCCTTCAAATTCTTTCCAGAAATACTGCCTAGATATTTCCATAGTGATCCCCTCAATTTATTTCCAGAAATATTGCCCAAATATTCCACCAATATTTCTCCAAGTATTTTCCTCCTGAGAAATACCTTCTGAATCATTTTTGAAGTCCCCACAAATATTTTCTTCATAACTTTCCCCATGCTCATACGTATACGTATGCCTCCGGTGTCATACGGTGAGCTCTACAAGCTAATCTCACTCATATAAGACAAATCCATGCTAATCTCCCACTAATCCTCTCATCCTCCCACTAATCCTCTCATCCTCCCCCTAATCCCCCCACCATGTCTATAAATAGAGGGGCAAGGGCCTCCTCTCATCACACCCCAAGCCATTTCATGGCAACTCTCTCCCTCCCCCCCCACACGCCCACTCCACCTCCCACACAAGCACCCACTAGCACAAGGATCGTTCAGTCGTTCTTCGATCGTTTGTCCACCTGTTCTTAGTTTGTTCGTTCGTTCGTCCGATCGTTCATGGTTCGTTCGTCCGTTCGTCCGATCGTTCGATCGTTCGTCCAAATAATCTTTATTTTGCCGTTATGCTGCCGAAATTCCGATCGTTCGTTCGTCCGTTCGTTCATAGTTCCTATTCATCGTTCATCGTTCGTTCATAGTTCCAATTCATCGTTCATCGTTCGTTCATAGTTCCTATTCATCGTTCATTGTCCCTATTCATTGTTCTTCCAGATAATCTTTATCCTGCCGTTATGTTGCCGAAATTCCGATCGTTCGTTCGTCCGATCATTCGATCGTTAGTCCGTTCGTTCATAGTTCCTATTCATCATTCATCGTCTGTTCATCGTCACTATTCATCGTTCGTTCATACGACTATTCGCCATCACTATTCACCATTACTATTCACCGTTACTATTCATCATCGTTACTATTCATCGACACTATTCGCCATTGTTACTATTCAGCGTTACTATTCACCGACGCTATTCATCGTTTTTACTATTCGTTGTTACTATTCATAGATGATATCTATAGTAACTTTTTCCGTCGTTACTATTCACCGTTACTATTCATCATTACTATTCATCGATCATCCGATCACCCCAAATTTCAACTACTCATCCATCATGTTGTCCAGTCCACCTAATGATACGACCACGCCATTAAGCAACACATTACAACCCCCAAGTCATACTACATCAACTTAAGTACAACCAACATCATCACCAACCCAAGCCTTTGATGGACCAATTACACATAGCCGAGCTAAGAAGCTACAGCAAGAGGTGCACGCGCTACTTTATGAATTTCAATTAAACACTAATGAGAACTTTATGCTACCTAAGTCGTGTATGTTAATATTACTTAGGTTCACCAAAGAGGAAGGACAAAACATATCAAGGACGAGTCAGCAAGAAGAGCTATGTCCGAGTTAGTCCAGCGCAATAGAATCGTCCAGAAGAAACAGTCATATCTTTTGATTCCCAAAAGCTATGAAGGCCCATAAGTACTTTTTGGAAAGCTCTTGAAGTCTAGTTTCCAATGCTTCTAAAGCCGACTTAATCAAATCTACCAGAAAGGCAGCCGACTTACTTTAGTGCCGACTGGTCAGAAGGTCAACAGTCAGCTTGATGACTAAGTTTTCGTATTAAACTGCATCATTCTATGAAGTTTCATTAAGCATGCTATATATTGTGAGAAATCTTAGCAAGTTAGCTTTCCAACGCAACCAGTCCCACGTCATTTGGAGATTCCTAGAAAAAGTTATTATCAAAATACTGAAGGCTGCGCAGAAGTCAAACAGCCACATGGAATTCAGCTCTACAGATCTCCCGAAGAGGCTCCTTCACATCAGCACGTGAGAATACTTTTGTTTCGTGTTTATACCTCTCTAAGGCTGGTTGTTACTAATATAAATACCCCCCTATGTCTATGATGTAAGGCAGCTTATGATAATCTAAAACAGAACCCTTTTGTTCAGCTGTGTGCTAACAAATATTGAGAGTGATCTCTACCCCTTTGCTCTTGTTAATTCCTTCATGGGATTGCAGAAGCGGCGGCTTCATCTGCTCCCAATTGGTAATCCTACTCACTTCGAGGTCTCTTCGATTGATTGTAGGCTGTGTTGGTTGGTTCTTTAAGAGTGTGGTTGGGCGAATCCTCGATTCAGGCTGCCGGTTAAAGACGGTGGTTGGCTTCGAGTTTTATTTGTCAGGTTGCACTAGTTATCGCTGCTTGCAGCAAGTTATCTTGGCTTCTTTGAAGCTAGTTATCTGAAGATTGATCCTACATCGTGAAGATCGGGCATCGTGACGCATCACCTAAGACCAGCCAGACCGATATTCCAGTCATACGAACTCCGGTGACTGTGATTTTCCTTCCAGTAGGGAACTTCCCATCTGGACACCCATCCCAGGTTTCTCCAAGTTGAGCACGCTTAACTTTGAGATTCCTTCGAACCAGGCTTCCAAACTCTGATTCCAATAATTCTTGTTTCTAAATTCTTATCAAACTATTCCCTATCCAACCATATCATACCTTAAGCATGGTCCATATTCCAGAAAACTCCCAAAATACTCTTGTCCCATATTCTGCCTATAACTCTCCTGTTCATACTAAGTCAAACGACTCATTCGTCACTATTCTTACCAACAGTTAACTTCACTGTGCTACACCACATACACCCAGCTATAAATACACCCAGCTACCCTCTCCCTCTCCACACACACTCAACACCCTTAGCTAAGGCAAACACCCCACCCACTCAGTTACTCCGCTCTGCTGGCTACACGCATAGTGTCGCTTCGCCTCCAGTCCACCCTCCTGGTAAGCACCTCCGCTCCACCACCAGTAATATCACAACACTACATGACACAGATTCTACTCAAGACTCTACCCATCCATATATAGCTATTGTGACCACTATACTAAATATTTGTTGGTATACTTGCTGGTTTGTATGTTTGCTTGTTCATGTCGCATAGTTATCGGAGCGTTCGTGCCGTCTCATGGAGGCCAGATCTGGAAGTCTACGCCAGGCGATGGAGCTAGAAGCCAGTTCCGTGAGCTTCCCCCCCTTCGCCGGATAAGCACGACAAGCTCACTCGATCCCTTTGATGCATAAATTACCTATGATTTTTCAACCACAACCCTCAGCCTGTTATTTTATGCATGATATGATTTTGAGACAAGTTATTATGGCCACCCAGCCGCTTGCCGCAATCAATCCTTGATATATTTGTTACAAATGATTTGAGAAAAGGTGTGAGTTTTCAAAATAAAATGCTTTTCAAAATGTGTATGATGAAGGGTTTTCACCCTTATCACTTTTGAGTAGGGATGATCAGGGACTCCCTAGTTTAGGGGAGGGCCTAAGGTGATGGCTCAGCTGGTTTAGGTGTGAGCAGAAGGATTGTCCCCTCATATAAGGACCGGTTTGTCATTCTTCACTACCTGTACTCATGATAAGTACAACCACTCGAGACTGTATAGGTAGTCACTCAATCTGAACTCGTACGGTCCAAACCCCAGGGTTATGAAGGCTGGGGAGCACCGGGAGGATAAGGAGGGGGAATGTTTTGTCCGGTTTGGACATGGCGGTGGCCTGACTGCTTCCGGTATAACCGTTAAGATAAGGACGTGCGAGGAAAGAAAGAGATTCGGCATTCGGGTCTCACAACGGTGAGATCGCAGAAACCATACTAGTGGGTAAAGTGTACCCCTCTGCGCAGAGTTCAAACCTATTCGAATAGTCTGTGTCCACAGGAATGGACGAGTCTGGTGTGGTATGACAATTAGTGTTTTGTTTTCAAAAAAGGGTGCGTTTGAGAAAAGTGGTTTTTAAAAGGTCCGGCGGTTGAGCCGTGAGCTATGGTGGACGGGAAGTCCAGTAGCTGTTTTTGAAAATGAAAACCAGTGGGAAACTGCTGAGGTACCTAGATGGTTTAGTCCAGGGGATTTTATTCTATATTGAAAAACTTCCTGCTCCTTTGGGAGAGGATGCGCTTTGAAAAATACAAAATGTTTTACAAAACAACCTTGCATAAAATATTGTTGTTTTTGCAAAATATCCTGAGCTCCACATATTCCATGCATTATATCTAATTTCCCCATTCCAGGGTGAAGGTGGGCTGCTGAGTACGTTTGTACTCACCCTTGCTTATCTGTTGTTTTTCAGAAAAGGAGATCGGGTAAGAGTTATGACTGTTCCCAACCTTGTCTGTGGCTGTTGGACCGCTGATTTGCTTCGCTGCGTATATCGGGCTGCTTCAGCCCCACTCTGATGATATGTCCCGAGTGGTGGACCAACTCTTAAAGTTGATCGCCACCTTTATAGGTTTGTCTCGTTTAAGTAGATCTAGAATCATCTGTTGTATAAATGTGTTTACTAGCCTCCTGGGACTAGTAATTGTATCACATTTGAGTCCCAGAGGATCGGGACGCTTCAGGTGGTATCAGAGCTGTTAGGTTGGCCGCAGGACGTAACCCTTAGCCTTGATCCAAAAGTTTTTGAGTCAAAACTATTTTCTTAAAAAATTCTTGCTCTCATCCCTTCATTTCAAAAATGTTTTCCCCTTTCCTTCTCTCAGAAGTCAGATGCAGGTCCATTGCCAAACCAGCTTGTGCCAGATTGAAGATGGTTTCCCCAAGTTGCTGAGATCATGCACAGTCCGCCTCGGAATCAGGAGCCAGCCAGAGTATGATGGTCGTGAATTCGTCGAGCATGGCACAGAGAAGTGTGTCGTGACTATATACATTGGATCCAGTCCGCACCATGTGGAATGGAGTGTCACTGCTGTTGGGCACAGATTCAAAGACACCTGCCAAGTCGTCGCTCGTAAGGCATTGAGGGCCTTGTGTCAGATCTATGAAGAAGAAGTGGCCGACACACCGCTCAGATTCTTTCCGCCCTTTCAGAGAGACCGTCCCGTTTGGATGGCCTGGATGCGTGCCTTGGAAGGGCAGCAGCTGCTTGAGGACGACCCCACAGTCGTGTACCTCACTGCATACCTGCTCACCCTGGATGCCTAGTATGATTTCTTGGCTCGGCACCACCGTCAGATGATTGCCCGAGTAGAAGATGCAAAGAAGCGCAACCGTAAGCTCCATGTGGATCTCACTACAGCTCAAGCCCATGTAGCTACCTTGGAAAGTTGTGAAGTCATTGCTGTTGAAGCTCTGAAGCAAGCCAAAGATGAGCATGTCCAGAAGTTGATGGAGGCCTACTTGGTAACCCATAACCAACGTAGAGCCCTATGGATCCAAGAGCCCGCTTCATCCAACCCAGTTCAGTCCATGAGAGCTGAAGATCCCTAGATTCTAGAAGGTCACCCGGTCTCTATCAGAGGAGATAAGAAGGCTTGGGAACTCCCGGAAGGAGCCATCATCTTGGAGGGAATTCCAGTCTCCCCTAAGGCTATGGACAAGCAAGAGCACCCCGAATCCTCCCAAGATCCCCCGCCAGAGTTGTTTGAGCCCCTCACCTTGAAGAAGATTCCAGCACCGTCCCGTGAGACCAAGGAAGAAGCTGCAAGCACACCGCCAGCACCGCCGCCCTCTAAGGAGCTACAAGAGCCAGTCCCGCTTGAAGAAGAGTTCAACCTCGTCTTGCCATCTCAGTTGCCGCTAGAAGAAGTCATCAACACCAGCTCCCTCAACTCCCATCTCGCTCAAAGCAAAGCACACTCCAGATAAATCCCCTCTGCCAAATTGCAAGCAACTCCATTTTCCACTCCCTTGCCCCTAAGATCACAATGCTTGGTGATTCTTGGGTTGAAGACTGTTGCACATGGTTCACAATCTTTGGTTTCCTCCTCTGTATGATGGTAACACTCTTTGATAGAATCCTCCAGTGGGAAGAGCAAAGAGAAAGAAAGAAGCAGTGAAAAGTGAAAAGTGAGAAGAAGATAGTGAAGAGAAGATAAGAAGAAGGTTCTCCCATAATCAACCCTGTGTCAGTCATCTCTCCGCAGCCTGCTCAAGCAGCAATAGCAGAAGAAGGCCCCATAACACCCTTGTTATGAGGTACTTCAAGGAGTTCAAATCCTCAAGATTCAAGAGTTCTACCCTCATTCTTTTTAAGTGGGGTAGTGTTCCAGTAAGGTTCCTGCTATGGAGAAAAATAAGAAAGCCTGTGAATGCAGCCAGCTTGTGGAGGACCAAATCATCAAAGCATATAAGTTTCTGGATGAGAAGTGGTCACCCAAGTTCCATTGATGAAGCACCAGATGTCGGTGTTTTGGGTCCGACCGCGCACCTGGGGTTACCCCTCGATGTGCTTTCAGGAGTAGGACGGTGTTATCGACTGTAGCTTGATGGTTCGTGCTGGATGCACGAGAATCAGTGGGTAGTGGTTTACAGGTTCGGGCCCCTTTGATATGCGTAACACCCTACGTCCTGGCGAGAGTGCTTTATGTGGTGGGTTACAAGGGAGTTCTCTAGCGCTAAAAACGTAGAGAGTTGGGTGGAAGGTTAAGTAACGAGCATGTGATGTGAAGGGGTGCCCTCTAGGCCTTATATACTCGACCGTGGGGCGGTACATGCAGGTATGATAACGACGTGTACCTAAGAAATAGTGAGCCAACTGAGTTTATCCTCCTATAATTCCGCCGACCCATCCTCGCTTGGTTTCGTTGTACGGGGCTCCTGCGTGGGAAGGTCGGGTCACTGTTGTGATTACCGCTCGAATTCATTGGACCGTCTTGGGATCACGCCGATATGGCCTTGTGTCGATCCGCTTCACTGGTCGTTCCTCCCCAGGCCCACGAGGGGGATGACCTTATGAATTATGGGGCCCTTGGGCCTTTCGTGAGGTCTTTTATCCTTCTGGTGGACCCGGGGGATATCTGTCCCCCACAAGCCCCCGATCTTTGTGTCGATTTTGAAATAAACGGCCCAAGGATCCTAGGTCTAGCTTGCAGTCTTTGATTTTAACAAGGAATGCTTTGAAGATAAGCCTGCCGGGCCACTGCTTCTGAATTCTGAGTGATCCGATAGAAACAATTTTCACTGTCTTTTCTGCTTTTATCACTCGAAATTTAGTGTTCTGTCTCAGACTCATGCTTCGGAAGTCAGCATTTTTGTATCGTAGGGTGTAGCCCCCGAGCTTCGAGTGGATTTTTGCAGACAATCCACTCAAAGGTCTTCACTTCGAGTATTATCAGAGATCACTTTTATCTTCCACTTGTGCTTTTTCAGAGGTCAGCCTTGTCTTGATCTTGCCTTATGCTTTAGAGGTCAGCATTTTGCTTCTTCGAGAATGATGATTCATTGGGTGCACCGAAGGTGTAGCCTCCGAGCTTCGAGTGGATTTTTGAAAATAATCCACTCGAAGGTCTTCATTTCGTGCCTTTTTTCTGGGAATTATCCTTCCCCTTTACCGAATGCCTTGGAGATCAGCATTATATTATTAATACTACGCTTTAGAGGTCAGCGTACATTTTTGTCTTTGAGGCCGAGTATGCGATCTGCCCGTATTTTGCTGGATCTTGCAATTTATTTGATCTGCCACTGATTGGACGTTCGATAGATGGCCTCTGACTAGTCTTCATGTCACTTCGCGCTTTGATGCTTCTGTTGATTAGACTTGTACCTCATCGGCTATATTTGGCTTTCCTTTGATCCTTACTGATATCTTTCTTCTGTCTTGAAGTATTCATTGCATATAATGTTCGGATGTGATAGTTTTGAAAATATACTGATAATTCCTGGGTGTCCCCCCCCCCTAATGGGTGTAGGCAAGGAACGGCTTGGTACGCTGAGCGTTTAGCAAACTGCTTCTGAGTAGTAACTTGATGTGACCGCGGGTGTAATCATATCGCCTGTGCAGTTGACTGGAGTCCCAATGGGTGTCGTGTTACGTGAAACGGTGTCAGCCGCCTGACGTGTCTCCAGACGGTTTGAATTGCATATTAAATTTTTGTGACTGTTCAGTGGCCGTGGTAGGAGGTGAGCGGTTGCCTTCTTCTTCTATAAATAGTGTTCTTGCTTCTCCGGCATTTTCACATCTCTTGTTGCTCCATGCTGTTCGCTCTCTTCTCTTTCCTTTTTCATCCACCATGGGCAAGAGTAAGAAAGGTGGTAGTTCTTCGCATCATTCTGGCGACAAGCGCAAGCGCGAGCCGACTCCTCCCTCGGAGGACTTTGGCGACTCAGAGTACTCGGAGGAGAAGTTCTCCTCCGAGTCCGAGGGCTCTCCGGCTCCTGCCTCTCCCCCAGCGTCGTCTGATGATTCGGACGACTCCCAGGGACTCGCCGCGGAGGTATGGACCTACATCCGGGCCGTCGAGCGTGCCGGGCTCGAGGGCTCGGATGAATCGGAGTACTCCTTGGACAAGGAGAACTCCTTGGACTTGTCCGAGGAGGGCGGCGGCGACGACGATGGCAGTGACAGCGATGGCGACGGAGGCGACGGCGGCGAAGGCGACGGTGACGGCGGCGGCAAGGGTGGCAGCGGCGACAGCGGCGACGGCAGCAAGGGCGGCAGCAGCAAGGGCAGCAACAAGGCCAGTGGCTAGATGCCACTGGTTTTAATTATTAGTATAGATTAGTAGTAGAAGTAGTATTTACGGAATAATGTAGTAGTAGCTAGTAGTATAGTTAGTGAAATGTAATGTAGTAGTAGGGAAGGCATCAACTCATAATGAGTTGATTTGTAAGTTCGGTAATGCTTCCCTTATAATGAAGAATGATTTCGCCCCACTTCTGTGCGCGTTATTTTGCTTTCTTGTCATTCGCCGATCTCATTAATGCCTGAGGAATGTTTGGAATCATCGAATCACGCTTCTGACTGTTTTCTTCGCGATGTCAGCGCTTTGGTGGTAGCGACCGAGTCATCTGAAATCACGTTGTTGCTTTAGGAGTGACGACCGAGTTATTACTGGTGATGTCGGTGCTTTTTGAAGTAACAGCCAAATGATAGCGGGCCACGTCGGTGTTTTAGAAATAACGACCGAGTGACTAATGGCGACGTCGGCGTTTTAGAGGTAACAGCCGAGTCATTAATGGCGACGTCGGCGTTTTTAGAGGCAACAGCCGAGTTAAAATGGACCGCGTCGGCCGTTTTGGAAATAACGGCCGAGTGATGATGTGGCACACCCGTGTTTTAAAAATAACGGCCGGGTGATGACATGGCATGCCCACGTTTTGGAAGTGGCGCCTAGTTCAGGAAAACCCCATATGTACCGCACTATCGTACGCCTCCGCATTCCGTGCCCTAGTTCTTGCTTTTTTGCATCCAGGCCTTCTCTATTCTCTTGCAACGCTGCTTCCGCTCCGTTCGCCAGCAAGGTTGAGATGGCGCCCGAGCGGAAAGCTTCGAGTTCGTCCATCGCAGTCATTCCCCCCTGTAATACTCAAATTTGTATACAAAGGATATAGTAGATCTCCTTATTTTATGTGCCACATTGCATCATAAAAAGGGCATCCAAGTAATTAAGAGTGATTAAATTACAAAATAAATGATACCAAAATAAAATAAAATGTATCATGTTGGAGTTTTATTGTCTGTGCATTTAATAAAATGATAATGTTGATAATAATAATAATAAAATAATTCTAAAGGTTGAATTGAATCCCTAAATTAAAATTTAGGGTTTTTGAAAGCAAGAAGTGAAATGATATGAAAATATAAATAATATAAATAAATTCCTAAAAAATTGTATTTTACATTCCATAATATGATTTGATAACAAATTTGCACAAGGTTTGAGAGTAAATTCAAATTTAAACCTAGAAGAGAAGAAGAAAGAAAACAGAAAAATAAAAAGAAAAAGAATAAAAACCTTACCTGGGCCGGCTAACCTCATTTCGGCCCAACTGTGAATCCTCCACGCGCGGCCCTCCAGCCGCTCACCCGCGTTGCGCCACTTACGTGCGGGCCCCACCGGCCAGTCGCCGCTCGCGCCCCGCCCTTCTCCGCTCAAGCCGTTGACAGATGGGGCCCTCATGTCGGATCCTTCCCTAACGAACCGGCCGCACCGGCCGGGACCGCAGCTCGTGGGCGCAGCAACCTCGGAACGGCCTCATCCCTGGGACCGCGACCCAGACCAGGGTATAAGTGCTACGCGCCGCATCTCTCCTGCTCTATCCCATCACCCAGACCGCGCCGCATCGTCCACAAAAGGCTGACGCCACCATTGGGCGAAGGTTCCGCCACCGGTGAATCTCGCCAACCCGCCTTGTATACCCTCTGCGATAGGTCGGGGCGATCCGCCTGGGCCTGTGGATCGTGACCGTGGCGGATTGGGACCGGAAAGCCTCGGTCGTTGACGGAATTACTCGCCGGAGTAGATAGAGTACCGCCGAGCCGCCCCAACGCGAGAACAACCCGTCTGCGCGCCCGATTTCCGGTATTCCTCACCTCCTTCATGTTCTCCTTGATCTTAGGACAGTGTAGCGCAAGTTAATTTCTGGATGGCGGTGGAATTGGTGTGGGCACTACTCCGGTCATGGCGTCTCCGCCGTGGGGCTGTGCTGCGCCGCCGCCCTGGTGGTCGTAAGGAGGGAGAAGAATCTGTGCCGTTGGATGAGGTAGGAGCGGACACGATCAGATTGGGCATAGCGTTTCGGCCGATTGATCGTGCACCGTTGGATTTGGATCGGTCGACATCGGTCAGATCAGGGATAATAAAATCTGGGCCGCTTGTTCCGGATCGTGCGATTGGGAATCGGGAAGGCTAGGTTCTAATCTGAGACGTGCATCGTTGATCCAACGGCCAGGGTTTCTGGATACCCCTTCGGCTGGTGGTTTTATAAAAGAGACCCCGCTCATTATAGGAATCAACCCGCAGTCCACCCTGTACAGCACTTTGTGTCTTGGGAATTCTTGTAGAATAGCCCCTGTCTTTTCTAGAAAATGAGGCCCAGTCCAGAGATGTTTAAAAACAGAGAAATAATTATAGAAATTCATTTTTAATACAAAAACAAATCTAGAAACTTGTAAAATGCATAGAAAATTCATTTTAACTCCAAATTGAACCATTCCAGTTTCTAAAATTTTGTAATAATATTCTTTATCATTTAGTATCTCTGTTTTGACATGAAAACAATTAGAAAATTAATTTCTCATCTAATCCTATTTTAATCACATTAAACCTTAGGAAATTCATAACTTGAAATCTATAACTCCAAATTTAGTGATTCCAGTTCCTATGATTTCATTTTAATGTGTAGATTTTTACTGTATATTTTATTCATCTGTTTGGTGTGATGTTGATTTTGGCTATACTATGTATGTATTGTGTTGATGCGAATAGACGAGCAAGCCACTGTGGAAACTGAGGTTCAACAAGTAGAGGTAGCTGAGCAGGAGCTCATTGAAGGCAAGTTGTGCCCTTGATCACTTACTTTCCCAGCCATGTTCTTATTAATTTTAATGATCTGCATAGGTTAATTTTGATGGGATCCTTTATGTTACCCCAGTTTTGATTACCTCTATACCTTGTTCACCCCTGAAATATTTTTGGGTAGTACTTGCTATTGCTTTATGTGGATTGGGTATGGAGATACACTATTCATGATTATTCTGTTATTATCTTGTTATTATTACTGTTCATGTTAAGATCATTAAATTAATGGGAACATGGAGCGACCATCCGGGAAAACAGTGCTACCACAAGGGTTTAATGGGACGCCCTTGGCTGATTAACTAGGAAAGCTAGTGGAGGGCTACCTTACCCGAAAGGGGCAAGGGCAGTAGGGGAGTGGTCAGTGTAGGGAGGTCCTTGTTTGATTTTGCTGCGATGGCGGTCAGGCAAGAACCCTGCATTGGAGCTTCCTATAAACTGTAGCGGGTAGTCTGAAGCTAGTGGAACTTTGTAAAGGCCTCGTAGTGTTACCCTGCCTCGCTTCCTTGGTAGAGGTGTATGGGATTCATGACCCCTTGGCAGATGGGTAACACGACTTGTGGGTAAAGATGCGCAACCTCTGCAGAGTGTAAAACTAGTATACTAGCCGTGCTCACGGTCATGAGCGGCTCGGACCCTCACATGATTAATTATGGAACTTAAATTCAATTTGACATTTGCATCGCATTTGGGATTATTTTACTATTACTGTTCTTTATTATTATTAAGGTTTGGTATTTACTTACACTTAGTAATTGCTAATAAAATTTTGACCAACTTATAAAAGCAATGCTCAGCTTCAGCCTTTATTTTATTGATCAGCCTTACACTTCATGAACTCCCACCTTTGGTGAGTTCATGCCACATTATTACCCACGACTTGTTGAGCTATGAACGTATGTGAGCTCACTCTTGCTGTCTCACACCCCCCCCCCCACAGGAGAAGAACAGGTGGTCGAAGAGGAGCTGCCTAACACTGAGGAGTTCGATCTGATCTAGGTGGCGTGTCCCAGTCGACATTGGCGCCGTCGATCCTTAGTTCGTTATATGTTTATCTTTATTTTGTAACAAGTCTTCCGCTATGTAATAAATACTCTGATGTTTTATGACATTTATCTCTATACACTCTGTTATTATATATGTTGTCTTCTTGGCGCATGTATGAGATGCACCCGGCTTTGTTCCTTAAATCCGGGTGTTACACCCCCATCGATCCCAACAGTCAGTTGCCTTTCGCAGGTAACCATATGTCTGTTGTCTCTGAATCCAACCTTCTCCATCTTGTATCCATCGGAGTTCTTCCTCCAAAGGAGCTCTGTTCCTGGCGGATCTGCTGTGGGGTCACTGTTCCAATAGAGGACACTCACGAATCTGTCATCTACGTTCCTTTTCTCCTCCACGGTCTTGCTCTTCCCATTTATCCTTTTTTCCGCAGTCTCTTGATTTCTATCGCTTGAATCTGACCCATCTGAATCCCAATTCCGTTCTGCAAGTTTCTATCTTTGTTCATTTATGCGAAGCTTTTCTTGGCGTTCTGCCACACTTTGGCCTGTGGAAGTATTTGTACCACTGTCGCCCTGGGATGGCCGGAGGGCAGCACCAGCTGGTGGGGGGCGCGAGCTTGGAGATGCGTTGTGGGAGGAAGACTGACTACCTCGACATCCCACTTAAGGACAGTATCAAGGGATGGCGCCTGGAATGGTTCATCATGGAGAATCATGGGAATTCTCTCCCCCCACGGTCAGGGAGATAGCCAGATGTCCGCACTCCGAGCTGGACCAAATCCCCCACAGACCAAGAGGTGGCTGAGGCAGGGGCTTTGCTAGCTGAAGTTGAATTGTTGAAAGAAAGGGGTCTGACTGCAGAAGTTGTGGTCACTGACTTTGTTTTCAAGAACATTGAACCGCTGAAAGACAGAGCATATTCGGCCTATCTGTATCGAGGCTTTGCTGATTCAACTCGGGTAACCAGCAGAAGAATTCCTGCCGTGGACTTGGTGAGTCGGCTCGAGATGATACTCAGAGGCAAGGTGTCAAACGTCGGTGCTCCTGTTGCATACTCAGCCTGGAATCTGCCTCCTTCCAAGGCCTTTACCAGTTTTGTGTCAAATTCTCCTGCTGGTGATAGCGGTTTGGGCCTTAGAGTGCGACCCTCTCTCGAAGAAGTTAGTGCTTTGGTTGCTTCACTTGAAGAAATTCCTGACGATGAGAGGCAGGTTCATTTTGAGGTGCCTTTGAATCCGAGTGATGCAGAGATAAGTGCCATGCTGGATATGTTAGCTGAAGATTCTTCTGATGCAGTCCCTGCTGAAACATTGGTGGCAGCGCCCATCCTAGAGGCTAGCAAAGCTTTGGATATTCAGAAGTCTGACAGTGTTCGTCCGAAGCGTTCTCGCCAAGCCAATCAGCCTGCTTCTCCTGCTGAGGGGAAGAAACAGAAAAAGAGACGTCTTCGTCGAGTGTCTAGTTTGGATTAGGATGCTGGTCCTTCTGTTCCTGCTGCTGAGGAAGTGCCAGTGCCTGCATTTGCTGAGGCTGATCCCAATGGGTGCAACCTGCCTGCTGTTAACCCAATGGGTGTGACCTGGATGACGCTGACCCTAATGGGTGTACTGTCCGCGTTGTTGATGAAGATGAGGAAGGGGGGGATGAAATCCCTCTAATTCAGAAAAACAGCAGACGCTATGTAGCCAGCGGGGAAAGCAGTGGTGTTCCTTCTCCAGCTTTATCTGCCCTCATCGGTCTGCAAGAATTATCTCTAGCGAACTTTGATCAGACTCTTGAAGACATGGTACCAGAAGATCTGTTGTCCGAGCCAGCGGATGGTGGCATGATGGACGTTTGCACTGATGTGCCTGGTGCTGGGCTAGAGTTATCCCGGGCGGCGTCCCGCACCTCATTGACCTTTGAGCGCAGTCTTAAGGGTCAGGAGGCTGGCCTAGATTGCACTATTCCCATGGAAGTGGTTGAAGGTCCTTCAGCCTTAGAGGTGGCTGCCGCGGAGGGCTCATCCCTCAAAGATAGCGCTGGTGCTTACCCAGCCCCTGAGGGTGTTGCCGGGGATGATCCGGCTTGGATGGGTAGCGCGAGCGATGACCCAGCCCTCGAGGGTGTCCGAGTCGGTTCTCCCTCTAACACTTCCATGGATGTTCACGTGGGATCTTCTCCTCCACACTCTGATTGCATGGCAGCAGCACGAGTTTCAGGCCAGGGAATCGCTTTAGAGGTCAGCGTTCCTGATGACAGGATTTTGCCTTCTGCTGATGACACTGACTTGGTTCCCACTAGAGCATTGCGGGTCATTCCAATTGATGATCCTTCAGCAAGCCGTCAGTTGATTTCCCACGACTTGGGGGTTCCCTCATTCTTCTCCAACCTCCAGGTAACTTGGTTTCTTCTGTCCTGACTTTTACTTCGGTAGACTGCTGTTATTATGCTCATCTGTTCTTAATGTCAGGCATTGGTGGATGAAATGGCTGGACGGTTGAAATCGCAGGGCACCTCTGTCCCAAAAGGGGCTTTGTCCCTAACGCATTGGAATCCAGTGCTGCTTCAGCGGCGAGTATCTGACTTGGAAATGGCAAATGCTGGTTAGTGCCCCTTGTTCCTTCATTGGCTATTTGATTAATCTGCTTTATGGTTGAACACCCTTGCTTGACTGTTTCCTGACAGATATGGCCCGGCGATATTCTGACCTTGAAGAAAGGTATTCTCAAATTCAGGCTGAACTGGCCCAGGTTTCTACTTCTCTGAATGATGCTAACTCCACTCTCCGTGCTCAACTTGATTCTGAAAAGGTGGCCACTGATTGAACTTTCACTTGCCCTTATCTGTTATGTCTTTAGTGCTTGCTTGACATTGGAGAAACCAGTTCTTGTCTACAGGAGGAGAAACGTGCTCTTGCCACTTCTCGCGATAATCTGGAGAAGTTATACCGCGATGCCAGCAACTCGTTGACTATCTTGGAGAGGGGCCATCGTTTCACCATGGAGGAATTGGATAACCATCGTTACAAGCTGCAAGAGTCTCTAGATGATATGATTCGCCTCAGGCAATTGGTGTCGAACAAGGATACTGTCATCAAGGATCTGCGCGCTTCCAAAAAATCGGTGGTCCAGGAGCTAGAAGCCACTCGATTGGCTGTCAAGGCCGCTGAAGATACCTCTGCTACTCTGAAGGCCCAGCGCGACAGGGCCATGGACAAAGTCCTTCGCATGGGGCGAATCCTGATGAGGAGACCCGGCGTGGTTGTTCCCGACGACATAGTGGCAGACGTGAATGCCGCTCCCGATTCTTCGAGTCGTCCCTCCTCGTCAGTTGCTCCTGAGAAGAACATTCCCAAATAGAAAACTTTGTGTGCTTTGATCATGTGGTTAGTGAGCTCGGATGCTTCGTTAGAAAACGCTTTTTAGTACTGAATGCTGTTATTGCTTTCCCGTTGTTAGAATTCAACGGTATCTACAGTCGTAAAAGTAAGTGCATCATGATGGTTTTGAAATTTTTTCATGGGGCATAGAGATCGCCGTGGGATGAATAATCGCGAACGTGCCGAATGTGTCGTGCCAATTTAAGTCATTGCCAACTTAAATCGATCGCTCCGTTATCAGGGGTATAGTGATCACCCCGAGTCAAGTAAGCGTGAGCATGTCGCACCGTTTTAAGTCCTCGCCGACTTAAGCCGATTGCTCCGTTAGCAGGGTATAGTGGTCACCCCGAGTTAAGTAAGCGTGAGCATTTCGCACCGCCTTATGTCATCGCCGACTTAAGCTGATTGCTCCGTTAGCAGGGTATAGTGGTCACCCCGAGTTAAGTAAGCTTGAGCATGTCGCACCGCCTTAAGTCATCGCTGACTTAAGCCGATTGCTCCGTTAGCAGGGTATAGTGGTCACCCCAAGTTAAGTAAGCGTGAGCATGTCGCACCGCCTTAAGTCATCGCCGACTTAAGCCGATTGCTCCGCTAGCATGGTATAGTGGTCACCCCGAGTTAAGTAAGCGTGAGCATGTCGCACTGCCTTAAGTCATCACCGACTTAAGCCGATTGCTCCGTTAGCAGGGTATAGTGGTCACCCCGAGTTAAGTAGGCGTGAGCATGTCGCACCGCCTTAAGTCACCGCCGACTTAAGCCGATTGCTCCGTTAGCAGGGTATAGTGGTCACCCCGAGTTAAGTAAGAATGTAGGTTGATAGTGAACAACTTGAGTGCTCTTGAAGTCTTTTTATTGATGATATATTTCCCAGTTTACAGAATACGTTACCGTCCCAATAGCTCTTGAAATATAGCTAGGGATGAAACTTCCTGAGGTGTTCTATATTCCATGAGTTCCCAATTTCCGTGCCGTCCATCTGAGTGAGGCGATATGATCCCGGCCGAGTGACTTCAGCTACTATGAATGGTCCTTCCCATAGAGGCGACAACTTGTGCCGTCCCTCCCTCGTTAGAATTTGGCGGAGGACGAGATCTCCCACTGCGAAGGATCGATGTCGTATGGCCTTATCATGATAGCGCCTCAGAGTTTGCTGATACCGTGCTGATTGAATCACCGTGTTTAGTCGTTCTTCTTCGAGTACATCAACATCCTCTAGCCTAGTAGCCTCAGCTTCTGCTATGTTTTCAAAGATTAACCTTGGCGCCCCAAACTTGAGGTCAGCAGGTAGCACTGCCTCCGAACCATAGACCATGAAGAAAGGAGTGTTTCCATGCAGGGCTCGGCTAGGTTGAGTTCTCAGGCTCCAAACGACGTATGGCAGCTCTCTGATCCACTTTCCTGCGAACTTTTCATTCTTGTCGAAGACTTTCTTTCTGAGTGCCTCTAATATCATCCCGTTGGCTCTTTCTACCTGCCCGTTGGCTCTTAGGTGCACCACCGAGGCATATTTGATCTGAATGCTCTTTTGCTCGCAGAAATCGAAGAACTCTAAGCTTGTGAAGTTGGATCCTAGGTCGGTTATGATGTTATTTGGTATTCCAAACCTGAATATTATATCTTGTATGAATTCCACTGCCTTAGCTGAAGTTAGAGAAGCAATGGGTTTGAATTCTATCCACTTAGTGAATTTGTCGATAGCAACCAGTACATGAGTGTATCCTCCTTGAGCTTTTTTGAAAGGTCCAATCATATCCAATCCCCAGCATGCAAACGACCAAGTTACGGGTATGGTTTGTAGTTGCTGTGTCGGTAGATGCTACTGTTTTGACAAGTACTGGTAGGCTTCGCACCTCTGAACTAACTCAGCCGCATCACTCTTTGCTGTTGGCCAGTAGAAACCTGATCTGAAAACCTTCCCAACCAGGGTCCTGGAGGCTGCATGTACCCCATATTGCCCAGCATGAACCTCTTCCAGAAGTTGTTTTCCAGTAGCTGAGAGAATACATTTCATGAGGACTCCTGATGCACCCCTTCTGTATAGCGTTTCCCTAATGAGTGTATAGTGAGCTGACTGCCTTGCAATGCGCTCGGCTGTATTTTTGTCATCTGGTTCCTCTTCATTCCTTATATATCTGATGATCGGCTCCCTCCAGTCATCAGAATTTGACTCTGGTTGGCTTAGAGTATTGCATTCTTCTACCCGATCCACTGAAATGCTCGGGCGCGACACTTCTTGGACAAAAACTCCAGGCGGGACCTGAGTCCGACTGGACCCTAGCTTAGATAATGCATCAGCCGCGGTGTTGCGGTCTCTCTCCACATGATGAAATTCCAAACCTTCAAATTTGTCTTCTAGTTTCCGGATAGCAGTGCAATATTTTCCCATGGAATCATTCGAGCAATCCCATTCTTTGTTTATCTGACTTATGACCACCAGAGAGTCTCCATATACCATCAGTCTCTTGATGCCCAGCAATATGGCAATGTTCAGCCCGTGAATCAGAGCTTCATATTCGGCTGCGTTGTTAGAAGCCGGGAATAACAATTGAAGAGCATACTTGAGTTGTTCACCTCCAGGTGCAATAAAGAGGATCCCTGCACCTGCTCCCTGCAGCTTCAACAAGCCATCAAAATACATTCGCCATACTTCTGCGAATTCTGGGTTATCCGGCACCTGCTGCTCAGTCCACTCTGATACGAAGTCAACCAGTGCTTGAGTTTTGATAGCAGTGCAAGGTCGAAATTCAATGTCATGGGATCCTAGCTCGCAGACCCACTTGGCTATTCTCCCGACAGCTTCTTTGTTGTGAAGAATATCCCTGTTGGGGGCTTGTTCTCAAGTGCTAATGGTTAAGAACAAGGCAACACAGAAAATGTTAAATATTAAGATCCTTCGTCCTCCACCACATTATATCCTTTCGGGATATAAGGAACTTCGGACGAAGGTTACGAAGGACGTACCTTCGTAAACATAATAACGAATGATGAAGTATTCATATAAATCATGATGCATAAGATAGACATCTAAATGTTAACATAGAATCATTTCCATTCTTACTAACATGAACGAATATAAATGATTTCAAATTACAAATGTACCTTCGGTCCTGAGGAAAGCGAGAATACAAGTGTGATGCGAAGGCAAATAACAAGTTCACGTGAACAGTACAAAGGTACTGTTCATCTATTTATAGGCACAGGTCGCAGCCTGTGACAAATTACAATTATGCCCCTTACAAAAGTTTACAACATTGACTCAGACCTCTATGGATAAAAAGGTCATTCTATCTCTATGTCGGTTTGTAACGCCGAAGCTCCATGAAAAGGAACCTTCGGCCATCTCTTGGAGACGACTTCAGCCGAAGCTGCTTCTTCGTGTGAGACCTTCGGCGCACCGAAGCACGATCCCAACAGTAGCCCCTTTCGCGGTGCTAGATCGTTTTTCGTAACGAGCTTGACCCGTGAAAAAAAACCTCTTCAGCTTCGGGAAGCCGAAGGTCCGAAAAACACCTTCCCTGAGCTCGTTGCGGAGAAACGATCCGGCTTCCGAGCGCGTGCCAGGCCCACCTTGCAGAGTTACTGTTTGATCTTTGCGGTCCACTGCACAGCGAGTACGAGTGACTGCCCGCTTGGTGTAAAAAATCCTGCCGCTTCGCCTTCTTACCTGCAGTACTATATAAACAGACGGGTAGGTGTGAAGTTACCCCAGCATTCATTGCTATTCGCACTGTTGTGCTGCCAAAATTTTTAACTATAGCCGAAGCTTGATTCTCAGAATCGAACGAAGGTCCATCTCGACGTCTGCTTCGTCAGAAAGAAGAGCTTCGGGAGAAAAGAAAAAAGAAAAAAGCATCTGACTTTCCCAAACTCAGAATTAAATGGCGAGAGTGCGATCTACTGCCAAAGTTGTACGTGAGGGAGACGAAGCCGAAGGTTCGAACACTGTGCCCATCTCCGAAGCGATGCAGCGTTCCGGTCTAGTGACTGCGGAAGAAATGCCCAGTGCTGCAGCAAACCCAACAACCGCCGAAGGAGAAGAAGAAAACATTGAAGGGACTGATCCCGAAGATGACTACCGTATTGCTATGCCCAGCAAGCCCAGTCACCTGGATTTTGGGAAATCAACTGTTTCAAAGGCTGACCTTTCGAAGATGGTGAAAGCAGGTTTTTTCAATGAAGACCAGAAGAAGCTACTTCGCTTCGGGGGAGAAGAAACCACCCCGAAGCCAGGGAAGGACGAGATTGTTATCTTCAAGAGCTTTTTAAAGGCTGGGCTGAGATTCCCTCTTCACAAGATTATTGCGGAGATACTGAAGAAGTTTGGTATCTACTTTCATCAATTGACTCCTAACGCCATCGTTAGGCTCAATGTTTATATCTGGGCCCTCCGAAGCCAAGCTGTGGAACCGTTTGCCGACAGCTTCTGCCGAGTTCACGAATTACATTACCAAACAAAGGCCAGAAAAGATGGGCTACATGATAATTTCGGTTGCTATAATTTTGCCTACCGGAAGACAACAAAGTGCCCTGTCATCAGCTACCGAAGCAAATGGCCAGCAGGCTGGAAATCTGAGTGGTTTTATGTAAAAGTTGACGAAGACAAAGAAAAATTGGTACAAAGCCCTCTGGATTTAATCTTTGGAGAGACAAGGCCACGATGCCACATCGGCAGGTTAGAAGGTCCTACCTGGGCTGCTCTGGGTGAATTTGAAATTATTTCAGAACATATTGGCACCAGGGATCTAGTTCAGGAATTCTTGGCATTCAGAGTTTTCCCTACTCTAAAAGAGTGGGAAATGCCGAAGCTGGAGGGAGAGAAGAAGAAGGGGGAGCTTGTCCGGCTTCCTTATCACTTCAAGTTTAAGAAGTACTTTAAAAAACCCTGCAAAGAGTGGTTAGACACAGTTGAGGTGATGTGCAATGAAATCCTGGGGAACTATTCCAAAAAAGAGGATCAACTAATGACAGCGGCCTTCGGCGCCCGACCGAAGCGAAGGCTGAACCGAGTGCTTGATGCCCTGGGCTTCGAATACCCAGACTATGAGCAGTTGAACAAGGGTGCCGAGGGCCACAAAAGAAAAAGAGTGGCCGAAACTCTGACCAAGGATGAAGAACGACCAGCAACAGAGAAGAAAATTCCCAAGAAAAGAAAAATATCAACTCCGAAGCGAAAAATATCCGAAGAAGAGGGGACCCCCACACCACCTTCTACGAGCGACGTGGAGGAAATTTTAAAGGTAATGACTGAACCCATGCCCACGAAGCTAAGTCCATTAGGGCTCCAACTGACGAAGCTTTTTCAAAAGGTGGACGAGCCGGATCAAACGAAGATAAGCAAACCCAAGCGACAAAGAATTATTGCGGTAACTGAAGTTATCGACAAGACGCCGCCTAAGGCGTCAATTCAGAAAACACCAGCTGTCGAAGGTACCACAAACGTCGAAGTCGCACCTTCGGAGGTCGCGGCTACCGAAGCCGCTACAGCCGAAGATGCAAACTTAGAAACTACCATTGAGGACATCAACAAGATTTTGGAAGACATAGCTGCAGAAGAAGCTGGTACTACTACTGAAAAAACCATGGCCACAGTGCCTGAGAAAGGGAAAAAAATAGCCGAAGACACTTCGGACGACGAAGCCTACTCTTTTCAGAATTTAGTTGGGCAAAAACTGACGAAGGACGAAATAGAAGAGCTCAAGGACTATGCCAAATCTTGCGGCTACAAGCCAGGAGCCCTTCTATTTGGAGGCATTGATGACGAAAAATTGGGCTGCATTCGAGACCAAACTGGAGCTAAGGTGATCGGTACTCTATCAAAGAGTATCGGTTTTCCGAAGCTAGAGACAGACATCAGCCGCTACCGACGACAACATATCGTCGGCAGCTTATTTTACTCCAACTTCAAGGTAAACAACCTTTTCTCTGGTTTTTATTGCTGTTAATAATGAAAATGTTACCAACGTAAGTTGTTTCTGTGCAGAGCATGCTACTGAGCAAAGCTCTGAAGATGCAGCAAGATTTGGAGGACAAAAAACACGAAGCTATAATTGAAAACTTAGAAAGCAAGATAAAAGAACAATCTGCCATCATTGAAAAGAAAGACTTCGAGCTCCAATCGACCGAAGGCTTGCTGGCTGAGACTGAGGCTAAAGTATCAGAGTTGAATTCGAAGCTTATCAGTCAATCAAAACAATTCGATCAAGAGAAGCTAGAGCTTAATTCGAAGCTTGAAGCCGAAGTCCAGACCAGCTCAGAGTTGAAGGAATCGTTAACAAGCCTTCAAGACAAATGCTTGAAATTTGGCAATAATTGTATTGGACGATTAAAAAAGATATTTTATTCTGTTGGAGCCAGCAGCGGGAAATTTAACCTTTCAGCGGAAAATTTACCACAGGCCTTCGATCATATTGAAGCTGAAATCGAAGAACTTGACGAAGTTATAGCCGGGCACGGCGACTTCTGTGCCTGGGTAGCTTCTCGGGGTACCGCTGCTGCATTCCTGAAGGCCGGCTGCGAGCATGGAAAAATTGTCAACAGGCCCAACTTCACCCTATCTCCATCAATCCTGGATGATATACCTGACCTCGCCCGAAGCATCTCAAATAGATTTATAAAAATGATATGGACAAAAGGCGGGCGGGAGAAGGCTGGAGACGAAGCCCGAAGTCATCTTGAACCAGTAAGAAATGATACTTCGTACTTACCTTTTCCTTTGCACTTGATTTTTACTCACGATTCCTTGATTTATGTAGGATGACGAAGGTGAAGATGATGCTTAAGTTATGTCGCCGAAGCTGTCGCCGAAGCTGAAGCTTAATGAAGATCAGTAGAAATGTACTATAGGAAAAAAAACTCAGGATACTTTTGTAACAAGTTTTGTAAATACAATTGAACTGTTCTCAAGGAACTTTGTACATACCTTGTAATATATTCTTACCCTTCTACTAGGGTGCTTTGATGTGAACGAAATCAGTATTTTGAGCCGAAAGCGAAAAAACACCTTCCCTTCTTTTCGTACACAACGAAGCATAGAATACCACTTCTCCCTTCTGCCGAAGCTTTTCTTTTACACAACGATTCATAAAAAGCCAATTCTCCCTTCTGCCGAAGCTTTTCTTTTACACAACGATTCATAAAAAGCCAATTCTCCCTTCTGCCGAAGCTTTTCTTTTACACAACAATTCATAAAAAACCACTTCTCTTTTTTTTGCCATAGCAACCACTTTGGTGCATAAATGCTATGAATGAATGCTTATGTATGCAAATGCCATGATGTAATGTAATGTGCGAATGAATGTCCGAAGCGTATGTCCAAAGCCACACTCATCCATTATTTCCTTAGGAACAACCACACATCAGCTCTGCATTCCCTTAGGAACGACTTTGGAGCTTCTTCGCCTTTTACTTAGGCAGTATAAGCTCTGCATTCCCTTAGGAACGACTTTGGAGCTTCTTCGCCTTTTACTTAGGCGGTATCAGCGTTGACTTTTCGCTGTAAGCTCTGCATCCCCTTAGGGACGTCTTTGGAGCTTCTTCGCCTTTTACTTTCGGCGGAATCAGAGCTCTGCATCCCCTTAGGGACGTCTTTGGAGCTTCTTCTCTCTTTTTTTTAGTTTCGGCCCTCGATGGTGCGTTCTCAGCTTTTACATTTACATTCTTTGGGGGATTTTGCTCTTATAAAACTAAAAAGGAAATTACATATGATGGCCCCATTAAAAACCTTTCTCCCCCTTTAGAAAGGAAAAGGGTGCCATGAAAAAGAAAAAGAAAAACATAAAAAATTACATCAAGTTATACATAATATCTCCGAAGCTCATCTGCATTCCAAGATCTTGGAATTTCGTTGCCATCCATGTCCTTTAATCTGTACGAACCAGGTCTCGACGAAGATGCTACTAAGAAAGGCCCTTCCCATTTCAATTGTAACTTGCCCACTGTATCTGGGTTGGCTACTCTCCGAAGCACCAAATGCCCTGGCTCAATATTTTTTAGCCGGACCTTTCTATCTCGCCATTTGATTGTTTCAGCTTGATATTTATTGATATTCTCCACGGCCTGAAGCCTGATCCCTTCTAAGGCATCTTTTTCCACAAGACAAGCATCTTCGGCACCTGATTCTGCCGAAGCTACCACTCTTATTGATCCAGCTTTAGCTTCTTCCGGAGTTATTGCTTCGTCACCAAATAACAACTTAAATGGGGTAAAGCCTGTAGACCTTGATGTTGTTGTATTGTGGCTCCACACCACTTTGGTCAACTGATCTGGCCACTTTCCCCTGGGTTGATTGAAGATTAACTTCATTATTCCTGTCATTATGATGCCGTTGGCCCTTTCAACAAGCCCATTCGACTCCGGATGCCTGACTGATGCAAAATGGATCTTCGTTCCAATTTGATCACAGAAATTTCTGAAGTCTTCGGAGTCGAACTGTGTTCCATTATCTACAGTGATGGCCTTCGGCACTCCGAAACGACAGACAATGTTCTGCCAGAAAAATTTTTGGACAGTGGCCGAAGTTATTGTGGCTAATGGCTTCGCCTCAATCCACTTGGAAAAATACTCCACAGCCACTATAACATATTTCAGATTGCCTTGAGCCGGTGGTAATGGACCCAGCAAGTCGAGGCCCCACCTTTGCAATGGCCAGATGGGCTGTATCAGCTGTGTCAAAGACGAAGGTTGCTTTTGATCTCTTGCACATTTCTGACAACCTTCGCACTTTTGAACCAACTCCGCTGCATCCGAAGCTGCCTTCGGCCAATAAAACCCTTGGCGAAAAACTTTTCCAAGTAACGGCCTGGATCCGATGTGGGATCCACACAGGCCTGCATGTATCTCTTTCATCAATTCTATACCTTCGGCTCTAGATAAGCACTTGAGCAGCGGGGCACAAACTCCATGCTTGTATAATTCCCCTTCTATCATGATATACGGACGAGCTCTTGCCTCTATTCTTTTATTATAAGCTTCGTCATCTGATAGGAAGTTGCCCTGAAGGTAAGAAATTATTTCAGTTCTCCAATCTTCACTGTACACAGGAGAAATGTTAAGGACTGCTCTTTCAAGTAGCTCCACTGAAGGTGCCTTTATTGTTTCGAAAAACACATCCGAAGGTAACGGCAGCCCCTGTGCTGCAGACTTGGCCAACAAATCAGCATGCTCATTTTGTCCTCGAGGGATATTCTTAACAGAAAATCCTTCGAAGGAAGCTTCGATCCTTCGGACCGTGTCTAGGTATTTTTCAAGCTTCGGGTCTTTAGCCTTGCAACTTTTGTCAATATGACCCGAAACAACCTGGGAATCAGTTTTAAGAATCGCCCTTCTGATTCCCATTGCCTTTAGTTTCCGAAGACCCAGGAGCAGGGCTTCGTACTCAGTTATATTATTTGTGCAGCTGAAGTCAAGTCTTGCTGCATAGCAAGTTTTAACCTTGGACGGTGAGACCAACACAGCAGCTGCACCTGCTCCGAAGGTTCCCCAAGAGCCATCACAAAACACTGTCCATACTTCGGCATCTTTATTTGCTTCTTCGTCCTGAGCCCCTGGCGTCCAGTCGGCAATGAAATCTGCCAATGCTTGAGACTGGATTGAGGATCTATGCACATAATCAATGTAAAATTCATTGAGCTCCGCAGCCCATTTTCCAATCCGGCCAGTAGCTTCTCTATTTCTCATGATATCCTTCAACGGCAGCGAAGAAGGAACAATAATATTGTATGCCTGAAAATAATGCCGAAGCTTCCTGGATGCCATTAAAACGGCATACAACACCTTCTCCAGCTCTGTATAATTTTTCTTTGAGACACTAAGGACCTCAGATACAAAATATACTGGGACCTGCTTCTTGACTTGTCCATCAAACTTCTCCTGGACAAGTGCCGCACTTACTGCTGAGTGCGAAGCTGCCACATATAACAACAGAGGAGCCCCTGGCGTTGGTGGAGTTAATGTTGTGAGATCTATTAAGTATTGCTTCAGCTCTTCGAAGGCTTTTTGTTGACTTGGGCCCCATTGAAAGACTTCAGCTGACTTCAGCACCTCGAAGAATGGTAAGTTTCTTTCTGCTGATCTGGATATAAATCTGTTGAGAGATGCCAGCCTTCCTGTCAATCTTTGGGCCCCCTTTCTTGTGGTTGGTGGCTCCATTCGAAGTATAGCTTCGATTTTATTTGGGTTAGCTTCGATTCCCTTTGTTGAAACCAAGCATCCAAGAAATTTACCCTTCTTCACTCCGAGGACACATTTTTCTGGATTCAGCTTCAGACCAGCTTGTCTGAAGCTGGCGAAGGTCTCCTGCAGATCAGCAATATGATTTTCTTGCTTCGTGCTTTTTACAATGATGTCATCGACATAAGTCAGCACATTTCTGCCTATCTGAGATTGGAGAACCTTCGCAGTCATTCTGCTGAAACTCCCTCCAGCATTCTTGAGCCCCTCAGGCATCCGAAGATAGCAATATGTACCACTTGGGGTTATGAAGCTAGTCTTCGGCTCATCTTCCTTCTTCATCCAGATTTGATGATAGCCTGAGTAGCAGTCCAGGAGACTCATGAGCTCCGAAGAAGCTGCTGCATCAACTAAAGAGTCTATCCTTGGCAGCGGGAATTCATCCTTCGGACAAGCCTTGTTGAGATATGTGAAATCAATACACATTCTCCACTTGCCATTGGCCTTCTTCACCATAACAGTGTTAGCTAGCCACTCTGGATACTTCACTTCTCTGATAACTCCTACACTGAGAAGTCTTTTTACTTCATTGCGAGCCCCTTCGGCCTTGTCATCAGACATTTTCCGAAGCCTCTGCTTTCGGGGTCTGAAGGATGGGTCAACATTGAGCGAATGTTCAATAACATCCCGATTCACTCCACAGAGATCATTGGCTGACCATGCAAAAACATCTTTGTTGTTGAATAAAAACCTTATCAAGGTTTTCTCCTGGTCTTCAGATAATTGCGAGCCCAATAGCACCTTCTGCTCTGCTATGTCTTCACACAATAACATGGGCTTCGGCTGATCCGCTGAAGCTGCCTTCTCCCTCCTGAATTTGTACTGTTCACAAGCTTCAGCTCCATCTATGTTATGGATTGCTTTGGAGTCAGTCCAGCTTCCTTCGGCCCTTCTAGCAGCTTCCTGGCTTCCATGAATAGCAATAGGCCCTTGATCCGAAGGTATCTTCATGCAGAGATAAGCTGGGTGAAGAATTGCTTCGAAGGCATTAAGAGTACCACGGCCAATGATAGCATTGTAAGGATACTCCATGTCAACAATATCAAACACAATTTGCTCAGTCCTTGTGTTGTTAACAAATCCGAAGGTTACCGGCATGGTAATCTTCCCAAGTGCTACAATCTGCCGCCCTCCGAAGCCACAAAGAGGGTGCGTAGCATCATGAATCTTGTCTTCGGGCTCTTGCATTTGTCTGAAGGCTTTAGCAAATATAATGTCAGCTGCACTGCCTGTATCAACTAGGACATTGTGGACCAGAAATCCTTTGATCACGCAAGAGATGACCATGGCATCATTGTGAGGATAATTCTTAAGCTGAAGGTCTTCCTGAGAGAAAGTAATTGGAACGTGGGACCATTTTGACTTGATGAAGGGTCCCTGTACTCCAACATGCTGCACCCTTCTCTGAGCCTCCTTCTTCTGCTTCTTGTTAGCCGGCTCTGAGCAAGAACCGCCTGTTATCGGGAGCACCAGCTTCGAAGCCGAAGCAGCTCCAGCTTGATTGTTGAACGAAGCCATCAGCTCAGAAAAGTGGAAGTGAGTTCACCGGAGGTGGGCGCCAATGTTGGGGGCTTGTTCTCAAGTGCTAATGGTTAAGAACAAGGCAACACAGAAAATGTTAAATATTAAGATCCTTCGTCCTCCACCACATTATATCCTTTCGGGATATAAGGAACTTCGGACGAAGGTTACGAAGGACGTACCTTCGTAAACATAATAACGAATGATGAAGTATTCATATAAATCATGATGCATAAGATAGACATCTAAATGTTAACATAGAATCATTTCCATTCTTACTAACATGAACGAATATAAATGATTTCAAATTACAAATGTACCTTCGGTCCTGAGGAAAGCGAGAATACAAGTGTGATGCGAAGGCAAATAACAAGTTCACGTGAACAGTACAAAGGTACTGTTCATCTATTTATAGGCACAGGTCGCAGCCTGTGACAAATTACAATTATGCCCCTTACAAAAGTTTACAACATTGACTCAGACCTCTATGGATAAAAAGGTCATTCTATCTCTATGTCGGTTTGTAACGCCGAAGCTCCATGAAAAGGAACCTTCGGCCATCTCTTGGAGACGACTTCAGCCGAAGCTGCTTCTTCGTGTGAGACCTTCGGCGCACCGAAGCACGATCCCAACAATCCCCTATTGGAAATCCAGTGACTAGTATGACTTTGTGGTCATCAAAGTAGTGATGGAGCTTGCATGCAGTTAGAAGTACTGCATATAATAGCTTCTGGACTTGAGGGTATTTCTTTTTCGAGGGCCCCAGAACTTCACTGATGAAGTAGACAGGATGTTGTACTGGGTATGCATGTCCTTCTTCTGTTCGCTCGACTACCAACGTGGTGCTCACCACGTGAGTCGTGCAAGAGATGTATAGTAACAGATCTTCAGCCGGTTGAGTCAGCGTGGCTTGGCGCGGCGGTTTCAGCACTGGTGGTGTTGTTAAGAACTTTTTCAACACATCTAGAGCTTCTTGTGCTTCTGAAGTCCACTGGAATTTGTCCAACTTTTTGAGCAACTTATAGAATGGTAAGCCTTTTTCTCCCAGCCTTGATATGAATCTGCTCAGAGCTGCCATACATCCGGTGAGTCTTTGAACTTTCTTCTGCGATCGTGGTGCTTCCATCCTCATGATAGCCTTGATCTTTTCTGGATTGGCTTCAATTCCCTGGTGACTGACAATAAACCCAAGCAACTTTCCTGCTGGTACTCCGAAAACACATTTTTTGGGATTAAGCTTCCATCTGTATCGCCGTAGACTGTTGAAGACCAGCTGTAAATCTTCAATGAAATTTTCTAAATTCTCTGTCTTGATCACCACGTCATCCACATAAGCTTCTACATGCTTGCCCCAGTGATCGGCTAAGCATGTCTGAATAGCCCTCTGATAAGTTGCTCCAGCGTTTTTGAGGCCGAACGGCATGGAGGTATTGCAGAAGGCTCCAAACGGGGTGATAAATGTTGTTTTTTCTTCGTCTTCCTTTGCCAAGCTAATCTGATGATACCCAGAGTAGCAATCCAAGAAAGACAGCATAGAGCATCCGGCGGTCGAGTCCACCACCTGGTCGATTCTAGGAAGTCCAAAGGGATCCTTCGGACAGTGTTTGTTGAGATCCGTATAGTCAACACACATGCGCCAATCCACTTTATTCTTTTTGAGTACAAGAACAGGGTTGGCTAACCACTCAGGATGTAACACCTCTCTAATGAATCCGGCCGCGACCAAGCGAGCCAGCTCAGCACGGATGGTTTCTCTCTTGTCGGGCATAAAGCGACGTAATTTTTGTCGTATTGGCCTCGCCTGGGGGTAGACCTTCAATTTGTGCTCGGCCAGCTCTCTTGGGACTCCCGGCATATCCGCAGGTTGCCATGCGAATACGTCTCAGTTATCTTGCAGAAACTGGACGAGCGCGCCTTCCTATTTGTCATCTAGGCTGGAGCTGATGATGGCGGTTTTGCGCTCGTCAGCGAACCCAAGGTTGATCCTTTTGGTTTCTTCAGTCGGTCGCATAGAGGTCACAGCTTGAGCTTCGTTCGCGGGTACCGCGAGGTCTTCCTCAGGCTTTGAGTTCGCCTGTGCAGAAGAAATCGCCGATGGTTTGGTGGTGAGGGCCGCCTGAATGGCCACTCGGAAACATTCTGCGGCGCTTTGGAAGTCAGCGCGCACAGTTATGATCCCTCGTGGTCCTAGCATCTTCAATATCATGTATGTATAATGTGGAATAGCCATGAACTTCGCTAATCAGGGCCTCCCGATGATGGCGTTGTATCCGCAGTCGACGTTTGCCACCTCGAACCTCAGGAACTCGGTTCTGTAGTTTTCCGGAGTTTCGAAGGTGACCGGCATGTAGATGTGGCCCAGCAGGTACTCTCCTTCAGTCGGCACGATGCCGAAGAAGGGTGTGTCCGACTCGTGGAGCTCTTTGAGGAGAACTCCCAAGCCTTGGAGCGTCCAGGGGAAGGTGACGTTGATGCTGCTTCCCCCGTCCACTAGTACCTTCTTTACCCTGCTCTCTCGGATCACCGGATCGACAAGTTGAGCCATTGATCTGCCCGGGTGAAGGTGATCGGGTGCTCAGACCATCGGTACGGGGCGGGAGGACCGGTGGCCGCCACCAGTATCTGACGATCGTTGAGCTTTTGTTGTCTCTTGCTTTCTTGTGACCCGTGCCCACCGAAGATGACGTTGACTTCTCTGTCGACGCGCCGGAAGGCTCCTCCTCTTCCCTCCTCCTGCTGCTGGGGTTGTTGCGGTTTTCCCGGTCCTCCTCGCGGTGGTGGAGGAGGTAGAGGTTGGAAGGGTCGGCCGTGCCCGACGGAGTGCTTGAAATCCCTGCAGTTCTGGAGGGTGTGGCGCATGTCCTTGTGGTACGGGCACTGGGCGTCGAGGATGTCGTCTAGCGTGCGTTCGCCTCCACGAGGTCCTCCTCGGGCGCGAGAGGCGGGCGGTCCAGCGGCGTGGACCTCTTCACAAGGCCTCTTCTCCTAGCGCTTGTCGGGTTACTGGTTCGTGTCACGTCGCGGCGCCGCTGGCGCAGGCTTCGCTCCTCCGATGAGGTCCTGAGCTCGTTTGTCGGCGGTGATGTAGAGGTTGGCCTCCCGGAATAGCTGCTCGGAGGTAGTCAGTGTCTTCTGTAGTATGATTCGGATGAAGGCCGAGTCGTTGGATCCCCTATAGAAATCCTCGATCACTGCTGTCTCCGCGACCTCGGGGATACGATTTCTTATGGTCTGGAACCTTTTGAGGTATGACCGAAGAGTTTCGTCCCCCCGGCGCTTGATGGATTTGAGGTCCCATGGCTGCGCCGGTTTGTTGGAGAGAGACTGAAAGTTGGCGATGAAGCGCCGACTGAAGTCGCTCCAGTCGTCGATGCAGTGTTGGGGTAGGTGTCGCAGCCATTGCAGTGCGTCTTGTCCGAGGATGATAGGTAAGTACGTGGTCATTATGTCCTCAGTCGCCCCAGCAGCTCGGGAAGCGGTGGTGTAGTCGGCTAGCCAGCCTCCTGGATCCTGCTTAGGTTCATATTTGTCGACGTTGGATACCTTGAAATTAGGGGGGCATTGAATGGCTCTGAGGCGCGGTGTAAGTGCCGATACTCCACACGTGTCCTCCTGTCATCGATGATGATGTTTGTCCTGGGGAGGGGAGCAGTTGTCGTGGTGCCTCGACCGTCCCCGGTGGTGCCACCAGTTCAAGCCGTGGCCGACTTGGTCCTGGTAGCCTGACTCCGTGCTGGGATGCCGTGATCCCGGTCGTACTCTTCCTGGCGACGGATTTCGTTCTCGTGTCGTCGTTCACGCGAGGCGTTGATGGAGCTCCGCGCGTCCCGTCGACTGTTGATTGCGTGTCGTAGATCGTTCGGTGGGTGAGCGAGGGGTAGAAGATGATTGGCTGCTTGAGTGAACAACCGCCGGTAGCCCTCGGCGTCGGGAGTCCGAGGGAGGCCATCAGCTATCCGAGCCAATACTCCACCGACTTCACTTGGCGTGTTCATAGCTCGAGCGAAATCGGGGTTCAGGTTGCGTCCAAAGAGTGGATTTTCCCGGCGTTGCCTTATTTCCTGCTCAGCCTGTTCTTGAGGCCGTCGACGATCACGTCGTCGGGAATTCCTTCTTTTCCTGAAGACACGTTCTTCTGGAGTTTCTCCCATCTCTGAGACCTCGTCTCGCAATACGGGTTGTGCCGAGTCCCGTTCTCCGGCCTCGTGACGTCGCCGGATATTTCGGCGTCGGTTCCTTCGTCGGTGGGATTCCCGCTGAGGAGGTTCCTCTCCAGGTACCGTCGGTTCATCGTCGGAGATGGGGGCGATTCTACCCTTCCAATGAAGAGGACGTCGGGGTAGAATGGAACAGTTGTCGTGGCGACCTTCTTTCTGCCCTCCTTTGAGGACGAAGGTACAGAAAGAACAGCTTGCCGCCTCTCGGTCTCATTCGTTTCTTTCTTCCTCGTGATCTGTGTCCATTCTTCCGTCAGAGAGGTGGACAACAGAGTTCTCCGGGTTGACGGACCTTGGGCTCCTAGTTTGTTGAAGGTGACCTTTTCTCGGAGCACTGGAGGTTGCACCTTTTCCTGCTTTGCCCCGATTTTCTTGGAGATTTTTGAGAAAGATTTTCTCTCCAGTGGATCCGCGATGCGATGCAGAGTTCCCTCCTCATCCGCTACAGATGAGATAGTTCCGAAGCAGAACATGGACCCGGGGCGGAGGATGATCTTGTGCAGGAAGGTGACGTCCATTGAGCTAGCTTGGATCGATGACACACCCCCCTACCTGGTGCGCCAGCTGTCGGTGTTTTGGGTCCGACCGCGCACCTAGGGTTACCCCTCGAGGTGCTTTCAGGAGTAGGATGGTGTTATCGACTGTAGCTCGATGGTTCGTGCTGGATGCACGAGAAGGGTAGTGGTTTACAGGTTCGGGCCGCTTTGATATGCGTAACACCCTACATCCTAGCGAGAGTGCTTTATGTGGTGGGTTACAAGGGAGTTCTCTAGCGCTGAAAACGTAGAGAGTTGGGTGGAAGGTTAAGTAACGAGCATGTGATGTGAAGGGGTGCCCTCTAGGCCTTATATACTCGACCGTGGGGCGGTACATGCAGGTATGATAATGACGTGTACCTAAGAAATAGTGAGCCAACTGAGTTTATCCTCCTATAATTCCGTCGACCCATCCTCGCTTGGTTCCGTTGTACGGGGCTCCTGCGCAGGAAGGTCGGGTCACTGTTGTGATTACCGCTCGAATTCGTTGGGCCATCTTGGGCTCACGCCGAGATGGCCTTGTGTCGATCCGCTTCACTGGTCGTTCCTCCCCGGGCCCACGAGGGGGATGACCTTACGAATTATAAGGCCCTTGGGCCTTTCGTGAGGTCTTTTATCCTTCTAGTTGACCCGGGGGATATCTGTCCCCCACACTAGAAGACTAGTCAAGGAAGGAATCCATGTGGGAGTTTGCAAGAGAAAGGTTTGTGCGTTGGCATCGATGCTTCCTTAATAAGCTAGCTGCCAAGCGAAACCTAGAAGCCTGAAGATGATCTTTGAGTAGCCAGAATCAGCGTTTGCAATCGGCAACCGGATGCTCCTCAAGGGCCAGATTTTGTTGAAGTTCCATCTCCTCGAAGAGTCTGCAAAGTGAAGATATGTAGCTGAAGTAAAGCTATACCCATAACCCTTCTATGCCGAATCTCGAGGACGAGATTCATTTTAAGTGGGGTAGTTCTGCAGCATCCCAAAAATTCAAATCTTGAAATTTCCTCAAACTCTTTCTAAATTCAAAATGAATTTCAAATTTTATTTCAAAATGTTTGTTTGCGAGTTGATATCAGCAAATAAAATATAGTGGTCTATATTCTCTCCAAAATCCTCCTCAAAATATCCTACAAATATTTCCCCAATGATCTCCTTCAAATTCTTTCCAGAAATACTACCTAGATATTTCCCTAGTGATCCCCTCAGTTTCTTTCCAGAAATATTGCCTAGATATTCCACCCATATTTCTCCAAGTATTTTCCTCCTGAGAAGTACCTTCCGAATCATTTTTGAAGTCCCCACAAATATTTTCTTCATAACTTTCCTCATGCTCATACGTATACGTATGCCTCCGGTGTCATACGGTGAGCTCTACAAGCGAATCTCACTCATATAAGACAAATCCATGCTAATCTCCCACTAATCCTCTCATCCTCCCACTAATCCTCTCATCCCTCCCCCTAATCCCCCCACCATGGCTATAAATAGAGGGGCAAGGGCCTCCTCTCATCCCACCCCAAGCCATTTCATGGCAACTCTCTCCCTCCCCCCCCACACGCCCACTCCACCTCCCACACAAGCACCCACTAGCACAAGGATCGTTCGGTCGTTCTTTGATCGTTCGTCCACCTGTTCTTAGTTTGTTCGTTCGTTCGTTCGATCGTTCATGGTCCGTTCGTCCGTTCGTCCGATCGTTCGATCGTTCGTCCGTTCGTTCGTCCAAATAATCTTTATCCTGCTGGTATGCTGCCGAAATTCCGATCATTCATTCGTCCGATCATTCGATCGTTCGTCCGTTCGTTCATAGTTCCTATTCATCGTTCATCGTCCCTATTCATCGTTCTTCTAGATAATCTTTATCCTGCCGTTATGCTGCCGAAATTCTGATCGTTCGTTCGTCCGATCATTCGATCGTTCGTCCATTCGTTCATAGTTCCTATTCATCGTTTATCGTCTGTTCATCGTCACTATTCGTCGTTCATCGTTCGGTCATACAACTATTCACCATCACTATTCACCATTACTATTCATCGTTACTATTCACCATTACTATTCATCGACACTATTCACCATCGTTACTATTCATTGTTACTATTTACTGACACTATTCGTCATCATTACTATTCATCGATCGTCCGATCACCCCAAATTTCAACTACTCATCCATCATGTTGTCTAGTCCACCTAAGACCAGCCAGACCCATATTCCAGTCATACGAACTCCGGTGACTGTGATTTTTCTTCCAGTAGGGAACTTCCCATCTGGACACCCATCCCAGGTTTCTCCAAGTTGAGCACGCTTAACTTTGAGATTCCTTCGAACCAGGCTTCCAAACTCTGATTCCAATAATTCTTGTTTCTAAATTCTTATCAAACTATTCCCTATCCAACCATGTCATCCCTTAAGCATGGTCCATATTCTAGAAAACTCCCAAAATACTCTTGTCCCATATTCTGCCTATAACTCTCCTATTCATACTAAGTCAGACGACCCATTCGTCACTATTCCTACCAACAGTGAACATCACTGTGCTACACCACATACAACCAGCTATAAATACACCCAGCTACCCTCTCCCTCTCCACACACACTCAACACCCTTAGCCAAGGCAAACACCCCACCCACTCATTTACTCCGCTCTGCCAGCTACACACATAGTGTCGCCTCGCCTCCAGTCCACCCTCCTGGTAAGCACCTCCGCTCCACCACCAGTAATATCACAACACCACATGACACAGATTCTACTCAAGACTCTACCCATCCATATATCGCTATTCTGACCACTATACTAAATATTTGTTGGTATACTTGCTGGTTTGTATGTTTGCTTGTTCATGTCGCATAGTTATCGGAGCGTTCATGTCGTCTCGTGGAGGCCAGATCTGGAAGTCTACGCCAGGCGGTGGAGCCAGAAGCCAGTTCCGCGAGCTTCCCCCCTTCGCCAGATAAGCACGGCAAGCTCACTGGATCCCTTTGATGCATAAATTACCTATGATTTTTCAACCACAACCCTCAGCCTGTTATTTTATGCATGATATGATTTTGAGACAAGTTATTATGGCCACCCAGCCGCTTGCTGCAATCAATCCTTGATATATTTGTTACAAATGATTTGAGAAAAGGTGTGAGTTTTCAAAATAAAATGCTTTTCAAAATGTGTGTGATGAAGGGTTTTCACCCTTATCACTTTTGAGTAGTGATGATTAGAGACTCCTTGGTTTAGGGGAGGGCCTAAGGTGATGGCTCAGCTGGTTTAGGTGTGAGTAGAAGGTTGTCCCCTCATATAAGGACCGGTTTGTCATCCTTCACTACCTGTACTCATGATAAGTACAACCACTCGAGACTGTATGGGCAGTCACTCAATCTGAACTCGTACGGTCCAAACACCAAGGTTACGAAGGCTGGGGAGCATCGGGAGGATAAGGAGGGGGAATGTTTTGTCCGGTTTGGACATGGCGGTGGCCTGACTCCTTCTGGTATAACCATTAAGGTAAGGACGTGCGAGGAAAGAAAGAGATTCGGCATTCGGGTCTCACGATGGTGAGATCGCAGAAACCAGACTAGTGGGTAAAGTGTACCCCTCTGCGCGGGAGTTCAAACCTATTCGAATAGTCTATGTCTACAGGAATGGATGAGTCTGGTGTGGTATGACAATTAGTGTTTTGTTTTCAAAAAAAAGGTGCATTTGAGTAAAGTGGTTTTTAAAAGGTCCGGTGGTTGAGCCGTGAGCTATGGTGGACAGGAAGTCCAGTAGCTGTTTTTGAAAATGAAAACCAGTGGGAAACTGCTAAGATAACTAGATGGTTTAGTACAGGGGATTTTATTCTATATTGAAAAACTTCCTGCTCCTTTGGGAGAGGATGCGCTTTGAAAAATACAAAATATTTTACAAAACAACCCTGTATAAAATATCGTTGTTTCTGCAAAATATCCTGAGCTCCACATATTCCATGCATTATATCTGATTTCCCCATTCCGCGGGTGAAGGTGGGCTGCTGAGTACGTTTGTACTCACCCTTGCTTATTTGTTGTTTTTCAGAAAAGGAGATCGGGTAAGAGTTACGACTGTTCCCAACCTTGCCTGTGGCTGTTGGACCGCTGATTTGCTTCGCTGCGTATATCGGGCTGCTTCAGCCCCACTCTGATGATATGTCCTGAGTGGTGGACCAACTCTTAAAGTTGATCGCCACCTTTATAGGTTTGTCTCGTTTAAGCAGATCTGGGATCATCTGTTGTATAAATGTGTTTACTAGCCTCCTGGGACTAGTAATTGTATCACATTTGAGTCCCAGGGGATCGGGACGCTTCATCATTGCGCTGAAGTATTCTTGCAGGAAGCATCATTTGCAGGAGCAGCGGAGGAAGATGGATGGCTTGCGGCATCAGGCGCGGCTATGACATCGACGACAATGTCTTCAGGCACCACGACTGTGGGGTTCTTCTTCTCAAATGCTATGAGTTAAGAACAAGGCAACACAAAATGTTAAAGGTTAATACCCTTCATCCTTCGAAGCATTATCTCCCTTAGGATACATGATCTTCAGACGAAGGTCACGAAGGATATACCTTCATCATCACAGTATATCTTAATGAAAGAAGAAGCATATGAAATATAAGAGGCGACATGAATAATCATATGATATTATTAATATCTCTTCTTTTTATTATCATGAATAAACAGAAACAATATTGAATTACATTTGTACCTTCGGCTTGACAGAAGGTAAAAGTCCAAGCGTGACGCACGAGCGAATACAAGTCAGCGTGAACAGTACGGGGGTACTCTTCATCTATTTATAGGCACAAGGCGCAGCCTGTGTAAAATTACATTCATGCCCTTTATGTTTACTATTGACTTAAGGACAATCCAACGAGGACTAGATAGCTTTTCCCCCTTTAAGTCGGTTCCTTTTCCTGTCGCTAAGCCGAAGCTCCTTTGCGCGTAGCTTCGGAGCAGCATCAACCTTCGTCTCGACCAAGCTTTTCATATTGTGTACAGTTTTATTCTGAGTCCGAAGGTACCTGTACATACATTACACTTAGGAAACATTGTTAAATCATGTTTTTGAGGACCTTCGGAAGACGAAGGCCCCCAACAGTAGCCCCTCGCAGTATTAATTTGTTATAACAACGAATTTAGACTGTGACATGAACGAAGGCCTTAAGCCAAAGGTCTGAAAAAACACCTTCCCTTTGCTAGAATAGCAATAGCCAATGACAGATGGGGCCCACCAAGTTGCAACGCACTAGGCGTATAAATATAAACCACAGCGGCAGCATTTGATACGCCATTTCCACCATTTGCATTATTTTCTCAAACTTTTTAGCTCTTGCTCACTAGCTCTCGCCTGATTTTCAAGCTTTTCGAGCTTCAGTTTAAGGACGTGTTTTCACCATGTCTGGGGAGAAGATGACTAAGGAAAAGAAAATGACTGCGAAAACGAAGGTAACTGAGGAAACGAAGTTGTTTGAAGAAAAGAAAACTGCGGATCCTTTTATCGCCGGGTTTGTTGAGTCTATGTCAGAAACAAACATAGAAAAGATTACTAAAGAGATTCTAGAAGGTTTGTCTGAAGATACTAATGACAGTGATAGTTATGACGTAGAAAGTGGGGAAGAAGATTCTGAGGATCGACCGTGGCGCCCAAGCCATACTATCTTCGGAAAATCGACTATCTAGCAGAGTCATATCGATGCCATGAGGGGGAGGTATTTTCATGACATGACTATTGTTAGAGTTGGAGGAGACAATACTACCCCTACTCCAGAGGAAAACGAAGTTGTGATATACCAAAGCTTCTTAAAGGCAGACCTTCGGTTTCCCACTGAGCAAGTTTGTGGTTGAAGTGCTGAAGATATACCAGATCTTCCTTCATCAGATTACCCCAAAGCTATAATTAGAATGGGGATTTTTGTCTAGGCTGTAAGGAGTCAGGGGCTAGAGCCAAGCGCGAAGTGCTTCTGCAGTATGCACGAGCTTTTATATGAGACGAAGGCTACTGGCAAGGAACAGTACCACAACAACTTCGGTTGTTATGGATTTATTGCTCACCCCAATGCAAGCCACCCAGTGCCAACATTCCGTAAAAGGTGACCCGGGGCCTAGATGGAGGAGTGGCTTTACGTTAAAAATGATTTAAAGGCAAGGGAAGACATCAAAGGAATCATTCAGTGCCCCATCTGGTCTCGCTTCAGCCTCCGAAGGCTGAAGGTGGAAATTGATGGCAATGTCGAAGCCTGTCAGAAGGTCTTCAGCACTGTGTGTGCCTTCATTGTCACGAGGGATTTGATTCAAGAGCACAGAGCCTTCAGGGTATGGCCACTTGTGGAGAGCTGGGATATGCCGAAGGAGACCACCGCCGATTCCAATGAGGGTGGTCTGGTCGACTGAAGTATACTTTTAGATTTAGGGAGAAGTTTGATGAGCCAGACGATGACTGATTGAAATGCATCGAAGCTACCAGCGATGAGCTACTTGGGGCATAATCCAAGGCCGAAGATAATGCTTTGTCTGTAGCTTTCGGGGGTCGAGGCAAGAAAAGATTAAACAGAGTATTTGATGCCATTGGCTTCGTATATCCTGAATATCACTACCTGCTGCAAAGGCAAGGGAAGAAAAGGAAAACTATCTCTTCGGTCGCTACTGCTGTGCCGAAGGGCAAAAAGTTGAAGGTTTTGACCCACCCACCGCGATACATTGAACCGGCCAAGGTGCCTGAACTTGGTGAAGGGCCCTCTTCAGCTGCCGAAGCAAGGAAAACTGCTTCGATTGTGCAGAGTGTTGAAGAGCCGACTGTAGTGCCGAAGGTGCCTATAGTCGGGCCAGCCGAAGCTAAAGATGATAAGGCCGAAGAGCCATAGGTGGAGAAAGTGGTAAAAGTGCCAGAAATCCTGAGCCCACCAGCAGAGTCAGATCTGCCGAAGGTGCAAAAAACTCCTGCTTCAACTCCCAAGAGGAGGAGGATGGCCAGCGTACTAGACGCTGTTATAGAGACCACGAAGGCCTTGACTCCTGCTCCTACCAAGAAAACCGTTGAAGCTACAAAAGTTCAGGCCGAAGCTGGGCCTTCAGTGCCCATCGAGACGAAGCCTGCCGCGCCTAAGGACAAAACAGCAGGGCAGATTGCACTAGAAAAGACCGAAGCTCCTGCTCCCGAGGGTCCAAACGAAGATGTTGACTACATTATTCGGCATGCTTCGGGGAAGAAATTATCCCAGGAAGAAATCTTGGAGGCCAAACACTATGCCCGAAGACTAAAATATCCAAAAGGGGCCTTAGTGTTCAATGGTACCGACGAAGATGATTTCCTGTATTGTCTCCCGGATAACAAAGAAATATCTGTTTGCCGGGAGATAGGTAAGAGCATAGGATTCCCGAAGCTGGAAGACGACCTTTCGATTTTGTCGAAGGATGAACTTGCTGACAGCCTAGCATACAACAGTATAAAGGTATAGAAGTTAACTTTGAATTTTAGAATGGAGTATTTTATTTGCCATGCTCAATTGTTTCCTCCTCTTTGCAGGGCTTAATTCTTAGTAATGCCCTGAGGGCGCAGAAGAATATTGAAGACGAAAGTTATACAATGGCCCTTAATAACCTTCGTTCAGAAGTGATTGAACTGAGAAACGAAGGTCTAGAAAAAGACAAAATCTTAATTTCACTAGTAAACAAAGTAAAGGAAGATGAAGCTAACTTCAAGGCTCAGGTCGAAGCCCAGAAAACCAAAATTGAAGACCTTCGGAGACAACTGGCCGAAGCTAAGGAAAACTGCGCGCTCGCACAGGCTAATCAAGAAATCAGCGAATATTGGAAAAATCATCTAGAGAAAAATGTTGAAGAACTTCACAAATCCAAGGAAAGGTGCTTCGAGAAATCCTTGGATTGTGTGAAGAAATTGAAAACTAGCTTCGCCAAAGTGGGTGCCTACTCTGCCGAAGAAAACTTCATACGAGGCGACCCCGAGGGCATCGTTGAATAGATAAGTGGAGAGGCCGAAGCCTTCGAAGAAATTTTGAGTGATCACGGGGATGTTTGCGCATTTTCTGGTGCGTGGGGAATTTCAGCCATCTTGGAGAAGGCTGGATGCGACCATGTTAGAACCATGGCCCAGGCCGAAGCTGCCTTCTCCGTAGATCATACGAAGGATCCTTCAGCCAAAGAAACCTTAATGGGTGGGAAATTTTATAATGATATCTGGGTGAATGCTGGCCGAGAGATGGCCCATGAGATTATTAAAAAGAGTGAAAAAGACACCCACGACACCCGGGTAGAAGCAAAGCGGGCTGAAGAAGCTGCAGAACGCGAAATGCGTATTGGTACTGTTTCTTGATTATTTAGCTTTGGAACTTGTTTTATGGCTTCGAACTAAATGTGCTTACCTATTTCAGCTGAACTATCCCCACCACCGGAGCCGTACGATCCCCTGGCTGATCCAGAGATGAAGGAATCATTGGATATCATAAGCACGGCTGAATCTATTGTCGACGAAGTCATCGACAAATTACTGAACGAGATTGTAGAAAAAGTCCTTAGAGAGGAATATGTTTTATTGTAATAATCATTTCGAGAAGCTTGATGTATAAAATTAATAATGGAAGATTAGACCTCTTTTGTAACGAAACTGTGTAACATTTGATGTATACAACATTGAATCGAATATGTAAATTATTGCAATTTATTTCTTTGCGATACATGAAATTTACTCACATACCATTTTTGAGCCTTCGGCGAAAAAACACCTTCCCTTCTTTTCATGCTTCGTAAAGAAAAAGACCCCTTCTTATGATAAGGCTGGTTCAACTATATTTCCTGAAGCTTACTTCGTGCCTTAGCACATTCTCATTTTGACGAAGCATTTGCCGAAGATTGGCTTCGTTTTCAATTCTTGTGTCGATAATGCAGTACGATGTATGATGTAATGCTATGCGAAATGATGTGATGATATGATGCAAAATGATGAGGATGCCGAAGATATACAGCCACACGCCCACACTGGAACACACAAGCTCTGCATCCCCTTAGGAACGTCTTTTGAGCTTCTTCACCTTCTATTTCGGTGATATAAGTTCTGCATCCCCTTAGGAACGTCTTTTGAACTTCTTTGCCTTCTATTTCGGTGGTATAAGTTCTACATCCCCTTAGGAACGACTTTTGAACTTCTTCGCCTTATATTTCGACAGTATTTGGCTCTGCATTCCCTTTGGAACGACTTTTGAGCAGAAAACTTACGATGCGCTCCCTTCGGAACGACTTTTGTATCTTTGTGAATGTTGGCTCTGCATTCCCTTAGGAACGACTTTTGAGCAAGACTTACACTGCGCTCCCTTGGGAACGACTTTTGTACCTTCGTGAATTTTGGCTCTGCATTCCCTTAGGAACAACTTTTGAGAAAGACTTACACTGCGCTCCCTTAGGAACGACTTTTGTAGCTTCGTGAATTTTGGCTCTGCATTCCTTTAGGAATGACTTTCGAGCTTCGTAAATCTGTGAAGAAGATATATTTCATTCTGGTAAGGACAGAATCATTTCAAGAAATTAAAACTAAGTTTTCATTGCTTGTTCCTTATATAGAAAGCAAAAATGATATAGAGAATAAAAGTATTTCAGAAGTAGGATATTGCTCAATATATGTGCTTTGATTCTGGTACAGTGTTGTTGACTGTACGAGCTTCGGACTCCTCCTTGAAGTCATGTTGTTGCTGGGAATGCTGGCACCCTGCTGGCTACTGGTTTCGGGTATAAGCTGGTTGCAAAGGTGGTGGCGGTGGAAGCTGAGGCCAGAAGCTTGTGAATGGCTTGCCGAAGCAACAAAGGCTGCAGGTTGATTGCCCACGTATTCTGGTATGTAAGGAGAGTGGCACGAAGCAGTGTGTAAGGCCTGCTTCGGCTGATTCTGCCGAGCTTCTGCTTCGGCAATCTCCTTTTGCTTCAGAATGGTGATTTGGCACATTCTTGTAGTGTGGCCCTTGTTCTCACCACAGACTAAACAATAAATTTTTCTGGGTTGATCCCCATATCTTCCTCTGAAGCCCCTGCCGCCCCTACCCCTTGGAGCTGGTGGCCTGAAGGAGCTTTGCTGCTGTTGAGAGCACTTAGAGGGGGGGTGAATAGGTGATCCTGTAACACTTAAAACTTAGGCCACAAAAACTTGGTTAAGTGTTAGCGCAATAACCGCCAAGTGGCTAGAGAGGAGTCTTCAACAAAACACAATAACCAACAAGAGATAAATCACAGAGATGGCACGGTGGTTATCCCGTGGTTCGGCCAAGACCAACGCTTGCCTACTCCACGTTGTGGCGTCCCAACGGACGAGGGTTGCAATCAACCCCTCTCAAGCGGTCCAAAGACCCACTTGAATACCATGGTGTTTTGCTTGCTTTTCTTAATCCCGTTTGCGAGGAATCTCCACAACTTGGAGCCTCTCGCCCTTACACTTGAAGTTCACAAAGAAGCACGGAGCAAGGGAGGGATTAGCAACGCACACAAGGCACAAAAATCAGAGTGTCACCACGCACACAAGTCGCAACAAGAGCTCGCAACACAACCCAATGAGTTCACAACTCCACTAGAGCTCTATATGCTATCACAAAGAAACAAATGTGCGGAATCGAGGTCTTGGTGCTTAGGAATGTTGTAAGAATGCTTGGTGTTCTCCTCCATGCGCCTAGGGGTCCCTTTTATAGCCCCAAGGCAGCTAGGAGCCATTGAGAACATTCCTGGAAGGCAGATCTTGCCTTCTGTCGACTGGCGCACCGGACAGTCCGGTGCACCACCGGACATCCACTGTTCACTATCCGGTGCATATTGCTTTCCTTATTTGGCGAAGTCGACCGTTGGAGTCTGAGAGCCGTTGGCACACCGAACACTATCCGATGCACACCGGACAGTCCGGTGCACCAATGTGACCGTTGGCTCGGCCACGCGTCATGCGCGGAATCCTCGGCCGACCGTTGCCCCGGCTGACTGTTGACTCACCGGACAGTCCGGTGCACCACCGGACAGACCGGTGAATTTTAGCCGTACGCCGTTGATGGTTTCCCGAAAGCGACGAGTTCGCCTGTGAACGGCTCACCGGACAGTCCGGTGCGCCACCGGACAGTCCGGTGAATTATAGCCGTACACCGCCGTCGAAGTCCCGAGAGCAGCCTGTTCGCCCGAGCCAGCCTGGCGCACCGGACACTGTCCGGTGCCCCACCGGACAGTCCGGTGAACCCAGACTAAGCAGACTTTGGCTGAACTTAGCCATCTCTTCTCCAACTCGATTTTTTCTGTTTCCAGCACTTAGACACAATACATTAGTCCATAAAACAATGTACTAAGTCTAGAAACATACCTTTTAACATGATTTTCACTTTGTCCACCACTTTGCATAGATTAGCATAAAAGCACTTGTGTTGGCACTCAATCACCAAAATACTTAGAAATGGCCCAAAGGCACATTTCCCTTTCAATCTCCCCCTTTTTGGTGATTTATGCCAACACAACATAAAGCAACTAGAATACGTGCAATATCAATGCAAATGAAAACTCAAGGTTGTTTTGAATCCTATTTGACATATATGGATCACTCTATGCCACCACTTGGTTTGTTTTTGCAAATCAAACTCAAATTCCTATCTCTAAGTCAAATCCACTTGTAGAGACATAAAGAGAGGTATTCAAAAGAAATATGATCAAGGATTTCAAAAACTCCCCCTGATCAACACTTCTCCCCACAAGAGGCCAACTTTTGACATAAGAGACAATAAAAGAGTTTTGACAAACCAAAAGCTCTAATCTACTATTTTCAAAATTTCTCAAGTGGTAGCTGATCCATCTATTGCTTTGGCCTTTATTTTCTCCCCCTTTGGCATCAAGCACCAAAACGGGATCAATCTTGGCCCTTTAACCCCATTGCCTCACCAAGATCTTCAAATAAGAATACAAAGGCAATAAGAGTACATGAGATGAACTTGGAATAAGTTACCCTCTCATCGGAGTGCAGTGGAAGTCTTTCATGGTCCAAGTCCACCCTTTCCCTTTCAAACTTCCTTTGAGACTAAAACAAGCAAACTCAAGCATATGGTTAGTCTCAAAGGGTCAAGTTGTAACACAACTCCCCCTAAATATGTGCATCACTTGCACAAAGACTTGTGAGGTCCGGGGAGTGATTGTACAACTTGAGCACCACAAGTAAGCAACAAAATGCATAAGGAACATGATCAAAGGCATAAACACATGTATGCTATAAATCAATCCAAGTTCCGCGAATCTAGGACATTTAGCTCACTACGCAGCCTGCAAAAGGTCTTTTCATCTAAAGGCTTAGTGAAGATATCGGCTAGCTGGTTCTCGGTGCTAACATGAAACACTTCGATATCTCCCTTTTGCTGGTGGTCTCTCAAAAAGTGATGCCGGATGTCAATGTGCTTTGTGCGGCTGTGCTCAACAGGATTTTCCGCTATTCGGATAGCACTCTCATTGTCACATAGGAGTGGGACTTTGCTCAGATTGTAGCCAAAGTCCCGGAGGGTTTGCCTCATCCAAAGTAGTTGCGCACAACACTGTCCTGCGGCAATGTACTCGGCTTTAGCGGTGGATAGGGCAACGGAAGTTTGTTTCTTAGAGTTCCACGACACCAGGGACCTTCCTAAGAATTGGCACGTCCCCGATGTACTCTTCCTATCGACCTTACATCCAGCATAGTCGGAGTCTGAATATCCAATCAAGTCAAAGTTAGACCCCTTTGGATACCAGATCCCGAAGCAAGGCGTAGCGACTAAATATCTAAGAATTTGCTTCACAGCCACTAAGTGACACTCCTTAGGATCGGATTGAAATCTAGCACACATGCATACACTAAGCATAATATCCGGTCTACTAGCACACAAATAAAGTAAAGACCCTATCATAGACCGGTATGCCTTTTGATCAACGGACTTACCTCCTTTGTTGAGGTCGGTGTGTCCGTCGGTTCCCATCGGAGTCTTTGCGGGCTTGGCGTCCTTCATCCCAAACCGCTTTAGCAAGTCTTGCGTGTACTTCGTTTGGGAGATGAAAGTGCCGTCCTTGAGTTTCTTCACTTGGAACCCAAGGAAGTAGTTCAACTCGCCCATCATCGACATCTCGAATTTCTGCGTCATCACCCTGCTAAACTCTTCACAAGACTTTTGGTTAGTAGAACCAAATATTATGTCATCGACATAAATTTGGCATACAAAAAGATCACCATCGCAAGTCTTAGTGAAAAGAGTTGGATCGGCTTTCCCAACCTTGAAAGCATTAGCAATTTAAAAGTCTCTAAGGCATTCATACCATGCTCTTGGGGCTTGCTTAAGTCCATAGAGCGCCTTAGAGAGCTTACACACGTGGTCGGGGTACCGTTCATCCTCGAAGCCAGGGGGTTGCTCCACGTACACTCCTCTTTGATCGGCCCGTTGAGGAAAGCGCTCTTCACATCCATTTGGTACAACCTGAAAGAATGGTGAGCGGCATATGCTAGCAAAATACGAATTGATTCTAGCCTAGCCACAGGAGCGAACGTCTCCTCAAAGTGCAAACCTGCGACTTGGGCATAACCTTTTGCCACAAGTCGAGCCTTGTTCCTCGTCACCACCCCGTGCTCGTCCTGTTTGTTGCGAAACACCCATTTGGTTCCCACAACATTTTGCTTGGGACGAGGCACCAGTGTCCAAACTTCATTGCGCTTGAAGTTGTTGAGTTCCTCCTGCATGGCCAACACCCAGTCCGGATCTAGCAAGGCCTCTTCTACCCTGAAAGGCTCAATAGAAGAGACAAAGGAGTAATGCTCACAAAAATTAACTAATCTTGAACGAGTAGTTACTCCCTTGCTAATATCACCCAATATTTGGTCGACGGGATGATCCCTTTGAATCGTCGCTCGAACTTGGGTTGGAGGTGCCTGAGGTGCTTCTTCCTCTTCAACTTGAACATCATGTGCTCCCCCTTGATCATGCGCCTCCACTTGAGGTACCTGTTCGTCATCTTGGGTTGGGGGATGCACCATAGTTGAGGAAGACGGTTGATCTTGCTCCAATTGTTCCTGAGGTCGTACATCTCCAATCGCCATGGTGCGAATCGCGGCCGTTGGAACATCTTCTTCATCTACATCATCAAGATCAACAACTTGCTCTCTTGGAGAGCCATTAGTCTCATCAAATACAACATCGCTAGAGACTTCAACCAAACCCGATGATTTGTTGAAGACCCTATACGCCTTTTTATTTGAATCATAACCTAATAAAAACCCTTCTACAGCTTTGGCAACAAATTTAGAGGTTCTACCTTTCTTCACAAGAATATAACACTTGCTCCCAAATACACGAAAATAAGACACATTGGGTTTGTTACCAGTTAGCAGCTCATATGAAGTCTTCTTGAGGAGGCGGTGAAGGTAGACTCTGTTGATGGCGTGGCAAGCCGTGTTCACGGCTTCCGACCAAAAGCGCTCGGGGGTCTTGAACTCTCCAAGCATAGTCCTCGCCATATCGATGAGCGTCCTGTTCTTCCTCTCTACCACACCATTTTGCTGAGGTGTGTAGGGAGCGGAGAACTCGTGCTTGATCCCCTCCTCAAGGAACTCCTCCACTTGAAGATTCTTGAATTCGGACCCATTGTCGCTCCTTATCTTCTTCACCTTGAGCTCAAACTCATTTTGAGCTCTCCTGAGGAAGCGCTTGAGGGTCCCTTGGGTTTCAGTTTTATCCTGCAAAAAGAATACCCAAGTGAAGCGAGAAAAATCATCAACTATAACAAGACCATACTTACTTCCTCCTATACTCAGATAGGCGATGGGTCCGAAGAGGTCCATATGAAGCATCTCCAAGGGTCTTGATGTTGTCATCACATTTTTGGTGTGATGAGAGCCTCCCACCTGTTTCCCTGCTTGACAAGCTGCACAAGGTCTATCTTTTTCGAAATGTACATTGGTTAGACCTATCACGTGTTCTCCCTTTAGAAGCTTGTGGAGGTTCTTCATCCCCACATGTGCTAAGCGGCGATGCCACAACCAGCCCATGCAAGTCTTAGCCATTAAGCATGCATCTAGACCGGCCTCTTCTTTTGCAAAATCAACCAAATAAAGTTTGTCGTCTAGTACACCCTTAAAAGCTAGTGAACCATCACATCTTCTAAAGACAGACACATCTATATTTGTAAATAGACAATTATATCCCATTTTGCATAATTGACTAACAGATAACAAATTATATCCAAGCGACTCAACTAAAAACACATTAGAAATAGAGTGCTCAGATGAAATAGCAATTTTACCTAACCCTTTTACCTTGCCTTGGTTCCCATCACCGAATATAATTGAATCTTGGGAATCCTTGTTCTTGACGTAGGAAGAGAACATCCTCTTTTCCCCCGTCATGTGGTTTGTGCATCCGCTGTCGATAATCCAGCTTGAACCCCCGGATGCATAAACCTGCAAGGCAAATTTAGGCTTGGGTCTTAGGTACCCAACTCTTGTTGGGTCCTACAAGGTTAGTCACAATTGTCTTAGGGACCCAAATGCAAGTTTTATCACCCTTGCATTTTGCCCCTAATTTCTTAGCAACTATCTTCCTATCCTTTCTACAAATAGCAAAGGAAGCATTTAAAGCATGATAAATTATAGAGGGTCCATTCATAACTTTCCTAGGAACATGAACAATATTCCTTCTAGGCACATGATGAATATTTTTCCTAGGCATATCTCTACCATGCATATAGGAAGAACTGGAAGCAAACATAGAATAAGAATCATAGGCATGTGAATCAAAAGCATTACAACTCCTATGAGACTGTCTTCTATCATTGTACATAAAAGCATGGTTCTTTTTAGTACTACTTGCCATAGGGGCCTTCCCTTTCTCCTTGGCGGAGATGGGAGCCTTATGGCTCGTTAAGTTCTTGGCTTCCCTCTTGAAGCCAAGCCCATCCTTAATTGAGGGGTGTCTACCAACCGTGTAGGCATCCCTAGCAAATTTTAGTTTATCAAAATCACTTTTGCTAGCCTTAAGTTGGGCATTAAGACTAGCCATTTCATCGTTTAACTTTGCAATAGAAGCTATGTGTTCACTACAAGCATCAATATCAAAATCTTTACATCTATTGCAAATAACAACATTTTCTACACAAGTTGTTGATTTACTAGCTATTTCTAACTTAGCATTCAAATCATCATTAATGCTCCTTAAGCTAGAAATTGTCTCATGGCAAGAAGATAATTCACAAGAAAGCATTTCATTTCTTTTAACTTCTAAAGCATGAGATTTTTGTGCTTCTACAAATTTGTCATGTTCTTCATACAACAAATCCTCTTGTTTTTCTAAAAGCCTATTCTTATCATTCAAGGCATCAATCAATTCATTAATTTTATCTACCTTGGTTCTATCTAGGCCCTTAAATAAACATGAATAATCTATTTCATCCTCATCACTAGATTCGTCCTCACTTGAAGAAGCATAAGTAGAGTTTCGAGTACATACCTTCTTTTCCCTTGCCATGAGGCATGTGTGACGCTCGTTGGGGAAGAGGGATGACTTGTTGAAGGCGGTGGCGGTGAGTCCTTCATTGTCGGAGTCGGAGGAGGAGCAATCCGAATCCCACTCCTTTCCTAGATGTGCCTCGCCCTTGGCCTTCTTGTAATTTTTCTTCTTTTCTCTCTTGCTCCCGTGTTCCTGGTCACTTCCATTATCGGGACAGTTAGCAATAAAATGACAAATCTTACCGCATTTGAAGCATGAGCGCTTCCCCTTAGCTTTGGTCTTGCTTGGCTGTCCCTTGCGACCCTTAAGCGTCGTCTTGAAGCGCTTGATGATGAGGGCCATTTCTTCATCATTTAGCCCTGCCGCCTCAACTTGCGCCACCTTGCTAGGTAACGCCTCCTTGCTTCTTGTTGCCTTGAGAGCAACAGGTTGAGGCTCATTGATTGGACCATTCAGTGCGTCGTCCACGTACCTCGCCTCCTTGATCATCATTCGCCCGCTTACGAATTTTCCAAGGACTTCTTCGGGCGACATTTTGGTGTACCTGGGATTCTCACGAATATTATTCACCAAATGAGGATCAAGAACGGTAAAGGACCTTAGCATCAATCGGACGACATCGTGGTCCGTCCATCGCGTGCTTCCGTAGCTCCTTATTTTGTTGATAAGGGTCTTGAGCCGGTTGTATGTTTGGGTTGGCTCCTCGCCCCTTATCATCACAAATCGTCCTAGCTCGCCCTCCACCAACTCCATCTTGGTGAGCAAGGTGACGTCGTTCCCCTCATGAGAAATCTTGAGGGTGTCCCAGATCTGCTTGGCATTGTCCAAGCCGCTCACTTTATGGTACTCGTCCCTGCACAAAGAGGCTAGCAACACAGTAGTGGCTTGTGCATTTCTATGAATTTGTTCATTAATGAAAATAGGACTATCCGAGCTATCGAACTTCATTCCACTTTCCACAATCTCCCATATGCTCGGATGGAGAGAGAACAGGTGACTACGCATTTTGTGGCTCCAAAATCCGTAGTCCTCTCCATCAAAGTGAGGAGGTTTGCCAAGTGGAATGGAGAGCAAATGAGTATTCGTACTTTGCGGAATACGAGAGTAGTCAAAAGAAAAGTTCGAATTAACCGATTTCCTTCTCTCGTAGTCGTTGTGGTCGTCGTCCTTTTGGGAAGAAGATGACTCGTCGCTGTCGTCGTAGTAGACAATCTCCTTGATGCGCCTTGTCTTCTTCTTCTTCCCATCTTTGCGTCTATGGCCCGAGCCCGAGTCAGTAGGCTTATCATCCTTAGGTTCGTTGACGAAGGACTCCTTCTCTTTGTCGTTGATCATGATTCCCTTCCCCTTAGGATCCATCTCTTCGGGCGATTAGTCCCTTTGCGAAGAGAACGACTCCGATACCAATTGAGAGCACCTAGAGGGGGGTGAATAGGTGATCCTGTAACACTTAAAACTTAGGCCACAAAAACTTGGTTAAGTGTTAGCGCAATAACCGCCAAGTGGCTAGAGAGGAGTCTTCAACAAAACACAATAACTAACAAGAGATAAATCACAGAGATGGCACGGTGGTTATCCCGTGGTTCGGCCAAGACCAACGCTTGCCTACTCCACGTTGTGGCGTCCCAACGGACGAGGGTTGCAATCAACCCCTCTCAAGCGGTCCAAAGACCCACTTGAATACCACGGTGTTTTGCTTGCTTTTCTTAATCCCGTTTGCGAGGAATCTCCACAACTTGGAGCCTCTCGCCCTTACACTTGAAGTTCACAAAGAAGCACGGAGCAAGGGAGGGATTAGCAACGCACACAAGACACAAAAATCAGAGTGTCACCACGCACACAAGTCGCAACAAGAGCTCGCAACACAACCCAATGAGTTCACAACTCCACTAGAGCTCTATATGCTATCACAAAGAAACAAATGCGCGGAATCGAGGTCTTGGTGCTTAGGAATGTTGTAAGAATGCTTGGTGTTCTCCTCCATGCGCCTAGGGTTCCATTTTATAGCCCTAAGGCAGCTAGGAGCCGTTGAGAACATTCCTGGAAGGCAGATCTTGCCTTCTGTCGACTGGCGCACCGGACAGTCCGGTGCACCACCGGACATCCACTGTTCACTGTCCGGTGCAGATTGCTTTCCTTATTTGGCGAAGCCGACCGTTGGAGTCTGAGAGCCGTTGGCACACCAAACACTGTCCGGTGCACACCGGACAGTCCGGTGCACCAATGTGACCGTTGGCTCGGCCACGCGTCACGCGCGGAATCCTCGGCCGACCGTTGCCCCGGCTGACTGTTGACTCACCGGACAGTCCGGTGCACCACCGGACAGACCGGTGAATTTTAGCCTACGTCGTTGATGGTTTCCCGAGAGCGACGAGTTTGCCTGTGAACGGCTCACCGGACAGTCCGGTGCGCCACCGGACAGTCCGGTGAATTATAGCCGTACACCGCCGTCGAAGTCCCGAGAGCAGCCTGTTCGCCCGAGCCAGCCTGGCGCACCGGACACTGTCCGGTGCACCACCGGACAGTCCGGTGAACCCAGACTAAGCAGACTTTGGCTGAACTTAGCCATCTCTTCTCCAACTCGATTTTTTCTGTTTCTAGCACTTAGACACAATACATTAGTCCATAAAACAATGTACTAAGTCTAGAAACATACATTTTAACATGATTTTCACTTTGTCCACCACTTTGCATAGATTAGCATAAAAGCACTTGTGTTGGCACTCAATCACCAAAATACTTAGAAATGGCCCAAGGGCACATTTCCCTTTCAGCTGTCCCGAAGACTGTGAGGTGTGTTGTGGCCTCTGAAGCTATGGACGCTACATCATATCTCACTAAGCCTAAGTAAAGATAAATAAATGATTTGTCTTGGCTTAAATAAATCTCACACTATATGTCAAGTGCATTCATAAACATGCATCTCAAAACAGCTTCATTCGTGATCTTATATAATCCGAGAAGATTATCAAATTTAATCCTCAAGGTAAACCATATAAATATACAACATAACGTGTCTTCCATTAAATAAATAAATGTTGACTAAGTAAATCTTCTTGGTCTAACATGCATATGAGTCATATTATATGATTCGGATGCCTACCGCTCAAATAACAATAAAGACTGTATGCTAAGTTATCAAGGCTCAACACCATGTCATGGCTTAAACAAATAACAAGATGTCCACATAATCTGTATGAATTTAAAATACATGGTTCGGCAGAGAGTTGACCAAGCCGGCAATAAATAGATAATTGTTAGCCCGTCAACAATGAAATCATGTCGTATGTGACGTATGCATGCATCCATCCACGACTACATGAGGCGAAGACTTTTGTTTTCTTTTATGTTTTCTTTACGGAGATGTAATTAACACAATTTTTATGTAAATGTAAGAATTGTGGAAGTATGAGCTTGCAATACCTATTTCTTTACTTTGCATATTTAAACTAATGTCTCTGTTGATGTGGAGAAAGCGCTTTTGTTGCCCGTTTTCTCGACACCAAGAAGAAGTGTAGTTAGGAGGATCACGAATAAATATCTTTTTCTTCTTAGCCATGAGGCATGTGTGGTGCTTGTTGGGGAAGAGAGTCGACTTGTTGAAGGTCGAGGTGGCGAGTCCTTCATCGTCGGAGTCGGAGGATGAGCAATTCAAGTCCCACTCCATGCCAATATGCACCTCGCCCTTCTTCTTCATGTAAAATTTCTTCTTTTCCTTCTTCCCCTTCTTGTCTTGTTCCTAGTCATTCTCATTATCAGTACATTGTGCAATAAAATGACCAGACTTACCACACTAGAAGCACACACACTTTCCCCTCGATTTGTTTCCCCTTCTTGCTAGTTGTTGCTTTCAGAGCGACATGTTGCGATTCGTTGTTGTGGGGGAGGATCCCATTGGTGACATCACCGATGTACCTTGCCTCTTTGGCCATCATAAGCCCCCTCACGAATTTACCAAGGATCTCCTCGAGCATCATCTTTGTGTACCTAGGATTCTCACGAATCAAGTTTACAAGATTAGGATCAAGAATGGTAAATGTCCTTAACATTAGAAGCATGACGTCGTGAGCCGTCCATCTTGTGCTTCTGTAGTTCCAGATTTGGTTCCCCAAGGTTTTGAGCCTGTTGCACGTCTCTATTGGATCTTCACCTTTCGTCATGGCGAACCTCCCAAGTTCACTTTTGATAAGGTCCATCTTGGTGATCATCGTCATAGTGTTGCCTTCATGAGCGATCTTGAGAGTGTCTCAAATCTCTTTTGCATTGTCCAGGCCACTAACTTTATTGTACTCATCCCTGCACAGAGAAGCTAGCAGCGTACTAGTAGCTTGGGCATTTTTATGAATTGATTCTTGGGCATCAATATTGTCACGCCCGGTTTTGGAAGGTAAACCGAATGTGAACCATGTACGTTCCAGGATCGCAAATTCACATACACAACGATTACATAATTGGACATCATCACACAATAATGCTCAAAATAATAGCGGAAAGAAGTGTTACTTTATTACATCATGATGTCTGAAACATTCACATAGTCAGTAACTTAAACATAAATCAAAGTGTTGAACGAAACGTATTAAGATAAAGCCTTCACAGGCAACTGACTGGGGGTTTGCCGCTAATCTAGTTTAGAACTCCTCGAAGTCCTGAAACTCCTGGAAATTCTCCGTGTTGCCTTCATCTTATCCTGAGCAATGGTTGCAATGGGGACAACCTGGTGTTTGGTGTTTAAGAAAGGGTGAGTACACATCAACGTACTCAGCAAATGTCCCGTTTGGCTAAAGTGGACTAGTTGTATGTGGGGTTAAGCTCAAAGCAGTTGCTTTTAGTTGATCAGGTATTTATCATTAGTAGAAGCCAAGTTTTATTATAGAACCCAAGTTGATATTCCCAAAAGAAAGCACCTCCTCAGAGAGAAAAGTACCAGATATCATAAGTATAGCCATCATCATTAAACCATCAACATAAATGTATCAAGAGTATCTCTAATTAAAGAGGATCCCAAGATTCCTCTTAACTATGAGCACGGCTGATATACCAGTGTCTAACCCTCTATAGAGATCCCACACTTTACCCACGAGTCATAATCTCTTTTTGCCTTAGGTCGATCAAACCCTCAAACACTTCCAAGGTGAGTCAGCAAAGTTTCACTACATAGCTTTTACAAAGACTCTCCTGGTGTGTAGCTGCCGGTGACTAACAAAACCAAATCAAATGAACCTCAACACCCACCCTTAGCAGAGCAAGCACTATGCCTCAGCCTCCATTAATGGCACAATGGCGAAGCAAACTACACCCCTAGGTTCCTCCAATTAATCAGCTAAGGGCGTCTCATACCACCCTCATGGTTGTATTGTTGTTCTAGGTGGTCTCTCAACGAACATGTCCTTATGGAGAGGTACTCGAGAAACAGCCTGAGCCCCCTAAAATGCCATAATCTCATAATCATAATTAGAATGAATCATCGTATCATAAAGTAATTCTCATCATGTTCGTTGATTAAAGTAAAGCACTAGCATGTAGCTGATCATAATAACCCAACCCAAAAAGGTAATCAATGACAGGATAAATAGAAAGCTAGTCAATCCTTAGGTTCATCGTAGTATGCAGGACAATGAATTATAAAGTAAATAAGACATAATAGGTCAGAGGACACTTGCGTTCACTAAGTTGTTGTTGCTTAGGGGCTTCTCATACAACTTCCTCGGACTCCACGAACGAAACGTTATCAAAGCGATTGCGAGCATATATTTAACATTCTATGGTCACACGAGAAAAAGAAACGCCAAGATCGAAGCTACGATTGAGAAGTTATTGTGTTTACGTTATACAAATATGAAATAGAACATTTAATTTGACATACTTGCATTATTTGACATTTATTAAAAGTAACTAGACTTATTACCTAGTTTTAATTAATCTACTACGCTAATAGCTCTCAGTTAAATAAACAATTTAAATAATATTAGCGACTCTAAGCGAGGCAAATTAACGGCGCAAGATGAAATGCACGACGTGCGAAACAACATGACAGCACTGAGAGCACATAGAGGGGGGGGTGAATAAGTGATCCTGTAAAATTCAACACTAAATAGCCACAAAACTTGGTTATAGAAATGTTAGTGAGACTAAGTAGTTGAGAAGCGAATTCTTGTGGACAAGACAATCACAGAAAGATCAACACAAGACACGCGATTTTTATCCCGTGGTTCGGCCAAGTAACACTTGCCTACTTCCACGTTGTGGCGTCCTAATGGACGAGGGTTGCACTCAACCCCCTTCAAGTGATCCGATGATCAACTTGAATACCATGGTTTTTCCTTTAGATGATTATTCCCGTTTGCGAGGAATCTCCACAAGATTGGAGTCTCTCGCCCTTACAACAAAGATCACAATGGAAGCACGGAGTAAGGTTGGGATGAGCAACACACACAAGACACAAATCGCAGCACAACTACGCACACAAGTCACAACTTGTGCTCAAAACACAACACACGGAGTTCACAACTCAAATGGAGCTCAAGTCACTATCTCAAAGAATCGAATGCGTGAAGTTGGAGTCTTGGAGTCTTAGAATGTTTCTTGTAAGCTTGTGTAGCTCCTCCATGCGCCTAGGGGTCCCTTTTATAGCCCCAAGGCAGCTAGGAACCGTTGGAGGCCAACAAGGAAGGCCATTGGCCATCCTTGCCTTCTGTCGAGTGGCGCACCGGACAGTCCGGTGCGCCACCGGACAGTCACTGTAGACGGTCTGGTGCCGATCTCCTTACTTTTCTGGCGCAGATGACCGTTGTAGCTCCGGGCTAGTTGGTGGACAGTCCGGTGCCCCCTGCCGAACGTTGCTGCGGGCCACGCGTCGCCCGCGGATTACGCGGCCGGCCGCTGGCTCACTGGACATTCCGGTGCACCACCGGACAGTCCGATGAATTATAGTCGTACGCTGCCAAACTTTTCCCGAGAGCGGCTTGTTGTAGCATCCCAAAAATTCAAATCTTGAAATTTTCTAAAACTCGCTCTAAATTCAAAATGAATTTCAAATTTTATTTCAAAATGTTTGTTTGTGAGTTGATATCAGCAAATAAAATATAGTGGTCTATATTCTCTCCAAAATCCTCCTCAAAATATCCTACAAATATTTCCCCAATGATCCCCTTCAAATTCTTTCCAGAAATACTGCCCAGATATTTCCCTAGTGATCCACTCAATTTCTTTCCAGAAATATTGCCCAGATATTCCACCGATATTTCTCCAAGTATTTTCCTCCTGAGAAGTACCTTCCGAATCATTTTTGAAGTCCCCACAAATATTTTCTTCATAACTTTCCACATGCTCATACGTATACGTATGCCTCCGGTGTCATACGGTGAGCTCTACAAGCGAATCTCACTCATATAAGACAAATCCATGCTAATCTCCGTTACTATTCATCGTTACTATTCGTCGACACTATTCATCATTGTTACTATTCATCAACACTATTCACCATCGTTGCTATTCATCGACACTATTCATTATCGTACTGTTCATCGATGATGTCTATGGTAGCTTTTCCCGTTGTCACTATTCATCGTTACTATTCATCATTACTATTCATTATTACTATTCATCATTACCATTCATTGATCATCCGATCACCCCAAAATTCAACTACTCATCCATCATGCTGTCCAACCCACCTAAGACCAGCCAGACCCATATTCCAGTCATACGAACTCCGGTGAATGTGATTTTGCTTCCAGTAGGGAACTTCCCATCTGGTCACCCATCCCAGGTTTCTCCAAGTTGAGCACGCTTAACTTTGAGATTCCTTCGAACCAGGCTTCTAAACTTCGATTCCAATAATTCTTGTTTCTAAATTCTTATCAAAATTTTCCCTATCCAACCATGTCATCCCTTAAGCATGGTTCATATTCTAGAAAACTCCCAAAATACTCTCGTCCCATATTCTGCCTATAACTCTCCTGTTCATATTAAGTCAGACGATTCATTCATCACTATTCTTACCAACAGTGAACTTCACTGTGCTACACCACGTACACCTAGCTATAAATACACCCAGCTACCCTCTCCCTCTCCACACACACTCAACACCCTTAGCCAAGGCAAACACCCCACCCACTCAGTTACTCTGCTCTGCCGGTTACACGTATAGTGTCGCTTCGCCTCTAGTCCACCCTCCTGGTAAGCACCTCCGCTCCACCACCAGTAATATCATTGCACCACATGAGACAGATTCTACTCAAGACTCTACCCATTCATATATCGCTATTCTGACCACTATATTAAATATCTGTTGATATACTTGCTAGTTTGTATGTTTGCTTATTCATGTTGCATAGTTATCGGAGCGTTTGTGCCGTCTCGTGGAGGCCAGATCTGCAAGTCTACGCTAGGCAGTGGAGCTAGAAGCCAGTTCCGCGAGCTCTCCCCCCTTTCGCCAGATAAGCACAGCAAGCTCACTGGATCCCTTTGATGCATAAATTACCTATGATTTTTCAACCACAACCCTCAGCCTGTTATTTTATGCATGATATGGTTTTGAGACAAGTTATTATGGCCACCCAGCCGCTTGCCGCAATCAATCCTTGATATATTTGTTACAAATGATTTGAGAAAAGGTGTGAGTTTTCAAAAGAAAATGCTTTTCAAAATGTGTATGATGAAGGGTTTTCACCCTTATCACCTTTGAGTAGGGATGATCAGGGACTCCCTGGTTTAGGGGAGGGCCTAAGGTGATGGCTCAGCTGGTTTAGGCGTGAGCAGAAGGATTGTCCCCTCATATAAGGACCGGTTTGTCATCCTTCACTACCTGTACTCATGATAAGTACAACCACTCGAGACTGTATGGGCAGTCACTCAATCTGAACTCGTACGGTCCAAACCCCAGGGTTATGAAGGCTGGGGAGCACCGAGAGGATAAGGAGGGGGAATGTTTTGTCCGGTTTGGACATGGCGGTGGCCTGACTCCTTCCGGTATAACCGTTAAGGTAAGGATGTGCGAGGAAGGAAAGAGATTCGGCATTCGGGTCTCACGATGGTGAGATCGCAGAAACTGGACTAGTGGGTAAAGTGTACCCCTCTGCGCAGAGTTTCAAACCTATTCGAATAGTTTGTGTCCACTGGTATGGACGAGTCTGGTGTGGTATGACAATTAGTGTTTTGTTTTCAAAAAAAAGGGTGCGTTTGAGAAAAGTGGTTTTTAAAAGGTCCGGCGGTTGAGCCATGAGCTATGGTGGACGGGAAGTCCAGTAGCTATTTTTGAAAATAAAAACCAGTGGGAAACTGTTGAGATACCTAGATGGTTTAGTCCAGGGGATTTTGTTCTATATTGAAAAAAAACTTCCTGCTCCTTTGGGAGAGGATGCGCTTTGAAAAATACAAAATGTTTTACAAAACAACCCTGTATAAAATATTATTGTTTCTGCAAAATATCCTGAGCTCCACATATTCCATGCATTATATCTGATTTCCCCATTCCGTGGGTGAAGGTGGGCTGCTGAGTATGTTTGTACTCACCCTTGCTTATTTGTTGTTTTTCAGAAAAAGGAGATCGGGTAAGAGTTACGACTGTTCCCAACCTTGCCTGTGGCTATTGGACTGCTGATTTGCTTCGCTGCGTATATCGAGCTGCTTCAGCCCCACTCTGATGATATGTCCCGAGTAGTGGACCAACTCTTAAAGTTGATCGCCACCTTTATAGGTTTGTCTTGTTTAAGCAGATCTGGAATCATCTGATGTATAAATGTGTTTACTAGCCTCCTGGGACTAGTAATTGTATCACATTTGAGTCCCAGAGGATCTGGGGCGCTTCACTTGTTCACCGAAAACCAGCCTGGCGCACCGGACACTGTCCGGTGCACCACCGAACAGTCCGGTGTGCTAGGCCGAGCTGGACTTTGGCTGCACATAGCCAAGTCTTTTGCAATTCTTTCTTTTCCTATTTCTAGCACTTAGACAAAATATGTTAGTACTCAAAACAATGTACTAAGTCTAGAAACATACCTCATGTCTTGATTTGCACTTTTCTCTTCATTTAGCACATAAGCACTTAATTAAATGTGTTGGGCACTTAATCACCAAAACATAATAGATATTGCCCAAGGGCACATTTCCCTTTCAATCTCCCCCTTTTTGGTGATTTATGCCAACACATCCAAAAGCAACCAAAAAAAGTGCAACATCAATGCAATTGAGAACAAAATTGTCTTTGCACAAGTTTTGACATATTTGGATCATTCTTTGCCACCACTTGGTTTGTTTTTGCAAATCAAATTCATTTTCCAATCTCTAAGTCAAACACACTTGTTTAGGCACAGAGAGAGATGTTCCAATGGAAAAAAATTTGATCAAGTACCAAAACTCCCCCTTTTTTGCCATAATCAAAAATTCTCCCCCCAAGAGACTAAATTTTGCAATAAGAGTATTTTGGACAAATCAAAATTCTAACTCTATTGTTTTCAAAATTCACAAGTGGTAGCTGATCCATTTTCTTTTGGCCTTAATTTCTCAAAATTCACAAGTGGTAGCTGATCCATTTTCTTTTGGCCTTAATTTCTCCCCCTTTGGCATTAAGCACCAAACTAGGATCGTTCTTGGCCCTTTAACCCCATTGCCTCACCAAAAATGTCAATTAAGAGCAAAAAGGCAAATAGAGTATAGGAGTGAACTCGGAATTAAGTACACCAATACCGGAGTGCAGTGGAAGTCTTTGCATCGTCCAAGTCCATTTTCCCTTTCAATGGACCTTTGAGACTACATCAAAAATACTCAAACACAAAGGTTAGTCTCAAAGGGTCAAGTTGTAGCACATCTCCCCCTCAATATGTGCATCACTCACAAATGGACTTGTGAGGTCCGGGGATTATGTGTACAACTTGAGCACCACAAATAAACAATAATGGATTGAAATGCATAAAGTAGCATAATCAAAGGCATAGAACACATGTATGCTATATATCAATCCAAGTTACGCGAATCTAACACATTTAGCTCACTACGCAACCTGCAAAACCTTTTCTCATCTAAAGGCTTGGTGAAGATATCGGCTAGCTGGTTCTCGATGTTAATATGGTACACCTTGATATCTCCCTTTTGTTGGTGGTCTCTCAGGAAGTGATGCCGGATGTCTATGTGCTTAGTGCGGCTGTGTTCAACAGGATTATCCGCCATGCGAATTGCACTCTCATTGTCACATAGGAGTGGGACTTTGCTCAGATTGTAGCCAATGTCCCGGAGAGTTTGCCTCATCCAAAGTAGTTGCGCGCAACACTGTCCTGCGGCAACATACTCGGCCTTAGCGATGGATAAGGCAACAGATGTTTGTTTCTTTGAACTCCAAGACACCAGGGACCTTCCTAGGAATTGGCACGTCCCCGATGTGCTCTTCCTATCAACCTTGCAACCGGCATAATCGGAGTCTGAATATCCAATCAAGTCAAAAGTAGACCCCTTTGGATACCAGATCCCGAAGCAAGGTGTAGCAACTAAATACCTAAGAATTCGCTTAACGGCCACAAGGTGACATTCCTTGGGGTCGGATTGATATCTAGCACACATGCATACACTAAGAATAATGTCCGGTCTACTAGCACATAAATAAAGTAATGACCCTATCATAGACCGGTATGCCTTTTGATCAACGGACTTACCTCCTTTGTTGAGGTCGACATGTCTGTTGGTTCCCATCGGTGTCTTTGCGGGCTTGGTGTCCTTCATCCCAAACCTCTTGAGAAGATCTTGAGTGTACTTCGTTTGGGTGAGGAAGGTGTCGTCCTTGAGTTGCTTCACTTGGAACCCAAGGAAGTAGGTCAACTCGCCCATCATCGACATCTCGAACTTTTGTGTCATCACCCTGCTAAACTCCTCACAAGACTTTTAGTTAGTAGAACCAAATATTATGTCATCGACATAAATTTGGCACACAAAGAGATTACCATCACAAGTCTTAGTGAAAAGAGTGAGGTCAGCTTTCCCAACCTTAAAAGCATTAGCAATTAAGAAATCTCTAAGGCATTCATACCATGCTCTTGGGGCTTGCTTAAGTCTATAGAGCACCTTAGAGAGCTTAAATACATGGTCGAGGTACCTGTCATCCTCAAAGCCAGGGGGTTGTTCCACGACTCCACGTATACCTCCTCCTTGATTGGCCCGTTGAGGAAAGCTCTCTTCACATCCATTTGAAACAACCTGAAAGAGTGGTGAGCGACATAGGCTAATAATATTCGAACAGACTCTAGCCTAGCCACAGGAGCAAAAGTCTCCTCGAAATCCAAACCTGCGACTTGGGCATAACCTTTTGCCACAAGTCGAGCCTTGTTTCTTGTCACCACCCCGTGCTCGTCTTGCTTGTTGCAGAACACCCACTTGGTTCCCACAACATTTTGCTTTGGACGTGGCACCAGGCTCCAAACTTCATCCCTCTTGAAGTTGTTGAGGTCTTCCTGCATGGCCAACACCCAGTCTAGATCCTGCAAGGCCTCTTGTACCCTGAAAGGCTCAATGGAAGAGACAAACGAGTAATGCTCACAAAAATTAGCTAAACATGAGCGAGTCATTAATCCCTTGCTGATATCACTCAGAATCTGGTCAATGGGGTGATGTCGTTGGATCGTCGCTCGGACTTGAGTTGGAGGGACCCGTGGTGCTTCTTCCTCCATAACTTGTTCTTCTTGTGCTCCCCCTTGATCACACGCCTCTTCTTGAGGAACCTGTCCATCATCTTGAGTTGGGGGATGCACCATTGTAGTGGAAGATGGTTGATCTTGCTCTTGTTGTTCCTGTGGTCGCACATCACCTATCGCCATCGTGCGCATTGCGGCCGTCGGAACATCATCTTCATCTATGTCATCAAGATCAACTTGCTCCCTTGGAGAGCCATTAGTCTCATCAAATACAACGTCGCTAGAGACTTCAACCAAACCTGATGATTTGTTGAAGACTCTATACGCCTTTGTATTTGAGTCATACCCTAGTAAAAACCCTTCTACTGCCTTACGAGCAAATTTAGAATGTCTACCTTTCTTCACCAAAATGTAGCATTTGCTCCCAAATACATGAAAGTAAGAGACATTGGGTTTGTTACCGGTAAGAAGTTTGTAGGAGGTCTTCTTGAGGAGGCGATGCAGATATAGCCGATTTATGGCGTGGCAGGCTGTGTTCACAGCTTCCGACCAAAACCGCTCGAGTGTTTTGAACTCTCCAAGCATCGTCCTCGCCATGTCGATAAGTGTCCTGTTCTTCCTCTCTACCACACCGTTTTGCTGTGGTGTGTAGGGAGCGGAGAACTCGTGCTTGACGCCTTCCTCTTCAAGATACTCCTCCACTTGCAGATTCTTGAACTCGGACCCGTTGACGCTTCTTATCTTTTTCACCTTGAGTTCAATTTTGTTTTGAGCCCTCCTTAGAAAGCGCTTTAGGGTCCCTTGGGTTTCTGATTTATCCTACAAAAAGAACACCCAAGTGAAGCAGGAAAATCATCAACAATTACTAGACCATACTTACTTTCCCCGATGCTGAGGTAGGCGACGGGTCCGAAGAGGTCCATGTGAAGAAGCTCCAGTGGTCTTGATGTTGTCATCACATTCTTGTTGTGATGAGTGCTTCCCACCTGTTTCCCTGCCTGACAAGCTGCACAAGGTCTATCTTTTTTGAAACATACATTGGTTAGTCCTAACACATGTTCTCCCTTTAGAAGTTTATGAAGGTTCTTCATCCCAACATGTGCTAGACGGCGATGCCACAGCCAGCCCATATTAGTCTTAGCTATTAAGCATGCATCTAGATTGGCCTCCTCTTTCGAAAAATCAACTAAATAGAGTTTGTCATCTAATACACCCTTAAATGCTAATGAACCATCACTCCTTCTAAAGACAGAAACATAAACATTTGTAAACAAACAATTGTAGCCCATGTGGCACAATTGACTTACAGACAGGAGGTTGTATTTGAGCGATTCAACTAAGAACACATTGGATATAGAATGCTCGGATGAAATGGCTATCTTTCCCAATCCTTTAACCTTGCCTTGGTTCCCATCTCCAAAGATGATCGAATCCTGGGAATCCTTGTTCTTGACATAGGAGGTGAACATCTTCTTCTCCCCCGTCATGTGGTTTGTGCATCCGCTGTCGATAATCTAGCTTGAGCCCCCGGATGCATAAACCTGCAAGGCAATTTACACTTGGGTTTTAGGTACCCAACTCTTGTTGGGTCCTACAAGGTTGGTCACAATAACTTTTGGAACTCAAATGCAAGTTTTGTCTCCCTTGCATTTGGATCCCAACTTTCTAGCAACTACTTTTTCATTCTTACATAAAATTGCAAATGAAGTATTGCAAGCATGGTAAATGGTAGAAGGTTCATTACACATTCTCATAGCCACATGAGGCACAACATTACTTCTCCTAGGTCTACTTCTACCATGCACAAAAGTAGACCTAGAAGCAAACATAGCATGTGAATTAAAGGCATCATGATCATAACTCCTATTGTAATGAGCATTTCTAGAAAATTTTCTATCATAAATGTAGGCATGATACTTTTGAGAACTACTAGCCATACGAGCCTTCCCTTTCTCCTTGTTGGGAATGGGAGCCCTTTGGCTTGTTAAGTTCTTGGCTTCCTTTCGAAAACCAAGCCCATCCTTAATTGAGGGGTGTCTACCAATGGTGTAGGCATCCCTAGCAAATTTTAATTGATCAAAATTAATTTTGCAAGTCTTAAGTTGAGCATTAAGACCTGCCACTTCATCATTTAATTTGGTGATAGAAATAAGGTGTTCATCACAAGCATCAATATCAAAATCCTTACATCTATCACAAATTACAACATGCTCTTCACAAGAACTAGATTTATTAACTCCTTCTAGCTTAGTAGTTAATTCATCATGTAAACTCTTTAAACTAGATATAGTTTCATGGCAAGCAGATAACTCAGAAGATAGCATTTCATTCCTCTTAATCTCTAAGGCAAGAGATTTTTGCACACTAACAAATTTATCATGCTCCTCATATAAGATATCCTCTTGTTTTTCTAACAATCTATCCTTTTCATTTAAAGCATCAATTAATTCATTGATTTTATCTACTTTAGCTCTATCTAAACCCTTAAATAAATCAGTATAATCTACTTCATCATCACTAGAATCATCATCGCTAGAAGTAGTGTACTTAGGGGTATCTCGAACACTTACCTTCTTCTCCTTGGCCATGAGGCAGGTGTGGCGTTCGTTGGGGAAGAGAGAAGACTTGTTGAAGGCCGAGGCGGCGAGTCCTTCGTCATCGGAGTCGGAAGAGGAGCAGTCCGAGTCCCATTCCTTTCCAAGGTGCGCCTCACCCTTTGCCTTCTTGTAGCTCTTCTTTTTCTCCTTCTTCCCGCTCTTTTCTTGTCCCTGGTCACTATCATTATCGGGACAATTTGCAATAAAGTGACCAGTCTTACCGCATTTGAAGCAGAAGCGCTTTCCCTTTGTTTTGTTCTTGTTGGGGTACTCCTTTCATCCTTTAAGTGCGGTCTTGAAGCGCTTTATGATAAGCGCCATCTCATCTTCATTGAGGCCGGTAGCCACCACTTGAGCTTCCTTGCTTGGTAGCGCCTCCTTGCTGCTTGTTGCCTTGAGAGCAACGGGTTGCGGCTCATAGACAGGCAGTGGGCCGTTCAAGGCGTCATCTACATACCTTGCCTCTTTAACCATCATGTGCCCACTTATGAATTTTACGAGTATCTCCTCGGGTGTCATCTTTGTATACTTGTGTCACACCCGGGTTTTGGGGCACCAAGACCCGGGCGCGAACATAATCACCAGGTGTGCTGGGACCAAGTCTCACACATATGATGAATCATGGCACAGGATCGAATGTCACATCTTTACTATATAATAAGAGTTCTATACAAATAAATAAATAGATAATTACATCAAAAGGAGACAACGGTCCAGCAACCCAAAGTTGACTGGGAGACGACGACCTAGATCTCTCACGATCACATCACAACATCCTCCAAGCGCCTCATCCTGTGGTACCCGTTCTTGACCTGTGGGGGGGTGTGAGACAGCAAGAGTGAGCTCACATACGTTCATAGCTCAACAAGTTGTGGGGAATAATGTGCATGAACTCGCCAAAGGCGGGAGCTCACGTGAAGTGTAAGGCTTACCAAAGAGGATGGTTAGAGCTGAGCATTGCTTTTAAAGTTGGTCAAAATTTTATTAGCAGTTACTAAGTATAAGTAAATACCAACCCAATTAAATAGTAGAACAAAAGTAACAACCTCACCTGCGATGCAATGCATATGACAAATTGAATTTAGTTCCATAAATTAATCATGTGAGGGTCCGAGCTGCTCTTGACCGTGAGCACGGCTAGTATACCAGTTTTACACTCTGCAGAGGTTGTGCATCTTTACCCACAAGTCATGTTACCCATCTGCCAAGGGATCGTGACTTCCCATACACCTCTACCGAGGAGGCGAGGCAGGGTAACACTACGAGGCCTTTACAAAGTTCCACTAGCTTCAGAAAACCCGCTACAGTTTATAGGAAGCTCCAATGCAGGAATCCCTTGCAGGACCGCCATCGCAGCAAAATCCTCCCGAGGGCCTCCCTACACTGACCACTCCCCTACTGCCCTTGCCCCTTTCGGGTAAGGTAGTCTTCCACTAGCTTTCCTAATTAATCAGCCAAGGGGTCCCATTCCTCCCTTGTGGTAGCACTGTTTTCCCGGGTGGTCGCTCCATGTTCCAATTAACATAATGATCTTATCATGAACAGTAATAATAAACATATAATAAAAGTGTGATCATGAATAATGTACCTTCATACCCAAAACCACATAAAGCACTAGCAAGTACTACCCCAAAAAGTTCAGTGGTAAACAAGGTATAAAGATAGACAAACTAGGGTAACCTATTGGGTCCCATCAAAATTAACCTATGCAGATCATTATGATTAATTAGAACATGAGTGGGTAAAAAGAAGTGATCAAGGGCACAACTTGCCTGGGACTTGAGATTCCAGGTACCAGGATGATCTTCAGATTCTCGTGACCTCACTGCTAGTCGTATCAATACAAACATACATGGTATAGGCAAAATTAACATTACACCAAACATATATGCAAAATACATATTAATCATCTACATATTGAAATAAGATCACAGGAACAGGAATTATTAATTTTGGAATTATAGATTTTAAGTTATGAATTTTCTAAGATTTCATGTGTTTTAAATAGGATTAAGTGAGAATTAAATTTTCTTACTGTTGTCATGATAAAACAGAGGCTCTAAGTGCTAGAGAATAAAATTACAAAATTTTAGGAACTGGAATGGAGTAATTTGGAGCAAGTATGAATTTTCTATGAATTTATTAAGTTCTAGTAGTTATTTTAATATTTAAAAATCCATTTCCTAATTCATTTATTCAAATTAAACGATCTCTGGACTAGGCCTCATTTAAATAGGAACACAGGGGGTCTTGCGTAAAAGTCTCTAAGACTCAGATCTCTGCCGCCAGGACTGCGGGTTCAATCACCTAAAATACAGGGTCTCTTTTGCAAAACTACAAGCCGAAGAGGTATGAAGCCATCTCGGCCGTCAGATCTAAAGAGTGTGGTCCAGATTAGATTGCCATCAAATGTGAACCGGTAAGTTTTCTGGGCCACTGGATCGAGGATCAACGGTCATGAACGGATCGCGCGAAGGGGAGCACGCGATTAAATCTGAACCGCCCAACTACGATCCTACGGCAGTCGCTAGCTATTCTCTCCATCTAATCGTGATCGCTCACTGCTAAATCTATGGCCCCTGTGTTGTCTTCCACCCCTAGTTCGAGCAGAGCGCCGGTGCCCTGCCCCAACCGCGACGGCGCCATGGCCACGACACCGAGCCTCGACGCCCGACAACCCCGAACTCCCAACGCTTGGATGATCGATGCTACACGCGTGGTGATTTGATAGGGAAGGACATACCAGCGAATCGTGGCGCGAGAACCCCCACCCACGGTGAAGTGTGAACCACGGCAAACACTTCAACACCGGTGCGAAATTCAGCCACCCCCGAGGACCGCTTCTTTGCTCTAGTGCCACGGAATTGCTCCTTGCGCCTCCACCAGTCCTTCCGAGCCATTATCGCAGACACACAGCTCCAATTGCCACGATTCCTCGGCGGCGGCGCAATTTCACACGACGGTGGGGCGACGGACCATAAGACAGTGGCGAAATATTTCGCTAACGAGCCTATATATGAGGGCGAGACTCGGACTGCGGGCGTCGACAACTCCCAACAACCAACCAAGCGCGACCCACGACCACCGACGATCTCGGCGCTTGGTTCTACCGGATCCGTTCGCCACGGGGAGGAAGCTGCAGATCGCCCGGTCGGATCGGTCTTCAGTTGAAGACACAGCTGACCAGAGCGGCCCACAAGCAGTGACGGCGCGCATGGGGACAACAGGCCAAGCAGGCCCACCCGTCATCCCCCACGGGCAGCAGTGGGGCGCGGACGCAAGTGGGCCGAGACCCCTGGCGGTCCACGAGTGAGGGGCTGAGTTTGGCGGGGAAGGAGTTGGTGGGGATGGGCCGACCAGGCCGTATTTCGGCCCAAACGGCAACAGGTGGGTTTTCCTTTTATTTCATTTTTTTTCATTCTCTTTTCCATTCAACTTTGAATTCAAATCTGTTCCAAATTTGAGTTCAAGTCTAATGCACAAATGGAACCCCAACATAATGTGGGATAGTTTTATTAACCTATTTAGTTACCTTATTTATTATCATTATTTTATTTTCGGAAATGCTTTCAACATGGAATACTTACCACATTTATTTCCATAGCATATTAGTTTGAGTGTGTAATTAATTCAAAGGTATATTCACGAGTTCGTATTCTTTGGTTTTGTTAGAAAATATTTCCCAATTGCCAAACTTTTATTAAGGTTTATTTTACTAATGATATTTTATTACGACCATTTTCTTAGAAAGGGTGAGTTTTGAAGTTCAATTATGTAGGTACTTATTTTGATGATTATTATTATTTTTATTATTTTTATCCAAAGGATTTTCCTTAAATTTCAAGTTAATACTTTTGGGTGTTACAACTTGGGATTTTCACGGATAAGATTCACAAGATGGGGATCAATAACTGTAAAGGACCTGAGCATTAGCCGGACGACGTCGTGGTCCGTCCATCTTGTGCTTCCATAGCTTCTAATCTTGTTAGCCAGGGTCTTGAGCCTGTTGTATGTTTGTGTTGGCTCCTCTCCCCTGATCATCGCAAACCTTCCCAGCTCGCCTTCCACCAACTCCATTTTGGTGATCAAGGTGGCATCGTTTCCCTCATGAGATATCTTGAGGGTGTCCTAGATTTGCTTGGCGTTGTCCAAGCCGCTCACCTTGTTGTACTCATCCATGCACAAAGATGCTAGCAAAACAATGGTAGCTTGTGCATGCTTATGAATTTGTTCATTTATCATCACAGGGTTATCCGTACTATCAAAATGCATTCCATTTTCCACTATTTCCCAAATGCTAGGATGGAGAGAAAATAGATGACTACGCATTTTATGACTCCAAAATGAATAGTCCTCTCCATCAAAGTGTGGAGGTTTTCCTAGTGGAATAGAAAGTAAATGTGCATTCGAATTGTACGGCATGCGAGAATAGTCAAAAGAGTAATTTTGATTAACCGTCTTTTTCTTTGACGAAGAGTCGTCATCGTCGTCTCTTGGTGAAGAAGAAGATGCATCGATGTCGTAGTAGATGATCTTCTTGATGCGCCTCTTCTTCTTCCTGTCCTTCTTCTTATGACTCAAGCCAGAGTTAGTGGGCTTATCGTCTCTTGGCTCGTTGAAGATGGACTCCTTCTCTTTGTCGTTGACCACCATCCCCTTTCCCTTAGGATCCATCTCTTCGGGCGATTAGTCCCTTACGTGAAGAGAACGGCTTTGATACCAATTGAGAGCACCTAGAGGGGGTGAATAGGTGATCCTGTAAAATTCAACACTAAATAGCCACAAAACTTGGTTATAGAAATGTTAGTGAGACTAAGTAGTTGAGAAGCGAATTCTTGTGGACAAGACAATCACAGAAAGATCAACACAAGGCACACGATTTTTATCCCGTGGTTCGGCCAAGTAACACTTGCCTACTTCCACGTTGTGGCGTCCCAATGGACGAGGGTTGCACTCAACCCCTTTCAAGTGATCCGATGATCAACTTGAATACCACGGTTTTTCCTTTAGATGAATATTCCCGTTTGCGAGGAATCTCCACAAGATTGGAGTCTCTCGCCCTTACAACAAAGATCACAATGGAAGCACGGAGTAAGGTTGGGATGAGTAACACACACAAGACACAAATCATAGCACAACTACACACACAAGTCACTACTTGAGCTCAAAACACAACACACGGAGTTCACAACTCAAATGGAGCTCAAGTCACTATCTCAAAGAATCGAATGCGTGAAGTTGGAGTCTTGGAGTCTTAGAATGTTTCTTGTAAGCTTGTGTAGGTCCTCCATGCGCCTAGGAGTCCCTTTTATAGCCCCAAGGTAGCTAGGACCGTTGGAGGCCAACAAGGAAGGCCATCCTTGCCTTCTGTTGAGTGGCGCACCGGACAGTCCGGTGCGCCATCGGACAATCACTATAGACGGTTCAGTGCCGATCTCCTTCCTTTTCTGGCGTAGATGACCGTTGCAGCTCCGAGCCAGTTGGCGCACTAGACACTGTCCGGTACACACTAGACAGTCCGGTGCCCCCTGCCGACCGTTCTTGCGGGCTACGCGTCGCCCGCGGATTGCGCGGCCGACCGTTGCGCTGGCGATCGTTGGCTCACTGGACAGTCCGGTGCACCACTGGACAGTCCGGTGAATTATAGCTGTACGCCGCCAAACTTTTCGCGAGAGCGACCTGTTCACCGGAAACCAGCCTGGCGCACCGGACACTGTCCGGTACACCACCGGACAGTCTGGTGTGCCAGGCCGAGCTGGACTTTGGCTGCACACAGCTAAGTCTTTTGCAATTCTTTCTTTTTCTGTAGCACTTAGACAAAATATGTTAGTACTCAAAACAATGTACTAAGTCTAGAAACATACCTCATGTCTTGATTTGCACTTTTCTCTTCATTTAGCACATAAGCACTTAATTAAATGTGTTGGACACTTAATCACCAAAACTGTCGGGGACCATAATTAGGGGTACCCTCAAGACGCCTAATTCTCAGCTGGTAACCCCCATCAGCATAAAGCTGCAGAGGCCTGATGGGTCTGATTAAGTCAGGGATCAGTCCATACGAGCGACTCGATCACGCCACGCCCGAGCCTAGCCTCGGGCGAGGGCAGCCGACCCTGAGATGGTTCTGTCTCGCCCGAGGTCTCCTCTTTCACGGCAGACGCATCTCCGGCTCGCCCGAGGCCATGCCTTCGATAAGAAGTAACCCTGACTAAATCACCGCGCCGACCGACCAAATCACTGGGGCCTTCAACGCAAAAGGTAAGACTGACGGGTAGCCAGGCTTGGCCGAAAGCGCCAGAGGAAGCTCCGCCCGACCCAGGGCTCGGACTCGGGCTAAGGCCCCGGAAGACGGCGAACTTCGCTCCGCCCGACCCAGGGCTCGGACTCGGGCTAAGGCCCCGGAAGACGGCGAACTCCGCTCCGCCCGACCCAGGGCTCGGACTCGGGCTAAGGCCCCGGAAGACGGCGAACTCCGCTCCGCCCGACCCAGGGCTCGGACTCGGGCTAAGGCCCCAGAAGACGACGAACTCCGCTTCGCCCGACCCAGGGCTCGGACTCCACCCTGGCCTCTGCCGAACGACCTCCGCCTCGCCCGACCCAGGAGCTCAGGTTCGGTCTCGGCCATGCAGGATGGACTCGACCTCGGCCTCGGAGGAGCCTCCACGTCGTCCGACCTAGGACACGAGCCCGCCACATCGACGGGAGGCGTCATCATCACCCTACCCCGAGCCGACTCGGGCCGCAGAGAACAGGACCGACGTCCCATCTGGCTAGCCCCGCCAGATAGGCAATGATGGCGCCCCGCTGGACCATGACGACGGCGGCTCTCGGCTCCCTTACGAAAGCAGGGAGACGTCAGCAAGGACCCAGCCACTCCGACAGCTGTCCCTCCGTCCGGCTCCATCGCTCCTCCGACAGCCACGACGCCACACTAGCTGGGTGCCAAGATCTCTCCAGCTGCCACCTTGGCATGTACTCAGGGCACTAGCTCTCCCCCGCTAGACACGTAGCACCTTGCTACACCCCCATTTTGTACACCTGGATCCTCTCCTTACGCCTATAAAAGGAAGGACCAGGGCCTTCTTAGAGAAGGTCGGCCTCGCGGGAACGAAGGGCAGGGGCAGGCGCTCTCTCGGGGCCGCTCGCTCCCCTCACCCGCGCGGACGCTTGTAACCCCCTACTGCAAGCGCACCCGACCCGGGCGCGGGACGAACACGAAGGCCGCGGGAATTCTCCGACTCCCTCACGACCCGGCTCCGGCCACCTCGCTCTCGCTCTCTCTCTCTCTCTATCCCCCCTTCGCGCTCGCCCACGCGCTCGACCCATCTGGGCTGGGGCACGCGGCACACTCACTCGTCGGCTCGGGGACCCCCCAGTCTCGGAACGCCGACAGTTGGCGCGCCAGGTAGGGGCCTGCTGCGTGTTGACGAGTAGATCCCCGTCAAGCTCCAGATGGGCAGTCTCCAACGACCTCTTCAACCCGGGACGGTGCTCCGTTTCGGGAGTCTCGAGTTCATGTCTTTCGACGGCAGCTACGACATGATACTCCTTCCACCGCCGCGCGACAGCGACAATGGTGGCGGACAGCCCGCCCGCCGGCGGCGGAATCGACGACGCCTTTCCCGCGTGGGGGAAGGACAACTTTCGAGTTTGCTCCGTCCTCTCCCTCGCCATCGGAGGAGGAGGCGGGGCAACCAAGGCCGAGCGGGAGGCTGCGCTCAGTCGACTGTCGAGCAAATCGACATCCCTAGCGCCCCAACGGAGGACATGTCGGGCATCACCCCCGCGTTTGAGGCGAAGGCAAGCACCGTCCCCCCGCGTCACGCCGATCCTGAGCAAGTGGACAACGCCAGCACGCTCACGGAGGGCCTGCAGGACGTCGCCCTCGCACCCAGGACGACAGCACGATCAGCCCCCGATACGACTTCATCGATCCTCGTCGACCAAAAGGTACGGGCTGATTCCCATCCTTCGTCATTTCGACTCGGCCTCAACCCGCCTGGCGACCTCGCTTTGGCGGGCGCTCACGTTGAGGCGAGTGCAACCTCTCTGGGGTTTCGTGTGCGGTCGCCTTGGGACCGATTGACGGGCGTCTCGACCTACGGACCCTCTGGGTCCGAGGAAGATGACGACCCCAGCATCTGCTGGGATTTCTCTGGATTTGGCAACCCCAGTGCCATGCGGGACTTCATGGCCACATGTGACTACTGCCTCTCCGACTGTTCCGACGGCAGCCGCAGCCTTGACGACAAGGACTGCGGCCCGAGCCGCGAATGTTTCCACGTCGAGCTAGGGGATCCCTCCGGAGGCAGCTGTCTCGGCATGCCGGAGGATGGTGATCCCCCTAGGCCAGCGCCTCGCGCCGACATCCCGCGGGAGCTAGCTGTGGTCCCCGTTCCGGCGGGGGGTCACGACCCACAGCTCGAGCAAGTCCGCGGGGCGCAGGCCGGGCTCGATGAGGGAGCAGGAGCGCTCGAGGCAATCCGCCAGAACATCGGGCAGGTATGGGCGAGCCAGCCCCCGGCCGGAGGAATACGTCACCTGCCCCAAGGTCTCCAGCACCGCATCGCCAACGATGCCAGGGACAGATCGCCACCCGCATCCGGCGGAACCGGTCAGGACTTGGCCGCCGCAGCGATGCTCCTCCGCGCGATGCCGGAGTCATCAACCACCGAGGGTCGGCGAATCCAGGGAGAACTCAAGCATCTCCTGGAAGGCGCCGCGGCCCGGCGGGCCGAGAGCTCTGCCTCCCGAAGGCAGGGGTACCCCTCGGGACCTCGTGCCGCGACTTCCCGACTCACGCGGGAAGCCTCGGTCTACACCGGGCGCACGCGCAACACCGCGCCTGCGGCCCCGGGCCACCTCGGCGACGAGCACCCTCACCGCGACCGTCGGGCCCGCCTCGACGAAAGGGTGCGCCGAGGTTATCACCCCAGGCGTGGGGGACGCTACGACAGCGGGGAGGATCGGAGTCCCTCGCCCGAACCACCCGGTCCGCAGGTCTTTAGCCGAGCCATTCGGCGGGCGCCGTTTCCGCCCCGATTCCGACCCCCGACTACTATCACAAAGTACTCGGGGGAAACAAGACCGGAATTGTGGCTCGCGGACTACCGCCTGGCCTGTCAACTGGGTGGGACGGACGACGACAACCTCATCATCCGCAACCTCCCCCTGTTCCTTTCCGACACCGCTCGCGCTTGGTTGGAACACCTGCCTCCGGGGCAGATTTCCAACTGGGAAGATCTGGTCCAGGCTTTCGCCGGCAACTTCCAGGGCACGTACGTGCGCCCCGGGAATTCCTGGGACCTCCGAAGCTGTCGGCAACAGCCGGGAGAGTCTCTTCGGGACTACATCCGACGATTCTCGAAGCAGCGCACCGAGCTGCCCAACATCACCGACTCCAATGTCATCGGGGCGTTCCTTGCCGGCACCACCTGCCGTGACCTGGTGAGCAAGTTGGGTCGCAAGACCCCCACCAGGGCGAGCGAGCTGATGGACATCGCCACCAAGTTCGCCTCTGGTCAGGAGGCGGTCGAGGCCATCTTCCGAAAGGACAAGTAGCCCCAGGGCTGCCCGTCGGAAGATGCTCCCGGGGCGTCTACTCCGCTCGGCGCCAAGAAGAAAGGCAGGAGGAAGTCGCAAGCGAAACGCGACGCCGCCAGCACGGACCTTGTCGCCGCCGCCGAGTACAAGAACCCTCGGAAGCCCCCCGGAGGCGCCAACCTCTTCGACAAGGCACTAAAGGAGACGTGCCCCTACCATCAGGGGCCCGTCAAGCACACCCTCGAGGAGTGCATCATGCTTCGGCGCCACTTCCACCGGGCCGGGCCACCCGCAGAGGGTGACAAGGCCCGCGACGACGGCAAGAAGGAAGATCACCAAGCAGGAGAGTTCCCCGAGGTCCGCAACTGCTTCATGGTCTATGGAGGGCATGCGGCGAACGCCTCGGCTCGGCATCGTAAGCAGGAGCGTCGGGAGGTCTGCTCGGTGAAGGTGGCGGCGCCAGTCTACCTAGACTGGTCCGACAAGCCCATCACCTTCGACCAGGATGACCACCCCGACCATGTGCCGAGCCCAGGAAAGTACCCGCTCGTCGTCGATCCCGTCATCGGCGACGTCAGGCTCACCAAGGTCTTGATGGATGGGGGCAGCTGCCTCAACATCATCTACGCTGAGACCCTCAGGCTCCTGCGCGTCGATCTGTCGTCCGTCCGAGCAGGCGCTGCGCCCTTCCACGGGATCATTCCCGGGAAGCGCGTCCAGCCCCTCGGACAGCTCGACCTTCCTGTCTGCTTCGGAACACCCTCCAACTTCCGAAGGGAGACTTTGACGTTCGAGGTGGTCGGGTTCCGAGGAACCTACCACGCAGTATTGGGAAGGCCATGCTACGCGAAGTTCATGGCCATCCCCAACTACACCTACCTGAAGCTCAAGATGCCGGGCCCCTACGGGGTCATCACCGTCGGCCCCACGTACAAGCACGCATTCGAATGCGATGTGGAGTGCGTGGAGTACGCCGAGGCCCTCGCCGAGTCCGAGGCCCTCATTGCCGACCTGGAAAGCCTCTCCCGAGAGGTGCCGGACGTGAAGCGACATGCCGGCAACTTCGAGCCAGCGGAGACGGTTGAGGCCGTCCCTCTCGACCCCAGTGACGACACCTCCAAGCAGATCCGGATCAGTTCCGGGCTCGACCCCAAGTAGGAAGCAGTACTCGTCAACTTTCCCCGCGCAAACGCCGACATTTTTGCGCGGGGTCCCTCGGACATGCCCGGCATACCGAGGGATGTCACCGAGTACTCGCCGGATATTCGGGCAAGAGCCCGACTCGTCAAACGGCCTCTGCACGGACAACGCCCGGGGGCTGCGCCCTTCCCCCACTCACACGCGAGAATCAGTCATCAAGGAAGGGTCGGCCTCGCCCCGGCGGAGCCCGACCCTCCCTCGGGGGCTAAAAAGGGGGAACCCCTCTCGTCGAGTTTGGATGCGCCTCTCCGCGTCAAAAAATTCTTTTTTCGATCAGGAAGGGGTTTTTGCGTTCTCCCGGATGTGTCAGAAGCAGGGTCCCGAGGAGCGAACTTGGGTACAAATAAGTGGTGAGACCGACTGAGCCGAGGAACGCCTATGCCTCCGGGCTAGGGACACCTCGCTCATCGCCTGCCACGAAGAAAAGACCCAGCTCGGGAAATCACCCTGTTATTGACAAGTCGGGCCAGGCACGCAAATTGAAACAGAAAAGAGTATGACTTCACGCAAGAGAAGCAAAATGTCCAGGCCTCGGCGGCCGCGGCAAATCACACATCCAACAGAAATTGTTCCAACAAAAGTCAGGCGTCGCCTTGGGAAGGCGCCGCGCCCCCAGCTCCACTCCCGCCGTCGGTAGGGTCCACCTCCGCTTCCGGCGGCGGCACAGGAGGAAGAATCTCCGCCTCGAAGATGGTCGCCAGCGCCGCGCTCGGACCCGCGGCGACCGCGTCGAGCCGCTGAACTTCCGCCAGGGCCGCCTCGTCTTCGTCAGGAAGGCAATACCCCTCACTGACCCGCTCCAGGTCCACGACGTAGTGGGAAGCGAGCACGGCGAAGGCCCGCCTGACGCCGTGGTGTAGCGCCCCGCGGACTTTACCGCGCGCGTAATCACCTAGGGCTTGAAGACGGCTTTGGGGGGAGCTCCCTGAAGGGACGTCACCGGGACCAAGCGTCCGATAGGCATCCGAGACGGCCTCGGACATGGCCGCGAGATCGGCCTCCCTCTGCTCAGCAGCCCCGTCGAGCGCCTCGGCGAGCGCTTTGGCAGACTCGTCGAGGGCAGACTCGAGCTCTGCGAACAACCAGAAGAAAGACCTCAAACACAAGCGGAAGAAACGGACAAGATCGAGAACCAAGGACGGTCGAGCCATACCTCCGGCTCGGACGCGCTGCTCCGAAGCCGCGACTTGGGCTGCGGCCAGATCGGCCGCGAGGGTCTTGGCCCGGCTTTCGGCCTCGGCAGCCTGGCCCCAAGATTGGTCCCGCTCCTCGGCAACCTGGGCGAGCTCCGACCGCTGCCTCAGCACCTCTGTGCGCGCCGCCGCCGCCTCGGCCCTCAGGTCAGCACAGAGCAACTGGAGGTCCGCTATCTTGGCGTCCTGCTGAGAAAGGCGCGAGGTAGCCCCGGCGAGCGAAGTCCTCAGGGACCGCAGCGAGCCCCAGACGTCGACCTCGCGGCGGATGAACGACGACTTGGCGGCGCTCCGGTCCGTCAGATCCTGGAAAGGGAGACAAGGCATCACGGCGAACGCCTCGCTCGCAGAAGGGAGAAGGTATGCCTAAAACCGTTACCTGGAGGATTTTTGGGACGTCCCCGCAGAGAACCTCCAGCGACGATCGGAGCGACCCCACCGCTGCTTCCGCACGATTGCGGAGCTCGTCCCAGGACCGGTCCTCCTGTTCGTCGTCGAGAACGAAGATAGGGTCCGGAGCCTCGCGGGTCCGGAATCGGAGCAATTGGCCCCGGGCCTCGGGGCTCCGCCGCACAGCAACAAGGCTGCTGCCCGCCTGGATGAACTGCGTGTCCATGCCCACCTCTTCCGAAGCCCCGGGCGCCGACGCTGCGACCGTCTCGACGCCGGCAGCAACCATATGCTCTCCGACTGGGGCGATGCCAACTGCGGTGGCGGCAGGCGCCGGCATGGCCGACGCGGCCGTTGGGCTCGGGACCGCGTCGGCGCCGGCCGCCTCCCCGATCACGATGGCCGCCTCGGCAAAGGAGCCCGCCTCGGGGACCTGCTCCCCCGGGACATGCGACGCCCGAACCCCATGCGGCAAAGCGCCCTGCGGAAGGGTCGGCTGAGCGGCGGGGCCCGGGACGGCGCCAGGCGCCTGGACCGACGCCGTCTTAAGGGCCTTCCAGGGCGCCAGGTCGGTAGGGCCATGGCTCCGCTTGCTGGAAAGAGGAAGAAAGGGAAAATCACGGCCAAGACGTATGAATGAAGCGCCAGGATGGAGACATTCCAAAGTACTTACCCGCTCCGGGCCATGATCCACTGTGCCTGGGGGGAGGTCTCGTGGCCCCCGCTCCCTGAAACCACCGCCGAGGTCCGCCTCGCCGACAGCCCTGGCGCCGCCCTCGCCTTGGGCGCCCCTGACGCCCGGGAGGCGGACTGCCCAGGCGCCGCCATGACAACCTGAGGACCGCTCCCCCGCGCTGCCGGCGCGGGGGACGGCTCTCGAAGGACGAACCCCTCGGCCCGGCTCCCTGGAGTCGCATCAGCTCCTCCAGCCGAGGGATCAAGCACCCTCTCAGGTTGCCCCCGCCCCTCAGGTCGGGGATCCGGCGTCTCGGCCCCAGGAACCGACGACATCGGCCCGCTCGGGGGCTGACTCGACAGCTCTCGGCCACACCCCGAGCTGGGGCTGAGGCCGAGACGGGCGGCCATGTCGTCCTCCTCCTCCTCATCATCGTCGTCATCGTCGTCGGATGTCTCCGGCGACAGCTCCCTGGGGAGTCCTTCCCTCTCCTGCTGGCGACGGCGTTTCTCCAGGGCGTCCCGAGCCCGCCTCCGCTTGCGGGCCCAGGCCTTCTCCGCGTCCTTTTTCTTTTTCTCCTCCTCCGCGGCGACCCGCCGCGCTGCCCGACCCACCGCGTCCTCCGGGACCCGCGGCAAGGAGGGTTTGTGCCGCCCCACCTCCTGAAAAGAGGGGGAGGGGAAAGGAAACTCAATCATGAGAACCGGGAGCAACCCGGTATATGAGGAAGGAAGGAACGAACACTTACCAGAACGATGCACCCTTGGTCGGGGCGCATTCGAGGTTGGGAGAAGGCGTGGGGGTCTGGCTTCCCCATCGCGGACGACACCCGCCATTGGAGGGCGTCGCGGGGAAGAGGATCAGGGGACATCCGTGACCCCTCCAGTTGGCCTCCAGGGTCATCTCCCAGAGCGACAGCCGCCGTTCCGCCAGGGGGAGCACCCTCCGACGGTGGATGGCGGCAACCACTCCCGCGGCGGTGAGTCCTTCCTCCTGCAACGCCTTCAGGGCCTGGAGAAGAGGTTCAAGGTTTTTCTGCCTCTCGTGTGGAGTCCCGTGACGCCAGGCGTCGGGAGCGGCGGTGACAACCCGCTGAGAGAACGGCGGGAGCGACTCTCCGTCATTCCGGAGGTAGAACCACCGGCGCTGCCAACCCTTGTTTGAGGATGCGAGGACGGCAGGGATATACTGCAACGACCGCGACTGCCTCAACAAAAGGGTGCAGCCGCCGGCCCGCACCGCTGCGCGAACCTTCCTCTCCCCCGTCGGCGAGGCAAAAAGCTCGGCGAAGAAGAGATGGGTCCACAAATCCCAGTGGGGGGCGATCCCCAAATACCCCTCGCACACCGCCACGAAGATAGCGGCCTGCGCGATGGAGTTGGGGGTGAGGTTGTGCAACTCCACCCCGTAATGGAACAGGATGGCCCGCATAAAGCGGCTCGTCGGCACACCAAACCCCCGCTCATGGAAGGAGATGAAGCTCACAACGTACCCCGGCGGAGGGGATGGAGTGACTCCGCCCGCGGGAGGAATCCATTCCGGCCGCTGCTCGTCGGTGAGGGGGCGGAGCAAACCCTCGCCGACGAGGTCCTCCAGATCGCCCGCCGTCACCGTGGAGAAGGGCCACGGGTCGCGCGGTGGGATGATGGTCCCTCGGTCAGCCATCACCGGAGCAGAAAGGGTGGCGGCGCGAAGGACAAGGGAGGGCGGTTTTCTTCACCCTAGCTAGATCTCTCAGACTGTAAAAAACCTAAGAAGGAGACTAGCAGTGGAGTCGAGAACCGCCACCGGACCCTCTCCGGGGTATATAAAGACCAAGGTGAGGCAGTTCCAACGTACCGCCCGAACCGGACGCGGGGTTCAAAAAAACGCAAAGCGAAACAGCCGTTCCTCGAACGGCTCGCGCACGCAACGGCAGCCTCGCCGACCGCTCGCCCCGGCGCATTAACTCCGCGGCTCGACGGGCAGCGCTTCTGGCAGGGGCGGCTGGTGACGTTTCGCCTTCACGACCACACCAAAAAAGGTACGCCACGACGTTCAATTTCGAATCCTTTTCCCCTTTTCCTCTTTCTCTATCTCTTGCAACAGGGACCGAGAAGGGGGATAACCCCAAAGGGATCCTTCCCCGTGGAGGAACTAGGCTCCGAGCCTCCTTACTGATCAGGGGTTCGAAGGCTGGCCCCCCGAAGGGTTCAACAGCCGCCTCAGATCGCGTGGGCCCGACACCCACTACTGGTCAGGGGTTCGAAGGTCGGCCCCCGAAAGGTCCCACGACCGCCTCAGGCTACTCGGGCTCCGCGCCCATTACTGATCAGAGGTTCGAAGGCTGGCCCCTCGAAGGGTTCACAGTCGCCTCAGACACCGAGCGAGGGATGACCAGGGGTACGTTCGATACATAACCAAGGCTCGGGCTGCGCTCCCGAGGTACCCTAGGACATTTCCGAGACCAGCGGGAACGACTCTGTAACGGAATCCCATCGGAGGGAGGCAACGAGCCCTCGGACCCCGTCGCCAGGGGACCGGGTCCGGCAGATCACCCGCAGGTACTTTTGGGCGTGCCTCCGGGCCCCTAGCCGACCCCCAACGAACGGGGCACGGACGTCCACTCGGATTACCCGATCGCAGCTCACCGGAGACACCATGTTCGGTGCCCATCGAGGGTAACATGGCGCTCTCCCCCCCTCCTCCTTGCGGAAAGGCGACGTAGGGGCGTATGTAAAAAAGCCGAGTCTGTCCCTGATCGTCCTCTCGCTCTGTGCGGAGGCTCGGGGGTTGCTCTCGCAAACCCGGCTCCGGCCAAACCGTTGACAGCGTCAACATACCAGCCCGAGAACTTGGGCCCCGACAGTGCACCTGGGCTACGGCCTGTTCGCATGAGGGAACCGCCAGACCAGCCGAAGCATTACGCAAGGCATTAAGACCTCGAAGGAGTGAAACCACTCCTCCGAGGCCTCGGGGGCTACACCCGGCGGGTGCGCTCGCGCGCACCCACCGGAACAAAGTGCAACCGAGAAAGGCTGGTCCCCTTGCAAAAAAGTGCGACGAAAGCCTCCAAGCGAGTGTTAACACTCCCTTCGAGGCTCGGGGTCTACTGTCGGGGACCATAATTAGGGGTACCCTCAAGACGCCTAATTCTCAGCTGGTAACCCCCATCAGCATAAAGCTGCAGAGGCCTGATGGGTCTGATTAAGTCAGGGATCAGTCCATACGAGCGACTCGATCACGCCACGCCCGAGCCTAGCCTCGGGCGAGGGCAGCCGACCCTGAGATGGTTCCGTCTCGCCCGAGGTCTCCTCTTTCACGGCAGACGCATCTCCGGCTCGCCCGAGGCCATGCCTTCGATAAGAAGTAACCCTGACTAAATCACCGCGCCGACCGACCAAATCACTGGGGCCTTCAACGCAAAAGGTAAGACTGACGGGTAGCCAGGCTTGGCCGAAAGCGCCAGAGGAAGCTCCGCCCGACCCAGGGCTCGGACTCGGGCTAAGGCCCCGGAAGACGGCGAACTCCGCTCCGCCCGACCCAGGGCTCGGACTCGGGCTAAGGCCCCGGAAGACGGCGAACTCCGCTCCGCCCGACCCAGGGCTCGGACTCGGGCTAAGGCCCCGGAAGACGGCGAACTCCGCTCCGCCCGACCCAGGGCTCGGACTCGGGCTAAGGCCCCAGAAGACGACGAACTCCGCTTCGCCCGACCCAGGGCTCGGACTCCACCCTGGCCTCTGCCGAACGACCTCCGCCTCGCCCGACCCAGGAGCTCAGGTTCGGTCTCGGCCATGCAGGACGGACTCGACCTCGGCCTCGGAGGAGCCTCCACGTCGTCCGACCTAGGACACGAGCCCGCCACATCGACGGGAGGCGTCATCATCACCCTACCCCGAGCCGACTCGGGCCGCAGAGAACAGGACCGACGTCCCATCTGGCTAGCCCCGCCAGATAGGCAATGATGGCGCCCCGCTGGACCATGACGACGGCGGCTCTCGGCTCCCTTACGAAAGCAGGGAGACGTCAGCAAGGACCCAACCACTCCGACAGCTGTCCCTCCGTCCGGCTCCATCGCTCCTCCGACAGCCACGACGCCACACTAGCTGGGTGCCAAGATCTCTCCGGCTGCCACCTTGGCATGTACTCAGGGCACTAGCTCTCCCCCGCTAGACACGTAGCACCTTGCTACACCCCCATTTTGTACACCTGGATCCTCTCCTTACGCCTATAAAAGGAAGGACCAGGGCCTTCTTAGAGAAGGTCGGCCTCGCGGGAACGAAGGGCAGGGGCAGGCGCTCTCTCGGGGCCGCTCGCTCCCCTCACCCACGCGGACGCTTGTAACCCCCTACTGCAAGCGCACCCGACCCGGGCGCGGGACGAACACGAAGGCCGCGGGAATTCTCCGACTCCCTCACGACCCGGCTCCGGCCACCTCGCTCTCGCTCTCTCTCTCTCTCTCCCCCCTTCACGCTCGCCCACGCGCTCGACCCATCTGGGCTGGGGCACGCGGCACACTCACTCGTCGGCTCTGGGACCCCCCGGTCTCGGAACACCGACAAAAACATAATAGAGATTGCCCAAGGGTACATTTCCCTTTCAAGCACGCGCATAGCGTGCGGACCAACGCGACACGCGAGGACTATTAAATAGATAACATGTTTAAACTAAAAAATTATTAATAAAGAATATTTCAGTCGATATTAACCACGTTGATGTTTGTTATAAACGCGCAAGTTGAAAACCCTAAATTGGATTTAATTGGAAAACACTACTTTAATAACCATCGGTCAAACAAACATTTAAACAATTAAATAAAATATGTAACAAAAGAAATAATACTTCTAACATGTAGACAATTTTAATACGAATCTAATGCGACTTGAACAGAGCGAATCAGATTTAAAATGCAAAAGATATCACATTTTTAAACTAGAACACTTCTCCACGCACAGTTTTAAAATACTCCAGGGACTTTTCGCAAAAATACCATCTCCTTCCTCCCTCCATCGTATTCCTATCACCATGGCAAGGGAAAGAGAGGGGGAAGGTCGCCACCGCATAGGGGGAGGGGCGCGTAGGTCGAGGGGCGGGGGACGCTGTCTCCGAACCGATCGGGACAGCCGCCGCCGGGGGCTGCTGAGGGGAGAGGGAGGTGGCGCACCGGGGGAAGAGAGAGGGGCTATGCATATGGGGAAAAATGGAGAAACTCCATGGATAACAATGGAGGGAGGCTCACCAGAGGAGACGGAGTTCGACAGAGCCGAGAAGAAATTCTTTGAATGGCGGCGAACCGACGATTGGATCGACGAATTGAAAGCACCGAGACGAAGCTCTCGATGAGACAAACGTAGTGGTACTCTCGGATTTCGCCAACGACACACGCATTGAAAGTAATTGCTCGTCGGAGTTGTAACCGCCTCGAACTTCAGCGAGCAATTCCGGGAATTGTGGATCGAATCTAGGGAAACAGTTTCAGGATTTGGAAAGGGTTCGATGAGAGGGTTCCAACCATATATATATATATTGGTAGGGTTTGAAGACATTTTATTTTTCGTAATAATCCCATTTTTTAAATTAAAATAATTCCAGAAAAAGGAAAAAATGTTTTTAATGTCCGAAAAATATCTCGAAGGCTCCAAAAATTCTAGGAAAATTCCTAGGTATGATTTGGCACCCAATGAACTCAAAAACATATTTAGAACTTTTGAAAATATATTTAAGTACCTTGTTGGTCACTTGTTCTCAAATGCTATGAGTTAAGAACAAGGCAACACAAAATGTTAATAGTTAAAGACCTTCGTCCTTCGAAGCATTATCTCCCTCAGGATATAATGATCTCCAGATGAAGGTTATGAAGGACATACCTTCGTCATCTTAGTATATAATAATAGAAGTGGAAACATATGAAACATGGAAAGCAACGTGAATAATCATATGATATTATCAGAAAATTTTTATTATATTATCATGAATGGATATGAACAATATTGAATTACATTTATACCTTCGGCTTGACAGAAGGTAAAAAGCTTGAGAGTGACGTGCGAGTGAATACCAGTCAGCGTGAACAGTACAGGGTTACTATTCACCTATTTATAAGCGCGGGACGCAGCCCGATCGAAATTACATTTGTGTCCTTAACACCTAATCATATTCATGATACAAAAATGCTAGGGACTAGATGGTCTTTTCCTCTTTAAGTCGATGATGTCCTTCATCTCAAGCACATCATTGTACCGAAGCTTTGTTGATGATAGCTTCGGCATATCGTCTTGCCAAAGGTGTTTTTGCTCATAGGACCTTCGGCGAGGAAGAAGGCCCCCAACAGTAGCCCCTTCGTGGTGCTAGATCGTTTTTCGTAACGAGCTCGATCCGTGAAAAACACAAAGGCTTCGGAATGTCGAAGGTCCGAAAAACACCTTCTCTGAGCTCGTTGCCGAGAAACGATTAAAATACTCCAGTCGCCTGATGGCCCACCGTTCAGCGAATACAGGCGATTTGAGGGTTCGCCTTCCGAGCGCCAGGTGGTCCACCGCTCAGCTTATAGAGGCGGTCTGGCGGTTCACCTTCCGACCTATAGCACTATATAAACAGACGGATTGGTGAGAAGTTACCACAACATTCATTGCCATTGCGCTGTTGTGCTGTTAAAAAATTTAACCACAACCGAAGCTTTTTCATTGCTCTCTCGAGCGAGCGCTTCGTCATCTGAAATTAGCTTCGGCAAAAGGACTGGCTTCATCAAACTGCAAAAAATACGTTAGCTTTGTCAAATAGTGGAAAATCCATCAAAATGGCTAGAGTGCGCTCAACTGCAAGGGTGGCTCGTGAGGGAGAAGAGGCTGAGGTTACAGAGACAGCACCAATTTCCGAAGTTATGAAACAATCAGGTCTAGTTGTGGCAGACGAAGGTACTTCTGCCGCCGATGCTGAACAAACCCTTGTCGAAGAAGAAGATGTTGAAGAGGATGAGGAAGATTATGGTATTCTGATCCCAACAAAACCCAGCCATCTAAATTTTGGGAAATCTACTATATCCGAAGCTGACATGCCCATGATGATGAAACTGGGCTACTTTAGAGAAGCTGAAAGGAAGCTTGTTCATTTTGCCAGATAAAAAACTACCCCAACGCCGAAGGATGATGAAGTAGTGGTTTCCAAAAGTTTTTTCAGAGCGGGATTACGGTTTCCTTTGAATGAGATGATAGGAGAAGTTTTGAAGAATTTTGAAATTTATCTTCATCAGCTGACCCCTAACGCTATCGTTAGGCTCAGCATCTTCATCTGGGCCCTCCAAAGCCAAGGGATGGACCCAGATGCCGAAGCATTCTGCCAAGTGCTCGAGCTGCACTACCAGACGAAGGCCAGGGCAGATGGTTTACATGAGAATTTTGGTTGTTATAATTTCACGTATCGCAAGGATACGAAGGCTCCAGTTCTCAGCTATCGCACCAAGTGGCCAACAGGCTGGAAAGGTGAATGGTTCTACATCAAGGCTGATGAGAAGAAAAGGGGGAAATTGATGACGATGGTTATGTGCCCGCTGACTCTAAACTTCGGAATGACCCAGCCCCTTTGCAATATGCAGCTAGGGTCACCATGCCAACTGGCCGAAGTGGATTTTACGGTGGTAGCTGAACAAATTAGCACCAGGGACTTGGTGCAAGAATACCTGGCCAACCGAACATATCCAACATCAAGTGGCTGGGTGATGTCGAAGATGAAGGGAACAAAGAAGAAATATGAACTTGTTCAATTACCCTATCGCTTCAAATTTGAAAAACAATTCAAGCAGCCCTGCCAGGAGTGGTTGGAAATGATTGAAACTATGTGTAATGAAATTTTGGGAAATTATACCAAAAAATAAGACATGCTAATGACAGCAGCCTTCGGCACCCGACCAAAACGAAGGTTAAATTGGGTAATGGACGCTCTAAAATTTGAATACCCTGATTATGAGCGGCTCAACAAGGGTGCCGAAGGGGCAAAAAGAAAAAGGATTGTTAGTGTTCTGAGTAGACAAGCTGCTAGAATGGTGAAAGAAGATGAAAAGATCTTAAAGAAGAGAAAATCCAGTCCTGAGCCAAAGGTGGCAGTTTTAAAGAAAAGAAAAGCTAAATCCCCAGAGCCAAAGGTGACTGAAGAGGAAGAAGAAACTCCCTCAACACCCCCAGCTGCAGAAGTGGCAGAAATTTTAAAGGTAATGACTGAATCTCTACCTATCAAGCTGCTAAGCCCTCTGGGACTAGAACTGACGAAGCTTTTTCAGAAGAAAGAAGAACCTTCGGCTACAAAGAAGGCAGATGGGCTGAAAAAGCGAAGAATTGGTAGAGTAATGCAAGCCATTGAAAGGACACCACCATCGGCCTCAGCCTCTAAGATAGCACCTACTGCAAGCGCTGAGGCTGCTGCCGAAGCAAGCATATCGGCCGAAGCTGCAGCTGTCGCCGAAGCTGCCATCTTGGAGAGCACACTATCTGGGATTGATAAATTGCTATTGGATATGCCTACAGAAGAAACAGTTGCAGCTGCCGAACAAGTCACGGCTCCAGCGCCCGATAAAGGAAAGAAAATTGCCAAAACTGCTATGGAAGAAAAAGATTTCGACCTTCGAAACCTGGTCGGGCAAGAACTATCCGAGGCCGAAAATAAAGAGCTACAGGAATACGACATTTCCTGTGGCTACCAGCCAGGAGCCATGCTCTTTGGTGGGATTGAAGAAGAGGCCTTAGGATGCGTTCGCGAACGCACCGGGGCGAAGGTAATCGACACTCTATCGAAGAGTGTCGATTTTCCGAAGCTCGAAGCCGATATTAGCAGCTACCGATGACAACATATCGTCAGTAGTTTGTTCTATTCCCACTTTAAGGTAAAATTCCTGTGATGAAGCAAATTTTTTACGACGAAGTGAGTTTACTGAAGAAGGTCTGTTTGTACAGAGTATGCTGCTGAGCAAAGCACTGCAAATGCAGCAAGACCTCGAGGATAAAAAGAACGAAGTTATAATCGAGGGTCTAGAGAGCAAAATCAAAGAATACGAAGCTTCTCTTGAAAAAAAGATTTCCTACTCCAAGCAGTGGAAAGTTCCCTTGCATAAGCACAAGCCGAGAATATTAGATTAAACAGGAAACTTCTGCAAAAATTAGAGAGCTTCGAACAGGAGAGAAAAAACTTGCAGACGAAGTATGAAGCTGAAGTTACTGAGAATACGAAGCTAAAGCAATCTTTGAAAGAGCTTCGTGACATATGTCTGAATTTCAGTAGCCGCTGCGTACAGCGATTAAAAAAGGTTTTCAACTCAGTTGGAGCCAGTGCTGAAAAGTTTACTCCTTCAGCCAAAAACAATTCAAGCACCTTCGAACATATTGAAGGCGAAGTTGAGGCGCTCAAATAAATAGATTTTGAATTTCAGAAAATAGAAAAATATTCAGAAAAAATATGAAATTTTACCGGAAACTTCTACAATGCATATTAAGGGCCTTTTGGCACGGCTCCCGCTCCTAATTCTTTAGCTCCAAATTCTAATCCTCCTGAGAAGCTGATCCTCTAGATTCTCCTAGGGAATCAGAATCACTTTTTAAAACCGTTTCGCAAGTAAACTGATTCTTGTTTGCTAAGAGTTGGTGGGCTGTGGTGATTGTCTGTTTTACCCTTTGCAGTCCAAATTTGTTATAGATCAATAACAAGAATGCATACACGAACAAATTTATAAAACAATAGCATATAATATTCCCATTATAGTAGTGCATAAAATGGTCTCAAATGTTCAATCCATAAAATGCATAAAACTAGCACGACACTCTCCCCAAAATATGACATGAACCACATTTTATAATCACCTTGACTCCCAAAGTGCCTTTGCTACATCATCGCGGAACCTATTCATGTTCCTATTACTTGACCCTATGGTAGATGTGTCTAATGCATTCTGAGGGACATGTCGCCTATAACAGACTGGAATAGTAGAGATATAATCTGGGTCTCGATCACATCTCTGAAAATCCTCATCCAATGCACTGTTCTCACGTATGAAATTGCGAAGACACATTGTAGCAGTAATAATCATCTTTTTGTTTGTCTATAGGATAAGTTGGCATCTTAAGAAGAATTCTCCATTTCATCTTCCATACACCAAATGTGTGTTCAACAACATTCTGTAGACTTGAGTGTAAATGATTGAAGAGCACTTGCTCACCATTAGGTGGAGGACCATTTCTCCATTATGGAACATGGTACTGTTGCCCTTTGTATGGTGCCAAGTACCCATCTCTATTTGGATATTGTAACACCCTAAATTTGGGGGGTATAAAATTTCTTTTCTGATATCCACCAAATTCAGGTGTTATCCTCTCCTTTACTTGGTTTTCTTCTTCTTTGTAAATAATGGAGAGTTATTTTATTATATATATATATATATAAGTTTTTAGTGTAGTAAAATAAAATCCTACAGAAACTTTGATTGTTGCATTCATGCCATTGCATAATGTTTATGAGTGCAAAAAGTTTTCAAAATATGTAAAATTATCTCGAGCATGTTTTGGGGGATTTTCTAATCATTCGAAACTTTTTCGAGTATTAAACGTGAAATTCAGATTCTCTAATATTATTTTTTATCTCTAAAATTTAGTATTTGTGAAAGCTAAAATATTCCAAAGAACTTGATAATATATACATATATATATTTCTTCCTCTTGTTGAGCTTATTCCAGATCTCGTGCCCTTTTCGCGAGATCGCCGAACCGCTTCCTCTCGCGAACGGCATGCTGCTCACGTCGGTTATCCTAGTCTATCCCCGTCTACTCCTCCAACATATACCTCGTCATCCTATGCCCACGGGCCATCTCCAACTATCCTTGTCTAATTTTATCTAACCCTGTCTACCACCCGTATAACTCTGTCTCCGTCTTACACTGTCTCGCGCAATCTCCTGCTCAACTGTCTCTTTCGCTCGGCCAGAACTCGATCCACAACAAATTTAGTGACCATCTCCCGCGCCTGCTCTTTTTATATAAATCCACTCCCGTCGTTGCATAACCCCTTGTCTCCCTCCCCAGATCCAAATCGCGCAGGAGCAGGCATCCCGGCGGTTACCACGCATCGGTGAGTCGCCTCCATCTCCTTCCTTACCTACGCTCCTCCCCTCCATCCCTGGCAATCTGCAACCTACAGCTCCTCCCTAAGCGCGCAGGCCAGGCCACCAGAAGGCGCGGCAGAGCCTCCAGGCGAGCCCCAGGTCGCGGCAAGGCAAGGAGCGACCAAGCCCGGTGGCTCAGCGCAGTGTCATGGCCAGCCCCGGCGGCGCCCTCGCCCTCCCCTACGCCTAGGCAGTCGGCGGCTAGCTAGCCCGTGAGGCTGAGCTCTCCCCCCCCCCCCCCCCCCCCGTCGAGCCATTCCCATTTCCCCTTGGCGGTTCCTGTGTGAGAGAGATGTGGGGAAGAAGACCCATTTTACGAAAATGCCCTCAAAGAAATAAGTAATAAACACCATATTTTATGAGACTTGGCATTTTTATTGGCTAACCCCCGAAGTCTATAATTAATTGCACGTAGATCCGGGTAGTTTTTATATATCCATAGCTTCCACGTTTTAAATCCGTTTTGAGACGTTCAAGTTGTGTTAAGTCCATATTAACGTTGTCTACGCGTTAAAGTTATTGTCTCATCATTTCCTATATTTTAGATAATTTATTAAATATTTGTTTAATTAATGTTTTTAATATTAGTTTCCCATTGAAGCTAATTTACCGTTTTAACATGTGCTTTTATAAATAAATGCTAACTTAATTATTACCAATTTAAATGTTTTGATTCGATGCTTGTTTAGTATAAGCGCATCATCTATTTAGTATTTCTCGCATGTCGCGCGTGCTGTTCCACACGTGGTGGCGTGTTGGTTCGCGCGTCGTTTGCTCTGGTCGCGCGTGTTGTCTCGTGCATTCTTTCGCGCGCTAAGTCGCATGTGTTCGTGTGTTGCGCGCATTGTTTTTGCACGTCACGTACCTTATCGCGTGTCGTTAATTTGCCTCGCTTATAATCACTCTTATTAATTAAATTACTTGATTAACCGTCAACTATTAAAATAATAAGTTAATCAAAACTAAGTAGTAGTATTAATTTACAATGGATAAATGTTAATTAATATAATTATGTCAAACTAAATGTTCTAATTAATACTTGTTTAGCGTAAATGTGATAACTTCTCGACCGTAGCTTCAACTAATGTGTTTCTTTTCCTCGTGTGACCGTAGTAGCGAGCTCTATTTCGTACTGCACGTTTTTATAATGTTTTCCTTCGTGTGGTGTAATGTTTTTATGCATGTATATGTTTGCTTGTTTATACCTGCTCATGTTTGCTACGCGTCGTGAATAGATTGTGATCCGTTTCCGAGCTTCGAGGAATCGACGATCAGGCTTCGATGACCAAGTGAACAAGCTCCTCGAGTCCTACAAGGTAGAAGACTCTAAGCATCTATTTGGTTAAGGCAAGTGTCTTCTGACCCATTATGTCCTACTCACATGATAATTCATTTCCCTCGCACTACATAATTAAAACCTAAGGATTGACTAGCTTTCTATTTACCTCATCCTTGATTACCTTTTTGGGTTATTATGGTTAGCTTTATGCTAGTGCTCTACTATAGTCAATGAACATGATGAGAATACAATTAATACGATGCTTTACATTATGATTATGATTATGAGCTTGTGATAATAAAGGAGGCTTGGGTTGTTTCCCAAGTACTCCGTAAGGACCTGTTTGTTAGATGACCACCCAGGAAAATAGTGCAACATGAGGGTGGTATGGACGCCCTTAGCTGATTAATTAGAGGAATTTGAGGTGTAGTTTGCTTCACCGTCATGCCGTCAATAGGGTCCGGGCACAGGTACTTGCTCTGCCGAGGCTGGGTGTTGTTGTTGGTCACTCTACCTATGGAGAGATGTACTGTGTTTATCAAACTAGAGAAACCTAACGGGCGGTTGTGACCTCTGGGGAATCTTTGTAAAAGCTACGTAGTGAGACCCTACCAGTTCACCTTGGAAGTGATCAATGGGGAGTCATGATCCCCGGGCAGAACGGGAATCACGGCTCATGGGTAAAGTGTGTGACCTCTGCAGAGCGATGAAACTAATATATCACCTGTGCTCATGGTTAAGAGCGGCCTTGGGAGCTCCATTGATTAGAGATACAAATGGTTCGAGATGTTATGGTTCTATTGATGGATTTGGTTCAATGATGATAATGATGTTCCTCGATGAGGAAATGATTCATAGGTTGGTTATTGCTAAAACCTGGCTTCTACTAATAATAAATACCTAACAAACTAAAAACAACTGCTTTGATCCTAACCCCACATAAAGCTAGTCCACCTCAGTCAAACGGGACATTTGCTGAGTACGTTGATGTGTACTCACCCTTGCTTTCACAAAACACTAGGTTGCCTTTGGTGCAACCTATGCTCAGGTAAAGAAGAAGAAGGCGTCGAGGCGGATCTCCAGGAGTTCTAGGACTTTGACAAGTTCGAGGATTAGGCTAGCGACCTCCCCCAGTTAGCTGCCTGTGGTGGGCTTGTTTACGTTGGCTACGTTTCTATTATGTGCACTTTGATTTATATTATGTAAATGACTCTAGTCTATGATATTATTACTTATTCTTTATTAATATTCTAAGCATTGTGCTATGATGAGTCATTTATGTTTGTTGGGGGCCTTCCTCTTCTGAAGGTCCTCAAAAACGTGACTAATATGTTTTTCAGTATAACATAGACTGATGCAGGAAGCTTCGGCTTTGAGATGAAGGCATGAGTGATATGAAGATACAACCCGAAAGCAGGATGAACGAACGCCGAAGCAGTGGCTGGAGGAGCTTCGGCTTAGTATAATGACGAAGGTGGAAGATGGAACCGACCTAAAGGGGAAAGACTACTTAGTCCTTGATAGCTCGCCTTATGACTATCAGCAAATATCAGGGACATGAATGTAATTTTGTCCGGGCTGCGTCCCATGCCTATAAATAGATGAACAGTAACACCGTACTATTCACGCTGACTGTAATTGCTCTTGCGTCACTCTCGCATTTTCACCTTCTGTCAAGCCGAAGGTATCAATGTAATATGAATGTTATGAATATTACTCCATGTATATGAAATGGGAATATAAATAAATCATTGATATATCATTATTATTTATATTCTTTTATATTTCATGTACCTTCATTTATATTTGTCTATTGAGATGATGAAGGTATGTCTTTCATGACCTTCGTCTGAAAATCATTATACCCGAAAGGGAATAATGTGTCGAAGGACGAAGGTCTTTAATAGTTAACTATTGTGTTGCTTTGTTCTTGATGCATATCATTCAAGAACAAGGACCAACAATGTTACTGCTCTGTACGTGAGTTCTAATCCTGGCACGTACATGGTTCGCATTCGGTTTACCTTCCAAAACCGGGTGCGTAAGATATCCAGCATCAACAACATAGTACTTTCATGTAACATACAATTATACTTGAGTTGGAACCTTGAAAAAACATGTGTACAAAGAATAGAACTATTGTTTGACATTTGTTTACCTAGAGGGGGATGTGGAAATATATTTTCATCGGTTTCAAGTGCATGGTACAACACTGTAGTATCATGCATGGAGCCAGGTTGTCCAACAAATGCATATATGAAGCGCATATCAAAATCAACAACTCCCATCATATTTTGAGTAAGTTTACCAGACATTCCCATGAATCAGATGAAGTCTTTCTTTGGAGGCATTGCATTGATATGAGTATCGTCAATTGCTCCAATATAGCCCTTAAAGTGAGCCCACATTTTTTGATCATTGATAATTCTTCTATACACTGTATGGAAATTAGGATCCTTTGGTTATATATACCTTTTTGACATGTCTACCATGCAATTCAAGATATCACTGAATTTTTCGCTAATCGTTTCATTAGAGTGCTTGAAATTCTTTTGGACGGAAGTGAATGACCAAGCATGACCACAAATAATAAGAAACAATCCTAAAGATTATATAGAGCTCATATGGATGGACCAAAGTCTTACCAACTCGTCATGCAATTTGTATAAAAGCTTTGGTTCCATCCTAAACATGTTGTAGCATTCTTTTGGATTGTTCAAATGCTTCCATGACCCAAGTAATTCCAGAAAATGTTGTTGTCATTGGCTCATTCTTGTCAACATATGAAGCATAGTACCATGATAAAATAGATGCAGCAACCACATTTTTTTGGTTCCCAATAATAAATTGAAGAACTTTTAAGTCATCTTCTGAATCACTTGAGCCCCTTTCACTATCAAAAGAAGAGGCCATCTGTATACATCGAAGGCATGAGACAACAACAAAATATCTTAAAAATAGGATAGCAACAAAATAGTTAAACATAATTCTCATAACAAGTTGCAAACTTGTTGAAATAATAGGTTGAGGTACAATCCATCCACGAGAATGTCACGACAAGTTCAAACATCAACAAAATGATTAAATAGATACATATAGCACTAAAAATGGGACAGTGCTACAAAAAATTATAGATCCTAGTGACCCATCCACTGACCTAATCATGCTTCATTGTATGCAGGGCTCGAGCGTCGAGGTGGAGGGTCCGAGCATCCTGGTTCCCGAGTTATTGTTCTTCAAGATCAAGCCACGCCTGACGGCTCATGTCTGCCTGGTCGCGGATGATGTCTTGTAAGTCGACAGTGATGGTGACGTGGAGCCACGAGAGCACCACGCTATCCATCAGGCACCAGGACGGAGACGGTGGGGCGATGATGTCGTCGAGGACATGGTCAGCGAGAGCATACCACCAAAGTGTGAGGAGGACTTGCCCCCACCAACGAGGGTAGTGGGAGGACACCGAGTCCAACAAGGGTAGGAAGACACGAGGGACCTGATGTTGTGCAACCTGGTAGCCTGAGAGTGGAGAGCGATGATGTGGTTGGCGTCAAGTCTAGAGGCTAGGGGAGCCTCGGGAATAACTGGAGGCACCGACTGGGTTATTGGGTCGCCAAGGATGAGGCGTTGCATGGTGGCCATCTGTGCGGTCAGGGTGGCGCCCATGGCATGCTCTTGCTCCAGAGCAAGGGACGCGACACGCTCACGCTACTACGAGGCAGCCATGGTGGCCTGGATCATGGCGATGGCTGCAACCAACATGGGATCGGCGAGGGCCATCGGTGCGGGAGCAGTGAGGGTGAAACCCGGTGGGGGTCGACGAGAGCGCGGCTGCGCGGGGCAGCGAGGGCGGGGGAGATGGCTCCAGGGACATGTCCAAGGCCGTCAATGTAGGGGCATCATCCCCGGTGAGCGTACTAGTGCGTGGGGGTGCTGCGGTCACACTGGGAGGGAGGGAGCTAGCTAAGCAGCGCGACTTGTGAGGCAGCGCCAACGGGTGGCCTGCCAAGCAGGCTTGCTGCAGTGGCAGCGCTTGTGGCCAGACCGGCAACACGATTGCTAGGGGCAGCCAGAGGGGTAGCCAGGGCTGCGCCGACTGGAGCAGTGCCGGCAGGGGGCTAGGGCCGTGATAGTGGAAGCGGCGGCGGTGGTCGGGTCCATGCGATGGTGGGGTCTGGCGGCGGTTAGTGACGACGGTCGGTGGGATTTGGTGGTAGTGGGATCCGGCGATGGTACTACCACAGCTAGGGCGGCGGCGAGAGCGTCGTAGGGGGATGGGTGGGCTGGCGGCTGGAGAGCCGATGGCGGTGTGGGAGGAGTGTCTTGGGCTAGGGGCCAACAGCGGGAGGGAGAGGGGCCAGAGGCTAGGAGGGAGGTGGAAAAGAAAAAAAGGAACCTAGCTCTATACCATGTGGGAAACCCTAACCCTAGATTAGGGTTTGGTGTTATATTAATAGACTTGAGCTAACTAGGTCGGTCCCATTACAAAGGGGTGAGAGGGTAATTACATGGGGAAAGCCCCAAACCCTAAACGGGTATTCTAACGGATTGGATGAAGTGGAATGTCATTGCACCGGTCGAAGTGATCTTTGATAAAGCCTGATCAGAACAATTCCATTTCAATCAAATGTTATAAATGGCAGTGTGTTGAAGAAGAGCAAAACAAACTTGGTCAAACAAATTATAAACAAGAAACTGCGTAAAAGATGCTATATCAATAGTCCTTTAAACAAACAGAATGGGAAATGTGCCCTTGGCCCATTTCTATAAATGTTTTGGTGATTAGATGCTCAACACATATTGTTTTGTGCTAAGTGTCAAAGAGATGCAAATGGAAAATCAAGGTATGATTCTAACCTTAGTAAATTGTTTTTGGTACTAACATTATTCTACTAAATGCTAGGAACCTTGTCAAATCAAGAGAAATTGGATTGGAGAAGTTTGGCTGAGTCCATCTAGACTTGCGCCACACAGAGGCACACCGGACTGTCCGGTGTGCACCGGACAGTATCAGGTGCCCAGGTTGGCTCCCCCAGCGAACAGGTTGCTCTCGGGAAAAACTCAGCGCATCGCGACTATGATTCACCGGACTGTCCGGTGGGCCAGCCACGCCCATGCCAACGGTCGGCAACGCAATTAGTCAGTGATGCGTGGACATCGCCAATGGTCGTAAGGCCGCACCGGACTGTACGGTGTGCCACAAGCGTCGTGGCTACAATGGTCAGCTTCGCTAGAAAAGGAAGGAAATCACGCATTGTTCCCTATCCGGTGGGGGCACCGGACTGTCCTGTGCGCCCACGGACAGAAGGCAACTATGGCCTTCCAAATGGAGCTCCAACGGCTGCTAGCTGCCTTGAGGCTATAAAAGAGACCCCTAGGCGCATGGAACAGTACACTAAGCACCTCTTGAACATCCTAATACGCCGAGACTTCACATTCGCACATTTGATTCACTGTGATAGAGATTCGAGCACTTTTCTGAGTTTAATACTCATCTTGTGAAGAGCAATTAAGTGAAGAAGTTTTCTCCGCTCATTCTCCTCTCTCGAACTTGGCCTTAGCTTTCACTAATCTAATATTAGTCCAAGTTTGTTTTGTTAAGCTGTTTTTACAAGGTCACCTATTCACCCCACTCTAGGTGCTCTCATTGGTATCAGAGTCGTACTCTTTATTCAGGGAGTAGCTGCCCGAAGAGATGAATCCTAAAGGTAAGGGGATGGTGATCAAAGACAAGGAGAAGGAGACCCTCTATGTTGACGAGGCAAAAGGTGACAAGCCCACTGACTCATGCTTGAGTCACAAGAAAAGGGATGGGAAGAAGAAGAGGCGCATTAAGAAGATCATCTACTACGACAGCGACGCCTCCTCTTCTTCACCAAGGGATGACGACGACGACTCATCTACGAAGATGAAAACAGTTAATCAAAACTACTCTTTTGATTATTCTCGCATCCCATATAATTCGAATGCTCATTTATTATCTATTCCACTCGGTAAACCCCCTCACTTTGATGGAGAAGACTATTCCTTTTGGAGCTATAAAATACGTAGTCATTTATTTTCTCTCCATCCTAGTATTTGGGAAATTGTGGAAAATGGAATGCAATTTGACAGTAGTGACAATTCTATATTAATTAATGAACAAATTCATAAAAATGCCCATGCTACTACTGTTTTGCTAGCATCTCTATGCAGGGATGAATATAATAAGGTCAGCGGCTTGGACAACGCCAAACAAATTTAGGACACCCTCAAGATTTCTCATGAGGGAAACGATGTCACAATGATCACCAAAATGGAATTGGTGGAAGGTGAACTTGGGAGATTCGCCATGAAAAGGGGAGAGGAGCCAACCGAGACATACAACAGGCTCAAGACCCTGGTGAACAAGATCCGGAGTTACGGGAGCACAAGATGGATGGATCATGACGTCGTTCGACTCATGCAAAGGTCATTTACTATTATTGATCCTCATCTTGTAAACCTTATCCGTGAAAATCCTAGGTACACAAAGATGACGCCCGAGGAAATTCTCGAAAAATTTGTGAGCGAGCGCATGATGGTAAAGGAAGCAAGGTATGTGGATGATATTGCAAATGGTCCGCTTCCAGTCTACGAACCGTAGCCCATTGCTCTCAAGGCAACAAGCAGCAAGGAGGCGCTACCCAACAAGGTAGCACAAGTGGAGGCTGCTGGACTCAATGAAGAAGAAATGGTGCTTGTAATCAAGCGTTTCAAGACCGCCTTGAAGGGACGCAAGGAGAGAGTATCCCAATAAGAACAAGTCAAAGGGAAAGCGCTCCTGCTTCAAATGCGGTAAGTCCGGTCATTTTATTGCACAATGTCCCGATAATGTAAATGACTAGGGACAAGAAAAGAAATGGAAAAAGGAGAAAAAGAAGAACTATAGGAACAAAGGGCGAGGCGCACATTGGCAAAGAATGGGACTCTGACTGTTCTTCATCTGACTCTGACAATGAAGGACTAGCTGCCTCCGCCTTCAACAAGTCCTCCCTCTTCCCCAACGAACATCACACGTGCCTCATGGCTAAGGAGAAGAAGGTACGTACACGAGATACCCCTAAGTACACTTCTTCTAGTGATGAGGATTCTGATGATGATGTAGATTATAGTGATCTTTTTAAGGGATTAGATAGATCTAAAGTAGATAAGATCAATGAACTAATTGATGCCCTTAATGAGAAAGATATATTGTTAGAATAACAAGAAGATATTCTTTATGAGGAACATGATAAACTTGTTAATGCTGAAAATATCTTGCTTTAGAAGTTAAGAGAAATGAACTTCTTTCTTCTAAATTATCTTCTTGTAATGATTCTATTTCTAGTCTTAAGAGTTTAAATGCTGATTTAAATGCTAAGCTAGAAAGAGAAAATGTGGCTAGTTCATCTGTAGAGCATGTTGTTATTTTAAATAGGTGTAAAAATTTTGATATTGATGTTTGCAATGAACATGCTTCTACCATTCTTACGTTGAATAATGATGTTTCTAATCTTAGTGCTCAACTTAAAATTTGCAAGAGTGATTATGAAAAATTAAAATTATTAAAATTTGCTAGGGATGCCTACAACATTGGTAGACACCCCTCCATTAAGGATGGACTTGGTTTCCAAAAGGGAAACAAGAATTAACTGGCCAAAAGACCTCCAATCTCAATAAGGAGAAAGGGAAGGCTCCTATGGCAAGTAGCTTTTATTCTTCACATGACCAAAAGAACCATGTCTATCTTTATGCTCATATTAAGAATGTTTCTAGTATTGCTCATCATGATAGGTGCCATAATCATGATGTTTTACCTATACGTCATGATGCTCCATTTAATTCTCATGCCATGTTTGTATCATCTAGTTCTTCATATGCTCATGGTAGGAATAGACCTAGGCGCCATCATGCCGCTTCTCATGTGCCTAGGAATGCATCAAATGGACCAACCCTGCTTTATCAAACATATGATGCTTCATTTGTTCTTTTGTGCAAAAATGATAAAGTAGTTGCTAGAAGTTTGGGACCTAAGTGCAAGAGAGACAAAACTTGCATCTGGGTTCCAAAGTCTTTTGTGACTAACCTTATAGGACCCAACAAAAGTTGGGTACCTAAAACCCAAGCTTAAATTATCTTGCAGGTTTATGCATCCGGGGGCACAAGCTGGATTCACTACAAGAAACTAATAAAAGTTCGTGGGTTAATTTAAGAACGTGGGTACCAACGTTCTTAATTGAGTTATGTTCATGGGTTAATTTAAGAATGTGGGTACTCACGTTCTTATGTTAAATTCGTGGGCCCGTGAGAAAATCGTCGAACTTTAGTATTAGGAACATGGGTACCCACGTTCTTAACTTAAATTCGTAGGCCACGTGGACCCGTCGAACTTAACCTAAAAACCTAAATTTATCTCACCCCGCGCGGCTGTATTCTTTTCCCTGTCGAGACTGCGCGCGTGCGCCCGAAGCTACCCGCCGCCACAACCTCGCCGGCGCCGCGCGCCTCCACAACCTCGCCGCCCGCTCCCCGCCCCACTGCGTGCCTACGCGCCTACTTTTCTGGATGCACTCTTCGAATCTTGGTCAACTCATTGACCCGCGAGAACCTAACATCTGCCAACATCTCGCAGTCGTGTTCGCCCTTCGCCGCTCCTCGGTCCTCGGTCCTCACACACCGCCCGCCCGCAACGAAGCCCGCATAGCCGCCGCCGAGCGCCGGAGTTGCCACCTACCGCGTGCCCATCTGCCGCCGATGCTGCGCACTCATTTGCTACCCGAGGCTTGGCGGCGGCCACTGCCCCAGGAGGCAGGAGCCCGACACCAAAGTCCGCACATTTCCTTCCACCGAGCCGCACCAAAATCCATGATCCAAGGTGACCAACTTTGGTGCGGTGGCCCTGAACTTCGATGGCTGTCCTCGTCGCGGAATTCATCCTCAGATTCACAGGCCAGTCCAGCGAGTGAACCTAGCTCGGGGTATCTGTATCTGCCAGCCATGGAAGCTTGAATCTGGTGATCACGACAGTGGAAGCTTCAATCCATGCTTGTTACTGTGAAAGTTCCTATTGGACATAGTCCCTGTCTTTTTCAGGAGCGGTCGTCAAGCCTTTATTTATCCTAATTTAGCGATTTACCGTGTCAATTTGTAAAACGGTTCAGATTTATTTCCAATCTTTTGTGTGCATCCACTCACGAGAAATAGAAACCTTTCAACTACCTATGGATATTAAAGGACAATCTTTCATCTCAAAATGTGTCTGTAGGTTCAACTTGTCGATTTGTCAGAACATTTGTTCCCTGTTCCAATACAATCAACTGGACTGCTATAAGAGTTGTTCCTGTATGCAGTAGTGCCCTTGTCTCATGTTTTCAGTATCTCACTAGGATTAGTCAGATATAATGGTGGATTTAGTTACCAAATCTTTTCTGTGTTAATTTGTTCAGAGCTAGCTGTATTCATGTGCAGTTTTTGTGGTCTTTGTTCTTTAAATCTGAATTTTGCAAAGTATTGTTTTCACTATATTGTGTTATCTGAACATCAAATATACATGATTGCTTGTGGTTCAAGTTACTCAAATACTTTAGTAGCGTGTGTTTTGTCTGAATCCTATGGAGTCCAATCATTTTTTGTACAATTGTGCTCTGTATTTTATCCGGCTTATCTGTGTTGAAGTAAGAGTATTCGGAACTGGCATGTGTCATTAGTTTGCTCTGTTTATCTGTGTTATATTTAAATATATGATATTATTCAACTAGATTCCTAAGTCTAAAAAAATAGCTATGCTTATTTGGTGGTCTGAGTTTATGGAACCATAGTTTTGTTTATTATTATGGTATTACATTTGTTCGCTCTGTTTCTTGAATGAACATGTGCCTAGGGTTCTGAATAACTTTGATTAATACCTAAGAGTGTATTTTTGGTGTGTATTCCCTCCGTTTCAAAATAGTAGTCGTTTTAGCTATTACTTTTTATGTCTATATTCAAATGGATGAAGATGAATCTAGACACATACAACACATATATCAAAGATTGTATGAATCTAGCAAATCTATAAAACGAATTTTATTTTGGGACAAAGGGAGTATTACATTAGTACATTACTGAAGTTAAGTTTAGACTCTGAGCTTTTCAACTGTTATTGTCACGAGTGCCTTAATACCTATACCTATCAAAGCTTCCCCTGCAAATATGTTGTTTGATCATGCTATTGGATGCTGCTTCAATCCAAATATTATCTTTGCAAAACACTGCTTTAGCTTAATTACCTGTAGATGTTGTCTTAGTGAAGCTAGCATCGATTACATGAGTTTGAAGCTAAGCCAAATGTTAGATCTCATGCACTTCATGTTTGGAGTTTTATCAATTATTTTAGGTGCTCAGTTCAACACTAAATTTTGAATACTGTCAGGTAAACTAACCTGAACATGCTTTAGTGAATCTGGAATATAGTGTTGTGAGAGCTATTTTTGTTGTGACATGCTTTGACTGTTAGGTGGCTGAATTCTGAATTTTCAGATTTGGAATAGCGTCTAAGTCTGAATTTCCAAAGTAGTTTCTTGGATAGTTAACATCGCGGATCCTTTGCACGATGCATCATTTTAAATAACATAGTGTTTTTTCGAAATGAAGTCTGTTTTCACTCTCATGTTCATGTTCATGCACAAATATGGAAGCCACATTTTGTGTTTATCATGCTTTCCTATATCTTTGTGTACATGTGATTTAATGCCAGTTGTGTATTTTTGAGAATTTTGGTTTATTTTGTAGGATTCCGGCTCTCATCAAGTGACTCCTCCCCCTCACGTTGACTTTGCGGACAGATGTCTCAACTCTAGTGGTGGAGCTACAAACAACAATCCGATGTCCTGATCGAGAGCGATGGAGCTAATGTTTGAACTTGTGTGTTTGAACTTGTGAACTAAAAATGTGAACTATGGATGTGAACTTGTGTGAATTTGTGAACTTATGTATTTGAACTTATGTGAATTTGTGAACTTATATATTTGGACTTGTGTGAATTTGTGATATGAACATATATCAATGTGTTTGAAATCTGTATTGTATGTGATATATTGTGTTGCATGTGATATTATGTGTGTCTAATTTTTTATTTTTGTATTTTTTATTTTTTTCTGGAAAAGGGTTAAGAACGTGGGTACCCACATTCTTAGGGTTAAGAACGTGGGTACCGTCGAACTTATTGTGCAGTCCTCGCAGACCCACGCAAGGTTAAGAACGTGGGTACCCACGTTCTTAAGGTTAAGAACGTGGGCACCGTCGAACTTATTGTGCAGTCCTCGTAGACCCACGTAGGGTTAAGAACGTGGGTACCGTCGAACTTACGGGAAAAAAAATTCGACGGCCCCCGTCGAACTTAAAAACACACGTTCTTAATGTTAAGTTCGACGGTACCCACGTTCTTAATGTTAAGTTCGACGGCCCTGTCGAACTTACTTCTCTAAGTTCATCCAAAAATCACCGTCGGCTATATTCGTCGGTAAACCCATGTTCTTATGGTAAGTTCGACGGCTTATTACATTAAGTTCGACGGTTTTTCACCCACGTTCTTTAACCAGTTTCCTGTAGTGATTATTGATAGCGGATGCACAAACCACATGACGAAGGAGAAGAAAATGTTCACCTCCTACGTCAAGAACAAGGATTCCCAAGACACTATCATATTTGGAGATGGGAATCATGGCAAGGTTAAAGGTCTGGGTAAAATAGCCATCACTGCCGAGCATTCAATTTCTAATGTGTTTTTAGTAGAATCGCTCGGTTACAATTTGCTTTCTGTAAGTCAATTGTGTCATATGGGATACAATTGTTTATTTACAAATATTGATGTATATGTCTTTAGAAGAAGTGATGGTTCATTAGCTTTTAAAGGTGTATTAGACGACAAGCTCTATTTAGTTGATTTCTCAAAAGAGAATGTCGATCTAGATGCATGTTTAATAGCTAAGACTAATATGGGTTAGCTCTGGCACCGCCGTCTAGCACATGTTGGGATGAAGAATCTTCATAAACTTCTAAAGGGTGAACATGTGTTAGGACTAACCGATGTCTAATTTGAGAAACACAGACCTTGTGCAGCGTGTCAGGCAGGAAAGCAGGTGGGAACTCCTCATCAAAGCAAGAACGTGATGACGACATCACGACCACTGGAACTCCTACATATGGATCTCTTTGAGCCCATCGCTTATCTTAGCATCGGGGGAAGTAAGTATGGTCTTGTAATCGTTGATGATTTTCCCGCTCCAATTGGGTGTTCTTTTTGCAGGATAAAACTAAAACCCAAGGAACTTTAAAGCGCTTCCTAAGGAGAGCTCAAAATGAGTTTGAGCTCAAGGTGAAGAAAATAAGGACCGATAATGGATTAGAATTCAAGAATCTTCAAGTAGAAGAATATCTTGATGAGGTGTAATACCCAATTTATAAGAAAATATTAAAGGAGAAATATTTTCCTTTATATATATGTGTTACCTCTATTTACCATCACATGTGAACATCTCATTTAAAAACAAATAGTTAATAATCGACATGCCACTAAATTGTGCATCATGATGGAGTTTTGCTTGTTTGTGCACTTGATATAAATAATAACAATAGAAATATAATAATGAGGTGGAAAATTTGAATTTAAAATAAAGGTGCACTGTAGGGAATTGAGAACAATGTAAAGAAAATAGGGAATAAATATTATAAATAAATAAATTTATCACATTTTGGGCATGTCCAAATTGTACTCTTAATCTGAGGATAATTTACCATAGGGTTGAATTTGACATTTGAATTCAAAATGAGAAGGAAAAACAAATCAGAAAAGAAAAAAAATAAAAAAAGAAAGCTTACCTGGGCCCTAAACCCTCACCTTGGCCCATTATCCCACCTCTCTTTCCTCTGTGTGGCCCATTTGTGCGAGCTCGGCCAGACCGCGCCATCCGCGCTGACGCGTCGCTAACACGGTGGGACCCGCTCGTCGGTTGCTCCGTGTGCACCACCACACTCCTGACAAATGGGGCCACTCGTGCAGCCACTCCACAACCCGCACAGACCTGAGCCCGCAGGTGTTCGCTGACCGTCTGGGCCCACCCACCGGAGGAAGTCCTCGCGCGCATGACAGACTCGCCGTAACCGCCGCGTGAATAGCTCGGGCACGATACGCAGCACCCCCTTCTCGAACCCACTCGTTTGCGGCCATAAAAGGCGAGACCGACTTCTTCCTCTCCCCTTTCCTTTGTTGCCTAGCTCCAGCCGCCAAAACACCGACGTACATGAGGGAAAACGGGTCGCCGCCATCGAACAAGGGGACGGAGGGCACTCGGGCACCCGTAGGGCATACTAGTGTTGTGTCGTGTCTCCTAGAAGCTTCGGCGATAGCTGATTCCGCCGTTGGCGTCGCTGCGCCGGTCGAATCGCTCATTGGAGCCATGCGTCGCCACAGATCCGCCTCGGTGCGTGGGCAAGCATCGTTTCGCTTCGACTCCAGTAAAGACCTCGCTCACGTGTTCATAAGGTTCCTCGCATTATGTTGGATCGACTTAGAGTCTCGATAAGGCATCAGGGCGACGGCATTTGCACACCGAGGAAAGCGCCGCTGTGAGGGAACGGACACCGCCGTCACCCGGCCTCGGGGTAGAAGACGAGATCCGTGCAGTCCGATCTGGATTGAAAGAAGTAGATTAGATCGGAAGATAACGTGTCGTCCGATTAAATCGTGCACGTGGATATAAGATCCGATGACTACGAGTGAATCGGCTTAATTTAAATATGTGTCGTAGGAGATGGATCGAAGGGTCTGGAGCCCATACCATTTTAGATGAGGGAGGATCTAATCCTGGCGGCTGAATAAGGATCGGACGGTTAGGGTTAACTATGACATATTCGTCGCGCTTATTTACAATACGGTCCCTATGTTTAGTTGAATTAGAACCCGCCGTCCATGCGGTAGCGATATGAGTCTTAGGAATTCTTGCGCTGGAGCCCCTGGTCTTCCTAGTAATTGACGCGCAATCTAGATAGTTGAGTTAACACAGAAATTAAATTAGAAACCGATTTTTAGTGTAAAAATAATTGCCAAAACTTATTTAATCCCTAGAAAGTTCATATTTAGTCCATATTGATCCATTCCAATTCCTATAATTTTGTAATAATACTGTTCATCACATAGTGTCTCTATTTTGACATGAAAACGGTATTAAAATTGATCTCTTAATTAATTTGGTACCAAACACATGAAACCTTTGGAAATTCATAACTTAAAATCCATAACTCCAAAATTAGTGATTCTTTTTCCTATGATCTTATTTTAATGTATAGATTATTAATATGTATTTTGTATACATGTTTAGTGTGATGTTAATTTCTCCTTTATATTATGCTTCTTTGTATTGTGGCGAGTAGAAGAGCCAGTGGCTGAGGATCCCTGTGTTCAGCAGGTAGAAGTTGCTGAGCAGGAGCTCATTGAAGGCAAGTTGTGTCCTTGACCACTTTTTACCCAATAATGTTCTCGATTATCACTTATCAATGCATAGGTTTAATTTTGTGGGACCCAATAGGTCACCCTAGACCGGTTATCCTTTTACCTTGTTTACCCCTGAATCATTTGGATAGTTTTGCTATTGCTCTATATGGTTTTGAGTTTAATGCTACATTATGTGCATGTTCCAATTATTCTGTTATTTTATTTATTATTCATGTCAAGATCATTATTATTAATTGGAACATGGAGCTTAATTTGAGAAACACGTGCCACCACAAGGGTGGAATGGGACGCCCTTAGCTAACTAACTAGGAAAGCTAGTGGAGGACTACCTACCTGATAGGGACAAGGGCAGTAGGGGAGTAGGCGTGTAGGGAGGTTCCCGGGTTGATTTTGCTGCAATGGCGGTCAGACGGGGGATTCCTGCATTGCTCTTCCTAGAAACTGTAGCAGGTTTTCTGAAGCTAGTGGAACTAGGTAAAGGCCTCGTAGTGTTGCTCTGCCTCGCTTCCTTGGTAGAGGTGTATGGGAGTCGTGATCCCTTGGTAGATGGGTGACATGACCTGTGGGTACAGGGTACAACCTCTCCAGAGTGTAAAACTGATATACTAGTCGTGCTCGCGGTCATGAGCTGCTCAGGACTCTCGCATAATTAAATTATGGAACTAAATTTAATTTGTCATTTGCATTGCATGAGATTTATTATTAATTTTGTTCAATTATTCTTGTTATGGTTTGGTATTCACTTACGTTTAGTAACTGCTAATAAAATTTGATCAACTTCTTAAAAGCAATGCTCAGCTTTAACCCCTATTTTTGATCATCCTTACACATCACATGAACTCCCACCTTTGGTGAGTTCATGCACATTATTCCCCACGACTTCTTGAGCTATGATCTTTTGTGAGCTCACACTTGCAATATCTAAACCCCCCATAAGAGAAGAACAGGTGGCCCAGGAGGAGCTGCACAGCGAGGAGCTCGACTTGATCTAGGTGGCGTCTCCCAGTCGACTCTAGGGCGCCAAGGATGGACTTTAGTCCGCTTTATATTTATCTTTTATTTTGTAAGACTTCCGCTATGTAATAAATATTTTTATGATATTGTGACATTTATCTCTATACACTCTGTTATTATATGTGTTGTCTTCTCTGGCGCATATATGAGATGCACCTGGCTTATCCCTTAAATCCGGGTGTGACGGAAGTGGTATTAGAGGAAATGTTGACTGTAGGACGAAGCCTAGATAGAAATGGACAAAACCCTTACCTACTTCCCTTACTCTGATTCCTTCTATACTTATCTTGATCCTGTCTCACCTTTTGTTGTTCTACTCTGATTACTCTTGTCTTTTCTACTCTAAGACAAGATGGATTTCACACCTTGGAATCCTACATTTAAGACCTTTTTAAGAGATAGGAGACCTAAGACAAAATTAAAACTATTTTCTCCATTTAAAAATGTTGGTTGATTGTTCTGATGATAAATGTCTAATTTGCTTCTTTGATTGATTGAAACATTATAGTTGAGCATCTTAGCATGTACCACCATAAGGTAATGTATTAGCTTTAGTAGGTGACACACTAATCTACTTAGCTAATAAATTGTAGCATCACAAAAATTCAAATCTTGAAATTTTCTCAAACTTGCTCTAAATTCAAAATGAATTTTAAATTTCGTTTCAAAATGTTTGTTTGCGAGTTGATATCAACAAATAAAATATAGTGGTCTATATTCTCTCCAAAATCCTCCTCAAAATATCCTACAAATATTTCCCTAGTGATCCCCCTTAAATTCTTTCCAGAAATATTGCCCAGATATTTCCCCAGTAATCCCCCTCAAGTTCTTTCCAGAAATACTGCCCAAATATTCCACCAATATATCTCTAAATATTTTCCTCCTGAGAAATACCTTCAGAATCATTTTTCAAGTCCCTACAAATATTTTCTTCATAACTTTCCTCATGCTCATACATATACGTATGCCTCTGGTGTTATACGGTGAGCTCTACAAGCTAATTACACTCATATAAGACAAATTCATGCTAATCTCCCACTAATCCTCTCATCCCTCCCACTAATCCCCCCACCGTGGCTATAAATAGAGGGGCAAGGGCCTCCTCTCATCCCACCCCAAGCCATTTCATGGCAACTCTCCCCCCCCCCCACACACACATGCCCACTCCACTTCCCACACAAGCACACACTAGCACAAGGATCGTTCGGTTGTTCTTCGATCGTTCGTCCCCCTGTTCTTAGTTTGTTTGTTCGTTCGTCCGATCGTTCGATCGTTCATGGTTCGTTCGTCCGTTCGTTTGTCCAAATAATCTTTTTCCTGCTGTTATGCTGCCGAAATTCCGATCGTTCGTTCGTTCGATCATTCGATCGTTCGTCCGTTCGTTCATATTTCCTATTCATCGTTCATCGTTCGTTCATAGTCCCTATTCATCGTTCTTCCAGATAATCTTTGTCCTGCCGTTATGCTGCCGAAATTCCGATCGTTCGTTCGTTCGATCATTCGATCGTTCATCGTTCGTTCATAGTTCCTATTCATCGTTCGTTCATAGTTCCTATTCATCGTTCATCGTCCCTATTTATCGTTCTTCCAGATAATATTTATCCTATCGCTATGCTGCCGAAATTCCGATCGCTCGTTCGTCCGATCATTCGATCGTTCGTCCGTTCGTTCATAGTTCCTATTCATCGTTCGTTCATCGTCACTATTCATCGTTCGTTCATATGGACTATTCACCATCACTATTCACCATTATTATTCACCATTACTATTCATCATCGTTACTATTTATCGACACTATTCACCATCGTTACTATTCACCGACACTATTCGTCATCGTTACTATTCATCGATGATATCTATGGTAACTTTTTCGTTGTCACTATTCATCATTACTATTCATTGTTACTATTCCTCGATCATCCGATCAACCCAAATTTCAACTACTCATCCATCATGTTGTCCAGTCCACCTAAGACCAGCCGAACCCATATTCCAGTCATACGAACTCCGGTGACTGTGATTTTCCTTCCAGTAGGGAACTCCCCAACTGGTCATCCATCCCAGGTTTCTCCAAGTTGAGCACGCTTAACTTTGAGATTCCTTCGAACCAGTCTCCCAAACTCAGATTCCAATAATTCTGGTTTATGAATTCTTATCAAGTTATTCCCTATCCAACCATGTCATCCCTTAAGCATGGTTCATATTCCAGAAAACTCCCAAAATACTCTTGTCCCATATTCTGCCTATAACTCTCCTGTTCATACTAAGTCAGACGATTCATTCGTCACTATTCTCACAAACAGTGAACTTCATTATGCTACACCACATACACCCAGCTACCCTCTCCCTCTCCACACACACACCCAACACCCTCAGCCAAGGCAAACACCCCACCCACTCAGTCACTCCGCTCCGCTGGCTACGCGCATAGTGTCACTTCGCCTCCAGTCCACCCTCCTGGTAAGCACCTCCGCTCCACCACTAGTAGTATCTCAACACCACATGACACAGATTCTACTCAAGACTCTACCCATCCATATATTGCTATTCTGACCACTATACTAAATATTTGTTGGTATACTTGCTGGTTTGTATGTTTGCTTGTTCATGTTGCATAGTTATCAGAGCGTTCGTGCCGTCTCGTGGAGGCCAAATCTGCAAGTCTACGCTAGGTAGTGGAGCTAGAAGCCAGTTCCAAGAGCTCCCCTTCCCCCTTCGATGGATAAGCACGGCAAGCTCACTGGATCCCTTTGATGCATAAATTACCTATGATTTTTCAACCACAACCCTCAGCCTGTTATTTTATGCATGATATGATTTTGAGACAAGTTATTATGGCCACCCAGCCGCTTGCCGCAATCAATCCTTGATATATTTGTTACAAATGATTTGAGAAAAGGTGAGAATTTTCAAAAGAAAATGCTTTTCAAAATATGTATGATGAAGGGTTTTGTAACACCCACTTTGTAATTTGCTAGAAATAATACCAATAGAGAAACAATTTCTCTTTATGTGAGTTTGATCTTTATGCATCATCCCATGTGAACAACATATTCAAAAGCAAATAATTAATAAAAAGAATATATGCCATTAAAATTATGCATCATGCTGGATATTGTTTTTGTGTGTGCATTTTGTGACCAGGAATATAGTAAAGAGTCCAAAGTGGAATTCAGAACCTAAAAGAGATTTTAGAATTTAGAGAAGAGAAGCAAACAAGTATTATGTGATATAAAAATATAAATAATATAAATATCTCCAAATTGAAACTTGTCATGACACAATATAAAATAAGGATAAATTTGTCACAAGTTTAAAAGCAAACTAGAATTTAAATTTGAATTTGGAAAAAAAGGAAGGAAAGGAAAAAGGAAGAGAAAATAAAAAGAAAAAAACAGAACTGTGTACTGAATGGGCTGGCTGCCACCAATCTGGCCCATTACCACACTCACCACCGCAGCCCAACTAACCTACCGGCGCCGACACAGTGGGGCCAGCAGTCAGACTCAATGCACTCGCGCCCGTTCTATTCACTGACCTGTGGGACCGACATTCCAGCCGCTAGTCGATCGCGCGCGACGCTCCGGTGTGTCTGACAATTGGGCCGGCTTCGTCAGCTCCATCCGCAACCGAAATCCCAAGCATGGCGGAGCTTACCGTCGGTCGCGGATTCCGTTGTTGACCAACCGACTGCGCATAAAAATGGGTCGCGCCTCGCCCCTCCTATCCTTTAACCCAACTCGCGTTCACCGGAGGGGTCGATAGAGAGAGCGAGTGGAAGTAGCCAGAACCCGTGGTGACCGAGCGGGTGGATTGGCGACCGCACCATCGTCGTTTGTGCTCGATGCTAAATTGGGACCTCGCGTGCAGACAGAAGGCTTCGCCCGAGTCCCTGGACCGGTTGGGTGGCGAGTGTGGGCTCGGAGGGTGACCAGGGAGGCGCTCAATTCATCGCCGCCGTCGCAAGGCCGCGGGTCGTCGCAGGCAGACCAGGTGACGGCCAGAATCTCTATGAAAGCACAACTCCCATGTTTGTTACCTTCTCAATTTCGTTTTGCACTCGTGATACGGGGGGATTGGGTACCGTGGAGCGCAATTGGCGTTCCGTCCATGGCGGACCGCCGCGGTGCTCGGTTGGGTGCGGCACGGTCGCAAGCTGTCGAGGGGAGGAAGAAAGGTGCGTGCCGTTGATCGGGTTATCGATGGCCGAGATTGAACCGGGCGTATTGATTTGGGCAGAGTGAACCGGTTCCGTTCGGATCCGATCGGATGGATCGGATGACTCCGGGTAGAGATATGATCTGCACCGTAGGATTCGGATCCTATGGCCTTGATCCCGTATCGGCTCAGGAGATGGTTGATCTAATCGGGGCCATCTGCGGTTGATCGGACGGCTGAGAACCGATGATACCCGTTCGGCCTAGAGTTTTACATATGAAACCCTCACCTTTTAGCGAATCAACCCGCCGTCCAGAGCAACAGTGCTCTGAGTCTTAGGTTTAATTGCGCCGTAGCCCCTGCACTTTGCAGTAATTGATGCGAAATCCAGAGACCCAGGAAATTCAATAATTAAATATAGAAATTGATTTTAATGCTTAAATAATGGCTAGAACTTAGATAATTCATAGAAAATACATATGAACTCCAAATTAATTCATTCCACTTTCTAAATTTTTGTAATTTTATTCTTTATCACCTAGAGCCTATGTTATGTCATGAAAACAGTAAGAAATTTATTTATCACTTAATCCTATTTGAAGCACATAAAACCTTAGAAAATCCATAACTTAAAATATATAACTCCAAATTCAGTGATTCCAGTTCCTATGATCTCATTTTAATGTATAGATTTTTACTGTATATTTTATTCATCTGTTTGGTGTGATGTTCATTTTGGCTATACTATGTATGTATTATGTTGATGCGAATAGACGAGCAAGCCACTGTGGAATCTGAGGTTCAACAAGTTGAGATAGCTGAGCAGGAGCTCATTGAAGGCAAGTTGTGCCCTTGACCACTTTTTACCCAATAATGTTCTTTAATATCACATACTCATGCATAGGTTAATTTTGATGGGACCCAATAAGTCACCCTAGATTGTTTATCTCATTACCTTGTTTACCCCTGAATCACTTGGATAGTTTGCTATTGCTTTACATGGTTTTGGGATAATCATTTATTATATCTATGTTCCAATTATTCTTGTTATTCTATTTATGTTCATGTCAAGTTCATTAATGTTAATTGGAACATAGAGCTTAACTTGAGTAACACGTGCCACCACAAGGGTTTAATGGGACGCCCTTGGCTGACTAATTAGGAAAGCTAGTGGAAGACTACCTTACCCGAAAGGGGCAAGGGCAGTAGGGGAGTGGTCAGTGTAGGGAGGTCCTTGGTTGATTTTGCTGCGATGGCAGTCAGCCGAGAACCCTGCATTGGAACTTCCTATAAACTGTAGCGGGTTTTCGGAAGCTAGTGGAACTTTGTAAAGGCCTCGTAGTGTTGCCCTGCCGCGCTTCCTAGGTAGAGGTGTATGGGATTCGCGACCCCTTGGCAGATGGGTAACATGACTTGTGGGTAAAGGGTACAACCTCTGCAGAGTGTAAAACTGGTATACTAGCCGAGCTCGCGGTCATGAGCAGCTCAGGACTCTCTGATGTTTAAATTATGGAACTTAAACTCAATTTTGTCATTTGCATTGCATGGGTTTATTATTAATTTTGTTCTATTACTTTACTTATGGTTTGGTATTTACTTACACTTAGTAATTGCTAATAAAATTTGACCAACTATTTAAAAGCAATGCTCAGCTTTAACCCCTATCTTTGATTAGCCTTACACATCACATGAACTCACACCTTTGTGAGTTTATGTCCACTGGTTCCCCACAACTTGTTGAGCTATGATCATGTGTGAGCTCACCCTTGCTGTCTCACACCCCCCCACAGGAGAAGAGCAGGTGGTTCAGGAGGAGCCACAAGGCGAGGAGTATGATCTGATCTAGGTGGCGTTTCTCAGTTGACATTGGCGCCGACGATCCTTAGTTCGTTTTATATTTATTATTTTATTTTGTAATAAGTCTTCCGCTATGTAATAAATACTCTGATGTTTTATGACATTTATCTCTATACACTCTGTTATTATATATGTTGTCTCCTTGGCGCATGTATGAGATGCACCTAGCTTTGTTCCTTAAAGCCGGGTGTTACAGGTTTTCACCCTTATCACCTTTGAGTAGGGATGATCAGGGACTCCCTGATTTAGAGGAGGGCCTAAGGTGATGGCTCAGCTGGTTTAGGTGTGAGCAGAAGGATTGTCCCCTCATATAAGGACCGGTTTGTCATCCTTCACTACCTGTACTCATGATAAGTACAACCACTCGAGACTGTATGGGCAGTCACTCAATCTGAACTCGTACGGTCCAAACCCCAAGGTTATGAAGGCTGGGGAGCACCAGGAGGATAAGGAGGGGGAATGTTTTGTCCGATTTGGGCATGGCAGTGGCCTGACTCCTTCCGGTATAACCGTTAAGGTAAGGACGTGCGAGGAAAGAAAGAGATTGGGCATTCGGGTCTCACGACGGTGAGATCGTAGAAACCAGACTAGTGGGTAAAGTGTACCCCTCTGCGTAGAGTTTCAAACCTATTCAAATAGTATGTGTCCACAGGAATGGACAAGTCTGGTGTGGTATGGCAATTAGTGTTTTGTTTTCAAAAAAGGGTGCGTTTGAGAAAAGTGGTTTTTAAAAGGTCCGGCGGTTGAGCCTTGAGCTATGGTGGACGGGAAGTCTAGTAGCTATTTTTGAAAATGAAAACCAGTGGGAAACTGCTGAGGTACCTGGATGGTTTAGTCCAGGGGATTTTGTTCTATACTAAAAAACTTCCTGCTCCTTTAGGAGAGGATGCGCTTGGCAAAATACAAAATGTTTTACAAAACAACCATGCATAAAATATTGCTATTTCTGCAAAATATCCTGAGCTCCACATATTCCATGCATTATATCTGATTTCCCCATTCCGCGGGTGAAGGTGGGCTGCTGAGTACGTTTGTACTCACCCTTGCTTATTTGTTGTTTTTCAGAAAAAGGAGATCGGGTAAGAGTTACGCCTGTTCCCATCCTTGCATGTGGCTGTTGGACCACTGATTTGCTTCGCTGCATATATCGGGCTGCTTCAGCCCCACTCTGATGATATGTCCCGAGTTGTGGACCAACTCTTAAAGTTGATCGCCACCTTTATAGGTTTGTCTCGTTTAAGCAGATCTAGAATCATCTGTTGCATAAATGTGTTTACTAGCCTCCTGGGACTAGTAATTGTATCACATTTGAGTCCAAGAGGATCTAGGGCGCTACAGGTGGTATCAGAGCTGTTAGGTTGACCGTAGGACGTAACCCTTAGCCTGATCCAAAAGTTTTTGAGTCAAAACTATTTTTTTAAAAAAATTCTTGCTCTCATCCCTTCATTTCAAAAATGCTTTTCCCCTTTCCTTCTCTTAGAAGTCAGATGGAAGTCCACTGCTAAACCAGCTTGTGCCAGAATGAAGATGGTTTCCCCAAGTTACGGAGAGCATGCAAAGTTCGCCTGGGAATCAAGAGCCAGCCAGAGTATGATGGTCGTGAGTTCATCGAACATGGCAAAGAGAAGTGTGTCGTGACTGTATACATTGGATCCAATCTGCACCATGTGGAATGGAGTGTCACTGCTGCTGGGCACAGATTCAAAGACACCTGTCAAGTCGTCGCTCGCAAGGCATTGAGGGCCCTGTGTCAAATCTATGAAGAAGAAGTGGCCGACACCCCGCTCAGATTCTTTCCGCCCTTTCACAGAAACCGTCCAGTTTGGATGGCCAGGATGCGTGCATTGGAAGAGCAGCAGCTGCTTGAGGACAACCCCATAGTCATGTACCTCACTGCATACCTGCTCACCCTGGATGCTCAGTATGATTTTTTGGCTCAGCACCACCGTCAGATGATTGCCCAAGCAGAAGATGCAGAGAAGCTCAACCGTAAGCTCCATGTGGATCTCACCTCAGCTCAAGCCCGTGTAGCTGCCTTGGAAAGTCGTGAAGTCATTGCTGTCGAAGCCCTGAAGAAAGCCAAGGATGAGCATATCCAGAAGCTGATGGAGGCCTACTTGGTAACCCGTAACCAACATAGAGCCCTACGGATCCAAGAGCCTGTTTCATCCAACCCAGTTCAACCCATGAGAGCTAAAGATCCCCAGATTCTTGAAGGTCGCCCAGTCTCTACCAGAGGAGAAAAGAAGGCTTGGGAACTACCGAAAGGAGCCATAGTCTTGGAAGGAATTCCAGTCTTCCCTCAGGCTATGGATAAGCAAGAGCACCCTGAATCCTCCCAAGATCCCCCGCCGGAGTTGTTTGAGCCCCTCACCTTGAAGAAGATTCCAGCACCATCCCGTGAGATCAAGGAAGAAGCTACAAGCACCCCGCCAGCACCGCCGCCCTCTCAGGAGCTACAAGAGCCAGTCCAGCTTGAAGAAGAGTTCGACCCAGTCCTTCCATCTCAGTTGCCGCCAGAAGAAGTCATCAACATCAGCTCCCTCTTGACCAATCCAGGAGATGCCTCAGATTGAAGTTGTGCGCCAGCCTTGCCAGAAGAGAAGTTGTCTGGTCTGAAGTTAGTTATGCCCAGTCCTCTGCATAAATTGGGTAGTGAAGTTTTTATTCACTTTGGCTAGAGCCCTGCATGTATGAGAGGTAACCGTGTAGCCTCGTGTTTTGCAAAACTCTAATTGTGTGGCCCCTAGGGCATTTCAAAATGAATTTCGCTTGATGTTTTCTCCTCTTTTGAGTGCATATGTAATGCTTTAACGTTAATGCTCATAAGTCCTATTTAGCATAGTTCCCAATTCAGGAGCCAAGCAATAGTAGTTATGCTTAGCCCCAGAATCCGAGTAGACTGTGCTTTGGAAAAACTCTATTCTTCTCTTATTCAAGCATTTGATTTGTTTGTGCTTATCATTGCTGAGCTTGTGTGTTTTCTTTCTTTTTAAGAAAGGTTTTCTCTAAAAACATAGATCACAAATTAGAGCTAATCCTCATCTTATGCTTCCATTCTCCCCTTAACCCATCTCAAGAGAAAAGTGTCTTACCCAAGAAGATATCGGGAAGCTTACCCTTGAAGCCTGGAATAAGCTACAGAAGAAACCTATCTAGCCGCTCAGTCAAAAGGATCGACCGTGAGAATCAAAGCACTGCACCCGAGTCAAAGTGAGCAAGGAAAAGCGAACAGAAGAAGTTATTACCATACAGAGAGGCAAAGATTCTTGGAACCAGAGACCACAAACATCAGGGTCATTGACCCCACCACCCACCCGTGCCCCCCGCACGCGTGCCCGCCTCCATGCGCACTACCGCCGCACCCCTTTGCAGCGCACCCACCGCCATCACCACCATCAACACCATCCCACTTTGTCGCACTTGCTGCCTCGTATCACCTACTCCATCACCACCACTCCACACCCCGAGCACCCCCACTCGCCTATAAAACCCCCCACCAGCTCCCTCAATCCCCATCTCGCTCAGAGCAAAGCACACTCCTGATAAAAATCCCCTCTGCCAAATCACAAGCAACTCCATTTGCCACTCCCTCGCCACTAAGATCAGAATGCTTGGTGATTCTTAGGTTGAAGACTATTGTGCATGGTTCACAATCTTTGGTTTCCTCCTCTGTATGATGGTAATACTCTTTGATAGAATCCTCCAGTGGGAAGAGCAAAGAGAAAGAAAGAGGCAGTGAAAAGTGAAAGGAAAATAATGAAGAGAAGATAAGAAGAAGGTTCTCCCAGAATCAACCCTGTGACAGTCATCTCTCCGCAGCCTGCTCAAACAGCAACATCAGAAGAAGGCCCCGTAACACCCGTGTTATGAGGTACTTCAAGGAGTTCAAATCCCTAAGATTCAAGAGTTCTATCCTCATTCTTTTTAAGTGGGGTAGTATTCCAGTAAGGTTCCTGCTATGCAGAAAAAGAAGAAGGCCTGTAGCAAGCTTGTGGAGGACCAGATCATCAAAGCATATAAGTTTCTGGATGAGAAGTGGTCACCCAAGTTCTGTTGATGAAGCACCAGAAGACCAATCAAGGAAGGAATCCATGTGGGAGTTCGCAAGAGAAAGGTTTGTGTGTTGGCATCGTTGCTTCTTCAATAAGCTAGCTGCCAAGAGAAAGCTGAAGCCTGAAGATGATCTTTGAGTAGCCAGAATCAGCGGTTGCAATCAGCAACCGGATGCTCCTCAAAGGCCAGATTTTGTTGAAGCTCCATCTCCTTGAAGAGTCTACAAAGTGAAGATATGTAGCTGAAGTAAAGCTATACCCATAACCCTTCTAAGTCGAATGTTGCGGACGAGATTCATTTTAAGTGGGGTAGATCTGTAGCATCCCAAAAATTCAAATCTTGAAATTTTCTCAAACTTGCTCTAAATTCAAAATGAATTTTAAATTTCGTTTCAAAATGTTTGTTTGCGAGTTGATATCAACAAATAAAATATAGTGGTCTATATTCTCTCCAAAATCCTCCTCAAAATATCCTACAAATATTTCCCTAGTGATCCCCCTTAAATTCTTTCCAGAAATATTGCCCAGTTATTTCCCCAGTAATCCCCCTCAAGTTCTTTCCAGAAATACTGCCCAAATATTCCACTAATATATCTCCAAATATTTTCCTCCTGAGAAATACCTTCAGAATCATTTTTCAAGTCCCTACAAATATTTTCTTCATAACTTTCCTCATGCTCATACATATACGTATGCCTCTGGTGTTATACGGTGAGCTCTACAAGCTAATTACACTCATATAAGACAAATTCATGCTAATCTCCCACTAATCCTCTCATCCCTCCCACTAATCCCCCCACCGTGGCTATAAATAGAGGGGCAAGGGCCTCCTCTCATCCCACCCCAAGCCATTTCATGGCAACTCTCCCCCCCCCCCCCCACACACACACACGCCCACTCCACTTCCCACACAAGCACACACTAGCACAAGGATCGTTCAGTTGTTCTTCGATCATTCGTCCCCCTGTTCTTAGTTTGTTCGTTCGTTCGTCCGATCGTTCGATCGTTCATGGTTCGTTCGTCCATTCGTCCGATCGTTCGATCGTTCGTCCGTTCGTTCGTCCAAATAATCTTTTTCCTGCTGTTATGCTGCCGAAATTCCGATCGTCCGTTCATTCGATCATTCGATCGTTCGTCCGTTCGTTCATATTTCCTATTCATCGTTCATCGTTCGTTCATAGTCCCTATTCATCGTTCTTCCAGATAATCTTTGTGCTGCCGTTATGCTGCCGAAATTCCGATCGTTCGTTCGTTCGATCATTCGATCGTTCATCGTTCGTTCATAGTTCCTATTCATCGTCCGTTCATAGTTCCTATTCATCATTCATCGTCCCTATTCATCGTTCTTCCAAATAATCTTTATCCTGCCGTTATGCTGCCGAAATTCCGATCGTTCGTTCGTCTGATCATTCGATCGTTTGTCCGTTCGTTCATAGTTCCTATTCATCATTCATCGTTCGTTCATCGTCACTATTCATCGTTCGTTCATATGGACTATTCACCATTATTATTCACTGTTACTATTCATCATCGTTACTATTTGTCGGCACTATTCACCATCGTTACTATTCACCGACACTATTCATCATCGTTACTATTAATTGTTACTATTCATCGATGATATCTATGGTAACTTTTTCGTCGTCACTATTCATTATTACTATTCATTGTTACTATTCATCAATCATCCGATCAACCCAAATTTCAACTACTCATCCATCATGTTGTCCAGTCCACCTAAGACCAGCCGAACCCATATTCCAGTCATACGAACTCCGGTGACTGTGATTTTCCTTCCAGTAGGGAACTCCCCAACTGGTCATCCATCCCAGGTTTCTCCAAGTTGAGCACGCTTAACTTTGAGATTCCTTCGAACCAGTCTCCCAAACTCAGATTCCAATAATTCTCGTTTATGAATTCTTATCAAGTTATTCCCTATCCAACCATGTCATCCTTTAAGCATGGTTCATATTCCAGAAAACTGCCAAAATACTCTTGTCCCATATTCTGCCTATAACTCTCCTGTTCATACTAAGTCAGACGATTCATTCGTCACTATTCTCACAAACAGTGAACTTCATTATGCTACACCACATACACCCAGCTACCCTCTCCCTCTCCACACACACCCAACACCCTCAGCCAAGGCAAACACCCCACCCACTCAATCACTCCGCTCCACTGGCTACGCGCATAGTGTCACTTCGCCTCCAGTCCACCCTCCTGGTAAGCACCTCCGCTCCACCACTAGTAGTATCTCAACACCACATGACACAGATTCTACTCAAGACTCTACCCAACCATATATCGCTATTCTGACCACTATACTAAATATTTGTTGGTATACTTGCTGGTTTGTATGTTTGCTTGTTCATGTTGCATAGTTATCGGAGCGTTCGTGCCGTCTCGTGGAGGCCAAATCTGCAAGTCTACGCCAGGTAGTGGAGCTAGAAGCCAGTTCCAAGAGCTCCCCTTCCCCCTTCGACGGATAAGCACGGCAAGCTCACTGGATCCCTTTGATGCATAAATTACCTATGATTTTTCAACCACAACCCTCAGCCTGTTATTTTATGCATGACATGATTTTGAGACAAGTTATTATGGCCACCCAGCCGCTTGCCGCAATCAATCCTTGATATATTTGTTACAAATGATTTGAGAAAAGGTGAGAGTTTTCAAAAGAAAATGCTTTTCAAAATGTGTATGATGAAGGGTTTTCACCCTTATCACCTTTGAGTAGGGATGATCAGGGACTCCCTGGTTTAGAGGAGGGCCTAAGGTGATGGCTCAGCTGGTTTAGGTGTGAGCAGAAGGATTGTCCCCTCATATAAGGACCGGTTTGTCATCCTTCACTACCTGTACTCATGATAAGTACAACCACTCGAGACTGTATGGGCAGTCACTCAATCTGAACTTGTACGATCCAAACCCCAAGGTTATGAAGGCTGGGGAGCACCAGGAGGATAAGGAGGGGGAATGTTTTGTCCGATTTGGGCATGGCGGTGGCCTGACTCCTTCCGGTATAACCGTTAAGGTAAGGACGTGCGAGGAAAGAAAGAGATTGGGCATTCGGGTCTCACGACGGTGAGATCGTAGAAACCGGACTAGTGGGTAAAGTGTACCCCTATGCGTAGAGTTTCAAACCTATTCAAATAGTATGTGTCCACAGGAATGGACAAGTCTGGTGTGGTATGGCAATTAGTGTTTTATTTTCAAAAAAGGGTGCGTTTGAGAAAAGTGGTTTTTAAAAGGTCCGGCGGTTGAGCCGTGAGCTATGGTGGACGGGAAGTCCAGTAGCTATTTTTGAAAATGAAAACCAGTGGGAAACTGCTGAGGTACCTGGATGGTTTAGTCCAGGGGATTTTGTTATATACTAAAAAACTTCCTGCTCCTTTGGGAGAGGATGCGCTTGGCAAAATACAAAATGTTTTACAAAACAACCCTGCATAAAATATTGCTATTTCTGCAAAATATCCTGAGCTCCACATATTCCATGCATTATATCTGATTTCCCCATTCCGCGGGTGAAGGTGGGCTGCTGAGTATGTTTGTACTCACCCTTGCTTATTTGTTGTTTTTCAGAAAAGGGAGATCGGGTAAGAGTTAAGCCTGTTCCCATCCTTGCCTGTGGCTGTTGGACCACTGATTTGCTTCGCTGCATATATTGGGCTACTTCAGCCCCACTCTAATGATATGTCCCGAGTTGTGGACCAACTCTTAAAGTTGATCGCCACCTTTATAGGTTTGTCTCGTTTAAGCAGATCTGGAATCATCTGTTGTATAAATGTGTTTACTAACCTCCTGGGACTAGTAATTGTATCACATTTGAGTCCCAGAGGATCTAGGGCGCTACAGGTGGTATCAGAGCTGTTAGGTTGACCGCAGGACGTAACCCTTAGCCTGATCCAAAAGTTTTTGAGTCAAAACTATTTTTTTAAAAAAATTCTTGCTCTCATCCCTTCATTTCAAAAATGCTTTTCCCCTTTCCTTCTCTTAGAAGTCAGATGGAAGTCCACTGCTAAACCAGCTTGTGCCAGAATGAAGATGGTTTCCCCAAGTTACAGAGAGCATGCATAGTTCGCCTCGGAATTAGGAGCCAGCCAGAGTATGATGGTCGTGAGTTCATCGAACATGGCATAGAGAAGTGTGTCGTGACTGTATACATTGGATCCAGTCTGCACCATGTGGAATGGAGTGTCACTGCTGCTGGGCACAGATTTAAAGACACCTGTCAAGTCGTCGCTCGCAAGGCATTGAGGGCCCTGTGTCAAATCTATGAAGAAGAAGTGGCCGACACCCCGCTCAGATTCTTTCTGCCCTTTCAGAGAAACCGTCCAGTTTGGATGGCCAGGATGCGTGCATTGGAAGAGCAGCAGCTGCTTGAGGACAACCCCATAGTCGTGTACCTCACTGCATACCTGCTCACCCTGGATGCTCAGTATGATTTTTTGGCTCAGCACCACCGTCAGATGATTGCCCAAGCAGAAGATGCAGAGAAGCTCAACCGTAAGCTCCATGTGGATCTCACCTCAGCTCAAGCCCGTGTAGCTGCCTTGGAAAGTCGTGAAGTCATTGCTGTCGAAGCCCTAAAGAAAGCCAAGGATGAGCATATCCAGAAGCTGATGGAGGCCTACTTGGTAACCCGTAACCAACATAGAGCCCTACGGATCCAAGAGCCTATTTCATCAAACCCAGTTCAACCCATGAGAGCTAAAGATCCCCAGATTCTTGAAGGTCGCCCAGTCTCTACCAGAGGAGAAAAGAAGGCTTGGGAACTACCGAAAGGAGCCATAGTCTTGGAAGGAATTTCAGTCTTCCCTCAGGCTATGGATAAGCAAGAGCACCCTGAATCCTCCCAAGATCCCCCGCCAGAGTTGTTTGAGCCCCTCACCTTGAAGAAGATTCCAGCACCATCCCGTGAGATCAAGGAAGAAGCTACAAGCACCCCGCCAGCACCGCCGCTCTCTCAGGAGCTACAAGAGCCAGTCCAGCTTGAAGAAGAGTTCGACCCAGTCCTTCCATCTCAGTTGCCGCCAGAAGAAGTCATCAACATCAGCTCCCTCTTGACCAATCCAGGAGATGCCTCAGATTGAAGTTGTGCGCCAGCCTTGCCAGAAGAGAAGTTGTCTGGTCTGAAGTTAGTTATGCCCAGTCCTCTGCATAAATTGGGTAGTGAAGTTTTTATTCACTTTGGCTAGAGCCCTGCATGTATGAGAGGTAACCGTGTAGCCTCGTGTTTTGCAAAACTCTAATTGTGTAGCCCCCTAGGGCATTTCAAAATGAATTTCGCTTGATGTTTTCTCCTCTTTTGAGTGCATATGTAATGCTTTAACGTTAGTGCTCATAAGTCCTATTTAGCATAGTTCCCAGTTCAGGAGCCAAGCAATAGTAGTTATGCTTAGCCCCCGAATCCGAGTAGACTGTGCTTTGGAAAAACTCTATTCTTCCCTTATTCAAGCATTTGATTTGTTTGTGCTTATCATTGCTGAGCTTGTGTGTTTTCTTTGTTTTTAAGAAAGGTTTTCTCTAAAAACATAGATCACAAATTAGAGCTAATCCTCATCTTATGCTTCCATTCTCCCCTTAACCCATCTCAAGAGAAAAGTGTCTTACCCAAGAAGATATCGGGAAGCTTACCCTTGAAGCCTGGAATAAGCTACAGAAGAAACCTATCTAGCCGCTCAGTCAAAAGGACCGACCGTGAGAATCAAAGCACTGCACCCGAGTCAAAGTGAGCAAGGAAAAGCGAACAGAAGAAGTTATTACCATACAGAGAGGCAAAGATTCTTGGAACCAGAGACCACAAACATCAGGGTCATTGACCCCACCACCCACCCGTGCCCCCCGCACGCGTGCCCGCCTCCATGCGCACTACCGCCGCACCCCTTTGCAGCGCACCCACCGCCATCACCACCATCAACACCATCCCCCCTCTGTCGCACTTGCTGCCTCGTATCACCTGCTCCATCACCACCACTCCACACCCCGAGCACCCCCACTCGCCTATAAAACCCCCCACCAGCTCCCTCAATCCCCATCTCGCTCAGAGCAAAGCACACTCCCGATAAAAATCCCCTCTGCCAAATCACAAGCAACTCCATTTGCCACTCCCTCGCCACTAAGATCAGAATGCTTGGTGATTCTTAGGTTGAAGACTATTGTGCATGGTTCACAATCTTTGGTTTCCTCCTCTGTATGATGGTAATACTCTGATAGAATCCTCCAGTGGGAAGAGCAAAGAGAAAGAAAGAGGCAGTGAAAAGTGAAAGGAAAATAATGAAGAGAAGATAAGAAGAAGGTTCTCCCAGAATCAACCCTGTGACAGTCATCTCTCCGCAGCCTGCTCAAACAGCAACATCAGAAGAAGGCCCCGTAACACCCGTGTTATGAGGTACTTCAAGGAGTTCAAATCCCTAAGATTCAAGAGTTCTATCCTCATTCTTTTTAAGTGGGGTAGTATTCCAGTAAGGTTCCTGCTATGCAGAAAAAGAAGAAGGCCTGTAGCAAGCTTGTGGAGGACCAAATCTTCAAAGCATATAAGTTTCTGGATGAGAAGTGGTCACCCAAGTTCTGTTGATGAAGCACCAGAAGACCAATCAAGGAAGGAATCCATGTGGGAGTTCGCAAGAGAAAGGTTTGTGTGTTGGCATCGTTGCTTCTTCAATAAGCTAGCTGTCAAGAGAAAGCTGAAGCCTGAAGATGATCTTTGAGTAGCCAGAATCAGCGGTTGCAATCAGCAACCGGATGCTCCTCAAAGGCCAGATTTTGTTGAAGCTCCATCTCCTTGAAGAGTCTACAAAGTGAAGATATGTAGCTGAAGTAAAGCTATACCCATAACCCTTCTAAGCCGAATGTTGCGGACGAGATTCATTTTAAGTGGGGTAGATCTGTAGCATCCCAAAAATTCAAATCTTGAAATTTTCTCAAACTTGCTCTAAATTCAAAATGAATTTTAAATTTTGTTTCAAAATGTTTGTTTGCGAGTTGATATCAACAAATAAAATATAGTGGTCTATATTCTCTCCAAAATCCTCCTCAAAATATCCTACAAATATTTCCCTAGTGATCCCCCTTAAATTCTTTCCAGAAATATTGCCAAGTTATTTCCCCAGTAATCCCCCTCAAGTTCTTTCCAGAAATACTGCCCAAATATTCCACTAATATATCTCCAAATATTTTCCTCCTGAGAAATACCTTCAGAATCATTTTTCAAGTCCTTACAAATATTTTCTTCGTAACTTTCCTCATGCTCATACATATACGTATGCCTCTGGTGTTATACGGTGAGCTCTACAAGCTAATTACACTCATATAAGACAAATTCATGCTAATCTCCCACTAATCCTCTCATCCCTCCCACTAATCCCCCCACCGTGGCTATAAATAGAGGGGCAAGGGCCTCCTCTCATCCCACCCCAAGCCATTTCATGGCAACTCTCCCCCCCCCCCCACACACACACACATGCCCATCCACTTCCCACACAAGCACACACTAGCACAAGGATCGTTCAGTTGTTCTTCGATCATTCGTCCCCCTGTTCTTAGTTTGTTCGTTCGTTCGTCCGATCGTTCGATCGTTCATGGTTCGTTCGTCCGTTCGTCCGATCGTTCGATCGTTCGTCCGTTCGTTCGTCCAAATAATCTTTTTCCTACTGTTATGCTGCCGAAATTCCGATCGTTCGTTCGTTCGATCATTCGATCGTTCGTCCGTTCGTTCATATTTCCTATTCCTCGTTCATCGTTCGTTCATAGTCCCTATTCATCGTTCTTCCAGATAATCTTTGTCCTGTCGTTATGCTGCCAAAATTCCGATCGTTCGTTCGTTCGATCATTCGATCGTTCATCGTTCGTTCATAGTTCCTATTCATCATTCGTTCATAGTTCCTATTCATCATTCATCGTCCCTATTCATCGTTCTTCCAAATAATCTTTATCCTGCCGTTATGCTGCCGAAATTCCGATCGTTCGTTCGTCCGATCATTCGATCGTTCGTCTGTTCGTTCATAGTTCCTATTCATCATTCATCGTTCGTTCATCGTCACTATTCATCGTTCGTTCATATGGACTATTCACCATCACTATTCACCATTATTATTCACCGTTACTATTCATCATCGTTACTATTTATCGACACTATTCACCATCGTTACTATTCACCGACACTATTCGTCATCGTTACTATTTATTGTTACTATTCATCGATGATATCTATGGTAACTTTTTCGTCGTCACTATTCATTATTACTATTCATTGTTACTATTCATCGATCATCCGATCAACCCAAATTTCAACTACTCATCCATCATGTTGTCCAGTCCACCTAAGACCAGCCGAACCCATATTCCAGTCATACGAACTCCGGTGACTGTGATTTTCCTTCCAGTAGGGAACTCCCCAACTGGTCATCCATCCCAGGTTTCTCCAAGTTGAGCACGCTTAACTTTGAGATTCCTTCGAACCAGTCTCCCAAACTCAGATTCCAATAATTCTCGTTTATGAATTCTTATCAAGTTATTCCCTATCCAACCATGTCATCCCTTAAGCATGGTTCATATTCCAGAAAACTCCCAAAATACTCTTGTCCCATATTCTGCCTATAACTCTCCTGTTCATACTAAGTCAGATGATTCATTCGTCACTATTCTCACCAACAGTGAACTTCACTGTGCTACACCACATACACCCAGCTATAAATACACCTAGCTACCCTCTCCCTCTCCACACACACTCAACACCCTCAGCCAAGGCAAACACCCCACCCACTCAGTCACTCCGCTCCGCCGGCTACGTGTATAGTGTCACTTCGCCTCCAGTCCACCCTCCTGGTAAGCACCTCCGCTCCACCACTAGTAGTATCTCAACACCACATGACACAGATTCTACTCAAGACTCTACCCATCCATATATCGCTATTCTGACCACTATACTAAATATTTGTTGGTATACTTGCTGGTTTGTATGTTTGCTTGTTCATGTTGCATAGTTATCGGAGCGTTCGTGCCGTCTCGTGGAGGCCAGATCTGTAAGTCTACGCCAGACAGTGGAGCTAGAAGCCAGTTCCGCGAGCTCCCCTTCCCCCTTCGTCGGATAAGCACGACAAGCTCACTGGATCCCTTTGATGCATAAATTACCTATGATTTTTCAACCACAACTCTCAGCCTGTTATTTTATGCATGATATGATTTTGAGACAAGTTATTATGGCCACCCAGCCGCTTGCCGCAATCAATCCTTGATATATTTGTTACAAATGATTTGAGAAAAGGTGTGAGATTTCAAAAGAAAATGCTTTTCAAAATGTGTATGATGAAGGGTTTTCACCCTTATCACCTTTGAGTAGGGATGATCAGGGACTCCCTGGTTTAGGGGAGGGCCTAAGGTGATGGCTCAGCTGGTTTAGGTGTGAGCAGAAGGATTGTCCCCTCATATAAGGACTAGTTTGTCATCCTTCACTACCTGTACTCATGATAAGTACAACCACTTGAGACTGTACGGGCAGTCACTCAATCTGAACTCGTACGGTCCAAACCCCAAGGGTATGAAGGCTGGGGAGCACCGAGAGGATAAGTAGGGGAATGTTTTGTCCGGTTTGGGCATGGCGGTGGCCTGACTCCTTCTGGTGTAACCGTTAAGGTAAGGACGTGCGAGGAAAGAAAGAGATTCGGCATTCGGATCTCACGACGGTGAGATCGCAGAAACCGGACTAGTAGGTAAAGTGTACCCCTCTGCGCAGAGTTTCAAACCTATTCGAATAGTCTGTGTCCACAGGAATGGATGAGTCTGGTGTGGTATGGCAATTAGTGTTTTGTTTTTAAAAAAATGGTGCGTTTGGGAAAAGTGGTTTTTAAAAGGTCCGGCGGTTGAGCCGTGCGCTTTGGTGGACGAAAAGTCCAGTAGCTGTTTTTAAAAATGAAAACCAGTGGAAAACTGTTGAGCTACCTGGATGGTTTAGTCCAGGGGATTTTGTTCTATACTAAAAAACTTCCTGCTCCTTTGGGAGAGGATGCGCTTTGCAAAATACAAAATGTTTTATAAAACAACCCTGCATAAAATATTGCTATTTCTACAAAATATCCTGAGCTCCACATATTCCATGCATTATATCTGATTTCCCCATTCCGCGGGTGAAGGTGGGCTGCTGAGTACGTTTGTACTCACCCTTGCCTATTTGTTGTTTTTCAGAAAAAGGAGATCGAGTAAGAGTTACGCCTGTTCCCAACCTTGCCTGTGGCTGTTGGACCACTGATTTGCTTCACTGCGTATATCGGGCTGCTTCAGCCCCACTCTGATGATATGTCCCGCGTTGTGGACCAACTCTTAAAGTTGATCGCCACCTTTATAGGTTTGTCTCGTTTAAGCAGATCTAGAATCATCTATTGTATAAATGTGTTTACTAGCCTCCTAGGACTAGTAATTGTAACACATTTGAGTCCCAGAGGATCTGGGGCGCTACATAAATCCCCCACAGTAACATGCTTCATAATTACTCGCTTTGTCTATAATTCTGTCTTTCTTACCATGTGTTTCTAACTCAGATGGTTAATACCAGGAAGGGAGGAGGAATTGATCTATCCCCCAACCCATTCAACCGGAGGGTACTTAGACAGCAACAACAACAAGTAGAGATGAATCCTCCAAATCCTCCACTAGCCAGAACTGATCCAACAGTTACAGTTCAAATGCGGATAATGCAACAGAATGATGATACTATGGTAGATATGCAAGCACAAATGCGACAGGAGCGTCAGGAGATGCGGCAAGAGAGAGAAGAGATGTGCCAAGAGCGAAGGGCGCAACAGCAGCAAGCACCACTGCCACCACCACCACCACTTCCACCCCGGGACAAGCACCGGGAATTTATGAGCCACAAGCCGCCTACCTTCACCAGCTCTCCAGATCCTCCACATGCCGATGACTGGTTGAAGTCATTGGAGAAGATGCTGAATATTGCACAATGTTCTAATCGAGAGAAGATTTTATATGCTTCTGGTCATCTGACTGGTCCTGCTGCTGATTGGTAGGATTCCTACACTGCTGTCCACGATGTTGTTGATACTATCACATGGGCGGAATGTGCTACTTAGTTCAGAAATTATCATATACATGTTGGATTGATGAAGACCAAGAAGAAGGAATTTTTGTCGCTGAAGCAGGGGAGCATGTCAGTCAGCGAGTACCGCAACAGATTCATTCAGCTCTCAATATATGCACCTGATGAAGTGGTTGAAGATGAGAGGAAGCAAGAACACTTCATTGAAGGACTCAATGGGCCACTATAGTATGCAATGGTTGCTCATACATTACCGTTGTTTTAGAGGCTACTCGACAAGGCCCTAGCTATTGAACACAAGCATGTTCAGCTGGGGGACATAAAGTGGAAGGCAATATCCCAATGTCAGGGGAGCAGTAGCGTTTGTCCTCGCTATGTTCCACCCTAGGGTACACCGGTTCGCACTGGAGGAGGTCAGCGCCCAGCTCAGTACACACCATAGGGGACTCCACTGACTCGTCAGGCTACCCCTACTGGCACCCCGATGAAATTCTCAGGACAGAGTGCTGGTACCACATGCTACAAGTGTGGTAAGACAGGGCATTATGCTAATGTTTGTCTGCAGAGGATTGCTACTACACCCGTGCAGAACAAGCAGTAGACTCTAGGATCTGGCAAGGGATTCACTATTGTCAAGGTTAATCAAGTCAGCCCTAATGCTACTGCTGAAGGAGCTGACATCGCACTTGGTATGTTTTATATTAATGCAATTCCTGCAGCAATATTATTTGATTCTGGTGCTACACATTCATTTATGTCTGCTCGATATGCCAACACAAATGAGTTACCACTGCAAAATATGAAAACACCAATGGTAGTAATTACACCTAAAGGGTCTATTGAGGCAAATTCTATGACACATAGATTAGCATTGACAATTATGGACAATTTTGGGCTACCCCTATAATATTAAAGGAAAGCAGTGTAGATCTGATCCTTGGTATGTCATGGTTAAGAAAGGCAAAGGTCGTTATACATTGTGCTAGGGGTACTGTAGAACTCACCAGCTCTAAAGGAGAAAGATTTGAAGTTGAAATTACAGTAACTGCTTCTACCAAACCTGTCGTATTTCTAGTAGATGAGAAGTTTGTTGGCGACAACATCCGTGTGGTTAGGGATTTTCCCGATGTCTTTCCAGAGGAGTTACCAGGGATGCCACCAGATAGGGAAGTTGAGTTTGTCATTGATCTCTTACCTGGGACTGCTCCTATTTCTAAATGGCCATACAGGATGTCCATAGAAGAACTAAAAGAACTTAAGAAGTAGTTAACGGAGCTACAGGAGGCTGGGTACATTCGACCGAGTTCCTCACCTTGGGGAGCGTCGGTTCTGTTTGTACAGAAGAAGGATGGATCACAACGGATATGTGTGGATTATAGATCCCTTAATGATGTTACTGTGAAGAACAAGTATCCGTTACCCTGCATTGAAGATTTATTTGATCAGATGAGAGGTGCAAGGGTATTATCAAAGATTGATCTTCGATCGGGTTATCACCAAATGAAGATTAGGCCATCTGATATTCCCAAGACGGCTTTCTCAACCCGATATGGTTTATACGAATTCACAGTTATGTCATTTGGACTAACAAATGCACCAACCTATTTTATGAATCTGATGAATAAGGTGTTCATGGAATATCTTAACAGATTCGTCGTGGTATTCATCGACGATATTCTTATTTATTCCAAGAGTGATAGTGATAACGAGGAACATCTGAGATTGGTGCTACAAAAGCTACAGGATAATCAACTTTACGCCAAGTACAGCAAATGCGAATTCTGGATTGACGAAGTGCCATTCCTTGGACACATCATCTCTAATGGTGGAATCTCAGTGGATCCTGCTAAAGTCAGGGAGATAGAGGCGTGGAGCACACCCAGTACAGTTACTGAAGTCCAGAGTTTCTTGGGACTTGTAGGCTATTATCGACGATTTATTGAAGGGTTCTCCAAGATTGCAAAGCCTATGACCTCACTTCTAGAGAAGGAGAGAGAGTTTAAGTGGGACTAGAAGTGCCAAGATAGCTTTAATCAATTGAAGTTGAGATTGATGTCACCCCTAGTGTTGGTTATGCCAGATCTACAGAAGGGATTTGATATCTATTGTGATGTGTGCGGCCAAGGCTTGGGATGTGTTCTTATGCAAGAAGGACACGTGATTGCCTACGCATCTCGTCAGTTACGGAAACATGAGTTGAACTACCCTACTCATGACTTAGAACTGGCAGCCGTAGTACATGCGCTCAAAATATGGAGACATTATATTATGGGAACCAAGTGCCAAGTGTACACCGATCACAAGAGTTTGAAGTACATATTCACTCAGAAGGATCTCAACCTTAGGCAACGCCGATGGTTGGAACTCATAAAGGATTATGATTTGGAGATTCACTATCGCCCGGGCAAGGCAAATCTAGTTGCGGATGCCTTGAGTTGGAAAGAACATGTCCATTCAGCTATTGTTGCCCAACTACCTGATGAGATTGTTGAGGATTTCAGGAGACTCAACTTGGGAATTGTTGCACACACTGAAGGAGTCACTATTGATGTGGAACCTACCTTGGAGCAAGAAATTCGCAAGGGTTGGATTGGTGATGCTAAAATCCAAGAGATCAAGGATCTGATTACTGAAGGTAGAGGTCCAGAATTCACGGAGGATGAGCAAGGCATAGTATGGTTCAAGAACTGAATGTGTTCCTGATATTGATAGCCTTCGTGAGACTATATTGAAGGAAGCCCATGACTCTGACTATTCTATTCATCCTGGTAGCACTAAGATGTATCAGGATTTGAAGCAGAAGTACTGGTGGTATGGGCTGAAAAGAGATGTGGCTGCACACGTGGCTATGTGTGATGTGTGTCAAAGAGTCAAAGCTAAACACCAAAGACCAGCTGGACTATTGCACCCATTAAAAATACCCGAATGGAAGTGGGAAGAGATTGGTATGGATTTCATTGTTGGGTTGCCTCGCACCTCAAAAGGATATGATTCCATATGGCTGATTGTGGATAGAGTAACCAAAGTGGCTCATTTCATTTCGGTCAAGACCACTTATAAGGGATCTCAGTTCGCAGAATTGTATATGGCTCGAATTGTGTGTTTACATGGTGTACCAAAGAAGATCGTTTCTGATAGAGGTTCACAGTTTACCTCCAGATTTTGGAAAAGCTTTCATGAGAATATGGATACGAAGTTGAGTTTCAGTTTGGCCTATCATCCTGAGACTGATGGCCATATTGAAAGGACTAATCAAGTACTTGAGGATATGTTGAGAGCTTGTGCCCTTCAGCATGGTGGTAGTTGGGACAAGAGTCTACCATATGCTGAATTCTCCTATAATAATAGTTACCAGACCAGTCTGAAGATGTCACCATTTGAGGCTTTATATGACAGGAAGTGCAGGACTCCTCTATACTAGGATCATATTGGAGAAAGGTAGTTCTTTAGGCCTGAACTTATTCAAGAGGCAGAAGAACAAGTTCATATAATTCGGGAAAACTTGAGGATAGCTCAGACCAGGCAAAAGAGCTATGCTGATAATCGAAGAAGACCACTGGAGTTTGAGGAAGGTGATCATGTGTACCTCAAGGCGTCACCACTTCGTGGAATGAGGAGATTCAAAGTTAAAGGCAAATTATCCCCTTGCTTTATTGGACCCTTCAGAATCTTTAGGCGAGTTGGGGAGATGGCATACCAACTCGAGCTACCTAATCATCTATCTGATGTGCATGATGTATTCCATGTATCTCAACTTAAGAAGTGTCTCCATGTACCTGAAGAACAGTTACTAATGGAAGAACTCAATGTGGAGGGTGATTTGACTTATACAGAGTATCCTATTAAGATTCTTGATACTTTGACTCGAGTTACAAGAAATAAAGTGATAAAGATGTGCAAGGTACAATGGAGTCACCATGGAGAAGATGAAGCTACTTGGGAGAGAGAAGAAGAGCTTCGAATAGAATTTCCCCATCTTTTCCCTAGTCCTTCATAAATCTCGAGGACGAGATTCTTGTTAAGGGGGGTAGGATTTGTAATACCCAATTTGTAAGAAAATATTAAAGGAGAAATTATTTCCTTTATATATATGTGTTACCTCTATTTACCATCACATGTGAAAATCTCATTTAAAAACAAATAGTTAATAAAGGACATGCCACTAAATTGTGCATCATGATGGAGTTTTGCTTGTTTGTGCACTTGATACTAAAATAATAACAATAGAAATATAATAATGAGGTGGAAAATTTGAATTTAAACCAAAGGTGCACTTTAGGGAATTGAGAAAAATGTAAAGAAAATAGGGAATAAATATTATAAATAAATAAATTTATCACATTTTGGGCATGTCCAAATTGTACTCTTAATCTGAGGATAATTTACCACAGGGTTGAATTTGAAATTTGAATTCAAAATGAGAAGGAAAAACAAATCAGAAAATAAAAAGAAAATAAAAAAGAAAGCTTACCTGGGTCCTAAACCCTCACCTCGGCCCATTATCCCACCTCTCTTTCCTCTACGTAGCCCATTTGTGCGAGCTCGGCGAGACCGCGCCATCCGCGCTGACGCGTCGCTGACACGGTGGGACCCGCTTGTAGGTCGCTCCGCGTGCACCACTGCACTCTTGATAGATGGAGCCGCTCGTGCCGCCACTCCACAACTCGCACAGACCCGAGCCCACAGGTGTTCGCTGACCGTCTGGGCCCGCCCACTAGAGCAAGTCCTCGCGCACATGGCAGACTCGCCGTAACCGCCACGCGGACAGCTCGGGCACGATGCGCAGCACCCCCTTCTCCGAACCCACTCGTTTGAGGCCATAAAAGGCTGGACCGACGTCTTCATCTCCCCTTTCCTTCACTGCCTAGCTCCAGCCACCAAAACATCGACGTACGTGGGGAAAATGGGCCGCCGCCGTCGAACAAGGGGACGGAGGGCACTCGAGGGCATACTAGTGTTGCGCTGTGTCTCCTAGAAGCTTCTGTGACAGCTGATTCCGCTGTTGGTGTCGCTACGCCGGTCGAATTGATCATCGGAGCCGTGCGCCGCCGTAGATCTGCCTCGGCGCGTGGGCAAGTGTCGTTCCGCTTCGACTCCGGTAAAGACCCCGCTCATGTGTTCATAAGGTTCCTCGCATTATGTTGGATCGACTTAGAGTCTCGATAAGGCGCCAGGGCGGTGGTATTTGCACACCGAGGAAGGCGCCACCATGAGGGCATGGCCACCACCGTCACCCGGCCTCAGGGTAGAAGACGAGATCTATGTCGTCCGATCTGGATTGAAAGGCGTAGATTAGATCGGAAGATAACGTGTCGTCCAATTAAATTGTGTCCGTGGATATAAGATCCGATGACTACGAGTGAATCGGCTTAATTTAAATCTGTGTCGTAGGAGATGGATCGGAGGGTCTAGAGCGCGTACTGTTTCAAATGAGGGAGGATCTAATCCTGACGGCTGAATAAGGATGGGATGGTCAGGGTTAACTGTGACCTGTTCGCCGCGCTTATTTACAACAGGGTCCCTATGTTTAGTTGAATTAGAACCCGTCGTCCATGCGGTAGCGATATGAGTCTTAGGAATTCTTGCGCTGGAGCCCCTGGTCTTCCTAGTAATTGACGCGCAATCCAGATAGTTGAGTTAACACAGAAATTAAATTAGAAACCGATTTTTAGTGTAAAAATAATTGCCAAAACTTATTTAATCCCTAGAAAATTCATATTTAGTCCATATTGATCCATTCCGATTCCTATAATTTTGTAGTAATACTGTTCATCACATAGTGTCTCTATTTTGACATGAAAATAGTATTAAAATTGATCTCTTAATTAATTTGGTACCAAACACATGAAACCTTTGGAAATTCATAACTTAAAATCCATAACTCCAAAATTAGTGATTCTTTTTCCTATGATCTTATTTTAATGTATAGATTATTAATATGTATTTTGTATATATGTTTGGTGTGATGTTAATTTCTCCTTTATATTATGCTTCTTTGTATTGTGGTGAGTAGAAGAGCCAGTGGTTGAGGATCCCTGTGTTCAGCAGGTAGAAGTTGATGAGCAGGAGCTCATTGAAGGCAAGTTTTGTCCTTGACCACTTTTTACCCAATAATGTTCTTGATTATCACTTATCAATGCATAGGTTTAATTTTGATGGGACCCAATAGGTCACCCTAGACTGGTTATCCTTTTACCTTGTTTACCCCTGAATCATTTGGGTAGTTTTGCTATTGCTCTATATGGTTTTGAGTTTAATGCTACATTATGTGCATGTTCCAATTATTCTGTTATTTTATTTATTATTCATGTTAAGATTATTATTATTAATTGGAACATGGAGCTTAACTTGAGAAACACGTGCCACCACAAGGGTGGAATGGGACGCCCTTAGCTGACTAACTAGGAGAGCTAGTGGAGGACTACCTACCTGATAGAGGCAAGGGCAGTAGGGGAGTAGGCGTGTAGGGAGGTTCCCGGGTTGATTTTGCTGCGATGGCGGTCAGACGGGGGATTCCTGCATTGCTCTTCCTAGAAACTGTAGCGGGTTTTTTGAAGCTAGTGGAACTAGGTAAAGGCCTCGTAGTGTTGCTCTGCCTCGCTTCCTTGGTAGAGGTGTATGGGAGTCACGATCCCTTGGCAGATGGGTGACATGACTTGTGGGTACAGGGTACAACCTCTCCAGAGTGTAAAACTGGTATACTAGTCGTGCTCGCGGTCATGAGCTGCTCATGACTCTCGCATGATTAAATTATGGAACTAAATTTAATTTGTCATTTGCATTCCATGGGATTTATTATTAATTTTGTTTAATTATTCTTGTTATGGTTTGGTATTCACTTATGTTTAGTAACTGCTAATAAAATTTGATCAACTTCTTAAAAGCAATGCTCAGCTTTAACCCCTATTGTTGATCAGCCTTACACATCACATGAACTCCCACCTTTGGTGAGTTCATGCACATTATTCCCCACGACTTGTTGAGCTATGATCTTTTGTGGGCTCACACTTGCGATATATAACCCCCCCCCCCCTAGGAGAAGAACAGGTGGCCCAGGAGGAGCCGCACAGCGAGGAGTTCGACTTGATCTAGGTGGCGTCTCCCAGTCGACTTTAGGGTGCCAAGGATGGAATTTAGTTCGCTTTATATTTATCTTTTATTTTGTAAGACTTCCGCTATGTAATAAATACTTTTATGATATTGTGACATTTATCTCTATACACTCTGTTATTATATGTGCTGTCTTCTTTGGCGTATATATGAGATGCACCCGGCTTTATCCCTTAAATCCGGGTGTGACAGGACGAAGGCATCAAGCATGAGTTCTCTGCTCCCTATACACCACAATGAAATGGTGTAGTAGAGAGGAAGAACAGGACACTCATTGACATGGAAAGAACAATGCTTGGGGAATACAAGATGCCTGAGCGGTTTTGGTCAGAAGATGTAAATACAGCTTGCCTTGCCATAAACCGACTCTATCTTCATCGCCTCCTCAAGAAGACACCTTATGAGCTCTTAACCAGTAACAAACCCAATGTTTCCTATTTTTGTGTATTTGGGAGCAAATGCTAGATCTTGGTAAAGAAAGGTAGACATTCAAAATTTGCTCCCAAAGCTATAAAAGGGTTTTTACTAGGTTACGATTCAAATACAAAGGCGTATAGGATCTTCAATAAATCATCCGGATTAGTTGAAGTCTCGAGCGACGTTGTATTTGATGAGACTAATGGCTCTCCAAGAGAGCAAGTTGATCTTGATGATGTAGATGAGGATGAGGTTCCAACGGCCGCTATGCGAACAATGGCGATAGGTGATGTGCGACCGCAGGAACACCAAGATCAAGACCAACCATCTTCCTCAACACTGGTGCATCCCCCAACTCAAGATGAGGAACATGTACCTCAAGATGAAGGCATGGATCAAGGGGGAGCACATGGAGAACATGATAAGGAGGAAGAAGCACAACAAGCTCCTCCAACTCAAGTCCGGGTGACAATTCAAAGGAATCATCCAGTGGATCATATTTTAGGTGATATCAGCAAGGGAGTAACTACTCGCTCACGTTTAGCTAACTTTTGTGAAGATTACTCGTTTGTTTCTTCTATTGGGCCTTTCAGGGTAGAAGAAGCCTTGCAGGATCCGGACTGGGTTTTGACCAAGCTGGAAGAGCTCAACAACTTCAAGAGAAATGAAGTGTGGAGAGCCACGTACGAAGCAAAATGTTGTGGGAACCAAGTGGGTGTTCCACAACAAGCAAGATGAACATGGTGTGGTGACAAGGAACAAGGCTCGACTTGTAGCAAAAGGTTATGCCCAAGTCACAGGTTTGGATTTTAAGGAGACTTTTGCTCCTGTAGCTAGGCTAGAATCAATTCGCATATTATTGGCCTATGTTGTTTACCACTCGTTTAAGTTGTTTCAAATGGACGTGAAGAGCGCCTTCCTCAATGGACCAATCAAGGAGGGAGTATATGTGGAACAACCCCTTGGCTTCGAGGATGACAGGTATCCTGACCATGTCTACAGGCTCTCTAAGGTGCTCTATGGACTTAAGCAAGCCCCAAGAGCATGGTATGAATGCCTTAGAGATTTTCTTATTTCTAACGCTTTCAAGGTTGGGAAAGCTGATCCTACTCTCTTTACTAAGACTTGTAATGGTGATTTGTTTATATGCCAAATATATGTCGATGACATAATAGTTGGTTCTACTAATCAAAAGTCTTGTGAGGAGTTTAGCAGGGTGATGATGCAAAAATTCGAGATGTCTATGATGGGCGAGTTGAACTACTTCCTTGGATTCCAATTGAAGCAACTCAACGAAGGGACCTTCATCTCCCAAACGAAGTACACCCAAGACTTACTCAAGAGGTTTGGGATGAAGGATGCAAAGCCCGCAAAGACACCGATGGGAACGGAGGGACACTTGGACCTCAACAAAGGAGGTAAGTCCATTGATCAAAAGGCATACCGGTCTATGTGTAACACCTCAAAACCATCAGCTAAAAATCATGCATTTAGATTATTAGTGATAAACATAGTAATGAATTTTTCTTCAAGTGTTTGATCTTATTTACCTTTAGAATAATTTTTGTTTGCTCACATTTGATTAATGATTGTTATTGTGGAATTTCTTTTATATTGAAAACACAATTAATTAATATGAGCACTTTGGTCCAAAAATAAATTCTTTAATGGTAATATTTTTGGTATAATTATTATGATTTTTTAGAAATATTTAAAAATATATTATTTATATTTTTGGGGAAATAGGGATAAAAAACGAAACCCTAGCCGACCGGTTGAACCAGCCCAGCCCAAACCGACCTCCTTCCTCCCTCTCTCACCGACACGCGAGCCCCACCCATGGGTCTTCTCCCTCCTCAGGCCGTCGCACCAGGTGCGCGCGCCCGCGCCACCTTGGCCGAGCGCCGCAGCCGTGCTCTGGCCACGCCCAGCTAGCCGAGCCACCCTAGCTGAGCAGCCCAACCATCCGCGCCCATAACCATCGTTCATTCCCCTTCCTCTCCCCCCCCCCACTTTCTCTCACCTTCAATGGAATAACAGACGCCATTAATGGCCAATTTAAGGAGCCATCGGTGCCCCTTCTCCTCCCTTAGAGCCCCTTCCCTTTCCCCTCTCTCTATAATTAGATCGGCCAAGCTCTGCTCTTCCCTTCACCCGAATTCACCCAGCGCTCCTCTCTCCCTGCCCGCGTCCGCGCTCTGCTCATCAGAAACTCGCCCACGCCACCGTTCTGTAATACTCAAAATTGTATACAAGGAATATATAGAGGTCTTCTTATTTTGTATGCCATATTTTCATCATAAACGAGCATACCTATAATTAGGAGATAAGAATTAAAACAAATGATAAAAAATGGAATATGCACCATATTGGAGTTTTTGTTTGTGCACTTAATAAAATCATAACATGGATAAAAATATAAAAAAATGAGTTGAAAATTGGATTAAAACATAAATTGAGTTTGGAATTTAAAAGGGTAAAGGAGAAAGAATATAAATATAAAGGAAATTTATATATTTCCAAAATTAGTATTTTTAAAGTCACAACATACTTTGAGGATAGTTGGCACAAGATTTGAATTTAAATTTTAAGTTAAAGTGGAATTTGGGAATGAAGAAAATAAAAAGAAAATAGAAAGAAAAGAAAAGAGTAAAATGCTACATGGGCTGTCCAGCCTTACTTCTCGGCCCAGTCGGCATTTCCTCCCCACGGCCCAACTCTTCTTCCCACCGTGCGCGCTCCGACGACTGACATGCGGGCCCCGCCCATCACTCTCTCAGCGTGTGAGCTCTACTGTGGCCTAGCGCCGACACGAGGGCCCCACAGGCCAGTCACCCACTCGCGCTCGCCTCACCATCTCACCGACGTGTGGGCCGGTTTTGTCAGCGCCTTTCCCCCCTCCTTCGCAACGGCTGGCGCGGAAGTCGCCGCCATTGCCGAGGTCATGGGTGACCTTCCCCTCCGCTCGGACCTGGACTCCAGGGGATAAAAGGAAGCCTCCGTGACCCGTTCTTCCCCTACTAACTTCTCGCCCCTCTCGCGCCCGCAATTCGTTGAAAAGCCACCGCTGCTACCGCCGCCACGAGCTCGGTTCTGGCCGTCGTCATCGTCCGGCAACTATACGGGTGTGCGCGCCTCAGAGTTAGGGTCGGAGTGCTTGCGGCGTGGCCCCGGAGGTGATCACGGACTTCCCTACCCTAGAACTCAAGCTGTCTCACCATAATTCCTTGCCGCCGTCGTGCGCATCGCCTAGACCCGCACCGCGCCGTCGCCAGGGGGTCTCTGCGCCTCAATCTCCGGTGAGTAGCCATCCCACTTGATCGCGCGCTAGTAGTGACCAATTAGCGCTAGTAGATTAGGGTCTAGTGCCTGGTATAGCCGGGCAGTGAGTTCGCCGGCGTTTATCGTGGTGACGAGGTGCGCCGCCGCGCTTGGCCGTCGGTGGGGTGAAGACAACCCCTCGGTCGTTCATCTTAGATTTGACGAGGAGGATTAGATCCCGCGCTATGAAACGGTTGTCGTCGATCTGCTCATGGACGGGTCCGATTGGATTACGCGTACCTTTTCGCGCGGTCAGATCTGGACCGTAGGATTGAGATCGTAAGGGCCAAGTTAGATCGTAACTATTTGAATCCGTGTCGTTGATCCCTAATCCAGCGCTCGATATCACATACTGGTTCAAATGGAACCTGGGTCTAATCTGAATCATCTATCTCTGATCGGACCGCCAGAAAGCCCCCATACCCTTTCGGCTAGGAATGTTGCTAAAAAGACCTTCTGTTATTTAAGAATAAACCCGCCATCCTTCATAACAGTTCCCTGAGTCTTAAGAATTCTTACACCGAGGCCCTTGACTTTTCTGGAATTTGAGGCCTAGTCCAGAGAATAGGAAAATCAAATAAATCCAATTAGAAAATACTTTTTAGAGTAAAAATAATAGCAGGAACTTAATTAAATCATAGAAAATTCATACGAGCTCCAAATTGATCCATTCCAGTTTCTAAAATTTTGTAATATTATTGTATATCACCTAGAGTCTCTGGTTTGACATGAAAATAGTAAGAAAATACATTTCTCATTTAATCCTATTTCAAGCACATAAAACCTTTGGAAATTCATATCTTAAAATCTATAACTCCAAAATTTATGATTCATGTTCCTAGGTTCTTATTTTAATGTGTAGATTTTTATTGTGTATTTTATTTACATGTTTGGTGTGATGATAATTTTTGCTATACTATGTATGTATTGTGTTGATGCGAGTAGACGAGCAAACTATTGTGGATCCAGAGGTTCAGCTGGTAGAAGTTGTTGAGCAGGAGCTCATTGAAGGCAAGTTGTGCCCTTGATCACTTACTTTACCCAGCCATGTTCTTATTAATCATAATGATCTGCATAGGTTAATTTTGATGGGATCCTTTAGGTTACCCCAGTTTTGGTTATCTTTATACCTTATTTACTACTGAATATTCTTGGATAGTACTTGCTATTGCTTTATGTGGTTTTGGGTATTGAGATACACTATTCATGATTACACTTCTATTCTCTGTTTATTATTACTGTTAATGGGAACATGGAGCGACCACCCGGGAAAACAGTGCTACCACAAGGGTTTAATGGGACACCCTTGGCTGATTAATGAGGAAAGCTAGTGGATGACTACCTTACCCGAAAGGGGCAAGGGCAGTAGGGGAGTGGTCAGTGTAGGGAGGTCCTGGGGTTGATTTTACTGCGATGGCGGTTAGGCGAGAGATTCCTACACTGGAGCTTCCTATAAACTATAGCGGGTTTTCTAAAGCTAGTGGAACTTTGTAAAGGCCTCGTAGTGTTATCCTGCCTTGCCTCCTCGGTAGAGGTGTATGGGATTGACCGTCTTTTGGCAGATGGGTAACATGACTTGTGGGTAAAGATGTGCAACCTCTGCAGAGTGTAAAACTGGTATATTAGTCATGCTCACGGTCATGAGCAGCTCCGACCCTCACATGATTAATCTATGGAATAAAAACTCAATTTGTCATTTGCATCGCATTGCGATTATTTTATCATTATTTTATTTATTATTACTAAGGTTTGGTATTTACTTACACTTAGTAACTACTAATAAAATTTTGACCAACTTATAAAAGCAATGCTCAGCTCCAGCCTTTATTTTGTTGATCATCCTTACACTTCACTTGAACTCCCACCATTGGTGAGTTCAAGCACATTATTCTCCACAACTTGTTGAGCTATGATCATGTGTGAACTTACTCTTGCTGTCTCACACCCCCCACAGGAGAAGAACAGGTGGTCGAAGAGGAGCCGCCTAACACTGAGGCTTTTGACTTGATCTAGGTGGTGTCTCCCAATCAGCATTGTGGCGCCAGAGAATAATATTTAGTTTGCTTTATATTATCATTTATTTTTGTAAGACTTCCGCTATTTAATAAGTACATTTACGATATTTATGACATTTATATCTATGCACTCTGTTATTATGTGTATTGTTCTTCCTTGGCGCACATATGAGATGCACCCGGCTTTATCCCTTAAATTCGGGTGTGACACGTTCATCGATATCCCTGCGCACCTCGCTGTTCCCTATCCGAGCTCGCCCGGCCTCGTCCGCGACCGCGCCCGAGATAGCCAGACCGTCTGCGTCCCCAACTGAGCCCTAGCCACGACCGCCTCGCCCCTCCCCTCGTCGAACCCCTCTCTGCGCACGAGCACGAGCCCAAGGCAGAAGAAAGCTGTTTTGCATTTTGGACCTTCATTTTTCTATAAATTATTCCTCTATTTTCTGCAGTACAAATGTATTTAAAAGAAGTCCTAAAATCTTACGTGCTACTCCCCGAAGTATACGTTTAATTGTGAATCAACCTCGGCAACAATATTTTGGATATGGACATTGTTTTTATATTTCGAAAATAACTAATTTTACGGTTCATTAACTTTGTACTAGAAACGTTTATGATTAACTTCTCATTTTAGCGCATAAAACAATATTATGTTAGTAGTTGTTTAAGTATAATTTTACTGATATAAGAAATTGAAAGAGGTACTAGGCCACATCTTTTTAGTCAAGTTAAAATATAGATTTTTACTAATCATGATATAAGTATTCATACGTATATCGCTTATTCACTAAGAATAGGTAGAATATCTATTTATATCGAGATAACCATGATTACGTTACTAAAGTCCAAAATTAGTAGCTTACATTAAGTTCTTAGAATATTAATGTTAAGATATTTATAAATAACATTTTAACAATTTATATAATTTCTATTTAGAAAAGAAAGGATAAAACCAAAAGGATATTATTGGTCATAAAGAAAAGATTAATTAGCTATTTATTTCTGTAGAATTTGTTAAGCCATTTCATCTAAACTATGCTGGGTAAAATACTTTCGTAGTCACATGCCCATATAATTTTCACCAATGATAATTCAAAGTGGAAATTTTAGTGGATTAATAAAATAATTATGATTTAGGCATTATTATAAGTATAGTTGCGTGGTATGTGATTGTTCATGTAATGGTGAATGTTACCCATGTAATGGTGTATGTTTATTTATTTGGTGTATGTTTTCTTTTGTATGTACGATATGATAATCGATATTAGAAGCTGGCTGTGTGGTAGACGAACCAAACACGTTCGAAGTCGACCCGTAGGGCACGTTCGAGCAAGGCAAGTGGATTCTCCCTCTACATTTCTATTTGTGCCCAAGTAATGCATATAATAATGTTTACTTTTCAGATATTTGCATAATTTCATGGGATTTGCCTAAATAGGATTTTCTAAGAATTACCAACCCTATTCCTTGATTACCTCGAGATAAACAATATGCTTAGCAATCTGTTCTACCGCTCAACTTGATAATTATTGTTGATCCTTGTTCTCGGATGCTATACATCAAGAACAAAGCAACACAATCGTTAACGATTAGAGACCTTCGTCCTTCGAAGCATTATTTCCCTTGGGATATAATGATCTTTAGATGAAGGTCATGAAGGGCATACCTTCATTATTTCAGTGAGTAAAGATGTGAATAAAGACATACGAAACACCAAAAAGAATATAAATGATCATTCCAAATTATTAGATTATTTATATTCTTTTTCGTAAACATGAACAAACATCAATAATATTTATATTACATTTGTACCTTCGGCTTGACAGAAGGTGGAAAAGCTGGGAGTGACGCCAGAGTGATTACAATTCAGCGTGAACAGTACGGTGGTACTGTTCATCTATTTATAGGCACGGGACACAGCCTAAATAAAATTACATCCATGTCCCTAATAACTAGTTATAAATACAATACAAATTATCATGGGCTATACAATTTTTTCCTCTTTACGTCTGTAACGTCCTTCGCCTTTAGTATGTCACCATGCCGAAGCTCCTTCAATCGTAGCTTCGGCTTACATCTTTATGTCACACCTGCTAGTGTATCGTCCTGCCGAAGGTGTTTTTGCTTAAAGGACCTTCGGCGGAGAAGAAGGCCCCCAACAGTAGCCCCTTCACGGTGCTAGATTGTTTTTTGTAACGAGCTCGATCCGCGAAAAACACGAAGGCTTAGGAATGCCGAAGGTTCGAAAAACACATTCCCTCAGCTCGTTGCCGAGAAACGATTATAATATTCCAGGCGCCGGACGGTCCAACGTTCAGCGAGTGCGAGCAGCCTGGCGGTTCAACTTCCCCCTGCGGCACTATATAAACAGATGGGTTGGTGAGGAGTTACCATAGCATTCATTGTCATTGCACTGTTGTGCTGTTAAAAAACGTAACCATAGCTGAAGCTTTCTGCATTGCGCTCTCAAGCGAGCGCTTCATCATTTGAGATTAGCTTCAGCAAAAAGTGAAAACAAAATGGCCAGAGTGCGATTAACTGCTAGAGTGTCTCGCGAGGGGGACGAGGCCGAGTAACTGAGACGGCACCAATATCAGAGGTGATGAGGCAGTCGGGTCTTGTTGTATCAGAAGAGCATGTTGCCGAAGGTACTCTGACTGCTGAAGCTGAGGGAATCACAGTTGAAGAGGGAAGTGGTAATGAAGACAAAGAAGATTACAGCATCCTGATCCCAGAAAAACCTAGTCACCTTGACTTTGGTAAATCTACTGTAACGGCAAATGATATGGTTATAATGGAAAAATTGGGTTACTTTGGAGAAGCCGAGAGTAAGCTTGTTCGCTTTGCTGGTGAGGAAGTGATTCCAGAGCCGAAGGATGATGAGGTTGTTGTGTTTAAAAGCTTCTTCAGGGCGGGGCTTCGGTTCCCTCTTTATGATATAATAGGAGAGGTTTTAAAGCATTTTGAAATATACCTCTATCAATTGACACCCAATGCAATTGTTGGACTAAGTGTCTACATCTGGGCCCTCCGAAGCCAAGGGATGAGTCCTAATGCTGAAGCTTTATGTCAAGTGCACGAGCTGTATTACCAGACGAAGGCGAGGGCAGATGGCCTTCATGAGAATTTTGGTTGTTACAACTTTGCGTATCGAAAGGATACGAAGGCACCAGTTCTCAGCTACCGTACCAAGTGGCCAACTGGTTGGAAGAGTGAGTGGTTTTATATGAAGACCGACAAGAAAAAGAGAGAGAAGCTAATGACTATGGTGATGAGTCCACTGACTTTAAGTTTCGGAATGACAAGGTCCTTGTGCCATATGCAGCTTGGCTCTCCATGCCAGGTAGCTGAAGTTGAATTTAGAGTTGTGGCGGCCGAAATCAGCACTAGAGATCTAGTGCAAAAATTTTTGGCAAACAGGGTATTCCCGACCTCTAGTGGCTGGGGGATGCCCAAGAAGAAGGATGGGGGTAAAAGCACGAACTTGTTCGGCTCCCCTACCGGTTCAAGTTTGAGAAAGAGTTCAAGAAGCCATGACAAGAGTGGCTGGAAATGATTGAAACTATGAGCAACGAAATCCTTGGTAATTATACTAAGAAGGAGGACCAACTAATGACTGCTGCCTTCGGCACCCGGCCAAAATGAAGGTTGAATCGCGTGATGGACGCGCTAGATTTTGAATATCCGAACTATAAAAGACTTGATAAGGGTGCCGAAGGTTTGAAGAGGAAGAGAATTGTTAGTATCTTAACCAGACAGGCTGCCAGAATGGTTAAAGAGGATGAGAAGATTTCAAAGAAAACAAAATCTGCTCCTGAGCCAAACGCAGCAGTCTCAAAAAAGAGGAAGCCTGAAGTAGCCGGGCCAAAGGTGACTGAGGCAAGAGAAGAAACTCCTTCAACGCCTCCTGCTACTGAAATAGCAGAAATTCTAAAGGTAATGACTGAATCCTTACCCATCAAGCTGCTAAGTCCTCTGGGACCAAAACTAAAGAAACTTTTACAGAAGAAGGATCAAGCCTCGACCATAAAGGAGAAAACTGAAGGTTAGAAGAGACGAAGAATTGTTAATGTTATGCAAGCTATTGAGCAGACACCACCTCTGGCCTCAGCATCCAGAATAGTGCATGTTGGAAGTGTCGAGGCTGAGACCACTGCCGAAGCTAAAACTGCCGCCGAAGCTGAAACTGCTGCTGAAGCTACCAATCTTGTGAGTACAATGTCAGGAATTGACAAACTCCTTTCGGATATGGCTACAGAAGAGACGGCTGCAACTGCAGAGAAGGTTATGCCCGCATTGCCTGACAAAGGAAAAGAGGTTGCTGATGCTGCTTCAAAATAAAAAGATTTTGACCTTCGGTACCTGGTGGGTCAAGAATTGTCCAAGGCTGAGAAAAAGGAGCTAAAGGAATATGGAGTATCATGTGGCTACCAGCCAGGATTCATGCTTTTCGGTGGAATTGACAAAGAAGCCTTGGGATGTATTCACGATCGTGTCGGGGCAAAAATAATCGGCACTCTGTCCAAGAGTGTTGGTTTTTCGAAGCTAGAATCTGATATAAGCGGCTACCGACGGCAACATATCGTCGGTAGCTTGTTTTACTCCAATTTCAAAGTAAAATCTTTTTGCCTAAATTCTTTGTTAGATTTGTGATGGATTAAAATATTCTAAAGTTGACTTGTTTTTGCATAGCATGCTGCTAAGCAAAGCATTAAGAATGCAACAAGACCTCAAAGATAAGAAAAATGAGATCATAATTGAGGGCTTGGAAAGCAAGATTAAGGATTACGAAGCTTCTCTTGAAAAGAAGGACTTCTTGCTTCAAGCAACAGAAGGCTCCTTTATGGAGATTCAAGCTGAAAATGCTAGGTTAAATGAAGAGCTTCTCCAAATTCAAGCAACCTTAAAAGAAAAAACAGAGTGCTTCGAACAAGAGAAGAAGGAATTGCAAGCAAAATATAAAGCTGAAGCTGATAAAAACACGAAGCTGCAGGAATCTCTGAGGGACCTTCGGAACAAATGCTTGGAATTTGCCAGCCGCTGCGTGCAACGGTTAAAAGGAGTCTTCAGCTCAGTTGGGGCCAGTTCTGAAGAAATTGCCCCATCGACTAAAGATATATCAGATACCTTCAAGCACATTAAAAATGAAGTTGATGCACTCGATGAAGTAATAACTGGGCATGGTGACTTATGTGCTCTGTTAGCTTCTCGTGGCACGACTGCTGCATTCTTGAAGGCCGGATGCACGCATGCAGAAATAGTAAATAAGCCAAACTTTACCCTGTCGCCATCAGACTTGATTAATATTCCTAGTGAAGCCCGAAGTATCGGAAATAGATTCGTTACTCAAATTTGGGCTAAAGGCGGATGAGAGTTGGCTGGAGACGAAGCTCGGAAACTGCTTAAACCAGTACGAAACTTATACCTATTGTTTGCCTTGATTTTTATAATCACTTTTACCTTATACCATTGTTTGTCTGTAGGATGGCGGTGCCGAAGGTTAATAATCCAAAGCACAATCCGAAGGTTGCTGGGATGAAGCTTCCTTTTATGCTTTCTTGTATAGAGCTTAGGATATATTTGCATTATTTTTGCAAAAAATTGTAATCGAGAGTTGAACTCAATACTGTATATATTTGTCCATACCTTGTAATATAATTTTACCTTTCCATTCATGTTTGAATTGCTTTGCTGTGGATGAAATCCATGTGACTTTTGAGCCAAAGGCGAAAAGCACCTTCCCTTCTTTTCGTACACAACGAAGTGTTTCCTTGCATAAAATGCTTGTATTCATATTTGACACGAAGCTTCTTCGTGCTCAACGAAGTATTTGCATAAAATGCTTGTATTCATATTATCGTTCGTGCTTCATGTCATGATGATGATGATCCTACGAATGTCTAGTGAATGTCTGTATGAATGCAATGAATGATGTGATGTAATATGCAAATGTATGACCCAAACGCACATGAAGCCATACCCAGACTCTGCATCCCCTTAGGAACGACTTTGGAGTCTCTTCACCTTCTATTTTGGTGGCATTTAAGCTCTGCATCCCCTTAGAAACGACTTTGGAGCTTCTTCACCTTGTATTTCGGTGGTATTTGGCTCTGCATTTCCTTAGGAACGACTTTTGAGCTTCGGGACTTACTCTACGCCCCCTTAGGAACGACTTTTGCAGCTTCGGAACTTACTCTGTGCTCCCTTAGGAACGACTTTTGTAGCTTCGTCATCCTTGGAGTGATTACAACTCTGCATCCCCTTAGGGACGTCTTTTGAGCTTTTCCTTGTTCTCTTTTGCACTCGATGGTGCCGATTCTGATATTATATGTTACATTTTTGGGGGATTTTGGCCCTTGTATTGCATAGGGCTAAATAAGAATGAAAATTACAAACTATGGCCTCGTTAAAAATCTTTCTCCTCTCCTAAAAGGAAAAGGGTGCCATAGGAAAAATAAAAAAGATTACATCAATTACACATAATATCGCTGAAGCTCATCCGCATTCCAAGATCTAGGTATGTCGTTGCCGTCTATATCCTTCAATCTGTAAGAACCGGGCATTGACGAAGATACTACCAGAAAAGGACCTTCCCATTTCAGATGTAGCTTGCCCAATGTGTCTGGGTTGGCTATCCTCCGAAGCACGAAATGGCCTGGCTTGATATTTTTCAATCGAACTTTCCTATCACGCATTTTATTGTTTCGGTCTGATACTTATTGATGTGCTCTATGGCCTGAAGTCTGGTCCCTTCTATAATGTCTTTTGTTATTTGAGAATCAGTTTTGTCCTCCGTTGAAGCTGTGGTTCTTATTGGTCATGTTCTTGCTTCTTCTGGTGTTATTGCTTTGTCACCGAACAAGAGCTTGAAGGGGGTAAAATTGTTGATCTTGAGACAGTAGTGTTGTGGCTCCACACCACTTTGATCAACTCATCTAGCCACTTTCCTCTAGGCTGATTGAAGATTAACTTCATTATTCCTGTCATTATAATTCCATTTGCTCTCTCTACTAACCCATTTGATTCTAGATGCCTTACTGATGCAAAATGTATTCTTGTACCAATTCGGTCACAAAAATCCTTGAACGTTTCAGCATCGAATTGAGTTCCATTGTCGACTGTAATAGCCTTCGGCACACCGAAGCGACAAACAATATTTTGCCAGAAAAAACTTATGGATTGTGGCCAAAGTTATGGTAGCTAGAGGTTTAGCTTCGATCCACTTCGGGAAATATTCCACCGCTACCACAACATATTTTAAATTTCCTTGTGTTGGTGGAAGCGGGCCTAGCAAATCGAGGCCCCATCTTTGCAATGGCCAAGTAGGTTGGATTAATTGTGTTAAAGACGAAGGTTGTTTCTGGTCTCTGGCGCACTTACAATTTTCACATTTCTGGACCAAGTCCGCTGCATCTGAAGCTGCCTTCGGCCAATAAAAACCTTGTCTAAAGACTTTTCCCAGTAGAGGCCTGGATCCGATGTGGGCTTCACATAGTCCTGCATGTATTTCCTTCATTAATTCCTGTCCTTCATTCCTGGAGAGGCATTTAAGTAATGGGGAACAAACTCCATGCTTGTATAACTCCCCCTCAATTATTACATACGGTCTTGTTCTTGCCTCCATTCTCTTATTGTAAGCTTCATCATCTGAAAGGCGGTTACCTTGGAGGAAGGATATTATTTTGGTCCTCCAATCTTCACTATGTACATGTGATATTGTGAGCACTGCTCTCTCCATGAGTTCGACTGAGGGCGCTTTTATTGTTTCAAAAAATACTTCCGAAGGCAAAGGGAGCCTCTGTGCCACTGACTTAGCTAGCAAATCCGCATGCTCATTTCCCCCCTTGGGATATTTTTTACAAAAAAATCCTTCAAAGGAAGCTTCCAATCTTCGGACTGCATCCAAATATTTTTCAAGCTTCGGATCCCTTGCCTTGCTACTTTTATCCACGTGTCTAGAAATAACTTGTGAATCAGTTTTGAGGATTGCCCTTCTTATTCCCATTGTCTTTAGTTTTCGAAGCCCTAAAAGAGGAGCTTTGTACTCAGCAATATCATTTGTGCAACTAAAGTCTAACTTTATTGCATAACATGTTCTGACTTTAGAGGGTGCTACTAGAACAGCAGCTGCTCCTGCATCGAAGGTTCCCCAAGATCTGTCACAGAATACCGTCCAAGCTTCGGCATCTTTTGTTGCTTCTTCTCCATGAGCCCCTGGCGTCCAATCAGTAATGAAATCTGCTAACGCCTGAGATTGAATTGAGGATCTGTGTACATAATCAATGGTAAATTCATTAAGTTCTGTGGCCCATTTTCCAATCCTTCCTGTAGCTTCTCTGTTCCTCATTATGTCTTTCAGGGGTTGTGATGAAGGCACTATTATATGATATGCTTGAAAGTAATGCCGAAGCTTCCTGGAGGCCATCAATACAGCATATAATATGTTCTCCAATTCTGTGTAGTTTTTCTTTGATAAGCTGAGTACTTTGGAGACGAAGTATACCGGTGCTTGTCTTTTTACTTGGCCATCTTGCTTTTCCTGTACAAGTGTCGCACTGACCGCAGCACGGGAAGCAGCCACATACAGAAGTAGCGTTGTTCCTGAGAAGGTGGAGTTAGAGTTGTCAAATCTATCAGATATTGTTTTAACTCTTCAAAGGCTTTCTGTTGAGCCGGACCCCACTGAAAGACTTCGGCTGACTTCAGTATTTCAAAGAATGGTAAATTTCTCTCTGCTGATCTTGATATAAATCTATTCAATGATGCCAGCCTCCTGCCAACCGTTGAACCCCTTCTTTGAATTTGGTGATTCATCCGAAGGATAGCTTCGATCTTGCTTGGATTAGCTTCGATACCCTTTGTTGATACCAAGCAGCCAAGAAACTTGCCCTTCTTCACTCCAAAACACATTTTTATGGGTTCAACTTGAGACCAGCTTGTCTGAAGTTGGCAAACGTCTCTTGCAAATCAGTAACATGATTTTGTTGCTTTGTGCTTTTTACTATGATGTCATCAACATAAATCAGCACATTCCTGCCTATTTGAGAGTGGAGAACCTTGGCAGTCATTCTGCTGAAGCTTCCTCCAGCATTTTTGAGCCCCTCGGGCATCCGAAGGTAGCAATAGATACCACTAGGAGTTATGAAGCTTGTCTTTGGCTCATCCTCTTTCTTCATTCAAATTTGATGATAGCCCGAGTAGCAGTCCAATAGGCTCATAAGTTCTGACGAAGCTGCTGCACCTACAAGGGAGTCTATTCTTGGTAAAGGGAACTCATCATTCGGACATGCCTTGTTGAGGTCTGTGAAATCAATGAACATTCTCCATTTCCCATTAGCTTTCTTCACCATAACGGTGTTAGCTAGCCACTCTGGATAGGTTACTTCTCTAATAACACCGGCACTGAGAAGTCTCTTTACTTCATTTTGTGCACCTTTGGCTTTATCATCAGACATTTTCCAAAGCCTCTGCTTTCTTGGTCTGAAAGATGGGTCCATATTGAGTGAATGCTCGATGACGTCTCTATTGACACCATAGAGATCATTAGTTGTCCAAACGAAGACATCTTTGTTGTTGAACAAGAACCTTAGCAGAGTCTTTTCCTGTTCACCAGATAGCTAAGATTCTAGCAGTACCTTTTGGTCTGCTATGTCTTCACACAAGAGCATAGGCTTAGGCTGATCTGCTGAAGCAGCCTTCTCCCTTTTGTGCTTATACTGCTGATAAGCTTCGGCTTCATCTATATTATGGATAGCTTTTGAATCCGTCCAGCTCCCTTCAGCCCTCCTGGCAGCTTCTTGACTCCCGTGAACAGCAATGGGCCCTTGTTCCGAAGGTATCTTCATACATAAATATGTTGGATGAAGTATTGTTTTGAAGGCATTAAGCGTCCCTCGACCAATGATTGCATTGTATGGATACTCCATATCAACTATGTCAAAGACAACCTGTTCAATTCTTGTGTTATGGATGTAGCCGAAGGTCACTGACATTGTTATCTTGCCAAGTGCCACAATTTGTCTTCCTCCAAAGCCACAAAGAGGGTTTGTTGCATCATGTATCTTGTCGCCTGGCTCTTGCATTTGCCTGAAAGCCTTTGCAAATATGATGTCCGCCGCACTGCCTGTGTCAACCAGAACATTGTGGACTAGAAATCCCTTGATGACACAAGATATAATCATGGCATCATTGTGAGGATAATCTTTGAGCTGAAGATCTTCCTGGGAGAAGGTAATTGGAATGTGAGACCACTTGGATTTGATGAAGGGTCCTTGCATCCCAACATGTTGGACTCTTCTTTGTGCTTCCTTCTTCTGCTTCTTGTTGGCTGGTTCTGAGCTTGAACCGCCTGTGATTGGGAGCACCAGCTTCGTGGCTGAAGGTGCTACAGCTTGGTTGTTGTACGAAGCCATCGTCACAACTGTGGAAGTGAGTTCACCGAAGGTGGGCACCAATGTTGATCCTTGTTCTCGGATGCTATACATCAAGAACAAAGCAACACAATCGTTAACGATTAGAGACCTTCGTCCTTCGAAGCATTATTTCCCTTGGGATATAATGATCTTCAGACGAAGGTCATGAAGGGCATACCTTCATTATTTCAGTGAGTAAAGATGTGAATAAAGACATACGAAACACCAAAAGAATATAAATGATCATTCCAAATTATTAGATTATTTATATTCTTTTTTCATAAACATGAACAAACATCAATAATATTTATATTACATTTGTACCTTCGGCTTGACAGAAGGTGGAAAAGTGGGAGTGACGTTAGAGCGATTACAATTCAGCGTGAACAGTACGGGGGTACTGTTCATCTATTTATAGACACAGGACACAACACAGACAAAATTACATCCATGTCCCTAATAACTAGTTATAAATACAATACAAATTATCAGGGGCTATACAGTCTTTTCCTCTTTACGTCGGTAATGTCCTTTGTCTTTAGCACGTCACCATGCCAAAGCTCCTTCAATCGTAGCTTCGGCTTACATCTTCATGTCACACCTGCTAGTGTATCGTCCTGTCGAAGGTGTTTTTGCTTAAAGGACCTTCGGCGGAGAAGAAGGCCCCCAACAATTATGATGTCACTCATTAATGGTACTAATGTTCCGGAAATGAAGTTTATATTATGATGTTAACCCGATGGTTAAACAAGATCATCTCGTATTAAATGGAACATGGAGTGACCACCCAGGATAACAGTGCAACCACGAGTGCTATAATGGCTCTAGCTTTGGTAATTAGCTCTACAGACTTAGTGCTTAGCAACCCTACCTAAAAGATGGGCAAGAGGGGGCGGCATTGGTTTGGTGGCAGTTCATGTTAACATGGGGTGGTAGTCTTGGCTAAGTTACCTCGCCCAGAGGGCCATCAATACTGACGTGGAAACCTTAGTAGGTGGCTTTGTACTAAGGATATTTTGTGAAAGCCTCATAGTGGATCCATAGCCATTCTCCTAGGAAGTGTTTACAAGTCCGATCAACCCAGGCTAGATGGGATACATGGCTTGTGGGTAAAGTTGTACCACCTCTGTAGAGTGTAAAACTGATATGTCAGTCGTGCTCACGTTTAAGAGCAACCTGGACCCTCACATGATAATTGAACTTAAAGATGGAAAATAAATCGTGATCTGATGATTCATATATGGTTTGCTTAAATGGTTTCACTTAAATGCTTTTGACATAATTTTGTACTTATGTTTAATTGGGAATTTTGGGATACACTTACACTTAGTAAGTCAGACGTTGTTAATAAAATATTGACCAACTAAAATGCTTACCACTTCTCCATAGCCTACCTTGTTAAACTTGTATTACTCCTCCCACTTGTTGAGCCCCGACCATAAGTGAGCTCACCGCTTGCTAATATTTTGATCAGAGGGTGATGAATAAGACATTGCAGATGATGTTGATGAGTTCTAAGTGTAACGATGCGCTAGTCACCTTCCCGTGGAAGAGTGTCCATGTTTAATTCCGTTGTACTTTGATGATGATACTTTTTAAGAAACTATTGTCTGGATGATGTAATAAAGTTACTCTACTCTCTTTTACGCCTTTATTGCACTGTCTTTTGATATATTACACTTGTGACGTCAATATATGTGTGGAAAATGGATCCTGGCACACATATGTTATGCATTTGGTTTTGCCCCCAAAACCGGCTGCGACACTATGATATGTTCCTTACTTTATCTTTGTGCTAGTAGACCAGATATTATGCTAAGCATATGCATGTGTGCTAGATTTCAATCCGACCCTAAGGAATGTCACCTTGTAGTCGTGAAGCGAATTCTTAGATATTTAGTCTCTACGCCTTGCTTCGAGATCTGGTATTCAAAGGGGTCTACCTTTGACTTAATCGGATATTCAGACTTCGACTATGCCGAGTGCAAGGTTGATAGGAAGAGCACATCAGGGACTTGTCAGTTTCTGGGAAGGTCCCTGGTGTCCTGGAGCTCTAAGAAACAAACATCTGTTGCCCTATCCACCGCTGAGGTCGAGTATGTTGCCGCATGACAGTGTTGTGCACAACTGCTTTAGATGAGGCAAACCCTCTGGTACTTTGGCTACAATCTGAGCAAAATCCCACCCCTATGTGATAATGAGAATGCAATCCGCTTAGCGAATAATCTAGTTGAACACATCCGCACTAAGCACATAGACATCCGGCATCACTTTTTGAGAGGCCACCAGCAAAGGGGAGATATCGATATTTATCATATTACCACTGAGAACCAGCTAGTCGATATCTTCACCAAGCCTTTAGATGAGAAAATGTTTTGTAGGCTGCGTATTGAGCTAAATGTCTTAGAATCACGGAACATGGATTGATCTACAACATACATGTGTTTTATGCCTTTGATCATGTTACTTTAAGCATTAATGTCTTTACTTGCTTATTTTTGGTGCTCAAGTTGTACAAGTCATCCCCGGACCTCACAAGTCCCTATGCATACGATGCACATGTTTAGGTGGAGGATGTGCTACAACTTGATCCTTTGAGACTAACGTGTTTACTTGAGTACTTTTTATATAGTCTCAAAGTTGAATCGAAAGGGAAAAGGTGAACTTGGACAAAGAAAGGGCTTCCACTGCATTCCGGTATCAATGTATCTTGTTCCAAGTTCCTATTTGTGTTTTCTCATTGCCTTTGATCTTATTTGACATTTGTGTGAGGCAATGGGGTTAAAGGGCCAAATAGTTCTCCTATTTTTGGTGCTTAATGCCAAAGGGGAGAAATTAAGGCCAAAGCAACTGGATCAGCCAACCACTTGTGAATTTCACAATTTAAGTGTTGGATTCTTGGTGTTTGATCCAAACCCTCTTATTGCAAAAATTATTCTTTTGTGGGGGAGAAATTTGATTATGGGAAAAGGGGGAGTTTTGGCACTTGATAAAAATTACTCTTAAAAGATCTCTTGATTTGCCAAAACAAGTGTTTTTGACATAGAGATAGGAAAACAAATTTGTTTTGAGAAAATAAATCAAGTGGTGGCAAAAGTGATCCAAATATGACAAATCCTATGTGAGTTGAATTGGTCTTCAATTTGCACTCTTCAGCTTATCTTTGAAAATTTTGTTGCATTTTGAGTTGCTTTTAATGTGTTGGCATAAATCACCAAAAAGGGGGAGATTGAAAGGGAAATGTGCCCTTGGGCCATTTCTATAAATGTTTTGGTGATTAGATGCTCAACACATATTGTTTTGTGCAAGTGTCAAAGAGATGCAAATAGAAAATCAAGGTATGATTCTAGCCTTAGTAAATTATTTTTGGTACTAACATCATTCTACTAAGTGCTAGGAACCTTGTCAAATCGAGAGAAATCGGATTAGAGAAGTTTGGCTGAGTCCAGCCAGACTTGCGCCAGGTTGAGGTGCACCAAACTGTCCGGTGTGCACCGGACAATATCCGGTGCCCAGGCTGGCTCCCTCGGTGAATAGGCCACTCTCAGGAAAACTCAACGCGTCGTGGCTATAATTCACTGGACTAGCCGGTATGCACCGAACTATCCGGTGAGCGAGCCACGCCCACACCAACGGTCGACAGGCCGACGAGTGGACCACGCCAACGGTCGGAAGGCCGCACCGGACTGTCCGGTGTGCCACGGGCGTCATGGCTGCAACGGTTGGCTTCGCCAGAAAAGGAAGGAAATTACGCACTGTTCCCTGTTTGGTGGGGCACCGGACTGTCCGATGCGCCCACGGACAGAAGGCAACTATGGCCTTCCACATGGAGCTCCAATGGCTCCTAGCTGCCTTGGGGCTATAAAAGGGACCCCTAGGCGCATGGAACAGTACACCAAGCACCTCTTGAACATCCTAAGACGCCGAGACTTCGCATTAGCACAGTTGATTCACTGTGATAGAGATTCGAACACTTTTCTGAGTTGTAACTCCGTTGTGCTGCTTTCGTGTGCTCGTTCTCTTCTGCGTGCGTGTTAGTGCTGCGACTCTCACTTTTGTGTGTGTTGCTATTCGCTCCTTACTCCTATGCTCATTTGAGATCATTTTGTGTAAGACGTGAGAGACTCCAAAGTGTGGAGATTCCTCACAAAGGGATATACTTGAGATAAAGAGAACCGTGGTATTCAAGTTGATCTTTGGATCACTTGAAAGGGGTTGAGTGCAACCCTCATCCGTTGGGACGCCACAACGTGGACTAGGCAAGTGTTCCACTTGGCCGAATCACGGGATAAAAATCGTTGTGTCACTTGTCTTTATTCTTGTGCGACTATCTCTACTCCTACTCACTTCATAATTGCTCTAAGTTTAATACTCATCTTGTGAAGAGCAATTAAGTGAAGAAGTTTTCTCTGTTCATTCTCCTCTCTCGAACTTGGCCTTAGCTTTCACTAATCTAATATTAGTCCAAATTTGTTTTGTTAAGCTATTTTTTATAGGATCACCTATTCACCCCTCCCCTCTAGGTGCTCTCACAAACTCGCCTCATAATTTAAAGAGTGGCACATAGGTATTACTGCAATAAATTGTAGAGGAGTGGATCTAGAACTTACAGAGTTATTTGTAGAGGTCTAATCATCATCACAACCACTAAATAAAATAGGCTCCCCACCACCTAGAAATTGAGCTTCTCTTAACGCTTAGAGAAAAAGTTTGTTTTGGAACAACATGAGACCCCTGAAGTCACTAGAATATCATCAGTTAGGCTCCTACAACTATCTTGATATTTAATGAAACATCTTTCTTTTGTGTTTGATGATTCATTTCTTGATTTGTCGCTAAAAATTTAGATGTCTTGATCTGTCACGAATCAAGTGAATGCATTGATTTAACTACTATTTTTAGATATTGGATATCATTATTACATTGATTAATCTCTACATACATGGAGTATGTGGTGGGTAAGGGGATTGGCAAATTTACCCGCTCTCTTTTCTATGGTTTCAAATTTGTTGAGTAGTTTGTGGCTTTCGTCATGCTGCACCAATTAAGGAATAATGACACACCTTGGTTCTAGAGATAGATGCACTCCGATGAAAGGAGACTAGACTTGACATATTAGCTTGGTCCCACTAAGACAGACTACTGAATAGCGCAATCCGAGCATTTTTGAAGAGTACAAAACTACGACTGTTGTTCACATATAATCACATCTAATCACTTTTTATTAGTTTTATCACCTCTTTAAAAGTATTGTAGTTTTGCATCATCACTCCTTTCATGCTTTGACTTTGCATTCTCCGTACTTTGCTAATGGAAAACATGCTTATTTTGATGTAAAAGTACTCTACTCTGTATATGGATACATTGTTGTTACCTCATTTATTCAGTTTGATTTCTGAGAGATCCTTGACACCTATAGTGTTGAGATGAAGGACATGCTCGTTATGCTGTAAAGGCACTCTATCCTAGGTATGGCTATATTGTTGTTGTCTCATTTATTTAGTTTGATTTCTGAAACATGCTTGGTACCTATAGTGTTGATTGTGATGTCGTGGATTCATTGATGAATTGCACTTGAATATAATTAGTTGTCATGAAGACATTTAATTATAAAAAAATACAAATAGCTATATAAGCCATCATGTCATTATATTTGTAGTGTGATTTGGCTGTTGTAGACTTAATGTTTTCTTCTCCATGTGGATTGTGTATCACTTTGCTCTTAAGCCCCATAAGGACATTCTCTTTTGTGTTGAATTCACATTAGCCGTGCTCTCCATTGCAGGAATCCTTGGATCCATATGGATATCATATGTTTGGGAAAAATATCCATACTGTTCTGGGAGTAAGTATCGATTAGAGCCATAAGGACCAGAACAAATTGGTGAGGCGACAAGCAACAAATACAACATTGTATGTATTTTTCTATACTTAAATTTTCCATGAGCCATTGAGTACCTACTAATTTGGTATTTAATGATATATTTATTGGTTTCATATCCACTTCTGAAAGGTAGTTGCTTCCTTGCAACTAAACCAGCTGGACCTACATGATGCTCTACTCAGGTTTGTATATTAATATTAATGTATTCCTTTTTCCCTCTTTCAATTCATTATCATGATGTACACAACTTGAGTTGTTTTAACATGTGTTCATAAAATTATATTTGAGCTCACAATTTGCATTTCCTAAATCTCAAAAAAGAATGTCCATTGATCTAGTTGTATCTCTTTTACAATATCTGTTCAGATGTATCTGGTTAGACTGGTAAAATTTCTAGTCCAAATTGTATGTAAACTCTACAAAGGGATTATTTTTATCCTCAACTCATCATTTAGCTACATATCTTCTTAAATCTTAATCTTTAGTCATTAGCTTCCAGCTTTCACTATTATTGTGAAAATCCACCAACTTCTTATTCCCATGTTTTGATGCTGCATTTATTGTATATCGTTGTGTTTTTATAGCGTCCCATCTATGTGCAGCTAATTCTCAAGCAACTCATGTCACTTTGCACATTTCTTGGTTTAGTTTAGGCTCCATTCTATCAATATCATCGTGTAAAGAAACAAGACAATAACAACAACAAGGCTTTGGTGATAAGTCTGTGAGAAGGCAGTTTTTTTCAAAATTCTATCTAAATTGGCTCATGTAATGCATGATTTAGTTGTGTGTCTCAACGAGGCAATATGTTTGTGAGTTGTATATTATGGATTGCTCATTTGCATCATGGATTGATCGACTTGTGTGATAGATCAATATGCTATTTTATGAGTTGCAAAGTGGATATATGAAGAATAGGACCAACTATTGGATGTAACTATTGTATTAAATAAAGTGAGTCTGAATGATATAAGCCTATTTCAGAGTAGAAGCTGCAACCTTGTTCGTGGAGGAAAGGAGAAATAAGTTCCAAGATATTTTCAAAGGTATTGAAATGGTCCTCATCAATGAGGTATCACATCATTTCTTTTTCTAAATTGTAATGTTTTGAGTCTATGCTTTCTCCAGTGAAATTTGCAGTATTTTTGTTTATGCTATATCTAAAATGTCATGTAGAGATCATTGTTAGAATGCATATATTTCTTCTCTTCTCTACTGCTATAAACAAATGGACGTGCACTAAATTATCGGCTGGCTGACCAAGCTTGGCTCAACTCATCCACTCAACGAGATGAAGGAGTAGTCTTAGCTTGGCTAGAAGTCGTCTCGTGAGGCGACTCAGCTTGTGAGCTGCATCCATGTGACTATGTCATTATCATCAGATAATAGGGTACCAACAATTCTGATATGACATTTGTTCTTAATAATGATCAACTATGTTTTTCATGTTCAAGTTCAGAGAAATGTCCACAAATTTAGAGAAGTGTTGTTGTATACACTTGTTTCAATCAAGACTACTGGGTGCAGTGAATATTGTTCTTACTTCCCTTAGGCATCAAGATACAACACTGGATTGAAGGATTGATGGACAAGAATGTTGAAGCAGCAAAAATGGTATTATTATTGTAGCAATGAATTTTCAATAGACAAACTTTGCATGACTGTTTTTATGTATAGATTAAAGCAATGGTAGTTAAAGGCCAGGGCAAATATGTAGTTTATTGGGAAAAGAAAATTTCCATCCAGCTAGTCTTTTTGCCTAATTTTGCTCTATAATTTTGACTTTACAGATGAACCCGACAAGCAAGTCTATAGCGGTGGTTTGGATCAAGAACATCATCAATTCCCAACCTTCAAGGTTACAACCGATTATCTCTACAAAGTCCTAGAGGCAACTTAATTTTGATTAACGACACAATACATGATCATACATATGTTATTATTTCACTATTTTTCATGTTGCAGCACACGGGTATTTTCCTAATCATGACAATAAGGGAAAAGGTAAAGTGCAAGAAGATATTTAAAGCTTAAGCGACCATGAAGTAGGTGATGAGAAGCTTGCTCTCATAGTGAATGATACTACTAAGATGTTAACTAAGCCAAATAGAAAAGGCATTGAAATTTACTTTAGATGAAATAAAACCTTCATTGGCAGAAAACAAAGGCCCATATTCGAGACAGGTGGCTAAAATTATGGTGAGCTTGATCATCTTACTCATCAATGCTCAAAGCCCAAAAATAATAAGTTCAAAGGCAAGAATGATGATGTAAATGAAGATGAAAATAATAAGAACAAGATCATCTTGATTATGTTGTTACTTTAGTTTGCAAACCAAATTTTAACTCAACCTGGACTAGGAGATTTAATTATTTTATAATTCTAATTGAATCTGTTTAGTACTTTTAATTTTAGCTAAAATTGTCTATTCAACTCTCTCTAATCGGTACTTGATCCTACAACCATCAACCGCTCTAACTAGATACACCAATCCACTAATCCCACCTAACTCCAAAAACCTATATTCTTGCAAGAGGTAGGAAGAGTTTAACTTAAATATCATTGTCATTCATGTCTTCTAAGACGTTTTTTGTACAATATGTGGTTAGTATTTACGGACTATCATGAAATGGTTTCTCTTATTGTATCACACATATTGGAATACCTGTTGGTTAACAGCAAGTCATGAGTTAGAACAACTAAATGAAGGGAGACATTATATCAGACAATCATTCATGTACATCGAGAACCAAACATGGAAGTTTAATGCCATTATGTAAATTATACATCTTCAATGTAAATGTTTGAAGCGTAAGAGATGTGGCCCTACTTGACCTTCCTTGCTATGCCACTGATGTAGTGATGTTACTTGATAAAGAAACAACTATTTAGATTCAAATTATCCCCACCACAATCTACATTCTACATGTAATATATAAAAAAACAGATGACATAAAAGTATGGCCTTAATTGTTTCAACTTTCGCTGCATCCGCGACAAGGCATTACATATCTGTTATCATAATCAATATTATTGTCGTCTTCTAACCCTAGTTGTAGCCATTATTTATGTTCTTTCTACCTCCTAGTCAATGTTTTAATGTCGTTTTGCTGGTTCACTCATAATCCCTCACTTCACTCCAACCATATGTAATGTAAGGGGTTTTGCGAGGGAGAGAGGCCACATAATATGTACCGTAAAATCTTATCTTCAACGTTTCAACATAAACTATGCCACTCAAGATTTGTTTAGTTATCATCTTCACTGCATGCGTTTGGTCGTTGATTGTCATAAACTTATTAGATATAAGTCCACACATATATTCTATAAATAACTCATATATTCATCATACTAACAACAATAACAAATTTGTCACACACTGATTGAATTTTGAGCGGCCGAGTTTGTTGAGAAGAATAAATTTGAAACACCCTATTTCTAACTGGATATGTAGAAGTAGTTAGTATTCATGTAACATCATGAAATACTCTCCCTTGTTGTGTTGCACTTGAAGACGGTGTTGGTTAGTGACAAAACATGAATTAGAAGATTTTGAAGGTATAAGAAGGTTGTATCAGATAGCTCTCATTACATCAAGGACCAAGCAATGAGGTTTAATAATACTATACATAAACAATTATAAATATTTGAAACATAAGAGATATGACTTTGCTAGCCTCTATCTAGCTATGCCAGTGATGCTAGTATATAAATAATCTGTTTCACCTTTAAATTAGCCCGCCACCACACTCTACAAAAAGATGATATAAACATATGGTGTCAATGTTTCAGTTTTATTGTAACTACATTAGATTACACTTTATCGGTTACCATAATCAATAGTCTTGTCGTCTTATGGCTTTAGTTGTAAGCATTGTCTGTGTCCCTCCTATCTTCTAGTCGTTGGTCCGCTACTAAACAATCCCACATAACCTATGTGGATATATGACATGTAAGGCCCTGTTTGGGAACAAAGTTTCTGAAAACCACAGTTTTTGAAATACTATAGTATACTTTAGTCATGACAATACCACAATTCTAAATACTACAGTTTTAAAAACCGAGATCCAGTCCTAAGTTTAGAATACCTTAAAATAACTACAATATTTACAATACTTCAGTTTTGAAAACAGAGATTTTAGTTAGCTTGCCAAATACCATTCTGTATATAATACTGCAGTATTTGAGGATACTGCAGTATTCTTCTAAAACCGTGAAAAAAATTTACTTCCAAACACCTCCTAACATAAAATCCCATCTTCAACGGTTTAATCTAAAGGACGTTGCTCATGATTATTTTAGTTGTCGTCATTATAGAGTTGTCGATTGCTGCGTGCTAATTAGACACATATTACACACAACATAACCCATAAATTCAAAGAAATATTTGTTGCACCAATTAAAACTAAGGAGCTGTGCTTGCTGAAGAAGAAACAGAAATACTGGAGTGTAGTAGTCTGTTTCTTGCCGCGGCAGGCAGGACTGGTACACCGGTCCACGGACCCAGCTCACAGTTCACAGGCAAAAGCAGTCGCCTTCTCCACCTCACCACCTCTCTCTCCTCCCTTTCGTCTCGCTCCCTCGCGCATGCTCCAAAAAGCAGCTACTCCTCCCACATCCTGCTTTCCCCTCCTCGTCTAGGGTTTCCCACCCCCATGCCTCTCCCGAAACCCTAGCCGCCGCCTCCTGTTCACTGCTCTCCTCGCCGCTGCAGCCGTTTCCGGCCATGGCCGCTGGAGCCAGCGACTACTCTTTCGCGGCGGAGTACGTTGGCCCGCCACTCCCCTACACGCTCCCGCGCGCCATCCCGCTCGACCTCTCCCGCATCCCGCTCGCCGCGCTGTCCTCCTCGCCCCCGGCCTCCCCCTCCGCCTCCTCGTCTCCACTCCCCGTCGTTCGCCCGCTCACCCCGTCCTCCCTCTGCAACGCCATCCACGCGCACGCCCACCCGGCGCCCCGCTCCGCCGTCCCCGCGCCAACCGGGGGAGGAGCTGTGGTGGATTCCCCCACCTCCGTCATCGAGAACCACCACGCTGCCGCGCACCACTCCGCCGAGCTCCCCTCTTCCCCCTCCGACGACGAGGCCGCAGGCGACGGCGACGGCGGCTCCGAGGCGCTGCCGCTGAAGCCTCGCCACCACCCGCCCGTGGTCACCTTCGCCGAGACCAGCGGCTCCCTCCTCCAGTCCTCTGATGACGAGGACGAGTATGAGGAGGAGGACGACGACGACGACGATGCCGACGCAGGGGAGGCTCGGCCCCGTGCTGCTGCCGGCCAGTCGAGCGGCTCCCTCTCCCCTGCGCACTGGAGGGGCGGCAGGACCCGCGGCTGCTACAGGTGCGGAAAAGGAGGCGGCTTCTGGGGCCGCGACAAGGAGTCGTGCCTCGCCTGCGGCGCGCGGTACTGCGTGGGGTGCGTGCTCCGGGCGATGGGCTCCATGCCGGAGGGGCGCAAGTGCCTGGAGTGCATCGGCCGGCCAGTGGCCGAGTCCAGGCGGGACGCGCTGGGGCGAGGGTCGCGCGTGCTCCGGCGGCTTCTCAGCGCAGCAGAGGTGGAGCTGGTCATGAGGAGTGAACGGGAATGCGCGGCAAACCAGCTGCGGGCGGAGGACGTGTACGTCAACGGCTCCAAGCTGTCGCCTGAGGAGCTCGTGGTGCTGCAGGGGTGCCCGTGCCCGCCGTCTAGGCTCCGCCCGGGGTTCTATTGGTACGATAAGGTGTCTGGCTTCTGGGGAAAGGTATGTGTCTGCGACGATTTTAATATTCCTGCGCTCCTCCGTGACATCAAGCTGTTTGATTCATCACACCAAACGCTCTATAACTAAACTGGTTTTGATTCTTTTCCATAGTAGAAATAGGAATATTGCGCCAGTCAATGTGCAGAAATGTAGTGAAGATTGCTAAGTATTCTGTCGGGTAAACTCAATGAAGGACAATTTATGTGATTTTTTTATAGCTGCAGTTCACTAATCTATAGTATTATTAATTGGAATCATGATGTATAGTCTAGAACTCTGGATGTGTGGTGCTGTTGCACATAATCTGCCAGAATATTTAGCTGACTTGATGGAGATTTGATGAATCAGCACTGTCAAGCATGTTGTATCATGGTCTGCATGATTTCTCCTTGTCTTAGGAATGATAATGTATGGCATGCTGTCTAAATCAGGAGAATGTAATAATTTTGATTACACTGCTCAGTAAAGATTGCACACCCAAATGGGCATGCCATCAATTTAGTCATGACATATAGACCTTGATTTTGGCATCTCGTGCTATGGTTTAGGTAAGCTTCTATTTTAGGTAAGGATTGAATAGTAGTTATGATGTTTTGGTTCTTTTATGCAATTTCATAATTGCTCAATAGTTCAGTTGTTGTTTTAAATTTTTGGCTGTTTTAAATCTAAAATAATTTATCACCTTCAACTCTAACAAACTTTTCACTGAAAATATTCCAGGAGGGACACAAACCACATTGCATAATCACCGCAAATCTAAATGTTGGAGGTTCTCTAGATCAAAAAGCAAGCAACGGGAACACCGGAATATTGATTAATGGGCGAGAGATTACAAAATCTGAACTGCAAATGCTTAAGGTTCGCAATCGTATATTCCTATACTTTTTTTAGATAATGGAAAAAAACAATCTGGCTCCGTCACTCTACTAGTTTTGACATATTTTGCTACCTTTTTTTTAAAAAAACATTAAAATGAAATGCTTGATTTCAGTTGGCAGGAGTCCAATGTGCTGGGAAACCTCACTTTTGGGTGAACGCTGATGGGACTTACCAAGAGGAAGGCCAAAAAACTGTTAAAGGAAAGATCTGGGATAAGGTAACCCTGAGATTCTTCTGGAGTAAATGATGTTGTAATTTTAGGTTGGTAAAAATAACCAGCTTTGAATTTGTCTGCACTTTTCACCAGCCTATAGTGAAGCTTCTTAGTCCTGTTCTGTCATTGCCAACACCCAACAAAGCAGCTAATCAATCCAGCGAAGATGCTGTTGACATAGTAAACAGAGCCATCCCTGACTACCTGGAACAAAGAACAACACAGAAGTTTTTGTTGGTTGGGTCAGGGGCAAGCACCATACTCAAGCAGGTACATATGTTTTTGCCTTATGGACATCTAGCGTATTCATGTGCTCAAATAATTAAACCGATTGGCTGTAGTAAGATTACATCCAAGATATAATTTGCAGTTTGCACATGTATAGTGATATAGCATCCTGCACTCACACACGTTTGCAATGCTGCATGTGAATTGATTTTGAATCTATTGAATACATCAGGCGAAGTTCTTGTACAAGACTGGCAAGCCATTTTCAGTGGATGAGCGTGAAGATCTGAAACTTATCATACAAAGCAACATATACAACTACCTTGGCATATTGCTTGAAGGGCGTGAGCGGTTTGAAGAGGAATCTTTAGCTGATAGAAGAAAAACCAGTCAGTGTGACCCTTCTAGCTCTGGTATGATCAAATCTTCATGCTGTTATAACTCCCATTCTTTCTTTTTGCTCTTCTTTTTGGGGCATAACTGAGTAATTGAAGTGCCAGGTGTTCCAGAACACCCCTAGTTATTTGTTTTTTTGTAAAGCAATGTATAAATAGGAAATGTCCTGTATTCGTAATATGCCTACTACAAGTGTTTTTTCCTTTTTCTGCAGGGTGTTGTGAACCTGGATTATGTGACGAAGTCACTGAGTACTCCCTTATTCCACGTTTGAAAGCATTCTCAGATTGGATTCTTAAAGCAATGGCTTTAGGTAATCTTGAAGACATATTTCCTGCAGCAAGCCGTGAATATGCACCACTTGTTGATGAATTATGGAAAGATCCTGCTATTCAAGCTACATATAGAAGAAGTGAACTGCCATTCCTTCCACCTGCTGCCAGTTATTTTCTTGACAAGGTATAATTGGTTAACGGCAGTCCCTTTTTTTTCTTTGGTTTTATATATTTGGGTTAAGTTACATAGCACAAATTGTGATTGTTCATTTTTAACGTTATTGTCTGAAATGGCCAGGCTGTTGATATATCTCGAACGGAATATGAGCTGTCAGATATGGATATACTGTATGCTGATGGGATTACATCCTCAGATGGGGTAGCATCAACTGAATTCTCTTTCCCTCAGCTGTCTTTGGGTGGACTGGGTGTTGATGAGCCCGATGCACAAGACACTTTGCTAAGGTTAGTTCTTCTGTCACCTAAGGCAGTGGTAGTCCGCTATTACCTGCCTCACCGAGTCTGAGGTTTATCATAGTGTGTCGTCCGGTATTATCTTGACTAGACACATTTGTAAATATATACCACCATATAATCCACTAGTTTAAACTTTGCAAAACCCACCCAACCAAATCACCCCCACACCCATAACCTCCACCAAATCTACCAAACAAATTACACCCAGACTTAACACAACATCAAAACCAATGGTTCAGATCGTTGGATAACATCCTCTGACCTCTCCCTTACTCAAATCCAATGGATAATATTATTTGGATCATCCGTCATCACTCATCCCCAATTCCCCACGACCCCGCCGCCTCCAGCCTCCCCCTCCCCCACGGCCCATCGTCCCCCCTCCCCCACTCGCGCCGCCGCCGCCGTCAACTCCTTACTCCTCCCCTCGTGCTGCCGCCTCCCCTCCCCTCCGCGGGATCATAGCGTTAGCACGGGCTATATGCTAGTCTATAAAATTTGAGTAAGTTCAACTTTTTTATTTTGATGTATGGGCATGAGATAAGTTCATGTAGAACAACTGTTTGCCCACACGTCCGTGCACTCTGTTTACACTCCGTGTAAACGCTACACAGTGGCTTGCCGTGTCCATTTGGTCAGGTGTTTATCCCATTTGATCGATCTAAATGACCATTTAGCTTGAATAAATACCTAAATGATAGCTCACCATTTGGTCTGTTAAACGTTTAGGCTAAAGCTGTGTAGAACCTGTTAAAACCTCACATGCATGAGTATGTTGCACTTATTCTAGGTTCAGTTCTTTATTGCTATTGGTATGTCAACTGTAATAGGTGTGATAACGATGGGGGTTATTTTAATTTGTTTTCAGGTACCAATTGATCAGGATAAACAGTAGAGGTTTGCATGGGAACTGCAAATGGCTGCAAATGTTCGATGACGTAAGGCTTGTTATCTTCTGTGTTGCTGCTAGCGACTACGATGAGTACTACGAAGATGCAAACGGTACCATTGTCAACAAGATGATAGAGAGCAGGCAGCTGTTCGAGAGCATCACCCTCCATCCGACATTCGAGCAAGCAGACTTCCTTCTGCTCCTCACCAAGTTCGATCTCCTAGAGCAGAAGATCAGCAGTTCCCCGCTGACCTCGTGCGATTGGTTCAGCGACTTCACTCCCCTGATCAGCCGCAACCTCCTCAACGGCGGTGGCGGCGGCGGCCGCAGGACTGCGCGCAGCAGCACCGGCGCGACACTGCCCCAGATGGCTGCGCACTACATGGCGACCAAGTTCAAGAGGCTGTTCGAGTCGATGACGGGGCGGAAGCTCTACGTGTCGTACGTGAACGCTCTGGACCAGGAGTCCGTCCGGTCGGCGATCCGCTACGGGCGGGAGGTCGTCAAGTGGGAGGAGGAGAAGCCCGTGTTCGGTGCCAGCGAGACAGTCTACAGCGAGGAGCCGAGCTCCTTCACTGCCTGACCTTCCTTCGTCGTGTGCAGAAGAAGAGGTGTAAATATCTGTGCATTTCTTTCCTCCCCAGCACGCTCTCTTAGAGCTGTACCCCCATCCGTCCCGTCGCAGATCGTCCGTCTTGTGTGGCTGTTCAGTTGTTTTTGCAAAGTAGAATGGTGGAGACGACCCGGCCCATTCTGATTCTTGTAAATTGTATTGTGGGTTGCTTGCGTTTGATGCATTATTAGGCTGGCGCGAAGTTAAGTCTGCCAGACCATCGGCTTGTATGCTGGTTACTTCTGGTATATATTGTCTGGTTCGCCATCAGTGTCAAGAGAGACCATACCATGGGAAGGATGCTTTGCTCCATTGCTGAGATATTTTGCTGGGAGACGCGTCATCTGTCTTTGAGATGTTTTGCACTTTTGCTGGGAGATGTCCATTATTGAGATGCGTCATCTTCAACCGTGGGCCTAAAAGTAAATCCTGTGCGTCTGCAAACTTGCGGAAAAAATTGAAGGTCTAGTTTGATAACTTTATTTTTAAAGGATTTTTATTTTTTAAGGAAAAATGAACTAATTTTCTTTAGAAAAAAATGAAAAGCCCTCGAAAAAATAGGGTTGTCACTTAGAGATTTTTTAAGATTTTTTTTTTCTGTAGCTGTCTTCCGATTTACGAGTAATAACCGTTGATCATTGGCAGATGAAAACTTGCACTTGCATGCTATGATAATGCAGATGGTTGTGTGTGTTTTTTAAAGAAAGACCTTGTTTAAACTAGCCCTACAAAACAGCTAGAGCTTCGCCGTAAGTAAAATGTACGTGGCTATGCCGGTATAGTTGTCCGTTGACGCGACCAAGCGTTCAGATGGCTCTCTCTAGCAGATTATACTGTACTTCAAAAATTTAGCATGGACTCAAAACTTAGCACGGATTTGGATTCGGATTTCTGTGGGTTTCGACGTTTCTTTACGTTTTGGGTTCCCTAAACTGTAAAGATTCGAATTGCATTCAGTGGCGCATTGCTCATTTGCTCCTCGTTCCAGTCCATACTGAAATTTACTGTCTTTGCTCACGGTGCGAATTAGCGAAAAGAATGGGTAGCTGAGCAATCAGAATTCAGAAAGCAACACAAGATGCCATTGCAGTTTATATACAGCATTTATTTACAGAAACCATGGCGTGCAGTTATTCCGCCTGTACAGTACAGCACGCGCCGATCGATCGCGGCGGCGGCAGCGGCGGGTGAGCAAGGGGCCCGCTCAGCTGGGCGCGAACCGGTCGAGGAGGAGGTAGAGCGTGGTGTCGGACATGGCGCCGCCGCACCTCGCGACGTCCCCCTCCCGCCTGTCCGTCCCGGCCGCCGCGGCCCCCCGCAACGCCTTGTTGTTGCTGCTGCTCCTGTCGTCGCCTCGCCACGGCCTCTGCTGCTGCTGGCACGGCAGCCGCGGGTCGTCGTCCTCGCCGAGCCCGTGGGTGGCGGCCACGGCCACCGCCTGCCACGTCCCATGCAGCGCCGACGAGAGCTCGCCGAGCCACACGCCGGCCAGGTTGTTGGACTCCGTCGTCGTCGTGGAAGCCATGGTGGGGGACGCTTTGCTTTGCGACTTGCGTGAGAGAGAAACAAAACAGAAAAGACTGGACGTTGGACGACTTGTTGGTTGCTGTGTCTGTGTCTGTGTCTGTGTCTGTGTCTGTGTGTCACTCGGGGTCCTCGGGCCCGTGCTTATATAGACGCCGCGCGCCGAAGGGGCGAAGGGAACGGATCAGGCGGCCAGCCAGGCCTTCTAGTTCTAGACGTGGATGGCGCGGGCCCCGCACGGCCGGCCGCGGAACGTTGGCGCGCCCACGGTCCCCCGCCGTGCCGTGCCCGGCTGCCCGCGGTTTCGCCTCGGCTCGGGCTCGCCCGGTCGCTGTCGGACCGGCTGGGCCCGGCTCGTCAGCTGCGACCCTGCGAGGACTCAGGCGCGTGCTTGCGTGTGTGCGTGCGGCGTGCCGTGCCATGCCGCGTCCCTCGCCCTCGTCGTTCTTATCGCGACGACGTGTCGCCGTGTCGGTGTCACAGCGTGCTTCCCGGCTGGCCCGTGCCGGCGACCCGTCCAAAGTGCAGACGTGTAGCCTCGCTCGCTTCTGATAAAACCCTTCCAGCTCCGGCCCGCCGTCGCCATCGCAACGGAAACGTGTGTTCTGGCGCGGCGTGGCGAGTTCTTAGCACCAGCGCCAGCGGTAGCCGCCGTGTGTGTGCAACTGTGCATGTGCAGGGCGTGCCGTTTCCCCGCCTCGTTCGTTCCGGTCACGGTGACTGGACAAAAAAAACACGTAACTCGAACCCAAAATATCCAAACCCGAATTTCGTTCGAAAATTTCGGATAGCAACTTACAAAACCCGAATTTATTTCTGTTAATTCGGGTGTCATAACCGGGTACCCAAAATACCTGAATCATCCGAACTTTTATGTGTCATAGACTCATATCATTCTTAATTATTAATTTGTGTATATATAATTATGTGTAAGTATGCATGACTTGTGATTGTAGATTGTTTGTGTTTTTTATATCCATGTATATCATTATTTAAAATGTATTTTTATACTAATTTAATAGGGTGCATGTGTTTTTTCGAAGCTGACACTGACACAACAGTTAGGATGGTTCAGGAATACCTGAACCCAAATTCGAAATTCCGGTACCCGAATTTTTAAGTATTGTAAAACCCGTTGTAATTTCGGATATCGATTCTCAAAACCTGAAATTTTAAGTAATCAAATTACCCAACCCAAAAATTTCGGATAACCCGAACTCCCACCTAGTCCCGCTTATAGATGTATAAAAAGCACGAAGCACTAGCCCAGTCTGCTCGCTTTTGTATGGGCTCAGGCCGGTCCGCCATGAATAAGTGGGCCAGACTCGGACAGGAACCAAGCATGGCGAGGCTAGCCCGGCACGGTCTATTTACCTCTAAGCCCGTCAAGCCTGCTTTTTTTACACTAAACCGTGCTTACCGGCCTGTTTAGCCCGCTTTTTCCGTGCTTACCGGGCCGACCCAATCCATTTAGACCCGCAGCAGGCCGGGCTTGGACAGGAAAACGAGCCCGCGGGCTTAGACGGCCTAGCCCGGTTTACTAACCGTACCTAACGGGCCGGGCCGGACGACGCGTTTGGCCATCTCGAGTCCCGCTCGCGGCTGCTTGCCATCTCCTTCTCGAAGCATCTCGGCAGCCAAGCCGAAGCGGATGGGTTGTCAGCATCGCCTCTGTAATACCCAAATTATAAAACTTATAAGAGAGTTGATCTCCTTATGTGATTCGCCATCTACTTCTTGAGACATCTGGTTAAACATAAGTAAAATATAATAATTCTTTACTAAAACACAAAAAGAAAAGCCATGCATCATATTGGAGTTTATTTGTGCATTGAATGATAATAACAATAACACTAATAAAAATATAATGATGAGTGAAGATTTGGATTAAAACATAAATTTGAATTTGGAATTGAAAATGGAAAAGGAGAAAGAGATACTATAAAATACAAAATAAATTCATAAATAAATCCCACACTGGTATGTTCAAAATGAATATTTAATTTGAGTACAAATTATGCTACGAGATTTGAATTCAAATTCTAGATTTGAGATGAAAAAGGGAAAACAAAATGGAAAAGAAAAAGAAAAAGAAAAAGGAAAGAAAATAGAAGACTTGCGCCTGGGCTGAATTAGCTGCTCGGCCCAATTGCTCCCTCACGCCTATGCGACCCATACGAGTAAAGGGGCGCCGACTGGTGGGCCATCGTTGTTTGTGGCCTGGGATCGCTACTGGGCGAGGCCCACGAGGCCGTCTCACACTGCGCCATCCCAATCCTCAGCCTTCTGGGCGCGCGACGCGGACTCACTGACGAGCGGGCCCCCATGTCAGCGTTCCCTCCTCAACCGAAAACCACCGCGCGAAATCACCGCCGCGACGAGATTTCCGGCCGGGTTCTATTTCTCCTCGACTAGTGGCTCAAGGATAAATGCTCGGGAACCCCTACGGCTCTCTCCCTTGCCCCACTGTCTATCACACGCAAGCACTGTGTGCCACCATTGCTCGGATTGGGGAGTGCCCAACTCTGGCCGCCGCCATTAACCCCAAGGGCGAGGTCGCTGGGAGTCTGTGGATCATTACCGCTTTGGCCGATAACGAGAGGGGGGGACCTCATTAGGGTGCGGCAGAAGCGTACGCGACACCTGCGAAGGAGAAAGTACCGTCGTGATTGCGGAATTCCTCGTTGGACTTGGGATCTCCGCCGAGTTGTTGCTCCACCGCGGCCATCAACAGCCGAGCTTCGGTCCACGGTATGGAATGTCAGTCGGTCCGCTAAATTCTCCTATTTGCGTTGCGCTAGTTGAACGCTAGAATTAGGCCTCGGGTCACCGGATGGCTAGCTCCGGCGTGGAGCGCGGCCTCCGCTTTGGGTGCAGCCGTGCGGAACTCGGTGAGGAGGAGGAAGAGTTAGCCCTGACCGTTTGATTCGATCGAACGGTGGAGATCAAATCGCCGTCTCTAATGATCTAGAGGGGATCGGTGCCGTTGGATGAATACCGGGCGATCCAGATTAGAAAGGCCATACCCCTTCGTATAATGTGACCTAAGCCATCAATCTAGGATCGGGTGGACGAGAGATATCTTAGTCACTTAAAATCTACACCATCAATTTAGAATCCAAGGAATCTCGTTGCTCATCGTTTCAGGGTGGTGATCGGCCTAATCCGAGCCGTCCAGAGTGGATCTAACGACCCAAATCTCGTGATAACCCTTCGGGCGACCATTATTACATATGAGACCCTCATGTTTTGTGAAATAAACCCATCGTCCACCAGCGGGCTAGTCTATATCTAGGCGAGATTTGCAAATTGACCCCGAGTTTCTCTGTAATTCGCGCTCGGACTAGGAAACCAGGAAATTAGTAAAAACAATATAAGAAATACTTTTTAGTACATAAATAAATCCCGAAACTCGTTTAATTCATAGAAAATTCATATTAAATCCTTTTTACTCCATTCCAGTTACATTAATTTTGTAATAATATTGTCTATCAACCAGTAGCTCTGTTTAGCCGTGAAACTTGAATTAAAATTGTTGAATTAATCTATTCTAAGTGCTAAATAACTTTAGAAATTCATAACTAAATAACAGTAACTCCGAATTTAGTGATTCTTGTTCCTACAATCTCGTTACGCAGCATAAAATAATATCATGCATTATGTTTTGATGTTTGGTGTGATGTTAATTTCTGCTATACCCTATTTTTTTGTATTGATGCGAGTATACGAGCCAACCATAGAGGAACCAGGGGTTCAGTAGGTGGAGTCTGCTGAGTAGGAGCTTATTGAAGGCAAGTTGTGCCCTTGATCACTTCTTTTTATCCGGTCATGTTCTTATTAATCATAATGATCTGCATAGGTTAATTTTGATGGGACCCAATAGGTTACCCTAGTTTGACTATCTTTATACCTTGATTCCACTGAACTTTTTGGGTTGTACTTGCTATTACTTTATGTGGTTTTGGGTATAGAGATACATATTATTCATGATTATACTTTTATTATCACTTTATTATTACTGTTCATGATAAGATCATGAAGTTAATTGGAACATGGAGCGACTACCCGAGAAAACGGTGCTACCATAAGGGTGGTATGGGATGCCCTTGGCTGACTAACTAGGAAAGCTAGTGGAGGACTACCTTACCCGAAAGGGGCAATGGCAGTAGGGGAGTGGTCAGTGTAGGAAGGCCCTTGGGTTGAATTTGCGGCGATGGCGGTCAGGCGAGGGGTCCCTACATTGGAGTTTCCTAGAAACTGTAGCGGGTTTTCTCAAGCTAGTGGAACTTTGTAAAGACCTCGTAGTGTTACCCTGCCTCGCTTCCTTGGTAGAGGTGTATGGGATTCATAACCCCTTGGCAGATGGTTAACATGACTTGTGGGTAAAGATGCGCAACCTCTGCAGAGTGTAAAACTGGTATATCAGCTGTGCTCACAGTCAGAGCGGCTCGGACCCTCACATGATTAACTTATTGAATTAAATTCAATTTGTCATTTGCATCACATTGGGATTATTTATTATTACTTTGATTTATTATTACTATGGTTTGGTATTTACTTACACTTAGTAACTGCTAATAAAATTTTGACCAACTTATAAAAGCAATGCTCAGCTTCAATCTTTATTTTGTTGATCAGCCTTACACTTCACATGAACTCCCACCTTTGGTGAGTTCATGCACATTATTCCCCACAACTTGTTGAGCTATGATCTTTTGTGAGCTCACTCTTGCGATATATAAACCCCCCACAAGTGAAGAGCAGGTGGTCGAAAAGGAGCCGCACAACGAGGAGTTCGACTTGATCTAGGTGGCGTCTCTCAGTTAGCTTTGTGGCGCCAGGGAAATAATATTTAGTTCATTTTATATTTATCATTTATTTTATAAGACTGCCGCTATGTAATAAGTACAATTATGATATTTATGATATTTATCTCTATATATTCTGTCATTATATGTGAAGTACTTTCTTGGCGCACATATGAGACGCACCCGACTTTATCCCTTAAATCTGGGTGTGACAGAAGTGGTATCAGAGGAAATGTTGACTGTAGGACAAAACCTAGATAGAAATAGACAAAACTCTTACCTACTTACCTTACTCTGATTCTTTCTATACTTTTCTTGATCCTGTCTCACCTTCTATTGTTCTACTCTAATTATTCTTACCTTTTCTATTCTAAGACAAGGAGGATTTCACACTTTGGAAACCTACATCCCTGACCCTTTAAAGAGATAGGAGACCCAAGACAAAATCAAAATTATTTTCTACTTAAAATAATTGAATGTTTGTTCTTATGGTAAATGCTTGATTTGCTTCTTTGATTGATTGAATCGGTATAGCAGGGCATTCTAGCATGTACCACCATAAGGTAATTAGTATGAGTAGGTGTCATACTAATCTACTTAGTTAATAAAACCCCCAAAAGATTCTGCCTCATAATTACTCATCTATTCTACAATTTTATCTTACCATGTATTTCTAACCCAGATGGTTAATACCAGGAAGGGAGGAGGAATTGATCTACCCGCCAATCCACATAACCGGAGGGTACTTAGACAACAACAACAACAACAAGCAAAGATGAATCTTCCACTAGCCGGAACTGATCCGGTAGTTGCAGCCTAGATGCGGATAATGCAACAGATGGCTGATAGCGGATATGCACGCGCAGATGCGGCAGGAACGCCAAGAGATGCGCCAAGAGAGAGAGGAGATGCGTCAGGAGAGGATGAGGCAATAACAGCAAGTTCCATTGCCACCACCGCCACCACCACTTCCACCCTGGGATAAGCACCGAGAATTTATGAGCCACAAGCCGCCTACCTTCGCCAGCTCACCAGATCCACTACATGCCGATGATTGGTTGAAGTCCATAGAGAAGATGCTAAACATTTCCCAATGCTCTGACCGGGAGAAGGTTCTCTACACTTCTGGTCGTCTGACTGGTCCTGCTGCTGATTGGTGGGATTCATATGTTGCTGCCCATGATGCTGCTAACACTATTACTTGGGCGGAATTCACCACACAGTTTAGAAACTACCACATTCCTACTGGGCTGATGAATATTAAAAAGAAGGAATTTCTGTCATTGAAGCAAGGCAACATGTCTGTCAGCGAGTACCGTGACAGATTCATTTAGCTATCAAGATATGCTCCTGATGAGGTGGCTGATGATGAAAGAAAGCAAGAGCACTTCACAGAAGGACTCAATGGGCCACTACAATATGCATTGGTCACTCATACCTTTCCATCATTTCAAAGGCTCCTTGATAAAGCTCTAGCTATTGAACACAAGCGTGTTCAACTGGGTGACTTGAAGAGGAAGGCCATTGCCCAGGGACATGGTAGTAGTAGTATTCGTCCTTGTTATGTTTCGCCCCAAGGTACACCAGCTCGTCTAGGAGGAGGAGCATGCCCAGCTTAGTACGCTCCACAGGGGACTCCACAGACACCCACACTCATCAGGCTGCCTCCACTGGCACCCCGGCGAGGCCTACAGGACAGAAGACAGACCCTACATGCTTCAAGTGCAGTCAGATTGGGCATTATGCTAATGCTTGTCCAGTGGGGAATTCCAGTGCACCAGCTCAGAACAAGCAACAGACTCCTGGCAAGGGATTCAGCATTGTCAGGGTTAATCAAGTCAGTGCTGGGGCCACTACTGACGGTGCGGACATCGCTATCGGTATGTTTTACATTAATGCAATTCTAGCAGCATTATTATTTGATTCTAGAGCTACAATTCGTTTATGTTTGCTCAATTTGCAACCACTAATGAATTACCACTACAAAATATGAAAACACCTATGGTAGTAATTACTCCTAAAGGACATGTTGAAGCAAACTATATGACACAAAGATTAACACTAACAATCATGGGAAGGGAATTCTGGTCTACACCCATAGTATTAGAAGAAAGCAGTATAGATCTAATTCTCGGGATGTCCTGGTTGAGGAAAGCAAAGGCAGTTATACACCGTGAAAAGGGAACCATAGAACTCACCAATTCCAAGGGAGAAAGATTTGAAGTAGAGATTACCATAACCGCCTCTACCAGACCTGCCATATTTCTAGCAGATGGAAAATTCGTGGGTAGAAATATCCGAGTTGTTAGAGACTTTCTAGATGTCTTTCCTGAAGATTTACCCAGAATGCCACCAGATAGGGAAGTCGAATTCGTCATTGATCTCTTACCTGGTACTGCTCCCATTTCAAAAAGGTCATATAGGATGTTAGTGGAAGAGTTAAAAGAACTTAAGAAACAATTAACCGAGTTGCAAGAGGCAGGGTACATTCGTCTGAGTTCCTCACCTTGGGGAGCCCTGGTACTGTTTGTACAGAAGAAGAATGGTTCGCAACGGATGTGTGTGGACTATAGATCACTTAATGATGTCACCATTAAAATCAAGTACCCGTTACCTCGTATTGATGACTTATTTGATCAGACGAGAGGTGCTAGGGTGTTCTCTAAGATTGACCTCAGGTCGGACTACCATCAAATGAAGATTAGGCCATATGATATTTCCAAGACAGCTTTCTCCACCCGATATGGTCTATATGAATTCACAGTCATGTCGTTTGGCTTAACCAACGCACCAGCCTATTTCATGAATTTGATGAACAAGGTGTTCATGGAGTATCTCGATAAATTCGTCGTGGTATTCATCAACGACATTCTTACTTATTCCAAGAATGATAGTGATCATGAGGAACATCTACGAATGGTGCTACAAAAGCTACGAGATAATTAGCTCTATGCCAAATTTACCAAGTGTGAGTTCTTGAAAGGGAAATGTGCCTTTGGGCAATTTCAATAATGTTTTAGTGATTAAGTGCCCAACACGTTTAATTAAGTTCTCATGTGCCAAGTAAAGAGAAAAGTGCAAATCAAAGAGAAAGGTACGTTTTTAGACTTAGTATATTGTTTTGAGTACTAATGTGTTTTATCTAAGTGCTAGAAACAGTGAGAAAAGAATTGGAAAAAGAGGTGGTTGTGTGCAGCCAACTTCAGCTCGGCTTGGCACACCAGACTGTCCGGTGGTGCACCGGACAATGTCCGGTGCGCCAGGCTGGTCCGCGTGAAAAGGTCGCTCTCGGGACTCGACGACGGCGTACGACTATACTTCACCGGACTGTCCGGTGGTGCACCGGACTGTCCGGTGAGTCGTTCGTGGCGAACTCGTCGCTCTCGAGAAAAGGATCAGCGACGTACAGCTATAATTCACCGGACTGTCCGGTGGTGCACCAGACTGTCCGGTGAGCCAACGGTCGCCTGCGCCAACGGTCGGCCGTGCAATCTTCGCATGACACGTGGTCGCGCCAACGATCGGTTGGGCACACCGGACTGTCCGGTGTGCACCGGACAGTGTCCGGTGCGCCAACCGACACCGAGGACCAGCGGTCGGATGCGCCAGAAATAGAAGGAGATCGTGCACCAGATAGCTACAGGGACTGTCCGGTGGTGCACCGGACTGTCCGGTGCACCACCCGACAGAAGGCAAGTTTGGCCTTCCAAGTTGGCCTCCAACGGCTCCTAGCTGCCTTGGGGCTATAAAAGGGACCCCTAGGCGCATGGAGGAGTCAACCCAAGCATTCACTAAGTATTCTAAGGCATCCAGACTCTGTTCCCACGCATTCCCTTTGTTGTGTTAGAGATTTGAGCTCTATTCAAGTCAAGGACTCCCTGTGTTGTCATTTGAGCTCGAGTCTTCACTTGTGTGCGTGGGTGTGCTACTTATTTAAGTCTTGTGTGTGTTGCTTCTCCCAACCTTACTCTGTGCCTTCATTGTGATCTTTGTTGTAAGGGCGAGAGACTCCAATTTGTGGAGATTCCTCGCAAACGGGAACAATCATCTAAAGGAAAAACTGTGGTATTCAAGTTGATCATCGGGTCACTTGAAAGGGGTTGAGTGCAACCCTCGTCCATTGGGATGCCACAACATGGAAGTAGGCAAGTGTTACTTGGCCGAACCACAGGATAAAAAATCGCGTGTCTTGTGTTGCTCTCTCTATGATTGTTTGTGTTCACAAGAACTCGCTTCAAGCTACTTAGCCGTTCTAACACTTATAACTAAGTTTTGTGGCTATTAGTGTTTGATTTTTACAGGATCACCTATTCACCCCCCCTCTAGGTGCTCTCAATTGGTATCGGAGCTGTACTCTTCACAGGGACTAATCGCTCGAAGAGATGGATCCTAAGGGAAAAGGGATGGTGATCAACGACAAAGAGAAGGAGTCCATCTTCAACGAGCCAAGAGATGTCAAGCCCACTGACTCAGGCTCTAGTCACAAGAAGAAGGATGGGAAGAAGAAGAGGCGCATCAAGAAGATAATCTACTACGACAGTGATGCATCTTCTTCTTCACCAAGAGACGACAATGATGACGATTCTTCGTCAAAGAAAAAGACGGTTAACCAAAACTACTCTTTTGACTATTCTCGCATGCCGTACAATTCGAATGCACATTTACTTTCTATTCCTCTAGGAAAACCTCCACACTTTGATGGAGAGGACTACTCATTTTAGAGTCATAAAATGCGTAGTCATCTATTTTCTCTCCATCCTACCATTTGGGAAATAGTGGAAAATGGAATGCATTTCGATAGTACGGATAACCCTGTGATTATCAATGAGCAAATTCATAAGAATGCACAAGCTACTACTATGATGTTAGCATCTCTTTGCAGGGACGAGTATAATAAAGTAAGTGGCTTAGACAACACCAAGCAAATCTGGGACACCCTCAAGATCTCACATGAGGGAAATGATGCTACAATGATTACCAAAATGGAACTGGTGGAAGGCGAGCTAGGGAGATTCGCCATGATCAGGGGAGAAGAGCCAACACAAACCTACAACAGGCTCAAGACCCTGGTCAACAAGATTAGAAGCTATGGAAGCACAAGATGGACGGACCACGACATCGTCCGACTCATGCTCAGGTCCTTTACAGTTATTGACCCACATCTTGTGAATCTTATCCGTGAAAATCCCAGGTACACAAAGATGACGCCCGAGGAGATAATCGGAAAATTTGTAAGCGGGCGCATGATGGTTAAGGAGGCAAGGTATGTAGATGACACCTTAAACGGCCCTCTGCCCGTCTACGAGTCGCAGCCCGTTGCGCTCAAGGCAACTAGCAGCAAGGAGGCACTACCAAGCAAGGTAGCTCAAGTGGAGGCTGCCGGCCTCAACGAAGATGAGATGGCGCTTATCATCAAGCGCTTCAAGACCACACTTAAAGGACGCAAGGAGTACTCCAACAAGAATAAAACAAAGGGAAAGCACTCCTGCTTCAAATGCGGTAAGAATGGTCACTTTATTACAAATTGTCCCGATAATGATAGTGACCAGGGACAAGAAAAGAGCAAGAAGAAGGAGAAAAAAAGAGCTATAGGAAGGCAAAGGGCGAGGCGCGCCTTGGAAAGGAATGGGACTCAGACTGCTCCTCTTCCGACTCCGACGACGAAGGACTCGTTGCCTCGGCCTTCAACAAGTCCTCTCTCTTCCCCAACGAATGCCATACATGTCTTATGGCCAAGGAAAAGAAGGTACATGTTCGAGATACCCCTAAGTACACTACTTCTAGCGATGATGATTCTTCTGATGATGAAGTAGATTACTCTAGTTTATTTAAAGGTTTAGATAGAGCCAAAATAGAAAAAATTAATGAATTAATTGATGCTTTAAATGAAAATGATAGATTGTTAGAAAAACAAGAGGATAATTTATATGAGGAACATGACAAACTTGTTAGTGTGCAAAAATCCCTTGCCTTAGAAATTAAGAGAAATGAAATGTTATCCTCTAAATTGCCTGTTTGCCATGAATCGATCTCTAGTTTAAAAAGCTTAAATGATGAACTTAATGCTAAGCTAAAGGAAGTCAACAATACTAGTTCATGTGTAGAGCATGTTGCTATATGTAATAGATGTAAGGATTTTGATGTTGATGCTTGTGATGAACACCTTATTTTTATTACCAAATTAAATGATGAGGTGGCAAGTCTTAATGCTCAACTTAAGACTTGCAAAATTAATTTTGATAAATTAAAATTTGCAAGGGATGCCTACACCGTTGGTAGACACCCCTCAATTAAGGATGGGCTTGGTTTTCGAAAGGAAGCCAAGAACTTAACAAGCCAAAGGGCTCCCATTCCCAACAAGGAGAAAGGGAAGGCTCCTATGGTTAATAATCCTCAAAGGAACCATGCTTTTATTTATGATAAGAAAATTGCTAATCGTGCTCATTATAATAGGAGTTATGATCATGATGCTTTTAATTCACATGCTATGTTTGCCTCTAGTTCTACTTTTGTTCATGGTAGAAGTAGGCCTAGGAGAAATCATGTTGTGCATCGTGTGCCTAGGAAAATGTGCAATGAATCTACTACTGTTTTCCATGCTTGCAACACTTCTTTTGTTCTTTCATGTAAAAATGCAAAAGTAGTGGCTAGGAAATTGGGATCCAGATGCAAGGGAGACAAAACTTGCATATGGGTTCCAAAAACTATTGTGACTAACCTTGTAGGACCCAACAAGAGTTGGGTACCTAAAACCCAGGCTTAAATTCCTTGTAGGTTTATGCATCCGAGGGCTCTAGCTGGATAATTGACAGCGGATGCACAAACCACATGACAGGGGAGAAGATGTTCACCTCCTACATCAAGAACAAGGATTCCCAGGATACAATCATATTTGGAGATGGGAATCAAGGCAAGGTCAAAGGTTTGGGAAAAATAGCCATCACAAGCGAGCACTCTATTTCAAATGTATTTTTAGTAGAGTCATTAGGTTCAACCTCCTGTCTGTAAGTCAATTGTGCCACATGGGCTACAATTGTTTGTTTACAAACGTTGATATATCTGTCTTTAGAAGAAGTGATGGTTCATTAGCATTTAAGGGTGCATTAGACGGCAAGCTCTATTTAGTTGATTTTTCGAAAGAGAACGCTGATCTAGATACATGCTTAATAGCTAAGACTAGTATGGGCTGGCTGTGGCATCGCCGTCTAGCACATGTTGGGATGAAGAACCTTCATAAACTTCTAAAGGGAGAACATGTGTTAGGACTAACCAATGTTTGTTTCGAGAAAGATAGACCTTGTGCAGCTTGTCAGGCAGGAAAACAGGTGGGAAGCACTCATCACAGCAAAAATGTGATGACAACATCAAGACCACTGGAGCTACTTCACATGCACCTCTTCGGACCCGTTGCCTACCTTAGCATCGAGGGAAGTAAGTATGGTCTTGTAGTTGTTGATGATTTTTCCCGCTTCACTTGGGTGTTCTTTTTGCAAGATAAATCAGAAACCCAAGGGACCCTAAAGCGTTTTCTAAGGAGCGCTCAAAACGAATTTGAGCTCAAGGTGAAAAAGATAAGAAGCGACAACGGGTCTGAATTCAAGAATCTATAAGTGGAGGAGTATCTTGAGGAGGAAGGCGTCAAGCACGAGTTCTTTGCTCCCTACACACCACAGCAAAACGATGTAGTAGAGAGGAAGAACAAGACGCTTATCGACATGGCGAGAACGGTGCTTGGAGAGTTCAAGACGCCCGAGCGGTTTTGGTCGGAAGCTGTGAACACAGCTTGCCATGCCATAAACCGACTCTATCTGCATCGCCTTCTCAAGAAGACCTCCTATGAACTCCTTACCGGTAACAAACCCAACATTTCTTACTTTCGTGTATTTGGGAGCAAATGTTACATTCTAGTGAAGAAAGGTAGACATTCTAAATTTGCTCCCAAGGCAGTAGAAGGGTTTTTACTAGGGTATGACTCAAATACAAAGGCGTATAGAGTCTTCAACAAATCTTCGGGTTTGGTTGAAGTCTCTAGCGATGTTGTATTTGATGAGACTAATGGCTCTCCAAGAGAGCAAGTTGATCTTGATGACATAGATGAAGATGATGTTCCGACGGCCGCAATGCGCACGATGGCGATAGGTGATGTGCGACCACAGGAACAACAAGAGCAAGATCAGCCATCTTCCTCCACAATGGTGCATCTTCCAACTCAAGACGGTGAACATGCACCTCAAGAAGAGGCACAAGATCAAGGGGGAGCACAAGAAGAACAAGTGATAGAGGAAGAAGCACCACGGGCACCTCTAACCCAAGTCCGAGCAACGATCCAACGACATCACCCTATTGACCAGATTCTGGGTGACATAAGCAAGGGAGTAACTACTCGCTCAAGATTAGCTAACTTTTGTGAGCATTACTCGTTTGTCTCTTCTATTGAGCCTTTCAGGGTAGAAGAGGCCTTGCAGGATCCGGATTGGGTGTTGGCCATGCAGGAAGAGCTCAACAACTTCAAGAGAAATGAAGTTTGGAGCCTAGTGCCACGTCCAAAGCAAAATGTTGTGGGAAGCAAGTGGGTATTCCGCAACAAGCAAGACGAGCACGGGATGGTGACAAGAAACAAGGCTCGACTTGTGGTAAAAGGTTATGCCCAAGTCGCAGGTTTGGATTTCGAGGAGACTTTTGCTCCTGTGGCTAGGCTAGAGTCTATTCAAATTCTATTAGCCTATGCCGCTCACCACTCTTTCAGGTTGTTTCAAATGGATATGAAGAGCGCTTTCCTCAACGGGCCAATCAAGGAGGAAGTATACATGGAACAACCCCCTGGCTTTGAGGATGACAGGTATCCCGACCAAGTTTTTAAGCTCTCTAAGGCGCTCTATGGACTTAAGCAAGCCCCAAGAGCATGGTATGAATGCCTTAGAGATTTCTTAATTGCTAATGCTTTCAAGGTTGGGAAAGTCGATCCCACTCTTTTTACTAAGACTTGTGATGGTGATCTTTTTTGTGTGCCAAATTTATGTCGGTGACATAATATTTGGTTCTACTAATCAAAAGTCTTGTGAGGAGTTTAGCAGGGTGATGACTCAAAAGTTCGAGATGTCAATGATGGGCGAGTTGACCTACTTCCTTGGGTTCCAAGTGAAGCAACTCAAGGACGGCACTTTCCTCTCCCAAACAAAGTACACACAAGATCTTCTCAAGCGGTTTGGGATGAAGGACGCCAAGCCCGCAAAGACACCGATGGGAACCGACGGGCATGTCGACCTCAACAAAGAAGGTAAGTTCGTTGATCAAAAGGCATACTGGTCTATGATAGAGTCATTACTTTATTTATGTGCTAGTAGACCAGACATTATGCTAAGTGTATGCATGTGTGCTAGATATCAATCTGACCCTAGGGAATGTCACCTTGTGGCCATTAAGCGAATTCTTAGATATTTAGTTGCTACGCCTTGCTTCGGGATCTGGTATCCAAAGGGGTCTACCTTTGACTTAATTGGATACACAGACTCCGATTATGCCGGATGCAAGGTAGATAGGAAGAGTACATCAGCGACGTGCCAAATCCTAGGAAGGTCCCTGGTGTCCTGGAGTTCTAAGAAACAAACATCTGTTGCCCTATCCACCACTGAGGCCGAGTATGTTGCCACAGGACAGTGTTGCGCGCAACTACTTTGGATGAGGCAAACCCTCCGGGACTTTGGCTACAATTTGAGCAAAGTCCCACTCCTATGTGACAATGAGAGTGCAATCTGCATGGCGGATAATCCTGTTGAACACAGCCGCACTAAGCACATTGACATCCGGCATCACTTCCTGAGAGACCACTAGCAAAAGGGAGATACTGAGGTGTACCATATTAACACCGATGTTGGGGACTTGTTCTCAAATGCTTCGGGTTAAGAACAAGGCAACATAAAAAGTGTTAAATGTTAAAGTCCTTCGTCCTTCGAAACATTATGCCCCTTCGGGAAATAATGAGTTTCGGACGAAGGTCACAAGGGACATACCTTCGTAACTACAACGAGTAATGACGAAGGACTCATATAAAGCACGAAATATAATATAAACAACATAAAATCGTTTCTATTTTATTAACGTGGAAAAATAGAAATGATTTCAAATTACAAATGTACCTTCGGTCCTGAAAGAAGGTATAGAATACAAGCGTGACGCGAAAGCAGAATGCCCAGTCAGCGTGAACAGTACGGGAGTACTGTTCATCTATTTATAGACGCGGGACGCAGCCCACGTAAAATTACATTCATGTCCATTACATTTGTTAACAGTTTATGGAAATCTGTCGAGGCCCCCGAAGTCTTTTCATCTTTAAGTCGGTTCTCCCGTATGCCATCGCGCCGAAGCTTCCCTGCGCACAGCTTCGGCTGCCCTCGACCTTCGTCTGGTTCAGGCTTCGTCCTGGTCGTGCTCCATATCCATAATTCTGAATCCGAAAATACCTGTTCATATAATCCGCTTGGAAAACGTTGTCAAATCATGTTTTTGAGGACCTTCGGAGGACGAAGGCCCCCAACAGTAGCCCCTCGCAATATTAATTTGTAAATAATAAATTCAGATTGCGATATGGACGAAGGCCTTGAGCCGAAGGTCCGAAAAAACACCTTCCCTTTGCTAGAATAGCAACATTCACTGACAAGCGGGGCCTTTTAATTTTCAGCGCCCTAGGCGTATAAATAAGATCACATCGCGAACTCATTTGATACGCACACTTGCCCTTTGCTTCGGCCCACTAAAATTTTTAGCGCTTGTTCATTAAGATTTGCTGTTCTTTTTGATTTCGAAGCTTCGGCCTCGGGAGGAATTTTTGAGCGTTCCCGAAGATGTCTGAAGGCAAGAAGACCCCTGCTGAAACGAAGCTGAAGATCCCTGCTGAGACGAAGCTGAGTCTCGAGGAGGAGAAGAATCTAGGGTTCCTGATAGCGATGGCAGAGACTAATACAGAGAAAATTACGAAGGAAATTCTCGAAGGTTTATCTGAAGATTCTGATGACAGCGACAGTTATGATGTGGAAAGTGGTGGGGAAGAGGCCGAAGATCGACCGTGGCGACCAAGTCACACAGTTTTTGGGAAAACGACCATCAAGCAGAGTCACATTGATAATATGAGGGGGCGATATTTCCGAGACATATCTATTGTGAGAGCTGATGCCGGGGAGAAGACTTCTCCCACCCCCGAAGAGGATGAAGTTGTGATTTTTCGAAGCTTCCTCAGGGCTGGGCTTCGATTCCCCCTGAGCAATTTTGTTGTTGAGGTACTAAAAACATTCCAAGTCTACCTTCATCAACTCACTCCCGAAGCTATTATAAGAATGGGGATTTTTGTCTGGGCTGCAAGAAGCCAAGGTTTGGAACCGGACGCTAAAAGCTTCTGCAACATTCATGAGTTATTATACGAGACGAAGCCCTGGGGAAAAGAGCAATACCACAACAACTTTGGGTGCTACAGCTTCGGCGCCCGCTCCGGGTCAAGCTGCCCTGTGCCGACCTTTCGGAAGAGGTGGCCCGGAGCCTGGATGACTGAATGGTTTTATGTAAAGAATGATCTAACAGCTCAAGAGAATGTGAAGAGTATTATTATGCACCCAATCTGGCAACGCTTCGGTCTTCGAAGGCCGAAGGTCGAAATGGACGAAGCCTCCGAAGAATGCCAAAGAGCCTTCGGGGTAGTCTGCTCGTTTATTGGGACAAGGGATTTGGTCCAAGAACACATCGCCTTCAGGGTATGGCCACTTGCAGAAAAGTGGGAAATGCCGAAGGAAACCATCAAAGAGTCCGACGAAGGCGGACTAGTGAGATTAAAGTACACATTCAAATATGCAGATAAATTTATTGAACCTGATGATGACTGGCTGAAAAGCATTGAAACATTAAGTGATGAATTACTTGGGGCATATTCGAAGGCTGAAAATACTGCACTATCAGCAGCCTTCGGAGGCCGAAAAAAGAAGAGACTGAACCGAGTGTTTGATGCAGTCGGGTTCTTCTACCCTGATTATTGTTATCCCGTCCGAAAGCAAAAAAGGAAAAACATAACCTCTGAAAAAGAAGAAGCTGGAACCGCTCCTAGCGAGCCAGAACCAAAAAGAAAAAGGTTGAAGGTCCTCACACACCGACCACGCCATATTGAACCAGCTTCGGTGCCTGAGTTCACTGGAGAAACTTCTTCGGCCGCTGAAGCTGAACAGCCAACCTTGCTGCCAGAAATTACAGAGGTGGCCAAAGCACCATCGACAGGAAAAATGGAAGAAGCGAAAAATTTGACTAAGGAAAAAGCATCAGAAATTTTAAGTCCTGTTGTAAATGTCGAGGCAGCAAAAATCCAAAAGGGTCCAATGGTGACCCCAAAAAGGAAGAGAATGGTAAATGTACTAGATGTCTTGGAGACAATTAAGTCTTCAAGCACAACTCCAAAAAAGAGTGTTGAAATCGCTGAAGCTTCCTCTGAAGCTCCGACGCAACAAGCTGAAGCTGAAGCTGGGCCTTCAGAGCCCTTCAGGGAACAAACTTTGGAAGCCGAAGCAATAAAAATACCAGAACCAATTTTAATTGAAGAGACTGACACTGCCATCCCCGAAGCGCCTGCCAGCATGTGTGATTACATCATACGACATGCTTCGGGGAAAAAATTATCTGAAGAAGAAACTCATGAAGCTAACCATTATGCAAAGGAGCTAAAATATCCAAAGGGGGCAGTAATATTCAATGGGACAAATGAAGATGATTTTTTATACTGCCTGCCTGACAACAAAGAGCTCTCTGTCTGCCGAGAAATGGCCAGGAGTATTGGTTTTCCGAAGCTCGAATCTGGGTTAAGCGCCATGACAAAAGAAGATCTCGCAGACAGTCTTGCGTACAACAGCCTGAAGGTATGGGAATTTAACGCTTGAAAAGAAAAACCTCTTGTATTATTATTATATATTTTTTTACACGACACATTCGTTTTTTCTTATATGAATTCTTTTTCGTATAGGGCCTGATCCTAAGCAACGCGCTGAGAGCGCAAAAGAGCGCCGAAGATGAAAGTTATGAGATTGCGTTCAACAATTTGCGCTCCGAAGTTATCAAATTGAGAAACGAAGCTCTAGAAAAGGATAAAATTCTTCTTACGCTGATAGACAAAGTAAAAAAGGATGAAGCTGCTTCAAAAACCCAGGCCGAAGCCCACAAGCGCGAAATTAAAGATCTTCAGAAACAGCTGACTAGAGCTAGAGAGGAGCGCGTTCTTGAGGAAACAAAACGAGAACTCAGCGATCATATGGTCAACAAATTGGAGTTAAGAGTTAAAGAGCTTCGTACATCTCAGGGTAAATGTTATGTCAAATCTATAGAATGTGTGAATAAAATTAAAGCCAGCTTTGCCAGCGTGGGCGCCTTCTCCAGCGAAGAGAATTTCTCTCGAGGCAATCCCGAAGGTCCACTGGAATGGATTAGTCACGAAGCAGAGGCCTTCGAGGAGATCCTGAGCAGCCGTGGTGATATTTGCGCTTTTTCGGGCGCCAGAGGAATTGCCTCTGTCTTAGAGAAGAAAGGTTGCGATCATGTAAAATTTCTTGCTCAGTCCGAAGCTGCCTTATCTTCCGAAGACATTAAGGACCCCTCAGCCGAAGCAAGCGTGGTTGGCGGCAAATTTTTTACGGATATCTGGAACGACGGCGGCCGAGGAATGGCGCAAGAGATTATCCAAAGGAGTGAAAAAGGCATCCATGACGCTAGAAAAGTGGCGGAAACTACTGAAAAAAGTACGGAACCCGAAAGGCAATTAGGTATTAATTAGTTATTCTTATTGTGTTGTAATTTTTGTTTCAAACTCTGCACTTAGTTTGTAATAGTGATGAAGAAATGTTCTCTTCCCTCAGAAGCTGCTGAGTTGACTGCCGACCCACACACAAAAGGAGATGAAGAAATCAAACAAATGGCCGAAGCTATCATGGACAAAGTTGTTGACCAACTTTTGAATGAAGTCGCCGAAGCAGTATTAAGAGAGGACTAGATGCTATTAGAAAAACATTTAAATTGTGGTCTGTGTAATATTTTGTACATTTGGATGTAATATACAAGTTTCTTTTCATCATTCAATTCTTCACGATGCATGAAACTCTATATACATACCTTTTTGAGCCTTCGGCGAAAAAACACCTTCCCTTCTTTTCATGCCTCGTGAAGAAGACATTCTTTGTTAAAATTATTCTGATGAATGACACCCATGCTTCGTGAAATCATTATCCGAAGCTATACTTCGAGGTTATGCAATCTCAATATTGATCTGAAAAAGCTCACCCATGTTTCATAAAAATATTCTCCGAAGCTGTAATCCGAAGCTATACAGTTTCGATATCACTTTCTCAGAGCATCCTTTCGAAGGTTGAGAGTGTCACTTTCTTTTGCCAAATGCAATATGATGTATGATGCTTATGTTGTGCAAAATGATGTGATGATGTTATGCTATGCATGTGACATCTGTTCCGAAGATACTCATAAAATATATTCGTAAGCTCTGCATTCCCTTAGGAACGTCTTTGGAGCTTCTTCGTCTTTTACTTAGACGATCTCAGCGTTGACTTTTCGCTGTAAGCCTCCCTTAGGAGCTTCTTCGCCCTTTACTTAGGCGGTATCAGCGTTGACTTTTCGCTGTAAGCCTCCCTTAGGAGCTTCTTCGCCTTTTACTTAGGCGGTATCAGCGTTGACTTTTCGCTGTAGGCTCTGCATTCCTTTAGGAACGACTTCTGAGCAGAAAACTTACACTGCGCTCCCTTTGGAACGACTTTTTGTGACTTCGCAAACTTACGCTGCGTTCCTTAGAACGACTTTCTGTTACTCCGAAGGATTTTTAATTCGAAGGTCCTCCTTGGTAACGGAAAAAATTTTAAGCTTCAGCAACTTAAGCTTGTGGATCAAATAGATCTTCCTCGCGGAAAACAACGAAATTATTACATGAAAACTACCAATGTTTTTTGCTTCACAGAAAATAAAACTGAATAGGAAAGAGTGCTATCAAAGGTAGGATATGTGTCAATATATGTGCTTCGACTCTGGCACAGTGCTGTTAACTGTGCGAGCTTCGGACTGCTCTCTGAAGTCCCTCTGATGTGGAGTGTATTGACTCCCTTCTGGCTGTTGGCCTTGCTGCAATGGAGGTGGGGGCGGAAGCTGTTGCCAGGAAGCTTGAGGTTGACTTGCCGAAGCTACAGAAGCTGCAGGGTGGTTGTCTATGTATTGTGGGACATAAGGCGGATGATACGAAGCAGTATGCATGACCTGCTTCGGCTGAGCTTGCTGAGATGCAGCTTCGGCAATTTCCTTTTGCTTCTGGATTGTAATATGGCACGACCTAGTGGTATGGCCCTTGCCTTCTCCACAGAACAAGCAAAACAGTCTCCTTGGTTGATCTCCGAATCTTCCGCCGAAGCCCCTGGCGCCTCTGCCTCTTGGAGCTGGTGGGCGGAAGGAAGTTTGTTGTTGCCCCGAAGCCTGTGATGAGCATTGCGGTCTGTTCTGACTCCCCTTATCATCATTCTGAGTGTTGTGGATAGAACGGACATGTCTCGGGTAGTATCTTCCTCCGAAGCCCCTGGTCATTTCAGAAAATCTGAAGGCCTCCTCCCTTCTTTGACGAAAGTCATTGTCAGCACGAATGTACTCATCCATCTTTTGGAGCAATTTTTCCAAGGTCTGAGGAGGCTTTCTAGCAAAGTATTGAGCTGCAGGCCCAGGACGAAGCCCCTTGATCATGGCTTCGATAACAATTTCATTGGGCACCGTTGGTGCCTGCGCCCTCAATCGTAAAAACCTTCGGACATACGCCTGAAGGTACTCTTCGTGATCCTGAATACACTGGAACAGGGCTTGAGCTGTGACCGGCTTCGTCTGAAATCCTTGAAAGCTGGTCAATAACATATCCTTCAGCTTCTGCCATGAAGTTATTGTTCCTGGCCGAAGGGAGGAATACCAGGTCTGAGCAACATTCCTGACGGCCATGACGAAAGACTTCGCCATGACTGCAGCATTGCCCCCGTACGAAGACACCGTTGCTTCGTAGCTCATCAAGAATTGCTTCGGGTCGGAGTGACCATCAAACATGGGAAGCTGGGGTGGCTTATAGGATGAAGGCCAAGGTGTAGCCTGCAGCTCAGCAGACAGAGGAGAAGCATCATCAAAAACAAAATTTCCCTGATGGAAATTATCATACCAGTCATCTTCGTTGACGAAGCCCTCCTGATGAAGGTCTTTCTGATGAGGCCTTCTGTTCTGCTCATCGTGAGTAAGATGGCGGACTTCCTCAGAGGCTTCGTCTATCTGCCTTTGCAACTCAGCTAGGCGGGCCATCTTCTCCTTCTTCCTTTGTACTTGTTGGTGTAGCATCTCCATATCCCTGATTTCTTGGTCTAGCTCTTCTTCCTGAAGTGTTGGGCTGACAGCCTTTCTCTTCTGGCTTCGGGCCTCCCGAAGAGAGACGGTCTCCTGGTTGTGGTCCAGCGGTTGCAGTGCTGAAGCCCCAGTCGCTGAAGCTTTCTTCGGCGCCATAGCTTCCGAAGGTGTTCAAAAAAGCTCGAAGTGGAAGTGAGTTCACCGGAGGTGGGCGCCAATGTTGGGGACTTGTTCTCAAATGCTTCGGGTTAAGAACAAGGCAACATAAAAAGTGTTAAATGTTAAAGTCCTTCGTCCTTCGAAACATTATGCCCCTTCGGGAAATAATGAGTTTCGGACGAAGGTCACAAGGGACATACCTTCGTAACTACAACGAGTAATGACGAAGGACTCATATAAAGCACGAAATATAATATAAACAACATAAAATCGTTTCTATTTTATTAACGTGGAAAAATAGAAATGATTTCAAATTACAAATGTACCTTCGGTCCTGAAAGAAGGTATAGAATACAAGCGTGACGCGAAAGCAGAATGCCCAGTCAGCGTGAACAGTACGGGAGTACTGTTCATCTATTTATAGACGCGGGACGCAGCCCACGTAAAATTACATTCATGTCCATTACATTTGTTAACAGTTTATGGAAATCTGTCGAGGCCCCCGAAGTCTTTTCATCTTTAAGTCGGTTCTCCCGTATGCCATCGCGCCGAAGCTTCCCTGCGCACAGCTTCGGCTGCCCTCGACCTTCGTCTGGTTCAGGCTTCGTCCTGGTCGTGCTCCATATCCATAATTCTGAATCCGAAAATACCTGTTCATATAATCCGCTTGGAAAACGTTGTCAAATCATGTTTTTGAGGACCTTCGGAGGACGAAGGCCCCCAACAACCGAGAACCAGCTAGCTGATATCTTCACGAAGCCTTTAGATGAGAAAAGGTTTTGCAGGTTGCGTAGTGAGCTAAATGTCTTAGATTCGCGTAACTTGGATTGATCTATAGCATACATGTGTTCTATGCCTTTGATCATGTTACCTTGAAGCATTTACATTACTTGTTGTATATCTATGGTGCTCAAGTTGTACAAGACCTCCCCGGACCTCACAAGTCCATATGCAAATGGTGCACTTATTTGGGGGGAGATATGCTACAACTTGACCCTTTGAGACTAACCTTTGTGTTTGAGTATTCTTGATGTAGTCTCAAAGGTGCATCGAAAGGGAAAATGGACTTGGACGTTGCAAAGACTTCCACTGCACTCTGGTATTGGTGTACTTAATTCCATGTTCATTCCTATGCTCTATTTGCCTTTTTTTGCTCTTAATTGACATTTTTTGGTGAGGCAATGGGGTTAAAGGGCCAAGAATGATCCCGTTTTGGTGCTTAATGCCAAAGGGGGAGAAATTAAGGCCAAAAGCAAATGGATCAGCTACCACTTGTGAATTTGAAAACAATAGAGTTAGAACTTTTGATTTGTCCAAAATACTCTTATTGCAAAATTTAGTCTCTTGTGGGCAGAATTTTTTATTATGAATTTTTGATTATGGGAAAAGGGGGAGTTTTTGGTACTTGATCAATTTTTCCATTGAAATATCTCTCCTTGGGCCTAAACAAGTGTGTTTGACTTAGAGATAGGGAATTGAATTTGATTTGCAAAAACAAACCAAGTGGTGGCAAAGAGCGATCCAAATATGCCAAATTATAGTAAAAAACAATTTGGTCTTCAATTGCATTGATTTTTCACTTCTCTTGTTGCTTTTTGTTGTGTTGGCATAAATCACCAAAAAGGGGGAGATTGAAAGGGAAATGTGCCTTTGGGCAGTTTCAATAATGTTTTGGTGATTAAGTGCCCAACACGTTTAATTAAGTTCTCATGTGCCAAGTAAAGAGAAAAGTGCAAATCAAAGAGAAAGGTACGTTTCTAGACTCAGTACATTGTTTTGAGTACTAACGCGTTTTGTCTAAGTGCTAGAAACAGTGAGAAAAGAATTGGAAAAAGAGGTGGCTGTGTGCAGCCAACTTCAGCTCGGCTTGGCACACCGGACTGTCCGGTGGTGCACCGGACAGTGTCCGGTGCGCCAGGCTGGTCCGCTTGAAAAGGCCGCTCTCGGGACTCGACGGTGGCGTACGGCTATAATTCACCGGACTGTCCGATGGTGCACCGGACTGTCCGGTGAGTCATCCGCGGTGAACTCGTCGCTCTCGGGAAAAGGATCAGCGACGTACGACTATAATTCACCGGACTATCCGGTGGTGCACCCGACTATCCGGTGAGCCAACGGTCGCCTGCGCCAACGATCGGCCACACAATCTTCGCGTGACACGTGGTCGCGCCAACGGTCGGTTGGGCACACCGGACTGTCCGGTGTGCACCGGACAGTGTCCGGTGTGCACCGGATAGTGTCCGGTGCGCCAACCGAAATCGAGGACCAACGGTCGGATGCACCAGAAATGGAAGGAGATCACGCACCGGACAGCTACAGGGACTGTCCGGTGGTGCACCGAACTGTCCGTTGCACCACCCGACAGAAGGCAAGTTTGGCCTTCCAAGTTGGCCTCCAACGGCTCCTAGCTGCCTTGGGGCTATAAAAGGGACCCCTAGGCGCATGGAGGAGTCAACCCAAGCATTCACTAAGTATTCTAAGGCATCCAGACTTTGCTCCCCGCGCATTCGCTTTGTTGTGTTAGAGATTTGAGCTCTATTCGAGTCAAGGACTCCCTGTGTTGTCATTTGAGCTCGAGTCTTCACTTGTGTGCGTGGGTGTGCTGCGTATTCGAGTCTTATGTGTGTTGCTTCTCCCAACCTTACTCTGTGCCTTCATTGTGATCTTTGTTGTAAGGGCGAGAGACTCCAATTTGTGGAGATTCCTCGCAAACGGGAACAATCATCTAAAGGAAAAAACTGTGGTATTCAAGTTGATCATCGGATCACTTGAAAGGGGTTGAGTGCAACCCTCGTCCATTGGGACGCCACAACGTGGAAGTAGGCAAGTGCTACTTGGCCGAACCACGGGATAAAAAATTGCGTGTCTTGTGTTGCTCTCTCTGTGATTGTTTGTGTTCACAAGAACTCGCTTCAAGCTACTTAGCTGTTCTAACACTTATAACTAAGTTTTGTGGCTATTAGTGTTTGATTTTTACAGGATCACCTATTCACCCCCCCTCTAGTTGCTCTCAGTTCTGTCTTGATGAAGTACATTTCCTCGGGCATATCATCTCCAAAGGAGGAATTTCTGTGGATCCAGCCAAAGTAATGGCGATAGTTGGTTGGAAGGTACCAAGTATAGTCTCGGAGGTCCAGAGTTTCCTAGGACTCGCAGTCTATTACTGGCGATTCATTGAAGGGTTCTCCAAGATTGCTAAGCCTATGACCTCATTGTTAGAGAAGGGAAAGGAGTTTAAGTGGACTTGGGAATGCCAAGAGAGTTTTAATCAACTGAGGTTTAAACTGATGGCAGCCCCAGTGCTAATTATGCCAGATCTACAGAAGAGTTTTGATATATATTGTGATGCAAGTCGCCAAGGCTTGGGATGTGTGCTTATGCAAGAAGGACACGTCATCGCCTACGCATCTCGCCAGTTGCGGAAATATGAGTTGAACTACCCCACTCATGACTTAGAACTAGCAGTCGTAGTGCATGCACTCAAGATTTGGAGACACTATATTATGGGAACCAAGTGCCAAGTTTACACCAATCACAAGAGCTTAAAGTACATCTTCACTCAGAAGGACCTCAACCTTAGGCAACGTCGTTGGTTGGAGCTCATCAAGGACTATGACTTGGAAATTCACTATCATCCGGGCAAGGCGAATCTGGTTGCGGATGCCTTGAGTCGGAAGGAGCATGTCCATGCAGCTATTGTCACCCAGTTACCCGATGAATTAGCAGAAGATTTTGAAAGGCTCAATCTGGGGACAATTGCTCATACTGAAGGAATTACCATAGAAGTGGAACCTACCTTAGAGCAGGAAATACACAAAGGTCAGATCGGTGATGTCAAAATTCAGGAGATCAAAGATCTGATAATAGAAGGAAGAGGCCCAGACTTCATGGAGGATGAGCAGGGCACGATATGGTTCAAGAACCAGATTTGTGTTCCTGAGATTGACAATCTTCGTGAAACCATATTGAAGGAGGCACATGACTCGGCTTACTCCATCCACCCTGGTAGCACCAAGATGTACCAGGACTTGAAGCAGAAGTATTGGTGGTATGGATTAAAGAAGGATGTTGCTTCACATGTAGCACTATGTGATATTTGCCAGAGGGTGAAAGCGGAACATCAAAGACCTACCAGTTTACTACACCCACTTAAGATACCTGAGTGGAAGTGGGAAGAGATTGGCATGGACTTCATTGTGGGTCTACCCCACACATCTACTGGGTATGACTCTATATGAGTAATTGTGGATAGGCTAACTAAAGTAGCCCACTTTATCCTAGTGAAGACCACATATTCAGGAGCCAGGCTAGCAGAGTTATACATGGCACGGATTGTATGTCTGCATGGTGTGCCTAAGAAGATCGTGTCAGACCGAGGATCTCAGTTTACTTCTCGGTTCTGGCAGAAGTTGCATGAGTGCTTGGATACAAGATTGAATTTTAGTTCGGCCTACCATCCTTAAACTGATGGGCAGATCGAGAGGACCAACCAAGTACTAGAGGATATGTTAAGAGCTTGCGCTCTTAAACATGGTGGCAGTTGGGATAAGAGTTTACCGTATGCGGAGTTCTCTTACAATAATAGCTACCAGGCTAGTTTGAAGATGTCCCCGTTTGAGGCTCTATATGGCAGAAAGTGCAGGACTCCACTGTATTGGGATCAAACTGGTGAAATGCAATTCTTTGGACTAGAGATTATACAAGAGGCAAAAGAACAGGTCCGACAGATAAGGGATAATTTGAGAATTACACAGTCAAGGCAGAAAAGTTATGCTGATACCCGGAGGAGACTGCTCGAGTTTAAGGAGGGTGATCACATATATTTGAAGGTGTCACCGATCCAGGGCATGAGAAGATTTAAAGTCAAAGGGAAGTTGCCCCCTCACTTTATTGGACCCTTCTTGATCCTAAAGCAAGTGGGAGAAGTTGCCTATCAACTGGAACTACCCGATCATCTTGCGGATGTACACAATGTCTTCCATGTATCTCAATTGAAGAAATGCCTCAGGGTACCCGAAGAGCAGCTACCTATGGAGGATCTTAGTGTCCAAGATGATCTGACTTATACAGAGTATCCTATCAAGATTCTTGATACCTTGACTCGTGTCACGAGGAGTAAAGTGATAAAAATGTGCAAAGTGCAATGGAGTCACCATAGAGAAGATGAGGCTACATGGTAAAGAGAAGAAAAACTACGAGTAGATTTTCCCCACCTCTTTCCTAGTCCTTCCTAATCTCGAGGACGAGATTCTTTGTAAGAGGGTAGGATTTGTAATACCCAAATTATAAAACTTATAAAAGAGTTGATCTCCTTATGTGATTCGACATCTACTTCTTGAGACATGTGACTAAACATAAGTAAAAGAGAATAATTCTTTACTAAAACACAAAAAGAAAAGCCATGTATCATATTGGAGTTTGTTTGTGCATTGAATGATAATAACAATAACACTAATAAAAATATAATGAGTGCAGATTTGGATTAAAACATAAATTTGAATTTGGAATTGAAAATGGAAAAGGAGAAAGAGATACTTTTATTATCAGTTTATTATTACTGTTCATGATAAGATTATTAAGTTAATTGGAACATGGAGCGGCCACTCGGTAAAACAGTGTTACCACAAGGGTGGTATAGGACGCCCTTGGCTGACTAACTAAGAAAGCTAGTGAAGGACTACCTTACCCGAAAGGGGCAAGGGCAGTAGGGGAGTGGTCAGTGTAGGGAGGCCCTTGGGTTGATTTTGCTGCGATGGCGGTCAGGCGAGGGGTCTCTGCATTAGAGCTTCTTAGAAACTGTAGCGGATTTTCTGAAGCTAGTGGAACTTTGTAAAGGCCTCGTAGTGTTACCCTGCCTCGCTTCCTTGGTAGAGGTGTATGGGATTCATGACCCCTTGGCAGATGGGTAACATGACTTGTGGGTAAAGATGCGCAACCTCTGCAGAGTGTAAAACTGGTATATCAGTCGTGCTCACGGTCATGAGCGGCTTAGACCCCCACATGATTAACTTATGGAATTAAATTCAAATTGTCATTTGCATCGCATTGAGATTATTTATTATTACTTTGATTTATATTACTATGGTTTGGTATTTACTTACACTTAGTAACCGCTAATAAAATTTTGACCAACTTATAAAAGCAATGCTCAGCTTCAACCTTTATTTTGTTGATCAGCCTTACACTTCACATGAACTCCCACCTTTGGTGAGTTCATGCACATTATTCCCTACAACTTGTTGAGCTATGATCTTTTGTGAGCTCACTCTTGCGATATATAAACCCCCCACAGGTGAAGAGTAGGTGGTCGAAGAGGAGCCGCACAACGAGGAGTTCGACTTAATCTAGGTGGTGTCTCTTAGTCAGCTTTATGGCGCTAGGAAAATAATATTTCGTTCGTTTTATATCTATCATTTATTTTGTAAGATTGTCGCTATGTAATAAATATATTTATGATATTTATGATATTTATCTTTATATATTTTATTATTATATATAAAGTACTTTATTGATATACATATGAGACATATCTAACTTTATTCATTAAATTCGGGTGTGACAGAGCCTCTTGGGCCCTGCTGCCGAGACCCAGGCCCACGTGCTAGTGCCCCTCCAACCCGTAGCTCCGCCAATAGGACACAACGAGCTCGGATCTTTTTATTTTCGTCTGCCCCTTTCGTACGTACCCGTAGTACTAGTACGTACTCTCACATCTTTATCGTCCCCGTCCGCCGTGACCTGCCTGCCTCCGTCTCCGTCCCTATAAATATTGTTGAGGTGGAGGACGGAAGGGAATACGAAAATAACAGTAGAAGCCCAGCTCATAACAGAGTCACCTGTGCACGGCTGCACGCTTACCTTCGTCGGAGTCGGGAGGATCCCCGGCGAAGCTCACGCCTCCACGCGCGGTCGTCGCCGGTGGCCGCGGGTCATCACAGAGCGCCAGACCCCGCCCGCCGATCGACCCCGGAGACGACGTCCCCCCGCGCGGCTGTATCTCCGCAGTCGAGATTTAGGTAACGCCTCGCTCGCCTCCGTCCTACCTGGGGCTCGATCAGATCCAATCTACCTGGTGGCGCGCGCTGGAGGAGTTCCGGCGACGTGCGGCTCTCCCTAGGGTTAGGGTTTTAGCGATGAATGCTGCATGCAATAATCCTTATGTTGTCGCTTTGTTGTTTATTTAGTCTTTAGTGATCGTGCCGTTACGCCTTGCGGCTTCCTGGTTAGTTGGCCAATCCAGCGACAATGTATAGTGCCTGAGCTATATATATAATACTACAAAAGGAATCAGTGTGGCCGCCGGATACTGGTGCATTACATTACATAATATTCTGCTACTCCAAAATGTGGGATGCGTTAGCGTTAGCGTCGGATACTGGCGCCGGCGCATTACATAACATTCTGTGTAAAAGTTGTTTATCTTTTTTAGGCGCATTGCTTCGCAGTGGCGCTGCACTTTCTGTTTCTAGCTAGCATATATATACGACTTACTTTTGTGATGCTTCGCTTTGCGTTATTAGCACAGTTTACTGATCTGTGTGCCGCTGAGCTCTTGATGAGACTTGGCAGTAAATCTCTGCATTTCAGGTGAACGCCACAGACATGGTGACTCAAAACCTGCAAGGGAAAGTTACGGCCGATACACCATCGGCGGAGGACCTTGCAATGCTTCAGCTGGATAACATGGACCAGAATACATCTCCGGTTCGCCGCCTCATCATGAATAAAATGTAAGTTTGGAAGTCAGCGACTCAGCGCAGCATATATATATGGATACTAGTCTCGACTTGCAAATTTGTTGTTGCTGTTGTTGTTAGTATATATATGCGGCTGCGCGCCTGTTGTGAGCAAGAAATCATGTCACTGCTGATACATGCTAGCAGTTCATCCAGCTACCTACTTCACTGCATTTAGTTCTTGGAATGCTGGTCTTCATGCTTGCTAATTATTACTCGCCTATAATGCTTTCATATTCAATTGTTACATCTGACAAGGCTGAATTCTTCATTTTTTCCTTTCTATTTTGCTGATACAACATAGTTATTAGTCTTACACAAGCATATGATGTTGCACTGTAATCATGAGCATCTAGCTGCAGATTTTACTTGTTTTTATTCAATTTTACTTGATTAATTCCTAGCCCAGATACAATTTTTTTAGTTATATACATATGCTTCCCATTTTGATTACTAGTTTATTTTATCACTCTTTATTGTACACCTTTTTCTGCATGAGCCAGTGGTTTGAAATTTCTTCAGGAATACTAAAGGTGGTTTAAATGGAGATAGTGGCTATATTCTTTTCTTTTCTTTCGCCTATGTTTTCTTTTTCACACTGCGCATTCTGATATTTCTTTTCTTCTACCCAGTGAAGCATGCCTGAAAAAGAGTGAACGGTATCGTAACTTCCGCCCATATTTTTTACGATTCCCTTCAAGAATCATTGACAGCATACTCTACGAAACAGCTCCCCAGGTGTGTTCTTTCATTCTCTGCCGTGCAACCACAATATATACATTATATAGCACACTAGTATCTTTTATTAGGTCTCAAAATCTTGCTCTTGAATAATTGAAGTACACCCTAAAGAAATCTACAAAGCTGCTTCTGGGAGTAGAGATGATCCTCCTAGGGGTAGCGTAGTGGGGACTAGGATTTTGGCTGGATCTAAAAATTAGAGCGGCGATACCATGTTACAAATAAGGGAGACTTAATTGGATGATAGTATTGGGCCCAATAGCGACTATATATTGAGTACATGAAAAACACAGGAGGAAAACCCTAAACTAGGAAATTATGGTTGTGGTAGCAAGGACACTAGGGTACCAAGAGTATCGGAGAAATATAGCTAGTGGAGCATGAAGTGAGTCGTGGCACCGCAGGTTATGTCTTCGAAGTCCATAACATACTACATTAAAGATATTAAATAATGTTAGTATCATTTGATCACGTAAAGTCCAAATATTACAATAATATAAAGACTCTAGCCTACTAAAATAAAGAGATTAAACAATATGGGCTTCATTGGGCTGTGCCAGCCCAAGCTCGGCCCATGTATTTTAGGCTATGCCGGGGGCCCGATGGGCCAGAATTTGAGGCCCGGCCCAGGCCGATCTTCGGACCGTGCTAACTAGACCCATATTATTTCGTGTCAGACCATGCTTTGGACTCCTATTTTTGGACCATGCTCGTGCTAGTCAGAAAAAACCCGACCCATTTTTCCCAACACTACCCTAACTAGAGGGCATGGGTCTCGGTTGACAAAGTATGTGGTCAGGAACTTTTGGCTTCCTGCGGCCTATGAAGTGTCCCGAGTGATCAAGTACTGCAAGAGCTCGGGGCTTAGTCTGTCCTGAGCACCAATCATTACTTCAAGACATGAGGGGTTGTGAGGACCCACACCATTAGGTGTCACTGAGCGCGTGGGGCGTGAGGGTCTATACTAAACGGTGCCTCGAGACGTGAGAGGCTAGGAGTGTTGAGTTTGTGATCCAAATTCTGAAGAAGACGACCAAGTTGGCGAGTGAAGCGGAGGCTCGTTGAAAGGAAAATGTGTCTTTTGGACCATTTCTATAAATGTTTTGGTGATTAGATGTCCAACACATGTTATTGTGATTAATATGTGCTAAGCGGTTGAGAGATGTAAATCAAAAAATCAAGGTACGACTCTGGCCTTAGTGAATTGTTTTTATTACTAACATATTTCTCTAAGTGCTAGGATGCTCGTCAAATCAAATAAAATTGGAATTGAGAAGTTTGGCTAAGTTCAGCCAAACTTACACCAGCTTGAGGTGCACCGAACTGTCCGGTGTGCACTGGACATTGTCCGGTGCCCAGGCTGACCCGGCGACGAACTCGTCGCTCTCGGGAAAAAGCCGAGGGCGCCGTGGCTAAAAATCACCGAACTGTCTGGTGAGCCATCAGCGCCCGCGCCAACGGTCGACTGCGCGGTTAGCGGGTGACATGTGGTTGAGCCAACGGTCACTTGGGCGCACCGGACTGTTCGGTGCGCACCGGACAGTGTCCGGTGTGCCAAGTGGACCGAGGGCTCAACGGTCGGCTTCGCCAGGAAAGGAAGGATATCGGACACTGTTCATGTCCGGTGGTGCACCGGACTGTCCGGTGCGCCAACCGGCAGAAGGTAAGAATTGCCTATCAAATGGAGTACCAACAGCTCCTAGCTGCCTTAGGGCTATAAAAGGGACCACTAGGCGCATGGAGCGCTACACCAAGCCTCCATTAAACATCCTAAGATGCCTAGAATCCACAAGCACGCATCTGGATCTTCGTGTTTGAGATTTGAGCACTTCTCGAGTTGTAAACTCCCTGTGTTGTGTTTTGTGTGCTCACGTCTTGACTTGTGTGCGTGTGATTGCTCCGACTCTTGCGTGTGTTTCTTTCCCTCCCTTACTCTTGTGCTTTTTGTTGTGATCAACATTGTAAGGGTGAAAGACTCCAATTTATGGAGATTCCTCACAAATGGGAAACAACTATAAGGAAGAAAATCGTGGTATTCAAGTGGATCATTGGATCACTTGAAAGGGGTTGAGTGCAACCCTCGTCCATTGGGACGCCACAACGTGGAAGTAGGCAAGTGTTCTACTTGGCCGAACCATGGGATAAAATCATCGTGTCTCTGGTGTCACTTTTCTTTGTGATTGGTTTCTCTTCTAAAGTTCTCACTTAATCACTTGTGCTATTGTTTCAAAGTTCAATACTCATTCGAAAGGAACAATCAAGTGAAGAACTCTTGCTATAACAACTTGGTTTTAATCTTACTAACATTTCATAACCAAGTGTGTGTGCTATTTAGTTTTGAATTTTACAGGATCACCTATTCACCCCCTCTAGGTGCTCTCACCCGTCGCCGGGAGGCTTGGGCCGGAGCGAGCGAAGCGGATCGCTCCCTACTACCACCTGAAAATAGTGAGATTGTTGCTGGCCGACGCCCGTGGTTTTTTCCTCTTCGCTTTGGAGGGGGTTTCCATGTTAAATTTGTGTTTGATCTACTTTGTGTCGTATTGATTCATAACAAGAGGGCTTATACTCGCTGATGCCCTGGGACGCGAGGGGTCTAGGGTTTATACTGACATGTGCCAAATGACTCTTTTTTTAAACGAACCGGCAGGAGATCTGCCCGTTATATTAAAAAGAGGGGAATCCAAAGGGAGCGAGGTTTAAAATACAAAGACACCCCACAAAAGCAGGACCAAGCCGAAAAACACAAACACACAAGACTAAACTGAAAGGAGACTAGGAGAAAAGCCAAGCTCAAACACACAAAACTAAAGAAAGGCTAGGAGATTAGTCAGCTGTTTGGCTCCTGCACGTATCCAAGCCGATGCCTCAGATATAATAGATGCGAGAATCTGAGGACATGTGGAGGACTTGTGGTCAAAAATCCTAACATTTCTCTCACGCCAGACGGTCCAATTCACTAGAATTAAGAGATTTCCTAAGTCCTTTCTGTTACAATCTTAAGTTGTAGCTAGGGACGTTCACCATTGTAGGACAGACTCACTGCGGTGCCAAATGACTCTTGAGTGCGTCTTTGTGGCAGCCGAGCGTAATACCCTTGACTATTATATATTAACATGAACAGTACATGTTTGACCCTTGCTGACTAATAATAATTTAGCTATTGTTTGTACCTTTTGTCCTTTTTTAGTTGCATCTTTCATATCTTAGTTACGTAACTCAATACTAAAATATCTTACTAGTTTATGATGCCTTGCTAACATCTACCCATTTTCTATATCAGCTGTATTATTACATGGATCTTGACACAGTAGAAGTCAGGGTGAATAATTACCTCAGATCTTTGCGGCAGCTGCCTGGGATACAGATGACAGACTCAAGTGCCTATCATAATAGAGTTGCCCCTGCTTTTACTAATTTTCCTGCACATTCAGGAGACGTACCTCCACATACTGCGTTTACTTCGCAGAGTAAGTTGGGATGATGAGCTCTACTTTTGTCTCTGGACATACCTTTAAATTTACCATGATTCGTTGGCTATATTTTGGCAGGATATGTACCACAGAATCCCGACATGGCCGTTGCTAATGTTTCTCTAGCTGAAAGGCCTGAAAGCTTTATGAGCACCATAGTTGCTCCATCTGTTTCAGTACTTCCTAACCGTATTTCAGGCCTTTGTGGGATTGATAGTGCTGGATTGCAAAATGGCTATTTAAAGGACCATTTTCCAGGTAAATTGTCTCACATCCGTTGCCTTACACATTTGATTAGAATTTAGAAATGACCATTTGTACTTCACAAATTTGGTTTGGTCATATCATTAAAATGTTTTGAGCAAATTTTGCCAGGTGATGCTTACCCAAATACAGAGAATATCTCTAAAGCAAGTGGGCAAAAACTCTTTACCGGTGAAGGACAATTGTTTCAACAATACAGAGAATATGAGAAAGAGTTAGACGGTGCATGGAGCCACCCAGCAGAGAAGGCAGTTCACTCAAATAGGACAACTCAAAGCAATGAAATATATCTCAATGGAGAATGTGGACCTGACACATTCATGGAAATGACAGAAAACTATTGGCGCATCTCGGACTCTAGGAACTCATGCAGGGAGATATACTCAAATTTAAGCACATCCAATCAGTGTTTCGTGTCTGATTGTGATCCTTGTGACCCTGAGAGAGAAATTGTTGAAAGATCTGAACATACACCAAATAGTACAGTATCAAAGCCAACTTCACTTATTTCAGATGAATCTTCTGCCAAGCGTCCAGCAAAACGCCTGAAGGCTGTTATGGAAGAGAAGTTATATTTTGCAAAGGGTGGCATTGAGATGAGAGAGGCAAAGACCGTTGCATGGGATCAGACACCAAGAGGGGTCAGTTTAAGTTCAAGGCGAGAGAGAGGGGCTTCTATACTTTATGGATTAACTGCTGAGGAGCTTGGAGATCATATGAGTAGTCTAACAAACCAGAATACTTGTCTGGTGAGTAGATAACCTTTTCAATCTCCCGTGTTTTCTGTGACTTTGTTAGATCCTGTAGAATCAACATAGTATACCACCAAACAGTTAGATAGTTATAATAATAATAATCATGCTCATGTCTATTATATGACCGTCTAACCATACTCATAGCTATTATTGTTGGATAGAATAGTGTGTGAAACCCTAGCTACAGCCAAAGGGTACAAATATGGGGAACCCTAATGGGCCAGCTAACATAAGGCCCAGATAGGGTCTAGTACATAAACACTCTAACACCCCCCGCAGTCGAAACTCTAGCCACTGCAAATGTTGAGACTGGACCGAAATTCCGCAAACACCGTCGTCGGAAGCCCCTTGGTGAAGACATCGGCGAACTGGGAGGCGGTGGATGTGAAGTACGCGAACATCTCCACAGGCGACCCGCTCGTGGACGAAGTGAAGATCGATCTTGACATGTTTCGTGCGCTGGTGCTGGACGGGGTTTGTGGAAAGGTAGACGGCGCTGACGTTGTCGCAAAAGACCAGGGTGCTCTTTGCCAGTGGACTGTGCAGCTCTTGGAGCAGCTGACGCAGCCAGATCGCCTCAGCCACGAAGTTTGCCACAGCGCGGTACTCGGCCTCGGCGCTGGAGCGGGAGACGACCGGCTGGCGCTTCGACGACCAGGAGACGAGGCTGTCCCCTAGGAACACGGCATAGCCCGAGGTGGACCGACGCATGTCTGGACAGCCCGCCCAGTCGACATTAGTGTAGACATGAAGCTCCGTGGTCAAGGACCGGCGGAGAAGGAGCCCGAAGTCGAGGGTGCCACACAAGTACCATAGGATCTGCTTCATCACGGTGAGGTGCGGCTCCCAAGGGTCGTGCATGTGGAGGCACACCTGCTAGACGGCGTAGGCGATGTCGGGCCTGGTGAAGATGAGGTACCGCAGTGCCCCGACAAGGCTTCGGTAGCCGGTCGGATCGGCTACCGGGGGGCCAGCGGCGGAGACCTTGCCCTGCGTGTCCACCGGGGTCACGCAGGGCTTGCACTCGGCCATGCCAGCGCGCTCGAGGAGGTCGACAGTGTACTGCCATTGGTGAAGGAACATGCTCTGGGGACGGCGCTCAACGGTGACCCCCAGGAAGTGGTGGAGCGCCGCAGGTCCTTCATCGCAAACTCCTGCTAGAGGCAGGAGATGATGCGACGCAGGAGCCCAGGGGAGGAGGCGGTGAGCACGATGTCGTCGACGTAGAGGAGGAGGTATGCAGTGTTCGGACCACGACGGAGGATGAACAGGGACGTGTCCGACTTGGCCTCGACGAAGCCCCGTGAACACAAGAAGGTGGCGAAGCGACTGTACCAAGCCCGGGGGGCCTGCTTGAGGCCGTAGAGGGACTTGTTGAGCTTGCAGACCATGTCGGGGTGAGCGGGGTCGACAAACCCAACGGGCTGAGTGCAATAGACCGTCTCCGTCAGGGTGCCATGGAGGAAGCGTTCTTCACGTCGAGTTGGTGGATCGGCCAGTCCCTGGACAGAGCCAGAGTCATAACAGCCCGTACGGTGGCAGGCTTGACAACCGGACTGAAGATCCCGTCGTAGTCGACCCCACGGCGCTGGGTGAAGCCTCGGAGCACATAGTGGGCCTTGTACCGCTCTAGGACCTGTCGGCATTCAGCTTCAGCTTGAAGATCCATTTCCCGGTGACCACGTTGGCACCATGGGGACGAGGCACCAGGTCCGAGGTGTGGTTAGCCTAGAGCCTCATACTCCTCTTCCATGGCACGCCACCACTACGGGTCGGCAAGCACACCACGGATAGTCGTTGGCACTGGTGGAAGGGCCGGAGAAGAGGTTGCGGAGAGAATCAAGCGATCAGGTGCCCGGAGGACACCTGTCGCGCGCTGGGTGACCATCGGGTGGATGTGTCGAGGATCCCGGTGGACGACGACGGGGTGATAGGCCAGGGGCTGGGCACGAGGGCAAACCGGTGCACCACGTCGACCGTGGCGCTGGTACGTCTGGATGGGGTCAATGGAGCGAGACGACGGGGCCGTACGCGTCGGTGCAGGAGACGCTGGAGCTGCACGGGACTGTGGGAGACGTTGGGGCCGCGCGAGGTGGCGGAGGAGATGCCAAGGCTGCACATGGCGATGGAGGGGACGTCGAGGCCGCACGTGGCTGTGCGAGGGAGGGCGGCGTCGGCGGGGCCGCGCGAGGCGACACAGGGGACGCTGAGGCCGCACGTGGCTGTGCGGGGGAGGGTGTCGCTGTCGGGGCGGCGTGGCAGACGGACCTGTAGGGATGGGGGGCATGACAGTAGGGGACACAGAGTTGAGATCGAGGAACACGTCGAGCTCGGTGAGAGAGGCAGCGGAAGAAGAGGAAAAGGGGAAATCCGACTCGTCGAAAACGACATGACGAGAGATGAGGACTCTGTGGGAGGTGAGGTCGAGACATCGATACCCCTTATGGTCGGGGGAGTATCCGAGGAAGACATGGCGAGTGGAGCGGGGTGCTAACTTATGAGGAGCAGTGGAGGCGAGATTAGGGTAGCAAGCGCCCGAAGACACGAAGATGCTCATAGGAGGGGTGGATGCCGAAAAGAGCAAAGTAAGGAGTGGGGTGGGCAACCGCCTTGGTGGGAAGACGGTTGAGGAGGTAGGTGGCAGTGGTGAGGGCCTCAGCCCACTAGTGAGCAGGAAGGGAAGCCTTAAAAGCAGAGAGCGCATGCCATCGTTTGTCGTGCGAATCATGCGCTCAGCCCTACCGTTCAGAGGAGACGTGTAGGGCACGACATACGGAGGTGGACGCCACGAGAGAGGAAGAAGTCACGGGACACATTGTTATAGAACTCGCGCCCGTTGTCACACTGGACACTCCGGATGGTGCGGCTGAACTGAGTGGAGACCCAAGTGAGGAAGTGAGACAGGGTGGGATAAGTGTCCGACTTCTGACGTAAAGGAAAAGTCCACAAATAATGCGAGAAGTCATCAAGAATGAGTAAATAATACTTATAACCAGAAATGTTGATTACAAGGGATGTCCATACATCACAGTGTATCAGATCAAAAATGGTTGCTGCTCTAGAAGAGGATGTGGGGAATGGGAGCCTAACATGGCGACCTAACTGACAAGCATGACAGAGGTGCTCAAAAGATCCCCTACAACCAGAAAGAGGTACTACTGGAGAGAGTAGAGGGGCCCGGATGACGATGCCAAGTCACAGAAGAGGAGGCTGCTACAAGAACATGCGGGGCAGAGGTCGATGTAGTGGAAGCAGGCAGGCGAAGCGTGTAGAGGGGCCCGGGGCTGTCACACCGAGCGAGAAGGGTCCTGGTGGCAAGATCCTTCACAGACAGACCAAACGGGTCAAACTCCATAGAACAAGAGTTGTCAGTAGTGAACTGACGGACGAAAAGAAGATTCTAATGTTGGGGGCAACAAGGATGTTGGTTAAACGGAAAGGATCAGGAAGGACCGCGTCACCTACTGATATGACGAGTAGGGTGGACCCGTTTCCAACAACGATGGAAGAAGGAAGGGAGGGGTGGGGGAGGTGGAAGACAGAATACCTGCGTCCGGAGTGGTGTGGTAGGAGGCGCCGGAGTCAGCCACCCAATCAGAGACCGAGGTGGGCGGGGCCAGCGTCATCGTGGAGAAGGAGCTGTCGAGAGACTGCACGTCCCACCCATTAGTTCAGGGCCCCCACATTGGCTGAGTTGGAGGCCCCGGGAGCGGTAGAAGCCCCTGCTGAGGCTGGTGAGGAGCCGAGGGCGTCGTCGGAGGTGCAACGACAAAGAAGACATGCTGAGAGGTGGTGGGGCGAGGGGCCGAGGCACCCGCGGACGGCCCGGACCACATGTGAATGGTGCCAGTCCACGATTGTAGAAGGATGGCCACTGAGAACCACCCGGAGAGCCACCCCGGCCGCCCGACGTGCCACCGCCACCGCGGCCGCCCTTGCGATTGTGGTCGCGACCATGACCCCCGGAGCCAGTAGCCTGCCGTGGAGCTCCAAAGGGCGGGGGGGGGGGGGGGGGGGGTGGACGGAGTGCTGTGAAGAGGAACCCCTCCAGAGTCGGAGGGGGCATCCCGAGGCGCGCTGTAGAGCGCCGTGGCGGGAGCGGTGGTCGTAGTGGCGGAGAGGCAAAGCTCCTCGAGAAGCAGATCGTTCTTGGCCTCCGTAAAGGTAATGGCTTCTTGCGGGTAAGGATGGGCGCCACGCGATCGAAGCGAGGACTCAACCCGCGGAGGAGGTTGAGCATGAGGCTCTCATCGGTGATGGGGGCCTCGAGGGTGCGGAGAGTGTCCGCCATCGTCTTCATCTGACGGCAGTACTCATCCACAGAGAGATCGCCCTGAGCAAGCTGGCGGAAAGCAGTTTTTAGGTATAGAATCTGAGTCTGGCGGTTGCCGAGGAACTAAGCCTCAAGGGCACCCCAGATCCGGTGAGCAGTATCGTCCAGCACTCGAACGATGTCCTGAAGCTCGGCTGTGAGGGTGCCATGTGTTGGTGCCTATCCGGGCGCCAATCACTGCGTTGAGAACCGGCGGTGGTGCTCTCTGCATAGGCGTGGAAGGTCCGCGGCCAGGGGCCAGACGGTCCGCGACCTGGCATAGGGCTCAGGTTTCTTGCCTGATGGGTCGGACGGTCCGCGCCTATAGGTCGGACGGTCCGCGCGTACGCAGGGGCGGCGGAGTTCGCCAACAGCACCTGGATCTCGCTCCCGGGAGGGACCACGTCGGGGAGGAGAGATCCTAGGTGTTGTCTAGGGTCGGCAAGCCACCCTAGACACGTCTAATCGACGTAGAGTCGAAGAGAAGCGAAGAATTTGGGGTTGAGGAAGACTAATCTGGGGCTAAACTAGAACTACTCCTAATGCCTAAAGTAAAACTAGAGATAAACTGAGTATTGATTTGATTGTTGATGTTGAATCGGTAGTATTCCTCTATATTTATAGAGGAGGGGGGCTGGACCCGTTACAAACAAATCTCCCGAGTTAATTTTGTGAATCTAGCCAACAACTGTAGCATAAAACTCGGAACCCTAACTGACTCTGCGCGCGCGGACCGTCCGCGCCACCAATGTGGACCGTCCGCACGGTCAATTTGTGTTCCAACATATGCCCCTGCCTTTTGGCGGAGCCGAGCGAACCAAAAGCAACTAACTCGATGTGATCACATCGGTTTTCTTAGACAACTTGCCACATACTAGGATGGTACTGCTTAAGGAAACGGCCGTTTAACGCCTTAGGCAAGGCTTTGCCTTGTAATGTTTGCAATAAGTAGGCGTTACCAGACATCACCTGCGTGACTCTGTAAGGGCCTTCCCATCTTGGCGACCACTTCCCAAACTTCCGGTCTTTGCTCCTTAGAGACAGGATAGTCTTCTATATCAGGTCCCCTACCTGGAACGATTTAGCCTTGACCTTCTTATTGTAAGCTTTGGCGACCATAATCTTGTCCTTTTCTATTTCTCCTAAGGCCGTCACTCTCTTGTCGGTCACTTCATCAATATTGTCCATCATTGAATTGTAATAATCGCCGACAGTCAGATCATTTTGCTTGGCGAACCTGACAACGTTTAAACTTATCTCTACAGGTAACACTGCTTCCTGCCCATAGACAAGCTCAAACAAAGATACTTTAGTAGCATGGTGTTTAGATATTTTATGAGCCCATAAAGCTTCGGACAAAACCCTATGCCAATGCTTAGGATGATAAGATATTTTCTTTTTTATCTAGCTAATCAATGTCCTATTACTAGACTCGGCCTGTCCATTGGCCTGAGCATAATACGGAGATGAATTGAGTAACTTAATTCTATATAATTCAGCAAACTCACGTACCTCCTTTGACATAAAAGAAGCCCCCTGGTCTGTAGTCAAAGTCTGGGGAATGCCAAATCTATGAATAATATGCTCAGTTATGAACTCAATTACCTCCCTGTGTGTCATGTTCTTCAGAGCAACGACTTCAGTCCATTTGGTAAAGTAGTCAGTGGCAACTAACACGAACCGATGCCCTTTTGATGATGAAGGATGAATCTCTCCTATAAAGTCCAATCCCCATTCTCTGAAAGGCCAAGGCTTAATGATAGGATGTAATTCGGCTGCAGGGACCAACTGTAAGTCGCCGAATTTATGACATACTTGGCATCGTTTGTAATACTTAAAACAATCAGCTATCATGTTAGGCCAATAGAAGCCAGACCTTTGCAATAACCACTTCATCTTTGGAGTCGATTGATGGGTACCACAAATCCCTTCATGTACTTTGGCCATGACTAATATAGCATCACCTAAGCCTAAGCATTTAAGCAGGACATCGTTGACTGTTCGACGGTAGAGTTCATCACTCATTAAAACATACTTGAAAGTTGTACGCCGAACGTTCCTATCCGTCCTAACACTAGGATTTTGTAGATAATTAATTATGGGTGTCCTCCAATCGCTTGCATCGGCTTCATTACCAGCCGAATCAATCAGGAGAACTTTCCTGGCAACCCCGGACGATCCGGAGCCTTCACCCGGACGGTCCGCGACCTGGGGAATTGGCCCTGTACCGGTTATCAGATTTTCGGTATTGTGAAATTTCCCTCGCTTTATCCGATAACCTGATGCATCTTGTGCCAAATTGTTAGCTCTATGATTCTTAACTCTAGAGATGTGCCGAATGCTGAATTCGTCAAAAGAATAAATTATGCCCCAACATTTTTCAAGGTAACCATTTAGAATACCATCAAAACATTGATACTCTTCTAATACCTGTTGGACAACTAGCTGAGAATCACCAAATGCCTTCACATGTTTTACTCACATACAATTTAAAAGTTCCAAACCGAACAAAAGGGCCTCATATTCGGCTTGATTGTTAGTACAATAAGTTTTTAATCGGCTAGAGAATTCGAAGAAGACATTACTTGGTGAAACAAGCACAATAGCAATTCCTTGTCCTTCATTGCAAACCGATCCATCAAAATATAAAGTCCAGGGAGTAACAGTGAGGTATGATATGTCTAGTTTATGAGTATCATCAATCCGATTTTATATAATAAAATCTGCTACGACCTACCATTTCATAGATTTCAATGGTTCATAGGCCAAGTCATATTCTATGAGTGCATAAGCCCATTTACCAATTCTATCACTCATAATCGGGTTTTGCAACATGTATTTGATCACATCGGTTTGACCGGCAACGGTGCAATGACTAGACAGTAAATAACATCTACACTTGGTGCATGCATAAAACAGGCATAAGCATAACTTCTCGATAAAAGTGTACCTCGTTTCAGCATCCACCAGCCTCCGACTTAGGTAGGTTACCACATGTTCCTTTCCTTCGGTCTCTTGCATCAGAACAACTCCAATAACCTTATCTTCAGCTGCAATGTATAATCTGAACAGTACTCCTACCTGCGGCGCTTTTAACACGGGAGCCGAAGACAAATACTTTCTGATGAGATCAAACACTTCCTGTTGTTCTGCCCACAGGTGAATTCGGCATCATTTTTAAGTCGAAGGTTAGGAGTGAAGGCATCAATCTTCCCGGCTAGATTAGAAATAAACCTCTGTAAATAATTTATCTTGCCAAGTAACTTCTGCACTTCAAGCTTACAGGTCGGAGATCCCACATTCAGAATGGATTTAATTCGGTCAGGGTCTATCTCTATACCATGTTCATGAATGATGAATCCTAAGAACTTACCAGCCGACACTCCAAAAACACATTTATGTGGGTTCATTTTCAGACCATACCGACGCATTTTATTAAAGACTTTGTGTAAATCAGCTATATGAGAACTAAACTTAGCCGATTTGACTACAATATCATCAATGTAGACTTCCACAGTGTTATTCAACAGCTCGTGAAAGATCAAATTCATAGCCCTCTGATAAGTAGCACCAGCATTTTTCAGACTAAATGTAATGACAACCCACTCAAATAAACCAATGAAGCTTGGACATATAAAGGCTGTTTTAGACGCATCTTCTTTGGCCATGAAAATCTGATTATATCCGGCATTACTGTCAAGAAAACTAATAATTCTATTTCCTGGCACATTATTGATCAACATGTCGGCTATGGGCATGGGATATTCATCTTTAGAAGTTGCTTTATTCAAATTACGAAATCAATGCATACTCTGAGCTTACTTGATTCTTTCTTCTCCACCAGCACAATATTGGAGACCCACTCTGCGTATCTGTAAGGTCTAATAAAATTAGCTTCTAGCAGCCGATGAATTTCGTCCTTTATTCGTGGTAGTAGGTCTGGACGAAATGTTCTAGCTTTCTGCTTAAAAGGTCTGAAACCGGACTTAATAGGCAGCCGATGCTCTACTATCTCTCGGCTTAATCCTGGCATCTCAGTATAATTCCAAGTAAAGCAATCAGAATATTCTTTCAATAGACCGATCATTTCATCTTTAGGATCGGTCTCTAGGGTTTTGTTTACAAATGTCGGCCTTTAAGTTTTACCATCTCCTATATCGATCTCCTCTAAAGGATCGATCGATGTAAACCCCTGTCCTAATTTGTCGAGATCTCTGAATTCCTCTATTATGTCTCCTACAGAGGAATTAGATGATCTCTGTGTGACGGCAGATTGTCCGGTCTCGAGGGCCGGACCGTTCGTGACACTGGTTTTATGCTGCGGTGGCTGTTCGGCCTTAAAAGCTGAACTATTCTGTGAAAGACCGGACCGTCCAGCCTCAGAGGTCGGACCATCCGTGACCAGAGACATGTTCATTATGTGTGTACTCATCATTTAAACTTTATTTAGGATTTAGCCGATTCTCTATCAGCTCTAGCATTACAGGAATGAAACCTTTTTTATCTATACTTATAAACTGATAATTAGAAAAGTCTACTCCTGTGAGACACATAGCAGTCTCATAGGTCCAAAGTACAGGGGCATCGGCCATGGCAATACAGGCCGATGCATCAGCATGTATTTGTTCTACATCATCGCCTACCCATTATAATAACATCTGATATAATGTAGAAGGTACACATTGATTAGCATGAATCCAATATCTGCCCTAAGGTTAGACTAAAATTTCCTTCTACATTAGCAATGAAGAATGCAACAGCAAGGGTCTTAGTCACGATGGTTAACTCAACGGACGTGACTCCCTTGGCTTTGATCGAACTATCAGTTCCAACGCTGCTGAGGGTCATGTTAGTCTTGACAAGTTCGTCGTCCTGTTTACCTAATTTTCTATATAATGAATAAGGCATTAGATTTACGGCCGCCCCCGTCTACCAACATTTTAGCAATCAGTATCCCATCAATGTGACCGGCGCACGAAGAGTGCCTTTAAATGATTTACCGATTCCTTTGGTTTAGTAAAGGTGGCCTCTTTAGGACCAATGTCGAACTGAGAACGACAGGTTCATCGTCGCCGACAATAGTACAATCGGCGGAAAATGTAATAACATTTACGTTCGTACCTAGGTGCTCTGGAGATGCTTCGGAGTCGACCAGGTCTTCTCCTAGTGGGTCGTCCTCCGCCATGGGCGTCGACACGTCATTGGAGGTGTCCTCGTGCAGTGCAGACGGTCCGGACTTGAGAGTCGGACGGTCTGTGTCATCTACGGACGGTCCGGCCTTTATAGCTGGACTGTCTGCCGTACCGCAGAAAGCTGTAAAGTTGCTGTCTCATTTTCGGTCTTCATGGCCGTTTGATTTATTTCAACGGCCTTTGGCCTCCACCTTTTTTGCGGTGGTGGGTACTGCGGATGTGTGTTATTAAATATTTTTTCTACTTCCTTTTCCTTGCTCTCCTTTGCTCTTAAGCGTTGCAATTTTTGCTTTTGAGACTGTGTAGTCTCGATGGGCACCATCGAGGCATGGAGTATTTTGGATCAGCTGTTTTGATGGCAGTCATGTCTCCTTCTTTGCTTGTACTGGCCGATTTACCAAAAATTATCGGCCCTTCATTATTTCCCTGTATAACGACATCTATTATACCTATTTTGATGATGTCCCTTTTTATCGTTCTCTTGGTTGTTGTAGGTATATGCCCCCTGCCGGGTTGGTCGGCCTTTGTGGCCGAGTGGTCCGGCAATCTTGCTGGGCTTGTGCCTGGTGACTGGATTGAGTGGCTCTCAATCGGTCTTGTACTGCAGGTGCCAACCAGTTGAATACAGATGTTTAGGGTGCCCCCCAAGCGGGGTATTGTGGCATCCCAAATAGATATGGTGGCATGCTTCACATTTAATTTGGGGCATGTGGTGGTGGTATGTATGTATATTGATATGGCATAGGTAGATATGGGAGTGGAGGTGTCCATGCAGGCACGTTAGGTCTTAACTGGACAGTATGACCCTCCGTCTTTTCCGATTGGTGAGGTGGTCCAATCAGTGTTATCTGCTGTCGCTCCTGAGTGGGTGAGTGAGGTCACTTTGCTGGCCGGTTACTTGGGTCGGCCTTCTTTTTTACATATTTAGATAATAATTGATCGAAGGTTGGGCCAGATCTGACCAGTCGCCTAACTGCCTTGAATGTGTTAGTTTTCCATGTACCTATTTCCGGTCGTCGTGGTTTGAAGGTGCGTGGTCGTCGTGGTTCATGGGCGTTGCCGGATCGTACGCTGGAATGATCCAGACTGTCTGGCGGTGTTCCGGACCGTCCGCGTCTGTGCGTCGGACCGTCCGCGATGCGTAGAAAGGTGCTAGCGCCTGGTTTCCTGCCTGCGCCTGCCCCGAGTGTTGGAGGTAGTGATGGTAATTTTCAGAGTCTCCCCCTCCATCAGAAGTCTTCTCGGCCACTACTTTCCTGCAAGAAATTTTATTATTTTCATCGGTCTTCCTTGCGTCGCCGATGATGACTTCTTTGCCTTTGCCCTTATCGGCCGTGCTAGGCCAGATTAGGACCTTTTTGCCCTCGAAGTCGATCACGTTCATTGGGAAGGGCTCCGTATCCACCTGCATTTCCTGAAATTTCAATCGTCACTCGTTAATGACCAATTGGATATATCGTCGAAATACATTATAATCATTAGTGGCATGGGAAAAGGAGTTGTGCCACTTGTAATATGCGCGACGTTTTAGTTCATCGGCGGGTGGAACAGTATGATTTATCTTAATGTTGCCATTTTTGAGCAATTCATCGAATACCTTGTCACATTTGCCAACATTAAATGTAAACTTAACCTCCTCTCGCCTTTTCTTTTGAACCGGCTGTAAGGAGAAACAAGCCAAAGATTTGACCTGCTTTGGCCAAACCATTTCAGCCGCATATACTTCTTTTGATTCGTCGTCCAAGCTACTTTGGTCACACTCTACTATATGGACGTTGTGACGAATCATTTTAGCAGTTTCTTTGCTTCGGCTTTCATAAGCCAAAGCTCTCTGATATAATTGTGCTAGCGTGAAAACTGGATGTCTTCTAATCTTTCTTTTAAATAATACCGCAATCCATTAGAGGCTAATTCTGCTAGCTGTTTTTCTGCCAAATGAATTTGAAAACAACAGTTTCTTATATCCCAGAATCTCCGGATGTAATCATTAACCGATTCGTCTTTCCCTTGTCGTAGGGCCACTAAGTCTACCAAATCTAGCTCATAATCATCGAAAAAGAAGTGATCATGGAATTTTCGTTGTAAACCCTCCATGACAAAATAGAATTAGGAGGTAATGTGGCATACCATGCGAATGCGGTTCCTGTTAAAGATAATGAAAATAAACGCACACGGAATGCCTCTGTGTCGGCCAATTCTCCTAATTGCGCTAAAAATTGACCTATGTGTTCGCGTGTGCTCTTTCCTTGGTCACCCAAAAATTTTGCGAATTCGGGTATCCTGGTTCCCTGTGGGTATGGGTGATGGTCAAATCGGTTGTCGTAAGGTATCCGATATGACTGTCCCACAGGGACCATGCTTACTCTGAGCTTATCTCGAAACGCCCCGGCTATCTCTTTCCTTACTATATCAATAGCGGCCGGTGGGAGACCACCGGCTCTTTTGTCCAAGGTTGTTTAGATACTGGCATGTTGTCTTCCCCCCATTGGTTTGAGTTTTATGGCGTATTAATATTTGCCCTATGTGGTTCATAGGACCGGCCGTCTCTTTCCGGCCCTCTATGAGTCGGAAAATGCTCACCCCCATGTGTCTGGAATGCTGTATTATGGTGCTGGGGTGCCGTAGGATATGATGGGAAGTTTTGCTGGGACGGATGAGGATTCAGGTAACAATCCTCCTTAAAAATATCTGCGCTAGACCGTCCGGTTGGATACGCGGATGGTCCGGCGGCATGCGTGGACTGTCCGGGCATGTGGCCGGACCGTCTGTTGTTGTATACGGATCGTCCGTCGCTGTATGCGGACGGTCCGACTGGGTAGTTTAGGGTTTGCGTACTACGTGGTGGCTCGGGCTCATGTCTCGGTAACTCATCAAAAATGGGACTGGCCGCCGCTGGCCCGGACGGTCCGCGCTCATATGCGGATGGTCCGGACATACATAGATCGGCGAATTTATCACCGATGTGCATAGGAGGCTGTGGTTGCCCAGGGTACGTGTCTATCGGCATCCCATAAAGGGGTTGTGACTGGTCGTGACAACCTATAGACGATGAATCACGCGTGTTTTCCCCTAACTCAACCTCGTGCGAAGGAAATTTTGCAATGTTAGATTTTTCAAACGCACGCACTAGCCTTTTATAATCCTTTTGTATACCCCCTACGATATGTTGCATTTGCTCTCGCTGTTCATCTATGTAAGCTTTTAGAGATTGGAGCTCGCTGGTGTTACTTACATTGGGGGCATCCGTTGTGAGTCGGAGCGAAGCCAGATCAGTCGCCTGTTGCCGAACGACCTTATTGTTCCTGTCCACCTTGAAGTTGGCCAGGAACTTTATCTTTTCTTCTTGAATCAGCTGCTCCTTATGCTCCTCGAACTAGAGCTGTTCATCAGCCGGCAAGGTTTCCCAAGTTGGCTCTATGATATTGCTGGGGGAGATGTCAGAGTTATCCCTCGAATTGGCCATTGAGGGCTGATCTGATAGGTCTTTATGTGATTTCCCCAGCGGAGTCACCAAAAAGTGTGTTGGCGCCGATCCGGGCGCCAATCACTGTGTTGAGTACCGACGGTGGTGCTCTCTGCACAGGCGCGGACGGTCCGCAGCCAGGGACCGGAAGGTCCGTGACCTGGTGCAGGGCTCGGGTTTCCTGCCTGACGGGCCGGACGGTCCGCGCGTACGCAGGAGCGGCGGAGTTCGCCGACAGCGCCTGGATCTCGCTCCCGGGTGGGACCTCGTCGGGGAGGAGAGATCCTAGGTGTTGTCTAGGGTCGGCAGGTCACCCTAGACACCTCTAATCGACGTAGAGCCGAAGAGAAGCGAAGGATTTGGGGTTGAGGAAGACTAATCTAGGGCTAAACTAGAACTACTCCTAATGCCTAAAGTAAAACGAGAGATAAACTGAGTATTGATTCGATTGTTGATGTTGAATCGGCCGTATTCCTCTATATTTATAGAGGAGGGGGCTGAACTCAGAACCCAAACTGACTCAGCGCGCGGACTGTCCGCGCCACCAGTGTGGACCGTCCGGCCTTGGGGCCGGACCATCCGCATGGTCAATTTGTGTTCCAACACCATGGATTCAAGAAAGCACCACCTCATCCATCAGGAGCCAATCCTCCGTCAGTTCATCGACCGTGGAGAGGACGTGGTCGACGAGGGCGTAGCGGCGTAGGGTCTGCAGGACTTGGTCGTGCCACCAAGGGTACTGAGTGGAGTCCGACGCGAGAACGTCGGTGACGGTTGCCTGGATGCTGTTGAGGCCGCCGCCTAGGCGTGAAGAGAGGCGCGAAGAGTCGAGGCTAGGGCGTTCGTGGGCTCGAATGTGTCGGCGTTGTGACGAAGCGGACGTGGGGGAGCCATCCGACACGCCCTTGCCACCGAGACGACGGTAGGTCTCGGCGTACTGGCGCTCAATGGTGTCGACAACCGCCTGCTCCTGCTCAAGAGCACGAGCAGCGTCCTGGGCCCGCTGGCGAGCCGCCGCAACGGTGGCCCGGGTGGCGGTGAAGATGGCTGCAGCGTCATCCGAAGGGGCGCGCAATGAAAAGGTGAGGGCAGACGACTGGCTGTAGACGGTCGTCGGCGGTGGGCAGTCACGCATGTGGGCCCCAACCGTCATAGGTGGGGTCATGTCGAGCGAGCCATGAGAAAAACCTGGTGCCAACGGCATGGGGTCGGGGAGGGAGCCACCAGGGGCAGGCTGAGCACCGTCGGGGTCAGACACGGCCGCCTGGGACGCGGGCAGAGGAAGAGTGGCCGACGCAGGTCGGGCGCCAGCGAGGCCGGAGCCAGCCGGACCCGGCGGCGCGGTCGATGCAATCGATGCAGGTTGGGCGCCAGCGAGGTCGAAGCTGTCCGGACCCAACGCGGCGCGGGCGTTGGAGGCGCGGTCGACACGGTCCAGGCGCCGGCGGGGCCGGATCGGCCGAAGACGACGGCGGCGCGGGGTCGACGGCCATGAGGACAAACCCCGGCAGCGCGCCTGCGGCTGTAGGGGCGCGCGCAGAGGGAGGGGGCGCGGCCAGCGCCGCCCGGTTGGAGAGAGGGAGAGGGGGAAGGGCTCACCGGAGGAGGGAAGGGGCGGCGGCCGGCTAGCCATGGTGGTGGCGGCGACTGTAGGGAGGAAAAAGAAAAAAAATACTAAGGCTCTGATACCATGTTGGATAGAATAGTGTGTGAAACTCTAGCTACGGCCAAAGGGTACAAATATGGGGAACCCTAACGTGCCAATTAACATAAGGCCTAGATAGGGTCTAGTACATAAACATTATAACAATTATCTAACTGTTTAATCATACTCATAGCTATTATATATCTGTCTAATTGCTTGGCGGCATAGTACATTGATGCTACAAGATCAAATCAGAATCTTGCGGATGATTTATCCATGGTTACGAATATAAATTTTCTTCCACTCAGATTGGACCAGATGTATCGTTTAGTATTTGAACATAATTTCCTTTTTTTCCAGAGCAAGGAGACATCTCAAGAATTTCCATCAATTGATGGATTGCCTGATCAGAATACATGCAGTTTGTGTGGAATGGAGATGCTTCTTTTTGAACCTCCTCCACGATTTTGTGCTCTCTGTTTCAAAATAATAAATTCTGCAGGGTGCTATTATGTCGAAGTTGAAAATGGAAGTGAGGAAACTTCTATATGTTGCAAATGCCACCATCTTAGCAGTTCAAAAGCTAAATACCAGAAGAAATTTAATTATGCAGAAACAGATGCTGAGGCTGAATGGGTAATGTTCTTTTCATATGTCTAGTTATTCTTATGTCTCTATTAAATTCTCATCTTTTGTTTGTTTGCATTTTTCAGTGGGTCCAGTGCAACAAGTGCAAAGCTTGGCAGCATGAAATCTGTGCTCTTTTTAACAGAAAGTGTGAAGGGGCAAAGGCTGAGTATACTTGCGCAAAATGTTTTTTGAGTGAAAAGGATAGCGGAGATATTCAGGCACTCGAGCCATCCACTGTTCTTGGGGCACATGAGTTACCAAGAACTAAGCTAAGTGATCATATTGAGCAAAGACTTTCAGAGAGGCTTAAGCAGGACAGACAACACAGAGCGAGCGCCTCTGGAAAAGTTGCTGAAGAGGTATTTATCATACACACTAATGACATAAGAAATTATTAAGGCTCATTCATACCTGCTTCTAGTGAGTCTCTAATCATGTTAAGTCCATGTATAAATCTTATTCCTATTTATTATATCCTTTAGCGTTCTACTGGGCCTTTTGTTCTCTTCTTGATCACATAAAAGTGTTAATCCTTTTACTATAATGTTCAATGTTGATTCAAGTAAAAAGTACTGAAAATGCGTCTGCACTCAAAATCCATTTCATTTTTGTTCCTTTATATAATCACACAGTTTTGTTGTTAATTTAGATCTTGTTATGGCATTGTTGATGAACATTTAATTGGCTTGATGATCCATCAGAATTCTATTAAGTTTATTATGCATAACAAATAGGCTGCTTTACACATTTTTTCCTTTTTGACTGTTAGTATTGTTGAGACTGTTTTGCTTGCATTGCATTTCTTTGGATGCCAAGAAAGGATGGTCAACACACACAAGTCCATGTAGTTATTAACCCACTGAATTCATGTAGCTATCCAGGCCTTATTACTATCGTATCCAAACCTGGGAAGATTAGAATTTTGGAAAAAATGTTGTGATAATTAATGCTTATCTGAACAAGATTATACACATATTCTCAGAATAATCAGACTGTCTATGTTGGTTATAATTTTATTTGCTTGTCTATCGGAAGGAACTGCATTGCAAACTGATGTCAACTCCACAGAAGGTTTATTTGACTTTTGTCATCTCTGCTCCAATTTTAGGTACCAGGTGTGAAAGGTCTTACAGTTAGAGTAGTTTCTTCAGTTGACAGATTAGTACAAGTCCAACCGCGTTTTCGTGACTTATTTAAACAAGAAAAGTATCCTGGGGAATTTCCATACAGATCGAAGGTACGTGATGGTTAAACGATTGACCAATATATCCCATATTTCGCTGCCGAGTAGATAACTATAGCTATCTTGTACTAATTTCTGTGTTTTATACAGGCCATTCTCTTGTTTCAAAAGATTGACGGTGTGGATGTTTGCCTGTTCGCGATGTATGTACAAGAGTATGGTTCAGATTGCCCATCACCAAATCAAAGACATGTTTATCTTGCATATATCGATTCTGTCAAATATTTGCGGCCTGAAATAAAATCTGCAAGTGGAGAAGCTCTCCGCACCTTTGTGTATCATGAAATTTTGGTATGAGAATTCTAAATCGTGAAACATATTTTGTCTTTGCTTGCGCAAATGAGTTTATGTTTCTAGAATGTAATTGTTCCAATGCTTATTGTAGATTGGCTATCTGGACTACTGCAAGAAACGAGGATTTGTAAGCTGTTCCATATGGGCTTGCCCATCTAGGAAGCGTGATGATTATGTTCTATATTGTCATCCAAAAGTACAAAAGATGCCCAAGTCTGACAAGCTTCGAAGCTGGTCTGTCTTTCAAACATGACATTGATGAATTAAAACTAATATTGTTCTATACGGGCCTTAATATGTCAGTTTTTGTTTATAATTTCAGGTACCATAACTTGATCAAGAAGGCTGTTAAGGAGGGCATTGTTGTGGAGCGTAATACACTCTCTGACTTCTTCCTTGAGCCTAAAAATGAGTGCAAGGCCAATATTTCAGCAGCATGCTTGCCATATTGCGAAAACGATTTCTGGCCTGGAGAAGCAGAGAGGCTCCTTGAGAAAGACGATAACACTAAACAGAAAAAAAAGGCACAGGTAGGAAGGCTCTTGCGTGTTGCCAAACGCTACGACAGAAAAGGAAACCCTAAGGATATTTTTCTTGTGCACAAGGTTAGATCGTTTTATTTTATTTTTTTTATCTTGCCTTCCAGCATTTCGTGCGAAAACGATCGTCTTATTTTTCAATGTTGCCAGCTTGGCGAAAGGATGCGCAACATGGATGAAGATTTCATTATGCTTTGTCTGCAACAGTTGTGCAAGCACTGTCACCAGCCTATCGTATCTGGCAAAAGTTGGGTTTGCACTAGCTGTAAAAATTTCCATCTTTGTGCTAAGTAAGGATTTCTTCTGATCACAGTTCTCTCTTTTCTTTACTCTGCTCAGAAAGTTGTCTAAAACTTTGATGGCTATATAAGATGGCATCACGATTGTTTAAAACAGGACATCAGTAGAAATACCTGTTGTAAAAAAAAAGAGTTTGTGTACTTAGTTAACCTCGTCAACTTCCAGCTTCTTGCATTCATTTGCCAATTAAAAGCCGGTAGTTAGTTAACCTTGATCAATACATCAGCAACTATTCTGATTATTGAATGCGTTGGTTTTCATAGGTGCCATGCGGAGGAGCAGAATACGGCACAAAAGTACAGGCATCCAGCCACCAGAAAACAGAACCATGCACATGCATTTCAAAGTGTATGTAGGAAAATTTCATTTCTTGGCTTGATTTTTGTTAGTCAAATAAGTTGACAACTTGCCTATATTCAACAGATGCATGATGGATCAAATATACTACTAACCATAGTGGCTAACTTTCCGACAGATGGAGGTAGAACCTCTTCCTCCGGAGACTGACGATGGAGATCCGACAATGGAAAGCAAGTATTTTGACAGCAGGGTGGATTTCTTGAAGCATTGCCAAGACAACCAGTTCCAGTTCGATACGCTCCGGCGGGCAAAGCACTCTACGATGATGATTCTGTACTATCTACGCAGTTCGACCTGCTCCGCTTGCCACCGTGGTGTGGATCAATGCTTGGTGTGGCGGTGCCTAGAGTGCATGGGCTGCACCTTTTGTGATCGATGCTATAAACAAGACGGTCCAATAAGTTTGCATAGCCATGAATTGAGGCAGGTTCACACTAGAGAAACCTCGCAGCAGCACACTCAACAGGTACCCCTTTTTAAATTAGCAACATGATAAATTGATAACCCTGCGTTCTTATGTTTTCTTGCGCATGTTCCCAAAGCAGGATTACGTTGACGGCCTTGTGCATGCATCGAGGTGCTGCGATCCACGTAACTGCGCTAGTCCAGTTTGCTTAACCCTGAAGAAACTGTTCTTCCATGGTGTGCAATGCGGTACCCGTGTCCGCAACCGGACTGGTTGCACCATGTGTCTCTTCATGTGGAAACTTGTGCTCTGCCACTCAAGAGATTGCGACGACGACGTGGACTGTCCGGTTCCCAGATGCAGGTAAAACCACGGCTCATTCAGCAATTTCTCTCTTGAAACGCGTCTGCATTGCTTTGCTTGATCCACCCACGAGCGTGGTCTTTGTAGGGACATGAAGGCATACATAGCTGAGAAGCTTGTTGGTCCTGTGTCGTAGCGAGCAGGCCATCTGGTCAGAAGCCGTCTTCTTGTATAATCTACTACTGGATTTCTGTCTGGTTTCCTCCATTGTCACTGATGGGATTAGTTACCAACGGAAGCTTACATAGGCAATCTGACATTGGTTTTTTTTAGTGTCCGTACATACAGTGTACATAGAATCTGTCCTCTGCGGCTCATAGATGTACAAAAAGAAATACGCGGTTTGGTTTAATTTTATATATATTGTCAAAGTTTTGTTCCAGAATGTGTCGAACAAGGGCCGCATTTTTGTTCAAGTGTTACCGTGCTGTGGCGGCATCCAAAAATTCAATGAATTGGTGACGTCCTGCCCAATCATATGCTTTTTAGAAAAGAGAATATATAATTTCAGCCACTGCATGTAAATATTTTCATTATCCAACATACAACGATTAAGAAATATGCTACCAACAGCACAAACATAACATGCTAATCCAAGGTAGAGACAAAACACAAGCTACTATAATGTGATCATGCTAGAAAAGTGTTGTTTGGTGTATTGTGTTGTTCCCTCTCGGGCTCCAACACCCACAAAGTATATTACTCCATTATACAAGGAGGTCCTTTTACATTGAACTATTTACACCAACACTCTCACTCAAAATAGGCTAAATATATTTAACATTCCCATCTTGCTACATGCCAACTCATTATTTTTAGGACCTAGACCTTTTGTGAGACTATCTGCTAACTGATTACGAGACTTAACATATTTTAACTTAAGTCCCAACATCAATCTTCTCCTTGATGAAGAACCTATCAATCTCCACATGTTTCATGCGGTCAAACTGGACTGCATTATTTGCTATATTGATCATTGCTACATTATCACAATAAAGTAACATAGTCTCATTCTTCAACACCCGAAGCTCCTTCAGAAGACCTTTCAACCACATCATCTCACATAGAGCTAAAGCCATCGCTCTATGTTCGGCTTCTGCAGTAGACCGAGACACCACAACTTGTTTCTTACTTCTCCATGAAACAAGATTACCTCCCACAAACACACAGTATCCAGATGTGGATCTCCGATCATCTCTACTGCTTGCCCAATCAGCATCACAGTAACCCTCCAGATTCAGGTGTTGATTCGCTCTAAACCACAACCCCTTGCCAGTGGTTCCCTTCAGGTATCTCGGAATTTGATAGACCACCTCCATATGTCTTGTCCTAGGATCATGCATATACCTACTCACCACACTCACTGCATAAGCAATGTCTGGTCTCATATGACAAAGGTATATCAACCGACCCACTATCTCTGATATCTTTCTTGATTCACAGGGTCACCTGACTCGGCACAAGTTTGGTGATTTTTATCAATGGGTGAGCCACATGGACGACACCCAAGCATTCATGTCTCTGTCAATAGATCAAGAACTTACTTCCTTTGAGAGAGAATGATTCCTTTAGCGATCTAGCAATCTCAATTCCAAGGAAGTAATGAAGTGGTCCAAGATCCTTTACCTCAAAGGCTCCACTTAGCTTTTTCTTCAGTTTCTTGATCTCCTCCACATCATCTCCAGTGATCACTATGTCATCAACATAGACAGCCAGGATAGTGATACAAGAGCCTTGATGTTTGTAGAAAACCATGTGATCTCCATTACATTGATAGTAGCCCATATCACAAACTGCTCGCTTGAATCTATCAAACCATGCATGTGGTGATTGCTTTAGGCCATAGAGTGATTTCTTAAGTCTGCACACTTTTCCAACAGTCTGTTCATTTGCAAACCCAGGTGGAATTTTCATATAGACCTCTTCCTGTAGGTCGCCATGAAGAAATGCATTCTTCACATCCAACTGATGAAGTGGCCAACCAAAATTGGCCACACATGAGATTAAGGTCCTCATCGTGCCCATTTTTGCCACAGGTGCGAAGGTCTCATCATAATCAATCCCATATGTCTGACTATATCCCTTCGCCACCAGTCTCTCTTTGTACATGTCGACCTTTCCTTCTAGAGTCTGCTTTACTGTGAAGACCCATGTTAGGGGCCTTCCTCTTCCGAAGGTCCTTAAAAACATAATTAACCATTGTTTTCAACATAAGCTGTTACAGGGAGCTTCGTCTTTAGGATGCAAATATTTTCCTCATGATGAAGGCATACAAGATGAAGATATGATCTAAGGATGATAAGAATGAACGCCGTAGCATAGCCAGATTAACAACTTCGGCTCGTAATGGAGATGAAGTATGATGATGATGCTGACCGAAGGGGAAAAATACTACTTAGTCCTTAATGACTTATATTACAATCATAAGTGAATATAGGGGACATAAATGTACTTTTACCCGGGCTGTATCCCGTGCCTATAAATAGATGAACAGTAGCACCGTACTGTTCACGCTGATTTGTAATCTCCCTCACGTCAACACCTTCAAACAAGCCGAAGGTATCATTGTGATATAAATCTTGTTAATATTCATGCATGATTCCGTGAAATGCAAATACGAATGAATCAATGGGATACACTTGTTGTCTTCGTCTCTTTGCATTCTCGCTTATCTATAAAATGATGAAGACATGTCCTTCATGACCTTCGTCTGATGATCATTATGTCCGTGAGGATATGATGCTTCGGAAGACAAAGGACCTTAATACTTCACAATTGTGTTGTCTTGTTCTTGATTCACAGCATTTAATAACAAGTGACTAACATTGACGCCCACCTCTAGTGAACTCACTTCCACAAGCTTCGGCAAGTGTTCACCTTTGTCATGCCGCCAAAGAAGGCAACAGTGCCAGGGGCTGCTCTACAGCCCCTGGACACTAATCAAGAGACTCTCTCACTGAGAAAAGCTAGGAGCTAGAAGAGAAAGGCTAACAGTCCAACACCTCTGGAGGAGGAGTTGGACCAGGAAATCAGAGACTTAGAAGCTATACATCACCAAGTATAGAGGAAAAGGGAAAAGATGCTTCGGCTAGCTGAACTTCAAAGGAAGATCAACGAAGCCGCTGAAGAAATGCGCCACATCGCGTAGGACGATCAAGGACGAGGGCCTCAACATAGAGAGCTTCGTCAAGAAACTCCAATCAATGATGATGGATGGTATGATGACTTGTACCATGGTAATTTTGCTTTTGATGATGCTTCTCCCCTGGCAGCAGAGTTGCAGGCTACCCCATGACCACCTTCATACAAGCCGCCACAACTCCCCATGTATGATGGGCACTCCGACCCGAAGCAATTCCTCATGAGCTACGAAGCAACCGTATCATCATATGGTGGCAACACTGCTATCATGGCAAAGTCCTTCGTCATGGCAGTCAGGAGCGTGGCTCAGACTTGGTATTCTTCTCTTCAGTCAGGAACAATTACATCATGGTAGAAGCTGAAGGATATGTTAGTCACAAGCTTCTAGGGCTTCCAAACGAAGCCAGTGAATGCTCAAGCTCTATTCCAGTGCACGCAAGACCATGAGGAGTACTTGTAGGCATACGTCCGAAGGTTCTTGTGACTAAGAGTCCAGGCGCCAATAGTGCCTAATGAAATCATCATCGAGGCCATGATCAAGGGGCTCCGCCCAGGACCACAGACCTTGGAGAAGCTTCTCAAGAAGATGGATGAATACATCTGAGCTAACAATGATTTCTGCCAGAGAAGGGAGGAAGCGTACATGTATTCTGAGATGACTAGGGGCTTCAAAGGAAGACTCACCCCAGGCATGTCAGAATGATCCACAATCCCAACACAAATGATGACAGGGCAAATCATACCCGGAGCAGCCAGCAAAGCTCACAATCTTCGGGAATGCAACAAACTTCCTACAGGACACCAGCCCCAAACACCAGAATCACATGCAAACACATTAGTTCACCGGTTATGTTGATCATCATACACCGAAATCACTTAGTCAAATGAGTCAGGGTCCATTTTCCTTACATGTGCCCCGGAAATGTAGGTTGTCGCAGGAGGGACACACACATGATAGGGCGGCATGTGAACCATGGCGAAACGAAGAAGTGGTGTCGAGGGAGTGACACCAGCAGGGGAGGGAGTACCACCGGTGATGGTAGGGAGCACGTCGAGGGTGCCATCGTGCGGTAAGGAAGCCACGGAGAAGAGAGGCGCAGGGATGACCGCACGGGAGGTGTCGTGGCCCACTTTCGGGGAAGAAGTGACAGGCGCAAGGTCGAGGGACACACCCACATAGGGGTAACAGTGGCTAGGGAAGGGGCACCATGCATGGGGCGAACAACGGTAGGGAGCAAGGTGCTAGCGAAGGGCGCAACCATGCCAGTCTGAAGCAGAGCACCGGTGGTCGCCAGAGCAGAAGTTGGCGGCGCAACAGAGGGAGTCGACCGAGGCGCGCAATCGGCCGGCTGTGGTTCGGGTTCAGTAGAGGGAGGGTTGAGGCGTCGAGGTGGGCGAGCACTGTCGCACGCACCCGAGGGGGTGCTAGGGCCGCTAGGGGCTGAAGCATGTACGCTAGGGTGAAAGGGAAATAAGCCTAAAAACCATTTCCACTCTTGTTTTCATAATTGACGACCATCACAACCAATTGAGCTAACTAGTTTTCTAAGTTATGATTTCATGAACTTAGAAATACTTCAAGAAAGATCAACCCTCAAAACAGCACATCGCGGACCGTTTGAGCCTCTAATGCAAACTGTCGGGGATAACATAGATTATCCCGGACAGGAGCTCATTTTGGAAATATTACATGTGCTCGGACCGTTCGCGATGCCTTGATGCACTTCGAACAAAAACTATGTCAAATGCAAATTTCTACTACGTACTGTCCGAAGGAAAGACAAGGACCGTCCGACACCATGCGCAGACCGTCCACCCATTGTAAATCAGACAAACCTGAAGGTGTCGGGTTCAGAAAAATGAATTATAGAGCCCACGCGGACCGTCCAAAGGTACGATCGGACTGTCCGCATCATACTTTATCTAACATCTAATGACACATTTAATACGATTATAGCCGTTGATATAGCCGTTATAACCAATTGTTGTGATCTAGTCGTTGATCTTGCTGGGGTGGACCGTCCAGACCAAGACCATGGACCGTCCACGGTTGGCAGAATTGAAGCAACGACTAGGATGTGGTTGGTGGCTATAAATATAACTTCCAACCACCCCCTTCAATGGTAACCTAAGTTTTCACAACTCTCATTCATTGCAAAGAGCAAGTCTTCACTTCAACCTACTCAAAAGCCTCAAAACTCCTCCAAGTGCCATAATTGTTGAAAGCGAAAATGGGTTAACCATTTCCTATAATTAATTTTGGTGGTTGATGATCAACACAAACACGTGGACTAACTAGTTTGTCTAGAATTCATCTATTACAGGTGCATAAGGTTCAACACAAACCAAGAAAAAAATCAAGTTAGGGACACAATTTTATTGGAGCAAAAGGACTTGAGTGCACTAATAATTGGCGCACCGGACTGTCCGGTGTGCCACTCGACAGTGTCCGATGCACCAGGACCGTACAATCCTCAACTAGACACTCTCAGGAATTTGGAGACGTGCTTCGCTATAATTCACTGGACTGTCCGGTGTGCCACCGGACTATCCGGTGAGCCAGCGGAGCAACGGTTCCCTGCGCCAACGGTGGACTCTACAAAGTGCTACAGTGATGAACAGTGTCGCGCAGAAGTTAGAGCAGCGAAGTCAGAGGGGCACCGGACTGTCTGGTGTGGCACCGGACTTTCCGGTGCCGCAAGACAAGCTCTCCAACGGTCGACCAGCTCCAGGCCCTAACGGTTGGGTGACGTGGCGGCGCACCGGACAGCGCACAGTACTTCTCCAATGGCGCACCAGACTGTCCGGTGCACCCTTCGCCAGCAGCTTCACCAACGGATATGGAAGTGGTTGGGGGCTATAAATACCCCCCAACCACCTCACTCATAACCATCCAAGCATTCCAAACATCTCATTCAATATAAGAGCAAAAGACTCCACTCCAAGACACATCAAATAGATTGAATCCTCTCCAAGCCTCCAAAATCAACTCAATTCCATTAGGGACTTGAGAGAGGGCGTTTTGTGTTCTTTTGTTGCTTGGTTTGGCCTTTCTTCTTTTCCCGTTCTTACTCTCAGGTGCTTTGTAAGCGAGACAAGAGACACCAAGTGTGTGGTGGTCCTTGCGGGGTCTAAGTGACCCGTGAGATTAAGGAAGAAGGCTCACTTGGTCCAAGTGACCGTTTGAGAGAGGGAAAGGGTTGAAATAGACCCGGTCTTTGTGACCTCCTCAATGGGGACTAGGTTCTTTGTAACCGAATCTCGGTAAAACAAATCATCGTATCACTCGCCTTGATTCTTGTTTGATTTGTTTTTTCCTCTCTTTCGGACTTCAATTTAATTCTAACGCTAACCCCGGCTTGTAGTGTGTGTTTAAAGTTATAAATTTCATGTTTCGCCTATTCACCCCCCTCTAGGTGACTTTCAATTGGTATCGGAGCAAGTGCTTCATCAAGAGCCTAACCAACTCTAAGTGATGTCTAGAGATCACGCCAAGAGGGAGATGATGACCGGCGACAAGCCCGCAAGCTCGGGGAGGACCCTCTCAAGGGAGTCTGGCCACAAACACAAGGAGGAATCCTCTTCCTCCATCAAGTCCCATCGGAGAGGTGACAAGAAGAAGAATATGAAGAAAGTGGTCTACTACGAGACCGACTCTTCGTCACCCTCCACCTCTGACTCCAAGTCGTCGACTACTTCTAAGCGCTATGAGCGCAAGAAGTATAGTAAGATGCCCCTACGCTACCCCCATATTTCAAAGCGCAATCCATTACTTTCTGTTCCCTTAGGAAAACCACCATATTTTGATGGTTAAGATTATTTTATGTGGAGTGATAAAATGAGGCACCATCTAACCTCACTCTACGAAAGTATTTGGGAAATTGTTTGAGTATGGAGCGCAGGTACCTAAGGTGGGGGACAAGGACTACGACTTGGACGAGGCCACCCAAATTATGCACTTTAACTCCCAAGCCACGACTATACTCCTCGCCTCCTTGTGTCGAGAGGAGTATAACAAGGTGCAAGGGTTGAAGAACGCCAAAGAAATTTGGGACGTCCTCAAAACCGCGCACAAAGGGGACGAGGTGGCCCAGATCACCAAGCGGGAGACGATCGAGGGCGAGCTCGGTCGATTCGTTTGTAACAAAGGAGAAGAGCCGCAAGCAATGTACAACTGGCTAAAGACAATGGTGAACCAAGTGCGCAACCTCGGGAGCACCAAGGGATGACCATGAAATGGTCAAGATTATTCTTAGATCTCTTGTTTTTCGTAATCTCACTCAAGTGCAACTAATTCATGGAGATCCAAGATATAAACAGATGTTTCCCGAGGAAGTGATTGGCAAGTTAGTGAGCTTTGAACTTATGATCAAAGACTCCAAACATATTGTCAACTTAGAGCAAGGCGCAACCTCAACACCCGAGGTGCAACCCGTCGCATTCAAAGCGATAGAAGAAGAGAAGAGGGAGTCTACACCAAGTAGACTTCCAATCGACGCCTCCAAGCTCGACAACGAGGAAATAGCGCTCATCATCAAGAGCTTCTGCCAAATCCTCAAACAAAGGAAGGGGAAGGATTACAAACCCCGCTCCAAAAGGGTGTGCTACAAATGTGGTAAGCCCAGTCACTTTATTGCTAAATGTCCAATGTCAAGTGAAAATGACAGGGACGACGACAAGAAGGGAAAGAAGAAGGAGAAGAAGAGGTACTACAAGAAGAAGGGCGACGATGCCCACATATGTCGGGAATAGGACTCCGACGAGAGCTCCACCGTCTCCTTCTCCGACGAGGACGCCGCCAACATCGCCGTCAACAAAGGCCTCCTCTTCCCCAACATCGGCCACAAGTGCCTCATGGCTAAGGACGGCAAGAAGAAGAAGGTACACTCTAGAGCCACCCTAAATACACTACATCTAGTGATGAAAGTAGCTCTAGTGATGATGAAGATAATTTAATGTCTCTCTTTGCCAACCTTAGCATGGACCAAAAGAAAAAATTAAATGAATTAATAGAAGCCATTAATGAGAAAGATGAACTCTTGGAAAGCCAAGAGGACTTCCTCATTAAAGAAAACAAGAAATTTGTTAAGCTGAAAAATGTGTATGCTCTAGAAGTAGAAAAATGTGATAATCTGTCTAAAGAGCTTAGCATCTGTAATGATTCAATTATCCATCTTAGAAATGAAAATGCTAGTATAAATGCTAAGATTGATGAATTGAATGTTTGCAATGATACAATTTCTAGTCTTAGAATTGAGAATGATAGTTTAAATACTAAGATTGAGAAATTGAGTGCTTGCAAACCCTCTACATCCACTAATGAACATGTTTCCATTTGCACTAGATGTAGAGATGTTAACATTGAAGCTATGGATGATCACCTTGCCATGATTAAACAACAAAATGATCACATAGCTAAATTAACTGCTAAAATTGCCGAGCATGAACTTGAAAATGAAAAATTTAAATTTGCTAGAAGCATGCTCTATAATGGGAGACGCCTAGGCATTAAGGATGGCATTGGGTTCCAACATGGGAACCGATCCAATGTCAAGCTTAATGCCCCTAAGAAATTGTCTAATTTTGTAAAGGGTAAGGCTCCCATGGTTCAGGATAGGGAAGGCTACATTTTATATCTTGCTAACTATCCTAAGCATAAAAGTAGGAGAATTCATGCTAGGAAACCTCACACTGTTTTTCATCATGCATTTATGTATAAAAATGAGGCTTCTAGCTCTAGGCATACCACCCATGTTAAAATGCCTAAAAAGAAATCTCCTACTGCATCAAATGAGCATAATGTTTCATTTAAGACTTTTGATGCATCATATGTCTTAACTAACAAATCAGGCAAAATAATTGCCAAATATGTTAGGGGCAAACACAAGAGTCCTAAGACTTCTGTTTGGGAACCCAAGGTGCTTGTTTCTAACATCAAAGGACCCAAGACTGTTTGGGTACCTAAGAACAAGGCCTAAACTTGTTTTGTAGGTTTATGCATCTGGTGGTTCAAGTTGGATAATTGATAGCGGGTGCACAAACCACATGACAGGGGAGAAAAGAATGTTCTCCTCATATGAGAAAAATGAAGATCCCCAACGAGCTATCACATTCGGGGATGGAAATCAAGGTTTGGTCAAAGGTTTGGGTAAAATTGCTATATCACCTGGCCACTCTATTTCCAATGTTTTTCTTGTAGATTCATTAGACTACAATTTGTTTTCCATTTCTCAATTATATAAAATGGGCTACAACTGTCTATTTATTGATGTAGGTGTTACTGTCTTTAGAAGAACTGATGATTCAGTAGCATTTAAAGAAGTGTTAGATGGTCAGCTATATTTGGTTGATTTTAATGATAACAAAGTTGAACTAGACACTTATTAATTGCTAAGATTAATATGGGTTGGCTCTAGCATCGCCGACTTGCCCATGTTGGGATGAAGAATCTCCACAAGCTTCTAAAGGGAGAGCACATTTTAGGACTAACCAATGTTCATTTTGAGAAAGATAGGATTTGTAGCGCATGTCAAGCAGGGAAGCAAGTTGGAGTCCATCATCCACACAAGAACATAATGACAACGGACAGGCCGCTCGAGCTACTCCACATGGACCTATTCGGCCCGATCGATTACATAAGCATCGGCGGGAGTAAGTATTGTCTAGTTATTGTGGATGACTATTCTCGCTTCACTTGGGTGTTCTTTTTGCAGGAAAAATCACAAACCCAAGAGACCTTAAAAGGATTCTTAAGACAGGCTCAAAATGAGTTCGGATTGAGAATCAAAAAGATTAGAAGTGATAATGGGACAGAGTTCAAGAATTCTCAAATTGAAGGATTTCTTGAGGAGGAGGGCATCAAGCATGAGTTCTCTTCTCCCTACACACCTCAACAAAATGGTGTAGTGGAGAGAAAGAATAGAACTCTACTGGACATGGCAAGAACCATGCTTGATGAATACAAGACACCAGACCGGTTTTGGGCGGAAGCAATCAACACTGCTTGCTACTCCATCAATCGGCTCTACCTTCACTGAATCCTCAAGATGACATCATATGAACTCCTCACTGGTAAAAAGTCCAATGTTTCATATTTTAGAGTCTTTGGGAGTAAATGCTTTATTCTTATTAAAAGAGGTAGAAAATCCAAATTTTGCTCCTAAAGCTGTAGAAGGTTTTTTTACTTGGTTATGACTCAAACACAAGGGCATATAGTCTTTAACAAGTCCACTGGACTAGTTGAAGTTTCTTGTGATATTGTGTTTGATGAGACTAATGGCTCCCAAGTGGAGCAAGTTGATCTTGATGAATTAGATGATGAAGAGGCTCCATGCGTTGCACTAAGGAACATGTCCATTGAAGATGTGTGCCCTAAAGAATCCGAAGAGCCTCCACAAGCACAAGATCAACCATCATCTTCCAATCAAGCATCTCCACCAACTCAAGATGATGAACATGCTCAAGATGATGAGGATGAAAATCAAGAGGATGAGCCACCTCAAGAAGAGGACAATGATCAAGGGGGAGATGAAGATAGAAGACAAGGAAGATGATCAAGAATCAAGAGATCAAAGACCACCACACCCAAGAGTCCACCAAGCAATTCAAAGAGATCACCCCATCAACTCCATTCTTGGTGACATTCATAAGGGGGTAACCACTAGATCTCGAGTTGCACATTTTTGTGAACATTACTCTTTTGTGTCCTCTATTGAGCCATACAGGGTAGAGGATGCATTAAGAGATCTAGATTGAGTGATGGCAATGTAAGAGGAGCTCAACAATTTCACAAGGAATGAGGTATGGCATTTAATTCCATGTCCTAATCAAAATGTTGTAGGTACCAAACGGGTATTCTGCAACAAGCAAGATGAGCATGGTGTGGTGACAAGAAACAAAGCCCGACTTGTGGCCAAAGGTTATTCATAAGTCGAAGGTTTGGACTTTGATGAAACTTATGCACCCGTAGCTAGGCTTGAGTCAATTCGTATATTACTTGCCTATGCTACTTACCATGGCTTTAAGCTCTACCAAATGGACGTGAAAAGTGTCTTCCTCAATGGACCTATCAAGGAAGAAGTCTATGTTGAGCAACCTCCTGGCTTTTAAGATAGTGAGTACCCTAACCATGTGTATAAACTCTCAAAGGCGCTTTATGGGCTCAAACAAGCCCCAAGAGCATGGTATGAATGCCTGCGAGATTTTCTTATCACTAATGGCTTCAAAGTCAGCAATGCCGATCCTACTCTCTTTACTAAAACTGTTGCAAAAGACTTGTTTGTATGCCAAATTTATGTCGATGATATTATATTTGGGTCTACTAACAAGTCAACTTGTGAAGAGTTTAGTAGGATCATGATTCAAAAATTCGAGATGTCAATGATTTGGGAGTTGAAGTATTTTCTAGGATTTCAAATCAAGCAACTCCAAGAGGGCACCTTCATCAGCCAAACAAGGTACATTCAAGACATACTTAAGAAGTTTGGAATGAAGGATGGCAAACCCATCAAGACACCCATGGGAACCAATGGGCATCTCGACCTCGACACGGGATGTAAATCCATAGATCAAAAGGTATATCGGTCGATAATAGGATCTTTACTCTACTTATGTGCATCTCGACCGGATATTATGCTTTCTGTATGCATGTGTGCAAGGTTCCAGGTAAATCCTAAGGAAGTTCACCTTAGGGTCGTGAAGAGAATCATGAGATACTTAGTTCACACTCCTTAGTTTGGGCTTTGGTACCCTAAGGGATCTACCTTTGATCTAATTGGGTATTCCGATGTCGATTGGGCTGGATGTAAAATTGATAGAAAGAGCACATCAGGGACTTGTCAGTTTCTGGGGAGATCCCTGGTGTCTTGGGCTTCAAAGAAACAAAACTCAGTAGCTCTTTCCACCGCTAAAGCCGAGTACATTGCCATAGACCATTGTTGTGCGCAATTACTTTGGATAAGGCAAACCCTTAGGAACTATGGCTACAAATTGAGCAAAGTTCCTCTCCTATGTGATAATGAGAGTGCAATCTGCATGGCGGATAATCCCGTTGAACACAGCCGCACTAAGCACATAGACATCCAGTACCACTTTCTGAGAGACCACAAACAAAAGGGGATATCAAAATAGCTTATGTGAGCACCCAAAATCAATTAGCCGATATATTTACCAACCCACTAGATGAGAAAACCTTTAGCAAACTTAGGAATGAGCTAAATATACTTGATTCTCGGAATTTTGATTGAAACATTGCACACATAGCTCTTTTATACCTTTGATCATATCTCTTTCATTTGGTACAATTGCATGTTTCTTATTCTTCTTGTGCCAAAACTAAGACTAATGAGTTATCAAGTGTATTTCTATACTTAGTCTTAGATTGAAAGGAAATTGGAGGAGACGGCAAAGACAAGGCTTCCACTCAACACTCTGACGGTATTATTTAACCTTTGCCGCTACTCCACAAACTCTCAATGGTGTAACACCCCTGGTGTTACTGTTACTAAAACTTGAGCATCACATCATAAGCATGGGCATATCATGTGTTTGTCACACCTAGAATGCATTCACTAGGCAAAAAATTTCAAACAAGTTGTGTTGCTATGATATTTTGTGAATAAAACCCTAGAATAGGATACTTAACCCTAAATTGGGCTCAGAAGGGCAAAGAAAAGCCTAATAAGAGAAAACTTCAAAACTCATTAGGGATGATCATAAAAGGTCACCTTGAATAGACTTATGGGATATCCAAACCCTAGAAGTATCAAAAACCCTAAATAAGACCCTAGAAAGCCTAAACTTAAACCCTAGGGGGCTAAGTGCAAAATTGGTGCACTTTTGGACTAAAGTGCAAAAAGCATGAGGTTAGAGAATCTTAAGTCATATGGTTCACAAGAATGTGGACTTGCAACTTAAATCCTAAGTTTTGGACTTATTTGTAAAAAGACAGACTTATACTCAAATAGGCTAAGTCTGAATTTCAGAGAATTGGCTCAACTTTGGGGCCTTGTAACTTTCAAATTATGAAGTTTTTGCCCTTGGTCACCACATCAAGTTTATAGAGCTACACAAGGGGGATAATTTTGTTGTAAATTTCAAGACTTGGTACTATGAAAAATTCTGAGAAAATTTGACTCAAAGTTGCTATGTCAGGCTGTCTTGAGTCTGAATTCAGACTAACAGTGAGTTTGAGCCATCTTTGAGCTTGGATTCGATTATAATCCAGACAGTAATTGGCTATGGTTGCTGTAGTAAGATTGCAGCTGGATCATTATGCTACAACTTTACTACAGAACAATGGCCTTGTTGCCATATAAAATCAAGAGAAAATCCAGACCAAATTTGGTCTATCAGGCTAACTGAAAGGGCTTCCAATGGTACAATACCAAAATATCAACAGGATCAGATTCCCCTCGCCGCCAGTGACCTCGCGCGTAGATTCACGCCGATAAGGTGATTTGTGGTCACTTATGCCCAGATAACGCCGCGGGGTAAAAAGATCTTCAACGCTGTTGGGCTATGGGCACTATTTCGGCTAGCCACCGTACTCCTTCCTACTTTGCGGCCGGTTCGGATAAGTCACCAGAGTTGGCTGCTCGTCGACCGAATGCCACGTGCCTCAGCAATTACCACATCGCAATCACCAGTATTATGCATGTCCCATGATCACCGGGGAGGCCGCCACGGTGAAGGCCACGAATCACCATGCCAGTGACTCATTTCTTCTCTAACCGCCACCACGCTCAATCCAAATTCACCAGCCACCGCTTAGCGATCCTATAAATTGATGGTCGGGTCTGTTGCGCCATGTTATCACGAAGCCAACGCACCCACGCTTGCCTCTAATTGTCCACCAGAGACCACAAATTGCTCACTTCCCCCAAACTAAGTTTTCGCCACCGTGAAAGAATCCTCACCGCGGCCAGCTCGATTCAGGTCTGCTCATGCCCTCTGCCCCCTCGTTTGAATGTTCTTATGTACCCCCGATACTCCCCGACCAACTCAGTTGAGTTAAGCTGTCTTAGATCACCGGGAACGCACTTGGTTGTCCGATTGTTCGCGCTATCTCTGTGGGCCGATTGATTCCTAGCTCCGTTAGTAAAATTGATTGAGGGGAAATGACTAGGAGGGGTCCGATTAGGTGTCCACCGCACGAGGGCACTAGTCATTGCGTAAATCGGCTAGTACAGGCATGCCGGTGATCGGTGTGTCACCGTCCACCATCATGGACTGGACTTTGTGAAGACATAGGAGTTCGAGGGTTTATTTGAAAGTGTCAGTGACTATCTAAAATAGTGTCTTGGACTCTTTCGGGTTATGCGAAACGACAGGGACTTTCTTCCAAAGTATACACGCGGGCGCGGGCGCGCGCGTTTCCGCCCGAAGTTGGGCCGACCTGGGCCAGATTCGGTCCAGAACTGTTCCTATCTTTTACTTTTTTTACCAGAGCTAAAGAAATTCTAGAAAATTGTAGAAAATGATAAAAATACCAAACCAATTTTGCTAGGTTTCTAATTTCCTATAGTATTTACTAAAAATAGTTTCATGATTTTTAGTCCAAATAAGAAATTATAGAGTATTTAAAATAGCCAAAACCCTTGCTTCTGGATTTTTCGAAAATAAATAATAAATCCAAAATTCAATAAATTTTTAGGATAAACTCTAAATAATATTTAGAAGCCTTGGGTAGAGTTTGGTATGATTTGCACCATGTTTGATACTTAGAACCCAAAACCCTAGCCCCCTGCCCTGTGAACTTCACTATTGACTCCGGAAACCCCAAGTTCTCGGAGATCCATGAAGGAAAATTGTATTCAAGATTTTAGATAATAAACTTTATTTATCTTTGCACTCTCATGAGCATTACATGGACATTCATTATTATGTATGGTCATATTTAGAAAACAAAGAAGAAGTAGAAGTCGCAGAAGCGAAGACTTCACCACCACCACCGGAGGAACATCAGGCAGGCAACTGTTTTTATTTTGATATCTGCGGAACAGAGCTTGATTCACCAGTAACACAAGGCAAGCCCCGGTGCATTTGCCACCTCCTTGTTACTTTAAAATCTTTCTCACTTACTTGATGCATTAGGTAATAGGATTTGTGTGCTAAACCAATTCCTGCATCTCCTTCCTTGGACTTGATTATTTCTTAAATCCCTGTTTTACAAAAGGTTTTTCTTATGTTTAGCTTTGCTTTAGAAAAATAAAATGTTTTGTTTTCTCAAAAGATGATGTGGCAAAGTGGGTGGGATGTTTTCAAAAAGAAAACTTGATGGTGGATCCATCATGGCCATGATGGGTTCAACATCAGAAAAGATGTATCTCTGCCAGGTACCAAACTTTGGGTTTGAAATGATTAAACTGAGACCAGGCGGGTGACTTGCACGAGAAGAGAGTCTCTGTGTAGTGTCTCAGTCTAAGTCGATTCGATGTAGGCTTGCTGACCGAGGACCCTTTAACTGGTCACATGCCTCGTCATGGGTAAGCTTTGCCTCGGGCAGACTAATACCAGAATAAGATACCACGCAATGGGAGTGGAGAGGTGGCGAGAGTAGTGTGTACCCTCCGTGGCAAGAGGCTGGACGGTGGTGTATCTGTGCTCTCGGTTGGCGTGAACCTGATCTGGTCTTAAGAACCCCGGTGGCGAGTTGACATATGCAAGGGTTAAGTGCTACATATGTCGTGTGATTGGAGATCCTCAGCTGAGTATAATCGATTCGGATCGCCGTACCTTCGCGGTTATGAAGACTTGGTCACTGCCCTATACGTACAAATCCAGTGAAGATGAAGGGTGATTAAGAAATTGGCTAGTGCAGGTCCAGTGATTGAACTAGGGTAGAAAGAACTCTAGCCTCAAGTAAACTCACTTAACCTGACAAGTAAAATTTGATTTTTAAGGATCCACTATTAGTAAGCATTTCTGCAAACAGGGTCTTTGACTATTGATAAACCATTCCTTGATCCCCAAAGGCCAGCATATCCTTGAGAGTCTTTTACTTTGTCAGGTAAGTCTTGCGAAAGTACACTTCATACTCAGGGCTTTGTCCCATGTGGTTTTAGGTGAAGAAGCGGCAAACTTTTGTTGCTTTTGTTCAAAGGTGGTGCCCAAGGAGGAAAACCAGGAGTAAAGCTTCAGGAGGAAAGGATCCTCCGTTAAAAACTTTTTACTGCTTATTCGGGAGGAGTTTTTGCCTCCCTGGTTTGTAATAATAATAATAATTAGCACTCCTATAGTTGTTTCTGGTCTGTAATATTATAACTCTTTCTTACTTTTAATATAAGGTAAGTTATTGTAATTGCTTCCGCATTTTCGTATCTCCGATGTGTTATAAATGTCTGTGTGACGGGTGAAACGCTCTTGGAAAAGGTAAAGAAAGCAGATACCGGACTTGTCAAGTGATTCAGGGGTACCTGCAGGGTTGTCTAAGGTCCGTTGGACAAGGACAACTGTAGGTGGGCCTAATGACTTCAGAGGTTCCATCACAGCTGGTATCAGAGCGAAGCCCATCTCTGCAGATGTTATGAGGCATCTTCAAAAAGAATTTTCAAAGACTTATCTAGAAAATTTCTTTCTTTTTTATCTAGCTTCCTTCTGAAGTACTTATTTAAAGACCAGATAATAGAGTGCAAGGTATAGAAGGTGTGAATCAACTAAGGTTGATTCTGTAATTACACATGCATCATGCTAAAAACTATGCTAATAAGATTTTCCCCCTTAAGAAATGCCGCCGCGCACAAGAAAGACTGCGCGCAAGTCTACTGGGCCAATCGGCGTACCTCACCATCAACTTGCCCCGAGGCATGAAGACAGTAGCAGTGGTAGCAACGATCCAATCAGGGATCTGGATGCCCAAGTTGATCAGCTTCGATCAGAACTCCATCGTAAGAACGACATATGGGTCGTGGATGGTGAAAGAATAAACGAATTAAGAACAGACATCTGCCACCTGCAAGATCAGCTCGCAGAACGAGATCTAGCGCTCGACTGGGTGGTTAACTCTCGTTCGCTTGCTTGGGCTAAGGAAGCTAAAGCTCGAGCCTACGTAGAGGAGCTTAGCACCGCCATAGACCACTTGCAAGTGTATTGTAATACACTACATGAAGAAGTTCATGTATTGTATTCCCAACTATACCCCAACGTACCTGCGAATCCTGTCGGGATAGAAGCCGGACCTTCTGTGACAGCGGGAGAAGCCTTTGGTGGTGAACTAGACCTTTTCAGGCCTCCTCCCTCTATGAAGTTGGTGGATGAATGGTCTCCTACTCCCGACAGCGAGGCTACCAAAAGTGATAAGAAGCAAGAGTAGTATAGTGTAGAAGTAGTAGTAATGTATAATAGGTAATGTAATCCTGTTGTAAATTCGAGTCTGTAACATTACCCTTTTCAGTAATGTAAAATGGATGGTTTTCTTTGGCATATTATATTTTCCAAATGTTTGTTGCCTTAGATGCCTTCCAAGACTCATGCACAGGATGGAGCAGGGACCTCCCATGGGAGGGAAACAACTCAGAACCCACCCCCAGTACCTCCAACATTAGCTGAGGCCATTGCTGCCTTGGTTAACGCTATAGCTGATAACACCCGCTTTCTGCGGGAAATGGTGGGACAACAAATGCAGCAACAAGGTGGGCAAGCGTATCAGCAAGGACCCCATGAGACATCATATCTGGATTTCTCAGAGACACGTCCCCCATTGTTCGTTAAGGCGGAAGATCCTCTGGAAGCAGATGAGTGGATCCGTGTCATCGAACAGAAGTTCGGGCTTCTCCAATGTACGGAGATTCAAAAGCCCTTATTCGCAGCACAACAATTGTGCGGCCCTGCCAGTACCTGGTGGGGAACTTTTGTAGCCGTTCAACCGGCTGGTCATCAAATAACTTGGGATGAGTTCAAGTTGGCTTTCCGGGAGCACTATATACCTGAAGGGGTGCTCCACATGAAACAGGAGGAGTTTATGAAGCTGAAACAGGGTGGGGATACTATCACTCAGTATCTCAATAAATTCAACCACTTGTCCCAATATGCTATCGACCAAGTCAACACGGATTTAAAGAAGAGAAATTGCTTCATGAGAGGCCTTAATGACTGAATGCAAAGGAAGATGGCCACCTGCATTGATCTTTCCTACGGAAGGGCTGTCAGTACTGCACTAGCAGTCGAGGCTAAATATGCAGGCTCTAGAAAATCCAAGGGTTACGGAGGCGACAGGCCCAGTCAGGGGTCTGAGAAAAGACAAAGGTTGGTAATCCAACCTTTTAATCTGAATCGCTCTTCCCCACGTCCACCCTCCTACCCTTTCAAGCAACCGGTCTTCATTCGCCCCGCCACTGCCCCTACTTCAACCACTCAGCCGAGTGCCACTGGTACATGTTTCCCTGCCCTCCCCAGCTCTTCAATTGGCAACGATCCAATCGGGGATCTGGATGCCCAAGTTGATCAGCTTCGATCAGAACTCCATCGTAGGTGGGCCTAATGACTTCAGAGGTACCGGACTTGTCAAGTGATTCAGGGGCACTTGCAGGGTTGTCTAAGGTCCGTTGGACAAGGACAACTGTAGGTGGGCCTAATGACTTCAGAGGTTCCGTCACAAATGGTATGATCTTCATTCATATTTATCTCACCATTTGGGATAAAATTGCAAGAGGGCTCTCAAGTTCTCTGTTTTTGGCGATTAATGCCAAAGGGGGAGAAAGTATTAAGCCCAAAGCAAAAGAACCGCACCACCATTTCAAATTTCAAAAATTTTCACAAATGTTTTTCAATTGGTATTTCAAGGCAATTTTAAATCAATATGAACTTTCAATTGGTATCTTCAAAAGTAAAATTTCAATTAATGTATTCTCAATTAGTATCAATGTTTCACTTGATTTGTGAAAGTAAAATTTCAAATTGGTATCTATTTTAAAATCCTCTTGAAAGCTAAGAGGAGAATTTCATTCAGGGGGAGCTTTTATATAGTCAAAGGAAAAGCATTTGAAACAGGGGGGAGGAATTTCAAATATTGAAAATGCTTCTTGCAATCCTATTCACATACCTTTGACTATTTGAAAAAAGACTTTGAAAAGATTTTCCAAAAGGTTTGCAAAAACTAACATGTGGTGCAGATATGGTCCAAAATGTTAAATAAAAGAAAAGGCAATCCATTCATACTAAGTGAGACTTTTTATTTGGTTTAACTCCAAGTAACCTATGCACTGTCATCTAAATTGCAAACTAGTTATATTTCTGCACTCTATTTTTGCTTTGGTTTGTGTTGGCATCAATCACCAAAAAGAGGGAGATGAAAGGGAAATTGGGTTAACCATTTCCTATAATTAATTTTGGTGGTTGATGATCAACACAAACACGTGGATTAACTAGTTTGTCTAGAATTCATCTATTACAGGTGCATAAGGTTCAACACAAACCAACAAAGAAATCAAGTTAGGGACACAATTTTATTGGAGCAAAAGGACTTGAGTGCGCTAAGAATTGGCGCACCGGACTGTCCGGTGTGCCACCGGACAGTGTCTGGTGCACCAGGACCGTACAATCCTCAACCAGACACTCTCGGGAATTTGGAGACGTGCTCCGCTATAATTCACCGGACTGTCCGGTGTGCCACCAAACTGTTCGGTGAGCCAGCGGAGCAACGATTCCCTGCGCCAACGGTCGACTCTACAAAGTGCTACAGTGATGAACAGTGTCGCGTAGAAGTTAGAGCAGCGAAGTCAGAGGGGCACCAGACTATCTGGTGTGGCACCGGACTTTCTGGTGCCGCAAGAAGACAAGCTCTCCAACGGTCGACCAGCTCTAGGCCCTAACGGTTGGGTGATGTGGCGGCGCACCGGACAGTGCACAGTACTTGTCCAGTGGCACACCAGACTGTTCGGTGCGCCCTTCACCAGCAGCTTCACCAACGGATATGGAAGTGGTTGGGGGCTATAAATACCCCCGAACCACCTCACTCAACCATCCAAGCATTCCAAACATCTCATTCAATACAAGAGCAAAAGACTCCACTCCAAGACAAATCAAATAGATTGAATCCTCTCTAAGCCTCCAAAATCAACTCAATTCCATTAGGGACTTGAGAGAGGGCATTTTGTGTTCTTTTGTTGCTCTTGTTGCTTGGTTTGGCCTTTCTTCTTTTCCCATTCTTACTCTCAAGTGCTTTGTAAGCGAGGCAAGAGACACCAAGTGTGTTGTCACACCCGGGTTTCGGGGCACCAAGACCCGGGCGCGAACATAATCACCAGGTGTGCTGGGACCAAGTCTCACACATATGATGAATCATGGCACAGGATCGAATGTCACATCTTTACTATATAATAGGAGTTCTATACAAAGTAAATAATTACATTATAAGGAGACAACGGTCCAGCAACCCGAAGTTGACTGGGAGACGACGGCCTAGACCTCTCACGAACACATCGCAGCATCCTCCATGCGCCTCATCCTGCGGTACCTGTTCTTGACCTGTGGGGGGTGTGAGACAGCAAGAGTGAGCTCACATACGTTCATCGCTCAACAAGTTGTGGGGAATAATGTGCATGAACTCGCCAAAAGTGGGAGCTCACGTTAAGTGTAAGGCTTACCAAAGAGGATGGTTAGAGCTGAGCATTGCTTTTAAAGTTGGTCAAAATTTTATTAGCAGTTACTAAGTATAAGTAAATACCAACCCAATTAAATAGTAGAACAAAAGTAACAACCTCACCTGCAATGCAATGCATATGACAAATTGAATTTAGTTCCATAATTTAATCATGTGAGGGTCCGAGCTGCTCATGACCGTGAGCACGGCTAGTATACCAGTTTTACACTCTGTAGAGGTTGCGCATCTTTACCCACAAGTCATGTTACCCATCTGCCAAGGGATCGAGACTTCCCATACACCTCTACCGAGGAGGCGAGGCAGGGTAACACTACGAGGCCTTTACAAAGTTCCACTAGCTTCAGAAAACCCGCTACAGTTTATAGGAAGCTCCAATGCAGGGATCCCTCGCATGATCGCCATCGCAGCAAAATCATCCCAAGGACCTCCCTACACTGACCACTCCCCTACTGCCCTTGCCCCTTTCGGGTAAGGTAGTCTTCCACTAGCTTTCCTAATTAATCAGCCAAGGGCGTCCCATTAAACCCTTGTGGTAGCACTGTTTTCCCGGGTGGTCGCTCCATGTTCCAATTAACATAATGATCTTATCATGAACAGTAATAATAAACAGATAATAAAAGTGTGATCATGAATAATGTTTCTTCATACCCAAAACCACATAAAGCACTAGCAAGTACTACCCAAAAAGTTCAGTGGTAAACAAGGTATAAAGATAGACAAACTAGGGTAACCTATTGGGTCCCATCAAAATTAACCTATGCAGATCATTATGATTAATCAGAACATGAGTGGGTAAAAAGAAGTGATCAAGGGCACAACTTGCCTGGCACTTGAGATTCCAGTTACCAGGATGATTCTTCGGATCCTCGTAACCTCACTGCTAGTTGTAGCAATACAAACAAACATGGTATAGACAAATTTAACATCACACCAAACATAAGAATAAACTGCATAATAATAATCTATGCGTTGCTACGAGATCGCGGGCTCGAGAACTACTACGATCGGAGTTACTAGTAAGGAGTTATGATTTTATAGAGGATTTATGTGATTATATTATAAATTGGTTAATATAAATCATAATAGATGTTATTCTATAAATAATTATTTCAGTTTTAATCCAAGTTATAAATTGACCATAGATCATAGTTTAGTAAATAATGATGAACACATTAACGAGACTAACCATCATAAGTTAAATAAATATCTAACTATAAAAGAATGAGACATGGCGCAATAAATGTTGTTACTGTGTAGTAAATATTTATACAAAGCTAACACAATTTGAATGGATTGAAACAGAGTTAAAATGAATTAATTATGATTTTCCCACGTTTTAAGTGGTAGATTAAAAGAAACTACGTGCATAATTTTAATCTAAGTTTCATGGCTAAACAGGGGTACTAGGTGATGAACAATATTAAAACAAAATTATTGCAACTGGAATAAATTAATTTGGAGCTAACATGAATTAAATATGAATTATACAAGTTTATGTATTTATTTTTACACAAAAAAATCAATTCCTGAATTTATTTATTTGATTTCACGAGCTCTAGACAACGCGCATAAAACCAGTGAAACTCAGGGGCTAAACCGAAACATTCTCAAGACTCATATTACAGCCGCACGGACGGCGGGCTATTTAGTAATAAGTTCAGGGGCTCTTTTGTAAAGCCACCAGCCGAAAGGTTATCGAGCGACCGAAGCCATCCGATCAAACTTCAATGCGCCAGATTAGATTTAAGCCAGTTATGTATCCGCGTTTGCTCCTGGTCGCCGGATCTGAAATCCACGGCCCCCAGGTTACGATCGCCTCAGTCTCACAGTTTCCGCATGATTAAAATCCAACGGCCATCTTGCCATTGAACGATTCACTGTGGCATGAATTAATCTTAACCGCCCATCTAACAGCTAACGGCGGACATGGCGTCATCCACCCCCAGACCCCAACCGCGGCAGGACGGACTGCCCGTGGTGGCGCAGCCCGCCGGTGAGTCTTTGGCCGACGCTCCAGTGCCCTAATATGTGATCTAACGTGTGCTACCCTATGAGTAGACCAAGGCGAAGGGTGTGGAGAGGAATCATACCGGCTCCCGGAGGGCTCCAGCGTGGGGAGGACGGCCACTGCAGTCTCCATTCTCCGTCACGATAGGGATCTACTGGTGGCTTGGTGGGCGCCTACGGTTGTGGGCGTCGGTGGTGAAAGCCCGGCGGCCTCAGACCTAGGGACGGGTGGCCGGAGGCCGGCGTTTGCTGCCTTGCTGGAGGGCGGCGGTAGCCAGGCTGGGGGCAGGCGACTGAAGTCTTGCTGGAGGGCTGGAGGCAGCTTCGATGGCTTGGGTAGATGGTCAAGGGGATCGCAGCCACGACTTTATAGCAGCAGAGTCCGTTTCCAAGGGTATACTCGGCCAAATCTCAACAACCTTGGTCCAGATTCCTTGCCGCCCATATCGCAACGTCCGATTGGCAAGCAGAGTTCGAGTTCTGGAGAGAAACCCGGCGAGTGGGACCCACCCGGCGGTGATCCAGCACACGTGGGCGCGTTCGGCCAAATAGGATTTAATTTGCATGCAACGTGGTCATGATGTCCGACATGCGCGGCTGGAAAATAACAAAAGAAAAAAAATAAGAGAAAAGGGACGTGGGTTGTCTTTGGTGCATGGGTGGCAGGCTTGGCCGAAACCAAGTGCGTCCTTTTTTTAGTTTTCTATTTTTATTTTCAATTATATAAATATATATATATATATAATCTAAGTTTAAATAGATATGTCGAACTCCAATCTAATTGTAGAATTGTAATTTCAGCATGGTACAACTTGTATTTTATTTATTTATTTATTATATTATTTAATAAAATGTTTTTAAATATGATTCGTACACATTAAAATAAGTAGTTTAAGAAAATAATTCAAACATTCAGCCACATTTAGAAGTACAATAAAATAAATCTATAATCTTCATATATTTATTTAAAAGAGTATAATTTATTATGTAAAATCTATATTAAGAGATAGTTTAACTTAATTTTCTTAGAGAATATATCTGTAACACAAAAGATGGTCCACATAAGAATCTTTTAGGTAATCTATTATTTGAAAACACATTTATTTAAATCATAAAATGAGTTTTTTTCTAATTTATCTAGAATAGGATTTTAGAGTGTTACAAATTCTACCCCCCTAAAATAATCTCGTCCACGAGATTTGTAAGAAAGAGGATACAACAAGTTTAGCTTGTAGTCTAGATTTAAGATTCTAATTAGTTCTAGTACCAAAATATTTTTTTTCAGACTATATCAAATTATCAGGTGATTAGGAAGGCATATGCATGGCTGCCCCATTATGTAGGATAAAAGATGTCCTAGAGCGATGAATAGGTGTGAGTAAGAAAGAGTAGGGTAAAGAAAGACTCCATCCCGGATTGTGGATCTTGATTCCTTTGGAGGTATGGCTTGACTCTTATCATTCCTCAACGAGTTTGATCTCCTTTTTCTCGAGTCTTGGTGTCTTCATCCGAATTAGGGACAAGAGGTTAAGATAGGTCCGTAGGTAACAAATTAGTGGGTTGTGTAGCTAATTTAGTGGATAGCTATAAGTTGAACGAGATTAGTCAGAATGTAGTTTTGGTTGTTTGCTTCTAGATTGGTTGGATAAGTTAGGTAACTTGTTATATAGGTCAAATTGTTGTGTATGGCCAAGTTGATCTAAGTCACCAATAGATTAAAACATATTTATAAGAGTAGGATCCAATCTTATTTTACCAGTATTACCTAACATGTTTGTCCATTAGATTAAATCTGATCAGATTAGATGGGATCAAAATTAAATTGGTGTAATCAGATTAGACTAGATAAGATCTACTTAATTTATTTTGGCATAGATCATGTTTGTTACACTATTGTGAGATAAGCAAAAGTGGTTGGGGATAAGTATGCTTATTAGGACAAGATGAGTTTCTAAGAATGAGATAGAATTTTTTGAGATTAGTTAGATCTATTAGGATAAGATAAAATCTCTTCAAGATAAGATGAATTTATTAAGGTAAGAGGAAATCTTTCAAGATAAGATAGATCTATTAAGATAAGAGAGAATCTTTTAAGGTAAGAAGGATCCATTTAAAATAGATACTTTAATGGAGGATAATCTAAGTTGTTTAGTTATCTTATGAATTTTATTTATTTATATCTATGCGTATATGTAGATGTAATTGTGGACATTACTCCACGACTTATCACACTCAATCAAAGATTCAAATCAAACAAGTATCATAAGAACAATCACTCAAGCGTATAGATATCTATAAAAATAGTTTTATTTTTGTTCCTAAGAGTAGGTCTCCTATTTCTAAAGGTCACTTTAGGTACAGGATTTCAAAGTGTGAAATCCACATTTGTCTTTAGAAGGAAAAGGTAAGAATAATCAGAGTGAAGCGGAATTAGATGAGAAAAGATTAGGATAAGTTTAGAAAGAATTAGAGTAAGATAAGCAGGTAAGGGTTTGTCCATTTCTATCTAGGTTTCGTCCTACAGTCAACATTCCTCTGATACCACTTCTGTCACACCCGGGTTTCGGGGCACCAAGACCCGGGCGCGAACATAATCACCAGGTGTGCTGGGACCAAGTCTCACACATATGATGAATCATGGCACAGGATCGAATGTCACATCTTTACTATATAATAGGAGTTCTATACAAAGTAAATAATTACATTATAAGGAGACAACGGTCCAGCAACCCGAAGTTGACTGGGAGACGACGGCCTAGACCTCTCACGAACACATCGCAGCATCCTCCATGCGCCTCATCCTGCGGTACCTGTTCTTGACCTGTGGGGGGTGTGAGACAGCAAGAGTGAGCTCACATACGTTCATCGCTCAACAAGTTGTGGGGAATAATGTGCATGAACTCGCCAAAAGTGGGAGCTCACGTGAAGTGTAAGGCTTACCAAAGAGGATGGTTAGAGCTAAGCATTGCTTTTAAAGTTGGTCAAAATTTTATTAGCAGTTACTAAGTATAAGTAAATACCAACCCAATTAAATAGTAGAACAAAAGTAACAACCTCACCTGCAATGCAATGCATATGACAAATTGAATTTAGTTCCATAATTTAATCATGTGAGGGTCCGAGCTGCTCATGACCGTGAGCACGGCTAGTATACCAGTTTTACACTCTGCAGAGGTTGCGCATCTTTACCCACAAGTCATGTTACCCATCTGCCAAGGGATCGCGACTTCCCATACACCTCTACCGAGGAGGCAAGGCAGGGTAACACTACGAGGCCTTTACAAAGTTCCACTAGCTTCAGAAAACCCGCTATAGTTTATAGGAAGCTCCAATGCAGGGATCCCTCGCATGATCGCCATCGTAGCAAAATCATCCCAAGGACCTCCCTACACTGACCACTCCCCTACTGCCCTTGCCCCTTTCGGGTAAGGTAGTCTTCCACTAGCTTTCCTAATTAATCAGCCAAGGGCGTCCCATTAAACCCTTGTGGTAGCACTGTTTTCCCGGGTGGTCGCTCCATGTTCCAATTAACATAATGATCTTATCATGAACAGTAATAATAAACAGATAATAAAAGTGTGATCATGAATAATGTTTCTTCATACCCAAAACCACATAAAGCACTAGCAAGTACTACCCAAAAAGTTCAGTGGTAAACAAGGTATAAAGATAGACAAACTAGGGTAACCTATTGGGTCCCATCAAAATTAACCTATGCAGATCATTATGATTAATCAGAACATGAGTGGGTAAAAAGAAGTGATCAAGGGCACAACTTGCCTGGCACTTGAGATTCCAGTTACCAGGATGATTCTTCGGATCCTCGTAACCTCACTGCTAGTCGTAGCAATACAAACAAACATGGTATAGACAAATTTAACATCACACCAAACATAAGAATAAACTGCATAATAATAATCTATGCGTTGCTACGAGATCGCGGGCTCGAGAACTACTACGATCGGAGTTACTAGTAAGGAGTTATGATTTTATAGAGGATTTATGTGATTATATTATAAATTGGTTAATATAAATCATAATAGATATTATTCTATAAATAATTATTTCAGTTTTAATCCAAGTTATAAATTGACCATAGATCATAGTTTAGTAAATAATGATGAACACATTAACGAGACTAACCATCATAAGTTAAATAAATATCTAACTATAAAAGAATGAGACATGGCGCAATAAATGTTGTTACTGTGTAGTAAATATTTATACAAAGCTAACACAATTTGAATGGATTGAAACAGAGTTAAAATGAATTAATTATGATTTTCCCACGTTTTAAGTGGTAGATTAAAAGAAACTACGTGCATAATTTTAATCTAAGTTTCATGCCTAAACAGGGGTACTAGGTGATGAACAATATTAAAACAAAATTATTGCAACTGGAATGAATTAATTTGGAGCTAACATGAATTAAATATGAATTATACAAGTTTATGTATTTATTTTTACACAAAAAAATCAATTCCTGAATTTATTTATTTGATTTCACGAGCTCTAGACAACGCGCATAAAACCAGTGAAACTCAGGGGCTAAACCAAAACATTCTCAAGACTCATATTACAGCCGCACGGACGGCGGGCTATTTAGTAATAAGTTCAGGGGCTCTTTTGTAAAGCCACCAGCCGAAAGGTTATCGAGAGACCGAAGCCATCCGATCAAACTTCAATGCGCCAGATTAGATTTAAGCCAGTTATGTATCCGCGTTTGCTCCTGGTCGCCGGATCTGAAATCCACGGCCCCCAGGTTACGATCGCCTCAGTCTCACAGTTTCCGCATGATTAAAATCCAACGGCCATCTTGCCATTGAACGATTCACTGTGGCATGAATTAATCTTAACTGCCCATCTAACAGCTAACGGCGGACATGGCGTCATCCACCCCCAGACCCCAACCGCGGCAGGACGGACTGCCCGTGGTGGCGCAGCCCGCCGGTGAGTCTTTGGCCGACGCTCCAGTGCCCTAATATGTGATCTAACGTGTGCTACCCTATGAGTAGACCAAGGCGAAGGGTGTGGAGAGGAATCATACCGGCTCCCGGAGGGCTCCAGCGTGGGGAGGACGGCCACTGCAGTCTCCATTCTCCGTCACGATAGGGATCTACTGGTGGCTTGGTGGGCGCCTACGGTTGTGGGCGTCGGTGGTGAAAGCCCGGCGGCCTCAGACCTAGGGACGGGTGGCCGGAGGCCGGCGTTTGCTGCCTTGCTGGAGGGCGGCGGTAGCCAGGCTGGGGGCAGGCGACTGAAGTCTTGCTGGAGGGCTGGAGGCAGCTTCGATGGCTTGGGTAGATGGTCAAGGGGATCGCAGCCACGACTTTATAGCAGCAGAGTCCGTTTCCAAGGGTATACTCGGCCAAATCTCAACAACCTTGGTCCAGATTCCTTGCCGCCCATATCGCAACGTCCGATTGGCAAGCAGAGTTCGAGTTCTGGAGAGAAACCCGGCGAGTGGGACCCACCCGGCGGTGATCCAGCACACGTGGGCGCGTTCGGCCAAATAGGATTTAATTTGCATGCAACGTGGTCATGATGTCCGACATGCGCGGCTGGAAAATAACAAAAGAAAAAAAATAAGAGAAAAGGGACGTGGGTTGTCTTTGGTGCATGGGTGGCAGGCTTGGCCGAAACCAAGTGCGTCCTTTTTTTAGTTTTCTATTTTTATTTTCAATTATATAAATATATATATATATAATCTAAGTTTAAATAGATATGTCGAACTCCAATCTAATTGTAGAATTGTAATTTCAGCATGGTACAACTTGTATTTTATTTATTTATTTATTATATTATTTAATAAAATGTTTTTAAATATGATTCGTACACATTAAAATAAGTAGTTTAAGAAAATAATTCAAACATTCAGCCACATTTAGAAGTACAATAAAATAAATCTATAATCTTCATATATTTATTTAAAAGGGTATAATTTATTATGTAAAATCTATATTAAGAGATAGTTTAACTTAATTTTCTTAGAGAATATATCTGTAACACAAAAGATGGTCCACATAAGAATCTTTTAGGTAATCTATTATTTGAAAACACATTTATTTAAATCATAAAATGAGTTTTTTTTCTAATTTATCTAGAATAGGATTTTAGAGTGTTACATGTGTGGTGGTCCTTGCAGGGTCTAAGTGACCCATGAGATTAAGGAAGAAGGCTCACTCGGTCTAAGTGACCATTTGAGAGAGGGAAAGGGTTGAAATAGACCCGGTCTTTGTGACCTACTCAACGGGGACTAGGTTCTTTGGAACCGAACCTCGGTAAAACTTGAATTTAATTCGCCTATTCACCCGCCTTGATTCTTGTTTGATTTGTTTTTCCCTCTCTTTCAGACTTGAATTTAATTCTAACGCTAACCCCAGCTTGTAGTGTGTGTTTAAAGTTATAAATTTCAGGTTTCGCCTATTCACCCCCCTCTAGGCGACTTTCAATTGTGATTTGTAATCTTTAGTGATTAGCGCCTTGAAGAGACACTAGAGAGAATGTGGCCTTGTATTTTCTTATTGCTTGGTTTTCTTGATCGTGCTTTCTTCCTCTCCTTCTAGATCTCCAATAGCTCCTTGAGGCTTGGGGCTATATAAAGGAGCCTCCCACGCCTACAACCTATACACCATGACATCGGAGTCTCTAATGCAGACTGTCGGGGATAACGTAGATTTTCTCGGACAGGAGCTCTTTTTGGAAATATTACATGTGCTCGGACCGTCCGGGCCCTTCCGTCGGACCGTCCACGACGCCTCGATGCACTTCGGACAAAAACTATGTCAAATGCACATTTCTACTACGTTATGTCCGAAGGAAAGACAAGGACCGTCTGGCACCATGCGCAGACCGTCCACCCATTGTAAATCAGACAAACCCGAAGGTGTTGGGTTCGAAAAAATGAATTATAGCGCCCACGCGGACTGTCCAGAGGCCCGATCGGGCCGTCCATGTCATACTTTATCTAACATCTGAGGACACATTTAATACGATTATAGTCGTTGATATAGCTGTTATAACTGACTGTTACGATCTAGCTGTTGATCTTGTAGGGGTGGACCATTCGGACCAAGACCGTGGACCATCCACGGTTGGTAGAATTGAAGCAACAGCTAGGATGTGGTTGGTTGCTATAAATACAACTCCCAACCATCCCCTTCAATGGTAACCCAAGTTTCCACAACTCTCATTCATTGCAAAGAGCAAGTCTTCACTTCAAGCTACTCAAAGCCTCAAAACTCCTCCAAGTGTCATAATTGTGATTTGTAATCTTTAGTGATTAGCGCCTTGGAGAGACACAAGAGAGAGTGTGGCCTTGTATTTTCTTATTGCTATTGTTGCTTGGTTTTCTTGATCGTGCTTTCTTCCTCTCCTTCTAGATCTCCAACGGCTCCTTGAGGCTTGGGGCTATATAAAGGAGCCTCCCACGCCTACAACCTATACACCATGACATCAGAGCCTCTAATGCAGACTGTCGGGGATAACGTAGATTTTGATAGGAGCTCTTTTTGGAAATATTACATGTGTTCGGGCCGTCCGGGCCCTTTCGATGGATCGTCCGCGACGCCTCGATGCACTTCGGACAAAAACTACATCAATTGCACATTTCTACTATGTACCGCCCAAAGGAAAGACAAAGACCGTCTGGCACCATGCGCAGACCGTCCACCCGTTGTAAATCAGACAAACCCGAAGGTGTCGGGTTCAAAAAAATGAATTATAGTGCCCACACGGACCATCCAAGGCCTGATCGGACCGTCCACATCATACTTTGTCTGACGTCTGAGGACACATTTAATACAATTATAGCCATTGATATAGCCATTATAACTGACTGTTGCGATATAGCCGTTGATCTTGCTGGGATGGACCGTCCGGACCGAGACCCTAGACCGTCCACGGTTGGCAGAATTGAAGCAACAACTAGGATGTGGTTGGTGGATATAAATACAACCCCTAACCACCCCCTTCAATGGTAACCCAAGCTTCCACAACTCTCATTCATTGCAAAGAGCAAGTTTTCACTTCAAGGCACACTCAAAAGCCTCAAAACTCCTCCAAATGCCATAATTGTGATTTGTAATCTTGAATGATTAGCGACTTGGAGAGACACTAGAGAGTGTGGCCTTGTATTTTCTTATTGCTTTTGTTGCTTGGTTTTCTTGATCGTGCTTTCCTCGTCTCCTTCTAGATCTCCAACAGCTCCTTGAGGCTTGAGGCTATATAAAGGAGTCTCCCACGCCTACAACCTATACACCAAGGCAATAAGCAATCATAGTAACATTGTGTAGTTATTCTTTGCCCCTCTCTTTGTGTATTTTTCTCTAGATCATGTGTTGGCACAGTTATAAGCCAAAAGAGAGTGGGAAGGTGCTTCTACGAGATAGAGCAAATGATTGTGATCTTGAGCAAGACTTCGGCGTTGCTTTTATCCACCGTCGAGGTATCAAGTTGTGGTAGTCACGGTTCTGTTGTACTGCAACATCGACCAGATATAAGGGAAGTCTTTATCCGTCACCTGCTGATGGATCTGAGCAAGCGAAGAAAGGAGTTAAAATAGACGGATCTGAGCAAACGGAGGAAGGAGTTAAAATAGACTCTAAGCCAGGTTGGCTAACTAAAACGTGAATGTAGGCAAGTATTTTAGGTTTGGCCGAACCACGTGATAAATTGCTTGGATTTGGATGTATTTGATTGGGTGGCCGTTACAAAATTTGATGTGGTGCTTTATATAGGGGTATAGATATAGATAGATATAGATATGTAGATCATCATCAAACAAAGGACATTAGATTTAAAATAGATGAGCATAATATAATGTGTACAACATACGCACTAGATATGTTCCCATCTCCTAAACAGAACATGACCGGTTATTTCCAAGTAAAAAAAGCAATGATTTTCCAAGGAGTAACAAAAAACAGAAAGAAAACGACATTCTAGACATCTTCTTTGCATGGCTCCCAAGAACGACGAATGAAAGACGATGGATGATAAACTAGTGTATGTCGCGCGCCCAGCGCGCGATGTCAAATTCGATTGCAGGACCTTAAAATATACAGAAATATGATATATATATATATAAGTTAATATAAAACTTAGTATATGTATGTAAGAAACATGATATGTAAGTTAATATGAAACTCATAGTATATATATGTAAGGGTAAAGTCAATAGAAAAGAGTTGGCGAATAGAAGCCCATGTATAGAAGATTTGCTTGTACTAATAATGCAATATATGTAGGCTTGTATAAGCGACCACAACAAAAGCCATACAAAAATATAATAATCAGATTAGTTCAACATGTTCCAAGCAGCATTGTACTCATCAACATAAGTACGTTTCTAGCAAGTCTATTTATTAGTAGCCTAAGATATCGATCTATCACCTATAGTCCTATACATACATGCAAAAGGGTCTATAGTAGCAACATGTCCTAGGGGCATGATTAATATCATAAAAATACATTAGCTATGTACTGCATAAAGGTGTTCGCGACATCAGGGTTCACAAGGTTTTCCAAGAATATGTTTAGCAATATTGTCAAAGCAAAATATTACGGATGTTGTTGTGTCATCTGAGATGAAACCGTTTATATCTGTAGTGTACAAAGTTATTTTATGGAAAATGTTAGGAAAAAAACATGTTTGTAGGATGATATGTAGGTGTAAAATGTACCTGAATTTGTGTTCCTGTGTAGCTGCAACCTCAGGCTGCAACATGAGCAACGGTACTTGGTGAAATCAAGATACGTTGACCTATTATTTTCATTGGAAGGGACTTTTTTCTTGATCCTGTCTAAGAATATAACAGAGATTTATATAACTTACCTTTAAGTGCTTTTATGTACTCACTACTTAAATATCTACATTGCATTTCTATTGATATGGTGGACCTACATATTTTACTCATCACTTAGGTCATTTCATAGCCATGATAGAATAAATGTATCTATTTTATCTACATGAGGTACATATTTTTTACCTCTCAAAGCCAATCTACGTTAATTCAAAATATGTTTCTGAGCTTATTGTGATTCTCTTGTATCCAGTAGGAGGACCTACCAATTAGACTATATGTTAATATGTTAAGGAATATCTTATGTCAGAAAGTTTGAGGCATATTTTCTAAAACAGAGAAATTGCATCTGATGTCAAGTTCTTTTTCGACATTGTGCGCTTTTAAGTGCAGGTACAAAATCAGGGGTGGATCCTTCTCCTTGAGACGATTAGCCGACAGATCTATCGCTTGGAACCGATGACAGATCAATAATTTTCATTAGAAGCAAATAAAGCTTGTAGCATTTCTTGGGTCCCCTCCAAACCAAAGAAAAAAATGCTAAAAGAACATTGCATTTCTACTTCTTAATTGTGTTAGATAAAAATATTGGTAGCGGTGTGTCTGTGTCACAATGCTCGAAAGCAAGCAACATCGCAACATAAATACATAAGTGTACATGTTGTCACTGAAAGAGGTAGTGCATAGAACTTACCTAAAAAGGAGCTGAACATTTGTATCAACATCTGTGTAATGGACAACCACATGTCCATGGGAATCCTTGATGTAAAGAGAAATAATAAATATGTGAGTATGCATATGTTTAACTAAGTTTTTAATCTGCTAACAACAATTGTACTACTAATATTAAATTGTATGGAAGCACATATATGAAAGTTATAACTGACCTAGACAACAGTATAGAGGCCTTCTCGATTAGTGTTCAAACCACAACACTGTGGTTGCATTAATCCTCAACACAAAAGAAAATATTATAGTATGGGAGTATCAATGCTATTTACTGGACTTTTATTACATTCTCTACGACCAAAACATCATGGAGAATGCGGTTTTTTTTCAAACGTATGAATATGTGAAAGAATCTAAAACAATAGTGTTCTTAATAATTTGAAATACGATCTCAACCTCTACTAAATAAACAACAGTGAAGGCTCTCATTTTTCCTTCTATTCCGAAAGAAGAATCATGTAACCTCTGCTAACAAACATATAGCGCCAAGGCTAAAAATAATAATGACTTTCGTGTTCATTGTATCTCCATCATCCTTCGCCATTTAAACACAATATTCAGTAAAGGACGTGCTTCAAGATTAATCAACAACCGAGAGTAATCCATCCCATACCTTGTTAAAACATTGTATTCTAGCTGTATTCGAAGTAATAATAAACATGAAATACATAACAATGGTCTTGCAGCACGTAAAAGCAAAAGAAGGAGGCAGTGCCCTTCGGCCACTAGCAGTCCTTGAATCAAGTAAAAAAAGGAAAAAAGAAAACAATAGTGACTACAACAAATAATTATCGAGAATTGTTAGTTAATCAATCCAAAAAAACAATCTAATGCTTGCACGGGCAGGAAATTCTACGATTCTAAACTAGAAGGAGCTATAAAACATAAGTAGTCATTTGTGTGTTGTATAAGAACACAGGCATGAATTGAAAAGAAAAGTATTAATGAAGGAACTGAAAGATTGTAGGGTAAATCGTCTAGAATGGTTGGAGGAAATATAAGTAACAGTTCTGTTACCATTTGTTATATGAAGGGTTTTATATTAAAGTGATTTGAGCATATTCATGTAGTAAAGTCACAGTGCCTTTCACGAATATCACGTACCTAATTAATACTAACATTTATCCCATTCTTCCTAGAGATAAAATGGATATTCATTTGATAAGGAAAATGGATGTCATAATGGTAAAACTATATACATAATGAGAACTGATGCTTGATAGAGGAGCAGTTATATGGTACATATATCCTTTGTCTCGACAATCTTAACCTTTCTTCCTGCAAAGTGAAACTGTCAAGTGTCAAATACCAGAACGCAGTGTCCTAATAAAGTTGGTCAATATAAACATAACGTTGGCAACCCAACAAGAAATCGTGAATATATAAAGCTGCTCTCGTGAAAAGGTTAAACATGTATAAGTGAAAAAGAAATCATTTTATTTTCTTTATAAGCATGTATATTAGCAGGGAGAAAAACAATTAAAAAGAAATTAAAACCAGAATTCAAATAAAGGTTCTCAAGAATTCATGCAATGAAGAAAAGATCCCATCTTCTAGGGCATGTGCCTGGAAAGTTAGGTTATGTCCACTTTATAGAAAGAAGTTGAAGTAAGCAAAGATTCAAAGAAATTTTGCACTATATACATCAAACTGTGAGACCACAATTAAAAAAAGTTAGGTCACGGTGTATTTTCAGCTTTGTGACTAATGATTATTTTGAGCCATTCATACGTAGTCTTTAAGTTGTTTTGTATTTTTATTACTCGAAGTGTCTAGAAATATTTATTTCTATATGAACATCAAGTTTCTCCATGCGAATAGGCAAGGGAATGGTCATTGCATTGCGAGCAAATTGACTTTCTTCAGGAAAGTAGTACATCAAGTGGTGCAGGCATCACGGTGTATCAGGCTAGTCTTGTGGCCTAGCTTCGTTGATATGATGATATCTTTTAACAATCAGATTCATGATTTAATCTCGAATACTGGGCTGCTACGTGCGGTAAAGGGTGATGACTATCTTTTGTGATCAGCCAGATTGGCTTCAAGTATGGGCAGAGATTGAGAGACAGGACAATCTTAATATGCTGCAGGCACCAATTGATTTAGAGAAAAATCAAGGAACGATGCTTGAGCACAACTCAATTGATTATAAGTCTCCAGTAAGGAAAAGAGAAACATCTCGACCTCACCTTGTCTATTGTGGCATCCGGCGTGGAAGCACAAGACGGCGTAGCATATGGCGTGGAAACATCGGAGGAGCTCCGGCCACCGCTACTGGCAATCTCGGAACCCCACGACTTCTTGGCCTGCGGAGCGGTCTCTCCCTGAAGGCCGACTCTAGGCGCCATAGAAAATGGATCGAATCTTCGGCGGTGAGAATGGGGATAGATTGGAGCAGCAGCTGTGGTGCAGGCATAAGTTGAGCGGTGGGAGGAGAACCAAGCATAGCAGCTTTAGGCACCGGCCGCAGCACCAGCACCGCCCCATCTCCGGCTCTGCTTTCTCCTGCCGCGCTTGCTGATTGATGGCAAAAAAATCCGAGATCTGAGATGCGCTGCAGGCTGGTGCCGTACTTGCAGTTGTCGCCGTCGCCGCCTACGAAGCACACGTTGGTGGCGCCGTCCGCGGCACCCATGACGCCGCATCAGAGCAGCACGTCGCGGAGACGAGCGCCGTGCCACACGGATGTAGAGATGTCGTGCGCCGCCGGACGGGAGCCTGCGGCGGGAGAGCAACGTTCGACCGGGATGCGGGGAGGGCGGCGATGGGATCCGAGGAGGGCAGCGGTTGAACATGAGCCGACGCGTGGGTCGGCGGCGAAGCGAGTCGATGGTCGTGCCCCAGGGCGAGGTGGGCCAACAAGGGCGACGGCAGGGACGAGAGGTCTGGGAGGGAGTGTCAAACTCACGGCGGGTGAAGGACAAGAAAACCTTGGACGCCCCTTGCGACGCGGCGCCGTTTGACGGGGAGGCGGTGAGTGGGGAGAGCAAGGGGATAAGGCTCGTGGCGCCTACCAGACTGCCGGCTGTCAGGTCGACGGGAGCGAGAAGACCTGAGGAAGAAGTGGTGATTTCTAGAAACATCACGTCATCGTGGTGTTTGTGTCCTCGATTGCAGATCCAACGGCTGGGGAAAAAAGGACGACGTGGACATCCTCATAACCCGCGTTTCGAACCGGCTTTCATATAATAGAAATGCCCGTGCTACCTAATTACTTGCAGCACCTGATCTGATCCGTACATCACAATAAATTACCTGTTGTCGCTTTGCTCCGGCGTCGCCGTCGTCGTCGATAGGCCGTCACCAGCTTCTGGCTCACCTGCAGGCACGGCGAGGCTACTGCCGTAAGCTGCTGCAGCCGCAGCTACCTGCAGGCGGCAGCATGGCGACGCCTGCTGCAGCGTGGTCACCACCTCGTTGCCGCAGCTGCGTCGTTGATGCTGCTGGGCCTGCCCTTGGGCTTGGATCCCAGCGCAAGCGGCGTCTTGATGACGATCCACCGGCGGCGCCCCCTGCTCTCCACCTCTCCTGGAGATGGTGACCTGCAGGATTGGAGTCTGTTTTTCACTATCACATCGCTTAAACACACATGTGGTAAGACGATGTTAATTATGTGTCGGTTGGTTCACATTTGTAACGTAGGGCGTGTTCGGCTGGCTGCAAGCCGACACTGTTGCAGCTGTTTGGACTGCTGCAGCTGCAATCCATAGAGAGAAAAATACTGTAGAAGCCGCAGCCGCAGCCGGATTAAAGCCGCAGCAAGCCGCAACGAACAAGCCGGTAACCGATAACGTTAAAATATATTTATTTAAGTCCAATCGTAATCAGATACCACACTATAAACTAATAACGTATTAGGTGATGAGCGAAAGTTACTCTTATCGTTGGTTGGTCGAGTGTAAATCATTACCGTTGTCATTTACATTACATTATTATTATCATTTACATTACATTACACCTTAATGTCAAAAGCATGCATGCATGTATGTTGCATGCATGGTGGTACTAGATCGACAGATAGATCGATGGATTGGTTTATTGGTTGCTGCCTAGTAGCAGCTGCGGCGCCTAGTACTGCATGCCAAGGCGAGAGGCACGCCGCAGCGCAGGCTTTCCCCGCGGTCAAGGTGCGCTAATATAATGGAAGACGGAGTCACACCCGCTTGTCCTCTTGCGCCCGTCGCATGCGAGATTCCAGTTCCACCGGGGCACGCGCACGTCGCGCGCGGCATGCACCGGTGCAACGCGCCGTAGGCCCGGCGGGGCACCGCCGCCTGCCTGCCTGTGCTGGATGGCCAAGTCGACCGACCGGGACACAGCAGACAGCAGAGAGAGGGACAATTGATCGGTATATATGCATGCATGCGTGGATCTGATCGATCTGAGTATGATGATGATGCTGATATCGTCGTCTACCTAGTAGCCAGCCACCTGATCTGATCATATCGATCGGCCGTCCAGCTGCCCCAGCCCGGCCGGCCGGCTGCCAGACGATCGGGGTGTACGCACCAGTGAACGCGGACGGGCCCCTGCTGCATGCATGCATGCACGCGTGATGCCCTCTTCTAGGCTTCTAGCTGTGAGGGACGCGTGCTGTGCGGACCAGGAGGACGGAGGCGGCCCCGGCGCCGGAGTCGGCTTGGAAAAAGGCCTTCTTCCATCATGAGTTCATGACGCTTAGCTTCCACAACTGCAGTAATACGTACACTGTCTGCATGCATGCATGCATGCTGCTGTGGCTGTGATGATCAATGTAACTAAAGCCTCGGCCCTCGGGCCAGCTAGCTAGAACTCCTTTTAATTAGCTCTCTTTTCTAGTGAAATGCCTCTAAAGGCTATATCTCTAGCAGCAGCCAGCAGGGTTACTCATTCTGTCCCCTATTTCAAAATCCACTATAGAAACACAAGAATCTATCAATATATAAAATAATGTTTTATACGGCGGTATGCACGGTCTGCTGGCTGCAGCATCGACTTAAGATCCATAAAAACATGGTGGCTCCTAGACACATGAATTGTATAAACGGTAGAATCGCTCACTACCGGAATCCAGCTCTCTGCTGAGTGCTTTTTTATCGAATATTCGGCAAAGAATTATTTATCGAGTGCCGCACTCGGCAACATCACACTCTCAATAACGAGCACCTTTACCGAGCGTAGTACACTTGGCATAGCTAGACACTCGGCAAAAGACGACGTTCGGCAAAGGACCGTCAGCAGCCGTCTATGGCTGACGGCGTTATCTTTGTCGAGAGTCAGTACTGTGGTAAAGGGGCCTAATAAAAGGGTCCATGAGGAGCTTCTTTGTCGAGTGTCAGTACAATGGACACTCGACAAAGAGTGAGCCTTTACCGAGTGTCACGCTGTGGGCACTCGGCACAGGCTCCGTCCCGTCGCCGTTACCTGGTGCCGTGACGACAACTTTTCTTTGTCGAGTACCGAGTGTCCGATAAAAAGAACTCAGCAAAAAAGCCGTTGCCGATGTACAGTTCATCGAGTTTTTTTTGCGAAGTGTTTTTCAGTTTTCACTGAGTGTTTTTCAGACTTTATCGAGTGCTTCAGACACTCAACAAAACAACTTCTCCAGTAGTAACTCTTGACTATAGCGTAAAAACATTTGCGAGGGAGAGAGAGATGGGGCAAGCGGCGCCGGGCCCGACTCTGCAGCGTCTGACCGTCGGCGCGTGCATGGGAGCTTGGAAATGACGAGCATGTTGAAAATGGTTGCAGAGAAGAGAGGAGAGCTAGCTGGGGGGGGGGGGGGGGGGGGGGGGTGAGGTCGGACTTCCGGCCAGTTTGAGACGACGGCAGGGCGTGGAGAGAAGGTCGCACGTTCAGGACGTGGCTATGCATGCATGCATGCACTTTCTCAGGGTTCTCAGAGAGATGTTAGAGGCAGGCAGGCTGCAGGGGCACAGGCGAAATATTAAGAAAAAAGAGAAAACAAATGCGCTGATGAGTGTGATGGGTGACAAAATATGACGGGAATTTTCATTTCAAGCTGAAAATGAGTTCATGGTGGCTGGATGGATGGATGGATTACAATGTCAGGAGAAAAAAAAAAAAGGCTGCACAAGCTAGCGCGTTGGGATCCCAAACAGCCACGGAAACACGCAGCAACCTATATATCGTGGCTTCGCCTGCTGCTTCAGTTTTAATTGATGAACTAGTATGGTGCCCGTGCGTTGCAACGGCAATAATTATGAAAACAAGGCACGTAACTATCGCTACCCTGTAGCGCCTTCGTCGCCACCCGCTTCTTCTAGGCGCAAATGCTCTGCACCACCACGATACGCAAGCGAGAACGAAGCAGAAAGTGGTCATTTTTTGCATCCAGATAGACATGGCACCCAATTCTCTTTAAAACTTTTGCTAAGACTTAACAATACATTTTGTTCTGGGGGCTAAATTATTATCCTACTAACTTGACCATAAATTAGCAACAATTATTATTATTTATATGAAATTAGCACCATACTTATAATCTACTCCAATCATTCTATCGCAGAACAGAAACAGAAAAGGAAGGCAAGATAACTGATCGCCACATTTCACAAAAGGGCAAGTAAAGCATGAAGACATTATGCATGCAAATCAAATTATGCTGACAGAACAATCCTTCTTACAAGAGAAAGTAGAGATTCCGTGCAGCACCATGTTATTTTTCATTAACACCAATTATGAGACAACAATGTGGTGATCGCTACGCCCTTACACTTTGGTTCGATCATCAACATTCAAATCAGATATGTCTAAAGCCCCTCTTTTCAATTTAGCAACAAGAACTCACATGCCTGCTAGATCATTCTCGAGAGATAGTTCCTTCTTTGCCTCATCAAACTTTTTCTTGTACTCCTCTTCAAGAAGCTCCTTCTTTGCCAAAGCAGCCTCCCTCGTCAGATGTTCATATTTCATCTTCTCAATTTTAGCTTCCTGCCAAAGTACATCATCAAAGTTGGTTGGCTTTAATGTCAACAAGGAAAGCATAAAACACAAGTAGTTTGCATATAGCCATCTAATGAACATGCATACTATTTCTATCAAGTAGAATTACAAGAAGGATGCAGCAGATAATTTGGTGAAAGGTCAGTAACCAAACCATGAATATTGTATGTTGAAGAATATGTACTGCACAAGGGGCTCAAATACACAAAGTGGAAGAACATTATCAGTAAAAGAACCTTGGACTGAAGTTTAGATTTCAAATCAATAGTCTCATGTTGTGTACAATCAGCTTCCTTCTCAGAGGATATATCCACTTTTGCTGAGAGTTGTTGCTCAATGCGAAATTTGTTTCTTGTAAATCGTTGATTTCCACATTCTACAATTAGCATGATTTTTTAGACCAAACTTTGTCATCTTGAAGAATTTAAATTGAAAATAAAAATAGAGAGAAAGGACCTTCTGTAGTAGCTGCTCCTAGAGGACACGATTATCAGCTGACTTTAACTGTCCCAAAAACACAAACAATTATTAAAACACTATTTCAAGATATTTGAGTTTCATGGAATCACAGTACAAGTTCAAGAAGAAGATTACCTCTAACTCAAAAGCCTTCTCACTGCACTGAGTTGTTAATTTTGTAATAATTTGTTTTCACGAAACCAGGCGTGTTAGTATTGGAGAGAAAAATTGCAGGAACCACTAAGACAGGCATCGATATCACTATATGCTGGACATATCACCTGCTGCATATCCATCATGGATGCATTAGCAACTGATGCCTCACCACTTTTCTAGGGCTCTCATATGTCTCCTGACAACCATTATTTTTTAATTCTTCCGCGCTTGCCATAGCCAACCTTCATTGCAAGCTGAGCAGGGACTTCTCGGCCTTCCTCCGTTGCCGCACCTGCTCCACCTTGTCCATCATGTCATTAGTCACCGACGGCTCAACCCACACCTACATGCTGACATAGGTGTGCAGATCCGGGAACGCACGCAGCCACATCGGCACATGCTCCATCCCAGTCTCCCTCCCCACCACCGCCTGGCTGGCAGAGGGATGTGGCTGCAAGCGTTGAACGGGGAACCTTGGCAGCAGCTACGCCCTGCTCAGCTTGAATGAAACTCATGCAGAGCACCAAGGATTATGTATTAAAATTTGTAGCTATCAAACCAAAGGAAAACATCACCACTATAGAAAACCCACCACGTTCCAATAAAGAATAAAATACATCCCCACATGCCACTATTACCTTAAGCCTAATTATATAAAACCACAGCTAGAAAGACATGCTATACACATACTTCCTATACTCAAGTAGAAACATTATAGTTTTGTCCGAAGGAACAAAAAAGGATTGAAGTACTGAATCCACCTTATTTCTGGGACTGGTCAAAATAAAGAAGAAAGGCTCTCCAGTCATGCGCCTTCTCCCTTTGCCCAGGTTTATTGCTGCCATCAAGTTCATGTTTCCTTGCAACAATAGGGGTGGAAAGGGCCATAAACAAAGCCACTTTGTTCACCCTACCCAAGCAGGCTCCGCACAACTAATTTGCAATTCATCAAGACATCACCAGGTTGTTGTTATACCAAACAAGTCTCAATAAGAAACAATTAAAAATTGATACAAAGGCAACTCAATGCAAGAAAAAAAATCAAGGATACCCATAGTGTTCCCCACCGCTCAATCATTCTAGTGTTATGAGACAACTCTAAGCTACACAATGCATAGCGGAAACAAATAGAGATGAAGCTTTTTTCGTTGACTTATTCTTATAGTAGTAACAAAAGTAGGCTTAGGAAAGGTAGGTGACAATCATAGAGTTGCTCGTTCTGAAGCGCCCATTCGTCGTCGGTGGCAGTGCTTTGCGACGACACAAAAATTAAGGGGGCCTACTGTTGCTCGTTCGATCAAAATGTTAATGAATCTAGATCTCAGATTGTATCCCAACTGCGCAACTTAATTTAGAGATACAATTTCTATATAACCTTAGTGAATATCGTTAAAAATATAGTTTGTCTACTTTGATAGCAACAATATCAAAATCTGACTACCTTAAGAAATTTGGAGACTTCTCATTTCTTTTGGTTAATGAGGGAACTTGTAGGAGGTCCATGCAACATAAAGGTAGTACTTTTCACAGATCTAGAACTAATCAATGAAGAAATAGTTGAAATAAGATCTAGGACTAATCAATGAAGAAATGAAACACACACCTATCTTTATGCCTTTGATTCTATCAATGAAGAAAACTCAAAGAAAGACGTTTGACAATGAGTTTGTCTCATCAATTATTCATGCCGATAAATCTAGTAGCAAACATGTGTCTGGTAATTATATACACAAAACAAAGTAATAGAATAGCCACATGATGATAAGAAAGGGGCAGTTAGATACAGAAACTGCACCTTGCACTCATAACAAAAATACGTGAAAACCTATAATAAGTTGGATAAAGATGAACCAAGTAATAATCAATGATTTTTCTTATAATGGTCACTTAGATCCAATTAAACTTTACAAATCTGGTTGTTCCACAAAACATCACTTCAATGATTATAATGGCATCGTTGCAGTCACTCATACAGTCCTATGGAACCAAGCCTAAATTAGCTAGCTGAAATATAAAACTCTCAAACTTGTAAGGTCTGTCGTGTATGAAGGTTTATCACACAATAGTAAAATTTCACATGAAAGAACTACAAATACCTGTGTACTACTCTCCAATCTGCAGTAAAGAAATATAGAGATAAAAACAGATTTAAAAATGCATCGCTTCCAACCATAAGTGTACAGATAACCAAAGTTAGAAATAGTAATTTTATGGCGTGCTTGGATGATGTCAGACCAGTGCTAGTGCTTTGCTTTGTCAGGACAGTAAAATGTAAAATGATGCACTTCATGCTTATGATTTAAAAGAAAATCACTGGCATAAGTTTAGACAAGAGTTTTTCAATCGACTGAAAGAATTTCATGCATTTGATGGTTTCTATCACGGCAAAAAAGGCTACCATGACAATGTTTTTAACTTAGGGATGTTTCAAGATGACAACATTCATCATGATTTTGACTCCCTACTTTTCCTTGTCTCAAGCACCTCTCCTGCAGAACTAACACTCTGAAATATGATTGGATAATATTAATATAATTAAGAACTGAACAATTGCTGCAAGTAGCTCATGAGTTGTGTATGGAATTGCCATTCTAATTTTATGTAAATGTATGCTCCAATAAAACAAACCTTGAACCAAGGAACCAATGAACTCAAGTGATGCTTTTCAGTTTCTCAGTGTGTCAGACAACTGTTATGCAGTCAATCTTTTGAATTGTTAGTCAGTCGAATCAGTTTTTCAGACAAGTATTATGCAGACATACTGTCACACAGTTAGCCCAAACGGTTATGCACACAATATGTTCTTCTCAGTTTCGCACACTTATTCCATTCACACAAAAGCATCACCTGAGTTCATACAATTCAGTTCAGACACATAGAATTCACCATCAGTTCTGCAGGCGTGAAGCAGCATATATGCAGTGTTTGGTACCAGCTAGCAGAAGCAGGTGTGAAGCAGCAGCATCTAGCTCAAGCAGCATATATGCAGCAGTACTTGGCATCAGTTGTAGCAGCCGGTGTCCATGGAAGTATGGGGTAGATAGATCCATAGATAACAACCTGTTCGGTTATAAACAAATAAATAGATAGCATCAGTTAACTCAAATAGTAGAGAAGTAATTTACCTAATGATTTAAGGCCATCATGACATGCCACACCACAAGTCAAAACAACAATAAAATAATCTCACTAATGCAATCAACTTAAACACGCCTCTAGCATATAAAAATGTAAGAGATAGAGGCTACTTAAACAACTACTAATTGAACAAACACTTACAAGTGCCATCTTGATGAAAAGCTTAGCTTCGCACGATCTCAAATCTGCACAACAACAACAAATAAAATCAGTGACATCAAACATGAACAGGCGAACAACAAAAATCAAGAAAATCACAAGAATTCTCTCGCTAAGAGGTGGGGGTAAGGTCAACAACGATAATTACCCCACTTAGGAGAGCAAAGAAATTTGTGCCACGCATGCATGCATAAATCTTGAGGGAAATCCTTGACGCAAATAAAGGATGCCATCAGTGACCGCACAGGAAAGAATCAAGTTCTAGGGATCCTCCTCCTTATGCACATACATGAGGATACCGTTTGATTGTGAAAACAAACTCTGGACCCAAATCTACATAAAAGGAAGACAAATGTTTTAGGTTCTTTGAAATTTCACAGCTCACAGTGACAAATGCATCGAATGTGCTATTGTGCAATTTCACCTAGTGGTATGGACGCGCGGATAGACTGCAAATCGAAGGAAGACAGGGAGAAGACGATTACCTTGGTGGAGTCCGTCTCAATTACAGAAAAGGCTCATCACTCTCCCAGTCTCCCCCACTCATCTCTCCTGCCTCGCCACAACCCAGCGATGGCCTTGTGCGCTGCCGCGGGCTCCACAGCCACCGCTTGTTCGTCAAGCCATCTATCGGCCTACACAATAGTTCTGGTAAGTATTGTTCTAGGTTCTGAGTAAGTATTGTTCTAGGCCTCCACAGCCACAGCTTTCATACACAATAGTTCTAGGTTCTGAATTATAAGTTAGACTCAACCAAAATTGGCATGAGTTAAGAACAGTCAAAAAATCATTATCACTGACCCAGGAAGCCTCCCCTTTGGCGGGCATTGTCAAGGGCAATAACGTCAACCCTTCCATAGATCATACAGATTTCGGGGACACCTGCTTCCTAAAATGAAAGAACCAGAGGAACCAGTCAGACAGTCATCATTAACATGAAGCAATTTATGAATGACCATTACTTGATCAGTAAGCTGGAGCGTTTTAGAGGACCTCAATAGCTATGGCGCTGGCAAGCTGAAACAGATCTGCATAGGTAACACTTGAAAACTTGTCCTTAATAGGTTGGATCAGCTTCGGAGCATTCACAAGATCTGTCATGAAACAAAATGTTGAGTAACCTATCATCATGAAGTTACAGGTGATAACAAGCTGAGAAGAGTGTTACCAGCATTGGCCCCATGCTTCAATTCGACTTTGGATCTCAAGCTACCATTAGCGCCACTACACTTGGGCCACTCGATAGTGTTCTTGTCATAGGTACCAGCATCATGCCAACCTAATCGAACATGAACGAAAATATAATATCTAAGCAACCCCGAGCCTGAACCAGATCAAATACTAAGCTACACTAAACCTCTAATGGTTAAAAGATTGATAGAAAATAGCAGAAATGAGGACAGTACGAAAGCTGCATTGAAACATCGGAAATCTCGTGCGAAATAAAGAATTTTTTCGAAAGAAAATAAAGATACTGTTGCATAATACAATGATCAAAACTACACAAAATAGTCATCAGCAAGCGAACAAGCAAATTGGCTGTGTCACTGAAAATACTGCAGCCGAACAAACATTATGAAAGCTGCATTGAATCATCGGAAATCCCGTGCGAAATAAAAGGATTTTTTTCCAAAGAAAATAAAGATACTGTTGCATAAGACAATGATCAAAACTACACCGGTGCAGAAATAGCATTACATATATTAACTTAGAATGGCACAACAGAAAAGCGACCGACATGTTGGATATGTATGCTTGGAACATGAGCAATATTACACGGGCCAACTTAAACAGCACCAATCATTCTGCTCCTCCGACAGAGGGGTTTCTTCAAGTGAACAATGAAATATCAGTACAAAACACCACCTCATAACCAGACTCAAAAACATTTTTTTTGAGAGTTGACTTGTGTTGTTCCGTAATAAGAACAAAAACAACAGCAAATTCTTCTGTTCCAAGCAAGCTGGGGCAGGCTCTTTCAGTTCGGCTAAGTTACATCAATTCAACATGAGCATATTGCATACCCACTTGCATTCAACAATGCTATAGCATGTCTCGCTTTATTGGAGGTGTTGAGCATGAGCATACATCAGTCAAGGTATTGCATGGAAAATACAGCAGAGGAAATACGATAAAGGAACTGCCTAAAACCATTGGACAAATGTCAATCATGATTCATTCTCTTTAGCTTGGGCGAGTAACTCTGCCTGCATTCTCTTTATCTCCAGCTCCCTTTCCATCCTTTCTTTCTGAAAGAATAGAACCACTATCAGCAGCTTCCATAAAAAACATCCCTAGGTATAATAAACTATAGACGCTAATAGCGCATGTATTTGCACAATAGTCAAGTGCCCGTGCGTTGCGACGGCACACAAATTATTCGTGCACGATGAATACATAAAAACAAGTAACACATATTATCGATCACAATCTTATAAATTCTCTGGCAACAACCAATGAAGAATTAAACTAATAAAAATCAATTTACAAAACAATGTGAAAATCACAAAAACAAAGTTTAAGAAGTGAGTACAATGTTTGTGCATTGCGAGGATTGTAATGGTAACGAAGTGAATATACATTAAAATTCATACCAAAAGAACGGGAATAACAAGTGAGAGCAAAAATTATGAATCTTTGTTTCTTATCTTAAACTTGAGTATTTGCAAATAACATCACATATATTGTATATCTAAAAATCAACTAAACAATGATGCGCTTAATAGTTAGGATCTAGTTAGGTGCCTGTGCGCTGCAACGACATACAAAATATTTGACAAAATGCTAGTGCACAACGATTACATATAGTAAAGTTCTCATGTGTTGCTATGGTTTTCATATATATGTACACTTGATTATAGAGTATAAAATATAAAGACATGTGTGTTTTCCAATTAAATGTTTAAATGTGGATCCGACCGAGACGACAAGTTGATTACAAAGAAATATAAGACTTTTTTTTTTGTAAAAATGACGAGTAAATTAAGAATTCATGAGAGTAAGCAAATCATATTTCTGACCCTTCTATGCTGCACACATGCTTGCAGACTTGCATTAAGTATTAGCAAATGAAGGTAGAACACAGAAAGCGTTCATGCACTCAAGGACGTCAGTTCTTATTGATACAACAATCTGGTCATTCCACTCTGGGTTTTCCTCAAGAAACTTTTCAAATGCCAGAATCTTTTGTGGAATTCCCTTAATCATGTCAAGTCGATCAACACCAAGCATTATCTATCACATTATCAAAGAACACAAAACTATATAAGGATAATAATATATTCAACACCAGCAAAATGATAAAATTCAAAGTGAAAGAAGTTATAGATGTAACAATAACGTGCATGAAGTGGGGAAAGGCAAAAAAATAGTGACGGCTAAAGGATGAAGAAGAGTAGCATCTGATGAGTACTTAAAACTACTAAAATATACAAGGTAGACCTAAGCGGAATAAAAGAAAAAACAGTAGTAGTATCGTGTCACCAAGAGAGGCGATGATCAGCTAGCATTAGACAAGAAAAAAAGATGACTTACAGGGCATTCAACACCCACAGTACTGTAGAGTGCATGGTATGCTAAACTGATAAGTACATAATACATTAGGGAGCACAACAGAAATACTGCTGCTTATCAATATAAAATGTAGGGAAATGTAGTATCACAATACCAGTCAGCTATAACCACAGTCCACAGTAAATTGACCAGCTATTTTTATCAGTACAGTTATTTAGATACTCTGTAAGGTCTTTGATGCACACTTTTGGTCGCTAATAGCTTACAGAACAGATTCTTAGAGTCCTTCAAAAATATTATATTTTGCAAGTGTTTTTTCTAGCTAATACATATCTACCTTACATGTCTCCAACAAAGTTAATGATGTTTAGTCTTATGTTTACTCTGTATTGTCATAAGCGATATGTTTTTGAGACCAGAGGTAGTATAAAGCTTCAGACTAATATGGTATATATTCTTCAGAGGTGAACACTTTTGAATTTTCATTATAGTCACCTAGAAGCAAACTGCAATAATTCAAATATTCAGAAAAGTTCTCTTATTCTTGTATTCTTGGGCCCCATGCACAACAAATCCTTATCCTAATACCAAGTCATGACCAGAGGTACCATTTTGAATTCGTCACAGGATTGCCGTGAATTCCTCATGCTTGCCAACAACATCAAACACTCGAAAGACCATATTCAAAATTATATAAATGAACAGTTGGATACAGATCTTTCCATGTGCAACCTAATTTATATATGAACTTGTTTTCTATCTGATTTCTTACGATAATTGATTTTGACTTTGTTCTAGAGTAAGTAAAGGGTAAGTGTTTTCATACCTTTCGACCGGCAAAACGTTGTGTCAGTTCACTGATGTGCCTTTTTACTGCTGGAAGCTCCAATTGCTCCCTTGAAAGTTGAAACTATCAGAGTATATCCCAGTAGGAAACTGAAGATTTCAGCCAAGTGAATGAAAAGAATCATTCACTAATTTTGGAAATACATTTTGTATAACTTGTAAATAATCAACATGACAAAGAAATGTGCATAATGCATTAGTTTTGTGTTTTACCGCTGCAACCCTGGTTAGTCTTTAAGTACGTGTACAACATATGGCTCATAAAAGCATCAGTTTTGTGTTTTACCGCTGCAACCCTGGTTAGTCTTCCTTGATCTTCCACACACTCATGGGTACCCTCAAGTCCAAGTATTCTTTCAAGAGGCAGCTGGGAATAAAACAAAAGATGCCAAATAGAACATCTCTGAACAATAATTAAATAATATAATATAAATGCTATTGAATAGTGGTCAACTGGGTACACCATAAAAGATGGCAACAAAATCACGATGAAAAAGAAATAACATTATAGTGGATCAGCAATATTGACTTATCAAAGAAATATAGGATGAGCCGATGCAGAAATAGGAAATATTGTTTTGTTCAGTTAATCAAGCAAGATGCTGTCGGTAACTTATCAAAATGCACAGCATCATCTACCACCTAAAACTCAATAATAACTTATGTTCCTAATTAAAGACATAAATCATTTGTTACAAAGAGTTCACATTCCTTGCTGCTTCAGCATCAACCTCTTGAAAGAAGCCTGCTTAGTTGTTGGATCAACCACCACCAACCACCAGATCTATATGCATGGACACTTTGCTCACTTGGTAAGGAGGAGTTCATTCATTGTTATATAGGATCCAAAGGACCTCCCAGGTATGTTCTTGCAAAAACTAAAGGTTCTCAATCGAAACAAACACATAGCCCCTAGAATCAAAGTAAGATGATATTGTTAAGACTCTTCATGTGTTAGAGAAATGCAGGCATGTTTGTTGCACGAAACCAGCAGCTGATTGTGGGCCTATAAGAGAATAAAATGTCAAGGAGCATTATAAAAAAATTCACATGAAAAAACTAAAAAGGAACAGTGTGAAACATATTTTTGACAACCTAAAATAGAGCATAGATAGACAAAAAACTCAAAATAACTTGAAATCAATCGTTGGTTGATGCCCTGCCACCACATTTCTTTCGCTGTTCTGAAACTAAGCTAGTGAGCTCTGTATCAGGAAAGGAGGCATTCCATAGAGCCCTAAGCGATTATTAAATCCAAAGCACACAGTATAATAAAATTCACATGTCAACAACGGATGATGAATCAAGGAGGAGGCATGACTCCCTGTGTGGTCGTCCAGCTCCATGACGATGCGCCTTCACCGGTGACTCATGTGGACCAGAAGAGGTTCAGACTACAGAAAGCAATGAAAAGCGAAGGCCAATCGTACCTGGAGCATTCTAGCGAGCACCTGAGGGCTTCCCTTGAGGCGGAGCTCCGTTCGCTTCTAGCGCGACGGCGGCAGCGTACGCGGGGTCGAGGCAAGCGGGCGGCGACGTAAATGTTAGGGTTTAGCACCGGATCTGTATGTAGTCATAAGGCTCATGGGTTGGCCAATCGTACCTAGAGCATTCTAACATCACATATATTGTAAATCTAAAAACCAGCCACGCCAAGAACTGGTGGCGCCGGCCACCAGCCAGCCCTCCCTCTCCGGCAAAAATCATGGCGAGCAGCGGCCCAATCCTACCTTCTTCACTGATCGGCAGTTGAAAAGGGAGAGGGAGCAGTGTGCACAGGAAGATTACCGCACGATGGCTGGAGACCAGGGGGCACGCGACCGAGGCGTCGCTGGAGCCTGGAGGAGCCGCGTCCAAGAGGACTGCTGAGGAGGATGAACCTTTATATCTAAGGGAGGGGGAGATTTGGATGGGACGGCGCCTCCCACAACAGCCGGGCACGGATGCCGCGGGCGCGAGGCCGGGCCTGGCATGTGCGGCAGATATTGCGCGAGGCCGGTGTCGTGGAAGGTGGGGACGACAGGTGCAAGGGTCGGGGTCGGGATGGCGCGGCGGCTGTTGCGCAAGGCCGATGGCGGGGGACGACGCTGGGGCTGGCATGTGCGGCGGCTATAGGCCGGTGGCGGGGACGGCAGGGGCCGGGGTTTAGGGATGGCATGACGGCTGTTGCGCGAGGCCGTTGAAATGCTCGGCCCGGTAGCGGGGACGGCGGGGACGACAGCGGCAAGGGTCTGGGTTTAGGGATGGCGCGGCGGCTGTTGCGTGAGGCCGTTAAGATGCTCGGCGGGTTCATTTGAAAGAAGTATAAGGGTTTTTTTTGCAAAAAGATGACGCACGACGACCGTTGAAACTGGTGCTTTAAGTATAGTAGAGAATAGGCCATGGAGGTTTTGGTGGCCAGGTGTGTTTTGTGTGATGAAATGAGGATGGTGTTCTTGGTTGGAACAGAGCATACAACAAGTGATTCTGTCTGTGTTTAAGTGTAGCACAGCAGAGGTACATAATGCTCCCATGTCTTAGCACCATCTTCCAAGAACAGGGATCCAAAAAAGACTGAACATGCTACAAAAATAAAAGCTCTGAATGAACCTTTGGGGTACAATGGGGACCAAAATGCGGATGGGATGGAATTTGGCGACGTCCCAAACAAAAAGGAGAAGGAAAACAGACAAACTATGGATTCAACGGGCTAAGACTCTGATCAGACACACTGAAACCCAGTACAATACTGACACCAATCATCATAGAGAACTCACCGTATCAGCTTCGACAAGAGACTCGAGCAGCTCCTGTTCCATACTTGGATTGGCCCGTCTCATCACTTTCCACCCATCCGTCAAAGAGATGGTCTTGAAATCCCCGATGACCATCCGGACGCAGGCGAGCGCGAGGCAGGGCGCGCCACATAGCCTAGCAAGCTGCAGCATGTCTATCACGTTGTCAGGAGCGAGGAAGCCCCTTTCGAGTTGGTCGACGCAGACCGTCTTCAGAGACGGCACCGAGAAGACGTGGGAGAGTACAAGCAAATGCAGAGCGTGCTCCTTCATCTGTTCCTGCTCAAACCTTCACCAAACAAATAAATCTGTGCGTCTGTTTCTCACTGAAAGATGCACGCACACATCAAAAGTCATCATCAGAAGAAGAAGAATCTGCACTGTTTTCATCAGCTTTAATCACTGTAAACTGTTTGGGCTGAAATCTGATCTTTAGAGAATTAGAGGACAGTGAACTATCTACACGAATGAGTAGATAGCATCCATGCCGTGAAGAGTAGAGAAATCTGATGAAGACACGGACTACATCCGAAGGCACATACAACACTTTGGTATGTATAAATTCAACATTTTTTTAGCAATACCTTTGCTGTATAATGTTGGATTGAAAAGGAAGCTTGAGTTAAAAGGAAAATTAAATAAAGTTAAGTAACCCAACTCTAACTAAAGTTTTGAGATGCCTAACGGTTGTTTGGAGACCAAAGGTAAACCTATTCACAATTGAAGTTTTGAGTTTCTTGTAGTGTTGGATTAAAAAATAAGCTTGAAACTTAAAAGGGAAAACTAAAATAAAAGTGAAGTACCTAACTCCAACTAAAAATTTGAGATGTCTGGTGCAATGTTTGGGTTCAAATGGTAAACCTGTCGACATTTGACAGTGAAGTTTTGAGATGTTTGGGGACCAATGGTAAAACTAACCATAACTGGCACTTCCACAATCTAATTAGCTGAATACAAATGTCGGAATAAACAGATCTGTCTAAACTAAACTGCAGATTCTACAAATTTACAACATATTATATCAATAAAAACCTAAGAAAATAAATCCAATTTCATACTGCTACAAAAGTTAACCATGCATCGAGGGAGAACTATAGTTGTCCCTCCCTTCACATGTAAAAATTCTAGACAAGGTGCACCATCTACATCAAAAAACACTTAGCAGCTCGTCTACTCAAAAGGTTGGGTGGTCTTGTCAATCATGCACATCCAGCTGTGACCGTATTACACATCTGAATCCTGCTTGGCTTTCTGAACTTCAGCATACTTGTTAGGTCCAAAAATTGACTTGTCAGTTCTACCAAGTAACTTACGAGGATGTTGATTGAATTTGCATCAATAATCTGATGCAGCAAACCCACCTTTCTATCAGCACCAAAACCCTAGCTACGCTTAACCAAGCCCAACTTCCCCATCATGGGGTGGCACAACTTTTAATAATCGCATAGCAGCCAAAAGACCCACATACTTTTGGAACGAACCTTGGAAATCCCCACGGCCTCCGCCTCTGTTGCCGCCGCCGTAATGTTGCCTCTGGTCGCTGAAGTCGTTACCAACGCCACTACCGCCTCTGTACGTACCCTCCACCGCCGCTAGAATAGTCGGAAGAACCACGGTAAGGGTGGAACCTCCCGCCACCGCCACTGCCACCGCCCCCTCCACCACCTCCATCTGCCGCGCCGCGGGAGGAGTAGCGATTGGGCGGGCTACCCCCTAATCCGCCGCTGCTGCTGCCAGACCAGCGATGACCCCGCTGGAACTGGACTCCAGAGCGGTCTCCGCCGCTCGAGTGGCCGCCGCCGCGATCGCCACCGTGGTGCATGTCGCAGAGCTAGGGTTTTGCGGGAAACGGGTGGAGAGCACGAGAGCAATGAGAGGAGACGCGATAGTGGGATGGGCTGGCGTGGATTCCGGGCGGACGGAGGTGGGAGCGGGGGCAGAATACTCGGTGGCGGTTGTTTGCCGCGCGCGCGGGATGCGGGAGGCAGCGGGTGGGCGGCGGGATACTCGGCGGAGGTGGGTTGCCGCGCGCGCGGGATGCGGGAGGAAGGGAAGAGCGGGGGCAGTCTACAGATGACGCTTAATAGTTGTAGAGATTGACACATGACACTCTCCTCGCCGCCGCAGCTGCTCCCTGCTCTAGCAGCGCGCCTCGGACAGTCAGTGCTACAAAGCTCTCTCTCTTTAAAAAAAACACACACACATGGCTCCAACGGTATTAAAACCTGTGACCCCTCAGCCAAATGTGAGCAATAGCCACCGCTACACCATATATATATATTTACGTCTACATATTGTCAGGTACCCGGCCCATATGGTGTTTGTCGGCCCAGTTAGCTGACATTACATAAGGAGCAGCAACAATTGAAGAGAGGGTATGGAGAAACAACAGAATTATTCTTCTTCTTCGTCAAGTATCGTTGTTCTCTACTGTTGTCTTCATCTTAGTTCTATATTATTGTCTTCCTCATCCATTTCCACTTCCTCTGCTGCAACCGCTACTAGCTCTTAGTTGAATCAATATATATCATCAGTAGGTCGTTGACAATTGATATCAAAGGTCACCGATCTTGGGGTCCATGGAGCCCAACCTGCAGTCCGCAATGGAGGAACAGTCAAACATCCTTTGCGAGATCAGTGACCGCCTCGCTGCCCAGGAAGCGCGGTGGCACGGTCGGGAGTCGATAGTGGCGCAACATTCGAGGTCGATCCACGACCTGGAGGTAGCAATGGCCTCTGCACCTTCTGCGACGTTGAGGGCGGAGCTCGACACTCCGGTCGCTGTGACCTACAAGCGGCTCGACGCGATGGAAGCGGCCTCGGCAGCACGCGTTAGCGCCCTGGAGTCCACCACGACAACCTTCGACAAGCTGTTCGACAACTCCGACATTGTTGAAAAGTTCGATGCTGAGGTGGTTGCTGACGATTGGGGTGGGCTGTTCGGACAGCATGCTCACCCTCTGGACTATGGAGGAGCACGTCTTCTACTTCCCTCCGCCGCTCTTCCCTTCGTGTCCGTGGCCGCCGTCACCGCTGACAACTGGGGTGGCCTATTCGAGCACTCGGGTGTCATTACCGCTGAGGTTGGGAGCTCACCGGAGGAGGTGATAACCGACGACTGGGGCGGCCTCTTCGACCGAGGCGTCGACTCCGACGAGTAGCTCTGCGATTCGCTCCATTCCGCGTCGATTCGCTCTCTCGAGGAGGCGTTTGCCCGTGAGGATCCCATTCCCTCGTGGGTGGATCTCGAGATCCAACTCTCAGCCACCACCGAGCGCCTCGATGCCGTGGAGCCTGCTATGGCAACTCACGTTGGCGCGCTGGAGTCATGGCGTCTGCGTGTCGAGGCCCGCGCATCAGTCCACCTATGTGGATTCTTCGATGGCACTGACGTCACCAAGCTGCCTACCACCTATTCGACTTCGAGGCTCACAGCCGAACTCGCCATGGCACACTACGGCTCGCATCTACCCAGTGATAAGGGAGGTTCTATCGCGTCGTGGCAGCCGGCGCGGTCGCTGGCGCTCGCGGTCCACGTTGAGTCGCAGTATCAGAAGGCGTCCTCCGCGCGCGGCACGCCGGCCATGGCCAGCATGGGGAAGATGAGCGTCGGGGACCTCACGGAGGCTGACCTCAAGGGGAAGCGTGTCACACCCGGGCTTTAAGGAACAAAGCCGGGTGTATCTCATACATGCACCAAGAAGACAACATATATAATAACAGAGTGTATAGAGATAAATGGCACGATAACATCAGAGTATTTATTACATAGCGGAAGTCTTATTACAAAATAAAAGATAAATATAAAATATAGAATGAACTAAGGATCATCCTCGGCACAAAAGTCGACTGGGAAACTCCACCTAGATCAGATCAAACTCCTCGCCTTGTGGCTCCTCCTGAACCACCCGTTCTTCTCCTGTGGGGGGTGTGAGACAGCAAGGGTGAGCTCACACATGATCATAGCTCAACAAGTTGTGGGGAAACCAGTGGGCATGAACTCACCAAAGGTGGGAGTTCGTGTGATGTGTAAGGCTAATCAACAACAGGGGTTAAAGCTGAGCATTGCTTTTATTTAGTTGGTCAAAATTTTATTAGCAGTTACTAGATGTAAGTAAATATCAAACCTTAAATAAAGTAATAGAACAAATTAATAAATAATCCCATGCGATGCAAATGACAAAATTGAATTTAAGTTACATAAATTAATCATGCGAGAGTCCTGAGCTGCTCATGACCGTGAGCTCGGCTAGTATACCAGTTTTACACTCTGCAGAGGTTGTACCGTTTACCCACAAGTCATGTTACCCATCTGCCAAGGGATCGCGACTCCCATACACCTCTACCTAGGAAGCGAGGCAGGGCAACACTATGAGGCCTTTACAAAGTTCCACTAGCTACCGAAAATCCGCTATAGTTTATGGGAAGAGCACTTGCAAGAATCCCCCGTCTGACCGCCATCGCAGCAAAATCAATCCGAAAACCTCCTTGCATGCAACTCCCCTACTGCCCTTGCCCCTTTCGGGTAAGGTAGTCTTCCACTAGCTTTCCTAATTAGTTAGCCAAGGGGTCCCATTCCTCCCTTGTGGTGGCACGTTTTTCTCAAGTTAAGCTCCATGTTCTAATTAACATTAATGACCTTGACATGAGCATAATTAGAATAACAAAATAACTGGAACATGGATATAATGAAAGATTATCCCAAAACCATGTAAATCAATAGCAAAACTACCCAAGTGATTCGGGGATAACAAGGTAAAAAGGGATAAACAGTCTAGGGTGACCTATTGGGTCCCATCAAAATTAACCTATGCATGAAATAATCAGGGGCACAACTTGCCTTCAATGAGCTCCTGCTCAGCTACTTCTATCTGCTGGTCACCAGGATCCTCAGTCACAGGCTCTTCTTCTCGCCATAATACAAACAAGCACAATGTATAGAGAAAATAAACATCACACCAAACATGTAAACAAAATACATAATGATAATCTACACATTAAAATAAAATCCTAGGAACAGAAATCATAATTTTGGAGTTATAGATCTTAAGATATGAATTTCCAAAGGTTTTATGTGCTTAGAATAGGATTAAGTGAGAAATTATTTTTCTTACTGTTTTCATGTCAAAACAGAGAATCTAAGTGATAGAGAATAATATTACAAAATTTTAGAAACTAGAATGGATTAATTTGGAGTTCATATAAATTTTCTATGAATTATACAAGTTCTAGGGTTTATTTTTATATTAAAAATCCAATTTCCAATTCATTTAATCAATTTAAATCAATACTGGACTGGGCCCCAATTCCTGGAAAGTTCAGGATTCTCGGGGTAACATTTCTAAGACATAGGGAACATGCCCTGTGGATGGCAGGTTATTTTCTTAGAACCAGAGGGTTTCATGTGTAAACATGCCAGGCCGAAGGGGTATCGGTCAAGGTGAGCCGTCCGATCTGAAGCGAGGCGCCTAGATTAGATCCGTGACCGCACGAATCGGTACACGAATCTGAACGTCTGATCTGACTTCAACGGTGCGGGTTTTATTACTTTAGATCTAACGTTGTCTGTCCAATCCAGATCGACGGACCAGAGCGAGTCGTGGCGAAAGGGTATGCCCCCATCTAATCCTGGTCGTGCCTTATCGGATCAACGGCACGAGTGGCATCTCCTAAACCTGGCTACGCGCACGGCGGCTCCGAGGAACAAGGACACTGCGGCGGTGGCCCGCGCTGGCGAGCAATTATTCCGCCACCAGAGTATGCATCTTCCTAATCGATTGGCTCAACGCAATCCTAGCGAATGCGAATAGATGGGGAGGGTCCTTACCTACAATGGCACAACACAGAGAGCTGACGGTGGGGAGGCGAGATTCACGGCGGTCCGCGATGCTGCCACGAGGAAATTCGCGCTAAGCTACAACCTCCAACACCCGAAACGGCGACGATCAAGGTCAGCGCTCCCTAGTGAAGCGCAAGGATGCCATAGAAGCCACGACGATGCTGAAATCGAAAATCTAAGCACGGTGGCAGCACTCTTTCTTCACCAGGCGCAGGCGGCGCAAGGTTTTCTCGAGGTGGTTAGGTCAGACATTGGAATGGGGTCATGGCGGCTCGGCCTTTATGGTCGCGAGGTCATGCGTCGGGTTTGAGCAACGGGCTCCGAGTTCCATGGGGCGATTCTGCCATGGACGGGCGAGGTCGTTGACTGACACCTTGGGCCCACCACGCAGTGGCTCCACGGAAGCATACACGCACGCGAGAGAGAGCTGACGTGACGGTCCCACGCAACAGTGAGCGCGGCGTGGGGAGTGGAATTGGGCTGGCCGCGCGGATGGCTGCAGGGACCAAATGGGCCAGCGCGAAGGAGGTAAGGTGGGGTGGGCCAAAATTGTAGCCGAAGCCCAGGTAAGTGATCTTTCCCTTTTCTTTTGTTTTTATTTTCTGTTTTTCTTATTCATAATTATTTTGAATAAATTTTGAATTTGAATATGTGTTTCACCTTGAGTGAACTATACAAATTCAAACTCTAATATGTATAAGAATAATACATATATATATTATACTTATTTTTATTCACCTAGTAATTTCTCTTCTTCTCTCTTTTCCCAATTCTTGAATTTTCCTTTGGAATTTAAATTCCACTTTGGAGTTTTAACATATTTCTTTTCTTTTATATTATTTTATGTTGTCATAGAATGCACACAAAATAAAATCCCAGCATGGTGCATAATTTGTTTTTGAGTATCTTTTGTTGTTTATTTATTTGTTTTCATGTGATGTTCTCATGGAATGATAAATATGGATAACACACATATATACACAGGGATTTCATTTCTCCTTTTAATATGATCTCTTACAAATTAGGTGTTACAAAGCGCGTCTTCGTGTGCGCCGAGCTCCACGAGCCACCTGACGAGAACCAGAACAACACCAATGACATTCTCCCCACCTCGTGTGACACTGTCGTGGACGTCGTGAAGCGGTGCCAACGCCTGTTTCCGCTCATGGACTCGACTGGCGCGTTCGACGCGGCCGTGGCAGCGTGGGTGACTCAGATGGTCGTGCCATCGTCGGCCAGGAACGCAACGCCCACAGGCTCCTCACCGGAGAGCACAACGTGCTGGTTCCCGTGCGACAACAAGAGCATCAAGCAGCTGCAGCGTGGCGGGCCATTGTTGGATGGGCCGTTGTCGGGCGAACCGTCGTTCAAGGCCGGCATGCAGTTGAGGCGGCTATCGGGGTGCTACTAGTGCCACATGGTGGTGGTCCCCGTTAGCGGTAGCGCCTCCATGAGGGCCACCATCTTCCCCTGGCCAGACTGCGGCAATGTGTTCATCAGGCAGGAGAGCCTCCAGCTCCACGAGCCCATCAGGCACGCAGTGTCAGAGCTTGGCATGATGGCCATGAACGGGAGCGCGCACGACGTTGTGCCTGTGCCGACTACGGAGAGCGGCAACGGCGGATTGGATGAGGAAGCTGAGCGACAGCAGCCAAGGGCAATGCTAGCGTGTCAAGTGATCGCGGAAAGGGTGAAGTGGCCCAAAGAAGAGGAGCAGGCAGCATCAGTGCCAAAGGCGACGGTCGTCGCCGACGTCTAGGGCAAGGAGGAGTACGACTTGGTGGTGAGGTTGACCAGGGTGAACTGCCGTTCTGATTTCATCATCTGGAGGAGTCTATTCAATGTGTGCTACAGGTTGTGCAAGTTGTTCAACTGCCAGGAGCTCAAGCTCACAGACAACCAGTCTGCATTGACCTTGATGATGCTTAAGTGGTGTTTGAGAAAATGTAGCAAAGTGCTACCTCGGTTGGTGTCCCGCAGGATGCCTTCAACATGTTCTGCAGCAAGACTGGTTCTAGCAAGTAGGTGGCCAGAGCCATCTTCGTCAACCCTGAGCATGGTCTGTACTCCCAAATCTTCGACCTAGAGCAGTTCATCTCAGGGAAGGAGGACACAACTAACAACTTCTTCCATGGCTACTACACTATTGGAAAGGGAATGGTGCTGGTAGCTAACAACTTTGGTGATGACCTCCTTGCTCGCCGCAGTGAGATCAAGCAACCATGGCCTCCACCTCAGGAGTTGGCATGCTTAGGTTTGAACATCATGGTTGTCTCTGTGTTCCTTGCTACTAGTGACCTACATGCAATGACCTACATATATGCTCTCTCCAGGAAAAGCCAAGTTTATGAGCCGGATAGGTTGTTTAAAGTGGCTGAGAAGAATGACATTAGAACGGGTGTTGTCATGGACAATGCTCTGACCAATCGCCGTTGCATAGATGGAAATATGGAAAGAGCATATGAGATCATGGCAGAGATAGAGAAGAAGAGAATTGCCCTAGATAACGTGACATACAATACGCTGATGAGGGAGTTTTGCTTGCTTAGGCAACTTGATGAAGCTCACACACTCATTGACGAGATGATAGAGGGGTACTGCTGTCAGCCATGACCAAGACAATTGCTTAGTCTTTGTTTGGGATCCCGATGGTGTTGCGAACAGCAGCTTGGGGGCAAGCTGCATCTCAAGGAGAGGGAAATGTTAGGTACCCGACCCATATGGTGTTTGCCGGCCCAGTTAGCTGACAATACATAAGGAGCAGCAACAATTGAAGAGAGAGTATGGAGAAACAACAGAATTGTTCTTCTACTTCGTCAAGTATCGTAGTTCTCTACTGTTGTCTTCATCTTAGTTCTATACTGTTGTCTTCCTCATCCATTTCCACTTCCTCTGCTGCAACCGCTACTAGCTCTTAGTTGAATCAATATATATCGTCAGTAGGTCGTTGACACATATATGACATAAAACACATCTACTACGTCTCTCACCAAACCCACCTCCTATCCTTGCACAATGCATAGTAGTAGATAAGTATCACCGAGATTCTTGAATTATATTTTTGGATAGAGGAAGTAGTATTTAAAGAAGAGCCTTGCATGCAATTTCTTTTGTTCGAATAATGTTTTTAACTTAAATTTCGTTTTTTGCATGTGTGGCATTTATTCTCTGTAATATTTTTTCTATGGATCTGACTTGTGAGTCATTTTCATAAACGAACACCAAGGATGAATCCATGTTTCTTACTTGCAAACCCCGAACAAACACCACTAGCAGGCGGCGCTTTGTCACACCCAGTTCTGGGGGCAAAACCGAATGCATAGCATATGTGGGCTAGGATCCATTTTCCACACATATGTTGACGTCACAAGTGTAATATATCAAAAGACAATGCAATAAAAGCGTAAAGAGAGTAGAGTAACTTTAATACATCATCTGGATCATTGTATCTTTAACAAGTATCATAATCAAAGTACAGCGAAAATAACATGGACACTCTTCCACAGGAAGGTGACTAGCGCATCGTTAGACTCAAAACTCATCAACGTCATCAGCGTAGTCTTCGTTATCACCCTCTGATCAAAATATTAGCAAGGGTGAGCTCACTTATGGTCGGGGCTCAGCAAGTGGGGGAAAATTAATGCAGGTTAATAAGCTAGGCTATCGATAAGCGGTAAGCATTTTAGTTGGTCAATATTTTATTAGCAACACCTGTCTTACTAATAAGTGTGTATCCCAAATATCCCAATTAATCAAAGGTATAAGATTATATCAAAAGCACTTAAGTGAAATCACTTAAGCAAACCATTGGTAGATCATCATATCTCGATTTATTTTCCATCTTTAAGTTCAATTATCATGTGAGGGTCCAGGTTGCTCTTAACCGTGAGCACGACTGACATATCAGTTTTAGACTCTGCAAAGGTGGTACAACTTTACCCACAAGCCATGTATCTCATCTAGCCTAGGTTGATCAGAACCGTAAACACTGCCGAGGTGAATGACTAGGGATCCATTATGAGGCTTTCACAAAATATCCTTAGTACAAAGCCACCCGCTAAGGTTTCCATGCCAGTATTGATGGCCCTCTGGTTGAGGTAACTTAGCCAAGAATACCACCCCATGTTAACATGAGCTATCACCAAACCACTACCGCCCTTCTGCCCATCTTTCAGGTAGGGTTGCTAAGCACTAAGTCTATAGAGTTAATTACCAAAGCCAGAGCCATTATAGCACTCGTGGTTGCACTGTTATCCTGGGTGGTCACTCCCTGTTCCATTTAACACAAAATGTTATTGTTTAACAATCGGGTTAACATCATAATAAAACTTCATTTTCGGAACATAGTATCATTAAAGGAGTGACATCATATTCATCAAGTTGAGCAATAGCAAAAATTGCTAAACAAAGCATTTATCCCAGGGTAATTCAAGGAATAGGGTTGGTAATTCTAGGAAATTCTTATTTAGGTAAATCCCATCAAATTATGCAATATGTATATCCAAAAAGTAAACATTATTATATGCATTATTTGGGTACAAATAGAATATGCAGAGGGATAATCCACTTGCCTTGCTCGAAAGTGTCCTGTGGGTCGTCCTCGAACGAGTTTGGTTCGTCTACCTCACAGTCAACTTCTAGCATCGATTTGCGCATCGTACATACAAAAGAATACGTATGCCATATAAATAAACATAAACCATTATAGGGGTAATCATTCATCATTACATACACATTCATACATCACACAATTATACTTATAAATACGTCTTAAAGCATAAATACTTATTAATCCATTATGACTACTACTGCGAGTTATTATTGGTGAAAATATGAGTAGGTGACTATGACACTAGTTTTATCTAGTATAATATATATAAACATGTATTAACAAACTTTATGGAAAATAATTTATTATTATTAATAGACTTTTGAGTTTTATCCCTTTTCTTTCTAAATAGAAATTATACGTATAGCTAAAAATGTTTAATTCTAAAATCACTTAACATTAATATTCTAAGAATTAATGTGAATTACTAATTTTTGGACTTTAGTAACCTATTCATGATTATTATGACATAAATAGATATTTTACAAATTCTAAGTAATTAAGTGCTATACTTATGAATACATTTATTATGACTAGTAAAATCTATATTTTCATGTGACTGAAAATATGTGGCCTATTATTTATTCCACTTTCTTATATCAATAAAATTATATTTAAACCACTACTAACAAATATCGTTCCATGTGCTAAAGCGAAATTAATCGTAAACATTTCTAGTATGAAAATCACCAAGTTAGTGAATAGTGACATTATTCATTTTTGAAATATAAAATAATACACATGTCCAAAATATTGTTGCGGGGCTTGTTTACGATTACACATATACATCGGAGTCTCTTTTTGATAATTCCTAAACTGAAAATCTCAGAATTAATTTAATCTACAAAACCAGGGACTAAAATGCAAAATGTACTTCTTCTACCTTGAGCTAGAGCTCACGCGCGGGAATGGAGATCGACGGGGGAGGGGCTTGGTCGAGTGGCCGGGACGGGCGCAGACGGCGAGCTCAGACGATGGGGCGCGGGCGGAGCTTCGGCGACGACGAACGGCGGCGCAGGGCACGATCGATGGTGAGCTCGAGATGGGGAGAGCGTGAGAGAGAGAGGGAGCTCGGGGAGAGAGAGAGGAAGAGCTCGAGGCTTTTATAGAGCAAGAGGGGAGAGGAGAGGGCACCGGGGAGGAATGACCAGTCGTCAATGGGGGCCATTAACGCCATTGAGGGAGAGAGAATGTGGGGGAGGGAGAGGAGAAGCCGGCGTCAGTTTCCGGTGCAGGGGAGGCGGGCGGGCGTGGTCGGGAGCGGGCGCGGGCGCGGGCGTGGACGTCGAGGGCGCGGACGCAATGCGCAGGCGCGCGGGCGCGCAGGCGCCTAGCGGCAGCGGCTAGAAGAAGGAGGGAGGGAGAGAGGAGGGAGGCTCGGGTGGGGCCCACCTGTCGGTGAGAGGGGGAAGGGGGCATGGGGCGCGACGGCTGGTAACCCTAGTGGGCCTCGGCTAGGCCGAATTCGGCCTCGCCGAGTGATAGGGTTTTTTCTTTTCTATTTAAAAATATAAATAAATATATTTTTAAATAATACTAAAAATCATAATAATTATTCCAGAATTATTTATATCTAAAATATTTATTTTTGGACCAATATTTCTATACTAATTAATTGGATTTTCAATATAAAAGAATTTCTACTAAACATCCATAAATCAGTTATGAGCAAACAAATTTATTCTAAATGCAAATAAAAATCAAACACTTGAAAGAAAAATTCATTACCATATTTACCATTAATAAACTAAATACATTATTTTTAGTTGATGGTTTTTATAGTGTTACAAACCTACCCCCTTAAAAGAATCTCGTCCTTGAGATTAAGAAACTTTTGAGAATAACTGGGGGAATTCTGCTCTGAGTTCATCTTTTCTTTCCCAAGTGGCCTCATCTTCCGAATGATGACTCCACTAAACTTTACACATGTTGATAACTTTACTCTGTGTAATTCTGCGAGATGTTTCCAAAATTCTGATAGGGTACTCCGAATAAGTCAAATCCTACTTAACATTGAGTTCTTCCATAGGTAATTATTCTTCCGGTACTCTTAAGCATTTCTTAAGCTGTGACACATGAAATACGTCATGCACATCCGACAAACTATCGGGTAGCTCTAACTGGTTCGCTACTTCACCTTTCCTTTCCAAAATCTTGAATGGGCCAATGTAGCGAGGAGATAGTTTAACCTTAACCTTAAATCTTTTCATGCCTCTCATCGAAGTCTCCTACTTCAAATATCAACTCTCTTCTATTGTCAGCATAACTTTTTTGTCTCGACTGTGCTGCTTTCAAATTCTCTCTGATAATCTGTACTTGCTTTTCTGCTTCTTGGAGAATTTCTGGACCAAATACTTGACTTTCTTCGGTCTGATTTTGATAAAGCAGTGTTCTACACTTTCATCCATAAAGTGCTTCAAACGATGCCATTTTTAGACTTGCCTGGTAACTATTGTTATACGAGAATTCTGCATAAGGCAAACTTTTATCCCAGCTTCTACCATGCTTTAGAGCACAAGCTATTAGCATATCTTCCAACACTTGGTTTGTTCTTTCAGTTTGTCCATCCGTTTGCGGATGATAAGCTGAACTGAAGTTTATCTTGGTATCCATGGACTCATATAGTCTTTTCCAAAAGCGTGAGGTAAATTGGGTTCCTCGATCTAATATAATTTTCTTTCGTACTCCATGCAGACAAACAATTCTTGACATGTATAACTCTGCTAACTGGGCTCCTGAGTAAGTTGTCTTCATAGGTACAAAGTGTGCCACTTTAGTCAACCTGTCCACTATAACCCATATTGAATCATAGCTATCCCGAGTACGGGGTAGTCCAACTATGAAATCCATACTGATTTCTTCCCATTTCCATTCCGGTACCTTGAGAGGTTGTAGCAATCCTGGTGGTCTTTGGTGTTCAGCTTTAACTCATTGACACACATCACATATCGCAACATGAGTAGCCACATCTCTTTTCAAACCGTACCACCAATACTTTTCCTTTAGATCCTGGTACATCTTAGTACTTCCAGGGTGAATAGAATAAGCCGAATCATGGGCTTCTCTTAAGATAAGTTGGCGTAGGTGCTCGATTTCTGATACACAAATTCTCTTTTTAAACCATATTGTGCCTTGATCATCTTCTGTGAAATCTGGGGCTTTTCCCAAACTAATTTGCGTCTTAATTTCTTTGATTTTCTCATCAGACTCTTGTCCTTTACGAATCTCTTCTTCCAAAGTAGATTCAACTTCCATAATTGTTGCTTCCATATTATTGAGCATTCCAAGGTTGAGTTGTTCCATTTCCCAGCACAATTCATGTGACATCAAATGAGTAGTGATGCTGTTCACTTGACCTTTAAGGCTCAAAGCATCTGCCACTACATTTGCTTTTCCTGGGTGATATTGTATTTTCAAATCATAGTCTTTAATTAACTCAAGCCATCTTCTCTGTCTTAGGTTGAGTTCTTTCTGCATGAAGATATATTTCAAGCTTTTGTGATCCGTGAAGATTTTACACTTGTTTCCAATCATGTAGTGCCTCCAAATCTTCAAAGCGTGCACTATGACAGCTAATTCCAAATCATGCATAGAATAATTCTTCTCATGCTTCCGTAACTGCCTTGAAGCATAGACAATCACTTTTCCATCTTGCATTAACACACATCCAAGTCCTAGATGTGATGCATCGCAATACACATCAAATCCTTTATGAATATTAGGCATAATTAACACTGGTGCAGTGGTTAGCCTTTCCTTTAATTCCTCGAAACATTTCTGACATGGTTCATCCCACTTAAACTCTTTACCTTTCTCCAATAGTGATGTAAGGGGTTTCACTATATTGGAGAAGCCTTCGATAAATCTTCTGTAGTATCCTATTAATCCAAGAAAACTCCTGATCTTGGACACATCTGTGGGTTGTTTCCAATTTAGTATTTCACTTATTTTACCGGGGTCTACTTTGATTCCTCCATTGGTGATAATATGACCTAGGAAAGCGACTTCCTTCAGCCAAAAATCACACTTCCAAAATTTCACATACAACTGATTGTCACGAAGTTTCTATAGAACTAATCTCAGATGATCCTCATGTGCTTCTTCATTCTGAGTATACCAGTATGTCGTTGTTGAATACCACCACAAACTGGTCAAGGTATTCCATGAATACTTTATTCATCAAGTTCATAAAGTAAGCTGGTCCATTAGTCAGTCCAAAAGACATAACTAAAAACTCATATAATCCATATCTTGTAGTGAAAGCTGCTTTAGGTATATCTTCAGTCCAAATCTTCAACTGATGATAGCCAGATCTTAAATCTATCTTTGAGAATACTTTAGCTCCTCTCATCTGATCAAACAGATCTTCAATCCGAGGTAATGGGTACTTGTTCTTAATCATTACTGTAGGAAACGGGTGACGCCTAAGAGGGGGGGTGAATTAGGACTTCTAAAACTTTCACTAAACTAGGCCACAAATAAATCCCTAGAGCAAAACCTATGCAAATAATCAAACTAGAATGTGCAAACCAGGTTTTGTCTAAGTGGTGCTATCTCTACCGCAATGGCTAAGTTTCAATCTACACTATATAAGTATGAATACAAGATTGAAACTTAAATGCTTAATATAAATGCGGAAGCTTAAAGAGCAAAGTAGAGAATGCAAACTCTCGTGGAAGATGTTGGTATTTTTACCGAGGTATCCAGAACCACGCAAGGTTCCGACTAATCCTCGTTGGTGCCCCTACGCAAAGGGAAGCCCATGCGAGGGCCAAGCACCTCGGTCAAGTAACTCCGTAGAGAGCCGCGGGCCTTCTCCACACGCAAGTGGTGCTTCGCTTCCGGCTCCTCTCAGATGCTCCCCGCCGTCTCCACTATCGAGCTTTCGGCCGAAACGCCGCGGGCCTTGTTCCCTCCGGTACACGGTGGCGGCCGTGACACAAACACGGTTGTCACAGTCTCGCAAGACTCTCGCCCCACTCGGTACAATTACAATGGCTCGCGTAAGAGCCGATGGGTTGTGTGGTTTTACAAAACTCACTCAACTAACTAGGGTTCACCTAGAGCAAGCGCTAATGCGGTCTAACTAACCTAAGCACTTCGCAAAGCACCTACGCTAATCACCGAGTGATTCTATTAAGCACTTGGGTGTTAGAGCACTTGGGAATGTCTACTATATGCCTTGGTATATCTCTTAGGCTCCCACACATGGAAATGACTAGTTGGGGTGTATTTATAGCCCCCAATACAATTATAGTCGTTGGAGGAAAGATGCTGCTTTTTACTATCACACCGGACAGTCCGGTGGTGCACCGGACAGCGCACTGTTCCTTGTTCGGTGCGCCTAGCCGTTGGTCTGCCAGATCAGTTGACCGTTAGCGCGCAGACCTTTTCACACCGGACAGTCCGGACTTCACACCGGATAGTCTGGTGGCCTTCCCTCCGGGTGCCACCTGGAACTAGCCGTTGGGGCTGTGGTTCCTGGTGCACCGGACAGTCCGACGTGTGGGCACGGGACAGTCCGGTGTGCCACCGGACAGTTCGGTGCTCCACGCACAGACAGTCCGCAGGCAACACACGTCTTCATTCTTGGACTTTTCTTGGATCTTCTTAATGTCTTCTTTTGAGGTGTTGCTTTCCTCAATTCCTTAGTCCAAGTAACTCTAGCATCTTGTGAACTACAAACACAAACACTAGGAAACTTATTAGTTCACAGATTGTGTTAATCATCAAACACCAAAACTCAATTAGCCAAATGGCCCGGTGTCCATTTTCCTTATAATCTCTCCCTTTTTGGTGATTGATGACAACACAACCAAAGCAAGCAAATAATACAAGTATTTGAATGAAAGAATGCAAACTACTTGCTAGGATGCATGTTTGTCCCCTCAATGTGATATTATGGACTTAAGCCTCCTCCTAACTCCATAATTCACTTACTTCCTATTTTGGACCAAAGAACCAAAACCACTTGAAAAGCCATTTGCATATTAAAATTTTAAATTGGTGGTGTTTGGTGTTTGATACATTTTTCATTGCTTTGGTCCCCTAAACTTCTCCCCATTTGGCATCAACCACCAAAAAGGAAGACATTAATAGCATGAAGGAAGAAAATAAGACTTGCCCTCACAAAGAATTTGTCAAATGATACCAATTGTAGGATACCAATTGAAACCGCTTGTAGGTTACCATCAAATGATTACTCCCCCTAAATGAGTGTTCTCTTTTAGAAAGAAAATTTCTCCCCCTTTTTAGAGACGAAGAAATACTCCCCCTGACAGAGATCTTCTACTTAGGAAAAGCATGTGAAAATTAGAGGTGCAAGGCATGATTTGATTAGACTAACTTCCTTATGCATAGGTAACAAAATATGAGAAAACCATATATGCATGTATAGCAACATGGAAGTATAAGATATGAAAATATAGCCTAATCAAATATTGGAGAAGACATGTAAATGATATTAAATGTAGTCTCAAAGGTACCAGTTGAAATTCAATGGCAGGCGTGGTGAGACATGAGAGTTCTTGGAGATTTTGCAGTGGAAGATTGTTGTCTTTCTCCGGGGACTTCATTTTTCTTACAATGAGACTATCACATGAAATAGACTTGAAAAAGATATTAGTCTCTAAGTCTTAGATTATAGAGTAACCTCCCCCTAAAGGTGTGCATACAAGTTTTGAATACTTGTAGGAGACATGCACTTTGATTTCATATCAAGAGGGGCAAATTATCTATAATCCGAACTTTGGCACATATAAATTAAATGATACAAATTGTAGAATATTAGTGTTTTACCACTTGTAGCATTTAAATATCAATTGGTGTATCATTTACTATGGAGTGATAAAGAAGCTATGTGCCGTGCTTAAATAAACATTTTAAACCATGTAGGTTTGCTCATAAACATGAATTGAGAACGAGCAATCCTACCATGTGATTTTCCTAGTATGCGTGCATTTAAACAAAAGTAAATACTAAATGTAATACTAGGCATGAAAGGTAAACTAGATATAGGCCCTGTTTGGCATAGCTTATTTTCAGCTTCTTCACAAATTTAAGCAGAAGTTCTGCCAAACAGACAGCTTCTACAGTAGCTTATCAGTTCAGCTGCTTATCAAAATGAACTAAAAGCAGCCAACAAGCAGAAGCTGCTTTTTACCTGCTTATCAGATAAGCTGCTTTTTCAACAAGCAGCAGCTGTGCCAAATAGGGCCATAAGATAAAAGATACGCATATCTAAAAATAAGAAATACAATAAATCTAGTTACCTTAGACGTGGGTGGGGAAATTTGGGTCCAAAATATTTATTAACCCACTTGGCAATAAACTTGGTCCAATATGATGTATCCCATGATATACATCCCTAATTTGCCAAGTCTCTAAATTTCCCGTCGGCCTTCGGTCCACTCACTTCCCTTTCAGGATCCAAACCTTCATGGTGCTTTTCATGGTTGAAATTATTTTCTTTGGCACCTAGATGTGTTTGGCTCCCTTTCTTTTGTTGGCTTGCTTGTTGGCCTTGATTGCTATCACCTTTCCATTCTTTTCTTCTTGATCAAATATGGTGTAGCAGCCTTTTTGTCCACCTTGTTGATGTAGGTGTTGGAGATTTTGCTTGTTGGCTTTTGCTTGAGCTTTTGCCTTTGCTTATCCCCGGTCATCGCCTTGCATTGGAAAGACTTATGGCCTTCCTTGTGGCATAGCCTACAAATTACAGTTTCTCCCTCCATAGACTTGTTCACTCCCACAGTGGTGTTATCCTATAGAGGTCGGATTTGTTTGGCTTTGCCTTTCTTGTCATACAAAGCCTTGCCAAGGCGAGCCACTTCTTACCTTAATTGCTCATTTTCCTTCGCAACCTTATTTGAACATGTTTCTACAACAATATTCTTAACAAGAACTTGTTGCATGGGTTAGAATCAATAATTAAATCAAAGTAATAAGTAGAAGCATCTTCCTTAATAATTTTAGGTATTTCAACTAAAGATGCTGTTGGGGTGCTACCAATGTTTTCTAGCTTAGTAGTTAGCTCATTATTGTGTATGCTAAGAATTTCCAAAATCTCTAGCAAATTTTCAATAGCTTCTTGGGGGCTAGCTAACTTAGCCTTAAGTTTTTCATTCTTTTTTATAAGGCCAACACCGGTAGCAGTGGATGGAGCATTAGACTCTAATAGCTCAATTTTAGTTGATAGCTCACTATTTAAGTTTGAAAAAGTTTCAAATTTTTCTAGCAAACCTTTATAATCATATTGAGCTAATCAACTTATTTTTCAAAGTTTTAAGTTGAGTTTTTTGTTTAGTGCAAACATCCTGAAAAAATTTAACGGCTTTCGCAAGCTCATCTACGGAGGGCTTTCCCTCACCTTCATCATCACTACTACTTTCATCACTAGAGGATGGAATGCTTTTGTTACCTCTTGCCACAAGGCATTTGTGTGATGACAGTGATGAGCGTGATGAGGACCGGTGGCTACGCGTTCTTGGAGGTTCATCTTCACTTGAAGAATCATCCCAAGTTCTGACACTTGTTAGCGCCTTGCCTTTGCTCCTCTCCTTTTTGGGTTCGGCCATAGTTGGACAGTTGTCCCTGAAGTGGCCCTTTTCCCCGCATGCGAAGCATCCTCTCTTTGTTTGCTTTTTCCTGTCAATGTTAAAGAGAAGATCTTCTATCTATAGGGGCACACCCATTAGATTTATCTTGCGGATCATCCCCATTACCTTTCTGACGCGTCGGATTGGTCAAGTAGTCTATTCCAAGTATCACATCGATTCCACTTGATTCCAAAATTATCAGCTCTACTAGAAAGCTTAGGCCTCTGATTTCAATCTTAGTCTGAGCGCATGAGTGAGTGGCTCTAAGTTCACCTCCTGGTGATCGAATTAATAGTTTCTTCTTCAAGGGATAGTTTGGTATATTATGTTTTTCCACGAATGACTTTGTTACGAAGGAGTGAGATGCTCTAGAATCAAATAAAACTGATGAAGGTATGGAGTTAATAAGAAACATACCATACACCACATCAGCATCCTTAGGAACTGTTTTCGCTGTCACATGATTAACTCTTCCTCTACTCTGGTTCTATGGAGTCTTGTTCTGTGCAGATCCATGAGCAGGTGTGTTCTGGTCAGTCCTCTGGTTGCTATTCTTCTGGGTTGTCTATTGATTATATCTTGGGCAGTTGTTGGCATAGTGGCCAAGTTTGCCACACTTGAAATAGCCATTGGGTTGAACTGGGGTAGTTGCATTATTGTGCTTGGCCGGTGTGTTCACGGCTCTTCCTTGACAATTCTGCTGTTGCCCACTAGACCTTTGACCGGTTTGAGTGCTGCTTCTCTGCTGGTTCTGATATTGATTGTTCCTCTGACTTTGTTGTCCAGAGCACTATGCTTGGTAGTTGTTGTTCCCACTCTGGTTTCCGGAGCAGAACTGAGAACCTTGGGAGTTGTTTTGTCGGGTATTTCTGCTGGTCTGCCCTTAGTACTTCCTCTTGTGATCGGACAGCTCTTTCCTTTTGCTTTCAAGGCCAATTACCTTGTTCAGCAATGTCTGGAAATTGGGAAAGATGTGGCTCTGTAATTGGTAGTTCAAGGGTCCAATCAAGCCTTCCAAGAAACGTTCTTGGCGCTTCTTGTTAGTGTCCACTTCCTCTGGGGCAAAACGTGAAAGTTGGGTGAAGCGATCACGGTACTCACTAACGGTCATGTTCCCTTGAGTGAGGGAAAGGAATTCCTTCTTCTTTAGCTTCATGATTCCCGAGGGAATATGATGAGCATGGAAGTTCACTTAGAACTCCTGCTAGGTTATGGCATCAGCATTGTCGTGTGTCGCGGTGAAGGCATCCAACCAATCGGACGCGGCTCCTTCGAGTCTTCCCGAAGCGTACAAGACCTTCTCTCGGTCATTGCAATAGGTGACGTCTAACTTCTTCCCAATGACCTTAAGCCAGTCATCGACATCCAAAGGGTCTACGGCATGAGAGAAAGCAGGCGGGTGATGACTCATGAAGTCCTGATGCTTATATCTAGCTTGGGGTGCGTGTTGCTGTTGTTGTTGGTACTACTGGTTTTGTTTATTCTATTGAATCTACTGCATCAAAGCTGTGAGTCCTTGCAGAAGTTGCATTTGCGCTGCGATGAGCTGATTCATCGTGGGGTTGGGTGGTGGTGGTGGCAACTGCTGACCACGCTGGTTCTGGTGATTAATGGGACCTGATCGAGTGTTCTCCATCTGTTTGGTTAGAAAGTGCACTCCCGGGGTAAGTGCGGAGTAGGGAAGATTCTAAGGGGAATAGCTTATTATTAATGTTAAGTCTATTGTTATTATTTTTTATGCTCTTATGGCCATCATTCCATATGACCATTGCACTCAAACAAAAATCCAAATCAAACATTTCAAACAACACCAACACATGGTTGTTATTATTAATAGTGTAGTAATAGAAAAGATGTTTTCGTCTAACGTGAAAACTAACTTATTACAACATAAATGAAAAATCTAAAGCAGCCTGGTGATGGATCTTGGTTCTCCATAGCGGATCCTCTTGCGGGGAGGGATAACGCCATAGCGGGGACTTGAACTTTAGGGGGATTCCTTCCATCAAGCTGAGCTTCTAGGGCTACGATCCTTGCATGTGCATCCTCCAGCTCCAAGTGTACCCTAGAGAGGTCTAGGGTAGCATTATCTAGGTCGGTGTTAAGACCTGCCACCTCACCAGCTAGGGTGTTGAGGCGATCTTCATTAGCTCCACCTGGAACAATGCTGGTCTGGTTTTCTCCACGAATACGCAGAGGAAGATGCCTGTACTTTGTATTGTGTAGCTGCTGCCGGTAGGTGTGGCTGAGGGACCATAGAGTTCGCCTAGCAGCATCACTGACCGAAGCAGGTAGGTGGATAGCGGCGTCAGAGACTCATGTGCTGACAGAGTCTTGAACCCTCTATCACCTGCATCCATCACCCTGACATGAATGCGAGTGATGTAGTAGCAAGCCCGAGGAGGCTCGTACACTCGCCTGGTCTAGCACAGGGGTCGGACGTAGGTTCCCAACGCATGCAAAACATCCTGCAGCAGGTTAGGGAAGTGCCCTGTCTCGAACATTGAGGTGTAATGTTTAGTGACAGGCCATAACCCCACGTAGTGGTTCTGATGTTCTTCGTTGGCTTCATCGTTGAGGTTTTCCTCATCTTCTTCTTCATCGTCGTCTTCATCATCATCACTAGAGTCATCTAGGTCGTCGCCTCCGGGAGCAGGGGCTTGGACTGCTGGTGCTGGCGGCGCTAAAGTTGACGATCTAGCTGTGAAGGCTAGTGATTCTGCCAACGGGGTGCGCGTAGGCAGAAACTCCTCCGAGCTATCCTCCAGAATGACTCCATTCTCCACACGAATGCGAGGGAGATCCACAGGGATTTCCTCGACTACCACTAGGTAGACAGGAACTTGCCGTGGTAGAGGGATGTAGTTGGTGTTGATCCGAGTGGTTTGAATGGTACGAACCATCTATAACAGAAAATGCATGTCAACTTAGTTGATGTTGAAAGAGGTAAGGTTAATAAAATAATTTTGTAGGAACAAAATTAGCATGTTTTGAATAGTCTAGGCTTTCCATTTCTAACTAGTCTAACGACCTAGAGTCAGCATAGCTTTGATACCACTTCTGTCACACCCAGTTCTTGGGGCAAAACCGAATGCATAGCATATGTGGGCCAGGATCCATTTTCCACACATATGTTGACGTCACAAGTGTAATATATCAAAAGACAATGTAATAAAGGTGTAAAGAGAGTAGAGTAACTTTTTTACATCATCTGGATCATTGTATTTTTAATAAGTATCATAATCAAAGTATGGCGGAAATAACATGGACACTCTTCCACAGGAAGGTGACTGGTGCATCGTTAGACTCAAAACTCATCAACGTCATCAGCGTAGTCTTTGTTATCACCCTCTGATCAAAATGTTAGCAAGGGTGAGCTCACTTATGGTCGGGGCTCAACAAGTGGGGGAAAATTAATGCAAGTTAACATGGTAGGCTATGGATAAGCGGTAAGCATTTTAGTTGGTCAATATTTTATTAGCAACACCTGTCTTACTAATAAGTGTGTATCCCAAATATCCCAATTAATCAAAGGTATAAGATTATATCAAAAGCACTTAAGTGAAATCACTTAAGCAAACCATTGGTAGATCATCAGATCTCGATTTATTTTCCATCTTTAAGTTCAATTATCATGTGAGGGTCCAAGTTGCTCTTAACCGTGAGCATGATTGACATATCAGTTTTACACTCTGCAAAGGTGGTACAACTTTACCACAAGCTGTGTATCCCATCTAGCCTGGGTTAATCGGACCCATAAACACTGCCGAGGTGAATGGCTAGGGATCCACTATGAGGCTTTCATAAAATATCCTTAGTACAAAGCCACCCGCTAAGGTTTCCGTGTCAGTATTGATGGCCCTCTAGGTGAGGTAACTTAGCCAAGACTACCACCCCATGTTAACATGAGCTGCCACCAAACCACTGTCGCCCCCTCTTGTCCATCTTTCAGGTAGGGTTGCTAAGCACTAAGTCTATAGAGCTAATTACCAAAGCTAGAGCTATTATAGCACTCGTGGTTGCACTGTTATCCTGGGTGGTCACTCCATGTTCCATTTAACACAAAATGTTCTTGTTTAACCATCGGGTTAACATCATAATAAAACTTCATTTCTGGAACATAGTATCATTAAAAGAGTGACATCATATTCATCAAGTTGAGCAATAGCAAAAATTGCTAAACAAAGCATTTATCCTGGGGCAATTCAAGGAATAGGGTTGGTAATTCTATAAAATCTTTATTTAGGTAAATCCCATCAAATTATGCAATATGTATATCCAAAAAGTAAACATTATTATATGCATTATTTGGGTACAAATAGAATATACAGAGGGAGAATCCACTTGCCTTGCTCGAAAGTGTCCTGTGGGTCATCCTCGAACGAGTTTGGTTTGTCTACCTCACAGTCAACTTCTAGCATTGCGCATCGTACATACAAAAGAATATGTATGCCAAATAAATAAACATACGCCATTACATGGGTAATCATTCATCATTACATACATATTCATACATCACACAATTATACTCATAAATACGTCTTAAAGCATAAATACTTATTAATCCATTATGACTACTACTGCGAGTTATTATTGGAGAAAATATGAGTAGGTGACTATGACACTAGTTTTATATAGTATAATATAGATAAACATGTATTAACAAACTTTAAGGAAAATTATTTTCTTTATTACTAATAATAGACTTTTGAGTTTTATCCCTTTTCTATCTAAATAGAAATTATACTTATACCTAAAAATGTTTAATTCTAAAATCACCTAACATTAATATTCTAAGAATTAATGTGAATTACTAATTTTTGGACTTAAGTAACATATTCATGATTATTATGACATAAATAGATATTTTACTAATTCTAAGTAATTAAGTGTTATACTTATGAATACATTTATTATGACTAGTAAAATCTATATTTACATCTGACCGAAAATACTTGGCTTATTATTTATTCCACTTTCTTATATCAATAAAATTATATTTAAACCACTACTAACAAATATCGTTCCATGTGCTAAAGCGAAATTAATCGTAAACGTTTCTAGTATGAAAATCACCAAGTTAGTGAATAGTGACATTATTCATTTTTGAAATATAAAATAATACGCCTAACCAAAATATTATCGCTGGACTTGTTTACGATTACACGTATACATCAGAGTCTCTTTCGATAATTCCTAAACTGAAAATGTCGAAATTAATTTAATTTACCAAACCAGGGACTAAAACATAAAATGTGCTTCTACCTTGAGCTAGACCTCACGCGCGGGAATGGAGATCGACGGGGGAGGGGCTCGGCAGGGCAGGGGTGCGGCTTGGGTGCTCGGTCGAGTGGTCGGGGACGGGCGCGAACGGCGAGCTAGAGCGCGGGCGGAGCTCCGGCGACGGCGAACGGCGCGGGGCACGGTTGACAGCGAGCTCGAGAGTGGGGAGAGCGTGAGAGAGAGAGAGGGAGCTCGGGGAGGGAGAGAGAAAGAGCTCGGGGCTTTTATAGAGCAAGAGGGGAGAGGATAGGGTGTCGGGGAGGAACAGCCGGCCGTCAATGGCTATCAATGGCGGCCATTAACGCCATTGAGGGAGAGAGAACGTGGGGGAGGGAGAGGAGAAGCCGACGTCGGTTTCCGATGCAGGGGAGGCAGAAGGGCACGGTCAGGGTCGAGCACAGTCGGTCGGGCGTGGGCGCGAACGCCGAGGGCGTGGGCGCGAACGCCGAGGGCGCGGACACGGCGCGCGGGCGCTCAGGCACCTAGCGGCGGTAGCTGGAAGGAGGGAGGGAGAGAGGAGGGAGGCCCAGGTGGGGCCCACCTATCGGTGAGAGGGGGAAGGGGGCATGGGGTGCGGTGGCTGTTAACCCTAGTGGGCCTCGGCTGGGCCGAATTTGGCCTCGCCGAGTGATTAGGGTTTTTTCTTTTATATTTAAAAATATAAATCAATATATTTTTAAATAATTCTAAAAATCATAATTATTATTCCAAAATTATTTATATCTAAAATATTTATTTTTGGCTGATATTTCTATACTAATTAATTGGATTTTCAATATAGAAGAATTTCTACTAAACATCTATAAATCACTTATGAGCTAACAAAATTATTCTAAATGCAAATAAAAATCAAACACTTGAAAGAAAAATTCATTACCATATTTTGCTTTAATAAACTAAATGCATTATTTTTAGTTGATGGTTTTTATAGTGTTACACGCTCGCATTGGCGTCGCTCATCGACGACGAGAAAAGCTTGGCGACTGCCAGTTCGACCTCTAGAAACAGTCCTACGTGGCCGCATGCATCGCTGTGGACGACAAGCTCCCGTGTAGCCGTCACTTGGACGTGGTCCAGAGCGGCTGCACCACATTGTCCATCGTCAAGCAGGAGGACCTCATGGTCGTCGCCAACTTCGGCGACTCTCAGGTTGTTCTGGGCACCACATCCAACGATGGCGCCATCACGGCCGTCCAGCTCATCGTCCACCTAAATCCCAACCTGCTACGTAACTCGCTACTGACCGACCAAGAACTCTTGTGCGCTGGGGCGGCGACCATTGCCGACGTCGTGTGTGTCCTAGAACATGTGTATGCAGAGGAGGAGCATATTCGCTGGTGCAACGACCAGGTGTACTACCTCGCTGATGAGCCCAGGGTGCACTTTATCTGGCAGCCCAGCCAAGAGTCATCGGGGCTCGCCATGTCGTGCTCGTTCGACGACTACTGTATCAAGGACTGTGGCGTCATCTCGACGCGGAGGTGACGCAGAGGAGGACCAACAACAATGACTATAGTTCGTCATCCTCACCACCGTCGGGTAGCTTTTGTGCCGGTCTGCCTTTAATTCTCTTCGCAAACACACACATGCCTTTTTGTTTAAGCAAGCGCGTATGGTGGTGCGTGTCTGATGACTGACGATGTACGAGGGGACTTCTTCCGGCAGGTGTGGGACATGCACTCCAATGATGAGACTATACAAATCGTGGCATATATCAAAGTCTGCATGATACTGATGGTTGCAATGTAGTGGTGAAACATCTAGATTAAAATAACAAAATTTATGTATGGCTAGGATCACAAATGGATTATGAAACCTTTTCTCATAATAGTATAATGCACATTTTGTATATAAGTTATCGTGGTATTATATGTTTCTGTTGCAACGCACGAGCACTTACCTAACATACATACATACATACATACATACATACATACATACATACATACATACATACATACATACATACATACATACATACATACATACATACATACATACATACATACATACATACAGTACGTACGTACGTACGTACGTACATACATACATACATACATACATACATACATACATACATACATACATACATACATACATACATACATACATACATAGATTGTATATTATGAGCCCTGGGCTTCCAATAACTAGAGAAAGCCTAGGTCAGACGGTGTAATCCGATCAAGCCAGACCAGGTCTGGGATGCTATAAAAACACCCCCACATCGACAGGGATTAGGTTTTAGCGGTAGTGGCGGTTTCCTCGGGCATGCGAGCAGCGGCGATCCTAGGTGCCAGCGGCGGTGTCGGCCCGAGGCGGGTGACCGACGGCGGCGCTCCATAAGGAACGAGTGACGGTGACGCTCTCGAGGCGGGCAGGCAAGCGGTGACGACGCTCCCGAAGCGGACGACCAGCGGCGGCGTACCCTAGGCCCGGTGGCAACGGCGGTTGTGCGAGGCGTGGTAGGCGTCGGTAACGGCGGCGATGGCCATGAGGTACACGGGTCGCTCTGACGGTCACGCGAGGCACGGTCGTCTCTGGCGATGGCGGGCACGTGAGGCATGGGTGGCTCTGGCATCCTTCGACGACCAACTCCTCCGATCTGGCGGCTTCGGCGGTGTCGGGGACCATAATTAGGGGTACCCTCAAGACTCCTAATTCTCAGCTGGTAACCCCCATCAGCATAAAGCTGCTAAGGCCTGATGGGTGCGATTAAGTCAGGGATCAGTCCATTCGAGCGACTCGATCACGCCTCGCCCGAGCCTAGCCTCGGACAAGGGCAGCCGACCCCGGAGGATTTCCGTCTCGCCCGAGGCCCCCCTCCAATGGCGGACATGTTTCCGGCTCGCCCGAGGCCCTGCCTTTGCCAAGAAGCAACCCTGACTAAATCGCCGCACCGACCGACCAAGTCGCAGGAGCATTTAATGCAAAGGTGACCTGACACCTTTGTCCTGACGCGCGCCCCCCGGCAGAGCCGAAGTGACCGCCGTCACTTCATCGCTCCACTGACCGGCCTGACAGAAGGACAGCGCCGCCTGTGCCACTCCGACCGCAGTGCCGCTTGGCAGAGTGAGACTGACAGGCAGTCAGGCCCTGCCAAAGGCACCATAGGAAGCTCCGCCCGACCCAGGGCTCGGACTCGGGCTAAGCCCCGGAAGACGGCGAACTCCGCTCCGCCCGACCCAGGGCTCGGACTCGGGCTAAGCCCCGGAAGACGGCGAACTCCGCTCCACCCGACCCAGGGCTCGGACTCGGGCTAAGTCCCGAAAGACGGCGAACTCCACTCCGCCCGACCCAGGGCTCGGACTCGGGCTATGTCCCGGAAGACGACGAACTCCGCTTCGCCCGACCCAAGGCTCGGACTCGGGCTCAGCCCCAGAAGACGACGAACTCCGCTCCGCCCGACCCCAGGGCTCGGACTCCGCCCTGGCCTCTGCCGAACGACCTCCGCCTCACCCGACCCAGGGGCTCGGACTCGGCCTCGGCCATGGAAGACAGACTCGACCTCGGCTTCGGAGGAGCCTCCACGTCGCCCAACCTAGGGCGCAGGCCAGCCACGTCAACAGGAAGCGCCATCATCACCCTACCCCGAGCTGACTCGGGCCGCAGAGAACAAGACCGGTGTCCCATCTGGCTAGCTCCGCCGGATAGGCAATGATGGTGCCCCGCATGCTCTGTGACGACGACGGCTCTCAGCTCTCTTACGGAAGCAGGAGGACGTCAGCAAGGACTCAACCGCCCCGACAGCTGTCCCTCTGCCAGGCTCCGTCGCTCCTCCGACGGCCACGACATCACACCAGCTGGGTGCCAAAATCTCTCCGATTGCCACATCGGCATGTACTTAGGGCGCTAGCTCTCCCCCGCTAGACACGTAGCACTCTGCTACACCCCCATTGTACACCTGGATCCTCTCCTTACGCCTATAAAAGGAAGGACCAGGGCCCTCTTAGGGAAGGTTGGCCGCGCGGGGACGAGGACGGGACAGGCGCTCTCTTGGGGCCGCTCGCTTCCCTCTCCCGCATGGACGCTTGTAACCCCCTACTGCAAGCGCACCCGACCTGGGCGCGGGACGAACACGAAGGTCGCGGGATTTCCACCTCTCTCACGCCCATCTCCGGCCACCTCACTTCCCCCCTTCGCGCTCGGCCTCGCGTCGACCCATCTGGGCTGGGGCACGCGGCGACATTCACTCGTCGGCTTAGGGACCCCCCGGTCTCGAAACGCCGACAGTTGGCGCGCCAGGTAGGGGCCTGCTGCGTGTTGACGAACAGCTTCCCGTCAAGCTCCAGATGGGCAGTCTCCAGCAACCTCTCCAACCTGGGACGGTGCTCCGTTTCGGGAGTCTTGAGTTCATGTCCTTCGACGGCAGCTACGACATGATACTCCTTCCATGCCGCGTGACAACGACGATGGCGGCCGACAGCCCGCCCGCTGGCGGCGGAATCGACGACGTCTTCCCCGCGTGGTGGGAGAACAACATTCGAGCTCGCCCCGTCCTCTCCCCCGACAACGGAGGAGGAGGCAGGGCAACCAAGGCCAAGCGGGAGGCCGCGCCTCGTCGGCTGTCGAGCGAGTCGACGTCCCCAGCGCTCCAACGGGGGGCGCGTCGGGCGTCGACCTCGCGTTTGAGACGAAGGCGAGCGCCGTCTCCCCGCGACACGCCAATCCCGAACAAGTGGACGACGTCAGTGCGCTCGCGGAGAGCCTGCAGGACGTCGCCCTCGTACCTGAGACGACGGTGCAATCAGCCCCCGACGTGACTATGTCGCTGCTCGTCGACCGAAAGGTACCGACCGATTTCTATCCTACGTCATTTAGATTCAGCCTCAACCCGCCTAGCGACCTTGCTTTGGCGGGCGCTCTCGTAGAGGCGAGGTCAAACCCTCTGGGGTTTCGCATGCGGTCGCCTTGGGACCGGCTGACGGACGTCTCGACCTACGGGCCCTCTGGGTCCGAGGAAGATGACGACCCCAACATCTGTTGGGATTTCTCTAGATTTGGCAACCCTAGTGCCATGCGGGACTTCATGACCGCATGTGACTACTGCCTCTCCGACTGTTCCGACGGTAGCCGCAGCCTCGACGACGAGGACTGCGGCCCAAGCCGCGAATGTTTCCACGTCGATCTAGGGGGTCCCTCCGAAGGCAATCATCTCGGCGTGCCGGAGGACGGTGATCTCCCTAGGCCAGTGCCCCGCGCTGACATCCCGCGGGAGCTAGCTATGGTCCCCGTTCCGGCGGGGGGTCACGACCCCCAGCTCGAGCAAGTCCGCGGGGCGCAGGCCAGGCTCAACGAGGGAGCAGGAGCGCTTGAGCCGATCCGCCGGGACGTCGGGCAGGCATGGGCGGGCCAACCCCCGGCCCGAGAAATACGTCACCTGCCCCAGGGTCTCCCGCTCCGCGTCGCCAACGACGTCAGGGTCAGGCCGCCACCCGCATCCAGCGGGGTCGGTCAGAACCTGGCTGCAGCAGCGATGCTTCTCCGCGCAATGCCGGAGCCATCAACCACCGAGGGTCGGCGAATCCAAGGAGAGCTCAAGAATCTCCTGGAAGGCGCTGCGGTCCGACGGGCCGAGAGCTCTACCTCCCGAAGGCAAGGATACCCCTCGGAACCTCATGCCGCGACTTCCCGATTCATGCGGGAAGCCTCGGTCTACACCGGGCGCACGCGCAACACCGCGCCTGCGGCCCCGGGCCACCTCGGCAACGAGCACCATCACCGCGACCGTCGGGCCCACCTCGACGAGAGGGTGCGCCGAGGCTATCACCCCAGGCGTGGGGGACGCTACGATAGTGGGGAGGATCGGAATCCCTCGCCCGAACCACCCGGTCCACAAGCCTTTAGCCGGGCCATCCGGCGGGCACCGTTCCCGACCCGGTTCCGACCCCCGACTACTATCACAAAGTACTCGGGGGGAACGAGACCGGAATTGTGGCTCGCGGACTATCGCCTGGCCTGCCAGCTGGGTGGAACGGACGACGACAACCTCATCATCCGCAACCTCCCCCTGTTCCTCTCCGACACCGCTCGCGCCTGGTTGGAGCACCTGCCTCCGGGGCAGATCTCCAACTGGGATGACCTGGTTCAGGCCTTCGCCGGCAATTTCCAGGGCACATATGTGCGCCCCGGGAATTCCTGGGACCTCCGAAGCTGCCGACAGCAGCCGGGAGAGTCTCTCCGGGACTACATCCGGCGATTCTCGAAGCAGCGCACCGAGCTGCCCAACATCACCGACTCGGATGTCATCGGCGCGTTCCTTGCCGGCACCACCTGCCGCGACCTGGTGAGCAAGTTGGGTCGCAAGACCCCCACCAGGGCGAGTGAGCTGATGGACATCGCCACCAAGTTCGCCTCTGGCCAGGAGGCGGTCGAGGCTATCTTCCGAAAGGACAAGCAGCCCCAGGGCCGCCCACCGGAAGATGCACCCGAGGCGTCTACTCAGCGCGATGCCAAGAAGAAAGGCAAGAAGAAGTCGCAAGCGAAACGCGACACCGCCGACGCGGACCTTGTCGCCGCCGCCGAGCATAAGAACCCTCGGAAGCCCCCCGGAGGTGCCAACCTCTTCGACAAGATGCTCAAGGAGCCGTGCCCCTATCATCAGGGGCCCATCAAGCACACCCTTGAGGAGTGCGTCATGCTTCGGCGCCACTTCCACAGGGCCGGGCCACCCGCGGAGGGTGGCAGGGCCCGCGACGACGACAAGAAGGAAGATTACCAAGCAGGAGAGTTTCCCGAGGTCCACGACTGCTTCATGATCTACGGAGGGCATGCGGCGAATGCCTCGGCTCGGCATCGCAAGCAAGAGCGCCGGGAGGTCTGCTCAGTGAAGGTGGCGGCGCCAGTCTACCTAGACTGGTCCGACAAGCCCATCACCTTTGACCAAGCTGATCACCCCGACCACGTGCCGAGCCCGGGGAAATACCCGCTCGTTGTCGACCCCGTCATCGGCGACGTCAGGCTCACCAAGGTCCTTATGGATGGGGGCAGCAGCCTCAACATCATCTACGCCGAGACCCTCAGGCTCCTGCGCGTCGATCTGTCCTCCGTCCGAGCAGGCGCTGCGCCCTTCCACGGGACCATTCCCGGGAAGCGCGTCCAGCCCCTCGGACGACTCGACCTTCCCGTCTGCTTTGGAACGCCCTCCAACTTTCGAAGGGAGACCCTGACGTTCGAGGTGGTCGGGTTCCGAGGAACCTACCACGCGGTACTAGGGAGGTCATGCTACGCGAAGTTCATGGCCGTCCCCAACTACACCTACCTGAAGCTCAAGATGCCGGGCCCCAACGGGGTCATCACCGTCGGCCCCACGTACAGACACGCGTTCGAATGCGACGTGGAGTGCGTGGAGTACGCCGAGGCCCTCGCCGAATCCGAGGCCCTCATCGCCGACCTGGAAAGCCTCTCCAAAGAGGTGCCAGACGTGAAGCGTCATGCCGGCAACTTCAAGCCAGTGGAGACGGTTAAGGTCGTCCCCCTCGACCCCAGCGGCAACGCCTCCAAGCAGATCCGGATTGGTTCCGGGCTCTGCGCCGATTCGACAAGGAGAAGCGCAGAGCGATAGGCGAGGAGATCCACAAGCTAATGGCAGCCGGGTTCATCAAAGAGGTATTCCATCCCGAATGGCTTGCCAACCCTGTGCTTGTGAGAAAGAAAGGGGGGAAATGGCGGATGTGTGTAGACTACACTGGTCTCAACAAAGCATGTCCGAAGGTTCCCTACCCTCTGCCTCGCATCGATCAAATCGTGGATTCCACTGCTGGGTGCGAAGCCCTGTCTTTCCTCGACGCCTACTCAGGGTATCACCAAATCAGGATGAAAGAGTCCGACCAGCTCGTGACTTCTTTCATCACGCCCTTCGGCATGTACTGCTATGTCACCATGCCGTTCGGTTTGAGGAATGCGGGCGCGACGTACCAGCGGTGCATGAACCATGTGTTCGGCGAACACATCGGTCGCACGGTCTAAGCCTACGTCGATGACATCGTAGTCAAGACGAGGAAAGCTTCCGACCTCCTCTCCGACCTTGAAGTGACATTCCGATGTCTCAAGGCGAAAGGCGTCAAGCTCAATCCCGAGAAGTGTGTCTTCGGGGTGCCCTAGGGCATGCTCTTGGGGTTCATCGTCTTCGAGCGGGGCATCGAAGCCAACCCGGAGAAGATCGCAGCCATCACCAGCATGGGTCCCATCAAGGACTTAAAGGGCGTACAGAGAGTCATGGGATGTCTCGCGGCTCTGAGCCGCTTCATCTCACGCCTCGGCGAAAGAGGCCTGCCTCTGTACCGCCTCTTAAGGAAGGCCGAGCGCTTCACTTGGACCCCTGAGGCCGAGGAAGCTCTCGGGAACCTGAAGGCGCTCCTCACAAAGGCGCCTATCTTGGTGCCCCCAGCTGACGGAGAAGCCCTCTTGGTCTACGTCGCCGCCACCACCCAGGTTGTTAGCGCCGTGATTGTGGTCGAGAGGCAAGAAGAGGGGCATGCATTGCCCGTTCAGAGGCCAGTTTACTTCGTCAGCGAGGTACTGTCCGAAACCAAGATCCGCTACCCACAAGTTCAGAAGCTGCTGTATGCAGTGATCCTGACGCGGCGGAAGTTGCGACACTACTTCGAGTCTCATCCGGTAACTGTGGTGTCATCCTTCCCCCTGGGGGAGATCATCCAGTGCCGAGAGGCCTCGGGCAGGATTGCAAAGTGGGCAGTGGAAATCATGGGCGAGACAATCTCGTTCGCCCCTCGAAAGGCCATCAAGTCCCAGGTCTTGGCGGACTTCGTAGCCGAATGGGTCGACACCCAGCTACCGACGGCTCCGATCCAACCAGAACTCTGGACCATGTTTTTCGACGGGTCGCTGATGAAGACGGGAGCCGGCGCGGGCCTACTCTTCATCTCACCCCTCGGGAAACACCTACGCTACGTGCTACGCCTCCACTTCCTCTGCATCCAACAATGTGGCTGAGTACGAGGCTCTGGTCAACCGGTTGCGGATCGCCATCGAGCTAGGGGTCAGACGCCTCGATGCTCGCGGTGACTCGCAGCTCATCATCGACCAAGTCATGAAGAACTCCCACTGCCGCGACCCGAAGATGGAGGCCTACTGCGATGAGGTTCGGCGCCTGGAAGACAAGTTCTACGGGCTCGAGCTTAACCACATCGCTCGGCGCTACAACGAGACTGCGGACGAGCTGGCAAAAATCGCCTCGGGGCGAACAACGGTTCCCCCGGACGTCTTCTCCCGGGATCTGCATCAACCCTCCATCAAGATCGACAACGCGCCCGAGCCTGAGGCGCCCTCGGTCCAGCCCGAGGTGCCCTCGGCACAGCCGGAGGCACCCTCAGCTCGGCCCGAGGCGGCCTCGGTTCAACCCGAGGTACCCTCGGCCTCCGAGGGTGAGGCACTGCGCATCGAGGAGAAGCGGAGCGGGGCCACGCCTGATCGAAATTGGCAGACCCCATACCTGCAATATCTCCGCCAAGGAGAGCTACCCCTCGACCGAGCCGAGGCTCGGCGGGTAGCGCGACGCGCCAAGTCGTTCGTCTTGCTGGGCGATGAGAAGGAGCTCTACCACCGCAGCCCCTCGGGCATCCTCCAGCGATGCATCTCCATCGCCGAAGATCAGGAACTCCTGCAAGAGATACACTCGGGGGCTTGCGGCCATCACGCAGCGCCTCGAGCCCTTGTCGGGAATGCTTTCCAGCAAGGCTTCTACTGGCCAACGGCGGTGGCTGATGCCACTAGAATTGTACGCACCTGCGAAGGGTGTCAATTCTATGCGAAATAGACCCACCTGCCCGCTCAGGCTCTGCAGACGATACCTATCACCTGGCCCCTTGCTGTGTGGGGTCTGGACCTCGTCAGCCCCTTGCAGAAGGCGCCCGGGGGCTACATGCACCTGCTGGTCGCCATCGACAAGTTCTCCAAGTGGGTTGAGGTCCGACCTCTGAACAGCATCAGGTCCGAGCAGGCGGTGACGTTCTTCACCAACATCATCCATCGCTTCGGGGTCCCGAACTCCATCATCACCGACAACGGTACCCAGTTCACCGGCAAAAAATTCTTGGACTTCTGCGAGGATCACCACATCCGGGTGGACTGGGCCGCCGTGGCTCATCCCATGTCGAATGGGCAAGTAGAGCGTGCCAACGGTATGATTCTACAAGGGCTCAAGCCTCGGATCTACAACGACCTCAACAAGTTCGGCAAGCGATGGATGAAGGAACTCCCCTCAGTGGTCTGGAGCCTGAGGACAACGCCGAGCCGGGCCACAGGTTTCACGCCGTTCTTTCTGGTCTACGGGGCCGAGGCCGTCTTGCCCACTGACCTGGAGTACGGCTCCCCGAGGACGAGGGCCTACAGCGATCAAAGCAACCAAGCTAGCCGAGAAGACTCGCTGGACCAGCTGGAAGAGGCTCGGGACAAGGCCTTGCTACACTCGGCGCGGTACCAGCAGTCCCTGCGACGCTACCACGCCCGAGGTGTCCGACCCCGAGACCTCTAGGTGGGCGACCTGGTGCTTCGGCTGCGGCAAGACGCCCGAGGGAGGCACAAGCTCACGCCCCCCTTGGAGGGGCCATTCGTCATCGCCAAAGTTCTGAAGCCCGGAACGTACAAGCTGGCCAACAGCCAAGGCGAGGTCTACGGCAACGCTTGGAACATCCAACAGCTACGTCGCTTCTACCCTTAAGATGTTTTCAAGTTGTTCATATACCTCGCACCCATGCAAAGTTTAGTCATCAAGGAAGGGTCGGCCTCGCCTCGGCAAAGCCCGACCCTCCCTCGAGGGCTAAAAGGGGGGGACCCCCTCTGCGTTGAAATTTTCCTCGAAAAAAGATCTCTTCTGCCAGAATATCTTTCGTGCTTTCTGACTATTTCGAAAAGTGGACCCTGAAAACGACGGAGTACACGTAAGCAGCCAAGGCTGACCGAGCCGAGGGACTCCTACGCCTCCGGGATACGAATACCTCACTCATCACCTTCTGCGATAAGTAACTCGCGTTCGGATAAAGTGATTCCGCGGACCGAACAAGTCTTCACGTTCGGAAGCTCTTCTGCCGAAGCGATCCTTCGAGCCTTCTCGACTGAGTCGGTGACAGGGCCTCATGGACGGGTGAAAGTGCGTGTAAGCGGCAAGGCCGACTGAGCCGAGGGACTCCCACGCCTCCGGGATACGGATACCTCACTCATCACCTTCCGCGAGAAGCAACTTTCGCTCGCACAAACATCCCTGTTACCGACAAAAAAGTCCAGATACTCGAAACAAGAGGAAAGGAGACGTAGCTTTACAACACAGCGAGGGTGTGTAAATTCTGGCCTCGGCGGCCGCAGAAGGCACACGCTACAAGACACTCTGATCCTGCAGGCTCGGGTCTTGACGCTGGAAGGGGGCAGTAGCACCCTCGGCATCGACGACACCTTCAGCGAGGTCCGACCTAGCCTCGGACGGCGACGCGGTCCAGGGATCCCCACTCTGGAGGACGATGTCATCGTCACGCCCGGACAATCGCTGCCAGGGACTTCTCCGGGAATCCGGCCCGAGCATGCGGCTCGGCCGGGTACCCCTGGGGCCTCGGCCAACCATCTCCCAAGGGCGCCAGCCCGACCCGAGGCCTCGGCTGATCAACTCCGGCGTCGGTCCCGCTAACGGACAACCCGGCTAGGCTCCGGTCGACCAGGTTTCATTTTCGAGCCAACTCTGCCTCTGTTCATGCTGATATCGCTACCCCTGGCCTCGGCTCGTCGAAGAGTGACCAGGGGGTCCCTTTAACTAAGCTAGAGGAGCCTCAGACAACAAGGCCGATCGAGCCGAGGGACTCCTATGCCTCCGGGATACGGATACCTCACTCGTCACCTTGACACAGGGCAATTCATGCTTGGTGAAGCGGTTCAGATAATCAACAGGCGAGTCTTAATGCTCGAAAATGAGGAAAAAACACGGCTCCGTGCCAAAATTACATACATGTTCAGGCCTCGACAGCCATAATGAACAAAAACACTAGCATTCGAAGTGCCATTACAAACGGAACTCTGGTTCCATCCCCGCGGGTATGAGCAACCTCGAGCCTGCGGGGCGACGAACATCGGGAGACTCGCCAGCAACCTCTGCAGCAGCAGCCATGGTCCCGGGTGGACGCGGCCGCCGGAGGACTCTCGTTCGCGTTCCCGCTCAAGGGACGCGAACCAGATATTAAAGCCAAAGAGCGGGCCGCTCCCAAGCGCACCGGCAGATCCTCGCTGTCGTCCTCGCCGCGAACGCAAGGAAGAGGGCGGAATGTTGCATCCTAGCTGGACAGCAACAGTTCGCCATCCCCGGCATGGCTGGAGGACGTCTCCGCCGCAGAGCTGGAAGGCGATTGCCACCACCAGAAGCTGGAAGAAGAGGTGGCCCGCTGACCCGCGTAGGAGGTAGAGCCCCGGCTCGCCTCGCTCCCCGCCCCAGCGAGGATGACGAACGCCCTCGACGCTGAGGGCGGGATCGGGATCGCAGCCCGGATCGCATCTCCCCATCCAGGAGCTAGAGGTCACCGTCTTGGGTGACCACCAGTGGAGGGGAGCAACCGGGCTGTGTGATGAAAATCTTTGAAGCCGAACGATGGCTGAAAGGTACCAACTCCTGCGGAGTTGCGTTCCTCCAACGATGAGGCGAAAAGACGACGGGTATCCCCCATCCGGGGGCTTGGAAGGTAGAAAGACGCGATGCATAAGGGAGCGAGAAGACATGGTCGCCTTCCGAAGGGGGTCACCCTCCTTTTAAAGGCAACTCTCCCTACTTGCGCCCCCAACCGTCATGGGCTGAGTCTTCTCCAACACGCTCCAAGTCCCTCCCTGCGGCGCGGGGGCTGGGTCCCGCATGTCAAGCAAACCGGCTCAGAGCAGAAGAAGCCAAACCGCCGTGCATGGTGCACACAACCGCCCAGCGGTTACAAGTGGCCCTCCACTTTTGCCCGGACCAACGGGCGAAAGAGGCGGGCAGCCATGCAGGCGGCATGCAACCGCGCCAAGTGGACGCGCTCCTCCGACTCCCGACACGCCAGCATGGAGGCCCAGGCCCACGCGTCATGCAACCGGCGCACCGGATGCCGCATGCAAGCAACTGCACCGCCACTTGCGCCACCACCGCGCCTCCTCGATTGCGGAATCAATACCGCAACTCGAGGCGACCAGGCGCACGATCCAGCAGCGCCAGCCTGACGCGGCGGTCAATGCGGCCAAAAGTGGGCCGGCAGTGATGACGGTGGCAGGCGGGCGGGAGCAGCGGTCACGTCGTCAGCCAAGCTCACGTCCCATCCGGGGGCAGCTAGAGAACCCCCTCTCACGGCGTGAAGACAACGCACCCGTGATCCGTTCCCCGAACGGCTCGCGCACGCGCAACGGCCGCCCTGCCAACAACTCGCCCCGTCGCATTAACTCCGCGGAGGGATAGACGGCGCTTCTGGCAGGAGAAGCGGGCGACGCTTCGCCTTCGTCGTAAAAACCGCGCCAAAAAAGGTACGCCACGTCGTTCGATTTCGTATCCTTTCCCTTTTTTCCTCTTTCTCTATCTCTTGCAACAGGGACCGGGAAAGGGGGATACCCCGAAAAGGATCCTTCCCCGTGAAGGAACCAGGCTCCGAGCCTCCCTACTGATCAGAGGTTCGAAGGCTGGCCCCCCGAGGGGTTCAACAGCCGCCTCAGATCGCGTGGGCCCTACACCCACTACTGGTCAGAGGTTCGAAGGCCGGCCCCCCGAAGGGTTCCACGGCTGCCTCAGGCTACTCGGGCTCCGCGCCCATTACTGATCAGGGGTTCGAAGGCTGGCCCCCGAAGGGTTCACAGTCGCCTCAGACGCCGAGCGAGGGATGACCAGGGGTACGTTCGATACATAACCAAGGCTCGGGCTATGCTCCCGAGGTACCCTAGGACATTTCTAAGACCAGCGGGAGCGATCTTGTAACGGAATCCCATCAGAGGGAGGCATCGAGCCCTCGGACCCCGTCGCCAGGGGACCGGGTCCGGCAGATCACCCGCAGGTACTTTTGGGCGTGCCTTTGGGCCCCTAGCCGACCCCTAACGAACGGGGCACGGACGTCCACTCGGATTACCCGCTTGCAGCTCACCGGAGACACCATGTTCGGCGCCCATCGAGGATAACATGGCGCTTTCCCCCCTCCTCCTTGCGGAAAGGCGACGCAGGGGCGTATGTAAAAAAGCCGAGTCTGTCCCTGATCGCCCTCTTGCCCTGTGCGGAGGCTCGGGGGCTGCTCTCGCAAACCCAGCTCCGGCCGAACCGTTGACAGCGTCAACATACCAGCCCGAGAGCTTGGGCCCCGACCGTACACCCGGGCTACGGCTAGTTCGCATGAGGGAACGACCAGACCGGCCGAAGCATTACACGAGGCATTAAGACCTCGAAGGAGTGAAACCACTCCTCCGAGGCCTCGGGGGCTACACCCGGCGGGTGCGCTCGCGTGCACCCACCGGATCAAAATGCAACCGAGAAAGGCTGGCCCCCTTGCAAAAAAGTGCGACGAAAGCCTCCAAGCGAGTGCTAACACTCCCTTCGAGGCTCGGGGGCTACTGTTGGGGACCATAATTAGGGGTACCCTCAAGACTCCTAATTCTCAGCTGGTAACCCCCATCAGCATAAAGCTGCTAAGGCCTGATGGGTGCGATTAAGTCAGGGATCAGTCCATTCGAGCGACTCAATCACGCCTCGCCCGAGCCTAGCCTCGGACAAGGGCAGCCGACCCCGGAGGATTTCCGTCTCGCCCGAGGCCCCCCTCCAACGGCGGACATGTTTCCGGCTCGCCCGAGGCCCTGCCTTCGCCAAGAAGCAACCCTGACTAAATCGCCGCACCGACCGACCAAGTCGCAGGAGCATTTAATGCAAAGGTGACCTGACACCTTTGTCCTGACGCGCGCCCCCCGGCAGAGCCGAAGTGACCGCCGTCACTTCACCGCTCCACTGACCGGCCTGACAGAAGGACAGCGCCGCCTGCGCCACTCCGATCGCAGTGCCGCTTGGCAGAGTGAGACTGACAGGCAGTCAGGCCCTGCCAAAGGCACCATAGGAAGCTCCGCCCGACCCAGGGCTCAGACTCGGGCTAAGCCCCGGAAGACGACGAACTCCGCTCCGCCCGACCCAGGGCTCGGACTCGGGCTAAGCCCCGGAAGACGGCGAACTCCGCTCCACCCGACCTAGGGCTCGGACTCGGGCTAAGTCCCGGAAGATGGCGAACTCCGCTCCGCCCGACCCAGGGCTCGGACTCGGGCTATGTCTCGGAAGACGACGAACTCCGCTTCGCCCGACCCAGGGCTCGGACTCGGGCTCAGCCCCAGAAGACGACGAACTCCGCTCCGCCCGACCCCAGGGCTCGGACTCCGCCCTGGCCTCTGCCGAACGACCTCCGCCTCGCCCGACCCAGGGGCTCGGACTCGGCCTCGGCCATGGAAGACAGACTCGACCTCGGCTTCGGAGGAGCCTCCACGTCGCCCAACCTAGGGCGCAGGCCAGCCACGTCAACAGGAAGCGCCATCATCACCCTACCCCGAGCTGACTCGGGCCGCAGAGAACAAGACCGGTGTCCCATCTGGCTAGCTCCGCCGGATAGGCAATGATGGCGCCCCGCATGCTCTGTGACGACGACGGCTCTCAGCTCTCTTACGGAAGCAGGAGGACGTCAGCAAGGACTCAACCGCCCCGACAGCTGTCCCTCCGCCAGGCTCCGTCGCTCCTCCGACGGCCACGACATCACACCAGCTGGGTGCCAAAATCTCTCCGGTTGCCACATCGGCATGTACTTAGGGCGCTAGCTCTCCCCCGCTAGACACGTAGCACTCTGCTACACCCCCATTGTACACCTGGATACTCTCCTTACGCCTATAAAAGGAAGGACCAGGGCCCTCTAAGGGAAGGTTGGCCGCGCAGGGACGAGGACGGGATAGGCGCTCTCTTGGGGCCGCTCGCTTCCCTCTCCCGCGTGGACGCTTGTAACCCCCTACTGCAAGCGCACCCGACCTGGGCGCGGGACGAACACGAAGGCCACGGGATTTCCACCTCTCTCACACCCATCTCCGGCCACCTCACTTCCCCCCTTCGCGCTCGGCCTCGCGTCGACCCATCTGGGATGGGGCACGCGGCGACATTCACTCGTCGGCTTAGGGACCCCCCGGTCTCGAAACGCCGACAGGCAGCGTCCTTTGATCTAGCGGTCTCAGGATCGTCCTCCGGCGATGAACTATCTGATCCATGTTTATGCCATCGATGATTATGTTTTATGCCTGCTACTTACACTATTTATGCATTCCAGTGATGATTTTTATGACGATGAATACAATTTATGTTGCCATAAAACTGTCCCTAATTCCCACGAGGGGCTGTTAGTTTGAACCGATATTAGGTTTCTTTATCAATTATGCTACATAGTGTATGTAATTATGCGACTTTGTATATGAATTTATACTGTGCGTGAACCATGCCATCCTATTTTTGTATGCGTGTAGTGGAAACAAAAATATCATCCAAAATTTTCACGCATGCAATGGAAACTCCAACGATCTGCCATAATTTTTGGATATGCATAAAATAGAAACCCCATGGATGCGACTCTCATATTTTTTGGAACTGCCATAAAAAATTAATCGTGAATACAACCCATCAAAGATATCAACCTCTCACATTGGCTTGGTATTTACACTTATAACCTAGGAGTTTTTTGCTCAAAACTTAAGATTTTTACGCTCGAACCTAGAGATGCGTCCACCAGTGAACCACATGCCATATTTTTTTATGCAGTGTACAACATTGCATAAATACTACACCGTGTAACATAATTTGTATAAGTATATATCATAAACTAGTTCTAACGAGTCTAGTTGCATGACTGTTTGAGCGACCCTATATTTATGGAGGAAATAAATCATTAAATACGATTTTTTTTATTTCCATGCATGCCAATCTATTTCCTTTCATGGTACATTTTTGTCATCCTAATTTTGTGCGCATGCAGCAGGTAACAAATTTTTACACAGTGTACCGAATTGCATAAATATCTACACCTTGTAGCATAATTAGTATCAGTATATATCATAAACTGATCCTCACGAGTCTAGCTACATGGCTGTTGAAGCGATCCTATATTTATGGAGGAAATAAAGCATTAAATACGATTCTTTATTTCCATACATATCAATCCATTTTCTTTCATCATACATTTTTGTCATCCTAATTTTGAGCAAGCAGCATGTAACAGATTTTTACGTAGTGTACAGAATTGCATAAATATCTACAATATCAGAAATTGGTCATGACGAGTCTAGCTACATGTATGTTGCAGCGATCCTATATTTATGGAGGAAATCAAGCATTTAAAAATAGAAACAATCACATATCTCTTTCCTAAATTTACGCGCATTCAGCGAAACTTGTTTGACTCATGCATGCCTTCCTATTTTCTGCATGCATAGACATGGGGTGGGGAGCACACCTGACAGCCTGGCTTGGCGAGTGGGTGCAGTCAGGGCCGTACCGGTAAAACTTGAGGCACTCTACAATTCTGAAATGAGGCCTCTTTTATTAGTCGAGGTTGTCAACCGTCGGTGAACGAAACATCATACTGTGTAATACCCACTTTGTAAGAAAAATCTAAAAGGAGAAATTAAATTCCTATATATATATGTATGTTATCTCTACTTATCATTTCATGTCGACGCCTCACTTACACAAATTAATAATTAACAAAAGACACTCAAATAAATCATGCATCATGATGGGTTTTGTATTTTGTAAGCATATTGTGACAATATAAAAATAATAAAGTGACAAGGAATATAATAAAAAGTCCAAAGTGGAATTTAAAACCTAAAAGAGATTCTAGAATTTAGAAAAGAGAAGCAAACAAATATTATGTGATATAAAAATATAAATAATATATATAAATATATCTCCAAATTGGAACTTGTCATGACACAATATAACCTAAGGATAAATTTGTCACAAGTTTGAATTTAAACTAGAATTTAAATTTGAATTTGGAAAAGAAGGAAAAGGAAAATAAAAGAAAAGACTAAAGACACCTAACTGGGTCGCCAGGCAGTATTTCGGCCCACTCAACTCCATCGCCGCGCGGCCCAAGACGCCATTCCTCCACCGCGCGCTGTCACGTAGGGCCCACTAGCCAGCCGCTCTCCCTCGCGCCCGCGTGCGCCGACATCTCTGGTCCATAGGGCAGTCACACCGTGCCAGCTTCATGGCGTATCACTGGCTCGCGGGCCCATGTTGCCAGTCACACCCTCCACGCGATCGCTGCTCTGCGGGACCCACGCATCACACACTGTATCGCGCCCCGTTGCGACCTCGTCCTTACGCTGCACTTGGGGGCCCACCTATCACCAACATCCGCGTGGCCATGGCAACAGAACTCGCGCGATCCACGGCGAGCTTCCCCCACGACTTCGGCATCGGTCGTTGTCCCTCCTAGACGCCGGGCGCACGTATATGGTGCCCTGTTCCGTGTGTACAGCTCCCATAGGAAGTCGCTGCCGCCGCTCGAGAAAGAGAATCCACCGCTAGGAAAGAGCTTGTGCCACTGCCATCAATTCGATGGTTCGCCGTTGATTCGGGGTGGTCGCGGTGACTGGCCAACTCACCTGGTTGCGTAGATCGCGACTGTGGTGGATTAGGCCTGGGGGTGCACTGAGGATTGGGTAGTTCTTCACCGGAGTGGAGTCCTCCGTCGTGCTCGCGTCATTCCGTGGACGGGCATCACCTCACCTCGACCGGCCACAAGTGAGTCCCCATTGTGTTCGTCTTCCCTTCCTCCCTATTATGCTCTAGTGAATTGTAGTATGGTGTAGCCGAATCCCTGGGTCCGCTGCCCGGTCATGGCACCACCGCGGCGCGCCGTGTACCGAGTCCTACACTCGATGTCAACCAAAAATTGGTTGGGGATTGAGTTCCAGGTGGCATCAATTGTTGGTGGTATGATTTAATTGGTGATGTGTGCACGGGTTGGCCGGATTCGAAACCCCGATGGTCTCGCCGCCACGCTCGGGAACCAGGGAAGGAAGACGATGTAGGCGTCGTTGGATCGAAAAGGAGCGGCGTGGATTAGAATGGGTGTACCGATTCGACCAGGTGTGCATGGTTCGTCCGATTTCGATCCTACGCGCTCTGATTAGTTTCAGTTGTTTAAAATCTATGTCGTAGATCTTGCATCGGGTGGCTGAGAGTGGATACCGGTTCAGGGGCGGATCAATCTAATTTGAGCCATCGGTGTTGATCGAACGGCTCTGGCGCAAGGATACCCCTTTGCCGAACTATTTTTCACATGAGTCCCTGAATATATTAGAAAACAACCCGCGGTCCTCGTGCGACTGTGTAACACCTCAGGTGTTTATCATCTGCTCGACCACGAGTGCGAACTTTAACACGTGATAGCGGTAGATAAAACAGATGCTAAATTTTAATCATCTACATCTATCGCGATTTTAATATCGCATCTGTTTTTGTCTATTTAGACTCCTCCTAAAGTTTTCGCGAATTTTGGAACGTAATTGATCTGAAAATTGTGAGCCTGTGCCTATTTAAAATCTATCGAGTAAACGGATACGAATTCGAAAGCTCGACCCACTCTGTGATTTTGTCCTTGGCAAATTAAATAGAACTCGACGACTAAGGTTTTCGGTGCAAAATAATTTCATCCCCACTCGTCAACTGAGAAATCGCGTCTGAGGATTTATAATTGAGCTTTGATTCTCTGGTAAATGATTTGATTCGCTAAATTCGGAGAATGAAATGTGTAGCCGTATAGCGTGTCGACCCAGTATACATCGCTAAAAATCTTGATTCAAAATATCTGTGATTTTTCTTTTAAAAATGAATGAAATAAAAAAAGAAAATATCAAGGGATCCTGTCCTATCCTCACGCCGCTTCCCTCTCCCAGATTTTTCCACATCCGTATCTGATTTTTTTCACCGCTCGACAGCCTGTGGCTTTATCCCACCGCGAGGTCATCTTCAACCTCTACCGTGGAGCTCTCACGGCCATATCTCTCCCCTACGCGTCGCTTAGCCTTGTCGTCTCCCTGTGCGCCACGGTCTCCTAGCTCCTCCCCGCTTGGACTGCGCCCATCTCCCTGCTTCTCCATGGCCGGAGCTCCCTCCTCTCCCTTCCATGGCGCTCCTCCACCGGACAGTGCCCTGCTTGGCTCTTGGAGCTCGTCAACGCTCCTCCCTAGAGTCCCTCCAGTCGTGACCTCGCCGAGGCCCCTTCCCCGTGCACGAGCTCCTTTGCTAGCCACTGCTGCCCGACTTCTCTGGTGCATGCACCCCTCCTCCACCACAACGCACCTCCGGTTGCTCCTACTTCGATCCATGGCCATGCCATCTCTCGCCCCGCCCTGGCCGCATCGCTCAGTCCTCTGGCCAGTGCCCCGGCGAGTTCTGCCCAACCACGGATCCCGTGTCCCTAGTCGCCTGCTTCCCTGCTGTTGCGATCCTATCCTCTGCTAGCGCCCCTTGTCGAACTCGTGGTCGCGGTCAATCCTACCATTCCTGCTTGGCCTCGCTTTCTTTATGTTCAATCAAATGTTGAACCAGGAATTTGCGCTGTCGCTCAGTTCGCCCAAATCCTGGCCATGGTTCCCGTTATGTTCTATGTCGGTATGCTGGCCCGACGCTATCGTCCTTCTTCATCCTCGTCTTCGCCTCGACCTCGCATGGTGCTCGGTCGTGCACAGCTGCAGGTCATCGATGCCCCTGCGAGTTGTCAGTCATCGCTCATGTTCACCTCCATATGATGGGTGGCGTGGGTGGCAATGTCCTGGCGCGCTGTTCGTTTGGGGTTCGAGGATGTGCTTGAACCAGAGATATTCCGTGGATGCTGGATGTCCTTGCACCATGGACACGTCAAAGCTCCATAGCATACCGCGGTGCTCCATTCCGTAGGTCTCCAACTTGGCGCCAGTGAGACTCATTCTTACTCTATTTGTTGTCATTCGGCAGTGAATTATTAGATGCTAATTATGTGTGTATTTTGTGCGAGCAGAGGAGAGAAATTCCTAGGAACCGGGTAATGAAGCAAGATTCGTGTAACGTTTGCCAAGTGTTCGATGGGTTGCTCGACCTTGGATTCGTGGTCATCCGCGTGTAGTTAAATCGTTTTAGTCATGGTAAGCTGAAGTGTGTTCATGCGTGTTAGTTTGTTGAGTAGAATGGATTAGTGTTTGCAGCATACACATTGTGGCAGTGTTAGATATTTGTTAAACTACTTCGTATATACGGGGTATGGTTTAGTAAATATTGTGAAGAATAAATTTGGTATACCAAGTGATTAGCCGATTACTCCTGTTATTATGGGTCGTATTAAATGTATTTGAGTAGTGAAGTGATACCTTGCCATACTAGTCGTCGTATTTTGTATTTGTTACTCTGTTAACTGTCATGGGTACGTGTTCATTATTGCCCAAAATGGTTGAATCAGAATCATCAGCGTATCCGTAGTTTAGTTTAACTATGGTGAGCTTTTTGGCTATTCTTGATAGTTAGTGCGATGATATATTGTAAACAAGGATGATAGTGTGTGTTTATAATTTATTCTTGCTTGATAATAGAATTAGATATGATTAAACAGGAGAAACGCGAGGGCTGTAGTTAGTATGTATAGTTTATTATTTTGTGATTATTGCTCTTAGTCGTGTGTCGATAACTAGTGTTTCTGTATGAAATGGTACAACGCCTCGCCGCTAGGTGTTTAATTCGCTGTCGTGTAGCATTATTCAGGTTTGTGATATTCCTGTTTATATGCATTCATGTGCATTATGCAAATCATTTAGGTACATTTATTGACTACGTGATATGGAGGACCAAAGCTAAGTCAACCACAAGATGTCGCTGCGTGTAAGCTTCTACACAAGATGATGCTAATGGATGAAACTGAAGATGGACAGATGAAGCAAGTATCAGAACAAAAGTTGATCGCCACTTAACCAACACTAACCTAGTGTTCTTCCACGCAAGCCCCAGTGCATTTGCCACCTCGTTGTTTTAAAATCTTTATCACCTAGTTTGATGCATTAGGTGATAGGAGTTGTGTGCTAAACAATTGATGCATTTTCTTCCTTGGAAAATTGATTACCCTTCCTTGACACACTTTTATGAAAAGAATTTTATGATGCTTAGCCTTGCTCTAGAAAAACAAAATGTTTTGTTTTAAAACAAAAGTGATGCTTCATAGTGAATGGGAATTTTTTTTCAAAAATAAAACTTGATGGTGGATCCATCCTGGCCGTGATGGGTTCAACATCGGAAAAGATGTACCTCTGCCAGGTACCAAACTTTGGGATTGTAAATGATAAAGTTGAGAGCGGGCAGGTGAATTGCACGAGAAGAAAGTCTTGGTGTAGTGTCTCCGTCTGAGTCACTCAAGGACCGTGTCGATGTGGGCTTGCTGACCAAGGACCCTTTAACTGGTCACATGCCTCGTCATGGGTAAGCTTTTCCTCGAGCAGACTAATACCAGAAAGGCCAACACGCAATGGGAGTGGAGAGATGGCGAGAGTAGCGTGTACCCTCCGTGGCAAGAGGCTGGACGATGGTGTATCTGTGCTCTCGGTTGGCGTGAACCCGGTCTAGTCTTAACAAACCCGGTGGCGAGTTGACATATGCAAGGGTTAAGTGTTACATATGTCGTGTGATTGGAGATCCTCAGCTGAGTATTAATCGATTTGGATCGCTGTTACTTCTCGGATATGAAGACTTGGTCACTGACTTACACGTAGCATTCCAGTGAACTGAAGGGTTGACAAAAGACGGCTAGTATAGGCCAAGTGTTTGAACTAGGATAGAAAGAACTCTAGATGTAGGTAACTTTACTTAACCTAACAATAAAACTGGATTTCTAAGGATCCACTATTAGTAAACATTTCTACAAACAGAGTCTTTGATTCTTGATAAGCTTTACCTTGACTCCCTCAAGCCAGCATATCCTTGAGAGTCTTTTCTTTAGTCGGGTAAGTCTTGCTGAGTAATTGCGTACTCAGGGTTTTATTCCTTGTTGTTTTTTAGGTTATAACTTTGTGTTGTTGTTGATGGTGTTAAGTGCCGGTGGGCTCGGCCTTCTTATAAGTCTAAGTACTTCTCCTATACTTCTTATTGAGGACTGTCACTGAGCTAGCATATATTTTAAACATATAAATGTTTATACATTCAAAATATAGTGTAATTACTCCGATCATGTACAATGTAAACTTGATGTAACTTGTAAAATTTGGTAATAAGATTTCCGCTACAAATTGTTGGTGTGTGATTTGTGTTTACTTAATCCTGCGGTCCTGGTTGTATGTGGTTTATCCGAGGTCCTTGGGACACTCGGACAGATCCTATTAAGTTATCTGGTGCACATGCATTGCCGTCTGAGGTCTTTGAGACAAGGGCAGGTGCATGTGGGCCCAATAACTTGAGAGGTTCTGCCACAAACTGTTTCCTGAGTCTGGGGTATCTTACGCCGCGGTTCCTGGCCTTTTATGAAATTGAGGCCCGGTTCAAAGAATTACAAAACTAGAGAAAACAAATAGAAAATAGATTTTTAATATAAAAATAAGTGCTAGAATTTGTATAATTCATAGAAATTTCATTTTTAGTCCAAATTACTCCATTCCAATTTCTAAAATTTTGTAATATTATTGTCTATCACTTAGAGTCTCTATTTTGACATGAAAACAGTGAGAAAATTAATTTCCCACTTAATCCTATTTCAAGCACATAAAACCTTTGTAAATTCATAATTTAAAATCTATAACTCCAAATTTCATGATTCTTGTTCCTATGATCTTATTTTAATGTGTAGATTATCATTATGTATTTTATTTACATGTTTGGTGTGATGTTAATTTTTGCTATACTATTTGTGTTTGTATTGATGCGAGTAGACGAGCAAGCTACTAAGGATCCTGCTGCCTAATAGATAGAAGTTGCTGAGCAGGAGCTCATTGAAAGCAAAGTTGTGCCCTTGACCACTTTTTACCCAATAATGTTCTTTAATATCACTTATTCATGCATAGGTTTAATTTTGATGGGACCCTATAGGTCAACCTAGACTGTTTATCCATTATACCTTGTTATCCCTGAATCACTTGGGTAGTTTTGTTATTGCTTTACATGGTTTTTGGATAATATTTCATTCTATCATTGTTCCAATTATTTTGTTATTTTATTGATATTCATGTCAAGATCATTATATTATTGTTAATTGGAACATGGAGCTTAACTTGAGAAACACGTGCCACCACAAGGGAGGAATGGGACCCCTTGGCTGACTAATTAGGAAAGCTAGTGGAAGACTACCTTACCTGAAAGGGGCAAGGGCAGTAGGGGAGTTGCATGCAGGGAGGTTCTCGGGTTGATTTTGCTGTGATGGCGGTCAGACGGGGGATTCTTACAAGTGCTCTTCCCATAAACTGTAGCGGGTTTTCGGAAGCTAGTGGAACTTTGTAAAGGCCTCGTAGTGTTACCCTGCCTCGCTTCCTTGGTAGAGGTGTATGGGATTCATGACCCCTTGGCAAATGGGTAACATGACTTGTGGGTAAAGGGTACAACCTCTGCAGAGTGTAAAACTGGTATACTAGCCGAGCTCACGGTCATGAGCAGCTCAGGACTCTCGCATGATTAATTTATGGAACTTAAATTCAATTTGTCATATGCATTGCATGGGAGTATTTATTAATTTTGTTCTATTATTTATTATGGTTTGGTATTCATTTACATTTAGTAACTGCTAATAAAATTTGACCAACTTATTAAAAGCAATGCTCAGCTTTAACTCCTATTGTTGATTAGCCTTACACATCACATGAACTCCCACCTTTGGTGAGTTCATGCCCACTGGTTTCCCCACAACTTGTTGAGCTATGATCATGTGTGAGCTCACCCTTGCTATCCCACACCCCCCACAGGAGAAGAACAGGTGGTTTAGGAGGAGCCACACAACGAGGAGTTCGATCTGATCTAGGTGGCATCTCCCAGTTTACTTATTGGCGCCAAAGATGGATTTTAGTTTGATTTATATTTATCTTTTATTTTGTAAGACTTTCGCAATGTAATAAGTACTCTATTGTTATTGTGACATTTATCTCTATACACTCTGTTATTATATATGTTGTCTTCTTTGGCGCATGTATGAGATGCACCCGGCTTTGTTCCTTAAAGCCCAGGTCTGACAGAAGTGGTATCAGAGGAAATGTTGACTGTAGGACGAAACCTAGATAGAAATGGACAAAACACTTCCCTACTTACCTTACTCTGATTCATTCTATACTTATCTTATCTTGATCCTGTCTCACTTTTTGTTGTTCTACTCTGATTACTCTTATCTTTTCTACTCCAAGACATGATGGTTTCACACCATGGGATCCTACATTTATGACATTCTTAAGAGATAGGGAACCTAAGACAAAATTTAAACCATTTTCTCTATTTAAAATGTTGGTTGATTGTTCTGATGATAAATGCCTGATTTGCTTCTTTGATTGATTGAGATAACATAAATGGACATCTTAGCATGTACCACCATAAGGTAAGGAAATAGATTAGTAGGTAAAACACCGATCTACTTAGCTAAAGAATTCCCCCGAAGTAACATGATTTGTAATAACCTGCCTTGTCTACTATTCTCTCTTACCATATGTTTCTAACTCAGATGGTCAATACTAGGAAGGGTGGTGGAATTGATCTACCTCCCAATCGACACACTCGGAGGATATTTAGACAACCCCAACAACAACAACCTGAGATAGATCCTCCATAGCCTCCACCAGCAGGAGTTGACCCAACAGTTCTAGCTCAGATGAGGATGATGCAACAGATGGCAGACACCATGGTGGATATGCACATGCAGATGCGGCAGGAACGCCAGGAGATGCGCCAAGAGCGAGAGGAGATACGCTGGGAGCTACGTTAAGAGCGAGAGGAGATACGCCAGGAAAGAAGGTCGCAACAGCAACAACAACAGCAGCAAGCACCACTGCCTCCACCACCACCACCAGTTCCACCCCGGGACAAGCACCAGGTGTTCATGAGCCACAAGCCACCGACGTTTGCTAACTCTCCTGATCCACTGGACGCTGATAATTGGCTGAAGTCTATAGAGAAGATGTTGAATATTGCTCAGTGCTCTGACCGGGAGAAGGTTCTACATGCTTCTGGTTGTTTGACAGGTCCTGCTGCTGATTGGTGGGATTCATACACTGCTGCCCACGATGCTGCTGATACTATCACATGGGCGGAGTTTGCTACGCAGTTCAGGAACTATCATATACCAGCTGGACTGATGAAGATTAAGAAGAAGGAATTTCTATTGCTGAAGCAGGGAAGCATGTCAGTCAGTGAGTACCACGATAAGTTCATCCAGCTATCCAGATATGCACCGGATGAAGTTGCTGAAGATGAGAGGAAGCAGGAGCATTTTATTGAAGGACTTAATGGACCTCTGCAGTATGCTCTAGTGGCACATACATTTCCATCATTCCAGAGACTGCTTGACAATGCCCTAGCTATTGAACACAAGCGTGTTCAGCTAGGAGATTTGAAGAGGAAGGCGATATCCCAGGGACAGGGAAGCCACAGTGTTCGTCCTCACTACAGTTCACCCTAGGGTATACCAGTTCGCACTGGCGGAGGCCAGCGCCCAGTTCAGCACTCACCTCAGAGGACTCCACCGACTCGTCAGGCTACCCCCACTAGCACCCCGACAAAGTTTTCAGGACAGAGTGCAGGCACTACTTGCTACAAGTGTGGGAAGACTAAACATTATGCAAATGTTTGCCCACAGAGGATTGCTACTACCTCAGTTTAGAACAAATAGTAGACTCCAGCACCTGGCAAGGGATACTCTATTGCCAGGGTTAATCAAGTCAGCGCGGATGCTACTCTTGATGGGGATGACATCGCACTTGGTATGTTTTACATTAATGCAATTCCTACAACAATATTACTTGATTCTGGTGCTACACATTCATTTATGTCTACTCGATATGCCAACACAAATGAGTTACCACTGAAAATGATGAAAACACCAATGATAGTAATTACACCCAAAGGGCCTGTTGAGGCAAATCATATGACACATAAATTGACATTGACAATTATGGGAAGAGAATTTGGGGCTACTGCTATAATACTAGAGGCAAGCAGCATAGATCTAATCCTTGGTATGTCATGGTTAAGAAAGGCAAAGGCCATTATACACTATGGTAGGGGTACAATAGAACTCTCCACCCTAAAGGAGAAAGATTTAACGTTGAAATTACAGTAATTACCTCTATCAGACGTGCGACATTCTTCATAGATGTGGAGTTTATTGGAAACAACATCCGTGTGGTTAGGGATTTCCTGGATGTCTTTCCAGAGGAGTTATCATGGATGCCACCAGATAGGGAAGTTGAGTTTGTCATTGATCTCTTACCTGGGACTGCCCCTATTTCTAAACGGCCATACAGGATATTTGTGGAAGAATTAAAAGAACTTAAGAAGCAGTTAACGGAGTTACAAGAGGCTAGGTACATTCGTCCGAGTTCCTCACTTTGGGGAGCGCCGGTTCTGTTTGTATAGAAGAAAGATGGATCACAAAGGATGTGTGTGGATTATAGATCCCTTAATGATGTTACGGTGAAGAACAAGTATCTGTTACCCCACATTGAGGATTTATTTGATCAGATGAGAGGTGCTAGGGTATTCTCGAAGATTGATCTTCGATCGGGTTACCATCAAATGAAGATTAGGCCAATCAATATTCCCAAGACGGCTTTCTCGACCCGATATGGTTTATATGAGTTCACAGTTCTATCATTTGGACTCACTAATGCACTAGCTTATTTTATGAATTTGATGAACAAGGTGTTTATGGAGTATTTGGACAGATTCGTCATAGTATTCATCGACGATATTCTTATTTACCAAGAGTGATAGTGATCATGAGGAACATCTGAGATTAGTGCTACAGAAGCTACGGGATAACCAACTCTATGCCAAGTATAGCAAGTGTGAGTTCTGGATTAATGAGGTGCCATTCCTTGGACATATCATTTCTAATGGAGGAATTTCAGTGGATCCTGCTAAAGTCAAGGAGATAATGGCGTGGAGCATACCCACTACAGTTACAGAGATACGGAGTTTCTTGGGACTTGCAGGATATTATCGGAGATTTATTGAAGGATTCTCTAAGATTGCCAAACCTATGACCTCGCTTATAGAGAAGGGAAGAGAGTTTAAGTGGGACGAAAAGTGCCAAGATAGCTTTGATCAATTAAAGATGAGGTTGATGTCACCACCAGTGTTGGTTATGCCAGATCTACAGAAGGGATCTGACATTTATTGTGATGCATGTGGCCAAAGGCTTGGGATGTGTACTTATTCAAGAAGGACACGTGATTGCCTATGCGTCTCGTCAGTTGCGGAAACATGAGTTGAACTACCCCACTCATGACTTAGAACTAGCAGCCGTTGTGCATGCGCTTAAGATTTGGAGACATTATATCATGGGAACCAAGTGCCAAGTGTACACGGATCATAAGAGTTTGAAGTACATATTCACTTAGAAGGATCTCAACCTTAGGCAACGCCATTGGTTGGAGCTTATTAAGGATTATGATTTGGAGATTCACTATCACCCGGGCAAGTCGAATTTGGTTGCAGATGCCTTGAGTCGGAAGGAACACGTTCATTCAGCTATTGTGGCCCATCTACCTGATGAGATTGTTGAGGATTTTAGGAGACTTAACCTGGGGATAAATACTCACACTTAAGGAGTTACTATTGATGTGGAACCTACCTTGGAGCAAGAAATCCGCAAAGGACAAATTGGTGATGCTAAAATACAAGAGATTAAGAATCTGGTTACTGAAGGTCGAGGTCCGGAATTCACGGAGGATGAGCAAGGCACCGTATGGTTCAAGGACAGGATATGTGTTCCTGATATTGAAAGCCTTCGTGAGACTATTTTAAAGGAGGCCCATGACTCGGATTATTTTATTCATTCTGGCAGTACCAAGATGTATCAGGATTTGAAGCAAAAATACCGGTGGTATGGATTGAAGAGAGATGTAGTTGCACATGTGGTTATGTGCGATGTGTGTCAAAGAGTTAAGGTTGAACACCAGAGGCCAGCTGGACTACTACATCCACTGAAGATACCCGAGTGGAAGTGGGAAGAGATTGGTATGGATTTCATTACTGGATTGCCTCACACCCAGAAAGGATATGACTCTATATGGGTGATTGTGGATAGACTGACCAAGGTGGCTCATTTCATTCCTATCAAGACTACTTATAAAGGTTCTCAACTGGCAGAGTTATATATGGCTCGGATTGTGTGTCTACATGGAGTACCAAAGAAGATCGTGTCTGATCGCGGTTCATAGTTTACCTCAAGATTCTGGAGAAGCTTCCATGAGAATATGAATACAAAGTTGAACTTTAGTACGGCTTACCACCCTCAGACTGATGGACAGACTGAAAGGACTAATCAAGTACTTGAGGATATGTTGAGGGCTTGTGCACTTTAGCATGGGGGAAGTTGGAATAGAAGTCAACCCTATGCTGAGTTCTCATATAATAATAGTTATCAGGCCAGTCTGAAGATGTCACCTTTTGAAGCTTTATATGGAAGGAAGTGCAGGACTCCCTTATATTGGGATCAGACTGGAGAAAGACAGTTCTTTGGGCCTGAACTAATTCAAGAGGCAAAAGGACAAGTTCGTATAATTCGGGAGAATTTGAGGGTAGCTCAAACCAGGCAAAAGAGCTATGCTAATAATAGAAGAAGGCTACTGGAATTTGAGGAAGGTGATCATGTGTACCTCAAGGTGTCACCACTTCGTGGGATGAGGAGATTCAATGTTAAGGGCAAATTGTCCCCTCGCTTTATTGGACCATTCATGATCTTTAGGCAAGTTGGGGAGATGGCATACCAACTCGAGCTACCTGATAATCTATCTGATGTGCATAATGTGTTCCATGTGTCTCAAGAAGTGTCTCCGTGTCCCTGAGGAACAGTTACTAATGGATGAGCTCAGCGTTCAGGGTGATTTGACTTACACGGAGTATCCTATCAAGGTTCTTGACACTTTGACTTGAGTTACAAGGAACATGGTTATAAAGATGTGCAAGGTACAATTGAGTCACCATGGAGAAGATGAAGCTACTTGGGAGAGAGAAGAAGAGCTTTGCATAGATTTTCCTCATCTTTTCCCTAGTCCTTCCTAAATATCGAGGTCAAGATTTTTGTTAAGGGGGGTAGGATTTGTAATACCCACTTTGTAAGAAAAATCTAAAAGGAGAAATTAAATTCCTATATATATATATATATATATCTGTGTGTTATCTCTACTTATCATTTCATGTGGACACCTCACTTACACAAATAAATAATTAACAAAAGACACTCAAATAAATCATGCATCGTGTCGGGTTTTATATTTTGTGAGCATATTGTGACAATATAAAAATAATAAAGTGATAAGGAATATATTTAAAAGTCCAAAGTGGAATTTAAAACCTAAAAGAGATTCTAGAATTTAGAAAAGAGAAGCAAACAAATATTATGTGATATAAAAATATAAATAATATATATAAATATATCTCCAAATTGGAACTTGTCATGACACAATATAACCTAAGGATAAACTTGTCACAAGTTTGAATTTAAACTAGAATTTAAACTTGAATTTGGAAAAGAAGGAAAAGGAAAATAAAAGAAAAGACTAAAGACACCTAACTGGGCCGCCAGGCAGTATTTTGGCCCACTCAACTCCATCGTCGCGTGGCCCAAGATGCCATTCCTCCACCACACGCTGTCACGTAGGGCCCACTGGCCAGCCGCTCTCCCTCACGCCCGGGTACGCCGACATCTCTGGTCCACAGGGCAGTCAAACCGCGCCAGCTCCATGGCATATCACTGGCTCGCGGGCCCGTGTTGCCAGTCGCACCCTCCACGCGATCGCTGCTCCGCGGGACCCACACGTCACACACCTTATCGCGCCCCGTTGCGACCTCGTCCTTACGCTGCGCTTGGGGGCCCACCTGTCACCAACATCCGTGCGGCCGCGGCAATAGAACTCGCGCGATCCACAGCGAGCTTCCCCCACGACTTCGGCATCGGCCGTTGCCCCTCCTAGACGTCGGGCGCACATATATGGTGCCCTGTTCTACGCGTACAGCTCCCATAGGAAGTCGCTGCCGCCGCTCGAGAAAGAGAATCCACCACTAGGAAAGAGCTTGCGCCACTACCATCAATTCGTTGGTCCGCCGTCAATTTGGGGTGGTCGCAGTGACTGGCCAACTCGCATGGTTGCGTAGATCGTGACTATGGCGGATTGGGCCCAGGTGGGTGCACTAAGGATTGGGTAATTCTTCACCGGAGTGGAGTCCTCCATCATGCTCGCGTCATTCTGTGGACGGGTGTCACCTCACCTCGGTCGGCCACAAGTGAGTCCCCATTGTGTTCGTCTTCCCTTCCTCCCTGTTATGCTCTAGCGAATTGTAGTATGGTGTAGCCGAATCCCTGGGTCCGCTGCCCGGTCATGGTGCCGCCGCAGCGCGCCGTGTACCGAGTCCTACACTCGATGTCAACCAAAAATTGGTTGGGGGTTGAGTTCCGGGTGGCATCAATTGTGGGTGGTATGATTTAATTGGTGATGTGTGCACGGGTTGGCTGGATTTGAAACCCCGGCAGTCTTGCCGCCGCGCGGAGCTGTGTGTCGCCGCGCTCGGGAACCAGGGAAGGAAGACGATGTAGGTGCCGTTTGATTGAAAAGGAGCGGCGCGGATTAGAATGGGCGTACTGATTCGACCGGGTGTGCATGGTCCGTCCAATTTTGATCTTGCGCGCTCTGATTAGTTTCAGTTGTTTAAAATCTATGTCGTAGATCTTGCATCGGGTGGCTGAGAGTGGATACTGGTTCAGGGGCAGATCAATCTAATCTGAGCCATCGGTGTTGATCGAACGGCTCTAGCGCAAGGATACCCCTTCGCCAAACTGTTTTTCACATGAGTCCCTGAATTTATTAGAAAACAACCCGTGGTCCTCGTGTGACTGTTTCCTGAGTCTGGGGTATCTTACGCCGCGGTCCCTGGCTTTTTATGAAATTGAGGCCCGGTTCAGAGAAAACAAATAGAAAATAGATTTTTAATATAAAAAAATAAGTGCTAGAATATGTATAATTCATAGAAAATTCATTTTTAGTTCAAATTACTCCATTCCAATTTCTAAAATTTTGTAATATTATTGTCTATCACTTAGAGTCTCTATTTTGACAAGAAAACAGTGAGAAAATTAACTTCCCACGTAATCCTATTTCAAGCACATAAAACATTTGCAAATTCATAATTTAAAATCTATAAGTCCAAATTTAATGATTCCTATTCCTATGATCTTATTTTAATGTGTAGATTATTATTATGTATTTTGTTTACATGTTTGGTGTGATGTTAATTTTTGCTATACTATGTATGATTGTATTGATGTGAGTAGACGAGCAAGCTACTGAGGATCCTGGTGCCCAGCAGATAGAAGTTGTTGAGTAGGAGCTCATTGAAGGCAAGTTGTACCCCTGACCGCTTTTTACCCAATAATGTTCTTTAATATCACTTATTCATGCTTAGGTTTAATTTTGATGGGACTTAATAGGTCACCCTAGACTGTTTATCCATTATACCTTGTTATCCCTGAATCACTTGGGTAGTTCTGCTATTACTTTATATGTTTTTGGATAATATTTCATTCTATCATTGTTCCAATTATTTTGTTATTTTATTGATATTCATGTCAAGATCATTATATTATTGTTAATTGGGACATGGAGCTTAACTTGAGAAACACGTGCCACCACAAGGGAGGTGTTGGGGACTTGTTCTCAAATGATATGAATTAAGAACAAGGCAACATAGAAAAGATTAATGGTTAATGCCCTTCGTCCTTCGACGCATTATTTCCCTCAGGATATAATGATCTTCAGACGAAGGTCATGAAGGACGTACCTTCATCATCACAGTATTTATTAATGAAAGAAGAAACATACGAAATATGAGGAATAACATAAATGATCATATGACTTCATTAATATTCTTTTATCATATCATTATGAATGAATGTGAACAATATTGAATTACATTTATACCTTCAGCTTGACAGAAGGCAAGAGTCCAAGCGTGACGCACGAGCGAATACAAGTCAATGTGAACAGTATGGGGGTATTGTTCATCTATTAAAGGCACAGGACACAGCCTATGAGAAATTACAATTATGCCCTTTATATTTACTATTGGCTTATAGAAAAATCTATGAGGACTGAACAACCTTTTCCCTTTTAAGTTGGTTCCCTTTTCTGCGATTTAGCCAAAGCTCCCTATAGGAAACGGGTGACGCCTAATAGGGGGGTGAATTAGGACTTCTAAAACTTTTACTAAATTAGGCCACAATTAAATCCCTAGAGCAAAACCTATGCAAGTAATCAAACTAGAATGTGCAAACTAGGTTTTGTCTAAGTGTTGCTATCTCTACCGCAAAGGCTAAGTTTCAATCTACACTAAATAAATATGGATACAAGATTGAAACTTAAATGCTTAATATAAATGCAGAAACTTAAAGAGCAAAGTAGAGAAGCAAACTCTCATGGATGACACTGGTATTTTACCGAGGTATCCGGAACCACGTAAGGTCCCGACTAATCCGCGTTGGTGCCCCTACGCAAAGGGAAGCCCACGTGAGGGCCAAGCACCACGGTCGAGTAACTCCATAGAGAGCCACGGGCCTTCTCTATGCGCAAGTGGTGCTCCGCTTCCGGCTCCTCTCGGACGCTCCCCGCCGTCTTCACTATCGAGCTTCCGGTCGAAACGCCACGGGCCTCGTTCGCTCCGGTACACGGTGGCGGACGTGACACAAACGCGGTTGTCATGGTCTCGCAAGACTCTCGCCCCACTCGGTACAATTACAACGACTCACGCAAGAGCCGAGGGGTTGTGTGGTTTGTCTAAACTCACTCAACTAACTAGGGTTAACCTAGAGCAAGCGCTAAAGCGGTCGAACTAACCTAAGCACTTCGCAAAGCACCTACGCTAATCACCGAGTGATTCTATTAAGCACTTGGGTGCTTGAGCTCTTGGAAATGTGCACTATATGCCTTGGTATGTTGCTTGGGCTCCCACCCTTGAGAATGGCCGGTTGGGGTGGTATTTATAGCCTCCAATCCCTAAACTAGCTGTTGGACAGAAAGCAGCAGCTTTCTGTTGTCGGGTGCATCGGACTGTCCGGTGCACCACCGGACAGCCACTGTGTAGTGTCCGGTGCACGCCACGTCAGCCGACCGTTGGCGCCTGTAGCAGTCGACCGTTGGATCCGACCGTTGTCGTCTGTTCGGTGCACACCGGACAGTCCGGTGCCGACAGTCCGGTGCTACAGCCCGAGAGCGCCTGTCTGTGGCCTCTCTGCGTAGACTGTCCGGTTGTCCCACCGGATAGTCCGGTGCGCACCGGACAAGTACTGTTCACTGTCCGGTGCGCCACCAAGCGCTGGCTGACAGCCTTCTTCAAGGTTTCTTCGTTGATTTCTTCGGGCTTCTTTTGTTCTTGAGTCTTGGACTTCTGTGCATCATTTTATGTCTTCTTTTGAGGTGTTGCTTTCCTCAATTCCTTAGTCCAAGTAAATATTGCATCCTGTGAACTACAAACACAAACACTAGAAAACTTATTAGTTCACGGATTGTGTTGTTCATCAAACACCAAAACTATTTGAATGAAAAATATGCAATCTACTTGCTAGGATGCATGTTTGTCCCCTCAATGTGAAATTATGGACTTAAGCCTCCCCCTAACTCCATAATTCACTTACTTCCTATTTTAGAACCAAATAACCAAAACCACTTGAAAAACCATTTGTAGATATAAAATTTTAAATTGGTGGTGTTTGGTGTTTGATATAGATTTCATTGCTTTGGTCCCTAAACTTCTCCCCCTTTGGCATCAACCACCGAAAATGGAAGACATTAAAAGCATGTAGGAAGTAAATAAAGGCTTGCCCTCATCAAGAATTTTATCAGATGATACCACATGAAGGATACTAAATTAAACCACATGAATGATATCAGTTGAAAGGATTACTCCCCCTAAACGAGTGTTCTCTTTAGAAAGAAGTTTCTCCCCCTTTTTAGAGATGAAGAAATACTCCCCTGACGGAGATCCTCTACTTAGGAAAAAGCATGTGAAAATTAGAGGTGCAAGACATGATTTGAAAAGACTAACTTCCCTTATGCATAGGTAGCAGAATATGAGTTAAGTACTTATGCATTTTTAGCAACATGGAAGTATATGATACGAAATATAGTCTAATCAAATGTTGGAGAAGACGTGTAAATGATGCTAAATGTAGTCTCAAAAGATACCAATTGAAAGTCAATGGCGAGCTTGAGAGACATGAGAGTTCTTGGAGATTTTGCAGTGGAAGATTGTTGTCTTTCTCCGGGTACTTCATTTTCCTTACAATGAGACTATCACATGAAATAGACTTGAAAAGATGTTAGTCTCACAGTATTAGATTATAGAGTAACCTCCCCCTAAAGGTGTGCATACAAGTTTTGAATTCTTGTAGGTGACTTGCACTTTGATTTGATATCAAGAGGGGCAAATTATCTACAATCCGAACTTTGGCACATATCAGTTAAATGATACAACTTGTAGAAATCAAAATCTTCAATTGATGCATGATTTACTATGGAGTGATATAGAAGCTATGTGTCGTGCTTAAGTAAACATTTTAAACCATGTAGGTTTGCTTAAGTGTATGAATTGAAAACAAGCAATCCTACCATGTGATTTACCTAGTATGCATGATTTTAAACAAAAGTAAATGACAAATGTAATACTAGGCAAGAAAGGTAAACTAGATACAAGGTAAATAGATACGCATATCTAAAAACAAGAGATACAATAAATCTAGTTACCTTAGTCATGGGTGGGAAATTTGGGTCCAAAATTTTCACTCACCCACTTGGCAATAAACTTGATCCAATATGATGTATCCCATGATATACATCCAGCTTTGCCAAGTCTCCAAATTTCCCGTAGACCTTTGGTCCACTCACTTCCCTTTCAGGATCCAAACCTTCTTGGTGCTTTTCATGGTTGAAATTATTTCCTTTGGCACCCAGATGCGTTTGGCCCCTTTTCCTTTGTTGGCTTGCTTGTTGGCCTTGATTGCTGTCACCTTTCCATTCTTTTTCTTCTTGATCAAATATGGTGTAGCATCCTTTTTGTTCACCTTTTTGATGTAGGTGTTGGAGATTTTGCTTGATGGCTTTTGCTTGAGCTTTTGCCTTTGTTTATCCCCGGTCATCACCTTGCATTGGAAAGACTTGTGGCCTTCCATGTGGCATAGCCTACAAATCACAGTTTCTCCCTCTACAGGCTTGTTCACTCCCGTAGTGGTGTTATCCTGTGGAGGTCGGATTTGTTTGGCTTTGCCTTTCTTGTCATACAAAGCCTTGCCAAGGCGAGCCACTTCTTGCTTTAATTGTTCATTTTCCTTTGCAACCTCATCTGAACATGTCTCTACAACAATATTCTTAACAACGACTTGGTTGCAGGGGTTAGAATCATCAATTAAATCAAAGCAGGAAGTAGAAGCATCTTTCTTAATTATTTTAGGTATTTCAACTAAAGATGCTGCTGGGGTGCTACTAATGTTTTCTAGCTTAGTAGTTAGCTCATTGTTGTGTATGCTAAGAATTTCCATTTTCTCTAGCAAATTTTCAATAGCTTCTTGGAAGCTAGCTAACTTAGCCTTAAGTTTTTTATTCTTTTTAATAAGGCTATCATCGGTAGCAGTGGATGGAGCACTAGATTCTAATAGCTCAATTTTAGTTGATAGCTCACTATTCAAGTTTGCAAAAGTTTCAAATTTTTCTAGCAAACCTTTGTAATCATTTTGAGAGCTAACCAACTTATTTTTCAAGGTTTTAAGTTGAGCTTTTTGTTTAGTGCAAACATCCTAAAAAAATTCTACGGCTTCCGCAATCTCATCTAGAGAAGGCTTTCCCTCACCTTCATCATCACTACTACTTTCATCACTAGAGGATGGAATGCTTTTGTTACCTCTTGCCATAAGGCATTTGTGTGATGACTGTGATGAGCGTGATGAGGACCGGTGGCTGCGCGTCCTTGGAGGTTCATCTTCACTTGAAGAGTCATCCCAAGTTCTAACACTTGTTAGCGCCTTGCCTTTGCTCCTCTCCTTTTTGGGTTTGGCCATATTTGGACAGTTGTCCCTGAAGTGGCCCTTCTCCCCACATGCGAAGCATCCTCTCTTTCTTTGCTTTTTCCTGTCAATGTTAAAGAGAAGATCCTCGACCTGCAGGGGCACACCCATTAGATTAATCTTGCGGATCATCCTCATTACCTTTCCGACGCGTCGGATTGTTTCTTCGTCCTCGGAGGATGATGTGCATGGTTGATTATCATCATCACTTTCTTCTTCTTCCTCTTCTTCACTTGAGGAACTTGGACTGGGAGCCTTCTTTTTGCCCTTCCTTTCATCACATGCAAAATCATATGGCCTTGAGAAAGTTGGCTCCTCTCCCCGACTCATTTTTCACGACATTTCAAAGGCCGCAATTTTCCCAATCACAATGGTCGGGGTCATGTTGCTCAAGTCCTCCATGTTGTGAAGGATGGTGATGATGCTCCCATATCTTTGTTGTGGTAGCAGGGAGACAATCTTTTGTTCGCATCACCTAGCTTATTAATGCCAATAGAATTGAGCTCATTGATAATTAGATTCAAACGAGAATACATGTCTCTAACAAGCTCATCATCTTTCATAGCAAAAGAATTATACTCATTTAAGACTAGGTAATGTTTTTGCTCACGGACATTGGATGTGCCGTCATGGAGCTCATGCAATTTTAGCCAAATCTCATTAGCAGTTTTCAAGGTAAATACTTGATTAAAAATATCCACACTAAGAGATTCATACAAGCAATTTTTGGCTCTAGCATTTAAATGAATTTCTTTTTCCTCACTCGTGGTGGGTTTCTCGGGATTCTTGAGGGGTTTCATCTCATCACGAGTGACTCTCCAAACACCTAGATCAACGGCCTCTAGGTAACAAGCCATTCTAGCACTATAATATGGGAAGTTAGTGACGTCGAAGTGTGGTGGCCTATGGGTATCCATCCCTTCCTCTAAAAAGCGTCGACTCTTTTAGCGGTGAAACTAAAAAGTTTCAAATGAGCCAAACCGGGCTTTGATACCACTTGTAGGAAACGGGTAACGCCTAAGAGGGGGGTGAATTAGGACTTCTAAAACTTTTACTAAACTAGGCCACAATTAAATCCCTAGAGCAAAACCTATGCAAGTAATCAAACTAGAATGTGCAAACTAGGTTTTGTCTAAGTGTTGCTATCTCTACCACAAAGGCTAAGTTTCAATCTACACTAAATAAGTATGGATACAAGATTGAAACTTAAATGCTTAATATAAATGCGAAAACTTAAAGAGCAAAGTAGAGAAGCAAACTCTCGTGGATGACGTCGGTATTTTACCAAGGTAGCCGGAACCACGCAAGGTCTTGACTAATCCTCGTTGGTGCCCCTACGCAAAGGGAAGCCCACGCGAGGGCCAAGCACCATGGTCGAGTAACTCCGTAGAGAGCCACGGGCCTTCTCCACGCGCAAGTGGTGCTCCGCTTCCAGCTCCTCTCGGACGCTCCCCGCCGTCTCCGCTATCGAGCTTCCGGCCGAAACGCCACGGGCCTCGTTCCCTCCGGTACACGGTGGCGATCGTGACACAAACACGGTTGTCACGGTCTCGCAAGACTCTCGCCCCACTCGGTACAATTACAACGACTCACGCAAGAGCCGAGGGGTTGTGTGGTTTGTCTAAACTCACTCAACTAACTAGGGTTAACCTAGAGCAAGCGCTAAAGCGGTCTAACTAACCTAAGCACTTCGCAAAGCACCTACGCTAATCACCGAGTGATTCTATTAAGCACTTGGGTGTTTGAGCTCTTGGAAATGTGCACTATATGCCTTGGTATGTTGCTTGGACTCCCACCCTTGAGAATGGCCGATTGGGGTGGTATTTATAGCCTCCAATCCCCAAACTAGCCGTTGGACAGAAAGCAGTAGCTTTCTGTTGTCGGGTGCACCGGACTGTCCGGTGCACGCCACATCAGCCGACCGTTGGCGCCTGTAGCAGTCGACCGTTGGATCCGACCGTTGTCGTCTGTTCGGTGCACACCGGACAGTCCAGTGCCGACTGTCCAGTGCACCACCGGACAGACCGGTGCTACAGCCCGAGAGCACCTGTCTGTGGCCTCTTTGCGCAGACTGTCCGGTTATCCCATCGGATAGTCCGGTGCGCACCGGACAGGTGTTCACTGTCCGGTGCGCCACCAGGCGCTGGCTGACAGCCCTCTTCAAGGTTTCTTCATTGATTTCTTCGGGCTTCTTTTGTTCTTGAGTCTTGGACTTCTGTGCATCATTTTATTTCTTCTTTTGAGGTGTTGCTTTCCTCAATTCCTTAGTCCAAGTAAATATTGCATCCTGTGAACTACAAACACAAACACTAGAAAACTTATTAGTTCACGGATTGTGTTGTTCATCAAACACCAAAACTCGATTAGCCAAATGGCCCGGGGTCCATTTTCCTTACAGTCCCTTCCACATAGCTTCGGAGCGACGGCCACCTTCGTCATGATCAAGCTCCCCATTGTGTATGCTTTTATCATAAATCCGAAGATACCTGTCCACAAACCATACTTGAAAGACTGTTAAATTATGTTTTTGAGGACCTTCGGAAGATGAAGGCCCCCAACAGTAGCGCCTCGCAATATTAATTTGTTTAAGATAACAAATTCAGACTACGACATGGACGAAGGCCTTAAGCCGAAGGTCCGAAAAAACACCTTCCCTTTGCTAGAATAGCAACAGTCAATGACAGGTGGGACCCTCCAGTTTGGAGCACGTCGATCGTATAAATAAGAACCCACCCTGACCACATTTGGTTCACTACTTGTTGCTTGCTTTGCTTGCTCAACTTTTTAGCTCTTGCTTACCAACACTTGCTTAGTTTCTCATATTCCCTAAGCTTTGGTTTTAAGGACGCATTTTCACGATTCCTAAAGAAAAGATGTCTCAGGACAAAAAAGTTGCCGCTGAGACGAAGTTGACCGAGGAGGAGAAGCTCCTTGAGGAGAATACTGCTGGATTTGTTGAGTCAATAGCAAAGACAAATACAAAAAAATTACTAGAGAGATACTAGAAGGCTTGTCTGAAGATACCGATGATAGCGACAGCTATGATGCGGAGAGTGGAGGCGAAGACTCTGAAGATCGGCCCTGGCGACCAAGTCATACAGTATTCGGGAAATCAACTATCAAACAGAGTCATCTTGATAATATGAGAGGAAGATATTTTCGAGATATGTCTATTGTGAGGGTCGACGCAGACAGAGCCGTTCCTGCTCCCGAAGAAAACAAAGTTGTAATCTTCCGGAGCTTCTTCAAAGCTGGACTTCGGTTCCCATTGAGCAGATTTGTAGTCGAAGTGCTGAAAATTTATCAGATTTACCTTCATCAGATAACCCCCGAAGCTGTTATTAGAATGGGGGTTTTTGTTTGGGCGGTGAGAAGCCAGGGACTGGAGCCCAGCGCAAAATGCTTTTGCACTATGCATGAACTTTCATATGAGACGAAGCCCTGGGGCAAAGAACAATATCATAACAATTTTGGTTGCTATAGCTTTGTTGCTCGCTCTGGCGCGAGCTACCCAGTGCCAGCGTTTCGGAAAAGATGGCCTAGGGCCTGGATGGAAGAGTGGTTCTATGTGAAAAATGATTTGAAGGCGAGAGAAGACATTAAAGAGATCATCATGTGCCCCATCTGGTCCCGCTTCGGCCTCTGAAAGCCGAAGGTAGAAATTGATAAGGCAGCCGAAGCATGTCAAAGGGCGTTTAGCACAGTTTATTCTTTTATTGGGACAAGATATTTACTTCAAGAACATATAGCCTATAGGATATGGCCACTGATAGATAGCTAGGAAATGTCGAAAGAAAGCATCACTAACCCTTGCGAAGGCGGCCTAGTTCGATTGAAATACACCTTCAGGTTTGGGGACCAGTTTATTGAACCAGATGATGACTGGCTGAAGTGTGTTGAAAATACTAGCAATGAGTTACTTGGAACATATTCCAAGTCCGAAGACAATGCACTATCTGCGGCCTTCGGGAGCCGAAAAAACAAAAGATTAAATAGGGTTTTTGATGCTATTGGATTTGTGTACCCTGACTATCGCTACCCGCCACGGGGACAGAAAAGAAAGGGTGCAACCTCTAGAAAGGTTGTTGCTTCAGCTGCTCCAAGCGAGCCTGCGTCGAAGAGTAAAAAGTTGAAAGTCCTCACCCACCGGCCCCGTTATATTGAGCCGGCCGTGGTGCCCGAGTTTGGTGGGAAGACTTCTTCAGCTGCTGATCCGAAAGAGCCAATTGCTCCTACGCAGAGGGCTGAAGAACCGGCTGCCATGCCGAAGGCACCCTCAGCCGAGCAGGCTGAGGCAAAGACTGGTAAAGATAAGACCGAAAAACCAGAGACTGAAGGAATAAAAATGTTAGAAGTTCTCAGCCCTTCGGCAAAAGTATCAACGCCGAAGATACAAAAAGGTCTTGCGGCCACTCCCAAAAGAAGAAGGATGGCAAGTGTACTAGGCGTGTTAGAAACGGTAAAGGCTTCAAGCTCTACTCCAGGGAAAATTGAGAAGGCTACAAAAATGCAAATCGAAGTTAAAACAAAACTAACCGAAACCGAAGCTGCAATGAGCCAGGTTAGCGCCGAAGCCGGGCCTTCAGAGCCTGCTAAGAAAAGATCCTCGGACGTTGAAGAGAAAACCACAGAGGAAGAGGCTATAGAACAGACTTTGCCTGAAAAATCTGTCGCTCCTGTTCCCGAAACATCTTCCAAAGATCTTGATTATGTTATTCGACATGCTTCGGGAAAAGATTATCTGAAGAAGAAATTTTTGAAGCTAAACACTATGCCCGAGAACTGAAGTACCCGAAAGGGGCCTTAGTGTTTAATGGTACAAGTGAAGATGATTTTTTGTATTGCCTCCCAGACAACAAAGAATTATCCGTCTGCCGGGAGATGGCCAGAAGTATGGGTTTTCCAAAGCTCAAAGCTAGCCTTTGTGCCACGATGAAGGAAGATCTTGCAGATAGCCTTGCATACAACAGTCTGAAAATACAAAAGTTGTGAATTTTGAAGCTTATGGATTCTGTAATGGTCTTTTACTTCGTATATTAATTCATTCATTCTTTCCTGTAGGGCTTAATACTTAGCAACGCCTTAAGGGCGCAAAAAAATGTTGAAGATGAGAGCTGCACTATTGCTCTCAATAACCTTCAAACAGAGGTTATCAAGCTGAGAAATGAAGCTACGGAAAAAGACAGAATTCTACTTACATTGGTGGACAAAGTAAAGGAGGATGAAGCTAACTTCAAGGCTCAATCTGAAATTCAAAAGAATGAGATTGAAAACCTTCGAAAACAACTGGCTGAGGCCAAATTAAAATGCGCTGTTGCCGAAGCTGACCGAGATGCTAGTGAGTACTGGAAAAATTATTTTGAAAAAACAGTTGCAGAGCTTCGCGCATCAAAAGAAAGATGTTTTGAAAATCTGTGGGATGTGTAAAAAAGATAGAGACTAGTTTTGCCAACGTGGGCGCGTATTCAAGCGAAAACAACTTCATACGAGGCGACCCCGAGGGCATCATCGAGTGGATCAGTAATGAAGCCGAAGCTTTTGAGGAAATTTTGAGTGACCGTGGGGACGTCTGTGCATTCTCTGGTGCGAGGGGGGTTGCCGCGATTTTGGAGAAGGCAGGTTGTGAACATGTTAAAACCTTGGCCCAGACCGAAGCCGCCTTCTCCGTTGATGATACGAAGGACCCCTCGACCAAAGCGAGTTTAATAGGTGGAAAATTTTTCACCGATATCTGGGAAAACGACGGCCAAGGGATGGCTCATGAAATAATGAAGAAGAGCGAAAAAGATATTCATGACGCTCGAGAAGCAGCAAAAGAAGCTGAAAGAGCAGCGGAACTCGAAAGACGAATAGGTATTACTTAATGGTTTTTAGCTTTGTCATTTTTGACTTCGAGTAACTGATGTTTTCTATCGCAGCTGAACTACCTCCTCCACCAGAGCCATTCGATCCACTAGCCGACCCAGAAACAAAGAAGGCAATAGAAATCATTAATGTGGCCGAAGCTATTGTAGATGAAGTTGTTACCAAACTGCTAACCGAAGCTGTAGAAAAAGTTCTAAAGGAAGAAGAGTAGCTATTGTAAAAACATTTTCTAGGATATTAATGTAACATTTGCTAGACTATGTTTGTAATATTTAGTGCTTACAAGATTTGAATGTAATATATGATTTGCTTGTAATTTAGTTCTTTGCGATGCATGAAACTTTATACACATACCGTTTTTGAGCCCTCGGCGAAAAAACACCTTCCCTTCTTTTCATGCTTCGTAAAGAAGGGTTTTTATGCCTCGTAAGAATCATCCACCCTTTGTAAAATCATCAATGCTTCGTAAAGAATAGATCCCTCCTTCCACATTAGAACTGATGAAGCTGTAACTCTCAGCTTACTTATAGATCTCTCCTTCGTAAAGAATAGATCCCTCCTCCCTCATTTTTTATAAAGCATTCTCCAAAGATCAGCCACGCTTCCAATTGATATTATTGATGTGATATGATGTATGATGTGATGCTATGCGATATGATGTGATGATATGATGCAAAGAATGAAGCTAATGCCGAAGACACGTACCCACACTGAAACACAATATCTGTGTTCCCTTAGGAACCATCAAAAATCTCTTTGTCGTTTACTTTTCGGCTTCACCGTTTATTTTTCGGTGTAAGTTCTGCATCCCCTTAGGAACGTCTTTTGAACTTCTTTGCCTTCTATTTCAGCGGTATTTGCGTTGACTTTTCGCGCTTCGTCTTATATTTCGGCGGTATTTGGCTCTGCATTCCCTTTGGAACGACTTTTGAGCAGAAAACTTACACAGCGCTCCATTAGGAACGACTTTTTGTAGCTTCGGCAAACTTACACTGTGTTCCCTAGGAACGACTTTTTGTAGCTTCGGTAAACTTACGTTGGGTTCCCTAGGAATGACTTTTTAGCTTCGGCAAACTTACGTTGCGTTCCCTAGGAACGAATTTTTAGTCTGTAGGAAAGATATATTTTATTTTGACAAGAACGAAGCTATTACAAGAAATTAAAGTGACAAGAAGACTAGATTTACAGCAATTGTTCCTTATTAAAAAGAAAATGACAATGAATGTAAAATGCTTCAGAGGTAGGATATCTCTCAATAGATGTGTTTTGACTCTGGCACAGTACTGTTGACTGTGTGAGCTTCGGATTCCTCCCTAAGCTCTCGCTGCTGATGAGTCTGATGGCTCCCTTCTGGCTGCTGACCTCGTGAATAGGCAGGTTGTAGTGGTGGCGGAGGTGGAAGCTGCGACCAAGAAGCCTATGGCTGACTGGCCGAAGCAACAGAAGCTGCAGGATGATTACCCACATACTCTGGTATGTAGGGTGAGTGACACGAAGCAGTATGTAGGACCTGCTTCGGTTGATTTTGTCGGGCTTCAGCTTCTGCGATCTCCTTCTGCTTTTGGATGGTGATTTGGCATATCCTTGTAGTATGGCCCTTGTCTTCACCACAAAATAGATAGTAAATCTTCCTGGGTTGGTCCCCATATCTTCCTCCGAAGCCCCTGGCGCCTCTGCCTCTTGGAGCTGGCGGCTGACTCCCTCTGTCATCATTCTGAGTGTTGTGAATTGACCTGACATGCCTCGGGTGTATTCTTCCTCCGAAGCCCCTGGTCATCTCGGAGAACCTGTAAGCTTCCTCCCTTCTTTGGCGGAAGTCGTTGTCAGCCCTGATATATTCATCCATCTTTTGAAGCAACTTCTCCAGTGTTTGTGGAGGTTTTCTAGCGAAGTACTGGGCAGTAGGTCCTAGACGAAGCCCCTTGATCATGGCCTTAATGACAATCTCATTGGGCATTGTAGGCGCCTGTGCTCTGAGATGTAAAAACCTTCGGATGTATGCTTGAAGATACTCCTCATGGTCTTGCGTACATTGAAACAAAGCCTGAGCTATGACCGGCTTCGTCTGAAAGCCTTGAAAGCTTGTCAGTAGCATATCCTTGAGCTTCTGCCACGAAGTAATAGTCCCTGGCCGAAGAGAAGAATGCCATCCACATTCCGAACTGCCATGACGAAGGATTTGGCCATGACAGCTGCATTGCCTCCATATGAAGATATGGTTGCCTCATAACTCATCAAAAACTGCTTCGGATCCGAATGCCCATCATACATAGGGAGCTGAGGTGGCTTGTATGATGGAGGCCATGGGATAGCTTGCAGTTCTGGTGCCAAGGGAGAAGCAACATCAAAGGTAAAGGTATCATGATTAAAATCATCATACCATCCATCCTTGTTGAATAAACCTTCTTGATGAAGTTCCCTGTGTTGGGGCCTTCGATCTTGTTCGTCTTGAACAAGATGGCGTACTTCTTCAGTGGCTTCATCGATTTGCCTTTGAAGATCATCCAGTCTGGCCATCTTCTCCTTCTTCCTTTGTACTTGCTGATGAATTATCTCCATGTTTCTGATTTCTTGATCCAACTCTTCCTCCTGGAGTGTTGGACTAGTGGCTTTCCTCTTCTGGCTTCGGGCCTCTCGGAGAGAGATATTCTCCTGATTTAGGTCCAATGGCTATAGTGCAGCAGCCCCTGTCACTGAAGCTTTCTTCGGCGGCATGACGAGGGTCAGTGCTTACCGAAGGTGGTCGAAAGAGGGTTCACCGGAGGTGGGCGCCAATGTTGGGGACTTGTTATCAAATGCTATGAATTAAGAGCAAGGCAACATAGAAAAGATTAATGGTTAATGCCCTTCGTCCTTCGACGCATTATTTCCCTCAGGATATAATGATCTTCAGACGAAGGTCATGAAGGACGTACCTTCATCATCACAGTATTTATTAATGAAAGAAGAAACATACGAAATATGAGGAATAACATAAATGATCATATGACATTATTAATATTCTTTTATCATATCATTATGAATGAATGTGAACAATATTGAATTACATTTATACCTTCGGCTTGACAGAAGGCAAGAGTCCAAGCGTGATGCACGAGCGAATACAAGTCAACGTGAACAGTACAGGGGTATTGTTCATCTATTTATAGGTATAGGACACAGCCTATGAGAAATTACAATTATGCCCTTTACATTTACTATTGGCTTATAGAAAAATCTATGAGGACTGAACAACCTTTTCCCTTTTAAGTCAGTTCCCTTTTCTGCGATTTAGCCGAAGCTCCCTTCCGCACAGCTTTAGAGCGACGGCCACCTTCGTCACGATCAAGCTCCCCATCGTGTATGCTTTTATCATAAATCCGAAGATACCTGTCCACAAACCATACTTGAAAGACTGTTAAATTATGTTTTTGAGGACCTTCGGAAGACGAAGGCCCCCAACAGGAGGAATGGGACCCCTTGGCTGACTAATTAGGAAAGCTAGTGGAACACTACCTTACCCGAAAGGGGCAAGGGCAGTAGGGGAGTTGCATGCAGGGAGGTTCTCGGTTGATTTTGCTGCGATGGCGGTCATATGGGGGATTCTTACAAGTGCTCTTCCCATAAACTGTAGCGGGTTTTCGGAAACTAGTGGAACTTTGTAAAGGCCTCGTAGTGTTACCCTGCCTCGCTTCCTTGGTAGAGGTGTATGGGATTCATGACCCATTGGCAGATGGGTAACATGACTTGTGGGTAAAGGGTACAACCTCTGCAGAGTGTAAAACTGGTATACTAGCCGAGCTCACGGTCATGAGCAGCTCAGTACTCTCGCATGATTAATTTATGGAACTAAAATTCAATTTGTCATATGCATTGTATGGGAGTATTTATTAATTTTGATCTATTATTTATTATGGTTTGGTATTCATTTACATTTAGTAACTGCTAATAAAATTTGACCAACTTATTAAAAATAATGCTCAGCTTTAACTCCTATTGTTGATTAGCCTTACACATCACATGAACTCCCACCTTTGGTGAGTTTATGCTCACCGGTTTCCCCACAACTTGTTGAGCTATGATCATGTGTGAGCTCATCCTTGCTGTCTCACACCCCACCCCCCACAGGAGAAGAACATGTGGTTCAGGAGGAGCCACACAACAATGAGTTCGATCTGATCTAGGTGGCGTCTCCCAGTTGACTTATTAGCGCCAAAGATGGATTTTAGTTCGATTTATATTTATCTTTTATTTTATAAGACTTCCGCATTGTAATAAGTACTCTATTGTTATTGTGACATTTATATCTATACACTCTGTTATTATATATGTTGTCTTCTTTGACGCATGTATGAGATGCACCCGGCTTTGTTCCTTAAAGCCCGAGTGTGACATACTGCACGCATATGGGTTGTGCTCACGTCTCACAATCATGAAATAGACGCATGAGTAAAGAATTAGAGACTAAGAACAACTCCAAAATCTTTCTAATTGATATGAATATTTTTTTTGAAAAAAACCATGTAACAGCTTATTTAAATGGCTATCCAAAAATAATCATCTTTATTCTAACTTTCTCGCTAGCCAAAGATAGAAAACGTGAATGACTCTAAAAATACAAACAAGATATAAAAAAGTTGTTGGAGATTAAAAGATATACAAAGTGATTCTCAAAATGATAATTTAGAGAGTGAAATTTAGAAATAGTCTTGGAGATGCTCTAATGTATATTTTCTATTTTATAAATATACTGCAGACTTATATATTTGGGGCCCTAGATTTTGTGGGGCCCTGTTCGAGCGGACACCTTGCACACCGCCTGGCACGGGCCTAGGTGCAGTGGGCGCACCGGGCTGGACTAGGTCACAGGGGTGGTTGGCTTGGGCTATACCTGCCCTATATATATATATACTATATTAAAGCACTAGTTTCAACGGTTGTCTCACGTCATATTTTTATAAATAACTCCTCACATGTATTTCAAATTAACCCGCTGCACGCGGTGCAGGAGGTGGGTTTGAACCCACGCCCTGATGGAAGAAGGGCATCTAGATGGCCAAATGGCGGCCCGACGCCCGCAGGCCACAGCTCTGGCCTGCTGACTGTGCCGACCCGTTAGCCCATCGAGCCAGCCCGACGCCCGCGGCCCACAGCTCTGGTCTAGGCACGCCATGCCAGCCTACTGACTGCGTCGGGCCGACCCGTTAGCCTGTCGGGCCATTTGGTTAAATCATCATAAAATGTTAAAAAAAGTCGAGCATGAGGTGGGTTTTGAACCCGCACCCTAATGGAAGAAGGGCGAGAGACATTGGGTGAAGCTTTCTAAACAATAGAACATCATACTCAGGTGTTTTTAATACTGAATATAAATTGTAAATATGTATATACGTTTTTTTGTAAAATAAAAAATATATTTGTGTCAGGTCGGGCCAGCATTACGGCCCGAGGCTAGAGCCCAAGCACGGCACGACGCTCGTGCAGGGCTGGCCCATGCACTATTAAATGGGTCATGCATCAGGCCGGCCCGTCAGACACAACTCATTTGGCCATCTATACCTTCGCACGATAATGATGGTCCTCGCCTCAGTTGCCGCCACCTCGTTCGCCATCCTGCTTCTTTTCTCTCTCCCCTCATGCCTCCGCCTCCGCGCCACCTCATTATTAGCAGAGGGCATGGGAACAGGCGTCTCCTCCCCGTATTCGTCCAACACCGACCCCAACACCGACCCACGCAGTGGCTATTGCATGTCCATGAGGACGTTTCACAGTATGCGCGCACCATCGTTTTTGCCGTTGTCGAACGTCCCATTCGTCTTCCGGGCTTTCGCCATGTTCTTCCTCCCCAACCTACTGCCCCCGCCCACGATTGTAGCCGCAAGCCGACCTATGCTCTTCGGCACGGGTACGAGGCGAGTCGGTCTTGCTCCTGGCCTTTCTTCGTGCGTGCCACCGAGGAGGACATAGTGGCGCCTGCCACGCTTAGGTTATCTTGGCGATGAGGAGTCCAGGTCTGAGATATTGAACAACCAAGGCTCGTGGCATGGCAGTAGTCGGCATATGCTACGGAGTTGGTGGTGGTGTCGTGTCGCCTCGGTGAGTCCAGGGCTGGAAAGACACTCGCATTCTCGGACCGACGCCTGATGCGGGTGCCTCTCAGTTCGGAGCTGCTCCAGCTGGGCTTCTTTCTCCACTTGCGTGCTCTCTCCCTATATGTATCTAGCGGTATACTACCTATGTCGCCTCCAGTTGCCTAGGTCTTCGTCGTATCCTTCTCCGACAACGAACAGGTATGCCCGCCTCTTCCCTTGCCTTCCTACTCTACGAAACCTTGGAAGTGGGGAGGCGAGGGATGGGGGTCACTAATTTGCTGCCTATGGTACTCGTTCGATGGCTCGTCATCGCCTGTCTACATTGCATTTTCCTTACCACGGTGTCGACTCGGTATGCTTCTACCGCTTCTATGTACCTGTCACCTATCCTTCTTTCATTGTAAAAATTATTGTGGTGTTCCTCTATTGTTTTGGGTGTTAGTTTTTATTGTGCTAAGGACTGAACATAATTTAGGTGTGTTAATACTTTATTTATTGTTTGCACATGGTTTGTGTTCTTATGATGATGGCTCATGGATCCTACAAAATATGTGTTAGGATTTAGAGATCCATACGAACACTACCACAGGGTACTCGTCTCTTGTGTTCTTGGATCTTGCAAGCATTAGGTTGTTTTTGAGACCACATTGGCGCAATAGACTCTATAGTGTTTGAGGTTGCTGAATTGGATGTAGCAACAATGATTTGTCACACTAACAGTAAAAGGAAAGGTTATTTGTTGGTTTTAAACGTTAGTAATTGCTACGAAGTACCATAATTTGTATGGAGCACATCTAGTTTTTATTGATGCCTGACTTTAGCAACCACTCCATATTTTGATCTATCTTTTTTTATAAGTTTGAGTTTATGTGACTTATTTTAGAAATTTGAGCTCACAAACTTTCTCTTATTTGTCTCTATATGGTGGAATTATGTCATTCTATAATCTCTGTTCGTTCAGTTAGTCGTTGTGAACCCTCTTCTAATCGCTCTCTTCATTGGTCATGTTGTATCAAGACATATTGGATGGAGTAAACAACAACATCAATTAGCCAAATTAAAAAGATATTATACAGAAAGCAGAGATAATCAATAAAAAATCTTGAGATCTTTTTATGAATAATTTATGTGGGTATTGTTGTGAGCCGTCGCAACGCAGGATCAACCGACTATTATATATATAACGCTCCACTAGTCATGAAAACAAACGCAAGCCTTCGACCAATTGACACACGGCTAGATCAAGCCTAGACCACATCCCGTGCGAAATTAAACCGACTGCCATGCATCGATCAACTAAATTAATAACGCAGTCAAATTCCTTTAGATCGATGATCATCCTGGCATCACAATTGACTAGTAGTTTCCATATATCCACATCCCCAGAAGGCCAGAACGCAGACGGCATGCATCCATATGCACATGACTACATGAGCACAGAATAAAGACCAGTACAGTGGCGTACGTGAATGCAAGCGCTCGCAGTCGCAGCCCTCCAAATGCAGCAAAGTAGCTGGATGTGCAGCGACTTGCAGAGACGACACAAAGACCAATGCAAGAGGGAAGGAACAAAGAAATGAAGACATGCGTCCATATAAATACTACTCAGACTTGGAGTACATGCATGAGCTAGCAGCTATGTAAGTACTTGTTTACTTAATCTGAGAAAATGAAGTACTTGTTTATTGGTGGTACATACTAGAATAATAACTTAATCTGAGAAGAGATTTAAATTAATGCAGCAATGCGAACCTATCAGTAATGTTGCTGTTGTTGTTGTTGAAGAAAGTAGGGTCGACGGTGGTGTTGACTGAGTTTTTGTTGCAGATGGGAACATCGTAGTAGCCGCCGTCCCCTTCACCAGCGCCTCTTCTTCTGAGAAGGACCATGTCTCCGGCATGGCCGCCATGGCCTGCAACAACATAAATGAAAAATATATTTTTAAGGCTAATTTGGAAGTCATAAAACCAAAGGATATTATTAGAGGGCAAGAGGAGGATTTTAGCCCTCCAATTCTCTCCGGTTTTGTGGCTCCTAAACTAGTCATTATAGTATATCTCTGAAGAGGCCTTGCCCCAAGTTCTATAAATCTAGTACTGTTAAAAAATAAAGTAGTTTCACTTTGGTCGGATTTCCAACGGTTTCCTTTCTAGAGTAATGGATCTAGTGTGTAACAGACTCTAGATCATCGACTGTGCGCAAGCCAATAATTCATCACTGTTTGCGACGACAAGGCCTTGAGTTGATGGACGACGACGACTTGGACCGTGGGCAGTACGTGTACCGGAACATTATGACGATCTAGGATTCTAGGCAATGTGTTTTGATCTTTTACCTGCTGCTGCTACACATGATCTGTCTGTACTACCCTTCACTGTTCTGTACATCTGCAGCAAATTAATAAGGAAAGACACGTGTTAAAGAAAATGTCATGTTCGAGCGGATAGACACACATGCTGGCAAAAGAGGAGATCGAGAAGCTAGCAGAGCTAGCTAGACATGCCTGCAGGTGGCTCTTGACGTGCGCTAGTGTAAGATCCTTCACGTTCATCAGTTCCAGTACTGACTTCGGTGTTGCTCCTGCAAGATCGATGCAGCAAAGAAAAAGGAAGAAAGTTTCAGAACCAACCAGTGCAAGAACATGCTCACGTACGCATGTGCGTGGAGGCAAAAATTCAGACAGAGTAAATAAACTCAGCTGCTTGATGCATAAATAAAACCATGTGATTGATTGTGTAATGTTGTATTTTATTTGGATTGCATGGAAGATATATAAATAAATCATAGTTAAGCATGAGACTTTAGCTTTTGTTGAGAGTTGAGACACACAGTGAAGCAGGAAGAAGAAAAAAATTGTAAGGTCTGAGTTGTTATATATGCTGTATAAAACTTCCCTTGAAATCCTTAAACATGTATAGACGATGATGTAGATAGGGGGAAAAAAAAGAAGTAAAATGCGTGATATGTAAGCTAATCAATTGGTGAGCCGCTCTCCCCTGAATTTTAACGTACTCTCGTGGCCGCCCAGGAGCTCGACGGCGTGCACGAAGTGCGCGTGCAGCGCGGTGGTCCACCTCATCCGCGGCGCCCTGGAGCTTCTCCTCCCGCCGCCGGCAGCGGTGCCCGACGAGCTCTTCTTGAACCCGTGGGCCGTCTGGCTCGGCTGGTGCAACTGCAGCCGGAGCCGCTGCGCGTGAAGGTTGTGCTCCTGCGCCGCCGCGGCAGCGTCGTCGTCGTCGTCCACCTTCTTTGTCGCCACGGCGGCGGCGGCGGCGTCGTCGTCGAGCTCCAGCCCCGGCCCCGGCCCCGGCCCCGGCCCCAGCCTCAGCCCCAGCAGCAGCCTCGGCTCCGGCAGCACCTCGACGCCGCCGGCCGGTGGCGGCGACGGAGGGCTTATGTGGAGTGAGAGATCAGGAACCGCCGCCGCCGTCGTCTGCACACCCACGACGCCGCCGGCCGTGCCGCTCATGGTAGCTGATCTCCAAGTCCCAACGGGTTTGCAGACGGTGAGCTGAGCTTCTTGGTGGTTCCAAAGTTAGAGGAAAGGATGGAAAGGAGAACCTGCAGCAGGAAGAGGTAGTAGTGGGCTGGGGTAGAGTTATTAGGTCATGAGTGGCGTATCATTTTTGTATGGGTGCTTGACTGCTTGTGTTCGAGCGTGTGAATGTGTGCGTGATGGAAGGGAGGAGAGGAGCGGAGGTGCTAGAGAGCTAGAAGGTAGAGGCTATAGAGAGAAAATGTTGCTGTCCTAGCTAGGAGTACTGTAATGGCAAGGGGGCCGGGTGGTGAATGAACTAGAGAATAGAGAATACGCATGGGTGATGGGATTGGCAGTGTCCCTGCCAGAGCTCCCAAATACATACTGGCCTAGGGGGAGAGAGGTGCATAGAGATAGAGAGAGAATTTAGCCAAAGATACCAGAGGAATAAATAATGCCTAGAGAGGGAGAGTGAAAGGGGGGACAAACAGGAATAGGATAGGGATCGATTCGCAAAGGGGGAGACAGAGAGCGGTTGAGACTGTGACGTGCTTGTAACGGATCTGACTGTGAGCACCAGGAAACTCACTGCAGTATTTGTTGGCCGTTTTCCATTGTGAATTGACCAAGCTAGGAGAAAGTACAGCAAAAGATAGCAATCATGCGGGGCGGGGAGAGTATATAGGGTCAAGTGGATCGTGCTAAGTGGGTCGGTATCCACTAAGAATGGTATTACCTGCTTTGGCATCGCATCAACACGTGTCAGTGCTGATACGACACGGGTCTAGTACCGTGTTTAGACCGCCACCCGTCACGATGGGATAACACGAGCATGTCACGATTAAGTGGTCAACATGGTTAGGTACGACTTAGACCAACGGGTGGTTTATAAACGTGATTGTGATGTGTGTATATGATTGTGAATTGTTATGATTTTAAACATAATAAATTAACTTAGAATGGTATAAATGTTTAAGTTTTAAAATTATATATATAACCTTAAAGATCTTCTATATTTTGTGAGCTCTTAAAATGAAATAGTTGGTGGACTGACATACACTGTTGTGTGTTAGTACCGGCACGACATGATTAGGCACTACACTGTCGTGATTGAGCCGGTAGCCAGGAACTAGTGCCGCACGGCATAATATAATACTACTACTAATAGTATTTAACAGCATAACAGTGATAGCGTCAGCGCCGTACCGTATGTTCTGTTCGGCCATCTATACGGAGGGTTAGGACTGGGCAAAAAATCTATACCCGTAACCCGAACCCGAAATATCTGAAACCCGAATTTTGTTCGGGAATTTCGGGTAGCAACTTGTAAAACTCGAATTTATTTCGGGTAATTCGGGTATCACAATCGGGTACCCGAAATATTCAAACTTTCATGTATCATGTACTCATATCATGCTTAATTATTAATTTATACATCTATAATTATGTGTAAGTGTGCATAACTTGTGATTGTAGATTGCTTGTGTTTTATATGTCCATGTATATCATTATTCAAACTATATTTTTATACTAATTTAATAGGATGTGTGTTTTTATGAAGCTAACACAATAGTTTGGGTAGTTCGGGAATACCCGAACCCGAAATTTCAGGTACCCGAATTTTCGGGTATTGTAAAACTCGTTGTAATTTCGGGTATCAATTCTTAAAACCCGAAATTTTAAATACCTGAATTACTCGGCCCAAATTTTCAGGTAACCCGAACGGCGAATGCCCACGCCTATGGAGGGTCACTTGTTTGGTAGTTGCAAGTGATCATCTTGGGTGTAAGAAAAATGGATCGATCATTAAGTTTAGATTTTGTTGTTTGATAAACAACCTGATTATTTAAAATAATGTCGTTGTTTGCTAGTGTATCACTTATTACTACGACAAGAGACATATTTCCAAATATTTGTGGCATATGTGCTTTTGCCTGTCCCGGTTCTCTACTCTCATCCACTCAGGCACGCACGTACGCACGTTCTTCACTTTTTGGACGAAGTGCAGGAAAACGATATCGTTCCCGCCTGTTCAGCAAAGCCCATTTCTTCGGGCCCAATCAGCGCAGAATCCGGTCCACGACGACTCTTCACCCCACCGTCTCCTCCTCCAACAAGTCAGGCTGCTAGTGCTACCTTTCAAAAAACCCCTACATCCTGCCATCCATCCGCGGTCCGCTGCCGCCGCCATCTCCTCCCACTCTCTTCCCCCCACTCCGACGAAACCCTATTCAGTATCCATCTCTCCATCCATGGCGTGGCGCGGCCCCGCCACCCGGGCCGTCCTCGCCGCCGTCCGCCGCCCGGCCGCGGCCGTGCGCCTCCACGCCCCGCGCCACCGCGTCCCGCCCGCTTTCGCCACCACCTCCTCTCCGCTCCCGTCCGCGCGGTAAGTTCAGTCCAACGCCCCCTACAGCTGTTCGGCTTGGTGGTGACTTGAGCCCGGTAGCTGGGACCGGCGTGTCGTTTCCGCAGGCCTCTGGCGGCGTTGATGGGGTCCCCGGTGACGGTGGCCGCGGTGATGGCGCGCCTCACGGCGCATCCCGGCGCCAGCGCGCGCGCGTGCTGCGAGCTTTCCCAGGGTACGGTCCTTCCTCGCGCTTGCCATCTAAATGAAGTCGTGCTGCTGCATCTAATGCCATCTGTTTTTTTGGGGGCTTTATTGGGGAGGTTGAATGCACTAGAGCTTGGCAAAAAAATTGCTAGTGGGATTAGCTAGCTTATAAATAACTAGCTAACTATTAGCTATTTTGCTCAATTATTAGCTAGCTTGTTTGGATGTCTTTAGCTAATTTTAGCATCTAACTATTAGCTCTAGTGCATTCAAACACCCTCTTATGTGAATCCAGTTCTACCGTTGATTGCATGTTTGGATGCGTAATTCAATTATTAGCTATATAATGCTGATTCGTGCTTGTTTGCATCGAAGGCCATTAAGTGAATCCAGTTGTACCATTGATTGCATGTTTATTTAGGCACTAGGATCATGAAACCAGTAAACTCTTACCTACCACTGCCAAATTTCAAGCAATGCAGGGGCGCACTAGGGGCTATATGTTACGCATGCCTTATTTTCTACTCTTAACGAAGTTGAGTGGAGCTGATTTAAGGAGATTAAATTTGAGATTTTATAGGGAGTGGGAATGATGGTTGATGCTGGAGGCTGCCCAACTTGATGGGGACCTTCCGTCCTAGAATGATGATGTAGGTCCCCCCCCCCCTCCCCCCAAATATTGAATTACACAAGTATATTTGGTAAGCTGTGAGCTTGGAATTGTTTCGGAAAAAGAAAGTGAACTCGCGAATATGCCTAAGTATCTGGCCTTCGCTATTAGCAGTAGCACGCTAGTGCTTGTATGCATTGCTTGTGCTTTTTATTCATCACAAGCCTCTGCGTGCTGTGTTCTTACTTCTTATCACCATTTCTGGGGCATGGAAAGTGTATAATGCTGTATTTTAACAATAATCAGTTTTTTAGTGATATATTCTCTTTAGCTAAGTTTGTTATTTTGTACAACTGTTCATATACACTACCTAGAGAAACGTTTTTACACAACATTGAAACTTCAGTTGATTGTGGGTACGATTGGGATTTGTTAGGAAACGGAAAAGATGGGTGATGCAAGAGGCCATCGTAGAGCCTGCCAAAGGTACTGGGTTGGAGCATGTACTCCTTTTGGTAATACTGATTTTTTTTTTCTCATTCATCCTAAACCAAAAATCAGCAGAACTGGGCCTATTAGTAATTCTATTTCAAATATTTAGCAGTTTTTAATGTCAGAGAAAAATCCTGCAGTACCAACCCCATATAATAGACATGGCCTATAGCTATAGGGGTGGATTTAGGATCCGATCATGCCTGGCCTAGGCCAGCTTATTAAATCTACTGTTCTTCCAATATAATTTAGTCTAAAGACAATAAATATAAATAGAAGCATATGGATTAAGCCCCTGTCCATGGACCAGGTGGACCGGGGCTTGATCCGCCCCTGATGGCCTATGATTCTTATTTTGTGTTTACTATCGGTTTTTTTGTTTGCAATCATTTTTTCCAGCTAGAGAATGGTCTTTCCTCCCCCACCCCTTTATTTTCTTCATATCGTTATAGTGCAAGAAAAGTGTTAACGTATATGTACAGATAGATCATAACGGCCACCATCGCACGACACAATCTTCAGCTCTGTTTCCAAGTCGTCCGACTAATCGTGATTAGCCGCGATTAGTCGGGCTGGTCTGTTTAGGGTGCTCGATTAGCACATCCGACCCGATCAAAGCACCTAATTGTCTTGGTCATCCGACTAGTCGACGATTAGGGGCACTCATCCATCCTCTTCCATTATCAGAGCATTTGATGAGGTTGAACTGAAGTCTTGCTAAATCGCCGCACTTCGCGCGCACGGGACCAAGTCCCTTTGTTGCACATCGATAGGATCTGTACCTATATATACTGATGATAATGAATGTATGTGTGTGGTTGCTCGCCCAGTCTCTCGTCTTCTACATAGTATCGAGCAGTTGAATTTCTTCCACGATCTCACGCTTCTGCATCCATGAATCACAACCTCGTTTTTTCTCCAGTCACTGCCCCTCCTTTCTCTCGTCCAGCGCAACATCTGCTGCCCACCCTCCACCCTCGAGTTCCACCATTGACGCCATCCTGACCATAAACATACGCTCGCATGTCCCTGTTACTTTTGAGCTCAACGAACCCAACTATGCTGACTGGTGCATGTTCTTCGAGTCCGCCGTCGGCAAGTTTGGCATCGATCGTCACATCTCTTCCTCCACCCCGGTCATTGACCATGACACCGCTTGGTACAAGGTTGATCAATGTCTCGTGAATTGGATCTACACACCACATGCTCCCAGGATGTTCTTCACATCGTTCGTCAGCGGAAGACAGATGCCTAGGCCCTCTGGGCTGCCATCGCCAACCTGTACCACAACAATGGGCTACGAGCCGTATTCTACGAGACCGAGTTCCACAACTTGTACCAAGGCGACATGTCCATCTTCGACTATTGCGCCAAGCTCAATACCTTGGTTGACAGTCTGCGCGACATCGGCCAATTGGTCTCCAAGCCGAGCCAAGTCCTAAACACGCTGCGCAGCCTCAATATGCAGTACATGCATGCCATTTCGGCGATCACATCCCGACAACCTCCTCACACCTTCCTCTCTGCCCGCTCCTATCTTCTGATGGAAGAGCTCTTTGACAAGTAGCGAGCCACGACGACCGATTTTTTTACATTTTAGCCCTTTTGTAGGAAAAAAATCACGTTTAGACCCTAAAAAATTTTAATAGCAATTTTGGACCCTTTGCTCGGCGCCATAGGCTATGGCGCCGAGGTAACACAGCTCGGTGCCATAGCCTATGGCGCCGAGGTACGTGCTACGCTGGCACACATGAACGTCGTGGCACTGAGCTCGGCGCCACAGATCTTGGCGCCGAGCTCGGTTATGTTTTAACAGTTTTGTTGGAAAGCTGTAAACATAAGGCTTATCTAGCCCAGTTGGTAGAGCACAAGGCTTTTCACCTTGTGGTCCTGGGTTCAAGCCCCATAGTTTGCATTTCAATATTTTTGTCTTTATCATTGATTTGTTTTTTTGTTTATGTCGCTGATGTGTCCATACAAATTTATTTTTGGGTACCATGATCCTCGTTTTTTTGGGTAAATTAAAACGCGAGCAGTATAAGCATGACACTTTAACCTCTCGATTTACATGGTCAGGGTACAAAATAAAAATACTGTTGCGACCTGGCCTCGTTGTAATAAAGTATGTATATAGCTGTAACCTTTGACTTGCAAGTGAATTCAGTACTAGTCTCGAGTCTCGACTGTGCACTCCGGCCCGAGTCCATTTTCATCCATTGACCATTGTACGTACGTAACACAAGCTAGCTAGCTATATGTATACGTGTCAGGCGGAAAATACATCAGAGTATCGGTGGACTAATTAACAAGTACGCGATCCGGTTGTTGGTTCCTATACTATAGTAAAAGCGGCGAGTGAAGGACCCAGCCGGCTCAGTGGAGCACACTGCACACGACCATGGTGGCTACACGCTCCATTGCCGGCCACCATCGTGACATCGTACACACGAATCTTAAAGCCTCTCTCTGCTTGACGACATTGTCTTTAATCTACGTATCAAGACACAGGTGTCCTTGCTCTATCGGACTTAAAGGACACCAAAATGGGACAATATACGGGAAAAGGTATTTACTTGGAAGAAAAAAGGAAAAATACTAGCTATGCTTGCTGCGAATCGAGAGGTTTAAGTGTCATGCTTATACTGCTCGCATTTTAATTTACCCAAAAAAAACGAGGATCATGGTACCCAAAAATAAATTTGTATGGACACATCAGCGACATAAACAAAAAAACAAATCAATGATAAAGACAAAAATATTGAAATGCAAACTATGGGGCTTGAACCCAGGACCACAAGGTGAAAAGCATTGTGCTCTACCAACTAGGCTAGACAAGCCTTATGCTTACAGCTTTCCAACAAAACTGTTAAAACACAACCGAGCTCGGCGCCGAGCTCGGTGCCACGGCGTCCAGGTGTGCCAGCGTAGCACGTACCTCGGCGCCATAGGCTATGGCGCCGAGCTGTGTTACCTCGGCGCCATAGCCTATGGCGCCGAGCAAAGGGTCCAAATTGCTATTAAATTTTTTTAGGGTCTAAACGTGATTTTTTTTCCTACAAAAGGGCTAAAATGTAAAAAATTCGGCCACGACGATCGCCAAGCACGACCTGTTCGCGGGGAAAACCTCTTCATCCCCACAGGTCGTCGCCAACTGCACCAACCCGTCTACTCGCGGCGGTCACCATTCGTCGCCGACGTGGTCACGTGTATGGATCTATGGCGCCGTTCAATTCCGGGGGGTGTCGCATCTGGCGTGCCACCACCATTTGCAGCCGGCGCGACCTCGCGCCCCAACTATAATCCTTGGACCGACGTGGTGCAAGCATGGTTGATGTCGTTCCGCGTGCTAACGTCTGGTGTTCTCTATCCACGCCCTGGCCTACCACAGAAGCAGGCATTCTACTTTGGATCGAGTGCCGACCTTCAATCTGTACCGTCTCCCACAATTGGTCCCGGACAGTACTCCTTCGACACTCAGGCTCTGATGGCGGCTCTGAACAACTCGTTGCAGCACACCCACTACCCACTTCTGATTGGTTCCTCGACTCCGGCGCCTCGTCACACGTCTCTGGAAACACAATCTCTCCAACATGTTCAACCTCATCCATTTTCTTCCACTATCACCGCCGGCAATGGAACTCGTCTACCTGTTACTCACACTGCTCTATCTTCTATTCCCACCAAACTTCATAATCTTTCCCTACGCAACATTTTAATCTCCCTTGATTTGGTTGAAAACTTGATATCTGATCGCCAACTGACTTGCGATAATCTCGTCTCTGTGGAATTTGATCCATTCGATTTTTTCCATTATGGATCTACACACCAAGACGAAGATTCTGCGCTGTGACAACCATGGCGATCTCTACCCTCTGAAGCTACAACCATCCACCACACTTCATGTTGTCTCTACTCCGATCGATGTTGGGACATCCCGGCCGTGACTGTCTTCTTCAAACTTTACGTGCCTTCGAGTTCAATTTTACTTGTAATTATACAGATCATCATACTTGTCAAGCATGTCACCTTCGCAAACATGTTCATCTACATTTACATCTTCTATGTATGTTAGTTTTTTCCCTTTCAATTGATACATGCTGATGTGTGGTCTTCTATTTTGAGCAACTCTGGCTTGTAATACTATCTTGTCCTTATCGACGATTACACTCATTATACGTGGACGTTCCCGTTGCGTAGCAAGGGTGAGGTTTTCTCTCACATTCGTAGTTTTCATTCATATGTTCAAACCAAACATCGCCTGCCGATCCTTGCCCTCCAAACAGACAATGGCAAGGAGTTTGATAATTTTGCCCTTCGCACATTCTTCAACGCTCATGGCATTTAGTTACGCCTTTCTTGCCCATACAATTCATCTCAAAACGGGAAAAGCCTAACGTATCATCCACACACTCAATGACTCCATCCGGACCATGCTCCATTTCTCCTGCACTCTCATGCTCCAACATCTTTCTGGGCGAAACTCTTCAAACTGCAACTTATTTAATCAACCGATGTCCATGTCGAGCTACCAGTCCTCTCACACCCTTCGAACTGCTCCTTGGCATGCCCCCCACTTATGCCAATCTTCGTGTTTTCGGGTGTCTCTGCTTTCCAAATCTGATAGCGACAAAGGCAAACAAGCTCTGCTCCCGATCTGCTCCATGCGCCTTCTTGGGCTATCATGCTGACCATAAGGGCTATAGATGCTTCGATCACCACACACGCAATGTGATTACCTCGCGACATGTTGTCTTCAACGAACACCAATTTTCATTTGTCGGACTTCCTTCGTCTCCTCAGTGTGCACCTCAGCTTCTGTCTACCTCGTTGCCAGGCGCACCTCTAGCCACCTAAAACGACTCCGGGAACAATGACCCACCGCACCGTCGTTCAATGCCATCGGCCGACGAGCCTTGCCTCACCGTCCATCATCTCCAACACTCCCCAACGTGCCTTCGCCACACCCTTTTGTTCTCACAGATGCCATTGATTCCACACAGCATCAACTTTCGCCCTCCCGGTCGGCGTAGCTAGTCGCCACTGGTACATCTGTGCCCCCATCGTTCACATCGGCCACACCGTTGGTGTCTGCAACTTCCTGGTCGCCACCGCACCCCAGTACTCTGGCGCTGACGGCTCCCGCTCCCCACCCCATGGTGACCCGGTCTAAAGCGGGCATCTTTCGTCCCAACCCCAAATATGCCATGACAACGCAAGCCAACAACAATGTTTTCAAGTCGTCCAAGTCCAAGTCGGTTTGGAAAAAATGTGATTAATCACCAAGTCATCCGGGTAATTGTGATTAATCGCCCAAGTCGGTTACCCAGAACGACCAGCAAGTCGTCCAACATCAAAACGTTGGCCGACAGTGTCTCCCTTTCCCCAATTCCAAAATCCGTTCGCTCCGCCTTGGCCGATGCGAACTGGAAATGTGCAATGTAGGCAGAGTTCGATGCCCTCTTGGCTAATCGCACTTGGAAGCTGGTTTCCCGGCCACCGCACCCCAACATCGTGTTCGGGAAATGGGTGTTCAAGCACAAATTTTGCCCGGATGGCAGCTTCAACAAAACAAGACACGATGGGTCGTCCGTGGTTTCACACAACGGTCGGATGTCGACTTCAGCGAGACGTTTGCCCTTGTCATCAAGCCTGGCACAATTCAGACGGTGCTCACCATAGCAGCCAACATGCACTGGCTCGTTCGACAACTTGATGTCTCCAATGCTTTTCTTCACTGTCACTTGCAGGAACAGGTGTTCAGTCACCAGTCGGCCGGGTTTGTTGATGTCGCCATGCCGGACGCAGTATGTGCTATGTCCAAGTCCCTTTACGGACTCAAACAAGCACCTCACGCTTGGTTTCATAGATTCGCGCAATTCGTTGTCTCCATTGGATTTCGGCCGACGCGCTCTGACTCCTCGTTGTTTGTCTACAAGCGAGGACCTCATTTGGCATACTTATTACTCTACGTCGACGACATGATTCTTACTGCCTCCTCTGTGACTATACTCTGCCACACCGTCGACCAGCTCAAGTCCGAATTCGTTGTCAAGGATATGGGCGAGCTCTGCTTTTTTTTTCAGGATGGAGATTCGACGGTCTACCACCAAATTTTTCTTCTCTCAGGATAAATATGCTGATGGCATCTTGGACCGTGTGGGGACACACAACTGCAAGCCATCCCTCACGCCCATTGACACCGCTGGCAAGTTATCTTGCTCCCAAGGTGCTCAGGTGGCTGATCCCTCAACGTTTTGGAGTCTTGCCGGCGCACTTCAATATTTGACTTTAACACGGTCGGATATTTCGTACGCCGTTTAGCAAGCATGCTTGCACATGCATGATACCCGCGATTGTCACCTTGCTCTCCTGAAAAGGATCTTGCGCTACCTTCGGGGGACGACATCTCTCGGCCTACATCTTCGGGCATCCTCGACAACCTCCATCACCGCCTACACGGACGCCGACTGGGCCGGCTGCCCGGATACTCGCCGTTCCACTTCCAGGTACCGCGTCTTCTTCGGCAAATCGCTGGTTTCGTGGTCGAGCAAGCGGTAGGCCACAACGTCTCGGCGGTTTACATGTCCAGCAACCCCGTACATCACAGGCGAACCAAACACATCGAGCTGGATATCCATTTTGTTCGAAACACGTCGCTCTCGGTGATTTTCGCGTTCTCCACATCCCGAGTGGGCACCAGTTTGCCGATGTGATGACCAAAGGCCTGCCTTCGTCGACGTTCTGCAACTTTTGGTCTAGTCTTTGCGTCGGGACTCCTCCGGCCAAGACTACGGGGGGGTGTTAACGGATATGTACAGATAAATAGATCATAACGGCCACCACCGCACGACACAGTCTTCAGCTGCTAAATCGCCGCACTTCACACGCACCGCACCAAGTCCCTCTGTTGCACACAGTAGGATCTGTGCCTATATATACTGATGATAATGAATGTATGTGTGTGGTTACTTGCCCAGTCTCTCGTCTTCTACAAAGAGGAATACAAACCACTAGCCCATAGGAATCAGTTCAAACATTGCATGGTAAGGAAAAAAACAAATGCACTGCACCATGCATCATATAGCTACTACCAAGTCAGGGCCTAAGTTTTTGGCCCTGCTTGGTGCGGCTTTGAGGTTCTCCGCCTCCTTGGCTCTGGCGCCCAAGTCACTCTGCATACTGTTTGTTACTGTAGCATACTGTGGCGGTGTAAAAAACAGCTTCGGCTCTGCCACAACCACAAATGAACTAAGAAGAGAGCTGGAAGAGTTGCGAATTTGGGGTTCCTCGGCACCGGAGCAAGGAGCTCCTCCAATCAAGCCCTTTGTATCCAGGATTCCAGGCAGCAGCTTCCAGAGCCTGCAGCTTGCAACAGGGTCCTATTCCTACTCCACTGATCTCACCCCACCAAACTACACTAGTGACAGCTCCATAAAAAAATGCAATTGTTCTTGTACTTCTATAGCTCTCAATCAGTAACAATAATGGGTATCTAGTGCTTTCTGTGGTTTCTTGTTTACACTTTTGATCAGTTGGCAGTTGGCACCACCAGTCCAAATGTTCTCTATGACTGTCGCATAACACTTACTAACAATTCCAGTTCTCATAGTTTCAACTGTTCTTGAATTCATTTTCTAACTTGCTGTCTATTTGGGGTTAGTACTGATTTTGACAGTGCGGTACTTTTTTTTGTTGGGCCATCAATCATGTTATCTCCATTTCTTATCTTTTGCCCTGATCAATGCGTCTCTTTTTGCCCCTTGGTGTTTCTTTTTTTAATATTTGGGTCAGGAAGTTTTTCTCTTCAGATTTGTCCGATCGTTGTTCTTGATGTCTCATTGCAGTGAGCTTTAAATTTCCTAAGCCTTCGCTTACCATATGCTGCTGCTTTTTTGCAGGTACTTGAATCTGTTGTGTAGACCCCATCCTTTCGAAAGGATAAATGATGTGTCTTTTGGGGGAAAAAAAGGCTATCATGGCATTTCTTCCACAGCAAAGTTCGAAGAAATTACCCAACAATAGCTAGTTTCCTCGTTAGGATTTCGAGAAGACTTCATAATTTTAACGTTACATGGCATGGTTTTGGTGTGTAAAACAGCTATTGACGAATAATTTTAATGTTGGTTTCACATGAGTTAAATGATGTTTGCACAAGATGTTGACATTTTTGAATGAAATCATTGGCGACTTAATCTGTGTTGTAATGCTCCTTAGAGATGCACCTACCGTCTCATGTCTCTTTCATGCCAAAAGTTTATTTGTGCATGAGTTGTAGATGATGTCACCATTTACCCCGTAGATAGGTTCATAGCAAGGGTAGAAGCGCTCACTTGTTCAGTCAGAGGCACACATACGTACGTGGGTACATATTGCACGGCACTTGCAACATGGCACATGCATGAGCTTAGGCCACCAGCGCAAGCCGTCCATCAGCCTTCCTGAGGACATGGACAAGCATCGTCGTCCTCGTGGCGCCTTTGATGAGCTCGAAGACGCAGACGTGGTCCTTGCGCAGCCTTTTGTCGCGGACGAACTTGACCCAGCGGCGGCAGTTGAAGCCTCTGGTGTGGCTCGCGCCTTAGGATTAAGTACCTGACGCACCACCTCTCTTCCCTGTTTGGCCTCAGTAGCAGGACCTCATGCGATCTCCCCTCAAGGTGCTCCGCCGCAAATCCATGGTGGACGATCTGCATCGCAAAAAAAGAGAAACAAATGCGTGGAAATTCATTTCAAAAAAAAAAAAAAGAAAAGAAACAGATGCGTGGAAATCTGTATGCAGCTTCAGACCAGCACAGAAAAAGAACAATCTACGCATGTCCTTTAGTCGAGACTAACAACTGAAACATGTGAAACTGACTGACTGACCGACCAGCATGCTGTTCTTGTGCCCAACGTGGGTCTTCATGAGGACAGTCACGAACGCCGGATTGCCTGGCTGAACCGACACCAGACTCCGCATCTGATCCCGTTCACCACCAGTCAGGAGGTTGCCGGAAGACCTCGAGTAGTAGTAGCAGCAGTAGCTGGAACCAGCGGCGATCCTGTCTCCGTCGCCGCCCTGGCCCTGCTCTTCTTCTTCTTCTCCATCGCTCGCCGGCTCCTGCTTCACACGGCAACTGCTGTCGCTCGGAGTTGGAGGTTCCGGCTCTTCCCCTGTCAAAAGCGTACAATTACCACAACGTAATCTTTACACGAGATTTAATAGCAGAAACAAAATTTTGCACTCTGCTCTACTTGGTTTATCAGTCTCGCCACCCTCCTGCTTCGAAGTAGATGCTCCGTGCGTGGACGCCGCCGCAGCGAGGCGCAGCTGCGCTCCCAGGCCTTCCGGTTCCGGACCACGGAACACGCGGCGGCGTGCAGCCTGTCGACGCCCTCCGCCACTGAAACGCCCGTGCACCTTGTTGGCGGCGAAGAAACAGGGCGCCTTCTCGCAGCCGCTGGAGTCCAGGACCAGGACGTCGAAGGAGCAGCCGCTGCCGCCGCCGCCGCCGCGAGTGAAGACCACGAGGTCGTCCTCCTGTAGCTCGTGCGCTCTGGCGAAGTCGCCCCATCCTGACCCGAGGAGCAGCTCGTCGGCGTCGGCGTTCCTTGCGACGTGGACGAGCCACGTCGCGCCGCTCGGCGATTTCAGGCTCAGCGTTTAGGTGAGCTTAGGGTAAAACGGACGAAAAAAATTCCGTCTCTACCCGTAAAGTTTTCTACGTTTAATCTGATCGTTTCCGTATTTACGAAAAAATATAAAAACGGGAGAGAGCTTATTCCATCCGTTTTTGCGGGATCCCGTTTTTTTTCAGATTGAACCCGTATTTATTCCGTATTTAACAAATATGGGACGAGTCTAATATGAATTGGTATATAAACTAAATCCTCGTGTATTTAGGTGACAAATTATAGCACAATTGGTCATTGTAACCACCGGCTCTTTTCAAATGACAAGTAATATAAAGTCTTAAACAACATCAGATGTAGCTAAATATACACATTTAGCAACCAAACAACAATAGAATGTTGTCTCTATATATCTATTTGTTTTATGTTATTGTTCTGCTAATCAATTACTAGTCAAACATCAATAACATTTCTATTTATATTAAATTATGAGTTTCCGTTAGTATTTCCGTTTCTGATCGTTTTCGCAATTCCGTTTATACCGCTCCCGTTTTCGTTACCGACTATTCCGACCCGATCCCGTTTCTGATGATATAATGCGGATACCGGGATACGGAAATGGGAGAGGGGTTTTTCTATCCGTTTCCGTCCGTTTTCATCCCTACGTGAGCTGCCTGTTTGGATCGCTCATGAACTTCTCCGGTATGCTCTAATAAGATAAAAATTTGCCTTTAGGATAATGGCGCAGATGATTTTTTTTATCTTGTGTCTGATACAAATTTATAATATTATCCAGATCATACCATTAGATTTGTTATCGGAATGTAGGATATAGCTATTTTGTGCCATGAGTGTGAAGTGTTGATGTTTCTTGTACAAATTAAACTGCACTCTTTCGTTAATGCCAATTTATTCAATGTGCCCTATTGTATTGACAGTGCTATAAGAAACAGCTGTTAGAATCTCTTGTGCTTAGGATCGTTTCCTAAGTCTCTAGAATACCAATCCATGTCTAAAATATCTTGATGATGAGTAGATCTATTCTACTGAGGGTACATATATACATACCGTCGTTGTTGTTCCTAGCCATCATTGTTGCGGCGTCTTGCAGCGAAGACCCACCTCCTCCTCCTTCTCGATCTCCCTGCGGGTGTCGAGGAGATTGGTTCCCATCGTTGATCGGCGGTGGATCAGCTCCTCCAATGTTGCCTGCAGGGGAACCTCAGATCCCGATGGAATAACATGGATCTGAGACATAGTTGCAGTGATTCCCGTCACTCCAAGCGCCTAGGGATCGGTTCCTCTCAAAATGTCGATTAGGGTTTGTGGTCGAGCGATTAGCGTTGGCTAAACCCGTCGGCCCTCTTAATCTATTTATATGGCGTCGTGTGACTGGGGGCTGCAACCAACGGTTAGGATAGCCCCCCTATCAGGGGCGCGGTTATACGGTTAGGATTAACCCTACCCCGGTTACTGTTAACCGGCTAGTGTAGAGGACATATCCTAACAATCTCCCCTTTGTTCTCTACATACCACACACTAAAACTTTTATTAATTCCATCCTTTAATAAGTTTACACATAGAGACCAATGCGTGACAATAATCTATTAAGTATCACCGCACTCATTGACTACAACATGCTCCCCTGCTTCAAGCCCCTATGATTCAGGATCATAGGTACTCCCTTAATCCCATGCCGGCTGCGTGCTTACTAAACACGCTGGGTGGAAGACCTTTTGTGAGCGGATCCATAAGCATCTGATGGGTTCTTATATGCTCAACTTGAATGGTGTGATCCAGAATCTTCTCCTTAGCAATATAACACTTAATGTCAATATACTTGGCAGAGCCACTTGACTTATTGTTATGGGAGAAAAATACCGCTGGCTCATTGTCGCAGTAAATTCTCAGTGGTCGCTCTATGCTATCAACCACTCTTAATCCGGGTACGAATTTCTTTATCCATATCGCCTGTCCAGTTGCCTCATACGTAGCTACAAACTCAGCGTGCATTGTCGATGATTATCTCGCTGTCTGTTTGCAGCTCTTCCAAGAAATAGCTCCCCTAGAGAGCATAAAGACATACCCTGAAGTGGACTTCAATGTATCTCTACACCCTCCCCAGTCGACATCTGCATAGCCAACTATTTGTAGGGAATTAGATCTTCTATACGTAAGCATGAGACCTTTAGTACCTTGAAGGTACCTTAGAGCCTTCTTGACTGCTTTCTAGTGTTCTATGCATGGATTCTTCTGATATCGTCCAAGCATCCCGGTAGTAAAAGCTAAGTCAGGGCGAGTACATACTCGAGCATACATAATGCTTCCGATAGCTGAAGCATATGGTACTAACTTCATCTTGTTTTTCTCATACTGATTCTTGGGACACTGATATTCCCTAAACTTATCACCCTTGACTATTGGACCAGGCGAGGCATTACACTTGTGCATATTATACCTATTTAGTATATTTTCTATATATGACTTCTGTGAGAGTCCTAATACTCCCTTTTGTCTGTCTCTGTGAATTTCTATTCCAAGAACATAAGAGGCTTCTCCCATATCTTTCATATCAAAATTCGAGGAAAGAAACCCTTTTGTTTCTGCTAGTAGATCCTTATCACTACTAGCTAAGAGTATGTCATCGACATACAAAACAAGGAAGATATACTTTCCTTTCCTAAATATTGCATAAATGCAATTGTCTTCCTTATTTTTCTCGAAACCAAACTTTCTTATAGTCTGATAAACTTGATGTACCACTGCCTAGAGGCCTGTTTTAATCTATAAATGGATCTCCTCAAGTGACATCCCATGTGTTCTTTACCGCTCACAACAAAACCCTTTGGTTGTGCCATGAACACGTTTTCTTCTAACTCTCCATTTAGGAATGCTGTCTTTACATCCATCTGATGGAGCTCTAGATCAAAATGAGCAACTAGTGCCATGATGATCCTGAATGAATCTTTTGTTGAGACAGGTGAGGTTTCATGGTAGTCAATGCCTTCTCTCTGTGTGAACCCTTTGGCCACAAGTCTAGCCTTGTATCTTTCTATGTTTGTAACACCCCGGGATCCACAAACACTCAGGAATGCTACTAAACTACAGATCTGGCATCCATATATAAAATTTCGACAGCATTTCCTTTGAAAGATTGCATAAACGAGGGGCAACAGTGTATAAACATATATCATGACAAAAAACATACTAAGCATTATTAATCTGCTAGCAAAGGAAAGTTAAACATAACGACATGAACTGAATTAACCAGTACATACGACTAAAAAAACAAACATCATTTGACATCGAGTTTCTAATTAAATCATGGCTGCAACTGGGCAGCGTTATTATAATAGTGAAGGTGGACGTGCTGCTACTTCCCTCATTCCCAACATGAATCAAGTACCTGCATTGAGTAATGCAAGAGTGAGATGATACATCTCAGCAAGCAAATTGTTTTGATGAGATATTTAAACCACAAATTGAATTAAACAACCTTTTAAAGGAATCACAATTGAGATCAGAAATACTTGTAGATATAGAACCCAATAGTCCCAATATAACCAATACCATCTCATTTCCTCGAACAACCACAATAGGTTGTATAACCATTCCCTGCGTCAACAATACCTGCAGATATCACTTCAATGTATGCATAGGAATGCAATGTGTAGGTCCTCTGCCCTCATACCTCTAAGAGTATAAAACTACATCATCTGCTAATATCACTTCAATGAATGCATATGAATGCAATGCATATGTCCTCTGCCTTCATACCTCTAAGGGTATGAAGTCGCATCGTACCCCTCCTCGGGCAACGTACGATACTATGTTGTACCGATACGGTTGGATCATAGGTCCCGACCAAACTTCAGATGCAAATGAATCATGTAACGCATATGGCATGCTACATTTATCAATATACTTCACTTCCTTCAGATACAAAACAAACCTCAAATAATACTTCATCTGCCTTCAGATACAATACAAACCTCAAATAATACTTTATCTGCATTCAGGGGTGTAAATTAATCTCATGGGTCATACTCGAACCATAATCATCATCAATATATGATTGAGCATCAGTATAATACAAGCAAGTAAAGCATCACCATAAAGTTCAATTATGAAAGAATTCCATAATTCTGAATATTAGAGTGTAGGCGATAAAACACAACAAGTCAAAACGGTAGCAACCACCGCTACATTCACCTGCCTTCATCGAAGAAGAAAAATGTACTAGGCATGATCCGGAGTGTAGCCACCTGCAATTCTTAGAGAGGAACGACGATGATGGGCGACGGTATGCCCTCATCTCCCCTCTCTTCTCTCCCTTTTTCTTCCTCTCTTCTCTTGGGGCAAGGCACAAAAGGGTGATGACTGCTAGGGGTGAGAGGACGTGGATTCTAGGGTTAGGGAGGTATAAATAGAAGAAAACTTCCACAATCCTAATATCCAATGGCTCAGATCAACCGGCACTCGAAAAGACTCCTCCGGACTCCAAACAAGGCAAACTAGTGATTGATCGAAATCATCTTGATGAGATCTATACATCTACGGCCTCCGATCATCCATAGGACACACCATATTTGAATTATAAATATGGTTTAATTTTTAGGGCGTTACATTGTACCCCCCTTAAAAAGAATTTGTCCTCGAATTTGACCACTCCAAGCAAAACATCCAAGGTACCCCAAATAGCACACCATTCAAAACATGGGTCCATTATTGGTATTAATCTACACAAGAACTTCTACCTCGGACTAATGGTCTAAGGAAGCTACACAACCTGACAACAAGCATGAAACAACCTGCAATGAAGCTCAAAGCAAGTCATAGATGCAATCAACACTACGATTTCAGAACATCGAATTTGGATGCAACCATACATCAACATCAATGTCTTAAAACGACACTCTTTTATGAAGGGGTAATATGCACTAAGCACAACCCTTACCAACTTCAACAATTTATTTTAATTCAATGGTGAAACATCCACACCAGATGAACGTATAAGAAGATCAAACACCCCACCTCACAACACCACAAAACAAGTAGTTCTATTGAAACAAAACTCCTAATCTTCCTAAACCCCGTTCTTGCCATCATGAAAAGATAATCATGTAATCTAACATTCTTTGCACCCCACAAAAGGGAGAAAGTCTACAAAACTAATGGAGCAATAAAGCCAACAAGAAGCCTATAACATTCTGCGCGGCACATTTCATCGAAGAAATGCCAAAAACTCCACAAAGAGCATTGACAGCACAACAACAACACAATACTTGCTTAACCAATGTCGCTATACTTCATCCAACAACTCAACTACGAAAAATATCCAAACTAGTAAGGTTAACCTACACATAATATAAGTCTTCATCTACTGTAGTTCAGAAACATACATTTCATTCTATCATACGATGCACTCAAAGTACCAGACATACGAGGTCAATAATAACCCTGTTATCCTTCACACATTTGACAAACATCTCAAGTTGATGTAAAAACCACATCATTTAGGAATAAGTGACTAATCACACACAACCAACTCTAGGCTAGGCAATGACTTCATTCAAACCAATAGATAGGTGGTCCAACAATGGCTCCACCAGCATGCATCGGGGAGAGAACCATCTGATCCTCAACGTATTAATACATAATCAATGGATCGAGAAAAACAAAGATTTATTCTACAACTAGCATGACTAACATGCAACCACTTTAAACCACCTCTAGGCTTTGTGGCTACTAAAACACACAATAGAAGAGAGACATGTAAGCCATTCTGGCTATGTAAAGACTTCCCCAAAATTCATATAAAAGTACTAATATTCATTTCTTTCAGAACTGGTTTCTCGACATAAACAATCATTCTTTGCAAAGATAGTTGGAACTATCCACCAACCGCTCAACAACTTAAATTCAAATTGATGGTTACCTTGTAACCCAAAACACGCAATTCACATTCCTCTTAGGAACATCCTCAATCGAGTATATATAACAATATTATTGCAATAAAACTCAACCATGAAAAACATGATGAAAACAACATAGGCATACTTGTATATCACAAGCATAATAACAACTTCAATCTCACCAAAGACCAGCGATATCAATCGCATTAATAAAATAATATAAAGATTTAGAGATAAATCATATTAGGCATTAAGACATAAACAACTTACCACATCACCGTAAAGGAATAGGGAGGGTGAAATTATTGTCATCTGCACTTCAAAGACACTAATATATATCAAAGATATTTGAACCCATACCCTTCCTATATGTGTAAGTGTGTCAAATTTATCTTCAAATTGCCAAGAATCTAAAGCCTATGCTTTGATACCAACTGTAACACCTCAGGGTCCACAAACACCCCGGAATGCTACTAAACTACACATCTGACATCCGTATATAAATTTCGGCAGTATCTCCTTTGAAAGATTGCATAAACGAGGGGCAACAGTGTATAAACATATATCATGACAAAAAACATACTAAGCATTATTAATCTGCTAGCAAAGGAACGTTAAACATAACGACATGAACTGAATTAACCAGTACACACGACTAGAAAAAACAAACATCATTTGACATCGAGTTTCTAATTAAATCATGGCTGCAACTGGGCAATGTTATTATAATAGTGAAGGTGGACGTGCTGCTACTTCCCTCATTCCCAACATGAATCAAGTACCTCCATTGAGTAATGCAAGTGAGATGATACATCTCAGCAAGCAAATTGTTTTGATGAGATATTTAAACCACAAATTGAATTAAACAACATTTAAAGGAATCACAATTGAGATCAGAAATACTTGTAGATATAGAACTCAATAGTCCCAATATAACCAATACCATCTCATTTCCTCGAACAACCATAATAGGTTGTATAACCATTCCCTGCGTCAACAATACCTACAGATATCACTTCAATGTATGCATAGGAATGCAATGTGTAGGTCCTCTGCCCTCATACGTCTAAGAGTATAAAACCATATCATCTACTAATATAACTTTAATGAACGCATATGAATGCAATGCATATGTTCTCTGCCTTCATACCTCTAAGGGTATGAAGCCGCATCGTACCCCTCCTCGGGCAACGTACGATGCTAAGTTGTACCGGTACGGTCGGACCATAGGTCACGACCAAACTTCAGATGCAAATGAATCATGTAATGCATATGGCATGCTGCATTTATCAATATACTTCACTTCCTTCAGATACAAAACAAACCTCAAATAATACTTCATCTGCCTTCAGATACAATACAAACCTCAAATAATACTTTATCTACCTTCAGGGGTGTAAATTAATCTCATGGGTCATACTCGAACCATAATCATCATCAATATATGATTGAGCATCAGTATAATATAAGCAAGTAAATCATCACCATAGAGTTCAATTATAAAAGAATTTCATAATTCTGAATATTAGAGTGTAGGCGATAAAACACAACAAGTCAAAATGGTAGCAACCACCGCTAAATTCACTTGCCTTCATCGAAGAAGAAAAACGTACTAGGCATGATCCAAAGTGTAGCCACCTGCAATTCTTGGAGAGGAACGACGATGATGGGCGACGGTATGCCCTCATCTCCCCTCTCTTCTCTCCCTTTTTCTTCCTCTCTTCTCTTGGGGCAAGGCACAAAAGGGTGATGGCTGCTAGGGGTGGGAGGACGTGGATTCTAGGGTTAGGGAGGTATAAATAGAAGAAAACTTTCACAATCCTAATATCTAATGGCTCAGATCAACCAGCACTCGAAAAGACTCATCCGGACTCCAAACAAGGCAAACTAGTGATTGATCGGAATCATCTTGATGAGATCTATACATCTACGACGTCTGATCATCCATAGGACACACCATATTTGGATTATAAATATGGTTTAATTTTTAGGGCGTTACAATGTTCCCTCTGGAGTCACGCTTTGTCTTATAGACCCATTTACAACCTACTGTTTTGGCTCCATGGGGAATGACTTCTATGTCCCAAACTTTGTTCATTTTCATGGATTCTAATTCATCTTCCATGGCTGATAACCATTTGGATGAATTTGCACTTCTCATAGCAGCTTCATATGTAGTGGGATCACCTTCTGTATTAATGTCCTCACTCATATAAATCTCATCACATTTTGTGTTTTCTGCTGCATAGACTTCATAGTCATTAGGAATCATAGATTTTCTGAGTCTCTATGACCTCCTGAGACTTGGTTTTGGTTCTGGTTCAGATTCTACATGGGGCTCCTGCAATGGTGGGTCACTTGGCGCAACACTATCATCATCTTCTGAACTATCCTGTGCAACTGGCTCAGGGCTAATATGCGCAGAAGGTGAAGCTACATGCTCTGTAGTAGTTGCACTAGATGATGCCACATTTGTAGCAGGGGTTTTGTAACACCCCTGGTGTTACTGTTACTAAAACTTGAGCATGACATTATAAACATTGGCATTGCATATGTTTGACACACATAGATTGCATTTACTAGGTAAAAATTTCAAACAAGTTGTATTATTCTGGTGTTTTGCAAATAAGACCCTGGAATAGGATACTTAACCCTAAATAGGGTTTAAGTGGGTAAAACATAACCCAAATTGAGAAAACCCAAAAGCTTTAGTGGAATAGTCATAAAATGCTCCCAAGAATGAAATTGAATCACATTTATACCCCTGAGATACTAGAAACCCTAATTGAAACCCTAGAAAACCCTAAATCTAAACCCTAGGGGCCTATGTGCAAAAACAGTGCACATTTGGACTAAAGTGTAAAAACTACTATGTTAAAGCATATTAAGTCACATGGTTCACATTTATGAAGATTTACAAGCTAAACCCTAGGTTTTGGACTAATTTGCAAAAAGACCCCAAATTGTGATTTCACTCTAAGTCTGAAATCAGTGTTGTAAGCTCAATTTTGGGGCTTTATAACTTTTAAATTAGTAAGAATTTGCCCTAGGTCACCACATCAAACTTGTAGACCTAATAAAGGAGAACAACTTTGCTTAAGAGTGTAAGCATAGTTGTTAAGAAGAAACTGGAGATAATTAAGTCTAAAGTCTGGCTGTCAGGCTGATACAGTCTGAATCTCAGACTAACAGTGACTTTGATCCAAGTTTGAGAGCCATTTCGACTAAGATCCAGTGAGAATCTACCTAGGGTTGCTATAACAAAGTTATAGAGCTATTAAAGAGGAACAACTTTGCTGCAAAGCCTCGGATTAGTTGCTATGTAAGTTTGAGAGAAAATTTAGCTCCAAGGTTGGCTGTCAGGTTCATCTGACCGAAATTCCCATGGTACAGTGCCTGGTTGGATCAGACCGCCAGTGCAGGGAGTCCTCACCACCAATGACCAATCCTTCGCCGTGATTCGTGTCACCGGCGACTGGATCTGTGCCTGGAGTTGATGGATAGCATCGCGGGGTAAAAGATCATCACCCCGTGCACTGGACGCCACTCCGGTGACTCACCGTCGTACCCTCTCCTGCTTTGCGGCTTGAGCAGATAAGCTTGCCGGTGAACCGCCATCTTTCGGCCTTGTGCCACGTACCTAAGTGTTTCCACCGTGTCACCGTGAACCTTTGCGACTTTCCGTGGCTCGCCGGAGTAACTGCCACGGCGTTGGACACCAAGCCGCTGCACCAGTGCTCTTCCCCTCCTCCGATCGCCGCGCGTCCTTCTTCAAATTCGCGGCCACCGCTCGCTATCCCTATAAATTGATGGTCAGGCCTGCTGCGCTAGGTCATCGCAAAGCCGACGCACCCGTTCTCCCCCTCAATTAACCACCGTAGCCGGAGAATTCCCCTCTTCCCCCAATTCGGTCGACTGCGCCGCCGTGAATCACCTGCTCGCGGCTAGCCGATTCTAGGTCCGTCCTCGCCCTCGTTGTTCGTGTTTTAGCACCCTCATGTGCTCGGGATTGTTATCCACGCACCTAGGGAGCTTTACCTTACGTATGCAACCGGAACGTACTGATCGATGCTCGGTGTCCGCCATCGCCATGGTCAAGCTTATCCTGGTCCGGGTTAGTCAAATTGGAACTGTTCTATGGTTGCCTCGGGTCGGTGCTGCTTACCCAGCAACTGGTTTGGGTAGCCACCGAAGTTTTTGGCCGGACCGAGCATCGAGATAGCCGACGGCGAGCGCGCCGTGGTCAGGGATGTTTGTAGAGAAGAAATAGAAATGAGAGGATGTTTCTGCGAGATGTCAGTGACTCATCGCAATAGTGCAGCGAACCCAGTTCTAGTTAGCCAAAACCCCAAGGGCCTTTATGTAAAGCCGCCAGCGCGGGCGCGGGCGCGCGCGTTTCCGCGTGGACCTGGGCCGTCTGAGCCAGATTTGGCCCAGTACTGTTTCTTCTTTTCTCTTTTCTTTTTCTGTCCAACTTTAGAAATATGTAGAAAATTATAGAAAAATCCTAAAAATGTCAAACCAATTTTCATAGATTCCTTATTTTTCATAGTATTTAATAAAAATAGTTGACTGATTTTTAGAACAAATAGGGAATTTTGAGTTATTTAAAATAGCCTAAAGCATTGCTTCTAGATTTTTAGAAAATAGGTAATAACTCCAAAAATTCCCAAACTTTTTATATGAACTCAAAGCATTATTTAGAAGCCTTAGGTAGAGTTTGGTTGGATTTGAACCTTGTTGCTAATTAGAACCCATAACCCCCACCCTGCCCTTTGAATTCCTTTACTGACTCCGGAAACCCTAAGTTCTCGAAGTTCCGTGAAGGAAAATTGTATTCAAGAACCTTAGATAATAAATTCTTATTATCTTTGCACTCTCATGAGCATTACATGGCATTCATTCTTAGATACACACATATATGGTGATGTTTAGAAAACGAAGAAGAAATCGAAGTAACTGAAGAGAAGACACCACCACCACCTTCGGAATCTCAGGCAGGAAATTGTTTCTACTTTGATATCTGTGGGTCCAAGCCTGACTCACCTATCAACGAAGGCAAGCCCCGGTGCATTTGCCACATTCCTTGATGTTTTTAAAATCTTTCTCACTTGATTAATGCATTAGGTGATAGGAGTTGAATGCTTAAACAATTCCTGCATTACCTTCTTTGAACTTGATTATTTTCCTTGAAACCCTGTTTTCACAAAAGGTTTTTACTATGCTTAGTATTGCTCTAGCAAAACAAAAGGTTTTGTTTTACAAAAGATGATTGGCAAAGTGGGAGGGATGTTTTGAAAATAAAACTTGATGGTGGATCCATCATGGCCATGATGGGTTCAACATCGGAAAAGATGTACCTCTGCCAGGTACCAAACTTTGGGTTGAAATGATTAAGCTGAGACCGGGCGGGTGACTTGAACAAGAAAGAGAGTCTCGGTGTAGTGTCTCCGTCTGAGTCGATTAAGGACCGTCTCGATGTAGGCTTGATGACCGAGGACCCTTTAACTGGTCACATGCCTCGGCATGGGTAAGCCTTGCCTCGGGCAGACTAAGGCCAGAATAAGATAACACGGAATGGGCGTGGAGCGGTGGCGAGAGTAGCGTGTACCCTCCGTGGCAAGAGGCTGGACGGTGGTGTATCTGTGCTCTCAGTTCGCGTGAACCTGATCTGGTCTTAAGAACCCCGGTGGCGGGTTGACATATGCAAGGGTTAAGTGCTACATATGTCGTGTGATTGGAGATCCTCAGCTGAGTATAATCGATTCAGATCGCCGTACCTTTGCGGTTATGAAGACTTGGTCACTGACCTATACGTAGAACTCCAGTAAAGATGAATGAAAGGTTTGGTAAGAAATTGGCTAGTGCAGGTTAAGTGATTGAACTAGGTTAGAAAGAACTCTAGATGCAGGTAATTTTACCTAACTTGACAATAAAATTGGATTTTTAAGGATCCACTTTTAGTAAGCATTTATGCAAAACAGAGTCTTTGATAATTGAGAAACCTTACCTTGACTTCCTTACAACCAGCATACTGAATGTCGCCTAGAGGGGGGGGGGGGTGAACAGGCGGAACCTGAAAATTAAAATCTTATCCCCCAACTAGATCCCTTGATTAGTGGTTAGAACAAGATATACAATTATCGGAGAATAAAAACTAAGTTCTTGCTTGGAAAGAGTATTGCGCTTAAATAATGCGGAATTGATAATCAATACAACTTGATAGATATATGAATATTAGAGCAAGAAGACTTAGATGGGAAGAGCAATAAGTTTAGTTGTTTCTTGCGAAGTGTTGCTTCACTAAATGAGAATTTAACTTAAAGCAACACCAAATGATATTGGCAAATAATAGCACAAGAAAACATAGAGTAAGGGAAAGCAAACAAATCACAAGCAATAAACACAAATGACACGGGTGATTTGTTTTACCGAGGTTCGGCCCTCGAAGGCCTAGTCCCCGTTGAGGAATCCACTAAGGATGGGTCTTTTTCAACCCTTTCCCTCTCTCCACCGATCACACAAGGATCGGCGAGCTCTTCTTCTTCTCAAGGATCACTCTCGATCCCGCAAGGACCACCACACTCTTTGGTGTCTCTTGCTAGCTTTTACAAGCCTCCAAAACTTTGGAGGAAGTTCAATGGGAGTCAAAACTCCACGCTCAAATGAACACAAAGATGTAGCACACACTATCTCTCAATGAATCTCACAAGGCACTAGGGCTAAACTCAATTGAGTAGCTCTCAATTGCTTGCTCTCTCTTTTGTGGCACTTGTGTTGGTTGTAGTGGTCTAAATCTTGTGTATAGGATGGATCAATGAATATGTGTGGTTGGGAGAGCTTGAGTGTGTCAACTAGGTGACTTGGAATGTTGCTTGGGCTCCCACACATTGAAGTGGCCGGTTGGGGTGGTATTTATAGCCACCAACCAAAATATGGCCGTTGGAGAAGCTTGCTGGCGATGGGCGCACCGGACCGGACAGTGTCCGGTGCGCCGCCACGTCATCCTCCCGTTAGGGCTTGGAGCTGGTCGACCGTTGGAGGCTTTGTCCTCATGTGGCACCGGACAGTCCGGTGCAGCACTGGACAGTCCGGTGCCCCTCTGACCGCTGCTTTGACATCTGCCGTGGTACTGTTCATCTGTCAGAGTCGACCGTTGTGCGCAGGTAGCCGTTGCTCCGCTGGTGCACCGGACAGTCCGGTGGCACACCGGACAGTTCGGTGAATTATAGCGGAGATGCGCCTGGGAAACCCGAAGGTGAAGAGTTCGAGCTGAAGCACCCTGGTGCACCGGACACTGTCCGGTGGCACATCGGACAGTCCGGTGCGCCAGACCAAGGCAGCCTCCGGTTTCCTTTTTGCTCCTTTCCTTTGAGACCTTTCTTGGTCTTTTTATTGACTTATTGTGAACCTTTGGCACCTGTAGAACTTATAGACTAGAGCAAACTAGTTAGTCCAATTGTTTGTGTTGGGCAATTCAACCACCAAAATCAATTAGGAAATAGGTGTAAGCCTAATTCCCTTTCAATCTCCCCCTTTTTGGTGATTGATGCCAACACAAACCAAAGCAAGTATAGAAGTGCATAATTGAACTAGTTTGCATAATGTAAGTCCAAAGGTTACTTGGAATTGAGCCAATATAAATTCATAAGATATGCATGGAATGTTTCTTTAATTTTTGATATTTTGGACCACGCTTGCACCACATGTTTTGTTTTTGCAAATTCTTTTGTAAATCCTTTTCAAAGTTCTTTTGCAAATAGTCAAAGGCAAATGAATAAGATTTTGCGAAACATTTTTCAAGATTTGAAATTTTCTCCCCTTGTATCAAATGCTTTTCCTTTGACTAAAACAAAACTCCCCCTCAATCAATTCTCCTCTTAGTGTTCAAGAGGGTTTTAAGATATAAATTTTTGAAAGTGCTACTTTCTCCCCCTTTTGAACACAATAAGATACCAAATTGAAAAACATGATACTTTGAAATTTACCAATCGAAAATCATTTTTTAAAAATTAGGGTGGTGGTGCGGTCCTTTTGCTTTGGGCTATACTTTCTCCCCCTTTGGCATGAATCGCCAAAAACGGATATTTAGAGTGAAATATAAGCCCTTTTTCTAACTATTTTCTCCCCTTTGGCAAATAAAACATATGAGTGAAGATTATACCAAAGCCGGAGTCCTTTTGCTTCACACTCTCTCCCAAGGATGAAGCGTGACTTGGAGCGACGGCGAAGGATGAGTTGCGGAGTGGAAGCCTTTGTCTTCGCCGAAGACTCCAATTCCCTTTCAATACACCTATGACTTGGTTTGAAATTCACTTGAAAACACATTAGTCATAGCATATATAAAAGAGATATGATCAAAAGGTTATGTCAAATTAAGCATGATCATAGTTCTATATAATATAGATTGCTCCCGCAAAAAATGTGCATGGAGAGGAACACATATTTTGGCCTTAAATACCAATTGCACAAAATTAGGTTAATGAGAATATATCTATATCATACAGAATGTGAAGTGCATTGTGTCATGGTATAAATGTGATGCTCATGACAGTTTATGCACTTATGAAAGCATGTTATGAACAATTTAAGCATTTTCCCTTAAGGATTTCAAAGAGACTTAAGGGCCATCCACCTTTGGAACAAAGGCAGCTTATCCTCGTTACAAGGTTAAGCTTTAAGCTCTTTGACAATAAAATTACTTCATCTAGTTTAAGCAAAGATGCAATAATGCAGGAGTGAAATTTTAAGAGGTTAAACTAGGTATGAAGCAGGGATAAATGCAAAGGACATGCTTTCTCTTCCTTTTATATAAGATATGCCAAGAATGCTTATAAGAAGGAAGATTTAGGTACATGTGTAAATAGAAAGAAGTAGTTTTACCATTTTGTACCTTCACATAGGGACGCTCTCTTCATTGTGCTTTGTCCTTAGTCTTAGATGCTTAAGACCTATACTCAATGACAATATACGGAAATATTTTGCACAAAAGAGAGTTCTTACAACTAGTGATCCTTATCTAAGTCATGGTTAGCATATAAAAAATGGATCACCAATTGTATAAATGAGACATGGATTCTCCTCTCAACTTAGTCCATATCAAGATAGATATCGATTGATAGTATATATGGTACTAAGAAATATGATTGTTAATTGAAGTCATTTAATGATCAAACAAATAACAGATGTGATCAAAAGAACAACATACACATTAGATACCAATCATTTAAGCTTAAAGTAGAAGAATCCAGCAAATATGCTACCAATTGAAAAATAAGAATTGAAAAATAGTAGCATACTTCATGAGAAACTCATTCTCATGCAAGAGACTATATGAAGATACTAAGATAGTCTCAGAATAATCAAGATATAGAAAGAGGCTCCCCCTAAAGATATGCATCAAGTATTTGCAATAGAAAGAATTGAGTCAATGCATTCACCTTTAAAAACATATAGGGAGAAGCATTATACATCTTGATCAAGGCTTATAAGATTTGCAATAAACAACTTAAGCCTGGTAATCTCATTATGAAAGGATTTAGAATACTCACAACCACACCATTGATTGTTTTGAAGACCTTATTGTCCAGGTAGGTGTTGTTGTCCTCGATGTTTGTCTCTTTCATGTGAGTGTCATCCCTTTGTAGTTGTTTCTTTTTCCTTTCAAACTTATTGAAAATACTCAAAAAAGATGTTAATAGCACAAGGGAGTATATGAAGGAAGATGATTACTTTAGATAGGAAATAAATACAATTCATCATCCATGAGTCACATAGACATGAAGTAAAATCCTTAACGTTAGTGCACGTTATCATAAAAGATGAATGAGCACCTTTTTGATCAATCATAGGAATTTTACTTCTTCATATTGAATTTTAACATCATAATTTAGAAGCATATCAATATGAAAATATGTATAGCAAAGGCATGAAATAGATTCTAATGGACTGGTGCATTTATGAGAATGAGATTGAATGCACACCTAGCAAAAATTAAGTCCCAAAAAGAATCTATTCTTCATATAGGTAGAATAAAATAATTTAGAGTAAATAACCATTGATGGGAACCATATTTGGTTAAGAAGATGAGTTCCCATACCTTTGCATTTACCTTTCTTCCTTTGGGTGAAGAGCAACCCTTTGAGGCTTGTGCACTTTCTGTTGGGGGCTTGTTCTCAAATGCTAAGAGTTAAGAACAAGGCAACACAGAAAATGTTAAGTGTTAAAGTCCTTCGTCCTCCACCACATTATATCCTTTCGGGATATAAAGAATTTCGGACGAAGGTTACGAAGGACGTACCTTCGTAAGCATAATAACGAGGGACGAAGTATTCGTATAAATCATGAGGTATAAAGTAAACATTTAAATGTTATCATAGAATCATTTCCATTTTTATTAACATGAACGAATATAAATGATTTCAAATTACAAATGTACCTTCGGTCCTGAGGAAGGCGAAAATACAAGTGTGATGCGAAGGCAAATGGCAGGTTCGCGTGAACAGTACGGGGGTACTGTTCATCTATTTATAGACACAGGACGCAGCCTGTGACAAATTACAATTATGCCCCTTACAAAAGTTTACAACATTGACTCAGACCTTTATGGATAAAAAGGTCATTCTATCTCTATGTCGGTTTGTAACGCCGAAGCTCCATGAAAAGGAACCTTCGGCCATCTCCTGGGGACAACTTCAGCCGAAGCTGCTTCTTCGTGTAAGACCTTCGGCGCAACGAAGCATGGCCCCAACAGTAGCCCCTTTTCGCGGTGCTAGATCGTTTTTCGTAACGAGCTTGATCCGTGAAAAAAGCCTCTTCAGCTTCGGGAAGCCGAAGGTCCAAAAAACACCTTCCCTGAGCTCGTTGCTGAGAAACGATCCGGTTTCCGAGCGCGTGCCAGGCCCACCTTGCAGAGTTACTGTTTGATCTTTGCGGTCCACTGCACAGCGAGTACAAGTGACTGCCCGCCTGGTGTAAAAATCCTGCCGCTTCGCCTTCTTACCTGCAGCACTTCGGAGGTCGCGGCTACCGAAGCCGCTACAGCCGAAGATGTGAACTTAGAAACTACCATTGAGGACATCGACAAAATTTTGCAAGACATGGCTGCAGAAGAAGCTGCCACTGCTGCTGAAAAAACCATGGCCACAGTGCCTGGGAAGGGGAAAGAAATAGCCGAAGACACTTCGGATGACGAAGCCTACACATTTCAAAATTTAGTTGGGCAAAAACTGACGAAGGCCGAAATAGAAGAGCTCAAGGAATACGCCAAATCTTGCGGATACAGGCCAGGAGCTCTTCTTTTCGGAGGTGTGGACGATGAAAAATTAGACTGCATTCGAGACCAAACTGGAGCTAAGGTAATCGGTACTCTATCAAAGAGTATCGGTTTTCCGAAGCTAGAGACAGATATCAGCCGCTACCAACGACAACATATCGTCGGCAGCTTATTTTATTCCAACTTCAAGGTAAACAACCTTTTCTCTGGTTTTTATTGCTTTTAATAATGAAAATGTTACTAACGAAAGTTGTTTCTGTGCAGAGCATGCTACTGAGCAAAGCTCTGAAGATGCAGCAAGATTTGGAGGACAAAAAACACGAAGCTATAATTGAAAATTTAGAGAGCAAGATAAAAGAACAATCAGCTATCATTGAAAAGAAAGACTTCGAGCTCCAATCGACCGAAGGCTTGCTGGCAGAGACTGAAGCTAAAGTATCAGAATTGAATTCGAAGCTTATCAGTCAATCAAAACAATTTGAACAGGAGAAGCTAGAGCTTAATTCGAAACTTGAAGCCGAAGTCCAGAGCAACTCAGACTTGAAAAAATCATTAACAAGCCTTCAAGACAAGTGCCTGAAATTTAGTAACAACTGCATCCAACAATTAAAGAAGATCTTTCACTCAGTTGGAGCCAGCAGTGGGAAGTTTAACCCTTCAGCTGAAAATTTACCAAAAGCCTTCGATCATATTGAAGCTGAAATTGAAGAACTTGACGAAGTTATAGCCGGGCACGGTGACTTCTGTGCCTGGGTAGCTTCTCGGGGTACCGCTGCAGCGTTCCTGAAGGCCGGCTGCGAGCATGGAAAAATCGTCAACAGGCCCAACTTCACCCTGTCTCCATCAATCCTGGACGATATACCTGATCTCGCCCGAAGCATCTCAAATAGATTTATAAAAATGATATGGACAAAAGGCGGGCGGGAGAAGGCTGGAGACGAAGCTCGAAGTCATCTTGAACCAGTAAGAAATGATACTTCGTACTTACCTTCTCCTTTGCACTTGATTTTTACTCATGATACCTTGATTTATGTAGGATGACGAAGCTGAAGGTGATACTTAAAGAATATGCCGCCGAAGCGGAAGCCTGACGAAGATTAGCAGGAGTAGACTAGAAAAACTCAGGAGAATTTGTAACAACTTTTTGTAAATACAATTAATTTGTTCTCAATGAACTTTGTACATACCTTGTAATATATTCTTACCCTTCTATTGAAGCGCTTTGATGTGGACGAAATTAGTATTTTGAGCCGAAGGCGAAAAAACACCTTCCCTTCTTTTCGTACACAACGAAGCATAAGAGACCAATTCTTCTTTTTGCCGAGCAACGAAGCATAAAAGACCACTTCTTCTTTTTGCCGAGCAACGAAGCATAAAAGACCACTTCTTCTTTTTGCCGAGCAACGAAGCATAAAAGACCACTTCTTCTTTTTGCCGAAGCTTTTCTTTTTTGTACACAACAAAGCATAAGAGACCACTTCTTCTTTTTGCCGAAGCAACCACTTAGGAACACAAATGCTATGAATGAATGCTTATGAATGCAAATGCTATGATGTAATGTAATGTGCGAATGAATGTCCAAAGCATATGTCCGAAGCCACACTCTCAGCCATTATTTCCTTAGAAACAACCACGCATCAGCTCTGCATTCCCTTAGGAACGACTTTGGAGCATCTTCGCCTTTTACTTAGACGGTATAAGCTCTGCATTCCCTTAGGAACGTCTTTGGAGCTTCTTCGCCTTTTACTTAGGCGGTATAAGCTCTGCATTCCCTTAGGAACGTCTTTGGAGCTTCTTCGCCTTTTACTTTCGGCGGAATCAGCGTTGACTTTTCGCTGTGAGCTCTGCATCCCCTTAGGGACGTCTTTGGAGCTTCTTCTCTTTTTCAGTTTCGGCACTCGATGGTGCGTTCTCAGCTTTTTACATTTACATTCTTTGGGGGATTTTGCTCTTACAAAACTAAAAAAGGAAATTACATATGATGGCCCCATTAAAAACCTTTCTCCCCCTTTAGAAAGGAAAAGGGTGCCATGAAAAAGAAAAAGAAAAACATAAAAAGTTACATCAAGTTATACATAATATCTCCGAAGCTCATCTGCATTCCAAGATCTTGGAATTTCGTTGCCATCCATGTCCTTTAATCTGTACGAACCAGGCCTTGACGAAGATGCTACTAAGAAAGGCCCTTCCCATTTCAATTGTAACTTGCCCACTGTATCTGGGTTGGCCACTCTCCGAAGCACCAAATGTCCTGGCTCAATATTTTTTAGCCGGACCTTTCTATCTCGCCATTTGACTGTTTCAGCCTGGTATTTATTGATATTCTCCACGGCTTGAAGCCTGATCCCTTCTAAGGCATCTTTTTCCACAAGACAAGCATCTTCGGTACCTGATTCTGCCGAAGCTACCACTCTTATTGATCCAGCTTTAGCTTCTTCCGGAGTTATTGCTTCGTCACCGAATAATAACTTGAATGGGGTAAAGCCTGTAGACCTTGATGTTGTTGTATTGTGGCTCCACACCACTTTGGTCAACTGATCTGGCCACTTTCCCCTGGGTTGATTGAAGATTAACTTCATTATTCCTGTCATTATAATGTCGTTGGCCCTTTCAACGAGCCCATTCGACTCCGGATGCCTGACTGATGCAAAATGGATCTTTGTTCCAATTTGATCACAGAAATTTCTGAAAGCTTCGGAGTCAAACTGCGTTCCATTATCTACGGTGATGGCCTTCGGTACCCCGAAACGACAGACAATATTCTACCAGAAAAACTTTTGGACAGTGGCCGAAGTTATTGTGGCTAATGGCTTCGCCTCAATCCATTTGGAAAAATACTCCACAGCTACTATAACATATTTTAGATTCCCTTGGGCCGGTGGTAATGGACCCAACAAGTCAAGGCCCCACCTTTGCAATGGCCAGATGGGTTGTATCAGCTGGGTCAAAGACGAAGGTTGCTTTTGATCTCTTGCACATTTTTGACAACCTTCGCACTTTTGAACTAACTCCGCTGCATCCGAAGCTGCCTTCGGCCAATAAAATCCTTGGCGGAACACTTTTCCAAGTAACGGCCTGGATCCGATGTGGGATCCACACAGGCCTGCGTGTATCTCTTTCATCAACTCTATACCTTCGGCTCTAGATAAGCACTTGAGCAGCGGAGCGCAAACTCCATGTTTGTATAATTCCCCTTCTATCATGACATACGGACGAGCTCTTGCCTCTATTCTTTTATTGTAAGCTTCGTCATCTGATAGGAAGTTACCCTGAAGGTAAGAGATTATTTCAGTTCTCCAATCTTCGCTGTAAACAGGAGAAATGTTGAGGACTGCTCTTTCAAGGAGCTCTACTGAAGGTGCCTTTATTGTTTCGAAGAACACATCCGAAGGTAACGGCAGCCCCTGTGCTGCAGACTTGGCTAGCAAATCAGCATGCTCATTTTGCCCTCGAGGGATATTCTTGACAGAAAATCCTTCGAAGGAAGCTTCGATCCTTCGGACCGTGTCTAGGTATTTTTCAAGCTTCGGGTCTTTAGCCTTGCAACTTTTGTCAATATGACCCGAAACAACCTGGGAATCAGTTTTAAGAATCGCCCTTCTGATTCCCATTGCCTTTAGTTTCCGAAGACCCAGGAGCAGGGCTTCGTACTCAGTAATATTATTTGTGCAGCTGAATTCAAGTCTTGCTGCATAACAAGTTTTAACCTTGGATGGTGAGACCAACACAGCAGCTGCACCTGCTCCGAAGGTTCCCCAAGAGCCATCACAAAACACTGTCCACACTTCGGCATCTTTATTTGCTTCTTCATCCTGAGCCCCTGGCGTCCAGTCGGCAATGAAATCTGCCAATGCTTGAGACTGGATCGAGGATCTATGCACATAATCAATGTAAAATTCATTGAGCTCCGCAGCCCATTTTCCAATCCGTCCAGTAGCTTCTCTATTTCTCATGATATCCTTCAACGGCTGCGAAGAAGGAACAATAATATTGTATGCCTGAAAATAATGCCGAAGCTTCCTGGATGCCATTAAAACGGCATATAATACCTTCTCCAGCTCTGTATAATTTTTCTTTGATATACTAAGGACTTCAGATACGAAATATACTGGGACCTGCTTCTTAACTTGTCCATCAAACTTCTCCTGGACAAGTGCCGCACTTACTGCTGAGTGCGAAGCTGCCACATATAACAACAGAGGAGCCCCTGGCGTTGGTGGAGTTAATGTTGTTAGATCTATTAAGTATTGCTTCAGCTCTTCGAAGGCTTTTTGTTGACTTGGGCCCCATTGAAAGACTTCGGCTGACTTCAGCACCCCGAAGAATGGTAAGTTTCTTTCTGCTGATCTGGATATAAATCTGTTGAGAGATGCCAGCCTTCCTGTCAATCTTTGGGCCCCCTTTCTTGTGGTTGGTGGCTCCATTCGAAGTATAGCTTCGATTTTATTTGGATTAGCTTCGATTCCCTTTGTTGAAACCAAGCATCCAAGAAATTTACCCTTCTTCACTCCGAAGACACATTTTTCTGGATTCAGCTTCAGACCAGCTTGTCTGAAGCTGGCGAAGGTCTCCTGCAGATCAGCAATATGATTTTCCTGCTTCGTGCTTTTTACAATAATGTCATCAACATAGGTCAACACATTTCTGCCTATCTGAGACTGGAGAACCTTCGCAGTCATTCTGCTGAAACTCCCTCCAGCATTCTTGAGCCCCTCAGGCATCCGAAGATAGCAATATGTGCCACTTGGGGTTATGAAGCTAGTCTTCGGCTCATCTTCCTTCTTCATCCAAATTTGATGATAGCCTGAGTAGCAGTCTAGGAGACTCATGAGCTCTGAAGAAGCTGCTGCATCGACTAAAGAGTCTATCCTTGGCAGCGGGAATTCGTCCTTTGGACAAGCCTTGTTGAGATCTGTGAAATCGATACACATTCTCCACTTGCCATTGGCCTTCTTCACCATAACAGTGTTAGCTAGCCACTCTGGATACTTCACTTCTCTGATAACTCCTGCACTGAGGAGTCTTTTTACTTCATTGCGAGCCCCTTCGGCCTTGTCATCAGACATTTTCCGAAGCCTCTGCTTTCGGGGTCTGAAGGATGGGTCAACATTGAGCGAATGTTCAATAACATCCCGATTTACTCCACAGAGATCATTAGCTGACCATGCGAAAACATCTTTGTTGTTGAATAAAAACCTTATCAAGGTTTTCTCCTGGTCTTCAGATAGTTGCGAGCCCAACAGCACCTTCTGCTCTGCTATGTCTTCACACAATAACATGGGCTTCGGCTGATCCGCTGAAGCTGCCTTCTCCCTCCTGAATTTGTACTGTTCACAAGCTTCAGCTCCATCTATGTTATGGATTGCCTTGGAGTCAGTCCAGCTTCCTTCGGCCCTTCTAGCAGCTTCCTGGCTTCCATGAATAGCAATAGGCCCTTGGTCCGAAGGTATCTTCATGCAGAGATAAGCTGGGTGAAGAATTGCTTCGAAGGCATTAAGAGTACCACGGCCAATGATAGCATTGTAAGGATACTCCATGTCAACAATATCAAACACAATTTGCTCAGTCCTTGTGTTGTTAACAAATCCGAAGGTTACCGGCATGGTAATCTTCCCAAGTGCTACAATCTGTCGCCCTCCGAAGCCACAAAGAGGGTGCGTAGCATCATGAATCTTGTCTTCGGGCTCTTGCATTTGTCTGAAGGCTTTAGCAAATATAATATCAGCTGCACTGCCTGTATCAACTAAGACATTGTGGACCAGAAATCCTTTGATCACGCAAGAGATGACCATGGCATCATTGTGAGGATAATCCTTAAGCTGAAGATCTTCCTGAGAGAAAGTAATTGGAATGTGAGACCATTTTGACTTGATGAAGGGTCCCTGCACTCCAACATGCTGCACCCTTCTCTGAGCCTCCTTCTTCTGCTTCTTGTTAGCCGGCTCTGAGCAAGAACCGCCTGTTATCGGAAGTACCAGCTTCGAAGCCGAAGCAGCTCCAGCTTGATTGTTGAACGAAGCCATCAGCTCAGAAAAGTGGAAGTGAGTTCACCGGAGGTGGGCGCCAATGTTGGGGGCTTGTTCTCAAATGCTAAGAGTTAAGAACAAGGCAACACAGAAAATGTTAAGTGTTAAAGTCCTTCGTCCTCCACCACATTATATCCTTTCGGGATATAAAGAATTTCGGACGAAGGTTACGAAGGACGTACCTTCGTAAGCATAATAACGAGGGACGAAGTATTCGTATAAATCATGAGGTATAAAGTAAACATTTAAATGTTATCATAGAATCATTTCCATTTTTATTAACATGAACGAATATAAATGATTTCAAATTACAAATGTACCTTCGGTCCTGAGGAAGGCGAAAATACAAGTGTGATGCGAAGGCAAATGGCAGGTTCGCGTGAACAGTACGGGGGTACTGTTCATCTATTTATAGACACAGGACGCAGCCTGTGACAAATTACAATTATGCCCCTTACAAAAGTTTACAACATTGACTCAGACCTTTATGGATAAAAAGGTCATTCTATCTCTATGTCGGTTTGTAACGCCGAAGCTCCATGAAAAGGAACCTTCGGCCATCTCCTGGGGACAACTTCAGCCGAAGCTGCTTCTTCGTGTAAGACCTTCGGCGCAACGAAGCATGGCCCCAACACTTTCTCTTTTGGATATTTATAAGTAGGCTCAAGAGATATGTTATTAATAACACAAGCACTAGTTTCCATTTTTGTAATCATTTTTGATAGGGAATGAAAAGCTAGATTACTAAAAGCATGGAAACTTCAAAGCATGAACTAGATTATCCATAGATGATGTTATGCTCAATTCTAACTCATAAAACAAGCATGTACAATCCTTTAAGATTAAGGGAATAAATCTAATTCATGATATGGAAAGCGATAAATGTGAAAGAATCAAATCCAATTTAAGCAAGTAGAAGTACATCATAAATCATTGGATTGATATTTCTTTTCATGTTAGATTACATGCTTTTCCAAAGAGAAACCTATTCTCTACAAGTGAGACTACTTGGGTTATTTAGATAAAATCATTAGTCTCACTATTCTAGTTAGAGAGAGTTTTCCTTTTATAAGTGTCCTAAGGATTTGAATTCCTTACATGACACCTTATTCTTTTAGGAACTTGAAATGTCTCTCTATATCTAGAATCATGGCAATAATAGGAATATTAGTGAAAAACATGCCATGAGGTTTTTGCAATAATTAAAGCATGTAGATTTTCATAGGATAGAAATGATGAGTATACAATCTACCATATGAGAGGAAATTCTTGAAAGAATGGTAATACAAATTTAAAGATATTTGAGGTGCTTCATTTTTCTATGTGACTACACAAGACACATAAGAAATGATAACTTAAGTTACTTGCACTCAAAACACAAGTGTTACCATTCTTCGGCTTTCCTCCATGTTGTAGGCCTTGATTTTTCCACACAAGTTAATTCTTTATTTCCTACAACATTAACATCTTCCTCGAGATGATATGAGTTAAAGACATAGTAATTTGAAGAATAACCTTGGGTCAATCTCGGATATAGATCATTGAAGATTGATAGCTTGAGTTAATAATAATTGAATGAACTCTCTCAAGCACCCCAAGGTTTCATATCATCTCCTTTCCCTACAAAGCTTGTCAAGCATATTTTGGTACCCATCGCTTGATGGGTCCATCAAGGTTAGTCAACAAAGATCTAGGAACCCAAATGTCCTTTGTGTTAGCACTAGGTAAACTTATTACCTTTCTAGCACAAGTTGCAATTTTGGGTTGCCCAGTTACATGAGAATCAATTGACAAGCTAGGAGTGAAATTGTTACCAATGGGACAATCTTTGCATTGATGTCCCTTCTTCCGACATGTGTAGCATAGGCGTTTTTCAAGCCTCGAAGATTTCTTCCTTCCTTGCTTGATGCTTGCTACATGGTTAGTAAAAAGTTTCTTTTCTAACCCTATACCTCTTTGTTTCAAATGGGGACAAGATCTAAACAAGTGTCCCTTCTTAGAGCATTTAAAACAAAGTTTATTATCCTTGTTGATAATCAAGCCATTTTTGATGTAGGGACAAGACTTAATCAAGTGTCCCTCTTCAAAGCATTCACTACACTTCTTAATTTTCTTAGTGAGAAGTGTGGCTTGATCATTACCTTGGATGTTACCTTTTGTGGAGGCATGGTTGAGGCTTTTGGAGGAGGTATTGGATTTCATCTTTTGTTTCTTCCTCTTAGTAATCCTCAAATCCTTGACATTTTCTTCAAGGGATGTAGTGCATGCCACGGTTGTTCGTCTCAAGCTTCTTCACCATGTGATCACGGTTATCTTGAGAAGGTTGAGCAATGCCCTTCCCCTTAAGTTGTGTCAAGCTCATATTTAGCCTCTCATTTTCTTCTTTGAGCTTATCATATGAATCATCTTTTGTTCCTGCAAATTCTAGCTCAAAAGAAGATTTGCTTGTCGACGTGCAACAAGCATTAGCACATGGTAGTATAGTATCAATTTGAATACATGTGCATAGGTGAGGTTGTTGGGATTTTAAGTTTTCTATCACAACCTCATGAGCAATATTTAATATGATATGATCATCCATAAGATTTTCATGAGAGCATAGGAGCATATCATATTTTTCTTGAAAAGCTAGATTTTCAACTTTTAGCTTTTCTACTTGGTCCTTAAGCAAGGTATTCCTATTTACTAATTCAGCGATACAATGTAAAGCGTTATCTTGCTCAATTGAAATAGTTTCATACCTTTGGACCAAATCAACATGAGAGCACTTTAGCTCCTCATGTTCTTTAATCGACTCATCAAAGCTTAGCATTTTCATGGAGAGAACATCTTCTAGCCTTTGACGAGCTTCGCTTTGCTCTCTTGCTCTTTCTAGAAGTTTAAGCATGACCGCCTTATCTTCTTGGCTTAGGCGAGCGTAGAGATGCAATAAGCTTCTTTCTTCCTCCTCATCCTCATTTGTTCTTCCGCTGTCATTTTCATTAGCCACACAACACATGTGGGAATCGAAATAGGAAGACAAACCTTTTGGAGAGGTGGATTCATCGTTTGGTCGCCATCGTTCATTTTCTTCTTCTTCCTTGCAAGGGTTAGTATCACAAAGACCAAGGGAAGTAAAAGCACAAAATGAACTATCATATTTGGACTCATCAAATTTGCTTTTAATTCTAGTCCAAATATCATGCACATCACAAATAGGTTTGTCATATTTTATTATGAAGGCATGATAATCTTCTTTCTAAGGGATTTACTTAAGATGTCATAAGCTAGATAGTTTAAGCGAATACATATTAAATCTTCTTCGGAGGCATTTTCCCTAGCATAGTTAGGAGGAATAATACTCTTGTCTAAAATTTGTTCTAATTGAGGATCTACCATTCTAAAAGCATTTATCACACTAGTAGACCATGAATCATAATTAGAACAATTTGGAAGTAATATCTCAAGAGTTACCTCCTTGTTCTCCTGGGACTTCTTGTTCTTTTGGGATCTTCTTCGAGCCATCACTTCGAGTTGTTAGACTCAAGATGAAGTGCCTAGCTCTGATACCAATTGAAAGTCGCCTAGAGGGGGGGTGAATAGGTGGAACCTGAAAATTAAAATCTTATCCCCCAACTAGATCCCTTGATTAGTGGTTAGAACAAGATATACAATTATCGGAGAATAAAAATTAAGTTCTTGCTTGGAAAGAGTATTGCGCTTAAATAATGCAGAATTGATAATCAATACAACTTGATAGATATATGAATATTAGAGCAAGAAGACTTAGATGGGAAGAGCAATAAGTTAAGTTGTTTCTTGCGAAGTGTTGCTTCACTAAATGAGAATTTGACTTAAAGCAACACCAAATGATATTGGCAAATAATAGCACAAGAAAACTTAGAGTAAGGGAAAGCAAACAAATCACAAGCATTAAACACAAATGACACGGGTGATTTGTTTTACCGAGGTTCGGCCCTCGAAGGCCTAGTCCCCGTTGAGGAATCCACTAAGGACGGGTCTTTTTCAACCCTTTCCCTCTCTTCACCGATCACACAAGGATCGGCGAGCTCTTCTTCTTCTCAAGGATCACTCTCGATCCCGCAAGGACCACCACACTCTTTGGTGTCTCTTGCTAGCTTTTACAAGCCTCCAAAACTTTGGAGGAAGTTCAATGGGAGTCAAAACTCCACGCTCAAATGAACACAAAGATGTAGCACACACTATCTCTCAATGAATCTCACAAGGCACTAGGGCTAAACTCAATTGAGTAGCTCTCAATTGCTTGCTCTCTCTTTTGTGGCACTTGTGTTGGTTGTAGTGGTCTAAATCTTGTGTATAGGATGGATCAATGAATATGTGTGGTTGGGAGAGCTTGAGTGTGTCAACTAGGTGACTTGGAATGTTGCTTGGGCTCCCACACATTGAAGTGGCCAGTTGGGGTGGTATTTATAGCCACCAACCAAAATATGGCCGTTGGAGAAGCTTGCTGGCGATGGGCGCCACCGGACAGTGTCCGGTGCGCCGCCATGTCATCCTCCTGTTAGGGCTTGGAGCTGGTCGACCGTTGGAGGCTTTGTCCTCATGTGGCACCGGACAGTCCGGTGCAGCACCGGATAGTCCGGTGCCCCTATGACCACTGCTCTGACATCTGCCGTGGTACTGTTCATCTGTCAGAGTCGACCGTTGTGCGCAGGTAGTCGTTGCTCCGCTGGTGCACTGTACAGTCCGGTGGCACACCGGACAGTCTGGTGAACTATAGCGGAGATGCGCCTGGGAAACCCGAAGGTGAAGAGTTCGAGCTGAAGCACCCTGGTGCACCGGACACTGTCCGGTGGCACACCGGACAGTTCGGTGCGCCAGACCAGGGCAGCCTCCGGTTTCCTTTTTGCTCCTTTCCTTTGAGACCTTTCTTGGTTTTTTATTGACTTATTGTGAATCTTTGGCACCTGTAGAACTTATAGACTAGAGCAAACTAGTTAGTCCAATTGTTTGTGTTGGGCAATTCAACCACCAAAATCAATTAGGAAATAGGTGTAAGCCTAATTCCCTTTCACATACCCTTGAGAGTCTTTTCTTTAGTCGGGTAAGACTTGCTGAGTAATTCCATACTCAGTGTTTTATTCCCTATTGTTTTTAGGTGAGGGAGCAACAAACTTTTGTTGCTTTTGTACCAAGGTGGTGTCAAATGAGGAAAAACAAGAATGAAGCTGCGGGAGGACCTAGTCCTCCATAAAAAACTTTTATGTAAGAACTTATCGGGAGGAGTTTTTACCTCCCTTGGTATTGTAATAATAAGTACTTTGCACTCGTGTTTATATGCTGGTCTAGAATAACTAACTTTATCTTACTTTCAAATAAATGTAAGTTATGCAATCGCTTCCGCATTTCTGTATCTCCGATGTTCTGTAATGTCTGCGTGACGGGTAAAACACTCTTGGGAAAGGTGAGAAAAGCAGATACCAAACTTGTCAAGTGATTCAGGGGCACCTACAGGGTTGTCTGAGGTCCGTTGGACAAGGACAACTGTAGGTGGGCCTAATGACTTGGGAGGTTCCGTCACAGCTGGTATCGGAGCGAAGCCCTTCTCTGCAGATATTATGAGGCATCTTCAAAAGAATTTTCTAAAGACTTATCTAGAAAATCTCTTCCTTTCTTACTTGAGTAATTCTGAAGAGTTTATCTTAAAAGACCAGATAGGAAGAGTGCAATGTATAAAAGGTGTGAATCAACTAAGGTTGATTCTGTAATTACACATGCATCATGCTAAGAACCATGCTAATAAAATTTTCCCCCTTAGAAAAATGCCGCCGCGCACAAGGAAAACCACGCGCAAGTCAACTAGCCCAATTGGTGTACCCCGTCATCAACTTGTTCCCAGACATGAGGATAGCAGTAGTGGGAGTAACGATCCGATCGGGGATCTTGAAGCCCAAGTAAATCAGCTTCAAGCGGAACTTCAACGCAGGACTAACATATGGGTCGTGGATGGCGACAGAATAAATGAATTGAGAAGCCACATCCGCCGCCTGCAAGATCAGCTTGCTGATCGAGATTTAGCGCTTGACTGGGCAGTTCAGTCTCGTTCGCTTGCCTGGGCTAAGGAGGCAAAAGCTCGAGCCCAATTCGAAGAACTTAGCTCAGCTATTGATAATCTGCAGGCATATTGCAATACCCTACATGAAGAAGTTCATGTACTGTATTCGTAATTGCACCCCAGCGTACCTGCAAATCCTGTCGGGATAGAAGCCGGACCTTCTCATGAAGCGGGAGAAGCTTTTGGTGGCGAATTGGACCTTTTCAGGCCCCCTCCCTCCATGAAGTTGGTCAACGAATGGTCTCCTACGCCCGACAGTGAAGCTACTAAGAGTGATAGGAAGTAGGAATAGTATAGTTGTAGAATTAGTAGTGTTATTGTATAATGGGTACTGTACTCCTGTTGTAAAAATTCGAGTCTATAACATTACTCTTTTTATTAATGTAAATTGGATGGTTTTTCTTTGGCATATTATATTTGTTTCCAAATGTTTGTTGCCATAGATGCCGTCCAAGACCCGATCACAGGATGCAGCCGGAACCTCTAGTGGGAGGGAGTCCACTCCGAACCCACCACCCGTACCTCCCACACTTGCCGAGGCTATCACCGCCTTGGTAAACGTGACAGCGGATAATACCCGTTTCCTACAGGAGATGGCGGGTCAGCAATTTCAACAACAAGGCGGACGGGGCTATCCGCAAGGGCCCCGTGAAACATCTTATTTAGACTTCTCCGAAACGCGTCCACCGCTGTTTGTCAAGGCCGAAGACCCTTTAGAGGCGGACGAATGGATCCGTGTCATCGAGCAGAAGTTTGGACTTCTTCGGTGTTCTGAAACCCAGAAGCCCTTGTTCGCAGCCCAGCAACTACGTGGCCCTGCCAGCACTTGGTGGGGAAACTTTGTGGCCGTTCAGCCGGCCAATCATCAGATAACATGGGAAGAATTTAAGCTGGCCTTCCGCGAACATTACATACCGGAAGGTGTACTTCACATGAAAGAAGAAGAATTTATGAAGATGAAGCAAGGAGGGGATACTGTTAATCAATATCTCAATAAATTTAATCATTTGTCATAGTATGCAATCGACCAAGTTAACACTGATCTGAAGAAGAAGAATTGTTTCATGCGAGGACTGAATGATAGGATGCAAAGGAAGATGGCTACTTGCATCGACCTTACCTATGGAAGGGCTGTCAGCACAACACTGGCAGTCGAATCTAAATATGCAAGTTCTGGCAAGTCTAGGGGAAATGGAGGTAACAGGCCTACACAGAGCCCCAAGAAAAGGCAACGGTTAGTCATCCGGCCTTTTAATCAGGGTCGTTCTTCAGCACGTCCATCCTCCTTCCCATTTAAGCAACCAGTATTCATCCGTCCCAATACTGCCCCCACTGCCACAAGTCAGCCGGGTGCCCCTGGCACTCGATTCCCTGCTCTTCCCAGTTCATTGACAGGATGCTTTAATTGCGGAAAATCTGGGCACTTTATCAAGGATTGCCCTTATCCGAAGCAGAACAAGTCAAACAATCCATAAGGATTTGGGAATTCATCTCAAGCCAAGGGAAATACTATGGGCAAAAATACAAAGAAGACGGGACGCATATATTATACGCAAGTGGCCACCACACCGGATGGTGAACCGGTCATGATGGGTACGTTCCTTGTGGCCAATCATCCTGCAATTATTCTCTTTGATTCTGGTGCTTCGCATACATTTATCAGCAAGAAATTTGTGGAGCAACACTGCATTTCATACCATGAATCAAAGGAAGGGTTTAAAATTCACTCCCTTGGGGGACAAATTTTTACTAGAGAAGTGGCCTATCAAGTGCCCGTAACATTGGCCGGACGGGACTTAATATGATTGTTCTGAAAGGCCAAGACATAGATGTGATTTTGGGCATGAATTGGTTGGCCAAACATAAAGCAACCCTCAACGCTGACCAGAGAATTATCAGGTTGAGTCATAATCAAGAAGAAATTCTCTTGTCTGTCCCCATTCCAACCAAAACTACTGGCAAAGTTTATGAAGCCATTATATCGAAAGTCAAGGATATTCCAGTAGTATGCGAGTTCCCAGATGTCTTTCCAGAGGATTTGCCTGGATTGCCACCCGAGAGAGATGTATAGTTTGTAATTGAATTTAAGCCCGGTACGGCTCCCATTTCTAGAAGATCGTACCACATGCCTCCAAATGAGCTGGCAGAACTGAAGATTCAGTTACAAGATCTACTATCAAAAGGATTCATCCAGCCAAGCTCATCACCATAGGGTTGTCCAGCCATATTCGTTAAGAAGAAGGATCAAACTTTACGGATGTGCGTGGATTATCGACCCCTGAATGAGGTCACTATCAAGAACAAGTACCCTCTTCCACGGATTGACATTCTATTTCATCAACTGACCGGGGCGAGGGTATTCTCCAAGATTGATCTCAGATCGGGCTATCATCAGATCCATATTCGACCCGAGGATATACCAAAGACCGCATTTACTACGCGGTACGGATTATTTGAATACCTGGTAATGTCTTTCAGACTGACGAATGCTCCTACCCACTTCACTTATCTGATGAACTTGGTATTCATGCCCGAGTTGGACAAATTTGTGGTGGTCTTCATAGATGATATTTTGATATATTCAAAGAATGAAGAGGAGCATGCTCAACATTTACGGGCCGTATTAACACGCTTGAGAGAACATCAATTATATGCCAAGTTCAGTAAATGCGCGTTTTGGCTGGAAGAAATTCAATTTCTGGGACATGTACTGTCTGCCAGGGGGATTGCGGTAGATCCCAGCAAAGTCAAGGACAATTTGGAGTGGAAACCCCCAACCACTGTTCATCAAGTCTGAAGTTTCCTTGGACTAGCTAGTTATTACCGCCGATTTATACCAGATTTTTCTAAGCTTGTGAAACCAATCACGAGTTTATTGAAGAATGATACTAAATTCAATTGGTCTTCAAACTGTAACGAAGCTTTTGAGAAATTGAAGACGTTATTAACCACTGCTCCGGTATTGGCTCAACCGGATATTAACAAGCCGTTTGATGTGTATTGTGACGCATCTGGCAGTGGTCTCGGCTGCATATTAATGCAAGAAGGCCGAGTAATTGCATATGCTTCAAGGCAGTTACGTCGGCATGAGGAGCATTATCCTACTCATGATTTGGAGCTAGCTGCAGTGGTTCATGCTCTAAAGATATGGCGTCATTATCTACTAGGAAATGTCTATCATATTTATACAGACCATATTTATACAGACCACAAAAGTTTGAAATATATCTTTACCCAGTCTAAACTCAACATGAGACAAAGGAGACGGCTTGAGCTAATCAAGGATTATGAATTAGAGATCCATTATCACCCGGGCAAAGCAAATGTAGTGGCAGATGCACTTAGTCACAAGGCCTCCTGCCATTGTCTAACTATGGGGACTTCTGACATTACGTTGTGCCAGGAGATGGAGAATCTGAACCTGGGTATGATTCAGCATGGGACTTCAAAACACTTGAAGCTGGAGTCAGTCATCTTACAAAGGATAATTGATGCACAGAAAAATGATGAGGGTATGAAACATATACGCGAAAAGATAAGGGCTGGAAAAACCAATTGTTTTCGAGAAGATGACCAAGGTGTTGTATGGTTCAACAACCGCATAGTGGTGCCTAAAAATGAAGGGGTCCGCCAGCAAATCTTAGACGAAGCACATCTTAGTCGCTATTCTATTCATCCTGGAAGCACTAAGATGTATCAAGATCTGAAAAACATTATTGGTGGACGAAGATGAAAATTGAAATTGCACGCTATGTGGCTAGATGTGACACTTGCAAGTGTGTCAAGGCCATACACCTAAAAGCTGTCGGTCCATTACAGTCTCTACCAATACCAACATGGAAATGGGAAGATATAAGTATGGACTTCATTGTGGGATTGCCCAAAACTGCAAAAGGGTATGATTCTATCTGGGTTATTGTTGATCGGCTCACGAAAATTGCTCACTTTCTGCCAGTCAAAACATATTACCCGGTTCTTACCTATCCGGAATTATACATTGCTCGCATTGTTAGTTTGCACGATATTCCAAAGACTATAGTGTCGAATCGTGGACCTCAATTCATATCCAAATTTTGGGAAGAACTTCATAAATCCCTGGGTACTAAATTGCTCCACAGTTCGGCCTATCATCCTCAAACAAGTGGGCAGACTGAGAGGGTCAATCAAATACTTGAAGATATGTTGCGAGCATGTGTACTGGAATTCCCACAGAAATGGGATGAATGTTTGCCGTTAGCGGAATTCTCATATAATAATAGCTATCAAGAAAGCATCAAGATGGCACCCTTTGAAGCTTTATATGGACGACGATGTCGTACTCCGCTAAATTGGTCTGAACCTGGTGAAAGGTCCTTCTTCAGGCCTGATATGGTGAAAGAGACTGAAGAAATGGTCTAGAAAATAATTCATAATATGAAGAAAGCCCAAGCTCGTCAAAAGAGTTATGCAGACAAACGGCGAATGCCCTTATATTTTCTTGAGGGAGACTATGTCTACCTAAAGGTTTCGCCAATGAAGGGCGTATCGCGTTTTGGGGTCAAAGGGAAACTTGCACCACGATATATTGGTCCTTTTCTCATTCTTGAAAGATATGGGCCAGTGGCGTATCGAATTCAACTACTCGAAACTTTATATGCTGTACATAATGTGTTCCATGTATCTCAACTGAAGAAGTGTCTTCGGGTTCCAGATCGAACCATTGAAGTGACAGATGTTGTCCTTGAACCGGACTTGACATATTCTGAACATCCTATTCGAGTCTTGGATCAAAAGGACAGGATTACCTAGAGAAAAACTCTCAAGTTTTACAAGAAACAGTGGAACCAACATTCCGAAGATGAGGCTACATGGGAAACTTAAGACTTTTTAGATAAGAATTTCCCAGGCTTTTTAGCCTCTTGTAATTTGTAAAAGTGTACAACATTGTTGTAATAAAGGAGTGAGTCCCAAACCCACCTCTGCCTTGTACCAAAAATAAGGAAATAAAAATGTGAAGCATTTTCTTTTCCATTACTTACCCTAGGACTTTTAATCTCGGGACGAGATTCTTTTATGGGGGGAAGGATGTAACACCCCTGGTGTTACTGTTACTAAAACTTGAGCATGACATCATAAACATTGGCATTGCATATGTTTGACACACCTAGATTTCATTTACTAGGTAAAAATTTCAAACAAGTTGTATTATTCTGGTGTTTTGCAAATAAGACCCTGGAATAGGATACTTAACCCTAAATAGGGTTTAAGTGGGTAAAACATAACCCAAATTGAGAAAACCCAAAAGCTTTAGTGGAATAGTCATAAAATGCTCCCAAGAATGAAATTGAATCACATTTATACCCCTGAGATACTAGAAACCCTAATTGAAACCCTGGAAAACCCTAAATCTAAACCCTAGGGGCCTATGTGCAAAAACAGTGCACATTTGGACTAAAGTGTAAAAACTACTATGTTAAAGCATATTAAGTCACATGGTTCACATTTATGAAGATTTACAAGCTAAACCCTAGGTTTTGGACTAATTTGCAAAAAGACCCCAAATTGTGATTTCACTCTAAGTCTGAAAATCAGTGTTGTAAGCTCAATTTTGGGGCTTTATAACTTTTAAATTAGTAAGAATTTGCCCTCGGTCACCACATCAAACTTGTAGACCTAATAAAGAGAACAACTTTGCTTAAGAGTGTAAGCATAGTTGTTAAGAAGAAACTAGAGATAATTAAGTCTAAAGTCTGGATGTCAGGCTGATACAGTCTGAATCTCAGACTAACAGTGACTTTGATCCAAGTTTGAGAGCCATTTCGACTAAGATCCAGTGAGAATCTACCTAGGGTTGCTATAACAAAGTTATAGAGCTATTATAGAGGAACAACTTTGCTGCAAAGCCTCGGATTAGTTGCTATGTAAGTTTGAGAGAAAATTTAGCTCCAAGGTTGGCTGTCAGGTTCATCTGACCGAAATTCCCATGGTACGGTGCCTGGTTGGATCAGACCGCCAGCGTAGGGAGTCCTCACCGCCAATGACCAATCCTTCGCTGTGATTCGTGTCACCGGCGACTGGATCCGTGCCTGGAGTTGATGGATAGCATCGCGGGGTAAAAGATCATCACCCCGTGCACTGGACGCCACTCCGGTGACTCACCGCCGTACCCTCTCCTGCTTATGCGGCTTGAGCAGATAAGCTCGCCGGTGAACCGCCGTCTTTCGGCCTTGTGCCACGTACTTGAGTGTTTCCACCGTGTCACCGTGAACCTTTGCGACTTTCTGTGGCTTGCCGGAGTAACTACCATGGCGTTGGACACCAAGCCGCTGCACCAGTGCTCTTCCCCTCCTCCGATCGCCGCGCGTCCTTCTTCAATTTTGTGGCCACTGCTCGCTATCCCTATAAATTGATGGCCGGGCTTGTTGCGCTAGGTCATCGCGAAGCCGACGCACCCGTTCCCCCCCTCAATTAACCACCGTAGCTGGAGAATTCCCCTCTTCCCCCAATTCGGTCGACTGCGCCGCCGTGAAACACCTGCTCACGGCTAGCCGATTCTAGGTCCGTCCTCGCCCTTGTTGTTCGTGTTTTAGCACCCTCATGTGCTCGGGATTGTTATCCATGCAACCCCGGGAGCTTTACCTTATGTATGCAACCGGAACGTACTGATCGATGCTTGGTGTCCGCCATAGCCTTGGTCAAGCTTATCCTGGTCCGGGTTAGTCAAATTGGAACCTGTTCTATGGTTGCCTCGGGTCGGTGCTGCTTACCTAGCAACTGGTTTGGGTAGCTGCTGAAGTTTTTGGCCGGATCGAGTAGCGAGATAGTAGACGGCGAGCGCGCCGTGGTCAGGGATGTTTGTAGAGAAGAAATAGAAATGAGAGGATGTTTCTGCGAGATGTCAGTGATTCATCGCAATAGTGCAGCGAACCCAGTTCTAGGTAGCCAAAACCCCAAGGGCCTTTCTGTAAAGCTGCCAGCGCGGGTGCGGGCGCGCGCGTTTCTGCGTGGACCTGGGCCGTCTGAGCCAGATTTGGCCCAGTAATGTTTCTTCTTTTCTCTTTTCTTTTTCTGTCCAACTTTAGAAATATGTAGAAAATTATAGAAAAATCCTAAAAATGTCAAACCAATTTTCATAGATTCCTTATTTTTCATAGTATTTAATAAAAATAGTTGACTGATTTTTAGAACAAATAGGGAATTTTGATTTATTTAAAATAGCCTAAAGCATTGCTTCTGGATTTTTAGAAAATAGGTAATAACTCCAAAAATTCCCAAACTTTTTATATGAACTCAAAACATTATTTAGAAGCCTTAGGTAGAGTTTGGTTGGATTTGAACCTTGTTGCTAATTAGAACCCACAACCCCCACCCCTGCCCTTTGAATTCCTTTACTGACTCCGGAAACCCTAAGATCTCGAAGTTCCGTGAAGGAAAATTGTATTCAAGAACCTTAGATAATAAATTCTTATTATCTTTGCACTCTCATGAGCATTACATGGCATTCATTCTTATATACCCACATATATGGTGATGTTTAGAAAACGAAGAAGAAATCGAAGTAACTGAAGAGAAGACACCACCACCACCTTCGGAATCTCAGGCAGGAAATTGTTTCTACTTTGATATCTGTGGGTCCAAGCCTGACTCACCTATCAACGAAGGCAAGCCCCCGTGCATTTGCCACATTCCTTGATGTTTTTAAAATCTTTCTCACTTGATTAATGCATTAGGTGATAGGAGTTGAATGCTTAAACAATTCCTGCATTACCTTCCTTGAACTTGATTATTTTCCTTGAAACCCTGTTTTCACAAAAGGTTTTTACTATGCTTAGTATTGCTCTAGCAAAATAAAAGGTTTTGTTTTACAAAAGATGATTGGCAAAGTGGGAGGGATGTTTTGAAAATAAAACTTGATGGTGGATCCATCATGGCCATGATGGGTTGAACATCGGAAAAGATGTACCTCTGCCAGGTACCAAACTTTGGGTTGAAATGATTAAGCTGAGACCGGGCGGGTGACTTGCACGAGAAAGAGAGTCTCGGTGTAGTGTCTCCGTCTGAGTCGATTAAGGACCGTCTCGATGTAGGCTTGATGATCGAGGACCCTTTAACTTGTCACATGCCTTGTCATGGGTAAGCCTTGCCTCGGGCAGACTAAGGCCAGAATAAGATAACACAGAATGGGCGTGGAGCGGTGGCGAGAGTAGCGTGTACCCTCCGTGGCAAGAGGCTGGACGGTGGTGTATCTGTGCTCTCGGTTCGCGTGAACCTGATCTGGTCTTAAGAACCCCGGTGGTGGGTTGACATATGCAAGGGTTAAGTGCTACATATGTCGTGTGATTGGAGATCCTCAGCTGAGTATAATCGATTCAGATCGCCGTACCTTCGTGGTTATGAAGACTTGGTCACTGACCTATACGTAGAACTCCAGTAAAGATGAATGAAAGGTTTGGTAAGAAATTGGCTAGTGCAGGTTCAGTGATTGAACTAGGTTAGAAAGAACTCTAGATGCAGGTAATTTTACCTAACTTGACAATAAAATTGGATTTTTAAGGATCCACTTTTAGTAAGCATTTATGCAAAACAGAGTCTTTGATAATTGAGAAACCTTACCTTGACTCCCTTACTGAAAGGGAAATGTGCCCCCTGGGCCATTTCTAAGTATTTTGGTGATTGAGTGCCAACACAAGTGCTTTTGTGTTAATCTATACAAAGTCGTGGACAAAGTGCAAACCAAGTCTAAAGGTATGTTTCTAGACTTAGTACATTGTTTTAGAGAACTAATGTATTGTGTCTAAGTGCTGGAAACAGGAAAAATCAATTTGGAAAAGACTTGGCTGCTCAGCCAAGACTCTGCTTAGTTTGGGTGCACCGGACTGTCCGGTGGTGCACCGGACAGTGTCTGGTGCGCCAGGCTGGCTCTGTCAACTGGCTGCTCTCGGGACTTCATCGGCGGTGTACGGCTATAATTCACCGGACTGTCCGATGGTGCACCGGACTGTCCGGTGAGCCATTCACAGGCGAACTCGTCGCTCTCGGGAAGCAATTAATGGCGTACGGCTAAAATTCACCAGACTGTCCGGTGGTGCACCGGACTGTCCGGTGAGCCAACGGTCGACCGGGCCAACGGTCGACCGCGCGATCCGCGCGGGACACGTGGCTGAGCCAACGACTAGAAGGGAGCACCGGACTGTCCGGTGTGCACCGGACAGTGTCCGGTGCGCCAACGGCTCTCAAGCGCCAACGGCCGGCTTCGCCAAATAAGGAAGGAGATCCGCACCGGACAGTGTCCGGTGGTGCACCAGACATGTCTGGTGCGCCAGTCGACAGAAGGCAAGAATTGCCTTCTCGGATTGCTCTCAACGGCTCCTAGCTGCCTTGGGGCTATAAAAGGGACCCCTTGGCGCATGGAGAAGACATCGAAGCATTCCTTGAGCACAATTGATCACTCACACTTCGTTCTTGCGCATTCGGTTGTCATTCCTAGTGACTTGAGCTCAGTTCTTGTGAGAAACTCGTGATAGTGTCTTGAGCTTAGGTCTTGATCTTGTGTGTGCGTATTTGCTGTGATCTTTGTGTCTTGTGTGAGTTGCTAATCCCTCCCTTACTCCGTGCTTCTTTGTGAACTTCAAGTGTAAGGGCGAGAGACTCCAATTTGTGGAGATTCCTCGCAAGTGGGATAAAGATAAGCAAAGCAAAACACCGTGGTATTCAAGTGGGTCTTTGGACCGCTTGAGAGGGGTTGATTGCAACCCTCGTCCGTTGGGACGCCACAGCGTGGAGTAGGCAAGCGTTGGTCTTGGCCGAACCACGGGATAAACCACTGTGTCATCTCTGTGATTATTCTCTTGTGGTTGTTGTGTTTTGCTAAAGACTCCTCTCTAGCCACTTAGCACTATTGCGCTAACTTCTAATCAGTTTTTGTGGCATTAAGTGTTAAGTTTTACAAGATCACCTATTCACCCTCCCTCTAGGTGCTCTCAATTGGTATCAGAGCCATTCTCTTCACGAAGGGACTAATCGCCCGAAGAGATGGATCCTAAGGGGAAGGGAATCGCGATCAACAACAAGGAGAAGGAGTCCTTCGTCAACGAGCCGAAGGATGACAAACCTACCGACTCAGGCTCGGGCTAGAAGCGGAAGGAAGGGAAGAAGAAGACAAGGTGCATCAAAGAGATCGTCTACTACGACGACAGCGATGAGTCTACTTCTTCCCAAAAGGACGACGACAACGACTACAGGAAGACGGTCAATTCGAACTTTTCATTTGATTATTCTCGTATTCCACATAGTTCAAATTCGCATTTGCTTTCCATTCCTCTTGGCAAACCTCCACACTTCGATGGTGAGGACTATGGATTTTGGAGTCACAAAATGCGTAGTCACTTATTCTCTCTCCATCCAAGCATATGGGAGATTGTAGAGAACGGAATGAAATTTGATAGCTCGGACAACCCTATGCTTATAAATGAACAAATACATAGAAATGCACAAGCTACTACTGTTCTCTTAGCGTCTTTGTGCAGGGAAGAGTACAATAAGGTGAGAGGCTTGGACAATGCCAAGCAGATATAGGACACCCTCAAGATCTCTCACGAGGGGAACGACATCACCATGCTCACCAAAATGGAGCTGGTGGAGGGCGAGCTTGGACGATTCGCAATGATAAGGGGAGAGGAGCCAACCAAAACTTACAACCGGCTCAAGACCCTTATCAACAAAATAAGGAGCTACGGAAGCACACGATGGACAGACCACGACGTCGTCTGCCTAATGCTAAGGTCCTTTACCGTTCTTGATCCTCATCTCGTGAACAATATTCGTGAAAATCCCAGGTACACGAAGATGACGCCCGAGGAGGTACTTGGAAAATTCGTAAGCGGGCGGATGATGATCAAGGAGGCGAGATACGTCGATGACGCGTTGAACGGTCCAATCCACGAGCCTCAACCCATTGCTCTCAAGGCAACGAGGAGCAAGGAGACGCTACCTAGCAAGGTGGCGCAAGTTGAGGCGGCCGGGCTCAACGATGAAGAGATGGCCCTCATCATCAAGCGCTTTAAGACAGCGCTAAAGGGTCGCAAGGGGCAGCCAAGCAAGACCAAGACCAAAGGGAAGCGCTCATGCTTCAAATGTGGTAAGGTTGGTCATTTTATTGCTAACTGTCCCAATAATGATAGTGACCAGGAGCAAGGAAAGAATGGGAAGAGAGAGAACAAGAAGGTTTACAAGAAGGCCAAAGGCGAAGCACACCTTGGAAAGGAGTGGGATTCGGATTGCTCTTCGTCCGACTCCGACGACGAAGGACTCGCTGCCACCGCCTTCAACAAATCTGCTGTCTTCCCCAATGAGCATCACACTTGCCTCATGGCAAGGGAAAAGAAGGTAATCACTTGTAATGCTAGTACTTATGATTCTTCTAGTGATGATGAGTCTAGTGATGAAGAAATAGATTACTCTAGTTTGTTCAAGGGATTGGATAGAACTAAAATAGATAAAATTAATGAATTGATTGATGCCTTGAATGAAAAGGATAGACTCTTAGAGAAACAAGAAGACCTTTTATATGAAGAGCATGATAAATTTGTTAGTGCACAAAATTCACTTGCTCTAGAAGTTAAAAGAAATGAAACGCTTTCTTGTGAACTTTCTACTTGTCATGAAACCATTTCTTCTTTAAAAGGTGTAATTGATGATTTAAATGCTAAACTAGAAGTAGCAAGTAAATCTAACTCTTGTGTTGAACATGTTGCAATTTGCGCTAGGTGTAAGGATTATGATATTGATGCTTGTAGTGAACACTTAGTTTCAATTTTAAAACTAAATGATGAAGTGGCTAGTCTTAATGCCCAACTTAAGACTAGCAAGAGTGAAGTTGATAAAATAAAATTTGCAAGGGATGCCTACACGGTTGGTAGACACCCCTCAATTAAGGATGGTCTTGGCTTCAAGAGAGAAGTCAAGAACTTAACAAGCCATAAGACTCCCATCTCCACCAAGGAGAAAGGGAAGGCCCCTATGGCTAGTAATGCTAAAAAGAACCATGCTTTCATGTACCATGATAGGAGATATTCTAGAAATGCTTTTAGAAGTTATGATGTTTATGATTCATATGCTATGACTGCTTCTAGTTCTCATGTTGTGCATGATAGAAATGTTGCTAAGAAAAATGCTATGCCTAGAAGAGATTTTATTCATGTTCCTAGGAAAGTAGTGAATGAACCTTCTACCATTTATTATGCTTGCAATGCTCCCTTTGCTATTTGTAGAAAGGGTAAGAAGGTGATTGCTAGGAAGTTAGGGGCAAGATGCAAGGGAGATAAAACTTGCATTTGGGTCCCTAAAACTATTGTGACTAACCTTGTAGGACCCAACAAGAGTTGGGTACCTAAAACCCAAGCCTGAAATTGCCTTGCAGGTTTATGCATCTGGGGGTTCAAGCTGGATTATCGACAGCGGATGCACAAACCATATGACGGGGGAGAAGAAGATGTCCACCTCCTACGTCAAGAACAAGGATTCCCAAGATTCAATAATATTCGGTGATGGGAACCAAGGCAAGGTGAAAGGGTTAGGAAAAATAGCTATTTCTTCTGAGCACTCTATTTCTAATGTGTTTTTGGTAGAGTCTCTTGGATACAATTTGTTATCTGTTAGTCAATTATGCAATATGGGATATAATTGTCTTTTCACAAATGTAGATGTGTCTGTCTTTAGAAGATGTGATGGTTCACTAGCTTTTAAGGGTGTACTAGACGACAAACTTTATTTAGTTGATTTTGCAAAAGAGGAGGCCGGTCTAGATGCATGCTTAATGGCTAAGACTTGCATGGGCTGGCTGTGGCATCGCCGTTTAGCACATGTGGGGATGAAGAACCTTCATAAACTTCTAAAGGGAGAACACGTGATAGGTCTAACCAATGTTCATTTCGAAAAAGATAGACCTTGTGCAGCTTGTCAAGCAGGAAAACAGGTGGGAAGCTCACATCATTCCAAAAATGTGATGACCACGTCAAGACCACTGGAGATGCTTCATATGGACCTCTTCGGACCCGTCGCCTATCTAAGCATAGGAGGAAGTAAGTATGGTTTGGTTATAGTTGATGATTTTTCCCGCTTCACTTGGGTATTCTTTTTGCAGGATAAATCTGAAACCCAAGGGACCCTCAAGCACTTCCTTAGGAGAGCTCAAAATGAGTTTGAGCTCAAGGTGAAGAAGGAGCGACAACGGGTCCGAGTTCAAGAACCTTCAAGTGGAGGAGTACCTTGAGGAGGAAGGGATCAAGCACGAGTTCTCCGCTCCCTACACACCACAGCAAAATGGTGTGGTAGAGAGGAAGAACAGGACGCTCATCGATATGGCGAGGACGATGCTTGGAGAGTTCAAGACCCCCGAGCGCTTTTGGTCGAAAGCCGTGAACACGGCTTGCCACGCCATCAACCGGGTCTATCTTCATCGCCTCCTCAAGAAGACTTCATATGAGCTACTAACCGGTAACAAACCCAACGTTTCGTATTTTCGAGTTTTTGGGAGTAAATGCTACATTCTAGTGAAGAAGGGTAGAAATTCTAAATTTGCTCCCAAAGCTGTAGAAGGGTTTTTATTAGGTTATGACTCAAATACAAAGGCGTATAGAGTCTTCAACAAATCATCGGGTTTGGTTGAAGTCTCTAGCGACGTTGTATTTGATGAGACTAATGGCTCTCCAAGAGAGCAAGTTGTTGATCTTGATGATGTAGATGAAGAAGATGTTCCGACGGCCGCAATTTGAACCATGGCGATTGGTGATGTGCGACCACAGGAACAAAATGAGCAAGATCAACCCTCTTCCTCAACAATGGTGCAACCCCCAACTCAAGATGATGAACAGGCTCATCAAAAGGAGGCATGTGATCAAGGGGGAGCACAGAGTGTCCAAGTTGAAGAGGAAGAAGCACCTCAGGCCCCTCCAAACCAAGTTCGAGCGATGATTCAAAGGGATCATCCCGTCGACCAGATTTTGGGTGACATTAGCAAGGGAGTAACTACTCGGTCTCGATTAGTTAAATTTTGTGAGCATTACTCTTTTGTCTCTTCTATTGAGCCTTTCAGGGTAGAAGAGGCCTTGCTAGATCTAGACTGGGTGTTGGCCATGCATGAAGAGCTCAACAACTTCAAAAGGAATGAAGTTTGGACACTGGTGCCACGTCCCAAGCAAAATGTTGTGGGAACCAAGTGGGTGTTTCGCAACAAACAGGACGAGCACGGGGTGGTGACGAGGAACAAGGCTCGACTTGTGGCAAAAGGTTATGCCCAAGTCACAGGTTTGGACTTTGAGGAGACTTTTGCTCCTGTGGCTAGGCTAGAGTCTATTCGTATATTGGTAGCATATGCCGCTCACCATTCTTTCAGGTTGTTCCAAATGGATGTGAAGAGCGCTTTCCTCAATGGGCCAATCAAGGAGGAGGTGTACGTAGAGCAACCCCCTGGCTTCGAGGATGAACGGTACCCGACCACGTGTGTAAGCTCTCTAAGGCGCTCTATGGACTTAAGCAAGCCCCAAGAGCATGGTATGAATGCCTTAGAGACTTTTTAATTGCTAATGCCTTCAAGGTTGGGAAAGCCGATCCAACTCTTTTTACTAAGACTTGTGATGGTGATTTATTTGTGTGCCAAATTTATGTTGATGACATAATATTTGGTTCTACTAATCAAAAGTCTTGTGAAGAGTTTAGCAGGGTGATGACGCAGAAATTTGAGATGTCGATGATGGGCGAGTTGAACTACTTCCTTGGGTTCCAAGTGAAGCAACTCAAGGACGGCACCTTCATCTCCCAAACGAAGTATACGCAAGATTTGCTAAAGCGGTTTGGAATGAAGGACGCCAAGCCCGCAAAGACTCCAATGGGAACCGACGGACACACCGACCTCAACAAAGGAGGTAAGTCCGTTGATCAAAAAGCATACCGGTCAATGATAGGGTCTTTACTATATTTATGTGCTAGTAGACCGGATATTATGCTTAGCGTATGCATGTGTGCTAGATTTCAATCCGATCCTAAGGAGTGTCACTTAGTGGCGGTGAAGCGAATCTTTAGATATTTGGTCGCTACGCCTTGCTTCGGGATCTGGTATCCAAAGGGGTCTACCTTTGACTTGATTGGATATTCAGATTCCGACTATGCCGGATGTAAGGTCGATAGGAAGGGTACATCGGGGACGTGCCAATTCTTAGGAAGGTCCCTGGTGTCATGGAACTCTAAGAAACAAACTTCCGTTGCCCTATCCACCACTGAGGCCGAGTACGTTGCCACAGGACAGTGTTGCGCGCAACTACTTTGGATGAGGCAAACCCTCTGGGACTTTGGCTACAATCTGTGCAAAGTCCCACTCCGATGTGATAATGAGAGTGCTATCCGCATGGCGGAAAATCCTGTTGAGCACAGCCGCACAAAGCACATTGACATCCGGCATCACTTTTTGAGAGACCACCAGCAAAAGGGAGATATCGAAGTGTTTCATGTTAGCACCGAGAACCAGCTAGCCGATATCTTCACCAAGCCTCTAGATGAGAAGACCTTTTGCAGGCTGCATAGTGAGCTCAATGTCTTAGATTCGCGGAACCTGGATTGAAATATAGCATACTTGTGTCTATGCCCTTGATCATGTTCCTTCTGCATTTTGTTGCTTATTTATGGTGCTCAAGTTGTACAAGCACTCCCTGGACCTCACAAGTCTTTGTGCAAGTGAAGCACACATTTAGGGGGAGCTGTGTTACAACTTGACCCTTTGAGACTAACCGTGTGCTTGAGTTTGCTTAATTCAGTCTCAAAGGTGGATTGAAAGGAAAAGGTGGACTTGGACCATGAAAGACTTCCACTGCACTCCGATGAGAGGGTAACTAATTCCAAGTTCATCTTGTGAACTCTTTTTGCCGTTGGACTCTTATTTGAAGATTTGGTGAGGCAATGGGGTTATAGGGCCAAGATTGATCCCGTTTTGGTGCTTGATGCCAAAGGGGGAGAAAATAAAGGCCAAAGCAAGTAATGGATCAGCTACCACTTGAGAATTTTGAAAATAGTAGAATAGAGCTTTTTGTTTTGGCAAAACTCCCTTATTGGTTCTCTTGTCAAAAGTTGGCTTTTTGTGGGGAGAATGTTGATTATGGGAAAAAAGGGGGAGTTGTTGAAATCTTTGATCAATTTCTATTGGAACAGCTCTCTTTATGTCTCTACAATTGTGTTTGAGCTAGAGATAGGAGTTTGGAGTTGATTTGCAAAAACAAACCAAGTGGTGGCAAAGAGTGATCCATATATGTCAAATTTGATCAAAACAACTTTGAGTTCTTATTTGGATTGATTTTGCACTTGTTCTAGCTGCATTATGTTGTGTTGGCATAAATCACCAAAAAGGGGGAGATTGAAAGGGAAATGTGCCCCCTGGGCCATTTCTAAGTATTTTGGTGATTGAGTGCCAACACAAGTGCTTTTGTGTTAATCTATACAAAGTGGTGGACAAAGTGCAAACCAAGTCTAAAGGTATGTTTCTAGACTTAGTACATTGTTTTAGAGAACTAATGTATTGTGTCTAAGTGCTGGAAACAGGAAAAATCAATTTGGAAAAGACTTGGCTGCTCAGCCAAGACTCTGCTCAGTTTGGGTGCACCGGACTGTCCGGTGGTGCACTGGACAGTGTCCGGTGGTGCACCAGATAGTATCCGGTGCGCCAGGCTGGCTCTGTCAACTGGTTGCTCTCGGGACTTCATCGGTGGTGTACGACTATAATTCACCGGACTGTCCGGTGGTGCACCGGACTGTCCGGTGAGCCGTTCACAGGCGAACTCGTCGCTCTCGGGAAGCAATTAACGGCGTACGGCTAAAATTCACCGGACTGTCTAGTGGTGCACCGGACTGTCTGGTGAGCCAACGGTCGACCGGGCCAATGGTCGGCCGCGCGATCCGCGCGGGACACGTGGCTGAGCCAACGGCTAGAAGGGAGCACCGGACTGTCTGGTGTGCACCGGACAGTGTCCGGTGCGCCAACGGCTCTCAAGCGCCAACGGTCGGCTTCGCCAAATAAGGAAGGAGATCCGCACCGGACAGTGTCCGGTGGTGCACCGAACATGTCCGGTGCGCCAGTCGACAGAAGGCAAGAATTGCCTTCTCGGATTGCTCTCAACGGCTCCTAGCTGCCTTGGGGCTATAAAAGGGACCCCTTGGCGCATGGAGAAGACATCGAAGCATTCCTTGAGCACAATTGATCACTCACACTTCGTTCTTGCGCATTCGGTTGTCATTCCTAGTGACTTGAGCTCAGTTCTTGTGAGAAACTCGTGATAGTGTCTTGAGCTCAGGTCTTGATCTTGTGTGTGCGTATTTGCTGTGATCTTTGTGTCTTGTGTGAGTTGCTAATCCCTCCCTTACTCCGTGCTTCTTTGTGAACTTCAAGTGTAAGGGCGAGAGACTCCAATTTGTGGAGATTCCTCGCAAGTGGGATAAAGATAAGCAAAGCAAAACACCATGGTATTCAAGTGGGTCTTTGGACCGCTTGAGAGGGGTTGATTGCAACCCTCGTCCGTTGGGAGGCCACAACGTGGAGTAGGCAAGCGTTGGTCTTGGCCGAACCACGGGATAAACCACTGTGTCATCTCTGTGATTATTCTCTTGTGGTTGTTGTGTTTTGCTAAAGACTCCTCTCTAGCCACTTGGCACTATTGCGCTAACTTCTAATAAGTTTTTGTGGCATTAAGTGTTAAGTTTTACAGGATCACCTATTCACCCCCCCTCTAGGTGCTCTCACTTACAACCAGCATACCCTTGAGAGTCTTTTCTTTAGTTGGGTAAGACTTACTGAGTAATTCCATACTCAGGGTTTTATTCCCTATCGTTTTTAGGTGAGGGAGCAACAAACTTTTGTTGCTTTTGTACCAAGGTGGTGTCAAATGAGGAAAAGCAAGAATGAAGCTGCGGGAGGACCTAGTCCTCCATATATAAAAAACTTTTATGTAAGAACTTATCGGGAGGAGTTTTTACCTCCCTTGGTATTGTAATAATAAGTACTCTGCTCTCGTGTTTATATGCTGGTCTGGAATAACTAACTTTATCTTAATTTCAAATAAATGTAAGTTATGTAATCGCTTCCGCATTTCTGTATCTCCGATGTTCTGTAATGTCTGCGTGACGGGTAAAACGCTCTTGGGAAAGGTGAGAAAAGCAGATACCGAACTTGTCAAGTGATTCAGGGGCACCTACAGGGTTGTCTGAGGTTCGTTGGATAAGGACAACTGTAGGTGGGCCTAATGACTTGGGAGGTTCCGTCACAGGTTTCTCCCATAGTCGGTGTGACTGTTGGTGGAACCATAGTGGGTATCGAGGAGTATGGTTCTTCAACCATCAGAAACAGGACGTATATCCTCTTTTCCTGAAGGTCAATCTCTCTGAGTACCTTACTCCCCTTGATCATGTCATCCTCTAAGAAAATGGCATGTCTAGTTTCTATGAACTTGGTTTGTCTGTTAGGGCAGTAGAATCTATAACCCTTTGATCTGTCAGGGTAGCCAATAAAATGGCAGCTAGTGGTTCTCTCATCTAGCTTTCCCTGCCCAGGATTAATATTCTAGCTTCTGCTGGACAACCCCATATGTGGAAGTATTTGAGCATGGGTTTCTGCCAGTCCACAACTCATATGGAGTTCTAGCCACTGATTTACTAGGAACTCTATTGAGTATATGCATAGCGGTTTTTAAATCCTCCATCCATAGACCCATTGGCAGGTTAGAGTAACTTAGCATACTCCTTACCATATCCATTAGCGTTCTGTTATGCCTTTTGGCAACCCCATTCTGTTGTGGTTCGCCAGGTGTTGAATACTGGGCAACAATACCATTTTCTCTTAGGAACCTCACAAAAGGTCCTGGGACCTGGCCATACTCGGTATGGCGCCCATAGTACTCCCCCATGATTTGATCGGACAATCTTTATCTTCAAATCGTGTTGATTCTCTACTTCAGCCTTGAACTGTTTAAATTTGTCTAAAGCTTCTGATCTTTCCTTAATGGGATAAATATAACCGTAGCAAGAGTAGTCATCTGTGAAGGTTATGAACGAGTTAAACCCATCTACTGTTCTAACTGGAAAAGGACCACAGATATCAGTATGAATAATTTCTAACACTCTCGTACTATGCTTGAAGGGCGGGCCTGGTGCAGTGGTAGAGCCTACCGTCTGTAACCGAAAGGTCCCAGGTTTGAGCCTCAGCCTCTGCATATTATGCGGGTAAAGCTTGGCGCTTAAAGATACCCTTCCCCAGACCCCGCACAGTGCGGGAAGCCTACGACACTAGGTACGCCTTTTTTACTCTCGTACTATGCTTAGCATTTTTCTTAATCTGCTTCGCAAATTTATCCTTAATGCAATCTCTGCATTGCTCTAAATCTGTGAAGTCTAGGGGATGGAGAATCTGTTCCTTAACGAGACTGTCTATTCTCCCCCTCGAAATGTGGCCCAAACGATAGTGCCATAATTTCGACGAGGTTTCTCCATCACTTCATTTTCTTTTCCTGCCACTGCTGGCTGGATCGTTTTCTGGTGTATCTAATACATTAACAACATCACTTTGCGAAAGTAATAAAGCATATCTCGTCGGATGATGAGACCAACATCTTTATTATCAAACTGAATGACACACTGTCTATCACCAAAATGGCAATGAATTTGCTGATCATCTAATCTAGAAACCGAAATAAGGTTCCTTCGCAAGGAAGGTACATAAAGTATGTCTCTCAATAACAGTACAAAACCATTAGGTAATTTAATATGTATATCTCCAATGGCCTCGACTGCTGCTTCAACTCCATTTGCTACTCTAATTGTTCTTCAGCCCTTTGGGAGCCTTTGGCTTGTATGGAGTCCCTATAGAGAGTTTGCAACATGAACAGTTGCACCTGAGTCAATCCACCAAGAATAACTGGGATATTCTAAGTATAAAGACTCATTTACAAAAGTAACTTGGTCCTTACCACTCTCTAGTAGATACTACAAGAATTCAGAGCACTTTCTCTTGTAATGACCTGTCTTCTTGCAATAGAGGCGGGTATCAGGGGGAACTGAGAAACTGCCTCTTTGTCTTGGCTGATTATTGTTGCTTGAGAAAGCCTGGTTATTCTGTTTACCCTGCTTCTTGAACTTTTTCTTTGAATTCTTGTTCTATCTGGGGATATTGCCTTTTATGAGGTTGATAGAGTCTCTAGTCTGCTTTAACCTCTCTTCCTCCTAGACACACTGTGCCAAGAGTTGGTCTATGTTCTACTTATCAGTGACACTGGTGTTATATTGTATGTGAAAAGTCTCAAACTCCTTGGGTAGAGACTTCATTATCATAAACACTACAAATTCCTCGTATAAAGGAGACCCGAGGTACTTATTTATCTTAGCTATGATGGATATCATTTTCTGAATAAATGGTCTGGCACCATTTCCATCGTATTTTGCTTTGACAAATTCTGTCATTAGAGAGCAAGCATAAGCCTTAGAAGACCTTTTATGATGAGAGGCTACCCTCTCAAGGTATTCCTTGGTAGTCTCGCACTCTGGTATGGAACTCTTAAAAGGCTCCTTAATGCTCCTCTTAAGAATAATCATACATTTGTCATTTGATCTTTCCCACTTGACCTTGTCGATGCTGTATTGCATCCAGCTGTGGTCATAGTTGGAAGTGCCCACTGTGGGCTCTATTGGTTTATCAAACCTTAGTGCGTAATCTACCTCACCCACTGTAGTTATCATGTCAATATCCTCCCGCCACGAATTGTAATTACTACCATCTAGCGGTTTCATCTGTGCGATCTGGCTAATCGGCATGGCGGTATGAGCACCTTTGCAAAATTAAAACAGAAAATATTTAGGACATCTAAAAAAAATACTGAATATAGAATCATAGAAAATGCATGAATTAAATATTCAATGTTGGTCAAATAATAACCATGCCATATCTATGAAAATTTATGATCACAAAATTCTAAACCATCGATGGATGATCTAGAAAACATAAACCTGTATTAAATTGTGGTAACAATATCCAATGTTGGTTAAAATATTCAATCACCACAAAGTTTTCTGAATTCTATACAATTTAAACAATAATCAATCCACGTTGGTTTCATAATTAACTGAAAAATTGCATAAAATATAAATAAAAGTACCAAAGTACGTAGTGGAATAAAATAGTCCATAAATATATTTGTAACTTTCTATAACTGGAAAAATATTTCTAAGATTTTTCCTGAATATTTTTTTTCTGTTTCTGATTTCTGGAAATAGAAAAACAAATTCCAGAAAAAATTGGACCATTTCGGCCCTGATCGGCCTATGTGGCTCAGTCCACATGGCCTTTTGGCCTGCTTAGAAGGCGGCTCAGTTGGTGCTGGCGGCCTGGCCGCGGGGGGAGGCGCGCCCAGCCGCGCGCTAGCGGCCCAGCCAGCCTTGCCGTGAGAGGGGAAGGCGCGCCCATGCCGCAACCTAGGCCTGGGCCGCCGTTCTGGCCCACACGGGCACCCCCTCCCCTCTACTTGATCTCAGTCGTCGAATCCGATCTGACGGTCCAGCTTCTTGCGCGCAGGCTATAAAGGGCGAGGTTTTCAGAGAGGCTGTAAACCCTAACTTCATTTCTATTCTCCTCCCCAGCCACCATTCACATCCGGCCACCAGGAAGCACCGACGCCTGGCCGACGGCGCGCCTCCCTTTTCCCTTCTCTGTCTTCCGTTTTCGTTCTGTCAGCCACGCAGAACTTCAGGTGCTAGGGAACTCTGGTTCCTGGCCGACCGAGCTCTTCAACTGGGCTGTGCATAGAAGTGTAATCGGATCGAATACGGACGGATATCAATGAAATCATATTTGTTTTCATATTTTTATTCGGATTCGAATGCGAATACGGATAGCTTCGGATACGAATACAAATACGAATGTCCTCGAATACAAATACGGATAGTTGTGGGTCGAATACAGAACTAGTCGGACACGGATAGCGTCGGTAACGAATATTTTTATCGGATATCGTGTAAGACACAATTCCAAACATATCATAGTCATAATCATTTAGCCCCTCCTTTAGTCCAAACATTTTTTGAAGATTATATGTGGACATATGCTACGCCTCCATAAAATTCTATGAATTTCTACAAGAATATATATAACATCAAGCACCCCACATGAAAATGATAAAAGTGAAGTATTGTTTATAATGAGACTTAGATGTTTATGGTGGTTTCACATGTAAATCACACAAATAAGTGGAAATCAAATGAAATAATCATTGACATCTTGTGGATTTTATGGTTCAAACATTTTTGAGGATGCTATATGGACATATGTTGTGCCTACACCAAATTTCATGAATTTTTGAGACTATTTGTGTATTATTAATTTCTTTCTGCAGAAAATCAACAAAAGGCATTTAAATCCATAAAATTCTCTAGTATCGACCGAAAATTGCAAATAAGTTACCAAGACTAATAAATATTTCATAAGAAGATAACCTCAAATACCTACATGAAAATGATAAAGTGAAATAAAGATTATGTTGAAACTAGGATACTTAAGCTCATGTCACGTGTAACTCACACAACAAGTGGAAGTGAAATGAAAATAATCACTGACATCTTATGAACTTTATGGCCCAAACATTTTTTAGAATTTTATGTGGACATATGTTACACCTCTGTCAAATTTCATGATTTTTTAGATTGTTTGTGAATTATTATTTTCTTTATATAGAAAATCATCAAAATGCAATTAAATCCATAAAATATTCTGATGTCGACCCAAAATAGCAAATAAGTTACCAAAACTAATAAACATCATATAAGAAAATAACCTCAACTCCACATGTGAAAATGATAAAGTGAATTATTGATTATGTTAAAATTTGGATACTTAAGGTGATTTCACATGTAACTCACGCAACAAGTGAAAGTGAATTGAAAGAAACGCTGACAATCTTTAGATTTTATGGCCCAAACATTTTTTAGGATGCTATATGGGCATATATTATCCCTCCGTCAAATTTCATGATTTTCTGAGACTATTTGTGTATTATTATTATTTTGTCTACATAAAATTGTCAAAATGCAATTAAATTCATAAAATATTCCACTTTCGACCAAAAATTGCAAATAGGTTACCAGGACCAATAAACATTATATAAGAACATAACCTCAAGTCCCCATATGAAAATGATAAAGTGAAGTATTGATTATGTTGAAACTTAGATATATAGGGCGATTCAACATGTAACTATCCGAATATCCGAAATCTGAAATCTGGTAAGATATCTGGGAAGATGTCCGGATATCCGAAATCTAAAATCCGGACAGGTATCCGAGAAGATATCCGGATATCCGAAATCCGACGGATATCAGTCATCTCATATCCGTATCCGATATCCGAACTGTACTATCCGAATTCGAATCCGAAATCCGAAAATTCTGCGGATATCCGAAAAAACTATCCTAGCGGATAATTAGTCTCTTCGGACGGTTGGATGCTCGAATAATATCCGTACCGTTTACACCCCTAGCTGTGCACCATAGAGCGCGAGCTGACCTTGCACCGTCTCTTTTTTGAAATCTGTTCCGGTTTCTGTTTGTGTGCTTAGGGTTCACAGAACCCTAAACTGTTCTTAGTTTTCTTATACCCGATCTGATCGGTTGTAGTGATTTCTGCCGAGCTCTCAGGGATAAAATCCCTTTCATTATTTTACTATTTTTTTGAAAAAAAGAACTTGTTCATTAGGGTTTCTAGAACTTGATTCGAGTTGGGGATTCTATACTAACTCGTACTCTGAGATCCTCTTTTTGTTTGGAACTACAGGAGAAAATGACCCCCTTCCTCCAATCTTATAGAGTTCTTGATATTATTTTATTTTTTTTATTTATATCACCGCATAGATCGAGCCTCGGATTTGTTGAACCCGAGCTCTATTATTTTTCTGTGAATGAAATTTCTGTACCTTTGACTGAAAACCAGTACATGGATTATATTGATAGTTGAAAGGAAATAGGGTCAAACCTTTTTCTATAAATAATTTTGGTGGTTGAATGCCCAACACAAATATTGGACTAACTAGTTTGCTCTAGATTATGTATTCTACAGGTGCATAAATATTCAACACAAACCAATAAAAAGATCAAGTTATAGTTCAAAAGAAAGGAGCAAAAGAAACTGAAGAGAACCCTGGTCTGGCGCACCGGACTGTCCGGTGCACCAGGGGCCATACAGTCTGAACTCCTCACCTTCGGGTTTCTCAGGTGCTGCTCCGCTATAATTCACCGGACTGTCCGGTGTGCCACCGGACTGTCCGATGCACCAAGCAGAGCAACGGCTAACAGCGCAACGGTCGTCTGCAAAAGTGTGAATAGTGCATGAACAGTGCGCGCAGAAGTCAGAGCAGGTGTCAGAGGCGCACCGAACAGTGAATAGGACCTGTCCGGTGCAGCACCGGACTGTCCGGTGTGACATAAAGTCAGCGCTCCAACGGTCAGAATCTTCAGAACCCTAACGGTTGGGTGACGTGGCTGGCGCACCAGACTGTCTGGTGCGCCCATCGACAAACAACCTCCCTAATGGCTATGTGGTGGTTTAGGGCTATAAATACCCCCAACCACCACCACTCCAAGCATCCAAGATTTTCAGACATCCCATTCAATACAAGAGCTAGGTGCATTCAATACTAGACACAATTCAAAAGATTTAAAGCCTCTCTAAGTCACAAATTCACTCCAAACAATTAGTGACTAGAGAGAGAGAGTTTTGCTCGTGTTCTTTGAGCTTTTGTTCTTGGATCGCTTTCTTCTTCCTCATTCTTATTCTTCAAGCAACTTGTAATCAAGCAAGAGACACCAATTATGTGGTGGTCCTTATGAGGGTCTAAGTGACCCGTTTGATTAAGGATAAAGTTCACTCGGTCTAGGTGACCGTTTGAGAGAGGAAAAGGGTTGAAAGAGACTTGGTCTTTGTGACCACCTCAACGGGGAGTAGGTTTTCAAAAACCAAACCTCAGTAAAAAAATCATCGTGTCATCCGCTTCATTTGTTTTTGATTTGTTTTTCACTCTCTCTTTCGGACTCAGATTTTATTCTAACGCTAACCCCGGCTTGTAGATTGTGTTTTAAGTTGTAAATTTCAGATTCTGCCTATTCACCCCCCTCTAGGCTACTTTCAATAGTGCTCTGTGCACATGATCTGTACGTGGTTTCTGTTTTATTGACTGTTTCTTGGCCTTGAATTTAAATAAAATTCCAAGCTAATGTGATCTCTTGACCTAGATTTAAAACCGATTAGGGTTAGGTTAAAACCCTAACCCGAGTGATCTAAAATTCCTTCTGTCTATTCTAATCTCTCTGTTCTCGGGTGATGAATGATGATTAAAAAAATGAGTTCAATCACATTAATCCGAGACTTTTCTATGATCTCAAAAAACCGATACAGATTAGGAGATCTAGGGTTCTTAGGGTGACTCCGATACCATTGTTAGAATCTCTTGTGCTTAGGATCATTTCCTAAGTCCCTAGAATACCAATCCGTGTCTAAAATACCTCGATAATGGGTAGATATATTCTATTGAGGGGTACATGTATACATACCGTCGTTGTTGTTCCTAGCCTTCATTGTTGTGGCGTCTTGCAGCGAAGACCCGCCTCCTCCTCCTTCTCGATCTCCCTGCAGGTGTCGAGGAGATTGGTTCCCGTCGTTGATCGGCGATGGATCAGCTCCTCCAATGTTGCCTGCAGGGGGAACCTCAGATCCCGATGGAATAACAGGGATCTGAGACATAGTTGCAGTGATTCCAGTCACTCCGAGCGCCTAGGGGATCGGTTCCTCTCAAATTATCGATTAGGATTTGTGGTCGAGCGATTAGCATTGGCTAAACCCATCGGCCCCCTTAATCTATTTATATGGTGTCGTGTGACCGGGGGCTTCAACCAACGGTTAGGATAGCCCCCTCGATTAGGGGCTCGGTTAGACGGTTAATCTGATTAACCCTACCCCGGTTACTGTTAACCAGCTAGTGTAGAGGACACATCCTAACAACAGCCTCTCCAAGGGTACTGAGGTCAATGCAAAATATAACACCACCCATATTGCTTGGGCTTGGGATAAAGTTACCTCTGTAAGCAACAGTACTCTTACTCTCATCGAGAGGATGACACTATGAGTTGTGATGATTTTCTGTTTATTTTCTCAAACACTACACAATGTCATATCCGTCTAAGGGTTGGGATACATATTTATAGCCCAAGAGGCTGCAACATATGCTTCCTAGATATGTGATTATGCTGTCCTACAAACTGCACTAACCACTAGGTGCTGTTGTACTCTAGTCAAAAGGAAAACTGCAGCAAGATGCTATCCTCCAAAAATTGAAAAATGGAAAAGGAGATGCCTGCAGCACGCTATCCTTGCAGTCAAAAGACTGCTGCTGTGCAGCACGCTGTCCTTCCAGTCAAAAGACAGTTGTTGCTGCTGTCCTACAGTAGAGATGCTGTGCGGACTGTCCTCTACACCACAAAATTAGAGATGATGTCCTCCACACGAAGACCACATGAATTATTCTATCATTCTCACCCTAAGTCTTGTACGTCGCCTTGTGAGAAAGTTGAGCCATCCCGGACCTAAAACAAAGCTCAAGGAACTTGATACTCCCAAGGGGTTTGGTGAGCAGGCCCGAAAGCTGATCCTTGGTGTTGATGTAGCGCGCCTTGATGCTACCTTCTGTCAAACAGTCACGGATGAAGTGATACCTCACCGGATGTGCTTGCTCCAATCATGGAACATGGGGTTCTTGGCCAACGCCAGGGCGGACTGGCTGTCCACCCAGAATTCCACTGCTTCAACATCTCTCCCGAGGAGATTACCGAGCAGGCGAGCAAGCCAGAGTGCCTGAGTTGAAGCGGTGGAGGCCGCTATGTACTTGGCCACCACCTGCTGCTTGACCGACTGCCAGCTGATGGGGCACTTCCCAAGGAAGAAGAGGATCCCGCTTGTGCTCTTGCTAGTGTTGATGTCGCCAGCATGGTCGCTGTCGCTGTACCTGACAAGGTGTGCCTCCCTAGGGCACCTCAGGTAGTAGAGACCATGGTCAAGAGTCCCCGCAACATAGCGGACGATCCTCTTCACAACCTGCTCGTGCTCCATCGTCGGTCGCTGTAGGAACCGACTAACGTAGCCGACGGAGTATGCCAGATCCGATCGTGTGTGGACGAGGTAGCGAAGGCTCCCCACAAGACGCCAATACTGAGTAGCGTCCACCTTCTCCATCGTGCTATCATGGCTCAGCTTTAGCCTCTCCTCCATTGGAGTGAGAACTGTGTTGCAATTAGTGAGCCCAGCCAGCTGAACAATGCACCTGGCGTAGGTGGTCTGGCGAAGTGTGATCCCAGAGTCAATCTGGTGCACCTCAATCCCTAGGTAGAAGGAGAGATGCCCTAGGTCACTCATATGGAAGGTGGCCTTCATCTCTTCTTTAAACGCCGCCACCTCTGCATCCTTGGCGCCGATGATCACCAAATCGTCGATGTAGACACCCACCAGCAGGGTATTTTCTCCATTGCCCCGCCGATAGATAATCGCCTTGTGCGGGCTTGGCATGAAGCCTATCCTCTTGAGCGTGGAGTCCAGCTTGGCATTCCATGCCCTTGGTGCCTGTCACAAGCCGTAAAGGACCTTGCGCAGGCGCAACACCTTGTCCTCCTTGCTAGGTATCGCAAAACCTAGCAGCTGGTGTATGTAGACCTCCTCTTTTAAGTCGCCGTTAAGAAACACCGACTTGACGTCCATGTGATGAACGTGCCAGCCCTCCTGGGCTGACAACGCAAGGAGGAGTCACATGGATTCCATCTATGCCATGGGGGTGAAATCATCGTCGAAGTCGATCCCCTCCTGCTGTAAGAAACCGTGTGCCACCAAGCGAGCCTTATGCTTGATGATGGCACCGGCTTCATCCCTCTTCTGTTTGAACACCCACTTAAGGGTGATCGCGCGATGACCATGAGGGAGATTAGCGAGCTCCCAAGTGTGGTTCATCTCAACCGTGTCCATCTCCGACTGCATCGCAGCACACCAAGCCGTGTGTTTCTCGGCCTCCACGAAAGACTAAGGCTCGCCATCGTCGCGTGCAAGATTCAACTCTTCTGCTAGAATGCGAGACACCGGGCCCGACACCGACAGGTCTATTAGAAGGCCCTCCACCTTTCGATACTGCAACGGCTTGTCATCGTAGCACGCGTCGACGTGCTCCTCGCCGTGGGAGAGTGGGGTCACGAGCTCCACTAGGTCGTGCTCGACATGAGCTGGTGTTGGAGAGGACGTTCCCGGAGAGGGTACCGTCGGTGCTGGAGTACATGGTGACGAAGAGCTCGTTGGAGCGGGAGTCGTTGCTGGATTGTGTGGTGGCGAAGAGCTCGTTGTAGCCGGTGCTGGAGAGCGTGGCGCTGGATTCGATGGAGACTTGGGGGCTAGGGTAGGCCTACTCGGAGAAGGGTTGCCAACTCCCCCGGCTCCCCCAAAGTGGACGTACTCGATGGTGAAGTCGTCGTACATCGGAGTCGTGCTGTCGTCCACCGCCTTGTCCTAGGCCCATCCTCGCCCTTCGTCGAACACTACGTCGTGCGCCGTGCGCACACGCAGTGTTCCTGGGTCAAGGATGCGGTAGGCCTTCGAGCCCTCCGCGTAGCTAATGAACACCCCTAGGGTGCTCCTGTCGTCGAGCTTGCCGATATGGCCAAGCTCCTTGGTGAACGCGAGGCAGCCAAAGACCCGTAGGTGAGAGACCGCCGGCTTGCGCCCATGCCAAGCCTCATATGGTGTCATCCCATTGAGTGTCTTCGTGGGCGAGCGGTTGAGGATGTTGCGCCCATGCCAAGCCTCATACGGTGTCATCCCGTTGAGTGCCTTGGTGGGCGAGCGGTTGAGAATGTAGACTGTTGTCACCACCACCTCTCCCCAGAAGACAGCTGGCATTCCCCTCTGCTTGAGGAGAGCCCGAGCCATCCCCACAACCGTCTGGTTACGCCGCTCGACAACGTCGTTCTGCTGCGGGCTGTACGACACGGAGTAGTGGCGTTGAACGCCCTCATCCGCGTAGTACGACGCGAACTCAGCCGTTGTGAATTCACCACTGTTGTCGGTGCGCAGCAAGCACAGCTTGCGGCCGCGCTCCGCCTCCGCAGCGACTTGCACACGCTTGATGGCGTTTGCAGCCTCTCCCTTGCTGCCAAGGACCATCACCCACATGTAGTGGGAGAGGTCGTCGATGAGCAGTAAGAAGTAGTGTCGTCCTCCTGGTGTGGCTGGTGTCACCGGGCCACACAAGTCCCCATGCACGAGCTCGAGCCTCTCTTTGGATCAGAAGCTCGACTGTTGGGGAAATGAAGTCGTCTATGCTTTGTCAACACACAGACATCACAAAATTTCTCCACATGGTCAAGGCATGTCAGGCCTCATACCATCTCCTTGTCACTAAGCCGCTTCAGGGCCTCGGAGTTAAGATGTCTGAAGCGCTCGTGCCACTGCCATGCCCCGTCGTCCCAACGAGAAGCAAGGAAACAAGGTTGTGACACCTTCACGTTGAGGATGTAAAGCCGATTTGGACTCCTATTTACCTTAGCAAGAAGACGACGAGAGGAGTCCTAGATCCTCATGACTCCTTGCTCGACCACCACACGCGAACCATTCTCATCCAGCTGTCCCAAGCTGATGATAGAGTTCCTCAATGCAGGGATGTAGTAGACTCCGGTGAGCAGCCTGTGCTCACCAGACGCGGCGGTGAATACGACTGAGCCGATGCCCATGATTTCTACGCCGAAGGCGTCCCCAAACTTGACAGAGCCTTGGATGCTAGAGTCGAGCTCAGTGAAGAACTCTCGTCAGCCGGTCATGTGATGAGTGGCACCAGTGTCGAGGCACCATCCTTCGATCATGTTGTTGCTGGAGCCGTCGTCAAGGAAAGCATGTGCTTTTGACTCATCAAGGTGGAGGAGTGCTGCTGCGGCCGATGCCGCTGGAGGTAGCTTGATGCTTGCGTGTGCTAGGAGCAGAGCTTCCTCCTCCGCCTCCGCCAGTGTGATGTTGGTCTGGCCACATCGTGGCTGTCGACATTCCCTGGCCCAGTGGCCAAGCTTACCACAGTTGTGACAGCCGTCATCTCGTGCCAGCTTCTTGTTACCGATGGCGTCGCCTTGGGTGTCTCCGCGGGCACCACCCTCAGCTTGTCCTCGCGCCCCGGCCTGGGCGCCTCCGCGCGCCTTGCGTGGCTTGCCACGTTTGCGACCCCGTGTCGAGGAGGAGGACTCCCCCTTCTTCTTGTCACCCTGCCAGGCCTCCCACTGCCCCCGAGTGAGATATAGCTTCTCACCGATGGTGATAGGCCTAGAGAGGGCCTGTGGTTCGTCGCCGTTGACGACCTTGAGACGACCAATCGCTTCTTCGATCGTCATCGTGGAGAGGTCTAGCAGAGACTCGATTGAGCGAGCAATCTGCCTATACTTCTCGAGAATGCAACGGAAGAGCTTCTCGATGGCTCTCTCCTCATCGTAGGTGTCATCGCTGAACTGCACCATCTTTTGCAACATAGTGTTGAGGCAAAGAGCAAAGTCATCAACATCCTCACCTGGCTTGAAGGCCAGGTTCTCCCACTCCTTGCGAAGTGCCTGCAGTGTGGTCTTGCAGGCACGGTCGCTGCCGATGTGGGTCGCAGCGATGGCGTCCCAGGCTTCCTTAGCTGTCCGCTTCTGGGAAAGCGAAAACTGCTTCTTGGGCAGGACTGCAGCAATGAGGGCATCTAGCGCCCGTCGATCCACATAGTAGTCGATGTCGCCGTACCAAACTACTTCCTACATGTGGCAAACCTGGAGCTGTACCCTCATCACTGCTGCCCACTCGACATAGTTGGTCTTGGTGAGGGTAGACCACCCACCACCGGGACCGATGCCCTGACAACGACCTGGACCCCACGGTGACCATGGTACCGATCCGGGGAGGGAGAGCCGCTCCGCCCGTAGAGGCCGTGATCTCCGCCGACCCGGCTGCCACCACCGGGTGCACCATCGGTGCGTCCGCGTCCATTTGGGCTGCTGCCACGTGCGTTCTCGCTCGAAGCACCGACAGCGCATCTACGCCTATCTAGGCTACCGCTACACGCCCCCATAGGGGTGCGCGACTGCCCATTGAGCTGCCTGCTCTTGCGCTGCCTGCCTTGCTATCCTGAGCTCGTCGTTGGTGCTGTCGTCGCCGGAAACAGAGCTACCGGTGCTACTACCATGCAGAGTCTCGAGCTCTGCCACCGCCGCACGTGCAGCATCCGCCGCCTCCGCTGCTTCTACTTCCACTCTCGCTGTTGCTAGTTTCGCCGCCGCCAATCGTGCTGCCCTCGCCGCTATCGCTGCAGCCGCTGCTGCTGCTCGCTCGCATTCTTGTGCCGCGGCAACCTCGGCCTCCTACTGACGCTGCGCACTCGAAGTGGCCGAGCGTAGGGACATGGTGTGCTAGAGAGGGATCGCTGCGTGTGGAAGAGGCTGTCTCAGACGAAAGGCTGCTCGTCCGAGCAGGAGAGGAAGCAACAATTGGGGCTCTTGCTTCCGACTGAGTATAGGGAGAGGGGCGGGAAGGAGATGAGCAAGAGATGTTTAGACTGCAAGATAACTTGCCTCTGATACCAAATGTAAGCAATGGGACTCTTGCTCTCATCGAGAGGATGACACTATGAGTTGAGACGATTTTCTGTTTATTTACTCAAACACTACACAATGTCATACCCCTCTAATGGTTGGGATACATATTTATAGCCGAAGGGGCTGCAGCATATGCTTTCTAGAGATGTGAATATGTTGTCCTACAAACTGTACTAACCACTAGGTGCTGTTGTACTCTAGTCAAAAGAAAAACTGCAGCAAGTTGTTGTCCTCTAAAAGCTAAAAATGGAAAAGGAGATGTCTGCAGTGATGGAATAAGTCATGTGGTCAGCAGCAGTTGCAGTCTTGACTGCTACAGGACAGTAGCAACAACAACCTTTTGACTGCTGCAGGACAGCAGCAGTTGCAGCACAACAGTCTTTTGACTGCGCAGCAGCAGCAACCTTTTGACTGCTGCAGGACAGTAGCAGTTGCAGCGCAACAGTCTTTTGACTACGCAGAGAGCATGCAGCAGCAGTCTTTTGACTGTGCAGGACAGCAGTAGCAGCACAGTAGTTTTTGACTGCACTTTAGTATCTAAAGGACAGCACCTGTGTGCTGCAGCGGGTAGTGTAGTGTGTAGTGCAGTGCAGCCCCTAGGGCTATAAATGTGACGGAACCTTCCAAGTCATTAGGCCCACCTACGGTTGTCCTTGTCCAATAGACGTCAGACAACCTCGTAGATGTTCCTGAATCACTTGATAAGTTTGGTATCTTTTCTTACCTTTCCAGGAACGTTTCACCCGTCTTGCAGACATTACAGAACATCGGAGATATCGGAAAGCGGAAGTGATTACATAAACTTACATTTATTGTAAAAGTAAGATCAAGTTATTTATTACAGACCAGAAATATAAACGAGTGCTGAGTAGTATTATTACATAACCAAGGGAGGCAAAAACTCCTCCCATAAAAGTCTATACATAAAAGATTCTTATGGAGGACCATGTCCTCCCGCATCTTCACTCTTGATTTTCTTCATGGGGAACCACCTTGGTACAGAAGCAACAGAAATCTGCTGCTCCCTCACCTAAAAACAACGAGGGAATAAACCCTGAGTATGGAATTACTCAGCAAGACTTACCCGACTAAAGAAAAGACTCTCAAGGGTATGCTGGCTTAAGGGAGTCAAGGTAAGGTTTCTCAATAATCAAAGACTCTGTTTGCATAAATGCTTACTAAAGTGGATCCTTAAAAGTCCAAATTTTACTTGTAAGGTTAGGTAAACTTACCTGTCTCTATAGTTCTTTCTAACCTAGTTCAAACACTTGTCCTGAACCAGCCAAGTTCTTAATTCTTCCTTCATCTTCACTGGATTGCTACGTGTAGGGCAGTGACCAAGTCTTCATAACCGCGAAGGTACGGCGATCCGAATCGATTAAACTTAGCTGAGGATCTCCAATCACACGACATATGTAGCACTTAACCCTTGCATATGTCAACCCGCCACCGGGGTTCTTAAGACCAGATCAGGTTCACGCAAACCGAGAGCACAGATACACCACCGTCCAGCCTCTTGCCACGGAGGGTACACGCTACTCTCGCCACTGCTCCACGCCCATTTCGTGTTATCTTATTCTGGCCTTAGTCTGCCCGAGGCAAGGCTTAGCCATGACGAGGCATGTGACCAGTTAAAGGGTCCTCGATCATCAAGCCTACATCGACAAGGTCCTTAATCGACTCAGACGGAGACACTACACCGAGACTCTCTTCTCGTGCAAGTCACCCGCCCGGTCTCAGCTTAATCATTTAAAACCCAAAGTTTGGTACCTGGCAGAGGTACATCTTTTCCGATGTTGAACCCATCATGGCCATGATGGATCCACCATCAAGTTTTATTTTCAAAAACATCCCACCCACTTTTGCCACATCACTTTTGTAAAAACAAAACAATTTGTTTTTCTAAAGCAATGCTAAGCATCATAAATCTTTTGTAAAACAGGTGATCAAGGGAGGTAATCAAGTTCAAGGAAGGTAATGCAGGAATTGTTTTAGCAATCAACTCTTATCACCTAATGCATCAATCAAGTGAGAAAGATTTTAAAAACATCAAGGGAGGTGGCAAATGCACCGGGGCTTGCCTTTGTTCGTAGGTGAGTCTGGCTCAGGTCCGCAGATGTCAAAGTAGAGACCAGATTCTGCCTGAGACCCCAAAGGTGGTGCCTTTTCTTCGATCACTTCAATCTCCTCTTCGTTTTATAAACATAACCACATATATGTATATAAGGATGAATGCCATGTAATGCTCATGAGAGTGCAAAAATAATAAGAACTTATTATCTAAGGTCTTGAATACAACTTTCCTTCACGGAACTCCGAGAACTTAGGGTTTCCGGAGTCAGTAAAGGAGTTCATAGGGCAGGGGGGTGTTTTGGGTTCTAGGTATCACACAAAGTCCAAATCAACCCAAACTCTACCCAAGGCTTCTAAATAATGTATAAAGCTCACATAAAAAGTTTGGGCAATTTTGGGATTATTATCTATTTTCTAAAAATCCAGAATCAATACTTTAAATTACTTTAAATGCTTTAAAATTCCTTATTTCCTCTAAAAATCATAGAACTATTTTTATTAAATTCTAGGGAAAATAAGAAGGCTAGGAAAATTTGGTTTCACAATTTTAGGATTTTTCTACAATTTTTAACAAATTTCCAAAGCTCTACTAAAAAAGAAAACGAGAAAGATTTAAACAGAGATGGGCTGATTTCGGCCCAGCGGCCTAGTTCAGAGGGGAAAGACGCGCCCGCGCCCGCGCGCGCAAGTGACTTTGCAGAAATACCCTCGGGGTTTTTACTAACTGGGATTTGGTCACTTCACTGTTACCCAGGGTCACTGACAGTTTGCAAAAATGTCCTCGAACTTCTATCTATTCTTGGTTTCAAGTCCCCGACGGTACCCGGCGCGGCAGAGCTCCGGTGAGCTCACAGACCGGCCGAATTGCTCCAAGACTGGCTTCCCCAAGCGACTGATCTCTAATTGAATCCCTCCCAAGCATTTCCTCCAAACCAATTTCTAGATTACTGCCCTACACCTTTCTGCCCACGGTAACCGTGAGCCGCGAGGACATTCACTCGCGTTCATGGCTACCCAAGGTGGTTTAGCGCAATTAGACAGATTCATGAGCAATAAGGGACTTAACAGAGGCTAGAACACTAAGCAATTGGGTATGTTTTAACCTGAGGAGCGCTGGCCACGGAGAGGGTGCTGTTACGGTGTTCTTGAGCGGATTTGGGGGAAATCCAAAATTAGCGCTCGCTAGTGGGGGATTTGGGATGCAGGTGGGTGCAGTAGCTGCTTGAGTACATGGCGGAGCTGGGGGTGCGGTCAATTTATAGAGTCCGCGAGCGGTGGCGAGCTCACCGGCGACGATGGGACTGCCCCGGAGAGTCACTGCGACAAGGTGTAAAGGCAGAGCCACGCGACGGATAATGGTGAGGGCTCGACGGCGGTGAAGAGCTTTATCCACGGACGGTGAGCAAGGGGGAGGCACGGCGGCTAGCCGGAGTGGTGTCCAGCGCATGGGCGATGAAGATCTTTCTACCCAGAGCGTTATCCACTTCAACCGAGCATCAATCGTGTCGACGACGGCACGAATCACGGCGGCAGGTCACCGGCGGTGAGGATGGATACGCTGGCGATCTGATCAATATCAGACTACTGTACCATGGAAGCACTTATTCAGTGCACCTGACAGTCAATGTTTAGGGCCAGTTTTCTTCCAAATTCCTGTGGCAACACAACCCAAACTCTGCAGCAAAGTTATAGAGCTACTAACCAGCTACAAGTTTGTCATAGATGCCCTGGGTAGATTCTTACTGGATCTTAGTTGAAATAGCTCTCAAACATGGATCCAAGTCACTGTCTATCTGAAATTCAGACTGAATCAGCCTGACAGCCTGACTTCTGGCTAGATTATCTCCAATATTTTCTTAACAACTATGCTCACACTCTTAAGCAAAAGTGTTCACCTTTGATAGGTCTACAACTTTGATGTGGTGCCCTAGGGAAAAAATCCTATACTTTGAAAGTTACAAAGGCTCAAAGTTGTGCTCATAACACTGAAATTTAGACTTAGAGTGGATTCTCAACTTGGGGTCTTTTTGCAAATTGGTCCAAAACTTAGGGTTTGGCTTGCAAATCACCCTAAATGTGAACCATGGGACTTTATATGTCTTGACATTGTAGTTTTTACACTTTAGTCCAAATGTGCATAGTTTTTGCACATAAGCCCCTAGGGTTTGGTTTTAGGGTTTTCCAGGGTTCAAATGGGGATTTTTGGTACCTTGAGGGTATAAATGTGACTCAAGTTTATTCTTGGGACTATTTTGTGACCTTTCCTTAAAGCTTTTAAGTTTTCTTAACTTGGGTTGGGTTTTACCCTTTTAATCCCTATTTAGGGTTAAGTTTCCTATCCAGGGGTCTATTTGCAAAGTGCTGTAACAATACAACTCGTTTGAAATTTTTACCTAGTGAATGCACTCTAGGTGTGTCAAACATATGCAATGCCAATGTTTATGATGCCATGCTCAAGTTTTAGTTGCAGTAACACCAGGGGTGTTACATCCTTCCCCCCATAAAAGAATCTCGTCCCGAGATTAAAAGTCCTAGGGTGAGTAATGGAAAAGGAAATGTGTCACATTTTTATTTTCTTATATTTGGTACAAGGCAGGGGTGGTGTGGGTTCACTCTTTATTACAACAACTATACATACTTTACAAATTACATGAGGCTAAAAAGCCTGGGAAATTCTTATCTAAAAAGTCTTGAGTTTCCCATGTAGCCTCTTCTTCAGAATGTTGGTTCCACTGTATCTTATAGAACTTGAGAGTTTTTCTCCGGGTAACCCTGTCCTTTTGATCCAAGACTCGATAGGGTGCTCAGAATATGTCAAGTCTGGATCAAGGACAACATCTGTCACTTCAATGGTTCGATCGGAACCCGAAGACACTTCTTCAATTGGGACACGTGGAACACATTATGTATAGCAGACAAGGTCTCGAGGAGCTGCAGTTGATATGCCACTGGTCCACATTGCTTAAGTACAGGGAATGGACCAATGTACCTGGGTGCAAGCTTTCCTTTAACCCCGAAACGGGATACCCCCTTCATTGGTGAAACCTTCAGGTAGACATAGTCTCCTTCAAGAAAATACAAGGGCATTCGCCGTTTGTCTGCATAACTCTTCTGACGAGCTTGGGCTTTCTTCATATTATGAATTATTTTCTTAACCTTTTTTCGGTTTCTTTTACCATATCAGGCCTGAAGAAATACCTTTCACCAGGTTCAGACCAATTTAGCGGAGTACGACATTGTCGTCCATATAAAGCTTCAAAAGGTGCCATCTTGATACTTTCTTGATAGCTATTATTATATGAAAACTCCGCTAAGGGCAAACATTCATCCCATTTCTGTGAGAAGTCCAGAACACATGCCCGCAGCATATCTTCGAGTATTTGATTAACTCTCTCAGTCTGTCCACTTGTTTGAGGATGATAGGCCGAACTGTGGAGCAATTTAGTACCCAGGGATTTATGAAGTTCTTCCCAGAATTTGGATACAAATTGTGATCCTCGATCCAACACTATAGTTTTTGGAATCCCATGCAAACTGAGAATACGGGCAATGTATAATGCTGCATAAGTGGCCACAGAATACTTTGCCTTAACAGGTAAGAAGTGGGCAATTTTTGTGAGTCGATCAACAATAACCCAGATAGAGTCATACCCTTTGGCAGTCCTGGGCAATCCCACAATGAAGTCCATACTTATGTCTTCCCATTTCCATGTCGGTATCGGTAAAGACTGTAGTGGACCGGCAGCTTTCAAGTGTATGGCCTTGACACGTCTACAGGTGTCACATCTGGCCACATAGAGTGCAATCTCGATCTTCATTTTTGTCCACCAATAATGTTGTTTCAGATCTTGGTACATCTTAGTGCTTCCGGGATGAATAGAATAGCAGCTAAGATGTGCTTCATCAAGAATTTGCTGGCGGATCTCTTCATTCTTCGGCACCACTATGCGGTTATTAAACCATACAATGCCTTGCTCATCTTCTTTGAAACATTTGGCTTTTCCAGCCCTTAACTTTTCACGAATGTGTTTCATACCCTTATTATCTTTTTGAGCATCAATTATCTTTTGCAAGAGAACTGACTCAAGCTTTAGCTGACTTAGGGTTCCTTGTTGGACCATTCCCAGGTTTAGCTTCTCCATTTCCTGACATAATGTATTGTCAGAAGTCTTCACCGTAAGACAGTGGCAGGAAACCTTACGGCTAAGTGCATCTGCCACATTGGCTTTGCCTGGGTGATAATGAATTTCCAATTCATAGTCCTTAATATGCTCAAGCCATCGCCTTTGTCTCATATTCAATTCTGACTGGGTGAAGATATACTTCAAGCTTTTATGGTATGTATAAATGTGACAGATATTTCCCAGCAGATAGTGACGCCAGATTTTCAGGGCATGAACCACAACAGCTAGCTCCAGATCATGAGTTGGGTAATGCTCCTCATGTCGGTGCAACTGCCTTGAAGCATATGCAATCACTCGGCCTTCTTGCATCAACACACAGCCGAGTCCACTGCCTGATGCATCACAATATACATCGAAGGACTTGGTGATGTCCGGTTGAGCCAATACCGGAGCAGTGGTTAATAATGTCTTCAATTGTTTAAAGGCTTCTTCACACTTGGAAGACCAATTGAATTTAACATCATTCTTTAATAAACTTGTGATCGGCTTCACAAGCTTAGAAAAATCAGGTATAAATCTGCGGTAATATCCCGCCAGTCCCAGGAAACTTCAGACTTGATGAACAGTGGTTAGGGGTTTCCACTCCAAAATGTCCTTGACTTTGCTGGGGTCTACCGCAATTCCCCTGGCAGATAGGATATGTCCTAGAAACTGAATTTCCTCCAGCCAAAACACGCATTTGCTGAACTTGGCATATAACTGATGTTCCCTTAGGCGCGTTAATACAATCCGTAAATGTTGGGCGTGCTCCTCTTCATTCTTGGAATATATTAGAATATCGTCAATGAAGACCACCACAAACTTGTCCAACTCGGGCATGAATACCGAGTTCATCAAATACGTGAAGTGGGCAGGAGCATTTGTCAATCCGAAAGACATTACCAGATATTCAAATAACCCATATCACGTAGTGAACGCGGTCTTCGGTATGTCCTCGGGCCGAATACGGATTTGATGATAGCCCGACCTGAGATCAATTTTGGAGAATACCCTCGCCCCGGTCAGTTGATCAAATAAGATGTCAATCCTCGGAAGAGGGTACTTGTTCTTGATAGTGACCTCATTCAGGGGCCGATAATCCATGCACATCCGTAAGGTTTGATCCTTCTTTTTGACGAATATGGCTGGACAACCCCAAGGTGACGAGCTTGGCCGGATGAATCCTTTTTCTAAGAGATCTTGTAATTGAATCTTCAGTTCTGCCAACTCATTTGGAGGCATACGGTACGATCTTCGAGAAATGGGAGCCGTACCGGGCTTTAGCTCAATTACAAATTCTACATCCCGTTCAGGCGGCAATCCCGGCAAATCCTCGGGAAAGACATCGGGAAACTCACACACTACTGGAATATCCTTGATTTCCGGTACGATGGCTTCATACACTCTGCCAGTAGCTTGGGTTGGAATGGGGATAGGTATAAGAATTTCTTCTTGATTATGACTCAACCTGATAATTCTTTGATCAGTGTTGAGGGTTGCTTTATACTTGGCCAACCAATTCATACCCAGAATAACATCTATGTCCTGGCCTTTCAGAACGATCATATTAGTAAGAAAGTCCCGTCCGGCTAAGGTTACGGGCACTTGATAGGCCACTTCTCTAGTAAAAATCTGTCCCCCAGGTGAGTGAATTTTAAATCCTTCTTTTGATTCATGACATGAAATGTGATGTTGCTCCACAAATTTCTTGCTAATGAATGTATGCGAAGCACCAGAATCAAAGAGAATGATTGCAGGATGATTGGCCACGAGGAACGTACCCATCATTACCGGCTCTCCATCCGGTGTAGTGGCCACTTGTGTATAGTATATACGTCTCGTCTTCTTGGTGTTCTTTCCCGAAGTATTTCCCTTGCCTTAAGCTGAATTCCCCGATCCTTGCTGATTACTGGCCTGATTCTGCTTGGGATAGGGGCAATCTTTGATAAAATGCCCAGACTTGCCACAATTGAAACATCCGGTTGAAGAGCTAGGCAAAGCAGGGAATCGAGTGCCTGGGGCACCCGGCTGACTTGGGGCAGTGGGGGCTTTATTGGGACGAATAATTATTGGCTGCTTGAAAGGGAAGGATGGTGCACTTGAACGATTCTGGTTAGAAGCCCGGAGAATAAACCGTTGCCTCTTCACCGGGCCCTGACTAGGCCTATCACCTCCAAATCCCTTAGATTTTCCGGCACCTGCATACTTTGCTTCCACAGCCAAGGCTGTACTGACAGCTTTACCATACGTGAGATCTATGCAGGTTGCCATTTTTCTCTGCAGTCGATCATTTAGACCTCTCATAAAGCAATTCTTCTTTTTCAGGTCCGTGTTCACCTGATCGATTGCATATTGGGACAGATGATTAAACTTATTGAGATACTGGTTAACAGTATCCCCTCCTTGTCTTAGCTTCATGAATTCTTCTTGCTTCATGTGCAGAACACCTTCCGGAATATAATGCTCGTGGAAGGCCACTTTGAATTCTTCCCAGGTTATTTGATGATTGGCTGGTTGAATGGCCACGAAATTCCCCCACCAAGTGCTGGCAGGGCCGCGTAGTTGCTGGGCTGCAAATAACGGCTTCTGGGTCTCTGAACAGCGCAGAAGTCCGAATTTTTGCTCAATGACCCGTATCCATTCGTCGGCTTCTAACGGGTCTTCAGCCTTCACAAACAGGGGTGGACGAGTCTCTGAGAAGTCCAAATAAGAAGTTTCGCGGGGGCCCTATTGATAACCCCGCCCGCCTTGCTGTTGAAACTGCTGACCCACCATTTCTCTCAGAAAGCGGGTATTATCTGTGGTTGCATTTACCAAGGCGGCAATCGCCTCGGCCAGTGTGGGAGGAACAGGAGGTGGATTTGGTGTAGATTCCCTTCCACTAGAGGGTCCTACTGCATCCTGGGATCGAGTTTTGGACGGCATCTGTGGCAACAATCATTTGAAAAAAACAAATATTATATGCCAAAGACAAAACCATCCAATTTACATTACCAAAAAGAGTAATGTACAGACTCGATTTTTTTACAACAGGATACATTACTCAACATACAATACACTACCTATTGTACAATAGTACAACCTACAATACACTACTTTTATTTCTATTACTACACCACTATTCCTACTTCTGGTTGCTCTTGGCATCTTCATCGTCGGGTGTGGGAGACCATTCATCGACCAGCCTCATAGAAGGAGGGGGCTGAAAAAGGTCTAACTCACCACCAAGCGCGTGTCCCACCACATGCGAGGGTCCGGCTTCCGACTCAACAGGATCTGTGGGCTCATTGGGATGCATTTGCGAATACAATACATGAACTTCCTCATGTAAGGTATTGCAATATGTCTGCAGGTCTTCAATGGCCAAGTTGAGCTCGATTATACAGGCCTGAGCCTTTTTCTCTTTGGCCCATGCGAGCGAACGAGATTGAACAACCCAGTCGAGTGCCAAATCCCGGTCCGCAAGCTGATCTTGCAGATGGCGTACGTCTCTTCTTAACTCATTTATGCGGTCGCCATCTACGACCCATATAGCCGTCCTGCGGCGGAGTTCCGCTTGGAGCCGACTTACTTCAGCTTCCAGATCCCCTATAGGATCATTGCTTCCGCTACTACTGTCCACATCTCGCGGGGCAAGTTGATGTCGAGGTACTCCAATTGGTCCAGTCGACATACGCGCGGTCTTCCTTGTGCGCGGCGGCATTTCTCTAGGGGGAAAAACTTTATTTGTATAATTCTTAGTATGATGCATGTGTAATTACAGAATCAACCTTAGTTGATTCATACCTTCTATACATTGCACTCCTACTATCTGGTCTTCCTTATAGATTCTTCAGATATGAGGGATAAGAAGGGAAGAAATCTTTTTATGTAAGTTTCTTAGAAAATCCTTTTGAATATGCCTCATAATATCTGCAAAGAAGGGCTTCGCTCCGATACCAGCTGTGACGGAACCTTCCAAGTCATTAGGCCCACCTACGGTTGTCCTTGTCCAACAGACATTAGACAACCCCGTAGATGTTCCTGAATCACTTGATAAGTTCGGTATCTTTTCTTACCTTTCCAGGAATGTTTCACCCGTCTTGCAGACATTACAGAACATCAGAGATATCGGAAAGCGGAAGTGATTACATAAACTTACATTTATTGTAAAAGTAAGATCAAGTTATTTATTACAGACCAGAAATATAAACGAGTGCTGAGTAGTATTATTACATAACCAAGGGAGGCAAAAACTCCTCCCATAAAAGTCTATACATAAAAGTTTCTTATGGAGGACCATGTCCTCCCGCATCTTCACTCTTGATTTTCTTCATGGGGAACCACCTTGGTACAGAAGCAACAGAAATCTGCTGCTCCCTCACCTAAAAACAACGAGGGAATAAACCCTGAGTATGGAATTACTCAGCAAGACTTACCCGACTAAAGAAAAGACTCTCAAGGGTATGCTGGCTTAAGGGAGTCAAGGTAAGGTTTCTCAATAATCAAAGACTCTGTTTGCAGAAATGCTTACTAAAGTGGATCCTTAAAAGTCCAAAATTTACTTGTCAGGTTAGGTAAACTTACCTGTCTCTATAGTTCTTTCTAAACTAGTTCAAACACTTATCCTGAACCAGCCAAGTTCTTAATTCTTCCTTCATCTTCACTGGATTGCTATGTGTAGGGCAGTGACCAAGTCTTCATAACCGCGAAGGTACGGCGATCCAAATCGATTATACTCAACTGAGGATCTCCAATCACACGACATATGTAGCACTTAACTCTTGCATATGTCAACCCGCCACCAGGGTTCTTAAGACCAGATTAGGTTCACGCAAACCGAGAGCACAGATACACCACCGTCCAGCCTCTTGCCACGGAGGGTACACGCTACTCTCGCCACCGCTCCACGCCCATTTCGTGTTATCTTATTCTGGCCTTAGTCTGCCCGAGGCAAGGCTTACCCATGACGAGGCATGTGACCAGTTAAAGGGTCCTCGATCATCAAGCCTACATCGACAAGGTCCTTAATCGACTCAGACGGAGACACTACACCGAGACTCTCTTCTCGTGCAAGTCACCCGCCCGCTCTTAGCTTAATCATTTAAAACCCAAAGTTTGGTACCTGGCAGAGGTACATCTTTTCCGATGTTGAACCCATCATGGCCATGATGGATCCACCATCAAGTTTTATTTTCAAAAACATCCCACCCACTTTTGCCACATCACTTTTGTAAAAACAAAACAATTTGTTTTTCTAAAGCAATGCTAAGCATCATAAATCTTTTGTAAAACAGGTGATCAAGGGAGGTAATCAAGTTCAAGGAAGGTAATGCAGGAATTGTTTTAGCAATCAACTCTTATCACCTAATGCATCAATCAAGTGAGAAAGATTTTAAAAACATCAAGGGAGGTGGCAAATGCACCGGGGCTTGCCTTCGTTCGTAGGTGAGTCTGGCTCAGGTCCGCAGATGTCAAAGTAGAGACCAGATTCTGCCTGAGACCCCAAAGGTGGTGCCTTTTCTTCGATCACTTCAATCTCCTCTTCGTTTTCTAAACATAACCACATATATGTATATAAGGATGAATGCCATGTAATGCTCATGAGAGTGCAAAAATAATAAGAACTTATTATCTAAGGTCTTGAATACAACTTTCCTTCACGGAACTCCGAGAACTTAGGGTTTCCGGAGTCAGTAAAGGAGTTCATAGGGTAGGGGGATGTTTTGGGTTCTAGGTATCACACAAAGTCCAAATCAACCCAAACTCTACCCAAGGCTTCTAAATAATGTATAAAGCTCACATAAAAAGTTTGGGCAATTTTGGGATTATTATCTATTTTCTAAAAATCCAGAATCAATACTTTAAATTACTTTAAATGCTTTAAAATTCCTTATTTCCTCTAAAAATCATAGAACTATTTTTATTAAATTCTAAGGAAAATAAGGAGGCTAGGAAAATTGGTTTCACAATTTTAGGATTTTTCTACAATTTTTAACAAATTTCCAAAGCTCTACTGAAAAAGAAAAAGAGAAAGATTTAAACAGAGATGGGCTGATTTCGGCCCAGCGGCCCAGTTCAGAGGGGAAAGACGCGCCCGCGCCCGCGCGCGCAGGTGACTTTGCAGAAATACACTCGGGGTTTTTACTAACTGGGATTTGGTCACTTCACTGTTACCCAGGGTCACTGACAGTTTGCAAAAATGTCCTCGAACTTCTATCTATTCTTGGTTTCAACTCCCCGACGGTACCCGACGTGGCAGAGCTCCGGTGAGCTCACAGACCGGCCGAATTGCTCCAAGACTGGCGTCCCCAAGCGACTGATCTCTAATTGAATCCCTCCCAAGCATTTCCTCCAAACCAATTTCTAGATTACTGCCCTACACCTTTCTGCCCACGGTAACCGTGAGCCGCGAGGACATTCACTCGCGTTCATGGCTACCCAAGGTGGTTTAGCGCAATTAGACAGATTCATGAGCAATAAGGGACTTAACAGAGGCTAGAACACTAAGCAATTGGGTATGTTTTAACCTGAGGAGCGCTGGCCACGGAGAGGCTGCTGTTACGGTGTTCTTGAGCGGATTTGGGGGAAATCCAAAATTACCGCTCGCTAGTGGGGGATTTGGGATGTAGGTGGGTGCGGTAGCTGCTTGAGTACATGGCGGAGCTGGGGGCGCGGTCAATTTATAGAGCCCGCGAGCGGTGGCCGCGAATTTGAGCGACAACGAGCGGTGGTCGGGGGAGGAGAAGAGTACTGGCGCAAGTGAGTGCGTGTCCTCAACCGTGGCGAGCTCACCGGTGATGATGGGACTGCCCCGGAGAGTCACTCCGATAAGGTGTAAAGGCAGAGCCACGCGGCGGATAATGGTGAGGGCTCGACGGAGGTGAAGAGCTTTATCCACGGACGGTGAGCAAGGGGGAGGCACGGCGGCTAGCCGGAGTGGTGTCCAGCGCATGGGCGATGAAGATCTTTCTACCCAGAGCGTTATCCACTTCAACCGAGCATCAATCATGTCGACAACGGCACGAATCACTGCGGCAGGTCACCGGCGGTGAGGATGGATACGCTGGCGATCTGATCAATATCAGACTACTGTACCATGGAAGCACTTATTCAGTGCACCTGACAGTCAATGTTTAGGGCCAGTTTTCTTCCAAATTCCTGTGGCGACACAACCCAAACTCTGCAGCAAAGTTTTAGAGCTACTAACCAGCTACAAGTTTGTCATAGATGCCCTGGGTAGATTCTTACTGGATCTTAGTTGAAATAGCTCTCAAACATGGATCCAAGTCACTGTCTATCTGAAATTCAGACTGAATCAGCCTGACAGCCTGACTTCTGGCTAGATTATCTCCAATATTTTCTTAACAACTATGCTCACACTCTTAAGCAAAAGTGTTCACCTTTGATAGGTCTACAACTTTGATGTGGTGCCCTAGGGAAAAAATCCTATACTTTGAAAGTTACAAAGGCTCAAAGTTGTGCTCATAACACTGAAATTTAGACTTAGAGTGGATTCTCAACTTGGGGTCTTTTTGCAAATTGGTCCAAAACTTAGGGTTTGGCTTGCAAATCACCCTAAATGTGAACCATGGGACTTTATATGTCTTGACATTGTAGTTTTTACACTTTAGTCCAAATGTGCATAGTTTTTGCACATAAGCCCCTAGGGTTTGGTTTTAGGGTTTTCCAGGGTTTAAATGGGGATTTTTGGTACCTTGAGGGTATAAATGTGACTCTAGTTTATTCTTGGGACTATTTTGTGACCTTTCCTTAAAGCTTTTAGGTTTTCTTAACTTGGGTTGGGTTTTACCCTTTTACTCCCTATTTAGGGTTAAGTTTCCTATCCAGGGGTCTATTTGCAAAGTGATGTAACAATACAACTCGTTTGAAATTTTTACCTAGTGAATGCACTCTAGGTGTGTCAAACATATGCAATGCCAATGTTTATGATGCTATGCTCAAGTTTTAGTTGCAGTAACACTAGGGGTGTTACAATAAATATGTGTCCCCAACCCTTCTAAGGGTATGGCATTTGAGTAGTGTCTGAGAAATAAACGAAAATTGCCCTAGCTCGTAGTGTCATCCTCTAGATGAGAGTTAGAGTCCCTCTACTTACAATTGGTATCAGAGGCAAACTATCCTGCAGCCTAAACATCTCTTGTTCATCTTCTTCCCACGCCTCTCCCCACACTCTGTCGACAGCAAGAGCTCCAACTGTTCCTTCCCCTCCTACTCAGACGAGCAGCCTTTCGTCTAAGACAGCCTCTTCCACACGCAGCGACCCCTCACTAGCCCACCATGTCCCTACGCTCGGTCACTTCGAGTGCACGGTGCTAGCAGGAGGCCGAGGTCGCCGCAACACAAGAACGCGAGCGAGCAGCGGCGGCGGCTGCAGCAACAGCGGCGAGGGCAGCACGGTTGGCAGCGGTGGAACTGGCAGCAACGAGAGCGAAAGTAGAAGCAGCAGAGGCGGTAGATGCTGCACATGCGACGGTAGCAGAGCTCGAGGCTCTGCGCGACAGTAGAGCCGGCAGCTCTGCTTCTATCGACGACAGCACCGACGAAGAGCTCAGGCTGGCGAGGGAAGCAGCGTGAGAGCAGGCGGCACAGTGGGCAGCCGCGCATCCCCATGGGGCGCGCGTGGCGGCAGCCCAAATAGGCGCCGACGTGCCAACGGCGCTCCGGGTGAGGGCGCACGCGGCGGTAGCCCAGACGGGCATAGACACGCCGGCGGTGCTCTCGGCGGCGGCGCCCGAGTCGACGGAGATCGCGGCCTCTACAGGCGGCGCGACTCTCCCTCCCTGGATTGGTACCATGGTCGCTGCATGGCCCAGGCCATTGTTTGGGACATCGGTCCCGGCGGTGGGTGGCCTACCCTCACCAAGACCAACTACGTCGAGTGGGCCGCGGTGATGAGGGTACGGCTCCAGGTTCGCCACATGTGGGAAGCAGTTCAGTACGGCGACGTCGACTACCACGAGGATCGATGGGCGCTGGATGCCCTCATTGCTGCAGTCCCGCCCGAGATGTTGTTTTCGCTTTCCCAGAAGCGGACTGCCAAGGAGGCCTGGGACGCCATCGCTGCGACCCGCATCAGCAGTGACCGTGCCCGCAAGACCACACTGCAGGCACTTCGCAAGGAGTGGGAGAACTTGGTCTTCAAGCCAGGTGAGGATGTTGATGACTTTGCTCTCCGCCTCAACACTATTGCAGAAAATGGTGCAGTTTGGCGACGACACCTACGATGAGGAGAGAGCTGTTGAGAAGCTCTTCCATTGCATCCTCAAGAAGTACAAGCAGATTGCTCGCTCGATCGAGTCTCTGCTAGACCTCTCCATGATGACAATCGAAGAGGCGATAGGTCATCTCAAGGTGGTCAACGCCGACGAACCACAGGCTCCCTCTGGGCCTATCACTATCGGCGGGAAGATACATCTCACTCGAGAGCAGTGGGAGGCCTGCCAGGGTGACAAGAAGAAGGGGGAGTCCTCCTTGACACGAGGCCACAAACGCGGCAAGCCGCGCAAGGCGCGTGGAGGCACCCAGGCCGGGGCGCGAGGACATGCTGAGGGTGGTGCCCGTGGAGGTGCCCAAGGCGGCGCCGTCGGCAACAAGAAGCCGGCATGAGACGACGGTTGTCACAACTGCGACAAGCTTGGCCACTGGGCCAGGGACTATCGACAGCCACAACGTGGCTAGGCCAACGTCGCATAGGCGGAGGTGGAGGAGGAGGCTCTGCTCCTAGCACATGCAAGCATCGAGGTATCTCCAGTGGCACCGGCCGCAGCGGCACTCCACCTTGATGAGTCGAAAGCATGCGCTTTCCTCGACGATGGCTCCAGTAAAGACATGATCGAAGGATGGTGCCTCGACACCGGCACCACTTATCACATGACCGACCAACGGGAGTTCTTCACCGAGCTTGACTCTAGCGTCCGAGGCTCCATCAAGTTTAGGGACGCCTCCGGCGTAGAGATCAAGGGCGCCGGCTCAGTCGTCTTCACCGCCACGTCTGGCGAGCACACGCTGCTCACCGGAGTCTACTACATCCCCGCATTGAGGAACTCTATCATCAGCTTGGGACAGCTGGATGAGAACTGTTCGTGCGTGGAGGTCGAGCATGGAGTCATGAGGATCTGGGACCCCTCTCGTCGCCTTCTTGCCAAGGTACACAGGAGTCCAAATCGGCTATACATCCTTAATGTGAAGGTGGCACAACCTTGCTGCCTTACTGCTCGTCGAAACGATAGGGTATGGCAGTGGCACAAGCGCTTCGGGCACCTTAACTTTGAGGCCCTGAAGCAGCTCAGTGCCAAGGAGATGGTACGAGGCCTGCCGTGCCTTGACCATGTAGAGCAATTTTGCGATGTCTGCGTGTTGACAAAGCAAAGACGGCTCCCCTTTCCCTAGCAGTCAAGCTTCCAAGACAAGGAGAGGCTCGAGCTCATGCATGGGGACTTGTGTGGCCTGGTGACACCAGCCACACCAGGAGGACGATGCTACTTCTTGCTACTCGTTGACGATCTCTCCCGCTACATGTGGGTGATGATTCTTGGCAGCAAGGGAGAGGCTGCGAATGCCATCAGGCATGTGCAGGTCGCTGCGAAGGCTGAGTGTGGCTGCAAGCTGCGCGTGCTGCGCACCAACAACGGCGGCGAATTCATGGTGGCTGAGTTCACGTCGTACTGCGTGGATGAGGGCGTTTAGCACCACTACTCCGTGTCGTACAGCCCACAGTAGAACGGCATCGTCGAGCGGCACAACCAGACGGTTGTGGGGATGGCTCAGGCTCTCCTTAAACAAAGGGGAATGCCGACTATCTTCTGGGGAGAGGCGATGGTGACAGCGGTTTACATCCTCAACTGCTCGCCCACCAAGGCTCTCAACAGGATGACACCGTACAAGGCTTGGCATGGGCGCAATTCGGCGGTCTCTCACCTACGGGTCTTCGGCTGCCTCACGTTCACCAAGAAGCTTGGCCACATCAGCAAGCTCAACGATAGAAGCACCCTGGGGGTGTTCATTGGCTACGCGGAGGGCTCGAATGCCTACCGCATCCTTGACCCAGGAACACAGCATGTGCGCATGGCGCGCGACGTAGTGTTCGACGAAGGGCGAGGATGGGCGTGGGACAAGGCGGTGGATGACGGCACGACTCCGACGTACGACTACTTCACCATCAAGTACGCCCACTTTGAGGGAGCTGGGGGAGTGGGCAAATCTTCTCCGAGCAGGTCTACCCCAGCCCCCAAGTCTCCACCAACTTTAGCGCCATGCTCTCTAGCTCCGGCTACAACGAGCTCTTCACCACCACGCACTCCAGCCACGACTCCGGCTACAGCGAGCTCTTCGCCACCACGTACTCCAGCACCGAAGGTACCCTCTCCGGGAACGTCCTCTCCGACACCAGCTCGTGTGGAGCACGACCTAGTGGAGCTCGTGATCCCGCTCTCCCACAACGAGGAGCGCGTCGACGCGTGCTACGACGGCGAGTCGTTGCGGTATCGAAGGGTGGAGGGCCTTCTCATCGACCCGTCGGTGTCGGGCCTGGCGTCTCGCACTCTGGCAGGAGAGTTGCATCTTACATGCGACGATGGTGAGCCTCGGTCTTTCGCAGAGGCTGAGAAACATGCGGCTTGGCGTGCCGCGATGCAGTCGGAGATGGACGCGGTTGAGACAAACCGCACTTGGGAGCTCGCTGATCTCCCTCATGGTCATCGTGCGATCACCCTTAAGTGGGTGTTCGAACTGAAGAGGGATGAAGCCGACGCCATCGTCAAGCATAAGTCTCGCTTGGTGGCACGCGGTTTCTTGCAGTAGGAGGGGATCGACTTCGACGATGCTTTCACCCCCGTGGCACGGATGGAATCCGTGCGACTCCTCCTTGCACTGTCAGCCCAGGAGCGCTGGCACGTTCATCACATGGATGTCAAGTCGGTGTTTCTTAATGGTGACTTAAAGGAGGAAGTCTACGTACACCAGCCGCCAGGTTTTGCGATCCCTGGCAAGGAAGGCAAGGTGTTGCGCCTGCGTAAAGCCCTCTATGGCTTGCGATAGGCACCGAGGGCGTGGAATACCAAGCTGGATTCCACGCTCAAGAGGATGGGCTTCATACCAAGCCCGCACGAGGCGGCCATCTATCGGCGGGGCAATGGAGAAAATGCCCTGCTAGTGGGTGTCTACGTCGACGACTTGGTGATCACTAGCGCCAAGGATGCAGAGGTGGCAGTGTTCAAGAAAGAGATGAAGGCCACCTTCCAAATGAGTGACCTGGGGCATCTCTCCTTCTACCTGGGGATTGAGGTGCACCAGGGAGACTCCGGGATCACACTTCGCCAGACCGCCTACGCCAAGTGCATTGTTGAGCTGGCTGGGCTCACCGACTGCAACCCAGCTATCACTCTGATGGAGGAGAGGCTGAAGCTGAGTCGCGATAGCACGACAGAGGAGGTGGACGCTACACAGTACCAGCGTCTTGTGGGGGAGCCTTCGCTACCTCGTCCACACACGGCCGGATCTAGCATACTCTGTCGGCTACGTTAGTCGGTTCCTGTAGCAACCGACGACGGAGCACGAGCAAGCTGTGAAGAGGATCGTCCGCTATGTTGCGGGAACTCTTGATCACGGTCTCTACTACCCGAGGTGCCCTGTGGAGACACACCTTGTCGGGTACAGCGATAGCAACCACACCGGCGACATCGACACCAGCAAGAGCACAAGCGGGATCCTCTTCTTCCTCGGCAAGTGCCCCATCAGCTGGCAGTCGGTCAAGCAGCAGGTGGTGGCCATGTCCAGCTACGAGGCCGAGTACATAGCGGTCCTCCACCGCTTCAACTCAGGCGCTCTGGCTTGCTTGTCTGCTCAGTGGTTTCCTCGGGAGAGACGTTGGAGCAGTAAAACTTCGGGTGGACAGCCAGTCCGCCTTGGCATTGGCCAAAAACCTCGTGTTCCATGAACGGAGCAAGCACATCCGGGTGAGATACCACTTCATCCGCGACTGTTTGGTAGAATGGAGCATCCATGCACGCTACATCAACACCAAGGATCAGCTTGCCGATTTGCTCACCAAGCCTCTTGGGAGGATCAAGTTCCTTGAGCTTTGTTCCAGGTCTGGGATGGCTCAACTTTCTCACAAGACGACGCACAAGACTTAGGGGAGAATGATGGAATAAGTCATGTGGTCAACAGCAGTTGCAGTCTTGACTGCTACAGGACAGCAGCAACAGCAACCTTTTGACTGCTGGAGGACAGCAGCAGTTGCAGCACAACAGTCTTTTGACTGCGCAGCAGCAGCAACCTTTTGACTGCTGTAGGACAGCAGCAGTTGTAGCAGTTGCAGCACAACAGTCTTTTGACTGCGCAGACAGCATGCAGCAGCAGTCTTTTGACAGCGCAGGACAGCAGTAGCAGCACAACAGTATTTGGCTGCACTTTAGTATCTAAAGGACAGCACATGTGTGCTGCAGTGGGTAGTGTAGTGTGTAGTGCAGTGTAGTGCAATCCCTAGGGCTATAAATATGTGTCCCCAACCCTTCTAAGGGTATGACATTTGAGGAGTGTCTGAGAAATAAACGAAAATTGCCTCAGCTCGTAGTGTCATCCTCTGGATGAGAGTTAGAGTCCCTCTACTTACATACAACATGCTGTTATTGGAGTCAAAAAACTGCTGTTGTGTAACACGCTGTCCTTCCAGTCAAAAGACTGTTGTTGCCGCTGTCCTACAACAGAGATGTTGTGCGGACAGTCCTCAACACCACAAAATTAGAGATATTGTCCTCCATATGAAGACCATATGACTTATTCCATCAACCTCACCTAAGTGCAAGAGGGCTTGGGAGTTCTCAATATAAAAATTCAGAATCAGGCTCTTCTAATGAAATTACTGCATAAGTTTTATAGCAGACTTGACATCCCCTGGGTGAATCTTATATGGAACACACATTAGAGCATCTCCAACAATGCCTCAAACTAGTACCTCAAATTGAAATATGGGGCTCTACACAGGAAAAACTACTCCAACAGTGCTCTATTTCATAAAATTTTGTCAAAAAACTATAGGGCACCGTCTCAAGTGACTCAAATATACTACACCGTAGTGGGCTGCCCTATAATCTAGATTTGAGGCTTTACTGTTGGAGCGAGGTGTTTTGTTGGTGCCCTAAATTCTATAAAATATACTTATTTTCAAATTATAGGGCATTTTTGTAGGTCACGTTGTTGGAGATGCTCTTACAGAATGGGTAGAATCCCTCATTACTCCCCCTCCGAAAGGCTCCTTCGGGCGGAAGGACATCTCTAGCTTAATGGATCATTTTTCGTGGGATTGCAATGCCAATGGCTGGGGATGGTAGGACCATTCTTCTCTCGCAGGATGTATGGAACAGCTCTCGGCTCAGGCAGACTTACCCTTGCTTGTACTCTTTTGCTAAAAAGGAAGATTGCTCCCTCGCGGAATATCTTGGCAATCAAAATCTTAAGGAAAATTTCCATTCTCCTTTGTCCCCGGAAGCTCTTGAGGAATATTTGGAATTATGTAACTTTGTTAATTTGATCCAGCGTGATGGGAGAGGAAAAGACAAGTGGATTTATGTCTGGGGCAATGGCAACTTCAGTTCCACCCGAATTTATAATTTGAACTTTCAATGTGTTCGGCCACCTCCATTTCTCTGGATTTGGAAGGCCAAAGTTTGCAAAAAGCTGATGGGGCGTTTGGATCCCTTCATTTTAGAGGAATTGGAATTCACTCAATAAAGTAACCTATTTGGCTCAGAATTTGACATTCCACCATTTTGCAATTCCACCATTTTGCAAAGTTCAGATATAAGACTATCTTGAATTCATGGGGTGGAGGATTGGAAATGATTTTATGTATTAGTAGAATTTGTTTGTACTCTATAACTTATATGACACTCTTCGTTTCACTCCTCTATAGTAAAAATATAGTACATAAATATCTCTGATATCTTGCTAATAATAGTATACAAATATATTTTAAATAAAACCAAATTAGCTTAATTGATATATGCCTAAATTAATGTTATTATAATGGAATTCAATTCCAATGATCCAAACGAGGTGTGAAGGTTTTCATTTGGCTAGTATTCAGGGCAGAATCAAATCAAGGAATTTGCTAAGAAGAAAGGGCTATGATTTACCAAATAATGATCATTGTGGTATGTTATGCGAGATGAACTGCGAATAAACCACTTATCATCTTATATTCGAGCGCCCATTTAGTACTGAATGCTGGAATTATGTGGGTATACACTGGGAGCATCATTTAGAATTCTTACAGATGATATCTGATGCAAGAGCTACCTATGCAGGACCCTTTTTTCTGGAAGTGCTGGCTATCACTGCTTGGGAAATTTGGAGACAACGAAATTCGGCTATCTTCAGAGAATCCGTTCCGTCTTTCAATTCCGGGAGGACGTGCTTCAATTCCACGCTGAAGCTTCAGATGATCAGATTTAGCCCTGAACTTAAAATGCTTGTCTCATTGCGGCTTTCTTCCCTTTAAGCTCACTATCTCTCTCTCTCTCTCTCTTGGGTCCCACTTCTTCTTTTCTTGTGCAGTTTTATCTTATGTTTGTACCTATTTCTTTTTTTTCAATATTACTAAAATCTATAACTGTGGGGGTTTCCCCTGCAGCCTTTCTTTGTTAATTTATTGTACAAATTTAGTCAACTAATCAAACCTATGATATTTTGGTTTAGGATCATCCAAGAACATCAAGTTTTTTTTAGCCCAAGTAGCACACCCTGTCTACTGCCTATTTTCTCTCTGTAAGTCTGTAACACTATCCAGCAACAAACCAGCACACGAGCTCTCAACGCACCCACAAGCTTCCATGGCCAAACGATGGAACCTCGAAGAGCCTGGCGGTGGCGGGAGAGTGGATGCTTACAATGCCCCGCGCGAAGTCTCCAGCCATGAGCCTCAAGAAACTCGCCCTCTCCCTCCACCGTGTGCTCCTGGTAGCAGTGCTCTTGCCACTTCCTGCAGCTCTCGCACCCAAGACGGGGGCCCATCTGCCATGCGACCACGCAACATTTGTCGCAGCTTTTATTACATCTACCAAAGCTTGTCTGGCTAATGATCTGTTGGGAATCATCGAATGAAGTATGGAGAGGAGAGGGCGTTCTTACCTTGTTCATCCTGCTCCAGTGCTCCTGCATTCTCCGTTCACCTTGATGTTAACGAGGGAGTACTTTTATGGAGGTGGGACTGGGAGCAGCTGTTACTAGTTATTACTGTGGAATGGGATTGGACATGACATATGCTTGGTTAGAGGCCGGTAGACCAACTGTTCATGGACCTTGTCACTGCCGACTGGGGTCAGGGTAGCTGATGTACTAGGATCCTTCCTTTTTTATTGTTTTGGGGCGGTGAACACTAGATGACTGTTTGGAAACATGATATTTTCTTAGTCATAAGATAATACCATACTATTTAAGTATATTATAATATTTTAGACCAAAAGACGTTTGAAAATGCATCTATAAACTCTGTATTTTAAACCATGGTTTTACCAACACCATGGTATTTGTAGGGTCAAAAAAACTTTAGTCTAGACCCAAGTTTTTGGTTTGCATGTAATTATACTTTTTTCTTCTTCTATACTACAACTAAAATACTTTATCTCCAAATAAGTGTTACGTTAAACTGATGTAACATATACTATAGTTAGCATACAATAAACTAAGTGCCAACTTAACCAACTTAATTTCTAAGAGCAATATTAATAATATACCTATAATAGGTTACATGGCGTTGCCATATCACATGTAGCCAATTAAAATACTAATTATATACTGACCTTTTCATAATACAAGTTGTTGTATATTGAATACCACCCCTTTTTCTCACAAAGTATCTCCACTGAATCTGATTCTGTATTAGAAGTGATACTGTGTTTGAAAGTGATTCTCAAAATAAAACTATATAATGAACTCTATATAGAAAGTATGACTACGTGATACAAATGAATGAGAAGTAACTTTTTTTTAGCTCTCAGCCACCAATTCATTTTAAAGTCTCTAGAGTTATTCTAAGAAAACTGTTGTTTTGAGAGGTTCTGCAGATTCACTTTGTAGAAACTGAGAGCGGAGCTCTGCCGATTCACTTCGGAGAATCTGAGAGCGGAGCTCTGTCAAACGGGCCTTAATAAACTCACTTTTAGCTGACTAGTGAAAACAACCCGTTGCCATTCTCTCCTAGTTGCAGCCGGTCTACATCTCTTATCACACTTGCTCTAAATAGGAGGGAGAGAGACAGATGGAACTAGGATTCGTGACTTTGCTCAAATAAGTCACAACGTAAATGTACTCTCTTCGTGGATCCGAGGGCTACTTAATTGCATAATCGAGTATTATATTTAGGGTTAGTTTGGAAACCTTATTTTTCTAAGATATACTAATTTATCTTTAAAAAAATGAAAATTAATCCCTAAAAAAATAAACTAATTTTCTTTGAAAAAATGAAAATTCCTGAAGAAAATGAAGTTCCCAAACTAGCTCTTAGTTTATTTATTATCCAACTCAGTTTATTTATTATCCAACTCAGGTAGACCAACCAACAAGCCCTTTCCTCCTTGAAACAATACTTCTGAAGTTCTAAAGCACTGCTGTACCAGATGGGAGATCTGAAGCAGGCACAAAAGCATAAGCCAGGGTAACATTTTCCTAGAAACTTCTATATTACACACAAGCCACACCTTGTTCTACTTGCCATGCTGCTGATCAGGAAGCTACCTTACATCACACAAAACCGCAGTTGCATTCCTTTCAAGCATCACTAGGCACTTCCAGTTTGCAATGCTACCCCTGCATAGTACCCCTACACACTACACACTGCATAAACTACAACAGTACAGGTGCACTGCGTGTCTGCGTCAGATCAGACTACCAGAATGAACCGGCCATTGGCCTTTCTGACGACATGGACGGTCATCGTCACTCTCCTCTCGCCTTTCATCAGTTCGAAGACGCAGATGTCGCCCTCGTGAAGCTTGTTCTCGCGCGTGAACTTGAACAGCGCTAAGTTCTGGAAACACCGGCGTGAGTAGTAGTAGCTGACAAGCCATTTCTCCCTCCTGTTTGGCCTACGAAGTATGATGTTGTGCGCACTTTCCCCGAGATGGTCAGCAGCAAACTTGCTTGGGATGGTCTGCACAATAAAAATCAGCTAGTTTGTTTAACATTGTATTGGACAGAGTATAATATGAAGATATTCACAGAATTCTTTGGGTTGGTATACAATTAACTGCTTCTAGTTCTAGGTTTTCAGTATTGGACATTTGTCAGATTGGCAGGACAGACTGCAGAAATAGCTACCATTTGGCAGTTCCAGACGTAAAAACAGAACACCATTCGAATGTCTGCAAGCAAATTCCCACCACAATAGCACCATTTGAAAGAGGAAAGGTTTTTTTTTTGTAAAACAAATCGAAATCTAACTTACAAAGAACTAACATATGCAAATCAATTATCCAACCATTTTCATTTACTTTAGCTATATGAATAAACTCACCAGATAGTTGTTTCTGCGCTGAACATGGTTTTTCCTCAGAAGGGTCACAAATACAGGATTGTTCGGTCGGATGGGAGCCAAACCTATTATTTCTTCCTTTTCCTCGTCTCCTAGTCGATTGGCAGACAACGAGTAGTAGTAGTTTGAGTTAGCATACTCATCATCAGTGCCCTCTTTGCCAGTTGCCACATGCCTGACGATGAAGTTGCTGGCGTTTGGTGATTCATATTTACCTGACAAGAAAGATCTACATTATGTATATTGTATATGATGAACTCAAACAGTATTGATGATGCATAGTTTCAGGTATATTCTTTATATACTATACTACCTTTTGAAAGATAAACATATTAAGATATGCAATTCAACCTACTAATTTATTCAGAACAAACAAAAACATGCCTAGTGTTACACTGCAAACTTATAGTACTTTTACTCACTTGGTCTAGCCTTCCCATTGGGTTCCTTCAAAGGCAAGGCGTTACGAGGGGATCGAACCAACTGGGACGGCACAACGGTATCCTCAGAATCACTCACAGTCACAGAGTGATGCACACCATGTCGACGCACCACATCATTGAATTGTTTGCACATGTCCGGACCAAGTCCACTGCCAAACAGGGATGACACTTTCTCACAGCCACTTGCTCCGAAGACTAGGACCTCAAAGGAAGAGTTTCCAGAGCAAGCGAAGAGCAGGAGATCGTTCTCCTCCAGCTCATGAGCCTTGGCGAAATCCTCCCACCCTGACACGAGGAATAGTTCGTCGCCATGCTTCTCTACACCGACATGCCATGTCTCAGCGCTGCTAGGTGATTTCAGGTGAAACTCTTCGGTGATCTGCCCCTTGAAATTCTTTGCAAACTTCTCCGGCACGCTCTGAAGATGACATCAGAGAAGTGATTGCTCTTTGCTTACATGGTTAGTTTTCAGATGATGGTAGTGTAGTAACAAGGTAAATATCGTTTTGTAATCAACTAGCTGTAGTAATCCTGTGAACCCTAGAAAAGAACAAATATTTTGAAGGAAAAAGAACAACTGAAGGGAAATTTTCTTTTCTTGTACTATAATAATGGGGTAGTTTAACTGAATTTGCTTTCAGTTATTAGGCCATGTAGAGTTGCTGCCGTATTTTTTGATAAAGAAACTGAAGCTCGGCAAGTGGACATGAGATTAAGATCTTTATATCACTCACAGCATACCTGCAGCGCAACAAGTGCTCCTAGGTAAGATCAATATTTACATCCATACATGAGACTTAAGGCAGCAAGAACAGAGTAGTGGGGTTTCAGTAAGTAACATATCCCCAAGGCCTAGTTTGTACTTTTGGATTGGAGTGGTTTGGAGGGATTGGAGAGTGTTTAAATCCATAATAGATAAAAATCCCCCTCAATACCTCTTGATCCACTCCAATCCCCCTTATTCCAAGAGTACCCAAACTAGGCATTACAGGGTTAGCTGAGTATTGCTCAGCACAACCAAAAAATTTGTGGAATTTGAACCGCATGTTTTCTAGGAACAAAGAACAGCAGCAGTGGGCTTTGGACAGTTAGAAACTTACAATGCGATGAGCAAAGTCTCCTGTCATGCGCCTGAAGAAGCGGATCTTGCTCGCATCCATATGCTCCCAGTAGTAGTGCTCCTGCCAGTCCCTGCATCTCTCACACCCCTTCGCACCAACCATCTGCCAAAACGCAGTCACGCAGCAGCACAAATGTTTCGTACGATCACACGCAGAGAGAGAGAGAGAGAGAGAGAGAGAGTTACTGAAGGTTGGGCATGTTCTTGTTGCATCCTACTGAGTCTGAGCTTCCGAGGTGAAGCTGCTCCTATCTTCTTAATGTTGATGACGGAAGGGACTACTTATATACATATACAATAGCACCGCCAAGAACAGTAGAGTAGACGATGGTGTACCAAGAGTTCGTAGACCTCTGTCACTGTGACGTGGGCCGCCGCGGAAGGTTCACAAATCACCAGTGTTTTATCTCCATCTCTCCTATATATTTGAGGTATCTAAATTTTAAGATAATTTTAAATAGTGTTATTATGTTACTAAAACATATTACTATTTTTATAATTTATATTTTTTACCATGATATATTAAATTTCTATCTTTATTGACCTATAAAAACAATGTAAATTAGTAATTGTTTTTGGGCGGATATAAAACAAAATATGTACCCTTCTGTCCTAAAATGGTATTCGTTTTAGCCTCAATTTTTATGTCTATACTTAAATTATATTTAAATGGATGAAGATCAATCTAGATACATATATAAAATATACATTAAATATTATTAATTAATTAAAACAAATTTTTATTTGGGACGGAGGGAGTAAATTTATGGTTTTATTTAATAGGAGTCTTATTTTTAGAACTAAAAATTACAGATTATATTTTAAAAACTATATCAAATTTATACTATAAATTTAATGTAAAAATATATGCAATAACTATAGGTATACATTTAGGCTGGGTTTAATGGGCTGGCACGAAGCACGAAAAAAAGTCCAGTCCAAGCCCGGCACGGCACGATGCATCGGGTCGTGCTTGGGCCAACGCCGAGGCCCACGGATGGGCACGAGCCCGACCCGTTTAAGCAGACCTGAAATGGCCCGTTAACAGGCACGAAAAGGCCCAAAATAATTTCACGGGAAGGCAGCGCGCACAGCCGCACTTGTCCTTGTCCACGGGACGGGCCTAAGGCACGAAGGAGAGGCCCATTTGGCCATTTCCATTAGGTTTATGTCTTGCGCCCAGAAACCCTAAAACTTGAGTCCGTCTCTTTGTGTCCGGCCGCCGTCTCTCCCTCCCAGAGTCCTAGGCGGCCAGGCGGCCCCCAGCTCCAGCCTCCAGGCTCCAGACTCTGGTGCTCCACGGCCCACGCCTCCACCGGAACCGCCCCTGCGGCCTGCGCGCGACCGGAGCCGCCCCTACGCGGTGCGCCCCTGCACCTGCACGCGACCGGAGCCCATCCGCCCCTGCGCGGTGCGCGCGACCGCCGTCTGGAGACCGGAGCCGCCCCTACGCGGCTGCGCGAGCGCGACCGGAGCCTGCGCGCGACCGCTGATCAGAGCGGAGCCGCCCCTGCGCCCTGCGCGAGCGCGACTGGAGCCGTGAGGGCAGGTTATCCGGCACTCCAGCAGCTGTGGCGCCACCTCCACGGCCACCCAGCCCACCGACCGCCGCGGGGACAGCCGGAGCAGCCCCCTGTTCCTCCCCGACCTCCAGGACAGGGAGTTTCCCTTCCTCTTCGACCTCCTTTGCATCCGTGTGTCCCCTGCTCCTACTGCTACCGATGGCCAACTCGAGTCGTCCACCATTTCTATGGATGGGAACTCAAATCGAATCGACAATAACACCAGCCAATCATTTGCCGATCCTCTGACTTTGATTTCCACTGATCGCGAGAATGCTTTGGATGTAGATATAGGAGGTACAGCTGCGACACCGTCGACAGCGACAGCGAGTACCGCAAGCACGGAGACTATATGCCACAAGCGCGGCCACAAGAGCACCTTTGATGTATGGAATGACTTCGAGCAATTGTTCAAGGACATAAATGGTAAGAAGGTTAGGTATGCCGCCAAATGCCTTTACTGCAAATCTCAACTTATTGCTTCTTCAACTGCTGGTATTGGTCATTTGAAACGACATCGTAGTACTTGTGCATCTAAAGCTCAACGTGCTGCTAAGACTCAATCTTTGATTCAGTTTAATGCTGATGGTTCTGTTCGTTCATGGGACTATAATCCTGATATTGCTCGTATTGAGTTGTGTCGATTGATATGTACTTTAGATCTTTCCCTAGGTATTGGTTCCACTGCTGCATTTGAATTAACGTTACATAAAACATGCTCATAATCCTAGGTTTACTGTTGTTTGTAGACAAACAACCACTAGAGATTTTATAAAGTTTTATAATTAAAGTCGTACTTCACTAATAGATGTATTAAAATCTAGTGTTTCATGTGTTGCTCTTACTTCTGATATTTGGTCTGGAAATGCTAAGGAAGATTATATTAGTGTGGTTGCTCATTATGTTAATGCTGATTGGGTTTTGGAAAAGAGGGTAATTGGTATGAGGTTGATTGATGTTTCACATAATGGGGCTAATATTGCAGATCGTGTTAAAACTGTTATTGCTGATTTTGGATTGACTTATAAGGTATTTTCCATCACTTTGGACAATGCATCAGCTAATACAAATGCCATGAACATACTTAGTCCTCAATTTTCTGGATATGTTGGCTCTCTTTTCTTGCATCAAAGATGTGCATGCCATATTATTAACCTTATTGTTAAATCTAGACTCAAACGTTTAAAACCTTATGTTGAGGATTTTAGGACTGCTGTGTCTTTTTTGAATTCTTCCAATCTCGCATTGCTTCATATAAAAGTTATTGTATTGCAATGGGTGTTAGGCCTCGAAAGTTTGGTTTGGATATGGACGTGAGATGGAATTCGACTTATCTAATGTTGAAACACCTAATCCCATACAAGAGCACGTTCTCTGTTTTTATCCAAACACACTACCAGCAGCTTATGACCCAACCTTTGCTCACAGAGACACATTGGGAAGTTGGTGAGAAAATTCTTACTTTTCTTGAACTGATTTATGACTGTATTGTTGCTCTATCTGGTGTATACTATCCAACATCTCCTATGATGCTACACCATATCATTGAGATTGCTGAACATTTGAATAACTTTGAGAATGACATTATGTTAAGAGACACTGTAGTTCCAATGAAATCTAAATTTCTCAAATATTGGAAAAGCATTCCTATTTTGTATTCCTTTGCATTTGTGTTGGATCCTAGAGCCAAGATAAGAGGTTTCAGTAATGCTCTTCAAGTTCTGTAATGCTCTTCAAGTTCTGTCTAGATATGTTACTACTGATTACTCTGATGACTTCAATGTCATTAGATCTGAATTGACTAACATGTTTTCCAAGTATGAGATAAAGTTTGGTGCAGCAAAATTGTTCCTGTTTGGGGCAAACAGCTTGGGACAAAATTTATGCATCGCCTGAGGTAAGTGATGCATCTGTTTCGAGTTCATCATTTGGCTCCCAAGTTTATGAGTTGGCAATGTACTTAGATAGTGACCCAATCACTGTCTTTGATGATGGATTTGATATTATAAGTTGGTGGCATGAGCATAAATCTAATTATCTTATCCTGTCTCTTTTGGCTAAGGATGTTTTAACTGTTCCTATTTCAACTATCAGTTCTGAGTCTGTTTTTAGTCTTGCTGGTAGGTTGATTGAGGAGAGAAGGCGGTCTCTAACAAGTGAAATGGTGGAGATATTCTGACTTGCTTAAAGGATTGGCAGCTAGGAGAGAGTCGGGAGCAGCACAACATTGCAAACAACGACATAGAAGAACACTACAAGAATATGTACTTGGATGAAGAACACGAAGCTGGCGTTGGTCATAGTTAGATGTTTCTTGTGATGTAATTTTACTTTTGTTATGTACTTGGACAATGAACTTTGAACTTATGAACTGCATCTAGAGCTGGCTGCACTTTTTTCCCTTCTGACCAAAGGGTTTTTTAATAATGCAGCCATTGCACAGCTCTAATAATATTAAGTTTGTTTTGGTCAAAAATTGTTTGTCTTCTATTTTGTTGGTTTGCTGATCATATTTGATTGTATGTTTCCAATTTTAGGCTTTTGTGTATTTCGGGCTCGATTCTATATTCTGGGCTCAATTATGTATTATGGGCCCAAATGTGTATTTCGGACCATTTTTGTATTTCAGGCCGCCCATTTAAAACCCGTCACATTTAGCTGAAATACGTGTCGGGCCGTGGGCTGAGGGGTCGGCCCATGGGCCGGCACGGCATGGCCCGAATTTAATACTGGGTCGGGCCGACCCGAAATTAAACGTGTCTAACCTTTTCGGGTTTGGGCCGAGCCGGGCAGCCCGAATGTACACCTATAGCAATAACCATAGAAAACTAAAACCCAGCTAACTGAATTTTTAGCAGGACCTGACCTCCTGGAACTCTGGGAGTCCACGGCCAGAACACCGGCGCGCCCGCCGGGACAGACACACACCTCGCCCGCTCGCTGTAGCCATCTCCATGCCACTGCTTCTAGCGTAGTCTGACGCGGCCGCGGGCATGTCAGCTGCATGCGCCGCCTCATGGCAGAGCCCGACCCCGGCGGCGTGGGACGCCACGTCCCTCGCCTCCTCCCTGAAGGCGGCGGCCGCCCGCCGCTCCGCGGCCCACGTCGGTCCATTGCACGCCGTGCTCCTCAAGCTGGGCCTCTCCGCCTCCGCCATCCACGCCACCTCCCTGGCGCACGTGGCGCTGCGGGCCGGGCTCGCGCGGTACGCGCGGGAGCTGTTCGACGAGATGCCCCGCCCGGACGTGGTCTCTTGGACGTCACTCGTCACCGGCCACGCGCACCAGGGGCTACACCGCGATTCCCTCGCGCTGCTCCGGCGCATGGCGGGTTCTGGCGTCCAGCCCAACGGCTACTCCTTGTCCGGTGGGCTGCTGGCCTGCGCCGGTGTCGGGCAGAGCGCGCTTGCTCACGGGAAGGAGATCCATGCCAGTGTGGTCAAGATGAGCTCGCGTGGATCAGTGGACCCGGTCGTGGAGAACGGGGTTCTTGGCATGTACTCGAGGTGCGGAAGCATGGAGTACGCGTTGAGAGTGTTCAGGGCGATGCCTGTCAGGAACATAGTTGCTTGGAACTCGATGATGGCAGCGCTTCTTGGGAGCGGGCAGGCTGAGGACGCGCTGAGGCTGTTCGTTTCCATGGTTTCTTCTGGCGTCGGTGTGGATGGTTTCTCACTCTCCATAGCCGTGGATGCGTGCGGAGAGCTGGCGCTGCTGAAGCAGGGGATGCAGGCGCATGCACAGGTTGCTGGCAATGGATTCGAGGCAGATGTCGTCGTCAGGAACTCCTTAGTGGACATGTACGCCAAGTGTGGCTGTGTCGATTCGGCCGAGCTCGTCTTCGAAGCAGTATCGTCAAACGACGCTGTTCTTTGGACCACAATGGTCTCAGCTTACGGGAAGTCTGGCCGTGCACAGGACGCCGTCAGCTTGTTTGACAGGATGGCGCGCATGGGGATAGAACAAGATGGCATAGCGTATCTTGCGGTTCTGTCAGCTTGTAGCCATGGCGGACTCGTCAGAGAAGCCTGGCACTACTTCAGTTCGATTTCTGATGGTTCGAGCTCGGTTGAGATGCGAGCTGAGCACTACGGATGCATGGCGGATCTCCTGTGCAGGAGAGGTTACCTAGAAGAAGCTCTTGAGTTCATCAAGAACATGCCGAGCGTCGCTGCCTGGAGTGCGCTGCTCAACTCATCTCGAATACACGGGAATGCCAGGCTAAGTCAGTTCGCAGCTTCCTGTTTGCTCAAGCTTGACCCTGAGAACCACAGCAACTGGGTTGCTCTGTCAAGTGTGCATGCATCAGGGAATGACTGGCACGAGACCTGGACAATCAGGGAGAGCATGAGCAGAGAGTGTGTGAAGAAAGAGCCTGGGTGTAGCTGGGTTGAGCTGTGTGATGGCGTTCATGTTTTTGTAACGGCCGACCAGTCTTGTCCTGAACTGTTTCAAATACTGCAGAGTCTTGATTATTTGAAGGAGGATACATCGGTGATGCCTTGGCAAGTTTCGTAGAAAATTCTATGTTTTATATTACAGCTTTGTGGTAGGTGGTTTAAATCTCACTGCACAGTGGGCGATTATCCTAATCAAAACAATCAGCTATGTAAAGTTTTTGTTCAATATACTCGAATATAATGAGTTGATGACTAATTGTTTGAACCTGCTGTTGATTATTAAATTCAAGGACTGCCATTATTGAATTCTGAAGCAAATGAGATTGACTTCTATGGCGCCGCACCTGACCGCTGCCATGGCCGCACGAGCCATGGTCCTGTCCAAACTACGGAAGAAATCTTATTTTCATTTTTTTTGGAGCAAGTAACATTGAGTCTATCTTTTTTCCTCTTGACTTGGGGAGCCCAGGTGGCAGTAAGACTGGGAGAGATGGAGTTGTATCAAACGGCTTTGATGAATTCTAAATCCTTTGATGAATTCTGATCTACGGTGGAGCTGCTCTACAGTGGATCTTATGGAATCTAGATTTTTTTTCACTCGTGGAACTCTACCAAACTGACCTTAAGGAGCTCTACCAAACTGACCTTAAGTATTACTCCATTTGTAAAGGAAAACCCATGAGATCACAAAGGACATCCTGCTTGTTCGGCTAGTTAGCTGTTCGGACTGCTGCAGCTGCAACCCGCGATCCATAGAGACAAAATACTATAGAAGCAGCAGCCGGATTAAAGCAAATTTGTAGTCTGCTAACCTGATTTGGTTTATTAGCACAAAGGGAGCATTAAGGTTGTATTTGACCTTCTCCATGTTATATCATGAATTCAAGAGACTGTCTCCACTTCAAAGAGGATCATAGGAATGTGTGTGGACTGACAGTAGGATAGGAATAGAATAGAATTCAGGGCTACATTGAACAAAGGTGGTCCCAGGCTGCAGAAACAGCAGCATCTGACTATACATCCTACAATATAATTATCAAGGCATTCAACTGCCATAGTGATAAAACAAATAACATTAAAAAACCATCATGTTTCTATGTGATCACAAGAAACATAAATGGCATAATACGATACAGGCAATGTGTGGTTGATATTTGCTCAGTGCTCATAAAGAAAACAATGGTACTGCACTCGAACATCAAACCCAACTGAGGCTTGTTCGGTTATTTTCAATCCATATGGATTGGAGGGGATTGATATGGATTGAGAGGGATTTTGACTTACTAGGAATTGAAACTCCCTCAATCCCCGTCAATCCATATGGATTGGGGTAGAACCGAACATGACCTGAATGGTTTTACTATTATGAAACCTAAACGTGTACTGCGCAGACTAAGTAGCCATAGATGCAAATTGGAAGAATATTGGAACCTAAAGTCACAGCATTTTTCTGGTTTTGCTTTATTAACAGATAGGAAGTATTCAGCAACATCAATATGTTGAAAGGATCCACAGAACATATTCAAAATTTCAGATCACGAATTTTAAGTGAGATGCTAAGTTGACCAAAATGAAATGTTAGCTGAAGATGTAAAAACCACATTACGAACACACATCTGAGGTTGAGTATTTAACTAAATTGAACTTGGACAAAATCACTCAAACTATTTCATTTCCATTGAGCTGCTTTACACATATTGTTCCGTGGGAAAGAGCTCTACTGATGAGCTGCTGGTACATAGTTGAGTTGCGCAAACTCTAGATGAACAAAAACAAGTCATGTGACCCATATCAAGGAACTAGGCAAAGAATAAACAAATCTGCTAAATCCACTACTGATTACCCCTTGAAAGCATAAAAGACAACATATGCTTCAACAGGAGAAATCACCTCCCTCTCATTTTTTGTTGCTATGTTACATGTCATGCTCAAGTTTGCCCTTCTGAGTGGTCAGCAGCAATGGTAAGGCGTTCACTTTCAAGAAATGAAGGATCAAGGAACTTGGCAACAAAAGCCCACATCTTGTAAACATCTTCAAAGTTAGTAAGGAAGCCAAGTGAAGCAGTCACGACTTCAACTCTTATGGTCACCTTTTTATTGTCTCTGCGTCCATTCTTATAAAATGAAGCCTCAGGTATATCGAGCGTGCCATTTAACTGTTTCTGCTTCATGTCTACTTTTATATGACTGAGAAAACCAATGCCAACAGATATGCCATTTTTCTCAGCGATCTTTTGAACAACTTCAGCATTCACAAATGTTCCATCATTTTGCTTCACATTAAAAGCAACAGCTGCTCCCCTTTCATACTTAATCTTGGGGCCATAGATGTGTACAAGAGGGACTCCATCGCCACCTTTTGAGTCTGATAACTTCAGTTGCAAAAGTGAAGTTACGAGCCAATTGATCAAGTATCTCAACCTAAGAGTAGTTCTGTTGAGTCCCATCATATCAACATGATCAATGTGCCTGCAAATTATCTCTGGCTCCCTCCTGCCCCAGTCCTGAGCATCATCATATCCATCACTTGCACAACCATCATCACCAGGGAATGTATATCCAGAAGCTTCAGCAGCATCTGAGGCCCGATTCAGCCTGTCAGCAATGATATTAGCTTCTGTGCTGAAAGAAACTCTGCGCCCCATGCTTAAACCTCCATCAATCTCTTCAACACCGAAGAGTCGCCCCCCAGTAAATCTGTTGTTGCCATCCCTACCTCCCAGTAGCCGGAACTCCCCTTCAGTCTCCCTTCTTATTGCGCTTTCTTTGTGCTCCGCGCCACCATTCATAGCACGTTGGCATGCCACCTCTTCGGCCTCTGGCTCCTCTTGAATTTCACTAACCTGCCTGAAATGAGCTCTCCGCCCATTCTCAAAATTTTCTTCTTCAGGGTCTTCCTTGAGGCAGTCTGCATCTTGCGAGACTGATAGCACGGCTGCATCAAAGGAAATCACATGACCATCATAAAGTGGACTTCTAGATATCCTGGAAGTTAAGTTTGGGGACATCCTCTTGTTACACTTTCTTCCATTGAACCAAGAAGATGGTAATGGTGAACCCAGTTTCCCTTTCTTGAACTGACCAGACTTCTCTGACCCCAATGGGCTATGGCCAACATCTACCCAGAAAGAGTTCTCTGATGAACAGTCCTCACTGAATGCTGGACTCCTCATGATCTCACCCATAGAGACACTCTCCGTTTCTTCAAAGATGGTGCTTGCCCCATCCCTGTCCGAGCTGCTGTCCCGACCAGGATCACTCTCAAAAGTCTCTCTAACCTGAGCAGACGTGTAGACACCTGAAAATGCCGGCAGCTGCGACCCATTTTGAGCATTAGAAGAGGGCTTTTCATCTTTGTCAACGCCTGGATCATCTTCAAACCCATCGAATGCATCAAAGCCATCAACCGAGTCACTGAGATACTGTGGAAACACCGGAACAATCCTCACCATTCCCGATGCATTACACCCGTTTCTCCCCTGCAGTGTCCCAATTACTGACTTCTTGATCAGAAGGCAACCAAACCCAGTTGGGTCTGCACCAAAGACCCTGTAGAACGAAGTTATAATGAAGTCCGGCCGGAATAGCGAGAGACCCAGTGAATCCATGTCCTTGGGGCCAAGTGCACCAGCATCAAGCATCACATGCCACCCATTCTGCTGCGCCAGCGCCATCCACTGGTAGGAGTACTTGGCACCGGTCACGCGAGACTGCGCCGGGAAGACAAACAGCCCAACCGCGGCATCCCGTCGCCGACCCTTCTTCTTGCCCACGATCTCCTTCCGCAACTCCGTTGAGCAAAGCTTCAGTGTTGGCCAGCGGAACCATGCAGTGCGCGTTTTGGCACCCTTTGCCCGCGCACTCTGCGCCATCCAATTGACCGACTGGCTCTCATGGTCGAACATGGTGAGCAGCCTCCGGTTGGTCTCAAAGGGGTAGCACTCAGCAAGCAGCCGGAACGCCGACCCACGGCTCACCGTGAACACCAGCGCATACTCGCTGGCTGGCACGTTCAGGTACTCCAAGATGCGCTCTTTGATGTCATTCTCCACGGTGCCGGGCTCAGCGCCGCCATAGAGCGCGTGGTTGCTCAGATTGGCGTTGAGCTCGTGCAATGTGAAGGACGAGGACGAGGAGTCCCAGCCGGAGTCGAAGAGGCCGAAGCCGCAGTAGTCCAGACAGACCCTGCCGGCGCCGGGGGCGTCGAGGTGGGAGTAGTGGTCGACGCGAAGGCGGTCGACATCGGCGGTGGAGGCGTAGTCCGGGTACATGGCGAGGAAGGTGGCGATGGCGTGGGGCAGCAGCGGGAGGTCGGAGAGGGACCGGAACGGGCCGGCGGCGGCGGCGAGGGCCGTGGCGCGGAGGAAGTCCCGCTGCGCGCGCAGGCGCGCCAGGGAGCGGGAGCGCGACACGGCGGCGTCCGCGTCGGCGCCGCCGGCGTCCGGCGGCGGGCAGAGGGAGCCGTCCTCCGACGCCGCGTCCAGCGCGTCCCGCAGCTGGCGGAGGAAGGCGGACGAGTCGTCACGGCGGCCGTTGCTGCCGCCCCCGCCGCCGCGGCGCCGGTGGTTCTTGGCGAGGAGGACGGCGGCGCAGTGGGACAGCGGCTTCCATAGCGACAGATGCATGGGCCTCGGATCGAGACGACGCAGCTACCGAACCCGGTGGCGTAGCGGTCTGGATCAACGGGCGGACTGAGGCATGGGGCGGGGAAACCCCCCCGAGATTTCCGTGCGCAATGGGGAGAGAGATTTTTGGTGTGTGTTCTTGGACCAGACCAGCTCGCGCAGGGAAACTGCGGCTTCGGGAGGAAAAAAAAACTGGATCTTTGCGGTGGTGGAACACTGGGCGTGGAAATCCGAGGTTTTCGTGGAGGGAGCGGGATTCAGAGGTAAGGAAACTGCAGACAGAAATCCGAGCTTTGTGGGGAGGGTTTGAAGTGGCAGGACACCCCCTCGCCTTTGCGAGCAGAAGGGTGTGAGGGCTTTTGCTTTTGGCAGGATCAAGAACTCAAATTAAAGAAAAGAACACAGCATCATCAAACAAGGGGTGGGGGAGGCAAAACAAAAGCAGGGAAACACAACAAAGAAATTTTTTTTTGACTCCCCTCCTCTTCTCTTCTCTTTCCGCCCCTCCCCTCCCCAGCAGAGCAGCTGAGCAAGAACTACCAGGGGGTAGCGTAAACGAATGAGAATGGGATCGGACAGGAGATGCCTGAAGAACAGTAATAGCTCTCAAAATCTACAGCCACAAACAGGAGAAAGAAGAACAGAGTCCGGCCGGCCCAGCTCGATTCATTCACACAACAAGGTGTGGGGGGAAAGAAACGGAGCTCGAGCTCATCATCATCATCAGACGACGCAGATGCAGCAACCAGCCACACACGGACACACACACACACACCCTAGCTCGCTCCTCCTCTCCTCTCCTCTCCTCTCTCGCACCAAACCCCTTGCAGGCGTTTTCAATGCCCACTAAATGCAGCGCGTCATGATGGTGGAGGAGGAGGAGGTTGCATTCATTGCCCTTGCAAGCGCTACTAGGCAGCAGTAGCAAGCAGGCTCATCCACCAGCTCTTTTTTTTTATTTGCTCCCTCTTGCTCTGGACTGGAGTAGTAGTAATAAAGTAGTGTAGTACTACGGTGACAGTCACTATTTTAGGGGCAGCTGTTGCTTTGTTTAATTGTACCATCTCCACCGAGTAAAAACAAAGCGTTTGGTTTGGTAGCATTATTATTTCCACCCCCGGAGGGCCCCACCGTACAGTGTAGAGTGGGCTGGCCCTGGCCGTAAATAAATTAATAAATTCAAGCAGCTGCGTTGCGATTTGCATCCAAACAAGTGCCTGTGCATTGACTTTCCCTCCTTCCCCTCCCTTCCCTTCCCTCCCCTCCCCTTCCCCCATTGAAAAACGCAGTGTCATTGGTCTTCAGTTTTTTTTTTACTTTTTGTCCAAAGGGTTAAATTAAAGGCTTAAAGAGCAGCAGAAGGGCATGCCACCACAATGATCGTCTCCTTGACCGATCCGTGCAAGCTAGCTGCCTTTGGCCCTTTCCGCCTAGTTTCATGCTGCCTTTTCTTGCTCTCCATGATGGTTTGTTATAATGATAATAATAATAATAATACAAACTACAACAATTTCGTATCTGTTCAAGGAATGGCTCGTTTTTATATTTCGAACGGTCCCACCCACCGGACCAGAGTTTGATAGTACTCTCTGCTTGGGCTGTTCGTTTCGTACTAAAATCGATTGTTTGAACTTTGACTCACTGTAGTTGTAATCTGTAAAAAGATAAAAACACTGACCGATAGGGATTAAAGCCAAAGTAGAAGTAGTAGCAGCGCACTGGCATTGACATTGCAACAGTGTTCTTGGTGTTCCGTGTCTGTCTGTCTATCCATCACCGTCTCCGTTGTTGTTCCATGATTCTGGTCGTCGTCTCACGCCGTGCATGGGCCTGTCTTTATCCATACATACTGAGAAGATTATCGTTCTCTTTTGTCAACTCGGCACGACGCTGGTGATCGCGATGCGGGCATCTCTACTCCGACCCTCCTGCTGCACAGAGAATCCGGCGTGTCTGTGGACAAGACAAAGTCAAATGGCCACACAGCACACACACATACAGGGCTAGTGTCTGAAGCAGTGAGCTGTCCCCCGAAAAGCTTCCAGGGTCGTGGAGGAACCTTTTTTTTTTCTTTCCATCGCCCCATCCAATCCAATAATCCATCCACGATGTGCTCGCTGCCACCCGGACGGGACGATGGCAACAGTTTCATGCCCCTCGTCTGATGAATCTTGTATTTTTTTTCTCCGTGGGTCTCAACTCTGTCTCTGAAGTCAAATCTTGTCAAATCTTACAGGTTTTGCTTTAACTTTAGTAGGGTTAAACTGAAATGTCACAAAAAGATCGGTGATCAGGTGTTTTCCTAGTACTTTTTTTTAATGTGTTCTGGAGACTGGTCGCTAGAGCTAGGATAAGCAATGTTTTCACGTAATTTCGATTCATCCGTTGACCTCCTCCTGTATTAGAGAGAAGAAGAAGAAGAAAAAGACAGTGTGTGTTCTTTCTTCTTCATTCATCGTCCAATCCAATTCCAACAACAAGATCCCAACTGTTCTTGGTTGGGAATTTTCAAGCCCAAGACTTGGGCCATTGTTTTTTTCTTTTGTCTAACTACTTGGGATGGCAACTGACAAATACAGGACCACGTCAAGCAGATCGGGGCAAGGACAAGTGGACAAGGGAGAGTGAGATGAATAAAGTCCAGGACATGTTGCTGCTGTACCTTCCGATTATTCGTATATATTAATTATTGTATGAATCAACTAAAAATGTAAAAAAACGAATTCTGTTTTGGGACAGAGTGAGTATCAGTACTTATTACTTTGAATAGGTACACTGTATTTCATGATAAAGTTTGATGAGAGTGGTACATATTGTTTACTGAATATTAACATCTCCTAATGTACATTTGACCAACCTTGACAAGAAGATTTATAACTACTGGACACTATTTAGAGCTGCATCTTTTCTGGTTAGGGAGAGCAATGCATATCAGGAACTCAGGATAGATCATAAAATAGCAACCTGCTCAGCTCAACTATATATTATGTAAAAAAAAAATACAGTTCCAATATGGATCGGCTAGTTCTGCGTAGACAAGACCACTGACTTCCTACTTCCGAGGTCAGGGTCAGCTCGTATGCAATGCAGACAGAGATAAAGTCATAAAGAGAGAGAGGACTCATTTCTAGTCAGATTCCTATGCACTAAAATACTGTCCCTAGATACCAGTTCACAAATCAGATCAAGATCCCATCCCCTCCCTACCGCTAGGGCTAGCACACAGTACAGGGATTATCAGCTGCAAATTGCATCGCCACTTGCTCCAACTCACTGACCTAATCAATCATTGACAGATCGATGGACCTGAAATCAGACAGCAATATCTACACGATGTATACTGGAGAATGGAGATGATCTGAAATCTGGACTGGCTGGAGTCTGAAGAAACCTAGCCCGCATCTGCAAGACGTCTGCAGAATCAGGTAGGTTCTTGCTGGACACAAAAGGTGCTGGAGTAAAAGGTCCAAGGAAAACCTACTCGTTTCTTTATGGAGGAGGCGTGGAGGGTAGCTAAGCTGCGTCAGTGAGTGGTGGTGCTGGTGTTTTGGTCGTGTGTGTATGGCCACTACTTGGGGTGAGGACACGGGGCAAGGTCGCAGGCAGAACAGAACACGTCGAAACGTCGAAGCGTGCGTGAGTGAGCCGCTTTGCGTTGGGCGACTACAGATACTCGCTTGTCGCTTGCAGCGTGTGTCACATGCATCACAGCAGCAGGCAGCTCGCTCAATCTCGGCTCGGCTCACAAGGACAAGGTCTCCCCACTCTCCTCCAGTCTTGAGTCGCCAACAAATGTTGGAGTTTGAGAGTTGAGAGGATGTTTCAAGAGGAGGCGGCTGAGATTCTGCGAATGTTTAGGTTGTTTGCTTCTGCTCCGTGTTGCTGACTACAGTATTTAATGCCACAGATTCATTGGATTTCTAAAGTTTTGAAATTTTTGTGTGGGGCGCAGTGATACCTAACAACAGTTTGGTCGCTAGTAGAGGTTTGAACATTTTTTTTTTTTGCATTTAGGTTCGACTAGAGTTAGGTTCGGCACTAAGAGCAACTTTAATAGTTCACTAAGAGCAGTCACGGTCTAGAAACATATAAGACTGTCTCCAGCAACGTCCTCTATATCTATCCTCTATATCCGTCCTTTACAGTCTTCTCTAAAAGATTATATCCCCTATATCTCCTTCCTCTCCAACAACGTTCTCTAAATCACGTCCTCTATACTCAAATATCTATATTAGAGACATTTTTTATTTTTTGTACATACGTATTTGTCATACTCTCAAATGTATTGTACATATTTTAGTTTTGCTAAACCGGTTATTTAAAGTATTCAAATGGATAGAGGACCGTTTAGAGAAACTCTATATATAGAGAATCCAGCAGCGTCCTCTAAATTTAGAGTATCGTTTAGAGGACACTGCTGGAGTGCGTAGAGAACCATTTGATCCTCTATATTTAGGGTACAGAGCCCTTTAGAGTCCCTTGCTGGAGCTAGCCTAAGTGGTTTTCATAGCGACCACCTCACCAAGAAATCATTTATAGAAACTATAAGTTTCAACGCTAATTCAGAGAATGAAATTGCATTATAAGACCGCAATTGAATAGATCGGGCAAGTTTAAATTGATGTAGCATGAAACTTATTAGTGCAAAAGCTCTATGGAGAGCGACAAAAGTCTAAAGACCACCTAATTGACACCAACGAGTAAAATTTTCCCTCGGCTTCCGGTCCCCATAGTAGCAACAAAGAGTGTGCTAAACTATTGGCAGGTGTGGAAACCGCCACGGTTAAGAAATTGCAACCTTCCAAATAGGAAGTATGAAAGGGAATTAGGCTTACACCTTTTTCCTAATTAATTTTGGTGGTTGAATTGCCCAACACAAATAATTGGACTAACTAGTTTGCTCTAGTCTATAAGTTTTACAAGTGCCAAAGGTTCACAATAAGCCAATAAAAAGACCAAGAAAGGGTTCAAACAAAGAGAGCAAAAGACATCCTAGAAGGCACCCTGGTCTGGCGCACCGGACTGTCCGGTGTGTCACCGGACAGTGTCCGGTGCACCAGGACACTCGACGCTGAACTCGCCACCTTCGGGAAAATCAGAGGGCGCTCCGCTATAATTCACCGGACTGTCCGATGAAGCACCAGACTGTCCGGTGTGCCAGCGGAGCAACGGCTACCTCGCGCGCAACGGTCGACTGCAACCGCATTCAATGCGCTTCAGTGCGCACAGAGGTCAGAGCACGCGGGGGAGGCGCACCGGACAGTCTACAGGACCTGTCCAGTGCACCACCGGACAGCCCAGAGGGCCCACAAGTCAGAGCTCCAACGATCGAACCCCAACGGCTGGCTGACATGGCTGGCGCAACGGACACTGTCCGGTGGCGCACCGGACTGTCCGGTGCGCCATGCGACAGCACACTTCCAACGGCCATTTTGGTGGTTGGGGCTATAAATACCCCCAACCACCCCCACATTCAATGGAATCCAAGTTTCTACACTTCTACACCTTACAAGAGCTCTAGCATTCAATACAAGACACACCAAAGAGATCAAATCCTCTCCCAACTCCACACAAAGCTTTAGTGATTAGAGAGAGTGATTTGTTGTGTTCATTTGAGCTCTTGCGCTTGGATTGCTTCTTTTCTTCCTTCATTATTGTGATCAAACTCAATTGTAACCAAGGCAAGAGACACCAATTGTGTGGTGGTCCTTGCGGGAACTTCGTGTTCCGTTTGATTAAGAAGAGAAGCTCACTCGGTCTAAGTGACCGTTTGAGAGAGGGAAAGGGTTGAAAGAGACCCGGTCTTTGTGACCACCTCAACGGGGAGTAGGTTTGCAAAAACCAAACCACGGTAAAACAAATCATCGTGTATCGCTCTTTATTCGCTCACGATTTGTTTTGCGCCCTCTCTCTCGGACTTGTTTCTATTTCTAACGCTAACCCGGCTTGTAGTTTGTGCTTAAGTTTGTAAATTTCAGATTCGCCCTATTCACCCCCCCTCTAGGCGACTTTCAATTGGTATCAGAGCCGGTGCTTCATTAGAGCCTAACCGCTCGAAGTGATGTCGGGAGATCACGCCAAGAAGGAGATGGTGACCGGCGAGAAGCCCGCTACAAGCCACGGGAAAGCTCCATCGGGAGAGTCCCGCAACAAGGGGAAGGAAAAGGAATCCCCTTCACACAAGTCGCGTCGGAGCGGTGATAAGAAGAAGAAGACGAGGAAAGTGGTCTACTACGAGACAGACTCCTCGTCACCATCCACCTCCGGCTCCGACACGCCGTCCGTAACTTCTAAGCGCCATGAGCGCAAGAAGTTTAGTAAGATCCCCCTACGCTATCCTCGCATTTCTAAACATACGCCATTACTTTCCGTCCCATTGGGCAAACCACCAACGTTTGATGGTGAAGATTATGCTAGGTGGAGTGATATGTTGCGATATCACCTAACCTCACTCCACAAAAGTATATGGGATGTTGTTGAGTTTGGTGTACAGGTACCATCCAAAGGGGATGAAGATTATGATGAGGACGAAGTGGCCCAAATCCAACACTTCAACTCCCAAGCCACAACTATACTCCTCGCCTCTCTAAGTCGAGAGGAGTATAATAAGGTGCAAGGGTTGAAGAGTGCTAAGGAGATTTGGGACGTGCTAAAGACCGCGCACGAAGGAGACGAGGTGACCAAAATCACCAAGCGGGAAACGATCGAGGGGGAGCTCAGTCGCTTCCGACTTCGCCAAGGGGAAGAGCCACAAGACATGTACAACCGGCTCAAAACTTTGGTGAACCAAGTGCGCAACCTCGGGAGCAAAAAATGGGATGACCACGAAATGGTTAAGGTTATTCTTAGATCACTTGTCTTCCTTAACCCTACTCAAGTTCAATTAATTCGTGGTAATCCTAGATATACACTAATGACTCCCGAGGAAGTGATAGGAAACTTTGTGAGCTTTGAATTGATGATCAAAGGCTCAAAGAAAATCAACGAGCTAGATGGCCCCTCCACGTCTGAAGTTCAACCGGTTGCATTCAAGGCAACGGAGGAGAAGAAGGAGGAGTCTACATCAAGTAGAACACCCATCGACGCCCCCAAGCTCGACAACGAGGAAATGGCGCTCATCATCAAGAGCTTCCGCCAAATCCTCAAACAAAGGAGGGGGAAGGATTACAAGCCCCGCTCCAAGAAAGTGTGCTACAAATGTGGTAAGCCTGGTCATTTTATTGCAAAATGTCTATTATCTAGTGATAGTGACAGGGGCGACGACAAGAAGGAGAGAAGGAAGGAGAAGAAGAGATATTACAAGAAGAAGGGCGGCGATGCCCATATTTGTCGGGAGTGGGACTCCAACGAGAGCTTCATGAAAGGGAATTAGGCTCACACATATTTCCTAATTGATTTTGGTGGTTGAATTACCCAACACAAATAATTGGACTAACTAGTTTGCTCTAGTTTATAAGTTCTACAGGTGCCAAAGGTTCACAATAAGCCAATAAAAAGACCAAGAAAAGGGTTCAAACAATAGAGCAAAAGACAACCCGGAAGGCACCCTGGTCTGGCGCACCGGACTGTCCGGTGCACCAGGGAGGTCGAAGTCAAACTCACTACCTTTGGGAATTTCCAAGGGCGCTCCGCTATAATTCACCGGACTGTCCGGTGCACACCGGACTGTCCGGTATGCCAGCGGAAGCAACGGCTACTATGGCGCCAACGGTCACCTGCAGAGGCATTTAATGCGCTACAGTACGCGCCAGAGTCAGAGCACGCGCGGAGGCGCACCGGACAGTCTACAGTACCTGTCCGGTGCACCACCGGACAACCAGGCGACCCCACCAGTCAGAGCTCCAACGGTCGAACCCTAACGGCCGGGTGACGTGGCCGGCGCACTGGACATTATCCGGTGGCGCACCAGACTGTCCGGTGCGCCCGTCGACAGCAGCCTCTACCAACGGTCAAGTTTGGTGGTTGGGGCTATAAATACCCCACCCACCCCCACATTCAAGTCATCCAAGTTTTCCACCTTCCAACTACTTACAAGAGCTAAGCATTCAATACAAGACACACCAAAGTGATCAAATCCTCTCCCAATTCCACACAAGGCTTTAGTGATTAGTGAGAGAGATTTGTTGTGTTCTTTTGAGCTCTTGCGCTTGGATTGCTTCCTTCTTTCATTCTTTCTTGCGATCATCTCAATTGTAATCAAGGCAAGAGACACCAATTGTGTGGTGGTCCTTGCGGGAAGTTTGATTCCCAATTGATTGAGAAGAGAAGCTCACTCGGTCCGAGGGACCGTTTGAGAGAGGGAAAGGGTTGAAAGAGACCCGGTCTTTGTGACCACCTCAACGGGGAGTAGGTTTGCAAGAACCGAAACTCGGTAAAACAAATTCGTGTGTCACACTCTTTATTCGCTTGCGATTTGTTTTGCACCCTCTCTCTCGGACTCATTATTATTTCTAACGCTAACCCGGCTTGTAGTTATGATTAACTTTGTAAATTTCAGTTTCACCCTATTCACCACCCCCCTCTAGGCGACTTTCAATTGGTATAAAAGCCCGGTGCTTCATTAGAGCCTAACCGCTCGAAGTGATGTCGGGAGATCACGCCAAGAAGGAGATGGAGACCGGCGACAAGCCCACTACAAGCCACGGGAAGACTTCATCGGAAGAGTCCCACAACAAAGGGAAGGGGAAGGAAAAGAAATCCTCTTCCCACGAGTCGCGTCGGAGTGGCGACAAGAAAAAGAAGATGAGGAAGGTGGTCTACTACGAGACCGATACTTCATCGCCTTCCACCTCCGGCTCCGACGCGCCGTCCGTTACTTCTAAGCGCCATGAGCGCAAGAAGTTTAGTAAGATCCCCCTACGCTATCCTCGCATTCCTAAACATACACCTTTACTTTCCGTCCCATTAGGCAAACCACCAACGTTTGATGGTGAAGATTATGCTAGGTGGAGTGATATGATGCGATATCACCTAACCTCACTCCACAAAAGTATATGAGATGTTGTTGAGTTTGGTGTACAGGTACCATCCGTAGGGGATAAAGATTATGATGAGGACGAAGTGGCCCAAATCCAACACTTTAACTCCCAAGCCACAACTATACTCCTCGCCTCTCTAAGTCGAGAGGAGTATAATAAGGTGCAAGGGTTGAAGAGTGCTAAGAAGATTTGGGACGTGCTAAAGACCGCGCACGAAGGAGACGAGGTGACCAAGATCACCAAGCGGGAAACGATCGAGGGGGAGCTCGGTCGCTTCCATCTTCGCCAAGGGGAGGAGCCACAAGACATGTACAACCGGCTCAAAACCTTGGTGAACCAAGTGCGCAACCTCGGGAGCAAAAAATGGGATGACCACGAAGTGGTTAAGGTTATTCTTAGATCACTCGTTTTCCTTAACCCTACTCAAGTTCAATTAATTCGTGGCAATCCTAGATATACACTAATGACTCCCGAGGAAGTTATCGGGAATTTTGTGAGCTTTGAATTGATGATCAAAGGCTCAAAGAAGATCAACGAGCTTGATGGCCCTTCCACGCACGAAGCACAACCGGTCGTATTTAAGGCGACGGAGGAGAAGAATGAAGAGTCTACATCGAGTAGAACACCTATCGACGCCTCCAAGCTCGACAACGAGGAAATTACGCTCATCATCAAGAGCTTCCGCCAAATCCTCAAGCAAAGGAGGGGGAAAGATTACAAGCCCCGCTCCAAGAAAGTTTGCTACAAATGTGGTAAGCCCGGTCATTTCATTGCTAAATGTCCATTATCTAGTGACAGTGACAGGGGCGACGACAAGAAAGGGAGAAGAAAGGAGAAGAAGAGATACTACAAGAAGAAGGGCGGCGATGCCCATGTTTGCCGGGAGTGGGACTCCGACGAGAGCTCCACCGACTCCTCCTCCGACGAGGACGCCGCAAACATCGCCGTCACCAAGGGTCTTCACTTCCCCAACGTCGGCCACAAGTGCCTCATGGCAAAGGACAACAAAAGGAAGAAGGTAAAATCAAAGTCCTCCACCAAATATGAAACCTCTAGCGATGAGGATAATGCTAGTAATGAGGAGGATAACTTACACATTCTTTTTGCCAACCTAAACATGCAACAAAAAGAAAAATTAAATGAATTGATTAGTGCTATTCATGAGAAGGATGATCTCTTGGACATCCAAGAGGACTTCCTTATTAAAGAAAATAAGAAGCATGTTAAGGTTAAAAATGCTTATGCTCTAGAAGTAGAAAAATGTGAAAAACTATCTAGTGAGCTAAGCACTTGCCATGAAACTATTGACAACCTTAGAAATGACAATGCTAAACTTATTGCTAAGGTTGATTCAAATGCTTGTGATGTTTCTGAGAGCACCTAGAGGGGGGGGGGTGAATAGGTGATCCTGTAAAACTTAAACTTATAGCCACAAAAACTTGTTAAGTGTTAGCACGATAATTGCCAAGTGGCTAGAGAGAAGGTCTTGCACAATACGATAATCACAAAGAATTCAACACAGAGAAGACACAGTGATTTATCCCGTGGTTCGGCCAAGTACAAAACTTGCCTACTCCACGTTGTGGCGTCCCAACGGACGAGAGTTGCACTCAACTCCTCTCAAGCGATCCAATGATCAACTTGAATACCACAGTGTTATGCTTTTCTCTTCTTATCCCTTTCGCAAGGAATCTCCACAAATTGGAGTCTCTTGCCCTTACAAGTATATGATCACAAAGAAAGCACAGAATAAGGGAGGGAAGCAACACACACAAATCCACAGCAAAAGCGCACACACACGGCCAAGAATCGAGCTCACAAGACTATCTCAGAGTTCTCACTTAGAACAGAGCTCGAATCACTTAGAAACACAAACGAATACGCAGAGACTTAGTGTGGATGATCAAGAATGCTCAAAGGTTGCTTGTGTATTTCCTCCATGCGCCTAGGGGCCCCTTTTATAGCCCCAAGGCAGCTAGGAGCCGTTGAGAGCAATTTTAGAAGGCCATCCTTGCCTTCTGTCGACGGGGGCACCGGACAGTCCGGTGCACACCGGACACTGTCCGGTGCCCGATTTGTTTCCTTAACTGACGCTGCTGACCGTTGCAGACTGTTGGAGATCTGCGAGCCGTTGGCGCACCGGACATGTCCGGTGCACACCGGACAGTCCGGTGCCGTCTTCCGACCGTTGGCTCGGCCACGTGTCCCGCGCGGATTGCGCGGCCGACCGTTGGCCCGGCCGACCGTTGGCTCACCGGACAGTCCGGTGCACACCGGACAGTCCGGTGAATTTTAGCCGTACGCCGTCGGCAAATTCCCGAGAGCGGCCAGTTCGCGCCGAGTGAGCCTGGCACACCGGACACTGTCCGGTGCACACCGGACAGTCCGGTGCTCCAGACCGAGCTGGGTCTTGGCTGCACACAGCCAAGACTTTCTCTCCCCTTTTCTTTTCTTCTTCTTTCTGTTTCTAACACTTAGACAAGTATATTAGTATCCAAAACCAATGTACTAAGGCTTAGAAACATACCTTTACTTTATGATTTGCACCTTGTTCATCCATGGACATAAATTCACAATTAAGCACATGTGTTGGGCGCTAAATCACCAAAATACTTAGAAATGGCCCAAGGGCACATTTCCCTTTCAATCTCCCCCTTTTTGGTGATTTATGCCAACACAACATAAAGCAAGTTGAACAAGTACAAAAACACTTCAAAGAATAACTCAAATTATTTTGAATCAATTTTGGCATATATGGATCATCCTTTGCCACCACTTGATTAGTTTTTGAAATCAAACTCAAATCTCTAACTCTAAGTTAAACACACATGTTGAAGCATCAAGAGAGTCATTCCAAAAGAGATTGATCAAGGATTACAAAAACTCCCCCTTTTTCCCATAATTACTACTTCTCCCTACAAGAAGCCAACTTTTGACAAGAGAGACAACAAAAGAGTTTTGACAACCCAAAAGCTCTACTCTACTATTTTCAAAATTTCTCAAGTGGTAGCTGATCCATTTATTGCTTTGGCCTTTATTTTCTCCCCCTTTGGCATCAAGCACCAAAACGGGATCAATCTTGGCCCTTTAACCCCATTGCCTCACCAAAATCTTCAATTAAGAGCAAATGGCAATAAGAGTTCATGAGATGGACTTGGAATAAGTTACCCTCTCATCGGAGTGCAGTGGAAGTCTTTTATGGTCCAAGGCCACCTTTTCCCTTTCAATTCTCCTTTGAGACTAAAACAGGCAAACTCAAGCATATGGTTAGTCTCAAAGGGTCAAGTTGTAACACGTCTCCCCCTAAACATGTGCATCACTTTGCAACGGACTTGTGAGGTCCAGGGAGTGTTTGTACAACTTGAGCACCATAATAAGCAACGAAATGCAGAAAGGACATGATCAAAGGCATAAACACATGTATGTTACAATTCAATCCAAGTTCCGCGAATCTAAGACATTTAGCTCACTACGCAGCCTGCAAAAGGTCTTCTCATCTAGAGGCTTGGTAAAGATATCGGCTAGCTGGTTCTCGGTGCTAACATAAAACACTTCGATATCTCCCTTTTGCTGGTGGTCTCTCAAAAAGTGATGCCGGATGTCAATGCGCTTTGTGCGGCTGTGCTCAACAGGATTTTCCGCTATTCGGATAGCACTCTCATTATCACATAGGAGTGGGACTTTGCTCAGATTGTAGCCAAAGTCCCTGAGGGTTTGCCTCATCCAAAGTAGTTGCGCACAACACTGTCCCGCGGCAACGTACTCGGCCTCAGCGGTGGATAGGGCAACGGATGTTTGTTTCTTAGAGTTCCATGACACCAGGGACCTTCCTAAGAATTGGCACGTCCCCGATGTACTCTTCCTATCGACCTTACATCCAGCATAGTCGGAATCTGAGTACCCAATCAAGTCAAAGTTAGACCCCTTTGGATACCAGATCCCGAAGCAAGGCGTAGCAACTAAATATCTAAGAATTCGCTTCACTGCCACTAAGTGACACTCCTTGGAATCGGATTGAAATCTAGCACACATGCATACGCTAAGCATAATATCCGGTCTACTAGCACATAAGTAAAGCAAAGAACCTATCATGGACCGGTATGCTTTTTGATCAATGGACTTACCTCCTTTGTTGAGGTCGGTGTGTCCGTCGGTTCCCATCGGTGTCTTTGCGGGCTTGGCGTCCTTCATCCCAAACCTCTTTAGCAGATCTTGCGTGTACTTCGTTTGAGAGATGAAGGTGCCGTCCTTGAGTTGCTTCACTTGGAACCCAAGGAAGTAGTTCAACTCGCCTATCATCGACATCTCGAATTTCTGCGTCATCACCCTGCTAAACTCTTCACAAGACTTTTGGTTAGTAGAACCAAATATTATGTCATCGACATAAATTTGGCACACAAACAAATCACCATCACAAGTCTTAGTGAAAAGAGTTGGATCGGCTTTCCCAACCTTGAAAGCATTAGCAATTAAGAAATCTCTAAGGCATTCATACCATGCTCTTGGGGCTTGTTTAAGTCCATAGAGCGCCTTAGAGAGCTTACACACATGGTCGGGGTACCGTTCATCCTCGAAGCCAGGGGGTTGCTCCACGTACACCTCCTCCTTTATTGGCCCGTTGAGGAAAGCGCTCTTCACATCCATTTGGTACAACCTGAAAGAATGGTGAGCGGCATATGCTAGCAAGATACGAATGGACTCTAGCCTAGCCACAGGAGCAAAAGTCTCCTCAAAGTCCAAACCTGCGACTTGGGCATAACCTTTTGCCACAAGTCGAGCCTTGTTCCTCGTCACCACTCCGTGCTCGTCCTGTTTGTTGCGGAACACCCACTTGGTTCCCACAACATTTTGCTTGGGACGAGGCACCAGCGTCCAAACTTCATTGCGCTTGAAGTTGTTGAGTTCCTCCTGCATGGCCAATACCCAATCCGGATCTAGCAAGGCCTCCTCTACCCTGAAAGGCTCAATAGAGGAGACAAAAGAGTAATGTTCACAAAAATTAACTAATCGAGATCGAGTAGTTACTCCCTTGCTAATGTCACCCAAAATTTGGTCGACGGGATGATCCCTTTGAATCATCGCTCGAACTTGGGTTGGAGGTGCCGGTTGTGCTTCTTCCTCCATCACGTGATCATCTTGTGCTCCCCCTTGATCACACGCCTCCTTTTGATGAACCTGTTCATCGTCTTGAGTTGGGGGATGCACCGTGGTTGAGGAAGAAGGTTGATCTCGTTCATCTTGTTCCTGTGGCCGCACTTCTCCAATCGCCATGGTTCGTATAGCGGCCGTCGGAACATCTTCTTCATCTACATCATCACAATCAACAACTTGCTCTCTTGGAGAGCCATTAGTCTCATCAAATACAACGTCGCTAGAGACTTCAACCAAACCCGATGATTTGTTGAAGACCCTATACGCCTTTGTATTTGAATCATAACCTAATAAAAACCCTTCTACAGCTTTGGGAGCAAACTTAGAATTTCTACCCTTCTTCACTAGAATGTAGCATTTGCTCCCAAATACACGAAAGTAAGATACATTTGGTTTGTTACCGGTTAGTAGCTCGTACGAAGTCTTCTTGAGGAGGCGATGAAGGTAGACCCTGTTGATGGCGTGGCAAGCCGTGTTCACAGCTTCCGACCAAAAACACTCAGGGGTCTTGAATTCTCCAAGCATCGTCCTCGCCATATCGATTAGCGTCCTGTTCTTCCTCTCTACCACACCATTTTGCTGTGGTGTGTAGGGAGCGGAGAACTCGTGCTTGATCCCTTCCTCCTCAAGAAACTCCTCCACTTGAAGATTCTTGAACTCGGACCCGTTGTCGCTCCTTATCTTCTTCACCTTGAGCTCAAACTCATTTTGAGCCCTCCTGAGGAAGCGCTTGAGGGTCCCTTGGGTTTCAGACTTATCCTGCAAAAAGAACACCCAAGTGAAGCGGGAAAAGTCATCAACAATAACTAGACCATACTTACTTCCTCCTATGCTTAGGTAGGCGACGGGTCCGAAGAGGTCCATATGCAGCAGCTCCAGAGGTCTTGACGTGGTCATCACATTCTTGCTGTGATGCGCTCCTCCCACCTGTTTACCTGCCTGACAAGCTGCACAAGGTCTATCTTTTTCGAAATGCACATTTGTTAGACCTATCACGTGTTCTCCCTTTAGAAGCTTGTGGAGGTTCTTCATCCCCACATGTGCTAAGTGACGATGCCACAGCCAGCCCATGCAAGTCTTAGCCATTAAGCATGCATCTAGACCGGCCTCTTCTTTTGCAAAATCTACTAAATAAAGCTTGCCGTCTAGTACACCCTTAAAAGCTAGTGAACCATCACATCTTCTAAAGACAGACACATCTATATTTGTAAATAAACAATTATATCCCATTTGACATAATTGACTAACAGATAGCAAATTATATCCAAGACTCTCCACTAAGAATACATTTGAGATAGAATGCTCATTAGAAATTGCAATTTTACCTAACCCTTTTACCTTGCCTTGATTCCCATCACCGAATATAATTTAATCTTGGGAATCCTTATTCTTGACGTAGGAGGTGAACATCTTCTTCTCCCCCGTCATATGGTTTGTGCATCCGCTGTCGATAATCCAGCTTGAACCCCCGGATGCATAAACCTGCAAGGCAAATTTAGGCTTGGGTCTTAGGTACCCAACTCATGTTGGGTCCTGCAAGGTTAGCACATATATCCTTAGGGACCCAAATTCAAGTTTTATCTCCCTTGCATCTTGCCCCTAACTTCCTAGCAATTACCTTCTTACCCTTTCTACAAATAGCAAAGGGAGTATTACAAGCATAATAAATGGTAGAAGGTTTGTTCTCAACTTTTCTAGGAACATGAGCAAAATTTCTCCTAGGCATATGCACAACTTTTCTCATATCTCTATCATGCTTATGAGAGGAACTAGAGGCAAACATGGCATGAGAATCATAAACATGAGAATCAAAATCATTATAAGCATTTCTAGCAGGTCTCCTATCATGGTACAAGAAAGCATGATTCTTTTTAGCACTACTAGCCATAGGGGCCTTCCCTTTCTTCTTGACGAAGATGGGAGCCTTATGGCTTGTTAAGTTCTTGGCCTCTCTCTTGAAGCCAAGACCATCCTTAATTGAGGGGTGTCTACCAACTGTGTAGGCATCCCTTGCAAATTTTATTTTATCAATTTCACTCTTGCTAGTCTTAAGTTGGGCATTAAGACTAGACAATTCCTCATTTAATTTGGAAATTAAAACTAGGTGTTCACTACAGGCATTAACATCGAAATCCTTACACCTAGTGCAAATCATAACCTGTTCTACACAAGAATTAGATTTATTTGCTACTTCTAACTTAGCATTTAAATCATTGTTAACCTCTTGTAAAGTAGAAATGGTTTCATGACAAGTAGATAGTTCATAAGAAAGCATTTCATTTCTTTTCACTTCTAAAGCATATGATTTTTGTGCCTCTACAAACTTATCATGTTCATCATACAATAAATCCTCTTGCTTTTCTAAAAGCCTATCCTTTTCATTCAATGCATCAATCAATTCATTGATTTTATCTATCTTAGATCTATCTAAGCCCTTGAACAAGCATGAATAATCTATGTCATCATCATCACTAGACTCATTATCACTAGACGAAGCATAAGTGGAGTCTTGAGTACTCACCTTCTTCTCCCTTGCCATAAGGCATGTGAGACGCTCGTTGGGGAAGAGGGAAGACTTGTTGAAGGCGGTAGCAGCGAGTCCTTCATTGTCGGAGTTGGAGGAGGAGCAATCCGAGTCCCACTCCTTTCCTAGATGCGCCTCGCCCTTTGCCTTCTTGTATTGCTTCTTCTTCTCTCTTTTGTTCCCCTTTTCCTGGTCACTTTCATTATCGGGACAGTTAGCGATAAAATGACCAAGCTTACCGCATTTGAAGCATGAGCGCTTCCCCTTTGTCTTGGTCTTGCTTTGCTGCCCCTTGCGACCATTTAGCGCCGTCTTGAATCTCTTGATGATGAGAGCCATCTCTTCATCATTGAGTCCGGCCGCCTCAATCTGTGCCACCTTGCTTGGTAGCGCCTCCTTGCTTCGTGTTGCCTTGAGAGCAAGAGGTTGCGGCTCGTTGATCGGACCATTCAAGGCGTCGTCCACATACCTCGCCTCCTTGATCATCATTCGCCCGCTAACGAATTTCCCAAGAACTTCTTCGGGCGACATCTTGGTGTACCTGGGATTTTCACGTATATTGTTCACCAAATGAGGATCAAGAACGGTAAATGACCTTAGCATTAGGCGGACGACGTCGTGGTCTGTCCATCGCGTGCTCCCGTAGCTCCTTATCTTGTTGATAAGAGTCTTGAGCCGGTTGTATGTTTGCGTCGGCTCTTCGCCCCTTATCATCGCGAACCGTCCAAGCTCTCCCTCCACCAACTCCATCTTGGTGAGTAAGGTGACGTCGTTCCCCTCATGAGAAATCTTGAGGGTGTCCCAGATTTGCTTGGCGTTATCCAAGCCGCTCACTTTATGGTATTCATCCCTGCACAAGGAAGCTAGAAGAACAGTAGTAGCTTGTGCATTCTTATGAATTTGTTCATTAATGAACATGGGACTATCCGAACTATCAAAGTGCATTCCACTCTCTACAATCTCCCATATACTAGGATGGAGAGAGAATAGGTGACTACGCATTTTGTGGCTCCAAAATCCGTAGTCCTCTCCATCAAAGTGTGGGGGCTTGCCGAGTGGAATGGAGAGCAAATGTGAATGTGAACTTTGCGGAATACGAGAGTAATCAAAAGAAAAGTTCGAATTAACCGGTTTCCTTCTCTCGTAGTCGTTGTGGTCCTCGTCCTTTTGGGAAGAAGTAGATTCATCGCTGTCGTCGTAGTAGACGATCTCCTTGATGCGCCTTGTCTTCTTCTTCTTCCCTTCCTTCCGTCTATGGCCCGAGCCGGAGTCGGTAGGCTTGTCGTCCTTCGGCTCGTTGACGAAGGTCTCCTTTTCTTTGTCGTTGATCACTATACCCTTCCCCTTAGGATCCATCTCTTCGGGCGGTTAGTCCCTTTGTGAAGAGAACGGCTCTGATACCAATTGAGAGCACCTAGAGGGGGGGGGGGTGAATAGGTGATCCTGTAAAACTTAAACTTATAGCCACAAAAACTTGTTAAGTGTTAGCACGATAATTGCCAAGTGGCTAGAGAGAAGGTCTTGCACAATACGATAATCACAAAGAATTCAACACAGAGAAGACACAGTGATTTATCCCGTGGTTCGGCCAAGTACAAAACTTGCCTACTCCACGTTGTGGCGTCCCAACGGACGAGAGTTGCACTCAACTCCTCTCAAGCGATCCAATGATCAACTTGAATACCACAGTGTTATGCTTTTCTCTTCTTATCCCTTTCGCAAGGAATCTCCACAAATTGGAGTCTCTTGCCCTTACAAGTATATGATCACAAAGAAAGCACAGAGTAAGGGAGGGAAGCAACACACACAAATCCACAGCAAAAGCGCACACACACGGCCAAGAATCGAGCTCACAAGACTATCTCAGAGTTCTCACTTAGAACAGAGCTCGAATCACTTAGAAACACAAACGAATACGCAGAGACTTAGTGTGGATGATCAAGAATGCTCAAAGGTTGCTTGTGTATTTCCTCCATGCGCCTAGGGGCCCCTTTTATAGCCCCAAGGCAGCTAGGAGCCGTTGAGAGCAATTTTAGAAGGCCATCCTTGCCTTCTGTCGACGGGGGCACCGGACAGTCCGGTGCACACCGGACACTGTCCGGTGCCCGATTTGTTTCCTTAACTGACGCTGCCGACCGTTGCAGACTGTTGGAGATCTGCGAGCCGTTGGCGCACCGGACATGTCCGGTGCACACCGGACAGTCCGGTGCCGTCTTCCGACCGTTGGCTCGGCCACGTGTCCCGCGCGGATTGCGCGGCCGACCGTTGGCCCGGCCGACCGTTGGCTCACCGGACAGTCCGGTGCACACCGGACAGTCCGGTGAATTTTAGCCGTACGCCGTCGGCAAATTCCCGAGAGCGGCCAGTTCGCGCCGAGTGAGCCTGGCGCACCGGACACTGTCCGGTGCACACCGAACAGTCCGGTGCTCCAGACCGAGCTGGGTCTTGGCTGCACACAGCCAAGACTTTCTCTCCCCTTTTCTTTTCTTCTTCTTTCTGTTTCTAACACTTAGACAAGTATATTAGTATCCAAAACCAATGTACTAAGGCTTAGAAACATACCTTTACTTTATGATTTGCACCTTGTTCATCCATGGACATAAATTCACAATTAAGCACATGTGTTGGGCGCTAAATCACCAAAATACTTAGAAATGGCCCAAGGGCACATTTCCCTTTCAGTTTCAATTCCCAATCCTAGAAATGATAATGTTGATTTGCTTGCTAAGATTGAAGAATTGAACATTTCTCTTGCTAGCCTTAGGAATGAAAATGAAAAATTGCTTGCTAAGGTTAAAGATTTTGATGTTTGCAATATTACTATTTCTAACCTTAGAAGTGAAAATAATATATTACATGCTAAGGTTGTAGAATTAAAATCTTGCAAACCCTCTACATCTACCATTGAGCATGTTTCTATTTGCACTAGATGTAGAGATGTTGATATTGATGCTATTCATGATCATATGGTCTTAATTAAGCAGCAAAATGATCATATAGCAAAATTAGATGCTAAAATTGCCGAGCATGAACTTGAAAATGAAAAATTTAAATTTGCTCGTAGTATGCTTTATAGTGGGAGACGCCCTGGCATCAAGGATGGCATTGGCTTCCAAAAGGGGGACAATGTCAAACTTAATGCCCCTCCTAAAAGATTATCTAATTTCGTTAAGGGCAAGGCTCCCATGCCTCAGGATAACGAGGGATACATTTTGTACCCTGTCGGTTATCCCGAGAGCAAGATTAAGAGAATTCACTCTAGGAAGTCTCACTCTGGCCCTAATCATGCTTTTATGTATAAGGGTGAGACATCTAGCTCTAGGCAACCAACCCGTGCTAAGTTGCCTAAGAAGAAAACTCCTAATGCATCAAATGACCATAGCATTTCATTCAAAACTTTTGATGCATCATATATTTTAACTAACAAATCCGGCAAGGTAGTTGGCAAGTTTGTTGGGGGCAAACACAAAGGATCAAAAACTTGTGTTTGGGTACCCAAAGTTCTTGTATCTAATGCCAAAGGACCCAAAACAGTTTGGGTACCTAAAACAAAGAACTAAACTTGTTTTGTAGGTTTATGCATCCGGGGGCTCAAGTTGGATAATCGACAGCGGGTGCACAAACCATATGATAGGGGAGAAGAAAATGTTCTCCTCCTATGAGAAAAACCAAGATCCCCAACAAGCTATCACATTCGGGGATGGAAATCAAGGTTTGGTCAAAGGTTTGGGTAAAATTGCTATTTCTCCTGACCATTCTATTTCCAATGTTTTTCTTGTAGATTCTTTAGATTACAATTTGCTTTCCGTTTAGCAATTATGTCAAATGGGCTACAACTGTCTTTTTACTGATGTAGGTGTCACTGTCTTTAGAAGAAGTGATGATTCAATAGCATTTAAGAGAGTGTTAGAGGGTCAGCTATACTTGGTAGATTTTGATAGAGCTGAACTCGACACTTGCTTAATTGCTAAGACTAACATGGGTTGGCTCTGGCACCACCGACTAGCCCATGTTGGGATGAAGAATCTTCATAAACTTCTAAAGGGAGAACACATTTTGAGACTAACAAATGTTCATTTTGAGAAAGACAGGATTTGTAGCGCATGTCAAGCAGGGAAGCAAGTTGGTGTTCATCATCCACACAAAAACATTATGACAACTGACAGGCCACTGGAGCTCCTACACATGGACCTATTCGGCCCGATAGCTTACATAAGCATCGGCGGGAGTAAGTACTGTCTAGTTATTGTGGATGATTATTCTCGCTTCACTTGGTTATTCTTTTTGCAGGAAAAATCTCAAACCCAAGAGACCTTAAAGGGATTCTTGAGACAGGCTCAAAATGAGTTCGGCTTAAGGATCAAGAAAATTAGAAGCGACAACGGGACGAAGTTCAAGAACTCACAAATCGAAGGCTTCCTTGAGGAGGAGGGCATCAAGCATGAGTTCTCTTCTCCCTACACCCCACAACAAAATGGTGTAGTGGAGAGGAAGAATAGAACTCTATTGGACATGACAAGAACCATGCTTGATGAGTACAAGACTTCGGATCGGTTTTGGGCCGAGGCGGTCAACACCGCCTGCTACGCCATCAACCGATTGTATCTACACCGAATCCTCAAGAAGACACCATAGGAACTCCTAACTGGTAAAAAGCCCAATATTTCATATTTTAGAGACTTTGGTAGAAAATGCTTTATTCTTGTTAAAAGAGGTAGAAAATCTAAATTTGCCCCTAAGACTATAAAAGGCTTTTTACTAGGATATGATTCAAACACAAGGGCATATAGAGTCTTTAACAAGTCCTCTGGACAAGTTGAAGTTTTTTGTGACGTTGTGTTTGATGAGACTAATGGCTCTCAAGTAGAGCAAGTTGATCTTGATGAGATAGGTGATGAAGAGGCTCCGTGCATCGCACTAAGGAACATGTCCATTGGGGATGTGTGTCCTAAGGAATCCGAAGAGCCTCCAAATGCACAAGATCAACCATCCTCCTCCACGCAAGCATCTCCACCAACTCAAAATGAGAATGAGGCTCAAGTTGATGAAGGAGAAGATCAAAGAGATGAGACACCTCAAGATGACGACAATGATCAAGGGGGAGATGCAAATGATCAAGACAAGGAGGATGATGAACCAAGACCGCCACACCCAAGAGTCCACCAAGCAATCCAACGAGATCACCCTGTCGACACTATCCTCGGCGACATTCATAAGGGGGTAACCACAAGATCTCGTGTTGCACATTTTTGTGAGCATTACTCTTTTGTTTCCTCTATTGAGCCACAAAGGGTAGAGGAAGCACTACAAGATTCGGATTGGGTGGTGGCGATCCAAGAGGAGCTCAACAATTTCACTAGGAACGAGGTATGGCATTTAGTTCCACGTCCTAATCAAAATGTTGTAGGAACCAAATGGGTCTTCTGCAACAAGCAAGATGAGCATGGTGTGGTGACAAGGAACAAAGCCCGACTTGTGGCCAAGGGGTATTCACAAGTCGAAGGTTTGGATTTCAGTGAAACCTATGCACCCGTAGCTAGGCTTGAGTCAATTCGTATATTACTTGCCTATGCTACTTACCATGGCTTTAAGCTTTATCAAATGGACGTGAAAAGTGCCTTCCTCAATGGACCAATCAAGGAAGAGGTCTATGTTGAGCAACCTCCCGGCTTTGAAGACAGTGAGTACCCTAACCATGTCTATAGGCTCTCTAAGGCGCTTTATGGGCTCAAGCAAGCCCCAAGAGCATGGTATGAATGCCTAAGAGATTTTCTTATTGCTAATGGCTTCAAAGTCGGAAAAGCCGATCCTACTTTATTTACTAAAACTCTTGACAATGATTTGTTTGTATGCCAAATTTATGTTGATGATATTATATTTGGGTCTACTAACGAATCTACATGTAAGGAATTTAGTAGGATCATGACACAAAAATTCGAGATGTCTATGATGGGGGAGTTGAAGTATTTCTTAGGATTTCAAGTGAAGCAACTCCAAGAGGGCACCTTCATTAGCCAAACAAAGTATACTCAAGACATTCTAAACAAATTTGGGATGAAGGATGCCAAGCCCATCAAGACACCCATGGGAACCAATGGGCATCTCGACCTCGACACGGAAGGTAAATCCGTAGATCAAAAGGTATACCGGTCGATGATAGGTTCACTACTCTATTTATGTGCATCTCGACCGGACATTATGCTTTCCGTATGCATGTGTGCAAGATTCCAAACCGACCCTAAGGAAGCTCACCTTATGGTCGTAAAACGAATCTTGAGATATTTAGTTCATACTCCTAAGTTTGGGCTTTGGTACCCTCGGGGATCCACATTTGATTTAATTGGTTATTCGGATGCCGATTAGGCGGGGTGTAAGATTAATAGAAAGAGCACATCGGGGACTTGCCAGTTCTTGGGACGATCCTTGGTGTCTTGGGCTTCAAAGAAGCAAAATTCAGTCGCTCTTTCTACCGCCGAAGCCGAGTATATTGCCGCAGGTCATTGTTGCGCGCAACTACTTTGGATGAGGCAAATCCTTAGGGACTATGGTTACAAATTAACCAAAGTTCCTCTTCTATGTGATAATGAGAGTGCAATCCGCATGGCGGATAATCCCGTTGAGCATAGCCGCACTAAACACATAGCTATTCGGTATCACTTCTTAAGAGATCACCAACAAAGGGAGATATCGAGATTGCATATATTAACACCAAGGAACAATTAGCTGATATCTTTACCAAGCCACTAGATGAACAAATCTTTAACAAACTTAGGCATGAGCTAAATATTCTTGATTCTAGGAACTTCTTTTGATGTCTTGCATACATAGCTCATTATTATACCTTTGATTATGTCTCTTTTATATGCTATGACTAATGTGTTTTCAAGTGAATTTCAAACCAAGTCATAGGTGTATTGAAAGGGAATTGGAGTATTCGGCGATGACAAAGGCTTCCACTCCACTCATAACTCATCCTTCGCCGTCGCTCCGAGCAACTATCCGTAATTGGTATAATCTTCACTCATATGTCTTTTACCAAATGGGGAGAAAGTAGCTAGAAAGGGCTCTAATAATTCCGTTTTTGGCGATTTATGCCAAAGGGGGAGAGAGCATGAGCCCAAAGCAAAAGGACCGCACCACCACCAATTTCAAAATTTTGTCTTTCAATTTGATTTTAAAGAAGTATTTTCAAATTGGTATCTTATTTGTGATATAATTTCAAATTGGTATAGCCTCTTCAAAATTAACATCAAAACCCTCTTGAACACTAAGAGGAGGATTTCATTAAGGGGGAGTTTTGTCTAGTCAAAGGAAAAGCATTTGAAACAAAGGGACAAAATTTCAAATCTTGAAAATGCTTCGCAAAATCTTATTCATTTACCTTTGACTATTTGCAAAAGGACTTTGAAAAGAATTTACAAAAGAATTTGCAAAAACAAAACATATGGTGCAAGCGTGGTCCAAAATGTTAAAAATAAAGAAACAATCCATGCGTATCTTATGAGTATTTATATTGGCTCAATTCTAAGTAACCTTTGCACTTACTTTATGCAAACTAGTTCAATTATGCACTTCTATACTTGCTTTGGCTTGTGTTGGCATCAATCACCAAAAAGGGGGAGATTGAAAGGGAATTAGGCTTACACCTATTTCCTAATTGATTTTGGTGGTTGAATTACCCAACACAAATAATTGGACTAACTAGTTTGCTCTAGTTTATAAGTTCTACAGGTGCCAAAGGTTCACAAGAAGCCAATAAAAAGACCAAGAAAAGGGTTTAAACAATAGAGCAAAAGATAACCCGGAAGGCACCCTGGTCTGGCGCACCGGACTGTCCGGTGTGCCACCGGACAGTGTCCGTTGCACCAGGGAGGTCGAAGTCAAACTCTCTACCTTTGGGAATTTCCAAGGGTGCTCCGCTATAATTCACCGGACTGTTCGGTGAGCCACCGGACAGTGTCCGGTGCACACCGGACTGTCCGGTGTGCCAGCGGAAGCAACGGCTACTACGGCGCCAACGGTCACCTACAGAGGCATTTAATGCGCTACAGTACGCGCCAGAGTCAGAGCACGCGCGGGAGGCGCACCGGACAGTCTACAGTACCTGTCCGGTGCACCACCGGACAACCAGGCGATCCCACCAGTCAGAGCTCCAACGGTCGAACCCTAATGGTCGGGTGACGTGGCTAGCGCACCGGACACTGCCGGTGGCGCACCGGACTGTCCGGTGCGCCCGTCGATAGCAGCCTCCACCAACGGTCAAGTTTGGTGGTTGGGGCTATAAATACCCCAGCCACCCCCACATTCAAGTCATCCAAGTTTTCCACCTTCCAACTACTTACAAGAGCTAAGCATTCAATACAAGACACACCAAAGTGATCAAATCCTCTCCCAATTCCACACAAGGCTTTAGTGATTAGTGAGAGAGATTTGTTGTGTTCTTTTGAGCTCTTGCGCTTGGATTGCTTCCTTCTTTCATTCTTTCTTGCGATCATCTCAATTGTAATCAAGGCAAGAGACACCAATTGTGTGGTGGTCCTTGCAGGAAGTTTGGTTCCCAATTGATTGAGAAGAGAAGCTCACTCGGTTCGAGGGACCGTTTGAGAGAGGGAAAGGGTTGAAAGAGACCCGGTCTTTGTGACCACCTCAACGGTGAGTAGGTTTGCAAGAACCGAACCTCGGTAAAACAAATCTGTGTGTCACACTCTTTATTCGCTTGCGATTTGTTTTGCGCCCTCTCTCTCGAATTCATTATTATTTCTAACGCTAACCCGGCTTGTAGTTGTGATTAACTTTGTAAATTTCAGTTTCGCCCTATTCACCCCCTCTAGGCGACTTTCACTTCACCGACTCCTCCTCCGACGAGGACGCTGCAAATATCGCCGTCACCAAGGGTCTTCTCTTTTCCAACGTCGGCCACAAGTGCCTCATGGCAAAGGACGGCAAAAGGAAGAAGGTAAAATCAAGATCCTCCACTAAATATGAAACCTCTAGTGATGAGGATAATGCTAGTGATGAGGAGGATAACTTGCGCATTCTTTTTGCCAACCTAAACATGCAACAAAAGGAAAAATTAAATGAATTGATTAGTGATATCCATGAAAAGGATGAACTCTTGGACACCCAAGAGGACTTCCTAATTAAGAAAAATAAGAAGCATGTTAAGGTTAAAAATGCTTACGCTTTAGAAGTAGAAAAATGTGAAAAACTATCTAGTGAGCTAAGCACTTGCCATGATGTGATTACCAACCTTAGAAATGAGAATGCTAGTTTAAATGTTAAGGTTGATTCAAATATTTGTGATGTTTCAATTCCCAATCTTAGAGATGATAATGTTAACTTGCTTGCTAAGATTGAAGAATTGAATGTCTCTCTTGCTAGCCTTAAAAATGATAATGAAAAATTGATTGCTAAGGCTAAAGAATTAGATGTTTGCAATGATACAATTTCCGATCTTAGAGATAAGAATGATATTTTACGTGCTAAGATTGTTGAACTTAATTCTTGCAAACCCTCTACATCTACCATTGAGCATGTTTCCATTTGCACTAGATGTAGAGACATTAATGTTGATGCTATTCATGATCACCTAGCTTTAATTAAGAAACAAAATGATCACATAGCTCAACTTAATGCTAAGATTAATGAGCATGTATTAGAAAATGAAAAATTTAAATTTGCTAGAAGCATGCTCTATAGTGGGAGACGCCCTGGCATCAAGGATGGCATTGGCTTCCAAAAGGGAGACAATGTCAAACTTAATGTCCCTCCTAAAAGATTGTCTAACTTTGTTAAGGGCAAGGCTCCCATGCCTCAGGACAACGAGGGTTACATTTTGTACCCTGCCTGTTATCCCGAGAGCAAAATTAGGAGAATTCATTCTAGAAAGTCTCACTCTAGCCCTAATCATGCTTTTATGTATAAGGGTGAGACATCTAGTTCTAGGCAATCAACCCATGCAAAATTGCCTAAAAAGAAAACTCCTGCTACATCAAATGATCATAACATTTCATTTAAGACTTTTGATGCATCTTATGTGCTAACCAACAAATCAGGCAAAGTAGTTGCCAAGTACGTTGGGGACAAACACAAGGGCTCCAAGACTTGTGTTTGGGTACCCAAAGTTCTTGTATCTAATGTCAAAGGACCCAAAACCGTTTGGGTACCTAAAATCAAGAACTAAACTTGTTTTGTAGGTTTATGCATCCGGGGGCTCAAGTTGGATCATCGATAGCGGGTGCACAAACCACATGACAGGGGAGAAGAAGATGTTCTCCTCCTACGAGAAAAACTAAGATCCCCAACGAGCTATCACATTCGGGGATAGAAATCAAGGTTTGGTCAAAGGATTGGGTAAAATTGCTATATCACCTGACCATTCCATTTCCAATGTTTTTCTTGTAGATTCTTTAGATTACAATTTGCTTTCTGTATCTCAATTATGCAAAATGGGCTACAACTGTCTTTTCACAGATGTAGGTGTTACTGTCTTAAGAAGGAGTGATGATTCAATAGCATTTAAAGGAGTGTTAGAGGGTCAGCTATACTTAGTAGATTTTGATAGAGCTGAACTCGACACCTGCTTAATTGCTAAGACTAACATGGACTGGCTCTGGCATCGCTGACTAGCATATGTTGGAATGAAGAATCTTCACAAGCTTCTAAAGGGAGAACACATTTTGGGACTAACAAATGTTCATTTTGAGAAAGACAGGATTTGTAGCGCAAGTCAGGCAGGAAAGCAAGTTGGTGTTCATCATCCACACAAGAACGTCATGACGACTGACAGGCCACTCGAGCTCCTACACATGGATCTTTTCGACCCGATTGCTTACATAAGCATCGGCGGGAGTAAGTACTGTCTAGTTATTGTGGATGACTATTCTCGCTTCACTTGGGTGTTCTTTTTGCAGGAAAAATCTCACACCCAAGAGACCTTAAAGGGATTCTTGAGACGGGCTCAAAATGAGTTCGGCTTAAGGATCAAAAAGATTAGAAGCGACAACGAGACAGAGTTCAAGAACTCTCAAATTGAAGGCTTCCTTGAGGAGGAGGGCATCAAGCATGAGTTCTCTTCTCCCTACACGCCACAATAAAATGGTGTAGTGGAGAGGAAGAATAGAACTCTATTGGACATGGCAAGAACCATGCTTGATGAGTACAAGACTTCGGATCGGTTTTGGGCCGAAGCGGTCAACACCGCCTGCTACGCCATCAACCGGTTGTATCTACATCGAATCCTCAAGAAGACATCATACGAACTCCTCACCAGTAAAAAGCCCAACATTTCATATTTTAGAGTCTTTGGTAGCAAATGCTTTATACTTGTTAAAAAAGGTAGAAAATCTAAATTTGCCCCTAAGACTGTAGAAGGCTTTTTACTAGGATATGATTCAAACACAAGGGCATATAGAGTCTTTAACAAGTCCTCAGGACTAGTTGAAGTTTCTTATGACGTTGTGTTTGATGAGACTAACGGCTCTCAAGTAGAGCAAGTTGATCTTGATGAGATAGGTGATGAAGAGCCTCCATGTGTCACACTAAGTAACATGTCCATTAGGGATGTGTGTCCTAAGGAATCCGAAGAGCCTCCAAATGCACAAGATCAACCATCCTCCTCCATTCAAGCATCTCCGCTAACTCAAAATGAGGATGAGGCTCAAGTTGATGAAGGAGAAGATCAAAAGGATGAGCCACCCCAAGATGACAACAATGATCAAGGGGGAGATGCAAATGATCAAGACAAGGAGGATGAAGAACCAAGACCGCCACACCGAAGAGTCCACCAAGCAATCCAACGAGATCACCTCGTCGACACCATCCTCGGCGATATACATAAGGGGGTAACCACTAGATCTCGTGTTGCGCGTTTTTGTGAGCATTACTCTTTTGTTTCCTCTATTGAGCCACATAGGGTAGAGGAAGCACTTCAAGATTCGGATTGGGTGGTAGCGATGCAAGAGGAGCTCAACAACTTTACTAGGAATGAGGTATGGCATTTAGTTCCACGTCCTAATCAAAATGTTGTAGGAACCAAGTGGGTCTTCCGCAACAAGCAAGACGAGCATGGTGTGGTGACAAGGAACAAAGCCTGACTTGTGGCCAAGGGGTATTCACAAGTCGAAGGTTTGGATTTCGGTGAAACCTATGCACCCGTAGCTAGGCTTGAGTCAATTCGCATATTACTTGCCTATGCTACTTACCATGGCTTTAAGCTTTATCAAATGGACGTGAAAAGTGCCTTCCTCAACGGACCAATCAAGGAAGAGGTCTATGTTGAGCAACCTCCCGACTTTGAAGATAGTGAGTATACTAACCATGTGTATAAACTCTCTAAGACGCTTTATGGGCTCAAGCAAGCCCCAAGAGCATGGTATGAATGCCTAAGAGACTTTCTTATCACTAATGGCTTCAAAGTCGGAAAAGCCGATCCTACTTTATTTACTAAAACTCTTGACAATGATTTGTTTGTATGCCAAATTTATGTTGATGATATTATATTTGGGTCTACTAACGAATCTATATGTGAGGAATTTAGTAGGATCATGACACAAAAATTCGAGATGTCTATGATGGGGGAGTTGAAGTACTTCTTGGGATTTCAAGTGAAGCAACTCCAAGAGGGCACCTTCATTAGCCAAACGAAGTACATTCAAGACATTCTAAACAAGTTTGGGATGAAGGATGCCAAACCCATCAAGACACCCATGGGAACCAATGGGCATCTCGACCTCGACACGGGAGGTAAATCCGTAGATCAAAAGGTATACCGGTCGATGATAGGCTCTTTACTCTATCTATGTGCATCTCGACCGGACATAATGCTTTCCGTATGCATGTGTGCAAGATTCCAAGCCGACCCTAAGGAAGCTCACCTTACGGCCGTAAAACGAATCTTGAGATATTTAGTTTATACTCCTAAGTTTGGGCTTTGGTACCCTCAGGGATCCACATTTGATTTAATTGGTTATTCAGATGCCGATTGGGCGGGGTGTAAAATTAATAGGAAGAGCACATCGGGGACTTGCCAGTTCTTGGGAAGATCTCTGGTGTCTTGGGCTTCAAAGAAGCAAAATTCCGTAGCTCTTTCTACCGCTGAAGCCGAGTATATTACCGCAGACCATTGTTGCGCGCAATTACTTTGGATGAGACAAACCCTTAGGGACTATGGTTACAAATTAACCAAAGTTCCTCTTCTATGTGATAATGAGAGTGCAATCCGCATGGCGGATAATCCCGTTGAACATAGCCGCACTAAACACATAGCCATTCGGTATCATTTCTTAAGGGATCACCAATAAAATGGGGATATCGAGATTGCATATATTAACACTAAGGAACAATTAGCCGATATCTTTACCAAGCCACTAGATGAACAAACCTTTAACAAACTTAGGCATGAGCTAAATATTCTTGATTCTAGAAATTTCTTTTGATGTTTTGCACACATAGTTCATTATTATACCTTTGATCATATCTCTTTCATGTACTATGACTAATGTGGTTTCAAGTATATTTTAAACCCAGTCATAGGTGTATTGAAAGGGAATTGGAGTCTTCGGCGAAGACAAAGGCTTCCACTCCACTCCATAACTCATCCTTCGCCGTCGCTCCGAGCAACTCTCCAACCTTGGTATAATCTTAACTCATATTTTGTTTGCCAAAGGGGGAGAAAGTAGTTTGTAAGGGCTTATATTTCACTCAAGTATCCGTTTTTGGCGATTCATGCCAAAGGGGGAGAAAGTATTAGCCCAAAGCAAAAGGACCACACCACCACCTAATTTTACAAAAAAAATGATGTTTTCAAATTGGTATCTTATTATGTTCAAAAGGGGGAGAAAGTAGTATTTTCTAAATCAGTATCTTAAAACCCTCTTGAACACTAAGAGGAGGATTTCATCAAGGGGGAGTTTTGTTTAGTCAAAGGAAAAGCATTTGAAACAGGGGGAGAAAATGTCAAATCTTGTAAATGCTTCTCAAAATCTTATTCATTTACCTTTGACTATTTGCAAAAGGACTTTGAAAAGAATTTACAAAAGAATTTGCAAAAACAAAACATGTGGTGCAAGCGTGGTCCAAAATATTAAAAATAAAGAAACAATCCATGCATATCTTATGAAAATATTTTTTGGCTCAATTCTAAGTAATCTTTACACTTACAAATTATGCAAACTAGTTCAAATTATGCACTTATATATTTGCTTTGGTTTGTGTTGGCATCAATCACCAAAAAGGGGGAGATTGAAAGGGAATTAGGCTTACACCTTTTTCCTAATTAATTTTGGTGGTTGAATTGCCCAACACAAATAATTGGACTAACTAGTTTGCTCTAGTCTATAAGTTTTACAGGTGCCAAAGGTTCACAATAAGCCAATAAAAAGACCAAGAAAGGGTTCAAATAAAGAGAGCAAAAGACATCCTAAAAGGCACCCTGGTCTGGCGCACCGGACTGTCCGGTGCACCACCGGACAGTGTCCGATGCACCAGGGCACTCGACGCTGAACTCGCCACCTTCGGGAAAATCAGAGGGCGCTCCGCTATAATTCACCGGACAGTCCGGTGAAGCACCGGACAGTGTCCGGTGCCACACCGGACTATCCGGTGTGCCAGCGGAGCAACGGCTACCTCGCGCGCAACGGTCGACTGCAACCGCATTCAATGCGCTTCAGTGCGCGCAGAGGTCAGAGCACGCGGGGGAGGCGCACCGGATAGTCTACAGGACCTGTCCGGTGCACCACCGGACAGCCTAGAGGGCCCACAAGTCAGAGCTCCAACGGTCGAACCCCAACGGCTGGCTGACGTGGCTGACGCACCGGATACTGTCCAGTGGCGCACCGGACTGTCCGGTGCGCCATGCGACAGCACACTTCCAACGGCCATTTTGGTGGTTGGGGCTATAAATACCCCAACCACCCCACATTCAATGGAATCCAAGTTTCTACACTTCTACACCTTACAAGAGCTCTAGCATTCAATACAAGACACACCAAAGAGATCAAATCCTCTCCCAACTCCACACAAAGCTTTAGTGATTAGAGAGAGTGATTTGTTGTGTTCATTTGAGCTCTTGCGCTTGGATTGCTTCTTTTCTTCCTTCATTCTTGTGATCAAACTCAATTGTAACCAAGGCAAGAGACACCAATTGTGTGGTGGTCCTTGCGGGAACTTCGTGTTCCGTTTGATTGAGAAGAGAAGCTCACTCGGTCTAAGTGACCGTTTGAGAGAGGGAAAGGGTTGAAAGAGACCCGGTCTTTGTGACCACCTCAACGGGGAGTAGGTTTGCAAAAACCGAACCTCGGTAAAACAAATCATCGTGTCTCGCTCTTTATTCGCTCACGATTTGTTTTGCGCCCTCTCTCTCGGACTCGTTTCTATTTCTAACGCTAACCCGGCTTGTAGTTTGTGCTTAAGTTTGTAAATTTTAGATTCGCCCTATTCACCCCCCTCTAGGCGACTTTCAAAGTAGTCAATCCATGGGTATACCAAGAAGTTACAAAAGTAATCCCTGTAAACCAACCCTCTAAAGCGAAATAAGCACAAGAGCAATAAGTCGGACCATCCTACAAAAACGAAACGGTCCCTTCGTAACTAGTCGTCCATAATATCAAATAGATCGTTTTCTTCTTTAGTAACTCTATCAACGGCTATAGTCATAGTGATCCTCCTATTCAATTACTTCAACCATTTTCGAGCACCTCATATTACTTCTAGGACATACGATAGTTTGATTATCTATCGACGATTTCTTTCTCGTTCAATGCCCTTTTTCAGTCGTCTCGAAGATAGAAATTTTGTATTTTTATCTATGGGGTCACAACCAAGGTCGTAATAAATATGGATGTGATGGTGCATAGATGCGTGTGGACTCCATAGATAGAAACTAGATGCTCATCCTCAACACCAAAACAGTGGTTTCTTGCGTCTTTGTTTTGCGTGTACACCTGATTTCTCATTGGAGGAAACCATTTTCTCCCTTTTCTCATTAATTTTTCTTGCCATGTCACCAAATTACTTACGTGACAACTCAATTGATGCTATAGAAACTAGATGATATGGAGAGTTGGGACTGCTCTAAACAGATCCCTAAATCTTAAATTTAAGAAGTGAATAGAAAAAGTACTTCTCCAACAGTTCTCTATATAGACTTGCTAAATTTAGTTACTTGCTATCAAACCCTATTTGCTTTCTAGATTTGGTAACTCGATAAGCACTCACTAAACAGAGTTGACATCGATTTCTTCACACCACGTGCTATTTTTTTCCTTTTTCCCATGCAGTGAAGTAACCAGGTTCGATGTTCTCCTTTTTCTCGCACCGAGGCAGCCAAGCCTAACGCATGTGACACAACCTTCTCCTCTTCTGTCGGACCACCGCTCCCCCACATGTCGTGTCGATCGACCTTCTCCTCCACCCCGATGTCCTCTGGCCTCGATCCCACCGCTAGTCAGGTCCGATGGGAGCAGTCCTACTCCTCCCGCCCATGTTCTCGCCACCAAGACAGCTCCGCACGCACCAAAACTAGATTCAACATTGATCTACTCCCTAAATGCTCCTCTTGAGAGTCGCCCTCCTCTCCCGTCACCTCTCCCTAAACCCTAGCCGCCACCTCTCCCTCCCCCTTTTCCCTCCTCGCTGTCGCAGAGGGGGCGGACGGTAGCCGTTTGGACCCCCAAGGAAGGCGGCGACGGGCCCTTCTCTCTTGTGCGTCTGAATCTGGACGATGTTGGAGTGCGTGCTCTTGCGGTGGCGGCGAGTTCTTTCTGTTGTCGGCGATGGTAGAACGCCTAGTTTTACCATCACCTAGTGGCTCCTTCCTAATGAAGCCAATGCTGGCCAACCCCCTCCTTGGCCAATAAAAGGAGGATTCGGCCCTGGACAGGAGGGGGTTCTCTCGGACACACGATGGACGCAAGGACGGACCCCAGACGAGACGACACCCAAAAGATCGACGAACAGGAGGAGGACCTGGAGACCGGAGCCCCACCACCAAGTCAAGCCTTAGCTAGGACTCTGCTTTATAACCACCTCCACCACGAATAAGAGACTTGAGAGCCTCTCCTCCCTTTCTCGTCCGCTTGTAACCTCTACTATAAGATTTGATCATCAATGGTGCCGGTAGCGCAAGCCGCCAATGACTGGAAGTAGGGATGTTCTGCCCGAACCAATATAAATATTGCGCCCACTATGCACACTGTCTGGAGCCCAGAACACGCACAATAAATTTACTTGTCAGAGTAAGGTTGGAAACACCGACACACATACAAGCGCCCCAAGCATGAGATGCCCTGAGAATTTTGTCTCATAGATACCTAGGGAATGTGGTCCTTGAAGCTTAGTCTTAGGTCGACGCCTCACGACACATGGTACCATGGTCTCTTAGAATATTGTATCCTTGGAGGTCTCGAGGCACTAGGGCCCTAGGCCCTGCAGCGCGTCATAGGCCTACAAGGCCACCGATCCATCCCGTAGTCAGGTCATCTCATCTAGATGCCATGTATAATGTCAGTTGGAGTCGAGCCCCTCCCTTGGCCGGGGCAAGGGAAGGTCCACGGTTCTTCGGGCGCCGAGAGCAATGGACCCATTGTGGGGGGCTTCGAAGTCAATCCCTCGAGTCGAGATCTCTAAGTGCATCTTTGCGACAATCAGGAGTATGACCTTCCTCTGACATTGATAAATAGGTATGCATAAACTATTTAAAGTAAATAAGAATTAAATAAAAAAGAACCATAAAATAAATAAAAAGAATAAAAACAAAAAGATACATAGTCCTAATCATAACATCAACTAAGAATAAAGGTGCATGTACGTAGACACGGGCTAAAGGTCCCTTTGGTGTCTCGGTTAGTATTTTCAACCTGTACTAAAGGTCCCCTTGGTTCTACATTGCCGGCCTCGGCAAATTTGCAATCTCGACAGTAAAACTAGGACTAAAAGGGTTTGTCACCAGTGCAGTGTTTAATCTTACGACGGCAATCTATGTATTTTTCTGTTTCAATGAACAAAGTAAAATAGGTGACATGATGTAAAAGCCATGTCTCTAGACGGCCACTAGTAAAATAATCCCCGCGCAAATCACCGCCATCCATTTGGCAAAAAGGAAAAAAAAAATACTAGTAATCGCCGTCTAGATAGTAGATAGTACTCTCGCCGCCATAATTTATAATCTGTTCGACTTTTTTTTACTAAGTTTGGTCGGCTCGTCTTATTTAGAATTTGTTAGAAAAGTGAAAAGAAAACCGAAGGCGTACTTAAGTATTTTATATGATAAATGATATCACAGTAAAAACTAAATAATAGCTATATAATTTTTTTTGAATAAGACAAGCTGATTAAATTGGCTGTAAAAAGTCAAATGAATTATAAGTGGAAATGGGTGGACTAGGTAAACTGCAAGGTCACAAACTCACAGTATCCAAGCTCTAGTATGGAGTATAACAGCACAGTAGCACTTGTCTGTTTGACCCATGCATGGCATGGGTGGCTCTGGCTTGCGTAGCGTAGACTGTACAAGAGCAGCAGCTCGAGTCCCGAGAGCCCATCGATCTTGTTGGCTTGCGCTCGCTCACGACTGAGGGGGTGTTTGGGAACAAAGTTTTTCTGCAGTTTTGGAAGAATACTGCAGTATTCTCAAATACTGCAGTATTATATACATAATGGTGTTTGGCAAGCTGGGTAAAATTTCTGTTTTCAAAACTGAAGTATTGCAAATACTATAGTTGTTTTAAGTCATTCTAAACTTAGCTCTGGACCTCAGTTTTCAAAACTGCGGTATTATAAACTACGGTATTATCATAACTAAAGTATAGTATAGTATTTCAAAAACTGTGGTTTTCAAAAACTTTGTTCCCAAACAGGGCCTGAGTCCCTGTCCCGCCATGCATGCTGGGTCGCTCGCTCGCTCGTTACCTGTCGTCTCGGAATGGCTGCACGCAGGCAGAGCAGCAGCAGCAGCAGCTCCGGCCCCGCCCGCGCCCCCAGCAGATTCTTCAGCCAGCCTCGACCTCGAGGCCCGTCCGGAGATGGCGTGAGCGTCCGGTTGCAAGCGTTGAAGAAACCTGTACCTGGACGGCGACGACGAAGACGACGACACCACGGGCGGCGGCAAAATGGATCGGAATCGGAGCCGGGGGCAGTGTGCACTGGCAAACTAATTCTAATTTCAGTAGTTTAATTTTAGTCGCCCGATGAGTTCAACGGCCTGCGTGATTAGCAGCAGCAGTTTTCTCATCGTGAGAGCAAGTTTAACCAGAGCGCTCTAACTTTTTATCCTGTCTTATATAGCCAACAATAAACACACTTATATGATAAAGCTAACTCTAAGGTTGGCTCTTAGATGAATCTCTTGTCTCTTTTATGCTTTTATCATGAAGCATGTGTATCACTATCTCTTGCATAAGAGTAAACTCCCTCTATTTTTTGATACCGGTCTCTTTTACATAAGCAAAAATATCATGTAAACAGACTTATAGTCCATTATTGTACTTGCTCTCTGACAGTACCGACAGCATCTTCCTGCTAGCTCATGGTAATTAATCCCCTGGCCAGTGAAAAAAAGCCAGACGCCTTTCCCCTCGCTGGCCAATAATGAGCCTGCTTATTACTGTGCCCAACACAGCACTGCGTGGTTTACTTCTCTGACTGCAGCATGTTTGTTTACCACCATCTAGTAGTAGCAGCAGCAGTGGGGGTGGGCATGCATGGTTTTAGTGTCGATGCAGGCTAAACCGGTCAGCTAGTGATCTGCAGCTCTGACTTTTTTTTTTTGGCTCTTGACCGGCGAAGCGAATTCTGACTTTGCTGGTATTGTTCCGTGCATGCGCCAAGCTAGTTAGAAGAGCGATGTGAGGAGCTAGCCAGCACAATGTTCATTGGTTATCATCTATTACATCTATTCTCCAATATTTATCCATCACTATTTTATATTTTATTTTTGAACTAAACCGTGACGAATAAAAAAATCAGAGCGAGTACCAGTCAATACGTATACTGTATACATCATATCTGTCTGTCAATATGTGATATGTCCAAGGTACTTTCCCGTGCTACTAGGCTGAAACCTGATGAAGATACTGGGCCCAACAGGACCACCAGGCCGGAAATCCAACGACGATAGCCCGTCTTGGCCATAGCTTTATTTTGTGCTAGGGCTAAATCGTCTGTTTAGCCCATCTACAGGTTGGTTTGGTCGTTGAGAGATGAGGATGAGATTGGCCAAGGGGGTTGTGGCCGGGCAATACGGTGCACATGAAAAACCCTATGGAGAAAAAAAAAGGAAACCCGTCATGCGAGTCATCGGATCCCTAGTCAATGGGCCATGCTTGGTCTCATCAAAAATAAAAGAAAAAATGCTTCTGAAGCATATCATCAATTCACAACTTTCAGTAATTCTAGCGTTTTTTCTTTTGTAGCATGTCTCTCCTAAAGCATAAAACGGTCCGCTCTTGTGAACGGAAAAAAAGTAAACATGGTTAAAATAGTGATTAGCTCTACTTCCAGAGTTTCCCTTGCGAGTTCTGAATTTCTGAACACACTTTGGGCTCTAGCTACCTGCATCTTGTACCCACCAGTGTTGCGGTCGGGTCGACGAGAGTTAATTAATTCCTGACGGTTAAACCTCGTCGACCAAATACCGCCGAGAATTAGCAGTATGCCAACAGTAACAACTTAATTCTCGTCGGCACTTGGCCGACAGGAATATCCTGAATTCCTGATGGGCTCGCGTAGCGACTCACATGGACGTGCAGCCTCGACTTAGCATCGCGCTGGTATCATATGTATAGCCTATGATAAAAATTTGAGAATGTTTCGATAAAGTTGTCACGCACTATGTGTAGGCATCTAGCAGGTGTACACATGAAATCTTAGAACTTCAGTGTAGACCGTCTAGGTTCCTACACATAGTACGTGACAATTTTCTCGAAACATTATCAAATTTTTATCATAGCCTCTACATATGATATCATGACATGTGAACAAGTTTCATGATTTTTTGACTTTGTTTGTGTTTTATAAATTTTTAAACAACTATATGACAAGTTCACGGTCAAGTTTCGTTAGCATGGTGCTCGAATATTCCGGTCTGCTCCTGAAATCGATCGTAACTTGTGCTAAATAACATGAATATCATTTTTGCATTCACGGTTTTCCATTTTTAAGTGACCTGCAGTTCAAATATGAATTATCCGAGGAAATACAATTAAACGAACAAAAATCTAATATTTATAGCAAACACTTTTATAATTGTTCTATAAATGGAACATGTACGTCTACATAGTGTAGAAAGAGAGTAGAAAAAGTTTGAAGGGAAAAAGAAAAAAAATAAAAGTATGCTTTGCCAAGTGTTTTAGGAGGACACTCGACAATGAATAGTTTGCCGAGTGCCTACGGAGGGGTGCTCGGTAAACGTGTTTTTTTTAAAAAATAAATTAATCTTTATCAAATGTGAGCCGTCGGACACTCGGCAAAGAAGGCTTGGCCGAGTGCCAGATCGCGGGCACTCGATAAAGTACATTTAAAATTTTTTAAAAAAGTCTTTGCCGAGTATCATATCGTGGGCAGTCGGCAAAGAACTTTTACTTAGCTTCTCCCGGTGCCCATTCTCTCTCGCCCTCATTCACTCGCTCGCGCATTCAGCTCCCTTCCCTCACCCCCGCAAACGCGCCACCGCTCCGCCGCGCCGCTGCCCCACACCTCTGCCGCGCCGACGCGCCTCACCACGGCCACGCCCGGCCGTTGGCCTCGCCCACTGCCGCCACGCCCGCCCACCGCCGGTCGCGCCCTCTCATGCCGCTGCCCTCGCTCACCGTCGCCCTCGTCTTCAACCCCGGCCCCGTCCCGTCTTCAACCCGTGCCCCGTCCGATGAATTTAGTGATTTTCATATTGTAATATCAGTGATTTTCATATTATATTATGTGTGTTTAGCGAATTTAGTGAATTTAGTGAGTTTAATTACTTTAATATGTGTGTTTAGTGAGTTTATACTATGTGTGTCAATTCTTTACAATGTGATGGTGGATATGGATGTCGATTGATGTGATTGTCGGCCATCGTGCCATAGATATATGTGTGGATGTCAGCCATCGTGCTGCTAGTTTTATTTACAGGTTTTGGAAATCTTCTCGTGCACGGGAGGTGCTGCCGATTTTTTTTGTTGATAGGCTTGAGTTATTTTTTTGCAGAGGTCTTCCTTGCCACTGCGCGATAACCTGCACCCCGACGCGTCGCCACTGCACCGACCCACCACAGCCCCGTTATCCCTACTCCACCGTCACCCTAGATATAACCTCTATTTCCGTATCATGGTCGTAGAAGGTAGGAACGTAGTGCACATGGATTACATGTTTATATTAAACTATAGTCAGTTATATATGTTAGAGGATGGAGAACCGTGAGTGGATGTACACGGGTCGTGTAGAAAGAAATGATGTCACCCCTGAATGGATTAGAAAGACCGATGCTTTCGTGGAATAGGCATATGGCGAAGCTGCTAAAGGAGCGAGTCTAGTCTCATGCCCATGTAGCAAATGTGCCAACCAGAAAAGAAAATCAAAGAAGGCCATGGTAGAACATATTTGGAAAAAATGGATTTTGCCGGATTATACTCATTGGATCTTCCATGGTGAAGCGCATCGTACGAGAGAGGAGGTGGTGAGACAACGCGTCGAGGATTATGATGTTGATGCGGGAGTAGCGAATATGTTGAATGACTATCACGAGGCACATGTAGCCAGAGGATGTACGGAGGACTAGCCAGAGCCGACCGCAGAGGCGTTCTACGACATGTTTGACACGACACAGAAACCCTTCATGACCAGACAAAGGTTTCTCAACTAGATGTCATTGGCGTGTAATGGCGTTCAAGTCACAATACAGCATGAGTCGGGACACATTCAATGGCTTGTTGACGGTTATTGGCAGCCTACTTTCGGAGGATCACGTTCTGCCAAAGAGCATGTACGAGGCATAAAAACTCTTTCGTGCAATCAAGATGACGTATGAGAAGATACATGCTTGTTCGAAGGGCTATGTGCTATTTGAAAGAATACACGGAGGCAAAGTACTGTTGGAAGTATGAATCGTCTAGGTTCATGGAGGTAGACTCTGGTGATGGATAGAAGAGGCAGCTCGACATCCACATGACAATCCTATGCCACCTTCCATTCATACCGAGGATCTAGTGTCTATACATGACCGAGGAATCCGCGAAACAGATGACATGGCACAAAAATGGCAAACGATACAATCCTAACAAGATGGTGCACACATCCGATGGTGAAGCATGGAAACACTTTGATGACATTTATCGTGAGAAAGTCAAAGAGGCTCGTAATGTACGTGTTGCGCTAGCCACAGATGGCTTCAATCCCTATGGAATGAGTGCTGCCCATACACATGTTGGCCCGTGTTTGTTATCCTAATCAATCTCCCCCCCCGATTTATGCTTTCAAAGGTAAAACATATTCGTGTCGTTGATAATTCATGGACACTCGAGGAATAAAATAGACGTGTACATGGAGCCTTTGATTGATGAATTGGACGTGCTTGGGAAGAGGGGATATAGACGTATGACCGAGCTATGAAGACAAACTTCAAAATACATGTTTGGTACCAGTACTCCATGCATGACTTACCGGTGTATGGGCTATTCTGCACCTGGTGTGTTCATGGAAAGTTCCCATGCCCAATGTGCAAGGAAGCTCTTAGGTTTATTTGGTTAAAGAAGGGTGGCAAATATTCGTCGTTCGATAAACATCGACAATTTCTCCCTCCTGACCATCCATTCCGCCTAGACATCAAGAACTTTATGAAAGATGTCGTAGTGACAGACCGCCCACCTGCAATGATGACTAGTGCCAATATTCATCAACAGATAGATGGGCCCATGGCCAATCCAAAAGGTGGTTTGTGGGATATGGTGAGTAGCATATGTGGACACATAAGTCGGGCTTGACTCAGCTCCCCTATTATGACGATCTGCTCCTTCTACACAACATTGACATGATGCACACTAAAAATAATGTTGTCGAGGCACTTTGGGCAACAATTATGGATATTCCTGATAAGTCAAAGGATAACGTAAAGGCCAGAGTGGATCTGAGAGTGTTATGTGATAGACCAAACCAAGAGATGAAGCCGCCTAGTGGTGGAAAGACATGGAGAAGTCCTAAGGCCAATTTCGTCCTAAGCAGGGCCCAGAGGAAGGAAATACTTCAGTGGATCAAGGTGTTGATGTCCCCTGACGGGTATGCAGCTAACCTGAGTAGGGGGTGAACTTATCTACTATGCGAGTCTTAAGGATGAAGAGTCATGACTTCCACATATGGATTGAACATATTCTTCCTGTGATGGTTCGAGGCTATGTCCCTGAGCATGTCTGGCTAGCGCTTACAGAGTTGAGCTATTTTCTTCTGCCAGCTTTGTGCAAAAGAGTTATCTCGGACCATGATTGCAAGCTTGGAAAGATTGACACCCGTGTTACTATGTAAGCTTGAGAAGATATTTCTACCCGACTTCTTCAATTCAATGCAACATTTGATTATTCATCTCCCGTATGAGGCACAAATGGGGGGACCGTGCAGGGACGTCGGTGCTATCCAATCGAGATATGTCTAAAGACTATTCGAAAGAAATGTAGAAATAAATGCAAAATCGAGGCTTCCATTGCAGAGGCATACATTCTAGAGGAGGTGTCAAACTTCACAACAACTTACTATGGTGACAAACTGTTGAGCGTGCATAATCCACCCCTCGTTACAATGATGGCGGCAATGAATCAAACCCCAATATATTTCGAGGCCAACTCGGAAGCGCAAGTGGTTCGGCCACCAAGACCCTGAGACATGAAGAGTGGTGCCATATCATGCTATATGTATTGACCAATCTTGAAGAGGTGACACCATACATGGAACAATTTCTTCATGAGTTCTGGCGTCGATCAAGGGACCCAACTCCACAGGAATATGATACCCTTCTTAGAAAGGGTGCTAGAAATGGATTGCCCGATTTCATTTCTTGGTTCAAACATAAGGTACGTGATTAGTTTGTAAAAGAGATCCGTCTATGAACTCAATTTAGCGTCTTTTAACTTGCGACTACTTGCAAGGACAAAGAGATCTGTCTATAAGTGTCGAGTTGAGACAAGTAGCCAATGGCTTTGCTTATAGGGTAAGGAAATATTCCGGGTATGATGTCAATGGATACCATTTTCGCACAACAAGCTACGACCAAAGTCGGCCCAATCAAAAAACAATGTGTTCTGGAGTCTTTACGCCCGGCCTTGACGATGTCGATTATTTTGGACGAATAGAAGAAATATATGAACTCAATTTTTATGGTTCCAAACCTCTTATTCCAGTGATATTCAAATGTCATTGATTTGACCCTCAAGTGATGAGACAGACACATTTTAATCTTGGGATAGTCGAAATTCGACAAGATTCCACCTTAACAGGAGACGATGTCTATATCGTGGCCCAACAGGCCACACAATTGTATTATCTCCCATATGCGTGCCAAATGAAAGAACATCTTAAGGGTTGGGATGTTATGTATAAGGTATCGCCGCACGGTAAATTACCTGTTCCAAACAATGAAGATTATAACTTAGACCTGGACACATATGATGGAGAGTTCTTCCAACAAGATGGGCTAGAAGGGCAATTTGAGATAGACTTAATCGAAGCTATTGGAATGGAAGTAGATATTGAAATGGTTGTTGATGAGGAGGATGATGAGGTGCAAAATGAGAATGACTTAGTAATACTTGAAGGCAATGACATTAATGGCGAAATTGCGCCTTCGGATGGTGTTGACTATGAAATGGTTGATAGTGATGATGAGACTTATGATCTGGCTAACCCCGACACATACGAAGATTATTTTTAATCGATGTAATGCTATATTTTTTTATTTCGCACCTGTTTTTAGATACATCTTTTTTATATGTGTTTATTTGCTTAATCTTAATTGCAGGTTGTTGGACAAAGATGGTGGGCGGTGGGATGAAGACGAGGAGGGGGAGGAGGAGCACCCGTAGGACGACAGAGGAGACACAGCAGGACGACGACGTCCAGTAGCAGTTGGAGCAGTAGGCCGCTGTCGATGTGGCGCAACAGGACGACGATGACACTCAGCTGGATGCCTCAGGTTCGAGGAACGTCTACCTGCGATGTCTCACGAGCCTCCCTCAGTGTCCCATACTTCGTGATAGGCGGCCACTGATTCGACTCGATGGGGAGAGGCACGTAACTTTAGATATTCTCGCTGCTTGTTCATATTATATGTTCAAATTCATAATATAAATTAATACTTTTTATTTATCACTTGGGTAGGTCTTGGAAGGTTGTGGAGAATGCAGGGGGTCACAACCCCAATGGCATCCTCAGCCTTCTGTGCAGGGAGCACTTCCCTGGACTTGTTGAGTACGCTGGAGTGTCAGGCCCAACCTACACCTTCGACCACTACACCGTCATCCCCGATGCAGTAGACTAGGACGATAGGGAATTCAACAACAAGGCGGAGCGTGTGAAGTAAGAGATGTGGGTAAGTTTACTATATTGTAAAATATCTCTCATTCTTTACACATTCTTGAAATAAGTCTTTATATGCAGGATTTCTTCAGATGCGAGGCTGGATACTAGGCCAGGGCAGATGTGGTGGCAACCACGAGCTGTAAGAAGATCGTCGTGGACATGCACTACGAGGCGCGAATCCAAGCCATCGTCAGCTACCATGGCTCCGTCCTTGGTAAGAAGGTGACCAAGCAGGACACCTGAACCATGTCGTTGACTAAGGACCAATACTTGCAGGTAAATACATCACTTTATTATTAGTGACAACATTTTAATTTTATCTTCTGATATGTAGTGTACTTGTTTTACTTTGTAGATGATTCTTTATTGGTGTGCCACGCATCCTCAGTGCTTGGAGCAGATGGTGGATAGGTGGTGCTCGCCTGAGTGGGACAAGACGCACAACGCTAGCCGGGAACGATGTCTGATGATGCAAGGTCCATCCCACTACCAAGGCAGCCACAACCTCGGCAAATATGCAGAAGCATGGGTACGCCCTATTTTTTATTTAGGTATATAACATTGGATTAGATATGATTTCTTACTATCTCATTGGTTTTCTTGCAGTCGGCGTCACATGGTGGCTAACCTTGCTCCATCTTCTTGGCTTATGCTATGGCCCACAAGGGCAAGGCGACGTCCGACATCACCTACAACCCGGATGACAGACCCTAGGTGTATAGCAACCCCGCCGTCTATAGTCGCCTAAGTGAGTACACTGCCATGGCTCAGGAGGTCCATGGGCCAGATTACGATCTGAGGACCGAGGACATCGATAGAGATGTCCTCATGAGGGCCGGAGGAGGCAAGATGCATGGGCGGTACTGGATTGCTAATGGGACAATCGACTCGTCGTCCACTCCCACTCTGTCTCAAGTGCGAGCAAGGAGCATGAGCTCGAGCCTAGCCATACGACCTCGACAGGATAGCTCACATCATTGCATACAACAACTTGAGGTTAGTGCTTTTATAACTCGTCATTCCTTGAGTTGTATACCTTCTTTTGAGTTATTATAACATTGGCTTGGAATAGTACAGACCTAGCTAGAAGAAGAGAGGAGGGAACGTCAGGAGACGGAGGCGAGGATGATAGCGGAGCGGGAGGTGGAGCGGGAGGCCCGCTTGGCAGATCAGCAGAGGATGGCAGATATGTTCCAGTACACGCAGAGCCTTGGCGCCGCACATGCTTTCGCTCCACCACACCCGTTGTTCCCTCCAATTGACCCTGCTCAGTTCCATACTCCTGTGAGTATCAAAATTCTAGTTCTTCATGATATATATATTCATCTGGTATAACACATGCAATATCTTCTCTATGCAGGGACAATCTGCGCGACATCCAACAATCCTCATGGATCGCCCATCTTATCACCGCACCAGTCCAGCCGCCCACCTCGATGGGATATTATCTTTGTTAGTGGTGTTAATACTTTGTGAGATAACTCGGTCTGAACTTGTTTGATGTTGGTAATGCTTTGTGAGATACTTGAGACTTATGTTCTTGAGTGTTGGATACTTATGTTTGTGTTCGAACATGTTGGTAATGCTTTATGAGAACTTGTTTGATTTATGGTCTTTGTGAGATATGTGATGTATATGTGATATCTATGATGATTATGTGATATCTGTGATGATTATGTGATATCTTTTATTTGTTTGGATGGAATAGCAAAAATAAATAAAAAGGGGTATACTGGTCACTTTGCCGAGTGCCAAGGTCATAACACTCGACAATGAAGGCACACCGGGGCACCGGTAAAGCCTCTTTGCCGAGTGCTATGGCTTTGGCACTCGGCAAATGTTGCTTCTTTGACGAGTGCCTCCTAGTGCACTCGGCAAAGGAACTAATGAAGTGCCCGATGGCGATCTCTTTGCCGAGTGCTGGTCTGTCGGACACTCGGCAAAGGCTCTGTCGCCGTTACCAGCCGCTGTGACGATGACTTTTCTTTGCCGAGTACCTTGCGACACTCGGCGAACGTCTTTGTCGAGTGCCCAATAAAAAATACTCGATAAAGAAGCCATTGCCGATGTACAGTTTGTCGAGCTTTCTTTGCCGAGTGCAACACTCGGCAAAGCCTTCGCCGAATGTTTTCGAGGCTTTGCCGAGTGCTTCCGACACTCGGGAAAGAAGCTGATTCCAGTAGTGGCTTTAGGCATCTGCAGGTTGATTGTCGATAGGTGAGGACGAGATTGGCCAACACTAAGCAAGGGATTTGTGTGGGCGAGCAAATACAACGCACATGACAAACCCTATGGAGAAAAAGGAAACACGGCAGGCCTTGTTCGGTTATTTATATTCCATGTGAGTTAGAGTGGATTAGAAAGAATTATAAAGAGTTTTGACTTGCTAGGAATTTAAACTCATTCAATCCCTTCAATCCATATGGATTGAGATTAAAATGAGCATGGCCTTATGTGAGTCGTTGGAGCCCAAATAAACGGCCATGCTCGGTCTCATGGAAAATGAAAGAAAAAGGAGAAAAAAGCATGCTTTGTGAAGTATATCATAAATCCACAACCTTCAATAACCCTAACATTTCTTTCGTAGCATGTTTCCATAACCATAAAACCAATCCACTCTTGCAAACCGAAAAGAGTTAAGGGCTAATTTGGAAACTTCATTTTTCTAATTGATTTCTATTTTTCAATTGAAAATGAACTAATTTCTATTAGAAAAATATAAATCTTTTGGAAAAATTGAGTTGCCAAGCTAGACCTAAAGTGATTTTTTTTAAAAAAAGTGATTAGCTCTTCTTCCAGAGTTTTTCCCTGTGGAGTTCTGAATTTCTGACCGCACTTTGGGCTCTAGCAGCCACCTGCATCTTCTTGTTGTTGTATCGTACCTTCTACTAGAATGCTGTGTCCCACTCTCCCACGAGAATGGAGAGCAGCATGAGAACGTGAGAAGCGAGACAAGCGGTCGGGCTGGTGGCGCTGCGCTGAGCTGATGACTGGATCCTGCAGATGATGAGTGGCCGGCTGCCAGTGCCAGCTGACTGTCCGCGCCATGAGCCGTCGCATCGATCCCCTTTGCCACACCACTACCTGACGTTGTTGCATCAGCAGCATATATATATGGTGCGGTGCGGCCGCGGCATCCCTTCCCTGCTGGTCGACCGCGACCACGCATGCATGCATGGCGCCGGCGGCCGACGCATCGCCCTGCATGCCGGCTGCCGCTGGACCCGGACCCCGGACCCGACCGCCACCGGTCGCCATCGACCCCGTCCGGTCCAACCGTGCCCGCATCCGCCAAAACCGCCACGCCACGACGTACGTCGACGTCTCGCCACCATGCGACGACGGCGCCGATGCCGATGCACGCCACGCCCGATCTGTCTCTGCCAACGACGATCGCAGCCTCTCGCAGCCTCTCGCGGCGATTGTCCGGGCAGCGGTCTGCGTCGTCCGCTGCTAGCTATGCTATGCACGTACAGTACAGGTACAGACGTAGGGTTGCCTGACCGGCATGCTGGCTGCTGCCACATGCGGCTCGTCGGCACCGTCCGCGTAGTGATGGAAATATGGGACGTGCTTTTTGGACAGCACGAACACGATATGAAAACATGAGCCACTACCGGAATCAGCTCCTTTGCTGTGTGTCTGAGACACTCGGCAAAGACTATTTTACACTCGGCAAATGCTTTGCCGAGTGTAACACTCGGCAAAAAACGCTCGGCGAACTGTACATCGGCAACAGCCTCTTTGCCGAGTACTTTTTGTCGGGCACTCGGCAAAGAAAAGTCACCGTCACGGCGCCAAGTGACGGTGACGGATCCTTTGCCGAGTGCCTTCTGTGGCACTCGGCAAAGAGGCCAATTTTGCCGAGTGTTTGCTCGAGAGGCCCTCGGCAAAGACTGATCCAGTGGGCCCCACCGCCAGTCCCTGTGCCGAGAGCTCTAGTAGGCACTCGACAAAGGAGGCTTCTTTGCCGAGTGTCTGGTGGACTGGCACTCGACAAAGAACCTTCCAGGGGGCCCCTTTGCCAGTATCTTTGCCGAGTGCCTTGACAACAGCACTCGGCAAAGATGTCTTTGCCGGTTCCCAGGTTTCCTTCTTTGCCGAGTGCCATTGTCAGCACTCGGCAAAAATGACTTTACCGGTTCCCAGGTTTCCTTCTTTGCCGAGTGCCATGGTCATAGCACTCGGCAAAGCGACCCTTTGCCGAGTGTTACACTCGGCAAAGTGACCAGGATATCCCTTTTTTATTTGCTTTTGTTGTTCCATCCAAACAAACAAAAGATATATATCATTCACATCACATTATATATCAATCACATCACAGAATGAACACATTTATCATCAACACCATATATATCACAAAGTCTCACAAAAGTCTCACAAATATAAGTCAGGATCATCACAAAACAGATATAAGTCTGCATCATCACTAACATCACCAAGTATCTCACAAGATAAAGTCTAACTAACATCACCAACACTCATAAAGGTAAGTCTGGATCATCACAAAACAGATCATCAACGAGGTGGGCATCTGGACTGGTTCGGCGAAGGGCTGGACGAAGCATGAGGGTTGTTCGACGCCGCCGATTGACCCTGCACAGAGAAGAGATTGTATGTGTGAGAACATATGAATATATATCATGCAGTACTAAAATTTTGATACTCACATGAGTAGTGAACTCTGTAGGGTCAGCTGCAGGGAACAACGGAGGTGGTGGAGCATGACCCTGTGCGGCGCCAAGGCTCTGCATGTACGCGAACATCTCCGCCATCCTCTTCTCCAGCTCCTCACGTTGCCTCCTCTCATCATCTAGCTGAGTCTGTAATATTTCGCCCTAATGTTACGATAATGCAAAGAGAAGATATATAAAAATCAATGAACGATGAATAGATAAGGAATAACCTGGAGTTGCTGGATACGATGCTGTGAGGTGTCCTGCCGAGATCGTATGGCTGGGCTCGCGCTCGTGCTCCTTGCTCGCACCTGAGAGAGAGTGGGAGTGGAGGACGAGTCGATTGTCCCGTCGGCAATCCAGTACCGCCCATGCCTCTTGCCTCCTCCGACCCTCATGAGGACATCTCCGTCGATGTCCTCGGTCCTCGGATCGTAATCTAGCCCATGGACCTCCTTGGCCATGGCGGTGTACTCACTGAGTCGGCTGTGGATGGCGGGGTTGGTGTACGCCTCAGGCCCGTCATCCGGGTTGTAGGTGACGTCGGACGTCGCCTTCCCCTTGTGGGCCATGGCATATGCCGAGAACGTGGAGCAAGGCGCGCCACCATGTGCCGCCGACTGCGAGAAAACCAATGAGATGGTTAGAAATCATGTCTAATCGAAAGTTATATACCTAAATAAAAAAGAGCGCGTACCCATGCTTCCGCGTATTTGCCCAGGCTGCGGCTGCCTTGATGGTGGGAGGGACCTTGCATCAGCAAACGCCGTTCCCGGCTAGCGTTGTGCGCCTCATCCCACTCAGCCGAGCACCACCTCTGCACCATCTGCTCCCAGCACTCAGGATGCGCAGCGCACCAATGAGGAATCATCTAAAAAAAATATAAGTACACCGCATATCAGAAGATAAGAATAAGCATATTTAGTACCAATAATAAAGTTTTGTATTTACCTGCAAGTACTGGTCCGGAGTCAATGACATGGTTCGGGCGTCCTTCTTGTTCACCTTCTCCCCAAGGACGGAGCCGTGGTAAGTGATGATGGCCTAGATGCGCGCCTCGTAGTGCATGTCCACGACGAGCTTCTTACAACACATCGTAGACACCACATCCGCCCTGGCCTCGTATCCAGCATCGCACCTGAAGAAATCCTACATACAAAGACGATGTATCCATACATTATTTCAAGAATATGCAACAAATGCGACTTATTAAACAATATAGTGCGAGGAAGACTTACCCACAGCTCTTGCTTCACCCGCTCCGCCTTGTTGTTGAATTGTCTGCCGTCCCGATCTACTGCATCGGGGGCGACGACGTAGTGGTCGAAGGTGTATGCTGGGCTCGTCACTCCGGCGTACTCGACAAGTCCAGGGAAGTGTTCCCGGCATAGAAGGCCGAGGATGCCATTGGGGTTGCGGCCGTGACCCCCTGCAGTCTCCAAAACCTTCCAAGACCTGTCCAAGTGATTAAGATGAAGTATTAGTTTCTATTATTAATTTGAACATATAATATGAAAAAGCAGCAACAACATCTAAAGTTACCTACCTCTCTCCATCGGGTCGTATCAGCGGACGTCTGTCACGAAGTATGGGTCTCTTAGGGAGGCTCGCGGGACCTCACAGGTAGATACTCCTCGAACCTGAGGAGCCAGAACCTGAGACGTCCTGCTGAGCGGCGGCGTCGTCGTCGTCGTCCTGCTGCGCCGCATCGTCGTCGTCCTGCTGTGCCGCATCGATAGCGGCTTGCTGCTCCACCTGCTGCTGTACGACGTCATCCTGCTGCGCCTCCTCCTCCGTCCTACGGGTGCTCCTCCTCCCCCTCCCCCTCCCCCTCCCCCTCCTCGTCCTCGTCCCACCGCCCACCATCTTTGTCCAACAACCTGCAATTAAGAGTAAACAATTAAGCACAGATAAAAAATATGTATTTAGAAACATATGCAAAATAAATGAAATATAGCATTACATCGATTAAAAATAATCTTCATATGTGTCCGAGTTAGCCGGATCATAAGTGTCATCATCACTATCAACCATTTCATAGTCAACATTATCTGAAGGCGCAATTTCGTCATTGGCATTGCCTTCAAGTATTTCTAAGTCATTCTCATTTTGCACCTCATCATCCTCGTCATCAACAACCATTTCAATATCTACTTCCATTCCGATCGCTTCAGTTAAGTCTATCTCAAATTGCCCTTCGAGCCCATCTTCTTGGAAGAACTCTCCGTCATATGTGTCCGGGTCTAAGTTATAATCTTCATCGTTTGGAACAGGTAATTTAGCGTGCGGTGATACCTTATACACAACATCCCAACCCTTAAGATGTTGTTTCGTTTGGCACGCATATGGAAGATAATACACTTGTGTGGCCAGTTGGGCCACAATATAGACATCGTCTCCTAGTAAGGTGGAATCTTGTCGAATTTCGACTAGCCCAAGATTAGAATGTGTCCGTCTCGTAACTTCAGGGTCAAACCAATGACATTTGAATATCACTAGAGTAAGAGGTTTGGAACCATAAAAATTGAGTTCATATATTTTTTCAATTCTTCCATAATACTCGACCTCGTCAAGCCCGGGCGTAAAGACTCCAGAACACGTGGTTTTTCGATTGGGCCGACTTTGGTCGTAGCTTGTTGTGCGAAAACGGTATCCATTGACGTCATACCCAGAAAATTTCCTGACCCTATAGGCAAAGCCATTGGCTACTTGTCTCAACTCGGCACTCATAGACGGCTCTCTTTGGCCCTGCAAGTTCAAACACGCTAGATTGTTATATTATTCGCACGTAAGAGCAACTTAAAATGACAAACTAAGCACGTACCTTATGTTTAAACCAGGAAATGAAATCGGGCAATCCATTTCCCGCACCCTTTCTAAGAAAGGTATCATATTCCTGTGGAGTTGGGTCCCTTGATCGACGCTAGAATTCATGAAGAAATTGCTCCATGTATGGCGTCACCTCTTCAAGGTTGGTCAATACATATAGCATGATATGGCGCCACTCTTCATGTCTCAGGGTCTTGGTGGTCGAACCACTCGCGCTTCCGAGTTGCCCTCGAAAAATGCTGAGGTTCGATTCATTGCCGCCATCATTGTAACGAGGGGGTGGATTATGCACTCTCGGTAGTTTGTCACCATAGTAAGTTGTTGTGAAGTTTGACACCTCCTCCAGTATGTATGCCTCTGCAATGGAAGCCTCGATTTTGCATTTATTTCTACATTTCTTTCGGATACTCTTTAGACATCTCTCGATTGGATAGCACCAACGTCCCTGCACGGGCCCCCCCATTCGTGCCTCATACGGGAGATGAATAATCAAATGCTGCATCGGATTGAAGAAGCCGGGTGGAAAGATCTTCTCCAGCTTACACAGTAACACGGGTGCCATCCTTTCCAAGTCTGCAATCATGGTCCGAGCTAACTCTTTTGCACAAAGCTGGCGGAAGAAATAGCTCAACTCTGCAAGCGCTAGCCAGACATGCTCAGGGACATAGCCTCGAACCATCGCCGGAAGAATTCGTTCAATCCATATGTGGAAGTCATGACTCTTCATCCCTAAGACTCGCAGAGTAGATAAGTTCACCCCCCTACTAAGGTTAGCTGCATACCCATCAGGGAACATTAACATCTTGATCCACTGTAGTACTTCCTTCCTCTGGGCCCTGCTCAGGACGAAATCGGCCTTAGGCCTTCTCCATGTCTTACCACCACTAGGCGGCTTCATCTCTTGGTTTGGTCTATCACATAACTCTGCCAGATCCACTCTTGCCTTTACGTTATCCTTTGACTTATCAGGAATCTCCATAATTGTTGCCCAAAGTGCCTCGGCGACATTCTTTTCAGTGTGCATCACGTCAATGTTGTGTGGAAGGAGCAGGTCATCATAATAGGGGAGCCGAGTCAAGCCCGACTTATGCGTCCACATATGTTGCTCACCATATCCCACAAAACCACCTTCTGGGTTGGCCACGAGGCCATCTATCTGTTCGCGAACTTCGGCACTAGTCATCATTGCAGGTGGGCGATCTGTCACCACGACACCTTCGTAAAGTTCTTGATGTCTAGTCGGAATGCATGGTCAGGAGGGAGAAATTGTCGATGTTTATCGAATGACGAATATTTGCCACCCATCTTCAACCAAATGAACCTAAGAGCTTCCTTGCAAAGTGGGCATGGGAACTTACCGTGAACACACCAGACGCAAAATAGCTCATACGCCGGAAAGTCATGCATGGAGTACTGGTACCAAACATGCATTTTGAAGTTTGTCTTCGTAGCTCGGTCGTACGTCCATACCCCTTCCTCCCAAGCACGGACCAATTCAACAATCAAAGGCTCCATGTACACGCCCATTTTATTCCCCGGGTGTCCAGGAATTATCAACAACATGAATATGTTCTGTCTTTGAAAGCATACGCCGGTGGGGGGGGAGATTGATGGGGATAACGAACACGGGCCAACATGTGTATGGGGCAACGGTCATTCCATAGGGATTGAACCCATCTGTGACCAGCGCAACACGAACATTACGAGCCTCTTTGGCTTTCTCATGGTGAATGACATCAAAGTGGGTCCATGCTTCACCATCGGATGCGTGAACCATCTTGTCAGGATTGTATCGTTTGCCTTTTTTGTGCCATGTCATCTGTTTCGCGGATTCCTCTGTCATGTATAGACGCTGGATCCTCGGTATGAACGAAAGGTGGCGTAGGATTGTCACGGGGATGTCGAGCTGCCTCTTCTGTCCATCACCAGAGTCTACCTCCATGAACCTAGACGATTTACACTTCGGACAGTACTTTGCCTCAGTGTGTTCTTTCCTAAATAGGACACAGCCCTTCGGACAAGCATGTATCTGCTCATACGTCATCTTGAGTGCACGAAGGAGTTTCTGTGCCTCGTACATGCTCTTTGGCAGAACGTGATCCTCCGGAAGCAGGCTGCCAATAACTGTCAACAAACCATCGAAGGCGTCTCGACTCATGCTATACTGCGACTTGAACGCCTTTATACGCCCAATGGCATCCAGTTGAGAAACCTTTGTCTTGCCGTGAAGGGGTTTCTGTGCCGCGTCAAACATGTCGTAGAATGCCTTTGCGGTCGCCTCTGGCTCGTCCTCCGTACGTCCTTCGGCGAACTGTGCCTCGTGATAGTCGTTCAACATGTCCGCTACCCCGGCATTAGCATCGTAATCCTCGACGCGTTGTCTCACCACCTCCTCTCTCGTGCGATGCGCTTCACCATGGAAGATCCACCGAGTATAGTCCGGCGTAAATCCATTCTTCCAAATATGTTCTACCATGGCCTTCTTTGGTTTTCTTTTCCGGTTGTCACATTTGCTGCACGGACAAGGGACTAGGCTAGCTCCTTTAGCAGCTTCGCCATATGCCCGTTCCACGAAAGCATCGGTCTTCCTAATCCATTCAGGGGTGACATCATTACGTCGAACGCGGCCCGTGTACATCCACTCACGGTCCTCCATCCTCTAACATATATAACCGAGTATAGTTTAATATAGACATGTAATGCATGTACACTACGTTCCTACCTTCTAATAGGTGATGATAGGTCCTAATCCCACCCGCGGTTGCGTAGATGGAGTTAGTTTCCATGCTCTAATCCGATCCGAGATAGAATTTCGGCAGCACCTCCTCGTTGTTCTCCGGATACACGTCCTGGCAGGGAGAGTGTACTGTCCGGAGAACAACAGGGAGGTGACGCCGAAACTCTATCTCGGACCGGAGTAGAGCATGAAACTAACACCATCTACGCAACCGCGGGCTATCCAAAAAACGTGGACAATTCGAAACTGATACATTTGTAGATATGCAAAGATCTGCATATCTACACCGTATCTCTTTCGAACGGGAGACGCCTAACTGGGTTACGTGATCTACGACCATGATGCGGAAATAGAGGTTATACCTAGGGTGTTGGTGGAGTCAGGCTAGTGGGGCTGTGGTGGGTCGGTGCAGTGGCGACGCGACGCGGTGCAGGCAGACCCGCAGCGGCTAGGAAGACAAGTATCTTCTCTGTAAAAAAGAAACACAAGTCTATTAATACAAAAAAATATTGCCAAACTTTGTTCATATGAATTCACATCAACGACCGCCATCCTTAGGACCACGCATGCCATCGACAAACCTACCACTACTTGTGCCTATCTACCGCTATCTAACATATATCGACAAAAAAATCGACAGCACCTCCCCTGCACGGGGAGGTTTCCAAAACCTGCAAATAAAAGTAGCAGCACGATGGCTGATATTCACAGGTATATCAACGACACTATGACATATATGCAATGCATTGGACATCATATATACAAGTAGTCGAACCACATCTATCACAAGGTTTATGATTTTAGACTCAAATTAGTATCATAAATATTGTTATTTTCCTATAGATATAGTCGAATAACATAATGCATATGCAATATTTCGAACATCATATATATACAATTAATTGTAGAGTAGTAGTACAAGCTTTGATCAAGAAAAAAAATTATACCTATTCGAGGCCGGGGCCGGCGACGATGGTGGACGCGCGGGTGGCCGGACGGCGGTTGCGCGTGGACGGCCGGGCGCAGGGAGTAGCGTAGGCGACCGGGTGGCGGCGGGCCGAGCTCGTTGGAGCCGCCTGACGACCGGGCGGCGGCGGTGGGCCGAGCTCGTGGCAGCCGAGCGGCGGCGGGCGCAGGGAGACGGCTGGGCGGCAGCGGGCGCAGGGAGGCCGGCGGCGGTGGTGGCCGGCCGGCCGGCCAAGCGCGTGGGGGCGGCCGCGGATGGCTTGGTGGCGCTCGGGCGAAGACGGGCGGCGACGGGCGTCGGTGTCACGGTGGGAAAGTGAAAGAAGAAGGAAGGAGAAGAAGAGCCCGCAGGTCGGTATAATTAACTTCTTTGCCGAGTGCCCGCGATCTGGCACTCGGCAAAGATTTTTTTAAAATTAAAAAATATACTTTGCCGAGTGCCTTTGATCTGGCACTCGGCAAAGGCTTCTTTGCCGAGTGCCTGTCTGTTGGCACTCGGCAAAGACTAGAATTAGGGTTTTTAAAAAAACTTTGCCGAGAGCCGCACGACAAGCACTCGGCAAAGCTTTCTTTGCCGAGTGTCCAAGCTAGGGCACTCGGCAAAATATATTTAAATTTTTTTATTTTGTTTATGAAACTTTTTGTGGTATGTTCCTACACTATGTAGACCTACATGTACCATTTTAGAACAATTATAACTGTGTTTTCAATAGCTTGTAGATTTAGTTCGTTTATTTGAATTTCTTCGGAAAATTTAGATTTGAACTGCATGTCACTCGAAATTTGGAAAACCGTGCATGCAAAAATGATATCCATGCTACTTAGCACAAGTTACGACCGATTTCAGGAGCGGACCGGAAACTTCGAGCAACATGCTCACTAAACATGGCCGTGAACTTGTCATCCACATGTTTAAAAATTGTATAAAACACAAACAAAGTCAGAAAATCCTGAAACTTGTCCACGTGTTATGATATCATATGTACAGGCTGCGATAAAAATTTTAGAATGTTTGGAGAAAGGAGTGCGGCACTATGTGTAGAAACCTAAGAGAACTACACATGAAATCATAGAGTTTCAATGTGGATCTCTTAGGTTTGTACACATAGTGTCTCACAACTTTCTCCAAACATTCTAAAATTTTTATCGCAGCCTGTACATATGATATCATGACACGTGGACAAGTTTCAGGATTTTCTGACTTTGTTTGTGTTTTATACAATTTTTAAACATGTGGATGACAAGTTCACGACCATGTTTAGTGAGCATGTTGCTCGAAGTTTCCGGTCCGCTCCTGGAATCGGTCGTAACTTGTGCTAAGTAGCATGGATATCATTTTTGCATGCACGGTTTTCCAAGTTTCGAGTGACCTGCAGTTCAAATCTAAATTTTCCGAAGAAATTCAAATAAACGAACTAAATCTACTAACGATTGAAAACTCTGTTAAAATTTTCCACAAATGATACATGTAGGTCTACATAGTGTAGGAATATACCACAAAAATTTTGGGAGACAAAATAAAAAAAAATAAAATAAACTTTGCCGAGTGTCTACTATGTGGCACTCGGCAAAGAGGTTCTGTGCCGAGTGCCTGCCGTTGGCTCTCGGCAAAGACTGACGGCCGTCAGCTTTGGGACGGCCGCTGACGGCCGTTTGCCGAGAGCCCCCTTTGCCGAGTGTTTGACACTCGGTAAAGTTGTCTTTGCCGAGTGTCGTCCTGTACCGAGTGTTCAGCGCTCGGTAAAGGTCGCTTTGTCGAGTGCCTAACTTTATCGAGTGCGGCACTCGGCAAAGCCTTCTTTGCCGAGTGCCCGACAAAAGGCACTCGGCAAAGAATACAACACTCGGCAAAGCCTGCGATTCCGGTAGTGAGCCTAAAGTATGACCCGACACGAAATAATACGGATCAGGCTAGCACGGTCCGAAGACGGGCCTGTGCAGGGTCTCAAATTTGGGCCTGTCGGGCCTCCGACATGCCCCGTACAGATGGGCCGGGCTTGGGCCGGCACAGTCCAATGAAGCCCAAGTTGTTTAATTTCTTTAATTTAGTAGGCATCGACTTTATATTGTTGTGATTTTAGAGTTTATGTGGCCAAACGATGGTAGGATTTTGTTTAATATCTTTAATTTAGTAAGTTATGTACTTTATGTGGTTATAATATTTTGTTTTTACGCGGTCAAATATATGGCCCGTGCTTGGACCGGCATGGCCCAACGAAGGCAAGACGTGGTTTAGGGCCGGCCTGGACCACTGTTTTTACACTTCGGGCTGGCACGGTACGACCCAAAAGTTTTTTGTGCTTTGCTGGTTCGAACCTGTTTGGCACGAAACACGATATGCTTGGGCCGGGCTGGTCTGACTCGGCCCAATTCCCAGCACTACGTCCGCGGACCTGCATATGTGTTGATCCCAAACCTAGCTACGTGTCGGGTGTCACAGGCCAGCCGTGCCCCTCCCGTGGCACCCGCCCGCTAGCTACCTACGTGCATGCCCGCTAACCAGAGGTATAATCGAATCAGATACGAATGAGTATTATTCGTTCTATATTTGTTTTTATATTTTCTTTTCGAGTTCGCATCAGATACAAATATTATCAAGTTGAATCTGATAAGATTTGAACGAATATCGACATCTTAAATATCCAACTTTGAGAATACAAATATCGATCGGATACAAATCGGGTACTGAGTACCCACGGATCCGATTAGCACCATTAGATGGATCGAATTCGAATACGAACCAATAATACCTGTACCATTCACATCCCTACCGCCAACAATAAGTACTCCACATCGCTAGATGGAATTGGAAAGTTGGATTCGACGACGGGCATTACAGTCCGCTCACATGGCATGTCCGGTGATCCCATGACTTCAACGGCGACTCGATCGGTCACTTATTGGGGTTGTCGATCGGCTTACACGACCGGTACCGGGCTGGTAGGTACTAGCGTGGCGTTGGAATGTGCTATGTGACCGACTAGGCACGATCGGTATCGACTGTTGGTAGCTGATGTGGCGTCACCTAATTGGTTGACACAATTTCAAGTGTTTGAATAAAAAAAATAAAAATGCAGGAATCCATCGTATAAATAGTGGAGGTGCTTGAGTTTATTCACATACATTCATCTCCAATCCATAAGCCCTCTCATCCATTCATGTATAGCTCTCCACTCCCCATTTCGATTCACAAGCTTCTCCTCCACTTATAGCTTTCTACTCTTCGTTCCGATGTGGATCTAAAGTGGACTCCAAACTTTGATACGTTCACGGACTTGCTCAACAAGCAATCTCAACGTCCCGAGACCCTGATGTGTGTGTGGGCAAGTCTTATTCGATGGTCTTTCTCCCGTCTATTATTGGTGGATGATGTTACTACTCGTCCCTGTTCCTTAACTCTACAACCTTACTTTCCTTATTCGTATCCTCCCCCATATCCATGCTCCTCCTACTAAGCCTCCAACGACCGACGCTCCTCCTCCTACCACTGAAGCCCCTTCCACCGACGCTCCTCCTCCACAACCTTTTGTTTATCTGTATCCTCCTCCATACCCGTACGGATATCCATACATTACTTTTCCTTATGGATCGTATGTCGCTCCTCCATATGCTCCTTCTGTGTTCCCTCACCCTATGGTGGTTCTCCCACATATAGTGCTCATGCTCCTTTTTATCCTCCCTTAGACACGGTAGTGCCATCAAGCAGCCACAACGATGGAGCCTCCAACCAGTAGACATATCCTAGTGGATCACAGTTCCAACGGTGACAAGACTAGACTAAGACAAAAGATGAAAGGCTTGTAAGTACACATCTACCTTTATGAATTCCACATTTTTTAAGTCGAGAACAATATTTGAATTCGTAAATTTATAGGTACACACATAGTTACTACACTTAGTACACCATGTTGAAGGCAACGACAAAAAGATTAGGCTTTTAGTGCCAAATATCTGTCACATACAACTCCACGATCGAACCTCCTTGCCACCATACTGCCAAGGAGCTCAAGGATCGGTGGTGCACAAGAAACTTAAAGTTCACCCTCTTTAACGACATCTACAACCAATTGTATATGGCCCGACAGAGTGGATCAAATGATGTTATACGGCTCAAAGCAATAAAGGAGAGCTTTCACAATAGGTCTGGTGAAATGGACCTCAAGCTAGAGCACATCACATGTGTGCTCTTCATCAGCAGCCTAAGTGGTGCACATGACATTGTGTACACGACTCCAGCGATGAGAGCAAAGAACCCCGTCTCAACATAGAGGACCATTATAGCTCCACATTATTAGATAGTGTCAAATCGACATGTCCTATTGAAGCAAGAGGGGAATGAAAGGGTAAGGTGCCAGCAACGAGTAGTAGTGATTCCCCTATCAATAAAAAGAGTTTGGTGAAGAAGCTCTGCAAGGCCAGCGAGAAGATAAATCAATCAAAATTGTATGAACTCTTCACCAAGTTGATGGATTAGTCCACCGCCAAAATATATAATGACGTAAAAGGACCCACATGTTGGTTGTAAAAACTTTATCAAACAATTAAAACTATAAGAGCAAGAAAATGAGTAAGATGTGAAGGATGATAATGATGCGGAGTAGTTTTAATATTTCTCTAGGAACTATGTAATTTTATTTTTTTATTTTCTACCACATTTTATCTACTTTGTTTGGATTATAATTTTTTTCTTCAATTATGTGCTCGATGCTTTTTTCGAAACAAAACACCATATTTCTTTTTAAATAAGAGTATGTAAAGATAAGCTAATGTGGCGCTAAGGTAGCTGTAGGCCCATGATAAAACTATGCACTAGAGCTTATGTGGTAGATAAGGGCTTACATCAATCAATAATGTGGTCAGTAATGCAATTGGTAGCTAACATGGCGAGCGATATAGACCAAAAACATTGGATCCAACAGAATGTGATTTCGCTCGAAAATATAAAGTGGCGAATCAGTGGGAAATGAACAAACCAAATATTGCAAGATCTTATAAAAAATTCAAATAAGTTTTTAGGGGTGGCCCTAATGGCTTTTTTGTCACATAGCTAGAAATTAGTCTAGCTTACCAAAAAAAACATATTAAACATGAGATAATTATGGGTTAATAAAGACTATTAGACTTTAACCATCATTTAGCCTATATTTAGTCCTAATTGGTATTTAAAAACATAGGCTAATTGTACTCTCTCCAATGGCTCTCCTAAAACATCCCGCACCGTATATACACAACACGATGCTCCAACGACTCCCCCTAAAGAGTCCCTATATATATACAAAGGGAAGAAAGATATATAAGGGGATCATTATACTCTCTCTATACTTCAATTACATTATTTCTTTGCAATATTAATTCTATTTGAGACCCTGCAATATGAAAATAATGCATATTATGGTAGTACAAATACTATATGTTTTTTAAAATGTTAAAAATGGTAAATAAATGGTAAATAAATGAGTTATAGTGCATATGGGGAGATATACAGAGGGAATGATTGGAGAAGCCTATACATAGAGGGATAATCTTCTAAGAGGACGTAGTAAAATATATTAGAAACTATAGATAATAAGAGATATATGAAACTGTTGGAGATAGCCTAAGCTATCCATTTCTTCGTAAATAGTGAACTTGCATGTTCTAGATGTACTCTGTTGCTAACAATGATGTCTTTATTAGCCTCAATTATTAGGCAATATATATCTATGTTGTGTTCGATCAACCTTCAATTTCAATAAAGTAAATTTACTTTCTCATAACAGTTTTGTATATTATTTGTAGACCAAGAGGCTTGCTGCAGGTTTGAAGCAGTCTCTTTGTATTTACGGGAGAAAGACTTGCCTTGATTTATCTCCTTTTTAGACTTTACTTGTGTGGGAGGCTCTGGTACTAGGATCTGTCTCTTTTTAATCTATAGATCAAGAGGCGACGACCCTAGACAATAGAAAATATGCAAAAACCATAGAGCTAGATTAGATCAACAACAGATTCAACTTAGGTTCAGTCTTATTTCACGTCTCATCACTTATTTTTTTTAATTCTATGCCACATACTAACATAGCAATAAATATTTTACCTCTTATCAAATCTTCATATACTCAAACAATCTCGTATACTCGACTAATTTCTAGTGAAAAAATTAGCTCCTTGACCAAGTTTCCCATACATGAGACCCTCTTAATGAAGTCTTAAATTCCATACTCTACTGAAAATTATGAAGGATTGAAAAGGTGACTAGAGGGGAGGTAAATGTGAGCCGATAAAAATTCTCGTGCTGAAGCACTCTTGGCTTAATTTTCGAGCTCAACCCAAATCTCTAGAGACAACAAAACACTCCAAAATGGTTTAAGCAAGAATTAACTCAATCAATTATCGATTGGCTATTTCGACCAAGTTTCTGAGAAGATTATGAACTCATAAGAACAATGAGAACTTGATTTGGAAGACAAAAGTTTAGAGGAAAACACCAATGGAAGTTCTTCAGAGGCGAGCGATAGTGTCGAGCAAAACTCTGGCAGTGCCGGCGAGAAGTGTTGCACGTCATAGAAGCAGTGCCACTTGACAAAAAAAATGCTCATTTTGACTACAAAAAGGTAGCAAGAGTTGAAGAAGTAGAAGTCATTCGTGAAGTTTGAGCTCAAAAAGATCAAAACCTCGAAGTTGGTTGCACAAACTAAAACACGACTTGGTGTTTTATCTAAATACCAAATTTGTTAGAAACTTGTCCATGAATTGGATTAGGGCATACCAGAGGTTGCAATGAATTAGGACAATTTCTTGTCCAGAGACTATCCCATAAACATCTCCTAAACTCGTGAAGACAAGGATCAACTCAAAATTCAAACTAGAGGGATTGAGAGGAGATGAAGCAACTCAAAAGCAAATACCATTAGATTTGGCACAAAATAAAACACCATGAGGGTTGAGTGTGATTACGACAACACTTCCTCACCCATAAACTTAGATTTGTGGTTCATAAACATCTAAGGTTCTTCTAGCTAAAAATAAAAGAGGAGGATTACAAACTATCGACAAGAGATTGCTAAATGGTTTAGCTCTCCCCTCCTATTTATAGAGGGTTATTCTATTTTTCTAATCTACCGTTAGATACATAGAGTCTATCCATTTAGCCAGGGACAAAATTGATCAACTCTTGAAATTTTGATCAAACAGTCACATAGGCTTCACGAAGTTGCTTCGCTTTGATGCACCCTCCGTGATGATGCCACATTGCCACCTTCGATTCCCTCTAAAATCACGCCACTAGGTTTTGAGGCCCAGACCCGACGAAACTTGCGAACTATCTCGCTGGGTGGTTTTCAGGCTCAACCACCAAAACCTGCACGAGTAGCATACTCCCTACATGCCCCCATGTCCTAGACATGTGTCACGCTAGTCCGCAACCATGTTGGCATCACGATCCGCTCCACCATGTCCTTGCGCCTATTAGTGTCCCCTATTGTCAGCCACCATGGCTAATCATCCAGCTTCTCATGTCCCTCAGTCAAGACTCAATGCTCATCCTTCACCTCTCTTGGTCCATCGGTATAAACCTGCATAACCTTCACCTTCATCATCGATCACCGTCACATGATTCCACTCCTACGCACCACAAGCTAAGAGACATGTTACACCAACAACCTCATGCCCGGTTAGTCCACCCGACTGAACCAAAGACGCTACACTTGTTGACATTCACTTATCACAACCTGAACCACAATGGTCATATCAGCCTTGTATTCAAAAATTTAGCAACTACATTCTATCCTCCCTATGAAAAATTTAGCTCCTACATTACTTCACATAGACATGTTTCTTTCACCTTTGTTTAGTTAGTTTTTTTGCCTCTTCAAAACAAACTGTTACACACAAAAACCAAAATAAATCAGGCCAAACAATTAATCATGATGCCCTTTTATGACTTCATAATCCAAATGTTTCTTAAATAATGTGTGTAATCTAGGCCAGAATGGGCAAGAAATGATTACGTGTCCAATCAAAACTCTTCAAGTTGCAAAAAAGGTTGGTACCTCATCATCAAAGCCCATGACAAAGAGATGAGTTCGAGGTACCAAACATCATGCCACATGTACATCACAACATGTTTGTGCCTATTAGAGACCCAGCCTTTACTGTTTAGTAAAATTAGATATTTCTTTCCTCGTGTTAAATTCACCTTAGGTTGTATATTAGGACAAAGCTCCTTCTTACATGCAATATCTAGTGCCACACAAATTTTTTATGTCCTCATTCTTACCTCTCCTACATACCCAACATAAAACTTAGGACATAACATTAAAAAGAAAGAAAAATAAAGGCCCAACTAACATAGATATATACTAGTAATATAGAAAACACAATTGCTCCTTTCTTTTCCTCCATCTTTTGTTTTTGAGTGCCTCCTTCGTGGCCTAAAAATCTAAGGGCACCTTTGGAACGTAGGAATTGAAAAATATAGGAATAGAGAAAAGTAGGAACAATATAGAGATGCATGTGTAAAACAGAGGATTGTAAAACATAGCAATGTTGAGTAGAAGGTTGTTTGGTTGTTGAAAGGAAAAAAAAATGAAGGGTTCATTTTACAGGAATGTTAAGATTGAGTAAAAACAACACCAAATGTGTGTTTTGCATGTGTTTCCTCTCTTTGAAATTTTAATTGGGTTGAACAAGCCATAATGGAGCAATAGTTGCTAGCATTAGCATTCCACTTCTCGTACTTCACATGTAGAAATTATTCCAAGAGCTCTGAGTGGATGTTAGAATCCTATGGAATCTGAAAGCATCTAGGTCCCTGGTTGGTTTTAGTGATTAATGACAACAGAAGATTATATGTGACTAACGTGTGTTTTGCATAGCAAATGGTAAGTTAGGTCGCATTACAGGAAGTTGCGCTACAACGGTGAAAACATTCCTTGAGATGAGAACTTGAAGCGACGGCTGAAAAGACGAATCAAAAGATGAAGGTCTTCATATTCCAAGTGTTGAAGGAGTTGCGGACACTTGGTATAGAATGAGGTCTTCTATTTTTCTTTTAACCGTACTATAAAGAGGGGTTGTCGATGAGTAGTTTGACCAAGAGATTTCTAGTGTAGTGTTGGTGCATATTCACACTCACATCTAGTGCTAGGTGTCACTCTATAACACACTCACAAGTTAGAACAAAAATGGTTTAGGAAAACAAAAGGAAAAAGAAGTTAGGGTTTCTGTCTTAGGAGCACCAGAGTGTCCGGTGTGCACCGGACTGTCTGGTACGCCCCCTAATAGTGGGGCCAGCCAGCCCCGGGGGCAGTGCCTCTGCCCCCGAGAAAACCCAAGAGCAACGAGTTGAGAAATTGAATTTTAGCGGCCACACCGGACTGTCCGGTGTGCACCGGACACATACTGTTCACTATCCGGTGCACCATCAGCCCAATGGCTAGCTGTCAGAACTAGCCGTTGGAGACGACCGTTGGCGCACCGGTGGCGCACCAGACTGTCCGGTGTGCCCATGCTTAGAACAGCTAGGTAACGACTAGTTTGGTGGGTGGGGCTATTTATACCCCCTCCACCTATCTCATTAAGTGTCTTGCTGCCCACATTAAAGCCCACAGATTGCTAGAGCATTACAAGCACCACAAAGCCTAGTGAGGTGATTAGAAAATCTTAATCCTGTGTTAGGACCTCATTAGTGCAAGTGAGAGCCACCTAGAGAACACACCACATGCATTAGGCTTCTCTTGGTCAAGTGAAAGTCTATGGCTTGTTATTCTTGGTGACCGGCATCATCTAGACGGCTTGGTGGCGTTTGGAGCGCGGTGATCACCTCAGAGGATTTGTTGGTGACCTAGCTCAAGATTGTACACGGTCGTGAGAGATCCACCGCACCGGAGTGGCAAAGGATCACCTCATAGTGAGCACTTGGTTCTTGCAAGGACCAAGGGGGAGCGATACCCTTGCGCGGGTGCTCTAACGAGGACTAGGGAAGAGTGCATACTCTTCGATACCTTAGCAAAAAATTGGAGGAGTCTTCTCAACCTGCTTTACTTTTCGCATTTAATTTGACCATTTCACTTTGTTCAATTGCCTAGCAAGTATTTGAAGTAATGACTTAGGGTTGTTGTTTTTCTAGTAGTATTTATTTATTGTTATTAGTTGGGTGAAGTCGGGCTCTTGATTAGGATTTAATATTGTTGTTGAATTTTTAGAAAAGCCCAATTCACCCCCCTCTTGGGTATCATGATCCTTTCAATTGGTATCGGAGCCTTGTTGCTCCTAGATTAGCTTAACCACTAGAGTAGCGATGTCCGGTGGGGATGGACCTCCTCCCATTTGTTATGGTGATTTTTCTTATTGGAAAATTCGTATGAAAGCTTACTTAGAGGCTATAGACATTGGTGTCTATAAAGCCACCACTCAAGGGTTTCCCGAACCAAGAGATCCCACAAATCTTGTAGGTGATGAGTATAATTATGAAAAGTGGAATGCTAAGGCCAAAAACACTTTGTTTAGAGGCCTTTGCAAAGATGTTTTTAATAGAGTAAGAAATCATAGAAATGCTCATAATTTGTGGATGGATATTTGTGCTCTACATGAAGGAACTAAAAGTGAGCGTGAGGAGAGATATCACATTGCAATGAAAAAATAAATTCTTTTGAAATGCTTGCAAATGAGAATGCTAATGATATGTACTCACGCCTTAACATTCTTGTAGAGGAAGTCAATGGCTTGAGGCTCACCCAAATTTCACAACCGGATGTTGTGAGGAAGATTCTCAGTGTCCTCCCAATTGATAAATATGGACACATTGTCACTGTGCTACATCAACTGGATCTTTCAATTGGTACTCCAACTCAAATATTGGGAAAGATCAATGCTTATGAAATGTATATGCACATAAATGACAAGGATGGGTCTTCTTCCAAGAGAAAAGTCTGGGCTCTCAAAGCAATCCAAGAAAAGAAACGGAAAGCCAAAATGCAAGTTGAGGAAGAATCCTCAAGTGATGATGATCTTGATGCAAATATTGCCTTGATGGTGAGAAAGACCACCAAAATGTTGAAGAAACTTAATCGAGAAGGCATCAAGTTTGATTCAAGAAAGAAGAAGTTCTTCTCCAGCAAAAGAAAGCTCATCTCTAAGATGGACTGCTATAATTGTGGAGAACTTGGTCATCTTGCTCATCAACGCAACAAGCCTAAGAAGAACAAGTTCAAGGGCAAGAAAGAGGATGACAGTGATGATGAGAAAAAGGATAAGAAATTCTTCAAGAGGAAAAGGAAGGCAAGCACAAAAGATTCCACAAAAAGAAAAAATGGAAAAGCATATATTGTTGGTGGCTGGCTCACTGACATTGAAATCCTCAAGCGGGTCTTTTTCAAGTGAAGAAGAGAATGATGAAAAGGTTGCGACCATCGCTGGGGATTTCTCTTCACCACCACCATCACCCTCATCCACTTCTCACCTATGCCTCATGGCTAAAGGTGAATGGAAGGTATAGCTTGAGAATGATATTATTGATGATTGTGATAGTGATAGTGATGATGAATATGCTTCTCCTTCCTATGATGAATTAGCTGACTTACTTAAAGAATACACTCAAATCGTTAGAAAGTCAAAGGCTAAATGTGTCAAGTTAAAAGATGAAAATGAGTTCTTAACTGCCAAGTATGACATAGTTGTTAAACCTAGTGAAGAAATGAAAGAAGAAAATAAAACTACGTCATCAACTAAAAATGAGCTCAAAACCTCCCTAAAGATGCCAAAGATAAATGTGAAAAATTAAGTGAAGCAAATAGGGAGTTAAAAGATAGACTTGTCAAAGTAAAGGAAGATTATATAAAAATTAAAATTGACTATGATAATCTTCTTATTGCAAATGAGCTTTTATCCTATAATACACATGAGGCTATTAACCCTATTGTTAAGATTGATGTAGCAACCTCATGTGATGATTTGAGCCAAGTTGATCAGTCTAGTCTTCATGATGAATTGATTGAAAAAGTTGAAGTCATGACATAGAGAACCAGAAATTGAAGAGGTACTTGACAGATGCAACCATTAGAGGAAAAGTTGACATAGAAAGCAATGACATTAATAATGAGTTGGCAGTGGACAATGAAAGGCTTAGAGATGAAGTCACGGAACTTATGATTGAGAAAGAACATCTTGCCACAAGTGTACAAAAGTTCGAAAAAGGCCAATACCTTCAAAATGAGTTACTCATGAACACTGTTATGAAAAATAATAAGAGTGATATTGGATAAAATTCTTTTGTGCAAAAGAAAGCAACAATTCAATACAAGGCAAAACAGACTCCTAAGCCCATCAAGTGTTTTGAGTGTGGAAAAGAAGGACACTTTGCCCACAACTGCAAAGCCACATCACCAACTCCCTTGCCAAAGCACTCAAGATCATTTGCTTTCAATGCTCGTTATGTTCTAAAAAAGTAGCAAATGGAAAAGTCAAAGTAACATTTATAGGTCCTCCAAGCAAGATTAGACCTAGACAAATTTAGGTTGCAAAGTCCTTGATTGAGAAAGTTACTGGTACTATGCAAAATAGGGCCCTCAAAATTGAAGCTTGATTTATTTGTTCACGTAGGTGAACTACAAGACCGGTAGGAGCCATTGGGTAATTGACATCACAACATGTTTGTGCCCTGTTAGAGACCTAGCCTTTACTGTTTGGTAAAATCAGATATTCCTTTCCTCGTGTTAAATTCACCTTAGGCTGTATATTAGGACAAAGCTCCTTCTTACATTCAATATCTAGTGGCACACAAATTTTTTTATGTACTCATGCTTACCTCTCCTACGTATCCAACATAAAACTTAGGACATATCATTAAAAAGAAAGAAAAATAAATGCCCAACTAACATAGATTAATAGTAGTAATATAGAAAACACAATTGCTTCTTTCTTTTCCTCCATCTTTTGTTTTTGAGTGCCTCCTTCGTGGCCTCAAAATCTAAGGGCACCTTTGGAACGTAGGAATTGAAAATATAGGAATAGAGAAAAGTAGGAACAATATAAAGATGCATGTGTAAAATAGAGGATTGTAAAACATAGCAATGTTGAGTAGAAGGTTGTTTGGTTGTTTAAAGGAAAAAATGAAGGGTTCATTTTGCAGGAATGTTAAGATTGAGTAAAAACAACACTATGTGTGTTTTGCTTGTATTTCCTCTCTTTGAAATTTTAATTGGGTAGAACAAGCCATAATGGAGCAATAGTTGCTAGCATTAGCATTCCACTTCTCATACTTCACATGTAGAAATTATTCCAAGAGCTCTGAGTGGATGTTAGAATCCTATGGAATCAACACATAAGGGGATGAAATCCTATGGAATCAACACATCTATGGAATTATTCCAATAGATGTGTAGGAACACACACGGACATAGATTTGGTTTCACATAACCATTCCGCATATGTTGTGCCAGGGCCGTCCCTGTGGGCATGCGAGCTGTGCGCCCGCACAGGTCTCCTAAAATTATAGAGCCCCAAAATCTACAATAATCCATAAAGATATTATAGATAAAAATATTATTTTGCGTAAAATATTTGCTAAAATATATCCTAGAATCCTAAAAACTTGAAATCGATATGTTCTTATTGTTGATCAAACTGTTTCTTCACTTATAAGAAGATTTAAATAGTACCAAGGTTATCAAAAAAAATATTTGGTTTCTTATTTATCTCCAATGCATTTTGGTCACTAGCTAGATAAAAAGTGCTTGAAATCTTGTTGCCACCATCTTAAAATGTAATTAAAAGAGACGGACAATAGGATTTAATGCAAGTGACCAATTCGCGGAGTTGAGTTTCCTTTAAGATTGTATTCTACAAAAAAGTTGCCTTGTAACGTTCTAAATTTTGTAAAATGGAATGGCAAAAACGAGTAAAAATCACGACAAAAGATAAAAATGAGAAAAACGATAGGACCAAGGATATTATTCTAAATACTCCTTTATATTTTTTGCCACCTTTTGCACATGGCCTCTCAACTTGACGGGACGTCCCTGGTTGTGCCAATTAGAACAATACTACACATCTATTGTCATTAAAGATGTAAAATGGCAAATAAATCTAGTTGTATGGCAGCCAGCATTTACGGTAAAACTATAGATAATAAGCTTTCCGATAAGATACATCTGAAAACATCGATGAAAAAAGTAGACATTTGTTTGGAGCAAACGCTGCATCGCCCCCGTTAAACCGCAATAGTAGCGCAACACTTTTACATGCTTCAGTTTTCGTTTGTAGATGCAGTGGCGGCACTCGTATGTACAGATTGTATTTTTAATTCTTTTAACTCTTCTATAGACATCCTGTATGACCGTTTGGGAGTAGGAGTAGTCCCAGGTAAGATATCAATGACAAACTCAACTTCCATATCCGGTGGTATCCCTAATAACTCCTCTGGAAAGACATCCAGAAAATCCCTAACCACACGGATGTTGTCACCAACAAACTTCTCATTTACTCGAAATGCCACTAGTCTGATGGTGGTAGTTGTTGTAACTTCAACTTCAAATCTTTGTCCTTTGGAACTGGTGAGTTCTATGGTTCCCTTACCATAGTGTATAAACTGTCTTCGCCTTTCTAAACCATGACATACCAAGGATCAAGTCTATACTTCTCTCTTCTAACAGTATAGGGGTAGCCCATCTGGGTTAGAAATACAGGGTAAGAAGGGAAGAATTGTAGATAAGGAGAGTAATTACGAGAAATGTTAATGTGGGGGATTTATTAGCTAAGTAGATTAGTGTGTTATCCACTAAAGCTAATACATTACCTTATGGTGGTACATGCTAAGATGCCCGACTATAATGTTTCAATCAATCAAAGAAGCAAATCAAGCATTTATCATCAGAACAATCAATCAACATTTTTAAATAGAGAAAATAGTTTTTTTTAATTTCTTTTTTTCTTAGGTCTCCTATCTCTAAAAAAAAGGTCATAAATGTAGGATTCCAAAGTGTATAATCCATCTTGTCTTAGAGTAGAGAAGGTAAGAATAATCAGAGTACAATAGTAGAAGGTGAGACAGGATCAAGATAAGTATAGAAAGAATCAGAGTAAGGTAAGTAGGTAAGGGTTTTGTCCATTTCTATCTAGGTTTCGTCCTACAGTCAACATTTCCTCTGATACCACTTCTGTCACACCCGGCTTTAAGGAACAAAGCCAGGTGCATCTCATACATGCGCCAAGAAGACAACATATATAATAACAGAGTGTATAGAGATAAATGTCACAATAATCAGAGTAATTATTACATAGCGGAAGACTTACAAAAATAAAAGATAAATATAAAACGAACTAAGGATCGTCGGCGCCAATGTCAACTGAGAAACGCCACCTAGATCAGATCAAACTCCTCGCCTTGTGGTTCCTCCTGAACCACCTGCTCTTCTCCTGTGGGGGGGTGTGAGACAGCCAGGGTGAGCTCACACAAGTTCATCGCTCAACAAGTTGTGGGGAATAATGTGGCATGAACTCACCAAAGGTGGGAGTTCATGAAGTGTGTAAGGCTTACCAAAGGGAAAAGTTAAAGCTGAGCATTGCTTTTAAAGTTGGTCAAAATTTTATTAGCAGTTACTAAGTGTAAGTGAATAACAAACCATAATAAAATAATAGAACAAAATTAATAACAAATCCCATGCAAATGCTAATGACAAATTGAGTTTAGGTTTCATAATTTAATCATCGGAGAGTCCTGAGCCGCTCATGACCGTGAGCTCGGCTAGTATACCAGTTTTACACTCTGCAGAGGTTGTACCCTTTACCCACAAGTCGTGTTTCCCATGTCGCCAGGGTTAGCTAGGCCCTTAGACACTACCAAGGTGAATGGCTAGGGATCCACTACGAGGCCTTTACAAAGTTCCACTAGCTTCCGAAAACCCGCTACAGTTTATAGGAAGTTCCAATGCAGGGTTCTTGTCTGACCGCCATCGCAGCAAAATCAACCAAGGACCTCCCTACACTGACCACTCCCCTACTGCCCTTGCCCCTTTCGGGTAAGGTAGTCTTCCACTAGCTTTCCTAATTAGTCAGCCAAGGGGTCCCATTCCTCCCTTGTGGTGGCACGTGTTTCTCAAGTTAAGCTCCATGTTCCAATTAACAATCATATAATGATCTTGACATGAACATAAATAGAATAACAAAATAACTAGAACATGGATGTAATAAATGATTATCCCAAAACCATATAAAGCAATAGCAAAAACTACCCATGTGATTCAGGGGTAAACAAGGTAATGAGATAAACAATCTAGGGTGACCTATTGGGTCCCATCAAAATTAAACCTATGCATGGTAAATGATTATAAACAACATTATTGGGTAATAAAAGTGAATCAAGGGCACAACTTGCCTGGCACTTGAGATTCCAGGTACCAACTTGCTTTTCAGATGACACGTGTCCTCGCGCTAGTCATAGCAATACAAACAAACATGGTATAGATAAAATTAACATCACACCAAACATAAGTATATACTGCATAATAATGATCTACGCGTTTCTACGAGACTAACGCAACTTGAACGGATCAAATCGGAGTTAAAACGAAGGAGTTATGATTTTCTGAAGATTCTATGTTTTTGTACAAGATTAAATGGGATATAAATTTTAATGTGACTTTCATGTCAAAACAGTGGTACTAGATGATAGACAACAATATTACAAAATTATAGGAATGGGAACGGATTAATTTGGGCTTAATATGAATTTTCTAGGGATTAAACATGTTTTAATAATTATTTTCACATTAAAAATCAATTCTGAAATGAATTTCACTACCTCTGGTCTGCGCGCATGAAATCTGGAAAGCGCAGGGGCTTGCGGGTAAAATCTCCTAGACACAGAGCGTCCCTGGATATACTGCAGGTTAATTCCCCAGTATTCCGAGGGTTCTTTTGCAAATCGGATGGCCGAAGGGGTATCGAATACTACTGGCCGCTCGATCCAAAACCGAGGGCCCAGATTAGATCCTATCTGAAGTGAAGCCGTACGATACTATAGCCGTTTGATCAGCGATCAACGGTGCGGATTTTATTACTCTAAATCTAACTCTGCCCGTCCGATCTAGATCGACGGACCTGATCGAACCATGGCGAAAGGGTACGCCATTTTCTAATCCTGGCCGATCGTCATCAGATCAACGGCTATCACCAGCCTTGGCTGAAGCGCTATGCTCAACAAAATCTCCATCGCCCAATCCCGATCTAACGGTGCACGAGTATCGCCTTCCTCCTGACCTCGGACGGCGACACCGGTTCTACGGTGGCGAAAAAAAATAACTCCGACGAGCACGACGGTTCTTCGCCTTAAGGTCTCTAGGTTTACCCGAGATCGACCAAACGCCACATAGAACTAGCGAATCATAAGGGTGCGGTCTTACCAGACGTAGTGTAGAGGAGGGTTCCAATCGCGGCGCGGGGCGGAGAAGTGAGTTGAGCTAGCACCGGCGAGAAATTCACCGAGCACTGTGGCACCCCGCGCAAAACTTCTCAGCCAGACACTGCACAGAGTGTAATCTGACTCCACCGGACACCAGATAGGAGCACAAGCGGTGAGGGGAAACGAAGTCAACGGTGGCGGCGGTAATGGCAGATCGGCGTTGGGGAAGCTTGCGCCCGCGCGAGAGGGTAGCAGGGGGGAAGAACGGGTCTCTGGAAGGCCTTTATGGCCGGCCGGTCGGTTCGCGGATAGCCTCACGGATTTCCGAGAAGCACGCCATGCACGCGGCACGCCTTGCTCGTGTACCTCCGAAACGCACGGCGGAGGAAGAGGGAAGACCTAACGAGGGTGGCCCGCACGGAAGTGGCTGGCGCGATGGAGAGGCTGTCGCGTGGGTCCTAGTGGTCGGCGCAGTGGTGCGGCGAACGCGAGGCTAGTGGCGCGGGCCCACCTGTCGGTGACTCTATCAGCTGGCTGGGCTGCGCAGAGAGAATTCATAAGTGGGCCAAAAGCGCGCAGTGAGCCCAGTTAGAGTAGTTTTGGTTTTATTCTTTTCTTTTCTATTTTTTTTTTCTTTCTATTTTCAAATCCAATTTGAATTCAACTTTTGAATCCAAACTTCGAATTCAAACCTTTCAGAAGAATTTGTACTCAAATTGAATATTCAGTTTGAACATGTTAGAGGAATGAATTTGTTTAGTTCTGGATTTATTTTGTGCTCCATAGTATTACTTCCTTACTGTTCGCATCACTTTTAATTTCCAATTTTTTTTTGTTTGTTTGAATGTCTATTTCACCATTTATTTGTTTCTACTATCATTACCTTAGTAAACAAATGCACAAACAATTAAACACCAGCATGATGCACAATTTGATGGCTTTTATTAATCCTTTGTTTTTTAACGAGGTGTTCACTTGTGATAGTAAGTAGATACAACACACATATATAGATAGAGGAAAAATAACTTTTCTCCTTTTATATTATATCTACAAATTAGGTATTACAAATCCTACCCCCCTTAAAAATAATCTCGACCTCGAGATTTAAGAAGGTCTAGGGAAAAGATGGGGAAAATCTATGCGAAGCTCTCCTTCTCTTTCCCATGTTGCTTCATCTTGTCCATGGTGACTCCATTGCACTTTGCACATCTTTATCACCTTATTTCTTGTAACTCAGGTCAAAGTGTCAAGGATCTTGGTAGGATATTCCGTATAAGTCGAGTCACCTTGAACACTGAGCTCTTGCATTGGCAACTGTTCCTCAGGGACACGAAGACACTTCTTAAGTTATGACACATGGAATACATTATGCACATCCGATAAACTAGTAGATAACTCGAGTTGATAGGCCATCTCTCCAACTCGCCTAAAAACTCTAAAGGGTCCAATAAAGTGAGGGACAATTTGCCCGTAACTTTAAACCTCCTCATTCCACGAAGTGGTGACACCTTGAGGTACACATAATCTACTTTCTCAAATTCCAGTGGTCTTCTTCTATTATCCGCATAGCTCTTTTGTCTGGTCTGAGCTACGCTCAAATTCTCCCGAATTATACGGACTTGTTATTCTGCCTCTTGAATAAGTTTAGGTCCAAAGAACTGTCTTCCTCTAGTCTGGTCCAAAAATAGAGGAGTCCTGCCTTTCCTGTCATACAGAGGCTCGAACGGTGACATCTTCAGACTGGCCTGGTAACTATTATTATATGAGAACTCAGCATAAGAGAGACTCTTATCCCAACTACTACCATGCTGAAGGGCACAATCTCTCAACATGTCCATCAATACTTGATTAGTCCTTTCAGTCTGTCCATCACTCTGACGATGGTAGGCCGAACTAAAATTCAACCTCGTATCCATATTCTCATGAAAACTTTTCCAAAATCTGGAGGTAAATTGTGATCCTCTATCCAAAATGATCTTCTTCAGTACACCATGTAGGGACACAATCCGGGCCACATATAACTCTACCAATTGAGATCCCTTATAAGTAGTCTTGACCGAAATGAAACGAGCCACTTTGGTCAATCTATCCACAATAACCCATATAATCATATCCTTTCTAGGTGCGATGCAATCCAGTGATGAAATCCATACCAATCTCTTCCCTCTTCCACTCGGGTATCTTTAATGGGTATAATAGTCCAATTGGTCTTTGGTGTTCGGCTTTAACTTTTTGACACACCTCGCTCATAGCCACATGTGTAGCCACATTTCTCTTCAATGCATACCACCAATACTTCCGCTTCAAATCCTGTTACATCTTGGTACTCCCAGGATGAATGGAATAATCCGAGTCATGGGCTTCCTTCAGTATAGTCTCACGAAGGCTTTCAATATCAGGAACACATATCCAATCCTTGAACCATACGGTGCCTTGCTCATCCTCCGTGAATTCCGGACCTCGACCTTCAGTAATCAGATCCTTAATCTCTTGTATCTTAGCATCACCAATCTGTCCTTTGTGGATTTCTTGTTCCAAGGTAGATTCCACATCAATAGTAACTCCTTCAGTGTGAGCAACTATCCCCAGGTTAAGTCTCCTAAAATCCTCAATAATCTCATCGGGTAGCTGGGCAACAACAGCTGAATGAACATGCTCCTTTCGACTCAAGGCATCTGCAACCAAATTTGCCTTGCCCGGGTGATAGTGAGTCTCCAAATCGTAATCCTTAATAAGCTCCAACCAACGACGTTGCCTAAGGTTGAGATCCTTCTGAGTGAATATATACTCCAAACTCTTATGATCCATATACACTTGACACTTGGTTCCCATAATATAATGTCTCCATATCTTAAGTGCATGCACGATGGCTGCTAGTTCTAAGTCTTGAGTGGGGTAGTTCAATTCGTGTTTCCGCAACTGACGAGTCGTGTAGGCGATCACATGTCCTTTTTGCATGAGCACACATCCCAAACCTTGGCCACACGCATCACAATAAATGTCAAATCCCTTCTGTAGATCTGGCATAACCAACACTGGTGGCGTCATCAGCTTCAACTTCAGTTGGTTAAAACTATCTTGGTACTTCTCGTCCCACTTGAACTCTCTTCCCTTCTCCAGAAGTGAGGTCATAGGCTTAGCAATCTTAGAAAATCCTTCAATAAATCTCTGATAATATCCTGCAAGCCCTAAGAATCTTCGGACTTTAGTAACTGTAGTGGGTATGCTTCACACCACTATCTCCTTGACTTTAGCAGGATCCACTAATATTCCTCCATTAGAAATGATAAGTCCAAGGAATGACACCTCGTCAATCCAGAGCTCACACTTGCTATACTTGGCGTAGAGTTGATTATCTCATCGCTTCTGTAGCACCAATCTCGAATATTTCTCATGATCACTATCACTCTTGGAATAAATAAGAATATCGTCGATGAAAACCATGACGAATCTATCCAGATCATGAACACCTTATTCTTTAGATCCATAAAATAGGTTGGTGCATTAGTTAGTCCAAATGATATGATGGTGAACTCGTATAAACCATATCGGGTCGAGAAATTCGTCTTGGGAATATTCGATGGCCTAATCTTCATTTGATGGTAAACCGATCGAAGATCATCCTTCGAGAATACCCTTGCACCTCTCATCTGATCAAATAAATCTTCAATGCGGGGTAATGGATACTTGTTCTTCACAGTAACATCATTAAGGGTCCTATAATCCACGCACATCCCTTGCGATCCTTCTTTCTTCTGTACAAATAGAATCGACGCTCCACAAGGTGAAGAATTCGAACGAATGTACTCAGCCTCTTGTAACTCTGTTAACTGCTTCTTAAGTTCTTTTAACTCTTCTATAGACATCCTGTATGACCGTTTGGGAGTAGGAGTAGTCCCAGGTAAGATATCAATGACAAACTCAACTTCCATATCCGGTGGTATCCCTAATAACTCCTCTGGAAAGACATCCAGAAAATCCCTAACCACACGGATGTTGTCACCAACAAACTTCTCATTTACTCGAAATGCCACTAGTCTGATGGTGGTAGTTGTTGTAACTTCAACTTCAAATCTTTGTCCTTTGGAACTGGTGAGTTCTATGGTTCCCTTACCATAGTGTATAAACTGTCTTCGCCTTTCTAAACCATGACATACCAAGGATCAAGTCTATACTTCTCTCTTCTAACAGTATAGGGGTAGCCCATCTGGGTTAGAAATACAGGGTAAGAAGGGAAGAATTGTAGATAAGGAGAGTAATTACGAGAAATGTTAATGTGGGGGATTTATTAGCTAAGTAGATTAGTGTGTTATCCACTAAAGCTAATACATTACCTTATGGTGGTACATGCTAAGATGCCCGACTATAATGTTTCAATCAATCAAAGAAGCAAATCAAGCATTTATCATCAGAACAATCAATCAACATTTTTAAATAGAGAAAATAGTTTTTTTTAATTTCTTTTTTTCTTAGGTCTCCTATCTCTAAAAAAAGGTCATAAATGTAGGATTCCAAAGTGTATAATCCATCTTGTCTTAGAGTAGAGAAGGTAAGAATAATCAGAGTACAATAGTAGAAGGTGAGACAGGATCAAGATAAGTATAGAAAGAATCAGAGTAAGGTAAGTAGGTAAGGGTTTTGTCCATTTCTATCTAGGTTTCGTCCTACAGTCAACATTTCCTCTGATACCACTTCTGTCACACCCGGCTTTAAGGAACAAAGCCAGGTGCATCTCATACATGCGCCAAGAAGACAACATATATAATAACAGAGTGTATAGAGATAAATGTCACAATAATCAGAGTAATTATTACATAGCGGAAGACTTACAAAAATAAAAGATAAATATAAAACGAACTAAGGATCGTCGGCGCCAATGTCAACTGAGAAACGCCACCTAGATCAGATCAAACTCCTCGCCTTGTGGTTCCTCCTGAACCACCTGCTCTTCTCCTGTGGGGGGGTGTGAGACAGCAAGGGTGAGCTCACACAAGTTCATCGCTCAACAAGTTGTGGGGAATAATGTGGCATGAACTCACCAAAGGTGGGAGTTCATGAAGTGTGTAAGGCTTACCAAAGGGAAAAGTTAAAGCTGAGCATTGCTTTTAAAGTTGGTCAAAATTTTATTAGCAGTTACTAAGTGTAAGTGAATACCAAACCATAATAAAATAATAGAACAAAATTAATAACAAATCCCATGCAAATGCTAATGACAAATTGAGTTTAGGTTTCATAATTTAATCATCGGAGAGTCCTGAGCCGCTCATGACCGTGAGCTCGGCTAGTATACCAGTTTTACACTCTGCAGAGGTTGTACCCTTTACCCACAAGTCGTGTTTCCCATGTCGCCAGGGTTAGCTAGGCCCTTAGACACTACCAAGGTGAATGGCTAGGGATCCACTACGAGGCCTTTACAAAGTTCCACTAGCTTCCGAAAACTCGCTACAGTTTATAGGAAGTTCCAATGCAGGGTTCTTGTCTGACCGCCATCGCAGCAAAATCAACCAAGGACCTCCCTACACTGACCACTCCCCTACTGCCCTTGCCCCTTTCGGGTAAGGTAGTCTTCCACTAGCTTTCCTAATTAGTCAGCCAAGGGGTCCCATTCCTCCCTTGTGGTGGCACATGTTTCTCAAGTTAAGCTCCATGTTCCAATTAACAATCATATAATGATCTTGACATGAACATAAATAGAATAACAAAATAACTGGAACATGGATGTAATAAATGATTATCCCAAAACCATATAAAGCAATAGCAAAAACTACCCATGTGATTCAGGGGTAAACAAGGTAATGAGATAAACAATCTAGGGTGACCTATTGGGTCCCATCAAAATTAAACCTATGCATGGTAAATGATTATAAACAACATTATTGGGTAATAAAAGTGAATCAAGGGCACAACTTGCCTGGCACTTGAGATTCCAGGTACCAACTTGCTTTTCAGATGACACGTGTCCTCGCGCTAGTCATAGCAATACAAACAAACATGGTATAGATAAAATTAACATCACACCAAACATAAGTATATACTGCATAATAATGATCTACGCGTTTCTACGAGACTAACGCAACTTGAACGGATCAAATCGGAGTTAAAACGAAGGAGTTATGATTTTCTGAAGATTCTATGTTTTTGTACAAGATTAAATGGGATATAAATTTTAATGTGACTTTCATGTCAAAACAGTGGTACTAGATGATAGACAACAATATTACAAAATTATAGGAATGGGAACAGATTAATTTGGGCTTAATATGAATTTTCTAGGGATTAAACATGTTTTAATAATTATTTTCACATTAAAAATCAATTCTGAAATGAATTTCACTACCTCTGGTCTGCGCGCATGAAATCTGGAAAGCGCAGGGGCTTGCGGGTTAAATCTCCTAGACACAGAGCGTCCCTGGATATACTGCGGGTTAATTCCCCAGTATTCCGAGGGTTCTTTTGCAAATCGGATGGCCGAAGGGGTATCGAATACTACTGGCCGCTCGATCCAAAACCGAGGGCCCAGATTAGATCCTATCTAAAGTGAAGCTGTACGATACTATAACAGTTTGATCAGCGATCAACGGTGCGGATTTTATTACTCTAAATCTAACTCTGCCCGTCTGATCTAGATCGACGGACCTGATCGAACCGTGGCGAAAGGGTATGCCATTTTCTAATCCTGGCTGATCGTCATCGGATCAACGGCTATCACCAGCCTTGGCTGAAGCGCTATGCTCAACAAAATCTCCATCGCCCAATCCCGATCTAACGGTGCACGAGTATCGCCTTCCTCCTGACCTCGGACGGCGGCGCCGGTTCTACGGTGGCCAAAAAAAATAACTCCGACGAGCACGACGGTTCTTCGCCCTAAGGTCTCTAGGTTTACCCGAGATTGACCAAACGCCACATAGAACTAGCGCGAATCATAAGGGTGCGGTCTTACCAGACGTAGTGCAGAGGAGGGTTCCAATCGCGGCGCGGGGCGGAGAAGTGAGTTGAGCTAGCACCGGCGAGAAATTCACCGAGCACTGTGGCACCCCGCGCAAAACTTCTCAGCCAGACACTGCGCAGAGTGTAATCCGACTCCACCGGACACCAGATAGGAGCACAAGCGGTGAGGGGAAACGAAGTCAACGGTGGCGGCGGTAATGGCGGATCGGCGTTGGGGAAGCTTGCGCCCGCGCGAGAGGGTAGCAAGGGGGGAAGAACGGGTCTCTGGAAGGCCTTTATGGCCGGCCGGTCGGTTCGCGGATAGCCTCACGGATTTCCGAGAAGCACGCCATGCACGCGGCACGCCTTGCTCGCGTACCTCCGAAACGCACGGCGAAGGAAGAGGGAAGACCTGACGAGGGTGGCCCGCACGGAAGTGGCTGGCGCGATGGAGAGGCTGTCGCGTGGGTCCCAGTGGTCGGCGCAGTGGTGCGGCGAACGCGAGGCTAGTGGCGCGCGCGCCCACCTGTCGGTGACTCTATCAGCTGGCTGGGCTACGCAGAGAGAATTCATAAGTGGGCCAAAAGCGCGCAGTGAGCCCAGTTAGAGTAGTTTTGGTTTTATTCTTCTCTTTTCTATTTTTTTCTTTCTATTTTCAAATCCAATTTGAATTCAACTTTTGAATCCAAACTTCGAATTCAAACCTTTCAGAAGAATTTGTACTCAAATTGAATATTCAGTTTGAACATGTTAGAGGAATGAATTTGTTTAGTTCTGGATTTATTTTGTGCTCCATAGTATTACTTCCTTACTGTTCGCATCACTTTTAATTTCCAATTTTTTTTTTGTTTGAATGTCTATTTCGCCATTTATTTATTTCTACTATCATTACCTTAGTAAACAAATGCACAAACAATTAAACACCAGCATGATGCACAATTTGATGGCTTTTATTAATCCTTTGTTTTTTTAACGAGGTGTTCACTTGTGATAGTAAGTAGATACAACACACACATATAGATAGAGGAAAAATAACTTTTCTCCTTTTATATTATATCTACAAATTGGGTATTACAATAAGGGAAGAAATAGCCGGGACGTTCCGAGATAAGCTCGGAGTAAGCATGGTCCCTGGGGCAATCATATCGGAAACCTTATGACAGCCGATTTGATCACCACCTATACCCACAGGGAACCAGGATACCCGAATTCTCAAAATTTTCGGGTGACCAAGAAAAAAATACGCGCGAACATATAGGCCAGTTCTTAGCATAATTAAGAGAATTGGCCGACACAGAAGCATTTCGCGTGCGTTTATTTTCATTGTCTTTAACAGGAACCGCGTTCGCGTGGTATGCCACTTTACCTCATAATTCTATTTTGTCATGGGGGGAGTTAGAGAAAAAATTCCATGATCAGTTTTTTTTCGGTGATTATGAATTAGATCTGGTAGACCTAGTGGCCTTGTGACAAGGGAAAGACAAATCGGTTAATGAATACATCCGGAGGTTCCGGGGTACAAGAAACCGATGCTTCCAAATACACTTAGCAGAAAAACAGCTAGCAGGATTAGCCTTTAATGGGCTGAGATATTATTTAAAAGAAAGACTAGAAGGCATCCAATTTTTCACGCTAGCACAATTACACCAGAGAGCTTTGGCTTGTGAAAGCCGAAGCAAAGAGACTGCCAAAGCCATTCGTCACAATGTCCATATAGTAGAGTGCGACCAAAGTAGCTCGGACGACGAATCTATAGAGGTATATGCTACTGAAATGGTTTGGCCAAAGCAGGCCAAATCTTCGGCTTGTTCCTCCTTACAGCCGGTTCAAAAGAAACGGCAAGAGGAGGTTAAATTTACATTTAATGTTGGTAAATGTGATAAAATATTTGATGAATTACTCAAAAATGGCAACATTAAAATAAATCATACTGTTCCATCACCCGATGAGCTAAAACGTCGTGCATACTGCAAGTGCATAACTCATTTTCTCATGCCACTAATGATTGTAATGTATTCCGTCGACAGATTCAATCGGCCATTAACGAAGGACGATTGAAATTTCAGGAAATGCAGGTGGACACGGAGCCCTTTCCGATGAACATGATCGATTTTGAGGGCAAAAAAGTCCTGGTTCGGTCAAACACAGCCGATAAAGGCAAAGACAAAGAGATAATCATCGGCAACGCAAGAGAAGCCGATGGGAATCAAAAAATTTCTTGCAGGAAAGTGGTGGCCGAGAAGACTCCCGATGGAGGGGAGACTCTTAAGGTGACCATCACGACCCCCAGCGCTGGGGGACAAGCACGGACGAAGGAGCAGGAACCCGTGCTGCGCATCTCGGACGGTCCGACACACAGGCGCAGACGGTCCGAGACCACGCCGGAAAGTCCGGAGAATGCCAGTGGACGGTCCGGCCATGCTCAAGTCTCACAACGGCCACGTACCTTCAAACCACGACGACTAGAGATAGGTACGTGGAAGACAAATACATTCAAGGCAGCTGGTCGGTTGGTCAAATCAGGCCCAACTTTCGATCAATTATTTTCCAAATATGTGAAAAAGAAGGTCGGTCCTAGTGATCAGCGAGCAAAGCAACCTCGCTCACCCATTCGTGAGCATCAACAGGTAAGACCGATTGGACCACCCCACCAATCGGAAGTAATGAAAGGTCATACTGTCCAATTGAGACCTAACATACCTTTATGGACACCTCTACCCCCTTATCCACCTATACCATATCCATACACATATATACCTCCACCATATGTCCCAAATCAAATGTGGGGCATGCCACCATATCCATTTGGGATGCCACAGTACCCCACTTGGGGGGCACCCCAAACATCTGTATTCAACAGATTGGCACCTCCAATAAAAGACCGATTGAGTGTCGCTCAATCCGGTCACCAGACATAGGCCCAACAAGATTGCCGGAATGCTCGGCCTCAAAGTCCGACCAATCCGGCAGGGGGGCATATACCTGCAGCAACCAAAAGAACAACGTAGAAAGATATCATCAAAAAGGGTACTACAGATGTTATCATACAGGAAAATAATGAAGGGCCGATGATTTTTGGTGAATTGGCCAACACAATCAAAAAAGAGGATACAACTGCCATCAAAACAGCTGATCCAAAATACTCCATGCCTCGATGGTGCCCCTCGGGATTGACACGATCCCAAAAGCGAAAATTACAACGCCTAAGAGCGAAGGAGAGCCAGGAGAAGGAGGCAGAAAAGATATTCAATGACACACATCCGCAGTATCCGCCACCACAAAAGAGATGGAGACCAAAGGCCATTGAGGAAAAACCATCGGCCACAAAAATAGAAAATAAAACAACACTTGTGCAGCACCCTGCAGGTATGGCAGACAACCTAGTTAACAAATTCGGACCATCTGCACCAGGCGTGGACCGTCCGGCCCCTGAGTCCGGACCGTTCGCACCACACCACACCAGGACGCCTCTGACGACATACCGACATCAATGGAGGAGGACGACCTACTGGGAGAAGACCTGGTCGACTACGAAGCTTCTCCAGAGCGCCCATGTATGGAAATAAATGTTATTACATTTTCTGCCAATTGTACTATTATCAGCGACGGTGAACCTGTTATTGCCCAGTTTGATTTTGGTCCTAAAGAAGCCGTCTTTACTAAACCAAAGGAATCGGTAAATCATTTAAAGCCGCTCTTCGTGCACGGTCACATTGATGAGATACCGATTGCTAAAATGTTGGTAGATGGAGGGGCGGCTGTAAATCTAATGCCTTATTCATTGTATAGAAAGTTAGGTAAACAAGATGACGAACTTGTCAAGACCAACATGACTCTCAGCGGTGTTGGAACTGATAGTTCGATCAAAGCCAGGGGAGTCACGTCCGTTGAATTAACCATCGGGACTAAGACCCTTCCTGCTGCATTATTCGTCGCTGATGTAGAAGGAAATTATAGTCTAATCTTAGGCAGAGATTGGATTCATGCCAACCAATGTATACCTTCTACATTACATCAAATGTTAATACAATGGGTAGGCGATGATGTAGAACAAGTATGCTGATGTATCGGCCTGTATCGCTATGGCTAATGCCCCTGAACTCTGGACTTATGAGACTGCTACATGTCTCACAGGAGTAGATTTTTTTGATTACCAGTTCATAAGTATAGATAAGAAGGGTTTCATCCCTATAATGCTAGAGCCGATGGAGAATCGGCTAAATCCTAAATAAAGCTTAAATGATGAGTACACACAAAATTCATGAGTCCTTAGTCACGGACAGTTCGGCTTCTGAGGCCGGATGGTCCGGCCTTTCACAAAACAGTTCGATCTTTAAGACCGAACAACTACCACAACATAAAAACGGTATCATAGATGATCTGGCCCCCGAGACCGGAGAGTTCGTCATCACACAAAGGTCGTCTGATTCCTTTATGGGGGACATGATAGAGGAATTCAGAGATCTCGATAAACTAGGACAGGGGTTTACATCCGCCGATCCTTTGGAGGAGATCGACATAGGAGATAGTAAAACTCCAAGACCGACTTTTGTGAACAAGACCCTGGAGACCGATCCTAGAAATGAAATGATCGGTCTATTGAAGGAATATTCAGATTGCTTTGCTTGGAATTACACCGAGATGCCGGGATTAAGCCGAGAGATCGTAGAGCATCGGCTGCCCATTAAGTTCGGTTTCAGACCTTTTGTAATACCTAATTTGTAATAGATAACAAAAGAGGAGAAAAGTTATTTTCCTATATTTTATGTGCATGTTGAACCTACTTATCATCACATGTGAACACCATATTCAAAAAAAATCAATAAAAGACTTACCACAAAAAAATGTGCATCATGTTGGTTCTTTATTTTGTGTGCATTATGTGGCAATACAAAAGTAATGTGACAAGAAATATATTAAATTCCCAAGTGGAAATTTAGAATTTAAAAGAAATCGTAGAATTTAGAAAAGAGAAGAAAGTAAGAATTTTATGGATAAAAATAAGTAAATAAAAATATATTATTCCCCCACTAGAAGCTTGAATTTGTATACTTGACTCAATGGAGAAATTCGTATTCAAAAATTCAAATTAGTTAAGAATGAAAGAAAACAAAAAAAGAGAAGAGGGGGGAAGTTAGTTGGGCCTCGGCATTCAATTTTGGCCCATCTCCTCTTTGCTTCCCACTGCGCGGCTCCTTCCCACTCCCGCGCAAGCCCAGTCCGGGTGCCAAGCGCCGACCTACGGGGTCCACGCGTAAGTCGGCCGCACCCGCTCATTCAAGTCACTGACGCGTGGAACGCTTGGTCAGTGCCGCCTGTGCATCCGCAACTCCGTCCCATTCACTGATGGGTGGCCCCGGCTCGTCGGAAGCTCCCTCTCCGTCGTAACCAAACCCGCAAGGTCTTCGCCGCGCGGACCGCGCCCACCTCGCATGGGAAGCTCTCCGGGGACCTCGGGGTCGCGTAACCGTCGCCCTCCTGCACGCCTTAAAGACCCTGTTCCCATCACCGGAACCCTTGACCGCCTCTCCGTTCCGTGGAACGCAAAAGCGCTGCCGCCAGGATAGAACTCAGTCCGCCGCGCGCCCAAGGTCGCTAGCCGTCGACTTGCCCTCCGTGTAGTGCGCGGGATTCACCTCTGTGATCTCCTGAAGCCAGCGCAAGGATCACCTGGGCGACTCAGTGGCCTGGGAGGGCGAGATTTCTCGCCGGGGTTGGTGTTCCGCCGTGCGGTCGCTGCGCGACGCGAGTAGCTCCACCAGCGCGCTGACCTTGGGTAAGTGCCCCTCCAGCTGACTCCCTTTACCCCTTGGAACCCGTGGGACCTTACGTTAGCGTGTGAGCGCCGTGTGTCTACCGACAATTGCTCACCGGAGATCCTTTATCCGTGGATTCGCCCCTTCGCGTGGCCAGTAATCCCCACCGTGTGTAGATGCGGGCGAATTCCTCCACGTTGCTCCTAACCGCATCCGCTTCGTTTTGCGCTAGCTGGGGCACTTGTTTACCACCGCGAAAATTGGGTGGGAAGGTCTCCGGCGTGGGGCACCGTCGTGTGTAGGCAGCGCCGCCGTGCGGGTATGGCTGGGTGGGAACGACAACCGCCGACCGTGGATCAACCAGTGTGTGGTCGAGATTGGCCCCTGGATGACGCTTCAATCGGGTCAACCTGTGACGTCCGATCCGGATCGGGCGGGCGCAACTCACTCTGGGCAATTTTGAATCCGAGCCATCCATCTGAGATCCAATGACCAAGGCTGCATACCAATTCAAGTTAAAACTAATCTAATCTGGGGCATCCATTTCTGATCTGACGGCAGACATCGCGCGATACCCCTTTGTGGGTTCACTTTACATTTGAACCCCTCTGCTTACGCGAATTAGAACCCGCCGTCCAGAGACCCTGTACGCTGAGTCTTGGCGATCTTGTGGGATAGCCCCTGGGTTTTCTGGAAAATGAGGCCTAGTCCAGAGTATTATAAAACCCGAGAAATTGAATTATAAAAGGATTTTAATGTGAAAATATATGCAAGAACTTTGATAATTCATAGAAAATTCATCTCTGGTCCAAATTGAGCCATTCCACTTTCTAAAATTTTGTAATTTTATTCTCTAACACCTAGAGCCTCTGTTTGGTCATGAAAACAATAAGAAGTTTAATTTCCCACTTAATCCTATTTCAACCACATAAAACCTTTAGAAATTCATATCTTAAAATCTATAACTCCAAAAATTATGATTCCTGTTCCTAGGATTTTATTTTAATGTGTAGATTATTACTGTGTATTTTGTGTACATGTTTGGTGTGATGTTAATTTTCTCTATATACTGTGCTTGTTTGTATTGTGGCGAGTAGAAGAGCCCGTGACCGAGGATCCTGGTGAGCAGCAGGTTGAAGTAGCTGAGCAGGAGCTCATTGAAGGCAAGTTGTGCCCTTGACCACTTTTTACCCAATAATGTTCTTTAATATCATTTATTCATGCATAGGTTAATTTTGATGGGACCCAATAGGTCACCCTAGATTGTTTATCTCATTACCTTGTTCACCCCTGAATCAGTTGGGTAGTTTGCTATTGCTTTACATGGTTTTGGGATAATCATTTATTATATCTATGTTCCAATTCTTTTTGTTATTCTATTTATGTTCATGTCAAGATCATTAATGTTAATTGGAACATAGAGCTTAACTTGAGAAACACGTGCCACCACAAGGGTTTAATGGGACACCCTTGGCTGACTAATTAGGAAAGCTAGTGGAAGACTACCTTACCTGAAAGGGGCAAGGGCAGTAGGGGAGTTGCATGCAAGGAGGTTCTCGGGTTGATTTTGCTGCGATGGCGGTCAGACGGGGGATTCTTGCAAGTGCTCTTCCCATAAACTGTAGCGGGTTTTCGGAAGCTAGTGGAACTTTGTAAAGGCCTCGTAGTGTTGCCCTACCTCGCCTCCTTGGTAGAGGTGTATGGGGGTCGCGATCCCTTGGCAGATGGGTAACATGACTTGTGGGTAAAGGGTACAACCTCTGCAGAGTGTAAAACTGGTATACTAGCCGAGCTCACGGTCATGAGCAGCTCAGGACTCTCTGATGATTAAATTATGGAACTTTAATTCAATTTTGTCATTTGCATTGCATGGGTTTAATATTAATTTTGTTCAATTACTTTATTTAAGGTTTGGTATTTACTTACACTTAGTAACTGCTAATAAAATTTTGACCAACTACTTAAAAGCAATGCTCAGCTTTAACCCCTATCATTGATTAGCCTTACACATCACATGAACTCCCACCTTTGTGAGTTTATGTCCACTGGTTCCCCACAACTTGTTGAGCTATGATCATGTGTGAGCTCACCCTTGCTGTCTCACACCCCCCACAGGAGAAGAGCAGGTGGTTCAGGAGGAGCCACAAGGCGAGGAGTTCGATCTGATCTAGGTGGCGTTTCTCAGTTGACATTGGCGCGATGATCCTTAGTTCGTTTTATATTTATTCTTTTATTTTGTAATAAGTCTTCCGCTATGTAATAAATACTCTGATGTTTTGTGACATTTATCTCTATACACTCTGTTATTATATATGTTGTCTTCTTGGTGCATGTATGAGATGCACCTGGCTTTGTTCCTTAAAGCCGGGTGTGACCGAAGTGGTATCAGAGGAAATGTTGACTGTAGGACGAAACCTAGATAGAAATGGACAGACCCTTTCCTACTTACCTTACTCTGACTCATTCTACACTTATCTTGATCCAGTCTCACCTTCTACTGTTCTACTCTGATCATTCTTACCTCCTCTATTCTAAGACAAGATGGATTTCACACCTTGGAATCCTACCACTATGATCTTTTTAAGAGATAGGGAACCTAAGACGAAATTAAAATTATTTTCTCTATTTAAAAATGTTGGTTGATTGTTCTGATGATAAATGCCTAATTTGCTTCTTTGATTGATTGAAATATTATATATGGGCATCTTAGCATGTACCACCATAAGGTAATGAATTAGCTATGGTAGGTAAAATATTAATCTGCTTAGCTAATAAATCCCCCAAAGTAACCTGATTTGTAAATACCTGCGTTGTCTACTATTCTCTTACCATATGTATCTAACTCAGATGGTCAATACTAGGCGGGGTGGTGGAATTGATTTGCCTCTTAATAGACACTCGGTGGATATATAGACAACCCCAGCCACAGCCTGCAGAGATGAATCCTCCTAATCCTCCACCAGGCGGAGTTGACCCACTGATTGCTGCTCAGATGAGGATGATGCAGCAAATGGTGGACACTATGGCGGATATGCGTGCTTAGATGCAGCAAGAACGCCAGGAGATGCGCCAGGAAAGAGAAGAGATACGCTAGGAATTGCGCCAGGAACGAGAGGAGATACGCCAGGAAAGGAGGGCGCAACAGCAGCTGCAACAGCAAATGCAACAACAACAACAACAGTAGCAACAGCAACAAGTACCATTGCCTCCTCCACCACCACCAGTTCCACCCCGAGATAAGCATAGGGAGTTTATGAGTCATAAGCCACCTACATTTGCAAGCTCTCCTGATCCACTGGACGCGGATGATTGGCTGAAATCTGTGGAAAAGATGCTGAATATTGCACAATGCACTGACCGGGAGAAGGTTCTATATGCTTCTGGACGTCTGACAGGTCCTGCTGCTGACCGGTGGGATTCATATACTGCTGCCCACGATGCTGCTGACACTATTACTTGGGCAGAGTTCAGTACACAGTTCCGGAATTATCATATACCTGCTGGTTTGATGAAGATTAAAAAGAAGGAATTTCTATCGCTAAAGCAAGGAAGTATGTCAGTTAGCGAGTATCGCGACAAGTTCATTCAGTTATCCAGATATGCCCCTGATGAAGTTGCTGAAGATGAGAGGAAGCAGGAGCATTTTATTGAAGGACTTAATGGACCACTGCAGTATGCTCTAGTGGCACACACATTTCCATCATTTCAGAGGCTGCTTGATAAGGCCCTGGCTATTGAACACAAGCGTGTTTAGCTGGGAGATTTGAAGAGAAAGGCTATATCTCAAGGATAAGGAAGCAGCAGTGTCCGTCCTCGCTACAGTTCACCCCAGGGTACACCAGTTCGCACTGGCGGAGGCCAGCGCCCAATTCAGCAATCACCTCTGAGGACTCCACCTCCTCGACAGGCTACCCCCACTGGCACCCCGACGAAGTTTTCAGGACAGAGTCCAGGCACTACGTGTTTCAAGTGGGGGAAGACTGGACACTATGCAAATGTCTACCCACAGAGGATGACTACTACTCCAGTTCAGAATAGGCAGCAAACTCTAGGATCTGGCAAGGGATATTCTATTGCCCAAGGTTAATCAAGTCAGCGTTGATGCTACTCCGGATGGTGCTGACATCTTACTTGGTATGTTTTATGTTAATGCAATTCCTGCAACCATCTTATTTGATTCTGGTGCTACACATTCATTCATGTCTGCTAGATATGCCAACACAAATGAAATACCACTGCTAAATATGAGAAAACCAATGATAGTAATTACACCTAAAGGGCCTGTTGAGGCGAATCAAATGACACGTAGATTGACATTAACAATTATGGGGAGAGAATTTGGAGCTACTGCTATAATATTAGAGGCAAGCAGTATAGATCTGATCCTTGGTATGTCATGGTTGAGAAAGGCAAAGGCCATTATAGCATGTGGTAGAGGTACCGTAGAACTCACTACCACTAAAGGAGAAAGATTTCAAGTTAATATTGCAGTGACCACCTCATCCAAACGTGCAATGTTCTTTATACCTGAGGAGTTTGTTGGTGACAACATCCGTGTGGTTAGAGATTTTCCGGATGTCTTTCCAGAGGAGTTACCAGGGATGCCACCTGATAGAGAAGTTGAGTTTGTTATTGATCTCTTACCTGGAACCGCCCCTATTTCTAAACGGCCATACAGGATGTCTGTAGAAGAGTTAAAGGAGCTGAAGAAGCAGCTAACTGAGTTACAAGAGGCTGGGTACATTCGTCCGAGTTCCTCACCTTGGGGAGCACCGGTTCTGTTTGTACAAAAGATGGATGGATCACAAAGAATGTGTGTGGATTATAGATCTCTCAACGATGTTACTATGAAGAACAAGTATCCGTTACTCAGCATTAAGGATTTATTTGATCAGATGAGAGGTGCTAGAGTATTCTCGAAGATTGATCTCCGGTCCGGATACCATCAGATGAGGATTAGACCATCGGATATTCCCAAGACAACATTCTCGACTCGATATGGATTATATGAGTTCACTGTTATGTCGTTTGGATTAACCAATGCACTAGCTTATTTTATGAATTTGATGAACAAGGTGTTTATGGAGTATTTGGACAGATTTGTCGTGGTATTCATCGACGATATTCTTATCTATTCCAAGAGTGATAGTGATCATGAGGAACATCTGAGGTTGGTGCTACAGAAGCTACGAGATAACCAGCTATATGCCAAGTTTAGCAAGTGCGAGTTTTGGATTGGCGAGGTGCCATTTCTTGGTCATATCATATCTAATGGAGGAATTTCAGTGGATCCTGCCAAGGTTAAGGAGATAATGGAGTGGAGAGTACCCACTACAGTTACTGAGATACGGAGTTTCTTAGGACTAGCAGGATATTATCGGAGATTTATTGAAGGATTTTCTAAGATTGCTAAGCCTATGACTTCGCTTCTGGAGAAGGGCAAAGAATTTAAGTGGGACGAGAAGTGCCAAGACAGCTTTGATCAATTGAAGAAGAGATTGATGTCGCCACCAGTGTTGGTTATGCCAGACCTACAGAAAGGATTTGATATCTATTGTGATGCATGTGGCCAAGGCTTGGGATGTGTGCTCATGCAAGAGGGACATGTGATTGCCTATGCTTCTCGTCAATTGCGGAAACATGAATTGAACTACCCCACTCATGACTTGGAATTGGCAGCCGTTGTGCATGCGCTTAAGATTTGGAGACATTATATCATGGGGACCAAGTGCCAAGTGTACACGGATCATAAGAGTCTGAAGTATATATTCACTCAGAAGGATCTCAACCTTAGGCAACGCCGTTGGTTGGAGCTTATTAAGGATTATGATTTGGAGATTCACTATCACCCAGGCAAGGCAAATTTGGTTGCAGATGCCTTGAGTCGCAAGGAGCATGTTCATTTAGCTATTGTTGCCCACCTACCCGATGAGATTGTTGAGGATTTCAGGAGACTTAACCTAGGGATAGTTGCTCACACAGAAGGAGTTACTATTGATGTGGAACCTACTTTGGAATAAGAAATCCGTAAAGGACAAATTGGTGATGCTAAAATAAAAGAGATTAAGGATCTGATTACTGAAGGTCGAGTTCCGGAATTTACGGAAGATGAGCAAGGCACCGTATGGTTCAAGGACAAGATGTGTGTACCTGATATTGAAAGCCTTCGTGAGACTATATTGAAGGAGGCCCATGACTCAGATTATTCTATTCATCCTGGTAGTACCAAGATGTATCAGGATTTGAAGCAGAAATATTGGTGGTATGGATTGAAGAGAGATGTGGCTGCACATGTGGCTATGTGCGATGTATGTCAAAGAGTTAAGGCTGAACACTAGAGGCCAGCTGGACTACTACACCCAATGAAGATACCCGAGTGGAAGTGGGAAGAGATTGGTATGGATTTCATTACTGGATTGTCTCGCACCCAGAAAGGATATGATGCTATATGGGTGATTGTGGATAGATTGACTAAAGTGGCTCACTTTATTCCTGTCAAGACTACTTATAAAGGGTCTCAGCTAGCAGAGTTATACATGGCTCAGATAGTGTGTTTACATGGAGTACAAAAAAGATCGTGTCTGATCGAGGTTCGCAGTTTACCTCAAGATTTTGGAGAAGCTTTCATGAGAACATGAGCACGAAGTTGAATTTTAGTATGGCTTATCACCCTCAGACTGATGGACAGACTGAAAGGACTAATCAAGTTTTGGAAGATATGTTGAGAGCTTGTGCCCTTCAGCATGGAGGAAGTTGGGATAAAAGTCTACCATATGCTGAGTTCTCATATAATAATAATTACCAGGCCAGTCTGAAGATGTCACCTTTTGAAGCTTTATATGGAAGAAAATGTAGGACTCCTTTGTATTGGGATCAGACTGGAGAAAGACAGTTCTTTGGGCCTGAACTGATTCAAGAAGCAGAAGAACAAGTCCGTATAATTCGAGAGAATTTGAGGGTGGCTCAAACTAGGCAAAAGAGCTATGCTGATAATAGAAGAAGGCCACTGGAATTTGAAGAAGGAGATTATGTGTACCTCAAGGTGTCACCACCTCGTGGAATGAGGAGATTTAAAGTCAAGGGCAAATTGTCCCCTCGCTATATTGGACCATTCTTGATCTTTAGGCGAGTTGGGGAGATGGCATACCAACTCGAGTTACCTGATAGTCTATCGGATGTGCATAATGTGTTCCATGTATCTCAACTGAAGAATGCCTCCGTGTCCCTGAGGAACAATTACCAATGGAAGAGCTCAGTGTTTAGGGTGATTTGACTTATACAGAGTATCCGATCAAGATTTTGGATACATTGACTCGAGTTACAAGAAATAAGGTGATAAAGATGTGCAAAGTACAATGGAGTCACCATGGTGAAGATGAAGCAACGTGGGAAAGAGAAGAAGAGCTTCGCATAGATTTTCCCCATCTTTTCCCTAGACCTTCTTAAATCTCGAGGACGAGATTCTTTTTAAGGGGGGTAGGATTTGTAATACCTAATTTGTAATAGATAATAAAAGAGGAGAAAAGTTATTTTCCTATATTTTATGTGTATGTTGAACCTACTTATCATCACATGTGAACACCATATTAAAAAAAATTAATAAAAGACTTACCACAAAAAAATGTGCATCATGTTGGTTCTTTATTTTGTGTGCATTATGTGGCAATATAAAAGTAATGTGACAATAAATATATTAAATTCCCAAGTGGAAATTTAGAATTTAAAAGAAATCCTAGAATTTAGAAAAGAGAAGAAAGTAAGAATTTAATGGATAAAAATAAGTAAATAAAAATATATTATTCCCCCACTAGAAGCTTGAATTTGTATACTTGACTCAATGGAGAAATTCGTATTCAAAAATTCAAATTTAAATTCAAAATAGTTAAGAATGAAAGAAAACAAAAAAGAGAAGAGGGGGGAAGTTAGTTGGGCCTCGGCATTCAATTTTGGCCCATCTCCTCTTTGCTTCCCACTGCGCGGCTCTTTCCCACTCCCGCGCAAGCCTAGTCCGGGTGCCAGGCGCCGACCTGCGGGGTCCACTCGTAAGTCGGCCGCGCCCGCTCATTCAAGTCACTGACGCGTGGGACGCTTGGTCAGTGCCGCCTGTGCATCCGCAACTCCGTCCCATTCACTGATGGGTGGCCCCGGCTCGTCAGAAGCTCCCTCTCCGTCGTAACCAAACCCGCGAGGTCTTCGCCGCGCGGACCGCGCCCACCTCGCATGGGAAGCTCTCCGGGGACCTCGGGGTCGCATAACCGTCGCCCTCCTGCACGCCTTAAAGACCCCGTTCCCATCACCGGAACCCTTGACCGCCTCTCCGTTCCCTGCAACGCAAAAGCGTCGCCGCCAGGATAGAACTCAGTCCGCCGCGCGCCCAGGGTTGCTAGCCGTCGACTTGCCCTCCGTGTAGTGCGCGGGATTCACCTCCGTGATCTCCTGAAGCCAGCACAAGGATCGCCCGGGCAACTGAGTGGCCTGGGAGGGCGAGATTTCTCGCCGGGGTTGGTGTTCCGTCGTGCGGTCGCTGCGCGACGCGGGCAGCTCCACCAGCGCGCTGACCTTGGGTAAGTGCCCCTCCAGCTGACTCCCTTTACCCCTTGGAACCCGTGGGACCTTACACTAGTGTGTGAGCGCCGTGTGTCTACCGACAATTGCTCACCGGAGATCCTTTATCCGTGGATTCGCCCCTTCGCGTGGCCAGTAATCCCCACCGTGTGTAGATGCGGGCGAATTCCTCCGCGTTGCTCCTAACCGCATCCGCTTCGTTTTGCGCTAGCTGGGGCACTGGTTTACCACCGCGAAAATTGGGTGGGAAGGTCTCCGGCATGGGGCGCCGTCGTGTGTAGGCAGCGCCGCCGTGCGGGTATGGCTGGGTGGGAACGACAACCGCCGACCTTGGATCAACCAGTGTGTGGTCGAGATTGGCCCCTCGATGACGCTTCAATCGAGTCAACCTGTGACGTCCGATCCGAATCGGGCGGGCGCAACTCACTCTGGGCGATTTTGAATCCGAGCCATCCATCCGAGATCCAATGACCAAGGCTGCATACCGATTCAAGTTAAAACTAATCTAATCCGGGGCATCCATTTCTGATCTGACGGCAGACATCGCGCGATACCCCTTCGTGGGTTCACTTTACATTTGAACCCCTCTGCTTAGGCGAATTAGAACCCGCCGTCCAGAGACCCTGTACGCTGAGTCTTGGCAATCTTGCAGGATAGCCCCTGGGTTTTCTGGAAAATGAGGCCTAGTCCAGAGTATTATAAAACCCGAGAAATTGAATTATAAAAGGATTTTAATGTGAAAATATATGCTAGAACTTTGATAATTCATAGAAAAATTCATCTCTGGTCCAAATTGAGCCATTCCACTTTCTAAAATTTTGTAATTTTATTCTCTAACACCTAGAGCCTCTGTTTGGTCATGAAAACAATAAGAAGTTTAATTTCCCACTTAATCCTATTTCAACCACATAAAACCTTTAGAAATTCATATCTTAAAATCGATAACTCCAAAAATTATGATTCCTGTTCCTAGGATTTTATTTTAATGTGTAGATTATTACTGTGTATTTTGTGTACATGTTTGGTGTGATGTTAATTTTCTCTATATACTGTGCTTGTTTTTATTGTGGCGAGTAGAAGAGCCCGTGACCGAGGATCCTGGTGAGCAGCAGGTTGAAGTAGCTGAGTAGGAGCTCATTGAAGGCAAGTTGTGCCCTTGACCACTTTTTACCCAATAATGTTTTTTAATATCATTTATTCATGCATAGGTTAATTTTGATGGGACCCAATAGGTCACCCTAGATTGTTTATCTCATTACCTTGTTCACCCCTGAATCACTTGGGTAGTTTGCTATTGCTTTACATGGTTTTGGGATAATCATTTATTATATCTATGTTCCGATTCTTTTTGTTATTCTATTTATGTTCATATCAAGATCATTAATTTTAATTGGAACATAGAGCTTAACTTGAGAAACACGTGCCACCACAAGGGTTTAATGGGACGCCCTTGGCTGACTAATTAGGAAAGCTAGTGGAAGACTACCTTACCCGAAAGGGGCAAGGGCAGTAGGGGAGTTGCATGCAAGGAGGTTCTCAGGTTGATTTTGCTGCGATGGCGGTCAGACAGGGGATTCTTGCAAGTGCTCTTCCCATAAACTGTAGCGGGTTTTCGAAAGCTAGTGGAACTTTGTAAAGGCCTCGTAGTGTTGCCCTGCCTCGCCTCCTAGGTGGAGGTGTATGGGAGTCGCGATCCCTTGGCAGATGGGTAACATGACTTGTGGGTAAAGGGTACAACCTCTGCAGAGTGTAAAACTGGTATACTAGCCGAGCTCACGGTCATGAGCAGCTCAGGACTCTCTGGTGATTAAATTATGGAACTTAAATTCAATTTTGTCATTTGCATCACATGGATTTATTATTAATTTTGTTCAATTACTTTATTTAAGGTTTGGTATTTACTTACACTTAGTAACTGCTAATAAAATTTTGACCAACTACTTAAAAGCAATGCTCAGCTTTAACCCCTATCATTGATTAGCCTTACACATCACATGAACTCCCACCTTTGTGAGTTTATGTCCACTGGTTCCCCACAACTTGTTGAGCTATGATCATGTGTGAGCTCACCCTTGCTGTCTCACACCCCCCCACAGGAGAAGAGCAGGTGGTTCAGGAGGAGCCACAAGGTGAGGAGTTCGATCTGATCTAGGTAGCGTTTCTCAGTTGACATTGGCGCCGACGATCCTTAGTTCGTTTTATATTTATTCTTTTATTTTGTAATAAGTCTTCCGCTATGTAATAAATACTCTGATGTTTTATGACATTTATCTCTATACACTCTGTTATTATATATGTTGTCTTCTTGGCGCATGTATGAGATGCACCTGGCTTTGTTCCTTAAAGCCGGGTGTGACACCTTTCAAGCAGAAAGCTAAAACATTTCGTCCCGATCTTCTCCTACGAATTAAGGACGAAATCCACCGGCTGCTAGAAGCTAATTTTGTTAGACCTTACAGATACGCAGAGTGGGTCTCCAATATTGTGCCGGTAGAGAAGGAGTCAGGTAAGCTTAGAGTATGCATTGATTTTTGCAATTTAAATAGAGCGACTACTAAAGATGAGTATCCCATGCCCATAGCCGACACATTAATCAATAATGCATCAGGAAATAGAATTATTAGCTTTCTTGATGGTAATGTCGGATACAATCAGATTTTCATGGCCGAAGAAGATGCATTTAAAACGGCCTTTATATGTCCAGGCTTCAGTGGTTTATTTGAGTGGGTTGTCATGACATTTGGTCTAAAAAATGCCGGTGCTACTTATCAGAGGGCTATGGATTTGATCTTTCACGAGCTGTTGGGAAACACTGTGGAAGTCTACATTGATGATATTGTGGTAAAATTGGCTGAGTTTAGTTCTCATTTAACTGATTTGCGCAATGCCTTTGATAAGATGCGTCGGTATGGTTTGAAAATGAATCCACGTAAATGTGCTTTTGGAGTGTCGGCTAGTAAGTTTTTAGGATTTGTCATCCATGAACATGGTATAGAGATAGACCCTGATCGAATCAAGTCTATTCGGAATGTCGGACCTCCGACCTATAAGGTCGAAGTGCAGAAGTTTCTCGGCAAGGTGAATTATTTACGAAGGTTTATTTCTAACCTAGCCAGGAAGATTGATGCCTTCACCCCTATCCTTCGACTTAAGAATGATGCCGAATTCGCTTGGGGGACAGAGCAGCAGGAAGCATTTGATCTCATTAAAAATACTTGTCTTCGGCTCCCATATTAAAAGCACCACAAACAGGAGTACCATTCCGATTATACATTGCAGCTGAAGATAAGGTCATTGGGGCTGTTCTGACACAAGAAACTGAAGGAAAGGAGCATGTGGTGACATATCTAAGTCAGAGGTTGGTGAATGCTGAAACGAGGTACACTTTTATTGAGAAATTATGCTTATACTTGTTTTATGCATGCACCAAGTGTAGATGTTATTTACTGTCTAGTCATTGCACTGTTTCTGGTCAAGCCGATGTGATCAAATACATGTTGCATAACCCAATTATGAGTGGTAGAGTTGGTAAGTGGGCTTATGCACTTATAGAATATGACTTGGCCAATGAACCATTGAAATCTATGAGAGGCCAGGTCGTAGCGGATTTTATTGTAGAACATCGGATTAATGATACTCATAAACTAGACATGTCATACCTCACTATTACTCCTTGGACTTTATATTTTGATGGATCGGTTTGCAATGAAGGGCAAGGAATTGGCATCGTACTTGTTTCACCAAGTGATGTCTCCTTCGACTTCTCTAGCGGATTAAAAACTTATTGCACTAACAATCAAGCCGAATATGAGGCCCTTTTGTTCGGCTTGGAACTTTTAAATTGTATGGGAGTAAAACACGTGAAGGCATTTGGTGATTCTTAGCTGGTCGTCCAACAAGTGTTAGAAGAATATCAATGTTTTGATGGTACTCTAAATAGTTACCTTGAAAAATGTTGGGGCATAATTCATTCTTTTGACGAATTCAGTATTCGGCATATCTCTAGAGTTGAGAATCATAGATCTAACAATTTGGCACAAGATGCATCATGTTATCGGATAAAGCGAGGGAGATTTCACAATACTAAAAATCTGATAACCGGTGCAGGGCCAATTCCCCAGGTCGCGGACCGTCCGAGCAAAGACTCCGGACCGTCCAGAGTTACCAGGAAAGTTCTCCTAATTGATTCGGCTGATAATGAAGCCGATACAAGTGATTGGAGGACGCCCATAACTAATTATTTACGAAATCCCAATATCAGGACAGATAAGAACATTCGGTGTACAGCTTTTAAGTATGTTTTGATGAGTGATGAACTCTACCGCCGAACAGTCAACGACGTCCTGCTTAAGTGCTTGGGCCCAGATGATGCTATATTAGCCATGGCCGAAGTACATGAAGGAATTTATGGTACCCATCAATCAGCTCCAAAGATGAAGCGGTTGTTGCGAAGATCTAGTTTTTATTGGTCTAACATGATAGCTGATTGTTTCAAGTACTACAAAGGATGCCAAGTGTGTCAAAAATTCGGCGACCTACAGTTGGTCACTGCAGTCGAATTACATCCTATCATCAAGCCTTGGCCTTTCAGAGGATGGGGATTAGACTTTATAGGAGAAATTCATCCTTCATCATCTAAGGGGCATCGGTTCGTGTTAGTTGCCACTGACTACTTTACCAAATGGACTGAAGCCGTTGCTCTGAAGAACATGACACACAAGGAGGTAATTGAGTTTATAACTGAGCATATTATTCATAGATTCGGCATTCCCCAGACTTTGACTACAGATCAAGGAACTTCTTTTATGTCAAAAGAGGTACGTGAATTTGCTGAATTATATAGAATTAAGTTGCTTAATTCATCTCTATATTATGGTCAGGCCAATAGACAGGCCGAGTCTAGTAATAAGACATTGATTAACTTGATACAAAAGAAGATATCCGATAATCCTAAGCATTGGCATAAGATTTTGTCCGAAGCTTTATGAGCTCACAGAATATCTAAACATAGTGCTACTAAAGTATCTCCTTTTGAGCTTCTCTATGGGCAGGAAGCAGTGTTGCATGTGGAAATAAGTTTGAATGCTGTCAGGTTCGCCAGACAAAATGATCTAACCGTCATTGATTATTATAATTCGATGATGGATAATATTGATGAGGTGACCGACAAGAGGGTGATAGCTTTAAGAGCAATAGAAAAGGACAAGATCATGGTAGCCAGGGCTTACAACAAGAAGGTCAAAGCAAAATCATTTCAAGTAGGGGACCTGGTGTGGAAGACCATCCTGCCTCTAAGAAATAAAGACCGAAAGTTTGGGAAATGGTCGCCAAGCTGGGAGGGTCCTTATAAAGTAAAATAGGTAATGTCTGGTAACACCTATTTACTACAAACATTACAAGGGAAGGATTTACCCAAGGCTTTGAATGGGCGTTTCCTCAAACAGTACCATCCTAGTATGTGACAAGATGCCTAAGAAAACCGATGCGATCACATCAAGTTAGTTGCTTTTGGTTCGCTCAGCTCCACCAAAAGGCAGAGGGCATATGTTGAGCTCCAAATTGAGCTACAGACGGTCCGCGCCTGTGGGCAGGACGGTCCGCGCATGCGTAGAACAGATTAGGGTTCCGAGTTTTGTGCTACTGTTGTTAGCTAGATTCGCGGAATTAACTCGGAATTTAGTTTGTAAAGGGTCCAACCCTCCTTCTCTATAAATAGAGAGGTATACGGCCGATTTGAACAATCAATCGAACCTTCAATCAATACAATTTACATTTTATCCTAGGAGTAGTTCTAGTCTAGTTTAGGTTTAGTCTTCCAATCCCTAAATCCTCCGTTTCTCTTCGACTCCACGTCGATTAAAGGAGTCTAGGTCGGTCTACCCGAGCCCACACATCACCTAAGATCTCTACTCCCCGACGGGGTCCCTCCCGGGAGCGAGATCCAGGCGCCGCCGGCGATCCTCCGCCGCCTCTGTGCACGCGCGGACCATCCGGTCCTATGGTGCGGACCGTCTGGCCGTCAGGCAGGGAACCCTAGCCTCATGCCAGGCCGCGGACCGTCCGGCCCTGTGCCGCGGACCGTCCGCGCCTGACCAGAGAGCACCGCCGCTGGTTCGTGTTGAGTGTTTGGCGCCCGAAAAAAGTGCCAACACTTTGGCTGTTCCTTATACAATATTTTGTTTCTATAAATTACAGCTGCATCAATCCGAACAATTAACCGTTAGACTGTCAACTCGTTGGTTCTGCATCAAGCAGGCTGTTCGCTGCGGTTTGCTGCGGCTGCAATCCGGCTGCGGCTGCGGCTTCTACAGTATTTTTCTCTCTATGGATTGCAGCTGCAGCAGTCCAAACAGCTGCAACAGTGTCGGCTACAAGCCAGCCGAACACGCCCAAGGATTCTCGCTTGAAGCGCGCCTTCCACTTCCACAAGTTATTCAAAAGAACCCTCAGGTTTGGGCGTGCATGATACGTCGCTCTCGAGCTTCCAAGCAGGAAGGACCTGAGCTGCCGCAGCCGCAGGCGCGCCTTCCTCCTCGCTCGGCCCGGCCGGCCATGGCTAGACGGCGCTAGCTAGTAGCTAGCTAGATGCAGCAGATGAGACAGCGCGTGTGTGTAGCCGTGGCCCGTGGCCACCCAGGGCTGCAGCCTGCAGGTGCAGGGTGAGATGAGGCCAGGAAACAGTCGTGTGAGTTTTCTCTTTCCTTTGTCCTTCTCCCCCCACCTCAGACTGATGAGAGCAGCTAGCTACTCTCGCTTGTCCTATAGCAAGCCACGTTAGGCTGGTCCCAATGCCGTTAGAAATCGATCCGTGACGTGGATGAGGCCGGCGGTCGGCTTAACGTTTGATTCAATTTATTCGTTTGGTTTTAATTTGTATCAGTTATATTATTTCTATATATTTTTATCTATATAGGTTATATCTACAGCAGTCTAAACAGCTGGTTTTAATCCGAAGCGAAAAACTCGATCGGTCGGTTGGTACATTTGTCGACCAATCGGTCCAATTATTACCAACCATTTTAAAGATGAATCCATCAGTATAAATCGTCGTATTATGGAACACATAAGTACCGATCCAAAACTATCGCTGTCAAGTCGACCACTTGTTACCGTGTGTCACCTTACACACCTTTTGATTGATTCGCACCGTTTTGAGCACTTGAAGTTAAAAACTTCAAAAAATATTTGAATTCCGCCTGTTGGGGGCCTTCGTCCTCCGAAGGTCCTCAAAAACATGATTTGACAATGTTTTCCAAGTGGATTATATGAACAGGTACCTTCGGACTCAGAATTATGAACATGAAGTGCGGTCAGGACGAAGCCTGAACCAGACAAAGGGGGATTGAGATGAAGGACAGGCTGATTACCAAAGTTCTACGAAGGATGCTGCACAGCCGAAGCTGTGCGCAGGAAAGCTTCGTCGCGATAGCATAAAGGGGAACCGACTTAAAGATAAAAAGACTACTTAGGCCTTGACAGATTTCCATAAGTCATTAGCAAATGTGATGGGCATGAATGTAATTTTACGTGGGCTGCGTCCCACGTCTATAAATAGATGAACAGTACTCCCGTACTGTTCACGCTGACTTGGCATTTTGCTTTTGCGTCATCCTTGTACTTTTGCCTTCCCGCAATCCGAAGGTACATTTGTAATTTAAAGTCATTTCTATTATTACATAATAAAAAATAGAAATGACATTGTGATAAAGTTTAAATGTTTATATTACCTTTTATGTTGTACATAAGATCTTCGTCATAACCTATTGTGCTTACGAAGATACATTGTTTATGACCTTCGTCCGGAGCACGTTATATCCCGAAGGGAAATAATGTTTCAAAGGACGAAGGACCTTATCATTTAACACTTTTTATGTTGCCTTGTTCTTAATCCGAAGCATTTGAGAACAAGTCACCAACATTGGCGCCCACCTCCGGTGTACTCACTTCCACTTTGAGTTTTCTGAACACCTTCGGAAGCTATAGACCCTCGCTATGGCGCCGAAGAAAGCTTCAGCGACTGGGGCTGCAGCGCTGCAACCGCTGGACCCCAACCAGGAGACCGTCTCTCTTCGGGAGGCCCGAAGCCAGAAGAGGAAGGCCGTCAGCCCGACGCTTCAGGAGGATGAACTAGACCAAGAGATCAGGGATATGGAGATGCTTCATCAACAGGTGCAGAGGAAAAAGGAAAAGATGGCCAGGCTAGCTGAGCTACAGAGGCAGATAGACGAAGCTTCTGAAGAAGTTCGCCATCTTACCCACGATGAGCAGAACAGAAGGCCTCAACACAAAGACCTTCATCAGGAGGGCTTCTTCAACGAAGATGACTGGTATGACAATTTCCATCATGGAAATTTTGTTTTCGATGACGCTTCTCCCCTGTCCGCTGAGCTGCAGGCTACACCTTGGCCTCCGACCTACAAGCCACCCCAGCTTCCCATGTTCGATGGCCATTCAGACCCGAAGCAGTTTTTGATGAGCTACGAAGCAACAGTGTCTTCGTATGGTGGCAATGCGGCAGTCATGGCAAAGTCTTTTGTTATGGCCGTCAGGAATGTTGCTCAGACCTGGTATTCCTCCCTTCGACCAGGAACGATCACTTCATGGCAAAAGCTGAAGGACATGTTGTTAACCAGCTTTCAAGGCTTTCAGACGAAGCCGGTCACTGCTCAAGCCTTGTTCCAGTGCACTCAGGATCATGAAGAGTACCTTCAGGCGTATGTCAGAAGGTTCTTGCGTTTGAGGGCGCAGGCACCGACGGTGCCCAATGAAATTGTTATTGAAGCCATGATCAAGGGGCTTCGTCCTGGACCTTCAGCTCAATACTTTGCTAGGAAGCCTCCTCAGACTTTGGAGAAGCTGCTCCAGAAGATGGACGAATACATTCGTGCCGACAATGATTTTCGCCAAAGAAGGGAGGAGGCTTTCAGATTCTCTGAAATGACCAGGGGCTTCGGAGGAAGATTCTACCCGAGGCATGTCAGGTCCATCCACAACTCTATTCAAAATGATGATAAGGGGAGTCAGCAGAGCAGGCCGCAGTGCTCCTCACAGGCTTCGGGGCAACAGCAAAATTTCTTCCGGCCACCAGCTCCAAGAGGCAGAGGCGCCAGGGGTTTCGGCGGAAGATTTGGAGACCAACCAAGGAGAGTATTTTGCTTATTCTGTGGTGAAAACAAGGGCCATACCACCAGGATGTGCCATGTTACCATCCAGAAGCAAAAGGAGCTAGCAGAAGCTGCAGCGCAGCAGGGCCAGCCGAAGCAGGTCATGCATACTGCTTCGTACCATCAGCCTTACGTCCCAGAATATGTGGGCAACCACCCTGCAATTTCTGTAGCTTCGGCAAGTCAACCTCAGGCTTCATGGCAACAGCCCCCGCCTCCACCACCGCTGCAACAAGGCCAACAGCCGGAAGGAAGCCAATATATTCCACACCAAAGGGACCTCAGAGAACAATCCGAAGCTCGCACAGTCAATAGCACTGTGCCAGAGTCGAAGCACATTTATTGACAAATATCCTACCTTGATAGCAGTCTTTTCCATTTAGTTCTATTTTCTGTGTAATAAAGAATAATTCAGTTTTCATGTAATAGTTTCGTTGTTGGTCATGAAGAAAACCTATTTTCCTCACAGGCTTAAGTTGCTGAAGCTTAAAAATTTACGATAATAAGGAGAACCTTCGAGTTATTGAAAATCTGCCGAAGCAACAAAAAGTCGTTCTAAGGAACGCAGAGTAAGTTGCCGAAGTTATAAAAAGACGTTCCAAAGGGAGCGCAGTTTAAGTTTTCTGCTCCAAAGTCGTTCCTAAGGGAATGCAGAGCATACAGCGAAAAGTCAACGCTGATACCGCCTAAGTAAAAGGCGAAGAAGCTCCAAAGACGTTCCTAAGGGAATGCAGAGCTTACAGCGAAAAGTCAACGCTGATACCACCTAAGTAAAAGGCGAAGAAGCTCCAAAGACGTTCCTAAGGGAATGCAGAGCTTACAGCGAAAAGTCAGCGCTGATATAAAGATATTTTATGTTTTACGGGGATATGTGGGTATCTTCGGAACAAATGTCATCTACATAACATAGCATCATCGCATCATTTTGCATAGCATAAGCATCATACATCATGTTGCATATGGCAAAAGAAGGGGACATAGTATCAACCTTCGAAAGGACGCTTTGAGAAAGTGAAAATTGTGTAAAGTCACGAGGGAATACAATGATGATCTTCGGAATACAGCTTTGGAGAATGTTTTCACGAAGCGTGGACGTGATTCATCAGAATAGTATTAACGGAGAATGTCTTCTTCACGAAGCATGAAAAGAAGGGAAGGTGTTTTTTCGCCGAAGGCTCAAAAATGGTATGTATGTAGAATTTCATGCATCGTAAAGAATTGAATAATGAAAAGAGTCTTGTATATTACATTCAAATGTACAAAATATTACATACATCACACTTCAAATGTTTTTTCTAATAACATCTAGTCTTCTCTTAATACTACTTCGGCAGCCTCATTTAGAAGTTGTTCAACAACTTTATCCATGATAGCTTCGGCCATTTGTTTAATCTCGTCATCCCCTTTCGGGTGAGCATCAGCAGACGATCCAGCAGGTTCTGAGGGAAGAGAATATTTCTACATTACTATTACAAACCGCGAACAAAGTTTGAAATAAAAATTACAACACAATAAGAGCGACTAATTAATACCTATTTGCCCTTCGGGCTCTGTACTTTTTTCGGCAACCTCTGTCACTTTCCTAGCATCATGGATGCCTTTTTCACTCCTTTGAATAATTTCTTGCGCCATTTCTCGGCCGCCGTTGTCCCAGATATCAGTAAAGAATTTGCCACCAACCATGCTTGCTTCGGCCGAGGGGTCTTTGATGTCTTCGGAGGATAAGGTAGCTTCGGACTGAGCTAAAGATTTTACATGCTCACAACCTTTCCTCTCCAAAACAGTAGCAACTCCTCTGGCGCCCGAAAAAGCACAGATATCACCGCGGCTACCCAGGATTTCCTCGAAGGCCTCTGCTTCGTGGCTGATCCATTCCAGTGGACCTTCGGGATTGCCCCTTGAGAAATTTTCTTCACTAGAGAATGCGCCAACGCTGGCGAAGCTGGATTTTATCTTTTTGACGCATTCTATAGATTTAACATAGCATTTTCTCTGCGATGCACGAAGCTCCTTAACACTTATCTCTAAATGATTGGCCAGTTGATCGCTAAGCTCTCGTTTTGTTTCTTCGAGCATACGCTCCTCTTTAGCTCTAGCTAGTTGTTTTTGAAGATCTTTAATCTCACGTTTTTGGGCTTCGGCCTGGACCTTTGAGGCAGCTTCGTCCTTTTTTACCTTGTCTACCAATGTAAGCAGAATCTTATCTTTTTCCAGAGCTTCGTTTCTCAGTTTAATAACTTCTGACCGAAGGTTGTTGAACGCAATTTCATAGCTCTCATCTTCGGCACTCTTTTGTGCTCTCAATGCGTTGCTTAGGATTAAACCCTGTATGTAAAAAAAAGTTGGTATAAGAATAAAAGAATGAGTTACGAATTAAAAAATTCCCAAGCGCAAAATTCCCATACCTTTAGGCTATTATACGCAAGACTGTCCGCGAGATCCTCCTTCGTCATGGCACTTAATCCAGCTTCGAGCTTTGGAAACCCCATACTTCTAGCCATCTCCTGGCAGACAGATAATTCTTTGTTATCAGGGAGGCAGTACAGGAAGTCATCTTCATTTGTCCCATTGAACACTACTGCCCCCTTCGGATATTTTAACTCTCTAGCATAGTGATTGGCTTCAAAAGTCTCTTCTTCAGATAATTTCTTCCCCGAAGCATGTCGCACGATGTAATCGCATATGTTGGAAGGAGCTTCGGGGGAGGCAGTGTCAATCTCTTCAATCAAAACTGTTTCTGACATTTTTATTTTTTTGGTTTCCAAAGATTGTTCCTTGGTGGGCTCTGAAGACCCAGCTTCAGCTTCCGGTTGTTGCTTCGAAGCTTCAGTAGACGCTTCAGCAAGTTCAACAGTCTTCCTTGGAGTTGTGCTTGAAGACTTAATTGTCTCCAAGACATCTAGCACGTTCACCATTCTTTTTCTTTTTGGGGTCACCGATGGGCCCTTTTGATTTTTTATTATTTCAACATTTGCTGAAGGACTTAAGGTTTCCAATATTTTTTGTCCTTCAATTCTCGGTTTTTCTGCCTTCTCTGCTGAAGGCGCTCCGGTTTTATCTTCTTTCTTCGGCACTGGAGTTGGTTTCGAAGTTTCAGTGGCCAGAGAGACTTCACCAATAAACTCAGGCACGGTGGCCGGCTCAATAAAACGCGCTCGGTGGGTGAGCACCTTCATCTTTTTCCTTTGCGGCGCTGGCTCATTAGTGGCACTCGTCGCAGCTTCCGTTGCAGGGGAGGTATTTTTTCTTTTACGGCCCGACACCGGATAGTGGTAATCAGGGTAGACAAACCCGATTGCATCAAATACCCGGTTGAGCCTTTTCTTCTTTCGGCCTCCGAAGGCTGCCGATAGTGCAGTATTCTCGGCCTTCGAATACACCCCAAGCAGTTCGTCACTTAATGTTTCAATGCTTTTCAACCAGTCGTCATCAGGTTCAACAAACTTATCCCCGTATTTGAATGTGTATTTCAGTCTAACCAGTCCGCCTTCGTCGGACTCTTTGATGGCCTCCTTCGGCATTTCCCACTTTCCTGCAAGTGGCCACACCCTGAAGGCAATATGCTCTTGGACCAAGTCCCTTGTCCCAATAAAAGAGCAGACTACGCCGAAGGCTCTTTGGCATTCCTCGGCTGCTTCATCCATTTCAAGCTTCGGCCTTCGAAGTCCGAAGCGTTGCCAGATGGGGCGCATAATGATACTCTTAACATCTTCCTGCGCTGTTAGGTCATTCTTTACATAGAACCACTCTGTCATCCAGGCTCCGGGCCACCTCTTCCGAAAGGTTGGCACAGGGCGGCTTGACCCGGAGCGGGCACCGAAGCTGTAACACCCAAAATTGTTGTGATATTGTTCTTTCCCCCAGGGCTTCGTCTCATATAACAACTCATGAATGTTGCAAAAGCTTTTAGCATTTGGTTCTAAACCTTGGCTTTTCACAGCCCAGACAAACACCCCCATTCTTATGATAGCTTCGGGAGTAATTTGATGAAGGTAGACTTGAAATATCTTCAGGACTTTGACAACAAAGCTGCTTAGGGGAAATCGAAGCCCAGCCTTGAGAAAGCTTCGGAAGATTACGACTTCGTCTTCTTCGGGAGTGGGGGAAGTTTTTTCTCCAGCATCAGCCCTCACAATAGATATATCTCGAAAATATCTCCCTCTCATATTGTTGATATGACTCTGCTTAATAGTGGTTTTCTCGAAAACCGTGTGACTTGGCCGCCATGGTCGATCTTCGGACTCTTCCCCACCACTTTCTACATCATAACTGTCGCTGTCACCAGTGTCTTCAGACAAACCTTCCAGAATCTCCTTGGTGATTTTTTCCGTATTGGTCTCCGCCATCGCTATAAGGAACCCCAAGTTCTTCTCTTCGTCGAGACTCAGCTTCATCTCAGCAGGGACCTTCTTATCTTCAGACATCTTCGGACACACTAAAAAACTGTTTTCAAGGCCGAAGCTTCAAAGACAAAAGGTCAGCAAATCTTAGTGCGCAAAAGCTAAAAATTTAGTAAGCGGGAGCAGATGGAAAGAAAGCGTACCAAACAAATTGTGGCGGGCCTATATTTATACACTCGATATAACGGAAACTGTGTGGTCCCGCGTGTCAGTGAATTTTGCTATTCTAGCAAAGGGAAGGTGTTTTTTCGGACCTTCGGCTTAAGGCCTTCGTCCATATCGCAATCTGAATTTATCATTAACAAATTAACATTGCGAGGGGCTACTGTTGGGGGCCTTCGTCCTCCGAAGGTCCTCAAAAACATGATTTGACAATGTTTTCCAAGTGGATTATATGAACAGGTACCTTCGGACTCAGAATTATGAACATGAAGTGCGGTCAGGACGAAGCCTGAACCAGACGAAGGGGGATTGAGATGAAGGACAGGCTGATTACCAAAGTTCTACGAAGGATGCTGCACAGCCGAAGCTGTGCGCAGGAAAGCTTCGTCGCGATAGCAGAAAGGGGAACCGACTTAAAGATGAAAAGACTACTTAGGCCTTGACAGATTTCCATAAGTCATTAGCAAATGTGATGGGCATGAATGTAATTTTACGTGGGCTGCGTCCCACGTCTATAAATAGATGAACAGTACTCCCGTACTGTTCACGCTGACTTGGCATTTTGCTTTTGCGTCATCCTTGTACTTTTGCCTTCCCGCAATCCGAAGGTACATTTGTAATTTAAAGTCATTTCTATTATTACATAATAAAAAATAGAAATGACATTGTGATAAAGTTTAAATGTTTATATTACCTTTTATGTTGTACATAAGATCTTCGTCATAACCTATTGTGCTTACGAAGATACATTGTTTATGACCTTCGTCCGGAGCACGTTATATCCCGAAGGGAAATAATGTTTCAAAGGACGAAGGACCTTATCATTTAACACTTTTTATGTTGCCTTGTTCTTAATCCGAAGCATTTGAGAACAAGTCACCAACACCGCCCTGTAAATAGAGATGGTGTTTGGGTTCATTCACACCCCTTACTCTCTATTTCGCTTGTCTTCCTTCGAATTGTAGTTTCTCACTCCCTATTCTAATATAGATCTCTACCGATCTTTCGTGTATGCTTCTCCTTCCAAGTGAAAATGCTACCATCAACCCTCCTTATCCTACCACAAATGCTTCGCCTTCTCCATCTTTCACAGTTTCACTTATCCACTATACGAAATCGAGGAACTTTCAACGACCGGGTTAATTTTTGGTGGCCTCTAAGAGGACAACCAAAAATTAACTTATTTTCGGCGGCTAAAAACTTGTCATAAAAAAATATATCTATTATTTTTTATGACCTATTGTAGCCGCAAAAAATAAGTTAATTTTATGTGGTTTCTTAGTGTCTGCCAAAAATAAAAACACTTATTTTTCATCGGCCAACCCCTAGTCGTCGTAAATAAGCAGGGTATAAATTCCACGCCCGTGCTTGTCCTCACCCAGTCCATCGTGCGCCCGCTCATCCTTAGTCGCCCTCGCACTGCGCTCGCGCCCATCGCCGCCACCACACCCACCCACTATCGCCCTCGTGCGCGCCCACGGTCGAGAAGACTGACCCTCACACCTGACCCCGCACTAGGCCTCTCATGGACTGTGTCAAGACTGTCGGTACCCGGTAACTGGGGTACCCTCTCTTACTGTGTCAAGACATGGACCCGCGTGGTTAGCTCTAACCATGTACTAAATAACTGGGCAGCCGGGCCCATGGGACCAGACCTGTCTGCCAGGACCACCGGCCTTAGGACACACTCCCTGTTCAAGGATAGGTCCGGTGCTGCCACGTGTCCCGGAAGAGGAAATTTTCAGAAACTACTCCCATGGGTTCGGACCCCCAACATATGATGTCTAGACCCCCATGGGTGGGTCCTCCATGTATGTAGTCCAGACCCCAATGGGTGGGTCCTAGACCTCCATGTATTCTGTCAGGACCCCCGCACAAGGGTCCCGTACCTCTCCGTTTGACATCCGGACCCTCGACGGGTGTGACCCAAGTCTTTGGGCCAGCGTGCACCCTTGGTTCCCACTCTTCGCTTGAGTAGGGGTCTGATGCCACCACATGGCACGTAGGCATGTGGCGAAAGCCTTCAGCCAGAAGGAAGCTCGCTGCCCGCGTTCAATGCGAGCGGCCGAGGCGTACTCTGCTGTGAACATGACATGAACATGCTTTTGTCAGGCTATGCAAGCATGAATGACCGCTCCGTGCATTACCGATATGGGCAGTTGTGTGTCAGCGCCGCATGTGGGCCTTGTACAATGCACTACATGACACCGTGGCAGGCAGTTGTGTCCTGTTGCCGCACGCGTGGGTGGTGCCATCATGAAAAGTCGTTTGCTCGGGCAAAGCGCGCACATCCATTACATTAACTCTCACGGACGTCAACGTGCCCGACCCCTACACACGTCAGCATACCAGGTACACGCCACGACAGGCATAGGCCGACAAATGGGACAGACGACATGCCTGGTCAGAAGATTTGCACGACGGCCGAGGAGATCTTTGTCCGCCATTGCACTTACTGCTCCATGTTGTATATGTTTAATACTAGTTCGATGAGGCCCATTTGTCGGGGCTACTCAACACCCTTGTACGCATCACAATTGGACGATAAAAAGGAGGGCACATGCGTTACAAGGTGACGAACACATTCAGACTCTAGCAACCTCACACACACTCAAACTCTCGGCAATACAACTCATAGTGGACGTAGGATATTATGCTTCGGTAGCCCGAACTACTATAAGTTCTCGTGTGTTCTTGCATCTTATCAAAATAACCCTAGACAACCCCCTTGTTCTTAGGATTAGGCAAGTGTGATCCACCACTCGGCTAGAGTTTACCTCCGACAAAGACCTCTGATGATGATAAATAGGTACAACTAATTCCCTTGTATGATTATTTAACTATTTTAATATTTTGCCAGTACAGTAAAAACATATGCATCACCTGTTTAGACTTCCATTTGTCACGTGTGTCATGCATGCGAGCTTTCTTGGTCCAAAATTGTCCCGTTTTGGATAGCCTACGAGTGATCGATACAGATTGGTATTTATAACAAGCTATCTGGTTCGAATGATTTTTGACGGTATAACCTAGGTTATTCTCCATTACACTACATCCGTACGTGCAAGTGGAGAACAATAGGGTTATACTACCAAAAATTTGTTTAAATCTTGTAGGCTCATCATGAATCTCCATTATATCGGTCACTCTCGGGTGAGTTTAGGACATATCCTTACCTATAAATAATGCAAAAAATTCATCATTATATATATTGTTTTACTCTATAGCCTCAAATATATATAGATGTATGATGGTTCGAATAAAAGTTAGATTCAATCAGCTAAATGGATCGCTAAAACTAATGATTTTGTCAATTGTGCCATTTATTTGTCAACTATCGTTAAGATCCATTGTCCATGCAACAATTATCAAAACATGAAGTTATTTTACAAGTCACAATGAGTAAACACCTATGTCAAAATGGTTTCATAATAGATTATGGATTTGTTTGGTTGGACCGTGGCTGTGAAAATAGTTGCTATGGGCTGAGCTGCGAAAAAATATTGTGGGCTAAGAACTCTAAAAAACTAAAATGATTTGGTGGAAGCTCCTAAAATTTCTTCCATATATATTTACATAGTTCCATCCAAAAGCTACTGAAAGCATATCCAGAGGTGCTTTTAATTTTGCACTGCGAGAAAGCAGGCTTTTGGAAAAAGCTACTTCCTCGTTGAGGGCCTTTGGTTTGGGTTTCGGCTTTTAGGGGCAAAAGCCAAAGCTAAAAGCCAAACCAAACTCACCCTATAAAACATTGGTGTTTCACGGTGAGAAATAAACCACAATTATAGCAAAAGAGAAGGAGAATGATAGTGTGGATATCGATAGGATGGACGATATGCTTGAAGATATGCAGTCAGAATTTAACCAAAACATTGAGGATGAGCTGACGTTAGAGGTTAAGGTGTTCTTTAGGCTCCTAAAAGCTTCGTAAGAGTCGTTACACAAACACATGAAAGTGATCTTACTTGTTTTTGTGAACCACGTCATGTCTATCTTCAACGACTGCTCTAATGAGTTTATGAAATTATTTAGGGATGTCCTTCTAAAGCCTCATAAGCTAACGAAAGACATGTATGATTCCAGAAAGCGCTCAAAGGGTTCGATATGCATTATCAGAAGATTGATGTTTATCCGCATATTTGCATGCTTTTTCTAAACGGAGCACAAGATAGAAAGCTAGTGCTTTACATGTGGCAAAATGAGGTATATCAAGGTCATAAATGGTGATGGTGAAACAGTGAAAATGAAGGTTGCACATAAGTAACTTCATTCTATGCCCATTACACCACGACATAAATGACTATTTGCTTCAAAAAGAATGGTCGTGCACATGTGGTGGCACAAATAAGGTGAGAGAGAGAACAAAGAAGTGATGGTACACCCTTTAGATGGAGATGCGTGGAAGGTTCTAGACAACTTTGATCTAGAGTTTGCTAAGGATATGAGAAATGCTCGCATTAGGCTAGCAACTAATAGCTTGACACCTTTCGATCAAACCACCACATTCTATTCCTATTGGTCTATATTGGTTGTTTCATACAACCTTCTTCCATCTCTTTACATAAAGTATGAATTTATACTTCTTTGCCTCGTCATACTAGGTCCGAAACAACATAGACCAAAACTCAACATGATAGTGAAACCCTTGATTGAAGAGTTGCAAGAGTTGTGGAAAGAAATGAAGCTAATGACAGGTACAGAAGGAAGAAATTTGCCCTTTGGGCCACAACATATCTTGGTTGGTTCATGATTTCTTGGCATATGACATTTTCTCTAGATGGAGCATTCATGGCATTTTGACTTGTCCAATATGTGATCTAGACACTTATTGTCTTTGTCTTGCCTTTGGTGGGAAGATCTATGACTTTGATTATCACACATGTTGGCCACTTGTTCTCAAATGTTGTATATCAAGAACAAGGCAACACAATTGTTAATTATTACAGACTTTCATCTTCCGAAGCATTATCTCCACATGGGCATAATGCTCATCAGACGAAGATCAAGGAGGACTTACCTTCGTCATTTAATATGTGAATAAGAACGCGAAAGGGCGAAGACAGTAACTGCATCTTATTAATTCATGCATATTTATATTCCGTAAAACATGTATGAATGTTAACACGATTAATGTTACATTGGTACCTTCGGCTTGCTCGAAGGTGTGAATGCGAGAGAGAGATTACAATCCAGCGTGAATGGTACGGTGCTACTGTTCATCTATTTATAGGCACGAGATGTAGCTCGAGTAAAAGTACATTTATGTCCCTGACATTTATCTATTATCATAATACAAAACATTAAGGACTGAGTAGTCTTTGTCCCTTTTTGATCATCAACATGCTCGGTCTCCGTCATCGCATCAAGCTGAAGCACTTCGGCTATAGCTTCGTCGTCCATTCTTATCACCTTCGGGCTACATCTTCACCCTGTTATGAGAGAAGACCTTCATCTCGAAGCCAAAACCCCCTGTAGTAATCCATGTCATACTGAAAAAATATGGTTAGTCACATTTTTGAGGACCATCGGAAGAGGAAGGCCCCCAACAACACAATTAGTTGCAACCTATATATATATTTAGAGGATATAATGATAGCTTTAGGAAGACACCATCATTAAAAAGGAACCACAAAAACATCTAATCGGGCAAGAGATAACTGATAATCTAAACAAATTGATTGTAAATGAAGAAAGTGATGGGTATATAGTTTTTGTAGTGGATGACAACTAGACTCACATATGTGTAATATGTGAGCTTCCATATGCTAATGTGTTGATTATAAAGCACAACAATGATGTTATGCATTAGGAACATAATGTTGCTGAAAGCATCATACGAACATGCATGGATACAGACAACAAAAGAGACAACCATAAGGCCAGAATAGAATTAGCTAAGGTTAGTAATTGTTGAACACTTGAGCTCACAGGGGATAAAACATGTTCTCCATTTTGTCTTAAACCTAAAAAATAAGTGCTATGATGGATTAAAAGTTGAAATTCTTTGATGGTTATGTTCTAGGATTGAAATTCGCCATGAACGTAAAGACAAAGAAAATTAATGGGTTAAAGGACTATGATTACCACATAATAATGGAAAGACTCCTGTCGGAGAGGAAATTCTCTGGCCGGGTGGCAGAATGCACCCGCCCTAAGTCCTGAGATGAGGAGGGGCCTTAGCGGTTTGCCTGTCTGCTAGATGATGGATGAACACGAGTAGACACGAGGGTTTAGAGTGGTTCAGGCCACCGGAGCGTAAAACCCTACTCCACTGTGTGTTGTATTGAGCACTTGAGCTTGAGCCCTGAGAACTTGTGTGTGAGTCTGAGGGTCTGAATTGGTCTGCCTGTAACGTTGTGTGCCTTCCCTTTTATAGCTCAAGGGAGGCACATACAAGGATGCTGAGCCTCGACATGTGGGCCCATGAGCATAACGGAAGGAATACATTATAGGAGTAACTAATGCAAGTGATGCCTGAGCAATCTCCTCGCGCTATGATGTACGCAGCCCACACAGTATTGATATGCGGTGGCTGCTTCCTTGGTAACATGCGAGGAATGATGAGCATAGTGCACGCGGCAGTATAGGCGTGCTGCCTGCCAATGGAATGGATAGGCACGCCGCCTGCGGAATGGACAGGTCGCCGCCTGCCAGCGGAATGGATAGGTCGCCGCCTGTCAGCGGAATGGACAGGTCTCATTAAATGCCGAGGCGGCACACCGCCTGTCAGTGGAATGGACAGGCGGCGCGCCTTACCCTCAATAAATGCAGAGGCCTTACGTCAGGCCCCGCCCGTTGGCTTACGTCATGTGCAGTAGGCCACGTGGCAGCATCGGGTCTCCGCCTAGGCGGGGAGCAGAAGTGTATGCGGACAGGTCCGCACCAGACTGGGCCTGGATACGTGTCTGTACCAGACCCCCGCCTGGGTCCTGTTTAAGGCCCGTGTACGTTCTGTCCTGGGACCTTGGGACCCATTGTGGGCGGCCCGAACCCCATACGGGAGGGTCCAAATCCCACTCCAGGGGTCCGGCTTGCACACGTGGCGGACCTAGACCAACCCCGGAGGCCCGGACTGCATATCCAGGGGTCCGGCGCTCTCCCATGGGGGTCCTAGCTCACCGTTGATGCCTTGCAGTATATCACCTCCTCTGGACACGTGGCGGCTTCAGACCCGCCCATGTGGTGGAGTTGGGCGCTGCTGTGGACCCAAAGTAGTCGCCCGTGACTGGGGCGAGTCGTGGCCTGGTCCCACACGCACAACACCTTTACCACGCGCCTAAGAGATAGCCGCGTGGGCACTGCATCTTTATACAGCAGTAAGGGGTACCCTAGTTTCAGGGTACCGATAACTCCTATCTATAATGTTTCATGGGTACCTTGAGGATGATGTGTGGAAAGTGCTAGCTTTGCTAAGCTTTTTCTATAGATAGCTCTATGTTAAAAATTCAAGAAAGATATGGTGGAGAAGTTGGATAAAAAGATACTAATGCTAATATGCAAATTGGAAAATATTTTTCCTTCAGGGTTTGTAAATCCAATGTAGCACCTTCTTGTTCATCTTCCTTATAAAACTAAGGTTGGTGGCCTATGCAGTGTAGGTGGATGTATCACATTGAAAGGGCCCTCAAATATCTTAGAGCAATGGTTGACAATAAGGCACAAGTTGAAGGCTAGATAGCTGAAGCATTTTTGCTTAAGGAGATATTATACTTCTCTAGTGTATATTTTATTGGTGAACACAATGTGAATAATCCTACAATGTAATACAATGTCGATGGCAATCCTCTTATCAGTGACCTCAAAATGTTTCAATGGAGGGGTATAGGTACCAGTAGCAGCAGCATGACCTACTAGTATACTCAGGAATAATGAACATATGCTTTGCTCTACATGTATACCAATATAGAAGAGATGGAACCGTATTTCATGTAAGTGTATGTTGTATTGTTCAACTCTTAGACATGTTGGTCTATTCCTTATCCATTTTTTATATAATGAGTTCGATAACAGAAATGGAGGTCTAAACATCAACCTACAAATAAGAACCTAGTTGAGATGTGACGTTGTGGGATAAATGGAAGACCTAATTTTATCGATTAGTTTCGATCTTATATATATTCTTGTGGTTCATTTTTTCATCCTCACATGGCAGTGGTATTTGTCCATTAACCTCATATCCTTTCCAATGCACAAAAGATGTTGATGTCCACATTGACTTGCGATAGTTATCCTATGGGAGTGTGTCTATTAGAAGCTATGATTGGTATGATGTCGATGGCTTTCACTTCCAGTCCGCCCCAATTGAAACCTCACATCCTTGTGCAACCATATTTAACTCTAGAGTTGTGACTTGGGCAGTCAATGCGTATGGACAAAAATTAACTACTATAGAGTCATTCAAAATATTATTGAGTTTATTTTGCAGACAAGAAAAAAATTACAAGTATTCATCTTTGATTGTAATTGATTTGATAGCATAATGGAATGTGACATAACCAGTTTGACATGGTTGAAATCAAACACAATGAACAACTATCATGCAATGGCAATTTTGTCATAGCACATCAAGTTGAGTAAGTATATTATTTTTCGTATCCATGTCAAAATCTAAATGTTTGGCAGGTAGTATACAAAGTGAATCCCCATGAATGGTTGTATATTCCTACTTATATTGCTTATCATATCGATGATGTACAGGTTGATGAGGTCTATTACGAAGAAGCATCACAAACATCTTTTATTATCGAGCCTAATGCAACACTTGATTCTTTAGTTGGTGACATTGATGATGTCACTATTCTCTTGAAATAAAAATGATAACCAATGAAGGAAAAACTAGGTGGTCTACTTTAGGTTGAAAGGGAGTACTTGATCATGATTCTGATGAATTTTGATATGTAAAACTTATTTTCTAACATATTATTTAGTTTTTACATTGTTGCTAAATAATATTTATATAATTGTTGAGTAACTTCTACTATGTATAGTAGGATCAAGAAAATAGCAAAGGGAGTCATGAATAGGATGAGCAATACCCTTTTAGGGAGTTTGTTTAGCACTAGTAGGTGAGAAGTGTTGCTAAGATATAGGCATGAAGCGCTTCAAAGATCACACGATAAAGATGAAGAGTATGAGGGTAGAAAATAGGTGTATGAGGTTGGAGAGTAGGAGTTTGAGAGTGAAGAGCAGGAGTATGAGGGTGGAGAGAACGTTGATGTGGACCAAATGAGTGGAGATCCCACGAATTGTTTATAAATTGAGTGGAAGCAGTTTAGGAAGAGCCACATCATCGCTCCTCATTTAGTGCCCACATGTGTAGATGACAGGGTTCTGATCATGCCAACTAGTGATGGGTACACACATCTTTTGTTGTTTAGATTGGGTAATTCTATACATGACACTCGTTTTCCCTATTATTTCCAACTCATGTCAAGGCATAGCTTTCGATGACAAAGGTCACCATAGCCAGGTTAACGATGCCTTGGATAACCTCTATCGTATGCATAACCTAGATGTTATAGTGAACCAGTATGGTGATAATATTGCCTCCATAAAATGGAAGGACCTTGTACTTACTAAAATGCATGATTTGGAAATGTATAGGGAGCAATAATGGATGCCTTCTAGGTAAAATTTTTACGTTCTTTTTTGGTTTTTGTGCCATGTTTATAAGTACTTTAGTAACAATATTAGATTTGATGTTGTAGAAACATTATCATGTGGCTCCTAAAGTGTAACACCCTGATTTTGGGGGTATAAATTTTCTTTCTAATTATCACCCAAAATCAGGTGTTGCTCTTCCTTTTTCTCACTCTAGGTTTTCTCTCTCTCTAGATTCTCTCTCCCTTTCTCCCTTTTAAGTAGAATTAGCTTAAGTTAGAGAGATTTAATTATTTATTTTGCTAAAACATTTTGGGTCATGACATGTTGCATCATGCTGAGCTTAAAATATTCTTTGGAGTGTTGCACATGTTTGAATTTATTTGAATTTGAAACCTAGATTGAATTTGGAATTGAAAACCCTATAGAAAAAGAAATGGAAAAGGAATTAGAAAATCCAAAGAAAAGAAAAAGAGAAAGCAGCCCATCCGGCCCAGTTAAGCCCAGCCAGGCCACGCGCCCTCGCGCCTGCCGCCCCTCACAGGCGGACCCCGCCTGTCAGCGGCAGTTCTCCCTCACGCGTGCCCTCTCTCTCTCGCTCGCTGCCCAGTGGGGTCGATCTGTCGGCGCCAGTTTCCTTCGCTCACACGCCCCTTTTCTCTCTCTGTCTCATGGACCCGGATCTCCAGTCGTCGAGTCGTTGCCCCGAGCATCCCTCTTTTCTCTCTCTACGTCGTGGGCCAGCCCTGTCAGCTCCGCCCTCTCCGCGCGTCGCCGTGGACCGGCGCATGCGCACTCGCGCACGTCGCCGGGTTTCTCGGCCACGACGCCCGCCCATGCGCCCAACTCTCTTATTATAGCCCCACCGGTGCCCCGCGCACACCCCTCACCTCATTTCGCACACCCTCACCCTCTCTCGCGCTCTGCCCTCACCGCCAGTCGCCGCCAGAGACTCGCACCTGCGTCCCCGGCCATCCAGCTCGCCGGAGTCCGCGCCAAGCCTCCGCGAGCTCCGCCCCGAGGTGAGACACTCGTCCCCATGTCCAATTTCCCTTATTGTGCTCTGTGCTCGGCCAATTGCACCCTCGCCAGTGTTCGGCCGTGGCAGTCCGCCGTGCTCGCGCGGTGGCCGGCCGATTTGGCCTGGTTTAGTTCACCGGAGTAGGTCTCTCTGTCACCCCTGTCTCTACTGAAGCTAGCCCAAGCCTTAGCGCGCCTTAAGTCCCTTCCCCGTGGCCGGGATGGCTCACCAGAGTTTCTCCGGCCCGCTCGAGGCCACCTCACTGCCGCTCTCCCCTCTCTACCCGTGGATTCATGGCCTCTTCCTCGCCATCGAATTCGTCGTGGCGCCCTCTTCCCCTCTGCCCAACTCCGGCAACCCCGGAGCCACCCTAGCTCGCGCATGCCTCAACTCCAGCGACTTCACCGCTGTGGAGAGGAGCGACACCGCCCGCAGCCATCTGTTTTCTCTCAGTCTGATTACCCCTTTCCATCCGATTTAGATCGAACGGCTCAGACCCCTGCAGCCGTCCGTTTCCCCCTGGCGCTGGGCCCGCTCGGTCAGCGCGCTCTCCCCCTCTGTCACTGACACTCCTGAGAGCACCTAGAGGGGGGTGAATAGGTGATCCTGTAACACTTAAAACTTAGGCCACAAAAACTTGGTTAAGTGTTAGCGCAATAACCGCCAAGTGGCTAGAGAGGAGTCTTCAACAAAACACAATAACCAACAAGAGATCAATCACAGAGATGGCACGGTGGTTATCCCGTGGTTCGGCCAAGACCAACGCTTGCCTACTCCACGTTGTGGCGTCCCAATGGACGAGGGTTGCAATCAACCCCTCTCAAGCGGTCCAAAGACCCACTTGAATACCACGGTGTTTTGCTTGCTTTTTCTTAATCCCGTTTGCGAGGAATCTCCACAACTTGGAGCCTCTCGCCCTTACACTTAAAGTTCACAAAGAAGCACAGAGCAAGGGAGGGATTAGCAACGCACACAAGACACAAAAATCAGAGTGTCACCACGCACACAAGTCGCAACAAGAGCTCGCAACACAACCCAATGAGTTCACACCTCCACTAGAGCTCTATATGCTATCACAAAGAAACAAATGCGCGGAATCAAGGTCTTGGTGCTTAGGAATGTTGTAAGAATGCTTGGTGTATGCCTCCATGTGCCTAGGGGTCCCTTTTATAGCCCCCAAGGCAGCTAGGAGCCGTTGAAAACATTCCTGGAAGGCAGATCTTGCCTTCTGTCGACTGGCGCACCGGACAGTCCGGTGCACCACCGGACATCCACTGTTCACTGTCCGGTGCAGATTGCTTTCCTTATTTGGCGAAGCCGACCGTTGAAGTCTAAGAGCCGTTGGCACACCGGACACTGTCCGGTGCACACCGGACAGTCCAGTGCACCAATGTGACCGTTGGCTTGGCCACGCATCACGCGCGGAATCCTCGGCCGACCATTGCCCCGGCTGACTGTTGACTCACCGGACAGTCCGGTGCACCACCGGACAGACCGGTGAATTTTAGCCGTACGCCGTTGAAGGTTTCCCGAGAGCGACGAGTTCGCATGTGAACGGCTCGCCGGACAGTCCGGTGCACCACCGGACAATCCGGTGATTTATAGCCGTACACCGCCGTCGAAGTCCCGAGAGCAGCCTGTTCGCTCGAGCCAGCCTAGCCCACCGGACACTGTCCGGTGCACCACCGGACACTGTCCGGTGCACCCAGACTGAGCAGACTTTGGCTGAACTTAGCCATCTCTTCTCCAACTCGATTTTTTCTGTTTCCAGCACTTAGACACAATACATTAGTCCATAAAATAATGTACTAAGTCTAGAAACATACCTTTTGACATGTTTTGCACTTTGTCCACACCTTTGCATAGATTAGCACAAAAGCATTTGTGTTGGCACTCAATCACCAAAATACTTAGAAATGGCCCAAGGGCACATTTCCCTTTCAATCTCCCCCTTTTTGGTGATTTATGCCAACACAACATAAAGCAACTAGAACAAGTGCAATATCAATGCAAATGAAAACTCACGGTTGTTTTGAATCAAATTTGGCATATATGGATCACTCTTTGCCACCACTTGGTTTGTTTTTGCAAATCAAACTCAAATTCCTATCTCTAAGTCAAATCCACTTGTAGAGACATAAAGATAGGTATTCCAAAGAAATTGATCAAGAACCTCAAAAACTCCCCCTTTTTCCCATAATCAACACTTCTCCCCACAAGAGGCCAACTCTTGACAAAAGAGACAATAAAAGAGTTTTGACAAACCAAAAGCTCTAATCTACTATTTTCAAAATTTCTCAAGTGGTAGCTGATCCATTTATTGCTTTGGCCTTTATTTTCTCCCCCTTTGGCATCAAGCACCAAAACGGGATCAATCTTGGCCCATTAACCCCATTGCCTCACCAAAATCTTCAAATGAGAACACAAAGGCAATAAGAGGACGTGAGATGAACTTGGAATTAGTTACCCTCTCATCGGAGTGCAGTGGAAGTTTTTCATGGTCCAAGTCCACCCTTTTCCCTTTCAAATCTCCTTTGAGACTAAATCAAGCAAACTCAAGCAAACAGTTAGTCTCAAAGGGTCAAGTTGTAGCACAGCTCCCCCTAAATATGTGCATCACTTGCAAAAAGGACTTGTGAGGTCCAGGGAGTGTTTGTACAACTTGAGCACCATTCATAAGCAACAATTGCAGAAGGAACATGATCAAAGGCATAAACACATGTATGCTATAAATCAATCCAAGTTCCACGAATCTAGGATATTTAGCTCACTACGCAGCCTGCAAAAGGTCTTTTCTTCTAAAGGCTTAGTGAAGATATCGGCTAGCTGGTTCTCGGTGCTAACATGAAACACTTCGATATCTCCCTTTTGCTGGTGGTCTCTCAAAAAGTGATGCCGGATGTCAATGTGCTTTGTGCGGCTGTGCTCAACAGGATTTTCTGCTATTCGGATAGCGCTCTCATTGTCACATAGGAGCGGGACTTTGCTTAGATTGTAGCCAAAGTCCCGGAGGGTTTGCCTCATCCAAAGTAGTTGCGCACAACACTGTCCTGCGGCAACGTACTCGGCCTTAGCGGTGGATAGGGCAACAGAAGTTTGTTTCTTAGAGTTCCACGACACCAGGGACCTTCCTAAGAATTGGCACGTCCCTGATGTACTCTTCCTATCGACCTTACATCCAGCATAGTCGGAATCTGAATATCCAATCAAGTCAAAGTTAGACCCCTTTGGATACCAGATCCCGAAGCAAGGCGTAGCGACTAAATATCTAAGAATTCGCTTCACAGCCACTAAGTGACATTCCTTAGGATCGGATTGAAATCTAGCACACATGCATACGCTAAGCATAATATCCGGTCTACTAGCACATAAATAAAGTAAAGAACCTATCATGGACCGGTATGCTTTTTGATCAACGGACTTACCACCTTTGTTGAGGTCGGTGTGTCCGTCGGTTCCCATCGGCGTCTTGGCGGGCTTGGCGTCCTTCATCCCAAACCGCTTTAGCAAATCTTGCGTGTACTTCGTTTGAGAGATGAAGGTGCCGTCCTTGAGTTGCTTTACTTGGAACCCAAGGAAGTAGTTCAACTCGCCCATCATCGACATCTCGAATTTCTGCGTCATCACCCTGCTAAACTCTTCACAAGACTTTTGGTTAGTAGAACCAAATATTATGTCATCGACATAAATTTGGCACACAAAAAGATCACCATCGCAAGTCTTAGTGAAAAGAGTTGGATCGGCTTTCTCAACCTTGAAAGCATTAGCAATTAAAAAGTCTCTAAGGCATTCATACCATGCTCTTGGGGCTTGCTTAAGTCCATAGAGCGCCTTAGAGAGCTTACACACGTGGTCGGGATACCGTTCATCCTCGAAGCCAGGGGGTTGCTCCACGTACACCTCCTCCTTGATTGGCCCGTTGAGGAAAGCGCTCTTCACATCCATTTGGTACAACCTGAAAGAATGGTGAGCGGCATATGCTAGCAAAATACGAATTGATTCTAGCCTAGCCACAGGAGCAAACGTCTCCTCAAAGTCCAAACCTGCGACTTGGGCATAACCTTTTGCCACAAGTCGAGCCTTGTTCCTTGTCACCACCCCGTGCTCGTTCTGTTTGTTGCGGAACACCCACTTGGTTCCCACAACATTTTGCTTGGGACGAGGCACAAGTGTCCAAACTTCATTGCGCTTGAAGTTGTTGAGTTCCTCCTGCATGGCCAACACCCAGTCCGGATCTAGCAAGGCCTCTTCTACCCTGAAAGGCTCAATAGAAGAGACAAAGGAGTAATGCTCACAAAAATTAACTAATCTTGAACGAGTAGTTACTCCCTTGCTAATATCACCCAATATTTGGTCGACGGGATGATCCCTTTGAATCGTCGCTCGAACTTGGGTCGGAGGTGCCTGAGGTGCTTCTTCCTCCTCAACTTGAACATCCTGTGCTCCCCCTTGATCATGCGCCTCCACTTGAGGTACCTGTTCGTCATCTTGGGTTGGGGGATGCACCATAGTTGAGGAAGACGGTTGATCTTGCTCCAATTGTTCCTGAGGCCGTACATCTCCAATCGCCATGGTGCGTATCGCGGCCGTTGGAACGTCTTCTTCATCAGTTAGCAGCTTGTATGAAGTCTTCTTGAGGAGGCGGTGAAGATAGACCCTGTTGATGGCGTGGCAAGCCGTGTTCATGGCTTCCGACCAAAAACGCTCGGGGGTCTTGAACTCTCCAAGCATAGTCCTCGCCATATCGATGAGCGTCCTGTTCTTCCTCTCTACCACACCATTTTGCTGAGGTGTGTAGGGAGCGGAGAACTCGTGCTTGATCCCCTCCTCCTCAAGGAACTCCTCCACTTGAAGATTCTTGAATTCGGACCCGTTGTCGCTCCTTATCTTCTTCACTTTGAGCTCAAACTCATTTTGAGCTCTCCTGAGGAAGCGCTTGAGGGTCCCTTGAGTTTCAGATTTATCCTGCAAAAATAATACCCAAGTGAAGCGGGAAAAATCATCAACTATAACAAGACCATACCTACTTCCTCCTATACTCAGATAGGCGACGGGTCCGAAGAGGTCCATATGAAGCATCTCCAAGGGTCTTGATGTTGTCATCACATTTTTGGTGTGATGAGAGCCTCCCACCTGTTTCCCTGCTTGACAAGCTGCACAAGGTCTATCTTTTTCGAAATGTACATTAGTTAGACCTATCACGTGATCTCCCTTTAGAAGCTTGTGGAGGTTCTTCATCCCCACATGTGCTAAGCGGCGATGCCACAACCAGCCCATGCAAGTCTTAGCCATTAAGCATGCATCTAGACCGGCCTCTTCTTTTGCAAAATCAACCAAATAAAGTTTGTCGTCTAGTACACCCTTAAAAGCTAGTGAACCATCACATCTTCTAAAGACAGACACATCTATATTTGTAAATAGACAATTATATCCCATTTTGCATAGTTGACTGACAGACAACAAATTATATCCAAGAGACTCTACTAAAAACACATTAGAAATAGAGTGTTCAGATGAAATAGCAATTTTACCTAACCCTTTTACCTTGCCTTGGTTCCCATCACCGAATATTATTGAATCTTGGGAATCCTTATTTTTGACGTAGGAGGTGAACATCTTCTTTTCCCCCGTCATATGGTTTGTGCATCCGCTGTCGATAATCCAGCTTGAACCCCCGGATGCATAAACCTGCAAGGCAAATTTAGGCTTGGGTCTTAGGTACCCAACTCTTGTTGGGTCCTACAAGGTTAGTTACAATAGTCTTAGGGACCCAAATGCAAGTTTTGTCACCCTTGCATCTTGCCCCTAACTTCCTAGCAATCACTTTCTTATTCTTTCTATAAATGACAAAAGAAGCATTGCAAGCATGATATAATGTAGATGGTTCATTAACTTTCCTAGGAACATTAACAACATTTCTCCTAGGCATATTATGAACAACATTTCTCCTACCAACATTTCTATCATGCACATAGGAAGAACTAGAAGCAAACATGGCATGAGAATCAAAAGCATCATATGCATTATAACTCTTATAAGCATTTCTAGATTGTCTCTTGTCATGATACATAAAAGCATGGTTCTTTTTAGCACTACTAGCCATAGGAGCCTTCCCTTTCTCCTTGGTGGAGATGGGAGCCTTATGGCTTGTTAAGTCCTTGGCTTCCCTCTTGAAGCCAAGTCCATCCTTAATTGAGGGGTGTCTACCAATCGTGTAGGCATCCCTTGCAAATTTTAGCTTATCGAAATCACTTTTGCTAGTCTTAAGTTGGGCATTAAGACTAGCCAATTCATCATTTAATTTGGAAATTGAAACTAGGTGTTCACTACAAGCATCAATATCAAAATCTTTACACCTAGTGCAAATCATAACATGTTCTACACAAGAATTAGATTTATTTGCTACTTCTACTTTAGCATTTAAATCATTGTTAACACATTTTAAAGTAGAAATGGTTTCATGACAAGTAGATAGTTCATAAGAAAGCATTTCATTTCTTTTAACTTCTAAAGCATAGGATTTTTGTGCCTCTACAAATTTATCATGTTCTTCATACAACAAATCCTCTTGCTTTTCTAAAAGCCTATCCTTTTCATTCAAGGCATCAATCAATTCATTGATTTTATCAATTTTATTTCTATCCAATCCCTTGAACAAGCTAGAGTAATCTATTTCCTCATCGCTAGAATCATCATCACTTGAAGAAGAGTAAGTGGTATCCTGAGTACATACCTTCTTCTCCTTCGCCATGAGGCATGTGTGATGCTCGTTGGGGAAGAGGGATGACTTGTTGAAGGCAGTGGCGGCGAGTCCTTCATTGTCGGAGTCGGAGGAGGAGCAATCCGAATCCCACTCCTTTCCGATATGTGCCTCGCCCTTGGCCTTCTTGTAACTCTTCTTCTTCTCCTTCTTGTTTCCCTTTTCCTGGTCACTATCATTGTCGGGACAGTTAGCGATAAAATGACCAAGCTTACCACATTTGAAGCACGAGCGCTTCCCCTTTGACTTGGTCTTGCTTGGCTGTCCCTTGCGACCCTTAAGCGCCGTCTTGAAACGCTTGATGATGAGGGCCATCTCTTCATCATTGAGACCTGCCGCCTCAACTTGCGCCACCTTGCTAGGTAACGCCTCCTTGCTTCTCGTTGCCTTGAGAGCAACGGGTTGAGGCTCATAGATTGGACCATTCAGTGTGTCGTCCACGTACCTCGCCTCCTTGATCATCATTCGCCCGCTTACGAATTTTCCAAGAACTTCTTCAGGCGACATTTTGGTGTACCTGGGATTCTCACGAATATTATTCACCAAATGAGGATCAAGAACGGTAAATGACCTTAGCATCAGTCGAACGACGTCGTGGTCCGTCCATCGCGTGCTTCCGTAGCTCCTTATTTTGTTGATAAGGGTCTTGAGCTGGTTGTATGTTTGGGTTGGCTCCTCACCCCTTATCATCGCGAATCGTCCAAGCTCGCCCTCCACCAACTCCATTTTGGTGAGCAAGGTGACGTCGTTCCCCTCATGAGAAATATTGAGGGTGTCCCAGATCTGCTTGGCATTGTCCAAGCCGCTCACTTTATGGTACTCGTCCCTGCACAAGGAGGCTAACAACACAGTAGTGGCTTGTGCATTTCTATGAATTTGTTCATTAATGAAAATAGGACTATCCGAGCTATCGAACTTCATTCCACTTTCCACAATCTCCCATATGCTCGGATGGAGAGAGAACAGGTGACTACGCATTTTGTGGCTCCAAAATCTGTAGTCCTCTCCATCAGAGTGAGGAGGTTTGCCAAGTGGAATGGAGAGCAAATGAGTATTTGTACTTTGCGGAATACGAGAGTAGTCAAAAGAAAAGTTCGAATTAACCGGTTTCCTTCTCTCGTAGTCGTTGTGGTCGTCGTCCTTTTGGGAAGAAGTAGACTCGTCGCTGTCGTCGTAGTAGACGATCTCCTTGATGCGTCTTGTTTTCTTCTTCTTCCCATCTTTGCGTCTGTGACCCGAGCCCGAGTCGGTAGGCTTGTCATCCTTCGGCTCGTTGACGAAGGACTCCTTCTCTTTATCGTTGATCACGATTCCCTTCCCCTTAGGATCCATCTCTTCGGGCGATTAGTCCCTTTTGCGAAGAGAACGACTCTGATACCAATTGAGAGCACCTAGAGGGGGTGAATAGGTGATCCTGTAACACTTAAAACTTAGGCCACAAAAACTTGGTTAAGTGTTAGCGCAATAACCGCCAAGTGGCTAGAGAGGGGTCTTCAACAAAACACAATAACCAACAAGAGATCAATCACAGAGATGGCACGGTGGTTATCCCGTGGTTCGGCCAAGACCAACGCTTGCCTACTCCACGTTGTGGCGTCCCAATGGACGAGGGTTGCAATCAACCCCTCTCAAGCGGTCCAAAGACCCACTTGAATACCACGGTGTTTTGCTTGCTTTTTCTTAATCCCGTTTGCGAGGAATCTCCACAACTTGGAGCCTCTCGCCCTTACACTTGAAGTTCACAAAGAAGCACGAAGCAAGGGAGGGATTAGCAACGCACACAAGACACAAAAATCAGAGTGTCACCACGCACACAAGTCGCAACAAGAGCTCGCAACACAACCCAATGAGTTCACACCTCCACTAGAGCTCTATATGCTATCACAAAGAAACAAATGCGCGAAATCAAGGTCTTGGTGCTTAGGAATGTTGTAAGAATGCTTGGTGTATGCCTCCATGCGCCTAGGGGTCCCTTTTATAGCCCCCAAGGCAGCTAGGAGCCGTTGAAAACATTCCTGGAAGGCAGATCTTGCCTTCTGTCGACTGGCGCACCGGACAGTCCGGTGCACCACCGGACATCCACTGTTCACTGTCCGGTGCAGATTGCTTTCCTTATTTGGCGAAGCCGACCGTTGGAGTCTGAGAGTCGTTGGCACACCGGACACTGTCCGGTGCACACCGGACAGTCCAGTGCACCAATGTGACCGTTGGCTTGGCCACGCATCACGCGCGGAATCCTCGGCCGACCGTTGCCCCGGCTGACTGTTGACTCACCGGACAGTCCGGTGCACCACCGGACAGACCGGTGAATTTTAGCCGTACGCCGTTGAAGGTTTCCCGAGAGCGACGAGTTCGCATGTGAACGGCTCACCGGACAGTCCGGTGCACCACCGGACAGTCCGGTGATTTATAGCCGTACACCGCCGTCGAAGTCCCGAGAGCAGCCTGTTCGCTCGAGCCAGCCTAGCCCACCGGACACTGTCCGGTGCACCACCGGACACTGTCCGGTGCACCCAGACTGAGCAGACTTTGGCTGAACTTAGCCATCTCTTCTCCAACTCGATTTTTTCTGTTTCCAGCACTTAGACACAATACATTAGTCCATAAAATAATGTACTAAGTCTAGAAACATACCTTTTGACATGTTTTGCACTTTGTCCACACCTTTGCATAGATTAGCACAAAAGCATTTGTGTTGGCACTCAATCACCAAAATACTTAGAAATGGCCCAAGGGCACATTTCCCTTTCAACTCCCTGGCCCGCTCGGTCAGCGCGCTCTTCCCCTCTATCGCTGACACTCCCTGGCCCGCTTGTCAGCGCTCGCCCACCCGCGCACGCGCCCTCGGCCGCAGATCTAATCTCAGTCGTTGGTTTTAGATCTGACGGTTAGATTCACCCGATACCCCTTCACGCGGTAGTTTTCTTAAAGAGACCCTTGGTTTACTGGAAATCAACCCGCCATCCCTGGTTTTCACGCGCAAACCCCTGTAATCTTGCAGATTTAGCTCCGGACTTTTAAATATTCACAGATTTAGACCTAATTTCATTTTTTGAATTCCTAAACTTGTTTATTTCATATCTTTTGCATATGAACTCCGAATTTGGTGATTCAAATTGCAAAATGTTCATAGGATTATTCTCTGTTTAAATAAAATGGTTTCATTTACTGTCTGCCCACTCTAATTTTTAGGAATGAATATGAACTAATGTAGGTGTATGTTTTATTTATTTAATAAATAAATAAAGGAGAACCCTAGAGATTTAATCATGTTTAAACTTGTGGGATTAATGATAGGTTCATCTCTGTTCTAAATTATAGGTCACAATAAAATAAATTGATCCATGCTTATGTACTTGTAAATAACACTTAGGGAAATAATAACCTATTTTCAAATAAAGTTAATGTATGCCATAGTTTATGTTATACTTTGAATTCATTATCCCCTATGTAGTATTATGTCTTTTTAAGATGTGTTCCAATGTTTGTACATGTTTGGTGTGATGTTCATCTGTACTTTCCAAATGTATTGAATGCATGCTCTCTTTACTTAGACAACGAGCAGTCTGAAGTTCCTGAGTGTGTTGTTGGAGACCTCCCTGAGCAGCAACCTGGTGAAGGCAAGTGTCCTCTAACCTATTATGTCCTATATACTTTATAATTCACTGTCCCGCATTACTTTATGAAACCAAAGGATTGACTAGTCTGTATTCACTTGTCCTTGTTTACCTTTTGGTTTACCATGGTTAGCATGTTGCTATTGCCTTAACTTAATCAATGAACATGATGTGAACCTTTATGATACGATACTGTTATCCTAAATTTGTGGATGATTTTGTGTTACCTTAGGGGACTCAGGCCTTTTTCCTGAGTACCTCTCCGTAAGGACCTGTTCGTGGAGTGACCACCCGGAATAACAGTACAACCATGAGGGTGGAATGGGACGCCCTTAGCTGATTAATTAGATGAACTTGGGGGTGTAGTTGGCTTTGCCGGAGGGCCATCAATGGGGGCCGGGGCGTAGTGCTCGCTCTGCCAAGGTTGGGGTGCAGAGGTTCAGTCGATTTGGTTTTTGTTAGTCACCCACCTTGGGGAGGTGTACTGCATTTGTACGACTGGTGAAACCTAACAAGCAGCTATGCACCAGGGTAGTCTTTGTAAAGGCTACGTAGTGAGACCCTGCTAGGTCACCTTGGAAGTGATCAATGGAGTGTCATGATCTTCGGGCAGAATAGGAATCATGACTTGTGGGTAAAGTGTACAACCTCTGCAGAGTGTTAAAAACTGGTATATCAGCCGAGCTCATGGTTAAGAGCAGCCTTGGGATCCTCTTTGATTAGAAGAACTTTGGATACTTTTATGTTGATGATTAACTATGATGTTATAAAATCTGATCTTTGGTATTTCCTCCTTTGAGGAGGTACTTTTGGGTAATAACTTGGTTTATTACTAAAACTTGGCTCTACTATTAATAATAAATATTTGACTTACCTAAAAGCAACTGCTTGACCTCAAACTCCACATACAGCTAGTCCACTTTAGCCAAACGAGACATTTGCTGAGTATGTTGATATGTACTCACCCTTGCTTTACAAACCACCCCACCCTAGGTTGTCCCCACTGTTCTCAGTGCTCAGGAGGTGATGCTGGCAAGATGGATGATTTCGAGGAGTTTCAAGACTATGACGAGTTCTAGTTTATCTTAGTGGCAAACCTCCAGTCAGCTGCCTGTGTAGGCTTAGCATCTACGCTTCGTAATTCCGCACTTCGATAATTATGTTGAACGATGGTTATGTATTAGACTCTATGGATGTCTTGGACATCTTCATGTAATAAAGTACCTTTCCGCTATTTATTTCAAGCATTGTGTGATGATGTCCAATTATGTAATCGTCGTGTACTTGAGTTTCTGATCCTGGCACGTACATGGTTCGCATTTGGTTTACCTTCCAAAACCGGGTGTGACATAAGTGGTATCAGAGCCCTTGCTGACTGTAGGACCGCTGACCTAGACTAGAATGGTCGACCTAAGGACTATAGACCCCTACTCTTACCTTGACCTTAGAGTTCTTTCAAAAGTTGGTCATCTTGACCAAACCTATGTTCCTTACTTATCTCAAAAGGTTTTGTCTCACTTTTCTATTTGTTTACTTTCTGGTCTCATAGTTCTACTCTTACTCTTGTGCTTATGATGTCTTTTTGTCGGGGACCATAATTAGGGGTACCCTCAAGGCTCCTAATTCTCAGCTGGTAACCCCCATTAGCACAAAGCTGCAAAGGCCTGATGGGTGCGATTAAGTCAGGGATCACTCCATTCAAGGGACTCGGTCACGCCTCACCCGAGCCTAGCCTCGGACAAGGGCAGCCGACCCCGGAGGATTTCCGTCTCGCCCGAGGCCCCCCTTCAGCGGCGAACATGTTTCCGGCTCGCCCGAGGCCCTGCCTTCGCTAAGAAGCAACCCTGATCAAATCGCCGCACCGACCGACCAAATCGCGGGAGCATTTAATGCAAAGGTGGCCTGACACCTTTATCCTGACGCACGCCCCCCAGCCGGCAGAGCCGAAGTGACCGCCGTCACTTCGCCGCTCCACTGACCGGCCTGACAGAAGGACAGCACCGCCTGCGCCACTCCGACTGCGGTGCCACTTGACAGAGTGAGACTGACAGGCGGTCAGGCCCGGCCAAAGGCACCATAGGAAGCTCCGCTCCGCCCGACCCGGGGCTCAGACTCGGGCTAAGTCCCGGAAGACGGTGAACTCCGCCCGACCTAGGGCTCGGACTCGGGCTAAGTCCCGGAAGACGGCGAACTCCGCCCGACCCAGGGCTCGGACTCGGGCTAAGACCCGAAAGACGGCGAACTCCACCGGACCCAGGGCTCGGACTCGGGCTAAGTCCCGGAAGACGGCGAACACCGCCCGACCCAGGGCTCGGACTTGGGCTCAGCCCCAGAAGACGACGATCTCCGCCTCGCCCGACCCAGGGCTCGGGCTTGGGCTCGGCCCCAGAAGACGACGAACTCCGCTTCGCTCGACCCCAGGGCTCGGACTCCGCCCCGACACCAGCCGGCGATCTCCGCCTCGCCCGAACCCGGGGCTCGGACCCGACCTCGGCCACGGAAGACAGACTCGACCTCGGCTTCGGAGGAGCTTCCACATCGCCCCACCTAGGGCGTAGACCAGCCACGTCAACAGGAGGCGCCATCATCACCCTACCCCGAGCTGACTCGAGCCACAGGGAGCAGGACCGGCGTCCCATCTGGCTCGCCCCGCCAGATAGGCAATGATGGCGCCCTGCATACTCTGTGACGACGGCGGCTCTCAGCCCCCTTACGGAAGCAAGAGGACGTCAGCAAGGATTCAACCGCTCCGACAGCTGTCCCTCCGCCAGGCTCCATCGCTCCTCCGACGGCCACGACATCACACCAGCTGGGTGCCAAAGTCTCTCCGGCTGCCACAACGACATGTACTTAGGGCGCTAGCTCTCCTCCGCTAGACACGTAGCACTCTGCTACACCCCCCATTGTACACCTGGATCCTCTCCTTACGCCTATAAACGGAAGGACCAGGGCCCTCTTAGAGAAGGTTGGCCGCGCGGGGACGAGGACGAGACACGCGCTCGCCCGGAGCCGCTCGCTCCCTCTCCCGCATGGACGCTTGTAACCCCCTACTGCAAGCGCACCCGACCTGGGCGCGGGACGAACACGAAGGCCGCGGGATTCCCACCTCTCTCACACCGGTCTCCGGCCGCCTCGCTCTCCCCCCTTCGCGCTCGCCCTCGCGCTCGACCCATCTGGGCTGGGGCACGCGGCGACATTCACTTGTCGGCTCAGGGACCCCCCGGTCTCGGAACGCCGACAGTTGGCGCGCTAGGTAGGGGCCTGCTGCGTGTTGACGAACAGCTTCCCGTCAAGCTCCAGATGGGCAGTCTCCGGCAACCTCTCCAACCCGGGACGGTGCTCCGTTTCGGGAGTCTTGAGTTCATGTCCCTCGACGGCAGCTACGACATGATACTCCTTCCACCGCCGTGCGACAACGACGGTGGCTGCCGACAACCCGCCCGCCGGCGGCGAAATCGGCGACGTCTTCCCCGCATGGTGGAAGAACAACCTTCGAGCTCACCCCGTCCTCTCCCTCGCCAACGGAGGAGGAGGCGGGGCAACCAAGGCCAAGCAGGAGACAGCGCCTCGTCGGCTGTCGAGCGAGTCGACGGCCCTAGCACCCCGGCGAGGGGTGCACCGGGCGTCGACCTCGCTTTTGAGACGAAGGCGAGCGCCGTCTCCCCACGACACGCCAATCCCGAGCAAGCGGACGATGCCAGCATGCTTGCGAAAAGCTTGCTGGACGTCACCCTCGTACCTGAGGCGACGGCGCAGTCAGTCCCCGACGTGACCTCATCGCCGCCCGTCGACCAAAAGGTACCGACCGATTCCCATCCCACGCCTTTCGGATTCAACCTCGACCCGCCTAGCGGCCCCGCTTTAGCGGGCGCTCTTGTTGAGGCGAGTCCAAACCCTCTGGAGATTCGTATGCGGTCACCTTGGGACCGGCTAACGGACGTCTCGACCTACAGGCCCTCTGGGTCCGAGGAAGACGACGAGCCCAGCATCTGTTGGGATTTCTCTGGACTTGGCAACCCCAGTGCCATGCGGCACTTCATGACCGCATGCGACTACTGCCTTTCCGACTGTTCCGACGGTAGCCGTAGCCTCGGTGACGAGGACTGCGGCCCAAGTCGCGAATGCTTCCACGTCGATCTAGGGGGTCCCCCCGAAGGCAACCATCTCGGCATGCCGGAGGACGGTGACCTCCCTAGGCCGGTGCCTCGCGTTGACATCCCACGGGAGCTAGCTGTGGTCCCCGTTCAGGCGGGGGGTCATGACCCACAGCTCGAGCAAATCCGCGGGGTGTAGGCCAGGCTCGACGAGAGAGCAGGAGCGCTTGAGCCGATCCGTCGGGACGTCGGGCAGGCATGGGCGGGCCAACCTCCGGCCGGGGAAATACGTCATCTACCCTAGGGCTTCCAGCACCGCATCACCGACGACGTCAGGGTCAGGCCACCACCCGCATCCAGTGGGGTCGGCCAGAACCTGGCGGCAGCAGCAATGCTTCTTCGCGCGATGCCGGAGCCATCAACCACCGAGGGGCGGCGAATCCAGGGAGAGCTCAAGAATCTCCTGGAAGGCACCGCGGTCCGACGGGCCGAGAGCTCTGCCTCCCGAAGGCAGGGGTACCCCTCGGAACCTCATGCCGCGACTTCCCGATTCATGCGGGAAGCCTCGGTCTACACCGGGCGCACACGCAACACCGCGTCTGCGGCTCCGGGTCGCCTCAGCAACGAGCACCATCACCGCGACCGTCGGGCCCACCTCGATGAGAGGGTGCGCCAAGGCTACCACCCTAGGCGTGGGGGACGCTACGACAGCGGGGAGGATCGGAGTCCCTCGCCCGAACCACTCGGCCCGCAAGCCTTCAGCCGAGCCATCCGACGGGCGCAGTTCCCGACCCGTTTCCGACCCCCGACTACTATCACAAAGTACTCGGGGGAGACGAGACCGGAACTGTGGCTCGCGGACTACCGTCTGGCCTGCCAACTGGGTGGAACGGACGATGACAACCTCATCATCTGCAACCTCCCCCTGTTCCTCTCCGACTCCGCTCGCGCCTGGTTGGAGCACCTGCCTCCGGGGCAGATCTCCAACTGGGACGACCTAGTCCAAGCTTTCGCCGGCAATTTCCAGGGCACGTACGTGCGCCCCGGGAATTCCTGGGACCTCCGAAGCTGCCGACAGCAGCCGGGAGAGTCTCTCCGGGACTACATCCGGCGATTCTCGAAGCAGCGCACCGAGCTGCCCAACATCACCGACTCGGATGTCATCGGCGCGTTCCTCGCCGGCACCACCTGCCGCGACCTGGTGAGCAAGCTGGGTCGCAAGACCCCCGCTAGGGCGAGCGAGCTGATGGACATCGCCACCAAGTTCGCCTCCGGCCAGGAGGCAGTTGAGGCTATCTTCCGAAAGGACAAGCAGCCCCAGGGCCGCCCATCGGAAGATACTCCCGAGGCGTCAACTCAGCGCGGCGCCAAGAAGAAGGGCAAGAAGAAGTCGCAAGCGAAACGCGACGCCGCCGACGCGGACCTTGTCGCCGCCGCCGAGTACAAGAACCCTCGGAAGCCTCCCGGAGGTGCCAACCTCTTCGACAAGATGCTCAAGGAGCCGTGCCCCTATCACCAGGGACCCGTCAGGCACACCCTTGAGGAGTGCGTCATGCTTCGGCACCACTTCCACAGGGCCGGGCCACCCGCGGAGGGTGGCAAGGCCCGTGACGACGACAAGAAGGAAGATCACCAGGCAGGAGAGTTCCCCGAGGTCCGCGACTGCTTCATGATCTATGGTGGGCAAGCGGCGAACGCCTCGGCTCGGCACCGCAAGCAAGAGCGCCGGGAGGTCTGCTCGGTGAAGGTGGTGGCACCAGTCTATCTGGACTGGTCCGACAAGCCCATCACCTTCGACCGAGACGATCACCCCGACCATGTGCCGAGCCCGGGGAAATACCCGCTCGTCGTTGACCCCATCATCGGCGACGTCAGGCTCACCAAGGTCCTCATGGACGGAGGCAGCAGCCTCAACATCATCTACGCCGAGACCCTCGGGCTCCTACGTGTCGATCTGTCCTCTGTCCGGGCAGGCGCTGCACCCTTCCATGGGATCATTCCCGGGAAGCGCGTCCAACCCCTCGGACAGCTCGACCTTCCCGTCTGCTTCGGAACACCCTCCAACTTCCGAAGGGAGACCCTGACGTTCGAGGTGGTTGGGTTCCGAGGAACCTACCACGCGGTACTGGGGAGGCCATGCTACGCGAAGTTCATGGTCGTCCCCAACTACACCTACCTGAAGCTCAAGATGCCGGGCCCCAACGGGGTCATCACCGTCGGCCCCACATACAAACATGCGTTCGAATGCGACGTGGAGTGCGTGGAGTACGCCGAGGCCCTCGCCGAGTCCGAGGCCCTCATCACCGACCTGGAGAGCCTCTCTAAGGAGGTGCCAGACGTGAAGCGTCATGCCGGCAACTTTGAGCCAGCGGAGACGGTCAAGTCCGTCCCCCTTGACCCCAGCGGCGACGCCTCCAAGCAGATCCGGATCGGCTCCGGGCTCGATCCCAAATAGGAAGCAGTGCTCGTCGACTTTCTCCGCGCGAACGCTGACGTCTTCGCGTGGAGTCCCTCGGACATGCCCGGCATACCGAGGGATGTCGCCGAGCACTCGCTGGACATCCGAGCCGGAGCCCGACCCGTCAAGCAGCCACTGCGCCGATTCGACGAGGAGAAGCGCAGAGCCATAGGCGAGGAGATCCACAAGCTAATGGCAGCAGGGTTCATCAAAGAGGTATTCCATCCCGAATGGCTTGCCAACCCTGTGCTTGTGAGAAAGAAAGGGGGGAAATGGCGGATGTGCGTAGACTACACTGGTCTCAACAAAGCATGTCCGAAGGTTCCCTACCCTCTGCCTCGCATCGACCAAATCGTGGATTCCACTACTGGGTGCGAAACCCTGTCTTTCCTCGATGCCTACTCAGGGTATCATCAAATCAGGATGAAAGAGTCCGACCAGCTCGTGACTTCTTTCATCACACCCTTCGGTATGTACTGCTATGTCACCATGTCGTTCGGCTTGAGGAATGCGGGCGCAACGTACCAACGGTGCATGAACCATGTGTTCGGTGAACACATTGGCCGCACGGTCGAGGCCTACGTCGATGACATCGTAGTCAAGACGAGGAAAGCCTCCGACCTCCTTTCCGACCTTGAAGCGACATTCCGATGTCTCAAGGCGAAAGGCGTCAAGCTCAACCCCGAAAAGTGTGTTTTCGGGGTACCCCGAGGCATGCTCTTAGGGTTCATCATCTCCGAGCGGGGCATCGAAGCCAACCCGGAGAAGATCGCAGCCATCACCAGCATGGGGCCCATCAAGGACTTGAAAGGCGTACAGAGGGTCATGGGATGTCTCGCGGCTCTAAGCCGCTTCATCTCACGCCTCGGCGAAAGAGGTCTACCTTTGTACCGCCTCTTAAGGAAGGCCGAGTGCTTCACTTGGACCCCTGAGGCCGAGGAAGCCCTCGGGAACCTGAAGGCGCTCCTCACGAAGGCACCTATCTTGGTGCCCCCAGCTGCCGAAGAAGCCCTCTTGGTCTACGTCGCCGCGACCACTCAGATGGTTAGCGCCGCGATTGTGGTCGAAAGGCAAGAAGAGGGGCATGCATTGCCCGTTCAGAGGCTAGTCTACTTCGTCAGCGAGGTACTGTCCGAAACCAAGATCCGCTACCCACAAGTTTAGAAGCTGCTGTACGCGGTGATCCTAACGCGGCAGAAGCTGCGACACTACTTCGAGTCTCATCCGGTAACTGTGGTGTCATCCTTCCCCCTAGGGGAGATCATCCAGTGCCGAGAGGCCTCGGGTAGGATTGCAAAGTGGGCGGTGGAAATCATGGGCGAGACGATCTCGTTCGCCCCTCGGAAGGCCATCAAGTCCCAGGTCTTGGCGGACTTCGTAACTGAATGGGTCGATACCCAGCTACCGACGGCTCCGATCCAACCGGAGCTCTGGACCATGTTCTTCGACGGGTCGCTGATGAAGACAGGAGCCGGCGCAGGCCTACTCTTCATCTCGCCCCTCGGGAAGCACCTACGCTACGTGCTACGCCTCCATTTCCCGGCATCCAACAATGTGGCTGAGTACGAAGCTCTGGTCAACGGGTTGCGGATCGGCATCGAGCTAGGGGTCCGACGCCTCGACGCTCGCGGTGACTCGCAGCTCGTCATCGACCAAGTCATGAAGAACTCCCACTACCGCGACCCGAAGATGGAGGCCTACTGCGATGAAGTTCGGCGCCTGGAAGACAAGTTCTATGGGCTCGAGCTCAACCACATCGCCCGGCGCTACAACGAGACTGCGGACGAGCTGGCTAAAATAGCCTCGGGGCGAACGATGGTTCCCCCGGACGTCTTCTCCTGGGATCTGCATCAACCCTCCGTCAAGATCGACGACACGCCCGAGCCCGAGGCGCCCTCGGCCCAGCCCGAGGCAACCTCGGATCATCCCGAGGCACCCTCGGCTCGGTCCGAGGCATCCTCGGTTCGGCCTGAGGTACCCTCGGCCCCCAAGAGCGAGACGTTGCACGTCGAAGGGGAGCAAAGCGGGGTCACGCCTGATCAAAACTGGCAGACCCCGTACCTGCAATATCTCCACCGAGGAGAGCTACCCTCCGACCGAGCCGAAGCTCGGCGGGTGGCGCGGCGCGCCAAGTCGTTCGTCTTGCTGGGAGATGAGAAGGAGCTCTACCATCGCAGCCCCTTAGGCATCCTCCAGCGATGCATCTCCGTCGCCGAAGGTCAGGAACTCCTGCGAGAGATATACTCGGGGGCTTGCGGCCATCACGCAGCGCCTCGAGCCCTTGTCGGGAATGCTTTCCGGCAAGGCTTCTACTGGCCGACGGCGGTGGCCGACGCCACTAGAATTGTCCGCACCTGCGAAGGGTGTCAGTTCTACGCAAGGCAGACCCACCTGCCCGCTCAGGCTCTGCAGACGATACCCATCACCAGGCATTTTGCTGTGTGGGGTCTGGACCTCGTCGGCCCCTTGCAGAAGGCATCCGGGGGCTACACGCACCTGCTGGTCGCCATCGACAAATTCTCCAAGTGGATCGAGGTCCGACCCCTAAACAGCATCAGGTCCGAGCAGGCGGTGGCGTTCTTCACCAACATCATCCATCGCTTCGGGGTCTTGAACTCCATCATCACCGACAACGGCACCCAGTTCACCGGCAGAAAGTTCCTGGACTTCTGCGAGGATCATCACATCCGGGTGGACTGGGCCGTCGTGGCTCACCCCATGTCAAATGGGCAAGTAGAGCGTGCCAACGACATGATTCTACAAGGGCTCAAGCCTCGGATCTACAACGACCTCAACAAGTTCGGCAAGCGATGGATGAAGGAACTCCCCTCGGTGGTCTGGAGTCTGAGGACAACGCCAAGCCGAGCCACGGGCTTCACGCCGTTCTTCCTAGTCTACGGGGCCGAGGCTGTCTTGCCCACAGACCTGGAATACGGCTCCCCGAGGGCGAGGGCCTACACCGACCAAAGCAACCAAGCTAGCCGAGAAGACTCGCTGGACCAGCTGGAGGAGGCTCGGGACAAGGCCTTACTACACTCGGCGCGATACCAGCAGTCCCTGCGACGCTACCACGCCCGAGGGGTCCGGTCCCGAGACCTCCAGGTGGGCGACCTGGTGCTTCGGCTGCGACAAGACGCCCGAGGGCGGCACAAGCTCACGCCTCCCTGGGAGGGGCCGTTCGTCATCGCCAAAGTTCTGAAGCCCGGAACGTACAAGCTGGCCAACAGTCAAGGCGAGGTCTACGGCAACGCTTGGAACATCCAACAGCTACGTCGCTTCTACCCTTAAGATGTTTTCAAGTTGTTCATATACCTCGTGCCCAGCAAAAGTTTAGTCGTCAAGGAAGGGTCGGCCTCGCCTCGGCAAAGCCCGACCCTCCCTCAGGGGCTAAAAGGGGGGGAACCCCCTCTGCGTCAAAATTTTCCTCGAAAAAAGATCTTTTCTACCAGAAGGTCTTTCGGGCTGTTTGACTACTTCGAAAGTGGATCCTGAAAACGACGGAGTACACGTAAGCAGCCAAGGCTGACCGAGCCGAGGGACTCCTATGCCTCCGGGATACGGATACCTCACTCATCACCTTCTGCGATAAGTAACTCACATTCGGATAAGTGATCCCGCGGACCGAACAAGTCTTCACGTTCGGAAGCTCTTCTGCCGAAGTGATTTCTCGAGCCTTCTTGACTGCGTCGGGAACAGAGCCCCATGGACGGGTAAGAGTGCGCGTAAGCGGCAAGGCTGACCGAGCCGAGGGACTCTTACGCCCCCGTGATACGGATACCTCACTCGTCACCTTCCGCGAGAAGCAACTCTCACTCGCACAAACATTTCTGTTACCAACAAAAGGGTCCAGATACTCGAAACAAGAGGAAAGGAGACGCGGCTTTACAACACGGCGAGGGTGTGTTTTGGCCACGGCGGTCGTAGGGAACACACGCTACAAGGCAATCCGATCCTGCAGGCTCGGATCTTGATGGCTGAAGGGAGCAGCAGCACCCTCGGCATCGACGACACCTTCGGCGAGGTCCGACCTAGCCTCGGACGGCGACGTGGTCCGAAGATCTCCACTCTGAAGGACGACGTCATCGCCACGCCCGGGCCATCGCTACCAGGGTCTTCTCGGGAATCCGGCCCGAGCAGGCGGCTCGGCCAGTCACACCGGGGCCTCGGCCAGCTGTCCTCCAAGGACATCAGCCCGACCCGAGGCCTCGGCTGGTCAATTCCGGCGTCGGTCCCGCTAACGGACGACCCGGCCAGGCTCCGGCCAACCAGGCGGTTCTCCCTACTTGCGTCCCCAGCCGTCACGGGCTGAGTCTTCTCCAACACACTCCAAGGTCCTCCCCTACGGCGCGGGGGCTGGGTCCCACGCGTCATGCAAGCCGACTTAGAGCAGAAAAAGCCAAACCGCCGTGCGCGGTGCGTACAACCGCCCAGCGGTTACAAGCGACTCTCCACTTTTGCCCAGACCAACGGGCGAAAGGGCGGGCAGCCGTGCAGGCGGCATGCAACCGCGCCAAGTGGGCGCACTTCTCCGACTCCCAACACGCCCGGCATGGAGGCCTAGGCCCACGCGTCATGCAACCGGTGCGCCGGTTGCTACGTGTGAGTAACTGCACCGCCACCTGCGCCACCACCGCGCCTCCTCGACTGCGGAACCAATGCCGTGACTCGAGGCCACCCAGCGCACGACCCAGCGGCTCTAGCCTGGCGCGACGGTCAATATTGTCGAAGACGGGCCGACAGTAATGGCGGTGGCAGGCGGGCAGGTGCAGCGGTCACGTCGTCAGCCAAGCTTACGTCCCATCCGGGAGCAGTGAGAGAACCCTCTCTCACGGCGTGAAGACAGCGCGCCCGTGACCCGTTCCTCGAACGGCTCACGCACGCGCAACGGCTACCCTGCGAACTACTCGCCCCGTCGCATCAACTCCGCGGCGGGACACGCGGCGCCTCTGGCAGGAGAAGCGAGCGACGCTTCCCTTCGCCGTAATGACTGCGTCAAAAAAAGGTACGCCACATCGTTCGATTTCGTATCCTTTTCCGTTTTCCCTCTTTCTCTCTCTTGCACAGGGACCAGGAAAGGGGGATACCCCGAAAGGGATCCTTCCCCGAGAAGGAACCAGGCTCCAAGCCCCCCTACTGATCAGAGGTTCGAAGGCTGGCCCCCCGGAAGGGTTCGACAGCCGCCTCAGATCGCGTGGGCCCTACACCCACTACTGGTCAGAGGTTCGAAGGTCGGCCCCTCGAAAGGGTTCCACGGCTGCCTCAGGCTACTCGGGCTCCGTGCCCGTTACTGATCAGGGGTTCGAAGGCTGGCCCCCGAAGGGTTCACAGCCGCCTCAGACACCGAGCGAGGGATGACCATGGGTACGTTCGATACATAACCAAGGCTCGGGCTGCGCTCCCGAGGTACCCTAGGACATTTCCGAGACCAGCAGGAACGATCTTGTAACAGAATCCCATCAGAGGGAGGCATCGAGCCCTCGGACCCCGTCACCAGGGGACCGGGTCTGGCAAATCACCCGCAGGTACTTTTGGGCGTGCCTCTGGGCCCCTAGCCGACCCCTAACGAATGGGGCACGGACGTCCACTCGGATTACCCGCTTGCAGCCCATCGGAGACACCATGTTCGGCGCCCATCGAGGGCAACATGGCGCTTTCCCCCCCCCCTCCTCCTTGCGGAAAGGCGACGCAGGGGCGTATGTAAAAAAGCCGAGTCTACCCCTGACCGCCCTCTCGCTCTGTGCAGAGGCTCGGGGGCTGCTCTCGCAAACCCGGCTCCGGCCGAACCGTTGACAGCGTCAACATACCAGCCCGAGAACTTGGGACCCGACCGTACACCTGGGCTATGGCTAGCTCGCATGAGGGAACGACCAGACCAAGCGAAGCACTACGTGAGGCAGTAAGACCTCGAAGGAGTGAAACCACTCCTCCGAGGACTCGGGGGCTACACCCGGCGGGTGCGCTCGCACGCACCCACCGGAACAAAAGCGCAATCGAGAAAGGTTGGTCCCCTTGCAAAAAAGTGCGACGAAAGCCTCCAAGCGAGTGCAAACACTCCCTTCGAGGCTCGGGGGCTACTGTCGGGGACCATAATTAGGGGTACCCTCAAGGCTCCTAATTCTCAGCTGGTAACCCCCATCAGCACAAAGCTGCAAAGGCCTGATGGGTGCGATTAAGTCAGGGATCAGTCCATTCAAGGGACTCGGTCACGCCTCACCCGAGCCTAGCCTCGGACAAGGGCAGCCGACCCCAGAGGATTTCCGTCTCGCCCGAGGCCCCCTTCAGCGGCGAACATGTTTCCGGCTCGCCCGAGGCCCTGCCTTCGCCAAGAAGCAACCCTGACCAAATCGCTGCACCGACCGACCAAATCGCAGGAACATTTAATGCAAAGGTGGCCTGACACCTTTATCCTGACGCACGCCCCCCAGCTGGCAGAGCCGAAGTGACCGCCGTCACTTTGCCGCTCCACTGACCGGCCTGACAGAAGGACAGCGCCGCCTGCGCCACTCCGACTGCGGTGCCACTTGACAGAGTGAGACTGATAGGCGGTCAGGCCCGGCCAAAGGCACCATAGGAAGCTCCGTTCCGCCCGACCCAGGGCTCGGACTCGGGCTAAGTCCCGGAAGATGGTGAACTCCGCCCGACCCAGGGCTCGGACTCGGGCTAAGTCCCGGAAGACGGCGAACTCCGCCCGACCCAGGGCTCAGACTCGGGCTAAGTCCCGGAAGATGGCGAACTCCGCCCGACCCAGGGCTCGGACTCGGGCTAAGACCCGGAAGACGGCGAACTCCGCCCGACCCAGGGCTCGGACTCGGGCTAAGTCCTGGAAGACGGCGAACTCCGCCCGACCCAGGGCTCGGACTTGGGCTCGGCCCTAGAAGACGATGATCTCCGCCTCGCCCGACCCAGGGCTCGGGCTTGGGCTCGGCCCCAGAAGACGACGAACTCCGCTTCGCCCGACCCCAGGGCTCGGACTCCGCCCCGACACCAGCCGGCAATCTCCGCCTCGCCTGAACCCGGGGCTCGGACCCGACCTCGGCCACGGAAGACAGACTCGACCTCGGCTTCGGAGGAGCTTCCACATCGCCCCACCTAGGGCGTAGACCAGTCACGTCAACAGGAGGTGCCATCATCACCCTACCCCAAGCTGACTCGAGCCGCAGGGAGCAGGACCGGCGTCCCATCTGGCTCGCCCCGCCAGATAGGCAATGATGGCGCCCTGCATACTCTGTGACGACGGTGGCTCTCAGCCCCCTTACGGAAGCAAGAGGACGTCAGCAAGGATTCAACCGCTTCGACAGCTGTCCCTCTGCTAGGCTCCATCGCTCCTCCGACGGCCACGACATCACACCAGCTGGGTGCCAAAGTCTCTCCGGCTACCACAACGGCATGTACTTAGGGCGCTAGCTCTCCTCCGCTAGACACGTAGCACTCTGCTACACCCCCCATTGTACACCTGGATCCTCTCCTTTCGCCTATAAAAGGAAGGACCAGGGCCCTTTTAGAGAAGGTTGGCCGCGCGGGGACGAGGACGAGACACGCGCTCGCCCGAAGCCGCTCGCTCCCTCTCCCGCGTGGACGCTTGTAACCCCCTACTGCAAGCGCACCCGACCTGGACGCGGGACGAACACGAAGGCCGTGGGATTCCCACCTCTCTCACGCCAGTCTCCGGCCGCCTCGCTCTCCCCCCTTCGCGCTCGCCCTCGCGCTCGACCCATCTGGGCTGGGGCACGCGGCGACATTCACTCGTCGGCTCAGGGACCCCGGTCTCGGAACGCCGACACTTTTGTAGATGGCTCGTCTTAGGTGCACTGCACGTGAGTCTGTGATCCCCTTTTTGCCTTCTCGCCTGGCGGAGCATCCCCTGCGTCGTGCGGTGCTAGGTTAGTCCAATCACCTAGAGAGACTGCATCGTCACCTGCATGAGGAGCAGGAGCGCCGACGCCAGGAGCAGGAGCAGGAGCAGCAGGACTCTTCCCCCTCGCCTCAGCAGGAGGTGGAGTTTGACAGGCCGCCTTCCCCTGCACCACCTCAGGGCATCCCGGCTGCTGGAGGAGACCCTGACGGAGACGGAGACGACGACAACGCTGGTGGCAGTTCAAGCCACGACATAGAGCTTTCGGAGGAGCCGGAGCCAGAGGGATGGATCGCTAGACCCATCACTCATGACACTGCTCGCGGGTGTCACTTCCACGACGCTCTCGATACCCTGTTGCATCGGGCCTTCGACCGACACACTTGGTCCATCGAGTATCGTTGTGTAGTCTACCAGCATTGTCGCGGGTTATACCTGGACCAGTGGTGGCTACTTGCTTGGTGCGTCGTCCGGACAATGATCTCCGGGGTGCAGAGGACTTCTCATAGCACTATTTTATTATTGAGAGGGATACTGCCGAGGCAGCCATGCAACATGCAGCACGACGAGCACTTTCTCAGTATTGCTCGTTGTTCAGCGAGGTAGCTGATGGCCTTGACCTGAAGTACTACCCTCGCCGTTCGACCGACAGTGCTGGAGGTGTGATTGTCTCGCCAGTGGGTTAGGGCAATCCCAGGCTAAACAACATGGTCAATCTAGTCGCCGTGCTCAACACAGAGTTGGACCACACCCTTGACGAGTTGGGCAAGGTTCGGGCAGAGGTTGCGGAATTGCGTGCTGAGTGCGCTGCACACCACTACCTTGATGGTGGTCCTCCCGCCCCTATCGGGATTCAGCACCCTTACCGTTCACCGCCCCGTGGTCGCTTCGACTATGGTACCCCAAACTGCAGGACCCGGATAGATTTGGATCCTTAGATCGACAGAGTCGGAGTCTGTAATAATTCTTAGTTCAGTGTCTTAGTCTAGCCAGTCTTAGTCAGAGTTAGTTTGCTTATCTTTTGTTGGATGCTTGTTATGATGGACATGTACTAAAGTTGGATTTGCAATGATTGTCACCAAGGTGTGGGTATCCCCTACAACTTGGTGTAGTTATTAATAAAGTTAGTTATTTAGTTGGGTAACCCATTTGTCTCCACTTTTCCTCTTTTCTGAGAAGTTGTCAGTAAAGTTGGTCAATTGTTCAGTTCTATGAAGATCTTCTATACATCTTTTCTTATGCTGAAAGACTGCAGAGTCAGATCTGATATGTGTGATTCCTATAGATGTCTGAGAACAGGCGCAGAGGTGCAAGGCGTGCTCAGCCAGAACAGCAGGCACCCAGGAGGATGCAGCTCAGCCGCAGCAGCAATTGCCACCGCCACCCCGATGACCATTGAGCAGATGTTCTTGATGCAGACCCAAGCAGTTCAGGCAATTGATCAGACTTTAGCAGCAATGCAACAAGCACAGCAGTAGCCACCACCACCTCAGCCTCCAGTGCAAGTTCAGATGCCACAAGTGCCCAGAGACAAGCGGGCAGAGTTCATGACGGGCCATCCCCCAGTCTTTGCCCACTCTGCTGACCCCATGGACGCCGAAGATTGGCTGCATACCATGGAGTGTGAGTTGCACACTGCCTAGTGCAACGATCGTGAGAAGGTGTTGTATGGTCCCCGACAGCTGAGGGGAGCAGCACAGTCTTAGTGGGAGTCTTACCTCGCCACTGATGCCAACCCTGAAGCCATCACTTGGGAGGAGTTCAGGGATAACTTCCATCGCTACCATGTACCCGAGGGACTGATGATAGAGAAGAAGGAAGAGTTTCTCGCCCTGAAGCAAGGTCCCCTATCCGTTAGCGAGTACAGGGACAAGTTTCTGCAGCTATCTCGTTATGCCCCAGAGGATGCCAACACAGATGCCAAGAGACAGTACTGCTTCTTGAGAGGATTGGTTGATCCCCTCCAGTACCAGCTGATGAACCACACCTTCCCTACCTTCCAGCATCTGATAGACAGAGCAATCATGATAGAAAGGAAGCATCGGGAGATGGAGGACAAGAAACGCAAGTTTGGTGGACCTCAAGTTGGGAGTAGCAGTCGTCCTCGCTACTCAGGCAACCCACCTCAGCAATTCAAGCCAGGTCACCAGCACCAGCATCAGCGTTAGAACCAGTAGCAGCAGTACCAGAGGCAGTTTCCTCAGCAGCAGCAGCAGCAGCAGTACCATCAGAACAACCAGCAAGGAGGAAATCAATACCAGCGTCAGAGCAATCATGCAGCCCATCTTCCTGCCCCAGCAACCAACCAGATCAATCAAGCAGCGCTAGCTCAAGGAGGAAGTCGTGCATGTTTCCACTGTGTGGAACAAGGCCATTGGGCGAATCATTGCCCAAAGAAAGCAGCTCAGTAGCAGCCAGCTCCTAATACCCCAGTTAGGTAGAATGCAATGCAGCAAGGAAGCAACAACCGTGGGCAACCTCGTGCCTAGTATGAAAAGGTGAACCACTTGGAGGCCGACACAGTCTAGGAGACTCTAGGAGTGTCACTAGGTATGTTTTCAGTCGAGTACCATTCTGCAAATGTCTTATTCGATACTGGAGCAACGCATTCTTTCGTGACTACATCATGGGTAGAATCACATAATATACCAGTAGCACCCATGTATCCACCTATGAGGGTTAGTTCAGTTGGTGGAAGAACCCAAACAGATAGATTTTGCCCTAGTGCAAGTGTCCAAATAAGGGGGATAGAGTTCCCTGCCGATTTGATAGTTATGGGTAACCAGGATGCGACCATAGATGTCAACCTAGGGATGAATTGGCTAACCAAGTATCAAGCCAGTCTTGGCTGTGACAAGAAAACAGTGAAGTTAGTGTCCTTATCAGGAGAAGAAGTGTTAGTGCAGTTGATCTTGTCAGGACCAAGAAAAAGGAGTTGTCACCAAGTCATCGCCCATATTGAGGAGATTAACCCATAAGAGGCTATCCATGTAGTATCAGATTTCCCAGATGTGTTTCCAGAAGAGTTACCAAGTATGCCACCTGAGAGGAAGGTTGAATTTGCCATAGAGCTTATTCTAGGCACCGCCCCTATTTCCACGAGAGCCTATCGAGTGTCCGGACCAGAGTTGGTGGAACTCAAGAAGCAAATTGATGAGTTGTTAGAGAAAGGCTACATCAGACCAAGTACCTCGCCTTAGGCAGCCCCAGTGTTGTTTGTGGAGAAGAAGGATGGCACGAAGAGGATGTGCATCGATTACAGAGCTTTGAATGAAGTTACTATCAAGAACAAGTACCCCCTGCCTAGAATTGAAGACCTATTTGATCAGTTGAGAGGAGCCAATGTGTATTCAAAGATAGATCTGAGGTCAGGCTACCATCAGCTCAGAATCTGACCCTCAGATATACCGAAGATAGCATTTATCACCAAGTATGGACTCTATGTAACACCCGGTTTTAAAGAACGAAGCCGGGTGCATCTCATACATGCGCCAAGAAGACAACATATATAATAACAGAGTGTATAGAGATAAATGTCATTAACATCAGAGTATTTATTACATAGCGGAAGACTTATTACAAAATAAAGTAATAAAGATAAAACAAACTAAGGATCGTCGGCGCCAATGTCGACTGGGAAACGCCACCTAGATCAGATCGAACTCCTCAGTGTTAGGCGGCTCCTCCTGAACCACCTGATCATCTCCTGTGGGGGGGTGTGAGACAGCAAGGGTGAGCTCACACATGATCATAGCTCAACAAGTTGTGGGGAACCAGTGGACACAAACTCACAAAGGTGTGAGTTCACGTGATGTGTAAGGCTTAATCAATGATAGGGGTTAAAGCTGAGCATTGCTTTTAAGTAGTTGGTCAAAATTTTATTAGCAGTTACTAAGTGTAAGTAAATACCAAACCATAAGTAAAGTAATAGAACAAAATTAATAATAAACCCATGCAATGCAAATGACAAATTGAATTTAAGTTCCATAATTTAAACATCAGAGAGTCCTGAGCTGCTCATGACCGTGAGCTCGGCTAGTATACCAGTTTTACACTCTGCAGAGGTTGTACCCTTTACCCACAAGTCATGTTACCCATCTGCCAAGGGGTCATGAATCCCATATACCTCTACCTAGGAAGCACGGCAGGGCAACACTACGAGGCCTTTACAAAGTTCCACTAGCTTCCGAAAACCCGCTACAGTTTATGGGAAGATCCAGTAAAGGGTTCCTGGCTGACCGCCATCGCAGCAAAATCAACCAGGGACCTCCCCGCACTGACCTCTCCCCTACTGCCCTTGCCCCTTTCGGGTAAGGTAGTCTTCCACTAGCTTTCCTAATTAGTCAGCCAAGGGGTCCCATTCCTCCCTTGTGGTGGCACGTGGTTCTCAAGTTAAGCTCTATGTTCCAATTAACATTAATGATAACAACATGAACATAAACAGAATAACAACAAGAATTGGAACATAGAGGTAATAAATGATTATCCCAAAACCATACAAAGCAATAGCAAACTACCCAAGTGATTCAGGGGTAAACAAGGTAATGAGATAAACAAATCTAGGGTGACCTATTGGGTCCCATCAAAATTAACCTATGCATGGATAAGTGATATTAAAGAACATTATTGGGTAAAAAGTGGTCAAGGGCACAACTTGCCTTCAATGAGCTCCTGCTCAGCTACTTCAACCTGCTGCTCACCAGGATCCCCAGCAACGAGCTCTTCTACTCGCCACAATACAAACAAGCACAGGATATAGGGAAAATTAACATTACACCAAGCATGTAAACAAAATACACAGAGATGTTCTACATATTAAAATAAAAACTTAGGAACTGGAATCATAATTTTCTGAGTTATAGATTTTAAGTTATGCATTTTCAAAGGTTTTATGTGCTTTAAATAGGATTAAGTGATAAATAAATTTCCTTACTGTTTTTATGCCAAAACAGAGACACTAAGTGATAGAGAATAAAATTATAAAATTTTAGGAACTGGAATGGCTCAATTTGGAGTTAGTATGAATTTTCTATGAATTATTGAAGTTCTAGCATTTATTTTCCTATTAAAAATCTATTTAATAATCATTTTCTCTGGTTTTATAAAGTCCTGGACTGGGCCTCAAATCTAGAGAAACCCAGGGGGCTCGGGGCAAATTGCCCGTGACACAGCGCATAGTGTTCACTGGACGGCGGGTTTATTTCTATAAACTACAGGGACTCTTTTAAAAGACTGCCAGCGCGAAGGGATATGATCTAATTCCAGCCGTCCGATTAAAACCGAGCGCCAGGATTAAATCCGCGCTGCGCGAACCGGTACGCAGCGCGCGCCGTTGGATCCGAGATCAACGGCTCGAATTTAATGAAGCCGAGATCTCGCCGCAGCCCTCCGATTGAATCCTACGGTCCAGATCTAAAGCGCGAAGGGGTATCCCTTGGCCTAATCTCGGCCGTTCGTCGCCGAACCGACGGCACACGCAATCCGGCCGACCCCCGCCCAACTCCGGCACCGGGGAATGTCTTCCCCGCGGCGGCGCCATGCCGGAGCCCGCGAAATCCGGCCAATTCGAGCACCATACCCAAATTCGTCTGACCCACGCAAGATTCGCGACCACCCGAATCCATGCTTCCCATCAATTTCAGCCGCAGCACCCCGCAGACCCCCGGCCCACGGCGCAGTTCAATCCACGGCAGAGATATATGCTACGGCGAGCAATTCTAAGGGCTCCGGTCATCTATGGCCTAGCCCAATCGATGCTAAGTGGCTTATAGATGATCGCAAATCGAATGGGAGTGCGTACCTAGGATCCCCGGGCGAAGGCGAGCTCGGCCACGTGCGGATGGAGTCCCGCCCCGATGTCGGCGAGGAATTGGCCCCCGATGCACCGAATTCGCGCTCCACACCGGTACAGGACGGCACGGTGCACAACGGCGAGCCCCGGTGGCGGTTCACGAGGTCACGGCTATGGAGAATTTCCCGAGCGCAGCAATGGCGGCGCCGTCACTTGACTCGGCGACCGAGAGTGCCACGACGGGACGGTGACGGGTTCGGTTATTCGGTGGAGCGAAGATGGGAAACTAAGGAGGAGTGAGCGCATCTCGTCGAGCCTCCCCTATATGGACGCGATATGGCCCGGTCGTCACGGCGGGTTTGTTGCCGCGCACGAGCTCCACGGGCGGGCGACGACTTCGCGTGGTCGTTAGACGGAGAAGAAAACGCCGACAAGAAGGCCCCACACGCCAGTGAAACGGAATCCATGCGTGCGTGCGGTAGAGGCAGACGAGTGGACCCCGCGAGACAGAGACGGGGAGCCAGCGCGAGCGGGCGAGTGACTGCGCAGTGGGTCCCGCGTGTCGGCGCGCTCGGGATGACCTGGTTGGGCCGCGCGGTGGCTTCTCCAAATGGGCCAAAATGTGGTTCCGAGGCCCAGGTAGGGTTTTATGCTTTTTTCCTTTTTATTTTCTGTTTTCTTTTCTTTTACTTTTGAATCTAAGTTTTGAATTTCAAATTTGTGATGAACTTGCACTCAAATCTTTCTGAGTATATGATTTGGATAAATCATTGTGGATCAAATTTATCTATTTGCAAGTTTTATTTCTTTGTATTACATAGCATTTTTCTTTCCCTCTTTCCAAATTTTAGCATTTCTTTTAGGATTTAATTTCTCATTTGGATATTTAATATTTTTCTTGTCACAAAATGCACACAAAAGTAAAATATCCAGCACGATGCAACAATTTAGTAGCATATCTTTTCATTATTTGTTCTTGGATATGGTGTTCTCATATGATGATGAATAAAAATCAAACTCACATAAAGAGATATTGTTTCCTCTATTGGTACTTTATCTAGCTATTACAAAGTGGGTGTTACAAATCCTACCCCCCTTAAAAATAATCTCGTCCTCGAGATTTAAGAAGAACTAGGGAAAAGATGGGGGAAATCTATGCGAAGCTCTTCTTCTCTTTCCCAAGTTGCTTCATCTTCACTGTGGTGACTCCATTGCACTTTACACATCTTTATCACCTTATTCCTTGTAACTCGAGTCAATGTATCCAAAATCTTGATCGGGTACTCCGTGTAAGTCAAATCACCTTGAACACTAAGCTCTTCCATTGGTAACTGTTCCTCGGGAACACGGAGACACTTCTTAAGTTGAGACACGTGGAACACATTATGCACATCTGATAGACTAGCAGGTAACTCGAGTTGGTATGCCATCTCCCCAACTCTCCTAAAGATCAGGAATGGTCCAATGTAGCGAGGGGACAATTTGCCCTTAACTTTAAATCTCCTCATTCCACGCAGTGGTGACACCTTGAGGTACACATAATCTCCCTCTTCAAATTCCAGTGGCCTCCTTCTATTATCAGCATAACTCTTCTGCCTGGTTTGAGCCACTCTCAGATTCTCTCGAATTATACGAACTTGTTCTTCTGCTTCTTGAATCAGTTCAGGCCCAAAGAACTGTCTCTCTCCAGTCTGATCCCAATATAGAGGAGTCCTGCACTTCCTCCCATATAAAGCTTCAAAAGGTGACATCTTCAGACTGGCCTGATAACTATTATTATATGAGAACTCAGCATACGGTAGACTTTTATCCCAACTTCCTCCATGCTGAAGGGCACATGCTCTCAACATATCCTCCAATACTTGATTAGTCCTTTCGGTCTGTCCATCAGTCTGAGGGTGATAAGCTGTACTAAAATTCAACTTTGTACTCATGTTCTCATGAAAGCTTCTCCAAAATCTTGAGGTAAACTGCGAACCTCGATCAGACACGATCTTCTTTGGTACTCCATGTAAACACACAATCCGAGCCATATATAACTCTACTAGCTGAGTACCTTTATAGGTAGTCTTGACAGGAATAAAGTGAGCCACTTTAGTCAATCTATCCACAATCACCCATATAGCATCATATCCTTTCTGGGTGCGAGGCAATCCAGTAATGAAATCCATACCAATCTCTTCCCACTTCCACTCGGGTATCTTCAGTGGATGCAATAGTCCAGCTGGCCTCTGGTGTTCAGCTTTAACTCTTTGACATACATCGCACATAGCCACATGTGCAGCTACATCTCTTTTCAATCCATACCACCAATATTTCCGTTTCAAATCCTGATACATCTTGGTACTACCAGGATGAATAGAATAATCCGAGTCATGGGCCTCCTTCAATATAGTCTCCCGAAGGCTTTTAATATCAGGAACACATATTCTGTCCTTGAACCATACAGTGCCCTGCTCATCTTCCGTGAATTCCGGAACTCGACCTTCAGTAATCAGATCCTTAATCTCTTTTATCTTATCATCACCAATTTGTCCCTTGCGGATCTCTTGCTCCAAAGTAGGTTCTACATCAATAGTAACTCCTTCAGTATGAGCAACTATCCCCAGGTTAAGTCTCCTGAAGTCCTCAACAATCTCATCGGGTAGCTGGGCAACAACAGCTGAATGAACATGTTCCTTGCGACTCAAGGCATCTGCAACCAAATTTGCCTTGCCCGGGTGATAGTGAATCTCCAAATCATAATCCTTAATAAGCTCCAACCAACGGCGTTGCCTAAGGTTGAGATCCTTCTGAGTGAATATATACTTCAAACTCTTATGATCCGTATATACTTGGCACTTGGTCCCCATGATATAATGTCTCCAAATCTTAAGTGCATGCACAACGGCTGCCAATTCCAAGTCGTGAGTGGGGTAGTTCAATTCATGTCTTCGCAACTGACGGGAAGCATAAGCAATCACATGTCCTTCTTGCATGAGCACACATCCCAAGCCTTGGCCACATGCATCGCAATAGATGTCAAATCCTTTTTGTAAGTCTGGCATAACCAAAACTGGTGGCGACATCAACCTCTTCTTCAATAGATCAAAGCTTTCTTGACACTTCTCGTCCCACTTAAATTCTTTTCCTTTCTCCAAAAGCGAAGTCATCGGCTTAGCAATCTTAGAAAATCCTTCGATAAACCTCCGATAATATCCAGCAAGTCCTAAGAAACTTCGAATCTCAGTAACTGTAGTGGGTACTCTCCACTCCATTATCTCCTTAACCTTAGCAGGATCCACTGCTATTCCTCCATTAGAAATAATATGACCAAGAAATGGCACTTCGCCAATCCAAAACTCGCACTTGCTGAACTTAGCATAGAGTTGATTATCTCGTAGCTTCTGTAGCACCATCCTCAGATGTTCCTCGTGATCACTTTCACTCTGAGAATAAATGAGAATATCATCGATGAATACCACGACGAATCTGTCCAAATACTCCATAAACACCTTGTTCATTAAGTTCATAAAATAAGCTGGTGCATTGGTTAATCCAAACGACATAACAGTAAACTCATATAATCCATATCTAGTCGAGAAAGCCGTCTTGGGAATATCCGATGGTCTAATCCTCATCTGATGATAACCAGATCGGAGATCAATCTTCGAAAATACTCTAGCACCTCTCATTTGATCAAACAAATCTTCAATACGGGGCAACGGATACTTGTTCTTCACTGTAACATCATTAAGAGATCTATAATCCACACACATCCGTTGTGATCCATCCTTCTTCTGTACAAACAAGACCGGTGCTCCCCAAGGTGAGGAACTCGGACGAATGTACCCAGCCTCTTGTAACTCAGTTAACTGCTTCTTAAGTTCCTTCAACTCCTCTACGGACATCCTATATGGCCGTTTAGAAATAGGGGCGGTTCCAGGTAAGAGATCAATAACAAACTCAACTTCTCTATCAGGTGGCATTCCTGGTAACTCCTCTGGAAAGACATCCGGAAAATCTCTAACCACCCGGATATTATTACCAACGAATTCCTCAGGCATAAAGAACATTGCACGCATAGATGAGGAGGTTACTGCAATATTGACTTGAAACCTTTCTCCTTTAGTAGTAGTGAGTTCTACGGTACCTCTACCACATGCTATAACGGCCTTTGCCTTTCTTAGCCATGACATACCAAGGATCAAATCTATACTGCTTGACTCCAATACTATAGCAGTGGCTCCAAATTCTCTACCCATAATGGTTAATGTCAATTTACGTGTCATTTGATTCGCCTCAACAGGCCCTTTAGGTGTAATTACTATCAGGGGTGTTCTCATATTTAGCAGTGGTATTTCATTTGTGTTGGCATATCTAGCAGACATGAATGAATGTGTAGCACCAGAATCAAATAATATGGTTGCAGGAATTGCATTAACATAAAACATACCAATTACGAGGTCCCCACCATCCGGAGTAGCATCCACGCTGACTTGATTAACCTTGGCAATAGAATATCCCTTGCCAGGGGTCTGTTGCTGCCTGTTCTGCACTGGAGTAGTAGCAATCCTCTGTGGGCAGACATTTGCATAATGACCAATCTTCCCACACTTGTAACATTGAGTGCCTGGACTCTGTCCTGAAAACTTCGTCGGGGTGCCAGTAGGGGTAGCCTGTCGAGGAGGTGGAGTCCTCAGTGGTGACTGCTGAACTGGGCATGGTCCTCCGGGTCGAGTCGGTGTACCCTGCGGTGAACTGTAGCGAGGACGAACACTGCTGCTTCCTTGTCCTTGAGATATTGCCTTCCTCTTCAAATCTCCCAGCTGAACATGCTTGTGTTCAATAGCCAGGGCCTTATCAAGCAGCCTCTGAAATGATGGAAATGTGTGTGCCACTAGAGCATACTGCAATGGTCCATTAAGTCCTTCAATGAAATGCTCTTGCTTCCTCTCGTCTTCAGCAACTTCTTCAAGGGCATATCTGGATAACTGGATAAACTTGTCGCGGTACTCGCTGACTGACATACTTCCTTGCTTCAGCGACAGAAATTCCTTCTTCTTAATCTTTATCATACCAGCTGGAATATGGTAGTTCCTGAATTGTGTACTGAACTCTGCCCAAGTAATAGTATCCGCAGCATCGTGGGCAGCAGTATAAGAATCCCACCAGTCAGCAGCAGGACCAATCAGACGTCCAGAAGCATATAAAACCTTCTCACGGTCCGTGCACTGTGCAATATTCAGCATCTTCTCAATTGCTTTCAGCCAATCATCCGCGTCCAGTGGATCAGGTGAGCTAGCGAATGTAGGTGGCTTATGGCTCATGAACTCCCTATGCTTATCTCGGGGTGGAACTGGTGGTGGTGGTGGAGGTAGTGGCACTTGTTGCTGCTGTTGCTGTTGTTGCATTTGCTGTTGCAGCTGCTGTTGTTGCGCCCTCCTTTCCTGGCGTATCTCATCTCGTTCCTGGCGCAACTCTTGGCGTATATCCTCTCTTTCTTGACGCATCTCCTGGCGTTCTTGCTGCATTTGAGCACGCATATCGGCCATAGTATCTGCCATTTGCTGCATCATTGCCATCTGAGCAGCAACCAGTGGGTCAACTCCGCCCGGTGGAGGATTGGGAGGATTCATCCCAGCAGGTTGTGGCTGAGGTTGTCTTCGAGTGTGTTGGTTAGGAGGCAAGTCAATTCCACCACCCCGCCTGGTATTGACCATCTGAGTTAGATACATATGGTAAGAAAATAATAGACAAGGCAGGTATTTACAACTCAGGTTACTTTGGGGGATTTATTAGCTAAGCAGATTAATATTTTACATATCCTAGCTAATTCAATACCTTATGGTGGTACATACTAAGATGTCCGTCTATAATAATTCAATCAATCAAAGAAGCAAATCAGGCATTTAGCATCAGCACAATCAGCCAATATTTGTAATAGAGAAAATAATTTTTTTAATTTTGTCTTAGGTTTCCTATCTCTTAAAAATGTCATAGGGGTATGGATTCCAAGGTGTGAAATCCATCTTGTCTCAGAGTAGAAAAGGTAAGAATGATCAGAGTAGAACAGTAGAAGGTGAGGCAGGATCAAGATAAGTGTAGAAAGAATCAGGGTAAGGTGAGTGTAGAATGAATCAGAATGAGATAAGTAGGTAAGGGTTTGTCCATTTCTATCTAGGTCTCGTCCTACAGTCAACATTTGCTCCGATACCACTTCTGTAACACCCGGTTTTAAAGAACGAAGCCGGGTGCATCTCATACATGCGCCAAGAAGACAACATATATAATAACAGAGTGTATAGAGATAAATGTCATTAACATCAGAGTATTTATTACATAGCGAAAGACTTATTACAAAATAAAGTAATAAAGATAAAACAAACTAAGGATCGTCGGCGCCAATGTCGACTGGGAAACGCCACCTAGATCAGATCGAACTCCTCAGTGTTAGGCGGCTCCTCCTGAACCACCTGATCATCTCCTGTGGGGGGGGGTGTGAGACAGCAAGGGTGAGCTCACACATGATCATAGCTCAACAAGTTGTGGGGAACCAGTGGACACAAACTCACAAAGGTGTGAGTTCACGTGATGTGTAAGGCTTAATCAATGATAGGGGTTAAAGCTGAGCATTGCTTTTAAGTAGTTGGTCAAAATTTTATTAGCAGTTACTAAGTGTAAGTAAATACCAAACCATAAGTAAAGTAATAGAACAAAATTAATAATAAACCCATGCAATGCAAATGACAAATTGAATTTAAGTTCCATAATTTAAACATCAGAGAGTCCTGAGCTGCTCATGACCGTGAGCTCGGCTAGTATACCAGTTTTACACTCTGCAGAGGTTGTACCCTTTACCCACAAGTCATGTTACCCATCTGCCAAGGGGTCATGAATCCCATATACCTCTACCTAGGAAGCACGGCAAGGCAACACTACGAGGCCTTTACAAAGTTCCACTAGCTTCCGAAAACCCGCTACAGTTTATGGGAAGATCCAGTAAAGGGTTCCTGGCTGACCGCCATCGCAGCAAAATCAACCAGGGACCTCCCCGCACTGACCTCTCCCCTACTGCCCTTGCCCCTTTCGGGTAAGGTAGTCTTCCACTAGCTTTCCTAATTAGTCAGCCAAGGGGTCCCATTCCTCCCTTGTGGTGGCACGTGGTTCTCAAGTTAAGCTCTATGTTCCAATTAACATTAATGATAACAACATGAACATAAACAGAATAACAACAAGAATTGGAACATAGAGGTAATAAATGATTATCCCAAAACCATACAAAGCAATAGCAAACTACCCAAGTGATTCAGGGGTAAACAAGGTAATGAGATAAACAAATCTAGGGTGACCTATTGGGTCCCATCAAAATTAACCTATGCATGGATAAGTGATATTAAAGAACATTATTGGGTAAAAAGTGGTCAAGGGCACAACTTGCCTTCAATGAGCTCCTGCTCAGCTACTTCAACCTGCTGCTCACCAGGATCCCCAGCAACGAGCTCTTCTACTCGCCACAATACAAACAAGCACAGGATATAGGGAAAATTAACATTACACCAAGCATGTAAACAAAATACACAGAGATGTTCTACATATTAAAATAAAAACTTAGGAACTGGAATCATAATTTTCTGAGTTATAGATTTTAAGTTATGCATTTTCAAAGGTTTTATGTGCTTTAAATAGGATTAAGTGATAAATAAATTTCCTTACTGTTTTTATGCCAAAACAGAGACACTAAGTGATAGAGAATAAAATTATAAAATTTTAGGAACTGGAATGGCTCAATTTGGAGTTAGTATGAATTTTCTATGAATTATTGAAGTTCTAGCATTTATTTTCCTATTAAAAATCTATTTAATAATCATTTTCTCTGGTTTTATAAAGTCCTGGACTGGGCCTCAAATCTAGAGAAACCCAGGGGGCTCGGGGCAAATTGCCCGAGACACAGCGCATAGTGTTCACTGGACGGCGGGTTTATTTCTATAAACTACAGGGACTCTTTTAAAAGACTGCCAGCGCGAAGGGATATGATCTAATTCCAGCCGTCCGATTAAAACCGAGCGCCAGGATTAAATCCGCGCTGCGCGAACCGGTACGCAGCGCGCGCCGTTGGATCCGAGATCAACGGCTCGAATTTAATGAAGCCGAGATCTCGCCGCAGCCCTCCGATTGAATCCTACGGTCCAGATCTAAAGCGCGAAGGGGTATCCCTTGGCCTAATCTCGGCCGTTCGTCGCCGAACCGACGGCACACGCAATCCGGCCGACCCCCGCCCAACTCCGGCACCGGGGAATGTCTTCCCCGCGGCGGCGCCATGCCGGAGCCCGCGAAATCCGGCCAATTCGAGCACCATACCCAAATTCGTCTGACCCACGCAAGATTCGCGACCACCCGAATCCATGCTTCCCATCAATTTCAGCCGCAGCACCCCGCAGACCCCCGGCCCACGGCGCAGTTCAATCCACGGCGGAGATATATGCTACGGCGAGCAATTCTAAGGGCTCCGGTCATCTATGGCCTAGCCCAATCGATGCTAAGTGGCTTATAGATGATCGCAAATCGAATGGGAGTGCGTACCTAGGATCCCCGGGCGAAGGCGAGCTCGGCCACGTGCGGATGGAGTCCCGCCCCGATGTCGGCGAGGAATTGGCCCCCGATGCACCGAATTCGCGCTCCACACCGGTACAGGACGGCACGGTGCACAACGGCGAGCCCCGGTGGCGGTTCACGAGGTCACGGCTATGGAGAATTTCCCGAGCGCAGCAATGGCGGCGCCGTCACTTGACTCGGCGACCGAGAGTGCCACGACGGGACGGTGACGGGTTCGGTTATTCGGTGGAGCGAAGATGGGAAACTAAGGAGGAGTGAGCGCATCTCGTCGAGCCTCCCCTATATGGACGCGATATGGCCCGGTCGTCACGGCGGGTTTGTTGCCGCGCACGAGCTCCACGGGCGGGCGACGACTTCGCGTGGTCGTTAGACGGAGAAGAAAACGCCGACAAGAAGGCCCCGCACGCCAGTGAAACGGAATCCATGCGTGCGTGCGGTAGAGGCAGACGAGTGGACCCCGCGAGACAGAGACGGGGAGCCAGCGCGAGCGGGCGAGTGACTGCGCAGTGGGTCCCGCGTGTCGGCGCGCTCGGGATGACCTGGTTGGGCCGCGCGGTGGCTTCTCCAAATGGGCCGAAATGTGGTTCCGAGGCCCAGGTAGGGTTTTATGCTTTTTTCCTTTTTATTTTCTGTTTTCTTTTCTTTTACTTTTGAATCTAAGTTTTAAATTTCAAATTTGTGATGAACTTGCACTCAAATCTTTCTGAGTATATGATTTGGATAAATCATTGTGGATCAAATTTATCTATTTGCAAGTTTTATTTCTTTGTATTACATAGCATTTTTCTTTCCCTCTTTCCAAATTTTAGCATTTCTTTTAGGATTTAATTTCTCATTTGGATATTTAATATTTTTCTTGTCACAAAATGCACACAAAAGTAAAATATCCAGCACGATGCAACAATTTAGTAGCATATCTTTTCATTATTTGTTCTTGGATATGGTGTTCTCATATGATGATGAATAAAAATCAAACTCACATAAAGAGATATTGTTTCCTCTATTGGTACTTTATCTAGCTATTACAAAGTGGGTGTTACACTCTATGAGTTCACGGTCATGTCATTCAGTTTGACGAATGCGCCAGCTTACTTCATGTACTTGATGAACAGTGTGTTCATGGACTACATCGATAAGTTCGTAGTGGTGTTCATTGATGATATTCTTATATATTCCCAGAATGAGCAAGAACATGAGGAGCATTTGAGGAAAGTACTTTAGAGGCTACGAGATTGTCAGTTGTATGCCAAGCTTAGCAAGTGCGAGTTCTGGATCAGTGAAGTCCTATTTTCAGGTCACATTATAAACCGAGAAGGATTGGCTGTAGATCCAAAGAAGGTAGCGGCTATCTTGGACTAGAAAGCACCAAAAGATGTTTGATGAATCAAGAGTTTCATCGAAATGGCCGGTTATTATCGACGTTTCATTGAAGGTTTCTCCAAGATCGCCAGGCCAATGACAGCCTTGTTGGCAGAGAAGGTTGAGTTCAAGTGGACCCCAGCATGCCAGAAGTCCTTTGAGACATTGAAGGAGAAGTTGAGAATGGCACCAGTACTGATTTTGCCAGATGTTCACAAGCCATTCTCAGTATATTGTGATGCTTCGTACACCGGACTGGGATGTGTGTTGATGCAGGAAGGGAGAGTAGTGGCATACTCGTCCCGACAGTTGAAGATTCATAAGAAGAATTATCCTACTCATGATATGGAATTAGCAGCCGTGGTTCATGCACTGAAGACCTGGAGACATTATCTGTATGGGCAGAAGTGTGATATCTACACGGACCACAAGAGTCTCAAGTACATATTCACTTAGTCAGAACTGAACATGAGACAGCGAAGGTGGCTAGAGTTGATCAAAGACTATGAGCTAGATATTCATTATCACCCAGGCAAAGCAAATGCAGTTGCAGATGCTCTTAGCAGGAAGAGTCAAGTCAATATGTTGGCCGCTCACCCGATGCCGCTTGAGCTAGCGAAGGAGTTCGACAGATTGAGTCTTAGATTTCTGAACAACACTCAAGGAGTGACAATTGAGTTGGAACCTACTCTAGAGCAAGACATCAGCAAAGGTCAGAAGGATGATGAGAAAGTCAACGAGATCCGGCAGCTGATCAGACATGGGAAAGGCAAGGATTTCTGTGAAGATGCAGAAGGAGTGATATGGTTTAAGGACAGACTGTGTGTTCCCGACATCAAATCGATCCGGGAACTGATTCTCAAGGAAGCCCATGAGACAGCATACTCTATACACCCTGGTAGTGAGAAGATGTACCAAGACCTGAAAAAAGATTTTGGTGGTACAGTACGAAAAGAGAGATAACAGAGTATGTGGCTATATGTGATAGTTGTCAGAGGATTAAAGCAGAACATCAAAGACCTGCAGGTTTGTTGCAACTGTTGCAGATTCCTCAGTGGAAATGGGATGAGATCGGAATGGATTTTATAGTCGGTTTGCCTCGCACTTGTACCGGTTATGACTCTATCTGGGTAGTAGCGGACCGTTTGACAAAGGTGTCCCATTTCATACCAGTCAAGACCACCTACAACAGTGCAGTGTTTGCCAAACTATACATGTCTTGGATTGTGTGCTTGCATGGTATTCCGAAGAAGATAGTATCAGATAGAGGCACCCAATTCACCTCTCATTTTTGGCAGCAGTTGCATGAAGCTTTGGGCACACATTTGAAGTTCAGCTCAGCTTACCACCCACAGATAGATGGTCAAACAGAGAGAACAAATCAGATTCTGGAGGATATGTTGAGGGCTTGTGCCCTACAAGACAAGATGGGTTGGGACAAGAGATTACCATATGTAGAATTCTCTTACAACAACAGTTACCAAGCCAGTCTGAAGATGTCACCATTTGAAGCGCTATATGGGAGGAATTGCAGAACTCCATTGCATTGGGATCAACCTGGTGAAAGACAGGTGTTTAGTCCAGATATTTTGCTTGAAGCCAAAGAGAACATCATAATGGTCCGAGAGAATTTAAAGGCAGCGCAGTCTAGACAGCGAAGCTATGCTGACACCCAAAGAAGAGAACTCAGTTTTGAAGTGGGAGACTATGTCTATTTGAAGGTGTCACCTATCAGAGGAACCAAAAGGTTTTGGAGTCAAAGGCAAGCTAGCACCCAGATATATTGGGCCATATCAGATTCACGCAAGACGTGGAGAAGTGGCTTATCAACTCAGCTTACTAGAGAATCTATCCACTGTGCACGATGTGTTCCATGTGTCTCAGTTGAAGAAATGCTTGAGAGTGCCAGAAGAGCAGTTGCTAGTAGAGGATCTTGAAGTTCAAGAAGATTTGACTTATATTGAGAAGCCAACTCAAATCCTAGAGACAGCAGATCGGGTCACTCGAAGAAATACCATCAGGATGTGCAAAGTCAAATGGGGCCATCACATAGAAGAAGAGGCAACCTAGGAACGAGAAGATAATTTAAAAGCCAAGTACCCTGAGCTCTTTTCTAGCCAGCCCTGAATCTCGAGGGCGGGATTCTTTTAAGGGGGATAGGTCTGTAACACCCTGATTTTGGGGGTATAAAATTTCTTTCTAATTATCACCCAAAATTAGGTGTTACTCTTCCTTTTTCTCACTCTAGGTTTTCTCTCTCTCTAGATTCTCTCTCCCTTTCTCCCTTTTAAGTAGAATTAGCTTAAGTTAGAGAGATTTAATTATTTATTTTGCTAAAAAATTTTGGGTCATGACATGTTGCATCATGCTAAGCTTAAAATATTCTTTGGAGTGTTGCACATGTTTGAATTTATTTGAATTTGAAACCTAGTTTGAATTTGGATTTGAAAACCCTATGGAAAAAGAAATGGAAAAGGAATTAGAAAATCCAGAGAAAAGAAAAAGAGAAAGCAGCCCATCCAGCCTAGTTAAGCCCAGCCAGGCCGCGCGCCCGCGCCCCTGCCGCCCCTGACAGGTGGGCCCCGCCTGTCAGCGATAGTTCTCCCTCACGCGCACCCTCTCTCTCTCGCTCGTTGTCCAGTGGGGCCGATCTGTCGGCACCAGTTTCCTTCGCTCGCGCGTCCCTTTTCTCTCTCTGTCTCACGGACCCAACTCTCTTCTTATAGCCCCACCGGTGCCCCACGCACACCCCTCACCTCATTTCGCACACCCTCACCCTCTCTCGCGCTCTGCCCTCGCTGCCAGCCGCCGCCGGAGACCCGCGCCCGTGTCCCCGGCCATCCAGCTCGCCGGAGTCCGTGCCAAGCCTCCCTGAGCTCCGCCCCGAGGTGAGACACCTGTCCCTGTGCCCAATTTCCCTTATTGTGCCCTGTGCTCGGCCAATTTCACCCTCGCCAGTGTTCGGTCGCGGCAGTCCACCGTGCTCGCGCGGTGGCCGGCCGATTTGGCCCGGTTTAGTTCACCGGAGTAGGTCTCTGTGTCACCCCTGTCTCTGCTGAAGCTAGCCCAAGCCTTAGCGGGCCTTAAGTCCCTTCCCCGTGGCCGGGATGGCTCAATGGAGTTTCTCCAGCCCGCCCGAGGCCACCTCACTATGCTCTCCCCTCTCTACCCATGGTTTCATGGCCTCTTCCCCACCATCGAATTCGTCGTGGCGCCCTCTTCCCCTCTGCCCAACTCCGGTGACCCTGGAGCCACCCTACCTCGCGCCTGCCTCAACTCCGGTGACTTCACCACCGCGGAGAGGAGCGACGTCGCCCGTAGCCACCTGTTTTCCCTCGGTCTGATTACCCCCTCCATCCGATTCAGATCGGACAGTCGGACCCCCTCGGACCCCCTTTGGACCCGCTCAGACCCGCTCGGACCCCTTCAGACCCCCCTTCCGTCCGATCTTGATCGAACGGTTCGGACCCCCTCGGTCCCCTGCAGCCATCCGTTTCCCCCTGGCGCTGGGCCCGCTCGGTCAACGCGCTCTCCCCCTCTATCGCTGACACTCCCAGGCCTGCTCGGTTAGCGCGCTCTTCCCCTCTATCGCTGACACTCCCTGGCCCGCTTGTCTGCGCTCGCCCGCCCACGCGCCCTCGGCCGCAGATCTAATCTTAGCCATTGGTTTTAGATCTGACGGTTAGATTCACCCGATACCCCTTCGCGTGGTAGTTTTCTTAAAGAGACCCTTGGTTTACTGGAAATCAACCCGCCATCCCTGGTTTTCACGCGCAGACCCCTGTAATCTTGCAGATTTAGCCATAGACTTTTAAATATTCACAGATTTAGACCTAATTTCATATTTTGAATTCCCAAACTTGTTTATTTCGTATCTTTTGCATATGAACTCCGAATTTGGTGATTCAAATTGCAAAATGTTCATAGGATTATTCTCTGTTTAAATAAAATGGTTTCATTTACTGTCTGTCCACTCTAATTTTTAGGAATGAATATGAACTAATGTAGGTGTATGTTTTATTTATTTAATAAATAAATAAAGGAGAACCCTAGAGATTTAATCATGTTTAAACTTGCGGGATTAATGATAGGTTCATCTCTGTTCTAAATTATAGGTCACAATAAAATAAATTGATCCATGCTTATGTACTTGTAAATAACACTTAGGGAAATAATAACCTATTTTGAAATAAACTTAATGTATGCCATAGTTTATGTTATACTTTGAATTCATTATCCCCTATGTAGTATTATGTCTTTTTAAGATGTGTTCCAATGTTTGTACATGTTTGGTATGATGTTCATCTGTACTTTCCAAATGTATTGAATGCATGTTCGCTTTACTTAGACAACGAGCAGTCCGAAGTTCCTGAGTGTGTTGTTAGAGACCTCCCTGAGCAGCAACCTGGTGAAGGCAAGTGTCCTCTGACCTATTATGTCCTATATACTTTATAATTCACTGTCCCGCATTACTTTATGAAACTTAAGGATTGACTAGTCTGTATTCCCTTGTCCTTGTTTACCTTTTGGTTTACCATGGTTAGCATGTTGCTATTGCCTTAACTTAATCAATGAACATGATGTGAACCTTTATGATACGATATTGTTATCCTGAATTTGTGGATGATTTTATGTTACCTTAGGGGACTCAGGCCTTTTTCCTGAGTACCTCTCCGTAAGGACCTGTTCGTGGAGTGACCACCCGGGATAATAGTACAACGATGAGGGTGGAATGGGATGCCCTTAGCTGATTAATTAGATGAACCTGGGGGTGTAGTTGGCTTTGCTGGAGGGCCGTCAATGGGGGCCGTGCATAGTGCTCGCTCTGCCAAGGTTGGGGTGCAGAGGTTCAGTCGATTTGGTTTTTGTTAGTCACCCACCTTGGGGAGGTGTACTGCGTTTGTACGACTGGCGAAACCTAACGAGCAGCTATGCACCAGGGGAGTCTTTGTAAAGGCTACATAGTGAGACCCTGCTAGGTCACCTTGGAAGTGATCAATGGAGAGTCATGATCTCCAGGCAGAATGGGAATCACGACTTGTGGGTAAAGTGTACAACCTCTGCAGAGTGTTAAAAACTGGTATATCAGCCGATTTCACGGTTAAGAGCAGCCTTGGGATCCTCTTTGATTAGAAGAACTTTGAATACTTTTATGTTGATGATTAACTATGATGTTACAAAATCTGATCTTTGGTATTTCCTTCTTTGAGGAGGTACTTTTTGGTAATAACTGGGTTTATTACTAAAACTTTTCTCTTCTATTAATAATAAATATTTGATTAACCTAAAAGCAACTGCTTGACCTCAAACTCCATATACAGCTAGTCTACTTTAGCCAAACGGGACATTTGATGAGTACGTTGATGTGTACTCACCCTTGCTTTACAAACCACCCCACCCTAGGTTGTCCCCATTGTTCTCAGTGCTCAGGTGGTGATGCTGGCAACATGGATGGTTTCGAGGAGTTTCAGGACTACGACGAGTTCTAGTTTATCTTAGTGGCAAACCCCCAATCAGCTGCGTGTGTAGGCTTAGCATCTACGCTTCGTAATTCCGCACTTTGATAATTATGTTGAACGATGGTTATGTATTCGACTCTATGGATGTCTTGGACATCTTCATGTAATAAAGTACCTTTCCGCTATTTATTTCGAGCATTGTGTGATGATGTCCAATTATGTAATCGCCGTGTACGTGAGTTTCTGATCCTGGCACGTACATGGTTCGCATTCGGTTTACCTTCCAAAACCGGGTGTGACATAAAGACAAGGACCATGTAGGTCGTGTCTTTGAAGTCTGCACAAAGAAGGTTTTCAAGGATGCATTCTCCAATGCAAGGCTTCGTGTTACGAATGTGTTCATGAAGCATGTGAAAGGGCTACTAGTTAGCAATATTTGATAGTACTCAAATATATTGACTGTGGAGGAGTATCTACATGTAAAGGATATTAAGGATCAAATTTACTAATTTAAGATATTAATATTATTTTGATACATTAATATATGTGTAGGTCCAATTCTCATGGTTGGAATATCATTCAGATGCTTATTAGACCCTTTGTCATATATGGGCTTCTAAAAATTTTCAAGAGAAGTCAATGAAGAAAAGAAGCTCTAGGACCAAGGATAGAAAGCATACCTTTGGGGTGATGGATACATTATATGGCTTAATGAATGGTAAGACATTGCAAAGTCTATTTCATAAACATGACTACAATTACATGCTACTAATTGTTATATACAGGAAGCTCAAACTAGTGTTGAGCCATCACACATTGATGTGTATCTCTAGGGGCATAGGGACTGGACCTGGCACAACCCAAGGTCATGTGCAGTCAACAAGTGTCAGACTGACTACTCATAATTTAGAATTAGTTATGAAACATTCAAGCTATAAGTTCTAAATTTGTTTTCTAATTAGCGCAATATGGGCAGAAGATGGTTAGACATCATGACAAAAACTTAGATTGGCGGAATGTACCGATTTATTCGCTAGTGGCGCTTGCTAGTGCTGGTGAAATATGCATGGATACCATCATAATTTCTTAAATTCTCTTATTACATTCAACTAGAATTTACATATTTTATATTTAAAGGTCCTCAATGTTCACCTGGGTGATTGACTTGAGATATGTTCGATTGGAGATGGTATCTTTCTCTTAGAGTTCGGGTGATAGTAGTAGTTGATATTGCTACACAAAATAAAGTATTATCATCAAGAATTTGTTGGAGACATTGAGAGCGCAAAACGAGTATAACATGAAACAACAAGAGTACTTTTCTATCTACATTGCTCAATAAAAAAATAGATTACTATATGTATGATTTTAGAATAATTAGCATATCAAACATTTAACACTTTTAGTTACTAACAAGATGTGTTTACAGTCAATATTAGAACAGTAGCATGGTGATACAAATGTCTTGCCATAGTGGTAGCCTCCGTCGCCACTGCCATCGCTGATGTTGTCACACTTCTATTCTATGGGACCTCCTAGAGCTGATGTTCGATGAACTTTCTCAAATTTAGTCTAATTTAGCTAATATATTTCAACTTAGTAGATTCTAGACATATTTAGTTAATCTAGGTCACTTAGTAAATTCTAGTTTCATGTATATAGATTTAGTAAATGTTACTATACTTGTTCTGTTTCTAAACATACTCAACCCAAGCTATTTAATATATTTTAACTTCTATATACACTAGAGATCAGGAGTAAATATGACAAAAGTATACCAAACGCCTCCAACAGTGATAACAACATCTAGGGACAATCATAGTTTGTTAGTTCTTAATAACTACTTCATTTTGTTATTACTTATAATGATATGACTCATGATTTATTCTCTAATAGTGGACTTTGCTCTTTATTAATATGAGACTTGATCATTTTAATATGGTGGATGAATGCTATGTGATTGATGAATGTTAAAAACACAATTCTTATTAGATAGAGACTTGTCCTTTTTGTTTCTCCACCTACAAGTTGAGTTTCAAGTTTATATTTTCTGATGTGGTAGAGTATATGTTAAGAATTTATTATTAGTATTTCATATTTAATTTTGTATCGTTAAGGTTTTTATTTTATGTGATCTCTAACCTATCAAAAATTATAGATAATATATTTTTCTAGGCTAAGTTATGTCATTAGCTACTAACCAACAAAATTTAAACTAAAAACTTAGTTTGTATATAAAGAAATAAAAAGATAAGTTTTGTTAAAAGATATATTGAACCAACTCAAATACACTACCGAAATTTGACTCTTTGCCGAGTGCTTTTTATCAGGCACTCGGCAAAGACTGCTTTGCCGAGGGTCGTACTCAGCAAAGTCCTACTCTAGGTAACGACCATGTTTACCGAGCGTAGGACACTCGGTACAGGGAAACACTCGACAAAGAACACTTTGTCGAGTGCCAAACTCTCGGCGAAGCTAGACGCTCGAAAGGGCCGTCATCAGCCGTCTATAGCTGACGACCGTTACGTTTGCCGAGCGCTAGGTCTTGGCACTCGGTAAAGTAGCTTCTTTGTCGAGTGTCGCAGGACCGACACTCGGCAAACAGTGATTTGCCGAGTGTCATCCTTGGACACTCGGCAAAGTATATTTTTATTTTTTTTCCTTTTCCCAACCAAACTTTTTGTGGTATTTTGGACTTAAATGTTTCATTTTGGCACAATTATAAAAGTGTTTGCTATAACTATTATATTTAGTTCGTCTAATTGAATTTCTTTGGATAATTTAGATTTGAACTACAAGTCACTCGAAAAATAGAAAACCATGAATGCAAAAATGATATCCATGTTAGGTAACACAAGTTACGACCGATTTCAGGAGCAGACCAGAATTTTGGAGTACCATGCTCACTAAACATGACCGTGAACTTGCCATCAAATTATTTAAAATTGTATAAAACACAAAAAAGTCAGAAAATCATAAAAGTTGTTCACATGTCATGATATCATACGTAGAGGCTATGATAAAAATTTGAGAATGTTTCGAGAAAGTTGGGACGTACTATGTGTACAAACCTAAGTGGCCTACACATGAAATCAGAGTTTCAAACTGTCACTGACGCCGCCGTCGCGCCCTCATCCACAGTCGCCGTGCCCCCACGCCGCGGGCCACCGCCGCTGTCGCGCCCCCACCGTCGTCGCACACAAGACTAGGTAAGTACTTCTCTATGTGTGCTTGTGATGGATACTTAGAGTTTGTAATTAGAATTTGTATATGATCTCTAGCCACTAGGTAATTATAATTTGTATATGATCCCTAGACACTAGATGCGTTAGAAAGCCATAGAGTCCCTGCTCGTCTTGTTCAATCGGTGCCTAGAACATGTGTAGCTCCATCAGCGGTCTGGGAAAAAAGCTCTAGGAAGAAACCAAAACTTGCCAGGAGTAGCAACGCTGTGAGGAAAATGAGAGAATACATGGGTTGACATGCGTGACATTCGAACTACAATTTTCACTCTTGTCACATCTTATTTCTCACTCTATTGTAAATTGGATAGAGTTCATTCAAGTTATATAGATATAAAATAATTTCGACTACTTGTATATATGATATCCAATGCTTTGCATATGCCATCGTGCCATTGATATATGCATGGATGTCAGCCATCGTGCTGATACTTTTATTTGTAGGTTTTGGAAACCTCCCCGTACAGGGGAGGTGCTGCCGAAATTTTATATTGATAGGCTTCGGTTATATACGTTAGAGGATGGAGGACCGTGAGTGGATGTACACGGATCGTGTAGAAAGGAACAATGTCACCCCTGAATGGATTAGAAAGACCGATGATTTCGTGTAACAGGCATATGATGAAGCTGCTAAAGGAGCTAGTCTAGTCACATGCCCGTGCAGCAAATGTGTCAACCAAAAAAGAAAATCAAAGAAGGCCATGGTAGAGCATATTTGGAATAATGGATTTACGTCGGACTATACCCTATGGAACTTCCATGGTGAAGCGCATCGTACGAGAGAGGAGGTGGTAAGACAACGCGTCGAGGATTATGAAGCTGATGCCGGGGTAGCGGATATGTTGAACGACTATCACAAGGCACTGTTTGCCGGAGGATGTACGAAGGAGGATTCAGAGCTGACCGCAAGGGCGTTCTATGACATGTTTGACGCGGCACATAAGCCCCTTCATGGTCAGACAAAGATTTCTCAACTAGATGTCATTGGGCCTGTAATGGCATTCAAGTCGTCGTACAGCATGAGTCGAGACGCATTCGATGGCTTGTTGACGGTTATTGGCAGCCTGCTTCCGGAGGATCATGTTCTGCCAAAGTGCATGTATGAGGCACATAAACTCCTTTGTGCACTCAAGATGACGTATGAGTAGATACATGCTTGTCCGAAGGGCTGTGTGCTATTTAGGAAAGAATACGCAGAGGCAAAGTACTATCCGAAGTGTAAATCATCTAGGTTCATGGAGGTAGAATCTAGTGATGGACATAAGAGGCAACTCGACATCCCCGCGATAATCCTACGCCACCTTCCGTTCATACCAAGGATCCAGCGTCTGTACATGACCGAGGAATCCACGAAACAGATGACATGGCACAAAAATGGAAAACGATACAATCCTAACAAGATGGTGCATGCATCCGATGGTAAAGCATGGAAACACTTTGATGCCATTCACCGTGAGAAAGCCGAAGAGGCTCGTAATGTATGTTTTGTGCTGGCCACAGATGGGTTCAATTCCTATGGAATGAGTGCTGCCCCGTACACATGTTGACCCGTGTTTGTTATCCCAATCAATCTCCCCCCAGTGTGTGCTTTCAAAGGCATAACATATTCGTGTCATTGATAATTCCCGAACACTCGAGGAATAAAATGGGTGTGTACATGGAGCCTTTGATTGATGAATTGGTACGTGCTTGGGAGGAAGGGGTATGGACGTATGATCGAGCTACGAAGACAAACTTCAAAATGCATGTTTGGTACCAGTACTCCATGCACGACTTACCGGTGTATGGGCAATTATGCGTCTGGTGTGTTCACGGTAAGTTCCCATGCCCAGTTTGCAAGGAAGCTCTTAGGTTCATTTGGTTGAAAAAGGGCGGCAAATATTCGTCGTTCGATAAACATAGACAATTTCTCCCTCTGACCATCCATTCCGCCTAGACATCAAGAACTTTACGAAAGGTGTCGTAGTGACTGACTGCCCACCTGCAACGATGACTGGTGCCGAAATTCGTCAACAGATAGATGGGCTCGTGGCCAATCTAGAAGGTGGTTTTGTGGGATATGGTGAGCAGCATATGTGGACACATAAGTCGGGCTTGACTCGGCTCCCCTATTATGACGACCTGCTCATTCCACACAATATTGACATGATGCACACTGAAAAAAATGTTGCTGAGGCACTTTGGGCAACAATTATGGACATTCCTGATAAGTCAAAGGATAACGTAAAGGCAAGAGTGGATCTGGTAGCGTTATGTGATAGACCAAACCAAGAGATGAAGCCGCCTAGTGGTGGAAAGACATGGAGAAGGCCTAAGGTCGATTTGTCCTAAGCAGGGCCTAGAGGAAGGAAGTACTTCAGTGGATCAAGATGTTGATGTTCCCTGATGGGTATGTAGCTAACCTAAGTAGGGGGGTGAACTTATCTACGAGCCTTAGGGATGAAGAGTCATGACTTCCACATATGGATTGAACGGATTCTTCCTGTGATGATTCGAAGCTATGTCCCTAAGCATGTCTGGCTACTAGTGCTTTCAGAGTTGAGCTATTTCTTTCGTCAGCTTTGTGAAAAAGAGTTATCTCGGACCGTGATAGCAGACTTGGAAAGATTGACACCCGTGTTACTGTGTAAGCTTGAGAAAATATTTCCACCCAGCTTCTTCAATCCAATGCAGCATTTGATTCTTCATCTCCCCTATGAGGCATGAATGGGGGGCCCATGCAGGGACGTTGGTGCTATCCAATCGAGAGATGTCTAAGGACTATTCAAAAGAAATGTAGAAATAAATGCAAAATCGAGGCTTCCATTGCAGAGGCATACATTTTAGAGGAGGTGTCAAACTTCACAACAACTTACCATGGTGACAAACTCCCGAGCATGTATAATCCACCCCCTCGTTACAATGATGGCGGCAATGAATCGAACCTCAGCATATTTCGAGGCCAACTCGGAAGCGCAAGTGGTTCGACCACCAAGACCCCGACACATGAAGAGTGGTGCCATATCATGCTATATGTATTGACCAACCTTGAAGAGGTGACGCCATACATGAAACAATTTGTTCATGAATTCTAGCATCGATCAAGGGACCCAACTCCACAGGAATATGATACCCTTCTTAGAAAGGGTGCGAGAAATGGATTGCCCGATTTCACTCCCTGGTTCAAACATAAGGTACATGCTTAGTTTGTCAAAGAGATCCGTCTAGAACTCAATTTAGCGTCTTTTAACTTGCAAATACTTGCAGGGCCAAAGAGATCCGTCTATGAGTGCCGAGTTGAGACAAGTAACCAACGACTTTGCTTATAGGGTCAAGAAATATTCTGGGTATGACGTCAATGGATACCGTTTTCGCACAACAAGCTACGACCAAAGTCGGCCCAATCGAAAAACAACGTGTTCTGGAATCTTTACGCTCAGCCTTGACGAGGTCGATTATTTTGGATGAATTGAAGAAATATATGAACTCAATTTTCATGGTTCCAAACCTCTTACTCCAGTGATATTCAAATGTCATTGGTTTGACCCTCAAGTGACGAGACAGACACATTCTAATGATGAAGATTATAACTTAGACACGGACACATATGATGGAGAGTTCTTCCAAGAAGATGGGCTAGAAGGGCGATTTGAGATAGACTTAATCGAAGCTATCGGAATAGAAGTAGATATTGAAATGGTTGTTTATGAGGAGGCGGATGAGGTGCAAAATGAGAATGACTTAGTAATACTTGAAGGCAATGACATTAATGACGAACTTGTGTCTTCAGATGGTGTTGACTATGAAATGGTTGATAGTGATGATGAGAGTTATGATCCGGCTAACCTCGACACATATGAAGATTATTTTTAATCGATGTAATGCTATATTTTTTTATTTCGCACATGTTTCTAAATACATCTTTTTTATATGTGCTTATTTGTTTACTCTTAATTGAAGGTTGTTGGACAAAGATGGTGGGCTGAGGACGAGGAGGGGGAGGAGGAGCACCCACAGGACGGTGGAGGAGGCACAGAAGGATGACGATGTCCAGCAGCAGGTGGAGCAGTAGGCCTCTGTCGATGCGGCGCAGTAGGACGATGACGACGCTTAGCAGGACGCCTCAGGTTCTGGCGCCTCAGGTTCTAGGAACGTCTACCTGCGAGGTCCCGTGAGTCTCCTTCAGCGTCCCATACTTCGAGACAGGCGACCGCTGATTCGGCCGAATGGGGAGAGGCATGTAACTTTATGTTCTCCATGCTTGTTCATATTATTTGTTCAAATTCATAATATAAACTAATATTTTTATTTATCACTTGGACATGTCTTGGATGGTTGTGGAGAATGCTGGGGGTCATGACCGCAACCCCAATGGTATCCTCGACTTGCTGTGCAGGAACACTTTCCTGTACTGGTTGAGTACGCCGAAGAGACGGGCCCAGTCTACAGCTTCGACCACTACGCCGTCGCCCCCGATGTAGTAGACCGGGATGGCAGAGAATTCAACAACAAGGCAAAGCGGGTGAAGCAAGAGCTGTGGGTAAGTCTTACTATAATGTAAAATATGTCGCCTTCGTTGCACATTCTTGAAATAATATGTGGATACATCGTCTTTGTATGCAGGATTCTTCAGATGCGAGGCTGGATACGAGGCTAGGGCGGATGTTGTGGCCACCACGAGCTGTAAGAAGCTTGTCGTGGACATGCACTATGAGGCACGAATCTAGGCCATCATCAACTACCACGGCTCCATCATTAGGGAGAAGGTGACCAAGTAGCAAGCCCGAACCATGTCGTTGACCAGGGACCAGTACTTACAAGTAAATACAACACTTTAATATCCATGACAAAATTTTTCCTTAATTTTATCTTTTAATATGCAGTGTACGTGTTTACTTTGTAGATGATTCCTTATTGGTGCGTCGCACATCCTCAGTGCTGGGAGCAGATGGTGGATAGGTGGTGCTCGCCTCAGTGGGACGAGGCGCACAACGCTAGCCAGGAACGGTGTCTAATGATGCAAGGTCCCTCCCACCACCAAGGCAGGCGCAGCTTAGGCAAATATGCAGAAGCATGGGTACGCCCTCTTTTTTATTTAGGTATATAACACTGGATTAGATATTATTTCTAACTATCTTGTTGGTTTTCTTGCAGTCGGTGTCACATGGTGGCCAGCCTTGCTCCATCTTCTCGGTCTATGCTATGGCCCACAAGGGCAAGGCGACGTCCGACGTCACCTACAACCCGGATGACGGGCCCGAGGCATATAGCAACCCCGCCGTCTACAACCGCCTTCATGAGTACACCGCCATGGCACAGGAGGTCCATGGGCCAGATTATGATCCGAGGACCAAGGACATCGACCCCGATGTCCTCATGAGGGTCGGAGGAGGCAAGAGACATGGGCAGTACTGGATTGCCGACGGGGCAATCGACTCGTCGTCCATTCCCACTCTGTCTTAGGTGCGAGCAAGAAGCATGAACTGGAGCCCAGCCATACAACCTCGGCAGGACAGTTCACATCATCGCATACAACAACTCGAGGTTAGTGCTTCAGTAACTCGTCATTCTTTGAGTTATATACCTTCCCTTTGAGTTAATATAACATTGGCTTGGAATATTACAGACCAAACTAGAAACAGAGAGGAGGGAACATCAGGAGATGGAGGCGAGGATGGCGGAGATTTTCCATTACATATAGAGCCTTGGCACCGCACAGGGTTTTGCTCTACCACCTCCGTTGTTCCCTACAGTCGATCCTGCTCAGTTCCATACTCCTATGAGTATCAAAATTCCAGTCCTGCATAATATATATTTATCTGGTATAACACTTGCAATCTCTTCTCTGTGCAAGGACAATCTGGGGCAGCATCCAACAACCCTCATGGATCGCCCAGCCCATCGCCACACCAGTCCAGATGCCCACCTCTTTAGCTTAGTTGTGATACTTATGTTGGTGAACTTGTGTGAACTTATGTTTGAGTTGGTAATACTTATGTTGGTGAAACTTGGTATGAACATACACATGTTTGTGAAAAACTTGTTAGATTTGTGAAATATGTGGTCTCTATTATGTATGTGATGATTATGTGATATATGTGATGTATATGCGATATATCTTTTGTTTGTTTGGAGGGAATAGCAAAAACAAATAAAAAATGAGTATATTGGTCACTTTGCCGAGTGTAACACTCGGCAAAGAGGTGGGTCATAGCACTCGGCAAAGAAGGAACACCTGGGTACCGGTAAAGCTTTTTTGCCGAGTGCTACGGCACTGACATTCAATAAAGAAGCAAGCTTTGCCGAGTGCCTCCTAGCGCACTCGGCAAAGAAACTGGCAAAGGGGCCCGCTGGTGGCTTCGTTGCCGAGTGCTTGTTCGGCGGACACTCAGCAAAGAGGGAAACTCTTTGCCGAGTGTCACCTAATACACTCGGCAAAGGGAATCTCTTTGCCGAGTGTCACCTAATACACTCAGCAAAGGGAATCTCTTTGCCGAGGTTCACCTAGTACACTCGGCAAAGGCACCGTCTCCGTTACCAGTCACCGTGACGACGACTTTTCTTTGTCGAGTACCGAGTGCCCGATAAAAAGTACTCGACAAAGAAGCTGTTGCTGATGTACAGTTCGTTGAGCTCTCTTTGCCGAGTGTCACACTTGGCAAAGCCTTTGTCGAGTGTTTTTCAGGCTTTGCCGAGTGTTTCAGACACTCGGTAAAGAAACCGATTCCGGTAGTGATAGATGGAGGGGGTAATATGAGCTAAAATTACTTTAGGGCTTGTTCGGTTAGCTCTCAATCTGTCGCAGAACCTCCCAAGTTATCGGGCCCACATGCACCTGTCCTTGTCTTAAGACCTCAGACAGCTATGCGTGTGCACCAAACAACTTAACAGGATCTGTCCGAGTGCCCCGAGGACCCCGGATAAACGACTTACCGCCATGATCGCAGGATTAAGTAAATACATCTCACATACAAACACTTGCAGCGGAAATAAATTCTTTATTACAAAATGATTACAAGTTACAACATTTATAAGTTATAACCATATTACAATATATCATCGGAGTGATTACAAGAGAATTTGATTCAAAAATATTACAATTTGAATGTATAAAACATTTATAAGTTTTAAAATACATGCTAGCTTAAGTGACAGTCCTCAATAAAGAAGCTAAAGATGGGATATACTTATATAAGAAGGCCGAGCCCACCGGCACTTAGCACCATCCACAACAGAACAAACTTATAACCTGAAAAACAACAGGGAATAAAGCCCTGAGTACGCAATTACTCAGCAAGACTTACCCGACTAAATAAAAGACTCTCAAGGGTATGCTGGTTTGTTGGGAATCAAGGTAAAGCTCATCAAATTTCAAAGACTCGTTTTTGCAGAAAAGCTTACTAGTGGTGGATCCTTATGCCAAACTTTTACTTCACAGATTAAGTACTTTTCCTGAATCTAGATTTGCCTAATCTAGAGCATTCACTTGTCCTACACTAGCTTCATTTTATCAGCTTTAGTTTCACTTGTTATCTACGCTGAAGGTCCAAGATCCAGTCTTCATATCCGAGAAGTTCGGCGATCCGAATTGATTAATACCCAGCTGGGGATCTCTAACCACACAACATATGTAGCACTTAACCCTTGCATATGTCAACTCGCCACCGGGTTTCTCAAGACCAGAACGGGTTCACGCGACCCGAGAGCACAGCACTCCACCGTCCAGCCGTTGGCCTGGTTGGTACACGTTACTCTCGCCATGGTGCCCGCCATGTTTCCGAGAGTACAGCACCCCACCTTCCAGTCTCTTGCCACGGAGGGTACAAGCTACTCTCGCCATCTCTCCACTCCCAGTGCGTGCGAGCTGTTCTGGTATTGGTCCGACCGAGGCAAAGCTTACCCATGATGAGGCATGTGGCCAGTTAAAGGGTCCTAGATCAGCAGGCCAACAATCGGAACGGTCCTTAAGCGACACAGACGGGCGACCTTTCCTGCTCAACGTCTGGTCTCATCTTATTATTTAACACCTAAACCATACACCTGACAGAGGTACTATACTTGAATGATGAATTCATCACTGCAGATGATGCGCTCACCATTACAAGTCCATTTTCATAAAACAAACCCATACCCAGTGTCACACATCATTCTTTTAAAAAAGAAACAAGTTTTAATTCTCTAGGCAGGGCTAAGCCTCATTAGTTCTTTTTGTAAAACAGGTATCAAGGAGGATAATCAAATTCCAAGGAATGGCAATGCATCAACTGTTTCATCACTCAACTCCTATCACCTAATGCAGCATATAAGTGATAAAAGTTTTAAAACAACAAGGAGGTGGCAAATGCACCGGGGCTTGCCTGGGATAACACTATGTTAGTGTTGTTAATTGACGACCACTTGGTGAGCATTTTCCATCCTGGCACTTGGTTGATTCATCCATTTTAGCTTCGTCCATCAGCATCACTTGGAGATCACTTCCACTCGTCTTCCATAGCACGTGATCAATTAACGTACCTAAATGATATGTATGATGCACATGAGCATGAGCACGAAGAGCATAAGATAGATAATCTATGTTAAAGAGGATAAATATTTAAAACAAGTCATCACAACACCTAGGAGCACACTAGATGTCAAGATATTACTAAGTATCACAAGTACATTTTTTTACATTTACATAGATCTAACTCAAGCATCAATCAACAAAAGGCTATACATGAACCTTAACTTTATGGATTAGAGTACACTATCAAAGGATTAACATCATTCTTAGCACTAATGAATAACCCACTATTAACTAGCATAAAATCCTATGGAGCAAAACTTATCTCAACCTATAGATCTAAAATACTTCTATGCATAACAAGCACTTCAATTCTAAACTTTACTCCTCAATCATCTGGCATTAACATCATGCTTATAACTATAAGGCGACCAAATTAATTCATAAATCTAGATATGTATGTCTACTAAACCTTCTTCGCATTATTGAGTTCATTATAACCACACAAGGTCTAATTAGCTACTAGTTCCAATAAATTCATCAAAGTATTAATTCCCAAACTAATAGGTTTAAAGCACACATTAAGAAAGAAAAACTCAACCATGTGCAAAAAGACATTTGGATAAACATTTCAAATGTCACAAGTCTTCATCACTCAAGAATCAAAAACTGATTACTCCTACTTAGCCAAACAGGAATCAAACCAAATACCCCATTGCAGATTTTCTGGACAGCATTCAGCAGTCAACGGTTTTGCTCATAACTCACAAGATATTCATCCAAAAATCGTGAACTAAGACTTTATAGAAAGCTTAAGAAGTCCTCTACAACTTTTGTATTATCATCACAATGAGACTTGACACTTAGAATGGTCAAACAATACTAAACGTAAATTCTGTCCAGATTTGGACAGAATTCGACTACTTACTTCAAAAATTCATAACTGGAGTTTCAGGCATCCAAATCAGGTGATCCTAGACTTTTTATAAAGCTAATAGAATTTTATACAATTCATTTATAATCATCTCAAGGTGATTCAATGTGTATCAAAGTCAGTTAATTCAAACACACATTGCTGTCCAGATTTGGACAGATTCAGAGATACTAACTCAAACAGCTGTAACTTAATTTATAGATCACTAAAAAGGGTGATCCAAAATCTGTTGGAAACCTTAAGAAAAGTACTACAACTTCTTTATAATTTATAAGAACTGATTCAAAGTTTTACTTGGGCAAACAAGGTCATTTTCGAAATCTGTTCAGAATCTGGACAGATTCTGAAACTGAACTTAGGAGAAGCATAACTTTCAGATTATTGGGCCTACGGTCTTGAAATTTTAACACAAGCTAGATAAAGAAGTTAAATACAATCTTTATATATAACACTTTCACAGAAAACATGATTTACTTCACTAAATTTGCTGCATAACTAAAACTATACTTGCAGCCCAACAGCAAGAATCCTAACTCAGTTTCTATTTAGCTTCTCCAATTATCATGTTCTTGACACTTATAATATTCTAACTCCTTATATTTGATTAGAGCTAAAACCACCTACTTAATCACATAAATAGATTGGTCTACTTCATAATCATGCACACAATCACTTTGTATGAGTTCTCATCTTAAACCTAAAGTTCATATCGCAATTGAAGAACTACTCTAATGATACTATGCATATACATCCACCCAACATTACTCATATGCTTTGTATCTAAAATCTGAACTTTCAACACATGACACAATTACTTCATAAGCATGATCACAATCACATTCCCTACATCGATCATGAGTTCTAGTCCAAGCACTTTATCGAACATTTGACGGACGCCACACTAAGACTTGTCCCCCTACTCATACCTAGAGATTTCCCCTCCACCAATCATACAAATATGCATACACATAACCACAACTAGTCCTTTGCTCATGCATAGCACAAACCAACACAAGGAAAAAGAGCTCACCATAGTCAATCCCCACTCGACACCATGAGATTGACGATGATTTTTGGTTCGGGCCTCCAATCGGATGCCTAGCAAGCGTCACCCGGACCTCGCTTGGCTTTCACCCAACATCCGGGATTCTCTCCCCTCCACCACAAATACATAAAGACACTTAATTAAACATCCAGGTATATGCACCAACGGGAACGAACAGAGCATAATCAACAAGTCTCACCGCGGTGAACATAACGACAACGAACTTCAGTTCAAGCATTTCATAGAACACCTAAGGAGCACCGCGCTGGTTTGCCTTCTTCACTGATGTGCTGCAGCCGTATCCATGAGCTCCCGGGAGGGAGGGGACTGGCGTCCAGCATAGGAAGCAGGGGAGGGTGGCTGGACATAGGGCAGGGACGAGCTGCAGCAGGGAATGAGGGAGGGGGCGAGCTCACCAGGAAAGGGGGCGACCATGGGCGAGCTCCAAACAGGGGCAGCACTAGGGTTGTGCACGGCCATGGGGATGGCACCGGCTTAAGGGCAGCCATGGCGTGCTGGCTGCAGGGAGATGGGGAAGGGATGGCGTCGACCTTGCTGCAGGAAAGGGCGCCATGGCAGAGAGCAGCTGGAGGCCGGCCATGGAACCAGGGCAGGGAGCGACAAGGTGAAAGAGATGGGGGGGGCGACCACCAGGAAAGCCATGGGCTTGGCGCCGTGAAGGAGATGGCGGCTAGGAGGATGAGGCTTGGCGTGCGTAGGGGATAAGGCTGAGAGCAGCTTGAGCGGTGGGTAAGAGAAAATTTCAGATTTTTCTTCTCCAACCATTAACAAAAGAACATACATATAATTTAGCTGTAGGATTTGAATCCAAATGAGATGCAAATAGACCAATCAAAATAATATAAATTTTGATGTTTTTGGACTGTGCTTACAATGGGAGGTATTTTCGGGACCAGACAAATTTCCACAGTTGTAGACAGTGAAACAGATTAATTACGAATACTTAGTTCGGTTCTATTTATCTCGATCCGATTTAATTTTGCGTCAAGATTGTTGTCGTCAAGTTCTAATAATATTTACTTAGGACAACAATCACAAGAGTGGGTCGGGATTCCAAATTCATGTTCTCGTAATCCATAAATTTTTAAACAGACACAAGACTCGATATTTAGCGAAATAAATACGAGAGATCGATGCGACATAAAAAGTGTGATCCTTTCAGAAGCGACGACACGCATCGTTTACGTGGGCGAGAGGCTGTGCGGTGTCCAGACACCGGTTAACGCTCGCCACACGTCACAATGCCAGGCCGCAGAGGGACACGCACGACGCAGGCGCAAGGGAATTAAAAATGGATTCTATAGAACCAAATCCGATTTCAAAGGTTAGAGTTTGGGCAAGACGTCGATGGCTCAACCCAAACGATATTGGATTCGATGTTCCGAAAATTACTAAAGTCTGAATTTTTGCAAAATAATTTAGGACAATTTAGACAGATAGAGACAGACACGATATCAAAATCGTGATAGTCGAAGATGATTAAAATTTAGTGTCCTTTACATTCACCGCTATCACCTGTTAAAGTCCGCACTCGTGGTCGAGCAGACGATAAACACCTGGGGTGTTACACAATCCATGTGAAATGAGTGGGATTGGATGATTTTGAATCCCAAACAAGTCAAACTTCTTAATTTTTTCCAAATCCCATACAGTCCATGTGTATTGGGAATAACCGAACAAGGCCTTAGAGGTTATATGGACGTCGTCTACAGGTTGAGAGGCGTAATTTAGAGTTTTTCTCAATAACAAAATACTAATATTTAAGATAGGAGACATGACCGTATTGTTATATATGGTTTGAGTGTTTGACTGTTACGTTAAGGTCATCTCTAGCAGGTCCTGTAGGGCACTGTAGATTGCATTATTCGCAAAGTGAAGTTTAAAATAAGGAGTGATATAGAGAATGTGATAGAGAGTGCTGGAGAAGTGGAGATAGTATTAGGCTGAGTCCAGTGCACAACCTCCCTCTCGCCCCTGCCACGTCAGCTCTCGCCTCCACTCTCGCCCCTGCTGCTCCAGTGCACAGGCTGCAGCAGGCTACAGCCTCAGGCTATAGCCACGTCAGCTTTTCTATTTCAGAATTAAGTAATTCACGCGGATTTATTTCAACGCTCAGAAAACACACAACATAATATTTTTTATTGAATTAAAAATTACAAAGTACATAATAATTAAAATAAAATGACATGTGTGAAGAAAGGGGAGTTTGGAAGAGAAAAATGAGATGGAATGGTGTGTGGAATGAGCTCCACCCGGGTAGGGGTATATATAGAGGGATTGGGGATGAAATTTGTGATTTTTTGCAATTTTTTCGAATTTTTTGGACTCCAAACGGTCAAAAACGGCTAGTTGCAACGGCTAGCACACGTGGACCAATCAGATCGCGACATGTGGACCAATCAGATCGCGCCACGTCGCTCTCGCCCGCGCTCTCGCCCCGCCAGTGCCTCGCCTCCCTCTCGCCCGGGCGGGCGCTCCAGCGCGAGCGAGAGCGCCATCGCCCGGCGCCGGCCTCTCGCCCGCTGCCGCCCGCACTGCCACCAGCCTTAGTCTGTTGCTGATTTGGCTTAGCTTTACAGCCAAATTTATTAAACTTGCTTTGAGCAAATAAGACGAACGTTTTGTTTTACAATCCTAGCACAAGCGTTATAGGTTCTGTTTGCAACCCAAGCATTGTTTCACCTTCAGGATTTATTCGTTTGGATCCCTCCCATAGTATTTTGCATGGGATTTAATCCCCACGATACCTCTAAATTCCGTCGTTTTCACAGAAAACTAACAGGCCGTCAGAGTTCAGACACATGGTCCATATGCATTGTTTGTTGATGGTGGCATGCAAGGAGCAAGAATCAGGAATTTGCTCCATCGGTCCTCTCTGCCTGCTTCGTCTGCAAGAGAAAGCTACGTAACCTGTGGCTGTGCCCCCCCCCCCCGCTGCTGCTTCCTGCTGTCGTCCTCGTTCGTCCCTACCCATCTGCTTACCTCTCTCCTGCATGCTGCCATCACCTCCGTGCCATCCGCGGCGCGACCCGGTCCGAGCAGTCCCTCTCTCTCTCTCTCTGCTCCGCTCGACAAGCACTGTGAGCGACACTACTGCACACCGCCACCGTCCGCTGCGCTATATGTATACAAGCAGCTAGCACCAAGCAGCACGGCTCTCCAACTCACAGTGCCACACCGGCAGGCAAGGCATCGTCGACCGACGGCGCGCGCAGCAGCAGCTTCTAGCTCCAAACCGAACCGACACGTGCTATCCACAATGGAGGCGCCGCTGCACCAGTTCCCCTTCCCCGTGCCGCCGCCGCCCCAGCCGCAGCCACAGAACACGCTGCTGCAGCAGGCGGTGGCGGCGCGCGCGCTGATGATGGCCGGGAAAAGGGCGCCGCTGCAGGCTACCGCGGCGGCGGGACGGGAGCAGTGCCCGCGGTGCGCGTCGCGGGACACCAAGTTCTGCTACTACAACAACTACAACACGGCGCAGCCGCGGCACTTCTGCCGCGCGTGCCGCCGCTACTGGACGCTGGGGGGATCCCTCCGCAACGTCCCCGTGGGCGGGTCCACGCGCAAGCGCCAGCGCCCGGCGCGGCCCACCCGCGCCATGGCCGCCGCCGCCACGGCGGCTACGCCAACGGCAACAACGACCGCCTGCAGCCCGTTCGCCGTCTCTCCAGCAACAATGCTGATACAGGGCGCGGCAGGCGGCGGCCTCCTCGTCAGCTCGCTGCTGCTGGGCTCGGCGTCGGCGTCACCGCTGCTCGCACTCGGCACAGCGCCGCTGCTGGAAGGCCGGCTTAGCTTCGACCTCGGCCTCGGGGAGGCAGCAGCGCTAGCAGCCGCCGACGGGGCTGCTGGCGACTTGGCTCACCACCACCAGCCGCTGACGCTGGGCGCCGGGCCGCTCCCGTGGCCCGCAGCGACGATCTTGGAGGGCGACCGCGTGGAGACGACGACGTGGAAAGCCTCTGCTGACGTGTTCCCCTTCCCGCCGGCGGCCGCGCTGTGGCAGGAGCTCGCGCCGGCGGTGGAGGCCGGTGGGCTGCACCACGGTGCCCCGCACCTGCTCCTGTGACACGCTCCCACGCACACATGAGGACGTGTACGTGAATGAAGATGTACTATTCATGTAGTTATGTTCTGTTTATTACATGCGTGCATGTGCATGCATGATGCATGATGGCAGCTCCGTCGTCTGTCGTGTCTTGTGTTGGCTCATTTTTCACGTGTGTTGGCTCATTTTTCAAGTATTTATGGAGCTAGCATGTCATAGGCGGATCATCAAGATACGGGGATCAAGACACTCAACTCTAGTACTGTTTGTTATATACTCAACTTCATCTTGTCTACCGTTAAATTTATCATATATAGGGTCAGTTTGTGGGATTATAATAATCAATCCAGATTATATAATCTAACTTATTTTGAACTAACACTTTTTCAAAAACTGAGCAGATTATAATCTCAAACAATCATGCCCTAATATACTCAACTCCTAGCAAGTGCACCTTGTTTCTTGATATTTTCGTTGAGCGCATGGGGAGGGGGCGACACACGACAAAACTCTCCTTTAAAGGTGTAGTGAAGTCAAGTGAATTATGGTCTCACATACAACTTGAATATATTGAAAAATGTACTTGATCATATAAATGATGGTTTACCCATGGTGCCAGGCATCCTCCCGTCATCTAAAGGTCACAACTATTAGGGCGCAAAGCCAAGTGGGGCCACCATCACTGTCATGTGCCAAGGTATGGCAAGGAGTGGGGTGGGGTACGTCGTATAAGGATGGGTCCGTTAGGTATTGTGTGGAGGCTCGACCATGGATAGGGGCACGTGCCCATAGTGTCATCACACATCTCCTATTGAAAAAAGGGAGGGAGTTGTGGTTGATTGGTGGGTTACATGTGTAAGCGAAAGAGGGAGGTTAAGAGGTGAGAGGCCAAGTGGGACTTTGGGCCACTTGGTCTAGGCAGAGGTAAGACTAGGAGGCAACGACCTAATGAGGGAGTGATATGTGGGGATGTCTTGTGGTCTCAGGGTGATGAGCTTGGCCTAATGGTTACCCAAGCCTATAGGGGAGTGGAGGAGGGATCTTAGTGTGATGACCTTGGCCTAATTGTGGTCCAAGCTTAGAGGAAGGGAGTGTGCAATATGTGGCCTTCGGCGTGGGGAGGGAGGAGGTGAACGATGGGCTTGGCCATGCGTGGACGAGAGGTTGGATATGTTATGTAATAGCATCATTCAGATCTTAAATCTAGATCCCAAACAATCCTGTTAGCAATAAATGCGTGAAGAAGATGTAGAATACTCGTTTCTCATTTTCATTCCCACGATAGCATAAATACAAAGAGATAAAAACAACGTGGAGAATCTCTTCTCTTGTTATTCATAATGAAGAGGCACATGTTTTTTATATAGAAAAGTAGAGCCCCTGAGGGGTACATTTGGTATTTGCCTATATAACCCTTCGTAAGGTTTCTTAATATTGTCCCTTAGGTGAATACCGTGACTAACTCATGCCTCGTTAAAACTCTGAAAATCAGTGGGGAAATGAATAAAGAGTATATAGTGTTGCTCCATGTATTGCACTTATTGCCTTGTTAAAAACATCTGTAAGAAACTTCAGGAAAACTCACAATGGGAATAGTACAATGATTGTCTTCAAAATAATTGCAACCTTTGGAGTTATATAACTTACGACATTCGGGATTGAATAGTAAGGGATAACATTTAGTGATGCCATCCCTCTAAGCCCTACATTACTCTTAAATGCATCATCCCTATACCTTGAACACATCTTTTGAATATGACAACATGCAAGGGTTTAATGAATAAATTAACAAGATCATCACAAGACTTGACTTGCATGATTTTCACCTCATCCTCATTTTGGAGTTCATGAGGATAGAAAAATTGGGAGAAATATGCTTAGTCATATTGTCCTTAATATAATATGTACCCATTTGTGCAACAAGAAACATTTTATTCATATATAATTGTGGGGGTACTTGTGGTGTCAAAACCACATGACTTATGGATATGATTAGTCATTCACCATAGTCAAGAACATTCTCGTGAGACTTCATATAATGCAATTATCTCTAAGTAGTTAATAGACATAGCTACTGGTGTCTATTTGCTCGATCTCTAGGATACAATAGTACCACCACAGAGAAATAAAAGGCAATCTGAGGTCTAGCATTATGGGGATCTAATAGATATCCGACATCTATATAGCCCACCAAACTTTGGTCTTGATTCCTTGTGAAAAAAGTCCAAGATCTTGAGTGACTTTAAAGTATCTTAGTATAGTCTTAACATTTTTCCAATGTCATCTAGATGGATTTGCATAATGCTAAATGACCAGCAGCTCAAACCAAAGTTCCAAAAGGCCAAAATGACACAAACAAACTCAAATTGATCTAAAATGTTGCACACACTTTCACATTATAGTTTTAAACATATCCATAAATTTTGAGCTCTACAAGATCGTTGACTGAAAAATACACTCAACTTGGAGTTTTCTCAAAATCGTTAAGCGGTTTGATTTTTGTGTTTAAGTTGAACCTACCCAAACCACTTGGTGGGCATAATCCCTAGAGGTCCTTGCATGTTTCTATTCATCCCAAAAATCCCCCGAAAATCATATTCAAAAGATCCAATAAAAGAATAAAGAGAGCAGGTTGTAAAGAAAAAAATCCAAAATAGATTTCACCTCACCATGAACCACCGTGGTAAGGCCACACTTTCTAGACCTCAAGTTACATAAATAAAAATTTGTCTACTATAATACCTAGGATCTCACTAGCAATCTTGAGGGAGAGACTATAAGAGAGAAAGCCTAAAAACTAAACAATTAGATGGATGCTAGAGAGACGGATGGTGGGGGGCAGCCCTCCTATTATTTATAGATGCTATTACACATTCCCAATATACCCATGAATATTTTAGGACAAGACCACTTACCTAGGGGAATTATGGTCCAACTCCTGAACCATAGACCTGACCGTCATGATCCATTCACATATTTTCTTCGCTTCGATACAACCTCAATAATGGCTCCATATGTCATCTATGATTCCTACCATAATCGCGCCCTAGATTTTGAGTCCAAACCTGCGAAACCATCGCTAGGTGGTTTTGAGGCTCAACCACCAAACCGATGTTTGTGTTAGCCACATCCTGAACATGTGTCTCATCAATCCTCAAACACACCGATGATACGATCTGCAATGTCCTAGCATCTGTTGGTGCCCTCAGGTGTTAGCCACCATAGTTAGTCATCCAATTTCTCTAATCTCTCGGTCAAGTCCCAACTCTCATCCTTCATTATTTTCTGGTCCATCTGCACGAACCCACATGACTTTCACCTTTGTTGTTGAGCACCATCTCTGGACTCCACACATGTGCACCACACGCTAAGAAACATGTTGCACATATTCACACTCCGATTAATACAACCGAGTCAACCTATTAAGACACTACCCTGTTAGCAATCACTCATCATAAATTCGAACCACAAAGGCACATATCAACCTTGTGTTCGCACAGAATAAAGAGCTAAGTGCAAGGCTAAAGCAGTTGGAGGTCATCCATACCCATAAAAAGGAAGAGCTTACCTACTATAGGGTTTCAAATGGAAAAGATGCACACGAACAAATTGCAACGAAAGAGCTCCTAAAGAAGAAATTAGATGTGTGCCTGCTTTCTTTTTATTTGTCAAATAGTTATGAAAAAAGGTGGGAATACTATTGGCACTAACAAACTATCTGGTTGTGAAAATAATAGTGCACAAGATAGAAGTCAAATGGCAGGAAAAACTATCAGGTTCATGCTCCAACATTCTGTAGGTATACATGAATATCTTACTAGGAACTTAAGAAGCAATGTTATCATGCACTTGATACATGTTCTAGAGATTACATGGCCAAAATTTAATCTTGTTGTTGTACATGTTGCTAGAGTTACGAACTCTGAATCTGAGCTAGTCTTTTGAAAGCATTGGAATGCATAAATCAACTTCGGCCAGTGCCATATTGCTTCTTTGGAGCTGAAGTTGCGGACCTAAATTTAGAGGTAATCATGTGGTAGGTATTTCATATGTATAGCACATTCTGGTAACTCATATGTCACCTAAACTAATGTACATACATAACATGTCCTACATAACACATCATGTATAGCTAGGCATCAGGTAACAAAAACATGCAGGTCACATGCATCTCCTAGTGCACTCGGAACTAGTTAGGGAGAATTATGACCCATTTTAGTCAATTAATCTATTTTGCTAATTTTTTATCTACTAAACCATTTGTACAATATACTGTGTATGCATAACCGATGTTGTTTAATTGAATATTGGCATGCAGTTTCTACCATTTCAGTCTAACAATCTCTTTTGTTGACTTTATATTCGTATATGTTTTTATTTTTTCTAATGTAAAGATAGATGTGGAAAATGGCATGTAGTTTGTATCCATGCAAAATAGTACCATGTTTATGCCATGGTACAAAGGCCTCTAGTGGTATCAGTGAAGAAGCATAGCCTATTCACCGTGTCCTTGACCTGCTTCTAGAACTTAACGTTGCTCAAAGAGGAAGAAGTATGGTCTAAGCTAGAGTCATTGTCAAGATCGCTGAGGGAGGCAATGAAGGCACACTCCTTGAGCTTGGCCTTTTGGAGGTACTTCTGATTGAGTGCCTCCATGTCGAACCTACCCTTGGACTTGTGCTTACTGGAGGAGTGAGAGCACCTAGAGGGGGGTGAATAGGTGATCCTGTAAAAACTTGAAACTTAAAGCCACAAAACTTGATTAGGGGTTAGCACAATGAAATCAAGTGGCTAAGGAGAGCTCTTGTGAAGCACAATAGACACAGTGAGAACAAGCACAAGAGACACGAGGATTTATCACGTGGTTCGGCCAAGTACAACACAAGCCTACTCCACATTGTGGCGTCCCAACGGATGAGAGTTGCACTCAACTCCTCTCAAGTGATCCAATGATCAACTTGAATACCACGGTGTTCTTCTTTTCTTTACTCTTTCCCGTTTGCGAGGAATATCCACAACTTGGAGTCTCTCGCCCTTACAATGAGAATCAAAGTGAAAGCACTAGAGTAAGGGAGGGAAGCAACACACACAAATCCACAGCAAATACGCGCACACACACGGCCAAGACTCGAGCTCAAATGAATATCACAAAGTTCTCACTAGAACGGAGCTCAAATCACTAAGAATGACAAACGAGTGCGCAAAGACGAAGTGTGAATGATCAAGGATGCTCAAAGTATGCTTGACGTTCTCCTTCATGCGCCTAGGGGTCCCTTTTATAGCCCCAAGGCAGCTAGGAGCCATTGAGAGCAATCCAGGAAGGCAATTCTTGCCTTCTGTCGACTGGCGCACCGGACAGTCCGGTGCAGATTTCTTTCCTATTCTGGCGCAGCCGACCGTTGGAGACTTGGAGCCGTTGGCGCACCGGACACTGTTCGGTGGACACCGGACAGTCCGGTGCCCCCATTCGACCGTTGGCTTGGCCACGCGTCACGCGCGGATTGCGCGGCCGACCGTTGGCGCGCCCGACTGTTGGCTCACCGGACAGTCCGGTGAATTATAGCCGTACGCTGTTGACTTGGTTCCCGAGAGCGGCGACTTCGCCGCAGCCAACTCACCGGACACTTTTCAGTGCACCACCGGACAGTCCGGTGATTTATAGCCGTACGCCGTCGTCGAGACCCGAGAGCAGCCAGTTGATCAGACGCCAGCCTGGCGCACCGGACACTGTCCGGTGCACCACCGGACAGTCCGGTGCACCTAGACTGAGCAGAGTCTTGGCTGCTCGAGCCAAGTCTTTTCCAATTGAATTTTCTCTGATTCTAGAACTTAGACAAATATGTTAGTACACAAAAACCAATGTACTAAGTCTAGAATCATACCTTTGTGTTGACTTTGCACTTCATCCACCATTTGGCATAGTTTAACACGTAAACCATTTGTGTTGGCACTTGATCACCAAAATACTTAGAAATGGCCCAAGGGCACATTTCCCTTTCAATCTCCCCCTTTTTGGTGATTTATGCCAACACAACACAAAGCAACTAAAAGAAGTGCAACATTAATGCAAATGAGAACACAAATTTGTTTTGATTCAAATTTGGCATATTTGGATCATTCTTTGCCACCACTTGATTTGTTTTTGCAAATCGAACTCAATTTCCTATCTCTAAGTCAAACACACTTGTTGAGGCATAGAGAGAGGTATTCCAAGAGAAATTGATCAAAGATTCAAAAACTCCCCCTTTTTCCCATAATCAACCATTATCCCAACAAGAGACCAACATTTGACAATAAGAGACAATAAGAGTATTTTGACATACCAAAAGCTCTAATTCTATTATTTTCAAAATTCTCAAGTGGTAGCTGATCCATTTCTTGCTTTGGCCTTATTTTCTCCCCCTTTGGCATCAAGCACCAAAACGGGATCAATCTTGGCCCTAAAACCCCATTGCCTCACCAAAATCTTCAAATAAGAGTACAAAGGCAATAAGAATATGGAGATGAACTTGGAGTGAGTTACCCTCTCATCGGAGTGTAGTGGAAGTCTTTCATGGTCCAAGTTCATCTTTCCCTTTCAATCCACTTTTGAGACTAAATCAAGCAAGCTCAAACACATGGTTAGTCTCAAAAGGGTCAAGTTGTAGCACATCTCCCCCTAAATATGTGCATCACTCGCAAATGGACTTGTGAGGTCCGGGGAGTGCTTGTACAACTTGAGCACCATAAATAAACAACAAAATGCATAAGGGAACAAGATCAAAGCATAATACACATGTATGCTACACATCAATCCAAGTTCCGCGAATCTAAGACATTTAGCTCACTACGCAGCCTGCAAAAGGTCTTTTCATCTAAAGGCTTGGTAAAGATATCGGCTAGCTGGTTCTTGGTGCTAACATAAAACACTTCGATATCTCCCTTTTGCTGGTGGTCTCTCAAAAAGTGATGCCGGATGTCAATGTGCTTTGTGCGGCTGTGCTCAACAGGATTGTCCGCCATGCGGATAGCACTCTCATTGTCACATAGGAGTGGGACTTTGCTCAGATTGTAGCCAAAGTCCCGGAGGGGTTGCCTCATCCAAATTAGTTGTGCGCAACACTGTCCTGCGGCAACGTACTCGGCCTCAGTGGTGGATAGGGCAACAGAGGTTTGTTTCTTAGAACTCCATGACACCAGGGACCTTCCTAGGAATTGGCACGTCCCTAATGTACTCTTCCTATCGACCTTACATCCAGCATAATCGGAGTCTGAATATCCAATTAAGTCAAAGGTAGACCCCTTTGGATACCAGATCCTGAAGCAAGGTGTAGCGATTAAATATCTAAGAATTCGCTTCACGGCCACTAAGTGACACTCCCTTGGATCGGATTGAAATCTAGCACACATGCATACACTAAGCATAATATTCGGTCTACTAGCACATAAGTAGAGCAAGGAACCTATCATGGACCGGTATGCTTTTTGATCAACGGACTTACCTCCTTTGTTGAAGTCGACGTGTCCGTCAGTTCCTATTAGAGTCTTCGCGGGCTTAGCGTCCTTCATCCCAAACCGCTTGAGCAAGTCTTGCGTATACTTCGTTTGGGAGATGAAAGTGCTGTCCTTGAGTTGCTTCATTTGGAACCCAAGGAAGTAGTTCAACTCGCCCATCATCGACATCTCAAATTTTTGAGTCATCACCCTGCTAAACTCTTCACAAGACTTTTGGTTAGTCAAACCAAATATTATGTCATCGACATAAATTTGGCACACAAATAGATCACCGTCACAAGTCTTAGTGAAAAGAGTTGGATCGACTTTCCCAACCTTTAAAGCATTAGCAATTAAAAAGTCTCTAAGGCATTCATACCATGCTCTTGGGGCTTGCTTAAGTCCATAGAGCGCCTTAGAGAGCTTACACACGTGGTCGGGGTACCGTTCATCCTCAAAGCCAGGGGGTTGCTCCACTTACACCTCCTCCTTGATTGTCCCGTTGAGGAAAGCGCTCTTCACATCCATTTGGTACAACCTGAAAGAATGGTGAGCGGCATAGGCTAACAAAATACGAATCGACTCTAACCTAGCCACAGGAGCAAAAGTCTCCTCAAAGTCCAAACCTGCGACTTGGGCATAACCTTTTGCCACAAGTCGAGCCTTGTTCCTTGTCACCACCCCGTGCTCATCCTGTTTGATGCGGAACACCCACTTGGTTCCCACAACATTTTGCTTGGGACGCGGCACCAGTGTCCAAACTTCATTTCACTTGAAGTTGTTGAGCTCTTCCTGCATGGCCAACACCCAGTCCGGATCTAGCAAGGCCTCTTCTACCCTGAAAGGCTCAATAGAAGAGACAAAAGAGTAATGCTCACAAAAATTAGCTAATCTAGAGCGAGTGGTTACTCCCTTGCTAATGTCACCCAAAATCTGGTCGACGGGATGGTTCCTTTGAATCATCGCTCGAACTTGAGTTGGAGGGGCCTGTGGTGCTTCTTCCTCTTCAACTTGGACATCTTGTGCTCCCCCTTGATCACATGCCTCTTCTTGAGGAACCTGTTCATCATCTTGAGTTGGGGGTTGCACCATTGTTGAGGAAGAAGGCTGATCTTGTTCCTTGTGTTCCTGCGGTCGCACGTCTCCAATCGCCATGGTACGAATCGCGTCCGTTGGAACATCATCCTCATCTACATCATCAAGCTCAACTTGCTCTCTTGGAGAGCCATTAGTCTCATCAAATACAACGTCGCTAGAGACTTCAACCAAACCCGATGATTTGTTGAAGACTCTATACGCCTTTGTATTTGAGTCATAACCTAATAAAAACCCTTCTACAGCTTTGGGAGCAAATTTTGAATTTCTACCTTTCTTCACCAGAATGTAGCATTTACTCCCAAAAACTCAAAAATACGAAACGTTGGGTTTGTTACCGGTTAGTAGCTCGTATGACATCTTCTTGAGGAGGCGATGAAGGTAGACCCGGTTTATGGCGTGGCAAGCCGTGTTCACAACTTCCGACCAAAACCGCTCGGGCGTCTTGAATTCTCCAAGCATCGTCCTCGCCATGTCTATAAGCGTCCTGTTCTTCCTCTCTACCACACCATTTTGTTGTGGTGTGTAAGGAGCGGAGAACTCATGCTTGATTCCTTCCTCCTCAAGGTACTCCTCCACTTGAAGGTTCTTGAACTCGGATCCGTTGTCGCTCCTTATTTTCTTCACCTTGAGCTCAAACTCATTTTGAGCTCTCCTTAGGAAGCGCTTGAGGGTCCATTGGGTTTTAGATTTATCCTGCAAAAAGAATACCCAAGTGAAGCGGGAAAAATCATCAACAATTACTAAACCATACTTACTTCCCCCAATGCTAAGGTAGGCGACGGGTCCGAAGAGGTCCATATGCAGCAGCTCCAGGGGTCTTAATGTGGTCATCACATTCTTGCTGTGATGCGCACTTCCCATTTGTTTACCTGCTTGACAAGCTGCACAAGGTCTATCTTTTTCGAAATACACATTTGTTAGACCTAACACGTGTTCTCCCTTTAGAAGTTTGTGAAGGTTCTTCATCCCCACATGTGCTAGACGGCGATGCCATAGCCAGGCCATGCTAGTCTTAGCAATTAAGCATGCATCTAGACCGGCCTCCTCCTTTGCAAAATCAACTAAATAGAGTTTGTCGTCTAGTACACCCTTAAAAGCTAATGAACCATCACTCCTTCTAAAGACAGACACATCTACATTTGTGAATAAGCAATTGTATTCCATATTACATAATTGACTAACCGACAGAAGATTATAACCTAGCGACTCTACTAAAAATACATTGGAAATAGAGTGCTCATTTGAGATGGCAATCTTGCCTAAGCCTTTAACCTTGCCTTGATTCCCGTCACCGAATATGATTGAGTCTTGGGAATCTTTGTTCTTGACGTAGGAGGTGAACATCTTCTTCTTCCCCGTCATGTGGTTTGTGCATCCGCTGTCGATAATCCAGCTTGATCCCCCGGATGCATAAACCTGCAAGGCAAATTAGGCTTGGGTCTTAGGTACCCAACTCTTGTTGGGTCCTATAAGGTTAGTTACAATAGCCTTAGGGACCCAAATGCAAGTCTTATCTCCCTTGCATTTTGCCCCTAATTTCCTAGCAATCACTTTCTTATCCTTTCTACAAATTGCAAATGAAGCATTGCAAGCATGGTAAAGTGTAGAGTTTTCATTACTTACATTCCTAGGAACATGAACAACATTTCTTCTAGGCATATGATGAATAACATTTTTCTTAGCCAAATTTCTACCATGCATAGAAGAACTTGAAGCAATCATGGTATTTAAATCAAAAGCATTATAACTTCTATCATAATGAACATCCCTAGAATATCTCCTATCATGATACATGAAAGCATGGTTCTTTTTAGCACTATTAGTCATTGGAGCCTTCCCTTTCTCCTTGGCGGAGATGGGAGCCTTATGACTTATTAAGTTCTTGGCTTCCTTCTTAAAGCCAAATTCCTTCTTAAACCCATCCTTAATTGAGGGGTGTCTACCAATAGTGTAGGCATCCCTTGCAAATTTTAATTTATCAAATTCATTTTTGCTAGTCTTAAGTTGAGCATTAAGACTAGCCACTTCATCACTTAGTTTAGAAATGGAAACTAGGTGTTCACTACAAGCATCAACATTAAAATCTTTACACCTATTGCAAATCACAACATGTTCTACACAAGAGGTTGATTTATTAGCTATTTCTAACTTAGCACTCAAGTCATCATTGATACTTTTTAAGCTAGAGATAGATTCATGGCATGTAGACAATTCACATGAAAGCACTTCATTTCTTTTAACTTCTAGAGCAAGAGAATTTTGCGCACTAACAAATTTATCATGCTCTTCATATAAAAGGTCCTCTTGCTTTTCTAACAATCTATTCTTCTCATTCAAAGCATCAATTAATTCATTGATTTTATCAATTTTGGTTCTATCTAAACTTTTGAATAAACATGCATAGTCTATTTCATCATCACTAGATTCATCTTCACTTGAAGAAGCGTAAGTACTAGTATTACGAGTGCTCACTTTCTTTTCCCTTGCCATGAGGCAGGTGTGATGCTCGTTGGGGAAGAGGGACGATTTGTTGAAGGCCGAGGCGACGAGTCCTTCGTCGTCGGAGTCGGATGATGAACAATCCGAGTCCCATTCCTTGCCAAGGTGTGCCTCGCCCTTAGCCTTCTTGTAAGTCTTCTTCTTTTCCCTCTTCTTTTCTTGATCCTGGTCACTATCATTATTGGGACAATTAGCAATAAAGTGACCAACCTTACCGCACTTGAAGCAGGAGCGCTTTCTGTCGGTGTTTTGGGTCCGACCGCACACCCGGGGTTGCCCCTCAAGGTGTCTTTTGGAGTAGGACGGTGTCGATGACTGTAGCAAAATGGTTCGTGCTGATCGCACGAGGAACAGTGGACAGGGTTTTCAGGTTCGGGCCGCTTAGAGATGCGTAACACCCTACGTCCTGGTGAGTATGCTTGGTGAATGTGGTTACAAAAGAGCTCTCTGGATTGAGATTACAGAGAGTTGACGTGGGTGGCTAAGTAAAGGGTCGATTGTTCTGAAGGGGTGCCCCCTAGGCCTTATATACTCGACCGTGGGGCAATACATGTGGATATGATAACAACGAGTAGCTAAAAGATAGTGAACCTCTTGAGTTTATCCCCGTGTAACCCTCGTCGACTTATCCTTGCATGGCTCCGTTGCATGGGGGCTCCAGCGCGGGAAAATCGGATCTCTGTTGTGGTCACTCGCTTGACGTCGTGGGCCGTCCGGGTTTACATCAATCCGGCCTCATGTCGATTTGCTTTGCTGGTCGTCTTTGTTGGGGCGAAGGCAAAGGCGCCACCCTTCGCTCGAAGCCTTCGCTGCAGCAGCTGAGCTAACACAGACAAAGCAGGCAGGGACACCCTTCGCATGTACCGCGCCAGACGAAGACCGGCGACGAAGGGCATCCCACAGTGCGGCCTCGTCCAGCTCAGAGGCCCACGTGCGATCCGGCCCATCGTAACGGGCCCCGCGTGGCCGCTGTGCGTTACGGGCCTAATTTGTAAAAGCATCCCTGTAATTACGGTCTGTAACCCCGCTTTATGGGAATATTCTGGGGAGAACCTAGGTAGCTGAGGGCACATGCGTCCTTAGCTCAAGGCGCTGCGCGCTCAGGTACCTATAAATACCCCCGCACAGTGCCCGTGAGAGGCCAGATGAACAGTGCTTTTGCCATCACGTGTTAGAACCCTGTTTGTGCTAACATTCCCCCCACTGTTGGATCGACTTGTGCCCGTGTGCAAGTTCCAACATTTGGCGCCCACCGTTCGTGCTACGAGAAAACCACCCGCTATGGCACCCAAGAGAGCTAACCCGAAGGCTGACGAGGCTGCGAAGGCAGCACTGCTCGCCGCAAGAAAGGGCAAGGCCCTCGCCCTCACCCAATCCACCCACCAAGAGACCACTGAAGACGATGTTCCTCGCACCTGCGAAGATGACACTCTCCGCACCTGCGGCCCTGAGGGACAACCGCAGCCACCCTCAGGCTTCGCACCACCGGAGGGCGCGGACCTCACCGAGGACGGTGAAGTCCTCGGCGTCTCAGCAGAAGAGCAGCTACAGCTGCGTGCCCTGCGCCTCAAGAACTGCAATCTCCAGAGGCAGAAGGAGATACTGGAGGCCAAGCGCCAGCGTGTGTCCGCACTAGCCAAAGTGCGGCAAATGATACGCGACGAAGAGCAGAAGGCCCAGGAACTCGAGCGGGAGATTGCGCTGATGCAGCGCGAAGGCCACCTCGGCCTTCAGCACGGGCCACCCCTCCAGCAGCGCGCACAATTCGAGGACATGCGCGAAGGCCACCTCGGCCTGCAGCATGGGCCACCCCTGCAACACCGCGCGCAACCGGAGGACCCGCGTTTCCCCCAGCGCAACCACACCTTCCCGCACGCCGCGCCATTCCAAGGAGTCAACTATCTCGACGAGCGAAGTCCCCTGGCGCCACACCTGCAAGTGACGCCTTGGCCAGCTAACTTCCGGGCAGGGACCTATCCCAAGTACAACGGCAGCACCGACCCGACGCAATACATAATGAGTTATCAGGTCGCCGTTGCATCCGCCGGAGGGGACGACGCCACAATGGCGAAGTCTTTCATTATTGCCCTAGAGGGCCCAGCTCTCACCTGGTTCACCAGATTGCCTCCACTGTCCATTGATTCCTGGAGAAGTCTTAGGGACAAGTTCCTGCTCAACTTCCAAGGGTACCGCCCAGACACCGACGCCTTGGCCGAGCTCTCGCTTTGCAAGCAGCTGGAAAAGGAGACTCTGCGGGAGTATTACCGCAAATTTTTAACACTCAAGTCACAGCTGCCCTCCGTTGATGATCAGATAGCTATCCACTATGCCATCAGTGGCCTTCGCGCCGGCGTCCTCTACAGCCACTATATCAAAGACCCGCCCAAGAACCTCCAGGAGCTATATCAACTCTTTGAAAAATATGCCAAATCCGAGGAGCTCCACCAACGCAAGGTTGAGTCACAGCGGAAACCCAAAGATGCCCCACAGTCCAGCCGCACGTGGACGAGGACTCCGCAGCCAGACTCCGGTCGAGACAGCCGCAATCAGCAGCAAGTGCACAACATCGCCAACCAGCATCCCGCTGCTGACCCCCCTCATCGCCAGGAATATCCCCCCCAGGGCCGCAGAAATGGAACTCGTGGTAGGGGCCGAGGGCGTGCGCAGCCGCCGCGCCGATTCTACTGCCTCTTCCATGGCGAAGATTGCGCCCACCAGACCAAAGACTGCCCCGAGACGAAGGCCACCAGAGAAAGAATGGCACGGGCGCAGCCGGCCGACAACCCCAGAATTGCCGCGCACAATTACCAGCAACCCCCTCCACCATATATCCACGCTCCCGCCCCGCATCCACCGCACCACGCTTACCAACACCATTAGGAAGTACAAATCGTACCTCCTCCACCCCCACCACCACACCATCAAAACATCCCCCACGCTCCAAAGCAGGAAGACTTCGCCGATCAACCATATCGCGGAGTCATCCACATGATAACTGGGGGGTCCAGCACTGACTTCGACACCAAGCGGCAGAAGCGGGACCACTACCGCAACATAAACCACGTCGCCGTCACTGGCCCAGTCGTGCAGACAAAGTGGTCCCATATACCGCTAACCTTCGACACACGAGACGTCGACCTGCGCAGCGCCCCCCATTGCGACGCCATGGTTATCAATTGCAGCGTGGCAGGCTGGGACCTGCACAAAGTCCTAGTTGATAACGGCAGTCAGGCGGACATCATCTTCCTCCATGCCTTCGATCGCATGGGCATAAGCCACAGCCTGCTTAAGCCTTCGGACAACCCGCTGTATGGCTTCGGCGGCAAGGGCACCTTCCCCGTCGGTAAAATACAGCTGCCTCTCTCCTTCGGTGTAGCACCCAATGCCCGAAGTGAGCAAATAACCTTTGATATTGTGGACATGGTATATCCTTACAATGCCATCATGGGCCGGGGCTCCATCAATAAGTTCGAAGCAGCCATTCACGGACTGTACCTATGTATGAAGATACCAGGTCCGTTAGGCGTCATCACAGTCTTCGGCAATCAACAGACTGCGCGCAACATAGAGCGGGACTTCGTGCCCGGTCAAAGAAACGTGCACTACCTCACGACCCAACGCGAGGTCCCCGCGCCCGCCAGCCCAACCAATAAGCAACACGACAAGGCACAGCTGCAGAGCAACGATGCGACCAAGACTGTCCCCCTCGACCAGGCCACGCCCAGGCAGACAGTCATTATCAGCGAAGACCTTACTTCGCATGAAGAAGAAAAGCTCCTCTGCTGCCTGTCCAAGAACAAAGATGTCTTCGCCTGGTCAGCCCTCGATCTGGTCGGTGTTAGCCGTTCAATAATTGAGCACAGTCTGGGAATCGACCCCTCGGTACGGCCGAAAAAGCAGCGGCTTCGCAAGATGTCCGACGAGAAGATGGAGGCTGCCAAGGCAGAAGTGCACCGCCTCCTGGAAGCCAAATTCATCGAGCCGGTGGCTTACCCCACATGGCTCTCCAATGTCGTGATGGTGCAGAAAAAGAGCGGGAAGTGGCGAATGTGCATCGACTTCACCAGTCTCAATAAAGCCTGCCCAAAGGACAATTTCCCGTTGCCGCGGATCGACAAAATAGTCGATAGCGCGGCCGGATGCGAAGTCATGTCCCTCCTCGACTGCTTCTCCGGTTACCACCAGATATACATGAAGGAAGAAGACAAGGCTAGCACCAGCTTTATAACACCCTTCGGCACATATTGCTTCATCAGAATGCCGGAGGGACTCAAGAACGCCGGGTCCACCTTCTCCAGGCTCACCAAAACAGTGCTCGAAGGGCAAATTGGCAGAAACATATTCACATATGTGGACGACATTGTTGTCGCCAGCAAGAGCAAGGAGGACCACCTCGCCGACCTCACCGAAACATTCGCGAACATGCGAGACGCACAACTCCGCCTAAACCTGGAAAAGTGCGTCTTCGGCGTTCGCCAAGGCAAAATATTGGGCTACCTGGTATCACACCGCGGCATCGAGGTCAACCCAACCAAGATTCAAGCCATCATAGACATGACGCCTCCGCAGTCCGTCAAGGACATCCAGCGCCTGACAGGCAGATTGGCCGCTCTCAATAGATTCATCTCCAGGTCCGCCGAGCGAAGTCTCCCCTTCCTCAAGACACTCCATGGTGCAAAATACTTCGCCTGGGGACCAGAGCAGGCGGCGGCCTTCGCCTCATTAAAACAGTACCTGACAGAGTTGGCTGTCCTTACCAGCCCCGACCCCTCGCTCCCCCTGCTGCTCTACGTCGCGGCTTCGCCGCATGCGGTCAGCGCGGCACTAGTGCAGGAGCAGACTGTCGAGGGCGTGGTCCGGCAGTGCCCCGTGTACTATGTCTCCGAGGTACTGACTCCGTCCAAGTGCAACATGACAGAGCTGGAGAAGGTTGCCTACGCAGTTGTTATGTCTTCGCGCAAACTGCGCCACTACTTTGAAGCTTTCAAGGTTCGGGTCACCTCTGACAGGGGACTCGACGAATTATTCAGAAACCCGGAGGCATCGGTGAGGATTGCCAAGTGGGCAGCCGAACTATCCGGCTACCACATCAGCTTCGAGCGCAGGACAGCCATCAAGTCACAAGTCCTGGCAGACTTCATCGTCGACTGGACTGGGCCAATAACACAACCAGACCCATCCACAGAGAAGGTTTGGACGATTCATTGCGACGGCGCATGGTGCCATGCGGGGGCAGGCGCCGCTGTAGTCATTACCTCACCAGCCGGGGTCAAGCACAGATATGCAGCGCGCCTCAGCTTCGCTCTGGAATCCGACAGATGCACAAATAATATAGCAGAATATGAAGCAGTCATCCTCGGCCTCCGCAAGCTAAGGGCCCTCGGAGTCACCACCTGTATCATTAAAACAGGCTCCAAGATAGTTGCCGGCCAGGTCGAGAAAGACTACGCAGCAAAGGACCCCGCACTTATGCAATATCTCTCGGCCATCCGAAGTCTCGAGAGGCAATTCAAGGGGTTCACCCTGCAGCATGTGGATCAGGCCAAGAATGAAGAGGCCGACGCATTGGCCAAGGCTGCCGCCAGGGGCGAAACTCTGCCCTCCGACGTGTTCTTTCATGTCATCGGCACGCCAGCCGTCCGGAGCCCCGAAGGGCTCCAAATAACCAATGACAGCGAAGGCCACCGCATAGTCAACCTTATCATGACCGAAGACTGGCGGGCACCAATAACCCTGTTCCTATAGGGGTATTATCATCCAGCCGACATCAGTGAGGCCAAGCGCCTCAGACATCGAAGCCGAGAGTTCGCACTGATTGAAGGCCAACTCTACAAAAAAGGGGTCAGTCAGCCAATGCTTAAGTGCGTCACCGAAGCCGAAGGCATGCAGATCCTACGAGAAGTCCATAGTGGCACGTGCGGCTCACACGCAGGGCCAAGGGCCCTAACTGCTAAGGTGATCCGCCAGGGCTTTTACTGGCCCGCAATGATCTGCGCCGCAAATCGGGTCACACGATCCTGCGAAGCCTGCCAGAAGTTTTCTCCTCGGTCAGGCAGCCCCTCGCAGTACACAAAGTTGATCGCCCATACATGGCCCCTCCAGCGCTGGGGCCTGGACATTGTCGGGCCCCTGCCCACCGCTCAGGGGAACCTTAAGTTCGCCTTCGTCGCTGTCGAGTACTTCACCAAATGGATCGAGGCGAGGGCTGTTTCTACAATAACATCAAAGACTGCCCAAAAATTCTTCTGGCAGAACATTGTTTGCCGCTTCGGAGTACCGTCCGAACTAACAGTTGACAACGGCAAGCAGTTTGACAACCAAGACTTCAAGGATTTTTGTTTCTCTATTGGCACCAAGCTTGCCTTCGCCTCAGTCTATCATCCGCAGTCCAACGGGGTCGTGGAACGCGCCAACGGAAAAATCTTCACAGCTGTCAAGAAGATGCTCCTTGATGAAAAAAGGGCAGATGGACCGATTTGTTACCTGAGGCAGTCTGGGCACTAAACACGACTGAGTGCAGGGCGACCGGGTTTACTCCCTTCCGCCTTCTATACGGATCGGAGGCCATGACCCCGCAAGAAATGAAGCATGGGTCTCCGCGAACAGTTCCGTCAGCCATCCCCGATGTGGACGAGCTGTAACACCCGGTTTTAAAGAACAAAGCCGGGTGCATCTCATACATGCGCCAAGAAGACAACATATATAATAACAGAGTGTATAGAGATAAATGTCATAAAACATCAGAGTACTTATTACATAGCGGAAGTCTTATTACAAAATAAAATAATAAAGATAAAACGAACTAAGGATCGATGGCGCCAATGTCGACTGAGAAACGCCACCTAGATCAGATCGAACTCCTCAGTGTTAGGCGGCTCCTCTTTGACCACCTGTTCTTCTCCTGTGGGGGGTGTGAGACAGCAAGAGTGAGCTCACATACGTTCATAGCTCAACAAGTCGTGGGGAATAATGTGGCATGAACTCACCAAAGGTGGGAGTTCATGTAGTGTAAGGCTGATCAATGAAATAAAGGCTAAGGCTGAGCATTGCTTTTATAAGTTGGTCAAAATTTTATTAGCAATTACTAAGTGTAAGTAAATACCAAACCTTAATAATAATAAAGAACAGTAATAGTAAAATAATCCCAAATGCGATGCAAATGTCAAATTAAATTTAAGTTCCATAGTTAATCATGTGAGGGTCCGAGCCGCTCTTGACCGTGAGCACGGCTAGTATACCAGTTTTACACTCTGTAGAGGTTGCGCATCTTTACCCACAAGTCATGTTACCCGTCTGCCAAGAGATGGCCAATCCCATACACCTCTACTGAGGAGGCGAGGCAGGGTAACACTACGAGGCCTTTACAAAGTTCCACTAGCTTCAGACTACCCGCTACAGTTTATGGGAAGATCCAGTACAGGGTTCCTGGCTGACCGCCATCGCAGCAAAATCAACCAGGGACCTCCCCGCACTGACCTCTCCCCTACTGCCCTTGCCCCTTTCGGGTAAGGTAGCCCTCCCCTAGCTTTCCTAGTTAATCAGCCAAGGGCGTCCCATTAAACCCTTGTGGTAGCACTGTTTTCCCGGGTGGTTCTCCATGTTCCCATTAACATAATGATCTTAACATGAACAAGGAAGAATAAAACAGATAACAATAGTATAACAATGAGTGATGAATATCTCTATACCCAAATCCACATAAAGCAATAGCATGTACTACCCAAAACTTTAGTAGTAAAACCAGTGGTAAAACAAGGTATAAAGATAGTCAAAATCTAGGGTATCCTATTGGGTCCCATCAAAATTATCCTATGCAGATCATTATGATTAATAAGAACATGAATAGGTAAAAGAAGTGATCAAGGGCACAACTTGCCTTCAACGAGCTCCTGCTCAGCTGTCTCTACCAGCAGAACCTCAGTTTCCACAGTGGCTTGCTCGTCTATTCGCATCAATACAATACATACATGGCAATAGCATAAATTAACATCACATCAAACATGCAAATAGAATATACAGTAATAAACTAGACATTAAAATAAGATTACAGGAACTGGAATCATTAAATTTGGAGTTATAGATTTTAAGTTATGGATTTTCTAAGATTTTATGCATTTAATACAAGATTAAGTGAAAGAATAATTTTAATGTGTTTGTCATGCCAGAACAGAGGCACAAATAGATAGACAATAATTTTATGAAATTTTAGGAACTGGAATGGTCTAATTTGGAGTTCATATGCATTTACTATGAATTAAACAAGTTTTCACATTTATTATGCACTAAAATTAATTTCAGATATTAATTTCTGATTTTTAAAGTTCTCTGGATCGGGCCTCAATTACAAGCAACTCCAGGGGCCCCAGTGCTAAAAATACTAAGACACAGGAAACAATCGCCGAGGATGGCGGGTTAGTTTTCCTAAAAACCGGAGGGCTCTTATGCAAAACAACCCGGCCGAAGGGGTATCGGCCGAGCACGGCCATCCGATCGAGCGCGGACGGCCGAGATTAGATCGGCCCAAAAACGAACCGGTACGCACTGCTACGCGTCGGATCGGAAATCAACGACGTAGATTTAAATACTCCGGATTCACCCAGATACGTCCGATCGGATCCGACGGCTATGGTTTACTCACACGAAAGGGTATTACCAAGTTCTAATCACAGCCGTTCGCTGGCAATCCGACGGCGCGCGTTCATTCTTCCACCTCCGACGACCAGGGAAGGTGGAGCAGGGGCCCGCGGCGGCTCTTCCACCGGCGCGTGGCGATTTCCGGCGAACCCGACCGCCATCACCAAATTCCTTCATTCCTCGCCCAATCGACGATGTTACGAACTCACCCAACCTACCAATTTCTACTGTCGTCGAGCACAGTGCTCTGTCCACGGCGCGCCATGCCACCCGCGGCGGAGCCATCGTCGGCCACCACGAGCTTTCTATACTACGCGCAAGGCATTAATCTGAGAGGCGCAACACGATCACTGGAAGCTAATGAACACGGCGCATGGATACATACCCACCTTGGTGGCGAAGGAGACGCTGTCCACGATGCCGCGCAGATCCAGACGCCGAGACCGCTCCGGCGAGCGATTCAAATCGGAACCGCCCACGGTTTAGCCCAATACGCGACGTGCGGACACTCCAGGTTGTGGCGAAGCCCTCGAGCTGCTCCCCACGACCGCCCGACGGCGCGTACCCGGATTTTCCTCGCGGCGGCGAAGACGGAGTCTCACGTCCCGAAGCTTGGCGCGGCAGGTGACCTTACGAGGATTGCGGCATCGCGGCTGTGGGTTATTAGAGTGGTTCCCAGTCTCCCATTTATTCTCCTAGTTCCGGGTCAAAGGAGGGGAATGAAGCTGAGCCATATTCCGGTCATGGCGGCAGAGTTTTCGCCTTCCGTTGCGATGTGGACGACCATGCTGACGCGCGGGCCCGAGCTTCCAGAGAGCAGAGCGATCGGCAGTCAAGAGAGAAAAACGCTGACCCGTGGGGTCCACGGGCAAGAGGTGCTATGCGTGCGGCATGTTGAAAGCTGGGCGGGCCGCGCGGACGCAATCCTCAGATGGGCCAGATGACATATCCGAGGCCCAGGTTCGCTCCCTTCCTTTTTTTCTTTTTCTTTCATGTTTTATTTTCTGTTTTCCTTTTATTTATAACTCCTTTGAATCCAAATTTTGAATGCCATCTTCAAGTGCAAATTTAAACTCATTTTAACTATGCATATTGGTCATACCAAATTATGAGGATGTTATTTAAGTTATAAGATTATTTTATATTGGATATTGTTCCCTTCTTTCCTCTATTTTCATAACTTTGCATTCATTTTAGAGGTTAAATTCCATTTGTCCATTAATATTATTATGTTGTTAATGACACATTTATTTTTATTATCCACATATGCACAATCAAATAAAACTCAGCATGATGCATGGTTTATTTAGTTGTTATTGGTTATTCAATCCCCCTTTTGATGGTGTTCATCCACATGTGATAGTAACTAGAGGTGGTACACACATATAGATAAAGGAAATATTCTCTCTTTATATGAGTTACAAATTTAGGTATTACAAATCCTACCCCCCTTAAAAATAATCTCGTCCTCGAGATTTAGGAAGGACTAGGGAAAAGATGGGGAAAATCTATGCGAAGCTCTTCTTCTCTTTCCCAAGTTGCTTCATCTTCACCGTGGTGACTCCATTGAACTTTGCACATCTTAATCACCTTATTCCTTGTAACTCGAGTCAAAGTGTCCAAGTCTTGATAGGGTACTCCGCATTAGTCAAATCCTCTTGAACACTAAGGTCTTCCATTGGTAGTTGCTCCTCAGGTACCCTGAGGCACTTCTTTAGCTGGGATACATGGAATACATCATGAACATCCGCGAGATGATCCGGTAACTCCAATTGATATGCAACTTCTCCCACTCGCTTTAAGATTAAGAAGGGTCCAATAAAGCGGGGGAACAACTTTCCTTTGACTTCGAATCTCCTCATACCCCGGAGTGGTGACATCTTGAGGTACACCTGATTTCTTTCCTCAAATCCTAGTGGTCTTTTTCTATTATCAGCATAGCTCTTTTGCCTTTTGAATAAGTTCAGGTCCAAAGAACTGTCTTCCTCCAGTTTGATCCCAGTATAGTGGAGTCCTGCATTTTCCTGTCATATAGAGCCTCAAACAGTGACATCTTCAGACTGGCCTGAGAACTCAGCATAAGGTAGATTCTTGTCCACTACTACCTTGCTAAAGGGCATAAGCTCCCAACATGTCCTCAAGTACTTGATTAGTCCTTTCAGTCTATCCATCAATCTGAGGATGGTAGGCCAAACTAAACTTCAAATTCGTATCCAAATTCTCATGAAAACTTTTCCAAAATTTGGAGGTAAACTGTGATCCTCTATCCAAAATGATCCACTTCGGTACACCGTGTAGAGACTCAATCCAAGACATGTATAACTTAGCCAATTGGGATCCCTTATAAGTAGTCTTGACAAGAATGAAGTGAGCCACTTTGGTCAGTCTATCCACAATCACCCATATAGAATCATAACCTTTCGAGGGTGCGAGGCAATCCAGTAACGAAATCCGTATCAATCTTCTTCTTACTTCCACTTGGACATCTTTGGTGGGTGTAATAGTCCAGCTGGCCTCTGGTGTTCAACCTTAACTCTTTGACACACCTCGCACATAGCCACATGTGTAGCCACATCTCTCTTCAATCCATATCACCAGTATCTCTGCTTCAAATCCTGATACATCTTAGTATTATCAGGATGAATAGAATAATCCAAGTCATGGGCCTCCTTTAAAATAGTCTCATGAAGGCTTTCAATCTCCGGAACACATCTCTTGTATCTTAGTATCACCAATGTCCTTTGCGGATTTCTTGCTCCAAGGTAGGTTTCGCATCAATAATAACTCCTTCAGTATGATCAACTATCCCCAGGTTAAGTCTCCTGAAATCCTCAACAATCTCATCGAGTAGCTGGGCAACAACAGCTAAATGAACATGCTCCTTTCGACTCAAGGCATCTATAACCAAATTTGCCTTGCCCGGATGATAGTGAACTTCCAAATCGTAATCCTTAATAAGCTCCAACCAACGGCGTTGCCTAAGGTTGAGACCCTTCTGAGTGAATATATACTTCAAACTCTTATGATCCGTGTATACTTGACACTTAGTTCCCATAATGTAGTGTCTCCAAATCTTCAGTGCATGCACAACTGCTGCCAGCTCTAAGTCATGGGTGGGGTAGTTCAATTCATGCTTCCTCAACTGACGAGATGCATAGGCAATCACATGACCATCTTGCATAAGCACACATCCAAGTCCTTGGCCACATGCATCACAATAAATGTCAAATCCCTTCTGCAGATCTGGCATAATCAATACTGGTGGTGACATCAATCTTTCCTTCAATTGATCAAAGCTTTCTTGGCACTTCTCATCCCACTTGAATTCTCTTCCTTTCTCCAAAAGCGATGTCATGGGCTTAGCAATCTTAGAAAATCCTTCAATAAATCTCCGATAATATCCTGCGAGTCCCAAGAAACTCCGAATCTCCGTAACTGTAGTGGGCACTCTCCACTCCATAATCTCCTTCACCTTAGCAGGATCCACTGCTATTCCTCCATTAGAAATAATATGACCAAGAAATGGCACTTCGCCAATCCAAAACTTGCACTTGCTGAACTTAGCATAGAGTTGATTATCTCGTAACTTCTGTAGCACCAACCTTAGATGTTGTTCATGATCACTTTCATTCTTAGAATAGATAAGAATATCATCGATGAATACCACGTCGAATCTGTCCAAATACTCCATAAACACCTTATTCATCAAATTCATGAAGTAAGCTGGTGCATTGGTTAATCCAAATGACATAACAGTAAACTCATATAATCCATATCGAGTCGAAAAAGCCGTCTTAGGAATATCTGATGGTCCAATCTTCATCTGATGGTACCCCGATCGGAGGTCAATCCTGGCTCCTCTCATCCGATTAAATAAATCCTTAATGCGGGGTAACAGAAACTTGTTCTTCACAGTGACATCATTAAGGGACCTTTAATCCACGCACATCCCTTGCAATCCATCTTTCTTCTTTACAAACAAAACTGGTGCTCTCCAAGGTGGAGACTCGGACGAATGTACTCAGCCTCTTGCAACTCCGTTAAGTGCTTCTTGAGTTCTTTTAACTCTTCTACAGACATTCTATACTGCTTGGCTCCAATATTATAGCAGTAACTCCAAATTCTCTACCCATAATGGTCAATGTCAATCTATGTATCATTTGATTCGCCACAACAGGCCCTTTAGGTGTAATTACTCTCATGGGTTTTCTCATATTGTCCAACACATATGCCCAAACCAAAATCTCAGCATGACGCATAATTTTATTAGCAACACATGGGGTCAAGTAGACCTTTTTATTCCTCCTAAAATAGTATCATACCGAATACTAACTAAAGGAACATGTAGATCTTACAAATAGTAGTAATTTACATATATGTTTATGTAGCTTGTTGGAGCTGGTGGTGGTGGTGAAGATGGTGGTTGTTGTCGTTGTCTCTCCAACCGTGATTGCCTTATTTCTTGCTGTATCTCCAGACGGGCCTGACGTATTTCCTCGCGTTCTTGTCTTATCTGGTTTTGCATATTGGTCATCATGTCTGTCAACTGTTGTATTACCAGCCTTTGGGTTGCGATTACTTGCTCGGTTTCAACAGGTGGGGGATTTGGAGGATTCATTTCTGTTTGCTGTTGCGTGACAATCTTTCCTTTCCTGGTATTGACCATCTGAGTTAGATACATATGGTAAGAGAGAGCAGTGGCAGTAATTACAACTCATGTTACTTTGGGGGACTTATTAGCTAAGTAGATTAGTGTGTCACCTACTAAAGCTAATACAATACCTTATAGTGGTACATGCTAAAATGCCCATCTATACTATTTCAATCAATCAAAGAAGCAAATCAGGCACTGATCATCAGAACAATCAACCAACATTTTTAATAGAGAAAATAGTTTTAATTTTTGTCTTAGGCCTCCTATCTCTTAAAAATGTCATAGGGGTAGGGATTCCAAGGTTTGAAATCCATCTTGTCTTAGAGTAGAAAAGGTAAGAATGATCAGAGTAGAACAGTAGAAGGTGAGACAGGATCAAGATAAGTATAGAAAGAACCAGAGTAAGGTAAGTGTAGAATGAATCAGAATAAGATAAGTAGGTAAGGGTTTTGTCCATTTCTATCTAGGTTTCGTCCTACAGTCAACATTCCTCTGATACCACTTCTGTAACACCCGGTTTTAAAGAACAAAGCCGGGTGCATCTCATACATGCGCCAAGAAGACAACATATATAATAACAGAGTGTATAGAGATAAATGTCATAAAACATCAGAGTACTTATTACATAGCGGAAGTCTTATTACAAAATAAAATAATAAAGATAAAACGAACTAAGGATCGATGGCGCCAATGTCGACTGAGAAACGCCACCTAGATCAAATCGAACTCCTCAGTGTTAGGCGGCTCCTCTTTGACCACCTGTTCTTCTCCTGTGGGGGGGGGGTGTGAGACAGCAAGAGTGAGCTCACATACGATCATAGCTCAACAAGTCGTGGGGAATAATGTGGCATGAACTCACCAAAGGTGGGAGTTCATGTAGTGTAAGGCTGATCAATGAAATAAAGGCTAAGGCTGAGCATTGCTTTTATAAGTTGGTCAAAATTTTATTAGCAATTACTAAGTGTAAGTAAATACCAAACCTTAATAATAATAAAGAACAGTAATAGTAAAATAATCCCAAATGCGATGCAAATGTCAAATTAAATTTAAGTTCCATAGTTAATCATGTGAGGGTCCGAGCCGCTCTTGACCGTGAGCACGGCTAGTATACCAGTTTTACACTCTGCAGAGGTTGCGCATCTTTACCCACAAGTCATGTTACCCGTCTGCCAAGAGATGGCCAATCCCATACACCTCTACCGAGGAGGCGAGGCAGGGTAACACTACGAGGCCTTTATAAAGTTCCACTAGCTTCAGACTACCCGCTACAGTTTATGGGAAGATCCAGTACAGGGTTCCTGGCTGACCGCCATCGCAGCAAAATCAACCAGGGACCTCCCCGCACTGACCTCTCCCCTACTGCCCTTGCCCCTTTCGGGTAAGGTAGCCCTCCCCTAGCTTTCCTAGTTAATCAGCCAAGGGCGTCCCATTAAACCCTTGTGGTAGCACTGTTTTCCCGGGTGGTTCTCCATGTTCCCATTAACATAATGATCTTAACATGAACAAGGAAGAATAAAACAGATAACAATAGTATAACAATGAGTGATGAATATCTCTATACCCAAATCCACATAAAGCAATAGCATGTACTACCCAAAACTTTAGTAGTAAAACCAGTGGTAAAACAAGGTATAAAGATAGTCAAAATCTAGGGTATCCTATTGGGTCCCATCAAAATTATCCTATGCAGATCATTATGATTAATAAGAACATGAATAGGTAAAAGAAGTGATCAAGGGCACAACTTGCCTTCAACGAGCTCCTGCTCAGCTGTCTCTACCAGCAGAACCTCAGTTTCCACAGTGGCTTGCTCGTCTATTCGCATCAATACAATACATACATGGCAATAGCATAAATTAACATCACATCAAACATGCAAATAGAATATACAGTAATAAACTAGACATTAAAATAAGATTACAGGAACTGGAATCATTAAATTTGGAGTTATAGATTTTAAGTTATGGATTTTCTAAGATTTTATGCATTTAATACAAGATTAAGTGAAAGAATAATTTTAATGTGTTTGTCATGCCAGAACAGAGGCACAAATAGATAGACAATAATTTTATGAAATTTTAGGAACTGGAATGGTCTAATTTGGAGTTCATATGCATTTACTATGAATTAAACAAGTTTTCACATTTATTATGCACTAAAATTAATTTCAGATATTAATTTCTGATTTTTAAAGTTCTCTGGATCGGGCCTCAATTACAAGCAACTCCAGGGGCCCCAGTGCTAAAAATACTAAGACACAGGAAACAATCGCCGAGGATGGCGGGTTAGTTTTCCTAAAAACCGGAGGGCTCTTATGCAAAACAACCCGGCCGAAGGGGTATCGGCCGAGCACGGCCATCCGATCGAGCGCGGACGGCCGAGATTAGATCGGCCCAAAAACGAACCGGTACGCACTGCTACGCGTCGGATCGGAAATCAACGGCGTAGATTTAAATACTCCGGATTCACCCAGATACGTCCGATCGGATCCGACGGCTATGGTTTACTCACACGAAAGGGTATTACCAAGTTCTAATCACAGCCGTTCGCTGGCAATCCGATGGCGCGCGTTCATTCTTCCACCTCCGACGACCAGGGAAGGTGGAGCAGGGGCCCGCGGCGGCTCTTCCACCGGCGCGTGGCGATTTCCGGCGAACCCGACCGCCATCACCAAATTCCTTCATTCCTCGCCCAATCGACGATGTTACGAACTCACCCAACCTACCAATTTCTACTGTCGTCGAGCACAGTGCTCTGTCCACGGCGCGCCATGCCACCCGCGGCGGAGCCATCGTCGGCCACCACGAGCTTTCTATACTACGCGCAAGGCATTAATCTGAGAGGCGCAACACGATCACTGGAAGCTAATGAACACGGCGCATGGATACATACCCACCTTGGTGGCGAAGGAGACGCTGTCCACGATGCCGCGCAGATCCAGACGCCGAGACCGCTCCGGCGAGCGATTCAAATCGGAACCGCCCACGGTTTAGCCCAATACGCGACGTGCGGACACTCCAGGTTGTGGCGAAGCCCTCGAGCTGCTCCCCACGACCGCCCGACGGCGCGTACCCGGATTTTCCTCGCGGCGGCGAAGACGGAGTCTCATGTCCCGAAGCTTGGCGCGGCAGGTGACCTTACGAGGATTGCGGCATCGCGGCTGTGGGTTATTAGAGCGGTTCCCAGTCTCCCATTTATTCTCCTAGTTCCGGGTCAAAGGAGGGGAATGAAGCTGAGCCATATTCCGGTCATGGCGGCAGAGTTTTCGCCTTCCGTTGCGATGTGGACGACCATGCTGACGCGCGGGCCCGAGCTTCCAGAGAGCAGAGCGATCGGCAGTCAAGAGAGAAAAACGCTGACCCGTGGGGTCCACGGGCAAGAGGTGCTATGCGTGCGGCATGTTGAAAGCTGGGCGGGCCGCGCGGACGCAATCCCCAGATGGGCCAGATGACATATCCGAGGCCTAGGTTCGCTCCCTTCCTTTTTTTCTTTTTCTTTCATGTTTTATTTTCTGTTTTCCTTTTATTTATAACTCCTTTGAATCCAAATTTTGAATGCCATCTTCAAGTGCAAATTTAAACTCATTTTAACTATGCATATTGGTCATACCAAATTATGAGGATGTTATTTAAGTTATAAGATTATTTTATATTGGATATTGTTCCCTTCTTTCCTCTATTTTCATAACTTTGCATTCATTTTAGAGGTTAAATTCCATTTGTCCATTAATATTATTATGTTGTTAATGACACATTTATTTTTATTATCCACATATGCACAATCAAATAAAACTCAGCATGATGCATGGTTTATTTAGTTGTTATTGGTTATTCAATCCCCCTTTTGATGGTGTTCATCCACATGTGATAGTAACTAGAGGTGGTACACACATATAGATAAAGGAAATATTCTCTCTTTATATGAGTTACAAATTTAGGTATTACACGAGCCAACTTCAAAGGATCTCATTGACGGAGACCGAGTCTTCGCCCTACAGGCCCTAAACAAATACCAAGCCCAGACCAAAGCATGGCGCGACCACACAGTCATCCCGAGGGAGTTCAGCGAGGGGGACCTCGTACTCGTCCCAACAGCTCGGATGGAGTCCAAGGGCAAGCTGGAGCCCAGGTGGGAGGGCCCCTTCATAGTCAAGACAAAAGCTTCCCCCAGCGCTTACAGGCTCACAACGCCAAACGGCGAGGACCTGGAGCACTCCTAGAACATCGACAACCTCCGCAAATTTTTTGTTTGACTCCTCAGGGCTGATTTCGCCCTTGTAATTCGCAAAAACAATCTTGTACCGGCCCGCACTCTTTTCCTCCCGGGGGGTGAGGTTTTTAACGAGGCGGAGCCATATAATATATGTGTGAAAATCCCCCGCAAAAACATGCTTCGAAAAAAGACCACGACGACGGTCTTCGACATTCGACCAATACGAGGTCACCGCGAGGCTAAGCGCTAGCCACCCTCGCGTGCGACAAATCCGCGCAGAAGTCGCCTAAGGGTGCAGCCGGACCAGCACAACAAGTGCGAAAAAATTGAAGTCTATCGCAAAGACTATCCGCGCAGAAGTCGCCTAAGGGTGCAGCCGGACTAGCACAACAAGTGCGAAAAAATCGAAGTCTACCGCGAAGACTATCCGCGCAGAAGTCGCCTAAGGGTGCAGCCGGACCAGCACAACAAGTGCGAAAAAATCGAAGTCTATCGCGAAGACTATCCGCGCAGAAGTCGCCTAAGGGTGCAGCCGGACCAGCACAACAAGTGCGAAAAAATCGAAGTCTATCGCGAAGACTATCCGCGCAGAAGTCGCCTAAGGGTGCAGCCGGACTAGCACAACAAGTGCGAAAAAACCAAAGCCTACCGCAAAGACTGTCCGCGCAGAAGACACCTAAGGGTGCAACCGGACTAGCACAACAAAGGCAGAAACGACAACATCAAACCGTCCGTGCCAAGACCAACTATAATCACACCAACACAGCACAACAAAACAACCCAGACAAAGTACACAACGTCTTCGCACACATATACAAGCGAGGGCACACAACTTCATCATACAAGCCTCTACATATACAGGCGAGGGCACCACATTCTACATCGGCTCAACCTTAGGAATAATTCCCATCTCCCTATAATTAAATAACATTATCCTAAGCTCCTCACCCGCAAAAAGACTTTGCAGTTCCCCTTCACCTGTATTCACGGCGGCCGGCAAAGACAACAGTTCCTGCCGGCCAGTCCCACTCACACGAAGCCGAGCCCCCTTCGCCCCACTAACTCTACGTTTCGCAACCGCCCTTCGTCGTCGTCGCCCGGTGCTAGGACCTGGCACATCTCCTGCGTCCGCGACGTGCGGCGAAGCCTCCGCCGCAGCCACATCCAAGGCCGCAAAGTAGTCCAAGTCCTCCTCCGACGACTCCTCAGTCCACTCAACCGAGCTCCCAGAGTCAGCACAATCAAAAAACTCAGATGCAGACCCACCACATTCATTACCATCTTCCGCGGTCGAAGCCGCCAAAAATTTAGTAGTAGCGGTTGTGTGCGCAGGCCCAAAATCTTAAACCTGCGCAGCAACCAAAATTCAGTAACATGTACAAATTTCCCCAACCCTCTACACCCACTACGCCACCTGCGACGGCCCTGACGTTGCGGGAGCCTCCGCCGTTGGCTCCGCCGTTGCTTCCGCTGTTATCTCCGCCGCCACCGCTGCGGGATCTTCAGCACTCGGCGCAGCAGCTGCGGAGGCATCAGGTGCGCCTTCGGCGACCTCTAGGGGCAGGTCTTCGCCGGCCACAGCGGATGCGGGGGCACCCGACGCGTCTCCCGCAGTCTCCGGGGTCGGCTCCAGGGCGAACCCAGGCACGGCCTCCGCCGGGGTCGGCTCCGGGTCAGACAGCATGCTGTTCAACGCCTTGAAGTCGTCGACCCTCTCGCCACGCGCCGCCTAAGACAAAACACACAAAACTCATCAAACACACACACAGCCTACATCCAACAAACACCAAACAAACGAAAACGTTACCTGAGCCCTCGCCGTCTCGGCCCGCTCTCTGACCACCTCGCGACCATGTGGACCCCACAGCCGGTCGAAGATAGCTCCGGCGGATTCCTTCACTACGGGGTCCTCAACCTTAAAGATATCTTGCTCAAAATCTTCTTCGACTTGGTCGAAGACCTCGATGTGCCGGCACCCTTCCCGGGAGAGCGCATTCATCGCCCCCTCGTAGGTGACCAGGGAGGCATACGCCATAAACCCCTCCACGACAGTGGGGAGTGCCTGCAACTCCTCCTGCACCCACTCCAGGCAGCGAAGTCCGGGCTCTCGGTCCGGCACTTCGAAATCACCGGTCCCCGCGCCCAGCCCACGGTATGTATCTACAAGCAGTTGGCGCGTCCGCTCCGCCTCCGCGCGTGACGCGGCCTCGGCCCTCTCCACGCGGCTCTCCAGGGCGGTGAGCCACTCCTGCAGCTGCTCGGCGCGCTCCCTGGCAAGATTGCCCTCCGCCCGTGCCAGGTTGGCATCCGTCTGCGCAGCCTGTGCCTTGGCAAGAGCCTCGTTGGTCTCCCTCCTTTCCCCCGCCAGCTGGCGCCGGAGGGCAGCCTTCTCTCCCTCCAGTGTGGCCACCTTGTCCGCCAGCTTGCGACACATGTTGTCGGCGGCCGATTTCTCACGAACGGCGTCAGCATGTTGTGTCCGAAGTCTCTCGACTTCGGCAGCCACAGCCGCCGTGAGGGCCCCCGACGCAGTGCGGCTGGCGAAGTCAGCCACCTGCAGAGCAATCGTAAGACCGCGGCCCCAACAAGCCGATAAAAAAAAGGACGAAGTCCAGCTCAGCGGACCTGACTTAGCGCCTCCGTCACCTCCTTCAGCCGGCGGGACGCAACGCCCGCCTCATCCATGACAACCGCGAGGGCCGACACCTCGCCTCCGGCGCTAAGAGCCCCGCCCTTCGCCTTCGGCACTGCGGCAGCCGTCGTGGTCGCCGCGGCGGGCACAACCATAGCAAGTTGGCCTTCGCCCGACCCTGCGACGTACCAACGAATAATTTAAAAAAAATAAAAATAAAAAAATAAATAAAGAAATAGAGCCAACGACTTACCACCGAGATAGTCGTCCACACTAATGTCGGTGGCGAAGTCGGCGACACGTTTGCCCGACAACGGCAACGCTCGGGCCGCCTTCGCGACCTCCGCCACTCCGCTGGACGGCGGCACCGCCTTCGCCGATTTCGAGCCTCCGGCGCCTGCCGTTTCCTCCGGCGCCTTGCTAGATGCAGGGACGCCCGACTTCGCCGCTAGCGGCGGCCGGCCTCCGCCGGGGGCCGCAGCCTTCGCAGCCCCCCGCTGCCTCTTCGGCCTGGCTTCAACGAGCTTGACAGCCGCCTGGCGCTTCTGAGCCGCTCCCTGGCGATCCTTGTCCATCACTGCTGACACAACAGCAGCAATATTCCGCCCGTAAGGAAAAACCCACCATTCACGAACCATGCGAGATGTAAAAAAGTCCTCGCCAGCCGCGCGGGGGATAGGAACATTCCTAGGCCAACAACCCCCGGTAACCCTCAGCATCCGAGCCGAAGACTCCCGGAGCTCGGGCGAAGACATCCTTTCCCCCGGGGCCGCGCACGTCCTCATCAACTCTCTAGCAAAACCATCAGAAACCCCAAGTCCTCCCATAGCAGTACCTAATTTTCTCTTTTTAGAGGATGGGGCGGCCGCCGGCGCAGGGTCGTCTCCAGTCTCCACCGCCGGTTTCTTCCCGCGGCGGTCCACATCGTCTTGACCAGGGTAGCCGTCATATGGCAATTGATTTAATTCAAAAACCCTGTTCAAACGGTCATTTGACCCGCGGATATCCCAGCTGCGCTGGCCATCTATCCTCGGCACGTAACGTCCAACGAGCCGCACCGCCCCATCCTCCGCCTCACGCACAAAGGCGGCCGGATCGCGGTTTTGCAGATTCAGGGCGAAGGCGGGACTCCGCACCACTCTTCCGCCATGGAAAGGCATCTAGCGAGGGCACACTTCGCCCAACGCCCAGCCATGCGCCAAGGGCCATACCCCGTACGCCACAAATTCTTCAACCAAGTCGCGCCCACTGCTCAGGCCGGCGGCGCACCGAAGGGCCCCTTCGTCCACATCCTCCTCCGCCACTTCGAAGGGTGGGTACGCTGAGTAAAAATGAGAACACATCTCGGACACGGGAAGTCCCTCATGGCCTTCGACGGTGCCCTCAGCAACGTAAAACCAAAATTCATTCCAGTTGCCCCACTTGTTGCGGGCGCAAGGAACCAACTCGACTACCTGCATCGTGGTTTTGCCGGTCTTCGGCGTGAATGTGCAGGACCCAAACTGAGCAACTTCGTCTCCAATCATCCTCTTCTGCCAGTGCAAACAATAATACTTCGCAAAAACTTCGACCGATGGCTGTCCGCCGTACGAAGTCATCGCCCAGACATACTTCGACAGAGCCACTATGGCATTCGGTGTCAGCTAATGTATTTGAACGTTGAACTTGCGCAGGACTTCGCCAACAAATCGATGCGCAGGCAAGCGGAGTCCGGCGGCGAAGAACGCCTCGAAAACAACCAACTCGCCCTCCGGCTCGGGGACTTCCTCCGTCCCTGGGACTCGAGCAACTCCGCCGCCGAAGTAACCCAACCGCTGCATATCTTGCACGCGGACCGACGACATCCGCGATACGCCAAAATCAACAGAATCGCCGGCGCACAACTCCTCCGCCATTAAACTACTCAGCGTCTCCTCAGATGAGGCGACGGCCGGCGGCGAGGGAACGGCCAGCGGTGTAGCGGCAGCGGAAGAAGACGAGGACGGCATCGCTACGTACCGTCGGCGGCGGCGGGCGGTCTGCTTCACTCGAGCCAGATCTCCGGCGAACAAGAGCACGGCGGGCCGACGAGCAGCAAGACGGCGGAAAGGGCGGCTAGGGTTTTCGCGGAGCGCGGAAGGTGAAGTTCAAAAAGCGCCGACCCCCGCCCCCTTTTATAGGCAGGGCGCGGCGCTTTGAGAAACCCGCAATCCAACAGTACGCCGTCAATCAACGGTCATATCAAAAACCCCCGCGGAACCACTTCGAGCGAGGGCAGCGTCTCCGCCATCTAGCGACGTCTTCGGCACCAGGTGACTTTGTCGAACTGGTCCCTCGGAGGGCAAATGTTGGGGCGAAGGCAAAGGCGCCACCCTTCGCTCGAAGCCTTCGCTGCAGCAGCTGAGCTAACACAGACAAAGCAGGCAGGGACACCCTTCGCATGTACCGCGCCAGACGAAGACCGGCGACGAAGGGCATCCCACAGTGCGGCCTCGTCCAGCTCAGAGGCCCACGTGCGATCCGGCCCATCGTAACGGGCCCCGCGTGGCCGCTGTGCGTTACGGGCCTAATTTGTAAAAGCATCCCTGTGATTACGGTCTGTAACCCCGCTTTATGGGAATATTCTGGGGAGAACCTAGGTAGCTGAGGGCACATGCGTCCTTAGCTCAAGGCGCTGCGCGCTCAGGTACCTATAAATACCCCCGCACAGTGCCCGTGAGAGGCCAGATGAACAGTGCTTTTGCCATCACGTGTTAGAACCCTGTTTGTGCTAACATTCCCCCCACTGTTGGATCGACTTGTGCCCGTGTGCAAGTTCCAACAGTCTTTCCCCGGGCCCACGAGAGAATGACCTTATGATTTATTGGGCCCTTGGGCCTTTCGCGAGGTCTTTTACTCTTCAGTGGACCCGGGGGATATCTATCCCCCACAAGCCCCCGATCTTTGGGTTAATTTAGAGGTAATCAGCCCAAAGATCCCAGGTCTAGTTTGTAGGTGATTCGAAGGAAATGACCTCCTGTTGTCCTCTCCTGCTTCGATCACTCGTTGACCGAAGCTTAGTTTCGAGTTTGTGCCTTAGAGGTCGGCATTTCAATTTGTAGGATTCTGAACTTCATTGGGTGCACCGGAGGTGCACCCAATGGGTGTAGCCCCCGAGCTTCGAGTAGATTTTTTTAAAAAAATAATCTACTCGAAGGTCTTCCTCAGAAATTGTTTCCATTTGTGCTCCTGCGTTTTGATTGAGGGCTAGCCTTTTAATCTTGCCCCACGCCTTAGAAGTTGGCACTATCTTGGCTTGGAATGATAATCCATGGGGTGCACCGGAGGTGCACCCAATGGGTGTAGCCCCCGACCTTCAAGTGGATTTTTGAGGATAATCCGCTCGAAGGTCTTCCTTTTGTGTCTTTTTGCTGAAGATTATCCTTTCTGCCTGTAAAAAATTGGCATGATGTCATCCGCACTATGTCATCAATATTATGTTTTAGAGGTCAGCATGTATTTTGTCTTTTGCAGCCGAGTTCGCAATCCATCCATATCTTGCTGGGTAGTGCAATTTATTTGCTCTGTGACTGATTAGACATTTGATGGACGTTCTCTGTCTAGTCTTCAAGTCGTTTCTGTCGACCATATTTTGTACTCCACTGGCTATATTTGTCTTCCCTCTAATTCTCACTGATATCTCATTTTTGTCTTGAGGCATTCACTGCGTGCCCTGCACAGATGTGACCAATTTGAAAAATATACTGATAATTCCTGGGCGTCCCCCCCAATGGGTGTGGGCAAGGCACGACTTGGTACGCTGAGTGTTTTAGCCAGCTGCTTCTGAGTAGTAATGTGATGTGACGGCGAGTGTAATCATATCCTTCGCGCTGTTGACTGGAGTCCCAATGGGTGTAGTGTTGCGTGAAACGGCGTCAGCCGCCTGACGTGTCTTCAGACTGGTTGAAGTGCTTATTGAATGCTTTGCGACTGTTCGGTGACCGCGGTTGGAGGTGAGCGGTTGCCTCCTCCTTCTATAAATAACGCCATTGTCTCTCTGGCTTTTTCACATCTCTTCGCTGTTCTTCTGCTGCCTTCCTCGCTCCTCTCCTTTCTGCTTCCACCATGGGCAAGAACAACAAGCGCAAGCGCGAGCCAACTCCTCCATCGGAGGAGTTTGGTGACTCAGAGTACTCAGAGGAGGAGTTCTCCTCTGGGTCTGAGGGGTCTCCGGCTCCCGTCCCCCTGCGTGCGTCGTCTGACGACTCAGACGACTCCCAGGGGCTTGCGGCGGAGGTCTGGACGTACATCCGGGCCATCGAGCGCTCCGGGCTCGAGGGCTCGGATGAGTCGGAGTACTCCTCGGACGAGGAGGACTCGGACGGCAGCGGCGAGGACGAGGATGACGACGACGACGACGGCGGTGACGACGACGATGGCGACGGTGACGGTGACGGCAGCGGCAGGAGCGGTGGCAGCAAGGACGGTGACGGCGGCGGCAGCAGGGGCAGCAACCGGGGCGGCAGCAGCAGGGGCAGCGGCGGCGGCAGCAGCAACAGGGCCAATGGCTAGATGCCACTGGTCTTTTAGATATTAGTATAGTATAGTTAGAATAATGTAGTAGTTATGTAGAGTAGTATAGCGTAGTGTAGTAGTAGTAGTAATGTAATGTAGTAATAGTAGGGAAGTATCAACTCGCAAAGAGTTGATTTGTAAGTTTATTATCTTCCCTTTGAATGAAAGAATGACGTTGGTTTCCTATTGATGACTCGTCTCGCTTGTTCATAAAGCTGATTTCTTTGAAACAGTAGACGAATGACTTGGGGATCAAACTGATGCTTCCAGAAATAGCTGCCGAGAAAATTGTAAACGATGTCGACGTTTTAGAGGTAACATCAAGCAACTGAAGACTGTATCAGTGTGTTAGAAGCAACGCCGAGTGTTTGGAGAGCAACATCGGCATTTTAGAGTTAATGCCGAGCGACTGGAAGGTGATGTCGGCGTTTTAGAGGCAATGCCGAGCGGCTGGAAAGCGACATTGGCATTTTAGAAGTAATGCCGAGCGACTGAAAACGAAATCAGCGTTTTGGAGGCAACGCCGACCGACTGGGAAGGCGACGTCGGCATTTTAGAGGTAATGCCGAGCGACTGAAAACGAAATCAGCGTTTTGGAGGCAACGCCGACCAACTGGGAAGGCGACGTCGGCATTTTAGAGGTAATGCCGAGCGACTGAACATGAAATCATCGTTTTGGAGGCAACGCCGACCGACTGGAAAGCGACGTCGGCATTTTAGAGGTAATGCCGAGCGACTGAACAAGAAATCAGCGTTTTGGAGGCAACGCCGACCGACTGGAAAGCGACGTCGGCATTTTAGAGGTAATGCCGAGCGACTGAACATGAAATCGGCGTTTTGGAGGCAACGCCGAGTGACTGGAAAGCGACGTCGGCATTTTAGAGGCAATGCCGAGCGACTGAACATGAAATCGGCGTTTTGGAGGCAACGCCGAGTGATAGCAGGCCGCGCGACCCACTTTGAGGACGATGGCCGAGTGATGAGGTGGCACACCAGTGTTCTAGAGATAACTGCCGGGGTTCCACGTGGCATGCTGGGATTTTGGAAGTAACCGCCGGGTGATGACTGGGCACTTTTTGAAACGGTATCTGGCTCGAGAATATCCCATAAGAGTTGCGCTTTTAGCCGCCTTTGCTTTCCGTGCCCTAGTTCTTGCTTTCCCGCTTCTGAATCCTCTCTGCCATTCGCCTCCCACTTTGCTCGCTGGTGGAATCGAGATGGCACCCAAGAGGAAGACTGCGAGCTCGTCTGCTGTGGTGATTCCTCCAATCGACCCCAACAGCCAGTTGCCTTTCGCAGGTAACCATATGTCCATCATTTCTGAAACCGAACTCCTTCATCTCGTATCCATCGGGGTTCTTCCTCCGCGGGAACTCTGTTCTTGGCGGATTTGCCATGGGTCTACTGTTCCGACAGAAGATACCCACGAGTCTGTTGTTTACGCCCCTTTTCTCCTCCGTGGCCTTGGCCTTCCCATCTCTCCCTTTTTCCGCGGCCTCCTTGATTTCTATCATGTTAACTTGACTCATTTAAACCCTAATTCAATTTTGCAAATCTCCATCTTCGTTCACTTATGCGAAGCCTTTCTTGGCGTGCTGCCACATTTTGGTTTATAGAAGTATTTGTATCATTGTCGCCCTGGGATGGCCGGGGGACAACATCAGTTGGTCAGGGGTGCCAGCTTGGAGATGCGCCGCGGGCGGAAAACTGAATATCTTGAGATCCCCCTTAAGGACAGTATTAAGGGATGGCGCCTAGAGTGGTTTATAGTTGATAATTATGGGAATTCTCTCCCCTCCCGGTCGGGAAGACAGCCAGACGTTCGTACCCCGAGCTGGACCGAGTCTCCCACAGACCAGGAGGTAGCTGAGGCAGGTGTGTTGCTAGCTGAAGTTGGATTGCTGAAAGAGAGAGGTCTAACTGCTGAAGCTGTGGTTGCTGACTTTGTTTTCAAGAATATCCAGCCACTGAAAGACAGGGCCTATCCAGCTTATCTGTACCGAGGGCTAGCCGACTCAACTCGGGTTACCAACAGGAGAATCCCTTCTGCAGACTTGGTGAGCCGACTTGAAATGATCCTTAGGGGCAAGGTGTCAAATGTTGGTGCTCCAGTGGCGTACTCGGCCTGGAATTTGCCTCCTCCCAAAGCCTTCACCCTATTTGTATCGAATCCACCTGTTACTGATGGCAGTTTGGGCCTTAGAGTGCGACCCTCTGCTGAAGAAGTCAGTGCTTTGGTTGCTTCGCTTGGGGAGATTCCTGATGACGAACGGCAGGTCCATTTCGAGGTGCCCCTGAACCCTAGTGATGCAGATATAAACACTATGCTCGATTTGCTAGCTGAGGATTCTTCCGACGCTGCTCCTGCTGGGGCGTTGGCAGTGGTGCCCCTTCCAGAGGTTGATACGACTTTGGATGTTCGAAGGCCTGTCAGTGCTCGCCCGAGGCGCCCTTGCCGAACCAATCAGCCTGAGCCTTCTGCTGATGAGCAAAAGAAGAAAAGAAGGCGCCTCCGGTGAGTATCCAGTTTTGATCAGGATGCTGGTACCTCGGTTCATGTTACCGAAGAAACGCCTGCGACTGGACTTATTGATGCTGACCCCAATGGGTGTCCCCAATCTGCTGCTGATCTCAATGTGGGTGCTCCGCCTGTTGCTGACCCCAATGGGGGTGCTGCTTGTGTTGTCGGTGTGGATGACGAGGAGGAAGAGAATGAGGTTCCTTTGACTCGAAAGAACAGTCGGCAGTTCATCGCCAGTGGTGAGAGTAGTGCAGTTCCCTCTCCTGCTTTGTCTGCCCTCATTGGTCTACAAGGACTGTCTCTGGCCAACTTTGATCAAACTCTTGAGGATATGGTCCCAGAGGACTGGTTATCGGAGCCAGTGGATGATGGTGCAATGGAGGCTTGTGCTGACGTGCCCGATGCTGGGTTGAGGTCATCTCGTGCCTCGTCGACCTTAGAGCGCGATCTTGAGGGCCGGGAGACTGACTTGAATCGTCCTGGTCCTATGGAAGTAGATGAGGGCCCATCAACCTTAGAAGTGGTTACTGCAGAGAGCTTGGACCTCAAGAGTGGTGCTGACACATGCCCAGCCCCCGAGGGTGTCGCCGGGGATGACTTAGCTCGGGTGAAGAGTGTAAGCCACTGCCCAGCCCCCGAGGGTGCTGCCGGGGATGATCCGGCTCAAATGGGCAGTGCCAACTATGACCCAGCCCCCGAGGATGCCCGAGCAGGGTCTCCTTCCTGTACCTCCATGGACGTTCACGCGGGATCTCCTCCACACTCCGGCTGTATGGTGGTAGCTCAAACCTTGGACCAGGGAGTCGCTTTAGAAGGCAGCGTCCCCGCTGATCGAGCGTTGGGCTCTGTTGAAGGCACCGAGCTGATTCCCACTGGTTTATTGCAAGCTGCTTCGGGTAGTGGTCTTACGCCTGGTTATCAACTGATCTCTCCTGATTTGGGGATCCCTTCGTTCTTCTCCAACCTCCAGGTACTGTGATATATTTTAACTTGACTTTTACATTGCCTAAACCGCTGTCGTCACACTCGTCTGTTTTCCTCATCAGGCTTTGGTGGATGGGATGGCTAGCCAGCTGAGGCTACAGGGTGCCTCCGCCCTAGAGGTAGCTTCATCTCTTGCATGTTGGAATCCAGTGTCACTTCAACGTCGCGTCTCTGAATTGGAGGCAACCAACGCTGGTTAGTGCTTTTTTGCTTCTCTCTGCCTTTGCTGTGGACTGCCTTACCTTCTGACCCCATTTTGTTTGATTATCTCTCGCTAGGAGTGACTCGGCAGATTTCAATTCTTGAGGAAAAACACTCCCGAGATCTGGCTAAATTGGCTCAGTGGTGCACTGACTTTGAGGAGAAGTACTCTCAGGGCCAAATTGAACTGGGTCAAGTCTCTGCTGCCTTGGATGACGCCAATGCCCTGAGTTCTTCCCTTCATGCTCAGCTTGATTCTGAAAAGGTAATTTACAAAACTGTGCCTTGCCTTGCTGTGCTCCTATTACTTGCTTGGTTTTTGAAGGAGCTGACTTTTGCTCGCAGGAAGAAAAGCGTATCCTTGCTGCTTCTTGTGACAATCTTGACAGATTGTATCGTGATTCTAGCAATTCGCTGACCATCTTAGAGAGGAGTCACCGCTTTACCATGGAGGAATTGGACAATCAACGTTGCAGGCTGCAGGAATCCGCGGACGAAGTGACTCGCCTCAAGCAACTGATATTAGCAAAGGATGCCACCATTAAAGAACTCCGAGCTTCCAAGAAATCCATTGCCCAGGAGTTAGAGACTGCTCGACTGGCTGCTAAAGTTGCCGAAGAAACTTCTGTTACTCTCAAAGCCCAGCGTGACAGAGCTATGGACAAGGCTATTCGGGCAGGACGAATATTGATGAGGAGACCCGGCGTGGTTGTTCCTGAAGACATAAGGGCTGATGTGAATGCTGCCCCTGATTCCTCGAGTCGCCCTTCTTCGTCGGTCGCTCCTGAGAAAGACTTTGCAAAATAAAGAAAAACTTTTGCGTGCTTTGAGCGTGCGGTTAGCATAATCGAGTATTTGTCAGAGGACATTAGTTCAGCACTCGAATGATATAATGACTTTCTTATTGTATCAGAATTCATCAGTTCGTAAATTTATAGTAATGAAATGACGCATGATGATTATGAAATTCGTTTGTGGGATATAGAAGTCATCCCCTGAATTGTAAAGGCATGTTGCATCGGCTTAAGTCGCCACTGATTTTTAGCCGATGGCTCCATTAGTAGGGCATAGTGGTCACCCCAAGTTAAGTAGGCGTGAGCATGTTGCACCGCCTTAAATTGTTGCCGACTTAAGTTGATTGCTCCGTTAGTAGGGCATAGTGGTTACCCTGAGTTAAGCAAGCGTGAGCATGTTGCACCGCCTTAAGTCGTCGTCGACTTAAGTCGATTGCTCCGTTAGTAGGGCATAGTGGTCACCCTGAGTTAAGCAAGCGTGAGCATGTTGCACCGCCTTAAGTCGTCGTCGACTTAAGTCGATTACTCCGTTAGTAGGGCATAGTGGTCACCCTGAGTTAAGTAAGCGTGAGCATGTTGCACCGCCTTAAGTCGTCACCAACTTAAGTCGATTGCTCCGTTAGTAGGGCATAGTGGTCACCCTGAGTTAAGTAAGCGTGAGCATGTTGCACCGCCTTAAGTCGTCACCAACTTAAGTCGATTGCTCCGTTAGTAGGGCATAGTGGTCACCCCGAGTCAAGTAAGAATGCAAGTCAATTGTAAATGAACTGAGTATCTTTGAAGCCTCTTTTTTATTGATGACATATTCCCACTTTACAGAGTACATCGTCATCCCAGCAGTTTTGAGATACAGCTAGGGATAAAACTTTCTAAGGTGTTCTATGTTCCAGGAGTTCCCAACTTCTGTGCCATCCATCTGAGTGAGGCGATACGATCCGGGCCGAGTGACTTCTGCTACCATGAAGGGTCCTTCCCATAAGGGTGATAACTTGTGTCGTCCCTCCCCCGTTAGAATTCGGCGGAGGACGAGATCTCCTACTGAGAAGAATCGTTGTCGCATAGCCTTGTCGTGATAGCGCCTTAGAGTCTGCTGGTACCGTGCTGATTGGATTACTGCATTAAGCCGTTCTTCTTCAAGTACATCTATGTCCCCCAGCCTGGTGGCTTCAGCTTCTGCTATGCTTTCGAAGGTCAACCTCGGCGCCCCAAACTTGAGATCAGCGGGTAGCATTGCCTCCGACCCATAGACCATGAAGAAAGGAGTGTTTCCATGCAAAGCTCGGCTAGGTTGGGTTCTTAGGCTCCAAACGATATAGGGCAATTCCCTTATCCACTTTCCTGCGAATTTTTCATTCTTATCGAAGACCTTTTTCCTGAGTGCCTCCAATATCATCCCGTTGGCTCGCTCAACCTGCCCATTGGCTCTTGGATGGGCTACAGATGCATACTTGATTTGAATGCTCTTTTGCTCGCAGAAGTCGAAGAATTCTGAACTTGTGAAGTTGGATCCTAAATCGGTTATGATGCTGTTTGGTATCCCGAATCTGAATATTATGTCTTGTATGAATTCCACGGCCTTAGCAGAGGTTAAAGAGGCAATGGGCTTGAACTCTATCCATTTAGTGAATTTGTCAATCGCTACCAATACATGAGTGTATCCCCCTTGAGCTTTCTTGAAAGGTCCAATCATATCCAGTCCCCAGCATGCGAAAGGCCAAGTTACTGATATGGTCTGCAGTTGCTGTGCTGGCATGTGTTGTTGCTTTGACAAATATTGGCAGGCTTCGCACCTCTGAACTAACTCGGATGCATCGTTCTTTGCTGTTGGCCAATAGAATCCTGACCTGAAGACCTTCCTGACTAGTGTTCTGGAGGCTGCATGTATTCCACATTGCCCAGCATGGACCTCCTCCAGAAGTTGCTTCCCAGTGGACGAGAGAATGCACCTCATGAGGACGCCTGATGCACCCCTTCTGTATAATGTCTCCCCAATAAGTGTATAGTGAGCTGACTGTCTTGCAATGCGCTCTGCCGAATTCTTGTCGTCTGGTTCTTCTTCATTCTTTATATACTTAATGATCGGCCTTCTCCAGTCATCAGGGTCTGACTCGGGTTGATCTATGATGTTGCACTCTTCTGTTTGATCCAGTGAGATACTCGGCTGCAGAATTTCTTGCACGAAAACTCCAGGTGGGACCTGAGTTCGACTGGACCCTAGCTTGGACAATACATCGGCTGCTGTGTTCCGATCTCTTTCTACATGATGAAATTCCAGACCCTCGAATTTATCTTCCAGCTTTCGGACGGCAGTGCAGTATTTTCCCATTGAATCGCTTGAGCAATCCCACTCCTTGTTTATCTGGCTGATGACTACCAGAGAGTCTCCGTATACCATTAATCTTTTGACGCCCAACGATATGGCAATGTTCAATCCATGGATCAAAGCTTCATACTTGGCTGCATTGTTGGAGACTGGGAATAGCAACTGGAGGGCGTACTTGAGGTGTTCGCCTCCAGGCGCAATGAAGAGAATCCCTGCTCCTGCTCCCTGCAGCTTCAGTGAGCCATCAAAATACATTCGCCATACTTCTGCAGTCTCCGGGTTGTCTGGTACTTGTTGTTCGGTCCACTCTGATATGAAATCAACCAGTGCTTGAGTTTTGATGGCAGTGCGAGGTCGGAACTCGATGTCATGAGATCCCAGCTCGCAAGCCCACTTGGCTATTCGACCGATGGCTTCCTTGTTGTGAAGAATATCCCCTATTGGAAAACTTGTAACTACTATGACTTTGTGGTCGTCAAAGTAGTGACGCAGCTTGCGGGCAGTTAGAAGTACTGCGTATAATAGCTTCTAAACTTGAGGATACTTTTTCTTTGAGGGGCCTAGGACTTCACTAATGAAGTAAACAGGATGCTGTACTGGATAGGCATGTCCTTCTTCTACTCGCTCGACTACCAACGCGGTGCTTACCACATGAGTCGTGCAAGAGATATACAGTAGCAAATCTTCAGCTGGTTGAGTTGACGTAGCTCGCCGGGGTGGTTTTAGTACTGGTGGTGTGGTCAAGAATTTTTTCAGAGCATCTAGAGCTTCTTGTGCTTCTGAAGTCCATTGAAACTTATCCACCTTCTTGAGTAACTTGTAAAATGGCAAACCTTTTTCTCCTAGCCTGGAAATAAATCTGCTCAAAGCTGCCATACATCCAGTAAGTCGTTGAACCTTCTTTTGCAATCGAGGTGCTTCCATCTTCATGATAGCTTCAATCTTTTCTGGATTAGCCTCAATTCCCCGGTGGCTGACGATAAACCCGAGCAACTTTCCTGCTGGTACCCCGAAAACACATTTCTCGGGATTAAGCTTCCATCTATACCGCCTCAGACTGTTGAAAACCAGTTGTAAGTCTTCGATGAAGTTTTTTGAGTCCTGCGTTTTGATTACCACGTCATCCACGTAGGCCTCCACACGCTTGCCCCAGTGATCGGCTAAGCATGTTTGAATGGCTCTCTGGTAAGTTGCCCCAGCGTTTTTGAGGCCAAACGGCATGGAGGTATAACAGAAAGCACCAAACGGAGTAATGAATGCCGTTTTTTCTTCATCTTCCTTTGCCAGACTAATCTGATGGTATCCGGAATAGCAATCCAGGAAAGACAGCATAGAACATCAAGTGGTGGAGTCCACCACCTGATCTATCCTCGGGAGCCCGAAAGGATCCTTCGGACAGTGTTTGTTGAGATCAGTATAATCAACACACATGCGCCAATCCACTTTATTCTTTTTGAGTACAAGAACAGGGTTGGCTAACCACTCGGGATGTAACACTTCTCTAATGACTCCAGCCGCGACCAAGCGAGCTAACTCGGTGCGAATGGCCTCTCTCTTGTCGGGCGTGAAACGATGTAGTTTTTGCCGAATCGGCTTTGCCTGGGGATAGACCTTCAGTTTGTGCTCGGCCAGTTCTCTTGGGACTCCCGGCATATCCGCAGGTTGCCATGCGAATACATCTCGGTTATCTTGCAGAAACTGGACGAGCGCGCTTTCCTATTTGTCGTCCAAGCTGGAGCTGATGATAGTCGTCTTGCGCTCATCAGCGAACCCCAGGTTGATTCTCTTGGTTTCTTCAGTCGGCCGCATAGAAGTCGCGGTCTGAGCTTCGCTTGCCGGTACTGCGAGGTCTTCCTCAGGCTTAGAGTTCACCAGTGTGGAAGGGACCGTCGATGGCTTGGCGGTGAGGGCTGCTTGAATAGCCACTCGGAAACACTCTGCGGCACCTTGGAAGTCGGCGCGCACAGTTATGATCCCTTGCGGTCCTGGCATCTTCAGTATCATGTATGTGTAATGCGGAATGGCCATGAACTTGGCCAATCCAGGCCTCCCGATGATGGCGTCGTACCCGCAGTCGAAGTTCGCCACTTCAAACCTCAGGAACTCGGTTCTGTAGTTCTCCGGAGTTCCGAAGGTGACTGGCATGTAGATGTGGCCCAGCGGGTACTCCCCTTCTGTCGGCACGATGCCGAAGAAAGGAGTGTCCGACTCGTGGAGCTCTTTGAGGCGAACTCCTAAGCCTTGAAGTGTCCGGGGGAAGGTGACGTTGATGCTGCTCCCCCCATCCACCAGCACTTTCTTTACCCGGCTTTCTCGGATCACCGGATCGACGAGGAGCGGATATTTGCCTGGATGGTCGAAGTTGAGCCATTGATCCCCCCGAGTGAAAGTGATCGGGTGTTCCGACCACCGGTATGGGGCGGGAGGACCGGTGGTCGCCACCAGTATCTGGCGATTGTTGAGCTTTTGTTGTCTTTTGCTCTCCTGCGACCCATGTCCGCCGAAGATGACGTTGACCTCCCTGTCGATGTGTGGGAAAGCTCCTCCTCCTCCCTCCTCCTGCCGATGAGGTTGTCGTGGTTCATCTGGTCCTCCCCTCGGTGGAGGAGGAGGTAGAGGTTGGAAGGGTCGGCCGTGTCCGACAGAATGCTTGAAGTCCCGACAGTTTCGAAGAGTGTGGCGCATGTCCTTCTGGTACGGGCACTGGGCGTCGAGGATGTCGTCCAGCGTGCGTTCGCCTCCGCGAGGTCCTCCTCGGGCGCGAGAGGCAGGTGGTCCGGCGGTGTGTACTTCTTCGCGAGGCCTCTTCTCCCAGCGTTTGTCGGGTGGCTGGTTCGCGTCGCGTCATGGTGCTGCCGGCGCAGGCTTTGCTCCTCCGATAAGGTCCTGAGCTCGCTCGTCGGCGGTGATGTAGAGGTCGGCTTCCCGGAACAGTTCCTCGGAGGTAGTCGGCGCCTTCTGTAGTATGGCTCGGACGAAAGCCGAGTCATTGGATCCTCTGTAGAAGTCCTCGATCACGGCCGCCTCCGTGACCTCGGGGATACGATTTCTCATGGTCTGGAACCTTTTGAGGTACGACCAAAGAGTCTCATCCCCTCGGCGCTTGATGGATTTGAGGTCCCATGGGTTGCGCCGGCTTGTCGGAGAGGGACTGGAAGTTGGCGGTGAAGCGTCGACTGAAGTCCCCCCAGTCGTCGATGCAGTGTCGGGGTAGATGTCGCAGCCACTGCAGCGCGTCTTGCCCAAGGACGATGGGTAAATAAGCGGTCATCACGTCTTCGGATGCCCCGGCAGCCCGAGCAGCGGTGGTGTAGACAGCTAGCCAACCCCCTGGATCCTGTTTAGGTTCATATTTGTCGACATTGGATACCTTGAAGTTGGGAGGCCATTGGACGGCCCTAAGGCGCGGAGTAAGAGCGGACACTCCGCACGTGTCCTCCTGTCGTCGGGGACGATGTCCGTCCCGGGGAGGGGAGTTGTGATTGTGGTTCCTCGACCGTCCCCGGGTGGCTCCACCAGTTGAGGCCGTTGCCGACTCAGTTCCGGTGGCTTGGCTCTGAGTCGGGATGCCATGATCCCTGTCGTACTCCTCCCGACGGTGAATCTCGTTCTCATGCCGCCGCTCGCGCGAAGCATTGATGGAGCTTCGCGCGTCTCGGCGACTGTTGATGGCGTGTCGTAGATCGTTCGGCGGGTGAGCAAGCGGTAGAAGATGGTTGGCCGCCTGGGTGAACAGTCGTCGGTAGCCCTCAGCGTCAGGAGTTCGAGGAAGTCCATCAGCTATCCGAGCCAATACCCCTCCGACTTCGCTCGGCGTGTTCATAGCTCGGGCGAAGTCGGGATTCAGGTTACGCCCGAAGAATGGATTCTCCCGGTGTTGCCTTGCATCTTGCTCAGCCTGTTCCTGAGCTCGTCGGCGATCACGTCGTCGGGAGTTCCTTCGTTCTCTGAAGACGCGTTCTTCCGGAGTTTCTCCTATCTCCGAGACCTCGTCTCGCGAGACAGGCTGCTCCGGATCCCGCTCTCCGGCCGTGTGATGTCGTCGAACGTTTCTGCACCGGTTCCTCCGTCGTCGGGACTCTCGTTGAGGCGGTTCTTCCCCGGGTACGGTCGGCTCGTCGTCGGAGACGATAGGTGACTCCACTCTCCCGATGAAGAGGACGTCGGGGTAGAATGGTGCTGCTGTCGTGGTGAGCTTCTTCCCGTTCTCCTTTGAGGCATGAGGAACGGAAAGAGCAACTCGCTTCTCCCCGGTTTCCTTCTTCCTTGCGATCTGTGTCCACTCTTTTGTCAGAGAGGTAGGCAGTGGAGTTCTCCGGGTCAGTGAGCCCTCGGCCCCCGACTTTTCGGAGACGATCTTCTTCCGGAAAGCTGGAGGTTGTGCTTCTCCGGTATTTTCGGAGTTTGTTGGGAGAGACTTCTTTTCCGGCGGATCCGCGATACGGTGCAGAATTCCTTCTTCATCCGCTACAGATGAGATTGTTCCGAAGCAGAATACGGATCCGGGACGCAGGGTGATCTTGCTGTAGAAGGTGACGGCCATTGAGCTAGCTTGGATCGTCGACACACCCCCTACCTGGCGCGCTAGCTGTCGGTGTTTTGGGTCCGACCGCACACCCGGGGTTGCCCCTCAAGGTGTCTTTTGGAGTAGGACGGTGTCGATGACTGTAGCAAAATGGTTCGTGCTGATCGCACGAGTAACAGTGGACAGGGTTTTCAGGTTCGGGCCGCTTAGAGATGCGTAACACCCTACGTCCTGGTGAGTATGCTTGGTGAATGTGGTTACAAAAGAGCTCTCTGGATTGAGATTACAGAGAGTTGACGTGGGTGGCTAAGTAAAGGGTCGATTGTTCTGAAGGGGTGCCCCCTAGGCCTTATATACTCGACCGTGGGGCAATACATGTGGATATGATAACAACGAGTAGCTAAAAGATAGTGAACCTCTTGAGTTTATCCCCGCGTAACCCTCGCCGACTTATCCTTGCATGGCTCCGTTGCATGGGGGCTCCAGCGTGGGAAAATCGGATCTCTGTTGTGGTCACTCGCTTGACGTCGTGGGCCGTCCGGGTTTACATCAATCCGGCCTCATGTCGATTTGCTTTGCTGGTCGTCTTTCCCCGGGCCCACGAGAGAATGACCTTATGATTTATTGGGCCCTTGGGCCTTTCGTGAGGTCTTTTACTCTTCAGTGGACCCGGGGGATATCTATCCCCCACACTTTCCCTTTGTCTTGTTCTTTTTGGGATGCTCCTTGCGACCCTTTAGCACCGTCTTGAAGCGCTTGATGATGAGGGCCATTTCTTCCTCATTGAGCCCTGCCACCTCAACTTGAGCCACCTTGCTAGGTAGCGCCTCCTTGCCACTTGTTGCCTTGAGAGCAATGGCTTGAGGCTCATGGATTGGGCCATTTAACGCCTCATCGACGTATCTTGCCTCCTTGATCATCATCCGCCCGCTTACGAACTTTCCAAGTATTTCCTCGGGCGACATCTTGGTGTACCTAGGATTTTCACAAATAGAATTTACAAGATGTGGATCAAGGACAGTGAAAGACCTTAACATTAGGCGGACGGCGTCATGGTCCGTCCATCGCGTGCTTCCATAGCTCCGTATTTTGTTGACGAGGGTCTTGAGCCTGTTATATGTTTGGGTTGGCTCCTCCCCCCTGATCATTGCGAACCTCCCAAGTTCGCCCTACACCAACTCCATCTTGGTGAGCATGGTGACGCCATTTCCCTCATGAGAGATCCTGAGGGTGTCCCAAATCTGCTTGGCGTTATCCAAGCCGCTCACCTTATGGTATTCATCCCTGCACAATGACGCTAAAAGAACAGTAGTAGCTTGTGCATTTTTATGAATTTGTTCATTGATGAACATGAGACTATCCATACTATCAAATTGCATTCCATTTTCTATTATCTCCCATATACTTGGATGGAGAGAGAACAAGTGGCTACGCATTTTGTGACTCCAAAATCCGTAGTCCTCTCCATCAAAGTGAGGAGGTTTACCGAGGGGAATGGAAAGAAAATGAGCATTGGAACTTTGCGAAATATGAGAGTAATCAAAAGAAAAGTTTGAGTTAACCGTCTTCTTTTTCTCGTAGTCGTTGTCGTCGTCGTCCTTTTGGGAAGAGGAAGATTCGTCGCTGTCGTCGTAGTAGACGATCTTCTTGATACGCCTCTTCTTCTTCCGTCCTTCTTCTTATGACTTGAGCCCGAGTCAGTGGGCTTGTCGTCTTTCGGCTCATTGATGAAGGACTCCTTCTCCTTGTCGTTGATCACCATTCCCTTTCCCTTAGGATCCATCCCTTCGGGCGATTAGTCCCTTTCTTGAAGAGAATGGCTCCGATACCAATTGAGAGCACCTAGAGGGGGGTGAATAGGTGATCCTGTAAAAACTTGAAACAGAAAGCCACAAAACTTGATTAGGGGTTAGCACAATGGAATCAAGTGGCTAAGGAGAGCTCTTGTGAAACACAATAGACACAGTGAGAACAAGCACAAGAGACACGAGGATTTATCCCGTGGTTCGGCCAAGTACAACACTTGCCTACTCCACATTGTGGCGTCCCAACAGACAAGAGTTGCACTCAACTCCTCTCAAGTGATCCAATGATCAACTTGAATACCACAGTGTTCTTCTTTTCTTTACTCTTTCCCGTTTGCGAGGAATCTCCACAACTTGGAGTCTCTCGCCCTTACAATGAGAATCAAAGTGAAAGCACTAGAGTAAGGGAGGGAAGCAACACACACAAATCCACAGCAAATACGCACACACACGGCCAAGACTCGAGCTCAAATGAATATCACAAAGTTCTCACTAGAACGGAGCTCAAATCACTAAGAATGACAAACGAGTGCGCAAAGACGAAGTGTGAATGATCAAGGATGCTCAAAGTATGCTTGGTGTTCTCCTTCATGCGCCTAGGGGTCCCTTTTATAGCCCCAAGGCAGCTAGGAGCCGTTGAGAGCAATCCAGGAAGGCAATTCTTGCCTTCTGTCGACTGGCGCACCGGACAGTCCAGTGCACCACCGGACACTGTCCGGTGCAGATTTCTTTCCTATTCTGGCGCAGCCGACCGTTGGAGACTTGGAGCCGTTGGCGCACCGGACACTGTCTGATGCACACCGGACAGTCCGGTGCCCCCATCCGACTGTTGGCTCGGCCACGCGTCACGCGCGGATTGCGCGGCCGACCATTGGCGCGCCCGACCGTTGGCTCACCGGATAGTCCGGTGACTCATCGGACAGTCCGATGAATTATAGCCGTACGCTGTTGACTTGGTTCCCGAGAGCGGCGACTTCACCGCAGCCGACTCACCGGACACTTTCCGGTGCATCACCGGACAGTCCGGTGATTTATAGCCGTACGCCGATGTCGAGACTCGAGAGCAGCCAGTTGATCAGACGCCAGCCTGGCGCACCGGACACTGTCCGGTGCACCACCGGACACTGTCCGATGCACCACCGGACAGTCCGGTGCACCCAGACTGAGCAGAGTCTTGGCTGCTCGAGCCAAGTCTTTTCCAATTGAATTTTCTCTAATTCTAGCACTTAGACAAATATGTTAGTACACAAAACCAATGTACTAAGTCTAGAATCATACCTTTGTGTTGACTTTGCACTTCATCCACCATTTGGCATAGTTTAACACGTAAACCATTTGTGTTGGCACTTGATCACCAAAATACTTAGAAATGGCCCAAGGGCACATTTCCCTTTCAAGGAGTACTCATGCTTTCCCTTTGAACTGACTAGAGTGGAACTCACGCTTGCCTACTTCTTTTTATTTCCTTTCATCTTAGGGTAGTTGGCGATGAAGTGGTTAGGTTCACCATAGTTGAAGCAATCCTGCTTTCCACCACGATGTCGTTGGTTCATGTGGTTGTTGTGAAACTGCGCAAATCGACTAGCAACGAGCGCCAACTCCTTGTCCTCAAAACACTCAACCCGCTCCTTTAAAATAGACAACAAAGAGGACAAATTAAACATTGCAAGTGAAAGGTTCACCAAAGAAGGACCACCACCTGAGATAAGGGTCAAAGTGGGTGCGCTAGGATTCTCAATCTTGGCTTGAGTGTGGTGGTCAATATCTGTGAATTTGTGCTTGTTGAGTAGCTCGTACACGGTGTGAGCCTCATAGTTTGGCACCTCAATGATAGCGGAGACATTTTCACCACCCAAACCCTCTAATCTAGTGTGTGAAGCAACTTGAGAGCACTCTCATGATCATCATAGGGTAGTTGCATATTGTTTGTGCACACCTTTTTCACGATCGAACAAAAGCACGAAAACATGGAACTAACATACTCCCCAATCGACTAAAAAGATATTGTACTCTCATTGGTATATCTTAAGGAGTCTGGTCTTGACATAATCATTACCCTCATGGAATTTCTCTAGGGTAGACCAAATCTTTTGAACAATACCAAGATGTCGAACTCGATCCAACTTAAGAGGCATGAGAACATAGTGTTAAAAGCATTGTTGTTTGCATCATGGCTCTCCATTTGGAAGGTAGTAGCTTGAATGGGAAGGACCATGCAGGTGTCGTTTAGACATATCTCCCAAATCCATGAGCCAATGCTCTAAATATATGTTGACATGCAATCTCTCAGTATGGGTAGTTTGATAAATATAAAAAAGTAGTTTGCTAAAACCATGCTCCATGTCGCCTTATCGATTCAAGAACTAGTTATAATGGTTGATCCTTAACTCACTTCGATGGAGATTGAAGGACTAAAATGAGGGAACAGAGTGGATGAATGAGAGCCAATAAAAATCTTCACACAAGACAATCTTGGATTGCTTCTCAAATCTTCACTCAATACTCCAAAATACCAAAACTCACAAACAATATTATCTCAAGCCAACAAGTGGGTGGATGTTCTCGATGATGATCGACAAACATAACGGAGCACTTGAACCAACCAAAACCTAGTGTACGAGTGAGACTTTTCAAAATCCAAAAAGTGAGATATCTAATCCAATGAGAATGAAGCAAAAACAAAAAAATACTGCATCAAACTAGCGGTTAGATGTTTAGGAAATCTTCCTAATGTATATAAGAGCCCAAAAATAGATCGCAAAACAAGCACCCAAAACTCCGTAAGCACTCAAATCGGTGAGCTATCTAGGACTCTAGGATAGCGTGGTAGTGCTATGCTCACAACTGGCATCATTGATCATTATCACTAGTGGGTGAAGCCCAGTACTTCTAGTATGTGACACTGTTGTTTCACGAGGCGGTAGTGTTGTACTACCGCCTGCCAACAGCTCAAACCAAAGCTCCAAAAGACCAAAATGACCCAAGCAAAGTTGGATTGATCTGAAATTTTACACACAATTTCACATTAAAGGTATTAAAGTATCCATAAAATTTGAGCTCTAGAAGACTAAATCTTCAACTACAGGTTGAAAAATACACTCTTACTTGGGGGTTTCCTCAAAATCGATAAGAGATTGGATTTTCATGTTTAAGTTGAGCCTACCAAAACCACTTGGTGGAATACTCCTTGAAGGTATTTGCATGTTTCTATCCAACTCAAAAATCCCCAAGAACTCATATTCAACAGATCAAAGAGAGGAGGTTGGAAACAAAAAAATCTGAAGCAAAAACTTCAAGAACTAAACAGAGCACAAAATAGATTTTACCTCACCATGAACAACCGTGGTAAGGCCACACTTTCTAGACCTCAACTTACACATATAAATATTTGGTTGATAAAATATTTGTGGATCTCACTAGCAGTCTTGAGGGAGAGAGCTACAAGAGAGAAAGCCTAAAAACTAAATTGTTTGATAGATGCTAGAGAGATCTTCGGTTGAGAGTAGACATCCTCTTATTTATAGAGATTATTACATGTTCCTAACATATCCATGAATATTTTTGAGCTAGACCACTTAGCCAGGGCATTATGGTCCAACTCCTTAACCATAGACCTAACGATCATGATCCATTCACATATTTTCTTCGTCTTGATGCAACCTCCACGATGGCTACACGTTTCATCTTTGATTCCTACCATAGCCGCACCTTAGATTTTGTGGACAAACCCACAAAACTGTCACTAGGTAGTTTTGAGGTCCAACCACCAAACCGACGTAGGTAGCACACTTCATACACGTTCACCACATATTGAACATGGGTCTCATGAGTCCACGACCATACCTATGACACGATCTACTCTCTCCTTATGTTGGTCTTTGTCCTCAGGTGTCACCCACCATAGTTAGTCTTAGTCTCTAGTCTCTCGGTCAAGTCCCAACACTCGTCCTTCATCGCTTCTGGTCCATCTACACGAACTCATATGACCTTCACCTTCATCGTCGGCCATCATCTCTGGTCTCTACACTTGCACACCACATGCCAAGACATGTTGCACACATTTACACTTCGGTTACTCAGTTAGTACACACGATTCAATCTAAGATGTTACTCTGTTGACAACCACTCATCGCCAATTCAAACCACAAAGGCACGTATCAACCTTGTGTTCCATAGAATAAAGAGCTAGGTGCAAGGCTAAAACAGTTGGAGGTCATCCTTACCGTACAAATGAAGAGCTTATGGAAAAAGGTGCGAAGACTAATGGCACTGACAAACTTTCTAGTTGTGAAAAGGATAGTGCACAAGATAGAAGTCAACTAACAGGACATACTATCAGGCTCATGCTCAAGCATTCTGGAGGTATACATGAATATCTTACTAGGAACTTTAAGACATAATGCTATCATGCACTTGATACAGGTTCAGAAGATTACAATGCCAAACATTAATCTTGTTGTTGTACAAGTTGCTGGAGTTACAAACTCTGAATCTGACGTTAGTCTTTTGAAAGCATTGGAATGCTTGAATCAACTCCGGCTAGTGTCGTATTGCTTCTTTGTAAATTGAAATTAAGGATCTATATTTAAAGGTAATGATGTGGTGGGTAATTCATATGTATAGCACATTCTGTATGACTCATATGTCACCTAAAGTATTGTACACATATAACACATTCTGTATAGCACATCATGTGTAGCTAGTTAGCCATTAGCTAATAGAAACGTACAAGCTACATGCATCTCCTATTAAGTCAGAACTAGGGATAAAGATGGTTGGATACCAACTTTTAGTCCTTATTCATAAGACTAGGTATATGCCCGTGCGTTGCAACGGGGGACACTTGGTGCATGCATAGGTCATTGTTTTGTATAGTAATGCTATCCAGAATTAATTTAACAATCATAACAAATGTTGAAGTTTGCCATTTGGAACAATCGAAACTTGACTCAATGTCACTATTAATTAAAATGATGGCAAAAATGTTGGGTGCGTGATGTGCGTCCCATTTGGTCTCTAAGAAAATTGTAATGTCAACAAATGTTCAATGTAAGAAAATGATGATGTCTATGCAATAAAATATCACTATTAAGATGCTGGCAATGCTACACCTGAAACGGAGGAAATGGTTTTTTCCTTGGAGTTGATGGTATTTAGAGCTACATCTAATGGTAACAATACCTTACAAATGTCAATCAAGTTTTCTAGCATGGCCATTGAGTTACTGAAGAAGCTGTGCGTTGATGTACTCATAACTAAAACATCAAGCTGCTCTTTGTAGTTTAGAAATCCTAGTTTCTGCATGTTGAGTCCTGTAGAAGAATTAAATTGAAATTATTTTCAGTAAGAAACACATCATTTGGTGCAGATAAATAGAAGATTGAAGCGAAATAGGCCGTAAACGTACTGCATTTTGGCTTGTTATGTGGAAACCAAAAGGTTCTTGAGTGTATAATTGTAATTTTAGTGCATGTACTGAACATATGTGCACTTTGTAAGCAAGTATGTTTAGACATTACTTATATCTCTCGTTTTCCCAAAAAGTAACAATGGTGGTAATAAAGTATTGAATAAAACATCAAGAACATTATGTGAACTTGGAGAAAGGGGAACTGAAAGCGGACTCAAGTTTTTTTATGTTCGAAGTCTCTTCATGTGTAAAATATAAAGTCATGTAAGCTAGTAGTAATAGGATCAGTGAAATCAGTGCTTATATTAAATATCAACGTCACTTCTCGTTCAGTCTTACCTATAGAAATTGTGACGGAACCTCCCAAGTCATTAGGCCCATCTACAGTTGTCCTTGTCCAACAGACATCAGACAACCCTGTAGATGTTCCTGAATCACTTGATGAGTTCGGTATCTTTTCTCTTACCTTTTCAGGAACGTTTCACCCGTCTGACAGACAATATGTTCATCGGAGATGCGGAAATGCGGAAGTGATTACATAAACTTACATTTATTGAAAAGTAAGAGTAAGTCGTTTAATACAGACCAGAGTGTAAAGCGAGTGCTGAAAAGTATTATTACAATACCTGGGAGGCAAAAGCTCCTCCCATTTAGTTCTTTACATAAAAGTTTTTAAGGAGGACCCGGTCCTCCAGCAGCTTCATTCTTGATTGTCCTCATTTTTCACCACCTTGGTACAGAAACAACAAAGGTTTGTGGTCTCCTCACCTAAAAACAACGGGGAAATAAACCCTGAGTATGGAATTACTCAGCAAGTCTTACTCGACTAAAGAAAAGACTCTCAAGGGTATGCTGGTTATATGGGAGTCAAGGTAAGGTCTTTCAATACTCAAAGACTCTATTTGCAGAAATGCTTACTAAAGTGGATCCTTAAAATCCAATTTTATTGTCAGGTTAAGTAAAATTACCTGTGGCTAGAGTTCTTTCTACCCTAGTTCAATCACTTGACCTGCACTAGTCAATTTCTTATCAACCCTTCATCTTCACTGGATTGCTACGTGTAAGTCAGTGGCCAAGTCTCCATAACCGCGGAGGTACGGCGATCCGAATCGATTATACTCTGCTGAGGATATCCGATCACACGACATATGTAGCACTTAACCCTTGCATATGTCAACCCGCCACCGAGTTTCTTAAGACCAGATCAGGTTCACGCAAACCGAGAGCACAGATACACCACCGTCCAGCCTCTTGCCACGGAGGGTACACGCTACTCTCGCCACCGCTCCACGCCCATTTCGTGTTATCTTATTCTGGCCTTAGTCCACCCGAGGCAAAGCTTACCCATGACGAGGCATGTGACCAGTTAAAGGGTCCTCGGTCAGCAGGCCTACATCGACAAGGTCCTTAATCGACTCAGACGGAGACACTACACCGAGACTCTCTTTCTCGTGCAAGTCACCCGCCCGGTCTCAGCTTAATCATTTAACCCCAAAGGTTGGTACCTGGCAGAGGTACATCTTTTCCGATGTCGAATCCATCACGGTCGTGATGGATTCATCATCAGGTTTTATTTTCGAAAACATCCCACCCGCTTTTGCCACATCAACTTTTGTAAAAACAAAACATTTTATTTTACTAAAGCAAGACTAAGCACTGGCAAATCTTTTGTAAAACAGGGATTTCAAGGAAGGTAATCAAATCCAAGGAAAGTAATGCAGGAATTGTTTAAGCAATGAACACCTATCACCTAGTGCATCAAGCAAGTGAGAAAGATTTTAAAACACAAGGGGGGTGGCAAATGCACCGGGGCTTGCCTTTGTTTAAGGGTGAGTCAGGCTCAGATCCACAAATATCGAAGTAGAAACAATTCTCAGCCTGAGTGTCCAAAGGTGGTGGTACTTGCTCTTCAGTGGCTTCCACTTCTTCCTCGTGTTCTAATCATAACCACATATATGTATAAGAATGAATGCCATGTAATGCTCATGAGGGTGCAAAGATAATATAAACTTGTTATTTAAGTCTTGAATACAACTTTCCTTCACGGAACTCCGAGAACTTAGGGTTTCTGGAGTCAGTAAAGGAGTTCACAGGGCAGGGGGGTTTGGGTTCTAGTTATCAAACATGGTCCAAATCAATTTAAACTCTACCCAAGGCTTCTAAATAATGTGGGGAGTTCATATAAAAATTTTGAACATTTTTGGCATTACTATTAATTCTCTAAAATTCCAGAACTATTTCTTTAAGCTATTTTAAATGCCCTAAAATTCCCTGTTTAAACTAAAAATCATGAAACTATTTTTATTAAATTCTAGGGAAAATAATAAGCCTAGGAAAATTGGTTTCACAATTTTAGGATTTTTCTACGATTTATAACAAATTTCCCAAGTTCTTCTGAAAAAGAAAAAGGAAAAGATTCAACAGGACTGGGCCGGTTTCAGCCCAGGTGGCCCAATCCAGAGGGAAAGCGCGCCCGCGCCCGCGCGCGCACTGGCGACTTTGCAGAAAGGTCCTCGGCTTTAACGGCTAAACAGAAATAGGTCCATTCACTATTGCACTAAGTCACTGACATATTGCAGATAAGCCCTCGGTCTTCTATTCCTTTACACGACACGTCCTCGACGGCGCTCCGCATGGGGAGTCCAATCTCCAGCGAGCTAGACCGGCCGGAGGGGGCCAAGACCGGCGCTAATCTTCGGTTTACCCCGGATTCTACCCCAGAGAAGTACTTTCCCCAACATAATTGCACTAATGATCAAGGGGTGTGCTCTGGCCACGGTGGTCGTGAACATCACGACAATATCGTCGTGTTCCCGGCGACCAGAGGACCTCTAGCTTAATTAAATGGGTTGTCGAGCATCACAGAGCTATGAGAAGGCTTAAACAAGGGAGAGAAGAAGATGAGCTGACCGGGGAGGGGGCTAGCCGCGGTGAGGTGAGTTCACGGTGGCGGAAACCCGGATTGGGGAGAAACCAAAATTCAAGCTCTCGGAGGCACGGTTGCTAACGATTGTTGGTGGCTAGGTGGGTGATGATGTTACGCAGCTAGGGGAGGGCTCAATTTATAGGCGGCTTCGACGGTGGCCGGGAATTTTAACGGCGACGCGCGGCGGTCGGAGACAAGGAAGAACCATGGCGCGGTGGATGCGTGTCCAGTGGCGTGGCAGTTGCTCCGGCGATCAACGGGGAGCCGCTAAGGCTTACGGTGATGCGGTGGAAAGTGAGAGCTACGCGGTGGACAACGGCGACGACACAATGGCGGTGGAAACCTTATCCCCGGGCGGTGAGCAAGGGGAGGAGTACCGCGGCTGGCCGGGGTGGCGTCCAGCCCACCGGCGGCGGGGATTTTTACCGAGCTATGTTTAACTGATGGCCACGACGCACGAATCACGGCGAGCGACAATCAACGGTGACGGGCCACCGGCGGTGAGGGCAGCCACGCTGGTGGTCCGATCTAGTTCAGGCTACTGTACCATCGCGCTGCTTTAATAGAGCTTCTGACAGGGGGATTTGCAGAGCCAATAACTTCCAATTTTGTGTAGTGACTAAGCTAGCTCTCTATACCAAAATTTATAGCCCGACAATCCAGCTACAATTTTTTCATAGCAATCTTGATCAAATTCTCAATAATTCAAGCTTGAATTCATGCTTAAAGTTTCAGTGATTACACTGTCTGTCTGAAATTTCAAACATTGGCACCCTGACAGCCCAACTTCAACCTCAATTAACTCCAGATTTTTCTCAATAACATGGCTTGCACTCTTAAGCAAACTTGTTATCCATTAGTAGGTCTACAAGTTTGATGTGATGACCTAGGGCAAAAACCCTATATTTTGAAAGATACTGGGCTCCAAAGTTGAGCCCTCAACACTGAATTTCAGACTTAGAATAGAACTTAGTTGAGGTCCATTTTGCAATTAAGTCCAAAATCCAATATTTGGCTTACAAGTCCACACATTTGTGAACCAAATGACTTAAGATACTTATTTAACTTGGTTTTTGCACTTTAGTCCAAAAGTGGACTAATTTTGCACATAAGCCCCTAGGTTTTAGTTTTAGGGTTTTCCAGGGTTTCAATTAGGGTTTCTGGTATCCTAGGGGTCTAAGTGTAATTCCACTTAAGTCTTGGGATCATTTTATGACTATTCCCCTAAAGCCTTTAGGTTTTCTCAACTTGGTTTATGTTTTACCATTTTAATCCTTATTTAGGGTTAAGTTCCCTATCCAGGGTTCTATTTGCAAAATACCAAAACAATACAACTTGTTTGAAATTTTTACCTAGTAAATGCACTCTAGGTGTGTCAAACATATGCAATGCCAATGTTTATGATGCCATGCTCAAGTTTTAGTGACAGTAACACCAGGGGTGTTACATCCTTCCCCCCATAAAAAGAATCTCGTCCCGAGATTAAAGGTCCTAGGGTGAGTAATGGAAAAGGAAATGTGTCACATTTTTATTTCCTTATTTCTGGTACAAGGCAGGGGTGGTGTGGGGGTTCACTCCTTTATTACAGTAACTATATACACTTTACAAATTACATGAGGCTAGAAAGCCTGGGAAATTCTTATCTAAAAAGTCTTGAGTTTCCCATGTAGCCTCTTTTTCAGAATGTTGGTTCCACTGTATCTTATAGAACTTAAGAGTTTTTCTCCGGGTAACCCTGTCCTTTTGATCCAGAACTCGAATAGGATGTTCCGAGTATGTTAAATCTGGTTCCAGGACAACATCTGTCACTTCAATGGTTCGATCGGGAACCCGAAGACAATTCTTCAATTGCGACACATGGAACACATTATGGATAGCAGACAGAATTTCGGGGAGTTGCAGTCGATACGCCACTGGTCCACATTGCTCAAGTACCGGGAATGGACCAATGTACCTGGGTGCAAGTTTCCCTTTAACCCCGAAACGCGATATTCCCTTCATTGGTGAAACTTTCAGGTAGACATAGTCCCCTTCATGAAAATACAAGGGCATTCGCCGTTTGTCTGCATAACCCTTCTGACGGGCTTGTGCTTTCTTCATATTATGAATAATTTTCTGAACCTTTTCTTCGGCCTCCTTCACTATATCAGGCCTAAAGAAATACCTTTCTCCAGGTTCAGACCAATTTAGCGGAGTTCGACACCGTCGCCCATATAAAGCTTCAAAAGGTGCCATCTTGATACTTTCTTGATAGCTGTTATTATATGAAAACTCCGCCAAAGGCAAACATTCATCCCATTTTGGTGAGAAGTCCAGAACATATGCTCTCAACATATCTTCGAGTACTTGATTAATCCTCTCAGTCTGTCCACTGGTTTGTGGATGATATGTGAGAGCACCTAGAGGGGGGGTGAATAGGTGATCCTGTGAACTTTAAAACTTAAGCCACAAAAACTTGTTAAGTGTTAGCACAGATAATGCCAAGTGGCTAGAGAGGAGTCCCAACAAAACACAATAACCACAGAAGATCAATCACAGAGATGGCACAGTGGTTTATCCCGTGGTTCGGCCAAGACCAACGCTTGCCTACTCCACGTTGTGGCGTCCCAACGGACGAGGGTTGCAATCAACCCCTCTCAAGCGGTCCAAAGACCAACTTGAATACCACGGTGTTTTGCTTTGCCTTTCAATATCCCGTTTGCAAGGAATCTCCACAAATTGGAGTCTCTTGCCCTTACAAGTATATGATCACAAAGAAGCACAGAGTAAGGGAGGGAAGCAACACACACAAATCCACAGCAAAATGCGCACACACACGGCCAAGAATCGAGCTCGAATGACTATCTCAAAGTTCTCACTAGAACGGAGCTCGAATCACTTAGAATCACAAACGAATGCGCAAAGAATGAGTGTGGATGATCAAGAATGCTCTAAGGTTGCTTGGGTGTCTCCTCCATGCGCCTAGGGGTCCCTTTTATAGCCCCAAGGCAGCTAGGAGCCGTTGAGAGCAAATCTGGAAGGCTATCCTTGCCTTCTGTCGTCGGGTGCACCGGACAGTCCGGTGTACACCGGACACTGTCCGGTGCCCGATTTCTTTCCAAAAATGGCGCTGCCGACCGTTGCAGACCGTTGCAGATCTGAGAGCCGTTGGCGCACCGGACATGTCCGGTGCACACCGGATAGTCCGGTGCCGTCTTCTAGCCGTTGGCTCGGCCACGTGTCCCGCGCAGATTGCGCGGCCGACCGTTGGCCCGGCCGACCGTTGGCTCACCGGACAGTCCGGTGCACACCGGACAGTCCGGTGAATTTTAGTCGTACGCCGTCGGCGAATTCCCGAGAGCAGCCAGTTCGCGCCGAGTCAGCCTGGCGCACCGGACACTGTCCGGTGCACACCGGACAGTCCGGTGTGCCAGACCGAGCTGAGTCTTGGCTGTACACAGCCAAGTCTTTTTCTCCTCTTTTCTTTTCTTCTTCTTTCTGTTTCTAACACTTAGACAAGTATATTAGTACACAAAACCAATGTACTAAGGCTTAGAAACATACCTTTACTTCATGATTTGCACTTTGTTCATCCATGGACATAAATTCATATTTAAGCACTTGTGTTGGCACTCAATCACCAAAATACTTAGAAATGGCCCAAGGGCACATTTCCCTTTCAATCTCCCCCTTTTTGGTGATTTATGCCAACACAACATAAAGCAAGTAGAACAAGTACAAAATCAAATCAAATAAGAACTCAAAGTTGTTTTGATTCACTTTTGACATATATGGATCACTCTATGCCACCACTTGGTTTGTTTTTGCAAATCAACCTCAAACTCAAATTTCTATCTCTAAGTCAAACGCACATGTTAAGACATAAAGAGAGTCATTCTAAGAGAAAATGATTAAGATTTCAAAAACTCCCCCTTTTTCCCATAATCAATACTTCTCCCCACAAGAAGCCAACTTTTGATAAGAGAGACAAGAGACAACAAAAGAGTTTTGTCAAACCAAAAGCTCTATTCTTCTATTTTCAAAATCTCTCAAGTGGTAGCTGATCCATTTATCGCTTTGGCCTTTATTTTCTCCCCCTTTGGCATCAAGCACCAAAACGGGATCAATCTTGGCCCTATAACCCCATTGCCTTACCAAAATCTTCAATTAAGAGCAAATGGCAATAATAGTTCATTAAATGAACTTGGAATAGGTTACCCTCTCATCGGAGTGCAGTGGAAGTCTTTCATTGTCCAAGTCCACCTTTTCCCTTTCAATTCTCCTTTGAGACTAAAACAAGCAAACTCAAACATATGGTTAGTCTCAAAGGGTCAAGTTGTAACACACCTCCCCCTAAAACTGTGCATCACTTTGCAACGGACTTGTGAGGTCCAGGGAGTGTTTGTACAACTTGAGCACCACAGTAAGCAACAAGATGCAGAATGAACATGATCAAAGGCATAAACACATGTATGCTACATTTCAATCCAAGTTCCGCGAATCTAAGATATTGAGCTCACTACGCAACCTGCAAAAGGTCTTCTCATCTAGAGGCTTGGTAAAGATATCGGCTAGCTGGTTCTCGGTGCTAACATGAAACACTTCGATATCTCCCTTTTGCTGGTGGTCTCTCAAAAAGTGATGCCGGATGTCAATGTGCTTTGTGCGGCTGTGCTCAACAGGATTTTCCGCTATTCGGATAGCACTCTCATTATCACATAGGAGTGGGACTTTGCTCAGATTGTAGCCAAAGTCCCTGAGGGTTTGCCTCATCCAAAGTAGTTGCGCACAACACTGTCCTGCGGCAACGTACTCGGCCTCAGCGGTGGATAGGGCAACGGAGGTTTGTTTCTTAGAGTTCCATGACACCAGGGACCTTCCTAAGAATTGGCACGTCCTCGATGTACTCTTCCTATCGACCTTACATCCAGCATAGTCGGAATCTGAGTACCCAATCAAGTCAAAGTTAGACCCCTTTGGATACCAGATCCCGAAGCAAGGTGTAGCAACCAAATATCTAAGAATTCGCTTCACCGCCACTAAGTGACACTCCTTAGGATCGGATTGAAATCTGGCACACATGCATACGCTAAGCATAATATCCGGTCTACTAGCACATAAATAAAGTAAAGACCCTATCATTGACCGGTATGCTTTTTGATCAACGGACTTACCTCCTTTGTTGAGGTCGGTGTGTCCGTCGGTTCCCATCGGCGTCTTTGCGGGCTTTGCGTCCTTCATCCCAAACCTCTTTAGCAAATCTTGCGTGTACTTCGTTTGGGAGATGAAGGTGCCGTCCTTGAGTTGCTTCACTTGAAATCCAAGGAAGTAGGTCAACTCGCCCATCATCGACATCTCGAATTTCTGCGTCATCACCCTGCTAAACTCTTCACAAGACTTTTGGTTAGTAGAACCAAATATTATGTCGTCGACATAAATTTGGCACACAAAAAGATCATCATCGCAAGTCTTAGTAAAAAGAGTTGGATCGGCTTTCCCAACCTTGAACGCATTAGCAATTAAAAAATCTCTAAGGCATTCATACCATGCTCTTGGGGCTTGCTTAAGTCCATAGAGCGCCTTAGAGAGCTTACACACGTGGTCGGGGTACCGCTCATCCTCGAAGCCAGGGGGTTGCTCCACGTACACCTCCTCCTTTATTGGCCCGTTGAGGAAAGCGCTCTTCACATCCATTTGGTACAACCTGAAAGAATGGTGAGCGGCATATGCTAGCAAGATACGAATTGATTCTAGCCTAGCCACAGGAGCAAAAGTCTCCTCAAAGTCCAAACCTGCGACTTGGGCATAACCTTTTGCCACAAGTCGAGCCTTGTTCCTCGTCACCACCCCATGCTCGTCCTGTTTGTTGCGGAACACCCACTTGGTTCCCACAACATTTTGCTTGGGACGAGGCACCAGTGTCCAAACTTCATTGCGCTTGAAGTTGTTGAGTTCCTCCTGCATGGCCAGTACCCAATCCGGATCTAGCAAGGCCTCCTCTACCCTGAAAGGCTCAATAGAAGAGACAAAGGAGTAATGCTCACAAAAATTAACTAATCGAGATCGAGTAGTTACTCCCTTGCTAATGTCACCCAGAATTTGGTCGACGGGATGATCCCTTTGAATCATCGCTCGAACTTGGGTTGGAGGTGCCGGTTGCGCTTCTTCTTCCATCATGTGATCATCTTGTGCTCCCCCTTGATCACACGCCTCCTGTTGATGAACCTGTTCATCGTCTTGAGTTGGGGGATGCACCGTTGTTGAGGAAGAAGGTTGATCTCGTTCATCTTGTTCCTGTGGCCGAACGTCTCCAATCGCCATGGTTCGTATAGCGGCCGTCGGAACATCTTCTTCATCTACATCATCACAATCAACAACTTGCCCTCTTGGAGAGCCATTAGTCTCATCAAATACAACGTCGCTAGAGACTTCAACCAAACCCGATGATTTGTTGAAGACCCTATACGCCTTTGTATTTGAATCATAACCTAATAAAAACCCTTCTACAGCTTTGGGAGCAAACTTAGAATTTCTACCCTTCTTCACTAGAATGTAGCATTTGCTCCCAAATACACGAAAGTACGATACATTGGGTTTGTTACCGGTTAGTAGCTCATACGACGTCTTCTTGAGGAGGCGGTGAAGGTAGACCCTGTTGATGGCGTGGCAAGCCGTGTTCACGGCTTCCGACCAAAAGCACTCGGGGGTCTTGAATTCTCCAAGCATAGTCCTCGCCATATCGATCAGCGTCCTGTTCTTCCTCTCTACCACACCATTTTGCTGTGGTGTGTAGGGAGCGGAGAACTCGTGCTTGATCCCTTCCTCCTCAAGGAACTCCTCCACTTGAAGGTTCTTGAACTCGGACCCGTTGTCGCTCCTTATCTTCTTCACCTTGAGCTCAAACTCATTTTGAGCTCTCCTGAGGAAGCGCTTGAGGGTCCCTTGGGTTTCAGACTTATCCTGCAAAAAGAACACCCAAGTGAAGCGGGAAAAGTCATCAACAATAACTAGACCATACTTACTTCCTCCTATGCTCAGATAGGCGACGGGTCCGAAGAGGTCCATATGCAGCAGCTCCAGAGGTCTTGACGTGGTCATCACATTCTTGCTGTGATGTGCTCCTCCCACTTGTTTACCTGCTTGACAAGCTGCACAAGGTCTATCTTTTTCGAAATAAACATTGGTTAGACCTATTACGTGTTCTCCCTTTAGAAGCTTGTGGAGGTTCTTCATCCCCACATGTGCTAAGCGGCGATGCCACAGCCAGCCCATGCAAGTCTTAGCCATTAAGCATGCATCTAGACCGGCCTCTTCTTTTGCAAAATCAACTAAGTAAAGCTTGTCGTCTAGTACACCCTTAAAAGCTAGTGAACCATCACATCTTCTAAAGATAGATACATCTACATTTGTAAACAGACAATTATATCCCATATTGCATAATTGACTAACAGATAGCAAATTGTAACCAAGAGACTCAACTAAAAACACATTGGAAATTGAGTGCTCATTGGAAATTGCAATTTTACCTAACCCTTTTACCTTGCCTTGATTCCCATCACCGAATATAATTGAATCTTGGGAATCCTTATTTTTGACGTAGGAGGTGAACATCTTCTTCTCCCCCGTCATATGGTTTGTGCATCCGCTGTCGATAATCCAGCTTGAACCCCCGGATGCATAAACCTGCAAGGCAAATTTAGGCTTGGGTCTTAGGTACCCAACTCATGTTGGGTCCTACAAGGTTAGCACATATATCCTTAGGGACCCAAATGCAAGTTTTATCTCCCTTGCATCTTGCCCCTAACTTCCTAGCAACTATTTTTCTATCCTTTCTACAAATAGCAAAGGAAGCATTTAAAGCATGATAAATTGTAGAAGGTTCATTCACTACTTTCCTAGGAGCATGAATAACATTCTTTCTAGGCACATGATGAATAGCATTTCTCCTAGACATATTTCTACCATGCTTATAGGAAGAACTAGAAGCAAACATGGCATGAGAATCATAGACATGTGAATGAAAATTATTATAAGCACTTCTAGCATGTCTCCTATCATTATACATAAAAGCATGGTTCTTTTTAGCGCTACTAGCCATAAGGGCCTTCCCTTTCTCCTTGGCGGGAATGGGAGCCTTATGGCTTGTTAAGTTCTTGGCCTCTCTCTTGAAGCCAAGACCATCCTTAATTGAGGGGTGTCTACCAATCGTGTAGGCATCCCTTGCAAATTTTATTTTATCAACTTCACTCTTGCTAGTCTTAAGTTGGGCATTAAGACTAGCCACTTCATCATTTAGTTTTGAAATTGAAACTAAGTGTTCACTACAAGCATTCACATCAAAATCCTTACACCTAGTGCAAATTATAACATGTTCTACACACGAATTAGATTTATTTGCTACTTCTAATTTAGCATTTAAATCATTGTTAACACCTTGTAAAGTAGAAATGGTTTCATGACAAGTAGATAGTTCATAAGAAAGCATTTCATTTCTCTTAACTTCTAAAGCACAGGATTTTTGTGCCTCTACAAATTTATCATGTTCATCATATAACAAATCCTCTTGCTTTTCTAAAAGCCTATCCTTTTCATTCAAGGCATCAATCAATTCATTGATTTTATCAATTTTATTTCTATCCAATCCCTTAAACAAACTAGAGTAATCTATTTCCTCATCGCTAGAATCATCCTCACTTGAAGAAGTATACGTAGAGTCTCGAGTACATACCTTCTTCTCCCTTGCCATAAGGCATGTGAGACGCTCGTTGGGGAAGAGGGATGACTTGTTGAAGGCGGTGGCAGCGAGTCCTTCATTGTCGGAGTCGGAGGAGGAGCAATCCGAATCCCACTCCTTTCCTAGATGTGCCTCGCCCTTTGCCTTCTTGTATGCCTTCTTCTTCTCCCTCTTGTTCCCCTTTTCCTGGTCACTTTCATTATCGGGACAGTTAGCAATGAAATGACCAATCTTACCACATTTGAAGCACGAGCGCTTCTCCTTTGTCTTGGTCTTGCTTGGCTGTCCCTTGCGACCCTTAAGCGCCGTCTTGAAGCGCTTAATGATGAGGGCCATCTCCTCATTATTCAGCCCGGCCGCCTCAACTTGCGCCACCTTGCTCGGTAGTGCCTCCTTGCTCCTTGTTGCCTTGAGAGCAAGAGGTTGCGGTTCGTTGATTGGTCCATTCAAGGCGTCGTCCACATACCTCGCCTCCTTGATCATCATCCGCCCGCTGACAAATTTTCCTAGGACTTCCTCGGGCGACATTTTGGTGTACCTGGGATTTTCACGTATATTGTTCACCAAATGAGGATCAAGAACGGTAAATGACCTTAGCATTAGGCGGACGATGTCGTGGTCCGTCCATCGCGTGCTCCCGTAGCTCCTTATCTTGTTGATAAGGGTCTTGAGCCGATTGTATGTTTGCGTCGGCTCCTCGCCCCTTATCATTGCGAACCGTCCAAGCTCTCCCTCCACCAACTCCATCTTGGTGAGCAAGGTGACGTCGTTCCCCTCATGAGAAATCTTGAGGGTGTCCCAGATCTGCTTGGCGTTGTCCAAGCCGCTTACTTTATGGTATTCATCCCTGCACAAGGAAGCTAGAAGAACAGTAGTAGCTTGTGCATTCTTATGAATTTGTTCATTAATGAACATGGGACTATCTGAACTATCAAAGTGCATTCCACTCTCTACAATCTCCCACATACTAGGATGGAGAGAGAATAGGTGACTACGCATTTTGTGGCTCCAAAATCCGTAGTCCTCTCCATCAAAGTGTGGGGGCTTGCCGAGTGGAATGGAGAGCAAATGTGAATTTGAACTTTGCGGAATACGAGAGTAGTCAAAGGAAAAGTTCGAATTAACCGGTTTCCTTCTCTCGTAGTCGTTGTGGTCGTCGTCCTTTTGGGAAGAAGTAGACTCATCGCTGTCGTAGTAGACGATCTCCTTGATGCGCCTTGTCTTCTTCTTCTTCCCTTCCTTCCGTCTGTTGCCCGAGCCGGAGTCGGTAGGCTTATCGTCCTTCGGCTCGTTGACGAAGGATTCCTTCTCTTTGTCGTTGATCACGATACCCTTCCCCTTAGGATCCATCTCTTCGGGCGGTTATTCCCTTTGTGAAGAGAACGGCTCCGATACCAATTGAGAGCACCTAGAGGGGGGGTGAATAGGTGATCCTGTGAACTTTAAAACTTAAGCCACAAAAACTTGTTAAGTGTTAGCACAGATAATGCCAAGTGGCTAGAGAGGAGTCCCAACAAAACACAATAACCACAGAAGATCAATCACAGAGATGGCACAGTGGTTTATCCCGTGGTTCGACCAAGACCAACGCTTGCCTACTCCACGTTGTGGCGTCCCAACGGACGAGGGTTGCAATCAACCCCTCTCAAGCGGTCCAAAGACCAACTTGAATACCACGGTGTTTTGCTTTGCCTTTCAATATCCCGTTTGCAAGGAATCTCCACAAATTGGAGTCTCTTGCCCTTACAAGTATATGATCACAAAGAAGCACAGAGTAAGGGAGGGAAGCAACACACACAAATCCACAGCAAAATGCGCACACACACGGCCAAGAATCGAGCTCGAATGACTATCTCAAAGTTCTCACTAGAACGGAGCTCGAATCACTTAGAATCACAAACGAATGCGCAAAGAATGAGTGTGGATGATCAAGAATGCTCTAAGGTTGCTTGGGTGTCTCCTCCATGCGCCTAGGGGTCCCTTTTATAGCCCTAAGGCAGCTAGGAGCCGTTGAGAGCAAATCTGGAAGGCTATCCTTGCCTTCTGTCGTCGGGTGCACCGGACAGTCCGGTGTACACCGGACACTGTCCGGTGCCCGATTTCTTTCCAAAAATGGCGCTGCCGACCGTTGCAGACCGTTGCAGATCTGAGAGCCGTTGGCGCACCGGACATGTCCGGTGCACACCGGATAGTCCGGTGCCGTCTTCTAGCCGTTGGCTCGGCCACGTGTCCCGCGCAGATTGCGCGGCCGACCGTTGGCTCACCGGACAGTCCGGTGCACACCGGACAGTCCGGTGAATTTTAGCCGTACGCCGTCGGCGAATTCCCGAGAGCAGCCAGTTCGCGCCGAGTCAGCCTGGCGCACCGGACACTGTCCGGTGCACACCGGACAGTCCGGTGTGCCAGACCGAGCTGAGTCTTGGCTGTACACAGCCAAGTCTTTTTCTCCTCTTTTCTTTTCTTCTTCTTTCTGTTTCTAACACTTAGACAAGTATATTAGTACACAAAACCAATGTACTAAGGCTTAGAAACATACCTTTACTTCATGATTTGCACTTTGTTCATCCATGGACATAAATTCATATTTAAGCACTTGTGTTGGCACTCAATCACCAAAATACTTAGAAATGGCCCAAGGGCACATTTCCCTTTCAATATGCCGAACTATGGAGCAGCTTAGTACCCAAGGATTTGTGAAGTGCTTCCCAAAACTTGGCTACAAATTGAGGTCCACGATCCGACACAATGGTCTTCGGAACACCATGCAGACTAAGAATACGAGCAATGTACAATTGGGCATAGACAGTAACCGGGTAATTTGTTTTGACCGGCAGAAAGTGAGCAATCTTTGTAAGCCGATGAATTATAACCCAGATAGAATCATACCCTCTTGCAGTCCTGGGCAATCCCACGATAAAGTCCATACTTATGTCTTCCCATTTCTATGTTAGGATCGGCAAAGATTGTAATGGACCAGCAGTTTTCATGTGTATGGCTTTGACACGTCTGCAAGTGTCACACTTAGCCACATAACGTGCAATTTCAATTTTCATCTTCGTCCACCAGTAGTGTTGCTTTAGATCATGATACATCTTAGTGCTTCCCGGATGAATAGAATAGCGACTAAGATGCGCTTCATCTAAAATTTGTTGGCGGAGTTCTTCATTCTTCGGCACTACTATGCGGTTATTGAACCATATCACACCTTGATCGTCTTCTTTGAAACATGTGGCTGTTCCAGCCCTTATTTTCTCCCGTATGTGCTTCATACCCACATTCTCCTTTTGAGCTTCAATTATCCTTTGCAAGATGATTGACTCAAGCTTTAGCTGATTCAGGGTCCCTTGTTGGACCATCCCCAGGTTTAGCTTTTCCATCTCTTGACATAAAGTATTGTCAGAGGTCTTCGCCAAAAGACAGTGGCAGGAAACCTTACGGCTCAGTGCATCTGCCACAACATTGGCTTTGCCTGGGTGATAATGAATTTCCAGCTCATAGTCCTTAATAAGCTCAAGCCATCGCCTTTGCCTCATATTCAATTCTGACTGGGTGAAGATATACTTCAAGCTTTTATGATCTGTATATATGTGACAGATATTTCCCAACAGATAGTGATGCCAAATTTTCAGGGCATGAACCACAGCAGCTAGCTCCAGATCATGAGTTGGGTAATGCTCCTCATGTCGGCGCAACTGCCTTGAAGCATATGCAATTACTCGGCCCTCTTGCATTAATACACAGCCGAGTCCACTGCCTGATGCATCACAATATACATCAAAAGGCTTGGTGATGTCCGGTTGAGCCAATACCGGAGCAGTGGTTAATAATGTCTTCAATTGTTCAAAAGCTTCATTACACTTAGAAGACCAATTAAATTTAATATCATTCTTCAATAAACTTGTGATTGGCTTCACAAGCTTGGAAAAATCTGGTATGAATCTGCGATAATATCCAGCTAGTCCAAGAAAACTCCGGACTTGGTGAATAGTGGTTGGGGGTTTCCACTCCAGAATATCCTTGACCTTGCTAGGATCTACCGCAATTCCCTTGGCAGATAACACATGCCCCAAAAATTGAATTTCCTCCAGCCAAAACGCGCACTTGCTGAACTTGGCATACAACTGATGTTCCCTCAAGCACGTCAATACAATCCGTAAATGTTGAGCATGCTCCTCTTCATTTTTGGAATATATCAAGATATCATCGATGAAGACCACCACGAACTTGTCTAACTCGGGCATGAACACCGAGTTCATCAAATAAGTGAAATGGGCAGGAGCATTTGTTAGTCCGAAGGACATTACCAAATATTCAAATAAACCATACCGCGTAGTAAACGCGGTCTTTGGTATATCCTTGGGCCGAATACGGATTTGGTGATAGCCCGACCTGAGATCAATTTTGGAGAATACCCTCGCCCCGGTCAGTTGATCAATAAGATGTCAATCCTCGGAAGAGGGTACTTGTTCTTGATGGTGACCTCATTCAGGGGTCGATAATCCACGCACATTCGTAAGGTTTGATCCTTCTTCTTAACAAAAATGGCGGGGCAACCCCATGGAGACGAGCTTGGCCGGATGAATCCTTTATTCAGTAGATCTTGTAATTGAATCTTCAATTCTGCCAACTCATTAGGGGGCATACGGTACGTTCTTCGGGAAATAGGAGTCGTACCGGGCTTTAACTCAATTACAAATTCTACATCTCTCTCAGGTGGTAGTCCAGGCAAATCTTCCGGAAATACATCTGGAAACTCACATACTACCGGAATATCCTTGATCTCCGGTACAATGGCTTCATATATTCTACCAGAAGCTTTGGCTGGATTGGGGAGGGACAAAAGAATCTCTTCTTGATTATAGCTCAACCTGACGGTTCTGAGCTCAGTGTTGAGAATTGCCTTATGTTGGGTTAACCAATTCATACCCAAAATTACATCTATATCCTGGCCTTTCAGAACAATCATGTTAGCAGGAAAGTTCCTTCCGGCCATTGTTACTGGCATTTGATAGGCCACTTCTCTAGTAAAAATGTGTCCCCCAGGTGAATGAATTTTAAACCCTTCTTTTGATTCATGACATGAAATGTGATGTTGCTCCACAAACTTCTTGCTAATAAATGTATGCGAAGCACCAGATCAAAAAGAATAATTGCAGGGTGACTGGCCACGAGATACGTACCCATCATCACCGGTTCACCTTCCGGTGTAGTGGCCACTTGAGTATAGTATATCTGCCCTGTCTTCTTTGTATTCTTCCCCACATTATTTCCCTTGGGCTGAGCTGATTTCCCAGATCCTTGCTGAGTATTTGATTGATTCTGCTTGGGATATGGGCAATCCTTGATGAAATGTCCAGACTTGCCACAATTAAAACACCCGGTTGAGGAGCTGGGCAAAGCAGGGAATCGAGTGCCCGGGGCACCCGGCTGACTTGGGGTAGTGGGGGCATTATTGGGACGAATGATTATTTGCTGCTTGAAAGGGAATGAGGGCGGTCGAGAAAAAGAGCGACTTTGGCTAGAAGGCCGGATCACAAACCGTTGCCTTTTTGCCTGGCCCTGATTAGACTTCTCACCTCCAAATCCCTTGTTCTTCCCGGAACCTGCATATTTTGCTTCAACAGATAGGGCTGTGCTGACAGCCTTCCCATATGTGAGATCTATGCAGGTGGCCATTTTTCTCTACAATCGATCATTTAGACCCCTCATAAAGCAATTCTTCTTCTTTAAATCAGTGTTCACCTAATCGATTGCGTATTGCGACAGGTGATTAAACTTATTGAGATATTGATTGACAGTATCTCCTCCTTGTTTTAGCTTCATGAACTCTTCTTGCTTCATATGCAGAACACCTTCGGGAATATAGTGCGCGCGGAAGGCTACTTTAAATTCTTCCCATGTTACTTGATGATTAGCAGGTTGAATAGCCATGAAATTTCCCCACCAGGTGTTGGCAGGGTCGCGCAATTGTTGCGCTGCAAATAAAGGCTTCTGTGTCTCTGAACAGCGCAAAAGACCAAATTTTTGCTCAATAACACGTATCCATTCATCTGCTTCCAACGGGTCCTCAGCCTTGACAAATAGTGGTGGACGGGTTTCAGAGAAATCCAAATATGTGGTTTCACGGGGGCCCTGTTGATATCCCCTTCCACCCTGCTGCTGGAACTATTGGCCTGCCATTTCTCTCAAAAAGCGGGTATTGTCTGTAGTTGCGTTCACCAAGACGGCAATCGCCTCGGCCAATGTGGGAGGAACCGGAGGTGGATTTGGGGTAACCTCCCTCCCCCCAGAAGTTCCTGCTGCAACCTGTCCTCGAGTCCCGGTAGGCATCTGAGGCAAAGAACATTTGAAATAAATATAAAATGCCAGAGAAACCTTCCATTTTACATTACTATCAAAAGTAATGATACAGACTCGATGTTGTACAACAGGATACATTACCCATAATATAATAGTTCAACCTATTATACAGCATACTACTTCTATTTCTACAAGCTACACTACTACTCCTGCTTCTGGTTGCTCTTGGCAGCTTCATCGTCAGGTGTGGGAGACCATTCATCGACCAGCCTCATAGAAGGAGGGGGCCTAAAAAGGTCTAACTCACCACCAAGCGCTTCTCCCGCATCATGCGAGGGTCCGGCTTCTGACCTGACAGGATCCGCAGGGGCATTTGGGTGTAATTGCGAATACAGTACATGAACTTCCTCATGTAAAGTATTGCAATATGCCTGCAAGTTGTCAATAGCAGTGCTAAGTTCTTCGACTCGTGCTCGAGCCTTTGCTTCCTTAGCCTAGGCTACTGAACGAGACTGTACCGCCCAATCAAGTGCCAAATCTCGATCAGCAAGTTGATCTTGCAGAGTGCGGATGTAACTTCTTAATTCATTTATTCGGTCGCCATCCGCAACACATAAATTGGTCCTGCGTTGTAACTCTGTTTGAAGTTGATTCACGCGGGCATCGAGATCCCCAATTGGATCGTTGCTTCCGCTACTGCTATCTTGCTCTCGTGGGGCAAGTTGGTGTCGAGGTACACCGATAGGTCCAGTATGCTTTCGCGCAGTTTTCCTTGTACGCGGCGGCATTTTCTAAGGGGGAAATTTATTAGTACAATTCTTAGCATGATGCATGAATAATTACAGAATCAACCTTAGTTGATTCAACCTTCTATTGCACTCTTCCTATCTGGTCTTTGAAATAAACTCTTCAGAGATGCTTAGGTAAGAAGAGAAAAAAAAATTTAGATAAGTTTAAGAAAATCTTTTTTTTGAAGATGCTACATAATATCTGCCAAGAAGGGCTACGCTCCGATACCAGCTGTGACGGAACCTCCCAAGTCATTAGGCCCATCTACAGTTGTCCTTGTCCAACAGACATCAGACAACCCTGTAGATGTTCCTGAATCACTTGATGAGTTCGGTATCTTTTCTCTTACCTTTCCAGGAACGTTTCACCCGTCTGACAGACAATATGTTCATCGGAGATGCGGAAATGCGGAAGTGATTACATAAACTTACATTTATTGAAAAGTAAGAGTAAGTCGTTTAATACAGACCAGAGTGTAAAGCGAGTGCTGAAAAGTATTATTACAATACCTGGGAGGCAAAAGCTCCTCCCATTTAGTTCTTTACATAAAAGTTTTTAAGGAGGACCCGGTCCTCCAGCAGCTTCATTCTTGATTGTCCTCATTTTTCACCACCTTGGTACAGAAACAATAAAGGTTTGTGGTCTCCTCACCTAAAAACAACGGGGAAATAAACCCTGAGTATGGAATTACTCAGCAAGTCTTACCCGACTAAAGAAAAGACTCTCAAGGGTATGCTGGTTATATGGGAGTCAAGGTAAGGTCTTTCAATACTCAAAGACTCTGTTTGCAGAAATGCTTACTAAAGTGGATCCTTAAAATCCAATTTTATTGTCAGGTTAAGTAAAATTACCTGCGGCTAGAGTTCTTTCTACCCTAGTTCAATCACTTGACCTGCACTAGCCAATTTCTTATCAACCCTTCATCTTCACTGGATTGCTACGTGTAAGTCAGTGGCCAAGTCTCCATAACCACGGAGGTACGGCGATCCGAATCGATTATACTCAGCTGAGGATCTCCGATCACACGACATATGTAGCACTTAACCCTTGCATATGTCAACCCGCCACCGAGTTTCTTAAGACCAGATCAGGTTCACGCAAACCGAGAGCACAGATACACCACCGTCCAGCCTCTTGCCACGGAGGGTACACGCTACTCTCGCCACCGCTCCACGCCCATTTCGTGTTATCTTATTCTGGCCTTAGTCCACCCGAGGCAAAGCTTACCCATGACGAGGCATGTGACCAGTTAAAGGGTCCTCGGTCAGCAGGCCTACATCGACAAGGTCCTTAATCGACTCAGACGGAGACACTACACCGAGACTCTCTTTCTCGTGCAAGTCACCCGCCCGGTCTCAGCTTAATCATTTAACCCCAAAGGTTGGTACCTGGCAGAGGTACATCTTTTCCGATGTCGAATCCATCACGGCCGTGATGGATTCATCATCAAGTTTTATTTTCGAAAACATCCCACCCGCTTTTGCCACATCAACTTTTGTAAAAACAAAACATTTTATTTTACTAAAGCAAGACTAAGCACTGGCAAATCTTTTGTAAAACAGGGATTTCAAGGAAGGTAATCAAATCCAAGGAAAGTAATGCAGGAATTGTTTAAGCAATCAACACCTATCACCTAGTGCATCAAGCAAGTGAGAAAGATTTTAAAACACAAGGGGGTGGCAAATGCACTGGGGCTTGCCTTTGTTTAAGGGTGAGTCAGGCTCAGATCCACAAATATCGAAGTAGAAACAATTCTTAGCCTGAGTGTCCAAAGGTGGTGGTACTTGCTCTTCAGTGGCTTCCACTTCTTCCTCGTGTTCTAATCATAACCACATATATGTATAAGAATGAATGCCATGTAATGCTCATGAGGGTGCAAAGATAATATAAACTTGTTATTTAAGTCTTGAATACAACTTTCCTTCAGGGAACTCCGAGAACTTAGGGTTTCTGGAGTCAGTAAAGGAGTTCACAGGATAGGGGGGTTTGGGTTCTAGTTATCAAACATGGTCCAAATCAATTCAAACTCTACCCAAGGCTTCTAAATAATGTGGGGAGTTCATATAAAAATTTTGAACATTTTTGGCATTACTATTAATTCTCTAAAATTCCAGAACTATTTCTTTAAGCTATTTTAAATGCCCTAAAATTCCCTGTTTAAACTAAAAATCATGAAACTATTTTTATTAAATTCTAGGGAAAATAATAAGCCTAGGAAAATTGATTTCACAATTTTAGGTTTTTTCTACGATTTATAACAAATTTCCCAAGTTCTTCTGAAAAAGAAAAAGGAAAAGATTCAACAGGACTGGGCCGGTTTCAGCCCAGGTGGCCCAATCCAGAGGGAAAGCGCGCCCGCGCCCGCGCGCGCACTGGCGACTTTGCAGAAAGGTCCTCGGCTTTAACGGCTAAACAGAAATAGGTCCATTCACTATTGCACTAAGTCACTGACATATTGCAGATAAGCCCTCGGTCTTCTATTCCTTTACACGACACGTCCTCGACGGCGCTCCGCACGGGGAGTCCAATCTCCAGCGAGCTAGACCGGCCGGAGGGGGCCAAGACCGGCGCTAATCTTCGGTTTACCCCGGATTCTACCCCAGAGAAGTACTTTCCCCAACATAATTGCAATAATGATCAAGGGGTGTGCTCTGGCCACGGTGGCCGTGAACATCACGACAATACCGTCGTGTTCCCGGCGACCAGAGGACCTCTAGCTTAATTAAATGGGTTGTCGAGCATCACAGAGCTATGAGAAGGCTTAAACGAGGGAGAGAAGAAGATGAGCTGACCGGGGAGGGGGCTGGCCGCGGTGAGGTGAGTTCACGGTGGCGGAAACCCGGATTGGGGAGAAACCAAAATTCAAGCTCTCGGAGGCACAGTTGCTAACGATTGTTGGTGGCTGGGTGGGTGATGACGTTACGCAGCTAGGGGAGGGCTCAATTTATAGGCGGCTTCGACGGTGGCCGGGAATTTTAACGGCGACGCGTGGCGGTCGGAGACAAGGAAGAACCGTGGCGCGGTGGATGCGTGTCCAGTGGCGTGGCAGTTGCTCCAGCGATCAACGGGGAGCCGCTAAGGCTTACAGTGATGCGGTGGAAAGTGAGAGCTACGCGGCGGACAACCGCGACGACACAACGGCGGTGGAAACCTTATCCCCGGGCGGTGGGCAAGGGGAGGAGTACCGCGGCTGGCCGGGGTGGCGTCCAGCCCACCGGCGGCGGGGATTTTTACCGAGCTATGTTTATCCGATGGCCACGACGCACGAATCACGGCGAGCGGCAATCAACGGCGACGGGCCACCGGCGGTGAGGGCAGCCGCGCTGGTGGTCCGATCTAGTTCAGGCTACTGTACCATCGCGCTGCTTCAACAGAGCTTCTGACAGGGGGATTTGCAGAGCCAATAACTTCCAATTTTGTGTAGTGACTAAGCTAGCTCTCTATACCAAAATTATAGCCCGACAATCCAGCTACAATTTTGTCATAGCAATCTTGATCAAATTCTCAATAATTCAAGCTTGAATTCATGCTTAAAGTTTCAGTGATTACACTGTCTGTCTGAAATTTCAGACATTGGCACCCTGACAGCCCAACTTCAACCTCAATTAACTCCAGATTTTTCTCAATAACATGGCTTGCACTCTTAAGAAAACTTGTTATCCATTAGTAGGTCTACAAGTTTGATGTGATGACCTAGGGCAAAACCCCTATATTTTGAAAGATACAGGGCTCCAAAGTTGAGCCCTCAACACTGAATTTCAGACTTAGAATAGAACTTAGTTGAGGTCCATTTTGCAATTAAGTCCAAAATCCAATATTTGGCTTACAAGTCCACACATTTGTGAACCAAATGACTTAAGATACTTATTTAACTTGGTTTTTGCACTTTAGTCCAAAAGTGGACTAATTTTGCACATAAGCCCCTAGGTTTTAGTTTTAGGGTTTTCCAGGGTTTCAATTAGGGTTTCTGGTATCCTAGGGGTCTAAGTGTAATTCCACTTAAGTCTTGGGATCATTTTATGACTATTCCCCTAAAGCCTTTAGGTTTTCTCAACTTGGGTTATGTTTTACCCTTTTAATCCTTATTTAGGGTTAGGTTCCCTATTCAGGGTTCTATTTGCAAAATACCAAAACAATACAACTTGTTTGAAATTTTTACCTAGTAAATGCACTCTAGGTGTGTCAAACATATGCAATGCCAATGTTTATGATGCCATGCTCAAGTTTTAGTGACAGTAACACCAGGGGTGTTACAGAAATAACCCATAATGTATTATTTAGTTTGGTCTTTTTGCAGGTTATTTTTAGTATTTAGACTCTCTATCAGAGAAAGCCACGTATATCACCCAGGATAATGTATATCACCTAGGATAGATTGTTTTAATTGTTTCTTACTGAAAAGTCACCCAACTAAGTTACAGATTTTGAGGAGGGAGGGGGCTCGGAGTTAGTCTCATTTCATAATAGGTCCTATGTTGAACAGCGCATAAGCAACTTCTCCATGCTAAGTAGTCGAGTAGAATAATACGCAGGCAATGACATACACCTAGTTGTCAGACACCAACATTCATAGGATGTCGGTGTGGCATACTATTCCACGGGTCTGATGAAGCATATTGTCGAGCAGGTGTTGAGCATCGCCAGTGTCAAAATAGCACCTACGCAGCAAATGCAACATCATTGGACAACAATATCAACGTGGGAGTGAGGTCGCGTGTTACCTGGTGTAGAGCTCATTTCTTTTGGGCATCCGGGCAGGAGATTACGTTGCTTGGACGAGGGAGGGCTCCCCCAACCTGGCGACTCGTACCAGCGGTGGGCATGTCGGAGCGGGGCATGTCGTCGGCCTTCTTCGTGCGGCCATCGCAGGACGGGACATCGCTGGTAGGCATCCTCTTCTTCTCATTGGGCATCCTTGGCGTAGGCGGGGAAGATGCCACTGGATGGGTCGGCGTGACTTCCGCCCGACATCCTTTGGCCACCGCGAGGCTCGTGTGCCTCGGGACCACCTCACAAGGGAGCTTGGCCAGGTTCGCACCCTCCTATCCCGCACCGACACCTGGGAGCAGCAGGGCCTGTCATCGCACACCATGCCATGCTCAGCGGGACGATGCAGCTAGATCCTCACCAGGCTAGAGGAACCTGATGGCGAGGTCGCCTGGGCCCGAGGCCGCGACGTGGCACCTCTCCTCCACCCTCACCGACAGGTTCCTGTGCTTGTACTCGCACGACACCCTGCACAAGTCAGCCATCGTCGTCCGGTTGGGTGGGCGTTTCCTGTCGCGATTCATTCAAATTTCAAGGGAGGGTTTTACGACGGCGAGCGGGCGGCAGCCAACCGCCCAACTGCTCTTGTGTTTTTAGTTTACCTCTTGTACTCGACGTCGACGGCGCGGCATGCTTGGAGGCATGGGGCCATGCCGGGGCGCACCATGGCCACGAACGCGGTGCTGCTGAGCACGAGGTCGGTGCGGTTGGTCCTGGCGTGGTCCGTGACCACCACCCTGGTGCTCGCCGTGGCACACACAGCTTCTTGTCCTTGCACCGCACCTAGAAGCAGGCGCCACAGCCGACGCCGGCGCGGTACAGCGCGAGGCTGGTGGCGGCGAGGAACCCGGCACTGAAGGAGGTGACATCGGTGCCGTACCCACAGGAGCCTGTTCCGACTAAGTCCGACAAGGTGTTGCCGGAGTTGAGAACGTCGACGCACACAAGACACAAACGCGAAGGCTGGAATACACGAGATCCTTTTTGGTGCGGTTAAGCCACAGTTTTTTGACTCTGTATTAATACCAAACGAACAGAAAGAGTGCTGCGAGATTTCCTCGCGCACGACGCATGACCGCTCCACGTTCGTGAGCTCCGTGCCATCCCACGGCGAACGTGACGCATGGATCATCCTTGACCACGTCCATGATGCTAGCAGACTCCCTAATTACAAGCTTAGTCACTGACTAACTACGACTCAACCAAGCTGACTAGATATTAAAGAAACCTGACGAAACTGAAACAAAGAACGATTAAAGACTCTGAAACTGAAACTCTGAATGCAGCATACTGGCGTCTGCATCTCACTGTCAATTCTCCCCCTGAGATCAGTCGCCGTCATGCCTGACCACTCCTATCTTCTTTCGAAATTCTTGGAACTTTGTTTTCCCCAACGCCTTGGTAAGGATGTCTGCACACTGCTCCTCTGATCTTACAAACTGAAGCTGCACTTCTCCATTTTCAGCACACTCCCGTAGGTAGTGATACTTCAAATCAATGTGTTTGCTCCGGTCGTGGAGTACCGGATTCTTGCTCAGTGCAAGTGCTGACATATTATCCATCTTCAAGACTGGTGAAGCCAAGTTGGTGCCCAGGATGTCGGCCAACAAACGTTTAAGCCAAACTCCCTGGCAAGCACCGACTGCTCCTGCTATATACTCTGCCTCACAAGATGATAGAGCAACTACTCGCTGCTTTTGTGATTGCCAAGTGACAGGACATTCGTTGAGGAAAAATATCACACCTGTAGTGCTCTTCCCGTCATTTGCATCTCCACCATGGTCGCTGTCACTGTACCCAGTCAGACTTAGTTCTTCACCCGTCTTGTTGTACACAAGTCCATGGTTCACTGTCCCTGCAATGTATCTGAGAACTCGCTTCATAGCCACCAAGTGTTCTTGTCTGGGATCCTGCATGAAACGACTCAAATATCCAACTGAGAAGGCGAGATCTGGCCTTGTGTTCATCAGATAGCGCAGACTTCCAATCAGGCTTCTGTACTTGGTTGCATCAACCTGAGGTGAATCACTGTCCTTCAGCAGCTTGAGCCTTGGTTCCATTGGTGTTTCACTTGGGTTACAGGTGCTCAGTCCTGCATTCTCCAATACTTTCACAGCATAGGATGTCTGGGATAGCCTGATGCAGTTTGGTTCCTGTCTCACTTCTATACCAAGATAATAGGTGAGTACACCCAAATCACTCATTCTGAATAGTGATTTCATTTCTTGCTTGAAGACATCAATTGCTTCAGTTGACTCCCCCGTAATGATGAGATCATCAACATAAATCCCCACCACCAATCTGGACTGTTGAGTGTCTCTTGTGTACAAGCCATGTTCATTCCTGCTTCTTGCAAATCCCAATTGCAGTAGGCTTGTATCCAACTTTGAGTTCCATGCTCGTGGAGCCTGACGAAGCCCATAAAGAGCTCTGTGCAACTTCAGCACCTTGTTCTTGTGTTCTGCAGCCACAAAGCCTGGTGGCTGTGAGACATAAACTTCCTCTTCCAATTCCCCGTTGAGGAAAGCCGATTTCACATCCATGTGATGTACTGACCAACCTCGATGTGCAGCCACAGCCAACATGAGTCTCACTGACTCCATCCGCGCCACCGGCGCGAACACTTCTTCAAAGTCGATGCCCTTCTTCTGTACATAGCCCTTGGCAACCAGACGCGCTTTGTACTTGGTGACGTCCCCATGCTCATTGTGCTTGATTTTGAACACCCATTTGAGACCAATTGCTCTCTGTCCTGCTGGAAGGTTCACCAATGTCCAGGTCTTATTGTGTTCTATGGACGCCATCTCTTCCAACATTGCTGTTCGCCATTGCTCACTACTCATTGCCTCCTCTGCAGTGAGTGGTTCATTCCCAGTTGCCATCAGTAGCTCTTGATCTGACGCCTGTTCAACAAGTCCAGGTGCTGGTTCTTGCCCCATGATATCAGTGATGGATCGATAACGAAGAGGAGCGTGGTTGGGGTCAACGTCCAGGTTGTCATCAACCTCCGGCAGTGATGCAGATCGGGCGCCTGAGCCAGACCCCGGTGCCTGAGGTGTGCGGGATGCTGACCCGCACGTGGGTGTTGACGTCCTCGACGTCGAGGTCGCCGACAGCGAAGGTGGCGTCGCCAACGCCGCATTCGGCGTCGTCGGTGAAGCTGTCCCTTCCAGTACTCCTCCTGCTACTGCAGCCACGTCGTGTTCGACACGAAATGGCTCAAAGGCATCCTCCAGCGCGCTTGGGTGTTCAGCAGTCCAGTCCCACGCGCGTTCCTCCTCGAACACGGCGTCACGCGAGACAAGAACACGCTGTGTTGTTGGGTTATAGAATCGGTACCCCTTGGTCCTGATTTCATACCCCACAAACACCATGGGCACACTCCTGTCCTCGAGCTTGGACAGATACTTGCCGACCGTCTTCACATGTGCTACACAACCGAATGTCCGAAGAAAATGAACAGGTGGCTTGGCGTCATGCCATACCTCAAACGGCGTCCTTCCTTCTACACTTTGCGTGGGCGCGCGGTTTAGGAGGAAGACAGCCGTGGTTACGGCCTCCCCCCAAAACCAGCTTGGCATTCGCATCGCCTTCATCATACTCCTCGCTGTTCCCATGACGGTCTGGTTGCGGCGTTCCACCACGCCGTTTTGCTGAGGAGAGTACGACGCGGTGAGATGCCTGGCGATGCCTCGCGCGGCGCAGTAGTCGGCGAAGCTCCTTGCCGTGAACTCGCCACCGCGATCGGTGCGCAGAGTCCCCAGCCTCCGCCCGGCCTGCGTCTCCACGCCGCCAAGAAGCCTGATGATCGACTCCGCCGCCTGATCTTTAGAACTCAGCAAGATCAGCCACATGTAGCGACTGAAATCATCAACCAACAGTAAGAAAAATCTGTTGCCACTTGGTGTAATTGGTGCGATCGGCCCGCACAGATCAGCGTGGACAAGCTCCAGCTTGTTCTTTGCGCGGAATTTTGCTTCAGTCGGGAACGACCGTCTTCGCTGCTTCCCTGCCAAGCAGCTGTCGCACACCTGATCGATATGATCAAGTGACGGCAACCCCCTTACCATCTCTTGCTGCGACAACCTCCGCAGCGATCTAAAGTTGAGGTGGCCGAACCTTGCATGCCACCGCCATGCTGCATCATTTCCCTGCGCCGCCAAACAAACCGGCTTGCCGATGTCGACCGTCAGCACGTAGAGCCGGTTCGCTGCCCTCGGCACTTTTGCAAGCAGTCGTCGGCGCCGATCCCACACCTTCAGAAAGCCATTCAGCAGGAGGATCTTGAATCCATCCTCCTCCAACTGTCCGAGACTCACGATATTGGTCGTGAGCCGCGGAATGTGGTAGACGCCCGTGAGCGCCTGATGTTCGCCGTTCTTGCAGTTGAGAAGAACCGTCCCGCGCCCTTCGATTGCGACGACTGATCCGTCGCCGAACTTGACGGTGCCTTGAACACCGGCGTCGATGTCGGAGAAGGCTTCCTTCGAGCTTGTCATATGATTCGTTGCTCCGGTGTCGAGGACCCACCTCGTGGAGTCATCATTGCTCCCTTCCCCGAGATGAACGAAGAGCTTGCCTTCGTCGAGGTGGACCTCCGTCTTGGGCTTCGTCACGGCTGTGTTCGCCGTGATCATCAACAGGGCTGCATCTGCATCTTCCTCTGCCTGAGTCGTATGCGCCTGCTCGACTTTCTTCTTCCCTCGACAGTCACGAGCCCAGTGGCCCAGCTTGCCACAATTGTGGCACTCGTCGTCCCTGCGTGCACGGCCACCGCCGCGGCCTCCGCCACGCGATCGACCACGGCCGCGGCCACGGCCGCGTCCAGAGGACTGCTTCGCGCCAGAGCTCGAGCCTGTTCGGCTTCCTCCATCAGTTGACTTGAATCGCGCCAGCCATTCCTCCTCGGTGAGGAGTAAGCTACCGCTGCCTTCTTTGGTAGTCGTTGCAGCCGCCGTCTTGCGCTGCTCCACCGCCCGGAGACGTCCGGTCACCTCCTCCACCGTGGTGTCGTTCAAGTCCAGTAGAGTCTCAATGGACAGCGCAATCTGTTCAAGGTTGTCAGGAACAGAATGCAACACCTTCTTCACTACCTCCTTCTCGGCGATGTCATCACCGACCACTCGCAACTGATTTGCGAGCGTGGAGGCCCTTCCGGCGAAGTCCTCGACCGATTCACCCGGCCTGAATGACAGGCCAGTGAACTCCCTCCGCAGCCGGTCGGCGTTCGCCTCCTTGACGCGCTCAGCCCCAACTCGGACTGATTTGATCGAGTCCCACGCCTCCGCTGCGGACGCCTTGCGAGCCAAGCCCGCCTGCATCTCCGGCGGCACTGCTCGGAGGAGGGCCGCGAGAGCGTTGCGGTCGTCTCTGAAGTTGTCTGTCCCCGGTTCCATGGCCTCCCAGAGACCTTGGGCCTGCAAGTTCACCTGCATCACGAGGGACCACTCGGCGTAGTTCGTCTTCGACAGCATGGGGTAGGTCGCTGCCGTGGAGCTCCTCTCGATGATCCGCTCGATGACGACTTCCCTGCCGCCTCGCCGTCCCCGCGGGAAAACCGGCGACAGCGATCTCCTCCGTCTTCCTCCGTCTGCATCGTCGCGTCGACCATGGGCCGACATGGTTCAGCCTCCAAGGTCGGGCAACTTGGCTCTGATACCAATTGTTCCGACTAAGTCCGACAAGGTGTTGCCGGAGTTGAGAACGTCGACGCACACAAGACACAAACGCGAAGGCTGGAATACACGAGATCCTTTTTGGTGCGGTTAAGCCACAGTTTTTTGACTCTGTATTAATACCAAACGAACAGAAAGAGTGCTGCGAGATTTCCTCGCGCACGACGCATGACCGCTCCACGTTCGTGAGCTCCGTGCCATCCCACGGCGAACGTGACGCATGGATCATCCTTGACCACGTCCATGATGCTAGCAGACTCCCTAATTACAAGCTTAGTCACTGACTAACTACGACTCAACCAAGCTGACTAGATATTAAAGAAACCTGACGAAACTGAAACAAAGAACGATTAAAGACTCTGAAACTGAAACTCTGAATGCAGCATACTGGCGTCTGCATCTCACTGTCAGAGCCGGCTGCACGCACGCCAACGCAATTCGAATTAATTATTAATTGGCAAAGAATTAAGGAAGATAAGAAGGATAAAGCGGTGGCGGCTTCAGCGTAGCGAAGGTACCGGTGAGGGTCAGCGAGGAGGTGTAGTAGGCGGCCTTGGAGTGGCACACGCAGCGGTCGCAGGTGGACGCGAGGAGGAGCTGGAGCTGGAGCCACACGAGGAGCAGCGGGAGCGAGGACGCGACGAGGCGGGCAAGGACGACCATCATCTCGCGTAGGTGGACGATGGATGGGCTTGGCTGCTTGGGCTTTGGCTAAGGCGAGACGAGGGAGAGGAGGAGCTTGTGCTTGACGACTGCTTTATACACCACCATGACTCAAAACTCTCCCTGAGTTCCACAACCTAAGAATCTATTGCAGTGAGGTGGGGGAGGGACAGGAGCTTGATGCTGTCGGTGGAGGTGACGGGGCATTCGGCGCAGGATCCAAGTGGACAGCTCGAGCAGCATCCTCTTACCGTCTTGCGTCTAGAGGAGGCCAAGAGGAGGCAGCGACGCTTGCGTTGCACGTCTTTAGCGCAGAGCATGGAGAAGGCAACAACACAGTGTCGATGCGGAGCTCGGCGAGGTGCCGCGGTGCGGGTGGCAGAGCGAAGAAGAAGGGCTCCGTGACTTCAGGGCGGGCAGCAAGGAGCAGATCCTTGGTGGCCGCGACGGCGGCTGAGAGATGCGGGTTGCGGGTGAGCGCGGGCGGGGGGCAGGTACTGTGGACGCCTTGGTTGCGGCTCCGTGACTTCAGGGCGGGTGAGCGCGGACGCGGACGTGGAGGGGGCGAGCGGGGGCATGATGATGCCTCGGTGCACACCCTCGTTGCGCTCTTAAGGAGTTGTATAGATATATAATCTACTATGCAAATTCATATTTTTGTCTTTAGCATGGAGCTTTTAAAGAATCATACAAGGCAAACCTTAAATTTATCATATAATTTCTCAAATGATAGATATAAAATTCAGATACATATACAAATATTTTTCACCTTTTTTAGTTAGGGAGCAAATGTCTAGAACAATTTGTACAAAAATTACTTCTTTTTTAAAATGGTGTTCCTGATAACATAAGAAAAATTAGCATAAAATTTTATGTATATCTATTTTAAAATATAAAGTTTGTTATGATAATTCGGATACCCATTTTTATCTCTAGTCGGAACTAATGCTTAGGGGGAGTAGGACTCATTTTAGTCTAACGGCCTCTTTTGCTGACTTTATATTTGCTGAACCATCTGTACAACACTCGATGTTGTTCAATCGAATATTGGCATGTAGTTCCTATCATTTCAGGCTAACAATCTCTTTAGTTGACTTTATATTCTCTACTTTCTTTTTTCTTTTTTCTAATGTAAAGGAAGATGTAGAAATTGGCATGCAGTTTCTCCAAGCAAAATAGTGCCATATTTATGCGATGCAGACTTTTAGCTATCCAGTCCAGAACTCTAGATCCTAGATACAATTTGGATGTCATGCTATCTATCTTAATCCACGTGTATCAAGGTGAAAAATTAAATAAATTTTCACTCACACCTGAACACATAAGGTCTTGTTCGATTATTCCTATGCTATTTACATTAGATGAGACTGAAAAATTTTAGTAGAGCTTTTGACCTACTATAAATTTAAACACACTAACAAAGCCTAAATTGATGTGAATACGATACGAATGTATCCGAATGTCCAATTCTGCTACGTCACACAATGGCAGCAGCAGTGCAGCATGAGACGAGCTGCCTGCTGAGAGGGTCCGGACCCCACATGTCATCCAACCAACAAATTCCACGCGCGCGTCTCGTCTCGTTGTTCCAGCTCCGACCGGTTTGGGTACCTTCGCAGTCGCAGCTACAGGAGGCACGAACCGCGCCGCCCACTTGCCCAACTCCACGCATCGTGGGACCCACACGAAGCAAGCCTACACAAAAGCAAATGTTCCGATTCCCTCTTTCCCTCAGGCGTGGAACTGGGTCCGTGGGCCCGAACAGCCTGCTCGGTCCCTGGTGTCAGCGACGGAGACGTCTCCCGGGCTCGGTTATCACGGCCCGGCGGCCCGCGGGAAGGCCCAGATTAAAATAAAAAGAGCAGCGGAGTGGAGCAGAGCAGAGCAGAGCATGCTCTTCCTTCACTGCCAGTCTTGCATCCCGTCCCGTCCCCGTCCGCGCCGGCCGACGCCGCCTTTTCGTCCCCGCGTCAGCGTCGCGGCTCCACTGAGCGTGCGTGTCACCGGCGGGAGGCGAGGGCAGGCGGTGGTGGCGATGGCGTCCGCTGACGCGCGCTTGGCGGGGATCGCCTCCTCCATCCGCGTCATCCCCGACTTCCCCAAGCCAGGTGCGTTGGTCCACCCCCCTCCGTACCCTACCTTACCTCTCTCTCTCTCTGTCCCTGGATCGCTCGCGTGGGTGGATGGGTTGCTGCGGTGCTGCCTTGCTGGATCAGCGCTGAGTCGATTCGATCCGTCAACTTCGTATCGGGGGATCTCGGAGTTCGCGTTAACTGTACACTGCACAAACTCGCGTCGCTCAATTCTTATATTACTGAGACTATATAGGACCGTACAGTAGCACTTTTCTTGGGATTTAATGACTAAATAAACTGCATAACTCCGTCACTGCGTACATTACTAGTGAAAAACTATAGGAATAGACCAGCACTTCTTCTTGGTGTTTTCTTTGCCTTCGCGTGCTGCTCTACTCACACCTCGATGCTTGCACACTGGGGTCGATTTAGTTACCACCGCTGGGTCTTGTAAAACAACAATCTAGATTTCTATGTGTGGGACTGGAAGTAATCACGGTGCGTATTCGTTCTAATTGGTTAGTCGCTGCGCCGTTTCTGTGCAGGGATCATGTTCCAGGACATCACGACGTTGCTGCTCGATCCCAAGGCGTTCCGTGACACCATCGACCTCTTTGTCGAGCGGTACAAGGACCAAGGGATCACCGTGGTTGCTGGTAATGTATAGCTACGCAGTCATTCCTTCCTTTCTGGACACTGACTATTCGAGGTTCCAGTAGAAAACTTTAGAACCGTAAGCAATGAAATGGGTACCCTTGTATGTTCCGTGCTCCTCATTTTCTCGTATCTGGACTGGTGGTATCATGTTAAAACAGGTGTTGAAGCTAGAGGGTTCATTTTCGGTCCTCCTATCGCTTTAGCCATCGGCGCAAAATTTGTGCCTTTGAGGAAGCCGAAGAAGTTGCCAGGTCTGCATTCTGTCATCAATGTTTTCAGCTCTGTTGTCATTGTTATTGCTGTACCGTTACTTCTGAGGTCACGGTGGATGAAATTGCTAACACTCTTTCATCTATCTGCTAGGCGAGGTGATCTCCGAAGAGTATTCTTTGGAATATGGAACTGACAAGATAGAAATGCATGTCGGAGCTGTACAGGCCAACGACCGGGCTCTTGTAGTCGATGATCTTATTGCTACCGGTGGAACACTCTGTGCAGCTGTCAAACTTATTGGTGAGCTTATTTCGGTGTTGTGTGTGTTTTTTACTGTGTATACAATGTCCTACCGGAGTTATCTAAATCCTTTTGTATCATAAAAATAATGTTTGAATGATGTTTAAATTTTTATGAAGTTACATATTTATAAATTCATGGTGACAGTTCCGTTCTCGCACAGTACTAGCTTTTAGTAAACATTGCACTGAATCTTCTTTTTTCAAATTCTAATCTGGGATTTAAAAAGTCATAGTACTTCGGCAAGCTTTGCCGCGGTCTGTGCCTTTCAAGGGATTGTACTTTCTGTCATTCTAAGTATTATTTGAGAGCTGCTTTCCTGTGATTTGTTGTATGATAATTTATTTACTTCAGTTGTATCCCTTCTCCTTTTCAGAACGTGTTGGAGCAAAGGTTGTTGAGTGCGCTTGTGTCATTGAATTGCCAGAACTGAAGGTATATTCTGCTTTGATACATCAAATTCCTGGATGGCTGTAGTTTGTTCATGCTCTTATTGGGAAGTTTCTTCTGGATCCAAATAGGCCCATGGCAACTTCAATTGTAAATTTTCAGTGAGTATGAAAGGGTAAAAAACATCTAATCTGAATTTTCAAGTACCATCTTAGACACAGGAATTCTGCACTCTAAACAATCGTTCTAATCTGCTAGGAAATATCTAACACTACTTATCATGAGAAATTATGTTGTGTACTAATCTAACTACGACATGTATTCAGGGCCGAGACAAGCTTGGGGATAGGCCAGTTTTTGTCCTTGTGGAAGCAGACGCCTGAGCGGAACTTGGGACTTCTCAGAGAGTTTGGCGCCGTCGATGCTCCCTCTCTGGAGACAACACAGTTTCCCATGTTACCATGTTGGCTATTTTCTGGCTGACGCGTAATAAAGTTTTATTCCAAATTGTGATCCCCTGAATGATTTGTCAATGTAGACATGATTGCTGGTATTTGTAAACTGGCTTATGTTTTGTCAAAATGGTTCTAATTATTCACATCAATTAAGGATAAATCCTGATTGGAGCTTGTTGTTTGTTCTAGTAATGTTGCTTTCTTGCTTTGTTTGTGCAACCATTAATGAAATAAAGTTGCCATCACAATAACTGAATAATGGCTGATGTATGGAGATGGACTTCTGGATTGATTTTGGGAGATCATGCTGATGGTAGTAAGTTAAGGGTCCTGATGGTCATGGGCTCTAAATCAGTATTTTCCCTGATGAACATGGACACTATTTCCCCAGACTATTGATTGTTATGTAGTTTGCTACACATACTCCATATGCCTTTTACAATTTCCTCTCAGAACTGGCTTTTAGTATGGTCTCTTGACTCTTGATTATACCAGTTTGTAACTTGAACCTTTGGAATCCCTCTGACAGAATTGAGCACGTGAAGGCAGTAAGTTGCATAACTGAGAAGGATTGTTAATCTTGACTAACTATATTTACTTCAACCATTTGGTTCTAGGCAATGCATATGCTTTCATGGCAGTGAAAGATTTGGCCGACTTTTGCTGTCCTACCTATGCATCATCGCTACAACTGAAATGTTCTGCCTATATCTGTATTAAGGTCTTCTTGGTGGACTCTGCTAATAGCTTTGCGACCTGAAATAGGTCTAATAGTTTGATTTGATTGCTTCATTAAAAGTATCATTATTTCTGTGAGTAAACCCAATATTACTGCTTTAACTAGATTATACCTTTTAGAGAATGATGACATCTGCCAACCAGCTTTTATTTTGTAAATTAATTATTGTTGATTTTTTTGAACATTTGGTTAATGATGCTTTTGCCTGAGTCACATTTGACATGAATATTGTTATGGTCTTATGGATTCAGTAAATGTTTTTTATTATCTTTATGTTTGACTATGAACTCTATTATCTTTTGAACTATCGTGTATATATAAAATACATTACACAACCGGCAAATGTATAGCATGAATGTAAACAACATTAATGAATGTTGCATGTTAGTTGTATTGCATCTCATATTTTTGTCATGCAATTCTTTAGAACATGTTTATGCATCGATTAGAATGTTTTGGAAATTTTCTATTCTGTTAGGATATATTTTTCTATTTTTTCTAGAAAGAACTCTTTTTAAAATCACGAGGAGATATTTTTATGAGCTCTAAATATTCTATTTAGTTTTAGCGTATCTAATCTCTATCTAAATATGTTTAAATTTTGAAGTGTAGAATTTTTTGTGGTTTAAAAACCTTATCAAGTATTTATCGCTCATAAAAATCTAAAGGTATGGAGGTAATTTAAATAGCCTTGAGAGTTTAGGTGGTAAAACCGTAAAATGTATGTTTGTAAAGTCTAAGGAGAAAAATCAAAATATAATAATAATTTTAGTAAGATATAATATATTTTTTTTCTACAAATTAAGTATCATGGAAAAAGTTTGTTATATATCCCTATACTATTGCCATAAAACTCTAAAACCAGACATCTTACCCTTTGAATTCTAAAAACCACTAAATGTTATCCTCACTAGTTTTTCAGTTGTTTTGAAGAAGGTTTTCTTCCTTTTTAGAAAAATCTCTTTCTACTATATTAAATCCACGGTTTCCACGGTTAGACTATCTTCAGTAGACAACCTATCTCATTACTTATCTCACTCACTATTTTAAACTCATTTATACAAACAATACATCTATAATGCAAAAACAATATTATTCACGTTTGCATACACGGTGTTGCTGGAGTTGCCTTATCGTGCTACCCCATATTTAAATAGTAAGATAAAAAATATGCACAAATAGACATTTGAACCATGGCTGATGCTCTAAACTTATATTCACAACTATCTAACCAACAGGGCACACATTTTTATATTTTATATTGTATATATTTAAACATAAATAAAACCATATGAACGTACGGGCACTCTGCTAGTGATAAATACTTGATGACATTTTCAAACCACAAAAAATGAATCTACATCTTTATAAAAAATGATAAAATTTGGGTCCAAATAAAATATCTAGAGCTTACGAATATACCGACCTCTAGTACTTTTAAACAACAATTTAGCTCTGAAAATAGGAAAAAATCTAAAAAAGAACATTTCTAGAACATTCTAATAGTTCTAAAGTTAAAACCACCTTAAAAACACAGCAATCTAGGGTCAAAAGTGATCTGTATGGCTTTAGAAGTTGAGAGGTAAAATAGGTCATGTTTGTTTTAGCTTTTTTGTTGATTTTAGCTATCAGAAGTTGCTGTGAACTGTTAAACGTCCAATTTTTTGTCAGCTTTTATGAAAATCGCTCAAGCGAAAACCATCCAAAATCAACGTGAACATATAATTGGCCGATTTGCTGTGATAGTAGGAATCTGTCACTTTATAGATCTTAAACCATATTGTCCTATTTTATCTTTCTCTATAGGTAATCTGCACAATACTCAAATTCTCCAGGCAGCGAGATTACCTCACAACCAGATTAGCTCACGAGAAAAAAAGGCTTAGGCCATATCTAAATTGACAGTTCGAGGAGGAACCAGACTACAGCAATAATTAACGACTAGAGTGTAGTCTTTTTCTTATATCATATTATCGTGGGCTTAGTTTGGCTCTTATTGGGGCATCGTAGCTCCAGATGGGCCCAAAAAAGCCCAATAACGTTTCGCTGTCGTCCCGGTGGCCGGGGGCGTCGGCATGTGCCTGGTCCAAGAACTTAACTTGCTCTGTGATTCTGTGAACTTGATAGGTAAGATAAACATCTGTTGTAATTACAGTGGTTTTTATTATAATGGGTTATACAGTCAGTTTGAAGGTACATCAACTTCTCGGTCGATAGGCCTTGCAGCGGCATCAATAATGGCTTAGTTTGCATCCTTTGTTTCACGGCTAAGGGGTAGGGCTTCTTGTTCTTTGCATGTCAGTACTCTCTTTACCGACTTGAAATTTTAGCTATTCTGAATTTTACCTAAGCTTTGGACAGAGAAAGTGGACACCGCATCTGCCAGCCATAGCTTCCTAAGCGCCTGCTTGAATCTCGGACTGAAGTTTAGTACAGTTTTTGGATGCTAATTAGAAGGGCTCAAAAAAAGGTAATGGCGCTGTCACTTGCATGCATTTCGCCTTGTGCAACTAACTATCTTATCAACTTGCCTTTTTTTTTTCCACTACATTATCATGGAATCTGTATTCCATCCCTACGAGTGCATCAGGTCATTTTGTAGTATACATTTGGCTGTCTTTTGCCCTGCAACTTAGTGCATTGTCTCATCCAATGGCGCCAGTAGTTACCAGCAGATCATCCTCTCTTCACCTACGGTTGGGGTGGGGTCAGCCTAGGCCGAGCCCACGCGCCAGTGACCTAACTCCACGTGAGGAGTAGCTGCAGAGGATCTTGTTGCGTTTACAGGCGGATTGGAGCATTTCTTGTGAGATGCATCGCATCCATGTGCGCTTCTCAGAGCTGCCGAGCCCATGCATATGCACTGGTCAAACATCGGGAACCTAAACTGTAGGTGAAGAGATTTATATATATCACACAAGCGATTAGGTTAAAGCGTGTGCAAAGGTTAGACGACCTTTTGGTTAGCCGCTTTAATCTGCTCGGGTTGGCATACTAAAGTCTGGCTAACGTGAAGGGGGCTTATCCAGCTTTTTTTCCATCAATGATGGCAACCCAAACGCATACAAAGCCACCCTGACCCTGAGGACAGGGACGACAACATAGAATTTTTGGTCTAAGAATAGCTCTCCATCCTTGTCTCTGTGACGAAAAAAAGTTCTATATAGGGATCCCCACAAACGCTTATCGTAGATATTTCTTCATCATCTCTGTTCCCCGCGGGGATAATTCTCTGACGGAGATCTCTGTCCTCACTTAAATTGTAATTAGGACATATTTTCCTTTGTTATTAATATAAACATTGTCACTTATACATATCATTAGATGTAAGAAATTATTATGTGTACATCACAATAAACATATTTATACAAAGAATGATCTTTTGGCATAGTAATTATTTATTTTTATTATTAACTAGTATACGAAAACATCATCATGTCGTGAAAGTTTAACAGGTCCCCGCGGGGAACGGGGAACGGGGATAGAGAATGCCTTCCCGTCTCTGTCCCTGTCCCTGTCCTCGTCCGCGTTTATCCGTCGGTGAAAAAAATTTCTTGTTTACATCCACATGAGAGAATAAACTTCTTCTTCATGTTTCCTAAGAGCATACTTGGTGGATAGAGAAATATAGATCGATGTTCCCCGTAGATACCTCTATTCCCCTGTTCATTAAATCCGTCCTAAGGGAGAAATTCCACCCTCCCGGCGAGAATCAGCGACCGATTGCCATCTCTGCCCGAGGGCCTACAGGGCCTTTCTTTTTTGATGGCTGGATTGGAACAGGGCTTATAAAACCGACTAGCCGGCCGGTTGATAGCTGACGTCGATGGATTCTGGCAGAGTTTGACAAAAAAAAGAAAAAGAATCTCAAATTGTTCTTCGCTGTTCAGTCATCAATCATCAGAGCACGAGAATAAACAATGCCTGGGCAGCAAACACTGCCTGCCTGGCCTGGCCTAGCCTGGCTCTCCCAAACAGGCCTTCCGGAAACAAAAGAGCTACTACCAGATATTGCTCCTTCTGCTACTAATCAGTCTACTACCCTACAGCTTGTTCGCTGCGGCTTTAATCCGGCTGCGGCTGCGGCTTCTACAGTATTTTTCTCTCTATGGATTGCAGCTGCAGCAGTCCAAACGGCTTTAATCCAGCCGCAGCGAACAAGCCCCTAGTTTATTTATTTTTTTTTTCATTTTTCACGTCGTACAGTTCATACCATATCATAATCACTCGTGTTTTGGTGACTCAAAAGGCTAACCTACGCAAACGCTACGAGTAGCATGCTCCGACCAACTCCAGCAGTCTCCGCATGCGGCTCCGTATCTCGTTTTTTGCACAGCGTAGCACACTATTCATCAGTCCAGCAGATTCCGTATCCGTCTCCCTAAAAAGCACGCCGTGTACCTGTACTCCCTTTTCCACGTTTTCTCTCTCCTCTCCGCACAAGACTGCATGCGCTCGCGGGACTCGCGGGACCCAGCTGTCATAGTCTGCATGCGGAGTGTAAATACGGAGTCTGTTGGAAAACACCCTCCATGCGGCCCTCCGTATTCACGGCTCCCACTCCGTAGGATACGGATACGGAGCCAGCACTGCTGGAGTTGGTCTTAGGTTTGGCACTTGTGGAGTTTAGGCAACTGTATGTGTGACTTCGGTGTGTGTGTTTAACTGTTTATTCAGTGGACAGGACCTCCTTCCTAGGGCCAGATAACGAGCCAGCTCGACTCGACTCGTCCGAGTTTAAGCTGGCTCGTTAAACTAACGAGCCACAGAGTCAGCTCGGCTTGGCTCGTTTAGCTCGTGAGTCAGATCAGGAAAAAATAATATGTAACATGTTCATCAATTATTAGTTTAACTCATAGGTCATAGTCACCTCACATACATATAACATGTTCATCAATTATTTCGTAAATGATATACATATAGTTTTGTTTTGCTGGAAATATAGTAGCTCGTTTAGCTCGCAAGCTGGCTCATTAACGAATCGAACTAGGATGTAGCTCAACTCGTGAAAAAATTCAAACGAATCAACTCGAGTTGACCGTGAACCGAGCGAGCCAACAAGCCACGAGTATTTCGTCTCCTTCCACACACACACACAACAGTGACCACTTTAGCTTACTCCATTGCAACAAGCAAAGGCCCATTGTGTCCCCTAGCGATTGGAACAGATCCCTGCCGTGTCATTGAAAATATGGGGATGGGAGCAAGCAGGCCCCTCCCCCACTCCCGGTTGTGACATCGACGTGACCAAACCTGAGGTTTCCGTTTGTTCATTGTTCTCATCATGCTTTGATATCCACAAGGCTTGAAGCATTTGGTCAAAGAAAACATCGGTGAGTGGAGAGTGGGATGGGAAAAAAATCTGCCAGTGGGCAGTGGCACAGTAGCTAGGTAGCAGCACCAGTGCGGTTTCTGAACCCTCGTTTCATTGAAGACCTCTTCTAGTTGCCGCTGTTACCGTTTCCTCTGCATTAGGTTTGCCTATACTAGTGTATAATAGTGATCTGGAAGACTGACGAGGTTGGTGTGAGTCAACACTTGTGGCTTGATCCTTGAATTGTTTTCTGAACAGTAGGAAGGATGCATACAATACAACATGGCCACTCTGGCTTTCTCTCTGTCTCTCTAGTGTGGCCGGCCCTGTGGGGTGGGGCTGGGGGTAGGGGTAGGGGTGTAAGGAGTGTAATCGGTATGAATATTATTCGAGCATTCGATCGTCTCAAGATGTCAATTATTCGGTCGAATAACTTTTTTCAAAAATCCGCAGCATATGCGGATATTCGGTTTCAGATATCTCTTTTCAGATATCTGGATATCTTTTCGGATAATATTCCCAAATATCTGGATAGTTGTGTGCATTTTGATGATTTTCAGAAGAATATTTTAATAATACATAAATAGCCTCAGAAATTCATAACATTTTACGGAGTCACAACATATGTCCAGATTATCTTATTATAGAATGTTTATTAGTCTTGGTAACTTATTTGCATTTTTTGGCCGACACTAAAATATTTTACGAATTCAATTATTTTTTTATGTTTTTTGTGCAGAAAGAAATTAACAATATAAAAATAGCCTTAGAAATTAATGAAAATTTACGGAGGCCCAACATAAGTCCACATATAATCTTATAAATGTTTGTACCATAAAATCTACAATATGTCATTATTTCTTCTATTTCACATTCACTTGCTGCATAAGTTACACATGAAATCGCGCTAAGTATCTAAGTTTCAAAATAATTTATCATTTTCATATGGGGACTTGAGGTTATCTTCTTATAGAATGTTTATTACTCTTGGTAACTTATTCTTATTTTTTGGACGAATCTAAAATATTTTACGAATTTAATTGTAACTTAATGATTTTCTGCAGAAAGAAATTAGTAATACATAAATAGTCTCAGAAATTCATGAATTTTTACGGAGGCACAACATATGTCCATGTATAATCCTCAAAAAAGTTTAGATCATAAATTCCATAAGATGTCAACGTTTCTTTTCATTTCACTCCCACTTGTTATGTGAGTTACATGTGAAAATCACTCTATATATCCAAGTTTCAACATAACCAAGACTCCACTTTATCGTTTTCACGTGGAGACTTGAGGTTATCTTCTTATAGAATATTTATTAGTCTTGGTAACTCATTTACAATTTTCGGTCGACACTAGAAATTTATGAAATTTTACTAAGGCACAACGTATGTCCACATACAATCCTTAAAAAAAGTTGGGGTTCTGGCTAAATAATTACAACAAACCATAGTATGTGTGAAAATGGTATCTTATATAGTATTCGACAAAAAATCTGTTACCGACACTATCTATGTCCGAATAGTTTAGTATTCTACACGACCATAAAATTGAGGGCTGAGGCTATGCAGGAAGCCCTGCAGCAAACTTGACAAGATGTGTCCTGGGTTGCTTGGGTTCGTGACGCACACCTGTTTGCTTGCTTGCTTGCGATAATCCATAAATGCGTGTCGACGAAACCGGATTCTATAAATTGTCCGTCCACAAGCCTATTCACAATGGAGGTTTTATAAAGTGTTTCATGTATTAATTAGCCTGTCACATCAGCTATTTTGATGACATATCACATCATTTAAGAAGGAAGAGTTTTATGGGGATGAAACCATGTTAACTCGTTTCCAAGATCTTGAAAACTGCGTGAAACCTCTACTGAGAGTGTTTTGTTTTATCTTCATATAATTGAGTAAATCCTATTGGTTATTTATATGCAGCATTTAAGAAGTATGTTGACATATAAAATAGTGAGATGAAACTCTCTATTGAGACAGGGTATTTCATTCATCCATAAAACTGATGTGGTATTTTTGGAAATAGAGACATGAAATCCTCGTTGTGAGTACCCTAAGGTCCGCGCCACAGCCTCACAGGCGACATCGTTGCGCAAGGGCGTCTTGCACATCCTTCAATGCAGCGTCGGTCACAAACGACGGTGGTCCATGGCAGCCATGCGCGGCTCCCGGCCTGAGCCTGACCCCCGGCGAGCGGCCCAGATCTTGGCGCCCTCCATCCCCCGGTTCCCCACTGTTCTAGCTAGTCCAAAACACCGGCGCTTGAATCGTGCGTTTTGCTCTCACTGCTCACAGTCACAGCCCGCACTATGGACAGGAATAGGATAGCTTGTGGACGTAGCAGACACCGACTTCTTCTGCAGACAGCTTTGCGTATGCGTATGCCCGCCCTAGCTAGCTCACGAGCTGAGCATGGAAACACGCGCACTCATACAATACAGATGGATGGATGGACACACCCACCCACCCATCGTCACAATCACAAGCTCTAGTTTTTCTCACCATGCATGTGTCCGGTCAAAATGCTTCGGCCAGCCCGTTTTCACAAGGTCTGCACTTTCAAAAAACTAGACTGCATATGTAAAAGTGCTGTTGAGATAGATAGATATTTTTTTTTTGTGATTGGGCGTGGCAAGATGCTACGGATCAGCCTCACGATTCCTGAGCAGATACCACGCCGTGTCGGTATTATGTCTCCGCTCGGTGCTCGCTTTCAGAGGAGCCTTTGCTTTTCTGCATCCGTGTCCAAGCCGGGGGCGGTTTGTCTCACTACCCGTTCGTTTCTGCAGAGGAGCGTTGCGAGTTTTTCCTTTTTTGAATGCGTTGCGAATTTTTGGGACAGTGATGCCGGGGTAGTTGGGATTAATTGGTGTGATTCATTTCACAAACAAATCCCTTTACTATACATGTGTTTTATTAAGGTATGTGTATGTATATTGTATAATAGAGAGCCTGCAGGAGTGGCGCAACGGCCTGCCCTTTTTCACGCACTAGATTCTAGGGCTTCTCTCCGACACATGACTCTTTATCTCTGGATAAAAATATTTCGGGAGCCAAACGTGCCTCGTCAGCTGGAGACCTGTGAATGAATATTGTTCATGCTTTATTTTGTTTATGTTCTTTTCCCTCCAAGATCAGCATATCTCTACTGCTTTAAAACACCGATTTTCATGCATCACGCGCTTTCACGCGTAGGTATATTCCTACAGGTGGTAATGGATCAATATCCAAATAATTCTTCACAAAATGTTAAGGTCCTAAATAAATTTTAGTTCAAAAATGAATAGAAATAGAGCCCAATCTTAACCCAATCCGATCCTTAAATCTTATAGTGTAAAATTTATAGCCTATTATCACCCCTGTATATTCCCCACACGTGGCACGGCGCTCGCACGTAGCACTGCATTGCTAGTCGAAGAAGGATGAGGTTCGCTCGGGCGAGCTATTAAAAACAGGACCAGGTTCCTTTTCAACTCATAACTTTCTCAGTCTTTTGGTTAAGATAAAGTATAGTATCCGCTCTTATCAATTTAATATCCGATATGTGGATTATATGTTCGCTTTGATATTAAATTTATTTTTACGGGTATTAAATACGATTGTATGCTTTCGCGGCGTGCGAGCATTGTTAATAGTGAGATCCACACTATTATTGCATGCTAAGCCTGTCAATCTTGCATATACGAAGCTAAAGTCGGTCGTATTTAGGTCCTATTTGGGATAGTTCTAGCTTCAAAAAATTTGGTGGAGCAGGTCAGTAGGTGCTCTAGAAAATCGTGAAGCTACAGTTGTAAGTCTTTAGAAAATATTTATAAAAGTCATTTCGTTTATTATTTAGTATAAATTTATTTTTAAAACTATTTAAGTTGATTTTATAAACTACATATCCGCATTGAAGCTGGAACCTAGAGTCATCCTAAACTCCTCTTAATAGTTAGCTAGTTTGGTCTAACTAGTAAAACAATTGTTAGCTAGATTATCATCGCGCTAACAATTAGCTAACTTATTAACTAGGTATGTTTGGATCTAAAGATCTATAGCAGCTAACCATTATCTCCTTGAATCTATTTAATTTCTTTTGGATCTAAACAGAGCCTTACATTATGCCAAGAGCAGATCTATCAGAATAATTTTAAGATGTTGATAATTTTTTAAGAGGGCGTGAATAGGAAAGGAGATACACTAGAGCTTATGCAAGAACATAGTGAAGGGAGTCTCTTTTCCTTAATCTGGTCGGGTTGCTCGATAATCTTCGATTATTTTTCAATGCATCAAATATCCAAAGGCATGCAGAGCACTAGGATGCTTATGACGACGATGAGGGGTTGTTTACATATCATAGTTTTGACTTTTCACCGAAACTCCAAAAATCGTCTAGAATTGAGCCTTTTATCTTAAAAATACTTATTAGTTTTAGCAATGCCTCCATGGTTCGGAAAACTATAAGATTTGTAACACAAAACATCTCAAAGCTTTCCAAAACCGCGATGCTAAAACTCCAAAATAATACTCTGCATCGTTGGTCACTTCTCTTCTTCCTTAGAAATGGTGTGGCGAACACAAACATCTTGTTATGGATGCCCAATAAAGCCCTATGGCTGGTAAGTAATCTTATTAGACATTTTTCCTTCTATCTTCTTAGAGTGTGTCGCAAACTCAAATATCTTGGCCTCATGCCCAATCAAGCCCTATGGCTGGTTACAGGTCCTATATATATGATAACACAGAAAGTGTCGATTTCTCTATCCACTACTGGAATCCGGCTTTTTGTCGAGTGCTCGGTGCTTTGCCGAGTACTTTCTATCGGGCACTCGGTAAAGTTCCACTCTCGATAACGACTGCGTTTACCGAGAGCAGAACTCTCGGCACAGGAAGACACTCGGCAAAGACTTCTTTGCCGAGCGCCAAACACTCGGCGAAAGTCGGCGCTCAGCAAAGGGCCATCAGCAGCCGTCTATTGCTGACAGCCGTTATCTTTGTCAAGTGCCGGGCGTTGGCACTCGGCAAAGAAGCTACTTTGCCGAGTGTCCCACGCCTAACACTCAGCAAAGAATGCTTCGCCGAGTATCATTCTTGGACACTCGGCAAAGTATACTTTTATTTTTTTCTTTTCCTAACCAATTTTTTTGTATGTTCCTACACTATGTAGACCTACATGTTCCATTTTTGCACAATTATAAAAGTGTTTTTTATAACTATTAGATTTAGTTCGTTTAATCGAATTTCTTCGGAAAATTCAGATTTGAACTGCAAGTCACTCGAAACATGGAAAACCTTACATGCAAAAATGATATTCATGTTATTAGCACAAGTTACGACCGATTTCAGGAGCAGACTGGAATCTTCGAGCACCATGCTCATTAAACATAACCGTGAACTTGTCATCCAGTTATTTAAAAATTATATAAAGCACAAACAAAGTCAGAAAATCATGAAACTTGTCAACATGTCATTATATCATATGTAGAGGCTATGATAAAATTTGAGAATGTTTCGAGAAAGTTGTGACGCACTATGTGTAGAAACCTAAGTGGCCTACATATGAAATCATAGAGTTTCAGTGTAGACCGGCTAGGTTTCTACACATACTGCGTCAAAACTTTCTCGAATTTTTATCACATCCTCTACATATGATATCATGACATGTGGATAAGTTTCATAATTTTTTTTGACTTTGTTTGTGTTTTATACAATTTTTAAACAACTTGACGGCAAGTTCACAGTCATGTTTAGTGAGCATGGTGCTCGAAAATTCTGGTCTGTTCCTGAAAGCTGTCGTAACTTGTGTTACCTAACATTGATAACGTTTTTATATTCACGGTTTTCCATTTTTCGAGTGACTTGCAGTTGAAATCTGAATTATCCGAAGAAATTCAATTAAACAAACTAAATCTAATAGTTATAGCAAACACTTTTATAATTGTGCCAAAATGGAAGATGTAGATCTATATAGCGTAGGAACATCCCACAAAAACTTTGGCTGGGAAAAGAAAAAAAATAAAATTGTGCTTTGTCGAGTGCCCAAGGATGGCACTCGGCAAAACACTATTTGTCGAGTGCCACCAGGGCGACACTCGGCAAAGTTGTTTTAAAAATAGTAAACAATCTTTGTCGAGTGCCCCCGATCTGACACTCGGCAAAGTTCGCTTTGCTGAGTGCCAGATCGCGAGCACTCGGCAAATTGCATTTTTAAATTAAAAAAATCTTTGCCGAGTGCCCACGATCTGGCACTTGGCAAAGAACATTTACTTAGCCTATCACGCCCAAGACTTCATTCTTTACTCTTTACCATGCCATCGCCGTGCCTGAAAGGGAAATGGCCTCAAACATTTCCTATAAATCGATTTTGGTGTTTGACGACCATCACAAACTTTACGAACTAACTAGTTTGTTTAAGGTGATCATTCCGCGGGTGCATAAGTTCATCTACAACTATACTAAGTCGACTGTCCGGAATACCGTTGTGCGGACCATTTGGGCCCTTGCAGTGGACCGTCAGCGACATCAGGGTGTGCCACGGATAGGAACAGTGCAAAAACATACGATAACACTACGGACCGTCCGATGGAGAAGCGAGCACCGCCCGAGACCAAGCACGGACCGTTTGGCCTCAGGCGCGGACCGTCCGGTCAGTGAAGAACCAGAAAACTCGAAGGTGACGGGTTCGGTAAAATAAATTTTAGCGTCCTCACGGACCGTCCGGGGTGCACGGCTGGACCATCCGCGACATCGGTACCTGACATCTGACGATGCATTAAATGCACTATAGCCGTTGAGATAGCCATTACTGCTGACCGTTGTGTTTTCAACCGTTGATGTGCAGGGGCGGATCGTCTAGGCAGAGGGCACGGACCGTCCGCGGTCGGTAGGAAGGAAGCAATGACTAGGACGTGGTTGGGGGCTATAAATACAACCCCAACCACCTCCATTCTTTACATCCAAGCACTCCATTCATTCACATTCAATACAAGAGCTAGCAATCCATTCTAAGGCACATTCAAAGCTTCCAATCTCTCCAAGTTTCTAAATTGAGACAAGTGATCATTAGTGATTAGAAATTTGAGAGAGTGATCCGTGTTTCATTTGATTGCTCTTGTTGCTTGGTTTTTCTAAATCGTGCTTTCTTCATCTCTCTAAACTTTCTAATTGAATTGTAAAGTTCGCAAGAGACACCTATTTGTGTGGTGATCCTTGCGGGGTCTTAGTGACCCGTGTGATTGAGAAGAAGAACTCGACCGGTCTAAGTGATCGAATGAGAGAGGGATAGGGATGGTAGTTGGACCCGTGGGTATGGATACCCGCGGGTTTCGTACCCGGTGGATATGGATACGGGTAGAAAAACTCACCCGCGGGTCCTATCGGGTCGGATACCCGAAATATATCGGGTCGGGTATGGGTAAAATACTTTACCCGCGGGTATCAGTGGATATCCGAGATATCAATATACCTTTTTAAATGTGCTACATCCACTAAAAATTAAGGACCATAATAGAATGGAGCCAAAAAATATACACAACAATCCTGGTTTTGTTGCATGCTGGTTGCTGCTACTTCACCATAGACACAGGCACAACCACGGGCTGCTGTTGCTGGCGGCACACTGCTGCTACTATACACCATGTCACGGGCTGCTGGAGCTGGTTGCTGCATGCTATTTTTATTTATCAATTTATCATGGCGCATGTGTTGTTGATTAATGAATATTAATTTGTGTTGTGTTAACAGTCAACTGTAATGTACTAGAGACCAATGAGACATTGACAATGTTATGACTGTCAACTGTCATGAACTCATTAAGCTTTTATTCTCTGTACTTGAATTTAAATCTATTGGATGTGATAATTATGAGTTGTGATATTGTATCAACGTGTAGCCAAATATAGTCATTCCCGTGTTGCACTAGTGCTTAGATGGAAATTAAATTTTTTATGCATTTCTTATAACACTAATTGAATGTTATTTAGTCTACAATAACATATTCATTGGATACCCGATACCCGGTGGACATGGGTACGGGTACAGTTTCTCGCCCGATTGACTTGGTGGGTATGGATATTTGTAGAAGTTTCAGTTACAATTTCGGGTTGGGTATTATTATACCCGAACAAAATCCGACCCACTGCCATCCTTAGAGAGGGAAAGGGTTGAATAGACCCTGCCTTTGTGGCCTCCTCAACGGGGACTAGATTCTTTATAACTGAACCTCGGTAAAACAAACCACCATGTCTACTCGCTTTGATTTTTCACTTAATTTGTTTGCCCTCTTTCCTCTCTCTAACATTTCCTTGCTAGTATCAATTTGAGCAACTCCTTGCAAGAGAAATAATCTTTCGGACTTGAATTTAATTCTAAAGCTAACCCCAACCTTTAATGTGTGTTTAAGTTTATAAATTTCAGGTTTCGCCTATTCACCCCCCTCTAGGTGACTTTCAATTGGTATCAGAGCCAGTGCTTCATTAAGAGCCTAACTAACTCGAAGTGATGTCTAGAGATCATGCCAAGAGGGAGATCGTGACCGGCGACAAGCCAGCAAGCTCGGGAAGGACTCTCTCAAGGGAGTCCAGTAACAAGTATAAGGAGGAATCCTCTTCCTCCATCAAGTCGCATCGGAAGGCACCACCTCAACACCCGAGGTGCAATCCGTCGCATTCAAAGCGACGAAAGAAGAGAAGAGGGAGTCTACACCAAGTAGGCTTCCAATCGACGCCTCCAAGCTCGACAATGAGGAGACAGCGCTCATCATTAAGAGCTTCCGTCAAATCCTCAAGCAAAGGAGGGGGAAGGATTACAAACCCCGCTCCAAAAGGGTGTGCTACAAATGTGGTAAGCCCGGTCATTTCATAGCTAAATGTCCAATTTCTAGTGGAAGTGACAGGGATGAAGACAAGAAGGGGAAGAAGAAGGAAAAGAAGAGGTACTACAAGAAGAAGGGCGGCGATGCCCACATATGTCGGGAATGAGACTCCGATGAGAGCTCCATCGACTCCTCCTCCGACGAGGACGCCACAAACATCGCCGTCAACAAAGGCCTCTTCCTCAACGTCGGTTACAAGTGTCTCATGGCTAAGGACGACAAGAAAAAGAAGGTACACACTAGAGCAACCCCCAAATATACAACATCTAGTGATGAGGGTAGCTCTAGCGATAGTGAAGATAATTTAATCTCTATTTTTGCCAACCTTAGCATGGACCAAAAGAAAAAATTAAATGAATTACTAGAAACCATTAATGAGAAGGATGATCTCTTGAAAAGCAAAGAGGACTTTCTCATTAAAAAACAAAAAATATGTTAAGTTGAAAAATGCTTATGCTCAGGAAGTAGAAAAATGTGATAATCTGTCTAAAGAGCTTAGCATTTGTAATGATTCCATTATTTGTCTTAGAGATGAAAATGCTAAATTAAATGCTAAGATTGATGAATTGAATATTTGCAATGATACAATTTCTAGTCTTAGAATTGAGAATGATAGTTTAAATGCTAAGATTGAGAAATTAAGTGCTTGCAAACCCTCTACATCTACTGTTGATCATGTTTCCATCTGCAATAGATGTAGAGATATTAATGTTGAAGCTATTGATGATGACATTGCTATGATTAAACAACAAAATGATCATATAGCTAAATTAACTACTAAAATTAATGAGCATGAACTTGAAAACGAAAAGTTTAAATTTGCTAGAAGCATGCTCTATAATGGGAGACGCCTTGGCATTAAGGATGGCATTGGTTTCCAACAGTGGAGCAATGTCAAGCTTAATGCCCCCAAGAGATTGTCTAACTTTGTTAAGGGCAAGGCTCCCATGGTTCAGGATAGTGAGGGTTATATTTTATATCCTGCTAACTATCCTGAGCACAAAATTAGGAAAATTCATGCTAGAAAATCTCATAATGTTTCTCACCATGCTTTTATGTATAAAAATGAGGCTTCTAGCTCTAGGCATACAACTCATGTTAAAATGCCTAAAAAGAAAATTTCTACTGCATCAAATGAGCATAACATTTCTTTTAAGACTTTTGATGCTTTATATGTTTTAACTAACAAATCAGGCAAAATAGTTGCCAAATATGTTGGGGGCAAACAAAGAGTCCTAAGGCTTGTGTTTGGGTACCCAAGGTGCTTGTTTCTAATGTGAAAGGACCCAAGACTGTTTGAGTACCTAAGAACAAGGCCTAAACTTGTTTTGCAGGTTTATGCATCCGGTGGTTCAGGTTGGATAATCGATAGCGGATGCACAAACCACATGGCATGGGAGAAAAGAATGTTCTCCTCCTATGAGAAAAATGAAGATCCCCAACGAGCTATCATATTCGGGGATGGAAATCAAGGATTGGTCAAAGGTTTGGGTAAAATTGCTATATCTCCTAACCATTCCATTTCCAATGTTTTCCTTGTAGATTCATTAGATTATAATTTGCTTTCAGTTTTTCAATTATGCAAAATGGGTTACAACTGTCTTTTTACTGAGTTAGGTGTTACTATCTTTAGAAGGAGTGATGATTCAGTAGCATTTAAGGGAGTGTTAGAGGGTCAACTATATTTAGTTGATTTTAATGATAACAAAGCTGAACTTGACACTTGCTTAATTGCTAAGACTAATATGGGTTGGCTCTGGCATCGTCGACTTGCCCATGTTGGAATGAAGAATCTTCACAAACTTCTAAAGGGAGAACACATTTTAGGACTAATAAATATTCATTTTGAGAAAGACAGGGTTTGTAGTGCATGCCAAGCAGGAAAGCAAGTTGGAGTCCATCATCCACACAAGAACATAATGACGACGGACAGGCCGCTCAAGCTACTCCACATGGATTTATTCGGCCCGATCGCTTACATAAGCATCGACGAGAGTAAGTACTGTCTAGTTATTGTGGATGATTATTCTCGCTTCACTTGGGTGTTCTTTTTGCAGGAAAAATCACAAACCCAAGATACTTTAAAAGGATTCTTGAGACGGGCTCAAAATGAGTTCGAATTAAGGATCAAAAAGATAAGAAGCGACAATGGGACGAAGTTCAAGAATTCACAAATAGAAGGATTTCTTGAGGATGAGGGCATCAAGCATGACTTCTCTTCTCCCTACACACCTCAACAAAATGGTGTAGTAGAGAGGAAGAATAGAACTCTAGTGGACATGGCAAGGACCATGCTTGATGAGTACAAGACACCGGACCAGTTTTGGGCAGAAGCAATCAACACTGCTTGCTACTCCATTAACCGGCTCTACCTTCACCGAATCCTCAAGAAGACATCATATGAACTCCTCACCCGTAAAAAGCCCAATGTTTCATATTTTAGAGTCTTTGGGAGTAAATGCTTTATTCTTATTAAGAGAGGTAGAAAATCTAAATTTGCTCCTAAAGCTGTATAAGGCTTTTTACTTGGTTATGACTCAAACACAAGGGCATATAGAGTCTTTAACAAATCCACTGGATTAGTTGAAGTTTCTTGTTACATTGTGTTTGATGAGACTAATGGCTCCCAAGTGGAGCAAGTTGATCTTGATGAATTAGATGATGAAGAGGCTCCATACATCACGATGAGGAACATGTCCATTGGGGATTTGTGTCCTAAGGAATCCGAAGAGCCCACACAAGCACAAGATCAACCATCATCTTCAATGCAAGCATCTCCACTAACTCAAGATGAGGATCAGGCTCAAGAAGATGAGGATGAAGATCAAAAGGATGAGCTACCTCAAGAGGAGGATAACGATCAAGGGGGAGATGAAAATAATGAAGACAAGAAAGATGATCAAGAAATTCAGGATCTAAGACCGCCACATCCAAGAGTCCACCAAGAAATTCAACAAGATCACCCCCTGTCAACTCCATCCTTAGTGACATTCATAAGGGGGTAACTACTAGATCTCGAGTTGCACACTTTTGTGAACATTACTCTTTTGTTTCCTCTATTGAGCCATACAAGGTAGAGGATGCACTAAGAGATCCGGATTGGGTGTTGGCTATGCAAGAGGAGCTCAACAACTTCACGAGGAATGAGGTATGGCATTTAGTTCCACGTCCTAATCAAAATGTTGTAGGTACCAAATGGGTATTCCGCAACAAGCAAGATGAGCATGGTGTGGTGACAAGAAACAAAGCCCGACTTGTGGCAAAAGGATATTCACAAGTCGAAGATTTGGATTTCGATGAAACTTATGCACCCATAGCTAGGCTTGAGTCAATTTGTATATTACTTGCCTATGCTACTTACCATGGCTTTTAGCTTTATCAAATGGACGTGAAAAGTTGTGAATCATCTAGGCCCCTTAGTGATGTTTGGTAATTAATGACAACTGTTTATGGACTAACGGTTCTTCGAGAAATAAGAATGCAGGGTTCGACCATATAAAACAGGAAATCTTGGAGATTTATAAGCAATGGTTGTGGATCAAGTAAAGGCAAAGGTATATTATAGGTTTTGTTTTTGCCGGTATTCAGGAGTTTAGAGAAGATACTTGACCGGATTAATAGGTTAGATAGCCGTACTATTAAGAGGGGTCAATGACTTTGATCTGTGTAAAGCTTAGTGCCTCATAGAGCATCTAGTAGTTGCATTTGCATGAGGACTAACAACGCTTTAAATTTCATGAGTTAAAAAATCCTTTCAAAAGCTTGTTTGAAAAGTGCAAAGTCTTGGATGCACGGACCGTTCGGGCCTTGAGGGCGGACTGTCCGCGATCCACTAGTGGGGTCCAAAGTCTGGTCACTTTGGACAGGTCCTGTTCATTTGCACTGTGGACCGTCCGGGCCTTGGGGCCGGACCATCCGCAGTCCTGACCAGAAGTGGCTGCTTTCGGCACAGTCCCTGAATTATAGTGCGGACCATCCGACCTTTATGGGCGGACAGTCCACAAGTGTCAAATATGTTTTGGACAGGGACTGTGTGGTTTTTGGGATTTGTACTATGGACTGTCTGGAGGATAAGCCCAGACAGTACTGTCTCCAGGTCTCGGACCGTCCGGCCTTGAAGGCGGACGGTCCGCTTGTGTTAACTGCACTTGGTCAGAGGTCTGGGTGCTCCAAGTTGCCAGGTCGGGGACGGTCCGGCCTAGGTGGGCGGACTGTCCAGGCCTTACTTTTCTCATAGCTCTGATAGATTTCAAACGGGAATTATAGCCGTTATGTGTACGGCGGACCGTCCGGCCCTAGGGCGCGGACCGTCCGCGTGTGCGCAGAATAGGTGTCTTTTGCTCATAACGGTTGGATTTGAGTGGGGAACTATAAATAGAAGGGTAGCTCATGTGTGAGGGATCTCTTGGCCATTCCTTGCATACATTAAGCTCAATTGTGATCCTCCAACTCACTCTCTCACACTCTTTGCTTGAGATTGCATTCTAGTGAGAGATTGAGTGTTCCTAGTGCATCTGCATCCATCGGTGATTCTTCAGGCACTAGGTGGTACACTGAGCAAGCGTCATCGTCTTGTTACACTTGGAGGTTGCCACCTCCTAGACGGCTCAGGTGATTGTCTCCGTCGAGCTCTCCAAGAAGATTGTGGAGAAGCCGTGGTGTTGATTGTGAGGGGTTCGTGCCTACCTCGCCGGAGCGGCAAAGGCGACATTAGTGGAATCAAGGTATTGAGTGATTTCTTGTCCACTTGGCTCAAAGATCAAGCCATGTCTTGATAGAGGAGCAAGTGAGAGCTTGAAGTCTACCTCAACGTGGATTAGGGGTGATCGACAAATCACCGATACCACGGGATAAAATTCGGTGTCTTTACTTTCTTGCATTACTTATTGCCGTGCGAGTGATTACTATTTTGCACATTGTTCTTCATGTATTCAATCTCCCTAGTAGATTCTCAAAGATTGTTTACTTGTTATCACTAGAGAATTTATACCTCTTGTTATATTGATTAAATTTCCCTAGTGTTTTTGATTTTAGTCAAAACCGACTATTCACCCCCTCTAGCCGGTGTCCTAGATCCTACAAGTGATTACTATTGTGAGAAGCTTGCGGATGCTCAAAAATCATCTATTGTGCATGAAGTTGTGGTGGTCACCGAGGATGTTGGAGTCACTTATGACTTACTTGATAGTCCTACAAGTGAACCACTACCTACTAACCCTATTTGTGATAAATGCAAAACTTCTCTCATGAATGATAATATTGCTCTTGATGAATCAAAAATCATTGTTGAGAATGAAGTGTTAGTAGATAGAGTAAATGCTCTAACTCATGACCTAGAAAAGGCATATGGTGGAAAGGCTAAATTGGACTTCATATTGGGAAGTCAACGGTGCTCACTTAACCGTGAGGGTCTTGGATATGTTCCCAAGAAAGGAAAGAATGCTTTTATAAAGCAAAAGACATTGTTTGTAAAAGAATGTGACAAAGTGTGTCACAAGAAGAGACATGTTAAGAAAAATTGTCCCAAGCTCAAGAATGTATCCTCCACTTGTTTTGAGCATTGCTATGTTCTTTCTCATAATGCAAAAGGTGTTCATGCTAGATTTGTTGGTACTTCAATTGTTGGCAACAAAAAGAAAGCTATTTGGGTGCCAAAGACCTTGGTCACTAACATCCAAGGACCCAAGCAAGTTTGGGTACCTAAAAGAGATTGATTTCCTTTTGTAGGTGAACTAAAAGGCGGGAGGGAATCATTGGGTGTTAGATAGTGGATGCACTCAACACATGACCAGAGATATGAGAATGTTCACCCAAATGAGTGAGGAAGATTGCTCAAATTATGATAGTATCACATTTGGAGATAATCGCAAAGGAAAGGTTAAAGGATTGGGTAAAATTGCTATTTCAAATGATCATTCCATATCAAATGTGCTCTTGGTTGAGTCTTTGAATTTTAATTTACTATTCGTAGCTCAATTGTGTGATTTAGGATTTAGTTGCAATTTCACGGTTGATGATGTCATTATCTCTAGTGTTGATGGTAGCAATCTTAAGTTTAAAGGTTTTAGACATGAAAATCTTTATCTTGTTGATTTCTCATCTAGTGAGGCAAAGCTCACAACTTGCTTATTCTCAAAGGCTTCACTAGGTTGGTTATGGCATAGAAGACTTGGTCATGTTGGAATGAAGCAACTCAATCGGTTAACCAAGCATGACTTGGTTCGTGGCTTAAAAGATGTGAAGTTTGAGAAGAACAAATTGTGTAGTTCTTGTCAAGCTGGGAAGCAAGTGGCAAATACTCATCCAAATAAAAGTCAAATGTCCACTCATCGACCTTTGGAATTACTTCACATGGATTTATTTGGGCCCACATCATTTGTGAGTATTGGTGGTAATTCCTATTGTCTTGTGATTGTGGATGATTATTCTAGATTCACTTGGGTTTATTTTCTTCGAGATAAATCTAATGTGTTTGTAACATTCAAGTCATTTGCTATATTGGCTCAAAATCAATTTGATTTTGATATCAAGAAAGTTAGAAGTGATAATGGGTCGGAATTCAAAAATGCAAGAATTGATGAATATTGTGATGACAAGGGTATTAATCATGAATTCTCTTCCAAATATACCCCGAAACAAAATGGTATTGTTGAAAGAAAGAATAGGACTCTCATTGATATGGCTAGGTCTATGTTAGCGGAATATAATGTATTGGATTCTTATTGGGCCGAGGCAATAAACACCGCTTGTCATTCATCAAATAGACTATATTGTCACAAGCTTTTGAAGAAAACTCCCTATGAATTGCTCATTGGTAGAAAGCCAAATATCTCATATTTTAGGGTATTCAGTTGCAAATGCTATATTTTGAGAAAGGGAAGCCGGCTTTCTAAGTTTGAGAAGAAATGTGATGAGGGTTTTCTTCTTGGATATTCATCAAATAGTAAGGCTTATAGAGTTTTCAACAAAACTCATGGTATTATTGAAGAAGCATATGATGTTGAGTTTGATGAAACAAATGGGTCTCAAGATGAAAGTGATAATCTTGATGATGTTGGTGGAACTCAATTGAAAAATGCTATGAAAACAATTTCCATTGGTGAAATAAAACCAAAGGAAGATGATGATGAAAATAGTGTGGTTGTCATTCCTTCCTCTTCAACTCTAAATGAAGAAGATCACCAAAGCCAACAAAATGATGAAATTATGGATACTCATGATCAAGGTACTTCAAGTCATTTGGTTCCTCCTAATGCTTCAACTAGCAATTATCAAACGGTATCAAGAATTCATCATTCTATTGTGAAGGATCACCCGGTTGATCAAATTGTGGGTGATATTAGTAAGGGTGTTCAAACTCGCTCTCACAAAGCTTCATTTTGTGAACATTTCTCTTTTGTATCTTGTATAGAACCTAACCGTGTAGATGAAGCTCTACTTGATGTTGATTGGGTGAATGCAATGCATGAAGAATTAAATAACTTCACTCGAAACGAAGTTTGAGAGCTTGTTGAGAGACCAAAGAACCACAATGTTATTGGTACAAAATGGGTGTTTTGCAACAAGCACAATGAAGATGGTGTAGTAGTAAGAAACAAGGCAAGATTAGTTGCACAAGGATATACTCAAATTGAGGGATTGGATTTTGGGGAGACATTTGCTCTCGTGGCAAGATTAGAAGCAATCCGGATTCTTGTTGCTTATGCTTCTGCACATAATATCAAGCTCTACCAAATGGATGTAAAGAGTGCCTTTCTAAATGGTAAGATTAGTGAACTAGTGTATGTTGAACAACCTCCCGGTTTTGAGGACCCTAAAAGACCTAACCATGTGTTCAAGCTTTCTAAAGCTCTCTATGGGCTTAAGCAAGCCCCACGCGCTTGGTATGAAAGGCTTAGAGATTTCTTGCTTTCCAAAGACTTTAAAATTGGGAAGGTTGACACTACCATATTCACTAAAAGAATTGGCAAAGACTTATTTGTTTGTCAAATTTATGTTGATGATATTATTTTTGGATCTACTAATGAATTGTTTTGTGAGGAATTTGGAAAAATGATGTCAAAAGAATTTGAAATGTCTATGATAGGAGAATTGAGCTTCTTTCTTGGTCTTCAAATCAAACAATTGAAAGATGGAATTTTTATAAGTCAATCAAAATATTTGAAGGACATGCTCAAGAAGTTTGGCTTAGAGAATGCAAAGCCTATCAAGACTCCTATGGCAACAAATGGTCATCTAGACTTAGATGAAGGAGGTACTATAGTTGGTCAAAAACTTTATCGCTCAATAATTGGTAGTCTACTTTATATTACTGCATCCAGGCCCGATGTTATGTTTAGTGTTTGCATGTGTGCTCGATTTCAAGCTTCACCTAGAGAGATTCACTTGAAGGCCGCAAAAAGAATTCTAAGATATTTGAAGTATACTCCCAATATTGGTCTATGGTATCCAAGGGTGCTCAATTTGAACTAATTGGATATTCGGATTCGGACTATGCGGGGTGCAGAGTTGATAGAAAAAGCACCTCCGGGTGTTGTCAATTTCTTGGTAGATCTCTTGTTTCATGGTCTTCTAAAAAGCAAAATTCCGTTGCTCTCTCTACCGCCAAGGCGGAATATATATCGGCTGGAAATTGTTGTGCTCAACTATTATGGATGAAACAAACTCTATTGGATTATGGGATTATTTTCAAGAATGTGCCTCTCATGTGTGATAATGAGAGTGCGGTTAAATTGGCTACAAATTCGGTCCAACACTCAAGAACTAAGCATATTGATATACGGCATCACTTCTTAAGGGATCATGTTGGAAAGGGAGATATCTCTATATATTCCATTGGTATGGATGATCAATTAGCCAGCATTTTTACAAAGCCATTGGATGAAATGAGATTTTGTACTCTAAGAAGTGAAATGAATGTGATCGATCTCTCAAATGTAGCTTAAAGTTGATCGCACATGTGTAGTATTGCATTTCGACTCTAAATATGCTCTCTACGCTATTTATTTGGTATTTTTGGTGAATTTTTCATTTTAAGTTGATCCAAGTAGTTTGATATGAAAATTTGCATTCCTCAAATACATCATGTGTATATGCATGCATACTAACCCTTGGATTGGTCGAAATGTCCATATATAAGCATCAATTCAGATTTGAAATTCAAAATCAGAAAATGGACAGAATTTGGAAAACTGAGTATTAGGTCGCGGACCATCCGCAGAACAGGAACTGGACAGTCCGGTCAGAAGCTCAGACCGTCTGAAGTCATCAGGGCGCGGACCGTCCGCCGCCCCTGCGGCGGACCGTCCGCGACAGGCAGATATGACGGGCAGAGGCAGTCAACAAGTCATTTTCTACACATTGCCTCTCCTCTCACGTTCTCCACTCGCCAAAAAGGTCACTTTCGTCGGTTGTGCGCGGATGGAGAAGAGAAGTTGCGCACGGACAGTCTGAAAGCTTGTGGAAAGTTCAACAAACATGTCTTCATCCCGTGGTCTGGGTGGTCTTCGCAAGAAGCTTGCAGGTCGCTTCAAATCAAAGCGACCTCGTGCAGACAATGCTGACTACACTCCAACCACTGATTCGGAGGCCCAATCTTCAGCTGGGGGCAGTGAATCTATGGACATTGAAGACATTCCTCATACACATCCTGACTACCCAATTGACATCACAGGATGGACATTTCCAAAGCGGAGGTTTTCTATGGCTGAATACTGGTTCAGAAGAACTGTAAATCAATATACTCTGCCATCAGACACAAATGTTCAATTCTTCCACACTCAACTCCAATTTGATGATTTTTGGGGCACATTGATGAATACCAACTCCACAAACATCAGGTGATTGATTGGACTTTCATGCTTAGACAATCAGTTATGGAGGATCTGATTCCTAAGTTTGAGACGTGTGGTCTGTATCAGTTTATGGGGTAGAGAACTGATTTCAGTGAGATGGCAGTCAAGCAATTCCTGGCCACAGCAGAGATTGATATAGAAGAGGAATCCATCACTTGGATGACTGGGTTCAAGAGATATTCTGCAACATTTGTTGATTTTGCTGCTGCCAACAGTCTGAATTATGGCATCATTTTAGCTATGATTGATCTCTACACTGAAGATAATTTTGAGGACTTTGTGCAATTTTATGAGCTAGCAAGGCTGGGCATACCTAGGAGGTTTGGAGAGACAGCAGAACTGAGGCATCATCCTGCTGTGATCAACAAGATTGCAAGAGTCACTATTCTTCCTAAGAGTGGGGACAAGAGCAAAATTCGAGACAAATTCTGGAACATTATCCACCATGTCATGAATGGTGAGGTAATGAATATTGTGCTCTTCATGATGAGACAGCTAAATGATCTGAAAATGGACAAAAACCAGAATTTAGCCTACGCGCCTTACATTATGGCTGTCATCAAAGCAAAGACAAGATTTGAGGGGCCCTATGAGATAGTTTATACACCCTTTAGACCTTTCAAGAATGAAAGTGGGTTTCTCACCAGGCCACTCACTCCCTTCCCAGATGATGAGGAAGATCCTGGTTATGATGCAGGAGCAGCTCGTGAAGCTGAGGCAGAGCGGATGCCTCCTCCTCCACCTCCTCCTCAGCCTCAGCAGTATTGGCAGCCTGGTCCAGGCTACTTTGACCTATATTTTCACAATATGCAGCAAGGGCTTCAGACCCACATTGATACCCGCTTTCAGGGTATGATGACACATATGGACCAACGCCTGGATGACATGCAATCTAGTTTTGATAGTAACTGGGATGCGCTCAACACGGAGTATTCTGAATTTCGCGATCACATTCAAACTAATACACTGATCATATCATGACCAGACTCAACAATATGCAGCAGAGTTTTCAGGATAACATGGGAGCTCTCTCTAGTCAATTTGATAACCTCTCTACCAATGACAGCATGCAAGAGATTCGTCAGAGGCAGCAACAACTCCAACAAGACTTTGGACAGTTCTCCTCTCTTTTTGATACCTTCAGCACTCACTACTATAACATGCATCCTCCACCAAGTGATCAGTGAAGCCTCTCCTTTATGGCAATTGATGCCAAAGGGGGAGAGAAGTGAAGAAAGAGAAGAGAAGTTGTCATATTCAGGGGGAGTTTGTTTTATGTGGACATTGAGACCATGCATGTGCATGTTTACCATTTTATGTCGCATGCATTATTTTATGTCTTATGCACTTGGTATTGGCTACTCTTTGAACTTTAAACTCTATGTCTTATGCATGTGGACAACTATTTGTAATATTTTGTGGGCTGAACTATGTTTAGTTCAAATTACTTTGTGAATGGTTAATCGAGGAGTGATTATAATTGCTGCGCTTACTTTACATATTATCTCTTGTACGCCTCGATAACCATGACTGTAGGAAGGTCTCCATCAAAACTCCGATCTATTATGTGTGTTGTATCTTCGGCTTGAAATATTCTGCACACACATAGGGGGAGCTTTTCTTACATTCTGAGTTTTATTTGGATTTATCTATCTCTCGGACAGAACTTCAAATCAAGATAAGTCCTACAAAACTCATCTCCAAAATCCTTCTTATACCTAAGGTATGAGGAAGATTTGGAAAAACAAAACTTCTCTTGAATATATTATGTAGTGTTGTCATCAATTACCAAAAAGGGGGAGATTGTGAATTATCTAGGCCCCTTAGTGATGTTTTGGTAATTAATGACAAATGTTTGTGGACTAACGGTTCTTGGAGAAATAAGAATGCAGGGTTCGACCATATAAAACAGGAAATCTTGGAGATTTATAAGCAATGGTTGTGGATCAAGTAAAGGCAAAGGTATATCATAGGTTTTGTTTTTGCCGGTATTCAGGAGTTTAGAGAAGATACTTGACCGGATTAATAGGTTAGATAGCCGTACTATTAAGAGGGGTCAATGACTTTGATCTGTGTAAAGCTTAGTGCCTCATAGAGCATCTAGTAGTTGCATTTGCATGAGGACTAACAGCGCTTTAAATTTCATGAGTTAAAAAATCCTTTCAAAAGCTTGTTTGAAAAGTGCAAAGTCTTGGATGCGTGGACTGTCTTGGCCTTGAGGGAGGACCGTCCGCGATCCACCAGTGGGGTCCGAAGTCTGGTCACTTCGGACAGGTCCTGTTCATTTGCACTGCGGACCGTCCGGGCCTTGGGGCTGGACCGTCCGCAGTCCATACCAGAAGTGGCTGCTTTCGGCACAGTCCCTGAATTATAGTGCGGACCGTCCGGCCTTTATGGGCGGACAGTCCGCAGGTGTCAAATATGTTTTGGACAGGGACTGTGTGGTTTTTGGGATTTGTACTACGGACTGTCCGAAGGATAAGCCCGGACAGTACTGTCTCCAGGTCTCGGACCGTCCGGCCTTGAAGGCGGACGGTCCGCTTGTGTTAACTGCACTTGGTCAGAGGTCTAGGTGCTCCAAGTTGCCAGGTCGCGGATGGTCCAACCTAGGTGGGCGGACTGTCTGGGCCTTACTTTTCTGACAGCTCTGATAGATTTCAAACGGGAATTATAGCCGTTATGTGTACGGTGGACCGTCTGGCCCTAGGGCGCGGACCGTCCGCGTGTGCGCAGAACAGGTGTCTTTTGCTCATAACGGTTGGATTTGAGTGGGGAACTATAAATAGAAGGGTAGCTCGTGTGTGAGGGCTCTCTTGGCCATTCCTTGCATACATTGAGCTCAATTGTGATCCTCCAACTCACTCTCTCACACTCTTTGCTTGAGATTGCATTCTAGTGAGAGATTGAGTGTTCCTAGTGCATTTGCATCCATCGGTGATTCTTGAGGCACTAGGTGGTACACCGAGCAAGCGTCATCGACTTGTTACTCTTGGAGGTTGTCGCCTCCTAGACGGCTCGGGTGATTGTCTCCATCGAGCTCTCCAAGAAGATTGTGGAGAAGCCGCGGTGTTGATTGTGAGGGGTTCGCGCCTACCTCGCCGGAGCGACAAAGGTGACATTAGTGGAATCGAGGTATTGAGTGATTTCTTGTCCACTTGGCTCAAAGATCAAGCCATGTCTTGATAGAGGAGCAAGTGAGAGCTTGAAGTCCACCTCAACGTGGATTAGAGGTGATCGGCAAATCACCGATACCACAGGATAAAATTCGGTGTCTTTACTTTCTTGCATTACTTATTGCCGTGCGAGTGATTACTATTTTGCACATTGTTCTTCAAGTATTCAATCTCCCTAGTTGATTCTCATAGATTGTTTACTTGTTATAACTAGAGAATTTATACCTCTTGTTATATTGATTAAATTTCCCTAGTGTTTTTTATTTTAGTCAAAACCGTCTATTCACCCCCCTCTAGCCGGTGTCCTAGATCCTACAAAAGTGCCTTCCTCAATGGACCCATCAAGGAAGAGGTCTATGTTGAGCAACCTCTAGGCTTTGAAGATAGCGAGTACCCTAACCATGTGTATAAGCTCTTAAAGGCACTTTATGGGCTCAAGCAAGCCCCAAGAGCATGGTATGAATGCCTGTGAGATTTCCTAATCACTAATGGCTTCAAAGTCGGCAAGGTCGATCCTACTCTTTTCACTAAAACTGTTGCAAAAGACTTGTTTGTATGCCAAATTTATGTTGATGATATTATCTTTGGGTCACTAACAAGTTAACTTGTGAAGAGTTTAGTAGGATCATGATATAGAAATTTGAGATGTCTATGATGGGGGAGTTGAAGTATTTCTCAGATTTCAAATTAAGCAACTCTAAGATGGCACCTTCATCAGCCAAACTAAGTACATTCAAGACATACATAAGAAGTTTGGAATAAAGGATGACAAACCCATCAAGACACCCATGGGAACTAATGGGCATCTCGACCTCGACATGGGAGGTAAATCCGTAGATCAAAAGTTATACCGGTCGATGATAGGATCTTTACTCTATTTATGTGCATCTCGACCGGACATTATGCTTTCTGTATGCATGTGTGAAAGATTTCAGGCAAATCCTAAGGAAGTTCACCTTAGGGCTGTGAAGAGAATCATGAGATACTTAGTTTATACTCCTAAGTTTGGGCTTTGGTATCCCAGGGTGTGACGAAACCTCCCAAGTTATTAGGCCCACCTACAGTTGTCCTTGTCCAACAGACTTTGAACAACCTTGTAGATGCACATAATCACTCGACAAGTTCGGTACCTGTATCCTCAAATCCTTGCCCAAGAGCGCTTCACCCGTCACGCAGATATTACATCACATCGGAGGAAAGAATAGCGGAAGCAATTACAGTAACTTAATTTACATTTATTCAAATATAGAGAAAGAGTATTATAGTTATTACAAAACCAAGGTATATGAGTGCATAGAGTATTAATTATTACAGACCTGGGAGGCAAAAACCCCTCTCGCATAAAAGTATATTGTTTCTCGAGTGGGAGGCCAACATCCTCCCGTGACTTCACTGCTGTGGTTCTTCTTTGGGCACCACCTTTGAACAAAAACAGCAAAAGTCTGTTGTTTCCTCACCTACAACAACATGGGTTTGAAAACCCTGAGTACGAAGTGTACTTTCGCAAGTCTTACCTGTCAAAAGAAAAGACTCTCAAGGATATGCTGGCTTGAGGGAGTCAAGGTAAGGCTATTCAAGAATCAAAGACTCTGTTTTGCAGAAATGCTTACTAATAATAGATCCTTAAAAGTCCAATTTTATTAGCCAGTTAAGTCATCACATGTAACTAGAGTTCTTTCTATCCTAGTTCAAGCACTTCACCCGTACTAGCCAGCTTTTATAACCCTTTTACTTTACTGGATTGCTACGTGTAGGGCAGTGACCAAGTCTTCATATCCAAGAAGTAACGGTGATCCAAATCGATTAATACCCAGCTGGGGATCTCCAATCACACGACATATTTAGCACTTAACCCTTGCATATGTCAACTCGCCACTAGGTTTCTTAAGACCAGACTGGGTTCACGCCAACCGAGAGCACAGATACACCACCGTCCAGCCTCTTGCCATGGAGGGTACACGCTACTCTCGCCATCTCTCCACTCCCATTGTGTGTTGGCCTTTCTGGTATTAGTCTGCCCGAGGCAAAGCTTACACATGACAAGGCATGTGACCAGTTAAAAGGTCCTCAATCATCAAGCCTACATTGACACGGTCCTTAATCGACTCAGACGAAGACACTACACCGAGACTCTCTTCTCGTGCAAGTCACCCGCCCGGTCTCAACTTTATCATTTAGAAACCCAAAGTTTGGTACCTAACAGAGGTACATCTTGTCCGATGTTGAACCCATCACGGCCATGATGGATCCACCATCCAGTTTTATTTTTGAAAACATCCCATCCCATCTGAAGCATCATCTTTTGTTTAAAACAAAACTTTTGTTTTTCTAAAGCAGGACTAAGCATCAGAAAATCTTTTAATAAAATAGGTAATCAAGGAATGGTCAACAGTTCCAAGGAAGGAAATGCAGCAATTAGTTTAGCACACAACTCCTATCACCTAATGCATCAAGCAAGTGATAAAGAGTTAAAAATCTCAAGGAAAGGTAAATGCACCGGGGCTTGCCTTGTGTTGTAGGAGAGTCGGGCTCTATTCCACAAATATCAAAGTAAAAACAGTTCCTGACAGGTGGATTTTCTGTTGGTGGTGTAGTCTCTTGTTCTTCAACCACTACTTCTTCCTCGTTCTTTATATATAACCATACATAAACATGAGTGCCCATGTGATGCTATGAATATGCAATTTTAATAAAGGTACATCAAGTGGTGTATTGAATACAATTTTCCTTCATGGTACACCAGGAAAACTAGGGTCTTCTAGGTCAACATCCTATTAGGGTTAGACAATTTTACCCCAAGGGGCTAGGGTTTTGGGTTTGGGCATGAAACAATGTCCAACACATGTCAAACTTCACCCATGGGTTCTAATTAGCAAAGTAAGCTTATCCAAAAAGTTTCATGATTTTTGGAGTCATCAGATAATTTCTAAAATCCCAAAAGTGTAGGTTTTGGCCTTCTTAAACACTAAACAATTCCTGGTTTGGACTAAAATTCTTGGAACTATTTTATTAAATACTAAAGAAATTTAGGAGTCCAACAAAATTGGTCTCATATTTTTATCATTTTTCTATAATTTTCTATGAATTTCCTAAGTCTGGCAGAAAAAGAAAAAGGAAAAAGATGAATAGTAATGGGTTGAAACCGGCCTCAGTCGACCCACGCCCAGAGAAACGCGCGCCCGCGCGCGTCCTCGAGGTTGGCTTTGCACAAAGGACCCTAGGCTCTTAAATAACTAATAAGGAGTCCTGCGCACTATTCCGTTGTGTCACTGACATTTGCATCAAGGTCCCTCCCTTTTCTGTTTCTTCGCAACTTGAGATCCCCGACCACGGCGGCGGAGCAGTGGCTCCGGCGAGCCAAGACCGCCCGGAAAACGCAACTACTATGCCTCTCCGTTGCTCAACACCTAATTCTACCATCGGCGACTGTAATACTCAAAATTGTTTACAAGAAATACATGGTGATTACCTTATTTTATGTGCCTTATTTGCATCATGAAAAGAGCATATATAAAATGAGGAGTGAGTAAATCAAACCAAAGATACTAAAATAAAAGAAAGTGCATCTCGTTGGAGTTTTACTGTTTGTGCATTAAATAAAATAATAATGTTAATAATAATAAAAAAAAATAATAAATCTAAAGGTTGAATTGATCTCTAAATTAAAATATAGGGTTTTGAAAATAAAAAGAGAAGAAATACCACATAAAACATAGGAAATAAATATATACATAAAGATATTTTTCTTTATCTCCAAATGTAAATTGGTACATTTGATATAATTACAAATCCATAACTGAAATTCAAATTTGAATTTGAAATGTAAAAGGAGGAATGAAAATCTAAATTTGAAAAAGAAAAGAGAAAGGAATAAAGAAAAGAAAAAGAAGAAAGAACCCTGCTGGACTGGCTTGATCACAATTCGGCCCAACTTGGACTCGTCTACCATGCGCGCCAGCCCATCTCCCGCACAGCACTGCTCCGTGGGCCCCGCGGAACAGGGACTCCACCGCGCCAGCCCAGTTGCCAACTCTGCGTCAACGACTGGTGGACCCCACTCGTCATTCTCACGCGCCTCCTCTCAACCCCCTGCCGCGTGGGGCCCGGACGTCAGGACCTTCTTCACCCGATCGGACTCAAGCGAAGTCCGCGGTAGCCGACTCCGCCCAACAGAACGCAAGCTCCACCGAATCCCGTGATTTGCGCCTTGGGTAAGGACTCCGATTTTGGCCGGGCCTATATATGCATGAACGGCGACCTTCCCCTACCCCATCTACCCTTAACTCCTTGGAAGCGCCATTGGCGACAGGAGGAAAAGCGGCAGACCGCTCGCGGCTATCCCTGGGAGCTCGGCCGTGGCACTATGGAGTTCGGTGGTGGGCATGGAAGCTTGCGGTGGCGTCGCTGGGTGGGGAAAGACTCTGCGGCCACCGGAATTGCTCACCGGTGTGGCGTCTCCACCATGGACCCGCCCTTCGCCGTGGCCAGGCACCATCTCGGTACAATTGCCGGTGAGTACCCTCAAACCGTGTTCGCAATAGCATAATCATCGCGTAAGTCCTATCCGATTTGATTTAGTCGCTCGGGGTTGGCCGTTCGCCGTCGCACTCACGTGCTCCGCCGTGTGAGCCTGACGGCGGCGACTCTGCTCGGTGTTGGTAGGAAGATGGTGTGAACACCGTCGGATCATAGTGAACGGCTAGGATTAGATGTTAACATACCCCTTCGCTGCGATCAGTCATGGGCCATCCGATCGGGATCGGAGGGCAGGCAGTATCTGGTGGCGTGGTCGATTTGTGGCCGTTGATTCCTGATCTGGTGGTAGCTGCTTCATAACGGTTCGAGCGGCTGTGGATCTAATCCGGTCCCTAGATTCAGGATCGGACGGCCCAAATCCCTCCGTACTCCTTCGCATGGCAAACTTCATAAAGAGACCCTGGGTTTTCTCGGAATCAACCCGCCGTCCCGTTCTGCTGTGCAATGAGTCTTGGGACTTCTTACACCGAGCCCCCTTCGTTTCTGTTTAATATGCGCCCAGTCCAGAGATCATGAAAATCAAATAAATAAATTCAGAAATAGATTTGTAATATAAAAACAATTGCTAGAACTTAGATAATTCATAGAAAATTCATTTTAGCTCCAAATTGAACCATTCCAGTTTCTAAAATTTTGTAATAATATTCTTCATCATTTAGTGCCTCTGTTTGGTCATGAAAACAATTAGAAATTTAATCTCTCACTTAATCCATTTTAAACACATAAAACCTTTGAAAATTCATAACTTGAATTCTATAACTCAAAAATTAATAATTCTTTTTCCTGTGATCTTATTTTAATAAGTAGATTATTAATATGTATTTTGTTTGGTGTAATGTTAATTTTGCCTATACCATGTTTGTTTGAATTACTACGACTAGCAGTGAGGTCACGAGTCATCTGAAGATCATCCTGGTACCTGGAATCTCAAGTCCCAGGCAAGTTGTGCCCTTGATCACTTCTTCTTACCCACTCATGTTCTAATTAATCATAATGATCTGCATAGGTTAATTTTGATGGGACCCAATAGGTTTCCTAGTTTGTCTATCTTTATACCTTGTTTACCACGGAACTTTTTGGGTAGTACTTGCTAGTGCTTTATGTGGATTTGGGTATAGAGATACACATTACTATCCATGATTATACTTTTATTGTCAGTTGTTATTTACTGTTCATGTTAAGATCATTATGTTAATTGGAACATGGAGCGACCACCCGGGAAAACAGTGCTACCACAAGGGAGGAATGGGACCCCTTGGCTGATTAATTAGGAAAGCTAGTGGAAGGCTACCTTACCCGAAAGGGGCAAGGGCAGTAGGGGAGTGGTCAGTGTAGGGAGGCCCTCGGGAGGATTTTGCTGCGATGGCGGTCCTGCAAGGGATTCCTGCATTGGAGCTTCCTATAAACTGTAGCGGGTTTTCTGAAGCTAGTGGAACTTTGTAAAGGCCTCGTAGTGGATCCCTAGCCATTCACCTCGGTAGTGTCTAAGGGCCTTGCAAACCCTGGCGACATGGGATACACGACTTGTGGGTAAAGATGCGCAACCTCTGCAGAGTGTAAAACTGGTATACTAGCCGTGCTCACGGTCATGAGCAGCTCGGACCCTCACATGATTAAATTATGGAACTTAAATTCAATTTGTCATATGCATTGCATCGCAGGTGATGTTGTTACTTCTGTTCTACTATTTAACTGGGTTGGTATTTACTTATACTTAGTAACTGCTAATAAAATTTTGACCAACTTTAAAAGCAATGCTCAGCTTCAACCATCCTCTTTGGTAAGCCTTACACTTCACGTGAGCTCCCACCTTTGGCGAGTTCATGCACATTATTCCCCACAACTTGTTGAGCGATGAACGTATGTGAGCTCACTCTTGCTGTCTCACACCCCCCCACAGGTCAAGAACAGGTACCGCAGGATGAGGCGCTTGGAGGATGCTGCGATGAGTTCGAGAGAAGTCTAGGCCGTCGTCTCCCAGTCAACTTTGGGTTGCTGGACCGTTGCCTCCTTATAATGTAATTATTTATTTTGTACAGAATTCCTGTTATGTAGTAAAGATATGACATTCGATCCTGAGCCATGATTCATCATATGTGTGAGACTTGGTCCCAGCACACCTGGTGATTATGTTCGCGCCCGGGTCTTGGTGCCCCTAAAATCCGGGTGTGACAGAAGTGGTATCAGAGGAATGTTGACTGTAGGACGAAACCTAGATAGAACTGGACAACCATTCTTTACTTACCTTACTCTGATTCTTTTCTAAACTTATCTTAATCTTTTCTCATCTATTTCCGCTTACTCTGATTTTTCTTACCTTTTCATTCTAAAGACAAATGTGGATTTCACACTTTGAAATCCTGTGCCTAAAGTGACCTTTAGGAATAGGAGACCTACTCTCAGGAACAAAAACAAAACTATTTTTATGGTTATCTATGCACTTGAATGCTTGTTCTGATGATATTTGTTTGATTTGGATCCTTGCTTGAGTGTGATTGTTGTGGAGTAATGTCCACAATTACATCTGCATATACATAATGCTTATAAAACTAACTATACAAACTAAATTATCCCTCATTAAAGTATCTAGCCTACAATATCTATCTCATCTTATAAGATTCTATCCTACACACATATATCCATCTTATCTTAAAAAGATACTCATCTTATCTTGAAGAGATTTTATGTCATCCTAATAGATCTAACTGGCCTTAAAAGATTCTATCTTATCATTATGGATTGATGTTATCCTAATAAGCATACTTAACCACCCTAGATTAACAACCATAATCTAATGCAAATTAATTAGATCATATCTAGTCAAACTAGTCATACCAATCTAATCTAGATCCCATCTAACCTATTATGATCTAATCTAATGTGGTCTACTAAAACATATTAGTGATACTGGTAGAAGTGATTAAATCCTACTAGCCATGTATTAACCTAACCTAGAGCCATGATGAATGGTGTAACCTTTTTATTCCCACCTAACAACAAACAAACTTTTAAACTACATCTTGTAGTCTATCTCCCCCATATATATCTCTCATCTTGACAGATTCTATCTTACCCTTGGATATTCACCTTATATGATTGGTTACCCCAATCTGGACATAAAACAAAGATTAAGTCCTACCAAAGAATCTTTAGATTATAACCAGCTACTAGCTTATTCATTCCGCTTATTGAATAATTTCCTTTGCAAAACTATTACCATATACTTCTAACTTTCATGGTCAATACCAGGAAAGGAAAGATTATCACGTAACAACAAACAGAAAATGAATCCTCCAAATCCTCCACCTGTTGAAATCAATCAAGTGGTTGCTACCCAAAGACTGGTAATACAACAGTTAACAGACCTGGTGACCGAGATGCAGAATCAGATAAGACAACAACGCGAGGAAATATGTCAGGCCCGCCAAGAAATAAGGCAAGCACGGTTGGAGAGACAACAACAACAACAACCTCCACCACCACCACCAGCTCCACCAAGCTATATAGATATAAATTATGATGATTTGTAAGATCTAGATGTTACTTTAGTTAGTAGATGCTATGATATTAATTTAGAAGAAACAATAAGGTCTATTGACCCTATGTTTTGTTAAAGAATTATACCTCATGCTGAGATTTCTTTGTTTGTGCATATGTTCCGAGAACAATATGAGTAAACATCCCTTTTTCTCACAAATCTCGAGGACGAGATTATTTTTAAGGGGGGTAGAATTTGTAATACTCAAAATTGTTTACAAGAAATACATGGTGATTACCTTATTTTATGTGCCTTATTTGCATCATGAAAAGAGCATATATAAAATGAGGAGTGAGTAAATCAAACCAAAGATACTAAAATAAAAGAAAGTGCATCTCGTTGGAGTTTTACTGTTTGTGCATTAAATAAAATAATAATGTTAATAATAATAAAAAAAAATAATAAATCTAAAGGTTGAATTGATCTCTAAATTAAAATATAGGGTTTTGAAAATAAAAAGAGAAGAAATACCACATAAAACATAGGAAATAAATATATACATAAAGATATTTTTCTTTATCTCCAAATGTAAATTGGTACATTTGATATAATTACAAATCCATAACTGAAATTCAAATTTGAATTTGAAATGTAAAAGGAGGAATGAAAATCTAAATTTGAAAAAGAAAAGAGAAAGGAATAAAGAAAAGAAAAAGAAGAAAGAACCCTGCTGGGCTGGCTTGATCACAATTCGGCCCAACTTGGACTCGTCTACCATGCGCGTCAGCCCATCTCCCGCACAGCACTGCTCCGTGGGCCCCGCTGAACAGGGACTCCACCGCGCCAGCCCAGTTGCCAACTCTGCGTCAACGACTGGTGGACCCCACTCGTCATTCTCACGCGCCTCCTCTCAACCCCCTGCCGTGTGGGGCCCGGACGTCAGGACCTTCTTCACCCGATCGGACTCAAGCGAAGTCCGCGGTAGCCGACTCCGCCCAACAGAACGCAAGCTCCACCGAATCCCGTGATTTGCGCCTTGGGTAAGGACTCCGATTTTGGCCAGGCCTATATATGCATGAACGGCGACCTTCCCCTACCCCATCTACCCTTAACTCCTTGGAAGCGCCATTGGCGACAGGAGGAAAAGCGGCAGACCGCTCGCGGCTATCCCTGGGAGCTCGGCCGTGGCACTATGGAGTTCGGTGGTGGGCATGGAAGCTTGCGGTGGCGTCGCTGGGTGGGGAAAGACTCTGCGGCCACCGGAATTGCTCACCGGTGTGGCGTCTCCGCCATGGACCCGCCCTTCGCCGTGGCCAGGCACCATCTCGGTACAATTGCCGGTGAGTACCCTCAAACCGTGTTCGCAATAGCATAATCATCGCGTAAGTCCTATCCGATTTGATTTAGTCGCTCGGGGTTGGCCGTTCGCCGTCGCACTCACGTGCTCCGCCGTGTGAGCCTGACGGCGGCGACTCTGCTCGGTGTTGGTAGGAAGATGGTGTGAACACCGTCGGATCATAGTGAACGGCTAGGATTAGATGTTAACATACCCCTTCGCTGCGATCAGTCATGGGCCATCCGATCGGGATCGGAGGGCAGGCAGTATCTGGTGGCGTGGTCGATTTGTGGCCGTTGATTCCTGATCTGGTGGTAGCTGCTTCATAACGGTTCGAGCGGCTGTGGATCTAATCCGGTCCCTAGATTCAGGATCGGACGGCCCAAATCCCTCCGTACCCCTTCGCATGGCAAACTTCATAAAGAGACCCTGGGTTTTCTCGGAATCAACCCGCCGTCCCGTTCTGCTGTGCAATGAGTCTTGGGACTTCTTACACCGAGCCCCCTTCGTTTCTGTTTAATATGCGCCCAGTCCAGAGATCATGAAAATCAAATAAATAAATTCAGAAATAGATTTGTAATATAAAAACAATTGCTAGAACTTAGATAATTCATAGAAAATTCATTTTAGCTCCAAATTGAACCATTCCAGTTTCTAAAATTTTGTAATAATATTCTTCATCATTTAGTGCCTCTGTTTGGTCATGAAAACAATTAGAAATTTAATCTCTCACTTAATCCATTTTAAACACATAAAACCTTTGAAAATTCATAACTTGAATTCTATAACTCAAAAATTAATAATTCTTTTTCCTGTGATCTTATTTTAATAAGTAGATTATTAATATGTATTTTGTTTGGTGTAATGTTAATTTTGCCTATACCATGTTTGTTTGAATTACTACGACTAGCAGTGAGGTCACGAGTCATCTGAAGATCATCCTGGTACCTGGAATCTCAAGTCCCAGGCAAGTTGTGCCCTTGATCACTTCTTCTTACCCACTCATGTTCTAATTAATCATAATGATCTGCATAGGTTAATTTTGATGGGACCCAATAGGTTTCCTAGTTTGTCTATCTTTATACCTTGTTTACCACGGAACTTTTTGGGTAGTACTTGCTAGTGCTTTATGTGGATTTGGGTATAGAGATACACATTACTATCCATGATTATACTTTTATTGTCAGTTGTTATTTACTGTTCATGTTAAGATCATTATGTTAATTGGAACATGGAGCGACCACCCGGGAAAACAGTGCTACCACAAGGGAGGAATGGGACCCCTTGGCTGATTAATTAGGAAAGCTAGTGGAAGGCTACCTTACCCGAAAGGGGCAAGGGCAGTAGGGGAGTGGTCAGTGTAGGGAGGCCCTCGGGAGGATTTTGCTGCGATGGCGGTCCTGCAAGGGATTCCTGCATTGGAGCTTCCTATAAACTGTAGCGGGTTTTCTGAAGCTAGTGGAACTTTGTAAAGGCCTCGTAGTGGATCCCTAGCCATTCACCTCGGTAGTGTCTAAGGGCCTTGCAAACCCTGGCGACATGGGATACACGACTTGTGGGTAAAGATGCGCAACCTCTGCAGAGTGTAAAACTGGTATACTAGCCGTGCTCACGGTCATGAGCAGCTCGGACCCTCACATGATTAAATTATGGAACTTAAATTCAATTTGTCATATGCATTGCATCGCAGGTGATGTTGTTACTTCTGTTCTACTATTTAACTGGGTTGGTATTTACTTATACTTAGTAACTGCTAATAAAATTTTGACCAACTTTAAAAGCAATGCTCAGCTTCAACCATCCTCTTTGGTAAGCCTTACACTTCACGTGAGCTCCCACCTTTGGCGAGTTCATGCACATTATTCCCCACAACTTGTTGAGCGATGAACGTATGTGAGCTCACTCTTGCTGTCTCACACCCCCCCACAGGTCAAGAACAGGTACCGCAGGATGAGGCGCTTGGAGGATGCTGCGATGAGTTCGAGAGAAGTCTAGGCCGTCGTCTCCCAGTCAACTTTGGGTTGCTGGACCGTTGCCTCCTTATAATGTAATTATTTATTTTGTACAGAATTCCTGTTATGTAGTAAAGATATGACATTCGATCCTGAGCCATGATTCATCATATGTGTGAGACTTGGTCCCAGCACACCTGGTGATTATGTTCGCGCCCGGGTCTTGGTGCCCCTAAAATCCGGGTGTGACAGCGACACTAATCCCTCACTCAATTGCGGAGTTCTAACCCACAATCTCTGTCCACGGTGATGGCGCAAACTGCGGATGAACCAAGGTGTTCCCGACGATCTAAGGTGGTTTAGTTCAATTGGCTAAGTCGATGAGCATTCTAAGCACACCAGGGTGCAGTAATGAGAGCAAGGAGGACATGAACGGACCTGTAGAAGGCTGACCATGGCGAGCTCACTCACGGCGGGGCAGAGAACAGAATTGGGGAAAATCCCAAATTGGGGAGCTATAGGGGATGATTGGAGGTGAGGGTCGGTTCACTGGGTGCACAATTACTTAGCGGAGCAGGCTGGGGCACCGATTTATAGTGTCCAAGGGTGGTGGCGTCCAATTTTGCGGTGGTGTGCTAGCGGCCGGAGGGAGGGAAGGTCACTAGCGCAAGAGATGCGTGGCTTTCACCGTGGCATAACCATCGGCGATGAACGGACAAGCTAAGGTGATTCACTGCGACCTGGTAGAGCACCTAGGTACGTGGCACATGAGCGGCAGGCGGCCAACTCCGGCGAGGTTATCTGGACCAGCCGTGAGGCAAGTGGGTACGGTGGCCAGGGCGGAACAGTGTCCCAAGCTCATCCCCAGCACCCAATTTTTCACCAAGGATCGTTAACCGCGTTCAACCAGGCGTAAATCGCGATGCCGGCGCGAATCCGGGCGCGAGATCACCGACAACGAGGGGGGCTGAACCTGTGATCTTATTCAGTCACTATACCATGGCGATCACCATCAAAGCGTCTGACAGAGCAAGTTTCAGGGCCCAGATCTCAAATTTTTATGTGATAACTTGTTAATCCTCCTGTGACAAAGTTGTTGATCTATATTTCAACTTTGATCTTGCTATAGTAACCACACTCAGATACTGACTGGATCATTCTCAAAAGAGCTCCCAAAGTTCATCCCAAGTCACTGTCAGTAAAAATTCAGACTCTGAGTTGACTGACAGCCAGACTTTAGGTCTATTTATCTCCAAATTTTGTATGACACCAAGGTTTAACCACTTAAGCAAAGTTGTACTCCTATCTTAGCTCTACAGATTTGATGTATTGACCTCAAGCAAAACTCTTGTAGATTTGGAGATATAAAGCTCCAAAGTTGACCATATTCACTGAATTTCAGAGTTAAAAATATATGGTTTATGTGGCGCTTTTTGCAAATAGGTCCAAATTCCACTATTCAACTTGCAAACTCTCCAATATGAAAGATAGTGGGTTTGAGGTGCTCTTTTACTTTGATATTTGCACTTTGGTCCAAGAGTGCACAATTTTACACCTACCCCCTAGGGTTCCAATTTAGGGTTTTCTAGGGGTCTTTTTAGGGTTTTGAGTACCCTTCGGTTTTTGTGCCACTAAAGTCCATCACATGTGATACCTTGTGAGCATTTCTCATGTCTTATGAGATTTTTACTCATTTAAGCTTCACATTCACCCATAAGCCCTAATTCAGGGTTGAGTTCCCTGCCCTAGGGTTAATCACACTTTAAGCCACATCACCACAACTTGTTTGAAATTTTTACCTAGTAAATGCATTCTAGGTGTAACAAGCAACATAAAATGTCAATGCACATGATGTTATGCTCAAGTTTTAGTGCTAGTAACACCAGGGGTGTTACACAGGGGATCCACATTTGATTTAATAGGATATTCCGATGCCGATTGGACAGGGTGTAAAATTGATAGGAAGAGCACATCAGGGACTTGTCAGTTTCTAGGGAGAACCCTGGTGTCATGGGCTTCAAAGAAACAAAACTCTGTAGCCCTTTCCATCGCCGAAGCTGAGTACATTGCCGCAGGCCATTGTTGTGCGCAATTACTTTGGATGGGGCAAACCCTCAGGGACTATGGCTATAAATTGAGCAAAGTCCCTCTCCTATGTGATAAAGAGAGTGCAATCTGCAAGGTGGATAATCCCGTTGAACACAGCCGCACTAAGCACATAGACATTCGGTATCACTTTCTAAGGGATCACCAACAAAATGGAGATATCAAAATTGTTTATGTTAATGCCCAAAACTAATTAGCCGATATCTTTACCAAGCCTTTAGATGAGAAAACCTTTAACAAACTTAGGAATGAGCTAAATATACTTGATTCTTGGAATTTTGATTGAAACATTGCACACGTAGCTCATTCATATACCTTTGATCATATCTCTTTCATTTGGTACAATTGCATATTTCTTATTCTTCTTCTGCCAAGTCTAAGACTAATATGTTTCCATGAGTATATCTTGTATTAGTCTTAGATTGAAAGGGAAATGGAGTATTCGGCAAAGACAACGCTTCCGCTCTACTCTAATGGTATCATTCAACCTTTGTCGTTATTCCACCATCTCTCAAATTGGTATAATATTTCACTCATATTTCTTTTACCAATGAGGGAGAAAGTATTAAAGGGCTCCAACGTTCTCCGTTTTTGGCAATTGATGCCAAAGGGGGAGAAAATATTAAGCCCAAAGCAAAATGACCGCACCACCAAAATTTCAAAATTTCTCAAATGTTTGTTTTTCAATTAGTGTCTAAGTTTACAATTTATCTTTCAATTGGTATCCTTAAAAATCAATTTTCAAATTGGTATCTGTGTTTCACTTTATTTGTGAAAATAAATTTCAAAATTGGTATCTATTGCAAAACCCTCTTGAAAGCTAAGAGGAGAATTTCATTCAGGGGGAGCTTTTAGTTAGTCAAAGGAAAAGCATTTGAAACAGGGGGAGAAATTTCAAATCTTGAAAATGCTTCTTGCAATCTAATTCATATACCTTTGACTATTTGCAAAAGGACTTTTAAAAGATTTCCCAAAAGGATTTGGAAAAACAAAACATGTGGTGCAGATGTGGTCCAAAATGCTAAATAAAAGAAAGCCAATCCAATCACTCTTATATTATTCCTAGTGATGCTTTCAAATGGTTTAACTCCATGTAACCTATGTACATTCCAAATTGCAAACTAGTTACATTTCTGCACTTATTATTTGCTTTGGTTTGTGTTGCCATCAATTACGAAAAGGGGGGAGATTGAAAGGGAAATCGGGTTAACCATTTCCTATAATTAATTTTGGTGATTGATGCTCAACACAAACACATGGACTAACTAGTTTGTCTAGAATTCATGTATTACAGGTGCATAGGGTTCAACACAAACCAATAAAAGAATCAAGTTAGGGACACAATTTTAAAGGAGCAAAAGGACTTGAGTGTGCTGTGAATGGCGCACCGGACAGTGTCCGGTGCACCAGGACCGTACAACATCAAACCAGCCACTCTCAGGAATTCAAGGGTGCTCTCCGCTATAATTCACCGGACTGTCCAGTGTGCCACCGGACTGTCCGGTGTGCCACTGGAGCAACGGCTACCTACGCGCAATGGTCGACTCTGCCAACTGAACAGTGCAGCAACAGTGCCACACAGAAGTCAGAGCAAGAAGTCAGAGGGCACCGGACTGTCCGGTGTGGCACTGGACTGTCCGGTGCCGCAAGAAGACAAAGCTCCAACGATCGACCGAGCTCCGAACCCTAACGGTTGGGTGACGTGGCAGCGCACCGGACAAGGAACAGTGCCTGTCCGGTGACGCACTGGACTGTCCGGTGCGCCCATCACCAGCAGCCTCCCCAACGGCTATGGAAGTGGTTGAGGGCTATAAATACCCCTAACCACCTCATTCATATCCATCCAAGCATTCCAAACATCTCATTCAATACAAGAGCAAAAGACTCCACTCCAAGACACATCAAACAGATTGAATCCTCTCTTAGTCTCCAAATCAACTCTATTCCATTAGGGATTTGAGAGAGGGTGCTTTGTGTTCTTTTGTTGCTCTTGTTTGCTTGGCTTGGCCTTTCTTCCTTTCTTGTTCTTTCTCAAGTGACTTGTAATCAAATAAAGAGACACCTAAGTGTGTGGTGGTCCTTGTGGGGTCTAAGTGACCCGTTTGATTAAGGAGAAGGCTCACTCGGTCTAAGTGACCGTTTGAGAGAGGAAAAGGGTTGAAATAGACCCGGTCTTTGTGACCTCCTCAATGGAGACTAGGTTCTTTGGAACCGAACCTTGGTAAAACAAATCACCGTGTTCATTCGCTTGATTCCCATTTGATTTGTTTTCCCCTCTCTCCCGGACTTGAATTTAATTCTAACGCTAACCCCGACTTGTAGTGTGTATTTAAAGTTATAAATTTCAGGTTACGCCTATTCACCCCCCTCTAGTCAACTTTCAATCGCCCAGCCCATCACCGCACCAGTCCAGCCGCCCACCTCGATGAGATATTATCTTTGTTGGTGTTGTTAATACTTTGTGAGATAACCCGGTCTGAACTTGTTTGATGTTGGTAATGCTTTGTGAGATACTTGAGACTTATGTTCTTAAGTGTTGGGTACTTATGTTTGTGTTCGAATATGTTGGTAACGCTGTGATAACTAGTTTGATTTATGGTCTTTGTGAGATATGTGATGTATATGTGATATTTGTGATGATTATGTGATATCTGTAATGTATATGTGATATATCTTTTGTTTGTTTGGAGGGAATATGAAAAACAAATTAAAAAGGTGTATACTGATTATTTTGTCGAGTGTAACACTCTATAAAGAGGTTCTTTGCTGAGTATCAGGGTCATAGCACTCGGCAAAGAAGAAACACCTGGGCACTGGTAAAGCTTCTTTGCCAAGTGCTACAGCCTTGACACTCAGCAAAGAAGCAAGCTTTGCCGAGTGCCTCCTAATACACTCGACAAATAAACTGACAAAGGGGCCCGCTTGTGACCCCTTTATCGAGTGTAGGCTGACGGACACCTGGCAAAGAGGAAAACTCTTTGCCGAGTGCCACCTAATACACTCGACAAAGGTTATCTCTTTGCCGAGTGTCACCTAGAACATTCGGCAAAGAAGCTGTCTCCATTACCAGGTGCCATGACAGCGACTTTTCTTTGCCGAGTACCGAGTGACACTCGGCAAAGTCTTTGTCGAGTGTCACCTAGAACATTCGGCAAAGAAGCTGTCTCCATTACCAGGTGCCATGACAGCGACTTTTCTTTGCCGAGTACCGAGTGACACTCGGCAAAGTCTTTGTCGAGTGTCCGATAAAAAGTACTCGGCAAAGACTTCGTCGAGTGTTGTCCAGGCTTTGCCGAGTGCTTTAGGCACTCGACAAAGAGTCCGATTCCGGTAGTGATCTGTCGATTTCTCTATCTGTTTCTTGGCTTATTGTCCCACTCTCACCTCTAGGGTCAGACACAAAATCCGATGATTAATTCACAAACTCAAATTATTTAGACCCTAATCTGAAATATAGATCACAATTTCATATAGTAACCTTAGATACCTAAAATTAATTTAGATAGTTTTTTATTGATCCCGCTACCCGAATTACTCGTAATACTTGAAATTTATGTGTGATGTGTATGAGTGCATATGTTTATGTGCTTCAACAGGTTGTCTGAGACATATGTTGTTTGATACTTTGGTATTTACTAGCTAATGATTAACTGTATATTTCATGATAGAGACTGGATCCTAGACTTCGTCATCAGGTTCACGAAAACTATCGATTTATTGGAGAGCAATACATCGGTGTGGCTTCAGATTATAAAACACTCCAACACTGCAACCTTAGCATCACGTCTCCTATAGTTATCAAATGAGTCTTAATCCATTTGAGCTCACCAAGAAGGTTAATCCCTTCTTGCGAATCAAAAACACAAGTAAGAACTTGAGCATGTGTAGCTCAATTGAAGTGATAATTGTAGATGTATAGTGAAGATCTCGAATGTGGGATTTTAGAAACCGATGACAGTGCCCGTTCAAAAAGGCATATTGACCTAAAATAAAATTTGAGCTCTAACGCAACATGGCCCAAGTTTTAATATTTATATGTGAATTCATATTGGAGACGAAGCTCTTCCAAGAAGACTTGTGAGGCTATAGCGTGCAAAACTTAGCACCATAAACTGTACAGTTTAAGAGTGGAGTTTGAAAATGATGATGAGATCAATAACGTTGTAGGATAACATGAAAGCTCAAATCTACGATGGAGCTGCTTCATTATAGATATGGATGAATATAGTGGTTTTAATCCATTTTTTCAGAGCTGCAACTCTTCAAACAAACAAAGTACATTCTGATTCCAACCCTTTTGTACTCGTACACTGACATGTTTCGGACTCTTATTCTAAAATGAATTAGAATACACAATATGGTCGTTGAATATATGTATTATCGTCTAAAAAATTAGAGTGTAACAAGTTATATGTCATATTATAACTTACAACGTACGAAAATATTTAGTAATAAAATGGAAAAGTAATGAACTTTGGCCACACCTTTAGGCCCCGTTCGTTCCTTGAAAAGTTGAAATTAAATTTGTTCTAATAATTAAAACTTGGATACAAATTAGGCCACATTTGGTTTGAGGGACTAAAAATTAGTCTCTTCATTTTAGTTATATTTAGTCCCTAAATTGCCAAACGGTGAGGCTAAAACAGAGACTAAATTGTTTTAGTCTCTACTCCCTCAAGGGGTGACTAAAAGGGACTAAACCATATAAATTTCACATTTTGCCCCTCCTTTATTTCAGTTGTACTAATGACAGAAGAATGCTAAGTAGTATTTTACTCCTCTTATGACTCATTTAATGCATTTGAATATTTTTAGTCCCTAGAATCAAATAAGGTAGGGACTAAACTTTAGTCTCCTAACTAAACTTTTGTTCCTGGACAAAAGTAACCAAACATGCCCTTAGTTAAGCTAATATAATTATATATAAAATATATTTATATATTATTATTAGTTTATGTATTATATTTCTAATGTAGGAAAACAAGTTAAAAAGCACACTATAAGTTATGCACAGCATGGTGACCTAGAAAATCAATTTCATTCTTACATCCTAAATTTAATATAAACATATATATATACTTTTAGAAAATTACAAATTAACAAATTCTAAGCTAAATAACTTTATTAGATTTCAATTTCTTTGAAACAAAGTATCCAAACGTCCCTCACAGTAAATGGCCACTAATTTAAGGTGATATTGACGAATACATGAATGCGAGCGTAAACGAGAATGCAGATGTGCATATAGATCCCACATAGAAATCATGGATTTCGGGTATGGGCCTGTTTGGTTCGGCTTTTTTCTGAAGAGCTTTTCTGAAAAGCTGGCTATGGGGAGAAACTGGTGTTTAGAATATGGGTGTTTGGATACGCAGATTCTGAGATTATAGATTCTGATTGAAAAAACAAAACAGATAAATACACCGAACCAACTAGTGCATTACATTAAAACAAGTAGAGTTCATTACAACATAACTATCGACGGATTCACTTAATAACCTACGACACTAACGCATTAGCAATTGCATCTTGAAATGCACTCATGTCTAACTCTATCAGATGTGCTACTACTACTCTCACCTACGGGTACATCATGAACAAGGCTCATACTAGGTACATATTAGTCAAAGTCTCGATCGTGTATAGCACTGTCTCGAATGAAGTTATGCAGTGCCATGCATGCAATAATTATCTTCGTTTGTTTCTGAAAGGGAAATAGGCTTACACCTTTTGCTAATTGATTTTAGTGTTTGAATTGCCCAACACAAATAATTGGACTAACTAGTTTGCTCTAGTTTATAAGTTTTACAGGTGCCAAAGGTTCACAATAGACCAATAAAAAGACCAAGAAAGGGTTCAAACAAAGAGAGCCAAAGACAACCGAAGTGTGCCCTGGTCTGCCGCACCGGACTGTCCGGTGTGCCACCAGACAGTGTCCGGTGCACCACCGGACAGTGTCCGGTGCACCAGGGAACTCAGCTCCAAACTCGTCACCTTCGGGAAAATCAGAGGGCGCTCCGCTATAATTCACCGGACTGTCCGGTGTGCCAGCGGAGCAACGGCTACTTCAGCGCCAACGGTCGACTGCAACCGCATTCAATGCGCTACAGTGCGCACCAGAGTCAGAGCAGCGTCAGAAGGCGCACCGGACAGTCTACAGTACTTGTCCGGTGCACCACCGGATAGCCAGAAGACCCCACCTGTCAGAGCTCCAACGGTCGAACCCTAACGGCCGGGTGACGTGGCTGGCGCACCGGACAGTGTCCGGTGGCGCACCGGACTGTCCGGTGCGCCCGTCGACAGCAGCCTCCACCAAACGGCTAGTTTGGTGGTTGAGGCTATAAATACCCCAACCACCCCACCATTCATTGCATCCAAGTTTTCCACCTTCCAACACATTACAAGAGCTATAGCATTCAATTCTAGACACAATCAAAGAGATCAAATCCTCTCCCAAGTCCGGAATCACTCCAAATCAAATAGTGATTAGAGAGAGCGACATTTGTGTTCATTTGAGCTCTTGCTCCGGAATCACTCCAAATCAAATAGTGACTAGAGAGAGCGACATTTGTGTTCATTTGAGCTCTTGCTCTTGGATTGCTTCTTTTCTTTTTCATTCTTTCTTGTGAACATCTCAATTGTAACCGAGGCAAGAGACACCAATTGTGTGGTGGTCCTTGCGGGGACTTAGTGTCCCGTGTGATTGAGAAGAGAAGCTCACTCGGTCTAAGTGACCGTTTGAGAGAGGGATAGGGTTGAAAGAGACCCAGTCTTTGTGACCACCTCAACGGGGAGTAGGTTTGCAAGAACTGAACCTCGGTAAAACAAATCCTTGTGTCTCACTCTTTATTTGCTTGCGATTTGTTTTTCACCCTCTCTCTCGGACTCGCTTATATTTCTAACGCTAACCCGGCTTGTAGTTGTGATTAACTTTGTAAATTTCAGTTTCGCCCTATTCACCCCCCCTCTAGGCGACTTTCAATTGGTATCGGAGCCCGGTGCTTCACTAGAGCCTAACCGCTCGAAGTGATGTCGGGAGATCACGCCAAGAAGGAGATGGTGACCGGCGACAAGCCCGCTACGAGCCACGGGAAGGCTCCATCGGGAGAGTCCCGCAACAAAGGGAAGGAGAAGGAATCCTCTTCCCACAAGTCGCATCGGAGTGGCGACAAGAAAAAGAAGATGATGAAGGTGGTCTACTACGAGACCGATTCTTCATCGCCATCCACCTCCAGCTCCGACGCGCCGTCCATAACTTCTAAGCGCCATGAGCGCAAGAAGTATAGTAAGATTCCCCTACGCTACCCTCATATTTCAAAGCATACTCCTTTACTTTCCGTTCCACTAGGCAAACCACTGGTTTTTGACGGTGAAGATTATAATATGTGGAGTGACAAAATGAGGCATCATCTAACCTCACTCCACACTAGTATTTGGAACGTTGTTGAGTTTGGTGTACAGGTACCATCCGTAGGGGATGAAGACTATGATTCGGACGAAGTGGCCCAAATTCATCACTTCAACTCCCAAGCCACTACTATACTCCTCGCCTCTCTAAGTCGAGAGGAGTATAATAAGGTACAAGGGTTGAAGAGCGCAAAGGAAATTTGGGACGTGCTCAAGACCGCGCACGAAGGAGACGAGGTGACCAAGATCACCAAGCGGGAGACGATCGAGGGGGAGCTCGGTTGCTTCATGCTTCACCAAGGAGAGGATCCGCAAGCCATGTACAACCGCTTGAAGACCTTGGTGAACCAAGTGCGCAACCTTGGGAGCACCAAATGGGATGACCATGAGATGGTCAAGGTTATTCTAAGATCCCTCGTTTTTCTTAACCCTACGCAAGTTCAATTAATTCTAGGTGATCCTAGATACAAGCTAATGTCTCCCGAGGAAGTTATAGGGAAGTTTGTGAGCTTTGAGCTAATGATTAAAGGCTCAAAGAAAATCATCGAGTAAGGCACCTCCTCCACGCCCGAGGCACAACCCATCGCATTTAAGGCAACGAAGGAGAAAAAGGAAGAGTCTACATCAAGTAGGCTTCCCATCAACGCCTCAAAGCTCGACAATGAGGAGATGGCTTTAATCATCAAAAGCTTTCGACAAATCCTCAAGCAAAGGAGGGAGAAGGACTACAAGCCCCGCTCCAAGAAGGTTTGCTACAAGTGTGGTAAGCCCGGTCACTTTATAGCAAAATGTCCTATTTCTAGTGACAGTGACAGGGGCGACGACAAGAAGGGGAGAAGAAAGGAAAAGAAGAGGTACCACAAGAAGAAGGGCGGCGATGCCCATGTGTGCCACGAGTGGGACTCCAAAGAGAGCTCCACCGACTCCTCCTCTGACGAGGACGCCGCCAACATCGCCGTCAACAAGGGACTTCTCTTCCCCAACGTCGGCCACAAGTGCCTCATGGCAAAGGACGGCAAAAAGAAGAAGGTTAAATCTAAATCCTCCACTAAATATGCCACCTCTAGTGATGAGGCTAATTCTAGTGATGATGAGGATAATTTGTTTACTCTTTTTGCCAACCTTAACATGCAACAAAAGGAGAAGCTAAATGAATTGATTAGCACTATTCATGATAAGGATGAACTCTTGGATAGCCAAGAGGACTTCCTAATTAAGGAAAATAAGAAGCATGTTAAGGTTAAGAATGCTTATGCTCTAGAGATGGAAAAATGTGAAAAATTAACTAGTGAGCTAAGCACATGCCATGATTTGATTGCCAACCTTAGGAATGAGAATGCTAGATTAATTGCTAAGGTTGATGCTAATGTTTGTGATGATTCAATTTCCAATCTTAGAAATGATAATGATAGTTTACTTGCTAAGATTGAAAAATTGAATACCTCTCTTGCTAGCCTTAGGATTGAAAATGAAAAATTGATTACTAAGGCCAAAGACTTAGATGTTTGCAATGCTTCCATTTCGGATCTTAGAAGTGAAAATGATATTTTACATGCTAAGATTGTTGAACTAAAAACTTGCGAACCCTCTACATCTACCATTGAGCATGTTTCTATTTGCACTAGATGTAGAGATGTTGATATTGATGCTATTCATGATCATATGGCTTTAATTAAACAACAAAATGATCATATAGCAAAATTAGATGCTAAAATTGCCGAGTATGAGCTAGATAATGAAAAATTTAAATTTGCTCGTAGTATGCTTTATAGTGGGAGACGCCCTGGCATCAAGGATGGCATTGGCTTCCAAAAGGGGGACAATGTCAAACTTAATGCCCCTCCTAAAAAATTATCTAACTTTGTTAAGGGCAAGACTCCCATGCCTCAGGATAACGAGGGCTACATTTTGTACCCTGCCGGTTATCCCGAGCATAAGATTAGGAGAATTCATTCTAGGAAGTCTCACTCTGGTCCTAATCATGCTTTTATGTATAAGAGTGAGACATTGTTGGAACTTGCACACGGGTGCAAGTTGATCCAACAGGGGGGGGGAGTGATAGCACAAACAGGGTTTTAGCACGTGATGGCAAAAGCACTGTTCATCCAGCCTCTCAAGGGCACTGTGCGGGGGTATTTATAGGTGTCCGGGTGCTCAGCGTCCCGTGTTAAGGACGCATGTGCCCTCAGACACCTAGGTTATCCCCGGAATATTCCCATAAAGCGGGGTTACAGACAATAATTACAGGGACGCCTTTATAAATTAGGCCCGTAACACGCAGCGGCCACGCAGGGCCTATCACAATGGGCCAGATCCCACATGGGCCTCCACGCCGGACGAGGCCGCCTGTAACACCTACTTGTAAATAGCTAGAAAAAAAATAAATAAATACCAATAGAGAAAACAATTTCTCTTTTTGTGAGTTTGACCTCTATACATCATCACATGTGAACACTAAATTCAAAAAAACAAATAAGTAATAAAAGGATATACCATTAAAGTTTATGCATCATGCTGAGTTTTTATTTGGATGTGCATTTGTGCTTAATAAAATAAATATACCATTAATAGCATCTCAATGGATCCATAGAATTTAAAGTTTAACTTGAAAATAAAACCATAAAAATAGGGAAGAGAAAGGAATATTATTCAATCCAAATAAAATTATCATTAAAATATCTGCATCACTGTTGATATGATCAAAATAAATAATTAGCCAGGATACAAAGTGCCACAAAGTTTGAATTTGAATTGATGTTTGAATTTGAAAAAGAAATGAAACAGAAAATAAAAAGAAAAAGAGAAGAAACCTTACCTGGGCCGTGAATACCCATTTCGGCCCACTAGCTTTCTCTGTGCGGCCCAATACCCGCACCTGCGCGCTCGCAACTGACGAGATGGCCACCCCGTCAGACTCCCCTCCCTTCGCCCACCGATGACACGCGGGCCCACGCTGTCAGCCACCCACCACGCGCAGCACGCGAATGCGGTCTTACCTCCACGTGGGCCCCATTTGCCAGCCAGAGACCCGCTCGTCGTCCTCTTTCTTCGCCGCGCCGCTCGGACAAGCTCGACCACGGGACCCTGACGCAATTCGTGGAATCGATTGAGGAGCCCTGGGTTCCGGCAGCTACAAATTGGAACCTTCCATAGACCCTCATCGCCAGAACCAGAGCCTTGCCATGACTCGCAAACCCGCCGCCGTGCAAGCTTACTAACCGCGAGAGAGAAGAGAGGAGAGGCCGCCGCGAGTAATCCCTGCAAAGCCGTCGATCCGGTCCTCGGTGGGGTGTCCGCGGGCTTCATCTGGCCGGTAGGGTGGCATCCGTGGCAAAAGCACTCGGAATCCGTCGCGGGCCTCGCCGGAATTCCTCACCGTACCTCGTCCTCCGCTGCGCGCCGCGAGCAGGAGACTACCGCCATTCAATCGAGGTACTAACGCCATCCACGTGTTCGCATTGTTGTTCAGTAGGTTTAGCGTTAGCTAATCGCATTTTGGACGACCCTAGCGCGTGGAATTGCTCGCCGGCGTTCATCGCCGCGGCGGGTGGGCGGCGCCGCCGTGTCCAGGGTTGGGTTGGGGAAGAATTCCCCAGCACCGTTAGATTCTCTAGTAATGGCTCGGATTAGAAGTAGAGAACCAGTCCGGGAAAGTAAATCAGGTGCATCGATGGTTGATCCGATGGACGGCATTGATTGTATTCCACATAAAATCTAGGCCGTAGATTTCTTGATCGACGATCCTCGGCACGTACCATTTCATTAAAGACTGGATTCAATCCGCGCCGCAGGATCTGGATCGTCCGGCCTAGAATAGAAGATACCCCTTCGCGTGTACAAATTGCTAAAGAGCCCCTGCAAATTGCAGAAACCAACCCGCAGTTCACTTGCACTGTGCACTGGGTCTCTGGATTCTTACCCAGAACCCCCTGTCTTTCTCAGAAATAGTGCGCCCAGTCCAGTAGTGAATTAAATGGATTAAATGAAATGGAAATTTGATTTTTAATATGAAAATAAACCTTAGAACTTGTATAATTCATAGAATAATCATATGGGCTCCAAAATAATCCATTCCACTTTCTAAATTTTTGTAATTTTATTCTTTATCACCTAGAGCCTCTGTTTTATCATGACAACAGTAAGAAGATTAATCCCACACTTAATCCTATTTAAAACACATGAAACCTTTGAAAATTCATAACTTAAATTCTATAACTCCAAAAATTATGATTCATGTTCCTAGAATTTTATTTTAATGTGTAGATTATTACGGTGTATTTTGTTTATATGTTTGGTGTAATGTTAATTTCTCTATATGCACTGTGCTTGTTTGTATTGTGGCGAGTAGAAGAGCCCGTTGCTGAGGATCCTGGTGAGCAGCAGGTTGAGGTAGCTGAGCAGGAGCTCATTGAAGGCAAGTTGTGCCCTTGACCACTTTTTACCCAATAATGTTCTTTAATGTCACTTATTCATGCATAGGTTAATTTTGATGGGACCCAATAGGTCACCCTAGATTGTTTATCTCATTACCTTGTTTACCCCTGAATCACTTGGGTAGTTTGCTATTGCTTTACATGGTTTTGGGATAATCATTTATATCTATGTTCCAATTATTCTTGTTATTCTATTTATGTTCATGTCAAGTTCATTAATGTTAATTGGAACATAGAGCTTAACTTGAGAACCACGTGCCACCACAAGGGTTTAATGGGACGCCCTTGGCTGATTAACTAGGAAAGCTAGTGGAGGTCTACCTTACCCGAAAGGGGCAAGGGCAGTAGGGGAGTGGTCAGTGTAGGGAGGTCCTTGGTTGATTTTGCTGCGATGGCGGTCAGACAAGAACCCTGCATTGGAGCTTCCTATAAACTGTAGCGGGTTTTCTGAAGCTAGTGGAACTTTGTAAAGGCCTCGTAGTGTTGCCCTGCCGCACTTCCTAGGTAGAGGTGTATGGGATTCGCGACCCCTTGGCAGATGGGTAACATGACTTGTGGGTAAAGGGTACAACCTCTGCAGAGTGTAAAACTGGTATACTAGCCGTGCTCGCGGTCATGAGCAGCTCAGGACTCTCTGATGTTTAAATTATGGAACTTAAATTCAATTTGTCATTCGCATTGCATGGGTTTATTATTAATTTTGTTCTATTACTTTACTTATGGTTTGGTATTTACTTACACTTAGTAACTGCTAATAAAATTTTGACCAACTATTTAAAAGCAATTCTCAGCTTTAACCCCTATCATTGATTAGCCTTACACATCACATGAACTCACACCTTTGTGAGTTTATGTCCACTGGTTCCCCACAACTTGTTGAGCTATGATCATGTGTGAGCTCACCCTTGCTGTCTCACACCCCCCCACAGGAGGAGAGCAGGTGGTCGAAGAGGAGCCGCCTAACACTGAGGAGTTCGATCTGATCTAGGTGGCGTTTCTCAGTTGACATTTGCGCCGACGATCCTTAGTTCGTTTTATATTCATTATTTTATTTTGTAATAAGTCTTCCGCTATGTAATAAATACTCTGATGTTTTATGACATTTATCTCTATACACTCTGTTATTATATATGTTGTCTCCTTGGCGCATGTATGAGATGCACCTGGCTTTGTTCCTTAAAGCCGGGTGTGACAGAAGTGGTATCAAAGGAATGTTGACTGTAGGACGAAACCTAGATAGAAATGGACAAAACCCTTTCCTACTTACCTTACTCTGACTCATTCTATACTTATCTCATCTTGATCTTATCTCACCTTCTGCTAATCTACTCTGGTTAATCTTATCTTTTCTACTCTAAGACAAGATGGGTTTCACACCTTGGAATCCTACCACTATGATCTTTTTAAGAGATAGGGAACCTAAGACAAAATTTAAAACTATTTTCTCTATTAAAAATGTTGTTTGATTGTGCTGATGCTAAATGCCTGATTTGCTTCTTTGATTGATTGAATTATTATAGATGGACATCTTAGTATGTACCACCATAAGGTGTTGAATTAGCTTTGGTAGGTAAAATATTAATCTGCTTAGCTAATAAAAATCCCCCAAAGCAACATGATTTGTAATTACCTGCCTTGTCCGCTATTTTCTTACCTTATGTATCTAACTCAGATGGTAAATACCAGGCGGGGTGGTGGAATTGATTTGCCTCCTAATCGACATACTCGGAGGATATATAGACAACCCCAGCCACAACCTGCAGAGATGAATCCTCCTAATCCTCCACCAGGCGGAGTTGACCCACTGGTTGCTGCTCAGATGGCGGTGATGCAGCAAATGGCGGACACTATGGCTGATATGTGTGCCCAGATGCAGCAAGAACGCCAGGAGATGCGTCAGGAAAGAGAAGATATACGACAGGAGTTGCGCCAGGAGCGAGATGAGATACGCCAGGAAAGGAGGGCACAACAACAGCTGCTGCAACAACAAATGCAACAGCAACCACAGCAGCAACAGCAGCAACAAGTGCCACTGCCTCCACCACCACCACCAGTTCCACCCCGAGACAAGCATAGAGAGTTCATGAGTCATAAGCCACCTACATTCGCTAGCTCTCCTGATCCACTGGACGCGGATGATTGGCTGAAATCTGTGGAAAAGATGCTGAATATTGCACAATGCACTGATCGGGAGAAGGTTTTATATGCTTCTGGACGTCTGTCAGGTCCTGCTGCTGACTGGTGGGATTCTTATATTGCTGCCCACGATGCTGCTGATACTATTACCTGGGCAGAGTTCAGTACACAGTTCCGGAACTACCATATTCCAGCTGGTATGATAAAGATCAAGAAGAAGGAGTTTCTGTCGCTGAAGCAAGGAAGTATGTCAGTCAGCGAGTACCGCGACAAGTTTATTCAGCTATCCAGATATGCCCCTGAAGAAGTTGCTGAAGACGAGAGGAAGCAGGAGCATTTTATTGAAGGACTTAATGGACCACTGCAGTATGCTCTAGTGGCACACACATTTCCATCATTTCAGAGGCTGCTTGATAAGGCCCTGGCTATTGAACACAAGCATGTTCAGCTGGGAGATTTGAAGAGAAAGGCAATATCTCAAGGACAAGGAAGCAGCAGTGTTCGTCCTCGCTACAGTTCACCATAGGGTACACCGACTCGATCAGGAGGACCGCGCCCAGTTCAGCAATCACCACTGAGGACTCCACCTCCTCTGCAGGCTACCCCTATTGGCACCCCGACGAAGTTTGCAGGACAGAGTCCGGGCACTACGTGTTTCAAGTGTGGGAAGACTGGTCATTACGCAAATGTCTGCCCACAGAGGATTGCTACTACTCCAGTTCAGAACAGGCAGCAAACTCCAGGATCTGGCAAGGGATATTCTATCGCCAAGGTTAATCAAGTCAGCGTTGATGCTACTCCGGATGGTGGGGACCTCGTAATTGGCATGTTTTATGTTAATGCAATTCCTGCAACCATATTATTTGATTCTGGTGCTACACATTCATTCATGTCTGCTAGATATGCCAACACAAATGAAATACCACTGCTAAATATGAGAAAACCCATGATAGTAATTACACCTAAAGGGCCTGTTGAGGCGAATCAAATGACACGTAGATTGACATTGACCATTATGGGTAGAGAATTTGGAGCTACTGCTATAATATTAGAGTCAAGCAGTATAGATTTGATCCTTGGTATGTCATGGCTAAGAAAGGCAAAGGCCGTTATAGCATGTGGTAGAGGTACCGTAGAACTCACTACCACTAAAGGAGAAAGATTTCAAGTTAATATTGCAGTAACCTCCTCATCCATGCGTGCAATGTTCTTTATGCCTGAGGAGTTTGTTGGTGACAACATCCGGGTGGTTAGAGATTTTCCGGATGTCTTTCCAGAGGAGTTACCAGGGATGCCACCTGATAGAGAAGTTGAGTTTGTTATTGACCTCTTACCTGGAACCGCCCCTATTTCTAAACGGCCATATAGGATGTCCATAGAGGAGTTGAAGGAACTTAAGAAGCAGTTAACTGAGTTACAAGAGGCTGGGTACATTCGTCCGAGTTCCTCACCTTGGGGAGCACCGGTTTTGTTTGTACAGAAGAAGGATGGATCGCAGCGGATGTGTGTGGATTATAGATCTCTTAATGATGTTACGGTGAAGAACAAGTATCCGTTGCCCCGCATTGAGGATTTGTTTGATCAAATGAGAGGAGCAAGAGTATTTTCGAAGATTGATCTCTGATCCGGTTACCATCAGATGAGGATTAGACCATCGGATATTCCCAAGACGGCTTTCTCGACTAGATATGGATTATATGAGTTCACAGTTATGTCGTTTGGATTGACTAATGCACCAGCTTATTTTATGAACTTAATGAACAAGGTGTTTATGGAGTATTTGGACAGATTCATCGTGGTGTTCATCGACGATATTCTCATTTATTCTCAGAGTGATAATGATCATGAGGAACATCTGAGGTTGGTGCTACAGAAGCTTCGAGATAACCAGCTATATGCCAAGTTCAGCAAGTGCGAGTTTTGGATTGACAAGGTACCATTCCTTGGACATATTATTTCTAATGGAGGAATAGCAGTGGATCCTGCTAAGGTTAAGGAGATAATGGAGTGGAGAGCACCCACTACAGTTACTGAGATTCGGAGTTTCTTGGGACTCGCAGGATATTATCGGAGATTTATTGAAGGGTTCTCTAAGATTGCCAAACCTATGACTTCGCTTTTGGAGAAAGGAAGAGAATTTAAGTGGGACAAGAAGTGCCAAGACAGCTTTGAGCAATTGAAAAAGAGGTTGATGTCGCCACCAGTATTGGTTATGCCAGACCTACAGAAAGGATTTGATATCTATTGCGATGCATGTGGCCAAGGCTTAGGATGTGTGCTCATGCAGGAAGGACATGTGATTGCTTATGCTTCTCGTCAGTTGCGGAAACATGAATTGAACTACCCCACTCATGACTTGGAATTGGCAGCCGTTGTGCATGCGCTTAAGATTTGGAGACATTATATCATGGGGACCAAGTGCCAAGTATATACGGATCATAAGAGTCTGAAGTATATATTCACTCAAAAGGATCTCAACCTTAGGCAACGCCGTTGGTTGGAGCTTATTAAGGATTATGATTTGGAGATTCACTATCACCCGGGCAAGGCAAATTTGGTTGCAGATGCCTTGAGTCGCAAGGAGCATGTTCATTTAGCTATTGTTGCCCAGCTACCCGATGAGATTGTTAAGGATTTCAGGAGACTTAACCTGGGAATAGTTGCTCACACTGAAGGAGTTACTATTGATGTGGAACCTACTTTGGAGCAAGAAATTCGCAAAGAACAAATTGGTGATGCTAAAATAAAAGAGATTAAGGATCTGATTACTGAAGGTCGAGTTCCGGAATTCACGAAAGATGAGCAAGGCACTGTATGGTTCAAGGACAGAATGTGTGTTCCTGATATTAAAAGCCTTCGAGAGACTATTTTAAAGGAGGCCCATGATTCGGATTATTCTATTCATCCTGGTAGTACTAAGATGTATCAGGATTTGAAGCGGAAGTATTGGTGGTATGGATTGAAAAGAGATGTGGCTGCACATGTGGCTATGTGCAATGTATGTCAAAGAGTTAAGGCTGAACACCAGAGGCCAGCTGGACTATTGCACCCACTGAAGATACCCGAGTGGAAGTGGGAAGAGATTGGTATGGATTTTATTACTGGATTGCCTCGCACCCAGAAAGGATATGATGCTATATGGGTGATTGTGGATAGATTGACTAAAGTAGCTCACTTTATTCCTGTGAAGACTACTTATAAAGGTTCTCAGCTAGCAGAGTTATATATGGCTCGGATTGTGTGTTTACATGGAGTACCAAAGAAGATCGTGTCTGATCGAGGTTTGCAGTTTACCTCAAGATTTTGGAGAAGCTTTCATGAGAACATGAGTACGAAGTTGAATTTTAGTACGGCTTATCACCCTCAGACTGATGGACAGACTGAAAGGACAAATCAAGTTTTGGAGGATATGTTGAGAGCTTGTGCCCTTCAACATGGAGGAAGTTGGGATAAAAGTCTACCGTATGCTGAGTTCTCATATAATAATAGTTACTAGGTGTTGGGGCCATGCTTCGTTGCGCCGAAGGTCTTACACGAAGAAGCAGCTTCGGCTGAAGCTGTCCCCAGGAGATGGCCGAAGGTTCCTTTTCATGGAGCTTCGGCATTACAAACCGACATAGAGATAGAATGACCTTTTTATCCATAGAGGTCTGAGTCAATGTTGTAAACTTTTGTAAGGGGCATAATTGTAATTCGTCACAGGCTATGTCTTGTGTCTATAAATAGATGAACAGTACCCCCGTACTGTTCACGCGAACCTGTCATTTGCTTTCGCATCACACTTGTATTTTCGCCTTCCTCCGGACCGAAGGTACATTTGTAATTTGAAGTCATTTACATTCATCCATGACAATAAAAATGGAGATGATTCTATGATAATATTTAAATGTTTATTTTATATCTCATGATTTGTGTGAACACTCCGTTGCTTATTATCATACTCACGAAGGTACGTCCTTCGTAACCTTCGTCCGAAATTCTTTATATCCTGAAGGGATATAATGATTTGGAGGACGAAGGATTTTAACACTTAACATTTTCTATGTTGCCTTGTTCTTAATCCGAAGCATTTGAGAACAAGCCCCCAACACTAGGCCAGTCTGAAGATGTCACCTTTTGAAGCTTTATATGGGAGGAAGTGCAGGACTCCTTTGTATTGGGATCAGACTGGAGAAAGACAGTTCTTTGGGCCTGGACTGATTCAAGAAGCAGAAGAACAAGTTCGTATAATTCGAGAGAATTTGAGGGTAGCTCAAACCAGGCAAAAGAGCTACGCTGATAATAGAAGAAGACCACTGGAATTTGAAGAAGGAGATTATGTGTACCTCAAGGTGTCACCACTTCGTGGAATGAGGAGATTCAAAGTTAAGGGCAAATTGTCCCCTCGCTATATTGGACCATTCTTGATCTTTAGGAGAGTTGGGGAGATGGCATACCAACTCGAGTTACCTGCTAGTCTATCGGATGTGCATAATGTGTTTCACGTATCTCAACTTAAGAAGTGTCTCCGTGTCCCGGAGGAACAATTACCGATGGAAGAGCTCAGTGTTCAGGGTGATTTGACTTACACGGAGTACCCGATCAAGATTCTTGACACTTTGACTAGAGTTACAAGAAATAAGGTGATAAAGATGTGCAAAGTGCAATGGAGTCACCACGGTGAAGATGAAGCGACCTGGGAAAGAGAAGAAGAGCTTCGCATCGATTTTCCCCACCTTTTCCCTAGATCTTCTTAAATCTCGAGGACGAGATTATTTTTAAGGGGGGTAGGATTTGTAACACCTACTTGTAAATAGCTAGAAAAAAATACCAATAGAGAAAACAATTTCTCTTTTTGTGAGTTTGACCTCTATACATCATCACATGTGAACACTAAATTCAAAAAAACAAATAAGTAATAAAAGGATATACCATTAAAGTTTATGCATCATGCTGAGTTTTTATTTGGATGTGCATTTGTGCTTAATAAAATAAATATACCATTAATAGCATCTCAATGGATCCATAGAATTTAAAGTTTAACTTGAAAATAAAACCATGAAAATAGGGAAGAGAAAGGAATATTATTCAATCCAAATAAAATTATCATTAAAATATCTGCACCACAGTTGATATGATCAAAATAAATAATTAGCCAGGATACAAAGTGCCACAAAGTTTGAATTTGAATTGAAGTTTGAATTTGAAAAAGAAATGAAACAGAAAATAAAAAGAAAAAGAGAAGAAACCTTACCTGGGCCGTGAATCCCATTTCGGCCCACTAGCTTTCTCTGTGCGGCCCAATACCCGCACCTGCGCGCTCGCAACTGACGAGATGGCCACCCCGTCAGACTCCCCTCCCTTCGCCCACCGATGACACGCGGGCCCACGCTGTCAGCCACCCACCACGCGCAGCACGCGAATGCGGTCTTACCTCCATGTGGGCCCCATTTGCCAGCCAGAGACCCGCTCGTCGTCCTCTTTCTTCGCCGCGCCGCTCGGACAAGCTCGACCACGGGACCCTGACGCAATTCGTGGAATCGGTTGAGGAGCCCTGGGTTCCAGCAGCTACAAATTGGAACCTTCCACAGACCCTCATCGCCAGAACCAGAGCCTTGCCACGACTCGCAGACCCGCCGCCGTGCAAGCTTACTAACCGCGAGAGAGAAGAGAGGAGCGGCCACCGCGAGTAATCCCTGCAAAGCCGTTGATCCGGTCCTCGGTGGGGTGTCCGCGGGCTTCATCTGGCCGGTAGGGTGGCATCCGTGGCAAAAGCACTCGGAATCCGTCGCGGGCCTCGCCGGAATTCCTCATCGTACCTCGTCCTCCGCTGCGCGCCGCGAGCAGGAGACTACCGCCATTCAATCGAGGTACTAACGCCATCCACGTGTTCGCATTGTTGTTCAGTAGGTTTAGCGTTAGCTAATCGCATTTTGGACGACCCTAGCGCGTGGAATTGCTCGCCGGCGTTCATCGCCGCGGCGGGTGGGCGGCGCCACCGTGTCCAGGGTTGGGTTGGGGAAGAATTCCCCAGCACCGTTAGATTCTCTAGTAATGGCTCGGATTAGAAGTAGAGAACCAGTCCGGGAAAGTAAATCGGGTGCATCAATGGTTGATCCGATGGACGACATTGATTGTAATCCACATAAAATCTAGGCCGTAGATTTCTTGATCGATGATCCTCGGCACGTACCATTTCATTAAAGACTGGATTCAATCCGCGCCGCAGGATCTGGATCGTCCGGCCCAGAATAGAAGATACCCCTTCGCGTGTACAAATTGCTAAAGAGCCCCTGCAAATTGCAGAAACCAACCCGCAGTTCACTTGCACTGTGCACTGGGTCTCTGGATTCTTACCCAGAACCCCCTGTCTTTCTCAGAAATAGTGCGCCCAGTCCAGTAGTGAATTAAATGGATTAAATGAAATGGAAATTTGATTTTTAATATGAAAATAAACCTTAGAACTTGTATAATTCATAGAATAATCATATGGGCTCCAAAATAATCCATTCCACTTTCTAAATTTTTGTAATTTTATTCTTTATCACCTAGAGCCTCTGTTTTATCATGACAACAGTAAGAAGATTAATCCCACACTTAATCCTATTTAAAACACATGAAACCTTTGAAAATTCATAACTTAAATTCTATAACTCCAAAAATTATGATTCATGTTCCTAGAATTTTATTTTAATGTGTAGATTATTACGGTGTATTTTGTTTATATGTTTGGTGTAATGTTAATTTCTCTATATGCACTGTGCTTGTTTGTATTGTGGCGAGTAGAAGAGCCCGTTGCTGAGGATCCTGGTGAGCAGCAGGTTGAGGTAGCTGAGCAGGAGCTCATTGAAGGCAAGTTGTGCCCTTGACCACTTTTTACCCAATAATGTTCTTTAATGTCACTTATTCATGCATAGGTTAATTTTGATGGGACCCAATAGGTCACCCTAGATTGTTTATCTCATTACCTTGTTTACCCCTGAATCACTTGGGTAGTTTGCTATTGCTTTACATGGTTTTGGGATAATCATTTATATCTATGTTCCAATTATTCTTGTTATTCTATTTATGTTCATGTCAAGTTCATTAATGTTAATTGGAACATAGAGCTTAACTTGAGAACCACGTGCCACCACAAGGGTTTAATGGGACGCCCTTGGCTGATTAACTAGGAAAGCTAGTGGAGGTCTACCTTACCCGAAAGGGGCAAGGGCAGTAGGGGAGTGGTCAGTGTAGGGAGGTCCTTGGTTGATTTTGCTGCGATGGCGGTCAGACAAGAACCCTGCATTGGAACTTCCTATAAACTGTAGCGGGTTTTCTGAAGCTAGTGGAACTTTGTAAAGGCCTCGTAGTGTTGCCCTACCGCACTTCCTAGGTAGAGGTGTATGGGATTCGCGACCCCTTGGCAGATGGGTAACATGACTTGTGGGTAAAGGGTACAACCTCTGCAGAGTGTAAAACTGGTATACTAGCCGTGCTCGCGGTCATGAGCAGCTCAGGACTCTCTGATGTTTAAATTATGGAACTTAAATTCAATTTGTCATTCGCATTGCATGGGTTTATTATTAATTTTGTTCTATTACTTTACTTATGGTTTGGTATTTACTTACACTTAGTAACTGCTAATAAAATTTTGACCAACTATTTAAAAGCAATGCTCAGCTTTAACCCCTATCATTGATTAGCCTTACACATCACATGAACTCACACCCTTGTGAGTTTATGTCCACTGGTTCCCCACAACTTGTTGAGCTATGATCATGTGTGAGCTCACCCTTGCTGTCTCACACCCCCCACAGGAGGAGAGCAGGTGGTCGAAGAGGAGCCGCCTAACACTGAGGAGTTCGATCTGATCTAGGTGGCGTTTCTCAGTTGACATTTGCGCCGACGATCCTTAGTTCGTTTTATATTCATTATTTTATTTTGTAATAAGTCTTCCGCTATGTAATAAATACTCTGATGTTTTATGACATTTATCTCTATACACTCTGTTATTATATATGTTGTCTCCTTGGCGCATGTATGAGATGCACCTGGCTTTGTTCCTTAAAGCTAGGTGTGACACCGCCCGGTGGGATGACCTCGCCACGGGTCTTCGTCCGATGTCGTATGGGGCAAAGGGTGTCCCTGCCTGTTGTCTTGTCTCCGTTGGACCGGCATTTACGGCGAAGGCCCCGGGCGAAGGGTGTCCCTGCCCGTTTTGTCTCTGTTGGGCCGGCATTTACGGTGAAGGCCCCGAGCGAAGGGTGGCGTCTTTGCCTTCGCCCCAACATTTGCCCTCCGAGGGACCAGTTCGACTAAGTCATCTGGTGCCGAAGACGTCGCTAGATGGCGGAGACGCTGCCCTCGCTCGAAGTGGTTCCGCAGGGGTTTTTGACATGACCGTTGATTGACGCCGTACTGTGGGACTGCGGGTTTCCCAAAGCGCCGTGCCCTGTGTATAAAAGGGGGCGGGGGGCAGCGCGTTTTGAAATTTATTCTTCCGCGCTCCGTGAAAACCCTAGCCGCTTTCTCCACCGTCTCTGCTGCTCGTCTGCCCTCCTTGCTCTTTGTTCGCCGGAGATCTGGCTCGAGTGAAGCAGACCGCCCGCCGCCGCCGACGGTACGTAGCAATGCCGACCTCTTCTTCTTCTGCTGCCGCCTCGCCGCCGGCCGATGCGTCGTCTGAGGAAACGCTGAGTTCTGTGGCGGCGGAGGAGTTGCGCGCCGGCGATACTGTGGATTTTGGTGTGTCGCGGATGTCGTCGGCCCGCGTGCAGGATATGCAGCGGCTTGGTTACTTTGGCGGCGGGGTCGCCTGTGTCCCGGGGACGGAGGAAGTCCCCGAGCCGGAAGGCGAGTTGGTTGTGTTCGAGGCGTTCTTTGCCGCTGGTCTCCGCCTGCCTGCGCACCGATTTGTTGGAGAAGTCCTGCGCAGATTCAATGTTCAGATCCATCAACTGACTCCGAACGCCGTGGTGGCTCTGTCGATGTATGTCTGGGCGACGACTTCGTACGGCGGATAGCCATCAGTCGAAGTCTTCGCAAAGTATTATTGCCTGCACTGGCAGAAGAGGATGATTGGAAGTGAGGTTGCCCAGTTTGGGTCCTATACATTTACGCCGAAGACCGGCAAGACCACGATGCAGGTAGTTGAGTTGGTTCCCTGCGCCCGCAACAAGTGGGGCAATTGGCAGGATTTTTGGTTCTACGTCGCGGAGAGTACAACCGAAGACCATCCGGGGCTCCCCGTGTCCGAGATGTGCTCACATTTTTACTCAGCATACCCGCCTTTTGAAGTGGCGGATGAGGATGCGGACGAAGGGGCCCTTCGGTGCGCCGCCGGCCTAAGCAGCGGGCGCGATTTGGTTGAGGAGTTTGTGGCGTTCGGGGTATGGCCTTTGGCGCATGGCTAGGCGCTGGGCGAAGTGTGCCCTCGCCAGATGCCTTCCCACGGTGGGAAGCTGGTGCGAAGTCCTGCCTTCGCGCGGGATCTGCAGAGTCGCGATCCGGCCGCCTTTGTGCGCGAGGCGGAGGATGGGGCGGTGCGGATCGTGGGTCGGTATGTGCCTAGGACAGAGGGCCAGCGCAGCTGGGACATTCGCGGGTCAAATGACCGTTTGAACAGGGTTTTTGAGTTGAATCGACTGTCGTATGGCGGTTATCCCGACCAAGACGATGTGGATCGTCGCGGGAAGAAACCGGTGGTGGAGTCTGGAGACGACCCCGCGCCGGCGGCCGCCCCATCCTCTAAGAAGAGGAAACTAGGTACTGCTGTGGGAGGACTTGGGGTTTCTGATGGTTTTGCTAGAGAATTGATGAGGACATGCGTGGCCCCGGGGGGAAGGATGTCTTCGCCCGAGCTCCGGGAGTCTTCGGCGCGGATGCTGAGGGTTACCGGGGGTTGGTGGCCTAAGAATATTCCTGTCCCCCGCGTGGCCGGCGAAGACTTTTTTACATCTCGCATGGTTCGTGCTTGGAAAGTGTTTCCTTACGGACGGAATATTGCTGCTGTTGTGTCGGTAGTGATGGACAAGGATCGCCAGGCAGCTGCACAGAAGCGCCAGGCGGTCGTCAGGCTGCATGAAGCCAGGACGAAGAGGCAGCGGGGGGCTGCGAAGGCTACTGCCCCCGGCGGAGGCCAGCCGCCGCTGGCGGCTAAGTCGGCCGTCCCTGTGTCCAGTAGGGCGCCGGACGCTGCAAAGGCGGCTGCGACCGGTGGTCCCAAGTCAGTGAAGGCTGCCCCTTCGTCCGGCGGGTTGCCGGAGGCTGCGAAGGCGGCTCGAGGGTTGCCGCCCCCTGGCAAGCGCGTTGCTGACTTTGCCACCGACATTAGTGTGGAGGATTATCTCGTTGGTAAGTCGTTGGCTCGAGTGTTTTTTTTAAATTTGTTGATGCGTCGCAGGGTCGGACGAAGACCAGCTTCTTGTTGTTCCGCCTGCCGCGGCGGCCACGGCGGCTACCGTGGTGCCAAGGGCGAAGGGCAGTGCACTTTGTGCCGGTGGCGAGATATCGGCGCTCACTGCCGTCAGGGACGAGGCGGGTGCCGTGTCCCGCCGGCTGGAGGAGATGAAGGAGGCGCTAAGTCAGGTCCGTTGAGCTAGACCTTGGTTCGGGGTTTTTTTTAAACGGCTTCGCCGGGGCTGTGGTCTTATGTGTGTCTTGTAGGCGGCTGACTTCGCAAACCGCGCGGCGTCGGGGGCCCTGACGGCAGTTGTGTCTGCCGAAGTCGAGAGACTTCGGACGCAACATGCTGACGCCGTCCGGGAAAAATCGGCCGCCGACAGTAAGTGCCGCAAGCTGGCGGACAAGGTGGCTGTGCTGGAGGGGGAGAAGGCTGACCTCCAGCGCCAACTGGCGACGGAGAGGGAGGAGGCTACTGAGGCCCTCGCCAAGGTGCAGGCTGCGCAGGCGGAGGCCAACTTGGCGCGGGCGGAGGGCAGCCTCGCCAGACAACGCGCCGAGCAGCTGGAGGAGCGGCTCAACGCGCTGCAGAGCCGTGTGGAAAGGGCCGAGGCCTCGGCGCGCACGGAGGCTGAGCGGATGCGCAAACAGCTCATGGATTCATACCGTGAACTGGGCACGCGGACCGGTGAGTTTGAAGTGCCGGACTGAGAGCCCGGACTTCGCTGCCTTGAGTGGGTGCAGGAGGAGCTGCAGGCGCTCCCCACCATCGTGGAGGGGTTTATGTCTTATGCTTCTCTGGTCACCTGCGAGGGGGCGATGAACGCGCTCTCTCGCGAAGGGTGCCGGCACTACGAGGTCTTCGACCAAGCTGATGAGGATTTGGAGCGTGATATCTACAAGGTTGAGGACCCCGTAGTGAAGGAATCCGCCGGAGCCCTCTACGACCGGATGTAGGGCCCCCACGGTCGAGAGGTGGTCAGGGAGCGGGCTGAGACAGCGAGGAGTCAGGTAGTGCTTGGCTTTTGTTTGGTGTTTGTTTAATTTGGGTTGAATGTGGGTTTGCTGAGTCTGTGTGCTGTGTCTCAGGCGGCGCGTGGCGAGAGGGTGGATGACTTCGGGGCTTTGAACAGCGCGCTGCCTGACCCGGAGCCGAACCCAGCGGCGGCTGTGCCCGAGGCCGCTCCGGAGCCGCCCCCGGAAACCGCCGAAGGCGTTCCCGATGCCCCTGCAGCCACTGCGGCCGACAGAGACCCGTCGTCAACTGCTGCGCCGAAGGCTGAGGATCCTGTGGCGGAGGCTGCGGAGGCGACGGCGGAGGCTCCCGCGACGGCTGGGTCTTCGCAGGTGGCCTAGTGGGTGTGGGTAGTTAGGAAATTTTGGATATTGTTGCTGAACCTTGGTTGCTGCGCAGGTTCAAGATTTTGGGCTTGCGCACGCAACCGCTACTGCTAATTTTTGGGCGGCTTCGACCGTGGATGATGGGAATAAATCGGATGAGTCTGCGTCTAAATTTTCCGAGTTCGGTGACTCTGGGAGCTCTGTTGAATGGACCGAAGAGTCGTCGGATGAGGACTTGGACTACTTTGCGGCCTTGGATGTAGCAGTGGCGGAGGCTTCGTCGCAAGCTGCGGATGCTGATGTTGTGTCTGGTCCGAGCACTAGGCGTAGGCGGCGAAGGGCGGTTGCGAAGCATAGAGTGAGCGGAGCGGACGCCGGTCGGCTTCGCGTGAGTGGGGCCGGCAGGCAGGAACTGTTGTCCTTGCCGGCTGCTGTGAGTGCAGGTGAGGGGGAGTTGCGAAGCCTTTTTGCGGGTGAGGAGCTTAGGATAATGTTATTTAACTATAGGGAGATGGGAATTATTCCGAAGGTCGAACCGATGTAGAATGCGATGCCCTCGCTTGTACATGAGTAATGGCTTGTATGATGAGGTTGTGTGCCTTCGCACACCCGGCTATGTTTGCGAAGGCGTTAAGTGCTTGGTCTGGCGTGTTATTTATGTTGGTCTGGTGCGCATGTAGTCGGCCTTTGAGCGGATAGTTTGGTGTAGCCGTTTTTGCACTTGTTAGGCTTCGTGCGGCTGTACCATTGTAATTGGTTCGTTGGTCTTGACGCGCTGTCCCTGCTGCACCCTGAGGCGACTTCTGCAGGGATAGTGTTCGCGGCAAATTAGAATTTTTCACACTTATTGCGCTAGTCCGGCTGCACCCTTAGGCGACTTCTGCGCGGATAGTCTTCGTGGAAGACTTCAATTTTTCGCACTTGTTGTGCTGATCCGGTTGCACCCTTTAGGCGACTTCTGCGCGGATAGTCTTCGTCGAAGACTTCGTTTTGTCGCACTTGTTGTGCTGATCCGGCTGCACCCTTAGGCGACTTCTGCGCGGATAGTCTTCGCGGAAGACTTCGATTTTTCGCACTTGTTGTGCTAATCCGGCTGCACCCTTAGGCGACTTCTGTGCGGATAGTCTTCGCGGAAGACTTCGATTTTTCGCACTTGTTGTGCTAGTCCGGCTGCACCCTTAGGCGACTTCTGCGCGGATAGTCTTCACGGAAGACTTCGATTTTTCGCACTTGTTGTGCTAATCCGGCTGCACCCTTAGGCGACTTCTACGCGGATTTGTCGCACGCGAGGGCGGCTGCTGCCGGGCCTCGCGGTGACTTTGTATTAGTCGAATGTCGAAGACCGTTGATGCGGTCTTTTTTCGACGTGGATTTTGTGGGGGATTTTTCTCTTGTATATTAAATGACTCCGCCTCGTTAAAAACCTCACCCCCCGGGAGGAAAAGAGTGCGGGCCAGAACAAAATTGTTTTTACAAATTACAAGGGCGGGCTGGCCCTGATGAGTCAAACAAAAAATTTGCGCAGATTATCAATGTTCCAGGAATGCTCTAAGTCTTCGCCATTTGGCGTTGCAAGCCTGTATGCGCTGGGGGAGGCCTTCGACTTGACAATGTAAGGGCCCTCCCACATGGGCTCCAGCTTGCCTCTGGACTCCGTTCGAGCTGTCCGGATGAGGACGAGGTCCCCTTCGCTGAATTCCCTTGGGATGACTGCATGGTCGCGCCATGCTTTTGTCTGGGCTTGGTATTTGTCCAGGGCCTGCAGGGCGAAGACGCGGTCTCCGTCGATGAGATCCTTCGAAGTTGGCTCATCTACGTCTGGGACGACCGACGCGGCTGTCCGAGGCGACCCATGCTTTATTTCTTGCGGGGTCATGGCCTCCGACCCGTATAATAGGCGAAAGGGGGTAAACCCAGTCGCCCTGCACTCGGTTGTATTCAGTGCCCAGACCACTTCGGGTAACAGGTCGGGCCACTTGCCTTTTTTGTCGTCAAGGAGCATTTTCTTGACAGCTGTGAAAATTTTGTCGTTGGCGCGCTCCACGACTCCGTTGGACTGGGGGTGGTACACGGAGGCGAAGGCAAGCTTGGTGCCGATGGAGAAGCAGAAGTCTTTGAAATCTTGATTGTCGAACTGCTTGCCGTTGTCGACCCTGAGTTCGGATGGTACTCCGAAGCGGCAAACAATATTTTGCCAGAAGAATTTCTAGGCCGTCTTCGATGTGATGGTGGATACTGCCCTCGCTTCAATCCATTTAGTGAAGTATTCAACGGCTACGAAGGTGAACTTAAGGTTCCCCTGAGCCGTGGGCAGGGCCGTCTTTTTCTGCACCATTACCACATTGGAGAGCCACGTGGGGTAAGCCACTGGCTCGATAAATTTGGATTCCAGGAGGCGGTGTACCTCTGCCTTGGCGGCCTCTGTCTTCTCGTCGGACATTTTGCGAAGACGTTGTTTTTTCGGTCTTACCGAGGGGTCGATTCCTAGGCTGTGCTCAATTATGGACCGACTGACCTCGACCAGGTCGAGGGCTGACCAAGCGAAGACGTCCTTGTTCTTGGACAAGCAGCACAGGAGCTTTTCCTCGTCATGCGAGGTGAGGTCTTCGCTGATCGTGACTGTTTGCTTGGGTGTGGCCAGGTCGAGGGGGACAGTCTTGGTCCCGTCGTTGCTTTGCAGCTGCGCCTTGTGCTGTTTTTCAGTTGAGCTGGCGGGCGCTGGGACTTCGCGCTGGGCAGTGAGGCAGTGGACGTTTCTTTGCCCGAGGACGAAGTCCCGCTCTATGTTGCGTGCGGTCTGCTGATTGCCGTAGACCGAGATGGCGCCCAACGGATCTGGTATCTTCATGCACAGGTACAATCCGTGAATGGCTGCCTCAAACTTGTTGATGGAGCCCCGGCCCATGATAGCGTTGTACGGATACACCATGTCGACGATGTCGAAGGTTATTTGCTCACTTTGGGCATTGGGCGCTACACCGAAGGAGAGAGGCAACTCTATTTTGCCGATAGGAAAAGTGACCTTGCCGCCGAAGCCGTATAATGGATTATCCGAAGCCTTGAGCAGGCTGTGGCTTATGCCCATGCGGTCGAAGGCATGGAGGAATATGATGTCTGCCTGGCTGCCATTATCAATGAGGACTTTGTGCAGGTCCCAGCCTGCCACGCTGCAGTTGATGACCATGGCATCGACGTGGGGGGCGCTGCGCAGGTCGACGTCTCGGGCGTCGAAAGTTAGCGGTACATGGGACCACTTCGTCTGCATGACTGGACCGGTGATGGCGACGTGGTTGATGCTGCGGTAGTGGTCCCGCTTTTGTCGCTTGGTGTCGAAGTCGACACTGGACCCACCAGTGATCATATGAATGACTCCGCGATACGGATGATCGGCGAAGTCTTCTTGCTTGGGGGCGTGGGGGTGGGGGATGTTTTGTTGTTGCTGGTGTGGAGGCGGGGGTGGGGGAGGTACAATTTGTACTTCCTGATGGTGTTGGTAAGCGTGGTGCGGTGGAAGCGGAGCGGGGGCGTGGATATATGGTGGAGGGTGTTGTTGATAAGTGTGTGCGACGACCCTTGGGTTGTCGGCTGGTTGCGCCCGTGCCATCCTGTCTCTGGTGGCCTTCGTTTCTGGGCAGTCTTTTGTTTGGTGGGCGCAGTCTTCGCCGTGGAAGAGACAGTAGAATCGGCGCGGCGGCTGCACGCGTCCCCGGCCCCTACCGCGTGTTCCACCTCCGCGGCCCGGGGGGGGGATACTCCTGGCCGCGAGGGGCATCACCAGCGGGGTGCTGGTTGGCGATGTTGTGCACCTGCTGCTGGTTGCGGCCGTCTTGGCCGGAGTCTGGCTACGGAGTCCTCGTCCATGTGCGGCTGGACTGTGGAGCGTCTTTGGGCTTTCTCTAGGACTCAACCTTGCGCTGGTGGAGCTCTTCGGATTTGGCGTATTTTTCAAATAGTTGATATAACTCCTGAAGGTTCTTGGGAGGGTCCCTGATGCAATGACTGTAAAGGACGCCAGCGCGAAGGCCACTGATGGCGTAGTGAATGGCGATCTGGTCATCAACTGAGGGCAGCTGTGACTTGAGTGTTAGAAACTTGCGGTAATATTCCCGCAGAGTCTCTTTTTCCAGCTGCTTGCAGAGTGAGAGTTCGGCCAAGGCGTCGGTGTCTGGGCGGTACCCTTGGAAGTTGAGCAGTTATTTGTCCCTTAGGCTTCTCCAGGAGTCAATGGACAGCGGGGGCAACCTGGTGAACCAGGTGAGAGCTGGGCCTTCGAGGGCGATGATGAAAGACTTGGCCATTGTGGCGTCGTCCCCTCCGGAAGATGCAATGGCGACCTGATAACTCATGATGTACTGTGCAGGGTCCGTGCTGCCGTTGTACTCGGGATAGGTCCCTGCCCGGAAGTTGGCAGGCCAGGGTGTCACTTGCAGATGTGGCGCCAGGGGACTTCGCTCGTCGAGGTAGTTGACCCCTTGAAATGGCGCGGCAGCTAGGAAGGCGAAGTCGCGCTGGGGGAAGTGCGGGTCTTCCGCCTGCGCGCGTTGCTGCAGGGGTGCCCCATGCTGCAGGCCGCGGTGGCCTTCGCGTGTGTCTTCCACTTGCGCGCGGTGTTGCGGGGGTGGCCCATGTTGCAGGCCGAGGTGGCCTTCGCGCTGCATCAGCGCGATCTCCCGCTCGAGGTCCTGGGCCCTCTGCTCTTCGTCGCGTATCATTTGCCGCACCCTGGCTAGTGCAGACACGCGCTGGCGCTTGGCCTCCAGTATCTCTTTTTGCCTCTAAAGATTGCGGTTCTTGAGGCGCAGTGCGCGCAGCTGTAGCTGTTCTTCCGCTGAAACGCCAAGGACTTCACCGTCCTCAGTGAGGTCCGCGCCCTCCGGTGGAGCGAAGCCGAAGACTTCACCGTCCTCGGTGAGGTCCGCGCCTTCCGGTGGAGCGAAGCCTGGGGGAGGCTGCGGTTGTCCTTCAGGGCCGTAGGTGCGGAGGGCGTCGTCTTCAGCAGCCTCTTGGTGAGTGGAGTGGGTGAGTGCGAGGGCCTTGCCCTTCCTTGCGGCCAGCAGTGCTACCTTCGCAGCCTCGTCAGCCTTCGAGCTAGCTTTCTTGGGTGCCATCGCGGGTGGTTTTTCGTAGCACGAACGGTGGGCGCCAAATGTTGGAACTTGCACACGGGCGCAAGTTGATCCAACAGGGGGGGAGTGATAGCACAAACAGGGTTTTAGCACGTGATGGCAAAAGCACTGTTCATCCAGCCTCTCAAGGGCACTGTGCGGGGGTATTTATAGGTGTCCGGGTGCCCAGCGTCCCGTGTTAAGGACGCATGTGCCCTCAGACACCTAGGTTATCCCCGGAATATTCCCATAAAGCGGGGTTACAGACCGTAATTACAGGGACGCCTTTATAAATTAGGCCCGTAACACGCAGCGGCCACGCAGGGCCTATCACAATGGGCCAGATCCCATATGGGCCTCCGCGCCGGACGAGGCCGCCCGGTGGGATGACCTCGCCATGGGTCTTCGTCCGATGTCGTATGGGGCGAAGGGTGTCCCTGCCTGTTGTCTTGTCTCCGTTGGGCCGGCATTTACGGCGAAGGCCCCAGGCGAAGGGTGTCCCTGCCCGTTTTGTCTCCGTTGGGCCGACGTTTACGGCGAAGGCCCCGAGCGAAGGGTGGCGTCTTTGCCTTCGCCCTAACAGACATCTAGTTCTAGGCAATCAACCCATGCTAAATTGCCTAAGAAGAGAATTCCTAATGCATCAAATGAACCTAGTATTTCATTTAAAACCTTTGATGCATCTTATGTTTTGACTAACAAATCCGGCAAGGTAGTTGCCAAGTATGTTGGGGACAAACACAAGGGATCAAAGACTTGTGTTTGGGTACCCAAAGTTCTTGTATCTAATGTCAAAGGACCCAAAACTGTTTGGGTACCTAAAATCAAGAACTAAATTTGTTTTGTAGGTTTATGCATCTGGGGGCTCAAGTTGGATCATCGATAGCGGGTGCACAAACCACATGACAGGAGAGAAAAAGATGTTCTCCTCCTATGAGAAAAACCAAGATCCCCAACGAGCGATCACATTCGGGGATGGAAATCAAGGGTTGGCCAAAGGTTTGGGTAAAATTGCTATATCACCTAACCATTCCATTTCAAATGTTTTTCTTGTAGACTCATTAGATTACAACTTGCTTTCCGTTTCTCAATTATGTAAAATGGGTTACAACTGTCTTTTCACGGATACAGGTGTTACTGTCTTTAGAAGAAGTGATGATTCAGTAGCTTTTAAGGGAGTATTAGAGGGTCAGCTATACTTAGTTGATTTCAATAGAGCTGAACTCGATACTTGCTTAATTGCTAAGACTAACATGGGTTGGCTCTGGCATCGCCGATAGCCCATGTTGGGATGAAGAATCTTCACAAGCTTCTAAAGGGAGAGCACATTTTGCGACTAACAAATGTGTATTTTGAGAAAGAAAGGATCTATAGCGCATGCCAAGCAGGGAAGCAAGTTGATGTTCATCATCCACATAAGAACATCTTGACGACTGACAGGCCACTTGAGCTCCTCCACATGGACCTATTCGGCCCGATCGCTTACATAAGCATCGGCGGGAGTAAGTACTGTCTAGTTATTGCGGATGACTATTCTCGCTTCACTTGGGTATTCTTTTTACAGGAAAAATCTCAAACCCAAGAGACCTTAAAGGGATTCTTGAGACGGGCTCAAAATGAGTTCGGCTTGAGGATCAAGAAAATTAGAAGCGATAATGGGACCGAGTTCAAGAACTCTCAAATAGAAGGCTTCCTTGAGGAGGAGGGCATCAAGCATGAGTTCTCTTCTCCCTACACGCCACAACAAAATGGTGTAGTGGAGAGGAAGAATAGAACTCTATTGGACATGGCAAGAACCATGCTTGATGAGTACAAGACTTCGGATCGATTTTGGGCCGAGGCGGTCAACACCGCTTGCTACGCCATCAACTGATTGTATCTACACCGAATCCTCAAGAAGACATCATATGAACTCCTCACCGGTAAAAAGCCCAATGTTTCATATTTTAGAGTCTTTAGTAGCAAATGTTTTATTCTTGTTAAAAGAGGTAGAAAATCCAAGTTTGCTCCTAAGGCTATAGAAGGCTTTTTACTAGGATATGATTCAACCACAAGGGCATATAGAGTCTTTAACAAGTCCACTGGGCTAGTTGAAGTTTCTTGTGACATTGTGTTTGATGAGACTAACGGCTCTCAAGTAGAGCAAGTTGATCTTGATGAATTAGATGATGAAGAGGCTCTGTGCGTCGCGCTAAGGAACATGTCCATTAGGGATGTGTGTCCTAAGGAATCCGAAGAGCCCATTCAAGCACAAGATCAACCATCCTCCTCCATGCAAGCATCTCCACCAACTCAAGATGAGGATGAGGCTCAAGATGATGAAGAAGAAGATCAAGAAGATGAGCCACCTCAAGACGACGGCAATGATCAAGGGGGAGATGCAATTGATCAAGACAAGGAGGATGAGCAAGTTGCAAGGCCGCCACACCCAAGAGCCCACCAAGCAATCCAACGAGATCACCCCGTGAACACCATCCTCGATGACATTCATAAGGGGGTAACCACTAGATCTCGTGTTGCACATTTTTGTGAACATTACTCTTTTGTTTCCTCTATTGAGCCACACAGGGTAGAGGAAGCACTTCAAGATTCGGATTGGGTGATGGCGATGCAAGAGGAGCTCAACAACTTCACGAGGAATGAGGTATGACATTTAGTTCCACGTCCTAACCAAAATGTTGTAGGAACCAAGTGGGTCTTCCACAACAAACAAGATGAGCATGGTGTGGTGATAAGGAACAAAGCCCGACTTGTGGCCAAGGGATATTCCCAAGTTGAAGGTTTGGATTTCGGTGAAACTTATGCACCCGTAGCTAGGCTTGAGTCAATTCGCATTTTACTTGCCTATGCTACTTACCATGGCTTCAAGCTTTATCAAATGGACATGAAAAGTGCCTTCCTCAATGGACCAATCAAGGAAGAGGTCTATGTTGAGCAACCTCTCGGCTTTGAAGACAGTGAGTATCCTAACCATGTTTATAGACTCTCTAAGGCGCTTTATGGGCTCAAGCAAGCCCCAAGAGCATGGTATGAATGCCTAAGAGATTTTCTTATTGCAAATGGCTTCAAAGTCGGAAAGGCCGATCCTACTTTATTTACTAAAACTCTTGCAAATGATTTGTTTGTATGCCAAATTTATGTTGATGACATTATATTTGGGTCTACTAACGAATCTACATGTGAGGAATTTAGTAGGATCATGATGCAAAAATTCGAGATGTCAATGATGGGAGGGTTGAAGTATTTTCTAGGATTCCAAGTCAAGCAACTCCAAGAGGGCACCTTCATTATCCAAACGAAGTACATTCAAGACATTCTAACCAAGTTTGGGATGAAGGATGCCAAGCCCATCAAGACACCCATGGGAACAAATGGGCATCTCGACCTCGACACGGGAGGTAAATCCGTAGATCAAAAGGTATACCGGTCGATGATAGGTTCTTTACTCTATTTATGTGCTTCACGACCGGATATTATGCTTTCCGTATGCATGTGTGCAAGATTCCAAGCCGATCCTAAGGAAGCACACCTTAGGGCCGTAAAACGAATCTTGAGATATTTAGTTTATACTCCTAAGTTTGGCCTTTGGTACCCCAGGGGATCCACATTTGATTTAATTGGTTATTCCGATGCGGATTGGGCAGGGTGCAAAATTAATAGAAAGAGCACATCGGGGACTTGCCAGTTCTTGGGAAGATCTCTGGTGTCTTGGGCTTCAAAGAAGCAAAATTCTGTGGCTCTTTCAACCGCCGAAGCCGAGTATATTGCCGCAGGCCATTGTTGCGCGCAATTGCTTTGGATGAGGCAAACCCTTAGGGACTATGGTTACAAATTAACCAAAGTTCCTCTTCTATGTGATAATGAGAGTGCAATCCGCATGGCGGATAATCCCGTTGAGCATAGCCGCACTAAACACATAGCCATTCGGTATCATTTTTTAAGGGATCACCAACAAAAGGGGGATATCGAGATTGCATATGTTAGCACCAAAGAACAATTAGCCGATATCTTTACCAAGCCATTGGATGAACAAACTTTTACCAAACTTAGGCATGAGCTAAATATTCTCGATTCTAGGAACTTTTATTGATGTTTTGCACACATAGCTCATATGTATACCTTTGATCATTTCTTTCATGTGCTATGACTAATGTGTTCTTTCAAGTCCATTTCATGATAAGTCATAGATTGAAAGGGAAAAGGAGTCTTCGGCGAAGACAAGGCTTCCACTCCGCTCCATCGAATCATTCATCCTTCGCCGTCGCTCCGCACAATCTCTCCAACTTTGGTAAAATCTTCACTCCTATACTTCTATCCAAAGGGGGAGAAAGTAGTTTGAAGGGCTTATATTTCACTCAAGCATCCGTTTTTGGCGATTCATGCCAAAGGGGGAGAGAGTATTAGCCCAAAGCAAAAGGACCGCACCACTACCAATTTCAAAAAATGTAGTCTTTTATTTGGTATTAAAAGAAGTTTTTCAATTAGTATCTTATTTTGATATAATTTCAAATTGGTATACCCTCTTCAAAAGTAATATCTAAAACCCTCTTGAACACTAAGAGGAGAATTTCTTTAAGGGGGAGTTTTGTTTAGTCAAAGGAAAAGCATTTGAACCAGGGGGAGAAAATTTCAAAACTTGAAAATGCTTCTCAAAATCTTATTCATTTACCTTTGACTATTTGCAAAAGAACTTTGAAAAGAATTTCCAAAACATTTTGCAAAACAAAACATGTGGTGCAAGCGTGGTCCAAAATGTTAATAAAAAGAAAAGCCATCCATGCGCATCTAGTAGTAATATTTATTGGTTTCATTCCAAGCAACCTTTGCACTTACATTATGCAAAGTAGTTCAATTCTGCACTTTCATATTTGCTTTAGTTTGTGTTGGCATCAATCACCAAAAAGGGGGAGATTGAAAGGGAAATAGGCTTACACCTTTTTCTAATTGATTTTGGTGGTTGAATTGCCCAACACAAATAATTGGACTAACTAGTTTGCTCTAGTTTATAAGTTTTACAGGTGCCAAAGGTTCACAATAGACTAATAAAAAGACCAAGAAAGGGTTCAAACAAAGAGAGCCAAAGACAACCGAAGTGTGCCCTGGTCTGGCGCACCGGACTGTCCGGTGTGCCACCGGACAGTGTCCGGTGTACCAGGGAACTTAGCTCCAAACTCGTCACCTTCGGGAAAATCAGAGGGTGCTCCGCTATAATTCACCGGACTGTCCGGTGAGGCACCGGACAGTGTCCGGTGGCGCACCGGACTGTCCGGTGTGCCAGCGGAGCAACGGCTACTTCAGCGCCAACGGTCGACTGCAACCACATTCAATGCGCTACAGTGCGCGCCAGAGTCAGAGCAGCGTCAGAAGGCGCACCGGACAATCTACAGTACTTGTCCGGTGCACCACCGGACAGCCAGAAGACCCCACCTGTCAGAGCTCCAACGGTCGAACCCTAACGGCCGGGTGACGTGGCTGGCGCACCGGACAGTGTCCGGTGGCGCACCGGACTGTCCGGTGCGCCCGTCGACACCAGCCTCCACTAAACGGCTAGTTTGGTGGTTGGGGCTATAAATACCCCAACTACCCCACCATTCATTGCATCCAAGTTTTCCACCTTCCAACACATTACAAGAGCTATAGCATTCAATTCTAGACACAATCAAAGAGATCAAATCCTCTCCCAAGTCCGGAATCACTCCAAATCAAATAGTGACTAGAGAGAGCGACATTTGTGTTCATTTGAGCTCTTGCGCTTGGATTGCTTCTTTTCTTTCTCATTCTTTCTTGTGAACATCTCAATTATAATCGAGGCAAGAGACACCAATTGTGTGGTGGTCCTTGCGGGGACTTAGTGTCCCGTGTGATTGAGAAGAGAAGCTCACTCGGTCTAAGTGACCGTTTGAGAGAGGGATAGGGTTGAAAGAGACCCGGTCTTTGTGACCACCTCAACGGGGAGTAGGTTTGCAAGAACCGAACCTCGGTAAAACAAATCCTTGTGTCTCACTCTTTATTTGCTTGCGATTTGTTTTTCACCCTCTCTCTCGGACTCGCTTATATTTCTAACGCTGACACGACTTGTAGTTGTGATTAACTTTGTAAATTTCAATTTCGCCCTATTCACCCCCCCTCTAGGCGACTTTCAGTTTCCTAAGTGAAAATGAAGGTAGATTGAGAAAGAATCTCCACTTCATTTTTAGCACCCGAAACGATCGCTCTATAACATTACGTAGGGATGAGTGTTCAAAGTTGAAAACTTCTTTTCTACCAGCTAGTTGCCTCGCATGTTGCCATTCAGAAATGTGGTACTTCTGACCCTTATAAGGTGCAAGGTATCCCTTCCTGTTCGGATACCAAGAATCTACAAGATAGTATTTACCTGCAAAAACAAGGATCTGTACTTTAGTACATATGAAACACATTAACAACGTATGTGACAAATGTAAAATATAGTTATACCTTCAGGGGGATGCGGGAACCTATCCCCATACGTGATCAGAGTATCCTGCAAGACTCTAGTATCATGCACTAAACCAGGCCTACCTATGACGACAAATGTGTACCTCATATCGAAGTCACAAACGGCCATGATATTCTGCGATGCGTAACCGTGACGACCAATATACTTTGGTTGCTCTGTGGCTAGGACAGACATGGGAAAGTGGCTTCCATCTATGGCACCTATGCAATCCTTGAAGTGTGGCCAGAATCTAGTATCTCACAATCTAGGGTGAATCTCAGTGAAATGTGTGTCCTTAGGCTTGATGACGTCAAAAGACATCCTATATATTGCGTTAAGGACTTCACTAAATTTGCGGCTTATAGTTTCTAATGAGTGACCAAACTTGTTCCTTATCTGTCTAAAAGATTGTGGACCCCCGCATGCCCACAAGAAAATGGCAATCGCTTCCTTCATACTAACTCCACGACTTGCTACCAGACCATAATTATGCACCAACGTATCATGCAAACAACGAAACACAGTTCGACGCATGCGAAACATGTCATAGCAATCATCACTACTCTCCAATGTTCGCTCAACCCATTGGATACCTGTTTCCACCATGTTTCTTCTCGAAACCCCACTTGATGAGCTCCCCCATATATCCAAAGCAATTAGTGCAACTATGAATTCCTCATCCCTCTCATCATCAGATTGGTCGTTATCAGGCTGCAACATCTGCAACCATACACACAATAACCAGTTTTCTTGCATCAGGACTGTACCACACCAACAAACTCACGGTTGTACATTTATCATAAGTCCAACTTGGTTCACACAATTACATAGTTCTCAGACATACAACTGTTATTATTGCAAATACTACTTCGACTCGAATAATTGAAATACTTCTCCGACGAAAAAAACTCATACGACCGACAGCAATGGACGACGATAAAAACTGAAACAACTGACAGTTTATAACATAACTGGACGACCAATAGGAATCCGATCGACAACTGCGAAACAGTGGCACTCATGATAACACAAACACCTAACTCGACTTCTCAGTCTTCTCGTAAGCACGGCGCAGCCAAGCGTTCCTTCCTTCTTTGGTCTTTAGGGTTGCAAATACATCTCTATGACGTTTGTCGATTAATAGATGAGTCACAAAGAAATGTATGTCGCTTCCTTCCGTTGCACCATCTTCGATGACTTGTTGTAATTGAGCAGCAACCTCTTTACGCACCGGGATGTTGTCAAAGGAGGTAATGGACTTGTTAGAGCTGAAGGTCCTGGACTCGAAAGCATTGACAATCCGTTTCATGTAATCATCCCTCATATCCTTTTTCTTCCTAGATTTCGGAGAGTCATGGAACACCTTACGCTTTCCTTTCACTATAGAGCTGGGTCAGGTGTGCTGTTTTCACCGGCACCTAAAATGTCTTCTTCGTGACCATCAGACGATGAATTTGCATCCTCAACTCAAGGAACAAGGGTTGTCTCATTGGTGCACACAATGGGTCCAAACATTATCCTAAGCTCATCCTCATTCTCAAGCGGGGCAGTTTTGAACATAATACACCCTGGCATTGCCTACAGTAAAATTGAATTTCCTACTTTGAGATGCCGATCACTATTCCTACTCTAGAAAATGAAACATAAAATGCTACTTACTTCATTTTGCTTAGCCCACCACTCATCTGGTGCACTGATAGATCCTGTATGAGGATCTCAACCAAATCCTGTGGCCCTTTCATTCAACGTTTTCCATTGGGTGTACATTCTTTTTAGAGTGTCCCACCTATTTTTTCATTTGATCCCTGGTGTATGTGCATCCAGTGCGTTCCTTAAACTTCCTAATGAGGTTAGTATAACCTTCTGCATTCAAAAAGTGTTGTGGCCTATTGCATGCATTCACCTCTTCTACACATATTTCAGTGTAAATCTTAGCTGCTCTTGTGTCCCACTTTGCTATCACTTTACCTGATTTCTCCATCTATTCGAAAAAAGTATACAGTAAAGGAAGAACGAGTAAGGCTGGGCATAAGATAAAAATTAGCAACATGGATTAACAAAACAACACATTGGTCATGACATAATAATATTATCGTACTAACCGGTACCATTATTACAAGTTCACCGTAGCAGTACCCTTCATACCCCTTCGAACATAGGTACAAGTAGCCAACTTAGAACATAGGTTGAGTTCCTAAACCATGGGACATGACTACTAACTTAGCGCTCATTGTCACTGAAGGATGGCATCTGATCTGAGTCATATTCAACACCCCACAAGTTTTCGAAGTGATCAGTGAAGTCTCAGTCTTTACCAAGGTCTGCTTCAGGCGGTGGTGGGGAGGACAACTCGGAGGGCACGTAGTACTCATCAACATTATTGTTATCTTTGTTCACCTTGTCCAAATACTCTTGGAACACCAAAGAGTCTTGTTCCAAAATGCACGCTATATCCTCCAAAGCTACACGAAGCTTGGCAGCGTCAAACGAGGCAAACCTCGTCCTGGACGGATTGTTTCCTTGGCTATGGAAAAAATCTTGTTCGATAACTCTTGCATTCTTCCAATTTCCTTGTCGGCTATGGAGTTTGCTGAATCCATCTGATGTGGATATGTTGTTAGTATACGATGCTATGGAGACATGCTAACTTGCAGGTAATTAGTACTACCAGTAAACAATGCTATTATGCGGTTAGTATGCACATGTAAAACCCTAAACCGAAAATCGTAAACCCTAAATCGTAAACCCTAACTCCGTAAATCCTAAAACATACACCGTGACGAGTATAGTCCTTCAAGTAAACACATACAAAGTAACAGTACTCTGATACTAATGGCGGACCTAAAGTCGGGAGAGTGTTCAACTGAGACAAAGTACAATAGTCGGAAAATGGAATCACACCCCAAAATAAAGCCCTAAACTGACGATTGAACACCAGAGACATCGAGATTTCCCGATCTCAGATCACGGAATCGCCGATGATACATGGGACGAACAACTCGGGAGAACGAGTGTTGAAACTAGAGCGAGTTCGTACGGAATACAAATCAGGGCATGGGAGATGAGAAGAAGTACCGCGGGGATGGCCGGAGCTCGGATGGTGCAGGTCCGTCAGACGCTCGCGCGGGTTGCCGGGATCCTGGCGGCGGGAGATGGCGAGGGCGAAACCCTAGTGCAGAGTGCTTGCGTTGCGGTGGGTGCGGGAGGGGGGGGTTAGAATGAGGCGCGTCGGCCTAAAGCGTTTGCGCGAGAAGCCACCTAGGGCTGGAAACGAGCCGAGCCGAGCTCGGCTCGGCTCGGCTCGGTGCGGCTCGGTGCCTGAACGAGCTCGGCTCGGCTCGGCTCGTCCATTCCACGAGCTGGCGAAAGAGGCTCGGCTCGGCTCGACCTTGGCTCGCGAGCCGGCTCGGCTCGGCTCGCGAGCCATATTCTGGTACTTATCGTTGCATTATTTAGTGAATTAACATTATATAAATTTGAAATATAGAATCATCATTCTACATTATGAGTAAATTAAACTATAACTTGTAATATATTCATCATCAAAGACTAAAAAATGAGCTATTATCCATAAAATTATCTAACATTCATTATTATTCCATAAATTGATCATTTTTGCAAGGCTCGCGAGCTGGAACGAGCCGGCTCGGCTCGGCTCGCTGCAAAAACGAGCTCGAAGAAGAGGCTCGGCTCGGCTCGTTCGAGGCTCGCGAGCCGCTCCGAGCCGAGCCGAGCCGCTCCGAGCTCGAGCCGGCTCGCGAGCCTCGAGCTAATTTTCCAGCCCTAAAGCCACCCAGAAGTTTAGCGTTTGGTTCAGCTTCTAGCTTCTGGCGGTCAGAAGCCCCCCAGAAGCTGAACCAAAGGGCAGAGACTTATCCTTTAAAGTTCTTATCATGCTCGAAGGGCGAGTAGTTGAATACAGACATAAAAATATGCATACCGCTATACCATGTTTATGCAGGGCCCACGTAAATTTTTTTACCAAAACTGTTAAAGTTTATACCACAGCAAAGTAAAGTTTTGCCAAAACTGTCGATGTCCAGAAATGCATAGGGTAACATTGGAGAACACACATTTTTTTTAAAAAAAAAACTACAGCGATTAAAAAGCTAGAACCAGTTAAATAGGTGGAGGAGGCTTCGGTTGCCATCTCACTCTCGCCATCACTCCGGCCTCTTCCACGGCCGCCTCCGCCGCCGCCGCCGACCACCATACCAACAGATATTTCGGAGCTCGCGCCTTACGCGCATGGTTTTTGCGTTGTGCTTTTTGCTCGACGTGCACTGTAACTAATCGACTATAAGCGTGGTGGCGATTGACGAGATGATGCCGGTGGAGGCGGCGGCGGCGGCGGATGACTGGTCGGAGTGCGCTTTGTCGCTGACCTGCGAGGAAGACTGCGCCGATCTCGGCGACGGCGAGCTATTCCCGCTCTACAGTGCCGGCGACGAGGAGGAAGATGAGTACTTGGAGCAGCTGGTGTTCAAGGAGACGAGCTTCTGCTCCTCCTCCGACTCAGCTGCCGACTGCGACGGCGATGAAGAAGGAGACGAAGAATACCCTTCGCTCACCTCTTCAGAGGAGTGGTTCCGCCAAGCTCGCCTCGCCGCCGTCAAGTGGATTCTTGAGGTGAGTCCCGATTTCCTTAGCTCTAACCCCTTCGCGCCATCAGGCTGGCCACGACATCTGATTGCGTCGTTCGCCCATTGCAGACCCGCGGGTGCTTCGGCTTCGGCCACCGGACGGCGTACCTCGCCATCTCCTACTTCGATAGCTTCCTCCTCCGGCGACGCATCGATGTAATCTATCCGCGCCGCCGTTTTAAAAAAAAAGCGTGTTTTTTTTTAAAAAAAAACGGCTATGCTTTTGGGGACCAACGCGCGAATGAATGCCTGACGCGAGGCATTGGCACTGGTGGTGGTGGCTGCAGAGGGAGACGATGCCGTGGGCGGCGCAGCTGCTGTCCGTTGCGTGCGTGTCCGTGGCCGCCAAGATGGAGGAGTGCCAGGCGCCGGCGCTGTCGGAGTTCCACGCCGGCGGCTTCGACTTCGACTCGGCGTCCATCCGGCGGATGGAGCTGCTGGTGCTGTCCACGCTCGGGTGGCGCATGGGCGCCGTCACGCCCTTGGACTTTCTCCCCTGCTTCTCCTCCCGCGTCCACCCGCATGGCGGCGCCGGCGCCGCCGGCGGCGGCCGCGTCGCCCTCAAGGCCATCGGTTTAATCTTTGCCACGGCCGAAGGTTCGTACACATCAAGATCGAATCTTTTTTTATTTCTTTTCTGACATCCAGTGATCTGTCCCGCGTGAATTGCTCTGAGTGTCTGGTCTGTCCGGTGTTCGACTGTTTGCGCAGCTGGTAGCGTGCTCGATCACAGGCCGTCCACTGTGGCTGCAGCCGCAATCTTGGCTGCAACCTACGGACCTCTGCTGACCAAAGAAGCACTGAGCTCCAAGATGAGCTGTCTTTCTCCATCTTATCTTATTGAGAAGGTGAGTCACTTGCTTCCATCTTCTAGAACGTAGCTGTGTAGCATTTTGACCATAGTTAGTGTTCTGTCTGGATGAACCTTGGATTCGATGAACTCCACTTCACCATTTCTCTGTTGAGTTAACGTGCCTGTTTCTCTGACCAGGAGCATGTACATGCCTGTTACAGCATGATGGTTGGGGACATGAGCAGGAGAGGCAGCAAGAGATCATTGCCATGTTCAGGCCCCGACGAGATTGCCACTAGTACATATCATTCTGTTCTAGTTGATGATGCCACGGACACCGCCGCCTTCGCCTCGGCGGTGGCCGTGGCGAGGCGTAAGCAGATCAGGCTGGAGCTGACGGGCATCCATTGAGGAAGCTAGCACCACCGGGGACACGATTTTTAGCCAGATGTCTAGGGGGGCTTGGTTTGATCTTCCCTTTCGTTTTCTTTCCTTCTTTTTTTTTAACCTATATGTTTGCAAAAAAGAAGAGATTTTTTTAGGTTCTTTTAGCCATTGCCATGGGGTTGGCGTTTGGCTGCTGTCAGATTGGTTTGATTTGGTTTGTGAGAGGTGGAAGAGATGAACAAAGCAGAGGGCTGAGCTTCCCTATGGAGAGGGGAGCTTAGGTTAATAAGCCCGCTGCACAGTGCTCCAACAGGGCACTCGTTTCCAGTGAACTTTATTTCGAAGTTGCACTGTTTGATATGCTGCATTGCATATGGTGGTGAGATGCAGAGAAGATGCAAAACAAGCGAGGTTGAGGGTTTTGCCATTGTGTGTAGAGAGAGAGAGAGAGAGAGAGAGAGAGAGAGAGATCTTTCCCTTTTTCACTTGTGCAAGTGGGTGGTGTTTCACTCTGCACCTGCAAGGGTCACATCGGTATGAACAGACCCCGTGTACTTGTGTAGAAACTCCTCTTGTTCTTGAGGAACTGAGAGAGAATCAGATTGCATCAAGCTTTGCCTGCCTGTGTGAGTGTGTGTGTATGTCGCGACATCCCTGTAGGTTTCTTGATCAGTTCCGCTGGCCGCTGCAGATTTTGAATGCCACTCATTCAGTTCTGGCTGCGGCTGGGCCATGCCAGCACTTGTTGCTCTGCTTTTTTTCTTCAGGATCAGGGAAGGAGGATCCAATGCAACCCTTTCCCTGTTCCATTGCAGCCAGTTCAGCTCAGCACATGCTAACTGAGATCTCGGCGAAATCCCACTGTTGCACAGCACTTGCACAACCCACGGTGATGTAAAAAGGAAAGAGATGGCCGGTGCGTAAAAGAAAGGCATTGTGAACCATGATTAGCGGTAAGTACAGTGTGGCCTTTTGGCCATTATTTGTGCATTGCATGCATGCTGAGGCTGAGCAAAGCGTGCAACAGCACATTGCGATGTGCTCCTGTGTAGAACTAAGTGAGTGGCCGTACGTTGCAACGGGGAAATATAGTACCACGGTAACTTATATACAAAATGTGTGTTATATTATTATGAGAAAATGTTTCATAATCTATTTGTGATCTTGACCATACATAAATTTTGTTATTTTAATCTTGTTGTTTCACCACTATATTGCAACCATCAGTATCATACAGATTTCGATATATGCCATGATTTCCATGGTCTCATCATTGGATAGCACGTCACATGCCTGCCGGAAGAAGAAGTTCCCTCGTACATCGTCAGTCATCAGGCACGCACCACCATACGCGTTTGCTCAAACAAAAAAGCAAGTGTGTGTGTTTGTGAAGATAATTAAAGGCAGGCTAGCACAAAAGCTATCCCGATGGTGGTAAGGATGACAAACTGATCATTGATGTCGGTCCTCATCTGCGTCACTTCCGGCGCCGAGATGACGCCACAGTCCATGATATAGTAATCGTCGAACGCGCGCGACATGGCGAGTACCGATGACTCTTGGCTGGGCTACCAGACAAAATGCACCTCGGGCTCATCAACAAGGTAGTACACATGGTCGTTGCACCATCGGATGCGCTACTCTACATACATTATGTTCGAGGACACTAACACAACGTCAGCAACGACCGTCGTCCCAACGCACAAGGATTCATGGCCGGTCAGTAGCGACTTACATGGCAGGTTGGGCTTCAGATGGACGATGAGCTGGACGGCGTGATGGCGCCATCGTTGGATGCGGTGCCCAGAACAACCCGAGAGTCGCCGACGTTGGCAACGACCATGAGGTCCCCTTACTTGACGATGGACAACGCGATGCAGCCGCTCTGGACTGCGTCCAAGCGGCTGCTGTGTCGGAGCTTGTCATACACAGCGGCTCATGCGGCCACGTAGCACTGATTCCAGAGGTCGAACTGACAGTCATCATGTTTCTTCTCATCGTCGACGAGCGACGCCAACGCGAGCGCCTCCTACTAGTGGCGTTTGTTTGGGGTTTTCAAGCAAGAAACATGGATTCATCCTTGGCGATGGTTTATGAAAATGACTCACAAGTCAGATTCATGGAAAAAAATATTACGGAGAATAAATGCCACGCATGCAAAAAAAGAATTTGAGTTGAAAACATTATTCAAACAAAAGAAATTGCATGTAAGGCTCTTATTTAAATACTACTTCATCCATCCAAAAATATAATTCAAGAATCTCGGTGATACTTATCTATTACTAAGCATTGTGCAAGGGTAGCAAGTGAATTTGGGGAGAGATGTAGTAGATGTTTTTCCTGTCATATATATAGACATAAACACACATGTGGTGTAGCGGTAGCTATTGCTTGCATTTACTTGAGAGGTCGTGGGTTAGAATCCCCTTGGGGTCATTTGTTTTTTAATTTTTAGCTAGACGTAGGTTGTCTGTGAAAATGAGAATGGGAATGAGCTTTGCAGAGAGGGGGAATGGGAATGGCAGAACATGGGAATAGGTTGAATGGTGGCAGAACACGGAATCAGCCTTAATAAGTAGTAGAGATATGGACGGGAGGGTTAATGTACACCAGATAGATACTAAGGGTTAAGAGCATCTCCAATAGACTCTTTATTTTTGGCTCTCTATTTAACTCTCTATTTAATTTTTCATAATGGTTGCACTCTATATGTAGCATCTCACTCCAACAGACTATCTATTTAGTTTTGCTAGTCAGATGATTAGCCAAATTTAGCTAGTGAGAGAGCTAATTTAGAGAGTCAGATAGCTTGGCGAGTCAAATAGCTAATCTGTTGGAAAGTTATTTTGCTGTTGAATAGCCAAAATTTAGCTTGGCGAGTCATTTAACTAGTCTCTTGGAGATGCTCTTAGCACTTTGTGTGCCAATAATTTACCCTAGTATTAGCAATGGCGATGTGACCCTCTAACTCATGTAATTGGGTTGGGTGTGATGCTTTACTTCCAGAGCTTGATATTTATCACACACACCGAGTGAAGCAACTTTCAACAAGTTTGGAAGCCAACATTTATTTTTTTTTGTTGACAAATGTTATATGTCGGGCACCTAGGAACGAGGTGCCTAAAGAAAGCCCATCCAATCAAGTCCTCCGCTGAGCAAGTCTATGAGACGAAGCGGGCGACCAAGTTCCTTATCGAGCAAGTCTGCGAGACAGAGCGGACGACAAAGTCCCCCGCAGAGCAAGTCTAAGTGTTGGGCTAGAGCCACAAGCATACACCAACAATAGCAGTACATGACGCCAAGAGCCCGAGCGATAAGACGCAGACACAACTATACAAGACAGCTCCTATCAGGCGACCACAGCACTGGAGCCCCTACAGTAGCCGGTAACGACGGAAAGGAAAGACAAGGCGCCATATGGAATGAGCAAAATCAGTATGTGCGAAAGGACAACGTGGGGCCACAATGACGGGAGGGAACCATATTGTGTCTGTCGAGCTCTGGAGCTGAACTATGGGACCCGTCGTACGACACCATAGGGACGTCAGCCACGAACCCGCCGCTGGGACAGAAGTAACAAGTTGCGCCACATCCAAAAGCACCGCTTCGTACAACCAGGAGAAGGGGCCCGCCACAACGGACGAAGGACTTCCTCTCTCTTTACTCCATCTCATTCCCTCTCTCTCAAGAGACAGAGCGAGAGCGATGTAAGGTTTGTCCCTTCAAATATAAAAGGGAAGGCTAGTCTTCCTTTCACACGAGATGTACACAAGCTGTAACACGTTCTATTGCAATACCACAATCAACACTACACTGGACTAGGGCCCTGGCCTAAAAATAGGATAAACCCCCGTGTCCAAAGTTCATCGTTTGAGTCCCAACGATCCACTATTCGGAGTGAGTCCACGCTGGCATCCCCCCACCGACACACAAATCTTATTGTCCCCCGGTTTTCGAAACCACGACAACATATTTAATCGGTCGTGTGTAAAACTCCCTTGATCTGAAATTACTTACAACTTACTCCAACTTTTTGCGGAGAGTCAAATCCTCTCAAGGTTAATCAAATATGTACGATAAAATAACACTTCCTCCGTACCAAACTAAAATCCGATTTAGGTAAATATTAGATTCATCAAAGTCTTGATATATGCGTGATATATATATATATATATAGTTTATGTATTAGAAGCCCTGGGCTCCTAATAACTAGAAGAAGCCCTGGTCGCTTCGGTTTGGCTGAGCAAACATAACACGTGCATGGTGGAGGCCCAGCTAGAAGAGCCCGAACGCTAGCCCATTCACCACACAGGGTCACATTAGAGGCATGTTTGGTTTGTGGCTAAATGTGTCACACTTTGCCTAAGGTTAGTCGTTCGAATTGAATAACTAACCTTAGGCAGAAAAGTTAGGCAAAGTGTGGCAATTGAGGTAATGAACCAAACATACCCTAGATCGCCAACCGCCCTTGTTCCCTCACACCAATCCAAACCCTAGCCACCGCCAGCCTATCGCTCCCTCCCGGTGCTCGCCCAGCAGCGCGCCGGCACAGCGCCCTCGCCCTCACAGTCTTGTCCACCGGCTTGTGGGCGTCCACCTCCTAGGCTATGGCGGTCTCGGACGTCGGCGCTATGTCGACCGCGTGGGGCGGCGGCTCCTTGGTGCCGGTCCCTGGTTTCCTCCCACAGGGCGTTGGCCATTTTCCCATGGACTCCAGCTTTATTGAGTGCACCGCGCGGCGTCCTGCTTCAGCGGTGGCGGAGTGATGGCCGCTAGCTCTGCCTTCGGTGTCAAGGCTGGTCAGACCATGAGTTCCTTGGAGGCGCTGTTGGATCACATGAGGAAGGACGTCGTCAACAGGAAGGGCGAGCCAGAACTCTGCCAGGATGCGGTGCGGAGCTCGGGAGGCTGCTGTTGGTGGGAACTGCTCCTCCAAGGGAATCTTGGACTCCAAGATGAGAAGGCCCAGGTCAGCACTCTTCTTGCATCCCGTTTCAGAAACTTGTCGATGGTGTCCTTGACGCTGCCATTATATCCATGCTGAGGTACTTCAGTCTACCATATTGCTCTGAGTTTAGAATGTATCTCCCAAACAGGGGCTCCAAGAAAAAAAATTGACCGGTCAACCACCAAAAGAGATAGGAAAAAATATACATGCTGGAGCGAACTCGTGAGATCTAAGCAAATCTACTAATGTCACTATATGGCTCTGTACATCTACGTCAATATTTCTTTTCTGAAGTAACTGAAATACATGGTGGTTAATATATTTGTTGTTAGCTGGTAGTCAACTTACAGTTTACTAACATTGGCTGGCTTTAAAAGTTTGTGCTGGATTGTTTTCTAGTTTAGAATTTTGTGGATTCAGTCGAGAAGTGTTCCGAAGTGGGGAACAAGTTCTGCTACTTTTCACTTTCATCAGGGAAGCAGATCAGTATCTGTCAATTATTTTGTAGAAATCTAGTGGGCAGCTTGTGTTCTTTTTTATGCATAGTTTAGATAATTCTTGAATAATTCTGAGAGCATTTACATCCCTTAGTTATTTGTTGATATATGATATAGTATTTTTCTGCTCTTTTTGTATGCCATATTTATCTTCTAGGCTTCAAGCTCCAAGTAACAGCACGGGATTCACCTTGAAGGCTTCCCACCGATATGGCCTGTTTCAAGAATATGTTCTGGTGAGTCTATGGTATATACGAGTAGTCACTTATGCCTCTACGATATAAGATAATGTTTTATCAGTTTCTACATAATACTTTGCATGCCAACCATCTCAGTGTATTTGTAGTAGTATGGTGTATAAATGCTGCTGGTCATAAAGCCACGCTTGATAAGGTGTTCTAAACTGGTTTAAGGTATAATGTAATTAGTGATTCCTTGTACAACTTTTGGCCTCTAAGTTATATAGTGACACCGCCCGGTGACTAAGTATCTGAATCAAGCGTAATATTGCTTATACTCGCACATTTAAGCAGCTATAAATTTCTTGAAGTTTATTACCCTACCAAAAATTAATAATTAATCCCTATATTTACCATCATTACTCCCTGAATGTCACACCCGGATTTTAGGGGTCCAAAACCCGGGCGCGAACATAAACACCAGGTATGCTGGGACCAAGTCTCACACATATGATGTATAGTGGCACAGGATCGAATGTCACATCTTTATATATAACAGGAGTTCTATACAAAATAAATAATTACATTATAAGGAGACAACGGTCCAGCAACCCAAAGTTGACTGGGAGACGACGGCCTAGACCTCTCACGAACACATCACGGCATCCTCCATGCGCCTCATCTTGTGGTACCTGTTCTTGACCTGTGGGGTGTGAGACAGCAAGAGTGAGCTCACATACGTTCATCGCTCAACAAGTTGTGGGGAATAATGTGCATGAACTCGCCAAAGGTGGGAGCTCACGTGAAGTGTAAGGCTTACCAAAGAGGATGGTTAGAGCTGAGCATCGCTTTTAAAGTTGGTCAAAATTTTATTAGCAGTTACTAAGTATAAGTAAATACCAACCCAATTAAGTAGTAGAACAAAAGTAACAACATCACCTGCGATGCAATGCATATGACAAATTGAGTTTAGTTCCATAAATTAATCATGTGAGTGTCCGAGCTGCTCATGACCGTGAGCACGGCTAGTATACCAGTTTTACACTCTGCAGAGGTTGCGCATCTTTACCCACAAGTCATGCTACCCATCTGCTAAGGGATCGCGACTTCCCATACACCTCTACCGAGGAGGCGAGGCAGGGTAACACTACGAGGCCTTTACAAAGTTCCACTAGCTTCAGAAAACCCGCTACAGTTTATAGGAAGTTCCAATGCAGGAATCCCTTGCAGGACCGCCATCGCAGCAAAATCCTCCCGAGGGCCTCCCTACACTGACCACTCCCCTACTGCCCTTGCCCCTTTCGGGTCAGGTAGTCTTCCACTAGCTTTCCTAATTAATCAGCCAAGGGCGTCCCATTCCACCCTTGTGGTAGCACTGTTTTCCCGGGTGGTTCTCCATGTTCCAATTAACATAATGATCTTATCATGAACAGTAAATAACAACTGACAATAAAAGTATAATCATGAATAGTAATGTGTATCTCTATACCCAAAACCACATAAAGCGATAGCAAGTACTACCCAAAGATTCAGTGGTGAACAAGGTATAAAGATAGTCAAACTAGGGTAACCTATTGGGTCCCATCAAAATTAACCTATGTAGATCATTATGATTAATTAGAACATGAGTGGGTAAAAAGAAGTGATCAAGGGCACAACTTGCCTGGGACTTGAGGTTCCAGGTACCAGGATGATCTTCAGGTGACACGTGACCTCGCACTAGTCGTAGCAATACAAACAAGCATGATGTAGGCAAAATTAACATCACACCAAACATAAGAATAAACTGCGTAATAATAGTCTATGCATTTGTACGAGACTAACGCAACTTGAACGGATCAAATCGGAGTTAAAACGAAGAAGTTATGATTTTTTCTAAGGTCTTATGTATTTGATATAGGATTAAGTGAGAAATAGATTTTAATGTGCACTTCATGTAAAAACAGTGGTACTATTTGATAGATAATAATATTACAAAATTATAGGAACTGGAATGGATTAATTTGGACTAACTATGCATTTTCTATGAATTAAACAAATTCTAGCATTTATTTTTGCATAAAAATCATTTTCTAATTCCTTTTATCTGATTTCTTAACTCCTTGGACTGGGCGCACAAAACCAGAGGACTGCAGGGGCTCTGCGCAATATTTCCTAGACTCAAAGAACAGCACCCGAGGACTGCGGGTTGTTTTTAAATAAACAGAGGGGCTCTTTTGAAAAATAGACACCGCAAAGGGTCATCGGGTGATTCAGTCCGCCCGATCCATAATCTACGGCCCCGATTATATCCAACACAGATCGAACCGGTACGCGCTGCTGACCGCAAGATCTAAAACCTACGGCCAGATCATTCCCTAGCAAAACGTTATGCACGAGTTGATCCAGACCGCCGATCAGAAGATGAATGGCCCAGACACACTCGCCATGCCGACTAACCTGAACCGTTTGATGCAGATCGCACGCTCCACGGTCGTCTTCCTCACGCGCTACCCAAACACCGCACGCCGGTCACCCATGCGGCGGCGCAGTCACCGCCGTGAGGCAAACCCGAGAAGGACGACGCCGAGCCCAAATCCCTATTGCACGAACCATGCAGAGCCTATGGCGGACACGATGAGGGCACTGAGAGCAGGCGAAAGGCAATGGACGAGACAGGCTACGCGAAGCGGCGGGGATGGGCGAAGTTGGAGCTCAGGCGAGCAATTCCGCAACCCAGGGGACCAAATTCGAAGCGCGGTTGAATGATACACGATCATGAAGTAAGGATGGGCACGTGGAAGGGCATCATACCGGCGATCGAGGGACGGCGAGGTAGGTCCACGGCGCGGTGTGATTCCGCGGTGGCAGGAGGAGCACGGCAAGGAATTGCCGGTGCGCAGATGGGCAATCCCGAGCCGCGTGACCAAATTAAGCTCTCCCCCAAACCAAGGAAGCTATAGGGCAAAGCTTAGCGGGCGCGGCCGGTAGGAGGCTGAGGTTCCTAGGCGGTGACCCCGACTCCTCCACGGCGACGAGAAAATCTTGTGTACGCGGAAGAGGAGGCGAGATGAAGGAGGGGCGAGTGGATTAAGCAGACGGACGAGCTCTTTATGTATACCCGGCGCGGTCAATGCGGTCCGAGATTGGTGGGCGAGCTTCAGGCAACGGAGCTCCGAGTTCCGCGGGCGCACTCCGCCATGGCCGGACTCCGTTGAGGCGAATCCGCGGGGCGGTTGAAGCAACTGACAACGGGGCCGATTTGTCAGCGACACATCGCAACCGCACACGCCAGAGGGACAAACAACTGGGCCCAACGCGACAGTGCGCAGTCATCGCCGAGCTCGGAGGAATCCATTGAGGAAGATGGGAACGGGCTGACTTGCGGGCCCCGCGGACCAGAGGAAGGGAGGGAGGAGCGAGTGCGGTGGAGACCGACGAGTAGGGCCCACACGTAAGTGAGCGCCCGCGGTGGGACTTGGGCTAGCGCGAGTTAGATTTCCTTCAGTGGGCCGAATTGTTAGTCTGGGCCCAACCGCGCACAGTTCACTTCTCTATTTTTTTTCTCTATTTCCACGTTTGGATTTGAATTCAAACTTAAATTCAAACATCTATGGCTCATCACTGCAACTTATATTTGTGAAATTAGGGGTATTAATTCTGGATATATATTTATTTATATATATATTGTTTATATTTTCATAGCCTTTATCTTTTGCTTATTTCCAACCATAATTCCAATTTAGGGTTAACTCTAACTTCTAGTAATTATTATCTTATATTTTTTTTTATCCCTACTATTTTATTTAATGTGCAAACATATAAACTCCAATATGATGCATTTTCTTTTTATTTTAATATCATTGGTTTTAATCACTCTCAATTATATGTGTGTTCTTTTTATGATGCAAATATGGCACATGACATGAAGAGACCCTCTATATTCTTTGTATACAAAATTGAGTATTACAAATCCTACCCCCCTTAACAGAAATCTCGTCCTCGAGATTTGTAAGGAGAGGATATATACTCATATTATCTTAGAACATATGCACAAACAAAGAAATCTCGGCTTGATGCATAATCCTTTAACAAAACATAGGTTTAATAGACCTTACTATTATCGCTAAAATAGTAATAATATTAACTAATAGCTAAACTAATATTTAGGTCTTACAAATAGTAAAATTTATATATATATATATGTATCAATATCTATGTTTATCTCTATTCTTGTTGCTCGTTGACTTCTTCACCGACTACTTCATCTTCAACTGGCTCTTCTTCTTGAATTTCAAGTTCACCGGGTTCAGCTTCTACTTCTGCATGATGGGCATGTCCCCGGTTGATGGATAGGGGCTGACTCTTCCCTGCCGAGGCTTGTCCTTGCTTCATCGGAGCCGGTGTAGTGTAGGCAGCTCTGTTGGGACAGTAGTTGGCGTAGTGTCCCGGTTGTCCACACTTGAAGCATGCCCTGTTGGCGGTTGTGTTAGGAGCAACGGGTCCTACTGGAGTGCTTGCTTTTGGAGGAGCAGTTGGGGCTTGTTGAGTTTGTTGTCCAGAACTGCCACTAGCTGGTGTACCTGGAGTGGTAGTATAGCGAGGACGGGAACTACTTCCAGCCTGCCCTTGGTTGGCAGCCTTTCTTTTCTCTCCAAATATACTCCTCTTATTTTCTACAGCAATAGCTTTGTCAAGTAGCCTTTGGAAGGATGGGAATGTGTGCGATACTAGTTGATATTGCAAGGGTCCAATCAAACCGTCCAGAAAAAGCTCCTGCTTTTGCTCATCATCCTCAACATCTCTAGGAGCATATCGAGATAACTGGATGAATTTGTCCCTGTATTCACTCACGGACATACTTCCTTGCTTGAGGGATAGAAACTCCTTTCTCTTAATCTTCATGAGTCCAGCAGGAATATGGTAATTCCTGAATTGTGTGGAGAATTCTGCCCAGGTAATTGTATCGGCAGCAGCATGAGCAGCGCAGTACGCATCCCACCAATCCGCAGCGGGACCAGCAAGACGACCCGATGCATAGAGTACTTTCTCTCTATCCGAGCACTGAGCTATGTTGAGCATCTTCTCTATGGACTTTAACCAGTCATCTGCTTGCAGCGGATCTGCGGAGTTGGAGAAGGTTGGTGGTTTGTGGCTCATGAATTCCCGGTGCTTGTCCCGGGGTGGAACTGGTGGTGGAGGTGGAGGCAATGACACCTGTTGCTGTTGCTGCTGTTGTTGAAGTTGTTGTTGCAGCTGCTGTTGTTGTACCCTTCTCTCCTGGCGTATCTCTTCCCGCTCTTGGCGCATTTCCCGACGTGCATCCTCTCTTTCCTGGTGCATTTCCTGGCGTTCTTGCTGCATTTGGGTGCGCATATCTGCCATAGTGTCAGCCATTTGCTGCATCATCCTCATTTGAGCTGCAATTAGTGGATCGACTCCGCCTGGTGGGGGATTGGGAGGATTCATCTCTGCTGGCTGTGGTTGGGGTTGTCGATATATCCACCGAGTGTGTCGATTAGGAGGTAAATCAATTCCACCACCCCGCCTGGTATTGACCATCTAAGTTAGAAGCATATGGTAAGATAGCTTTGCAAGGGAATCATTTAGTAGACAGAATGAATAAGCTAATAGTTGGTTATGTACTGAAACTTCTTTGGCAGGGCTGGGCCAGATATTCTATGTCAAGACTAGGGTAATTAGTTGCACGAGGTGAATGTCCAAAGGTAAGATAGAATATGTCAAGATGAGATAGATACATTTTAATGGAGGATAATCTAAGTTGCTTAGTTTTCTTATGAATTCTATTTATGCCTATACGTATATGCAGATGTAATTGTGGGCATCACTCCACAACCCATCACACTCAATCAAAAATCCAAATCAGACAAATATCATAAGAACAAACATTCAAGTGCATAGATAACCATAAAAATAGTTTTGTTTTTGTTCCTGAGAGTAGGTCTCCTATTCCTAAAAATCACTTTAGGCACATGATTTCAAAGTGTGAAATCCACATTTGTCTTTAGAAAGAAAAGGTAAGAATAATCAGAGTAAAGCGGAAATAGATGAGAAAGATTAAGAGAAGTTTAGAAAAGAACCAGAGTAGCAAAGGTAAGTAGATAATGGTTGTCCAGTTCTATCTAGGTTTCGTCCTACAGTCAACATTCCTCTGATACCACTTCTGTCACACCCGGATTTTAGGGGTCCAAAACCCGGGCGCGAACATAAACACCAGGTATGCTGGGACCAAGTCTCACACATATGATGTATAGTGGCACAGGATCGAATGTCACATCTTTATATATAACAGGAGTTCTATATAAAATAAATAATTACATTATAAGGAGACAACGGTCCAGCAACCCAAAGTTGACTGGGATACGACGGCCTAGACCTCTCACGAACACATCACGACATCCTCCATGCGCCTCATCTTGTGGTACCTGTTCTTGACCTGTGGGGTGTGAGACAGCAAGAGTGAGCTCACATACGTTCATCGCTCAACAAGTTGTGGGGAATAATGTGCATGAACTCGCCAAAGGTGGGAGCTCACGTGAAGTGTAAGGCTTACCAAAGAGGATGGTTAGAGCTGAGCATCGCTTTTAAAGTTGGTCAAAATTTTATTAGCAGTTACTAAGTATAAGTAAATACCAACCCAATTAAGTAGTAGAACAAAAGTAACAACATCACCTGCGATGCAATGCATATGACAAATTGAGTTTAGTTCCATAAATTAATCATGTGAGTGTCCGAGCTGCTCATGACCGTGAGCACAGCTAGTATACCAGTTTTACACTCTGCAGAGGTTGCGCATCTTTACCCACAAGTCATGCTACCCATCTGCCAAGGGATCGCGACTTCCCATACACCTCTACCGAGGAGGCGAGGCAGGGTAACACTACGAGGCCTTTACAAAGTTCCACTAGCTTCAGAAAACCCGCTACAGTTTATAGGAAGTTCCAATGCAGGAATCCCTTGCAGGACCGCCATCACAGCAAAATCCTCCCGAGGGCCTCCCTACACTGACCACTCCCCTACTGCCCTTGCCCCTTTCGGGTCAGGTAGTCTTCCACTAGCTTTCCTAATTAATCAGCCAAGGGCGTCCCATTCCACCCTTGTGGTAGCACTGTTTTCCCGGGTGGTTCTCCATGTTCCAATTAACATAATGATCTTATCATGAACAGTAAATAACAACTGACAATAAAAGTATAATCATGAATAGTAATGTGTATCTCTATACCCAAAACCACATAAAGCGATAGCAAGTACTACCCAAAGATTCAGTGGTGAACAAGGTATAAAGATAGTCAAACTAGGGTAACCTATTGGGTCCCATCAAAATTAACCTATGCAGATCATTATGATTAATTAGAACATGAGTGGGTAAAAAGAAGTGATCAAGGGCACAACTTGCCTGGGACTTGAGGTTCCAGGTACCAGGATGATCTTCAGGTGACACGTGACCTCGCACTAGTCGTAGCAATACAAACAAGCATGATGTAGGCAAAATTAACATCACACCAAACATAAGAATAAACTGCGTAATAATAGTCTATGCATTTGTACGAGACTAACGCAACTTGAACGGATCAAATCGGAGTTAAAACGAAGGAGTTATGATTTTTTCTAAGGTCTTATGTATTTGATATAGGATTAAGTGAGAAATAGATTTTAATGTGCACTTCATGTAAAAACAGTGGTACTATTTGATAGATAATAATATTACAAAATTATAGGAACTGGAATGGATTAATTTGGACTAACTATGCATTTTCTATGAATTAAACAAATTCTAGCATTTATTTTTGCATAAAAATCATTTTCTAATTCCTTTTATCTGATTTCTTAACTCCTTGGACTGGGCGCACAAAACCAGAGGACTGCAGGGGCTCTGCGCAATATTTCCTAGACTCAAAGAACAGCACCCGAGGACTGCGGGTTGTTTTTAAATAAACAGAGGGGCTCTTTTGAAAAATAGACACCGCAAAGGGTCATCGGGTGATTCAGTCCGCCCGATCCACAATCTACGGCCCCAATTATATCCAACACAGATCGAACCGGTACGCGCTGCTGACCGCAAGATCTAAAACCTACGGCCAGATCATTCCCTAGCAAAACGTTATGCGCGAGTTGATCCAGACCGCCGATCAGAAGATGAATGGCCCAGACACACTCGCCATGCCGACTAACCTGAACCGTTTGATGCAGATCGCACGCTGCACGGTCGTCTTCCTCACGCGCTACCCAAACACCGCACGCCGGTCACCCATGCGGCGGCGCAGTCACCGCCGTGAGGCAAACCCGAGAAGGACGACGCCGAGCCCAAATCCCTATTGCACGAACCATGCAGAGCCTATGGCGGACACGATGAGGGCACTGAGAGCAGGCGAAAGGCAATGGACGAGACAGGCTACGCGAAGCGGCGGGGATGGGCGAAGTTGGAGCTCAGGCGAGCAATTCCGCAACCCAGGGGACCAAATTCGAAGCGCGGTTGAATGATACACGATCATGAAGTAAGGATGGGCACGTGGAAGGGCATCATACCGGCGATCGAGGGACGGCGAGGTAGGTCCACGGCGCGGTGTGATTCCGCGGTGGCAGGAGGAGCACGGCAAGGAATTGCCGGTGCGCAGATGGGCAATCCCGAGCCGCGTGACCAAATTAAGCTCTCCCCCAAACCAAGGAAGCTATAGAGCAAAGCTTAGCGGGCGCGGCCGGTAGGAGGCTGAGGTTCCTAGGCGGTGACCCCGACTCCTCCACGGCGACGAGAAAATCTTGTGTACGCGGAAGAGGAGGCGAGATGAAGGAGGGGCGAGTGGATTAAGCAGACGGACGAGCTCTTTATGTATACCCGGCGCGGTCAATGCGGTCCGAGATTGGTGGGCGAGCTTCAGGCAACGGAGCTCCGAGTTCCGCGGGCGCACTCCGCCATGGCCGGACTCCGTTGAGGCGAATCCGCAGGGCGGTTGAAGCAACTGACAACGGGGCCGATTTGTCAGCGACACATCGCAACCGCACACGCCAGAGGGACAAACAACTGGGCCCAACGCGACAGTGCGCAGTCATCGCCGAGCTCGGAGGAATCCATTGAGGAAGATGGGAACGGGCTGACTTGCGGGCCCCGCGGACCAGAGGAAGGGAGGGAGGAGCGAGTGCGGTGGAGACCGACGAGTAGGGCCCACACGTAAGTGAGCGCCCGCGGTGGGACTTGGGCTAGCGCGAGTTAGATTTCCTTCAGTGGGCCGAATTGTTAGTCTGGGCCCAACCGCGCACAGTTCACTTCTCTATTTTTTTTTCTCTATTTCCACGTTTGGATTTGAATTCAAACTTAAATTCAAACATCTATGGCTCATCACTGCAACTTATATTTGTGAAATTAGGGGTATTAATTCTGGATATATATTTATTTATATATATATTGTTTATATTTTCATAGCCTTTATCTTTTGCTTATTTCCAACCATAATTCCAATTTAGGGTTAACTCTAACTTCTAGTAATTATTATCTTATTTTTTTTATCCCTACTATTTTATTTAATGTGCAAACATATAAACTCCAATATGATGCATTTTCTTTTTATTTTAATATCATTGGTTTTAATCACTCTCAATTATATGTGTGTTCTTTTTGTGATGCAAATATGGCACATGACATGAAGAGACCCTCTATATTCTTTGTATACAAAATTGAGTATTACACTGAAAACGTTCGTGCAGTTAGTTTTTTAGGGGACATTATTTATTGTCGCATATGCATCTGACTGAATCTGATTTTTAGTAATTTCAAATAACTGTTGGTTGATGGTATTGGAGGTTATGGGTAATAAGTAGCCTGCATCATTTTTACATTGTGTAATTTCAAGAAAAATATAGTAGTGTCTTTTCAGACATGAGCAAGTTGAGTATACGTTGTAATCATCGTACAAACAAAAGAGGGCTGCCAGTCCTAAACAATTTGTTTCTGCAAGAGGTTTGCACATAAACATTTTTTATTGCAGTCTAGGCTCCAACCTTTGGTTGATAAACACTTTCACCATAAGTAACGAAGGAATAAGAATAAATGATGGGAGATACAAGAATCTGAAAATGAATAAATGATGTGACAGGTTGTTGTAGAGCAGCATGATCTAAGTGAATGCATAACTCTACTCTTATATTATATCATTTCTCTCAATCCATGTCTTTTAACTGGTGAATCATTTTAGGTTTCTGTTTGATTTACTTATGCTTGTTTTGACGTGTCTTTATGCTTTATATAGGCTTACACAGACCTCTTTTGATAAGAGCCGAGCAGCGATGCTTCCATTTTGGACCACGACCTAGCTAAAGGCTAATGGTTCCAAATGTCTAAAGTACCGAAGACAGGGCTAGCTCCTCGTTTTTTGTCATGTCAAAAAAAATCATGTATGATTGCAACAATATTGGCAAAATATCGTTGTACTTTATATTTTGATATACTGTGAACAAAACAAATGCCCTATGAGACCATCGTGATTTATGCATTTTCAAACTAAATTTTACGACACTTCTTGTTGTGTTTTATGCTTCCATTAAAAAACAGTCTTACTGCGTTTTACGCCAAATTTATGACACTTTTTGATGTGATTTACATCAATATCTTGCGAAGTGAGATTGTGCGCGTGTTTTACACTAAATTTCGTACTAATTTACGCTGTTTTAGCTCATGTTTTACGCTGAAATCATTTGAGCCAGAACCCGCCCACGATCGGCTGCACGTGATTTTCACGCCGTAATTTAGGGTCTTGTTTGCTGTTACAGAACAGATATAGGATTTACGATAAATTTCGTACTCATTTATGCTGTTTTAGATCACGGTTTACGCTGGAATCCACCCGAGACAGAACCCGCGCACGATCGGCTGCATGCGATTTTCACGCCGTAATTTTGGGCCTCGTTTGCTGTTACAAAAACAGATATAGGATTTACGCTAAATTTCGTACTCATTTACGCTGTTTTAGCTCACGTTTTATGCTGGAATCCGCCCGAGCCAGAACCCGCGCACGATCGACTGCACGCAATTTTCATGCCGTAATTTTGGGCTCCGTTTGCTGTTACAAAACAAATATAGGATTTACGCTAAATTTCGTACTCATTTACGCTGTTTTAGCTCACGTTTTACGCTGGAACCCGCCCGAGCCAGAACCAGAACCAGATCGGGCGCGCGTGGATATACCTGACTGGGGCTTTCCATACTAATAGAAGCCCAGGGCTTCCATTACCTCTTCCCTATATATATATATATATATACACACACACTGAGGTAGGGTCCGTGGGGGTATTTGTTTACTAACTGGCGTTGGATTTGGGTGAGTCTGATTCCTAAACTGGTGGGGTGGAACCAACTAATTTGGATTAGGGCTTCCGTATACTGCGTAAAAATCTGTCACCAGCTGCATGCGCACGAATTTATGATAGAAAGAATGTGCAACGAAAGGAAATAAATTGGCATGCATAGAAACAAAAAAAATCGTATTTAATATTTTATTTCCTTCATAAATATAGGATCACTCCAACAGCCATGCAGCTAAACACGTTAGAACTAGTTTATGATATATACTGATATTAATTGTACTACATGGTGTAGTTATTTATGCAATTCGGTACACTGCGTAAAAATTTGTTTCCTGCTGCATGAGCACAAATTTAGGATGACAAGATTTGCGATGAAAGGAAATCGATTGATATGCATGGAAACAAAAAACTTATTTAAATGCTTTATTTCCTCCATAAATATAAGATAGCTCCAACAACCATGTAACTAGGCTCGTTAGACCAGTTTATGATATATACTTATACAAATTATGCTACACGATGTAAGTATCTATACAATGCGGTACACTGCGTAAAAAATCTGGCATGTTGTTCACTGGTGGATGCATCTCCAGGTTGGAGTGTAAAAACCTTAAGTTTTGATCATAAAATCTCTCAATTATAAGCGTAAATACCAAGCGGATGTGAGAGGTTGATAGCTCTAGTAGGTTATTATTACCATTCTATTTTATGGCAGATCCGAAAACATGGCAGCCGCATGCATGCGGTTTCTATTTTTATACAGATCCAAAATTTATGGCAAATCATGGGAGTTTCCATTGCATGCGCGCAAATTTTGGATTATATTTTCCTTTCTAGTTCATGCACGCAAAAATTTGGATGACATGAGTCACATAGAGCATAAATTCTTGTACAACGTCGTATAAATACTTACATTATGTAGCATAATATATCGGTTCAACTAAGAACGCAGCGGAAATTAGAGACGGTTTTATGGCAGACGTAAAAATCTGGCATTTACGAATATAAGTGATTTGATTTGATTTTTTATGATAATTACAAACATGCGGGAATTAAGGATAGTTTTATGACAGATGTACAAATATGACATTTACGAACATAAATGATTTGATTTTTTATGATAATTACGAACAACATAAATCAAGGAATTGTCTTTCCAATGTGCATGCAGTAAACTAATATACGAACTCTGTGTTTAAGCATAATCGTACAATTTTTAGCGTAAATAATACATGTGGTAGGCATAAAACACAATAATCGAAAAGAAAACACGAATCAGAGGAGGTAGTGGCCGGAGGACGTCATCGATGACAGAAGCACAAATATAGGTCGTCACTCGGGCCGCCCAAACTGCGCCGGATCGGAGGATGTCACACGCGATCATCGCTGCGCGTACCTCGCGCCTTCCATGACGCCTCTCGCTCGAACCTCGCGTCTCATGCGTCGCCGTCGTTACTCGCACGTCGAGGGGCGCCGCTTGCTCGCCGGCCTTGAAAGTGTCGCCGCCTTGAGGCCCTGGGGACGCCGCCGCTTGCCCGCACAAGGGCCCCGCTGTTGCTCGCCCTCTGGAACCGCCGTCACCGCGCGTTGAGGTCAGGGAGCCACGGCCACCGGTTGGGGGTCCACCACTACGCACGGTCTCGGGCAACCGTCGTCGTCGCACGCGTCGTCGCTAATGAATCCGGGTGGATCGTAAAAAAACTGAACCCTAGCACTCTGGTCTTGTTTTATAGGCGTCTGGACCTGGTCCGGCTCGACCGGATTGCACCGTTCGACCTAAACTTACTCTAGTTATTGGAAGCTCAAGACTCTTAATATATAAACAGTATATATATTCATCGTATGAACATAAAAACCAAAAACCTAAAACGACTACCACTGTTTTAGGAGTGAGGGAGTAACATTTAAGATACGTAATAAATAAATACACTGTTTGAAACACAAACTCCCACGCGTCAGTCAAACGGGAGAACAGAACAGACACTACCAACCAGTGCGCCACCGCGCACATGCAGAGAGAGAGAAAAAGACGAGAGAGCAGAGCAGAGCAGCACACACATGCTCCAGAACATCACAGCTTCCATTCACGGATACAAACAATGATGCTTATCTTTACATCCACCGCCTTTAATTTTTTTTTCTTCTTCCTTCCCTCACCGGCCTCCCCTTGATAATAAAACACCTAAACCCTAAAGCTGGTCTTCTCTGCCCTCCCTAGCTCCTCCACTACCTAATGCAGGTCTGTACAGCTGGTAGAAGAAGAAGAACAAGAGGAGACAGAGAGAGAGCTGCTTTTGCCCTGCACTCTGGCAATGAAAATGCCTGCCCTGCCCAGCTGCCCTGCCCCCATGGGCAATGGAGTGGCTTTGTGAGCTGAGACTGAGAGCAGTAGAGGCAGCACCACCGTCTCTGCGGTCTGCAAGCATGCACTGCATGCTACTACCTCATTGGTTGTTGGTTGTTGGTTGAAATAAACGTGCCCTTGATTAGAATAGTAGCAGCTCGGTTGTCGACCAAGACGCAACATGCATGCTTACATGCATATGGTTGTTGGTTGAATAAACAGACATCCATGCACGAGGGTGATCAAGAAACAAAGGTTCACAAGCCTGCACTGCACAGGTTCCTCGTTCTCCAATGCGGTCAAAGAGAACAGGCTTGGAGACAAAGCCTTTGGTTAAAATTTCGTTCTTCGTTCTAAGCAACTAACACTTGTTGACTAGTAGTAAAACAAAACCTCAGACCATGCATCTCGCTACAACTGCTTCCAGCACGGGTCTCGTCAGGTCGCTTGCTTGTGAAGAGAGTCACAGAAACAACATGCGCGCTTTGTTTCGTATTATCGCTTGTTTTGGTTCCTGCGTGGAAGGGCACTGCTTGTTTTTGGTTTTCATGGCGCATTGGGATTTGCACTGCTTGTTTTTTGGTTTTCATGACTCATTAGGATTTGCACTACCAGAATCGTGTTTTTTTGCCGAGTATCTAAGACACTCGGCAAAAAACTATTTTATACTTGATAAAATCTTTGCGTGAATACTCGGCAAACATTTTATCGCCAAGGAGTTCTTTGCCGAATACTTTTTTTCTGACACTTTACCGAGTGTCGAAAAACATTCGGCAAAGAAAAAACACTCGGCAAATTAAGAATCGAAAAAACCTAAAAAATAGCAATTATAGGAACAACTCTCCAACCACTAGTCATTACCATACGCATCGCCCTCGCAACCTCTCTCTTACGCATACCCTCCTCTACCACTACACTACTACATCAATTATGTCTATATTACGTTTTCATTCCTCATGTACTATTACAAACCGAGAGTAATTTGATTATTTGAGGCACTAAATGAATTCATTTGAAAATATGACCAACTATAAAGTTGCATAACTTTTCGAGATCTACAAGTTCTATTTTGATAGTTTCTACATCCGAGATCGTTTACAAAATTTGAATTTCAAATCTAAAAACTTCTCGCTAATTTTTCAATTATAAGATGATTTTAAATAAAAAATTGGCAATTACAAAGTTTTATTACATTTCAAGACATACAACTTTTATTTTGGTGGTTTTTCCATCCAAGATAGTTTGAAAAACTCAAATTTCAAACATAGTTTTGCATATCAAGATGATTTCAAACCAAAATATTGTCAACTACAAAGTTTCATAACTCTTCAATACCTACAACTTTCATGTTGGTGGTTTTTTTTCTTTTGAGGTCGTTTCAAAATTCAAATTTTAATTTTTTAAATTCAGCCGTAGTTTTCGTTGACAAGATAACTTCAAATGAAAAATTGCCAACTACAAAAATCTATAACTTCTCAAGATCTATAAAGTTTATTTTGGTTGTTTGGTCATTTATTCATCTCACGTTATGGTTTTAACAATATGCACAAATCTTATACATCTCTCTCGTAGTTTCATAAACTACGAAAAAGATATAGGTTTTATGAATAAATTTATTTTTATTTTGTCGTATGAAGAAATATTCAAAATATAAATTGTACATCATGATAAGTTATACAAATTTGTAGTTAAAATTTTTCCATTTGAATGAATTTACTGCTTTAAAATGTGATTTTTAAATTGTTTTTGCCTAGTGTTGAAAAAAAACACTCGGCAAAGAAGCTCTTTGCCAAATATTTTATTTTTAACACTCGGCAAAGAGCTTCTTTGCCGAGTATCAAAAAAACACTCGGCAAAGAAACTCTTTGCCGAGTGTCAAAAAAACACTCGGCAATGAGCTTCTTCGTCGAGTATTTTCTTTTACCGAGAGTTTTTTACGTGGCACTCGGTAAAGAGCTTCTTTGCCGAGTGCCAAAAAATACTCGATAAAATATTTGACACTCGGCAAAGAGTCAAATTTCGATAATGTTGGGCGTGGGTGGTGGTGATGGTAATGGCAATGGCATAGCGTGCGGTCCTAGCTATTGTCATTCATCGTACTCTAGCTGGCCTCGATGAATATAGTTTGTTATATAATAAAGTGTCTATAAATATAATCTATTAATAAATAGAAAAGTAAATACAGTTTTATATGCCCTGTCTGCCCGCCGCCGTCTGCTGGTGGACATGCATATAGATGGCCAGCCGTGCCGGGCTAATCGGGCTGGCCCGAGGCACGGCACGGCCCGTAGTGCCTGGGCACGGCACGGCACGGTTGGTGCCGGGCCCGTGCCGGCACGGCCCGACATGTAGTGCCGTGCCTGGGCCGAGCACCAGGCACGCTGGGCCGGCACGGGCACGACACGATTATGTCCCAGGCACGGTTAGGCACGGCTATAGGATACACAAATATCCCGCCCCCCCCTCATCTCTGGGCCCGCCTCGTCAGACACTCTCACTCTCTCGCCTCGCCCGTTGTCTCTCGCGGTCTCGCCCTCGGTCTCTCCGTCTCCTGGCGATTTGGGGGCGATTCGACTCCGCCGCGGCGGCGCCGCCTCACCGTCCGACTCCGCCGCTCCACCTCACGGTCCGACTCCGGTACGGTGCTCCACCGCTCCTCCTCACCGTTGTCTCTCGCGGTCTCGCCCTCGGTCTCTCCGTCTTCTGGCGATTTGGGGGCGATTTGACTCCGCCGCTCCACCTCACGGTCCGACTCCGGTACGGTCCGACGAGGTTGAGACTTCCTAATCTAGTGCTTGTTCTTGTGATCTGTGCTTGTGATCTGTGCTCGAACCCCGAACCCTAATCTACTCTACTGCCTTCTTGCTCTGTGATTGTACCCGTGAGGGATCGATCTGGTGCTCCGGCTTTGGTAAGCTACTCTTGTGATCTGTTCTTGTGATCTATGTTTGTGATCTGTGTTCGAACCCTAAACCCTAATGTACTCTACTACCTTGTGTTCTGTGATTTTAGCCGCCCATGAGGGACCGATCTGGTGCTCCGGCTCTGGTATGTTCTTAATCCGGTGCTTGTTCTTGTGATCTGTGTACCAACCCTAAACCCTAATCTACTATAATACCTTCTCTGATTGTAGCCGCCGTGAGGAACCGATCTGGGGCTCCGGGTTTGGTAAGTGCTTAATCCAGTGCTTGTATTTCTGATCTGTGTTGGTTCAAACCCTAATCTACTATACTTTACCTTGTGTTCTGTGAGTTGAGCCGCCCGTGAGGAACCGATCTGGTGCTCCGGCTCTGGTAAGTCCTTAATCCAGTGCTTGTATTTGTGATCTGTGTTGGTTCAAACCCTAATCTACTCTATTGTTCTGTGATTTTAGCCGTGAGGAACCGATCTGGTGCTCCGGCTCTGGTAAGTCCTTAATCCAGTGCTTGTATTTGTGATCTGTGTTGGTTCAAACCCTAATCTACTCTATTGTTCTGTGATTTTAGCCGTGAGGAACCGATCTGGTGCTCCGGCTTTGGTAAGTCCTTAATCTGGTGGCCTGTGCTCTGTGATCTGTGCTTGATGGCCGACGACGACAGCGTGCCTGCCCAAACTGGTGGCAGTGAGGCTGCTGTTCCTTCAACGGCGGCGGAGCCCATCAACATAGATCCTGACACTGTTGTGGCCGATGCTGAGGCAGACACACCTACTAGTTGTCGGGTAAGAAATAGAGCTTCCACATCTGATGTTTGGAATGACTTTGACAAAATATATAAGGTTGTTGATGGTGTGAGGGTCAGGTGTCAGGCTAAGTGCAAAGTTTGCAAGTGTGTTTTGTCTACTAAATCTTCTGGTGGCACTGGTCATCTTAATAGGCATAGAACTGCATGCAAACTGAAGCATGGCAGAAATGCCTTTGCCCAGTCCCTGCTCCAGTTTAATCCTGATGGTAGTGCTAGATTGTGGGAGTACAATGCTGATGTTGCTAGGTCTGAGATGTGTCGTTTGATAAGTAGGCTTGATCTACCTATTTGCTTGGCTGAATCATCTGCTTTTGAAGAGTACATTAAAAAGGCTCATAATCCTAGATTTTATGCTGTCTCTAGGCAAACAACCACTAGAGATATTAAAAAGTATTACAATGATTCACGTGCTAAGCTTCTTGAAACATTTACAAATTCTGTTTCTTCTGTTGCTGTGACATCTGATATATGGTCTAGGAATGCTAAAGAGGATTACTTGAGTGTTGTTGTACATTATGTTAATTCTGCATGGGAATTGGAAAAAAGGATAATAGGACTAAGGTTGATTGATGTCTCACATAGTGGTGAAAACATATCTGAGAGAATATTTGAGGTGTTAAAAGAATATGGTCTTAATGATAAAACCTTTTCTGTAACCCTGGACAATGCTTCTGCTAATACATCTGCTATGGGGAGACTTACTCCTCTACTTAGTGGTTATGTTGGGGATGTTTTTTTGCATCAAAGGTGTGCATGTCATATTCTGAATTTGATTGTTAAGTCTGGTTTAAAAAGGATTCAACCTTATCTAGAATCATTTAGAACTGCTATATCATTTTTGAACTCTTCTAATCAACGCATTGCTTTATACAAATCATATTGCATTGCTATGAATACACGTCCTCGTAAGTTTGGATTGGATATGGAGGTAAGGTGGAACTCCACTTACCTTATGCTTAAGCATCTACTGCCTTACAGGAACACATTTGATGTGTTCATTCAAACTCACTACCCTAGAGCTGTAGGTGAACCTTTGCTTTTGTCTGATGATCACTGGTATGTTGCTGAAAAAATCCTGGTATTCCTTGAACTATTTTATGACTCAACCTGTGTTCTATCTGGTGTCTACTATCCAACATCTTCATTGATGATGCATCATATAATTCAGATTGCTAAACATCTAAATTCATATGAACATGATAGATTGCTTGGAACTGTTGTCTTTCCTATGCAAACTAAGTTCCTTAAGTACTGGAGGGATATTCCACTTCTCTATTCATTTGCATTCATTCTTGATCCTAGAGCTAAATTGAGGGGCTTCAATAGAGTTCTATCTATTTTAGCTGGTGTCACACACCATGATTACTCTGGTTATTTAACTCTTGTAAGAGCACAATTAACTGAGGTATTTAACAAGTATGAAGCTAAGTTTGGTGCAGTGCCCTCAGTTAGACCCTCACAATCAACAAGGACTGGTAAGAAAAGGACTAACTGGGGTATGATATATGGTGATGATGATGATGATTTGTTTTCAACCCCAATTGGTGGAACAGGTTCTTCTTCCAACCCCACTCCATCTGCTTCTCTCTCTAGACACACTTCAGCTAGTGCTTTGCTGCAAGCAGCAAGCAATTGTGCATCCCTTGGGGCTGGTTCTGAGTTATCAGCATATTTGGATAGTGATACTGTCCAGAAGTATGATGATGACTTTAATCTGTTGACATGGTGGCAGGATCACAAGCTGACCTACCCATCTCTTTCTATGTTGGCTAAGGATGTACTAACTGTGCCTGTCTCTACCATTTCATCAGAAAGTGCTTTCAGTCTCACTGGCAGGATTATCGAGGAGCGTCGACGTCGACTGACCTCGGAGATGGTCGAGATGCTGACCTGCATCAAGGACTGGGAGGAAGGGAATGCAAGGACCCAACACACTGTTGAGAACAAAGAACTTGAAGACTCATTCTCTGATCTATATCTTGATGATGAACAAGTTCCAGTTGACACTCTAGGGTTTTCTCATGCATCTCAATCTCAGACACCTACTGATCCACAACCACATGTCGAAGACTGATCTTCTTTAGCTAGTTTGATCATATTTCTACTGATGTGCCTGTAACTAAACTGTACACTGTAAACAATGACTGTAAGAACACTAAATGAGCTGTGGGCTGTACTCTTTTTTCCTATCTAGGGTTTTCTCACAAGGGTGAGTTTTTACCTAGATAGGTTTTTAATGAGGCAGCCATTGCACTAAACAGCTCAGTATTAGGTATTTTAGTATGTTTAACTGTGTGTTTGTGAATTATATGTGGTTTTGTGTGTTTTCTGGTGTAGTGCCCGGGCCGGCCCTGGCACTATGGGCTGGCCGTGCCTGCCGTGCCGGCACGGCACGGCTAAGGACCCTTAGTGCCGTGCCTGGGCCTGGGTTCAGGCACTAGTGCCAGGCCGGTACGGCACGGTTAATAGTCGTGCTAAACGGGCCGTGCCCTAACCGTGTCGTGTCTGGCCGTGCTAGTGCCGTGCCGTGCCGGGCCGCCCGTTTGGCCATCTATAGATATGCATGGGTGTGTGTTGGCGAGCGGGCGAACGGAAGCGCATGCCGTGCCGTTGCCGGCTGCGCTGGTCTGGTCAACCTCGAGATCGGGGACTGCAAGCTGCAGGCAGCCCAGCCAGCCTGCCCTACCTCTGCCTCTCCAGTCTCCACCCAGTCACCCACCACATCCCACCCCCTTCTCTCTCTGCCGCCTCTGCAGTCTGCGCGCGCGCGCACACACACGCACCGCCCTCCTCATCAGGCATCGGTTTCTGCGCCGGCCGGGCGGTCACCTGACCACTAGAGCTGACCGACCGGTGTTCCAACTGCACTGCTGCTCGCGTCCCGTACGTGGGGAACTCGGGTCGGCTGGTACAGCGAAAACTCCCGTCGCCAATCGGTGCTGGTGTTCCATGCCGCCGTGCCGTACTGCTGTTGCTACGTGACGGGTGCGGGGGCCTGCAGGTGATGGGGCACCGTCCCTGTGCTGCAGAAACAGCGTCACCGCGAGCTGCGCACAGGCCACAGCCAAACCAAACGAAGGAAGGAAACGCGGCATGCTTCCTGGACTTGTGCATGGCTAACTGGACATATGCAGCTGGGAGAAGGAGGAAGTTATGATGGGTCAAAGGAGGATTTGGGCCGCGAGGTGCTTTGGTCGGCTGGGGTCGAGTGGAGCAAGAGGCGATCTTAGGCCTCGTTTGGCAACGAGTGTAAAAGCAAGTATTGAGACCCAATACACGCCCCACATATAATCAGGTCTACGATAGGAGCATGATCCCTGTGTTGTCCAAATTTATGCTTGGCAAGCCAGGTGTTGAAGTGGATTAGAGTCTGACACATGCTAATACGCGGGGGATAGAAAAATCCCTACCGAGATGTGGAAGGCAACCTGTCGTCCCAGCGTGCCGCCGTCACTAACCCTAGATCAAGACGAGTGCGTGCCATTGGTCGATCTCCGCGCCGCCGCCGATCTCATTCGTCCGGCGTGTGAGTTTTACTTCATCCTGTATTCTATTCTTTCTCTTCCAGTTCGTCCAGCGGTGGCACCTGGTGGGGCGCCTGCGCGAGCTGCTGACGGCTGCGTCGTCTGGCATTGGCTGCATCGTCTGGCACTAGTGACTTCCCATACTTGCAAGTACGGCACTGGCACTGGTTGCAAGTATGGCATCTGGCACTGGTTGCAAGTATTTTTCTAGTCTGTCTTTGAATCCATTCAAAGTTGAAACAGCCCTAAAGCCCTTCCAGTTTCTTCCCGGTAGCAGGGATCCTACGGTAACCTTGTTTCTTAGCCTATGAGATATTGCCACCAAAGTGTTAGCTAGTATATCATTGTGTGGTTCGTGTTTTGCATCGTGGAGAATTGAGAGGCCATGTAAATTAGTTACTGTGATCCTACGCTCTCCATTGTTTCTTAACCCACGTGTAAATTAGCTAGTATAGCTACTATGACCTGTCACTATCCACCTGTGTTTTTATCAGCTCCGCCTCCTAATAATTGATATATTAGTGCTCCTAATAATTTCTATACTTACTTATATTAGTACAAAAAAATGAAAATTAGTGTATTTAAATCAAAGTCATCCTATAGCAAAGCGTTACCATAATGCAATAATAAATGAATTTTGCATATACAATGTCTCTTAGCCTTTCATTTGTAATATTCTGAAATTCATTAGTCCATTTCTTTGTTTCATATGCTATGATATCAGATTGTATCAAGGATAAGAAAAAATGGATCAGCTAATTAGGAATAGAAGAAAAGAGGAGGACGAGGAGTTAATGCTCTTTCTTTTCCCTGCTCTTTATTTAATTAGTAATAGAGGGAGAGAGAAAAGAGCAAGGCATGCTTCTATTCTTGTTGGAGCGAAGGCAGAAACGCCACCCTTCGCCCGAAGTCTCCACCGCTTAGCCCCTGCCCTGACAGACAAAGCATGCAGGGACACCCTTCGCTTCATCGGCACCAGAGACAACACGGAGACCCTTCGCTCGATTCGGCACCAGACGAAGGCCTGCGGCGACGCCTCCCCGCGGCGCGGCCTCGTTCAGCTCTGAGGCCCACATGAGATCTGGCCCATTGTAACGGGCCCTGCGTGGCCGCGTTTGTGTTACGGGCCTAATTTGTAAAGGCATACTTGTAATTACAGCTTGTAACCCCGCTTTATGGGAATATTCTGGGGATAAACTAGGTACCTGAGGGCACATGCGTCTTTAACGCAAGGCGCCGTGCACTCGGATACCTATAAATACCCCCGCACAGTGCCCGTGAGAGGCCAGATTAACAGAGCTTTTGCCATTACGCGCGAGTGCCCTGTTGCCATCACCATTCACTCGTGTTGGATCCCCTTGCCCGCGAGAGCAAGTTCCAACATTTGGCGCCCACCGTTCGTGCTACGAGACAACCACCCGCGATGGCACCCAAGAGAGCTAACCCGAAGGCTGACGAGGCTGCGAAGGCAGCACTGCTCGCCGCAAGAAAGGGCAAGGCCCTCGCCCTCACCCAATCCACCCACCAAGAGGCCACTGAAGACGACACCCTCCGCACCTGCGACCCTGAGGGACAACCCTCAGGCTTCGCACCTCCCTCAGGCTTCGCACCTCCCTCAGACTTCGCACCACCGGAGGGCGCGGACCTCGCCGAGGACGGTGAGGTCCTCGGCGTCTCAGCAGAAGAACAGCTACAGCTGCGCGCCCTGCGCCTCAAGAACCGCAACCTCCAGAGGCAGAAGGAGATACTGGAGGCCAAGCGCCAGCGTGTGTCCGCACTCGCCAAAGTGCGGCAGATGATACGCGACGAAGAGCACAAGGCCCAGGAACTCGAGCGGGAGATTGCGCTGATGCAGCGCGAAGGCCACCTCGGCCCGCAGCACGAGTCATCCCTCCAGCAGCGCGCACAAAACGAAGACACGCGCGAAGGCCACCCCGGCCTGCAGCATGGGCCACCCCTGCAGCACCGCGCGCAACCGGAGGACCCGCGTTTCCCCCAGCGCGACTTCACTTTCCCGCACGCCGCGCCATTCCAAGGGGTCAATTATCTCGATGAGCGAAGTCCCCTGGCGCCTCACCTGCAAGTGACGCCGTGGCCAGCTAACTTCCGGGCTGGGACCTACCCCAAGTACAACGGCAGCACCGACCCGGCTCAATACATAATGAGTTACCAGGTCGCCGTCGCATCGTCCGGGGGGGACGATGCCACAATGGCGAAGTCCTTCATCATCGCCCTCGAGGGCCCCGCACTCACCTGGTTCACCAGGTTGCCTCCGCTGTCCATCGATTCCTGGAGAAGTCTCCGGGACAAGTTCCTCCTCAACTTCCAAGGGTACCGCCCGGACACCGACGCCCTGGCCGAGCTCTCGCTCTGCAAGCAGCTAGAGAAGGAGACCCTGAGGGAATATTACCGCAAATTCCTGACACTCAAGTCACAGCTACCCTCAGTCGATGACCAGATTGCCATCCACTATGCTATCAGTGGTCTTCGCGCTGGCGTCCTTTACAGCCACTGCATCAGAGATCCGCCAAAGAACCTCCAAGAGTTATACCAGCTGTTTGAAAAGTACGCCAGATCCGAGGAGCTCCACCAGCGCAAGATTGAGTCCCAGCGAAAGCCAAAAGATGCTCCACAGTCCAGCCGCACGTGGACACGGACTCCGCAACCAGACTCCGGTCGAGATGGCCGCAGCCAGCAGCAAGTGCACAACATTGCTAACCAGCAGCCGGCCGCTGACCCCCTTCGTCGCCAGGAATATCCCCCCCAGGGCCGCGGAAGTGGAACTCGCGGCAGGGGCCGAGGGCGTGCGCAGCCACCCCCTCCACCGCGCCGATTTTACTGCCTTTTCCATGGCGAAGACTGCGCCCACCAAACCAAAGACTGCCCCGAAGTGAGGGCCACCAGAGACAGAATGGCGAGGGCGCAGCCAGCCGACAACCCCAGAATTGTCGCGCATAATTACCAGCCACCCCCTCCACCATATATCCACGCTCCCGCCCCGCATCCACCGCACCACGCTTACCAACATCATCAGGAAGTACAAATCGTACATCCTCCGCCTCCACCACCACACCAGCAACAACAAAACATCCCCCATGCCCCAAAGCAGGAAGACTTCGCCGATCAACCTTATCGCGGAGTCATTCATATGATAACTGGGGGGTCCAGCACCGACTTCGACACCAAGCGGCAGAAGCGGGACCACTACCGCAGCATAAACCATGTCGCCGTCACGGGCCCAGTTGTGCAGACAAAGTGGTCCCACGTACCGCTCACCTTCGACGCACGGGACGTCGACTTGCGCAGCGCCCCCCACTGCGATGCCATGGTTATCAATTGCAGCGTGGCAGGCTGGGACCTACACAAGGTCCTCGTTGACAACGGCAGCCAGGCAGACATCATCTTCCTCCACGCCTTCGATCGCATGGGCATCAGCCACAGCCTGCTTAAGCCTTCGGACAACCCGTTGTATGGCTTCGGCGGCAAGGGCACCTTCCCCGTCGGCAAAATAGAGTTGCCCCTCTCCTTCGGTGTAGCACCCAATGCCCGAAGTGAGCAAGTGACTTTTGACATTGTGGATATGGTATATCCATACAACGCCATCATGGGTCGGGGCTCCATCAATAAGTTTGAAGCTGCCATCCACGGACTGTATTTGTGCATGAAGATACCAGGCCCGCTAGGCGTAATTACAGTCCACGGTAACCAGCAGACAACGCGCAACATAGAGCGGGACTTCGTGCCTGGTCAGAGGAACGTGCACTGTCTCACGACACAGTGCGAGGTCCCTGCGCCCGCCAGCCCAACTGACAAGCAGCACGACAAGGCTCAGTTGCAGAGTCAGGATGGGACCAAGACTGTCCCCCTCGATCAGGCCACACCCAAGCAGACAGTCACTATCAGCGAAGACCTTACTTCGCACGAAGAAGAGAAGCTCCTCTGCTGCCTGGCCAAGAATAAAGATGTCTTCGCCTGGTCCGCCCTCGACCTGGTCGGAGTCAGCCGATCCATAATCGAGCACAGTTTGGGAATCGACCCCTCGGTGCGACCAAGAAAGCAAAAGCTTCGCAAAATGTCCGACGAAAAGACAGAGGCCGCCAAGGCGGAGGTGCACCGCCTCCTAGAGGCTAAATTCATTGAGCCAGTGGCTTACCCCACATGGCTCTCCAATGTTGTAATGGTGCAGAAAAAAAGCGGGAAATGGCGGATGTGCATAGACTTCACCAGTCTCAATAAGGCCTGCCCAAAAGACAATTTCCCGTTGCCACGGATCGACAAAATAGTCGATAGCGCGGCCGGATGCGAGGTCATGTCTCTCCTCGACTGCTTCTCCGGCTATCACCAGATATACATGAAGGCGGAAGACAAGGCTAGCACCAGCTTTATAACACCCTTCGGCACTTATTGCTTCATCAGAATGCCGGAGGGTCTCAAGAATGCCGGGTCCACCTTCTCCAGACTCACCAAGATAGTACTCGAAGGGCAGGTCGGCAGAAATATATTTACATATGTGGACGACATCGTCGTCGCCAGCAAAAATAAGGAGGACCATCTCGCCGACCTGGCCGAGACATTCGCAAACATGCGAGATGCACGACTCCGCCTAAACCCGGAAAAGTGCGTTTTCGGTGTTCGCCAGGGCAAGATATTGGGCTACCTGGTGTCACACCGCGGCATCGAGGCCAACCCAACCAAGATCCAGGCCATCATCGACATGTCGCCTCCGCAGTCCGCCAGGGACGTCCAGCGTCTGACTGGCAGATTGGCCGCTCTCAACAGATTCATCTCCAGGTCGGTCGAGCGAAGTCTTCCTTTCCTCAAAACTCTCCGCGGCGCAAAAGACTTCGCCTGGGGGCCGGAACAAGCAGCGGCCTTCGCCTCATTAAAACAGTACTTAACGGAGCTGGCCATCCTCACGAGCCCCGACTCCTCGCTCCCCCTATTGCTCTATGTCGCGGCTTCGCCGCACGCGGTCAGCGCGGCACTAGTGCAGGAGCAGACAGTCGAAGGCGCTGTCAGACAGTGCCCTGTTTATTACGTCTCCGAGGTCCTGACACCGTCCAAATGCAACATGACAGAGCTGGAGAAGATCGCCTACGCAGTTGTTATGTCCTCGCGCAAGCTGCGCCATTACTTTGAAGCATTCAAGGTCCACGTCACCTCAGACAGGGGGCTCGGCGAACTGTTCAGAAACCCGGAGGCATCGGTGAGGATCGCCAAGTGGGCAGCCGAACTCTCCGGCTACCACATCAGCTTCGAGCCCAGGACAGCCATCAAATCGCAAGTCCTGGCAGACTTCATCGTCGACTGGACCGGGCCAGTAACACAGCCAGACCCGACCACAGAGAAGGTCTGGACGATCCATTGCGACGGCGCATGGTGCCATGCGGGGGCAGGCGTCGCTGCAATCATAACCTCACCAGTCGGGGTCAAGCATAGATATGCAGCACGACTCAGCTTCAATCTGGAATCTGACAGATGCACAAATAATATAGCAGAATACGAAGCAGTCATCCTCGGCCTCCGCAAGCTAAGGGCCCTCGGAGTCACCACTTGTATCATCAAAACAGACTCCAAGGTAGTGGCCGGCCAAGTCGAGAAAGACTATGCAGCCAAGGACCCCGCACTCATGCAGTACCTCGCGGCCATCCGAAGTCTCGAGAGGCAGTTCAAGGGGTTCACCGTGCAGCATGTGGATCGGGCCAAGAATGAGGAGGCCGACGCATTGGCCAAGGCCGCGGCCAGGGGCGAAACTTTGCCCTCCGACGTGTTCTTCCATATCATCGGCACGCCAGCAGTCCGGAGCCCCGAAGGGCTCCAAATAACCAATGACAGCGAGGGCCACCATACAGTTAACCTCATCATGACCGAAGACTGGCGAGCACCCATTACCCTGTTCCTGCAGGGGTATTATCACCCAGCCGACATCAGTGAGGCCAAGCGCCTCAGACATCGAAGCCAAGACTTCGCTCTGATTGAAGGCCAACTCTACAAAAAAGGGGTCAGTCAACCAATGCTTAAGTGCGTCACCGAGGCCGAAGGCATGCAGATTCTACGTGAAGTCCACAGTGGCACGTGCGGCTCGCACGCGGGGCCGAGGGCCCTAGCTGCTAAGGTGATCCGCCAGGGTTTTTACTGGCCCGCAATGATTTGCGCCGCGAATCGGGTCACTCGGTCCTGCGAAGCCTGCCAGAAGTTCTCTCCTCGGTCAGGCGGCCCTTCGCAGTATACAAAGCTGATCGCCCACACATGGCCTCTCCAGCGCTGGGGTCTCGACATTGTTGGACCCCTGCCCACCGCTCAGGGGAACCTTAAGTTCGCCTTCGTCGCGGTCGAGTACTTCACCAAATGGATCGAGGCACGGGCTGTCTCCACAATAACATCAAAGACTGCCCAAAAATTCTTCTGGCAGAACATCGTTTGCCGCTTCGGAGTACCGTCCGAATTAACAGTCGACAACGGCAATCAGTTTGATAACCAAGACTTCAAGGATTTTTGTTTCTCCATTGGCACCAAGCTTGCCTTCGCCTCAGTCTATCACCCGCAGTCCAACGGGGTCGTGGAGCGCGCCAACGGGAAAATCTTCACAGCTATCAAAAAAATGCTCCTCGATGAAAAAAAGGGCAGATGGAGCGATTTTTTACCTGAGGCAGTCTGGGCACTAAACACGACTGAGTGCAGGGCGACCGGGTTTACTCCCTTCCGTCTTTTATACGGATCGGAGGCCATGACCCCGCAAGAAATAAAGCACGGGTCCCCGCGAACAGTCCCGTCAGCCGTCCCAGATGTGGACGAGCCAACTTCAAAGGATCTCATCGACGGAGACCGTGTCTTCGCCCTACAGGCCCTGAACAAGTATCAAGCCCAGACCAAAGCATGGCGCGACCATTCAGTCACCCCGAGGGAGTTCAGCGAGGGGGACCTCGTACTCATTCGAACAGCTCGGACGGAGTCCAAGGGCAAGCTGGAGCCCAGGTGGGAGGGCCCTTTCATCGTCAAGACAAAAGCTTCCCCCAGCGCTTACAGGCTCACAACGCCAACCGGCGAGGACCTGGAGCACTCCTGGAACATCGACAACCTCCGCAAATTTTTTGTTTGATTCCTCAGGGCTGTCTTCGCCCTTGTAATTCGCAAAAACAATCTTGCACCGGCCCGCACTCTTTTCCTCCCGGGGGGTGAGGTTTTTAACGAGGCGGAGCCATGTAATATATGCGTAAAAAATCCCCCGCAAAAAGACATGCGTCGAAAAAGACCGCGATGACGGTCTTCGACATTCGACCACCACGAGGTCACCGCGAGGCTAAGCGCTAGCTACCCTCGCGTGCGACAAATCCGCGCAGAAGTCGCCTAAGGGTGCAGCCGGATTAGCACAACAAGTGCGGAAAAAATCTAAGTCTATCGCGAAGACTATCCGCGCAGAAGTCGCCTAAGGGTGCAGCCGGATTAGCACAACAAGTGCGGAAAAAATCTAAGTCTATCGCGAAGACTATCCGCGCAGAAGTCGCCTAAGGGTGCAGCCGGATTAGCACAACAAGTGCGGAAAAAATCTAAGTCTATCGCGAAGACTATCCGCGCAGAAGTCGCCTAAGGGTGCAGCCGGATTAGCACAACAAGTGCGGAAAAAATCTAAGTCTATCGCGAAGACTATCCGCGCAGAAGTCGCCTAAGGGTGCAGCCGGATTAGCACAACAAGTGCGGAAAAAATCTGAGTCTATCGCGAAGACTATCCGCGCAGAAGTCGCCTAAGGGTGCAGCCGGATTAGCACAACAAGTGCGGAAAAAATCTGAGTCTATCGCGAAGGCTATCCGCGTAGAAGTCGCTTAAAAGTGCAGCCGGATTAGCACAACAAGCGCGAAAAAACCGAAGACTACCTGTGCAGAAGACACTTAAGGGTACACCTGGACTAGCACAACAACGGCTGAAACGACAACATCAAAACATCCACGCCAAGACCAACTATAATCAAGCCAACACAGCGCAACAAAACAAATCAGTGAGTGCAAAACGCCTTCGCACACACACATGCACGCAAGGGCACACAATTCCACCATACAAGCCTCTACATACACAAGCGAGGGCACCACACTCTACATCGGCTCAACCTTAGGAATAATTCCCATCTCCCTATAATTAAATAACATTATCCTGAGCTCCTCACCCGCAAAAAGACTTCGCAGTTCCCCTTCACCTACACTCTCGGCGGTCGGCAGAGACAACAGTTCCTGCCGACCAGCCCCACTCACGCAAAGCCGAGCCCGCTCCTCCGCGCTAACCCTACGTTTTGCAACCGCCCTTCGTCGACGGCGCCCGGTGCTAGGGCCTGGCACGTCCGGCGCGTCCGCGGCGTGTGGCGAAGCCTCCGCCGCAGCCACGTCCAAGGCCGCAAAATAATCCAAGTTCTCCTCCGACGACTCCTCAGTCCACTCAACCGAGCTCCCGGAGTCGGCAAAATCAAAAAACTCAGATGCAGACCCACTATATTCATTACCACTTTCCGCGGTCGAAGCCGCCAAAAACTCAGTAGTAGCGGTTGCGTGCGCAGGCCCAAAATCTTGAACCTGCGCAGCAACCAAAATTCAGTACAACATCCAAAATTCCCCAACCCTAAACAACCACTACGCCACCTGCGAGGGCCCTGACGCTGCGGGAGCCTCCGCCGTTGGCTCCGCCGCCACTTCCGCCATTGTTTCCACCGCCTCCGCCGCGGGATCTTCGACGGTCGGCGCAGCTGCTGCGAGGGCATCAGGAGCGCCTTCGACCACCTTCAGGGGCAGGTCTTCAACTGTCGCAGCAGATGTGGGGGCGCCTGGTGCGTCTTCCGCGGTCTCCGGGGTCGGCTCCGGGTCAGGCGGGGCGCTGCTCAGTGCTCCGAGGTCGTCCACTCGCTCGCCTCGCTCCGCCTAAAACAAAACATACAAAAAGTCAGCAAACACACGCATAGACCACACTCAGCAAACGCCGAACAAACGACAACGTTACCTGAGCCCTCGCAGCCTCGGCCCGCTCCCTGACCACATCACCACCATACAGACCCCACATCCGGTCATAGAGGGCACCGGCGGACTCCTTCACCACGGGGTCTTCGACCTTATAGATATCTCGCCCAAAATCTTCATCTGCCTGGTCGAAGGCCTCATAGTGCCGGCACCCTTCGCGAGAGAGTGCGTTCATCGCCCCCTCGCAGGTGACCAGGGAGGCGAACGACATTAACCCCCTCAGGACAGTGGGGAGCTCCTGCAGCTCCTCTTGCACCCATTCCAGACAGCGAAGCCCGGCCTCTCGCTCCGGCACCACGAAGTCACCGGTCCGCGCACCCAGCTCGCGATATGTGGCCATAAGCTGTGTGCGCGTCCGTTCGGCCTCCGTTCGCACCGCGGCTTCGGCCCCCTTCGCGCGGCTCTCCAGAGCGGTGAGCCGCTCCCGCAGGTCTTCGGCGAGCCCCTTGGCAAGATTGCCTTCCGCCCGTGCCAGCCTAGCCTCCGCCTGCGCGGCCTGCTCCTTGGCGATGGCCTTGTTGGCCTCCCTCCTCTCCCCCGCCAGCTGGTGCCGGAGGTCAGCCTTTTCCTTCTCCAGGGCGGCCACCTTGTCCGCCAGTTTACGACACTTGCTGTCGGAGGCCGACTTCTCACGGACAGCGTCAGCATGTTGCGTCCGAAGTCTCTCGACTTCGGCAGACAAAGCTGCCGTAAGTGCCCCCGACGCAGTACGGCTGGTGAAGTCAGCCACCTGCAGAGCACACGTAAGGCCATGGCCGTATAATATATATATATATATATATATATATATATATATATATATATATATATATATATATATATATATATATATATATATATATATATATATAAAATAGCTCGGCGGACCTGACTCAGTGCCTCCGTCGCCTGACTCAGCGCCTCCGTCACTCCTTTCAGCCGGCGGGTCGCCGCGCCAGCCTCGTCCCTGACCAACGCGAGGGCCGACACCTCGCCTTCGGCGCCAAGGGTCCCGTCCCTCGCCTTCGACGACAGCGCAGCCGTCGCGATTGCCGCGGCAGGCGCAACTATAGCAAGCCGGCCCTCGTCCGACCCTGCAACGCATCAACAAGTAAAAAAAAGGAAAAGAAAAGAAAAAGGCGGCCGGGTGACTTACCCCCAAGATAATCGTCCACACTAATATCGGTGCCGAAGTCGGCAACGCGTTTGCCCGGCGGCGGCGACGTTCGGGCCGTCTCCGAAGCCTCCGCCACTCCGCTGGCCGGCGACACCACCTTCGTCAGTTTGGAGACTCCGGCGCCCGCCGTTGTCTCCGGCGCCTTGCTAGGTGCAGAGGCGCCCGCCTTCGCCGCCAGCGGCGGCTTGCCTCCGCTGGAGGCCGCAGCCTTCGCCGTTCCCCGCTGCCTTTTCGGCCGGGCTTCGTGAATCCTGACAGTCGCCTGGCGTTTTTGCGCCGCCCCTTGGCGATCCTTGTCCATCACTGCCCACACAACAGCACCGATATTTCGCCCGTAAGGAAAAACTCTCCACTGATGAACCATATGAGATGTAAAACAGTCTTCCTCAGCCGCGCAGGGGATAGGAACATTTCTAGGCCAGCAGCCCCCGGTAACCCTCAGCATCCAAGCCGAAGACTCCCGGAGCTCGGGCGAAGACATCCTCTCCCCCGGGGCCGCACACGTCCTCATTAACTCTCTAGCAAAACTATCAGACACCCCAATTCCTCCCATCGCAGTACCTAATTTTCTCTTTTTTGAGGAGGGGGCGGCCGCCAGCGCAGGGTCGCCTCCAGTCTCCACCGCCGGCTTCTTCCCACGGCGGTCCGCTTCGTCTTGACCAGGGTAGCCGTCGTACGGCAATTGATTTAATTCGAAGACCCTGTTCAAACGTTCATTTGACCCGCGAATATCAAAACTGCGCTGGCCTTCCGTCCTCGCCACGTACCGCCCCACGAGCCGCACCGCCAAGTCCTCCGCATCACGCACAAAGGCGGCCGGGTCACGGTTTCGCAAATTCAGTGCAAAGGCAGGACTTCGCACCACCCTTCCTCCGTGAAAAGGCATCTGGCGAGGGCACACTTCGCCCAGCGCCCAGCCGTGCGCCAAGGGCCAGACCCCGTACACCACGAACTCTTCAACTAAATCACGACCACTGCTCTGGCCGGCGGCGCACCGAAGGGCCCCTTCGTCTGCATCCTCTTCTGCCACTTCAAAAGGCGGATACGCAGAGTAATAGTGAGAGCATCTCAGACACGGGAAGTCCTCCATGGCCTTCGACAGTAGCCTCAGCAACGTAAAACCAAAACTCATTCCAATTGCCCCACTTGTTGCGGGCGCACGGAACCAACTCCACTACTGGCATTGTGGTCTTGCCGGTCTTCGGCGTGAATGTGCACGACCCGAACTGGGCAACTCCGTCCTCAACCATCCTCTTCTGCCAATGCAAGCAATAATTCTTCGCAAAAACTTCAACCGACGGCTGTCCGCCGTACGAAGTCGTCGCCCAGACATACTTCGCCAGCGCCACCACGGCGTTCGGTGTCAGCTGATGTATTTGAACGTTGAATCTACGCAGGACTTCGCCAACAAACCGGTGCGCAGGCAAGCGGAGACCGGCGACGAAGAACGCCTCGAAAACAACCAACTCACCCTCCGGCTCGGGGACTTCCTCCGTCCCCGGAGCACGAGCGGCTCCGCCGCCAAAATAGCCCAACCGCTGCATATCTTCAACACGGGCCAACGTCATCCGTGACACACCAAAACCAACAGAGTCGCCGGCGCGCAGCTCCTCCACCATCACGCTACTCAACGTCTCCTCAGACGAGGCGGCGGCCGGCGGCGTGGCGTCGGCGGAAGAAGAAGAGGATGGCATTGCTACGTACCGTCGGCGGCGGCGGGCGGTCTGCTTCACTCGAGCCAGAACTCCGACGAGCAAAGGGAGCAGCAGAAGAAGAGGAGCAGAAAGACGGCGGGCGGCTAGGGTTTTCACGGAGCGCGGAAGGCAAAGTTCAAACAGCGCCGACCCCCGCCCCCCTTTTTATAGGCAGGGCGCGACGCTTCGGGAAACCCGCAATCCAACAGTACGATGTCCATCAACGGTCACATCAAAAACCCCCACGGAACCACTTCGAGCGAGGGCAGCGTCTCCGCCATCTAGCGACGTCTTCGGCACCAGGTGACTTTGTCGAACTGGTCCCTCGGAGGGCAAATGTTGGAGCGAATGCAGAAACGCCACCCTTCGCCCGAAGTCTCCACCGCTTAGCCCCTGCCCTGACAGACAAAGCAGGCAGGGACACCCTTCGCTTCATCGGCACCAGAGACAACACGGAGACCCTTCGCTCGATTCGGCACCAGACGAAGGCCTGCGGCGACGCCTCCCCGCGGCGCGGCCTCGTTCAGCTCTAAGGCCCACATGAGATCTGGCCCATTGTAACGAGCCCTGCGTGGCCGCGTTTGTGTTACGGGCCTAATTTGTAAAGGCATACTTGTAATTACAGCTTGTAACCCCGCTTTATGGGAATATTCTGGGGATAAACTAGGTACCTGAGGGCACATGCTTCCTTAACGCAAGGCGCCGTGCACTCGGATACCTATAAATACCCCCGCACAGTGCCCGTGAGAGGCCAGATTAACAGAGCTTTTGCCATTACGCGCGAGTGCCCTGTTGCCATCACCATTCACTCGTGTTGGATCCCCTTGCCCGCGAGAGCAAGTTCCAACAATTCTATCTGGCAAGGAGAGACTTATTGAGATTCTCGAAGGACATGAGAAGAATTGTCTTGTCGCATTCCGTATGGAGCCTAGTATATTCAAAGATATAGCAACATTTCTTAGAGAAGAACACATCCTACGTGATACAAGGGGTATTACTGTGGAAGAAAAATTGGGCATGTTCCTTTTCATGTTGTCCCAAAATGCTAGTTATGAGGATTTACAACATGAATTCAAACATAGTGGTGAAACTATCCACCGACACATCCAGTCAGTTTTCCATATAATCCCATCTCTCATGTATAGATTTGTGAAGCCTGCCACTGGAATTTCAGTTCATTGGAAGATTAGCACGGATGAACGGTTCTTTCCTTACTTCCAGAATTGCATTGGAGCTATTGATGGAACACATGTTCCAATTACCATTTCAGCAGAAAAGCAAGCTCCCTATAGGAATAGAAAAGGCACACTAAGTCAAAATGTAATGTTGGTTTATGATTTTGACTTGAACTTTACTTTTATATCATCTGGTTGGGAGGGATCAGCTACAGATGCTAGGGTTCTAAGGTCTGCGCTACTTGGAGGATTCCATGTTCCTGAGGGAAAGTATTATCTTGTCGATGGGGGATATGCTAACACACCATCATTCATTGCACCGTACCGTGGTGTTCGATACCACTTGAAAGAATTTGGCCATGGTCACCAATGACCAAGAAACTATAAGGAATCATTTAATCACCGACATGCTTTATTGTGGAACCACATAGAGAGAGCAATAGGAGTTTTGAAGAAGCGTTTCCCCATTCTAAAAGTTGGAACACACCACCCAATTAGGAACCAAGTGAAAATACCAGCTGCAGCAGTGTTGTTCCATAATATTATACGGATGCACAAATGAAGATTGGTTGAATAGCCAAACAAGTACCATATCGCCAGAAACTTTTGTTGATCTTCCTGGAGGAGACAATTACTATAGCAATGATGTTGTCTCACTTAATAACCAAGTGGATAATGGGAACTCTATTAGAGATATGATTGCATTGAATATGTGGAATGATTATAGTCAACATCGTTCATGATATATGTAAGTCTCACTTGTTTGGATGTTTAAACTCATATTTCTATATATGTAAGTCTCAATCGTTTGGATGTTTATATATGCAGCAAGAATGTTTGGAAGAGGATCTCCTAGGATGAACCTGATCCAAGCTGCAGCTATGCAAAGAGTATCCCCTAGATCTACTACTAACAAGCACAAGAAGAGAACACCACCAAAAGGTATTTTGTTACCTATTCTTGCTTATTTTAGACTGTCACCTACTCACTTGTTTTATTTTCTTGTCATAGTTGGTCGTCTTAGAGCAAACTGGAATAGTGGACTAGAAAAGGGTTTAGTTGAAATTCTTCAAGGCCACAATAATGACTGTTATAAGGGCCAAAATGGGTGGTCATCGGAAGCATGGAATAGAATTGTCAAGTTATTGAAAGTCGCCTAGAGGGGGGGGTGAATAGGGCGAAACTGAAATTTACAAAATTAATCACAACTACAAGCCGGGTTAGCGTTAGAAATAATAATGAGTCCGAGAGAGAGGGCGCAAAACAAATCGCAAGCAAATGAAGAGTGTGACACGCGGATTTGTTTTACCGAGGTTCAGTTCTCGCAAACCTAATCCCCGTTGAGGAGGCCACAAAGGCCGGGTCTCTTTCAACCCTTACCCTCTCTCAAACGGTCCCTCGGGCCGAGTGAGCTTCTCTTCTCAAATCAAACCGGGAACAAAACTTCCCCGCAAGGACCACCACACAATTGGTGTCTCTTGCCTCGGTTACAATTGAGTTTTGATCACAAGAACAAATGAGAAAGAAAGAAGCAATCCAAGCGCAAGAGCTCAAAAGAACACGGCAAATCTCTCTCGCTAATCACTAAAGCCTTGTGTGGAATTGGAGAGGATTTGATCACTTTGGTGTGTCTAGAATTGAATGCCTAGCTCTTGTAAGTGGTTGAGGAGTGGAAAACTTGGATGTCTTGAATGAGGGGTGGTTGGGGGTATTTATAGCCCCAACCACCAAACTAGCCGTTTGGGTGGAGGCTGTATGTCGCCTGGTGCACCGGACATGTCCGGTGTGCCAGCCACAACACCCGAACGTTATGGTTCCGACCGTTGGAGCTCTGACACTGGGCCCGCCTGGATGTCCTGTGGCGCACCGGACATGCACTGTAGAGTGTCCGGTGCGCCTGTTCGCGCGTGCCTGACTTCTGCGCGTTCTGGCGCGCATTTAATGTGCCTGCAGGTGACCGTTGCCGCCTGCAGGTGACCGTTGGCGCCGAAGTAGCCGTTGCTCCGCAGTTACACCGGACAGTCCGGTGTACACCGGACATGTCCGGTGAATTATAGCGGAGAGCTGTTGCGAATTCCCGAGGCTGGCGAGTTCAGAGTCGCTTCATCCCTGGAGCACCGGACACTGTCCGGTGTACTCCGGACAGTCCGGTGAATTATAGCGGAGCGACTCTGCGTTTTCCCGAAGGCGAGGAGTTCAGCGCGTGGAGAATCCTGGTGCACCGGACATGTCCGGTGGCGCACCGGACAGTCCGGTGCCCCAGACCAGGGTACCTTTGGTTGCCCCTTTGCTCTTTTTGTTGACCCTTTTCTTGGTCTTTTTATTGGCTTATTGTGAACCTTTGGTACCTGTATAATTTATAGACTTGGGCAAACTAGTTAGTCCAATTATTTGTGTTGGACAATTCAACCACCAAAATTAGTTTAGGAAATAGGTGTAAGCCTAATTCCCTTTCAATCTCCCCCTTTTTGGTGATTGATGCCAACACAAACCAAAGCAAATATAGAAGTGCAGAATTTGAACTAGTTTGCATATGCAAGTACAAAGGTTACTTAGAATTGAGTCAATAAATATTACTTACTAGGTATACATGGATTGTTTCTTTATTTTTAACATTTTGGACCACGCTTGCACCACAAGTTTTGGTTTTGCAAATTCTTTTTGTAAATCCTTTTCAAAATCCTTTTGCAATATAGTCAAAGGTAAATGAATAAGATTTTGCGAAACATTTTTAAGATTTGAAATTTTGTCCCCTTGTTCCAAATGATCTTCCTTTGACTAAACAAAACTCCCCCTCAATAAGTTCTCCTCTTAGTGTTCAAGAGGGTTTTAAGATATCAATTTTGAAAATACTATTTTCTCCCCCTTTTGAACACAATAAGATACCAATTTGAAATTTACCAATTGAAAATCATTTTAAAATTAGGGTGGTGGTGCGGTCCTTTTGCTTTGGGCTCATACTTTCTCCCCCTTTGGCATGAATCGACAAAAACGGATACTTTGAGTGAGATATAAGCCCTTGTCTAACTACTTTCTCCCCTTTGGCAAATAAAACATACGAGTGAAGATTTTACCAAAGGTGATGAGTGAAGCGGAGTGACGGCGAAGGATGAGTAGTAGAGTGGAGTGGAAGCCTTTGTCTTCGCCGAAGACTCCAATTCCCTTTCAATATACCTATGACTTGGTTTGAAATACACTTGAAAACACATTAGTCATAGCATATATAAAAGAGATATGATCAAAGGTATATTTATGAGCTATGTGTGCAAATTAGCAAAAGAAATTCCTAGAATCAAGAATATTGAGCTCATGCCTAAGTTTGGTAAAAGTTTGTTCATCTAGTGGCTTGGTAAAGATATCGGCTAATTGATCTTTAGTATTAATGTATGAAATCTCGATATCCACTTTTTGTTGGTGATCCCTAAGAAAATGATACCGAATGGCTATGTGTTTAGTGCAGCTATGTTCAACGGGATTATCCGCCATGCGGATTGCACTTTCATTATCACATAGAAGAGGAACTTTGGTTAATTTGTAACCATAGTCCCGCAGGGTTTGCCTCATCCAAAGTAATTGCGCGCAACAATGGCCTGCGGCAATGTACTCGGCTTCGGCGGTAGAAAGAGCGACCGAATTTTGCTTCTTTGAAGCCCAAGACACCAAGGATCTTCCCAAGAACTGGCAAGTCCCTGATGTGCTCTTTCTATTAATCTTACACCATGCCCAATCGGCATCCGAATAACCAATCAAATCAAATGTGGATGCCCGAGGGTACCAAAGCCCAAACTTAGGAGTATAAGCCAAATATCTCAAGATTCGGTTTACGGCCGTAAGGTGGGATTCCTTAGGGTCGGATAGGAATCTTGCACACATGCAAACGGAAAGCATAATGTCCGGTCGAGATGCACATAAATAGAGTAATGAACCAATCATCGACCGGTATACCTTTTGATCGACGGATTTACCTCCCGTGTCGAGGTCGAGATGCCCATTGGTTCCCATGGGTGTCTTGATGGGCTTAGCATCCTTCATCCCAAACTTGGTTAGAATGTCTTGTGTATACTTTGTTTGGCAAATGAAGGTGCCCTCTTGGAGTTGTTTGACTTGGAATCCTAGAAAATACTTCAACTCCCCCATCATCGACATCTCGAATTTTTGTGTCATGATCCTACTAAATTCTTCACATGTAGATTCGTTAGTAGACCCAAATATAATATCATCAACATAAATTTGGCATACAAACAAATCATTGTCAAGAGTTTTAGTGAATAAAGTAGGATCAGCCTTGCCGACTTTGAAGCCATTAGCTATAAGGAAATCTCTTAGGCATTCATACCATGCTCTTGGGGCTTGCTTGAGCCCATAAAGCGCCTTAGAGAGCCTATAGACATGGTTAGGGTACTCACTGTCTTCAAAGCCGGGAGGTTGCTCAACATAGACTTCTTCCTTGATTGGTCCATTGAGGAAGGCACTCTTAACGTCCATTTGATAAAGCTTGAAGCCATGGTAAGTAGCATAGGCTAATAATATGCGAATTGACTCAAGCCTAGCTACGGGTGCATAGGTTTCACCGAAATCCAAACCTTCGACTTGGGAGTATCCCTTGGCCACAAGTCGGGCTTTGTTCCTTGTCACCACACCATGCTCGTCTTGCTTGTTGCGGAATACCCACTTGGTTCCTACAACATTTTGGTTAGGACGTGGAACTAAATGCCATACCTCGTTCCTCGTGAAGTTGTTGAGCTCCTCTTGCATTGCCATCACCCAATCCGAATCTTGGAGTGCTTCCTCTACCCTGTGTGGCTCAATAGAGGAAACAAAGGAGTAATGCTCACAAAAATGTGCAACACGAGATCGAGTAGTTACCCCCTTATGAATATCGCCGAGGATGGTGTCAACGGGGTGATCTCGTTGGATTGCTTAGTGGACTCTTGGGTGTGGCGGCCTTGGTTCTTCATCCTCCTTGTCTTGATCGTTTGCATCTCCCCCTTGATCATTGTCGTCATCTTGAGGTGGCTCATTTCTTTGATCTTCTCGTTCATCAACTTGAGCCTCGTCCTCATTTTGGGTTGGTGGAGATGCTTGCGTGGAGGAGGATGGTTGATCTTGTGCATTTGGAGGCTCTTCGAATTCCTTAGGACACACATCCCCAATGGACATGTTCCTTAGCGCGATGCATGGAGCCTCTTCTTCACCTATCTCATCAAGATCAACTTGCTCTACTTGAGAGCCGTTAGTCTCATCAAACACAACGTCACAAGAAACTTCAACTAGTCCTGAGGACTTGTTAAAGACTCTATATGCCCTTGTGTTTGAATCATATTGAGAGCACATAGAGGGGGGGGGTGAATAGGTGATCCTGTAAAACTTGAAAACTTAAGCCACAAAACTTGGTTAAGCGTTAGTACAGTGAATGCCAAGTGGCTAGAGAGGAGTCAAAACACAATAACCACAAGAAATCAATCACAGAGGTGGCACGGTGGTTATCCCGTGGTTCGGCCAAGACCAATGCTTGCCTACTCCACGTTGTGGCGTCCCAACGGACGAGGGTTGCAATCAACCCCTCTCAAGCGGTCCAAAGACCCACTTGAATATCATGGTGTTTTGCTTGCTTTTTCTCAATCCCGTTTGCGAGGAATCTCCACAACTTGGAGCCTCTCGCCCTTACACTTTAAGATCACAAAGAAGCATGGAGCAAGGGAGGGATTAGCAACGCACTCAAGACAAGAAATCACAGCAACACCACACACACACAAGTCGCAATGAGAGCTCACAACACAACTCAATGAGTTCACCACTCAACTAGAGCTCTAATTGCTATCGCAAAGAATCAAAGGCGCGGAATCGATGTCTTGGTGCTTAGGAATGTTGTAGGAATGCTTGGTGTCCTCCTCCATGCGCCTAGGGGTCCCTTTTATAGCCCCAAGGCAGCTAGGAGCCGTTGAGAGCAATCTAGGAAGGCTGATCTTGCCTTCTGTCGAATGGCGCACCGGACAGTCCAGTGCACACCGGACACTGTCCGGTGCCCGATTTCCTTCCATAAATGGCACAGTCGACCGTTGGCTGCCAGAGAGCCGTTGGCGCACCGGACATGTCCGGTGCACACCGGACAGTCCGGTGCCTCCTACTAGTCGTTGGCTCGGTCACGTGTCCCGCGCAGATCACGCGGCCGACCGTTGGCCCGGCCGACCGTTGGCTCACCGGTCAGTCCGGTGCACACCGGACAGTCCGGTGAATTATAGCCGTACGTCGCCGATGAATTCCCGAGAGCGACGAGTTCGCCTGTGAACGACCCACCAGACAGTCCGGTGCACCACCGGACAGTCTGGTGAATTATAGTCGTACACCGCCGTCTAAGTCCCGAGAGCAGCCTGTTCGCCAGAGTCAGCCTGGCGCACCGGACACTGTCTAGTGCACCACCGGACAGTCCGGTGCTCCAGACTGAGCAAAGTCTTGGCTGCTCGAGCCAAGGCATTTTCAATTGGATTTTTCCTGTTTCCAGCACTTAGACACAATACATTAGTCCATAAAACAATGTACTAAGTCTGAGAAACATACCTTTATCAATGATTTGTACTTTGTCCACCATCTTACACTTAGGCACTTGTGTTGGACACTAAATCACCAAAATACTTAGAAATGGCCCAAGGGCACATTTCCCTTTCAATCTCCCCCTTTTTGGTGATTTATGCCAACACAACATAAAGCAAGTAGAACAAGTACAAAATCAATTCAACTAAGAACTCAAAATTGTTTTGATTCAATTTGACATATATGGATCACTCTATGCCACCACTTGGTTTGTTTTTGCAAATCAAACTCAAATTCCTATCTCTAAGTCAAATCCACTTATAGAGACATAAAGAGAGGTTTTCCAAAGAAATTTGATCAAGGATTTCAAAAACTCCCCCTTTTTCCCATAATCAACACTTCTCCCCACAAGAGTTTTGACAAACCAAAAGCTCTAATCTACTATTTTCAAAATCTCTCAAGTGGTAGCTGATCCATCTATTGCTTTGGCCTTTATTTTCTCCCCCTTTGGCATCAAGCACCAAAACGGGATCAATCTTGGCCCTTTAACCCCATTGCCTCACCAAAATCTTCAAATAAGAGTACAAAGGCAATAAGAGTATAAAGATGAACTTGGAAAAGTTACTCTTTTCATCAGAGTGCAGTGGAAGTCTTGCATGGTCCAAGTCCACCTTTTCCCTTTCAATCCTCCTTTGAGACTAAAACAACCAAACTCAAGAATATGGTTAGTCTCAAAGGGTCAAGTTGTAGCACAGCTCCCCCTAAATATGTGCATCACTTGCAAAAAGGACTTGTGAGGTCCAGGGAGTGTTTGTACAACTTGAGCACCACAATAAGCAACAAAATGCAGAATGAACATGATCAAAGGCATAAACACATGTATGCTACAATTCAATCCAAGTTCCGCGAATCTAGGATATTTAGCTCACTACGCAGCCTGCAAAAGGTCTTTTCATCTAAAGGCTTAGTGAAGATATCGGCTAGCTAGTTCTCGGTGCTAACATGAAACACTTCGATATCTCCCTTTTGCTGGTGGTCTCTCAAAAAGTGATGCCGGATGTCAATGTGCTTTGTGCGGCTGTGCTCAACAGGATTTTTCGCTATTCGGATAGCACTCTCATTATCACATAGGAGTGGGACTTTGCTCAGATTGTAGCCAAAGTCCCGGAGGGTTTGCCTCATCCAAAGTAGTTGCGCGCAACACTGTCCTGCGGCAACGTACTCAGCCTCAGCGGTGGATAGGGCAATGGAAGTTTGTTTCTTAGAGTTCCACGACACCAGGGACCTTCCTAAGAATTGGCACGTCCCCGATGTACTCTTCCTATCGACCTTACATCCAGCATAGTCGGAATCTGAGTACCCAATTAAGTCAAAGTTAGACCCCTTTGGATACCAGATCCCGAAGCAAGGCGTAGCGACTAAATATCGAAGAATTTGCTTCACAGCCACTAAGTGACACTCCTTAGGATCGGATTGGAATCTAGCACACATGCATACGCTAAGCATAATATCCGGTCTACTAGCACATAAATAAAGCAAAGAACCTATTATGGACCGGTATGCTTTTTGATCAACGGACTTACCACCTTTGTTGAGGTCGGTGTGTCCGTTGGTTCCCATCGGCGTCTTTGCGGGCTTGGCGTCCTTCATCCCAAACCGCTTTAGCAAATCTTGCGTGTACTTCGTTTGGGAGATGAAGGTGCCGTCCTTGAGTTGCTTCACTTGGAACCCAAGGAAGTAGTTCAACTCGCCCATCATCGACATCTCGAATTTCTGCGTCATCACCCTGCTAAACTCTTCACAAGACTTTTGGTTAGTAGAACCAAATATTATGTCATCGACATAAATTTGGCACACAAAAAGATCACCATCGCAAGTCTTAGTAAAAAGAGTTGGATCGGCTTTCCCAACCTTGAAAGCATTAGCAATTAAAAAGTCTCTAAGGCATTCATACCATGCTCTTGGGGCTTGCTTAAGTCCATAGAGCGCCTTAGAGAGCTTACACACGTGGTCGGGGTACCGTTCATCCTCGAAGCTAGGGGGTTGCTCCACGTACACTTCCTCCTTGATTGGCCCGTTGAGGAAAGCGCTCTTCACATCCATTTTGTACAACCTGAAAGAATGGTGAGCGGCATATGCTAGCAAAATACGAATTGATTCTAGCCTAGCCACAGGAGCAAACGTCTCCTCAAAGTCCAAACCGGCGACTTGGGCATAACCTTTTGCCACAAGTCGAGCCTTGTTCCTTGTCACCACCCCGTGCTCGTCCTGTTTGTTGCGGAACACCCACTTGGTTCCCACAACATTTTGCTTGGGACGAGGCACCAGTGTCCAAACTTCATTGCGCTTGAAGTTGTTGAGTTCCTCCTGCATGGCCAACACCCAGTTCAGATCTTGCAAGGCCTCTTCTACCCTGAAAGGCTCAATAGAAGAGACAAAGGAGTAATGCTCACAAAAATTAACTAATCTTGAATGAGTAGTTACTCCCTTGCTAATATCACCCAAAATTTGGTCGACGGGATGATCCCTTTGGATCGTCGCTCGAACTTGGGTTGGAGGTGCCTGAGGTGCTTCTTCCTCTTCAATTTGAACATCCTGTACTCCCCCTTGATCATGCGCCTCCACCTGAGGTACCTGTTCGTCATCTTGGGTTGGGGGATGCACCATAGTTGAGGAAGACGGTTGATCTTGCTCCAATTGTTCCTGAGGCCGTACATCTCCAATCGCCATTGTGCGAATCGTAGCCGTTGGAACGTCTTCTTCATCTACATCATCAAGATCAACAATTTGCTCTCTTGGAGAGCCATTAGTCTCATCAAATACAACGTCGCTGGAGACTTCAACCAAACCCGATGATTTGTTGAAGACCCTATACGCCTTTGTATTTGAATCATAACCTAATAAAAACCCTTCTACAGCTTTGGGAGCAAATTTGGAATTCCTACCCTTCTTCACTAGAATGTAGCATTTACTCCCAAATACACGAAAGTACGATACATTGGGTTTGTTACCAGTTAGCAGCTCGTATGAGGTCTTCTTGAGGAGGCGGTGAAGATAGACCCTGTTGATGGCGTGGCAAGCCGTGTTCACGGCTTCCGACCAAAAACACTCGGGGGTCTTGAACTCTCCAAGCATAGTCCTCGCCATATCAATGAGCGTCCTATTCTTCCTCTCTACCACACCATTTTGCTGAGGTGTGTAGGGAGCGGAGAACTCGTGCTTGATCCCCTCCTCCTCAAGGAACTCCTCCACTTGAAGATTCTTGAATTCGGACCCGTTGTCGCTCCTTATCTTCTTCACCTTGAGCTCAAACTCATTTTGAGCTCTCCTTAGGAAGCGCTTGAGGGTCCCTTGGGTTTCAGACTTATCCTGCAAAAAGAACACCCAAGTGAAGCGGGAAAAGTCATCAACAATAACTAGACCATACTTACTTCCTCCTATGCTCAGATAGGCGACGGGTCCGAAGAGGTCCATATGCAGCAGCTCCAGAGGTCTTAAAGTGGTCATCACATTCTTGCTGTGATGTGCTCCTCCCACTTGTTTACCTGCTTGACAAGCTGCACAAGGTCTATCTTTTTCGAATTGCACGTTAGTCAAACCTATCACGTGTTCTCCCTTTAGAAGCTTGTGAAGGTTCTTCATCCCCACATGTGCTAAGCGGCGATGCCACAGCCAGCCCATGCTAGTCTTAGCAAATTAAGCATGCATCTAGACCGGCCTCCTCTTTTGCAAAATCAACTAAATAAAGTTTGCCGTCTAGTACACCCTTAAAAGCTAGTGAACCATCACATCTTCTAAAGACAGACACATCTACATTTGTGAATAGACAATTATATCCCATATTACATAATTGACTGATAGATAGTAAATTATATCCAAGAGACTCCACTAAAAACACATTAGAGATAGAGTGCTCATTGGATATTGCAATCTTGCCTAAACCTTTCACCTTGCCTTGGTTCCCATCACCGAATATGATTGAATCTTGGGAATCCTTATTCTTGACGTAGGAGGTGAACATCTTCTTCTCCCCCGTCATATGGTTTGTGCATCCGCTGTCGATAATCCAGCTTGAGCCCCCGGATGCATAAACCTGCAAGGCAAATTTAGGCTTGGGTCTTAGGTACCCAACTCTTGTTGGGTCCTACAAGGTTAGTCACAATTTCCTTAGGGACCCAAATGCAAGTTTTATCACCCTTGCATTTTGCCCCTAATTTCCTAGCAACTATCTTCCTATCCTTTCTACAAATAGCAAAGAAAGCATTTAAAGCATGATAAATTGTAGAGGGACCATTCATAACTTTTCTAGGAACATGAACAATATTCTTCCTAGGCACATGATGAATATTTTTCCTAGGCATATCTCTACCATGCATATAGGAAGAACTGGAAGCATACATAGCATAAGAGTCATAGGCATGTGAATCAAAAGCATTACAACTCCTATGAGACTGTCTTCTATCATTGTACATAAAAGCATGGTTCTTTTTAGTACTACTTGCCATAGGGGCCTTCCCTTTCTCCTTGGCGGAGATGGGAGCCTTATGGCTTGTTAAGTTCTTGGCTTCCCTCTTGAAGCCAAACCCATCCTTAATTGAGGGGTGTCTACCAATCGTGTAGGCATCCCTAGCAAATTTTAGTTTATCAAAGTCACTTTTGCTAGCCTTAAGTTGGGCATTAAGACTAGCCATTTCATCATTTAACTTTGCAATAGAAGCTATGTGTTCACTACAAGCATCAATATCAAAATCTTTACATCTATTGCAAATAACAACATTTTCTATACAAGTTGTTGATTTACTAGCTATTTCTAACTTAGCATTCAAATCATCATTAATGCTTCTCAAGCTAGAAATTGTCTCATGGCAAGAAGATAATTCACAAGAAAGCATTTCATTTCTCTTAACTTCTAAGGCATGAGATTTTTGAGCTTCTACAAATTTGTCATGTTCTTCATACAACAAGTCCTCTTGTTTTTCTAAAATCCTATTTTTATCATTCAAGGCATCAATCAATTCGTTAATTTTATCTACCTTGGTTCTATCTAGTCCCTTAAATAAACATGAATAATCTATTTCATCCTCATCACTAGATTCGTCCTCACTTGAAGAAGCATAAGTAGAGTTTCAACTACATACCTTCTTCTCCCTTGCCATAAGGCATGTGTGACGCTCGTTGGGGAAGAGGGATGACTTATTGAAGGCGGTGGCGGCGAGTCCTTCATTGTCGGAGTCGGAGGAGGAGCAATCCGAGTCCCACTCCTTTCCTAGATGTGCCTCGCCCTTGGCCTTCTTGTAATTTTTCTTCTTTTCCCTCTTGCTCCCGTGTTCCTGGTCACTTTCATTATCGGGACAGTTAGCAATAAAATGACCAATCTTACCGCATTTGAAGCATGAGCGCTTCCCCTTGGCTTTGGTCTTGCTTGGCTGTCCCTTGCGACCCTTAAGCGCCGTCTTGAATCTCTTGATGATGAGGGCCATCTCTTCATCATTAAGTCCGGTGGCCTCAATTTGTGCTACCATGCTGGGTAACGCCTCCTTGCTCCTTGTTGCCTTGAGAGCAACGGGTTGAGGCTCATTGATTGGACCGTTTAGAGCGTCGTCCACGTACCTCGCTTCTTTGATCATCATTCGCCCGCTTACGAATTTTCCAAGGACTTCTTCGGGCGACATTTTGGTGTACCTGGGATTCTCACGAATGTTATTCACCAAATGAGGATCAAGAACGGTAAAGGACCTTAGCATCAGTCGGACAACGTCGTGGTCCGTCCATCGCGTGCTTCCGTAGCTCCTTATTTTGTTGATAAGGGTCTTGAGCCGGTTGTATGTTTGTGTCGGCTCCTCGCCCCTTATCATAGCGAATCGTCCAAGCTCGCCCTCCACCAACTCCATCTTGGTGAGCAAGGTGACGTCGTTCCCCTCATGAGAAATCTTGAGGGTGTCCCAGATCTGCTTGGCATTGTCCAAGCCGCTCACTTTGTGGTATTCATCCCTGCACAATGAAGCTAGAAGAACAGTAGTAGCTTGTGCATTCTTATGAATTTGCTCATTAATGAACATGGGACTATCCGTACTATCAAAGTTCATTCCACTCTCTACAATCTCCCATATACTAGGATGGAGAGAGAACAAGTGACTACGCATTTTGTGACTCCAAAATCCGTAGTCCTCTCCATCAAAATGAGGAGGTTTGCCAAGTGGAATAGATAATAAATGAGCATTTGTACTTTGAGGAATACGAGAGTAGTCAAAAGAAAAGTTCGAATTGATCGGTTTCCTTCTCTCGTAGTCGTTGTGGTCGTTGTCCTTTTGGGAAGAAGTAGACTCATCGCTGTCGTCGTAGTAGACGATCTCCTTGATGTGCCTCGTCTTCTTCCCTTCTTTCCGTCTATGGCCCGAGCCGGAGTTGGTAGGCTTGTCGTCCTTCGGCTCGTTGACGAAGGATTCCTTCTCTTTGTCGTTGATCACGATACCCTTCCCCTTAGGATCCATCTCTTCGGGCGGTTAGTCCCTTTGTGAAGAGAACGGCTCCGATACCAATTGAGAGCACCTAGAGGGGGGGGTGAATAGGTGATCCTATAAAACTTGAAAACTTAAGCCACAAAACTTGGTTAAGCGTTAGTACAGTGAATGCCAAGTGGCTAAAGAGGAGTCAAAACACAATAACCACAAGAAATCAATCACAGAGGTGGCACGGTGGTTATCCCGTGGTTCGGCCAAGACCAACGCTTGCCTACTCCACGTTGTGGCGTCCCAACGGACGAGGGTTGCAATCAACCCCTCTCAAGCGGTCCAAAGACCCACTTGAATACCACGGTGTTTTGCTTGCTTTTTCTCAATCCCGTTTGCGAGGAATCTCCACAACTTGGAGCCTCTCGCCCTTACACTTTAAGGTCACAAAGAAGCACGGAGCAAGGGAGGGATTAGCAACGCACTCAAGACAAGAAATCACAGCAACACCACGCACACAAGTCGCAATGAGAGCTCACAACACAACTCAATGAGTTCACCACTCAACTAGAGCTCTAATTGCTATCGCAAAGAATCAAAGGCGCGGAATCGATGTCTTGGTGCTTAGGAATGTTGTAGGAATGCTTGGTGTCCTCTTCCATGCGCCTAGGGGTCCCTTTTATAGCCCCAAGGCAGCTAGGAGCCGTTGAGAGCAATCTAGGAAGGCTGATCTTGCCTTCTGTCGACTGGCGCACCGGACAGTTCGGTGCACACTGGACACTGTCCGGTGCCCGATTTCCTTCCATAAATGGCACAGTCGACCGTTGGCTGCCAGAGAGCCGTTGGCGCACCGGACATGTCCGGTGCACACCGGACAGTCTGGTGCCTCCTACTAGCCGTTGGCTCGGCCACGTGTCCCGCGCAGATCGCGCGGCCGACCGTTGGCTCACCGGTCAGTCCGGTGCACACCGGACAGTCCGGTGAATTATAGTCGTACGTCGCCGATGAATTCCCGAGAGCGACGAGTTCGCCTGTGAACGACCCACCGGACAGTCCGGTGAATTATAGCCGTACACCGCCGTCGAAGTCCCGAGAGCAGCCTGTTTGCCAGAGTCAGCCTGGCGCACCGGACACTGTCCGGTGCACCACCGGACAGTCCGGTGCTCCAGACTGAGCAAAGTCTTGGCTGCTCGAGCCAAGGCATTTTCAATTGGATTTTTCCTGTTTCCAGCACTTAGACACAATACATTAGTCCATAAAACAATGTACTAAGTCTGAGAAACATACCTTTATCAATGATTTGTACTTTGTCCACCATCTTACACTTAGGCACTTGTGTTGGACACTAAATCACCAAAATACTTAGAAATGGCCCAAGGGCACATTTCCCTTTCACATATCCTAGTAAAAAGCCTTCTACAGTCTTAGGAGCAAATTTAGATTTTCTACCTCTTTTAACAAGAATAAAGCATTTGCTACCAAAGACTCTAAAATATGAAATATTGGGCTTTTTACCGATTAGGAGTTCATATGATGTCTTCTTGAGGATTCGGTGTAGATATAACCGGTTGATGGCGTAGCAAGCGGTGTTGACCGCCTCGGCCCAAAACCGATCCGGTGTCTTGTATTCATCAAGCATGGTTCTTGCCATGTCCAATAGAGTTCGATTCTTCCTCTCCACTACACCATTTTGTTGTGGTGTGTAGGGAGAGGAGAACTCATGCTTGATGCCCTCCTCCTCAAGGAAGTCTTCTATTTGTGAGTTCTTGAACTCTGTCCCGTTATCGCTTCTAATTTTCTTGATCCTTAAGCCAAACTCATTTTGAGCCCGTCTCAAGAATCCCTTTAAGGTCTCTTGGGTATGGGATTTCTCCTGCAAAAAGAACACCCAAGTGAAGCGAGAATAATCATCCACAATAACTAGACAGTACTTACTCCCGCCGATGCTTATGTAAGTGATCGGGCCGAATAAATCCATGTGTAGGAGCTCCAGTGGCCTGTCACTTGTCATGATGTTCTTATGTGGATGATGAGTGCCAACTTGCTTCCCGGCTTGGCATGCGCTACAAATCCTGTCTTTCTCAAAATGAACATTTGTTAGTCCTAAAATGTGCTCTCTCTTTAGAAGCTTATGAAGATTCTTCATTCCAACGTGGGCTAGTCGGCGGTGCCAGAGCCAACCCATGTTAGTCTTAGCAATTAAGCAAGTGTCGAGTTCAGCTCTATCAAAATCTACCAAGTATAGTTGACCCTCTAACAATCCCTTAAATGCTATTGAATCATCACTTCTTCTAAAGACAGTGACACCTACATCAGTAAATAGACAGTTGTAGCCCATTTGACATAATTGCGAAACGGAAAGCAAATTGTAATCTAAAGAATCTACAAGAAAAACATTGGAAATGGAGTGGTCAGGAGATATAGCTATTTTACCCAAACCTTTGACCAAACCTTGGTTTCCATCCCCGAATGTGATAGCTCGTTGGGGATCTTGGTTTTTCTCGTAGGAGGAGAACATCTTCTTCTCCCCCGTCATGTGGTTTGTGCACCCGCTATCGATGATCCAACTTGAGCCCCCGGATGCATAAACCTACAAAACAAGTTTAGTTCTTGACTTTAGGTACCCAAACGGTTTTGGGTCCTTTGGCATTAGAAACAAGAACTTTGGGTACCCAAACACAAGTCTTGGAGCCCTTGTGTTTGCCCCCAACAAACTTGGCAACTACCTTGCCGGATTTGTTAGTCAAAACATAAGATGCATCAAAAGTTTTAAATGAAATGCTATGATCATTTGATGCACTAGGAGTTTTCTTTCTAGGCAACTTAGCACGGGTTGGTTGCCTAGAGCTAGATGTCTCACCCTTATACATAAAAGCATGGTTAGGGCCAGAGTGAGACTTCCTAGAATGAATTCTCCTAATTTTGCTCTCAGGATAACCGGCAGGGTACAAAATGTAACCCTCGTTATCCTGAGGCATGGGAGCCTTGCCCTTAACAAAGTTAGACAAATTTTTAGAAGTGGCATTAAGTTTGACATTGTCTCCCCTTTGGAAGCCAATGCCATCCTTGATGCCAGGGCGTCTCCCATTATAGAGCATACTTCTAGCAAATTTAAATTTTTCATTTTCTAAGTTATGCTCGGCAATTTTAGCATCTAATAATGCTATATGATCATTTTGTTGTTTAATTAAAGCCATGGGATCATGAATAGCATCAATATTAACATCTCTACATCTAGTGCAAATAGAAACATGCTCAATGGTAGATGTAGAGGGTTTGCAAGAATTAAGTTCAACAATCTTAGCACGCAAAATATCATTGTTATCTCTAAGATTGGAAATTGTAACATTGCAGACATCAAAATATTTAGCCTTAGCAATCAATTTCTCATTCTCATTTCTAAGGCTAGCAAGAGAATCATTCAACTCATCAATCCTAGCAAGTAAATCAACATTATCATCTCTAGGATTGGAAGTTGAAATATTACAAACATGTGAATCAACCTTAGCTAACAATTTAGCATTTTCATTTCTAAGGTTGTCAATAGTCTCATGGCAAGTGCTTAGCTCACTAGATAATTTTTCACATTTTTCAACCTCTAGAGCGTAAGCATTTTTAACCTTAACATGCTTCTTATTTTCCTTGATTAGGAAGTCCTCTTGGGAGTCCAAGAGTTCATCCTTCTCATGGATGGCACTAATTAGTTCATTTAATTTTTCATTTTGTTGCATGTTTAGGTTGGCAAAAAGGGTAAGCAAATTATCTTCCTCATCACTAGCATTATCATCACTAGAGGACTCATATTTAGTGGAGGATTTGGATTTAACCTTCTTCTTTTTGCCGTCCTTGGCCATGAGGCATTTGTGGCCGACGTTGAGGAAGAGAAGACCTTTGGTGACGGCGATGTTGGCGGCGTCCTCGTCGAAGGAGGAGTCGGTGGAGCTCTCGTCGGAGTCCCATTCCCGGCATACATGGGCATCGCCGCCCTTCCTGTTGTGATATCTCTTCTTCTCCTTTCTTCTCCCCTTTTTGTCGTTGTCCCTATCACTATCACTTGATAATGGACATTTAGCAATAAAGTGACCGGGCTTACCACACTTGTAGCAAACCTTTTTGGAACGGGATTTGTAATCCTTCCCCTTCCGTTGCTTGAGGATTTGGCGAAAGCTTTTGATGATGAGCGCCATTTCCTCGTTATCGAGCTTGGAGGCGTCAATGGGTTGTCTACATGGTGTAGACTCCTCCTTCTTCTCCTCCGTCGCCTTGAAGGCGACCGGTTGTGCCTCGGGTGTGGAGGAAGTTCCTTGCTCGATGATTTTCTTTGAGCCTTTAATCATTAGCTCAAAGCTCACAAATTTTCCTATAACTTCCTCGGGAGACATTAGCTTATATCTAGGATCACCTCGAATTAATTGAACTTGTGTAGGGTTAAGAAATACGAGGGATCTAAGAATAACCTTGACCATCTCATGGTCATCCCATTTTTCGCTCCCGAGGTTGCGCACTTGGTTCACTAAGGTCTTCAAGCGGTTGTACATAGCTTGTGGATCCTCCCCTTGGTGAAGCATGAAGCGACCGAGCTCCCCTTCGATCGTCTCCCGCTTGGTGATCTTTGTCACCTCGTCTCCCTCGTGCGCGGTCTTGAGTACGTCCCAAATTTCCTTTGCACTTTTTAACCCTTGCACCTTATTATACTCCTCTCGACTTAGAGAGGCGAGGAGTATAGTGGTGGCTTGGGAGTTAAAGTGGTGAATTTGGGCCACCTCGTCCGAGTCGTAGTCTTCATCCCCTACAGATGGTACCTGTACACCAAACTCAACAACATTCCATATGCTTGTGTGGAGTGAGGTTAGATGGTGCCTCATTTTGTCACTCCACATATTATAATCTTCACCGTCAAAAACCGGTGGTTTGCCTAATGGAACGGAGAGTAGAGGAGTACGCTTTGAAATGTGGGGGTAGCGTAGAGGGATCTTACTATACTTCTTGCGCTCTTGGCGCTTAGAAGTTACGGATGGCGCATCGGAGTCGGAGGTTGATGATGATGAAGAGTCGGTCTCGTAGTAGACCACTTTCCTCATCCTCTTGTGCTTGTCGCCTCTCCGATGTGACTTGTGGTAAGAGGATTTCTTCTCCTTTCCTTTCCCTTTGTTGGAGGAGTTCTTCTTCTCCTTCCTCTTGTTGCGGGACTCTTCCGATGAAGTCGACCCGTGGCTTGTAGTGGGCTTGTCGCCGGTCTCCATCTCCTTCTTAGCGTGATCTCCCGACATCACTTCGAGCAGTTAAGCTCTAATGAAGCACCAAGCTCTGATACCAATTGAAAGTCGCCTAGAGGGGGGGGGGGTGAATAGGGCGAAACTGAAATTTACAAAATTAATCACAACTACAAGCCGGGTTAGCGTTAGAAATAATAATGAGTCCGAGAGAGAGGGCGCAAAACAAATCGCAAGCAAATGAAGAGTGTGACACGCGGATTTGTTTTACCGAGGTTCGGTTCTCGCAAACCTACTCCCCGTTGAGGAGGCCACAAAGGCCGGGTCTCTTTCAACCCTTACCCTCTCTCAAACGGTCCCTCGGACCGAGTGAGCTTCTCTTCTCAAATCAAACCGGGAACAAAACTTCCCCGCAAGGACCACCACACAATTGGTGTCTCTTGCCTCGGTTACAATTGAGTTTTGATCACAAGAACAAATGAGAAAGAAAGAAGCAATCCAAGCGCAAGAGCTCAAAAGAACACGACAAATCTCTCTCGCTAATCACTAAAGCCTTATGTGGAATTGGAGAGGATTTGATCACTTTGGTGTGTCTAGAATTGAATGCCTAGCTCTTGTAAGTGGTTGAGGAGTGGAAAACTTGGATGTCTTGAATGAGGGGTGGTTCGGGGTATTTATAGCCCCAACCACCAAACTAGCCGTTTGGGTGGAGGCTGTCTGTCGCATGGTGCACTGGACAGTCCGGTGCACACCGGACATGTCCGGTGCGCCAGCCACAACACCCGAACGTTATGGTTCCGACCGTTGGAGCTCTGACGCTGGGCCCGCCTGGATGTCCTGTGGCACACCGGACATGCACTGTAGAGTGTCCGGTGCGCCTGTTAGTGCGTGCCTGACTTCTGCTCGTTCTGGTGCGCATTTAATGTGCCTGCAGGTGACCGTTGCCGCCTGCAGGTGACCGTTGGCGCCGAAGTAGCCGTTGCTCCGCAGTTACACCGGACAGTCCGATGTACACCGGACATGTCCGGTGAATTATAGCGGAGAGCCGTTGCGAATTCCCGAGGCTGGCGAGTTCAGAGTCGCTTCATCCCTGGAGCACCGGCCACTGTCCGGTGTACTCCGGACAGTCCGGTGAATTATAGCGGAGCGACTCTGCGTTTTCCCGAAGACGATGAGTTCAGCGCGTGGAGAATCCTGGTGCACCGGACATGTCCGGTGGCGCACCGGACAGTCCGGTGCCCCAAACCAGGGTACCTTCGGTTACCCCTTTGCTCCTCTTGTTGAACCCTTTTCTTGGTCTTTTTATTGGCTTATTGTGAACCTTTGGTACCTGTATAACTTATAGACTTGGGCAAACTAGTTAGTCCAATTATTTGTGTTGGACAATTCAACCACCAAAATTAGTTTAGGAAATAGGTGTAAGCCTAATTCCCTTTCAGTTATTCCATGAGAAATTCCCTTATGTCACATTTACAAAATGCAAATCCAAGATAAAGAGAAAGAGTTAAAGAGAGACTACAAGGCTCTTAAAGAGGCAAGACAACAAAGTGGGGTATCATGGGATGAGTGGTTGTGTAGAATAGAGGCAGAAGAACCCATTTGGAATAACCTCACCACGGTAAGTTAATTGTTTCTGTTATAATTTTTATCCAGGTGTTAAATTTTGTTGAAATCTGGATTTTTATTTTGATTATTTTTGTTATAATTACTAACTCAAGTGAACCACTTTCTTGCTTTTTGTATAGAGTAACGAGAGACTTAAGAAGTTTCGGACTAAATCTTTTCCACTATTTGAGGCTTTAGGAGAGCTACATGATGGTATGTTATCTATGTTTTTCTTTATCTTAGTATTGAGCCTCTTCTTTTTATCCTAGTATTGAAGTATTAAAGACTTACAACGTTTCTTGGTTTAGGGAATATTGCTGAGGGAACCATGAATTTTACTTCTATTGAGCCTTCTCGACCTCCTGTCACACAACCTTGTCAAGGTGATGCTACACATCCTTTTCAAGCTGCTTTTACACTCACACAGCCTTCTCAACCCGCTTTCACACAGCCTTCTCGAACTGCTTTCACATAGCCTCCTCAAGCCGCTTTCACACAGCCTCCTCAAGCCGCTTTCACACAGCCTTCTCAAGCCGCTTTCGCACATCCTTCTCAAGATACAATCACACAAGCCATTTCTAATGAAGATGATGATCTCAGAGTATTAGATCCAATAGCCCCTACATCAGTGAGCAAAAGGGCAAAAAAGTTGGTGCTGGTAGTTCAAGAACAAGAATTGACAAGCGTGGACAAGATGGGAAGGTGGTTGAGATGATGGAAAGGTTTCTAGAGATGAAAGAAAAACAAGATGAGGGGGAGAAAAGGGCCACAACTAATGCAAATGAGGATGATTTCCCTATTCAGACATGCATTGCTATTGTGGATGGAATGGAAGAGCTTTTTGATGATGAGAAGGTTGATGCATATGATGTGTTTAAGGATGCCCAAAACCGGGCCATTTTCATGACTGCCAAAGATGCTACACGAATAAAATGGTTGAGGAAGAAGATTGCAAGAACATGATATGGTATTGGTCCTCTTCTCATCCCTTTTAACTTGTTTTTAATTTAGTTCTATGGATGTCTTAAGTAGCATTACTTATGAAAATCAGTAGAAAATGCAATTTTTGTCTGTTTGTTTAGAAAGTTCGGAGTTATTTTGTTTCCCTGTAGTTCAGATGTTCTAGAGCAGTAGCTGTTGGGAACTTGTTCTCAAATGCTATGAATTAAGAACAAGGCAACATAAAATGTTAAATGTTAACGTCCTTCGTCCTTTGAAGCATTATTTCCCTTAGGATATAATGATCCTCAGACGAAGGTTATGAAGGGCGTACCTTCATAAATTTGACATGTATATACAAAGGATGAAGCTTATGAAACATAGGAAAACAACATAAACAATGATATCATAATATAAACATCTACTATTAAATAATCATGAGCATATGAAAACAATATCAAATTACATATTGATGAAATGATTTTGACTATGGCTGAGGAAGAAACTGTTGCAACTGCTGAGGAAACCCCGGCTGCAGTGCCTAAAAAAGAGAAGGAGCTTGCCGAAAATGCTTTGGAAGAAAGAAATTTCAACTTTCAAAACATAATTGGGCAAGAGCTATCTAAGGCTGAAAAAGAAGAGCTGAGGGACTATGCTATATCTTGCGGGTACCAGCCAGGGGTGCTGCTCTTCGGTGGTGTTGCCGAAGAGAGTTTAGGATGCCTCCGGGACCGGGTTGGGGCGAAGGTTGTCAGCACTCTATCAAAGAGTGTTGGCTTTCCGAAGCTTAAGGCTGAACTCAGCAGATACCGGCGGCAACATATCGCCGGTAGTTTGTTTTATTCTAATTTCAAGGTGAAATTCTTACGTAAGCTTTATTATTGTTTTTGAGATGAAGGTTACTCCTGACGAAGGTTATTTTCTCAGAGTCTATTGCTAAGCAAAACCTTGAGGATGCAGCAAGACCTCGAGGACAAGAAAAACGAAATTATAATTGAGGGCTTAGAGGGCAAGATTAAAGAGCACGAAGCTGCTTTAGAGAAGAAGGATTTCGTGATTCAAACAATGGAGGGTTCGCTGGCAGAAGCTCAAGCCGAGATCGCCAGATTGAACAGTGAACTTTCCATGAAGTCCAAAAGCTTTGAGCAAGAGAAGAAAATTTTCAAAACAAAACTCAAAGCTAAAATTGAAAAAAGTTCAAATCTGCAGAAATCACTCAAAGATCTTCAAGAAAAATGTTTAGGCTTCGGCACCCGATGCATTCAACGGCTGAAGCAGGTCTTCAACTCAGTTGGAGCCAGTTCCGAAAAGTTTAATCCTTCGATTCAAGACCTGTCGGGCACATTTGATCATATTGAAGGTGAAGTTGATGCTCTCGATGAAGTTATAGCTGGCCATGGTGACTTTTGTGCTTTGCTAGCTTCTCGAGGCACAGCTGTTGCTTTCATGAAGACTGGCAGTACACATGGAAACATTGTAAACAGACCGAACTTCAGCCTGTCACCAGCAGACTTGGATGACATCCCCGGCCTGGCCCGAAGCATCGGAAACAGATTCGTCACTCAAATCTGGGCAAAGGGCGGGCGAACTTGGCTGGTGACGAAGCTCGAAGCCACCTCAAACCGGTAATAAACTTGTGCCTGTTGTTGTACCTTCTCCTTGAAATTTGTACTTTCCTTATACCGCTTTGATATGTATAGGATGACAAAGCCAAAGAGCATTGAGCCGAAGCTTGGCAGATGATCTAAAGCTTAGTAAATGATGATGAAGCCGAAAACCTTGCTGTAGAAAATCTCTAGAAAAACTCTTGTATTATCCTTGTAAAGAATATTGTAATTTAAGAATCAAACAATGCTCTGTAAATTTGTTAATACCTCGTAATATATTTTACCTTTCCATCCCTGAATGAACTTCTTTGATGTGGACGAAACTTGTCCCTTTTGAGCCGAAGGTGAAAAACACCTTCCCTTCTTTTCGTACACAATGAAGCATAAAACTGCTTTTTCCATATTTGCCGAAGCCTTGTTATTTGAGCTAAAGCAATTATCTGTACTCTATGATATGATGATGATGATCCTACGGATGTCGAAATGAATGTATATGTATGTAATGTATGATGTAATGTATCGTGCAAATGAATGCCCAAACACACACATTCGAAGCCACATCCATAACCTTCATTCCCTTAGGAATGACTGAAGTCTCTTTGCCGCTTATTTTTCGGCTTCACCGCTTATTTTTCGGTGTAAGTTCTACATACCCTTAGGAACGTCTTTTGAACTTCTTCAACTTCTATTTCGGCGGTATTTTTCGCGTTGACTTTTCGCGCTTTGCCTTATATTTCGGCGGTATTTTTCGCGTTGACTTTTCGCGCTTCGCCTTATATTTCGGTGGTATTTTTCGTGTTGACTTTTCGCGCTTCGCCTTATATTTCGGCGGTATTTGGCTCTGCATTCCCTTAAGAACGACTTTTGAGCAGAAAACTTACGCTGCGCTCTCTTAGGAGTGGCTTTTTGTAGCTTCGTCGTGCTCTGCATCCCCTTAGGGACGACTTTCGAGCTTCTCCCTGCTCCTTTTTTTCTCTCTGTGCACTCGATGGTGCATGCTCAGATTTTACATTTTACATATTTTTGGGGGATTTTGCTCTCGTAAAGCTAAATAAGAAAAGGAAAATTACATGATATGGCCCCATTAAAAATCTTTCTCCCCCTTTAGAAAGGAAAAGGGTGCCATATGAAAAATTAAAAAAGTTTACATCAAGTTACACATAGTATCATCGAAGCTCATCCGCATTCCAAGATCTAGGAATGTCATTTCCGTCCATATCCTTTAACCTGTAAGAACCGGGTCTTGACGAAGATACTACCAGAAAGGGTCCTTCCCACTTCAGCTGAAGCTTGCCTACTGTGTCAGAGTTGGCTACTCTCCGAAGCACCAGATGTCCTGGCTTAATGTTTTTCAACCGAACTTTTCTATCACGCTATTTTATTGTTTCGGCTTGGTATTTGTTGATATTTTCCACAGCCTAAAGTCTGGTCCCTTCTATAGTATCTTTTGCCACAGAATAATTAGCTTCGTTTTCTGCCGAAGCTACTGTTCTTATTGACCCCGCTTTAGCCTCTTCGGGGGTTATGGCTTCGTCACCGAACAATAACTTGAATGGTGTGAAACCTGTTGACCTTGATATAGTTGTATTGTGGCTCCACACCACTTTAACCAACTCATCTGGCCACTTTCCTCTGGGCTGATTGAAGAATAACTTCATAATTCCTGTCATTATAATACCATTTGCCCTTTCAACTAGCCCGTTTGATTTCGGGTGCCTGACTGATGCAAAATAAATTTTCGTGCCAATCTGATCGCAAAAATCTTTGAAAGTTTCAGCATCAAACTGTGTTCCGTTGTCCACAGTTATAGCCTTCGGCACACCGAAGCGACAAACTATATTCTGCTAGAAGAATTTTTGGACTGTAGCCAAAGTTATTGTAGCTAAAGGCTTCGCTTCGATCTACTTAGAAAAATATTCTACCGCCACCACGACATATCTTAAATTGCCCTGCGCTGGTGGAAGTGGACCTAGCAAATCCAGGCCCCATCTTTGCAACGGCCAGGTTGGTTGTATTAGCTGAGTCAATGACGAGGGTTGCTTCTGATCTCTTGCACATTTTTGGCAATTTTCGCACTTTTGAACCAAATCTGCTGCGTCCGAAGCTGCCTTCGGCCAATAGAATCCTTATCGGAAAACCTTTCCCAGAAGAGGTCTGGACCCAATGTGAGATCCACACAATCCTGCATGTATCTCTTTCATCAGTTCTATACCTTCGGTTCTGGATAAGCATTTGAGAAGTGGAGAACAAACTCCATGTTTATATAATTCCCCTTGTATTATGATATATGGTCTTGTTCTTGCCTCCATTCTTTTGTTATAAACCTCATCATTCGAGAGACAGTTACCCTAGAGGAAAGATATAATCTCAGTCCTCCAATCTTCACTATGGACAGGAGATATTGTGAGCACTGCTCTTTCGAGAAGTTCAACCGAAGGTGCTCTTATTGTCTCAAAGAATACTTCCGAAGGTAGAGGAAGCCCCTATGCTGCTGACTTGGCTAGCAGATCAGCATGCTCATTTTCCCCTCTTGGAATATTCTTAACAGAAAATCCTTCGAAAGAAGCTTCAAGCCTTCGAACTGTGTCCAGATATTTCTCAAGCTTCGGATCTCTTGCCTTGCAACTCTTGTCGACATGACCACAAATAACTTGAGAGTCTGTTTTAAGGACTGCCCTTCTTATTCTCATTTCCTTTAACTTTTGAAGTCCCAAAAGTAAAGCTTCGTATTCAGCAACATTATTTGTACAGCTAAAGTCAAGCCTTACTGCATAGCATGTTCTGACTTTGGAAGGTGTAACTAGGACAGCAGCCGCACCTGCACCAAAGGTTCCCTAGGAACCGTCGCAGAACACTGTCAAAGCTTTGGTATCTTTATTTGCTTCTTCTTCCTGAGCCCCTGGCGTCCAATCAGCAATGAAGTCTGCTAACGCCTGAGACTGAATTGAGGATCTATGCATATAGTCAATATTGAATTCATTAAGCTCCGCAGCCCACTTTCCAATCCTTCCAGTAGCTTCTTTGTTCCTCATAATATCCTTCAAAAGCTGTGATGAAGGAACAATTATGTGGTATGCTTGAAAATAATGTCGAAGCTTCCTGGAGGCCATTAACACAGCATACAACACCTTCTCCAATTCTGTATAGTTTTTCTTTGATAAACTTAGAACTTCAAAAACAAAGTATACTTGGGCTTGCTTTTTAATTTGTCCTTCAAGCTTCTCCTGTACAAATGCCGCACTCACTGCAGAGTGCGAAGCTGCCACATACAATAGTAATGGAGCCCCTGGCGCAGGTGGAGTTAATGTTGTTAGATCAATCAAATATTGCTTCAGCTCTTTGAAGGCTTTTTGTTGAGTTGGGCCTCATTGAAAAACTTCGGCTGACTTTAGTATTTCAAAGAATGGCAAGTTTCTTTCTGCTGATCTAGATATGAATCTATTCAATGATGCCAGTCTTCCTGTCAGCCGCTGGGCCCCCTTCTTTGTGCTTGGCGGCTCCATCCGAAGGATAGCTTCGATCTTGTTTGGGTTAGCTTCAATCCCCTTCGTTGAAACTAGACAGCCAAGGAACTTACCCTTCTTCACTCCAAAGACACATTTTTTTGGATTTAATTTCAGGCCAGCTTGTCTGAAATTAGCAAATGTTTCTTGCAGATCAGTAATGTGATTTTCTTGCTTTGTGCTTTTTACTATGATGTCATCAACGTATGTTAGCACATTTCTGCCTATCTGGGAATGAAGGACCTTGGCTGTCATTCTGCTGAAGCTTCCTCCAGCATTCTTGAGTCCCTCAGGCATCCGAAGATAGCAGTAGGTGCCACTGGGAGTTATGAAGCTAGTCTTCGGCTCATCCTCCTTCTTCATCCATATTTGATGATATCCTGAGTAGCAATCCAGTAGACTCATAAGCTCTGAAGAAGCTGATGCATCTATAAGAGAGTCTATCCTTGGTAATGGAAATTCGTTTTTTTGGACAGGCCTTGTTAAGATCTGTGAAGTCAATACACATTCTCCATTTGCCGTTGGCCTTCTTCACCATAACAGTATTGGCTAGCCACTCTGGATATTTTTTTCTCTGATGACACCAGCACTGAGAAGCCTTTTTACTTCATTCCGAGCACCTTCGGCTTTATCATCAGACATTTTCCGAAGCCTTTGCTTTCTTGGCCTAAAAGATGGGTCGACATTGAGTGAATGTTCAATGACGTCTCTGTTGACACCACAGAGATCATTGGCCGACCAAGCAAAAACATCTTTGTTGTTGAATAAAAACCTTATCAAAGTTATCTCCTGTTCTTCAGAGAGTTGAGACCCCAGCAGTACCTTCTGCTCTGCTATGTCTTCACATAGAAGCATGGGCTTTGGCTGATCAGCCGAAGCAGCCTTCTCTCTTCTGTACCTGTACTGTTCACAAGCTTCAGCTTCCTCTATATTGTGAATTGCTTTTGATTCTGTCCAGTTTCCTTCGGCCTTCCTGGCAGCTTCTTGACTGCCATGAATAGCAATGGGCCCTTGTTCCGAAGGTATCTTCATGCATAGATATGCTGGGTGGAGTATTGCTTCGAAAGCATTAAGTGTCCCACGACCAATGATTGCATTGTAGGGGTACTCCATGTCAACAATGTCAAACACAACCTGTTCATTCCTTGTATTGTGAACAAAGCCGAAGGTAACTGGCATTGTGATTTTGCCAAGTGCTACAATCTGTCTTCCTCCGAAGCCACATAGAGGATGTATAGCATCGTGAATCTTGTCTTCTGGCTCTTGCATCCGTCTGAAGGCCTTAGCAAATATGATATCCGCTGCACTGCCTGTATCAACCAGAACATTATGAACCAGAAAACACTTGATGACACAAGATATGACCATAGCATCATTTTGAGGATAATCTTTGAGCTGAAGATCCTCCTGAGAGAAGGTCATTGGGATGTGAGACCATTTTGATTTGATGAAGGGCCCCTGCACCCCAACATGTTGTACCCTTCTCTGAGCATCCTTCTTCTGCTTCTTGTTGGCCGGTTCTGAGCATAAACCGCCTGTGATCGGGAGCACCAGCTTCGTAGCCGAAGCAACTTTAGCTTGATTGTTGAACGAAGCCATCAGCTTAACAGTGGAAGTGAGTTCACCGGAGGTGGGCGCCAATGTTGGGAACTTGTTCTCAAATGCTATGAATTAAGAACAAGGCAACACAAAATGTTAAATGTTAACGTCCTTCGTCCTTCGAAGCATTATTTCCCTTAGGATATAATGATCCTTAGACGAAGGTTATGAAGGGTGTACCTTCATAAATTTGACATGTATATACAAAGGATGATGCTTATGAAACATAGGAAAACAACATAAACAATGATATCATAATATAAACATCTACTATTAAATAATCATGAGCATATGAAAACAATATCAAATTACATTTGTACCTTGAGCTTGACAGAGGGCAAAGGTAAAAGTGAGATGCCAAAGCGTGAACAGTACGGGAGTACTGTTCACCTATTTATAGGCACAGGGCGCAGCCTGTGTGAATTTACATTCATGTCCTCTGCAAATGATTACAATCATTACACAGGTTATCATGGGCTGATTGGTCATTTCATCTTTAAGTCGGTGCATTTTGAAATACACTACGAAGCTCCCTGACTGGTAGCTTCGGCATTGTTCCTCTTCTGGCCTTCCGAAGGTGCTTTTTCTCACAGGACCTTCGGCGACGAAGCAGACCCCCAACAGTAGCTTTACTATATTTCTCTATGTTTTTAACAGTCAGTTTGCCACAACACTTCTGTTTCAGCCAGTTTGCCACAACACTTTATAGTTTATTCTCTGTATGGTCCATTTGTACTAAATTTTACATTTCATTCTCTATAGTCAGTACACATCTGTAGTTACTTTTCTTACATTGGATGATTCTTTTGCTTGTTTCTGGATTAGATGTCACTTGAAAACAAGTGGCTTCATAAGCCTTGTTTACTTTTACTATGACAATCCAACGTTTTTAGATACCATATGACAATTTATTATAATGAATTTTGATTTCTTTTTTGGGTCTATTATAAAGACAATTAAGAGTTAAGTTTAATTTATGTTTTCTTTCCAACAGATATATGAAGCTAAAGTAATGAAGGATGCTTTTGTAGTATCGTCCAGCATAAGGAAAGAAAGTTGCAATTTGTGCTATTGTTTGATTTAAGACTATAAGGAAAATGTGCCCTTGGGCCATTTCTATAATTGTTTTGGTGATTAAGTGTCCAACACAAATGTTTTGAACTCTTATGTGCTAAACAAGCAAAAGGTGCAAATCAAAGACAAAGTATGTTTCTAGACTTAGTGAATTGTTTTTGAGTACTAACATGGTTATCTAAGTGCTATAAACAGTGCCGAGGAGAGAAGAAATGAATTGGAAAAGAGACAGCCAACTCCAGCTCGGCCTGGCACACCGGACTGTCTGGTGGTGCACCGGACAGTGTTCGGTGCCCCAGGCGAGCCTCCGGTGAACTACCTACTCTCGGGAATCAACGGAGTCGTACGACTATAATTCACCGGACTATCCGGTGGTGCACCGGACTGTCCGGTGAGTCATCCGCGGTGAACTCGTCGCTCTTGGGAAGAGTAACAAGGCGACGTGGCTATAATTCACCGGACTGTCTGGTGAGCCAACGGCGCCAGCGCCAACGGTCGTCCGCGCGATCAACACGCGACACGTGGCTGCTCCAACAGTCGGCTGGGTGCACCGGACTGTCTGGTGTGCACCGGATAGTGTCCGGTGCGCCATCTGGCCCCAAGGAGCAACGGTCGGCTGTGCTCGATTTGGAAGGAAATCGCGCACCGAGCATGCTACAGTGGCTGTCCGGTGCGCCACTCGACAGAAGACAATGATAGCCTTACATGTTGATCTCCAACGGCTCCTAGCTGCCTTGGGACTATAAAAGGAACCCCTAGGCGCATGGAGGAGGACACCAAGCATTCTCTAAGCATACTAAGACATCCAGACTCCGCTCCCACGCATTTGATTCGTTGTGTTAGTGATTTGAGCTTCATTCGAGTTGTGAACTCCCTGTGTTGTCCTTTGAGCTCAAGTCTTGGCTTGTGTGCGTGTGTGTGCTGTGGATTGAATCTTGTGTGTGTTGCTTATCCCTCCCTTACTTCTGTGCTTCTTTTGTGATCATCACTGTAAGGGCGAGAGGCTCCAAATTGTGGAGATTCCTCGCAAACGGGAAAATACTCTAAAGGAAAAGACCGTGGTATTCAAGTTGATCATCAGATCACTTGAAAGGGGTTGAGTGCAACCCTTGTCCATTGGAACGCTACAACGTGGAAGTAGGCAAGTGTTACTTGGTCGAACCACGGGATAAAAATCGCGTGTCTCTTGTGTTGAATTTTCTATGATTGTTGTGTTCACAAGAACTCGCTTCAAAGCTACTTAGTCACGCTAACACTTTAATATCTAAGCTTTGTGGCTATTTAGTGTTTGATTTTACAGGATCACCTATTCACCCCCTCTAGGTGCTCTCAAAGACAAACAAATATGGATATTTAACTTTAGCCATGACAATACTTGTTTGCAACTTTTAAGTAATCTGTTAAATTAAAGATGAGATCTTGCAGATTTTTCTTATTACCTAATGGATTCTCTTATTAGCTGATTCAAATCTAATCATGCATATTGCAGTAAGGACTATGTATGTTAAATCAATGACTCTGGTTTAATTTTAAATATCACATGCGTTTTAAGTTTCTCAATTTTATGGCTTATCTTCTGATTTTATTTTCTTTTATTTTTCTCTAGCGGATTTTTTTAGTAATATGATCTTTGTTGTTATGTGTTTATTATTTTATTTTTAATCTTCATCCACACGTACTTATTTATGAAAATCTACAAACGAGATAAAAAGTAGAATTGAGCATAAGTACCAGCATTCATCTCAACCTGAGGCTGGGATTATTGTAGCTCGCTGGGATTATTGTAGCTCGCGAAGTGGAGTCGGACGTGGATCTAAACAAAAGGCTGGGATTGGACGAGTGCCGGCTGGGATTGAGTGGGTGCCAGGTATTAACCCAAACCATGTGTGGATTGAGTTACCGGTGGACGATAACCACGTACAGCCAAACGAAGCCTAGGAGCCAAAAATACATTTTACGTTTCTTTAGACCTAAATGACGTCTTCAGACAACTTTGGCTTCGACGACCGATGGTAAATTTTACTCTTTTTCAACTACTAAGGTAAGACCAAACCAGAGCTCTAATAAGCAAGAGTAAAAATAACCAACGGACCTCGTTTCCGTTCATTCATCCACCATAAATATCCTGCAGTCTAAATTCCATTTCGAAGTCTAATCACCAATCTAACAATTCTGCTGCACCACCACCACCACAGCTGCTTTTCCCGGCGCCAACAAACACGATGCTTCTTACAGGTCCGAGGCAATCTAGCCACATTTCCAGGCTACAAAACTTCTCAAACTGCAGCGGCTGCTCCATTTCCCTAGCCTGCCCTCCGTGCATTCCAAAAGTTTACGCAGAGAGAGAGAGCTCAGCTCCACCGAATACCATGCAGCTTGGACAGCCTGACTCTTTTCATGCCGTGCTTCCCATCCCAGGTAGCAGCAATCTTCAATGGTATCATGACGAGCCGACTGGGATCAGCTTGACGGCGGCGGCGATGGGCATCCCGGCCAGACCGAGGAGCACGCTGGCTAGCCACTGGTGTATGGTCAAGGGTGTCGTGTTTGCGAACTCTCCTAGAAACTGCACCATGATGAACTGGAAGATGACCGTGCTGGTGAGGACAGCCATGAACACGTAGTTCCTTGTCATGCCCTTGAGCACGTTGATCTTCTCCATCTCCCGAGAGCTTATTTCATTGAACACCTGGAGTGTCATGTAGATAGATGGTCAGCAATCAGCATAGTGTACGTAAGATAGCTTCTGAAGGAATGTAATGTTATTTTGCCCGAAATTGATGGTACCCTTATCAATCTCCTATATATGTCCCAACTCTTATTGTAATTATGTTAGGTCTCACTCGTGAAAGAACCTCTAACTGAGTTGGTTAGGTGGTCTGAATAGCACTGTTCAGGTCCTGGTTTTGGATTCGACTTCCCGTGGGAGCGAATTTTGGTGCAGGTCTAAGGCACGTTCCCGGTCCCGGTCGTTTCTCACATGGGCTATGGTACCGCTGTGTATGGTGAAGCAGGAGTTCGACGATTGTCTCAACCTATATGAGAAGGTCTTTTTCTTAATTTGATGCCCAGGGGCTGTCATAGCCCCCGCAGGTCGAGTTTTTTTTTTATGTTAGGTCTCACTCAATCACAAAGTCATGTGTTCAAAGCAGCCTCTCCCCATTTACGGAGGAAAGGCTTGCCTCGGTTAATCTCTTCCTTGGACCCGGATCTAGTCTCTTTGATCTCACTGAGTCACAGGGTTGCGGGTTCGAAACAACGTCTTCGTATTTATGGGAAGAAGCCTTGCCTCCGTTTATCCCTTCGTCAAGCTCCATTCCTCAGACTCCACTCAGTCCACTCATGTGGAAGCGTCCAACACTACGTCTGCCTTTTTTGTTTTGTTAGGTCAACATATTATACTCAGTTCAGCAAGTTTCTTATTTGCTAGTAATGACAAAAAATGTTGTGAACATTCCGATGACATATCCATCATACCTACTAAGTCAAAATAATTCTAACTAAACTCTAGATGCTGGCACCAATGCTGCCATCCATATTTAGTGAACCAAAAACTTGCGGAAAGAAATGATCTGCAATAATAGTCATACCTGACAGAAGACGAATGAGTTGAAAATTATTGTATTCAGAACAATATCAGTACCAGAGCCTTCAAGCCCAAAGAAGTTTTTCCCTTGCGTTTGGAGATACCACATCACAAAGAACTGGTAGAAAGACTGACCAAGAATGTTCCTCCACATCACATTTGTAATGAATTTCCCTGTCCTTCCTACTGGCTCTCTCTTCATCAAGTCATCATTAGGTGGCTCCGTGGCTAAGGCAAGCGCGCCAAGGGTGTCCATGATCATGTTAACCCAAAGAAGCTGAACAGCTGTTAGTGGTGCATTTCCTGGCATTACAAGCACGTGATTAGACAGAGAGACATCTTAAAACACTGAGGTTAATACAATTGTGAGGCTAGGAGACACCTGTAAAGCAGGCTGAAGAGAAGTTCACTAGAAGTGCCACTACATTGACAGTCAGCTGAAACTGCACAAACTTTTGAATATTGATGTAAACAGATCGTCCCCACTTGGCAACAGTTACAATCGTGGAGAAGTTGTCGTCCAGAATTATAACATCAGCGCTCTCTTTTGCCACCTGAAAAAGATTATATTAGCTCCACTGGATGACATGGCTAAGATAGCAGGTTATGGTATAAAATTAGCAATACTCAGGTTCAATACGATGGACATATATCATAATTGCATGTACTATTTAGAGCAATAGTACATGCCACCATGGCATATCTGCCCTTTACTGAATAAACTTGATTTGGTCTCCTTAACAATAAGCATTCGCACCTCAGTCCCAGCAATGCCCATTGCAAGTCCAATATCTGCTTCATGCAATGCAGGAGCATCATTTGTTCCATCACCAGTAACAGCAACAACATCATTGAATGTTGTGCGCAAATGCTTTACAAGTGTATGCTTGTCAAGTGGTGATGATCGGGCCATTACCTTCAATGAACATAATCAGAAGTAGGTGAGACTTGTGGATTGATGGTTAGAATGTTTGAAACTCAATAAGATATCATGTAGATACCGAACCTGTATTTTTGGAACCAGTTCAAGGAGTTCAGCTAGGCTTTTCTCTCTGAACTCTGGTCCTTCAATAGCTATGCCATCTTCAGTAAGTATACCACATTCACGAGCAATTGCCTTCGCTGTATTTATGTTATCTCCTGTGACCATTCTCACCATAATTCCAGCAGCCCGGCAAGTAGCAACAGACTCCTTCACCCCTGGGCGGACAGGATCTTTGATACCTATAATTCCAATGCATGTGTACCCTTGTAGCGGTATATGGTTTGCGTTGGAAAAACCTTCTTCCATATCCTTATAAGCAAGGCATAATGTTCTAAGAGCTTCACCAGCAAAACTATCAATAATACCATTGAGCTTGTCAGCAGTTATTTTATCCAGAGGATGAACACCACCTGTCTCATCTACGAATTTATCACAGGCAGCCAAGACTATCTCTGAAGCACCTTTACAGTGTGCACGGCATCCTCCTCCTGGAAGCTCAAGAATGACACTCATCCTCTTTTTTGTTGAATTGAAAGGCTCCACTTTCACAATCTTAGTTTCATCACGTTTTGCCTTAAAATCTCCACCTAGTGACAATGCAAACTCTAGTAAAGCTGTCTCTGTGGGGGTACCCAGGATCTGATATTTACCATCCTGGTTAATTACAACCTCACCACCTGTATTGTTAAATATAGACTCCAAAAGAGTTTTAATAACAATCTCTGGAAGCTCAGAGCGTAACTTGGATGCATTCTGAGAACCATTAACTTCCTTGATGTTTCCACAGATGCAGGCCTTAACAACGGCCATATGATTAGTTGTCAGTGTTCCTGTCTTGTCACTGCAGATGGTGGTAGCCGAACCCATAGTCTCACATGCAGCTAAGTGGCGAACAAGTGCCTTGTCATTCATCATTTTCTTCATGGCAAATGCAAGACTCAGCGTGACTGCTAATGGCAATCCCTCGGGAACAGCAACAACAACAATAGTAACTGCAATAGCAAAATGCTCCAGCAGCTCCAATGCATCATCTCCTGACCAGCTTAAAAGCATCTGCTCATGGTATTTCTTGCTGAATAGCGCTTGCGACAGGACGATGAAAGTTATAACAGCAAAAAATAAACCAATCTGGCCAATAATAGTTGCAACTCCATTAAGTTTGACCTGCAGTGGGGTTTCATCATCGCCGCCTTCACTGAGAGTGGCCATCAGTTTTCCCCATTGGGTGCGCATGCCAACAGTTGTTACCAGCATCTTACAGGAGCCATCTTGTACTTTGGTCCCCGACAAAAGGAAGGGGTTATCTTCATTTACAGCAACAGGTTCACTTTCACCAGTTAGGCTGGACTCATTGATCAACAGAGAGAATCCATAAATGAAGAGCCCATCTGCAGGGACCTGATCCCCAATTGCTAAATGGACAACATCACCAGGAAGAAGATCATATATCGATAGCCTTTGCCTAAAACCATTCCTTGTAACCTGTACATGGATTTTCTTTTTCTCCTTGTCCAGGTCCTTGAACTGCAGTGACTGCCGGTAGTCGCTTGTCGCAGTGACAAACACAACCAAGAGGATACTTGCAACAATTCCAAGACCATCATGAGCGCCTTTTGGCCACCCTTCCACCACAATGCCAACAACCAGCGATACGAATGCACAGACAGCGAGAATTATAAGAGTTGTATCTTGAAGCGCTTCCCATACAAACACCCAGAAACTACGGATCTCACTTTCTGTGAACCTGTTTACTCCATATATGTCTTGCCTGCGCTTAATGCTATCATCGGCTGTGCTTAGCCCATCCATCTTCGAAGTTGCAAGTTTTTCCGCAATTCCATCAACTCCACCATGGGTGATGAGCTTCTTACTATCATGGCCCTCAACAATAGACCCCAGCTCGTCGGCACAGATCTGAAACCCTGCAGCCTTGACTTCCTCAGGGACGACGTACTCGCTTCGAAGGGTGAGGCCTGAACATTCGCGATTCAGAAGCATGGTTTTAGATGCTAGCAATGCTTGCAAATAGCGGCTATAAAAAGGTTAAGAAATAGAAGAGGTGGAGACAAAATTACAAAAGCATGACAAATTCTGGCAGCACTATCTGTCGGTGTGCAATTACCATGTAGAAACTGCAGTGCAGCCTTTGAGACGAGCACAGCGACACGCAGCTTCTCCTGTCACACAGCAGCAGTGTTAACTTGAGTAACCTCGCAAAGCAAGCCAAGAGCAGAAGGTATTGGTGGCGCTAGTAACAGAGTTAAGACAGCAAGGCTACCACCCAGTTGGATTGCGAGGTTAACTGCTCAAATCAGAAAAACGGGAAGGCATAACTAGGTATGTTGCTGCACTGGTTCAGGATCTGCTAGCAGAGTAATGAAAAGTGGTTCAAGTTTATGGTTGCTGCAGTCTTAACTATGAGTGGAGTTGATAGTAGCCAGTTGCAAGAACCTACTGAAAATGGGAGGTAATTAAGGTAGCACATAATAATAATTGGTGAAAAAGACTGATATTTCCCAAACTGGCAGCACTAAAACAGAGCAAATCCAAAGGCGTGTTGTCGCAGCAGTGTGAAATGGTGCGAGAAGCAAATGGTCCCTCGTACGCGTACATAGTCGTAGCTGAAGAACAGTCATCATAGATTTTTTTTGGGTGGCATTAAGGGCTTGATTGATACCACAAATACTGAGTGGGTGTGGGTCTCAAAACAAAAATGAAGACCCCAAAATGCGCAAACAAAGCAGGCGGCCGCAAAACACACTGCGGGCTGATTTGGTGATCGGGGATCCCCAGGGGAAGAAATCCTCTTGCTATTCAAAATTGAATTAGAAGGGGATTCCTCCCCATGGATCCCCTTGGGATCCCTAATCACCAAATGAGCCCTGCGGGTTTTCAGTTAGAAAAGTAACTAGCTTGACCGTGAATCATGGCCACAACCGCCACACCCCCGCTCATGCTGAGCTCACTGAATCCGGCACCCAGATGCAGCGACGACTCGCTACTAAGTGCAGGCGCCGGCAAACAGGTAGTGGCCCTAGGTCCAGATCCCACGGGCTGCGTTGCCGCGGATCCCGGCGGGACTAAGCGGCGGCATCGTAGGATGGAACAAGAGAGGAAAGGGAAGGGGGAGTAAGTGGAATCGTTAGGGGGAGCGCACGTGGTTGGCGTGCTTGATGGCCTCGGCCTCGCCGCGCTTCTCGAGGTTGGCCGTGAAGCGGAAGCGGCGCTTGGGGTTCTTGACGACGCTGCAGAGGCGGCGCCAGCGGCGGAGCGCCTCCTCGGAGGAGTTCTTGGCCTGCACACCGCCGAACCGCTCCTCCAGGTAGCTCTCCATCCCGCTCCTTTGCTTACCCTGTCCCCCTGGGCGACGGCAAGGAAGCAGCTTCTCCGGTCCTTCCTTCCTCCTTCCGCCCCGGGTGGGTCAGCCGGCCGGCCAAGCACCAATCAGGTGCACGCGTGCGGGGCACGGCTGACTTGTAGCGGCTTGGCTGGTCGGTGGGGGATCGGCGTGGCGATGGGGTGTTGGTTCCCGCGAGCCGCGGCCAACAGGCAGGGAGGGAAGGAGGGAGGGGTGCAGAACTGCAGATTGACTGCAGAGTGATGACTGCGGCAGCGACACTGGAAGGAAGCTGCGGGGAAATTGGGGTGGGAGGGTGACGACACGAGTCGATGTCGTGGCGCCGGCGAGAGTCGTCAGTCCGTCGTCTCCACTGGTTCCTGCCTGCAGTAATTATCGTCCGATCAGCTGTTATATTAATTAATAACTATACTATCTATCCTCACCAATTATTATCTATATCTTATCTATACATCTATACATCTATTTAATTCAACAGTTTAAATTTTACAAAACTCACCTAATCAAATCATCTCTAAACTCATAACTTCAACTAAATCCACCAAACAAATTACATCCAAACTTACTTAACATACAATCAAAACTAATAGTTTAGATCGCTAGACAATCCTCACTCTTTAATCAAACTAATAGACAATATTATTTGGATCATTCATCCTCCTCCTATGACCCTACCGCCCCTCTCCCTCACTCGCGTTGTCACCATTGTCAACCTATCCTCTCGCGTCATCGTCACCATTAGCCCCTCCCCTCTCTGGATTTGTAGGATTAGCACGTACTATATGCTAGTCTACCATATATGATATATTATATCATAATATTTCAGTATACAATATTTGTCATTAGTATATAACCACTTCAACGTCATTAGTTTTTTTACATATTTATATTTAAAAACAAACCATAATATTTTATTGAAAAATAACATCGAATACATAATTAGATAATAAAAACCACATCATTCACACAGATTTTAAAACAATATTAGAGCCAGTTTGGGAACTCTATTTTTCTAAGGGATTTCTGTTTTTCCAAGGAAAAATGAACTAAATTCCCTTGGGAAAATGAGGTTCCCAAACTAGCCCCTTGAATAAAATTACACAATTCATAAGATAATTACAAATTACATTATATAAAAAATAAAATGTAATTTCTATGGTAAAATTCTAAATATGCTCTATTAAATTATTTTAGAGTTGATCATGCACGAGACTAACATCGATTGTGACCTCACCTTAAATCACGCCTGCAAAATTTGTTGGTGCTATAACAGACGACTAGATTGTCTCGTAATCGTCCACATCGTATGATCCTCCGCACTTGTCCTTAATAATTATATTGTGTAGAATAACACATACACGTATGACCAACTGAGTAGGAAAAAGAACAGCATGAGCTAGCGAGAATATGGAGTCTTAAGGACCTCAAATTCTCTCTCTATATCCTTCTATACGCCCTCTTGGCATGCAGCAAACATCCGCTGCTTCGGAGTTTATGAGAGGGAAACGATCTTCACAAACACCACCCACCAGGGGTTGATGCCATTGGCAAGGTATTACCTTGGTTGTAGTCTTGTCCATTTATGGTGAAGTTTATATTTGGTTTCTCCTTTGAGCACGTCAGTGAACACCGATGACTAATTGAGCACGATGAAGTCGTTGTTCGACCCCTCCTACCCATAAAAAACATAATAAATCTACAATTCATATGAGGCAATCGTCTCTAGCATGATGGTCGGAGATCCAATGTCTCCCTTTGAAAAACGTCCTCTCCATCCAATGCGACAACTCCACTTCTAATGTATACAATATATAATTCCTATCATACCGGGAAATCTCCTCTCTATCTTAGCTAGCAGCCACCTAAGATTTTATAGAGACTTTATCTCCTCTATATATTTTTATAAGAAAACGGATTAATCAAAACTAAAAAATTGTATACGATATGATATTTGAAGGTATGAAAAAATGCACATACAAAAACCTAGAATAAAATATGTTCCTAATGTAGATATTTAACGTATAGCGGATAAGATATAGAGGGCCCCGATGAAGAAAAACGAAATATAGATGATAGAACCTTTTATAGAATATGGTTGGAGATAGTCTAAGCTTATGCAACTCTATAGCGGCGTATAGATGCCCATATTATTTAGCGCAGCGACTAATATGCAAGCAGATATTAGGTGCAAGCGTCCAAGCAGACTTTTTTTGTCCGTTAGATCTAAATCCAACGGTTGATACAATTGTGGTTTGTTAGGGTTTTTTTATAAAGCTACATCAGGTGGTGGTGGAAGGGTTTAAGTGTTAAATATGACATAATGTTGGATCTAGATCTAACGGAGTAAAATATCTGCTTGCACACTTGCACCTAGCTAGTACATGCTTGCATATTAGTCGCTGTCATTATTTAGAGTCATAAATATCAACATTATTTTCTACTCCCTCCGCCCCTAAAATATAATTCGTTTTAAATTAATCACGTATTCATTATGCAACATATGAATATAGTTTCCATATATGTCTATATTCGTTATTATTTGAATAAATATGTACGGAAAAAAGTATATAGAAAGAATTATATTTTAGGACGGAGGAATTATTGTATAGATAGCCTTGAATAAACATAAAAAGAACTACTCGATTCTAATCTAGGCTTAAATATTTATAAGTTTGGGGCGGGGGAGTCCTAGCTCATGCAGAATCGAATTCCGCACTGGTGCACCCGGATAATTCAAGCACCGGATGCATTCCATCCTTTTTGTTTCTTTTCTCCTCCTCCCCACGCGACATCATGCCGTCGTGCGTGAGTAGCAAAGGACGAGCAGCTAGCATGCATGTGCTCTTGCTAATTAAAAGACAAGGGCGCGGCCAAGAAAAAAAAAAGGCTGCTTCACTAGCACCATAGAAGAGTCGGCTAGCTTCGAGCTGGCCACGCTGATCTTTCACCTGCTCTGCTCTCTCGTTACATTTCGTTTTCAGGTTCCATTTAAGAATTGAAGCAGCTTAGTGTCTGTGTTTTATTTTACTCTATAGCATGATTTAGTTGAAGTCTATTTAAACTATAAATTGTTGTAGGATGATGTAATAATTGAGTTGTAAGACTGTATGCATGCAAATGCAAAAAGGCCGGAACGATGTTTCCATTTAAAAAAAAAGATCGACCAAATCAGATGATAGCAACTAAGAAATGGTCCAGCAATTCAAACCTACCGATTAACTGCTAAACAGTCTCTCGAGCCTCATATGATATGAGATAGTTAGCTATATGTTGTTAGCTTGCTAACTAATATGATCCCAAGGATGCAAACATGAAGGGCCTATTTGGAAATTGTAATACTCAAAATTGTATAAAAGGAATATATAGAGGTATCCTTATTTTATGTGCCTTATTTGCATCATGAAAAGAGCATACATAAAATTAAGAGTGATTAAATTAAACCAATGACACTAAAATAAAAAAAGTGCATTTGTCGGAGTTTTATACGTTTGTGCACTAAATAAAATAATAAGGATAATAATAATAACAAAAGAATTATATAATGGGGGAGAATAAATAATAATATGAAAATAGTAATGTTTATATTCATGATTGGATTGTATTGATATAGGGAAATATGATTATGTGCGAAATAAATAATGAGATAAAATAATGAAATAATAAATTTCATCCACCCTGAAATTTTGAATGTGTATTTATTTTGAAGTTGAAACATAAACCCAGTTTTGAGTGTTGTTTGAATTTAGAAATTTAAAATAAAATGAGAAATAACAAAAAAAGAGAAGGCCTATGCCTACCTGGTGGGCCAAAAGAATCACCATGCGGCCCAACTCCCCTCCACACGCGCATCACACTCCAACAGCCACGTACTGACGACAGGGCCCCACACGCTAATCCCTCATTCCGCGGCGCGTTGTATCTTGTTGCGCTATATGGCGGGCCCCACTGCCCAGGCCCGTTCACTGGCGCTGGCTCCCCGTTCGTTGACTCACAGACCCGGTGTGCAGAAGCGTCTTCCTCGGATCTCGCCGCGCCACACGGAGGAAGTGGAGAGTTTGTTGAGGTCGAATGAACCGGACCTGATTGCTCGCGCCTCTGGAGTGTATAGGTCGACCCCACCCCCTTGACCATTGAGGAAGAACCGAAGCCATCGGGTGGAGCAGAGCGTCGTCAATCAAGAAGAGGGGAGAGAGAAAGGGAGAGTTGCCACCGCCATGGGCGAATCCTGGGAGCACCCTCGCTTGGGTCAGGCGTATGGCCGTGCGGCTCGCGTAGGGCTCTGGATTGCGCTGGTGGTGATGGCGTGGGGAGGTACCAGCGCTGCCGCCATTGAATCAAGGATCCACGCGTGGGAGAGGTGCCGCAACCTACCTACTCGTGTACTACATCGACCGCGCTTCGGCGAGCGTCACAGGGGGGGTTCACCGGTGCACGCCGGTCGTGCCGTGGGGTCGGCAGTTCTCGCCGGGATTTCGGATGGCACCGTCCGACGTCGACGAACACGCAGGAGCTTCGCTTCACCGAACCGCGCCCACGACCACCTCCGTCGAGCTTCGTCGTAAGGTGAGACAACCTGAACAAACGCCTCCCTGCTCTATTGCATCCAGCGCCGCTCCACCATACTACCGTAGCGACGTGCGTACCGTCTAGGGGAGGGCCTGCGCGCAGCCGCCTTCCGGCTGGGGAAGAAGACAACCGGTGGATCGTTGAACATGTGATGAACGGTGGAGATTAGAACGTTCAGCGGATTGATCTCGATCGTCGGATCTCCGGGGTACGGTTCGGATTAGGTCGGCGCATACCTTTTCGTTCGTCGAATGCGTGTCGTAGATCGTCGATCGGAGGGTGGAGAACGGTTCATATCTCATTAAATCCTGATCATCAGATCTTGATCCGATGGCGGTTCTTGCGGGTAGAGTTTGATCTAATCTGGGCCGCACATGTTAGATCTGATGGCTGAGACGCAACGATACCCCTTCGCGTGGCATATTGCCTAAAGAGACCCTGAGTTTTATTGAAATCAACCCGCCATCCACACAGGATTAGTTCTGAGTCTACAGAATATTGCACCAAAGCCCCTGGCTTTTCTAGAATTTGGCGCCCTGTCCAGAAACTTAGAAATTCAGTAAAAGTAATTAGAAAATGATTTTTAATGCAAAAATAAATGCTAGAACTTGTTTAATTCATATAAAATTCATATGATGTCCAAATTAGTTCATTCCAGTTCCTATAATTTTATAATAATATTGTTCATCACATAATAACACTGTTATAACATGAAAATCATACTAGAATTGATTACTCAATTAATCTTGTATCGAATACTTAAAACCTTCGAAAATTCATAACTCCTCCGTTTTAACTCCGATTTGATCCGTTCGAGTTGCGTTAGTCTCGTAGCAACGTGTAGATCATTGTTATTCAGTTTGTTCTTATGTTTGGTGTGATGTTAATTTTATCTATACCATGTTTGTTTGTATTGCTACGACTAGTGCGAGGACACGTGTCATCTGAAAAGCAAGTTGGTACCTGGAATCTCAAGTGCCAGGCAAGTTGTGCCCTTGATTCACTTTTGTTACCCAATAATGTTCTTTATAATCATTTACCATGCATAGGTTTAATTTTGATGGGACCCGATAGGTCACCCTAGATTGTTTATCTCATTACCTTGTTTACCCCTGAATCACTTGGGTAGTTTATGCTATTGCTTTACGTGGTTTTTGGATTAATATTTCATTATATCCATGTTCCAGTTATTTTGTAATTCTATTTATGTTCATGTCAAGATCATTATGTTATTGTTAATTGGAACATGGAGCTTAACTTGAGAACCACGTGCCACCACAAGGGAGGAATGGGACCCCTTGGCTGACTAATTAGGAAAGCTAGTGGAAGACTACCTTACCCGAAAGGGGCAAGGGCAGTAGGGGAGTGGTCAGTGTAGGGAGGTCCTTGTTTGATTTTGCTGCGATGGCGGTCAGACGAGAACCCTGCATTGGAACTTTCCATAAACTGTAGCGGGTTTTCGGAAGCTAGTGGAACTTTGTAAAGGCCTCGTAGTGGATCCCTAGCCATTCACCTTGGTAGTGTCTAAGGGCCTAGCTAACCCTGGCGACATGGGAAACACGACTTGTGGGTAAAGGGTACAACCTCTGCAGAGTGTAAAACTGGTATACTAGCCGAGCTCACGGTCATGAGCGGCTCAGGACTCTCCGATGATTAAATTATGGAACCTAAACTCAATTTGTCATTTGCATTAGCATGGGATTTGTTATTAAATTTGTTCTATTATTTTATTATGGTTTGGTATTCACTTACACTTAGTAACTGCTAATAAAAGTTTGACCAACTACTTAAAAGCAATGCTCAGCTTTAACCCCTATTGTTGATAAGCCTTACACTTCATGAACTCCCACCTTTGGTGAGTTCATGCCACATTATTCCCCACAACTTGTTGAGTGATGAACATGTGTGAGCTCACCCTTGCTGTCTCACACCCCCCCCACAGGAGAAGAACAGGTGGTTTCAAGTGGAGTCAAGTATCGAGGAGTTTGATCTGATCTAGGTGGCGATTCTCAGTTGACATTGGCGCCGACGATCCTTAGTTCGTGTTATATTTATCTTTTATTTTTGTAAGTCTTCCGCTATGTAATAAATACTCTGATTATTGTGACATTTATCTCTATGCACTCTGTTATTATATATGTTGTCTTCTTGGCGCATGTATGAGATGCACCTGGCTTTGTTCCTTAAAGCCGGGTGTGACAGAAGTGGTATCAGAGGAAATGTTGACTGTAGGACGAGACCTAGATAGAAATGGACAACCCTTACCTACTTATCTCATTCTGAATCATTCTACACTTACCTTACTCTGATTCTTTCTATACTTATCTTGATCCTGTCTCACCTTCTACTATTCTACTCTGATCATTCCTACCTTTCCTACTCTTAGACAAGATGGATTTCACACCTTGGAATCCTACAACTATGAACTTTTTCAGAGATAGGGAACCTAAGACGAAACTAATATTATTTTCTCTATTAAAAATGTTGGTTGATTGTTCTGATGATCAATGCCTGATTTGCTTCTTTGATTGATTGAAATAGTATAGACGGGCATCTTAGCATGTACCACCATAAGGTAATGAATTAGCTTTAGTAGGTGACACACTTAGCTAATAAATCCCCCCAAAGTAACTTGCTTCGTAATCACTGCCTTGTCTACAATTCTTCCTTCTTACCCTGTGTTTCTAACCCAGATGGGCTACCCCTATACTGTTAGAAGAGAGCAGTATAGATTTGATCCTTGGTATGTCATGGTTAAGAAAGGCAAAGGCAGTATATACACTGTGCTAAGGGAACCGTAGAATTTACCAGTTCCAAAGGACAAAGATTTGAAGTTGAAGTTGCAGTAACTACCACTACCAGACGTGTGGCATTCTTCAAAGATGAGGAGTTGGTTGGAAACAACATCCGTGTGGTTTGAGATTTTTTTTCGGATGTCGTTCCAGGGGAGTTACCAGGGATACCACCAGATAGGGAAGTTGAGGTTGCTATTGATCTCTTATCTGGAACTGCCCCTATTTCTAAAGGACCATACAAGATGTCTGTAGAAGAATTAAAAGAACTTAAGAAGCCGTTAACGGAGTTACAAGAAGATTGGGTACATTCGTTCGAATTCTTCACCTTATGGAGCGCCAGTTCTATTTGTACAAAAGAAAGGAGGATCGCAAGGGATGTGCGTGGATTATAGGTCCCTTAACGATGTTACTGTGAAGAACAAGTATCCGTTACCCCGTATTGAGGATTTATTTGATCAGATGAAGATTAGGCCATCAGATATTCCCAAGACGGATTTCTCGACCCGATATGGTTTATATGAGTTTACTGTTATGTCATTTGGATCAACTAATGCACCAACCTATTTTATGGATCTGATGAATAAGGTGTTTATGGAGTATTTGGACAGATTCGTCGTAGTGTTCATCGACGATATTCTTATTTATTCCAAGAGTGATAGTGATCATGAGAAATATCTGAGATTGGTGCTACAGAAGCGACGAGATAATCAACTCTACGCCAAGTACAGCAAATGCGAGTTTTGGATTGGCGGGGTGCCATTTCTTTGACATATCATTTCTAATGGAGGGTTTCAGTGGATTCTGCTAAAGTCAAGGAGATAGTGGTGTGGAGCATACCCACTACAGTTGCTGAGGTTCGGAATTTCCTGGGAGTTGCAGGATATTATCGGAAATTTATTGAAGGATTCTCTAAGATTGCTAAGCCTATGACCTCACTTTTGGAGAAAGGAAGAGAATTTAAGTGGGACGAGAAGTGCCAAGTATATACGGATCATAAGAGTTTGAAGTATATATTCACTCAGAAGGATCTCAACCTTGGGCAACGCCGTTGGTTGGAGCTTATTAAGGATTGTGAATTGGAGATTTACTATCACCCGGGCAAGGCGAATTTGGTTACAGATGCCTTGAGTCGAAAGGAGCATGTTCATTCAGCTGTTGTTGCCCAGCTACCTCATGAGATTATTGAGGATTTCAGGAGACTTAACCTGGGGATAGTTACTTACACTAAAGGAGTTACTATTAATGCAGAACCTACTTTGGAGCAAGAAATCCGCAAAGGACAGATTGGTGATGCTAAAATACAAGAGATTAAGGATCTGATTACTGAAGGTCGAGGTCCGAAATTCATGGAAGATGAGCAAGGTACCGTATGGTTCAAGGACAAGATATGTGTCTCTGAGATTGAAAGCCTTCGTGAGACTATTAAAAAGGAGGCCCATGACTTGGATTATTCTATTCATCCTGGTAGTACGAAGATGTATCAGGATTTGAAGTAGAAGTTCTGGTGGTATGGATTGAAGAGAGATGTGGCTCCACATGTGGCTATGTGCAATGCGTGTCAAAGAGTTAAGGCTGAACACCAGAGACCAGCTGGACTACTATACCCATTAAATATACCCGAATGGAAGTGGGAAGAGATTGATACGGATTTCATTACTGGATTGCCTCGCCTCTCGAAAGGATATGATTATATGGGTTATTATGGATAGATTAACCAAAGTGGCTCGTTTCATTTCGGTCAAAGACTACTTATAATGGATCACAATTGGCTAAGTTATACATGTCTCGGATTGAGTCTCTACATGGTGTACCGAAGAAGATCGTTTTGGATAGAGGATCACAGTTACCTTCAGATTTTGGAAAAGTTTTCATGAGAATATGGATGCGAAGTTGAATTTTAGTTCGGACTACCTTAGACTGATGGACAGACTGAAAGGACTAATCGAGTATTGGAATACATGTTGAGAGCTTGTACCCTTCAGCATGGTAGTAGTTGGGACAAGAGTCTACCTTATGTTGAGTTCTCATATAATAATAGTTACCAGGCCAGTCTGAAGATGTCACTATTCGAGGCTCTATATGGCAGGAAATGCAGGACTCCTCTATTTTGGACCAGATTAGAGGAAGACAGATCTTTGGACCTGAACTTATTCAAGAGGCAGAAGAACAAGTCCGTATAATTAGGGAGAATTTGAGGGTAGCCCAGACAAGGCAAAGGAGCTATGCTGATAATGGAAGAAGACCACTGGAATTTGAGGAAGGAGATCATGTGTACCTCAAGATGTCACCACTTCGTGGAATAAGGAGATTTAAAGTCAAGGACAAATTGTTCCCTCGCTTTATTGGACCATTCTGAGTTTTTAGGCAAGTTGGAGAGATGGCCTATCAACTCAAGCTACCTGATAATCTATCTGATGTGCATAATGTATTTCATGTATCTCAACTTAAGAAGTGACTTGATGTCCCTGAGGAACAGTTACCAATGGAAGAGCTTAGTGTCCAGGGAGATTTGACTTACACGGAGCAGCCTATCAAGATTCTTGACACTTTGACTCGAGTTACGAGGAATAAGGTTATAAAGATGTGCAAAGTTCAATGGAGTCACCACGGTGAAGATGAAGCAACTTGGGAAAGAGAAGAAGAGCTTCGCATAGATTTTCCCCACCTTTTCCCTAGATCTTCTTAAATCTCGGGGACGAGATTATTTTTAAGGGGGGTAGGATTTGTAATACTCAAAATTGTATAAAAGGAATATATAGAGGTATCCTTATTTTATGTGCCTTATTTGCATCATGAAAAGAGCATACATAAAATTAAGAGTGATTAAATTAAACCAATGACACTAAAATAAAAGAAAGTGCATTTGTCGGAGTTTTATACGTTTGTGCACTAAATAAAATAATAAGGATAATAATAATAACAAAAGAATTATATAATGGGGGAGAATAAATAATAATATGAAAATAGTAATGTTTATATTCATGATTGGATTGTATTGATATAGGGAAATATGATTATGTGCGAAATAAATAATGAGATAAAATAATGAAATAATAAATTTCATCCACCCTGAAATTTTGAATGTGTATTTATTTTGAAGTTGAAACATAAACCCAGTTTTGAGTGTTGTTTGAATTTAGAAATTTAAAATAAAATGAGAAATAACAAAAAAAGAGAAGGCCTATGCCTACCTGGTGGGCCAAAAGAATCACCATGCGGCCCAACTCCCCTCCACACGCGCATCACACTCCAACAGCCACGTACTGACGACAGGGCCCCACACGCTAATCCCTCATTCCGCGGCGCGTTGTATCTTGTTGCGCTATATGGCGGGCCCCACTGCCCAGGTCCGTTCACTGGCGCTGGCTCCCCGTTCGTTGACTCACAGACCCGGTGTGCAGAAGCGTCTTCCTCGGATCTCGCCGCGCCACACGGAGGAAGTGGAGAGTTTGTTGAGGTCGAATGAACCGGACCTGATTGCTCGCGCCTCTGGAGTGTATAGGTCGACCCCACCCCCTTGACCATTGAGGAAGAACCGAAGCCATCGGGTGGAGCAGAGCGTCGTCAATCAAGAAGAGGGGAGAGAGAAAGGGAGAGTTGCCACCGCCATGGGCGAATCCTGGGAGCACCCTCGCTTGGGTCAGGCGTATGGCCGTGCGGCTCGCGTAGGGCTCTGGATTGCGCTGGTGGTGATGGCGTGGGGAGGTACCAGCGCTGCCGCCATTGAATCAAGGATCCACGCGTGGGAGAGGTGCCGCAACCTACCTACTCGCGTACTACATCGACCGCGCTTCGGCGAGCGTCACAGGGGGGGTTCACCGGTGCACGCCGGTCGTGCCGTGGGGTCGGCAGTTCTCGCCGGGATTTCGGATGGCACCGTCCGACGTCGACGAACACGCAGGAGCTTCGCTTCACCGAACCACGCCCACGACCACCTCCGTCGAGCTTCGTCGTAAGGTGAGACAACCTGAACAAACGCCTCCCTGCTCTATTGCATCCAGCGCCGCTCCACCATACTACCGTAGCGACGTGCGTACCGTCTAGGGGAGGGCCTGCGCGTAGCCGCCTTCCGGCTGGGGAAGAAGACAACCGGTGGATCGTTGAACATGTGATGAACGGTGGAGATTAGAACGTTCAGCGGATTGATCTCGATCGTCGGATCTCCGGGGTACGGTTCGGATTAGGTCGGCGCATACCTTTTCGTTCGTCGAATGCGTGTCGTAGATCGTCGATCGGAGGGTGGAGAACGGTTCATATCTCATTAAATCCTGATCATCAGATCTTGATCCGATGGCGGTTCTTGCGGGTAGAGTTTGATCTAATCTGGGCCGCACATGTTAGATCTGATGGCTGAGACGCAACGATACCCCTTCGCGTGGCATATTGCCTAAAGAGACCCTGAGTTTTATTGAAATCAACCCGCCATCCACACAGGATTAGTTCTGAGTCTACAGAATATTGCACCAAAGCCCCTGGCTTTTCTAGAATTTGGCGCCCTGTCCAGAAACTTAGAAATTCAGTAAAAGTAATTAGAAAATGATTTTTAATGCAAAAATAAATGCTAGAACTTGTTTAATTCATATAAAATTCATATGATGTCCAAATTAGTTCATTCCAGTTCCTATAATTTTATAATAATATTGTTCATCACATAATAACACTGTTATAACATGAAAATCATACTAGAATTGATTACTCAATTAATCTTGTATCGAATACTTAAAACCTTCGAAAATTCATAACTCCTCCGTTTTAACTCCGATTTGATCCGTTCGAGTTGCGTTAGTCTCGTAGCAACGTGTAGATCATTGTTATTCAGTTTGTTCTTATGTTTGGTGTGATGTTAATTTTATCTATACCATGTTTGTTTGTATTACTACGACTAGTGCGAGGACACGTGTCATCTGAAAAGCAAGTTGGTACCTGGAATCTCAAGTGCCAGGCAAGTTGTGCCCTTGATTCACTTTTGTTACCCAATAATGTTCTTTATAATCATTTACCATGCATAGGTTTAATTTTGATGGGACCCGATAGGTCACCCTAGATTGTTTATCTCATTACCTTGTTTACCCCTGAATCACTTGGGTAGTTTATGCTATTGCTTTACGTGGTTTTTGGGTTAATATTTCATTATATCCATGTTCCAGTTATTTTGTAATTCTATTTATGTTCATGTCAAGATCATTATGTTATTGTTAATTGGAACATAGAGCTTAACTTGAGAACCACGTGCCACCACAAGGGAGGAATGGGACCCCTTGGCTGACTAATTAGGAAAGCTAGTGGAAGACTACCTTACCCGAAAGGGGCAAGGGCAGTAGGGGAGTGGTCAGTGTAGGGAGGTCCTTGTTTGATTTTGCTGCGATGGCGGTCAGACGAGAACCCTGCATTGGAACTTTCCATAAACTGTAGCGGGTTTTCGGAAGCTAGTGGAACTTTGTAAAGGCCTCGTAGTGGATCCCTAGCCATTCACCTTGGTAGTGTCTAAGGGCCTAGCTAACCCTGGCGACATGGGAAACACGACTTGTGGGTAAAGGGTACAACCTCTGCAGAGTGTAAAACTGGTATACTAGCCGAGCTCACGGTCATGAGCGGCTCAGGACTCTCCGATGATTAAATTATGGAACCTAAACTCAATTTGTCATTTGCATTAGCATGGGATTTGTTATTAAATTTGTTCTATTATTTTATTATGGTTTGGTATTCACTTACACTTAGTAACTGCTAATAAAAGTTTGACCAACTACTTAAAAGCAATGCTCAGCTTTAACCCCTATTGTTGATAAGCCTTACACTTCATGAACTCCCACCTTTGGTGAGTTCATGCCACATTATTCCCCACAACTTGTTGAGCGATGAACATGTGTGAGCTCACCCTTGCTGTCTCACACCCCCCCCCCCCCCCCCCACAGGAGAAGAACAGGTGGTTTCAAGTGGAGTCAAGTATCGAGGAGTTTGATCTGATCTAGGTGGCGATTCTCAGTTGACATTGGCGCCGACGATCCTTAGTTCGTGTTATATTTATCTTTTATTTTTGTAAGTCTTCCGCTATGTAATAAATACTCTGATTATTGTGACATTTATCTCTATGCACTCTGTTATTATATATGTTGTCTTCTTGGCGCATGTATGAGATGCACCTGGCTTTGTTCCTTAAAGCCGGGTGTGACAGAAATGCAGTTTTGAAATGATGTAGTTTTGAGATACTATAGTTTACAACTGTACATGACAAAAATATTACGATATTACTTTACCATAGTAAAACCATAGTATTTCTCAAAACCGAAATCTGTTTGATTCCATTGGAAAAACAAAATATATGTAGAGAGAAGAGAAGAAAACTGAGGTACTGAGTGGAGTTTCGAAAACTACAAAAATACCACGGTTTCAGGTAAACCATGGTATTTAAAACTATGTTTTACCTGTACAAACCAAACACCTTTTGTGTTCCAATACTATAGTATCATCAAATACCATAGTATTGTTTCAAAACTGTAAGGGCCTGTTTGGAAATGCTGTTTTGAAATGATGTAGTTTTGAGATACTATAGTTTACAACTGTACATGACAAAAATACTACGGTATTACTTTACCACAGCAAAACCATAGTATTCCTCAAAACCGAGATCTGTTTGGTTCCATTGGGAAAACAAAGTATATGTAGAGAGAAGAGAAGAAAACTGAGGTCCTGAGTGGAGTTTCGAAAACTCCAAAAATACCACGGTTTCAGATAAACCATGGTATTTAAAACTGTGTTTTGCCTGTACAAACCAAACACCTTTTGTGTTCCAATACTATAGTATCATCAAATACCATAGTATTGTTTCAAAACTGCAAACATACTACGCTTCCAAACAGGGCCTAAAAATACTACGTTTACAGGCCGAAGGGTGTAAGTGTGTTGGGATGATCAATCACTCAATAACAAGAGAGAGAGAGGAAGAGAGAGAGAGATAAACAAAAGGCATGCAGATCCATGAGATCTAGATGATCCAATCGCTATATAAACAAACATAGGTCCACGTCTCTGCTCAAGTGCTCATGTCAACTTGTTCTTTGAACCAGACAGTCTAGACTGCTGGGGCGTAATGGCCTTTGCTTTTATATATACACGTAGCTCGGCAGGCCTGTCGCGGTCTCATCGGACGCGTTTTCGGCACATGCGGGCCATGTGAGCCTCGCCGGCCGGTCACCGCCACCAATCATTGCTACGCGCGCGGCCAAGTGCCGAGCTTCTATAGGCCAGGGGCGCCACCAGGCTCATCGTTCAGCCAACCGACGGGCCGGCCGTATTCTATACTGCAAATCATTTCGTCGTTTGGTTTCGTTTCATTTCATTTCATGTTGTCCTCATATGTGGAATGTGGGGCTCCCGTGGAGTATGTTGTCGTTTAATCATTTCTATACTGCAAATCTTCCGGTTTAATTATTTATCCTGTTCGAAATTTAGCCATTTTGTGTTTTGTTTAATCCAAAAATAATCTGCGACGACGTGTATGTGTACGTAATGTTACTTTTATATATATATATATATATATATATATATATATATATATATATATATATATATACACTATCCCATATGAGCAGAGCGAGGGCGTCCACCACCAACCGTGCCCCCGCCCGGCCTCGCGCATCCCGCTCCCCGAAAACCTCTCCCTCCGTGCCGGCGTCCACCCAAATCTTGGTGAAGCATGCCCCCGCCTGCCGGCCGCACTCTTCGCTGCTCTCACCGTAGATCCCGTCCGCGCCAATGCTCTCTCCTCGCCAACGCCGCTCGATCGCTCCGCGCTCTCCCTTGCTCACGCCCTCTACATGGAAGGCAAGCCGGCACCGGAGCCCGGCTCTTTCCCTGCTCTCGCGCTCTACATGGAAGGCAAGCCGGCGCCCAAATCGCTGCTCGCCCGCCCTCTACATGGAAGGCAAGCCGGCGCCCAAATCGCTGCTCGCCCGCCCTCTACATGGAAGGCAAGCTGGCGCCCAAATCACTGCTCGCGGACGGGATCTGCGTGCTCTCTCCTCGCCAAAGCTGCTCGATCCGCTCCGCGCTCCCCCTGCTCCCGCCCTCTACATGGAAGGCAAGCCAGCGCTCAAATCGCTGCTCGCAGACGGGCTCGCGGACGGAAATCACTGCTCTTCTGACCCGAGCAGCAACAACAACTAAAAAACGCCTCCTCTGCTTTTGGTTCTTCATAGATGGAGTCGGTGCTGCTCAAGATCCGCCTGCACAGCGACGGCTGCGCCGACCGCATCAGGCGACGCATCGGCAAGATCGAAGGTGAGCGGAAATTCTGTTGGGTCGTTGTGTGTCCCTCTCACATGTACAAGAACTCGCACCCTGTTTTTTTCTTTTCCGTTGTACGTATGTAATTCCGCTGCGCTGCGCGGCTTCAGAACGGATGATTTTAGGTTTGGTGGTCTTAGCAGGCGTCAAGGATGTGGTGCTGGAGGCCAATGCCAAGGACGAGGTGGAGGTCACGGGCACCATGGACATACCGAACATGGTCTCCTACCTCACAACAGGGTCCAAGCTCTTGGCACATGATATACGGGATGGACTTAAACACTGACAAAGGTCTTCTTTTGGTGGCAGATAACTTTGGTTTTCTTTACTTGTGAGTATCTTTAGGAAAGTGGGTGGTACCTTCATGAGATTTATTCCTAACAGTGCTAAATATTGCTATATATGCAGCTTCCTTTGAAACAAACTGATCAGTTTGTTCTTGTGATCCATTTTATGCATTTATTTGGCAGCTCAATTCCAAATGGTTTGACATCAGTGATCGTTTTACATTTGAATTCAGAGATATTGTTGTACACTACCACATTTGCATGCATCAAATGTGCCTTGGCATTCTGTTGTAAGCTATATTAATTCTTGCAGCCTGGATAGACGATCACAGACGAGAATTGGTCATCCAATTCTTATCCAGAAAAAGGGTAGCAAGGTAACCAGCCTACATTGTAACCCTGCACGACCTGAAGTGCTTCTAAGCAGCGGAAATCATCACTATGTGAGTGTGTTCTTCATATGTAAAGATCCGCTTTTTCTCATCTTGTATTTGATATCTCCACATCTCTGTAATTATAGGCCCGTATTTGGGATACAAGGAAGCTTGAAGCCAACTCTCCCCTTGCCAGCCTTGCTCATGGACAGGTTGTTAATTCAGGATACTTTTCTCCACGAAGCGGAAATAAGATCTTGACAACTTGTCAGGACAACCGAATTCGTGTATGGGACTATATTCTTGGTGATCTGCAATCCCCAAGTAGAGAAATTGTGCACAGTCATGATTTCAATCGTCACCTGACTCCCTTCAAAGCTGAGTGGGATCCAAAGGTTTCAGTTATAATTAAAAAAAGTATTTTTGGATTTTACTATTTCACAATAGTTGTGCTCGATTCTGAAATGGAATGTTAATTTTCTACAGGATTACACCGAAACAGTTGCAGTGATTGGCCGTTACATAAGTGAGAACTACAATGATATATGGGATGGATTTCGTTGCTCACAACAGGTTCAGGTTACAACAGGCGTCAAGGATGTGGTGCTGGAGGCCAATGCCAAGGACGAGGTGGAGGTCACGGGCACCATGGACATACCGAACATGGTCTCCTACCTCAAGGAGATGCTCAACCGCGACGTGGAGGTCGTGGCACTGCCCGTCAGGAAAGACGGCGGAGGCATTGGAGCAGCCAGGCATTGAAAGCTCAACCGCGACGTGGAGGCTGTGGCGCTGCTCGTTAGGAACCGTCGCAGCCAGGCATTGAAGCAGACAGCTACTCGTGCCACGAGAGATGGTTCAAATGTACTGAGTGGCCAATCTGAAATAGAGAAGCCGGTGAGAGACATGGTTGAGGAGACCACTTCCATGATCCAGGCGGCATATGTAGGAGAAGACGATGTCGCAAGATCAAGAGCGCTGTCGCACGACAAGTCTGAGCTGTTTCACCGCTTCGAGCGATCCGTCATGAGCTACTGGAAGGGAAATGCGACCTTGGAAAGTTCGTAGACGAGGTCTGCCTCATCCTAAAGTACGTAGTGAGACAATGCTTCTCGGATCAAGATCAGACCGACACTGTGAGCCGTGATACAGAGGATTTTGATGGAGCTAAGCCATCAGGTGCAGTTACCGCTGACGGTACGCATGACACCAAAAGCGCTAAACAAGCAACGACTTCGGCTTTTCAGACAGAAGCAGATGAAGAACCAGTTCAGTCAATTGAAAGCCAGACTACGGTGACCAATCATCTGCAGAAGCCTGATATAGAACTCATACATGCCCTACAACACCAGGATGGTAGTAGTATCCTTTCAGGGAGAAAATCGGCGGCATACTGTGAGATGCAAAGGTAGATTTATATGCTGCTACGTGTACTCGTCACTTTTTTAAAAAATGTTGTCAATAATTTTTTTGATGTATGTTCTTGATCATACAACCCTGCTTTTGAGGCAAGTGTGGAACGTCGAGCAGCGCAAGAGGAAAGTCATTTAGCAACAGTAAGTTAATTTACGGTGTCTGTCTACAGTTATCAGTACACCATTAGGAATTGAACTCACAATATCAACATCATTCACTGGAGAGCTCAGAGATCCTCGCAGTGCCTGACAAGCTCGCCGAGTGACAGGAGACGATCACGATCCTGAGCAAGCAGTTGCAGGCTCTAAAGATGCCAACAGCTTCAAGTCCTCGAGACACCCTCCATTTGCATTCCCAGGACGAGCTCGGCGAAGTCCGACTACAAGCCGCAGTCGCTCGCGAGCATCCTTGTCGAGGCCTCCATGTCTCCCAGTCCCACTCCCAGCACGCCCACGCCATAGGTGCTGTCCAAGGAAGATGAAGGCGAGGTCCGTGCTACTGCTACGCCGACGACGAGGAGCGCAACACGGTAGGAGGAGAACGGCGCCGGCGGCAAGGACTCGATGCAGATTGTCATCGTCCATCCTGTGTTCACCGCTGAGCCACGTCCAGACGACGGTGGTTCCGCTGACCCGACGAAGAGGAGGAAGAAGCGCGACACGAGCCTGTTGGTGAGAGCACCTAGAGGGGGGGGGGGTGAATAGGTGATCCTGTGAAACTTAAAACTTAAGCCACAAAAACTTGTTAAGTGTTAGCACAATAATTGCCAAGTGGCTAAAGAGAAGTCTCAACAAAACACAGTACCACAAGAGATCAAGCACAGAGGTGACACAGTGGTTTATCCCGTGGTTCGGCCAAGACCAACGCTTGCCTACTCCACGTTGTGGCGTCCCAACGGACGAGGGTTGCAATCAACCCCTCTCAAGCGGTCCAAAGACCCACTTGAATACCACGGTGTTTTGTTTTGCCTTTCACTATCCCGTTTGCAAGGAATCTCCACAAATTGGAGTCTCTTGCCCTTACAAGTATATGATCACAAAGAAACACAGAGTAAGGGAGGGAAGCAACACACACAAATCCACAGCGAAACGCGCACACACACGGCCAAGAATCGAGCTCACAAGAGTATCACAAAGTTCTCACTAGAACGGAGCTCGAATCACTTAGAATGACAAACGAATGCGCAAAGACTGAGTGTGGATGATCAAGAATGCTCAAAGGTTGCTTGTATTTCTCCTCCATGCGCCTAGGGGCCCCTTTTATAGCCCCAAGGCAGCTAGGAGCCGTTGAGAGCAAATCCGGAAGGCCATCCTTGCCTTCTGTCGTCGGGGGCACCGGACAGTCCGGTGCACACCGGACACTGTCCGATGCCCGATTTGTTTCCATAACTGGCGCTTCCGACCGTTGCCGACCGTTGTAGATCTGGGAGCCGTTGGCGCACCGGACATGTCCGGTGCACACCGGACAGTCCGGTGCCGTCTTCCGACCGTTGGCTCGGCCACGTGTCCCGCGCGGATTGCGCGGCCGACCGTTGGCCCCGGCCGACCGTTGGCTCACCGGACAGTCCGGTGCACACCGGACAGTCCGGTGAATTTTAGCCGTACGCCGTCGGCGAATTCCCGAGAGCGGCCTGTTCGCGCCGAGTCAGTCTGGCGCACCGGATATTGTCCGGTGCACACCGGACAGTCCGGTGCTCCAGACCTAGCTGGGTCTTGGCAGCACACAGCCAAGTCTTTTCTCCTCTTCTCTCTTCTTCTTCTTTCTGTTTCTAACACTTAGACAAATATATTAGTACACAAAACCAATGTACTAAGGCTTAGAAACATACCTTTATCCTTGATTTGTACCTTGTTCATCCATGTACATAAATTCACAATTAAGCACATGTGTTGGCACTCAATCACCAAAATACTTAGAAATGGCCCAAGGGCACATTTCCCTTTCAATCTCCCCCTTTTTGGTGATTTATGCCAACACAACATAAAGCAACTAGAACAAGTGCAAACTCACTTCAAATAAAACTTAAATTTATTTTGAATCAATTTTGGCATATATGGATCATCCTTTGCCACCACTTGGTTTGTTTTTGCAAATCAAACTCAAATCTCTATCTCTAAGTTAAACACACATGTTGAAGCATAAAGAGAGTCATTCCAAAAGAGATTGATCAAAGATTTCAAAAACTCCCCCTTTTTCCCATAATTACTACTTCTCCCAAAAGAAGCCAACTTTGATAAGAGAGACAACAAAAAGAGTTTTGACAAACCAAAAGCTCTACTCTACTATTTTCAAATTTCTCAAGTGGTAGCTGATCCATTTATTGCTTTGGCCTTTATTTTCTCCCCCTTTGGCATGAAGCACCAAAACGGGATCAATCTTGGCCCTTTAACCCCATTGCCTCACCAAAATCTTCAATTTAGAGCAAATGGCAATAAGAGTTCATGAGATGGACTTGGAATTAATTACCCTCTCATCGAAGTGCAGTGGAAGTCTTGCATGATCCAAGTCCACCTTTTCCCTTTCAACTCTCCTTTGAGACTAAATCAAACAAACTCAAGCATATGGTTAGTCTCAAGGGATCAAGTTGTAACACATCTCCCCCTAAACATGTGCATCACTTTGCAACGGACTTGTGAGGTCCAGGGAGTGTTTGTACAACTTGAGCACCATAATAAGCAACAAAATGCAGAATGAACATGATCAAAGGCATAAACACATGTATGCTACAATTCAATCCAAGTTCCGCGAATCTAAGACATTTAGCTCACTACGCAGCCTGCAAAAGGTCTTCTCATCTAAAGGCTTGGTAAAGATATCGGCTAGCTGGTTCTCGGTGCTAACATAAAACACTTCGATATCTCCCTTTTGCTGGTGGTCTCTCAAAAAGTGATGCCGGATGTCAATGTGCTTTGTGCGGCTGTGCTCAACAGGATTTTCCGCTATTCGGATAGCACTCTCATTGTCACATAGGAGTGGGACTTTGCTCAGATTGTAGCCAAAGTCCCGGAGGGTTTGCCTCATCCAAAGTAGTTGCGCGCAACACTGTCCTGCGGCAACGGATGTTTGTTTCTTAGAGTTCCATGACACCAGGGACCTTCCTAAGAATTGGCACGTCCCCGATGTACTCTTCCTATCAATCTTACATCCAGCATAGTCGGAATCTGAGTACCCAATCAAGTCAAAGTTAGACCCCTTTGGATACTAGATCCCGAAGCAAGGCGTAGCGACTAAATATCTAAGAATTCGCTTCACCGCCACCAAGTGACACTCCCTAGGATCGGATTGAAATCTAGCACACATGCATACGCTAAGCATAATATCCGGTCTACTAGCACATAAATAAAGCAAAGAACCTATCATGGACCGGTATGCTTTTTGATCAACGGACTTACCTCCTTTGTTGAGGTCGGTGTGTCCGTCGGTCCCCATCGGAGTCTTTGCGGGCTTGGCGTCCTTCATCCCAAACCGCTTTAGCAGATCTTGCGTGTACTTCGTTTGGGAGATGAAGGTGCCGTCCTTGAGTTGCTTCACTTGGAACCCAAGGAAGTAGTTCAACTCGCCCATCATCGACATCTCGAATTTCTGCGTCATCACCCTGCTAAACTCTTCACAAGACTTTTGATTAGTAGAACCAAATATTATGTCATCGACATAAATTTGGCACACAAACAAATCACCATCACAAGTCTTAGTGAAAAGAGTTGGATCGGCTTTCCCAACCTTGAAAGCATTAGCAATTAAGAAATCTCTAAGGCATTCATACCATGCTCTTGGGGCTTGTTTAAGTCCATAGAGCGCCTTAGAGAGCTTACACACGTGGTCGGGGTACCGCTCATCCTCGAAGCCAGGGGGTTGCTCCACGTACACCTCCTCCTTTATTGGCCCGTTGAGGAAAGCGCTCTTCACATCCATTTGGTACAACCTGAAAGAATGGTGAGCGGCATATGCTAGCAAGATACGAATTGATTCTAGCCTAGCCACAGGAGCAAAAGTCTCCTCAAAGTCCAAACCTGCGACTTGGGCATAACCTTTTGCCACAAGTCGAGCCTTGTTCCTCGTCACCACCCCGTGCTCGTCCTGTTTGTTGCGGAACACCCACTTGGTTCCCACAACATTTTGCTTGGGACGAGGCACCAGCGTCCAAACTTCATTGCGCTTGAAGTTGTTAAGTTCCTCCTGCATGGCCAACACCCAATCCGGATCTAGCAAGGCCTCCTCTACCCTGAAAGGCTCAATAGAGGAGACAAAAGAGTAATGTTCACAAAAATTAACTAGCCGAGACCGAGTGGTTACTCCCTTGCTAATGTCACCCAGAATTTGGTCGACGGGATGATCCCTTTGAATCATTGCTCGAACTTGAGTTGGAGGTGCCGGTTGCGCTTCTTCCTCCATCACGTGATCATCCTGTGCTCCCCCTTGATCACACGCCTCCTGTTGATGAACCTGTTCATCGTCTTGAGTTGGGGGATGCACCGTCGTTGAGGAAGAAGGTTGACCTCGTTCATCTTGTTCCTGTGGCCGAACGTCTCCAATCGCCATGGTTCGTATAGCGGCCGTTGGAACATCTTCTTCATCTACATCATCACAATCAACAACTTGCTCTCTTGGAGAGCCATTAGTCTCATCAAATACAACGTCGCTAGAGACTTCAACCAAACCCGATGATTTGTTGAAGACCCTATACGCCTTTGTATTTGAATCATAACCTAATAAAAACCCTTCTACAGCTTTGGGAGCAAACTTAGAATTTCTACCCTTCTTCACTAGAATGTAGCACTTGCTCCCAAATACACGAAAGTACGATACATTGGGTTTGTTATCGGTTAGTAGCTCATACGAAGTCTTCTTGAGGAGTCGATGAAGATAGACCCTGTTGATGGCGTGGCAAGCCGTGTTCACAGCTTCCGACCAAAAGCACTCGGGGGTCTTGAACTCTCCAAGCATCGTCCTCGCCATATCGATTAGTGTCCTGTTCTTCCTCTCTACCACACCATTTTGCTGTGGTGTGTAGGGAGCGGAGAACTCGTGCTTGATCCCTTCCTCCTCAAGAAACTCCTCCACTTGAAGGTTCTTGAACTCGGACCCGTTGTCGCTCCTAATCTTCTTCACCTTGAGCTCAAACTCATTTTGAGCTCTCCTGAGGAAGCGCTTGAGGGTCCCTTGGGTTTCAGACTTATCCTGCAAAAAGAACACCCAAGTGAAGCGGGAAAAGTCATCAACAATAACTAAACCATACTTACTTCCTCCTATGCTTAGATAGGCGACGGGTCCGAAGAGGTCCATATGCAGCAGCTCCAGAGGTCTTGATGTGGTCATCACATTCTTGCTGTGATGTGCTCCTCCCACCTGTTTACCTGCTTGGCAAGCTGCACAAGGTCTATCTTTTTCGAAATAAACATTTGTTAGACCTATCACGTGTTCTCCCTTTAGAAGCTTATGGAGGTTCTTCATCCCCACATGTGCTAAGCGGCGATGCCACAGCCAGCCCATGCAAGTCTTAGCCATTAAGCATGCATCTAGACCGGCCTCTTCTTTTGCAAAATCAACTAAGTAAAGCTTGCCGTCTAGTACACCCTTAAAAGCTAGTGAACCATCACATCTTCTAAAGACAGACACATCTACATTAGTAAAAAGGCAATTATATCCCATGTTGCATAGTTGACTAACTGATAGCAAATTGTAACCAAGAGACTCAACTAAAAACACATTTGAAATTGAGTGCTCATTAGAAATTGCAATTTTACCTAACCCTTTTACCTTGCCTTGATTCCCATCACCGAATATAATTGAATCTTGGGAATCCTTATTTTTGACGTAGGAGGTGAACATCTTCTTCTCCCCCGTCATATGGTTTGTGCATCCGCTGTCGATAATCCAGCTTGAACCGCCGGATGCATAAACCTGCAAGGCAAATTTAGGCTTGGGTCTTAGGTACCCAACTCATGTTGGGTCCTGCAAGGTTAGCACAAATGTCCTTAGGGACCCAAATGCAAGTCCTGTCTCCCTTGCATTTTGCCCCTAACTTCCTAGCAACTATTTTCCTATCCTTTCTACAAATAGCAAAGGAAGTGTTTAAAGCACAATAAATTATAGAAGGTTCATTCACTACTTTCCTAGGAGCATGAATAACATTCTTTCTAGGCACATGAGCAATATTTCTTCTAGGCATATGTACAACATTTCTCCTACACATATCTCTATCGTGCTTATAGGAAGAACTAGAAGCAAACATGGCATGAGAACCATAAACATGTAAATCAAAATCATTATAAGCATTTCTAGCATGTCTCCTATCATGGTATAAGAAAGCATGGTTCTTTTTAGCACCACTAGCCATAGGGGCCTTCCCTTTCTCCTTGACGAAGATGGGAGTCTTATGGCTTGTTAAGTTCTTGGCCTCTCTCTTGAAGCCAAGACCATCCTTAATTGAGGGGTGTCTACCAACCGTGTAGGCATCCCTTGCAAATTTTATTTTATCAACTTCACTCTTGCTAGTCTTAAGTTGGGCATTAAGACTAGCCAATTCCTCATTTAATTTGGAAATTAAAACTAGGTGTTTACTACAGGCATCAACATCGAAATCCTTACACCTAGTGCAAATCATAACAAGTTCTACACAAGAATTAGATTTATTTGCTTCTTCTAACTTAGCATTTAAATCATTGTTAACACCTTGTAAAGTAGAAATGGTTTCATGACAAGTAGATAGTTCATAAGAAAGCATTTCATTTCTTTTCACTTCTAAAGCATATGATTTTTGTGCCTCTACAAATTTATCATGTTCATCATACAATAAATCCTCTTGCTTTTCTAAGAGCCTATCCTTTTCATTCAATGCATCAATCAATTCATTGATTTTATCTATCTTAGATCTATCTAAGCCCTTGAACAAGCATGAATAATCTATGTCATCATCATCACTAGACTCATTATCACTAGATGAAGCATAAGTGGAGTCTTGAGTACTCACCTTCTTCTCCCTTGCCATAAGGCATGTGAGACGCTCGTTGGGGAAGAGGGAAGACTTGTTGAAGGCAGTAGCAGCGAGTCCTTCATTGTCGGAGTCGGAGGAGGAGCAATCCGAGTCCCACTCCTTTCCTAGATGCGCCTCGCCCTTTGCCTTCTTGTATTGCTTCTTCTTCTCTCTTTTGTTCCCCTTTTCCTGGTCACTTTCATTATCGGGACAGTTAGCGATAAAATGACCAAGCTTACCGCATTTGAAGCATGAGCGCTTCCCCTTTGTCTTGGTCTTGCTTGGCTGCCCCTTGCGACCATTTAGCGCCGTCTTGAATCTCTTGATGATGAGAGCCATCTCTTCATCATTGAGTCCGGCCGCCTCAATCTGTGCTACCTTGCTGGGTAGCGCCTCCTTGCTTCGTGTTGCCTTGAGAGCAAGGGGTTGCGGCTCGTTGATCGGACCATTCAAGGCGTCGTCCACATACCTCGCCTCCTTGATCATCATTCGCCCGCTAACAAATTTCCCAAGAACTTCTTCGAGCGACATCTTGGTGTACCTGGGATTTTCACGTATATTGTTCACCAAATGAGGATCAAGAACGGTAAATGACCTGAGCATTAGGCGGACGACGTCGTGGTCCGTCCATCGTGTGCTTCCGTAGCTCCTTATCTTGTTGATAAGGGTCTTGAGCCGGTTGTATGTTTGCGTCGGCTCCTCGCCCCTTATCATTGCGAACCGTCCAAGCTCACCCTCCACCAACTCCATCTTAGTGAGCAAGGTGACGTCGTTCCCCTCATGAGAAATCTTGAGGGTGTCCCAGATTTGCTTGGCGTTATCCAAGCCGCTCACTTTATGGTATTCATCCCTGCACAAGGAAGCTAGAAGAACAGTAGTAGCTTGTGCATTCTTATGAATTTGTTCATTAATGAACATGGGACTATCCGAACTATCAAAGTGCATTCCACTCTCTACAATCTCCCATATACTAGGATGGAGAGAGAATAGGTGACTACGCATTTTGTGGCTCCAAAATCCGTAGTCCTCTCCATCAAAGTGTGGGGGCTTGCCGAGTGGAATGGAGAGCAAATGTGAATGTGAACTTTGCGGAATACGAGAGTAATCAAAAGAAAAATTCGAATTAACCGGTTTCCTTCTCTCGTAGTCGTTGTGGTCTTCGTCCTTTTGGGAAGAAGTAGACTCATCGCTGTCGTAGTAGACGATCTCCTTGATGCGCCTTGTCTTCTTCTTCTTCCCTTCCTTCCGTCTATGACCCGAGCCGGAGTCGGTAGGCTTGTCGTCCTTCGGCTCGTTGACGAAGGATTCCTTCTCTTTGTCGTTGATCACGATACCCTTCCCCTTAGGATCCATCTCTTCGGGCGGTTAGTCCCTTTGTGAAGAGAACGGCTCCGATACCAATTGAGAGCACCTAGAGGGGGGGGTGAATAGGTGATCCTGTGAAACTTAAAACTTAAGCCACAAAAACTTGTTAAGTGTTAGCACAATAATTGCCAAGTGGCTAAAGAGAAGTCTCAACAAAACACAGTACCACAAGAGATCAAGCACAGAGGTGACACAGTGGTTTATCCCGTGGTTCGGCCAAGACCAACGCTTGCCTACTCCACGTTGTGGCGTCCCAACGGACGAGGGTTGCAATCAACCCCTCTCAAGCGGTCCAAAGACCCACTTGAATACCACGGTGTTTTGTTTTGCCTTTCACTATCCCGTTTGCAAGGAATCTCCACAAATTGGAGTCTCTTGCCCTTACAAGTATATGATCACAAAGAAACACAGAGTAAGGGAGGGAAGCAACACACACAAATCCACAGCGAAACGCGCACACACACGGCCAAGAATCGAGCTCACAAGAGTATCACAAAGTTCTCACTAGAACGGAGCTCGAATCACTTAGAATGACAAACGAATGCGCAAAGACTGAGTGTGGATGATCAAGAATGCTCAAAGGTTGCTTGTATTTCTCCTCCATGCGCCTAGGGGCCCCTTTTATAGCCCCAAGGCAGCTAGGAGCCGTTGAGAGCAAATCCGGAAGGCCATCCTTGCCTTCTGTCGTCGGGGGCACCGGACAGTCCGGTGCACACCGGACACTGTCCGGTGCCCGATTTGTTTCCATAACTAGCGCTTCCGACCGTTGCCGACCGTTGTAGATCTGGGAGCCGTTGGCGCACCGGACATGTCCGGTGCACACCGGACAGTCCGGTGCCGTCTTCCGACCGTTGGCTCGGCCACGTGTCCCGCGCGGATTGCGCGGCCGACCGTTGGCCCCGGCCGACCGTTGGCTCACCGGACAGTCCGGTGCACACCGGACAGTCCGGTGAATTTTAGCCGTACGCCGTCGGCGAATTCCCGAGAGCGGCCTGTTCGCGCCGAGTCAGTCTGGCGCACCGGATACTGTCCGGTGCACACCGGACAGTCCGGTGCTCCAGACCTAGCTGGGTCTTGGCAGCACACAGCCAAGTCTTTTCTCCTCTTCTCTCTTCTTCTTCTTTCTGTTTCTAACACTTAGACAAATATATTAGTACACAAAACCAATGTACTAAGGCTTAGAAACATACCTTTATCCTTGATTTGTACCTTGTTCATCCATGTACATAAATTCACAATTAAGCACATGTGTTGGCACTCAATCACCAAAATACTTAGAAATGGCCCAAGGGCACATTTCCCTTTCAGTTGGGCATGATCGTGTTTAGGAAGAGAGCCGAAGGCGGCTCCTAGACCGACTACGGTAACCTGCATCGACGCGGTGGATGCGTTATGCTGCCTGCAGGTTTGGCATGGATCCGGCCAAGTGTGCTGCCACATTGTGACCAGTGGTTTTTTTTGCATCGTATTCTATTTATGCGTTTTCTGCTCCCAGTGAGCGAGCGATCTTTTTGGGCGACATATGCTCCGGTCTTCTAGAGCCTTGTGGTATGTGTGGCTGATGGCGACTGGTTTTGTCGCATGGTGTGAGCTACGTGTCAAACATTATTCTATATGCTTAATACTAGCTACCTCGTGCTACAAGTTATGACCATATAGGGGAATGACAGACAAATGAAATTTATTAGGGTGAGTGTAGTACGTTCGTTTCATGTTCAAACATACATCCGATTACATAATACAAATTTGACGTTTTGTTCTCTTATCTGTTTGTGTGTAGGATGCAAAGATTCTTCGAAAAAACTTTGTGATTGATCTGTTAAGTTATGAGGACAATTCGTGCTGATATATCATCTCTGCAAACATACAACGACAAGTTATCAATATCGCTAAAAAGGATTAGATTAGTGTATGGTTGTCGACATATTTGTCTGTCATTACAAAACTCTAAATCGACTCTTTAGGAATAATTTATGTGATATTGATAATGTTTACCACATAGATTTTGCATATCATAGTGATGTTTGTCGTTCCGTTTCTATGTTTCATACAAATTTTTTTACTACCGTCGCAACGCACGGGCACTCGCCTAGTATATATATATATATGCAATAGTAGCTAATTGTCGAAGAAATCAGTGGTGGATGACAAAACAATAATCATGTATGGCTGAAGAAGGAAACAAATAGAAAAAACATGATGCAACAAGAAATACTTGAACTTGGAACCTGTTGATTGCAAGCAATATACACCTACCAATACACCAAACATGATTTTTAGGCATGTCTCAAGCCATAGTTTGTCATAACATGTGCTCCGCCACTGCGGAAAATGACTCTCGCTCGGACACGCCTGTCAGATAGTGCGCTGAGGAAAGGAGCACCTGACCGCTAGGGTTCGCTAGTCAGTTGGGAGAGACATATATGTCAACCATGAAAAGATCCGCCCCCGGTCGAACCCCGCGGCACCAAGCCCAGGGTCGAGCGTGGCGGAGCCTGACAAGGGAGGTCGGGCATGGCGGAAGGGAACCACTCGAGTGGATCCCGCGTGCAGGGGCGGAGCCAGGATTATGATATAAGAGGGACCGATCAATTCATCAATACTATCTGATAAAAAATATTGTATAATGTTATCAAGTTTAAGCACTTGACATGGAATAAGAATTTAAGATCTTTATAAATTATTTTAGTGGATGAGTCCATTCTCTAGCTAATTGATATATTGAATTAAAGTTGTGACGCAAGAACAATACAAAATAATAAAGACGATATAACGATGAATATCCGACTAATGAGATTCAACTTTTATATAATGACTCTATATTCATGAGGCAGCTAACAATTTTTTGAGGGAATTCAAAAATCCAACTAGCCTCGAGGATTCATGAAAATTCGTCAAACTACGCAGGTACACGTCAAATTTGTCGTGTACATATCAATTATAAGGTGACAACTTTAGTTGAAATTTGTAGATTTTATTATCCACGAGATCTAATGTAGTATGTATATAAGTTGCTGGCGCTCATTCTGCTGCTTCACGCAATCACCTTCTTTAGACTTTGGTTGTGGGGCTATGACAGAGGCAAGTCAAGTGGTCAACGACAATCGCAGCTGTCTAGCCAGACGATAGAATGAATCATAAAGGGGGTGAGATTTAGATATTAGCGTCTGAAGCGAATTAGGTTTGAAGTTTATGCATCGATTGGTCATTCAATGAATAGTTTATCTTATATTCTTTATCTTTTTTAGACTTTGGTTGGCATACTACAACAGACTTATGGATCATGTATTACTAACCACTATATTAAACCTTTGATTAATTATGCTGCACAAAATTTAGAATATATATATTTAGACACACAAAATTTAGACTAATATATATATTCTTGTCTGTGTTGCAGCCTTGGGAGGGTTTTGTCGGGGACCGTAATTAGGGGTACCCCCAAGACTCCTAATCTCAGCTGGTAACCCCCATCAGCACAAAGCTGCAAAGGCCTGATGGGCGCAATTCCGGTCAAGGCTCCATCCACTCAAGGGACATGATCTCGCCTTGCCCGAGCCCAGCCTCGGGCAGGAACGGTAGACCAAGGCAGATCCGCGCCTCGCCCGAGGGTCTCCTCAAGCAACGGGCGCACCTTCGACTCGCCCGAGGCCCAGCTCGGGCAGGCTTCGCGGAGAAGCAACCTTGGCCAGATCGCCTCGCCAGCCGACCGGATCGCAGGAGCATTCAATGCAAGGATCGCCTGACACCTTATCCTGACGCGCGCTTTCCAGTCGACAAGGCCGAAGTGACCGCAGTCACTTCGCCCCTCCACTAACTGACCTGACAGGAAAATAGCGCCGCCTACGCTGCTCCGACTGCTGTGCCACCTGCCAGGGTGAGGCTGACAGCAACCAAGTCCAGCCTCGGACGCCATAGGAATCTCTGCCTCGCCCGACCCCAGGGCTCGGACTCCACCTCGACTCCGGAAGACGATCTCCGCCTCGCCCGACCCTAGGGCTCGGACTCCACCTCGACTCCGGAAGACGATCTCCGCCTCGCCCGACCCCAGGGCTCGGACTCTACCTCGACTCCGGAAGACGATCTCCGCTTCGCCCGACCCTAGGGCTCGGACTCCACCTCGACTCCGGAAGACGATCTCCGCCTCGCCCGACCCCAGGGCTCGGACTCCACCTCGACTCCGGAAGACGATCTCCGCCTCGCCCGACCCCAGGGCTCGGACTCCACCTCGACTCCAGAAGACGGTCTCCGCCTCGCCCGACCCCAGGGCTCGGACTCAACCTCGACCTCGGACGATGGTCTCCGCCTCGCTCGACCCCAGGGCTCGGACTCAACCTCGACCTCGGACGATGGTCTCCGCCTCGCCCGACCCCAGGGCTCGGACTCAACCTCGACCTCGGACGACGGTCTCCGCCTCGCCCGACCCTAGGGCTCGGACTCAACCTCGACCTCGGACGACGGTCTCCGCCTCGCCCGACCCCCGGGCTCGGACTCAGCCTCGACCTCGGAGGAATCACCGCCTTGCCCGACCTTGGGCTCGGACCGACCACGCCACAAGGGGAGCCATCATTACCCTACCCCTAGCTAGCCCAGGCTACGGGGAATAAGACCGGCGTCCCATCTGGCTCGCCCCGATAAAACAAGTAATGATGGCACCCCGCGTGCTCCATGACGACGGCGGTTCTCAGCCCTACGGAAGCAAGGAGATGTCAGCAAGGATCCGACAGCCCCGACAGTTGTGCTTCTACAGGGCTCAAGCGCTCCTCCGACGGCCACGACGCCACATGAACAGGGCTCCAACACCTCTCTGACAGCCATGTCGGCATGTACATGGGGCTCTGGCTCCTCTCTGCTAGACACGTTAGCACACTGCTACACCCCCCGTTTTACACCTGGACCCTCTCCTTACGTCTATAAAAGGGAGGTCCAGGGCCCTCATACGAGAAGGTGGCCGCGCGGGAGAACAGGCTGATGCGCAGTCTCACGCCCTCTCTCTCTCTCTCTCCCTCGCGAACGCTTGTAACCCCCTACTACAAGCGCATCCGTCCTAGGCGCAGGACAACACGAGGCCGCGGGTTCCCCTTACTGTTTTCCCCCCTTGTGTCTCCGTCTCGCGCCGACCCATCTGGGCTGGGACACGCAGCGACAATTTACTCGTCGGTCCAGGGACCCCCGGGGTCGAAACACCGATAGCTGGCGCGCCATGTAGGGGCCTGCTGCGTGTCGACGAACAGCTTCCCGTCAAGCTCCAGATGGGGAGTCTCCAGCAGCCTCTCCAACCCGAGACGAAGCTCCGTTTCGGGAGTCTCGAGTTCATGTCCCTCGACGGCAGCTACGACATGATACTCCTTCCTCCGCCGCGCGACAACGACAATGGCGGCCGTCAGGCCGCCCGCCGCCGGCGGAATCGACGACGTCTTCCCCGCGTGGCGGAAGAACAACATCCGGGTCTGTCCCGTCACCTTTCCCGTCGACGGAGGAGGAGGCGGGGCAATCATGGCCAAGCAGGAGGCGGTGCCTCGTCGGCTGTCGAGCGAGTCGACGACGCCGGCGCCCCAGCGGGGGACACGTCGGGCGTTGACCTCGCGTCTGAGACGAAGATGAGCATCGTTTCCCCACGACACGCCAACCCCGAGCAGACGAACGACGCCAGCACGCTCGTGAAGGACTTGCTGAGCGTTAGCCTTGTACCTGAGATAACGGTGCAGTCCGTCCCCAACGCGACTTCGTCACCATCCGTCGATCAAGAGGTACCGTCCGTTTCCCATCCTGTGCCTTTTAGATTCAGCTTCGACCCACCAATCAACCCCGCTTCGGTGGACGCTTTCATAAAGGCATATCCAAACCTTCTGGGGTACCATATGTGGTCAACCTGGGACAGATTGATGGCCGTCTTGACCTACGGGCCCCAGGGTTCCGAGGAAGATGACAAGCTCGACTCTGGTTGGGATTTCTCCGGGCTCGATAACCCCAGTGCCATGCGGGACTTCATGACCGCATGTGACTACTGCCTCTCCGATTGCTTCGATGGTAGCCACAGCCTCGGCGACGAGGACTGTGGCCCAAGTCGCGAATGTTTCCACGTCGATCTAGGGGGTCTCGACGAAGGAAACCACCTTGGTATGCCGGAGGACGGTGATCCCCCTAGGCCTGCGCCTCGCGTTGACATCCTTCGGGAGCTAGCTGTGGTCCCAGTCCCTGCGGGGGGTCAGGACACACAGCTCGAGCAAATCCGGGAGATGCAGGCCAGGCTCGACGAGGAAGCAGGACAACTTGTGCAGCTCCGGCAGAACATCGAGCAGGAGCGGGCAGGCCGAGCACTGGCCGGAGAAGCGTGTCATCTGGCTCAGGACGTCCAGCACCGCATCACCGACGATGCTAGGGCAAGGCTGCCCCCGGCTTCCAGTGGGGTCGGCCAGAACCTAGCTGCAGCAGCAATACTGCTCCGAGCGATGCCGGAACCATCCACCACCGAGGGGCGGCGTATCCAGGGAGAGCTCAAGAATCTCCTGGAAGATGCCGCGGTCCGACGGGCCGAAAGCTCTGCCTCCCTAAGGCAGGGATACCCCTTGGAGCATCGCGCCGCGACTTCCCGATTCATGCGGGAAGCCTTGGCCCGCACCGGGTGCACGCGGGACGCAGCACCCGCGGCCCCGGGCCACCTCGGCAACGAGCACCATCACCGCGACCGTCGAGCCTACCTCGACGAGAGGGTGCGCCGAGGCTACCACCCCAGGCGTGGGGGACGCTACAACAGCAAGGAGGATCGGAGCCCTTCGCCCGAACCACCCGGTCCGCAAGCTTTCAGCCGGGCCATACGACGGGCGCCGTTCTCGACCCGGTTCCGGGCCCCGACTACCATCACCAAGTACTCGGGGGAGACAAGGCCAGAACTGTGGCTCGCGGACTACCGGCTGGCCTGCCAGCTGGGTGGAACGGACGATGACAACCTCATCATCCGCAACCTCCCCCTGTTCCTCTCCGATGCCGCCCGAGCTTGGCTGGAGCATCTGCCTCCTGCGCAGATCTCCAACTGGGACAACCTGGTCAAAGCCTTCACCGGCAACTTCCAGGGCACATACGTGCGCCCTGGGAACTCCTGGGATCTCTGAAGCTGCCGCCAGCAGCCGGGAGAATCCCTACGGGACTACATCCGGCGATTTTTGAAGTAGCGCACCGAGCTGCCCAACATCACCGACTCAGATGTCATCGGCGCGTTCCTCGCCGGCACCACTTGCCACGACCTGGTGAGCAAGCTGGGTCGCAAGACTCCCACCAGGGCGAGCGAGCTGATGGACATCGCCACCAAGTTCGCCTCTGGCCAGGAGGCGGTCGAGGCCATCTTTCGGAAGGACAAGCAGCCTTAGGGGCGCCAGCCGGATGATGTCCCCGAGGCGTCCGCTCAGCGCGGCGCGAAGAAGAAGGGCAAGAAGAAGTCGCAAGCGAAACGCAACGCCACCGACGCAGACCTTGTCGCCGCCGCCGAGCACAAGAACCCTCGGAAGCCTCTCGGAGGCACCAACTTGTTCGACAAGATGCTCAAGGAGTCGTGCCCCTATCATCAGGGTCCCGTCAAGCACACCCTTGAGGAGTGCGTCATGCTTCGGTGCTACTTCCACAAGGCCGGGCCACCGGCGGAAGGTGGCAGAGCCCCCAACAACGACAAGAAGGAGGGTCACAAGGCAGAAGAGTTCCCTGAGGTCCACGACTGCTTCATGATCTACGGTGGGCAAGTGGCGAACGCCTCGGCTCGGCACCGCAAGCAAGAGCGCCGGGAGGTCTGCTCGGTGAAGGTGGCGGCGCCAGTCTACCTAGACTGGTCCGACAAGCCCATCACCTTCGACCAAGGCGACCACCCCGACCGCGTGCCGAGCCCAGGGAAGTACTCGCTCGTTGTTGATCCTGTCATCGGCAACGTCAGGCTTACCAAGGTCCTCATGGACGGAGGCAGCAGCCTCAACATCATCTACGCTGACACCCTTGGGCTCCTGCAGATCGATCTGTCCTCGATCCGGGCCGGTGCGACGCCCTTTCACGGGATCATTCCTGGGAAGCGCGTCCAGCCCCTTTGACAACTCGATCTGCCCGTCTGCTTCGGGACTCCCTCCAACTTCCGAAAGGAAACCCTGACGTTCGAGGTGGTCGGGTTTCGAGGAACCTACCATGCAGTGCTGGAGAGACCATGCTATGCCAAGTTCATGGTCGTCCCCATCTACACCTACCTCAAGCTCAAGATGCCAGGCCCCAACGGGGTCATCACCATCGGCCCCACGTACCGACACGCGTATGAATGTGACGTGGAGTGCGTGGAGTACGCCGAGGCCCTCGCCGAAACCGAGGCCCTCATCGCCGACATGGAGAGCCTCCCCAAGGAGGCGCCAGATGCGAAGCGCCACGCCGGCAACTTCGAACCAGCAGAGGCGGTTAAGTCCGTCCCTCTCGACCCCAGCAACGACGCCTCCAAGCAGATCCGGGTCGGCTCCGAGCTCGACCCCAAATAGGAAGCAGTGCTCGTCGACTTTCTCCACGCAAACGTCGAGGTTTTTGCGTGGAGTCCCTCGAACATGCCTGGTATACCGAGGGAAGTCGCCGAGCACTCACTGGATATCCGAGCTGGAGCCCGACCCGTGAAGCAGCCTCTGTGCCGATTCGACGAAGAAAAGCGCAGAGCCATAGGCGAGGAGATCCACAAGCTGATGGCTGCAGGGTTCATCTAAGAGGTATTCCATCCCGAATGACTAGCCAACCCTGTGCTTGTGAAAAAGAAAGGTGGGAAATGGCGGATGTGTGTAGACTACACTGGTCTAAACAAAGCATGTCCGAAGGTTCCCTACCCTCTGCCTCGCATTGATCAAATCGTGGATTCCACTGCTGGGTGCGAAACACTGTCGTTCCTCGATGCCTACTCAGGGTATCACCAAATCAGGATGAAAGAGTCCGACCAGCTCGCGACTTCTTTCATCACACCTTTTGGCATGTACTGCTACATTACTATGCCATTCGGTTTGAGGAATGCGGGTGCGTCATACCAAAGGTGCATGAACCACTTGTTCGGGCAGCACATTGGTCGAACGGTCGAGGCTTACGTCGATGACATCGTGGTCAAGACGAGGAAAGCCTCCGACCTCCTCTCCGACCTTGAAACGACATTCAAATGTCTCAAGGCGAAAGGCGTAAAACTCAATCCCGAGAAGTGTGTCTTCGGAGTCCCCCGAGGCATGCTCCTGGGGTTCATCGTCTCCGAGCGGGGCATCGAGGCCAACCCGGAGAAAATCGCGGCCATCACCAACATGGGGCCTATCAAGGACTTGAAAGGAGTACAGAGGTTCATGGGATGCCTTGTGGCTCTGAGCCGCTTCATCTCGCGCCTCGGCGAAAGAGGCCTGCCCCCTGTATCGCCTCTTAAGGAAGACCGAGCGCTTCACTTGGACCCCCGAGGCCGAGGAAGCCCTCGAGAACTTGAAGGCGCTCCTTACAAGCGCGCCCATCCTAGTGCCCCCCGCTGCCAGAGAAGCCCTCTCGATCTACGTCGCCGCTACCACTCAGGTGGTTAGCGCCGCGATCATGGTCGAGAGACGAGAAGAAGGGCACGCATTGCCCGTCCAGAGGCCAGTCTACTTCATCAGTGAGGTACTGTCCGAGACCAAAATCCGCTACCCGCAAATTCAGAAGCTGCTGTACGCGGTAATTCTGACACGACGAAAGTTGCGACACTACTTCGAGTCTCATCCGGTGACTGTGGTGTCATCCTTCCCCCTGGGGGAGATCATCCAGTGCTGAGAGGCCTCGGGTAGGATTGCAAAGTGGGCAGTGGAGATCATGGGCGAGACAATCTCGTTCGCCCCTCGGAAGGCCATCAAGTCCCAAGTCTTGGTGGACTTTGTGGCTGAATGGGTCGACACCCAGCTTCCAACAGCTCCGATCCAACCGGAACTCTGGACCATGTTTTTCGATGGGTCGCTGATGAAAACAGGAGTGGGCGCGGGCCTGCTCTTCATCTCACCCCTCGGGAAGCACCTCCGCTACGTGCTACGCCTCCATTTCCCGGTGTCCAACAACGTGGCCGAGTATGAAGCTCTGGTTAACGGGTTGCGCATCGCCATCGAGCTAGGGGTCCGGCGCCTTGATGCTCGCGGCGACTCGCAGCTTGTCATCGACCAAGTCATGAAGAACTCCCACTGCCGCGACCCAAAGATGGAAGCCTACTGCGACGAGGTTCGGCGCCTGGAGGACAAGTTCTACGGGCTCGAGCTCAACCACGTCGCTCGATGATACAACGAGACTGCAGACGAGCTGGCTAAGATAGCCTTGGGGCGGACAACGGTTCCTCCGGACGTCTTCTCCCAAGACCTACATCAACCCTCCGTCAAGACCGACGACACGCCTGAGCCCGAGAAAGCCTCGGCTCTACCCGAGGTGCCCTCGGCCCAGCCCGAGGCGCCCTCAGCTCAGCCTGAGGCAGCCTCGGCCCTGCCCGAGGCACCCTCGGCCCCCGAGGGTGAGGCACTGCGCGTCGAGGAAGAGCGGAATGGGGTCACGCCTAATCGAAATTGGCAGACCCCATACCTGCAATATCTCCACTAAGGAGAGCTACCCCTCGATAGAGCCGAAGCTCGGCGACTGGCGCGGCGCGCCAAGTCGTTCGTCTTACTGGGTGACGGAAAGGAGCTCTACCACCGCAGCCCCTCAGGCATCCTCTAGCGATGCATATCCATCGCCGAAGGTCAGGAGTTATTGCAAGAAATAAACTCGGGGGCTTGCAGACACCACGCAACATCTCGAGCCCTCGAGGGAAACGCCTTCCGACAGGGTTTCTACTGGCCAACCGCGGTGGCCGATGCCACTAGGATTGTACGCACCTGCCAAGGGTGCCAATTCTACGCAAGGTAGACCCACCTGCCCGCTCGGGCTCTGCAAACAATACCCATCACCTGGCCATTTGCTGTGTGGGGTCTGGACCTCGTCGGTCCCTTGCAGAAGGCACCCGGGGGCTTCACGCACCTGCTGGTCGCCATCGACAAATTCTCCAAGTGGATCGAGGTCCGACCCCTAAATAGCATCAGGTCCGAACAGGCGGTGGCGTTCTTCACCAACATCATCCATCGCTTCGGGGTCCCGAACTCCATCATCACCGACAACGGCACCCAGTTCACCGGCAGGAAGTTCCTGGACTTCAGCGAGGACCACCACATCCGGGTGGACTGGGCTGCCATAGCTCACCCCATGACGAATGGGCAGGTAGAGCGTGCCAACGGCATGATTCTACAGGGACTCAAGCCGAGGATCTACAACGACCTCAACAAGTTCGGCAGACGGTGGATGAAGGAACTCCCCTCGGTGGTCTGGAGTCTGAGGACGACGCCAAGCCGAGCCACGGGCTGCACGCCGTTTTTTCTAGTCTATGGGGCTGAGGCTATCTTGCCCACAGACTTAGAATACGGCTCCCCGAGGACGAGGGCATACGACGCCCGAAGCAACCAAACAAACCGAGAAGACTCACTGGACCGGCTGGAAGAGGCTCGAGACATGACCTTACTACACTCGGCGCGGTATTAGCAGTCCCTACGATGCTACCACGCCGGAGGGGTTCAGTCCCGAGACCTCCAGGTGGGCGACTTGGTGCTTCGGCTACGACAAGACGCCCGAGGGCGCCACAAGCTCACGCCTCCCTAGGAAGGGCCGTTCATCATCGCCAAGATTCTGAAGCCCGGAACATACAAGCTAGCCAACAGTCAAGGCGAGGTCTACAGCAACGCTTGGAACATCCGACAGCTACGTCGCTTCTACCCTTAAGATGTTTTCAAGTCGTTCATATACCTCGTTCACATACCCAAGCAAATTCTAACCATCAAGGAAGGGTTAGCCTTGCCCCGGCAAAGCCCGACCCTCCCTCGGGGGCTAGAAGGGGGGAACCCCCTCTGCGTCAAAATTTTCCTCGGAAAAAGTCTTTCTGCCAGAACATCTTTCGTGCTTTTCGACTACTTTGATAGTGGAATCCTGAAAACGACGGAGTACACGTAAGCAGGCAAGGCCGACCGAGCCGAGGGACTCCTACGCCTCCGGGATACGGATACCTCACTCATCACCTTCTGTGATAAGTAACTCACGCTCGGATAAGCGATTCTGCTGTTCGAACAAGTCTTAGCGCTCGAAAATTTTTCGGACGAAACAATTTTTCGTGCCATCTCGACTATATCGATAACAGAATCCTACAGACGAGTAAGAGTACACGTAAGCGGCAAGGCCAACCGAGCCGAGGGACTCCTACGCCTCCGGGATACGGATACCTCACTCATCACCTTCTGCGATAAGTAACTCTCGCTCAGATAAACGATTCTGTTACCGACGAACAAGTCCTGATACTCGAAACAAGGGGAAAAGAAACGCAGCTTTACAACACGACAACAGTATGTTTTGGCCTCGGCGGCCGCAAAAAACATACGCACACTACAGACAAACTGTTCCTACAGGTTCAGACGTCAGTAGGGGGAGCAGCAGCACCCTCGGCATCGACTCCACCTTCGGCGGAATCCGACCCGGCCTCGGACAGCAACATGGTCGGAGGATCTCCACCTTGAAGGAAGATGTCAGCACCGCGCCTGGGCCATCATCGCCAGGGTCTCCTCTAGGAACCCGGCCCAAGCAGACGGCCGGACCGGCCGCTCTGTAGTCTTAGCCAGCTGTCCCCCAAGGACACTAGCCTGGCTCATGGCCTCGGCAGCCCGACTCCAGGGTTGGTCCCGCCAGTGGACGACCTGGCCAGGTCCCAGCCGCCACTGCTACGCCTCCTCGGCCTGGGAAGTCCCCTACTCCTGGGCCGACGAAGTTTCTTCTCCAGCCGACTCCGCCTCTGTCCATGCTGACACCGCTGCCTCCGGCTTCGACTCATCGCAGAGCAGCCGAGGGTTCCTTCACTGAGCAAGAGAAGCCTTGAGCGGCAAGGCCGACCGAGCCGAGGGACTCCTACGCCTCCGGGATACGGATACCTCACTCATCACCTTCCGCACAGGGCAACTCACACTTGGTTAAGCGGTCCAGCTAGCCGACAGGCGAGTCCTGATGCTCGAAATGGGGAACAAACACGGCTTTACGCCCAAATATACAGATGTTCAGGCCCCGACAGCCGCAATGAACATACGCCAGCACTCAAGGTGCCATTACAAATGGGACTCCGGTACCGTTCCCGCGGGTATGAACAACCTCCATACCAGGAGGCCCACGGGATGACAAACTACAAGCGGCTCACCGTCGCTCGCTCCTGCAGCAGCGACAACGACCTCCGCTCCAGGCGGCCAAACAGCAGCAGCGATGACCTCAGGGCAGACGCTGCTACGATAAGGCCCTCGCCCACGTCTCCACCCGAGGGGCGAGGACAAGCTATCAAAGCCAAAGAGCTGGAGGCCCAGAGCGCAGATGGCAGCGGCGATCTCGTCGGCGACGAGGACTTCTCCGGCCACCTGTCCACCAGCAGATCCCCACTCAAGTCCTCCCAGACGGGCGAGCACCGACCCCCGCGCGAAGGCGTCGTGCCGGAGCAAGGGTAGGACAGCCCAAGAACACGAACGCCGCCCTAGCAGCGCGCGACGTCTTGGGCGGTCCCCCGGTGCACGCGGCGCAACAGCCGCCCGTACGGCGGGCAGATAGCCGCACTCCGCCCAGCGATGGGAGGTGGCACCGGAAGCCGTGCCAGAGCCAGCTGAGCCAGCGAACCAGGCATGCTGGAGCTGACGATGCTTGAGGCCGCTCGGCCACGCGTTATCGAAGTCCGCCCCTTCCGCTAAGCCGGTGAGCGCCCTCTCCCATGAATGCTGAAGGAGGAGGTGGCCCACCGGCCCGTACGGGAGGTAGAGCTCTGGCTCAGCTCGCCCTCCGCCCCAGCAAGGATGATGAAGATCCTTGAAGCTGAGGGCGGGGCGAAGGCCGCAGCCCGGCTTGCTTCTCCCCACCATCAAACTGGTGGTCACCGTCTTGGGTGACCATCGACGAGGGGATGCAGCCGGGCTGCACGACGAAAATCCTTGAAGCCGAGCGATGGCTGAAAGGTACCAACCTCCACGAGGTTGCGCTCCTTCCACAATGAGGCGAAGACAACGCGGGCGCTCCCCATCCGGGGGCTCGGAAGGCGGAAGGACGCGACGCATGAGGAAAGTGCGAAGGCATGGCTACCACCCAGGAGGTCGATCCCTTTTTAAAGGCGACTCTCCCCACTCGTGTCCTCAGCCGTCGCAGACTAAGTCTTCACCAACACGCTCCAAGATCCTCCCCCTACGACAGGGGGGCTGGGTACCACGCGTCATGCGAGCTGGCCCAGGACAGAAGAAGCCAAACCGCCACGCGCGGAACGTGTAACCGCCCAGCGGTTACAGGCACTCCTCCACTTTCTCCTAGACCAGCGGGTGAAAGGGTGGACCGCCATGTAGGTGACATGCAACTGCACCAAGGAGGCGCACCCTTTCGACTTCGACGCGTCCAGCATAGAGGCCCAGGCCCACACGTCATGTAACCGGCGCGCCAGTTACTACGTACAAAAAACTGCTTCGCCACTTGCGCCAGCGCCGCGCCTTCTCGACTATGGAACCGGTGCCGTGACTCGAGGCAACCCTACGCACGGCCCAGCAGTGCCAACCAGGCACGCCGGTCACGGGTTAGTCAGCCGCGGGAGAAGGCTCGACGGTCAATATGGCCAGAAGTGGGCCGACAGTAATGGCGGCGGCAGGCAGGTGGAAGCAGCAGTCAAATCATTTACAGGCTCACGTCCCCTCCTGGAACAGCGAGAGAGCCCTCTCCCACGGCGCGAAGACGATGCGCCCGTGTCCCGTTCCTCGAACGGCTCGCGCATGCACAACGACTGCCCCGCGAACCACTCGTCCCGTCGCATTAACTCTGCGGCAGGGCAGGCGACACCTTTGGCAGGTGAAGCGGGCGACGCTTCACCTCCGCCATAATGACCGCGTCAAAAAAGGTACGCCGCGTCGTTCAATTTCATATCATTTTCTTCTTCCCCTTTCTCTCTCTTGCTACAGGGACCGGGAAAGGGGGATACTCCGAAAGGGATCCTTCTTCGTGAAGGAAGCGGGCCCCGAGCCCTCCTACTGATCAGAGGTTCGAAGGCTGGCCCTCCAGAAGGGTTCGACAGCCGCCTCAGAGCACTCGGGCTCCGCGCCCACTACTGGTCAGAGGTTCGAAGGCTGGCCCCTCGGAAGGGTTCGACAGCCGCCTCAGAGCACTCGGGCTCCGCGCCCACTACTGGTCAGAGGTTCGAAGGCTGGCCCCTCGGAAGGGTTCGACAGCCGCCTCAGGCCACTCGGGCTCCGCGCCCACTACTAATCAGGGATTCGCAGGCTGGCCTCTCGAAGGGTTCGACAGTCGCCCCAGAGCACACAGAGTGAGGGATGACTCTAGGTATGTTCGATACATAACCAAGGCTCGGGCTACGCTCCCGAGGTACCCTAGGACATTTCCGAGACCAGCAGGAGCGATTCTGTAACGGAATCCCATCAGAGGGAGGCATCGAGCCCTCGGACTCTATCGAACGGGACCGGGTCCGGCAAATCACCTGCAGGTACTTTTGGAGCGCGCCTCTGGGCCACTAGCTGACCCTTATCGAATGGGGCACGGGCGTCCACTCGGATCACCCGTTAGCAACTCACTGGAGACACCATGTTCGGCGCCCTCCGAGGGCAACATGGCGCTTTCCCCCCTCCTCCTTGCGGAAAGGCGACGGAGGGGCGTATGAAAAAAGCCGAGTCAGTCCTTGACCGTCCTCTCACCCTGTGCAGAGGCTCGGGGGCTGCTCCCGCAAACCCGGCTCCAGCCGAACCGTTGATAGCGTCAACATGCCAGCCCGAGAACTCAGAACCTGACTATGCACCCGGGCAATGACCAGTTCGCATGAGGGAACAACCAGACTGGCCGAGGCATCACGAAAGGCATTAAGACCTCGAAGGAGTCAAACCACTCCTCCGAGGCCTCGGGGGCTACACCCGGCGGGTGCGCTCGCGCGCACCCACCGGAACAAAATGCAACCGAGAAAGGCCGGTCCCCTTGCAAAAAAGTGCGACAAAGCCTCCAAGCGAGTACCCACACTCCCTTTGAGGCTCGGGGGCTACTGTCGGGGACCATAATTAGGGGTACCCCCAAGACTCCTAATCTTAGCTGGTAACCCCCATCAGCACAAAGCTGCAAAGGCCTGATGGGCGCAATTCCAGTCAAGGCTCCATCCACTAAAGGGACATAATCTCGCCTCGCCCGAGCCCAGCCTCGGGCAGGAATGGTAGACCAAGGCAGATCCGTGCCTCGCTCGAGGGTCTCCTCAAGCAACGGGCGCACCTTTGACTCGCCCGAGGCCCAGCTCAGGCAGGCTTCGCGGAGAAGCAACCTTGGCTAGATCGCCTCACCAGCCGACCGGATCGCAGGAGCATTCAATGCAAGGATCGCCTGACACCTTATCCTGACGCGCGCTTTCCAGTTGACAAGGCCGAAGTGACCGCAGTCACTTGGCCCCTCCACTGACTGACCTGACAGGAAAACAGCACCGCCTGCGCTGCTCCGACTGCTGTGCCACCCGCCAGGGTGAGGCTGACAGCAGCCAAGTCCAGCCTCGGGCGCCATAGGAATCTCCGCCTCGCCCGACCCCAGGGCTCGGACTCCACCTCGCCTCCGAAAGACGATCTCCGCCTCGCCCGACGCAGGGCTCGGACTCCACCTCGACTCCGGAAGACGATCTCCGCCTCGCCCGACCCCAGGGCTCGGACTCCACCTCGACTCCGGAGGACGATCTCCGCCTCGCCCGACCCCAGGGCTCGGACTCCACCTCGACTCCAGAAGACGGTCTCCGCCTCGCCCGACCCCAGGGCTCGAACTCAACCTCGACCTTGGACGATGGTCTCCGCCTCGCCCGACCCCAGGGCTCGGACTCAACCTCGACCTCGGACGACGGTCTCCGCCTCGCCCGACCCCAGGGCTCGGACTCAACCTCGACCTCGGACGACGGTCTCCGCCTCGCTCGACCCCCGGGCTCGGACTCAGCCTAGACCTAGGAGGAATCACCGCCTTGCCCGACCTTGGGCTCGGACCGACCACGCCACAAGGGGGCCATCATTACCCTACCCCTAGCTAGCCCAGGCTACGGGGAACAAGACCGGCATCCCATCTGGCTCGCCCCGGTAAAACAAGTAATGATGGCACCCCGCGTGCTCCATGACGACGGCGGTTCTCAGCCCCCTACGGAAGCAAGGAGACGTCAGCAAGGATCCGACAGCCCCGACAGCTGTGCTTCTATAGGGCTCAAGCGCTCCTCCGACAGCCACGATGCCACATGAACAGGGCTCCAACACCTCTCCGACAGCCACGTCGGCATGTACATGGGGCTCTGGCTCCTCTCTGCTAGACACGTTAGCACACTGCTACACCCCCCCGTTGTACACCTGGACCCTCTCCTTACGTCTATAAAAGGGAGGTCCAGGGCCCTCATACGAGAAGGTGGCCGCGCGGGAGAACGGGCTGACGCGTAGTCTCACGCCCTCTCTCTCTCCCTCGCGAACGCTTGTAACCCCCTACTGCAAGCGCATCCGCCCTGGGCGCAGGACAACACGAGGCCGCGGGTTCCCCTTACTGTTTTCCCCGCTTGTGTCTCCGTCTCGCGCCGACCCATCTGGGCTGGGACACGCAGCGACAATTTACTCGTCGGTCCAGGGACCCCCCGGGGTCGAAACGCTGACAGGTTTAGAGTATGAAATAGGCCTTGAAGGTCTAACGAGTTTTGTAAATTTTATTAGTAAACTGCAGTACACTGTAAACCATAAAAAAGAGAAAGTTCAGCAATACCTCTTGAACTATAGAAGAAGTTCAAAAATACCTATGCTGAAAATTATGAGAAATATTTTCATGCAATAATTGGGATCAGAATTATTCCCTATTTATGCATTTATATATTATTTAGCATGATATTATAATTCTTCACTTTAAGCATTTGAATTATGAATTTATATTACCTTTGCACATTTGCTATGTTTTTCCTTATAGTGCAAAAGAAAATTACAAGATGTAATTTTCTTATACTATAGATGTATATATATTTGAAAAAAGTAACTTTTAGAAAAGGCCTATAGTACTTTAAAATTTACAAGAAGTAAATTCTAAAGCACGTTACAGAAAAGCCTACAATGATATCATAAGAAGCACATTAAATGTTGTGCATTGTACATATGACATGAAGTACATTACAAGTTGTTCATATTACGGGAAGCACATTGCACATTTTGAAAGTCCTACATGAAGTAATGGACTCATCATTTTTTTCCAAATTACATAGAGCACTCCTCGATTGTATAAATAATTGCATTAACATTCGAAAAATCCAAAATTACAAGAAGTGTTTTCGGAAAATATGAAAATGCAAAGAAGCACATGTGGCTAAACTATAATTAGAAGAAGAATTGATGATGGCATAAAAGGAGCATGGGATTGAAGGTAATTGTACGATATTATTTATTACCTTTATGCAATACATTTACGAAATTACTCGTGCAATTATATTTGATGGCTATTGAATTTCTTGAAAAGCATATACCACTTATAGGATTGCACGTGTTTTGTATATATTTCAAATACGGAAATATGGGCAATTTTAAGTATTATCTTCACACGAGAAATACACCATCGTTGCTGACTAGCAGTCGCCGACAAGAAGTCGATTGAGGTATGGCATATAATCGTTGCTGATTTGAAATCGCCGACTTCTACGTCGATCAATTAATATGCACAAGTCACATGCGTGGACATATGGTCAATAACTCCATTGACCTAGTTGAAAATATTTAATAAGTGTAATACTACCATATAAACAACAGTAACCATTTATACAAACCATAGAAGGTCATCTTGTTGTTTTTTTAATATGCACAACCTCTTACCTCATGCATATCCAAATTCACTCATATGAATTGCCAAATGAAGGCACGCTAGCTTGGTTTATACCAATGTAAGTTTATTGTCAGACATGCAGTAGTAAGTCACTGACATTATGAATGGTCCCTCATGAAGAAATACCCCCTTACCCCTAGCCATATAAAAACCACATGAAGTGGATTGGAGAAGAAAATACTACAAACAATGGTATTGAAATTAAAGTCAATATTTATTTTGAATAATTTTTTTATAAATGATCAACATCTTTTGCGTCATTTTAGAATCATGGTTGTAAATATTGCATGAATTATAAACCCACAAAGAGTAGACCCCTTTAGCAAATAATTTCCAACTCTTGAAGAGAAGGTCACATTTTTCTCATCAATATATATGAATCTTTACTTAGTATATATTTAAAATACATTCGATATTTGTTTCCACTTTGTATAAAATCTTGCATTTACTCGATTATTATGAAGCAAGAAAGTAACATAGAAGCATGTGAATCATCTCTTAAATACTATGAAAGTATCCGATTAATATAAAATGTCGAAAGAGATATCGACATAAATTTTTTTAAGAAGAGTACATCTAAGCAGACCACGAAGGTTGCCCACTATAAATGTCATTCCTCGAAGTATTTATTTTACATTATATGCATAGAATGAAAAATGTTATATTATATCAGCACTCGAAGAAGCATGATCATGCAAAGCATCGTACATGCAATACTCTCTCAAGTTTAAAAGAGATCCATAAGAATTTGTTTCAGGAAGAAAAAATGAACATCGTACCTTCACTATGAATTGTTAGGAAATATGGATGATTTTCCATATGAATTATTAAGAAAGGTCAAATGTGAAAATCATTTTTGAAAAAATTTCCCCTTTGAATCTCGCTGCACACTTGAATTGTCAATTTATTATTTGGATAAAGAGTTTAGAAGCTTAGATATCCTCTCCTCTTTTGCATCATAAGAAATTTAATTTATATTCGCCAATAATGAGAAGCAATCAATTTGTAAGACCATCACATTAGTATCCCCTAAATCAAGAAGATTCATGTGAGCACTCTTTAAGTCGTTGAGGGAACTAGTAAAACAAAACTCTCTTATGAAAAGTGTAATTTAGTGAATACTCCTTACCTAGAATGAATCTAGGAGATATCCATGGTCTTATAAAACCCTTATTAGGGATTTTGAGAAATTATATGTCCCAAAATATGCTTCATCGAAGTGGTCAAAAGTGAGTACGCTCCTTAGAAAACCACAAACCAATGAAGTTGATTGCATTGCTTATAAAACATAAGGATATATTGGGTAATCATCACTACGAAGTCTAGTAATATGAAGGAAGATGCAAAATGAAATATAGATGCACTTGGAAAATTGGACATACTTGAGGAGTCATTTTTTCAAAGAAAAAGGACATGAAGTCCATAATTTCAAAAAGAAAAGGGACATATAGTCCTATTGCATATGACTAGTGCAAGTCGTCATAAGAATAATCTCCAACTTCAAATTTATGGTATATGTACTTATCATAATAATGCCTAAGGATCTTATTCCACGTCATTAGGGGGAGGAATATAATACTTGAAATAAGAATGCCGAGAAATCGCTTGAAAAGCCAAAAGATCTCGTGCAAGACCTGCACTAATAAGAAAACTAGAAAAATAAGAAGTCGGGAAATCACATGGAAAACAAAGAATATTCCCATGTAATACCAATAAGTAAATTGAGAAGTCAAGAAGACATTGAAAGAAATGAAGTATTAAACTGCCATTTTTGTTTTGTGATTTGTAGAGCGTGATCAAGTCGCAGTATTGTTTATTGCACTAGAGAGGACTTAAATACCATGAATGGTATTCCTCATCCTATTTCGAGGCCTCAAAAGGACAGAAATCTAGTTACTCTAATCCCAAGTACCCAAGGACGCCTGGAGAAAAATGGATAAGAGAGCTTATCACAACCCAATCGTGAAACACCCCAACGAAATAATGGGGAACCAGTTGAGAGCTGGTAACTAGAGAGCAACCTACTAGTAAGGCGCCTTCAGAATATGAATATACCAGTAAATGAAAAAGAAGAAAAAGCCGAAACGAATATGAGCTCATTGGCTATTAATAAAGGAGCTTGCTATTGTATTGAGAAATATTAGAGTAAAGCAAGATAAAGTGCATAAAGCACCCCCCGACAAACGACCGTGAATTCTGAAAAGGAATGATAATACTTGAACAAGAGCAATAGTCATTATGTATCTATCATATAATGCAGACTATCTTGAAAAGATGGAATCACTATAGCAAGGATACAATGACCACTAGCAGCTCAAGGTCTTGAAGATCTGTTTTTCCTAATCATGGGCATTATCTCCTTTGTATGTATGTTTATCCCAGTGGCAGAAATCAACTTGAAGTTGAATAAAGGGATGGTTAAATAAACAAAATATCTAGATATGGGCTTTATATATATTTATAGGCACCTAGAAGTGTCGCTGCCCATAACCTAGGAAAGGCAAATAGAACTAAAGCATAGTGTACCACAAGTATTGAAAGAATGATGAAAAGAAACAACCATACTTGAAGTATGAGCAAACCACAACTTAGGCATATAGCTTGAGGCATGCTTAAGTGAATATTTGAAACATATACCTTATCATGCTGAACGGGTTTCAATATAAAAATGTGTATTATGAAAATGCTATTAATTGGCCGGTCATTTGTGAAGAACCTAGACCTATAAGAACCTAAGGATGAGGGGGAGGAAATATCATGTCGATACACCATGAAGATAACATGAAAGGTAGACACTATATGTGTCATTGTGTTGGATCAGTAATGGCACTAAGTATACCTTTGTGTCAACAATGACAAACTCATATGGGAACCAAAGTCTAGCATAAAGATTTTGTGAAGATGTATACTTTGAATAAGAAACACTCCATGATATAAGCAATGTGGATTAAGGAAACCCCACTACCAACTTTTGAAATAAAGAAGCTTGTATTGCATAAGCAATGCTGGGATATGTGTTATGTATGAAAATCCCATTAATATATGATCAAGAAGGCATATGATGAACCACATTAGAATCTTGCATAATAAGTCACAAGAGGATCTTGTAGATCTCTATTTAAGCAATACATCCATCATTGAAAGAATAGACTTGAATAAGTTATAGAAGACTTAAAGTGTGGTTCTCAGGGGGAGAAATTTGCATACTCCTAAATTGAATCTTGAGCATGAAGTTCATGTATCTAATTATAACTTAAAATTAAATGAAGAAAATGTTGATTTGCACTCTTTTCCCCTTAAGTGAGTTTTCAATAGAAGTTTCTCACGTAAGATTTTTAATGAGGCAAATCATGCAACACATCAAGCGTAAGCCATGTACTGTTTCTCCAAAATTTTTCCAATGAGTTTTTGTGGAGTTTTATGTGCATCTCGCGGCAAGAGGACCAAGGGGAGTGTTAAGAAACCAGTTTGGGCCCCGAAGGCCCATGTGAGCCATCTAGCTGAAACTCTAACTTTGTACTATATATAGAGAAGGACACCACTATTTTGTTGTAACCAGTGAGCTGAATACATGAATGAGAATATCAGTTCCTCCTATATTTTGTGTCTCCTATGTTTATGATTCTACTTGTAATTAAGGGCCTGTTTGAGAGAGCTTTGCTTTAAAAACTTCAGCTTTGGTTTTCCAGTTTCACTATAAAATAGCTCCAGCAAATTGTTAAGGTGAGTTCTAGGAGCGTTTGGTTTGTGTATGGACTCCAACTTCTATAGTACAATTGATTTGTGTGGGTTTCCTTGATTACCCTTGATGATTAGTGTGTTGTCGCCGGAGAGAACGAAAGTTGTATGTTGCGTAAACAGTGGCATGGTGGGTAATTTTCGTACAGCTTCATGAGGAGATATAAAAACAGTGTTTTTGAAGCACCCTCTAAGGAGCTTCATGAATTTCATGAAATAGGCCTCTAGTTTCAATTTTTTTAAAAACTAAAGCTCGTGGAGCTGGACCTGTTTGGGTTGAAGAAGTTAGAACGAAATTGAAATTAACAGGGCCTAAGAGCCTGGTGCTCGGCACTCTGCTGTGAAAGGAAACCCTCCCGCCTAGAGTTGCGCGGCGACGACGGCATCACGAGCAATCACAAGCTTGTACTTCTCATCTTCGACCGCCTTTCGGGCGTCCTGAGCCACATAAAATTGCTTCTGGAGCTCTAAAAAATAGGGAGAACGTGAGAAACCTGAGCACAAGTTGCCTAGACACCATCTAGCTCGAAGAAGGCTCACTTCTAGACGCTTCATGTTGTCATGTGAGTTCTGCGTCCATCTGCTCTAGGTGAGCGTTCATCGACTTCCCAGCGCCAACTAGGCATCTTCTGCTCGCCGAGCCAACTTCGACAGAGCAACCTGAAGGTGAGACCTCTCTCCCCGCATGCGGTCTGCATCGTCCCAGGCCTCCTTCCGCTGCGTGCGTAGGCGGTTTGCCTCGACTCAGAGCCCCTCAACCTCCGAGAGGAGCGTGAACAACTCACACGCCTGCTCCTCCGACACCACCCTCTCCTCTTCTAGGCAATAGGCATCAGCGCAAGCGCTCCACCTCTCGCTGTGATGCCAACAGTGCGTCGCTCCAAGTCGATGACTGGGACAAGATACGTTGCAACCAAAACTGGCACTTGGACAAGGAATCCTAGAGGCAAGGAGGGTTACAAGGGGACGAGACATACTGCGCCAAAAGGGAGCAACTCCTGCACAATCGACGCACGTGGAATCATCGTCGCTTCCACGGTAGAGGCGAGGGAGCCTTCGATAATCTCCAGGCTCTTAGTGGCCCAAACATAGGCCCCCTCAACAAACCTCCGCTTGTAGTAAAAGAGCAACCACCGCACGAACGGATGCAATGGTAGCCCGAAGCCACACTCATATAAGGATGCGAGCACAACCACCTCAGCATCCCATGGCTGCGACCCTTCGCCCTCATCTTCCGGCCACCATGTTGAGATCGTCTTAGGAGGGAGGAACCCTGTTGATACCTTTCTAGATCGTCAATCACTCAACAAGAACCAGCGGTGGTGCTCTCTACATAGGGGCGGACGGTCCGCGGCTAGGGGCCGGACGGTCCGCGGCCTGACGTGAGGCTAGGTTTCTTGCGTGACGGCCGGACGGTCTGCGCGTGCGCAGGGGCGGCGGAAGATCGCCGGCGGCGCCTGGATCTCGCTCCCGAGAGGGATCCCGTCGGGGAGGAGAGATCCTAGGAGTTATCTAGGCTCGGGCAGACCGACCTAGACTCCTCTAATCGACGTAGAGTCGAAGAGAAACGGAGAATTTGAGAATTGAGAGGCTAAACTAGAACTAAACTAGAACTACTTCTAATTGTACAGGAAATAAATGCGAGATAAAAGTGTTATTGATTCGATTGATCATTACAAATCGCCCGTATACCTCTCTATTTATAGAGGAGGGGGGCTGGACCCTTTACAAACTAATTTCCGAGCTAATTTCGCGAATCTAACTAACAACCGTAGCACAAAACTCGGAACCCTAAATTGCTCTGCGCACGCGTGGACTGTCCGCCGCTTAAACTGGTGCCCAACATATGCCCCGCTGCCTTTTGGTGGAGCTGAGCAAACCAAAAACAACTAACTTGATGTGATTACATCGGTTCTCTTAGGCATCTTACCACATACTAGGGTGGTACTGTTTGAGGAAACGCCCATTCAAAGCCTTGGGTAAATCCTCGCCTTGTAATATTTGTAGTAAATAGGCGTTATCACACATTACCTGTTTTACTTTATAAGGACCCTCCCAGGTTGGCGACCATTTCCCAAACTTCTGGTCATTATTCCTTAGAGGCAGGATAGTCTTCCACACCAGGTCCCCTACTTGAAATAACTTTGCTTTGACCTTCTTGTTGTAGGCCCTGGCTACCATGATCTTGTCCTTTTCTATTGCTCCCAAAGCTATCACCCTCTTGTCGGTCACCTCATCAATATTATCCATCATTGAATTATAATAATCAATGACGGTTAGATCATTTTGTCTAGCGAACCTGACAGCATTCAAACTTATTTCCACAGGCAACACTGCTTCCTGCCCATAGACCAGCTCAAAAGGAGATATTTTAGTAGCACTATGTTTAGATATTCTGTGAGCCCATAAAGCTTCGGACAAAATCTTATGCCAATGCTTAGGATTATCAGATATCTTCATTTTTATCAAGTTAATCAATGTCCTATTACTAGACTTGGCCTGGCCATTGGCCTGAGCATAATATGGAGATGAATTAAGCAACTTATTTCTATATAATTCAGCAAATTCACGTACCTCTTTTAACATAAAAGATGTTCCTTGATCTGTAGTTAAAGTCTGGGGAATGCCGAATCTATGAATGATATGCTCAGTTATGAACTCAATTACCTCCTTGTGTGTCATGTTCTTCAGAGCAACGACTTCAGTCCATTTGGTAAAGTAATCAGTGGCAACTAACACGAACCGATGCCCCTTTGAAGATGAAGGATGAATTTCTCATATAAAGTCTAATCCCTATCCTCTGAAAGGCCAAGGCTTGATGATAGGATGTAATTCCGCTACAGGGACCAACTGTAGGTCGCCGAATTTTTGACACACTTGGCATCCTTTGTAGTACTTGAAACAATCAGCTATCATGTTAGGCCAATAAAAACCAGACCTTCGCAACAACCACTTCATCTTTGGAGCCGATTGATGGGTACCCCAAATTCCTTCATGTACTTTGGCCATGGCTAATATAGCATCATCTGGGCCCAAGCACTTAAGCAGGACGTCGTTGACTGTTTGGCGGTAGAGTTCATCACTAATTAAAACATACTTGAAAGCTGTACGCTGAATGTTCTTATCTGTCCTGATATTGGGATTTCGTAAATAATTAGTTATGGGCGTCCTCCAATCACTTGCATTGACTTTATTATCAGCCGAATCAATTAGGAGAACTTTCCTGGTAACTCCGGACAGTCCGAAGTCTCCACTTGGACGGTCCGCGACCTGGGGAATTGGCCCTGCACCGGTTATCAGATTTTCAGTGTTGTGAAATCTCCCTCGCTTTATCCAATAACCTGATGCATCTTGTGCCTAGAGATATGTCGAATACTGAATTCGTCAAAAGAATGAATTATGCCCCAACATTTTTCAAGGTAACTATTTAGAGTACCATCAAAACATTGATATTCTTCTAACACCTGTTGGACGACCAGCTGAGAATCACCAAATGCCTTCACATGTTTTACTCCCATACAATTTAAAAGTTCCAAGCCGAACAAAAGGGCCTCATATTCGGCTTGATTGTTAGTGCAATAAGTTTTCAATCGGCTAGAGAAGTCGAAGGAGATACCACTTGGTGAAACAAGTACTATGCCAATTCCTTGCCCTTCATTGCAAACCGATCCATCAAAATATAAAGTCCAAGGAGTAATAGTGAGGTATGACATGTCTAGTTTATGAGTATTATTAATCCGATGTTCTACAATAAAATCCGCTACGACCTGGCCTCTCATAGATTTCAATGGTTCATAGGCCAAGTCATATTCTATGAGTGCATAAGCCCACTTACCAATTCTGCCACTCATAATTGGGTTATGCAACATGTACTTTATCACATCGACTTGACCAGAAATAGTGCAATGACTAGACAGTAAATAACATCTACACTTGGTGTATGCATAAAACAAGCATAAGCATAACTTCTCAATAAAAGCGTACCTCGTTTTAGCATCCACCAACCTCCGACTTAGATATGTCACCACATGCTCCTTTCCTTCAGTTTCTTGTGTCAGAATAGCCCCAATGACGTTATCTTCATCTGCAATGTATAATCGGAATGGTACTCCTGCTCGTGGTGCTTTTAATACGGGAGCCGAAGACAAGTATTTTTTAATGAGATCAAATGCTTCCTGTTGCTCTGCCCCCAAGCAAATTCGGCATCATTCTTAAGCCGAAGGATAGGGGTGAAGGCATCAATCTTCCCGGCTAGGTTAGAAATAAAACTTCGTAAATAATTCACCTTGCCGAGAAACTTCTGCACTTCGACCTTATAGGTCGGAGGTCCCACATTCCGAATAGACTTGATTCGGTCGGGGTCTATCTCTATACCATGTTCATGGATGACAAATCCTAAAAACTTACCAACCAACACTCCAAAAGCACATTTATGTGGGTTCATCTTCAAACCATACCGATGCATTTTATCAAAGGCTTTGCGCAAATCAGCTATATGAGAACTAAACTCAGCCGATTTGACTACATTATCATCAATGTAGACTTCCACAGTGTTTCCCAACAACTCGTGGAAGATAAAATTCATAGCTCTCTGATAAGTAGCACCAGCATTTTTCAGACCAAATGTCATGACAACCCATTCAAATAAACCAATGAAGCCTGGACATATAAAGGCCGTTTTAGACGCATCTTCTTTGGCCATGAAAATCTGATTATATCCAGCATTACCATCAAGAAAGCTAATAATTCTATTCCCTGATGCATTATTGATTAATGTGTCGGCTATGGGCATGGGATACTCATCTTTAAGAGTTGCTCTATTTAAATTATGAAAATCAATGCATACTCTAAGCTTACCTGACTCCTTCTCCACAGGCACAATATTGGAGACCCATTCTGCGTATCTGCAAGGTCTAATAAAATCAGCTTCTAGCAGTCGGTGGATTTCGTCCTTGATTCGTGGGAGAAGATCTGGACGAAATGTTCTAGCTCTCTGCTTGAAAGGTCTGAAACCGGACTTAATGGGCAGCCGATGCTCTACGATCTCTCGTCTTAATCCCAACATCTCAGTGTAATTCCAAGTAAAGCAATCCAAATATTCCTTCAATAGACCGATCATCTCATTTCTAGGATCGGTCTCCAGGGTCTTGTTTACAAAAGTCGGCCTTGGAGTTTTACCATCTCCTATGTCGATCTCCTCCAAAGGATCGGCCGATGTAAACCCCTGCCCTAGTTTATCGAGATATCTGAATTCCTCTATCATGTCTCCCACAGAGGAATCAGATGATCTTTGTGTGATGGCGGACTCTCCGATCTCGGGGGCCGACTCATCCGTAATATTGTCTTTACGTTGTGGTAGATGTTCGGTCTTGAAGTCCAAACTGTTTTGTGAAAGACCAGACCATCCGGCCTTAGAAGCCAAACTGTCCGTGACCAAGGACTCATGAATTTTGTGTGTACTCATCATTTAAACTTTATTTAGAATTTAGCCGATTCTCCATCGGCTCTAGCATTATAGGAATGAAACCCTTCTTATCTATACTTATGAACTGGTAATCAGAAAAATCTACTCCTGTGAGATATGTAGCAGTCTCATAAGTCTAGAGTATAGGGGCATCGGCCACAGCGATACAGGCTGATACATCAGCATGTACTTGTTCTATATCATCGCCTACCCATTGTATTAACATTTGATGTAATGTAGAAGGTATACATTGGTTGGCATGAATCCAATCTCTGCCTAGGATTAGACTATAATTTCCTTCTACATCAGCGATGAACAATGCAGCAGCAAGGGTCTTAGTCCCGATGGTTAATTCAACGGACGTGACTCCCCTGGCTTTGATCGAACTATCAGTTCCAACACCGCTGAGGGTCATGTTGGTTTTGACAAGTTCGTCAGCTTGTTTATCTAATTTTCTGTACAATGAATAAGACATTAGATTTATAGCCGCCCTCCATCTACTAACATTTTAGCAATCGATATCCCATCAATGTGACCGCGCACGAAGAGCGGCTTTAAATGATTTACCGATTCCTTTGGTTTAGTAAAGGCGGCTTCTTTAGGACCAAAATCAAACTGGGAAACAACAGGTTCATCGTCGCCAACAATAGTACAATCAGCGAAAAATGTAATCACATTTACATCCATACCTGGGCGTTCCAGAGAAGCTTTGTAGTCGACCAGGTCTTCTCCTAGTAGGTCATCCTCCTTCATTGATGTCGGTACGTCGTCAGAGGTGTCCTGGTGTGGTGCGGACGGTCCAAACTCAGGGGTCGGACGGTCCACGCCTTCCATAGCTGGTCCAGCCTTTTTAGCTGGGCTGTCTGCCATACCTGCAGGGTGTTGCACAAGTGCTGTTTTATTTTCTATTTTTGTGGCTGTTTGCTTTTCCTCAGTGGCCTTTGGTCTCCATTTCTTTTGCGGTGGTGGGTATTGTGGATGTGTGTCATTGAATATCTTTTCTGCCTCCTTTTCCTGGTTCTCTTTTGCTCTTAGGCGTTGTAATTTTCACTTTTGGGACCATGTCAATCCCGCTGGGCACCATCGAGGCATGGAGTATTTTGGATCGACTATTTTGACGATAGCCGTATCTTCTTTTTTGGTTGTGTTGGCTGATTCACCAAAAATCATTGGCCCTCCATTATCTTCCTGTATGATGATATCTGCAGTACCTATTTTGATGATATCCTTTTTTGTTGTTCTTTCGGTCACTGCAGGTATATGCCCCCCTGCCGGATTGGTCGGCCTTTGAGGCCGAGCACTCCGGCAATCTTGTTGGACCTGTGTTTGGTGACCGGATTGAGCGACGCTCAATCGGTCTTGTACTGGAGGTGCCAACCCGTTGAATATAGATGTTTGGGGTGCCCCCCAAGCAGGGTACTGTGGCATCCCAAATGGATATGGTGGCATGCCCCACATTTGATTTGAGACATATGGTGGAGGTAAATATGTGTATGGATATGGCATATGTGGATAAGGGGGTGGAGGTGTCCATGTAGGTATGTTAGGTCTCAATTGGACACTATGACCTTCCATTTTATCCGATTGGTGGGGTGGTCCAATCAGTCTTACCTGACATTGCTCACGAATGGGCGAGCGAGGTCGCTTTGCTGGCCGGTCACTGGGGCCAGCCTTCTTTTTCACATATTTGGACAATAGTTGATCGAAAGTCAGGCCGAATTTGACCAGCCGACCAGCTGCTTTAAATGTATTTGTTTTCCATGTACTTATCTCTGGTCGTCGTGGTTTGAAGGTACGCGGTCGTTGCGGGTGTTGAGTATGATCGGACCGTCTGCTGGAATTCTCTGGACCATCTGACGTGGTCCCAGACTGTCTGTGCCTATGTGTCGGATCGTCCGAGATGCGCAGCATGGGCTCCTGCTTCTGTCCCTTGGTCTGCACTTGCCCCCCAGTGCCAGAGGTCGTGATGGTCACCTTAAGAGTTTCCCCACCATCAGGGGTCTTTTTGACCACCACCTTCCTGCAAGAAATCTTATGATTCCCATCGGCCTCTCTTGTGTTGCCGATGATTGCCTCTTTGCCTTTGCCTTTATCGGCTGCGTTTGGTCGAATCAGGACCCACTTGCCCTCGAAGTCAATCATGTTCATCGGAAAGGGCTCCGTGTCTACCTGCATTTCCTGAAATTTCAATCGTCCTTCGTTAATGGCCGATTGTATCTGTCGATAGAATACATTACAATCATTACTCGCACGAGAAAATGAATTATGCCACTTGCAGTATGCATGACGTTTTACCTCGTCGACGGATAGAACAGTGTGATTTATTTTAATGTTGCCATTTTTGAGTAATTCATCAAATATTTTATCACATTTACCAACATTAAATGTAAACTTAACCTCCTCTTGCCATTTCTTTTGAACCGGCTGCAAGGAAGAACAAGCCAAAGATTTGACCTGCTTTGGCCAAACCATTTCAGCAGCATAAACCTCTGTTGATTCGTCGTCCGAGCTACTTTGGTCGCACTCTACTATATGGACATTGTGACGAATGGTTTTGACAGTCTCTTTGATTCGGCTTTCACAAGCCAAAGCTCTCTAGTGTAATTGTGCTAGCGTGAAAAATTGGATGCCTTCTAGTCTTTCTTTTAAATAATATCTCAGTCCATTAAAGGCTAATCCTACTAGCTGTTTTTCTGCTAAGTGTATTTGGAAGCATCGGTTTCTTGTATCCCGGAACCTCCGGATGTATTCATTAACCGATTCGTCCTTCCCCTATCGCAGGGCCACTAGGTCTACCAGATCTAATTCATAATCACCGGAAAAGAAGTGATCATGGAATTTTTGCTCTAACTCCCCCATGACAAAATAAAATTAGGAGGTAAAGTGGTGTACCATGCGAATGTTGTTCCTGTCATGGATAACGAAAATAAACGCACGCGGAATGTGGCAGAACCTCCCAAGTTATTGGGCCCACACGCACATGTCCTTGTCTCAAAGACCTCAGACAGCTATGCATGTGCACCAGATAACTTAACAGGATCCGTCCGATTGCCCTAAGGACATCGAATAAACCACTTATAACCAGGACCGCAAGATTAAGTAACACAAATCACACACACTAATATTTTTGCAGCAGAAATCTTATTACCAAATTTTACAAGTTACAAAAATTTTACATTATATTTACCAGAGTGATTACAAAAGTATAAGTTTGAAATATATGCTAGCTCAAGTGACCATCCTCAATAAGAAGTATAGAAGAAGTACTTAGACTTATAAGAAGGCCGAGCCCACCGGCACTTAACACCATCAACCGCAGCACAAAGTTATGTCCTGAAAAACAACAGGGAATAAAACCCTGAGTATGGAATTACTCAGCAAGACTTACCTGACTAAAGAAAAGACTCTCAAGGATATGTTGGCTTGATGGGAATCAAGGGAAGGCTTATCAAGGTTCAATGACTCTTTTTGCAGAAAAGCTTACTAGTAGTGGATCCTTATGCCAAAATTTTACTCACCAATTAAGTACTTTTTCTGAATCTAGATTTGCCTAATCTAGAGCATTCACTTGTCCTGATCTAGCTTTCTTTTAGCCAATTCATATTTCACTTGTAAACTACGATGAGTGGTCGGAGGGCAGAGTCTCCATGACCGAGGAGCAACGACGATTCAAACCGATTATACCCAGCTGGGGATCCCTAACCACACGACATATGTAGCACTTAAACCTTGCATATGTCAACCGTTCCCACAGATCCTCCACAACATGAACCGGTCCGCGCTACCCGGGAGCACAGTACTCCTCCATCCAGCCTCTAGCCAGGAGGGTACACGCTACTCCCACCATCTCCCACGCCCAGTGCGCGGTTGTCTTTTCACGTATGGAATAGCCGGGTTCAGGCTTACAGGAGCATGTGGCTAGTTGCAAGGTCTCCACCACAACATGCCTACATCGAACGGTCCTTAGTCGACACAGACGGGCGACCTTGTCCGCCCAGCGTCTGGTCTAGATGTATTCAAACCATTTTCCCATTTTTGGTACCCGACAGGGGTACTCTTTTTCGAATGATGAACCCACTCCGGCCGAAGTGGAATCATCACCATAAGTTGGCTTTGATTTTTGAAACGAAAAGCCCATAACCAATGTTCCACAATCATTCTTTTGAAAACAAATGATTTTTCAGTTTATAAGCAGGGCTAAGCATTATTAGTTCTTTTTATAAAACCAGGATTAAGGAGTTTCCAAGGAATGGTAATGCATCAATTGTTTATCACACAACTCCTATCACCTAATGCATCAGATAAGGTGAAAAAGCATTTAAAACACAAGGAAGGGGCAAATGCACCGGGGTTTGCCTGGAATAAACACTACGTTAGTGTTTGTTAGATGACATCCACTTGACGATCATCCTTGTCCTAGCACTTGATCAGGCAGGTTCGTCCATTAGCATCACCATGCGGAGTATCCCGCGCTTGGGGTCGACTTGGCTCGTCTTCCGCATCACGCGGTTAATCAATGTACCTAAATGAAATGCATTATGCACATGAATGCATATAGACAGGAATATCATAAATCTAACTAGTGCTACACGATAGCGGATTAAATACCTAGCGGCGAGGCGTTGTACCATTCATACAGAGACACGAGTTTTGATGTACGACTAAGTGCAATAGCTGCCTTTCTAGCTTAATCAAATCTAATTCAAACATCATAGAGTTCTTCAAAACAACCTTCTAAACAACCAAAGATCTAACCCGCCATAAATTTCACAAAAACAACAATGACTCAGGCTCCGACTTTCTACCAGACATATTATTTTAACTTAGCTGGATTCAATTCTAACAGAAACAAACTTATCGATATTATTCACTTCCACTCATTTTGGTAATGCTAGATATTTATTTAGGGCATTTAATCGGTTTTTAACGAAGAGTATCATGACTACTCAAGCGTAACACTAACTGCAATAAACCAAATCTATCGAAAGCAACCTTAATAACATTTACTAGCCCCACGTTTGAAGTTATTAATTTATTTTTCATGTTACTAATTTCACCTTACACCACATCTTTATAAGTGATTAAAATATTTTATCATCACACAAGCCTACTAATATCCTACTCGGTCCACCAATTTAGCTAATTGACTGGAATAGCGAAATAACTCGCCATAACTGAATCTGGCTCGATAATCGCGAGAACCGCGAAGTCGACGAGAGTTCCGTGATTCACACAATTTATCGAGCACCTAGTGAGCATCACACTAGCACATTAATTTATTCAATCCATCGACTCAATCAATTAAAGAAATAGCAAACTAGAGAATGGTTATCGATTCAATTAAAATTCCAAGCAACCGTGATTCTTGTTCATGCCTCCAGTCGAGTTCCTGGCAAGCGCCCCACGAGTTCCACTTCTTCACTCGAACTTCTAAAATTGCAGCGGTGATCGGAGGCGAGCACGTAGAGGCAGAGTTGGAGTGAACATGACGACAACAAGATAGCCGACTAGCCGCAATGCGAAGGCAAATCACAACATTGACGTGTCAGCACGACAATTCTATTTGATGAAAATAATGGCGTGGCGATGGGGTTCTGAGACGCGAGCGCTGCGGTCACAGGTGTGGGAAATCGACGGCGAGCAGGATGCGGATCAGGGATTTTGCTTGGGAGTCGAGCAAAGATGGGGTTCGACGACTCAACGGTAAACGAGAGAGAAGGGAGCGGCAGAGCGCACACAAGAAACCACGAGCAGGGACTTCGGCGGTCGGAGGCGAGCTCTGTCGAGGTAGGAGTTGCAGGAGGCCAAACTGGTGGTTGGGGAAGGAACTCGTCACCTGGAACAAGGAGACAAACTGTGATGCTCTGGATAAGGAGAAGCGTACGTGGGACTGTGGGAGGCTTCTAGGGAGCTTGCTGATTTTTTTTAAGAAGCCGGTGGCTAGATAAGGTTTTAGAAGCGGTGATAAATATCCTATGATCCAAAAGCGTGAGAAGCTAAATGCGAAAAGATTTTTCTTTCATTTATTTTTCTACATATACCCAATAAAGATATACGTTTCTCTCCAACTTGAATTTTTATACAACATGAATCCTAGCTTCATCTTACGATTACAGTCCCACTTAACTAGAATTCATACTACAAAACTTTTTTGGAATAATTTGTGTTTGGCTCAATTTTAAATTCAAATTTTTAATTAAATTCATACCGTTATGAAGTTCCGCAATCGATGAATTTTAAATAATCACCAGACCCGCTAATCTCCGGAACAAATATGTTCCGAACATCACGAAAATATTTAGGAAGAGTCCAGATAGATAAAAATGATGTCGAACTCGCGACAGACGAAACAGATTAAAACTGAGAGACTGTTATTTAGTTCCGTCTAATTTTTACGATCCTCACCAGTGATCGATCATTTGATCTGACGCCAACGATCACATGCTGAGAGGAATGATTCACTTAATCAGCTGGCGCATCGTTCTGTTCGGACAGCGCGGGCTCCAAATTGTTCATAAAATCAGAAGTCTTCTGATTTTCGTATTCTTACGCGTGTGATCCGACCAGTTCAAAATTCGCCAGCAAACGAAGATTCGATAATCCAAAATTTTCTCGAACCTCATTTTAATTGCTTATGTTACGGAAATAAATACGACACCAAACTCGAATCTTTGCGAGATGATTAAAATTTAGTGTCCACTTCATTTACTGATATCCCGCACTTAAATCCATAATCGCTGTTTAACGGAAGGTAACACCGGGGGTGTTACAGCCCTCCCCCTTAAAAGAATCTCGTTCCGAGATTCAGAGCGAAAGACTTTTAAGAGTAGAGAAGCATGTAACCTATGTCCATATCAACGGTAATCATAAGGTAGTTCCAAACAAGGCGAGTGTCTCAGGATGGGGTCTCTCTAGCGGACAGAACATGTATCGCCTTAAGTTGATTTAGAAATGTCCACCAATAGAGACGATGTCGGCCAGAAGAACACATAAGGTTCCATGTGTGCAGTTTGTTTTTTCTGATACTCTGTACTATTTGAGTCTATTGAGCGAGCGGTAAATACACGATTTTACACAAACAGAACTAGATGCAACCTCTTGGGTAAAACACACAGAAAGAGGTTTACCATCAAGTGGTTACGGTAAGTTTATAGCACACGAGACGGGTGTGAATGTCGAATAACATCACAATAAACTCGTGTTAGCCAGAGAATCCAAGTCCATGAAAGGTGATATGGATTCGAGAAAATCACCAGTGGAGGGATCTGTAGATGCTGACTTCGTGTCTAATCCATTTTATCAAGAACTAGCATGGTTCGACTTGATCACACATGCTGGAGAAGCACACGTGAGGCGATCGAGGCATGACTAGAGCGATGAATAGGTGGTTACTGGCCGACTTAATCTCGATTCTTGAAAGTACTTCCTTAAGATGGGTTGAACCAAAATGAGTTTACACAACTCGACAAAACGATCTCTAAACTCAACCTTTGTTCATTAGGTAGTTACAAGTTAGTCAAAACCAACTTGTTGAACTACTTTTGACATTGAGCAGGTCCTCTCAGTACCATCGGTAAGCCAAGGGTTGAGAGTTCACTTTTGTTCAAGGGATCATACATTTGGGTAGAAATCCATTTAGTCACGTTGTTCATCCATTTCTTCATGCGAGGTGAACTGACTTGGTTAGAGAATACATGGATTAAATAAGAGAGCGAATGAACAAACTCCTGCATCTCAGCAGCAGGAAAACCAATTTCCTTTTGAGAGCTAATCAGTTGTCTCTGAACACTAAAAAGCTTCAAGGCTTCACCTTTACACAAAGGATGCAAAGGGAACGTGTATGTGTGAAGTCACCATCAAAGTCAAGGAAAAGAGACCACACATGAAAAGGGTATGCCCTTTTATCCAACAGAGATGATAGATATTGCTTGATCACTTGACAAACAACATAGAAATTATTTCAAGGGAAATGTTTACGGAAGATCACACATCAGTGTAGTTCCACAATGGATCATGACCAGAGACCTTGATACCAGCATCCGACGAGTAGGACAATCCTGTGTGCGCATTCACAGGAGGCTCTCAATTTCGTTGCGGCACCATGAGTCCTTAATCATGACACCATTACCGAACAACACCAATAATGGATCTCACATGTTAAAACTAGATCGTGCCAAGATAACACATCGATATAGTCTCATAATGGATTACAATTACTAACCATGATACCAGCGTGTGCCGAGCAGCACAACCGTGTGTGCGCACACACAGAAGGCCCTCGATTTCGTCGTGGCATCGCTAGTTTTAGTCATAACACCATTACCAGACATAACCAATAAGAAATCTCATGTGACACCAATGGATTAGGCAAGAGTAACAATATACAAAGAGATACTCCACTTGTTAAGAACGGTTACAAGTAGAGAGCCAAATAGATTATGGCCCGATGAAATGAACAAGGTATGGCCATAACCTAAGCTTGTTAATGAAGGGAGTACGACGGGAGACCGTTAATTCAGCCCCAAGCATATTTCTATGCCCATCGCAAAGATTACAAGGTCAAGGATTAAGTTGGTATGCCTTCAATAGGTATGGGGAAACCAAAGGCATCAAATTCAAGAAAATGATCAGGCATGCCTTTCCTAGGTTAGGTTGATAGAGCAACATGGTGATCCTTAAGAACAGGCAAACTGGATAAGGGACATCAACTTGTACGAATCGAACAAGGAAATGGTTTTGGAAGGAGATATAACTCGAAATTCTTGTTTTAAGCTCGGGTACACTTTTATGTCCAACAAATAAATTATCTAAGCATTCATTTGCATGGGCTTAGTCATGGAGGGATAACGGAGAATTCTAACTTTAGGTCATGGTTCACTAAATAAGAACATGGCCTAGTTTTGGGTTTAGGCAAATAAATCACCCATCTTCTATCGACATATCAAGTACAAGGGCAACACATATAACACCTAAACATATTACCTAAGGAACGGAGGGCAGCTATTTCATCAAAGTTCATAATACAGCATTACACCACATTATTCATAATCACTGGTTACTGGAATAAAGATGAGAGAAGCATTTTGGATGTATAGGTGACAAACATGATGCAACAATCAGGATGCATGCTCGTCCTATGTGTCCTCATGAGTTTTGCCAACATACTATGGCAATAGCGTTCTATCTCGGTGGCATACTAACGACTCTCATGGTATTTTGCTAGTCGTCAACTACACATACGTTTTCGAGGTTAGTGTACCTGCAGAAAATTCCATCATAGCCCAATTCCCAATGATACAATTCACACATGACAGTTTATCACAGTTTATACTCCATATATTGCTATATAGAGGCCAGTTCATCATTAAGCGCTGAGCCACGCATAGGCGCCGTTGCCACACTTTAACCATAGGGCAACTCATTATGGTAACTTACCTTCTTACCTGAGCATAGGTGCGTTGTTACAAATACATTACACTTCTTAGTATTCTCATGTCTGTATACCCATACACATCCATGGGGTACTGAATTCCCAGAAAAGTAATTACTCCACATCGCAGCTTTCGTATATACATATTTGTAACATGTATATAGTCAAGCGCCACAATTAAGCACTTCCCTAGACCGACGTTTGTTCGGTCATGCTCTCACATCTCACCTTACCTGAGCGTTGACCCATTCAAAACTGAATGGCCTCAAAAATAACAATACACATGTATGCAATACCCCCAGTTGTGGGTTAGTGGTTTTGAACTAAGCCACCTGATAGTCCTTAATTTAGGGCTTAACAGAGGATGTCGCTAGCATTATAGTTTTTCAAAACTGTTTTTCAAAGCCAAACAATGTGTTTAGTTGAAAAATAGGTTTTCTAAAACCAAAACTTTTGTTTTGAAAATACGTATGTGACTGTATATACTTAATCCTGCTCCGATACCAGCCTGTGGCAGAACCTCCCAAGTTATTGGGCCCACACGCACCTGTTCTTGTCTCACAGACCTCAGACAGCTATGCATGTGCACCAGATAACTTAACAGGATCCGTCCGATTGCCCTAAGGATATCGGATAAACCACTTATAACCAGGACCGCAAGATTAAGTAACACAAATCACACACTAATATTTTTGCAGCGGAAATCTTATTACCAAATTTTATAAGTTACAAAAAATTTACATTATATTTACCGGAGTGATTACAAAAGTATTAGTTTGAAATATATGCTAGCTCAAGTGACCATCCTCAATAAGAAGTATAGAAGAAGTACTTAGACTTATAAGAAGGCCGAGCCCACCGGCACTTAACACCATCAACCGCAGCACAAAGTTATGTCCTAAAAAACAACAGGGAATAAAACCCTGAGTATGGAATTACTCAGCAAGACTTACCCGACTAAAGAAAAGACTCTCAAGGATATGTTGGCTTGTTGAGAATCAAGGGAAGGCTTATCAAGGTTCAATGACTCTTTTTGCAGAAAAGCTTACTAGTAGTGGATCCTTATGCCAAAATTTTACTCACCAATTAAGTACTTTTCCTGAATCTAGATTTGCCTAATCTAGAGCATTCACTTGTCCTGATCTAGCTTTCTTTTAGCCAATTCATATTTCACTTGTCAACTATGATGAGTGGTCGGAGGGCAGAGTCTCCATGACCGAGGAGCAACGACGATTCAAACCGATTATACCCAGCTGGGGATCCCTAACCACACGACATATGTAGCACTTAACCCTTGCATATGTCAACCGTTCTCACAGATCCTCCACAACGTGAACCGGTCCACGCTACCCAGGAGCACAGTACTCCTCCATCCAACCTCTAGCCAGGAGGGTACACGCTACTCCCATCATCTCCCACGCCCAGTGCGCGGTTGTCTTTTCACGTATGGAATAGCCGGGTTCAGGCTTACCGCAGCATGTGGCTAGTTGCAAGGTCTCCACCACAACAGGCCTACATCGAACGGTCCTTAATCGACACAGACGGGCGACCTTGTCTGCCCAGCGTCTGGTCTAGATGTATTCAAACCATTTTCCCATTTTTGGTACCCGACAGGGGTACTCTTTTCCGAATGATGAACCCACTCCGGCCGAAGTGGAATCATCAGCATAAGTTGGCTTTGATTTTTGAAACGAAAAGCCCATAACCAATGTTCCACAATCATTCTTTTGAAAACAAATGATTTTTCAGTTTCTAAGCAGGGCTAAGCATTATTAGTTCTTTTTATAAAACCAGGATAAGGAGTTTCCAAGGAATGGTAATGCATCAATTGTTTATCACACAACTCCTATCACCTAATGCATCAGATAAGGTGAAAAAGCATTTAAAACATAAGGGGCAAATGCACCGGGGCTTGCCTGGAATAAACACTACGTTAGTGTTTGTTAGATGACGTCCACTTGACGATCATCCTTGTCCTAGCACTTGATCAGGCAGGTTCGTCCATCAGCATCACCATGGGAAGTAGCCCGCGCTTGGGGTCGACTTGGCTCGTCTTCCGCATCACGTGGTTAATCAATGTACCTAAATGAAATGCATTATGCACATGAATGCATATAGACAAGAATATCATAAATCTAACTAGTGCTACACGATAGCGGATTAAATACCTAGCGGCGAGGCGTTGTACCATTCATACAGAGACACGAGTTTCGACGTACGACTAAGTGCAATAGCTGCCTTTCTAGCTTAATCAAATCTAATTCAAACATCATAGTGTTCTTCAAAACGACCTTCTAAACAACCAAAGATCTAACCCGCCATGAATTTCACAAAAACAACAACGACTCAGGCTCCGACTTTCTACCAGACATATTATTCTAACTTAGCTGGATTCAATTCTAACAGAAACAAACTTATCGATATTATTCACTTCCACTCATTTTGGTAATGCTAGATATTTATTTAGGGCATTTAATTGGTTTTTAACGAAGAGTATCATGACTACTCAAGCGTAACACTAACTACAATAAACCAAATCTATCGAAAGCAACCTTAATAACATTTACTAGCCCCACGTTTGAATTTATTTTTCATGTTACTAATTTCACCTTACACCACATCTTTATAAGTGATTAAAATATTTTATCATCACACAAGCCTACTAATATCCTACTCGGTCCACCAATTTAGCTAATTGACTGGAATAGCGAAATAACTCGTCATAACTGAATCTGGCTCGATAATCGCGAGAACCGCGAAGTCGACGAGAGTTCCGTGATTCACGCAATTTATCGAGCACCTAGTGAGCATCACACTAGCACATTAATTTATTCAATCCATCGACTCAATCAATAAAAGATATAGCGAACTAGAGAACGGTTACCGATTGAATTAAAATTCCAAGCAACCGTGATTCTTGTTCATGCCTCCAGTCGAGTTCCTGGCAAGCACCTCGCGAGTTCCACTTCTTCACTCAAACCTCTAAAATTGCAGTGGTGATCGGAGGCGAGCACGTAGAGGCAGAGTTGGAGTGAATATGACGACAACAAGATAGCCGACTAGCCGCAATGCGAAGGCAAATCACGACATTGACGTGTCAGCACGACAATTCTATTTGACGAAAATAATGGCGTGGTGACGGGGATCTAAGGCGCGAGCGCTGCGGTCACAGGCGTGGGAAATCGACGGCGAGCAGGATGCGAATTAGGGATTTTGCTTGGGAGTCAAGCAAGGATGGGGTTCGACGACTCAACGGTAAACGCGAGCACGCCCAAGCCCGATGGACGAGGAGCGAGCGCGCCGCAATGATGACGAGCAGACACGGCCGAGTCTGCGCAAACTTCAAAACCACGCGCATAGCGATGGTGGTCCGGTGAGCTCGCAGCGGATCCGAGCTGGGGCTGGTTGCCGAGCATCAAAGAGGCCGGCATGGCTGGCTAGGTCCCGCGACAACGAGAGCGAAAATGTAAAGCGAAGTCGATAGTAGGGACAAGATCGATGACCGGTTCTAGCATTATGTCAAGCAGGTGGCAAGCGACTCGACCACTGGCGAGGTTGGAGGCGGTGGGCACATGCTCGCCACGGCCAGAAAACGGTGGCCAGATCCGAGCGTCGGAGGAGGTCGACGAACTCCAACACAGGGGCATGCGTCCATGGCTGGAAGAGGACGTGTGCAAGCTCGACACGATGGGGAGCAGCAACAGCGCAAGGGCACGGCGACGTTGAACCAGAGGGCGAACTCCAACAATGAGCAGCGACAAGAGGAGCAGGGACGCGCGCGCACGGAGCTCGGCGAACGGAGGGCTTCAGCAGAGAGGAGGTTGGAGACTTCAGCGCCAGACTGTAGGACGGAGAGGGCAGCGCCTGGACGAGCTCGATCATGGGAGCCGAGGAAGAGCGCCAGGGAGATGGCTGGCGAGCAGGGCGCTGGGAACTTGAAAGCGCGTTTTTGGGGAGGGAGACGGCGGAGGGGAAGGGCGAGCACTAGGTTCTCTGCCAACTGCATCGTGGCCGCGTCCTGCGGCACCACGGGCTTCACCTCGAGGCCCTCGCTCACCACCGGGAACACGGCCGAACACCAGGGAGACCATGGACTAGGCGCCGTAGGCGAGCAGGGTGGATGGAGCTGTAGGGAGAGAGGAGTGGCTGGGCGAGCTGGAGGAGCAGGCAGCTGGCGCACCAGCAGGGGAGAGACCCGGACAGGCGCGACCGTGTGGAGCTTCGAGGCGCGCCATGGGAGGAAGGTTGGGGCGTGCAGGAAGCTCCAGGGCACCGGGAGAACTGAGGGAGAGAGAGAAGGGAGCGGCGGAGCGCACACGAGAAGCCACGAGCAGGGACTTCGGCGGTCGGAGGCGAGCTCTGTCGAGGTAGGAGTTGCAGGAGGCCAAACTGGTGGTTGGGGAAGGAGCTCGTCACCTGGAACAAGGAGACAAACTGTGATGCTCTGGATAAGGAGAAGCGTACGTGGGACTGTGGGAGGCTTCTAGGGAGCTTGCTGATTTTTTTTAAGAAGCCGGTGGCTAGATAAGGTTTTAGAAGCGGTGATAAATATCCTATGATTCAAAAGCGTGATAAGCTAAATGCGAAAAGATTTTTCTTTCATTTGTTTTTCTACATATACCCAATAAAGATATACGTTTCTCTCCAACTTGAATTTTTATACAACATGAATCCTAGCTTCATCTTACGATTACAACCCCACTTAACTAGAATTCATACTACAAAACTTTTTTTGGAATAATTTGTGTTTGGCTCAATTTTGAATTCAAATTTTTAATTAAATTCATACCGTTATGAAGTTCCACAATCGATGAATTTTAAATAATCACCAGACCCGCTAATCTCCGGAACAAATATGTTCCGAACATCACGAAAATATTTAGGAAGAGTCCAGATAGATGAAAAAGATGTCAAACTCGCGACAGACGAAACAGATTAAAACAGAGAGACTGTTATTTCAAAATTCGCCAGCAAACGAAGATTCGATAATCCAAAATTTTCTCGAACCTCATTTTAATTGCTTATGTTACGGAAATAAATACGACACCAAACTCGAATCTTTGCGAGATGATTAAAATTTAGTGTCCACTTCATTTACTGATATCCCGCACTTAAATCCATAATCGTTGTTTAACGGAAGGTAACACCGGGGGTGTTACACGGAATGCTTCTGTGTCGGCCAATTCTCCTAATTGTGCTAGAAACTGGCCAATGTGTTCACTTGTGCTTTTCCTTTGATCACCCGAAAATTTTGTGAATTCGGGTATCCTAGTTCCCTGTGGGTATGGGTGGTGATCAAATCGGCTGTCATAAGGTTTCCGATATGATTGCCCCCCAGGGACCATGCTTACTCCGAGCTTATCTCGGAACGCCCCGGCTATTTCCTCCCTCACTATATCGATGGCAGCCGGTGTGTCACACCCGGGTTTCGGGGCACCAAGACCCGGGCGCGAACATAACCACTAGGTGTGCTGGGACCAAGTCTCACACATATGATGATTCATGGCACAGGATCGAATGTCACATCTTTATAACAGGAGTTCTGTACAAAATAAATAAATAATTACATTATAAGGAGACAACGGTCCAGCAACCCAAAGCTGACTGGGAGACGACGGCCTAGACCTCTCACAAACACATCGCATCATCCTCCAAGCGCCTCATCCTGCGGTACCTGTTCTTGACCTGTGGGGGGGTGTGAGACAGCAAGAGTGAGCTCACATACGTTAATAGCTCAACAAGTTGTGGGGAATAATGTGCATGAACATGCCAAAGGTGGGAGCTCATGTGAAGTGTAAGGCTTACCAAAGGAGATGGTTAGAGCTGAGCATTGCTTTTAAAGTTGGTCAAAATTTTATTAGCAGTTACTAAGTATAAGTAAATACCAACCCAATTAAGTAGTAGGACAAAAGTAACAACATCACCTGCGATGCAATGCATATGACAAATTGAATTTAGTTCCATAAATTAATCATGTGAGGGTCCGAGCTGCTCTTAACCGTGAGCACGGCTGATATACCAGTTTTACACTCTGCAGAGGTTGCACATCTTTACCCACAAGTCATGTTACCCATCTGCCACGGGGTTGTACGGGCCCCATACACCTCTACCAAGGAAGCGAGGCAGGGTAACACTACGAGGCCTTTACAAAGTTCCACTAGCTTCAGAAAACCCGCTACAGTTTATAGGAAGCTCCAATGCAGGGACCCCTTGCATGACCGCCATCGCAGCAAAATCATCCCAATGGCCTCCCTACACTGACCACTCCCCTACTGCACTTGCCCCTTTCGGGTAAGGTAGTCTTCCACTAGCTTTCCTAATTAATCAGCCAAGGGCGTCCCATTAAACCCTTGTGGTAGCACTGTTTTCTCGGGTGGTCACTCCATGTTCCAATTAACATAATGATCTTATCATGAATAGTAATAATAAACAGATAATAAAAGTGTGATCATGAATAATGTATCTTCATACCCAAAACCACATAAAGCACTTGTCGGGGACCATAATTAGGGGTACCCTCAAGACGCCTAATTCTCAGCCGGTAACCCCCATCAGCATAAAGCTGCAGAGGCCTGATGGGTGCGATTAAGTCAGGGATCAGTCCATACGAGCGACTCGATCACGCCTCGCCCGAGCCTAGCCTCGGGCAAGGGCAGCCGACCTCGAGGGATTTCCGTCTCGCCCGAGGCCCCCCTTTTAACGGCGGACACATCTCCGGCTCGCCCGAGGCCTTGCCTTCGCTAAGAAGCAACCCTGACTAAATCGCCACGCCGACCGACCAAGTCGCAGGAGCATTTAACGCAAAGGCAGCCTGACACCTTTATCCTGACGCGCGCCCCCCGGCAGAGCCGAAGTGACCGCCGTCACTTCGCCGCTCCACTGACCGGTCTGACAGAAGGACAGCGCCGCCTGCGCCACTCCGACTGTAGTGCCACTTGACAGAGTGAGACTGACAGGCAGTCAGGCCTTGCCAAAGGCGCCATAGGAAGCTCCGCCCGACTCAGGGCTCGGACTCGGACTAGGCCCCGGAAGACGGCGAACTCCGCTCCGCCCGACCCAGGGCTCGGACTCGGGCTAAGACCCGGAAGACGACGAACTCCGCTCCGCCCGACCCAGGGCTTGGACTCGGGCTAGGCCCCGGAAGACGGCGAACTCCGCTCCGCCCGACCCAGGGCTCGGACTCGGGCTAGGCCCCGGAAGACGGCGAACTTCACTCCGCCCGACACAGGGCTCGGACTCGGGCTAAGACCCGGAAGACGACGAACTCCGCTCCGCCCGACCCAGGGCTCGGACTCGGGCTAGGCCCCGGAAGACGGCGAACTCTGCTTCGCCCGACCCCAGGGCTCGGACACCGCCCTGGCCTCTGCCGACGACCTCCGCCTCGCCCGACCCAGGAGCTCGGGCTCGGCCTCAGCCATGAAAGACAGATTCGACCTCGGCTTCGGAGGAGCCTCCACGTCGCCCGACCTAGGGCACAGGCCCGCCACGTCAACAGGAAGCGCCATCATCACCCTACCCCGAGCCGACTCGGGCCGTAGAGAACAAGACCGGTGTCCCATCTGGCTAGCTCCGCCAGATAGGCAATGATGGCGCCCCGCTAGCCCCGTGACGACGGTGGCTCTTAGCTCCCTTACGGAAGCAGGGGGACGTCAGCAAGGACCCAACCGCTCCGACAGCTGTCCCTCCGCCAGGCTCCGTTGCTCCTCCGACAGCCACGACACCACACCAGCTGGGTGCCAAGATCTCTCCGGCTGCCACATTGGCATGTACTTAGGGCGCTAGCTCTCCCCCGCTAGACACGTAGCACTCTGCTACACCCCCATTGTACACCTGGATCCTCTCCTTACGCCTATAAAAGGAAGGACCAGGGCCTTCTTAGAGAAGGTTGGCCGCGCAGGGACGAGGACGGGGCAGGCGCTCTCTTGGGGCCGCTCGCTTCCCTCACCCGCGTGGACGCTTGTAACCCCCTACTGCAAGCGCACCCGACCTGGGCGCGGGACGAACACGAAGGCCGCGGGATTTCCACCTCTCTCACACCCGTCTCCGGCCACCTCGCTTCCCCCTTCGCGCTCGCCCACGCGCTCGACCCATCTGGGCTGGGGCACGCGGCACACTCACTCGTCGGCTTAGGGACCCCCCGGTCTCGAAACGCCGACAGTTGGCGCGCCAGGTAGGGGCCTGCTGCGTGTTGACGAGCAGTTTCCCGTCAAGCTCCAGATGGGCAGTCTCCCACGACCTCTCCAACCCGGGACGGTGCTCCGTTTCGGGAGTCTCGAGTTCATGCCTCTCGACGGCAGCTACGACATGATACTCCTTCCACCGCTGCGCGACGACGACAATGGTGGCCGACAGCCCGCCCGCCGGCGGCGGAATCGACGACGTCTTCCCCGCGTGGTGGAAGAACAACATTCGAGCTCGCCCCGTCCTCTCCCCCACCATCGGAGGAGGAGGCGGGGCAACCAAGGCCGAGCGGGAGGCCGCGCTTCGTCGGCTGTCAAGCGAATCGACGTCCCCAGCGCCCCAACGGAGGGTGCATCGGGCGTCGACCTCGCGTTTGAGACGAAGGCGAGCGCCGTCCCCCCGCGACACGCCAATCCCGAGCAAGTGGACGACGCCAACGCGCTCGCGGAGGGCCTACAGGACGTCGCCCTCGTACCCAAGACGACGGCGCAATCAGTCCCCGACGTGACTATGTCGCTCTTCGTCGACCAAAAGGTACCGACTGATTCCCATCCTACGTCATTTCGACTCGGCCTCAACCCGCCTAGCGACCTCGCTTTGGCGGGCGCTCACGTTGAGGCGAGTGCAACCCCTCTGGGGTTTCGTATGCAGTCGCCTTGGGACCGATTGACGGACGTCTCGACCTACGGGCCCTCTGGGTCCGAGGAAGATGACGATCCCAGCGTCTGTTGGGATTTCTCTGGATTTGGCAACCCCAGTGCCATGCGGGACTTTATGACCGCATGTGACTACTGCCTCTCCGACTGTTCCGACGGCAGCCGCAGCCTTGACGACAAGGACTGCGGCCCAAGCCGCGAATGTTTCAACGTCGAGCTAGGGGATCCCTCCGAAGGCAACCATCTCGGCATGCCGGAGGACGGTGATCTCCCTAGGTCGCTGCCTCGCGCCGACATCCCGCGGGAGCTAGCTGTGGTCCCCGTTCCGGCGGGGGGTCACGACCCACAGCTCGAGCAAGTCCGCGGGGCACAGGCCAGGCTCGACGAGGGAGCAGGAGCGCTCGAGTCGATCCGCCGGGACGTCGGGCAGGTATGGGCGGGCCAACCCCCGGCCGGAGAAATATGTCACCTGCCCCAGGGTTTCCAGCACCGCGTCGCCAACGATGTCAGGGACAGGCCGCCACCCGCATCCAGCGGGGTCGGTCAGAACCTGGTAGCCGCAGCGATACTCCTCCGCGCGATGCCAGAACCATCAACCACCGAGGGTCGGCGAATCCAGGGAGAGCTCAAGAATCTCCTGGAAGGCGTTGCGGCCCGGCGGGCCGAGAGCTCTGCCTCCCGAAGGCAGGGGTACCCCTCGGAACCTCATGCCGCGACTTCCCGATTCATGCGGGAAGCCTCGGTCTACACCGGGCGCACGCGCAACACCGCGCCTGCGGCCCCGGGCCACCTCGGCAACGAGCACCATCGTCGCGACCGTCGGGCCCACCTCGACGAAAGGGTGCGCCGAGGCTACCACCCCAGGCGTGGGGGACGCTACGACAGCGGGGAGGATCGGAGTCCCTCGCCCGAACCACCCGGTCCACAGGCCTTCAGCCGGGCCATCCGGCGGGCGCCGTTTCCGGCCCGGTTCCGACCCCCGACTACTATCACAAAGTACTCGGGGGAAACGAGGCCGAAATTGTGGCTCGCAGACTACCGCCTGTCCTGCCAACTGGGTGGAACGGACGACGACAACCTCATCATCCACAACCTCCCCCTGTTCCTCTCCGACACTGCTCGCGCCTGGTTGGAGCACCTGCCTCCGGGGCAGATCTCCAACTGGGATGATTTGGTCCAAGCCTTCGCCGGCAATTTCCAGGGCACGTACGTGCGCCCCGGGAATTCCTGGGACCTCCGAAGCTGCCGGCAACAGCCGGGAGAGTCTCTTCGGGACTACATCCGGCGATTCTCGAAGCAGCACACCGAGCTGCCCAACATCACCGACTCAGATGTCATCGGCGCGTTCCTTGCCAGCACCACCTGCCGCGACCTGGTGAGCAAGTTGGGTCGCAAGACCCCCACCAGGGCGAGCGAGCTGATGGACATCGCCACCAAGTTCGCCTCTGGCCAGGAGGCGGTCGAGGCCATCTTCCGAAAGGACAAGCAGCCCCAGGGCCGCCCGTCGGAAGAGGCTCCAGAGGCGTCTACTCTGCGCGGCGCCAAGAAGAAAGGCAAGAAGAAGTCGCAAGCGAAACGCGACGCCGCCGACGCGGACCTTGTTGCCGCCGCCGAGTACAAGAACCCTCGGAAGCCCCCCGGAGGTGCTAACCTCTTCGACAAGATGCTCAAGGAGCCGTGCCCCTACCATCAGGGGCCCGTCAAGCACACCCTCGAGGAGTGCGTCATGCTTCGGCGCCACTTCCACAAGGCCGGGCCACCCGCAGAGGGTGGCAGGGCCCGCGACGACGACAAAAAGGAAGATCACCGAGCAGGAGAGTTCCCCGAGGTCCGCGACTGCTTCATGATCTACGGAGGGCATGCGGCGAATGCCTCGGCTCGGCATCGCAAGCGAGAGCGTCGGGAGGTCTGCTCGGTGAAGGTGGCGGCGCCAGTCTACCTAGACTGGTCCGACAAGCCCATCACCTTCGACCAAGCTGACCACCCCGGCCACGTGCTGAGCCCGGGGAAATACCCGCTCGTCGTCGACCCCATCATCGGCGACGTCAGGCTCACCAAGGTCCTGATGGATGGGGGCAGCTGCCTCAACATCATCTACGCCGAGACCCTCAGGCTCCTGCGCGTCGATCTGTCCTCCGTCCGAGCAGGCGCTGCGCCCTTCCACGGGATCATTCCTGGGAAGCGCGTCTAGCCCCTCGGACGGCTCGACCTTCCTGTCTACTTCGGAACGCCCTCCAACTTCCGAAGGGAGATTTTGACGTTCGAGGTGGTCGGGTTCCGAGGAACCTACCACGTGGTATTGGGGAGGCCATGCTACGCGAAGTTCATGGCCGTCCCCAACTACACCTACCTGAAGCTCAAGATGCCGGGCCCCAACGGGGTCATCACCGTCGGCCCCACGTACAAACACGCGTTCGAATGCAACGTGGAGTGCGTGGAGTACGCCGAGGCCCTCGCCGAGTCTGAGGCCCTCATCGCCGACCTGGAGAACCTCTCCAGAGAGGTGCCAGACGTGAAGCGACACCCCGGCAACTTCGAGCCAGCGGAGACGGTTAAGGCCGTCCCTCTCGACCCCAGTGGCGACACCTCCAAGCAGATCCGGATCGGTTCCGGGCTCGACCCCAAATAGGAAGCAGTGCTCATCGACTTTCTCCGTGCAAACGCCGACGTCTTTGCGTGGAGTCCCTCGGACATGCCCGGCATACCGAGGGATGTCGCCGAGCACTCGCTGGATATTCGGGCCGGAGCCCGACCGGTCAGGCAGCCTCTGCGCCGATTCGACGAGGAGAAGCACAGAGTGATAGGCGAGGAGATCCACAAGCTAATGGCAGCAGGGTTCATCAAAGAGGTATTCCATCCCGAATGGCTTGCCAACCCTGTGCTTGTGAGAAAGAAAGGGGGGAAATGGCGGATGTGTGTAGACTACACTGGTCTCAACAAAGCATGTCCGAAGGTTCCCTACCCTTTACCTCGCATCGATCAAATCGTGGATTCCACTGCTAGGTGCGAAACCCTGTCTTTCCTTGACGCCTACTCAGGGTATCATCAAATCAATGAAAGAGTCCGACCAGCTCGCGACTTCTTTCATCACGCCCTTCGACATGTACTGCTATGTCACCATGCCGTTCGGTTTGAGGAACGCGGGTGCGACGTACCAGCGGTGCATGAACCATGTGTTCGGCGAACACATCGGTCGTACGGTCGAGGCCTACATCGATGACATCGTAGTCAAGACAAGGAAAACCTCCGACCTCCTCTCCGACCTTGAAGTGACATTCCGGTGTCTCAAGGCAAAGGACGTCAAGCTCAATCCCGAGAAGTGTGTCTTCGGGGTACCCCGAGGCATGCTCCTGGGTTTCATCGTCTCCGAGCGGGGCATCGAAGCCAACCCGGAGAAGATCGCAGCCATCACCAGCATGGGGCCCATCAAGGACTTAAAAGGTGTACAGAGGATCATGGGATGTCTCGCGGCCTTGAGCCGTTTCATCTCACGCCTCGGCGAAAGAGGCCTGCCTCTGTACCGCCTCTTAAGGAAGGCCGAGTGCTTCACTTGGACCCCTGAGGCCGAGGAAGCTCTCGGGAACCTGAAGGCGCTCCTCACCAAGGCGCCTATCTTGGTACCCCCAGCTGATGGAGAAGCCCTCTTGGTCTACGTCGCCGCGACCACTCAGGTGGTTAGCGACGCGATTGTGGTCGAAAGGCAAGAAGAGGGGCATGCATTGCCCGTTCAGAGGCCAGTTTACTTCGTCAGCGAGGTGCTGTCCGAAACCAAGATCCGCTACCCACAAGTTCAGAAGCTACTGTATGCAGTGATCCTGACGAGGAGAAAGTTGTGACATTACTTCGAGTCTCATCAGGTAACTGTGGTGTCATCCTTCCCCCTGGGGGAGATCATCCAGTGCCGAGAGGCCTCGGGCAGGATCACAAAGTGGGCGGTGGAAATCGTGGGCGAGACAATCTCGTTCGCCCCTCGGAAGGCCATCAAGTCCCAGGTATTGGCGGACTTCGTAGCCGAATGGGTCGACACCCAGCTGCCGACGGCTCCGATCCAACCGGAGCTCTGGACCATGTTTTTCGATGGGTCACTGATGAAGACGGGAGCCGGCGCGGGCCTGCTCTTCATCTCGCCCCTCGGGAAACACCTATGCTACGTGTTGCGCCTCCATTTCCCGGCGTCCAACAATGTGGCTAAGTACGAAGCTCTGATCAACGGATTGCAAATCGCCATCGAGCTAGGGGTCCGACGCCTCGACGCTCGCGGCGACTCGCAGCTCGTCATCGACCAAGTCATGAAGAACTCCCACTGCCGCGACCCGAAGATGGAGGCCTACTGCGATGAGGTTCGGCGCCTGGAAGACAAGTTCTACGGGCTCGAGCTTAACCACATCGCCCGGCGCTACAACGAGACTGTGGACGAGCTGGCAAAAATAGCCTCGGGGCGAACGACGGTTCCTCCGGACGTCTTCTCCCGGGATCTGCACCAACCCTCCGTCAAGATCAACGACACGCCCGAGTCCGAGGTACCCTCGGCCCAGCCCGAGGCGTCCTCGGTTCAGCCCGAGGTACCCTCGGCCCCCGAGGGCGAGGCGCTGCGCATCGAGGAGGAGCGGAGCGGGGTCACGCCTGATCGAGATTGGCAGACCCCGTACCTGCAATATCTCTGCCAAGGAGAGCTACCCCTCGACCAAGCCGAGGCTCGACGGGTAGCGCGACGCGCCAAGTCGTTCGTCTTGCTGGGCGATGAGAAGGAGCTCTACCACCACAGCCCCTCGGGCATCCTCCAGCGATGCATCTCCATCGCCGAAGGTCAGGAACTCCTGCAAGAGATACACTCGGGGGCTTGCGGCCATCATGCAGCGCCTCAAGCCCTCGTCGAGAACGCTTTCCGGCAAGGCTTCTACTGGCCGACGGCGGTGGCTGATCCCGCATGTCCTGCAGACCGGCTCCGAGCAGAAGAAGCCAAACCACCGCGCGTGGTGCACGCAACCGCCCAGCGGTTACAAGTGACCCTCCACTTTTGCCCAGACCAACGGGCGAAAGGGGCGGGCAGCCATGCAGGCGGCATGCAACCGTGCCAAGTGGACGCGCTTCTCCGACTCCCGACACGCCAGCATGGAGGCCCAGGCCCACGCGTCGCGCGACCAGCGCGCCGGATGCTGCATGCAAGCAACTGTACCGCCTGCGCCACCACCGCGCCTCCTCGATTGCGGAACCAATACCGCGACTCGAGGCGACCCAGCGCGCGACCCAGCAGCGCCTGCCTGACGCGGCGGTTAACGCGGTCAAAAGTGGGCCAGCAGTAATGACGGTGGCAGGCGCGCGGGAGCAGCGGTCACGTCGTCAGCCAAGCTCACGTCCCATCCGGGGGCAGCAAGAGAACCCCCTCTCACGGCGTGAAGACAACGCGCCTGTGATCCGTTCCTCGAACGGCTCGCGCACGCGCAACGGCCGCCCTGCCAACTACTCGCCCCGTCACATTAACTCCGCGGCTGGACAGGCATCGCTTCTGGCAGGAGCAGCGGGCGACGCTTCGCCTTCGCCGAAACAACCGCGCCAAAAAAGGTACGCCGTGTCGTTCGGTTTCGTATCCTTTTTCCTTTTTTCCTCTTTCTCTATCTCTTGCGACAGGGACCGGGAAAGGGGGACACCCCGAAAGGGATCCTTCCCCGTGAAGGAACCAGGCTCCGAGCCTCCTTACTGATCAGGGGTTCGAAGGCTGGCCCCCCGAAGGGTTCAACAGCCGCCTCAGATCGCATGGGCCCTACACCCACTACTGGTCAGAGGTTCGAAGGCCGGCCCCCCGAAGGGTTTCACGGCCACCTCAAGCTACTTGGGCTCCGCGCCCATTACTGATCAGGGGTTCGAAGGCTGGCCCCCGAAGGGTTCACAGTCGCCTCAGACGCCGAGCGAGGGATGACCAGGGGTACGTTCGATACATAACCAAGGCTCGGGCTGCGCTCCCGAGGTACCCTAGGACATTTCCGAGACCAGCGGGAGCGATCTTGTAACGGAATCCCATCGGAGGGAGGCATCGAGCCCTCGGACCCCGTCGCCAGGGGACCGGGTCCGGCAGATCACCTGCAGGTACTTTTGGGCGTGCCTCTGGGCCCCTAGCCGACCCCAACGAATGGGGCACGACGTCCACTCGGATTACCCGCTTGCAGCTCACCGGAGACACCATGTTCGGTGCCCATCGAGGGTAACATGGCGCTCTCCCCCCCTCCTCCTTGCGGAAAGGCGACGTAGGGGCGTATGTAAAAAAGCCGAGTCTGTCCCTGATCGCCCTCTCGCCCTGTGCGGAGGCTCGGGGGCTGCTCTCGCAAACCCGGCTCCAGCTGAACCGTTGACAGCGTCAACATACCAGCCCGAGAACTTGGGCCCCGACCGTGCACCCGGGCTACGGCCAGTTCGCATGAGGGAACCACCAGACCAGCCGAAGCATTACGCAAGGCATTAAGACCTCGAAGGAGTGAAACCACTCCTCCGAGGCCTCGGGGGCTACACCCGGCGGGTGCGCTCGCGCGCACCCACCGGAACAAAATGCAACCGAGAAAGGCTGGTCCCCTTGCAAAAAAGTGCGACGAAAGCCTCCAAGCGAGTGCTAACACTCCCTTCGAGGCTCGGGGGCTACTGTCGGGGACCATAATTAGGGGTACCCTCAAGACGCCTAATTCTCAGCTGGTAACCCCCATCAGCATAAAGCTGCAGAGGCCTGATGGGTGCGATTAAGTCAGGGATCAGTCCATACGAGCGACTCGATCACGCCTCGCCCGAGCCTAGCCTCGGGCAAGGGCAGCCGACCTCGAGGGATTTCCGTCTCGCCCGAGGCCCCCCTTTTAACGGCGGACACATCTCTGGCTCGCCCGAGGCCTTGCCTTCGCTAAGAAGCAACCCTGACTAAATCGCCGCGCCGACCGACCAAGTCGCAGGAGCATTTGACGCAAAGGCAGCCTGACACCTTTATCCTGACGCGCGCCCCCCGGCAGAGCCGAAGTGACCGCCGTCACTTCGCCGCTCCACTGACCGGTCTGACAGAAGGACAGCGCCGCCTGCGCCACTCCGACTGCAGTGCCACTTGACAGAGTGAGACTGATAGGCAGTCAGGCCTTGCCAAAGGCGCCATAGGAAGCTCCGCCCGACTCAGGGCTCGGACTCGGGCTAGGCCCCGGAAGACGGCGAACTCCGCTCCGCCCGACCCAGGGCTCGGACTCGGGCTAAGACCCGGAAGACGACGAACTCCGCTCCGCCCGACCCAGGGCTCGGACTCGGGCTAGGCCCCGGAAGACGGCGAACTCCGCTCCGCCCGACCTAGGGCTCGGACTCGGGCTAGGCCCCGGAAGACGGCGAACTTTGCTCCGCCCGACCCAGGGCTCAGACTCGGGCTAAGACCCGGAAGACGACGAACTCCGCTCCGCCCGACCCAGGGCTCGGACTCGGGCTAGGCCCCGGAAGACGGCGAACTCCGCTTCGCCCGACCCCAGGGCTCGGACACCGCCCTGGCCTCTGCCGACGACCTCCGCCTCGCCCGACCCAGGAGCTCGGGCTCGGCCTCGGCCATGAAAGACAGATTCGACCTCGGCTTCGGAGGAGCCTCCACGTCGCCCGACCTAGGGCACAGGCCCGCCACGTCAACAGGAAGCACCATCATCACCCTACCTCGAGCCGACTCGGGCCGCAGAGAACAAGACCGGTGTCCCATCTGGCTAGCTCCGCCAGATAGGCAATGATGGCGCCCCGCTAGCCCCGTGACGACGACGGCTCTCAGCTCCCTTACGGAAGTAGGGGGACGTCAGCAAGGACCCAACCGCTCCGACAGCTGTCCCTCCGCCAGGCTCCGTTGCTCCTCCGACAGCCACGACACCACACCAGCTGGGTGCCAAGATCTCTCCGGCTGCCACATTGGCATGTACTTAGGGCGCTAGCTCTCCCCCGCTAGACACGTAGCACTCTGCTACACCCCCATTGTACACCTGGATCCTCTCCTTATGCCTATAAAAGGAAGGACCAGGGCCTTCTTAGAGAAGGTTGGCCGCGCGGGGACGAGGACAGGGCAGGCGCTCTCTTGGGGCCGCTTGCTTCCCTCACCCGCGTGGACGCTTGTAACCCTCTACTGCAAGCGCACCCGACCTGGGCGCGGGACGAACACGAAGGCCGCGGGATTTCCACCTCTCTCACGCCCGTCTCCGGCCACCTCGCTTCCCCCCTTCGCGCTCGCCCACGCGCTCGACCCATCTGGGCTGGGGCACGCGGCACACTCACTCGTCGGCTTAGGGACCCCCCGGTCTCGAAACGCCGACAGCACTAGCAAGTACTACCCAAAAAGTTCAGTGGTAAACAAGGTATAAAGATAGACAAACTAGGGTATCCTATTAGGTCCCATCAAAATTAACCTATGCAGATCATTATGATTAATTAGAAAATGAGTGGGTAAAAAGAAGTGATCAAGGGCACAACTTGCCTGGGACTTGAGATTCCAGGTACCAACTTGCTCTTCAGGTAACACGTGTCCTCACTGCTAAACGTAGCAATACAGACAAAAATGGTATAGGCAAAATTATCATCACACCAAACATAAGAACACAATACATATTAATAATCCATGTGAAGCTACGAGATCGTGGATACGCGAACCAACAAAATTGGAGTCAGGGTTGAAGAGAGGCAGTTTTCGGAAGATCTATGTGATTAACCAATTAGAGCTAGGTCTTTATGTTGATCTTATAAATCATGTGATAAAGGTATTAAAGGAATAACTTTAATCTACATCATACTAGAGGATAATTAATATTTTAGTTAAACTATAATCATGGACCAACAACTTTAATTAGAATGATTAATCGGCTAACATAAGTTAAATAAATTTCTAATTATAAAAGTATGTGGAACGATACAAGTAATGCTTTTTAATGTGTAGCCAAACTTATTACGAAGTCAACACGATTTGAATGGATCAAATCGGAGTTAAAACAACGAAGTTATGAATTATCTATGTTTTAGAATTGTTTTTATACTCAAAATCATTTATTTTTTATTTTCTCGAAAATTCTGGGTGGTGGCTTCTAATACTAATGAGTTCGGGGTCTTCTGTGCAAATGTTAGGGCTGATTTGATATGTTCTTTCTATTGCACCGGATCGCGGGTTGAATAAAGAAAATTGCAGGGACTCTTTAGCACTTTTCACACGACCGAACGGGTACACTGAGATCCCAACCGTCCGATCAGCATCAGACCGCCCAGATTAGATCTGCCTTGATCAGAACCGGTACACATTCCCACCCGTCCGATCCACAACCAATTACTCGAATTCAAAACGGCAGAAGGGGTATGTTAGGTTTAATGTCGGCCGCCGGCCCTGGATCCAACGGCCGAGACATCATCTTCTTCACCTGCCGCACACCAGGGCGCGACGACGCCCCACCTGACCAGGCCGCGATGCGCCGGAGCACTCTCGTACCAACGCACAAGTTCATGAAACCTGGTTTCGACCAGAGCTACGCAGGAAGGAGAAGAATGCGAACCTTTGGGGAGGGTCTCACCTAGCATGGGTGGTGCAAAGGGCTCCACCCACGTCGCAGGGCGGTATTGCGGCAGCGGCGAGGTTTGAGCCGGGATACGGTGGCCGACAACCCACGCGCGGTACGGTAGCAAGGAACAGCGACCGACGGCACATTCCCCGGCTGTAAGCTGAGGCCACGGCACAAGAAGGTCCTCCGTGCCCAACCAAGGCCCACAGAGCTTCAACGGCGCATGCCAAGTCACGCCAGCAGGAGGACTCCCCGGCTGTAGAAATGAATCGATTCATCTCACTCTCTATTTCTTGCAGCGTCGGCACACTGGACAAGGGATGAAGAGAAGGGGCGCCAAGCACAGAGCGATGAACGGGGAAGGCATCGCGATCCTCGCATTTATACTATGGAGCGCAGCTAGGATCCCGACGGAAATCCCTTGATTCACGGATGCTGTTGCGCGGCGACGGAGCTCGGTGTGCCCAACAAAAAAGCGGATAGGGAGGAGCGGCTTCGATTCTTGTACTCCGAGAAGCACGACCGGAGGAATCGAGGTCAGAGTCCAAATATCGCCCAGGTGGTTTGGTGCCTAGAGATCTCAGCGCGGAGGAGCTGCGCGCGCCATTGCCGCGGATTCTGTTCCTGTACCGAGGAGGGAGCTGACACAGGCGGCCCCACGCCGCAGTGATTGATCCGGCGTGCACAGAATTGAGGAGAGGCTGGCACAGGGATTGAAGGAATGGGCCAGAAGTTTGACGGTTGGCCCAGTTGCACAGTTTTTTTTATTATTATTCTATTTCAGATCCTTTTCTATTTGTTCAAATTCTAATATTCGAATTTCAAACTTGCTTTGCAGATTGTTCACTAATTATATTGTACAATTAAAAGTGCCAATTTTGGAGATAAATCTATATTTTTTATATTTTATACCCTTCTCCTTTTTTTCATTTCCATTTTCAAACCCTAACCTCCTTTTGGGTTCCAATTCAATTTTCTTATTAGTATATTTTGATTAATAGTGTTGCTATTATTATTATATGCACAACAAACAAAACTCCAATATGATGCACAAGTTGACATTAGTCATTTAATCCCTTTAAATGTGGTTGTTCTCATGCTTAGTTAAATTGAAACAAAGCAATAGGAGAATTATCTCCATTACCATGGTTTACAAATTTGGGTATTACAAATCCTACCCCCCTTAACAGGAATCTCGCCCTCGAGATTTGTGAGAAAAGGGACACAGAAGGATTGGTCAGCTGTTAGTCTATAATTGGTTCAAAAATTGAGAGTCTTATTTTTTTAGTCAATAGTGGGTGATTAGGAGAGCATATGTATCCAGCTACTTATTATGTGAAATAAGAGATGGATAGGTGCGGGTAGGGCATAGTAGGGTAAGGAAGGACTCCATCTTGGGTGGTGAATCTTTAATCATCTCGAGATCTAATTTGACTCGTATTCTTCCATGTCGAGGTTGATCTCCTTCTCCTTGATTCTGATTTACGGACCATCGGTCTTGGTGTTAGATACTGCTATCAGAGTTGGGATAACAATTGTGAGTACATGGGGTAGGTAGGTCAAACAAGGTTTACATTGTTTTTAGTTTTGGGGTAGGTGAACTAGAAACCCCAACAGGTAGGTTAGGTAGTTGTGTATGGCCAAGTCGACCTAGGACACCAATTTTGGATTAAATCATGTTCATAGGGGTAGGGTCTAGTGTATTTCACCTGTATTAACCAATCCATTAAGTAACTCACATTAGATTAGATCATATTAGATTAGATGGGATCTAGATTATATTGGTATGACTAGTTTGACTAGATAAGATCTAATTAATTTGCATTAGATCATGGTTGTTTAAACTAGGGTGGATAAGTATGCTTATTAGGATAAGATGGGTCCATAAAGATAAGATAGAATCTTTTGAGGTCAGTTAGATCTATTAGCATGACATAAAATCTTTTCGAGATAAGATGAGTATCTTTTTAAGATAAGATGGATCTATGGGTGTAGGATAGAATCTTTTAAGATGAGATGGATATTGTTAGGCTAGATCCTTCAATGAGGGATAATCTAGTTTGTCTAGTTAGTTTTATAAGCATTATATATATGCAGATGTAATTGTGGACATTACTCCACAACCCATCACACTCAATCAAAGATCCAAATCAGACAAGTATCATAAGGACAAACATTCAAGCACATAGATACTTATAAAAATAGTTTTTTTGCTCCTAAGATTAGGTCTCCTATTCCTAAAGGTCACTTTAGGCACATGATTTCAAAGTGTGAAATCCACATTTGTCTTTAGAAGGAAAAGGTAAGAATAATCAGAGTAAGCGGAAATAGATGAGAAAAGATTAAGAAAAGTTTAGAAAAGAATCAGAGTGGCAGAGGTAAGTAGACAATGGTTGTCCAGTTCTATCTAGGTTTCGTCCTACAGTCAACATTCCTCTGATACCACTTCTGTCACACCCGGGTTTCAGGGCACCAAGACCCGGGCGCGAACATAACCACTAGGTGTGCTGGGACCAAGTCTCACACATATGATGATTCATGGCACAGGATAGAATGTCACATCTTTATAACAGGAGTTCTGTACAAAATAAATAAATAATTACATTATAAGGAGACAACGGTCCAGCAACCCAAAGCTGACTGGGAGACGACGGCCTAGACCTCTCACGAACACATCGCATCATCCTCCAAGCGCCTCATCCTGCGGTACCTGTTCTTGACCTGTGGGGGGTGTGAGACAGCAAGAGTGAGCTCACATACGTTCATAGTTCAACAAGTTGTGGGGAATAATGTGCATGAACTGGCCAAAGGTGGGAGCTCATGTGAAGTGTAAGGCTTACCAAAGGAGATGGTTAGAGCTGAGCATTGCTTTTAAAGTTGGTCAAAATTTTATTAGCAGTTACTAAGTATAAGTAAATACCAACCCAATTAAGTAGTAGGACAAAAGTAACAACATCACCTACGATGCAATGCATATGATAAATTGAATTTAGTTCCATAAATTAATCATGTGAGGGTCCGAGCTGCTCTTAACCGTGAGCACGGCTGATATACCAGTTTTACACTCTGCAGAGGTTGCACATCTTTACCCACAAGTCATGTTACCCATCTGCCACGGGGTTGTATAGGCCCCATACACCTCTACCAAGGAAGCGAGGTAGGGTAACACTACGAGGCCTTTACAAAGTTTCACTAGCTTCAGAAAACCCGCTACAGTTTATAGGAAGCTCCAATGCAGGGACCCCTCGCATGACCGCCATCGCAGCAAAATCATCCCAAGGGCCTCCCTACACTGACCACTCCCCTACTGCCCTTGCCCCTTTTGGGTAAGGTAGTCTTCCACTAGCTTTCCTAATTAATCAGCCAAGGGCGTCCCATTAAACCCTTGTGGTAGCACTGTTTTCTCGGGTGGTCGCTCCATGTTCCAATTAACATAATGATCTTATCATGAATAGTAATAATAAACAGATAATAAAAGTGCGATCATGAATAATGTATCTTCATACCCAAAACCACATAAAGCACTATCAAGTACTACCCAAAAAGTTTAGTGGTAAACAAGGTATAAAGATAGACAAACTAGGGTATCCTATTGGGTCCCATCAAAATTAACCTATGCAGATCATTATGATTAATTAGAACATGAGTGGGTAAAAAGAAGTGATCAAGGGCACAACTTGCCTGGGACTTGAGATTCCAGGTACCAACTTGCTCTTCAGGTAACACGTGTCCTCACTGCTAAACGTAGCAATACAGACAAAAATGGTATAGGCAAAATTATCATCACACCAAACATAAGAACACAATACATATTAATAATCCACGTGAAGCTACGAGATCGTGGATACGCGAACCAACAAAATTGGAGTCAGGGTTGAAGAGAGGCAGTTTTCGGAAGATCTATGTGATTAACCAATTAGAGCTAGATCTTTATGTTGATCTTATAAATCATGTGATAAAGGTATTAAAGGAATAACTTTAATCTACATCATACTAGAGGATAATTAATATTTTAGTTAAACTATAATCATGGACCAACAACTTTAATTAGAATGATTAATCGGCTAACATAAGTTAAATAAATTTCTAATTATAAAAGTATGTGGAATGATACAAGTAATGCTTTTTAATGTGTAGCCAAACTTATTACGAAGTCAACGCGATTTGAATGGATCAAATCGGAGTTAAAACAACGAAGTTATGAATTATCTATGTTTTAGAATTGTTTTTATACTCAAAATCATTTATTTTTTATTTTCTCAAAAATTCTGGGTGGTGGCTTCTAATACTAATGAGTTCGGGGTCTTCTGTGCAAATGTTAGGGCTGATTTGATATGTTCTTTCTATTGCACCGGATCGCGGGTTGAACAAAGAAAATTGCAGGGACTCTTTAGCACTTTTCACACGACCGAACGGGTACACTGAGATCCCAACCGTTCGATCAGCATCAGACCGCCCAGATTAGATCTGCCTTGATCAGAACCGGTACACATTCCCACCCGTCCGATCCACAACCAATGACTCGGATTCAAAACGGCAGAAGGGGTATGTTAGGTTTAATCTCGGCCCTAAGGGAATGTGTACTTCTGCAGCCCATTTTCCAATCCTTCCAGTAGCCTCTCTGTTCCTCATGATGTCCTTTAGAGGTTGTGACGAAGGAACAATTATGTGGTATACTTGAAAATAATGCCGAAGCTTTCTAGAGGCCATTAACACAGCATATAATACCTTCTCCAATTCTGTGTAATTTTTCTTTGATGGACTTAAAACTTCAGAGACGAAGTATACTGGAGCTTGCTTTTTAGCCTGACCATCTAGCTTCTCCTATACCAGTGCCGCACGCACTGTAGAATGCGAAGCTGCCACATATAAGAGCAATAGAGCCCCTGGCGCGGGTGGAGTTAATGTTGTTAAATCAATCAAATATTGTTTCAACTCTTCAAAAGTTTTTTGTTGTGCCGGGCCCCATTGAAAGACTTCGGCTGACTTCAGTATTTCAAAAAATGACAGATTTCTTTCCGCTGATATGGATATAAATCTGTTTAATGATGCTAATCTTCCTGCCAGCCGTTGAGCCCCTTTCTTCGTGCTTGGTGGCTCCATCCGAAGGATAGCTTCGATCTAGCTTGGGTTAGCTTCAATTCCTTTCGTTGATACCAGACAGCCAAGGAACTTGCCTTTCTTCACTCCAAAAACACATTTTTCTGGATTTAATTTTAGGCCAGCTTGCCTGAAATTGGCAAATGTTTCTTGCAAATCAGCAATGTGATTTTCTTGCTTCGTGCTTTTCACTATGATATCATCAACATAGGCCAACACGTTTCTGCTTATCTGGGAATGAAGGACCTTGGCTGTCATTCTGCTGAAGCTTCCTCCAGCATTCTTGAGCCCCTCAGGCATCCGAAGATAGCAATAGGTGCCACTGAGAGTTATGAAGCTAGTTTTTGGCTCATCTTCCTTCTTCATCCAGATTTGATGATAGCCTGAATAACAACCCAATAGACTCATGAGCTCTGAAGAAGTTGCTGCATCTACAAGAGAGTCTATTCTTGGTAATGGGAATTTGTCTTTTGGGCATGCCTTGTTAAGATCTATGAAGTCAATGCACATTCTCCATTTGCCATTGGCCTTCTTCACCATGACATTATTGGCTAACTGAAAGGGAATTAGGCTTACACCTAGTCCCTAATTAATTTTGGTAGTTGAATTGCCCAACACAAATAATTGGACTAACTAGTTTGCTCTAGTGTATAAGTTATACAGGTGCCAAAGGTTCACACTTAGCCAATAAAAAAGACCAAGTTTTGGGTTCAAACAAAGGAGCAAAGGGCCAACCGAAGGCACCCTGGTCTGGTGCACCGGACTGTTCGGTGCACCACCGAACAATGTCCGGTGCACCAGGGAAGATCGACTTCAAACTCTTCACCTTCGGGAATTCTCGGAGCCGGCGCGCTATAATTCACCGGACTGTCCGGTGTACACCAGACAGTGTCCGGTGCTCCAAGGAAGAGCGGCCTCAGGAACTCGCCAGCTTCGGGAAACTGCAACGGCTGCTCCGCTATAATTCACCGGACATGTCCGGTGTACACTGGACTGTCCGGTGTAACTGCGGGGCAACGGCTACTTCGCGCCAACGGTCACCTGCAACAACAATTAATGCGCGCAGAAGGCAGGCACGCGCGTAGTGGCGCACCGGACACTCTACAGTACATGTCCGGTGCGCCACCGGACATCCAGGCGGGCCCAGCGTCAGAGCTCCAACGGTCGAAACCCTAACAGTCGGGTGACGTGGCTGTCGCACCGGACATGTCCGGTGTGCACCGGACTGTCCGGTGCACCATTCGACAGACAGCTTTCACCAACGGCTAGATTTTGGTTGGTGGCTATAAATACCACCCCAACCGGCCACTTCAAGGTGTGGGAGCCCAAGCAACATTCCAAGTCATCTAGTTGACATATTCAAGCCCTCCCAACCACATATATTCATTGATCCATCCTATACACAAGATTTAGTCCACTACAACCAACACAAGTGCCACAAAAGAGAGAGCAAGCAATTGAGAGCTACTCAATTGAGTTTAGCCCTAGCGCCTTGTGAGATTCATTGAGAGATAGTGTGTGCTACATCTTTGTGTTCATTTGTGCGTGGAGTTTTGACTCCCATCGAACTTCCTCCAAAGTTTTGGAGGCTTGTAAAAGCTAGCAAGAGACACCAAAGAGTGTGGTGGTCCTTGTGGGATCGAGAGTGATCCTTGAGAAGAAGAAGAGCTCGCCGATCCTTGTGTGATCAGTGGAGAGAGGGAAAGGGTTGAAAAAGACCCGTCCTTAAGTGGACTCCTCAACGGGGACTAGGCCTTCTAGGGCCGAACCTCGGTAAAACAAATCACCCGTGTCTATTGTGTTTATCGCTTGTGATTTGTTCGTTCTCCCTTCCTCTAAGTTTTCTTGCGCTATTCTTTGTCAATATCATTTGGTGTTGCTTCAAGTTAAATCCTCATTTAGTGAAGCAACACTTCGCAAGAAACCATTGCTCTTCCCACATAAGCCTTCTTGCTTTATTCTCATAAACTTGTTAGTAGTATTGATTTATCACTTCCGCATTTTTTAAACGCAATACTCTTTACAAGCAAGAACTTAGTTTTTATTCTTCGATATTTGTATATCTTGTTCTAACCACTAATCAAGGGATCTAGTTGTGGGATAAAGTTTTAATTTTCAGGTTTCGCCTATCCACCCCCTCTAGGCGGCTTTCAATTGGTATCAGAGCTAGGCACTTCATCTTGAGTCTAACAACTCGAAGTGATGGCTCGTAGAAGATCCCAAAAGAACAAGAAGACCCAGGAGAACAAGGAGGTAACTCTTGAGATATTACTTTTCGATTGTTCTAATTATGTTTCTTGGTCTACTAGAGTGATAAATGCTTTTAGAACCATAGATCCACAATTAGAACAAATTTTAGACAAGAGTATCTTCCCTCCTAGTTATAACGGAAAAATTGTCTCCGAGGGGGATCAAAGATGTTTTCGCTTAAACTACCTAGCTTTTGACATCTTAAGCAATTCTCTTAGCAAAGAAGATTATCGTGCCTTCATATCAAATTATGACGAATCAATTCATGATGCGCATGATATTTGGACTAGAATTAAAAGCAAATTTGATGAGTCCAAACATGATAGTTCATTTTATGCTTCTACTTCCTTTGGTATTTGTGATACTAACTCTTGCAAGGAAGAAGAAGAAGAAAATGAACGGTGGAGACCAAACGATGAATCCACCTCTCCTAAAGGTTTGTCCTCCCATTTCGATTCCCACATGTGTTGTGTGGCTAATATAAATGATGGCGGAAGCACAAATGAGAATGAGGAGGAAGAAAGAAGCTTTGTGCAACTCTACGCTCGCCTAAGCCAAGAAGATAAGGCGGTCATGCTCAAACTTCTAGAAAAAGCGAGAGAGCAAGGCAAAGCTCGTCAAAGGCTAGAAAGTATTCTCTCCATGAAGATGCAATGCTTTGACGAGTTGACTAAAGAACATGAGGAGCTAAAGTGCTCTCATGTTGATTTGGTCCAAAGGTATGAAACTATTTCAATTGAGCAAGATAACGCTTTACATTGTATCGCTCAATTAGTAAATAGGAACACCTTGCTTAAGGACCAAGTAGAAAAGCTAAAAATTGAAAATCTAGCTTTTCAAGAAAATATGATATGCTTCTATGTTCTCATGAAAATCTTATGGATGATCATATCATATTGAATATTGCTCATGAGGTTGTGATAGAAAACTTAAAATCCCAACAACCTCACTCATGCACATGTATTCAAATTGATACTATATTGTCATGTGCTAATGCTTGTTGTCCGTCAACAAGCAAATCTTCCTTTGAGCTAGAATTTGCAGGAACAAATGATGATTCATATCAAAAGCTCAAAGAAGAGAATGAGAGGCTAAAAATGAGCTTGACACAACTAAAAGGGAAGTGCATTGCTCAACCTTCTCAAGATAACCGTGATCACATGGTGAAGAAGCTTGAGACGGGAACAACCGTGGCATGCACTACATCCCTTGAAGAAAATGTCAAGGAATTGAGGATTGCCAAGAGGAAGAAACAAAAGATGAATTTCAACGCCTCCTACAAAAGCCTCAACCACGCCTCCACAAAAGTTAACATCCAAGGTAATGATCAAGCCACACTTCACATTAAGAGGTGTAGTGAATGCTTTGAAGAGGGGCACTTGATTAGGTCATGTCCCTACATTAAAAATGGCTTGATTATTAACAAGGATGATAGACTTTGTTTTAAATGCTCCAAGAAGGGACACTTACTTAGATCTTGTCCCCATTTAAAACAAAGAGGCATAGGGTTAGAAAAGAAAGTTTTTACTAACCATGTAGCAAGCAACAAACAAGGAAAGAAGAAAGTTTCAAAACTTGAAAAGCGCCTTTGCTACACTTGCCGGAAGAAGGGACATCAATGCAAGGATTGTCCCATTGGTAACAATTCCACTCCTAACTTGTCAATTGATTTTCATGTAACTAGGCAACCCAAAATTGCAACTTGTGCTAGAAAGGTAGTGAGTTTACCTAGTGCTAACACAAAGGACTTTTGGGTTCCTAGATCTTTGTTGACTAACCATGATGGATCCATCAAGCGGTGGGTACCAAAATATGCTTGACAAGCTTTGCAGGAAAAGGAGATGATATGAAGCCTTGGGGAGCTTGAGAGAGTCCATTCGATTCTTATCAACTCAAGCTATCAATCTTCAATGATCTATATACATGATTGACCCAAGGTTATTTTTCAAATTGCTATGTCTTTAACTCATATCATCTCGAGGAAGGTATTGATGTTGTAGGAAATAAAGAATTATCTTATGCGGAAAAATCAAGGCCTACAACATGGAGGAAAGTCAAAGGATGGTAACCTCTATGCTTTTAAAGTGCAAGTATTTTATTATGTGTCTTGTGTAGTCACATAGAAATGTGTAGCGCTTCAAATGTCTTTAAATTCATATCACCATTCTTTGAAGAATTTCCTCTCATATGGTAGATTGCATACCCATCATTTCCATCCTATGGCAATCTACATGCTTTAAATTATTGCAAGTCTCATGGCATGTTTTACACTAATTATCTTATTATTGCCATGATTCTAGATATAGAGAGATACTTCATGTTCTTAAAAGAATTAGGTGTCATGTAAGGAATTCAAATCCTTAGGACATTTTTAAACGGAAAATTCTCTCTATAACTAGAATAGTGAGACTAATGATTTTATCTAAGTAACCCAAGTAGTCTCACTTGTAGAGAATAAGTTTCTCTTTGGAAGCGTGTAATCTAACATAAAAAGAAAAATCAATCCAATGATTTATGTTGATTTGCTCCTTGCCTATATTGGATATGATTCTTCCTCATTCATCGCTCTCCATGTTGTGAATTAGATTTATTTCCATAATCCTAAATAACTTACTATGCTTGTTCCATTAGTTAAAACTAAGCGTACTTCAAGGAATGATCTAGTTCATATTATAAAGTTTCCATGCTTTAGTAATTCACTTTTCATTCCTTATCAAAAATGATTACAAAGAGGGAAACTAGTGCTTGTGTTGCTACTAACATTTCTCTTAAGTTCAAGTATGAAAATCTATAAGAGAGAAAGTGCACAAGCCTCATGGGTTGATCTTCACCCAAAGGAAGAAAGGTAAAAGCAAAGGTATGGGAACTCATCTCTTTAATTAAGTTTGGTTCCCATCTCAATGGGTATTTAATCTAATTCATGCCTTTGCTATATCCATTCTCATATTGACTTGTTTTATGTAATAATTAATAAAGTTCAATATAAAGAAGTAAATTCCTATGAGCGATCAAATTGTTAAATAGTGCATGTTCCTCTTTTCAAGTAAAAGTGCACTAATGTTAAGAATTTTACTTCATGTCTGTGTGACTTATGGATGATGAATTATGCTTATTTCCTATCTAAAAGAAATCATCCATCATTATATACTCCCTTGTATTACTAACATCTTTCTTGAGTATTTTCAATAAGTTTGAAAGGAAAAAGAAGCCACTGCAAAGGGAGGACTCTCAAATGAAAGAGGAAAACATCAAGAACAACACCACCTACTTCTACGAAACAATCAATGGTGTGGTTGTGAGTATTCTAAACCCTTTCATAATGAGAATACTATGCTCAAGTTGTTTATTACAAATTTAATGAGCCTTGATCAAGATGTATAATGCTTCTCTCTATTTCTCTTTAAAGTAAATGCATCCATTCAATTCATTCAAATACTTGATGCATATCTTTAGGGGGAGCCTCTTTTTATATCTTGATTATGTTGAGACTATTACTTTATCTTAGAAATTTCATATAGTCTCTTGCATGAGAATGAGTTTCTCATGAAGTATTTGCTGAATTCTCCTATCCTAAGCTTAATTGATAATCTAATGCGTATGTTGTTCTTTTGATCACATGTGTTATTTGTTTGATCATTGAATGACTTTCATTAACAACCATGCCTCTTAGTGCCTCATATACATATTCTTTTAATCAATATCTCTCTTGATATGCACTAAGTTAAAAGGAGAATTCATGATTCATTTATACAATTGGTGATCCATTTGATATATGCTTCAATAACTTGGAAAAGGATCACTAGTTGTAAAACTCTCTCTTGTGCAAAATATTTCCATATACTGTCATTAAGTATAGGTCTTAAGCATCTAAAGACTATGGACAAAGCACAATGAAGAGAGCATCTCTATGTGAAGGTACAAAAGGGTAAAACTATCTCCTTTCACTTAAAACCTGTACCTAAATCTTCCTTTTCTATACATTCTTTGCATATCTTGTATAAAAGGAAGAGGAAGCATGTCCATGTATTATCCCTGCTTCATACCTAGTTTAATTTCCCAAAATTCATTCCTGCTTTAGTGCATCTTTGGTAAAACTAGATGAAGTACTTTTATTGTCAAAGAGCTTAAAGCTTAACCTTGTAACGAGGATAAGCTGCCTTTGTTCCAAAGGTGGATGGTCCTTAAGTCTCTTTGAAATCCTTAAGGGAAAATGCTTAAAATGTTTACAACATGCTTTCATAAGTGCATAAATTGTCATGAGCATCACACTTATACTATGACACAATGCACTTCACAATTTGTATGATATAGATATGTTCTCATTAACCTAATTATGTGCAATTGGCATTTAAGACCAAAATATGTGTTCCTCTCCATGCACATACTTAGGGGGAGCAATCTATATTGTATAGAACTATGATCATGCCTAATTTGATATATCCTTTTGATCATATCTCTTTTATGTCTATGACTAATGTGTTTTCAAGTGTATTTCAAACCAAGTCATAGGTATATTGAAAGGGAATTGGAGTCTTCGGCGAAGACAAAGCCTTGCACTTCACTCTACTACTCATCCTTCGCCGTCGCTCCGCTTCACTCTCCATCTTTGGTATAATATTCACTCATATGTTTTATTTGCCAAAGGGGAGATAGTAGTTAGACAGAGGGCCTATATTTCATTCCAAGTATCCGTTTTTGGCGATTCATGCCAAAGGGGGAGAAAGTATTGGCCCAAAGCAAAAGGACCGCACCACCACCCTAATTTTAAAATTAATGATTTTCAATTGGTAAATTTCAAATTGATATCTCTTTGTGTTCTAAAGGGGGAGAAAGTAGTACTTTCAAATTTGATATCTTAAAACCCTCTTGAACACTAAGAGGAGAATTTTATTTGAGGGGGAGTTTTGTTTTAGTCAAGGAAAAGCATTTTAAAGACCAAGGGAGAAAATTTCAAATCTTGAAAATGATTCTCAAAATCTTATTCATTTACCTTTGACTATTTGCAAAAGAACTTTGAAAAGGATTTACAAAAGAATTTGCAAAAACAAAATCTGTGGTGCAAGCGTGGTCCAAAATGTTAAAAATGAAGAAACAATCCATGCATATCTAGTAAGTAACATTTATTGGCTCAATTCCAAGCAACCTTTGCACTTACATTATGCAAACTAGTTCAATTATGCACTTTTATATTTGCTTTGGTTTGTGTTGGCATCAATCACCAAAAAGGGGGAGATTGAAAGGGAATTAGGCTTACACCTAGTCCCTAATTAATTTTGGTAGTTGAATTGCCCAACACAAATAATTGGACTAACTAGTTTGCTCTAGTGTATAAGTTATACAGGTGCCAAAGGTTCACACTTAGCCAATAAAAAAGACCAAGTTTTGGGTTCAAACAAAGGAGCAAAGGGCCAACCGAAGGCACCCTGGTCTGGTGCACCGGACTGTCCGGTGCACCACCGGACAATGTCCGGTGCACCAGGGAAGATCGACTTCAAACTCTTCACCTTCGAGAATTCTCGGAGCCGGCGCGCTATAATTCACCGGACTGTCCGGTGTACACCGGACAGTGTCCGGTGCTCCAAGGAAGAGCGGCCTCAGGAACTCGCCAGCTTCGGGAAACTGCAACGGCTGCTCCGCTATAATTCACCGGACATGTCCGGTATACACCGGACTGTCCGGTGTAACTGCGGGGCAACAGCTACTTCGCGCCAACGGTCACCTGCAACAGCAATTAATGCACGCAGAAGGCAGGCACGCGCGTAGTGGCGCACCGGACACTCATGTCCGGTGCGCCACCGGACATCCAGGCGGGCCCAGCGTCAGAGCTCCAACGGTCGAAACCCTAACGGTCGGGTGACGTGGCTGTCGCACCGGACATGTCCGGTGTGCACCGGACTGTCCGGTGCACCATTCGACAGACAGCTTTCACCAACGGCTAGATTTTGGTTGGTGGCTATAAATACCACCCCAACCGGCCACTTCAAGGTGTGGGAGCCCAAGCAACATTCCAAGTCATCTAGTTGACATACTCAAGCCCTCCCAACCACATATATTCATTGATCCATCCTATACACAAGATTTAGTCCACTACAACCAACACAAGTGCCACAAAAGAGAGAGCAAGCAATTGAGATCTACTCAATTGAGTTTAGCCCTAGCGCCTTGTGAGATTCATTGAGAGATAGTGTGTGCTACATCTTTGTGTTCATTTGTGCGTGGAGTTTTGACTCCCATCGAACTTCCTCCAAAGTTTTGGAGGCTTGTAAAAGCTAGCAAGAGACACCAAAGAGTGTGGTGGTCCTTGTGGGATCGAGAGTGATCCTTGAGAAGAAGAAGAGCTCGCCGATCCTTGTGTGATCGGTGGAGAGAGGGAAAGGGTTGAAAAAGACCTGTCCTTAAGTGGACTCCTCAACGGGGACTAGGCCTTCGAGGGCCGAACCTCGGTAAAACAAATCACCCGTGTCTATTGTGTTTATCGCTTGTGATTTGTTCGTTCTCCCTTCCTCTAAGTTTTCTTGCGCTATTCTTTGTCAATATCATTTGGTGTTGCTTCAAGTTAAATCCTCATTTAGTGAAGCAACACTTCGCAAGAAACCATTGCTCTTCCCACATAAGCCTTCTTGCTTTATTCTCATAAACTTGTTAGTAGTATTGATTTATCACTTCCGCATTTTTTAAACGCAATACTCTTTACAAGCAAGAACTTAGTTTTTATTCTTCGATATTTGTATATCTTGTTCTAACCACTAATCAAGGGATCTAGTTGTGGGATAAAGTTTTAATTTTCAGGTTTCGCCTATCCACCCCCCCTCTAGGCGACTTTCACTAACCACTCTGGGTATTTTACCTCTCTAATGACACCAGCACTGAGAAGCCTTTTTACTTCATTCCGAGCACCTTCGGCTTTATCATAAGACATTTCCCGAAGCCTTTGCTTTCTTGGCCTGAAGGATTGGTCCACATTGAGTGAATGTTCAATGACATCTCTGTTGACACCGTAGAGATCATTGGCTGACCAAGCAAAGACATCTTTGTTGTTAAATAAAAATATTATCAAAGTTTTCTCTTGCTCTTCAGATAGCTGAGACCCCAGCAGTACTTTTTGCTCTACTATGTCTTCACATAGAAGCATGGGCTTCGGCTGATCCGCCGAAGCAGCCTTCTCTCTTTTGCATTTGTACTGTTCACAGACTTCGGCTCCATCTATATTGTGAATTGCTTTTGAGTCTGTCCAATTTCCTTCGGCTTTTCTGGCAGCTTCTTGACTCCCATGAACAACAATGGGCCCTTGTTCCGAAGGTATCTTCATGCATAGATATGCTAGATGAAGTATTGCTTCAAAGGCATTCCGTGTTCCACGACCAATGATTGCATTGTAAGGATATTCCATGTCAACAACGTCAAAGACGACCTGTTCGGTTCTTGTGTTATGAACAAAGCCAAAGGTAACTGGCATTGTGATTTTGCCGAGTGCTGTAATCTGTCTTCCTCCGAAGCCACATAGAGGATGTGTAGCATCATGAATCTTGTCTTCTGGCTCTTGCATTTGTCTGAAGGCCTTAGCAAATATGATATCCGCTGCGCTGCCTGTATCAACTAGAACATTATAGATTAGAAAACCCTTGATGACACAAGATATGACCATAGCATCATTGTGAGGATAATCTTTGAGCTGAAGGTCCTCTTGGGAGAAAGTAATTGGGATGTGGGACCATTTTGATTTGATGAAGGGTCCCTGCACCCCAACATGTTGCACCCTTCTCTATGCTTCCTTCTTCTGCTTCTTGTTAGCCAGCTCTGAACCTAAACCGCCTGTTATTGGAAGCACCAGCAGCTTCATAGCCGAAGATACTTTAGCTTGGTTGTTGAACGAAGCCATCAGCTCAATCAGTGGAAGTGAGTTCACCGGAGGTGGGTGCCAATGTTGGGGACTTGTTCTCAATTGCTATGAATTAAGAACAAGGCAACACAAAAAATGGGTTAAAGGTTAATACCCTTTGCCCTTCGAAACATTATTTCCCTGAGGATATAACGATCTTCGGACGAAGGTCATGAAGGATATACCTTCATGATCATAGTATACTTAGATGAAAGACGAAGCATACGAAACATGGGAAACAACATGAATAATAGAATGATGTTATAATATACATTTACTGTTATTTAATCATGAATGAATATAAACTATATTGAATTACATTTATACCTTCGGCTTGACTGAAGGTAAAAATCCAAGTGTGACGTGCGAGTGAATACAAGTCAGCGTGAATAGTATAGAGATAGTGTTCATTTATTTATAGGCACAGGACGTAGCCTGTGTGGATTTACATTCATGTCCTTTATAACTGATTACAATCATGACATAGATTATCATGGGCCAATCGGTCTTTTCATCTTTAAGTCGGTGCCACCCTTCGTCTCAAGGCGTGTCACTATGTCGAAGCTCCCTGGATGGTAGCTTCGGCTTTGCTTCTATGTTGATTTTCCGAAGGTGTTTCTTCTTACAGGACCTTTGGCGACGAAGCAGACCCCCAACAATATCTATTCGTATCTAAAACATGTTGATGTTTCTGTTGTTTGTTTATAGTGTGGTGCTAAGAAAGTGGTGACATATGCAGATGCTCCAATGTTTGTAGTTGGAGTTAATGAGAATAGCTATGATCCAAAGATGAATGTTGTTTCTAATGCAAATTGCACCACCAACTGCCTTGCTCCACTTGCCAAGGTCATTTTTTTTGCTTGTTTATCAGTCTCCAGTTTCTACCAACATGGATATTTGGGTGAGCTTTAAAGGGACATTAGTTAGGTCGGGATGGAAGTGGGGTTTCATTGGTGCAGGATGAGAGCAGTGCAAATGGCGTGCAAATTAATTTGGCTTAGAATTTGATGGCAATCTTACAACAGTTGTAAATACTCAATTAAGCAAGATGTCTCATGGATTGTTTTCTATCAGGCATATAAAGAGAAGCAATCAAAGGAGTTGTAGGGTCGTGAAGTAAGACTTGACTTCGCTAAGGGAAGAAGTACACAAACTCCTCGCAGCGGGTATGATGATCTTAATCTCTACTACTTCTTAAGAGCAGAGCGTAGGCGTCCACGGTGCACGGTTCTGCCCGCTGTAACACCCTGAATTTGGGGTTATAAAATATCTTTTCTAATAACAACCAAATTCAGGTGTTACCCTCTCCTTACTTTGCTCTACTTCTCTTTTTTGTAAAATATTGAGGGGTTATTTTGTATTAAATATCAATCATAGGGAAGTAAAACCCTATGAGAATAATGATTGTTGTATCATGCTGGAATACGTTTATATTTGTTTGATGTTGCTTGGGTGTGCGTCCATTTAAATTCGTGACTCTTTCTTGTGAATAAATTAAATTAGAAAGAAAAGAAAAGGAATAAATAAAAGAAGGACGATAGAAAAAAGGGAGGGAGAAAGAAGCCCAATACCCCCACGCGACCCAGCCTTCCCCCCCTGCGGCCTACCTAGTGTGCGTGGCCCACCTGGCGCAGCAGCGCGTGCGGCCCACCCACAGCCGCACCCCCCGCGTGCCCTAGCGCTCGCGCGCCAGCGGCCTCACCCGCGCCGCTAGCCGCTCGGCCATGCCTGCCGCGTGCGCACGCAAGCCGTCGCCCGCCCATCTCTCTCTTCCTCATCTTCTCTCCTGCTTCCCCACGATCTCCCACTCAAGCCCTAGGACGCACTCATTCCCTCCTCTCCCCAAACCGCCAGCGCCGACCTCCTCTCTCTCCTCCCCGTCCCCCTCCTCCCCGTGCTCGCAGCGCGCGCGGCCTGGAGCTCGGCCGGCGCGGCCCGCGGCCTTGCGCGCGTGCGGCCGGAGCTCGCCCGGCGCGGCGCGGCCCCACCCCCTCGCGCCCCCTGGTCCAGCCATGGCGCCCCGGCACGGCGCGGGCGCACGACCCTCCGCAGTGGCAAGGGCGCGCGACCCCGTGACCTGCGGCGCGGACACGCGGCGGCTCGGCGTGGCCTGCCCGGCGCGGCCCATGGCGCGGCCAGCGCGGCCCCGGCCCAGCGACGTGCGGATGCGCCCCCCGGCGCGCGGGCAGTTCTGACGCGCAGGCTCGCGGCCCCCCAGCGGTTCGGCGCGGCCAGCGTGGCGGCTAGCGGCCAGCCCGCGTGGCCTCTGGCCTGCGCGGCGGCCCAGTTGTGTCCTCCCCGACCGGTTCGCCCCTGGTGCGCAGCATGGCCTAGCTCCCCTCGTGCACGGCGCGACCTGCATGCCCACGGCTCGCCCAGGAGCGGCCCCGGCATGGCTCATGTCGCCCTCGCGCGGCCAGCGTGGCTCGAGCAGCCCCGACACAGCCACTCGTGCCCTTGCGCGTCGCGCAGGACTGGTTCGTGGTGAGATGGATTGTGGCCACACGAGATCCCATCGTATTGAATCGTGAATGAGTACGTATTCAATGTGTATGCATAGCAGATACGTCTGATCCTGTTTTAATTGTGATAACTTCATAATCATGTCGAATGCACGTCAATAATAGTATTTTGTCGCATCGCAGGTTTTGGCTAACTAGTGTATTTTTCGTTTGTCTAATGGTTAATAAAATGACATTCTAATTTAAAGTGTAGCTTTAAGTTGCCCTTTTATAAATACCTATTAATATGATTACATCGATTCAAATGTTTGTGAATCAATACATGTTTAGTATAAACACGACATTTATTTAGTGGTTCCCGTGCTTCGCGCGTGCTGATTTACACGTCATTCGCGCGATGTCGCGCGTATGGATTCACGTGTACGGTTCCGCACGTGTTGTCGTGCTAGGCCATGCGTCGCCCGCACGCTAAGTCATGTGTATCCGCGTGTCGTTCGTGCATCGTTCGCACGTGCCGTTCACGCATGTCACACGTGCTATTTCGCGCGTGTCGTTCGCGAGTGTCGCGCGTGCTCTCCGCACACGTCGTCGCTCGACGTTCGCACGTATCGCATGTTATCCGCGCATGAGATTAGGCCGTTTGCTTATAATCATTCATGACAGTTAATTGACTATTTATATAATCGTCCACTATTAAGCTAGTAAGTTAGTCATAACTATGTAGTAGTTTTAATCTACATTTGATGTCAATCAATGTAATTGTGTCGAATTAAAAGTTCTAACTAATACTTTTTATCGTAAGCATTATAACTTCTCGACCGTCGCGTTCCTTATCCTCATGTAACCATAGATGCGCTCTCTATTTTATATTGCTCGCTTTTATAGCATTTTATATTGTATGGTGTAATGTTCTTATACAAGTATATGTTTGCTTGTGTCTGTTTGTATTCGTTGCGTGTCGCGAATAGATCGTGAGCCGTTTCCGAGCTTCGAGGAATCGACAGTCAAGCTTCGGCGACCAAGAGACTAAACTCTCCGAGTTCTACGAGAATGAAGACCCTGAGCTTCTGTTTGGTGAAGGCAAGTGTCCTCTGACCCATTATGTCCCATTTACTTTATAATTCACTGTCCCGCATACTATGAACAACCTAAGGATTGACTAGCTTTCTATTTACCTGGTCCTTGATTACCTTTTGGGCTTCTATGGTTAGATTCATGCTATTGCTTTACTTTAATCAATGAACATGATGTCAACACTTATGATACGATGTTGTCATTAAGATTATGATGTTGGACTGGTGATACTTTAGGAGGCTCGAGCGGTTTCTCGAGTGCCTCTCCATAAGGACCTGTTCGTTGGATGACCGCCCGGAAAAACAATGCAACCATGAGGGTGGAATGGGACGCCCTTAGCTGAATAATTAGAGGAACCGGGGCGTAGTTCGCTTCGCCGTCGTGCCGTTAATGGGGCTCGGTGTATGCGGCTTGCTCTGTTAAGGTTGGTTCACCCCTTGGGGAGGAGTGTGGTGCATTTAGGAAACCTAACGGGTGGCTACAGGCTCGGGGAATCTTTGTAAAGGCTACGTAGTGATGCCCTGCCGGGCCACCTAGGTAGTGGTCAATGAGGAGTAGCTCTCTCTGGGCAGAAAGGAAATCACGACTTGTGGATAAAGTGCGCAACCTCTGTAGAGTGTTATGAAACTGATATATCAGCCGTGCTCGCGGTTATGAGCGGCCAAGGGAGCTCCATTGATTAGTGATACTTGATCAGAGATGGTTGGTTTACAGGTGGTGACGAGGATGATGGTTTTTTATTATGATTATGGTAATGGTAAGTGGTATTCTTTCCGTTTGGAAATGGTACTTTGGGTTAAGAACTTGGGTTAATGCTAAAACCTGACTTTCTACTAGTAATAATAACCTGACCAACTAAAAGCAACTGCTTGATTTAACCCCACATAAAGCTAGTCCACTACAGCCAAACGGGACATTTGCTGAGTACGTTGATGTGTACTCACCCTTGCTTTCACAAAACACCAGGTTGTCGTTAGTGCAATCTATGCTCAGGTAAAGAAGAAGGCGTCGAGGCAGATCTCCAGGAGTTCCAGGACTTCGGCGAGTTCGAGGATTAGGCTAGCGACCTCCCCCAGTCAGCTGCCTGTGGTGGGTTGTTTACGTTGGCTACATTTCGATTCTGTGTACTTTGATTTATATTATGTAAATGGTTCTAGTCTGTAATATTATTACTTACTCTTTATTGTAATTCAAAGCATTGTGCTATGATGAGTCATTTATGTAATCGCTGTGTACGTGAATTACTGATCCTGGCACGTACATGGTTCGCATTCGGTTTACCTTCAAAACCGGGTGTGACACCCGCCCTGTCCTAATCCCGTGCCTCGGTTCTGCCCACTGTGCTCACAGTCGCCCTGCCTTAATCTCCTGCCTCGGCTCTGCTCACTGTGCTCCCGCGCCTCGGTTCTGCCCACTGTGCTCATAGTCGCCCTGCCCTAATCACGCGCGCCTTGGATCCATAGCTCTTGCTCCATAATCCGCTCGCCGTAATCACACGCGCCTTGGATCCACAGCTCTCGCTCCATAAATGCTATCTATTCTGTTTTTATTTTTCTTACAGCTCAGGTTTGATCATTCTTTGAAGTGATACCTTGACTAGAGCACGAGTCGGTCAGAGGGAATGTAGCATCTCGGGCTATAGCCAATGCCTGTAGCCAACGTCCATAGGGAATGTAGTAGCCGCTAGGTTTGTTTCCCCTTTTCCGATCTCCTTCCCTTGTCTTGAATTCCTTTCATCTTCCTCACATATTTGTTTCCCCGATTGATATGAATTCCTTTCATCTTCCTCATATGTGTTTCCTAATTGACATGAATTTCTTTCATCTTCCTCATATTTGTTTCTCGATTGACATGAATTCCTTTTATCTTCCTCATATTTGTTTCCCCGATTGATAGACTTGTTTCTTTTCTTGCACACCATTAATTGCAGCGGCCATCTATTTCCCCGACGCTCTCGCCTCTCTCTGCTCTATAAATTGCAGGATCACGACCTTCTTCCACCACAACTAAACACTCGATTGTTGGCCATCAATGAATTATTATATTATGAGGTGTAGATATGTAAGTATGTGTTCATTTCAAATGTATTTATAAGGGGCACTTCTTTGCAATCTTAATGACTAATACTTTGCAGGTTCTTATGCCATGAAAATTCAACGGATGTTACACCCTTTTCGCAATATATCATGTTAAAAAGCACGTGACTTTTATCGACTTTACACCGATTCAAGATTGGTATAATAACATGCCATACAAGAGGTTCGCGGAAGCGATTATCATGGCCTCAAAGAAATATAAGATTGCCTACAACAAGAAACGTTTAGGATGGGAAGATGATATTTTTAAGTGGGAACGTACAATTAGGACTGGTGTTCCAATTGACTTAAGAGGGTAATTTCTTCGTACCACCTTCTCAGCAGTTTAAATTTTTTCTATGATAATCATTGTATATAACATAGTTGGCCAACATTATACTATAGGCTTAATACCAGCTACCTCGTGGGGGAATGACAAGTGAATGGAATTTATTAGGGCGAGTGTAGTACGTTCGTTTCATGTTCAAACATACATTCCGGTTACATAATACAAATTTGGTGTTTTGTTCTCTTATATGTTTGTGTGTAGGATGCAAAGATTCTTCGAAGGAACTTTGTGATTGATATGTTAAGTTATGAGGACAATCACAAAGATTCTTCGAAGGAACTTTGCTAAAAAGGATTAGATTAGTGTATGGTTGTCGACACATTTGTCTGTCATTACAAAATTCTAAATTGACTCTTTAGAAATAATTTGTGTGATATTGATAATGTTTACCACACGGATTTTGCATATCATAGTGATGTTTGTCGTTTCGTTTCTATGTTTCATACAATTTTTTTTACTTCCGTCGCAACGCACGGGCACTCACCTAGTCCATCTATATGAAGGAGGAACGGTGCCTCATGGATGGGCCCACCACGACCTCAAGGCAAGCGACTCCCACCGCTCCAACTCTTGATCACCTCAGGCTCTGAGCAGAGACCTTGAATAGAGAGCGGGGTCAAATCGTATCACTTGGGAAACCGCTTCCACACTAGGCAAGCCATTTCTTGCCCCATCAGTTGCCCACGCCAAAGCAGTGTCATGATGGCTTCCTCTTTATTCGTGCTGTGATAGATATCACAAACCGCATCAAACCGGCCATGCAAAGCAATGCTACCCGACCCCTCATGTAGAGCGAGGGGCGACTCGAGCAAGCTCCCAGCGAGCCTCAAGCTAGGTGGATGACACATGGTCATTTGCTCACAATCGCATCCAAGGTCTTACCTCACATTCCCCTATGGTAACCCAACTGATGGGGTGGCCATAGGCCCCTATTTTGTCAGACAACCGACCAAAGGGCCTATATAGGGTAGAATAAAGGACTTAATGAGATGCCCCCTAGCGAGACCACTCGCTAAGACCAGACCCTACCAAAGGGTAGTCGGATCTCACATGGATAATCCGCTAAAAGCTCAACAATCTCCCTCATCGCATCGACTAGGTCTGTGAAGGACGACCCACCCCTCAAAGGACAAAAACCTTTCTGTGGGGAGATGCGAGCAAAACCAAACCTGTGACCGAACAACCGAGCCAAAGCTCTGGTCCAAGTCCAAAACACTGACTCCCAAACAAGAAAGCCTCCAAGCAACTCCAAAGGTGTTACTCAAAGGCTCGTGAGTTGTTGATGGGTCCCCAGGAATAGGGTACCCAAAGTTGGCCCATTACTTGTGGCGGCCCATCCGGGCAAGAATCCACGAGAATGAAACCGACTAACTCTCACCGAGCAAATGAGCAAGGCGGACGGTCTGACCAACTCCCGCCAAGCAACTAAGCGAAGAGGACGGACAGACCAACTCCCGTCGAGCAACTGAGCTAGGCGGGCGGTACCACCAACTACCGCCAAGCAACTCTGTGAGGCAGACAAGCCAACCAAGCCTCGCTGAGCAACTCTGCAAGGTGGTGAATTTAAGACCCACAACGAGGGCAGTACACCTGTGGACCCCAGTTCCATGACCCCCCATCACGCATCTGACAGGCACATGCCTGTATCCACCTGACATGAAAATGAGGCCAACACTGTTGACCCACGCCATCCACGATAAGGCACGTTGCCACAAAATACCGTCTTGGCTGACTCCACGGCACGCCGGAGGAGTGACAGGGAGTCCCCATCGACAGGGCAAGTGTCACAGCGTACGACCCTTAAAAGTCCCCCGACTCTGCAATGTGGGACCAGCCAAACCCCGCTATGGGAAGCCTCAGCACCAGAGTCTCTATAGTAACCCACGTATAGGACAGAACCGGGCAACCTGCCATACCGGACCTACACTTACGCGTGTATGATAAGGTGATGTCAGGGGAGCTACGTCAGAAGAACTCTCGTAGACAACAAGTCTCACTCTGCTTCAGACCACCCAATGCTTTGTAGAAGGCTGTCCCTTGAACTATAAAAGGGGTGGCTGAATACGAATAAGGCATGAGCTAGGAGCATTCTGTCACAGTTCTCTCCTTCCTCTCGATCATTATCACACTTGCACCCTTTGTAACACGTTTCCGAGAGCAATATAACGATAAACACTACACTGGACGTAGGACGCGAGCCTAAACCAGTATAAACCTTCTCGAGTCCCTTGATTCACCATTCAGAGTGAGTCTATGCTAGCCTCTCCCGCCGAACATAAATTCTACTGTGTCCCTGGTTTCCAAAACCACGACACCTATGATTTAATACTTTTATACATATCTAAATCACATAAACACAGCGAAAGAATCATATTATAATCCTAATTTCAAAAATCACATTGCACCGGGCTATAAGATTGCATACACTCACCAAATTAAGCATAGAAACAAAATGAAGCATATAATGTATACTTGTAACCAAATGAACCACATAATCCATATTTCCAGATTTCAGTGGACAGGTTTATATATACACTACACATCACATGTTTATCCAATCACATGGACATGACTGTACACTCAGTCACCACAATTTCATGCATTGCTAACCATTTTACACTAAATCACATGGACATCAAGTCGTTGGAACCCCTCTGTAGTGGCCTGTCTCCATAAAGATTAGATCACATGTATGTAGTTGACCATCGCGCCAATTCATCGCAGCAGCCAGCAGCAGCATGGCATGGGGGGAAGACTCATCGACCACTCAAGGCAAGGCAACAGCATCACCACCTCGCATGAGAAAGGCATAAAAAATCAGTGGTGGTAATCATATAAACAGTGCAAATCTATACGACCTTTTATATAAACAGCTTTCATCAAGCATGAAAAGGATCCGAACTGCCTCCACTAATAAGAAAGCTAGCTATTCCTTTGGTTCAATGACATAGATAAAAGTCATAGCGATCTTAGAAAATTATAAAAGCAAGCAATGTAGCATCACACTCCTAATTAGGCCGGCAAAAGGGAACATTTAAATAACAGCAAACTCAATATAGGTGAAGCAAAACAAGCGACCATCACCTCTCAAGAAAAGGCATAAAAACTAGAGCTCATACAATCATAAAACATACACGGGTAGAATACAAATGTTTTCCCCTAAAATATTAGAATTATCTGTTTCGCTAACGACGAAAAGGCACACATATGTTTGACTTTTGCCATCAAACTAACTGGGTGACTCAAAAAAAAATTTGCTTCTTGAACATCAATAATCGACTGCACAACACAAGAGTTGGTCATCCTTTCCAATCGGCTCCGACCTCTTGTATCTCTTCAGTTTCATCCCGAGGATCATTTTTGGCCAAAGGTTGCCGTGAAACAAGGATGTCTGCGCCTGCAGATTCAGTGAGGCCTCGCTCTTGAGGTGTGCCATTTGTCGGAACACTACTTGTTGCCTGTACTACCTGTTGTAGCAGTGCATGATTCTCTGCTACTACCTCGTCGTCATCTTGCGGGGATTCCTGACGTGGCCAGCGCCTGCTGCTCTGGACGTTGCAGTGAGAAAGAATGGCCCAGATGTGGGTTATAAACTCGCCACCAGTCGCAAGGCACTTCTTGTGAGCCGCGGCGTTCCAAGAGGGGGCAGTGTGTACCAGTATGTCGGCCCACACCTCTGCGAGAAACTTCCAACGAGCCTTTTCATCCGTGAACTGGTGAATCAGTGACCCAGCAAGCTGGCCGGCTTTCTCAAGTGTCGTAGTATTACTGTCGCTGCCGCCTTGTTGCTGCCGCTGATCTCCTCCTTCTCTAATCAGAGCTCTGTATATGCTTTGCAGGGTGTCACAGCCACTCAGTACGTCCGAATTAGCCTCGTGGATGGTGCTTCGGAATAGGTCATCAGCAGCCAAGTAGCTGTCAGGTAGCAAATCTGGTTCTTTTACAAGCAGGTAGGCACAGTAGCGTGAGATGCTGTTGGCCGCTACGTAGTCAGCTCGCAGCAGCCCCTGGATTCTGCCTTCCTTTATAACATACGGCTGGGAGGAGAAACAGTTAAGAGCAGACCTGACTGCACAAAGCACCTCAGAGAGGGTTAAGCATGTGTTGTAGTGCTGAGCAAGCTCGATCTCGCAGAGGCTTGTTGCTATGTGCCAGACAAGAATGGTCTGGCACCATGTTCGGAGTTTGAAAGTCCACTCGAACTGCCTCTGGCCAGCCGGCAGCTCGGACTCCAGTGATGTCTGCTGCAGGTCTAGGGAGCAGATCGACCTCAGAACAGCGGCCTTCACAGCTGCTGGCAGCTCCGTTGGGCTGCTTACTCTTGCACCTTTGGTCTCCTTCGGCAGCAGGCCCAGGCTTAGATAGTAGGGAACGTTCCAAGGATCGTAACCAAATGACTGGAGGAATTCGTACTGGCCAACCTTGTTGTGCCAACGGTGCACGATCGTACATCTTGGCGTGCACAGGACCCGAACCAAGAACTCCCACATACGTTGTGGGATACACATACACCTCCGCGAAGTGTACTCGCACAGCAGCATCACCTTGGTCCAGTCGGACAAGATGTAGGTGACCATCTTCCACAGCTCCTTCAGAACGATAATGCCCATGAATATCCATGTGATGGTGATGTCAACATTGACACCCTTAATGACGTGGGCAGTCTCTCCTTCCCTGGGTTCGTAGAGCTTGTGGATGTCCCTTGCAAGCCACGCGATGAGAGCGATGGTGAGCAGGGGGTGCCAAGCACAGAGGAGCGGGAAGCCACGCCAGAACAGGATGGGGTATCTTGTGTAGAAGTAGTCGTTGAGGAATGCTAGCTCCAGCTTTGCGATCCTGAATGCTCTCTCGGCATGCAGCAGGTCGTCTCCTCCGCTATTCTTGCCAATGATCTCATGCACCAGCCTTGTTGTGTGAGTTATGCTATCGGCCGGCAGGGGTAGGTCGTCGAATCTGCAGCGGAGTAGCCGATACAGTGCGAAGGAGAGGCACAGGTCTTTCATCCATCCTGTTGTTTGGGAGCCAGTAGAGGAGCTGCTGTTTCTGGGCAGCTGCAGCTCCCATGTCTTGTCCAGCGTGACCAGCAGTTTCTCTGTCCGTCTCCTCACTTGCAGCTCAAATGTATACCCAGGCGCCGACAGATTGACCCTCTGCTTGTGGTCTCCAGAAACCAAGTACCTGTATCCCTTCATTGTAGTCGGATCTCCATCCTCGCAGACACCATCGGGGGTGCCCATATACGCAGTCAGAAGCGGGGAGCTCCAACCGTGCAAGAAAGATTTTGTTGCCCACCTGTACGCCTGTAACAGATAGAGGCTTCTCGAGATCTGCATCGCCCAGAGCGCCCATATCGGATGCTTAAACTGACTGTTGTTCGTCCCGACTAAGAAGCCGACCCCGAGAAGCGCCATCACCTTTCCTGACTCGTTAATGCGGCTGTTGTCCTGGTCAGGGATGCCGTATGCCGAGATGAAGCAGGCATTGAACCGGAGGTTGACCACTATGAGTGCCCATACGGAGAACAGGTCTTTCTTGAATGGTGCGCTCTGCATCAACCCAATGGTGTAGATGAATGTGGAGTCGCTGATGGCGTCGAGGACGAGCAAGAGGTACTTGATGTAGGAATGGCGCGACTGGCGACGGAACATGTCTAAGAATGACATCAGGAGGAAGATGAGCGCGATGGCCACGACGAGGAACTCGATTCTCATAAGTGCCGCACTTTCGCTATTTTCCAATATGAGTGACCATTTCACAAGCTCGCCAGGCTTCTCCATACCCCTTTGGCGTGCGTGTTTCAGTCAGCTCTGAAAAATAATTATTAATATATAAAGTTGTTAAGTCTCGAAATAAGCCGTACCCTTCCAGTGCTATAGAAGAGAAGAGCAGGATCATATAATAACAGGAAGGGCTAAAATAGCAATTTTTCTAATTAAGGATATAGGTGAGCATAACACCAAAACTAAGGACACCAATTTAAAAAACCCACTTTCACCTATCATTTTAAAACACCATTTTGCACAATTTTATACTATATAGTTCGCCAGCAACCAGAGAGGGGAAGGAAGGAGGCCGAGGGTACCAGGGCGGTGGTCCTCCCCGCTGGCCGCCGCCGGCAATCTGCTTTAATTTCTCTGTTCGCCAAATCCGATCGAGCGTCGGCGCACGGTAAAGAAGGCACAAGCTATGGGGGTTGGACAAGAAGGTGGTGGATTGCTCACCTAGGACGGACGGTCGGTAAGCGCGCGCGACGGCGGCCGAAGGCGAGGAAGAAGGTTACGGTGAGGCAGTTGGCTGGTCGCGTCCAAAGCGGGGTGGTCGGCGTCCTCTTGTTCCAGTCGATCGATCAGGGACGCGGGGAGGTGGTGGCCACGCATCTGTTGTCTTGGGCGCTCACTTTCGCGTTTCCTAGAATCAGAAACAACGGCGAGAAGAACTGAGAAAAGTCTCAGGCACGGCATGAGACGGGAATGTGAGTGCACATCTTGGTGAAGGGAAAGGAGGGGGCTCGCCGAAGAAGGGAGAGTGGGAGTCTCACCACCAGTGGACTAGTTTCAGAGTAAAAAACCGGATGAAATAATTAGAGGATCAAAGACCCATTTGGTTTGACTTGCTACACTTTGCCTAACTTTTCTGTTTAAGATTGGTTCTTCACTTCGAACAACTAACCTTAGACAAAGTATCACAGTTAGGTACGAACCAAACATGCTCTAAAATCTCCTCTAATACTTTCTGGATTTGTTGCCTCCAAACTAGTCCCAAAGGAGAAAGCGCGTCTAGGTGAAGATTTGCTTCTCGTCGCGGATCATTTATGCTCGGCTGCGTGGAAGATGAAGCGGACTAGCGTGGGGCGGCGACGACTTTGGCAGTTTGGCTGTTGGATCGATGTTGTGGCTTCTTCAAATAGCTAGCCCTACATAACATGTATGTAACCTTACAAGAAAAGGGACATACATACCTCTTGCTTTTATATTAGATTTTGAAGGATAACATTTTTAGGATATGTATAACCTATATACTATATTGTGGGTTTTCAAATATTAGATACAGCTAAAAAACTCGTTCATACATCTTAATGTATTTACATCTGGCATCTTATTCACTAGAACCTATTGTATACGACTTATTTATGTAGATTGTATGACTAGAACCGTATCTAGACTGAGAGAATCGTGCTAGAGCCGTTTCTTCGTCAAAATACGTCTATTGTGCATTTTTAAACTTAGCTTCTTAAATATTCTTTGATACAAGTTATTTATGTGTATTGTACAAACCCTTGTAACTCTTGAATCGATATAGTTTTTCAACTAGTTGTGTTTTATTGGTACATGGAATTACAAGAAGTTGCATAAGCCAACACGATGTTGATTTGATAAAAGAGATGAGGGAACGAATGGACATTGAACGTTGCTTGGGCAAGTCCTCTGTCCTGCACGCTTACACGATACCACCGAAACTATATTTATTTTTATATTTTTATTCGGACTTGAATTTGAATACGGATAGCTTCAGATACACATACAAATATGGATGTTTTCGGATGCAAATACGAATAATCATGTTATTGAGCACCATATGTGGCACCTGAGAAGGTAGGACGATCCGGCCATGTGGCTTGGATGGATCGCGATTAGCTCATATCAGGCGAGATATCCCCTTTTTCGTGCATGTTTATCCAACTAAATAAGCGGATTCTGTTGGGGATTGCCTAGGAACGGGTCCAGAGCTCCCCTATATATGAAGGGATACGACCGATTGTGCGCATCACCAATCGAACCAATCAATCAAATCTACTTTTTTTTACTTTATTTTCTTCATTGCATTAGGAATAGGCGTAATTTAGACCTAGCTTAGCTTTCCCCCAACCTCAAATCTTCATCCCTCTTTAACTCTATGTTGTCTAGGGATGTCCCGATTGGCCTGCCAATAATGGGACACCTCCTAGAACTCTCCTCCCTGACGGGTCCCTCTTCGGGGGGGGGAGAGTTCTATGGTTCATCGACCCTCTATGCACGCGTGAATAGTCCAGCCTAGAGCACGGACCGTCCAGCAAGCGAGCAGAGGAGACCCGCTCCTGTAGCAGGGTCGCGGACCGTCCAGCCCCGTGACGTGGACCGTCCGTGCCACTATAGAGAGCATCGCCAGGAGGTATGCTCCTAGTGTTTGGCCCCGAATCGGAGCCAACACACTATTGGCAACTCTGATGGGGAACAAGAGGTGTGACCTAGCAGAGATCAAACCCATATGGCCGAATCAAAGGATCATTCCAATATTTCCCTAAGAAACATCGTGAAGCCAACCATGGAGACCCTATTGGCTGAAGATCAGCAATAATTCGAAGAGTACAAAAGGCAGCTGATCCAGGAAGTCGAGGCGAGGTATCTAGCAAATTTCAAGATGGGCCAACACCAAAAGGTCGTCAAGTAAGGGAAGATCTAGATGTCATCTCTCCTACCTTCGCCAAGCCTCAATATAAGTAAATCTAATGACATCCAGTCCCTCAAACAATATGTAGATCTACAAGGGACTCAGTTGCAACAACACATTGGGGGGATAGAAGACACGCCTAAGAAACTCACGTGTATAATAGAGAAATCTGTTGTGTCTAATTTCCCATTGCACAAGGTCACACTAGAACCAAATTTACCAAAAGCATCGACTGCAAATGGATGCTCACAAACCTAGACGTTATACGGCATGCCGATGAACCTGCGCATGACCGGGCCGTCTGGCCTGAGCTCGAACAGTCTGGCCCAATCGCGGTTAGTCACGTACTCCGAGTCAAGCCATCGAGATCCACAACTAACATGCTCGGACCATTCGCGTATCACGTTGGACCGTCCGGGCACATATCTGGACCATTCGCGTATAACACTGGACTGTCCGACGTAGGTTACACAGAACAGGATGTAGGTTATTACAAGCAATTCTTGCACCCGCCTCAGCCAAGCTTCCCCTTACCACTCACAGCTCCTCAAAATCATGGTATGGCCCCACGAACACGTGGGGGCGAGCACTTTTTGGCCTCCAGAAGACCAGATAGATTTAATATGTATTATGATGCACCTAGGGCGAGCATTAATGCCCCACAAAACCCCAACACATGGGCAAGGGGACGACATATAGAAACACAAGCGTCTACACCTTTGGACCAAAGGGCTGGTGGATTACCACCAGCCGCCATTGACATAGTAAGGGAGATGATAGCTGGGTCATTCCGAGACAAACTCAGAGTCAACATGACCCATCGGGGCAGTCCTATCGAAAATACTATGATAGCCGATTTGACTATGACCCATACCCACAGAGGACAAGGATACCCGAATTTTCAAAATTTTCGGATGACTAGGGCAAAAACACGCATAAGCACATAGGTCTGTTCCAAGCACAATTGGGAGAATTAGCCAATAAGGAGGCTTTCCGCATTCGCTTGTTTTCACTATCCCTAATTGGTACCTCTTTTGTATGGTATGCCACCCTACCACCTAATTTCATCTACTCTTGTGGGGGATTTAGAGAAAAACTTCATGACCATTTCTTCTCCGGAGAGTATGAGTTAGATCGGGTAGATTTAGCAGCACTGCAATAAGGACAAGATGAGTCGGTTAATGATTACATCAGGAGGTTCTGGGACACGAGAAACCAATGTTTCTAGATTCACGTTGCAGATAAACAACTAACACGATTAGCTTTTAATGGGATGAAGTCATACTTAAAAAAATTAGAAGACATCTAATTTTTTACACTAGCTCAATTGCACCAACGAGCTTTAGCTTGTGAGAGGCGAAGCAAAGATGAATCTAAGGGGACTCGTCACATCGTTCACATAGTTGAGTGTGATGAAAATGGTTCAGAAGACGAGTCTCTAGAAATATATGCTGCTGAATTAGTTTGGCCAGCAAAGGCCAAACCACCACCTTGTTCCCCTTTACAGCTGGTTCAGAAAAGCCGGCAAGAAGAGGTTCAGTTCACCTTTAATGTTGCCAAATGTGATAAAATATTTGACGAATTACTCAAAAGTGGCAATATTAAAATAAACCATACTATCTTGTGTGCCGACAAGCTCAAACAACACACTTATTGTAAGTGGCACACCTCATTTTCTCATGCTACTAATGATTGTAATGTGTTCCGTCGGTAGGTACAATTAGCCAATAATGAGGGCTGGTTGAATTTCCAAGAGATGCAAGTTGACAAACAATCTCTCCCTGTCAACATAATGGATTTTAATGATAAAAAGTCTTGGTTCGGCCGAATGTGACCGATAAGGGCAAGGGCTTCGTCATTGGTGACCCTCGGGTCCTCGATGAAAACACAAAAATCTGTTGCAGGGAAATTGTTGCTGAGAAGACTCCAGACGATAAGAAAACATCAAAGATCACCATGAAGTCTGACAATGCAGGAGGCAAACACAAACAAATGATTGAGCCAAACTCCCTCTTCTGCACATCGCGGAAGGTCTGGCTTGGCAGCACGGAAGGTCCGGCAGCACCCAGGGACAACAACAACTACGTACCTTCAAGCCAAGATGACCCAAAATAGGTATGTGGAAGCAAAATCCAGTAAAATCTCTTGGTCGGTTGATTAAAGTCGGCCCAACTTTTGATCAATTATTGTCCAAATATGTAAATCAAAGGACCGGGCCTCGTGACCGGCCAGCAAAATGACCCCACTCACCCACCTAAGAAAGACAACCAAATGCAATAGTCATCTAAAAAATATGGCCAAATAAATCGGCCAAAATATAGTCCAAATAGCACCCAACACAACAACATGGATACCTCCACCTCAATACACACCTATGTCATACCCATCTCAATATTGATATCCTTACGCATACACATATCCACCATATGTGAAACACGTAAATGTGGGCGATGGCCATGATTCACCCACAGTATCTTTATGGGATGTTGCCACACCCAGCTTGGGGGCACCCCAGACATCCGTGTTTTACAGGCTAGCACCACCAGTGCAAGACCGATTAGGCATTCCTGAATATGTTCAGTAGACACAACCACGAAGATGTCGAACTCCTCGGCCATAAAGGCCGACCAATCCAGCAGGGGGTCATAGGGAGACAACACCCACAATTGTAGCTACAAATGCCAAAAGAACAACCACTAGCGATGTTATTAAGATAGGCACAACATATGTCATTATAGATAGCAACAATGAGAGACCGATGATCTTTGGTGAGTCGGCCAAAACAAATTAGGAAAAGGGCAAAGGAGCTACTAGCAAAACATCTGACCCAAAGTACTCAATGCCCGACGGTGTATATCGAGACTAACACACTCTCAAAAATGAAAATTGCAGTGCTTGCGAGCGAGGGAAAATGGGGGAAAAGGAGGTGGTGAAGATATTTAATGATACACATCCATTGTTCCCACCACCACAGAAAATATGGAGACCAAATGACACTAAATCTAACATAATGAACAAGCGGCCATAAAAATCAAAATACAACAAATGTGTAGATTACTACAGGTACGACAAACCATCTGGCTCAAAGGCGGACAATTCGTGCCTAGAGCCTAGACCGTCCGCGCCCCACCAAGAAACTTATGAATACTCTCTATTTGCTATGGACCAAGATGGCAACGATGACGACGTCTGTTGGGAGAAGACATGGTGGATTATGAGGCCTCGCCAGAGCGCACAGGTATGGAAATTAATGCGATTACTTTTTTCGACCGATTATACTATTATCGATGATGATGAACCTGCGGTTGCTTAGTTTGATTTTGGTTCTATAGAAACGATCTTCACCAAACCCAAAGAATAGGTCAATCATTTGAAGCCGCTCTATGTGGGTGGCCACATCAATGGAACTCCGATTTCTAGGATGCTGATTGATGGAGGAGCGGTCGTCAATTTAATGCCTTACTCCTTGTACCAGAAACTAGGTAAGCAGGATAACGAGCTGATCAGGACCAATATGTTGCTTAGCTGTGTTGGGAGCAATAGTCCGATTGAGGCTAAGTGTGACACGTCCATTGAATTAACCATCAAAACAAAGACCCTCGCTGCTGCCTTCTTCGTCACTGAAGAAGAAGAAAATTATAGTGCTATCTTAGGCAGGGATTGGATACATGTCAATCAATGTGTATCTTCTACTTTTCATCAAATGTTAATATAATGGATAGGCAATGAAGTAGAAACAGTACATGTAGACTCATTGGCTTGCATTACTATAGCCGATGCCCGTGTGGTTTGGACTTATGAAACTGCAAAATGTTTGACATGGGTAGAATTTTTAGGTTACCAATTTATAAGTATACGTTGGGAAGGCTTCACGCTTGTAATGTTAAAGTCGATGGAAAATCGGCTAAAACACAAGTGATTAATGATGCATACATCAAATAATACATATCAGGTCATAGACGGTCCGGGCCCTGGGCCTGATGGGTCAGAGCCCAGCAAAGGGCTGCAGTTCGTATCCTCTCTCATGGATGGTTTGGCCCTTGAGGTTAGATGATCCGGAGTCCAACAGAATGGACTACAGTGCACAACCACTCTCGCGGACAGTCTACCCCCAATGGTCGGATGGTCCGTAGCCCCACAGAGGGCCACAATCTTCTCTAACATAAGCACAATAGAGGAGTTTAGAGATTTGGACAAGTTAGAACAGGGGTTTACATTGGCCGGTCCATTGGAGGAGGTTGACATAAGAGATGGTAGCACTCTAAGGCCGACTTTTGTAAACAATAACATGAAATCTGATCATAGGGATAAAATGAATAGATTGGTAAAAGGGCACTATATGATTGCTTTGCTTGGAGTTATACTGAGATGCCAGGTTTAAGCCGAGGGCTAGTGGTGCACCGACTGCCTATTAATCTCGATTTCAGGCCATTTAAGCAAATACCAAGACCGTTTTGTCCAGATTTGATCCCTATGATTAAGGATGAAATCCATCGGCTCTTAGAGGCTAACTTTATTAGGCCTTGCAGATATGTAGTTTGGGTTTTTAACATTGTGTAGGTGGAAAAGAAAGGTTCTGGTAAGCTTAGGGTATATATTGATTTTTGTAATTTAAATAGAGCAACTCTTAAAGATGAATATTCTATGCCTATAGCTCACATTTTGATTAATAATGCATCAGGAAATAGAGTTATTAGCTTTCTTGATGGTAATGGTGCATATAATCAAAATTTTATGGCTAAAGAAGATGCTTCTAAAACGACCTTTATATGTCCAGGCTTTATTTGTTTATTATAATGGGTCATTATGACATTTGTTTTAAAGAATGCTTGCGCCACCTATTAGAGGGCTATAAATTTAATCTTTCATGAGTTATTAGGAAACATTGTGGAAGTCTACAATGATTATATAGTAGTCAAATCGGCTATGATTGATTCCCATCTAGCCGATTTGCGTAAAGCCTTTGATAAGATGTGATAGTATGGTTTAAAAATGAACCCACATAAATGTGCCTTTGGTGTGTCGGCTGACAAGTTCTTAAGATTTATTATTCATAAACATGGCATAGAAGTAGATCCCGACCGAATTAGTGCTATTCGGAATGTGGGAGCTCCAACTTGTATTGAAATGCAAAGTTTTCTTGGCAAGGTGAATTATTTGCGGAGGTTTCTTATAACTTGGTCGGCAAAATTAATGCTTTGACTCATCCTTCGGCTCAATAATAATGCTGATTTTACTTGGGGGATAGAGAAGTAGCCGTCATTTGATCTTATCAAAGATTATTTATCTTCAGTCCTAGTGTTGAAAGCATCGAAGAGCGGATTGCCTTTCCGGTTATATATTGCAGCGGAAAATCAAGTCATTGGAGCTATTCTAACTCAGGAGACCGAAGGAACAGAGCATGTTGTGACATATCTAAGTCGAAGGTTGGTAGATGCTGAAACAAGGTACACCTTAATTGAGAAATTATGTTTATGCTTGTTTTGTGCATGCACCAAACTTGGATGTTATTTATTATCTAGCTCTTGCATTGTTTCCTGTCAGATCGATGTAATTAAATATATGTTGCAAAATCCAATCATTAGTGGTAGAATTAGTAAATGGGCTTACGCACTTATAGAATATGACTTAATCTATGAGTCATTGAAATCTATGAAAGGCTAGGTTGTAGCTGATTTTATTGTAGAGCATCAGATTGATGACATTACTGAGCTAGATATAGCCTATCTTACTATTGCTCCCTAGATTCTGTATTTTGATGGATCAGTTTGCAACGAAGGACAAGGGATTGACATCGTGCTTGTTTCACCAAGGAATGCCACTTTCGACTTCTCTAGCCGATTGAAAGTTCATTGCACCAACAACCAAGCTGAATATGAAGCTCTCTTGTTCGGTCTAGAACTTTTAGATTATATGGGAGTAACGCATGTAAAAGTATTTGGTGATTCTCAGCTGGTTTTCCAACATGTATTAGGATAGTATCAATCTTTAGATGGTATTTTGAATGATTACTTTGAAAGATGTTGGGACATATTGCGTTCTTTTGATGAATTTGACATTAGACATATATCTAGAGCTAAGAATTCTAGAGCTAATACTTAGATCAGGAAGCTTCTGGTTATCGTGTAACGCGAGGAAAATTCCACATTTCTGAAAATCCAATAATCAGAAGTGCACCGAGTTCCCATGTTGTGGACCATCCGAGTAGGTTAGTCGAATCATTCGAGCTAGCACCGGATTGTCCGACCCTAGGTCGCGGACCGTCCGACACTAGCAGAAGCGTTGCCTTGGTTAATTTAGTTAACAATGCAACTAATGCACTTGATTGGAGGGCGCCGTTTGTTACATACATACATGATCCAAGTTTTAGGACAGATAGGAACATTTGGTGGATAGCTTTCGAGTATGTTTTAATTTTATGAACTTTATTGCCGAACTCCTAGTGATGTCTTGCTTAAGTGCTTATGAAAGAGAAATGTTCCATAAGGGCATTTCTACCTTGTTTCGGTGATTAAGTGTCCAACATACCACATTGGACTAACTAGTTTGATATGAGTATGAGCACAAGTTCACTTCGAGGCAAATTGATGGAACTAAGTCCAAATGGGCAAATCTGGAGGCTAAATGTGCAAGTTTGGGTAAAACAACATAAACATGAGGTTTAAGTACTTAATTAAGTTGCACATACCCTACTCTATGTTTCTAGCACCTTTGTTTGGCTACTAATTGTTTTCTGCAATAAAGACAACCGAAAAAGATTGAAGGAGTTAGGTTCAAAAGAGCCTAACCAATGATAGTCTAGGCCTCACCGGACCAGGTCCGTGGGGGAGGGGGCTAGATTTAGGCGGCAGATGGGATGGTGCACCCGACCGCCTCCATAAGTGAACATTGCGCACTCGAGAATTTAATTATAAAATTCACTATACCACTAATGTTCACGGTCTGGTGTGCCGCCAGACTGTCTCCAATGATCAGACGTCGGCGGGTGCCAACGCACCAATGGATAGCTGACGTGGCCCTTGGTTTTTGTTGGGGGGCCTTCGTCTTCCGAAGGTCCTCAAAAACATGATTTAACAATGTTTCTGGAGTTGTAATACATGAACAGGTATCTTTGGATTCGAATCAGAACCACAGTGGGAGAAGCACAAAGAATACGAAGGTTGATGCAGCGCCGAAGCTACGCACAAGGGAGCTTCGGCATGACAGCAGAAAAGGAAACCGACTTAAAAGGGAAAATGCTATTTAGACCTCGATGGATCACTATAGAGTCATTAGTACATGTAAAGGGCATGGGTGTAATTTTACATGGCCTGCGTCCCGTGCCTATAAATAGATGAACAGTGCTCCTGTACTGTTCACGCTGACTTGGCATTCGCTTTTGCGTCACGCTCGTATCTTTACCTTCTTTCAAGCCGAAGGTACATTTGTAACTTGATATCATTTCTATTTTTTCCATGATAATAAAATAGAAATGAGCTGATAATGATACATAATTGTTCATGTTATCTTTTACATTTCATATGATTCTCTTTTCATTATCATATGCTGCAATGATGAAGGTATGTTCTTCATGACCTTCGTCCGAAGATCATTATATCCTAAGGGAAATAATGTCTCGAAGGACAAAGGGCATTAACATTTAACATTTTTTGTGTTGCCTTGTTCTTAACTCATAGCATTTGAGAACAAGTCCCCAACATTGGCGCCCACCTCCGGTGAACTCTTTTCGACCACCTTCGGTAAGCATTGACCTTCGTCATGCCACCGAAGAAAGTTTCAGCGCTAGAGGCTGCCGCTGTGCAGCCACTGGACCCAAATAAAGAGACCCTTTCTCTTCGAGAGGCCCGAAGCCAGAAGAGGAAGGCCACTAGTCCAACACCCCAGGAGGACGAGTTGGACCAAGAAATCAGAAATATGGAGATGCTTTATCAACAAGTGCAAAAGAAGGAGAAGATGGCCCGACTAGCTGACCTTCAAAGGCAGATTGATGAAGCCACTGAAGAAGTACGTCACCTTGCTCAAGATGAGCAAGATCGAAGGCCCTAGCATAGGGAGCTTCATCAAGAGGGCTTGTTCAACGACGATGGATGGTATGATGATTTTAATCATGATACCTTTACTTTTGATGATGCTTCTCCCTTGGTAGTAGAACTGCAGGCTATCCCGTGGCCCCCATCATACAAGCCACCTCAGCTTCCAATGTATGATGGGCATTTAGACCCGAAGCAGTTTTTGATGAGTTATGAAGCAACTATATCTTCATACGGAGGCAATGCAGCTGTCATGGCCAAGTCCTTCGTCATGGCAGTTAAGAATGTGGCTCAAACGTGGTATTCTTCTCTTCGGCCAGGGACTATCACTTCATGGCAGAAGCTCAAGGACATGCTGGTGACAAGTTTCCAGGGCTTTCAGACGAAGCCAGTCACAGCTCAGGCTCTGTTTCAATACACACAAGATCATGAGGAGTATCTCCAGGCATACGTCCGAAGGTTCTTGCATCTAAAAGCACAAGCGCCTACAGTGCCCAATGAAATTGTCATTGAGGCCATGATCAAGGGGCTTCGTCCAGGACCTACTGCTCAGTATTTTGCTAGAAAGCCTCCACAGACTTTGGAGAAGCTGCTTCAAAAGATGGATGAATACATCCGCGCTGACAATAACTTTCGTCAAAGAAGGGAGGAAGCCTACAGGTTCTCTGAGATGACCAGGGGCTTCGGAGGGAGAATCCACCCAAGGCTTGTCAGGTCAATCCACTCCACCCAGAGTGACGACAGAGGAAGTCAACAACAGAGGCCACAATATTCCTCGCAAGCTTCGGGGCAGCAACAAAGCTATTTTTGGCCGCCAGCTCCAAGAGGCAGAAGCGCCAGGGGCTTCGGAGGAAGGTTTGGGGATCAACCTAGGAAAACTTATTGCTTATTCTGTGGTGAGGACAAGGGCCATACTACAAGGATGTGCCATGTCACCATTCAGAAACAAAAGGAAATAGCAGAAGCTGCAGCTCAGCAGAACCAACCGAAGCAGGTCATGCATACTGCTTCATATCACTCACCCTACATACTAGAGTATGTGGGTAACCATCCTGCAGCGTCTGTTACTTCGGCTAGCCAGCTACATGCATCTTGGCAACAGCCTCCACCTCCGCCACCACTACAACCTGTATATTTACGAAGCCAGCAGCCAGAAGGGAGCCAACAGACCCATCAATAGCAAGACTTCAGTGAGGAGTCCGAAGCTCGTACAGTCAACAGTACTGTGCCAGAATCGAAGCATTTCTATTGAGAGATATCCTACCCCTGAAACATTTTTTACATTCATTATCATTTTCTTTTTTAATAAGGAACAATTATTGAAAACCTAGTTCTCTTGTCATTTTCCATTTCTTGTAATAGCTTCGTTCTTGCCATAGTGAAATATATCTTATCCACAGACTCACGAAGTTCAAAAAGTCCCTAAAGCATAAAAGTCGTTCCTAAGGAAACGCGGGGCTAAAAATTACATTACAAGTATCACCGAAGCTACAAAAAGTCGTTCTAAGGAATGCAACGTAAGTTTGCCGAAGCTACAAAAAGTCATTCCTAAGGGAGCGCAGTGTAAGTTTTCTGCTCAAAAGTCGTTCCAAAGGGAATGCAGAGCCAAATACCGCCGAAATATAAGGCGAAGCGCGAAAAGTCAATGCGAATACCGCCGAAATAGAAGGCGAAGAAGTTCAAAAGACGTTCCTAAGGGAATGCAGAACTTACAGCAAAAAGTCAGCGCTGATACACCGAAAAATAAGCGGTGAAGCCGAAAAATAAGCGGCAAAGAGATTGTGTATTCCACTATGGGGGTGTGAGTGTGTATCTTCGGCATAAACATCATTTTGCATAACATAACATCATCACATCATTTCGCATAACATAACATCATACATCATATTGCATCAATGGCACAAGAAGGGGATACAATGTTGACCTTCGGAGAATGCTTCGAAAAAGTGAAATTGTGCTAAGGCACAAAATAAGTTTTGAAGAAATACAGCTTCATCAGCTCTGATGTGGAGGAAAAAATCTATTGTTGACGAAGCATTAATGTTTTTGCGATGTTTGGAGGATTTTTTACGAAGCATAAAAGCTCTTCTTTACGAAGCATGAAAAGAAGGGAAGGTGTTTTTTCGCCGAAGGCTCAAAAACGGTATGTACATAAAAGTTTCATGCATCGCAAAGAAATGAATTACAAAACCATTCATATATTACATTCAAAACCTATGAGCACTGAATATTACAAGCATAGTTCAGCAAATATTACATTAATATTCTAGCAATGTTTTTACAAATAGCTAGTCTTCTTCTCTCAGGACTTTCTCTGCAGCTTCGGTTAATAATTTGGTGACAACTTCGTCCATAATAGTTTTGGCCATGCTAATAATTTCTGTTGATTCCTTTGCCTCTGGGTCGGCCAGTGACTCGAAGGGCTATGGGGGAGGAGATAGTTCAGCTGCGGTAGAAAACGTAAATCAGTTCGAAGTCACGAAAATAAGCAACAAAGTCAAAAACCATTAAGTAATACCTATTCGTCTCTCAAGCTCCGCAGCCTTTTCAGCTGCTTTTATCTATTCTCGAGTGTCATGAATATCTTTTTCGTTCTTCTTTATTATTTCATGGGTCATTCCTCGGCCGCCATTTTCCCATATGTCAGTGAAAAATTTTCCACCTATTAAGCTTGCTTCGGCCGAGGGGTCCTTCGTATCATCAATGCAGAGGACAGCTTCGGCCTCAACCAAGGTCTTAACATGCTCACAACATGACTTCTCTAAAATAGCTGCAATTCCCCTTGCACCAGAGAATGCGCTCACAACATGACTTCTCTAATTTCCGAGGATTTCTCTTTGGTGGGCTCTGAAGGCCGAGCTTCGGCGTCGGCCCGGCTCATTGTAGCTTCGGCTTCGGTCAGCTTTGTCTCGGTTTCAACCTGTGTTTTCGAAGCCTTGGCAATTTTTCCTGGAGTAGAGCTTGAAGTTTTTATCGTCTCCAGCACATCTAATACACTAGCCATCCTTTTTCTCTTGGGGGTTGCTGCTAGATCTTTTTGTGTCTTCGGCGCCTCCACTCCTGCCGAAGGGCTTAGAACTTCTGATGTTTTCATCCCTTCGGTTCTCGGTTCTTCAATTTTGTCAGCCTTCGGCATTGCAGCCGGGTCTTCAATCCTTTGCGTAAGAGCAGGTCCTTTGGCTTCAATAGACGAAGAGGTCTCACCGCCAAATTTAGGCACTATGGCCGGTTCAATGTAGCGCGGTCGGTGAGTAAGAACCTTCACCTTTTTCCTCTTCGACGCGGGCTCACTTGAAGCGGCTGAAGCAACAGCCTTCTCAGAAGTTGCACCTTTTTTTGCCCCCGCGACGGGTAGCGATAATCAGGGTACACAAACCCAATAGCATCAAAAACTCTATTTAGCCTTTTCTTTTTTCGGCTCCCGAAGGCCGCAGATAGTGCGTTATCTTCAGACTTGGAGTATGCTCCAAGTAGTTCATCACTAGTATTTTCAACACACTTTAGCCAGTCATCGTCTGGTTCGATAAATTGGTCTCCAAACCTGAAGGTATATTTCAATCGAACTAAACCACCTTCGCTAGGGTTGCTGATGGTCTCTTTTGGCATTTCCCAGTTGTCTATCAATGGCCATATCTTGTAGGCCACATGTTCTTGGACTAAATCCCTTGTCCCGATGAAAGAGCAAACTATGCCGAAGGCCCTTCGGCATCCTTCGGCTGCTTCATCAATTTCTACCTTCGTTTTCCGAAGGCCAAAGCGGGACCAAATGGGGCGCATGATGATCTCTATAATGTCTTCCCTTGCCTTTAAATCATTCTTCACATAGAACCATTCTTTCATCCAGTCTCCGGGCCATCTCTTCCAAAAAGTTGGCACTGGGCAGCTTGAGCCAGAACGAGCAACGAAGCTATAGCAACCAAAATTGTTATGATACTGTTCTTTACCCCAGGGCTTCGTCTCATATGAAAGTTCGTGCATGCTGCAAAAACATTTTGCACTGGGCTCCAAACCTTGACTCCTCACGGCCCAGACGAAGATCCCCATTCTGATAATTGCTTCGGGAGTAATCTGGTGAAGGAAAATCTGATATATCTTTAAAACTTCAACCACAAATCTGCTTAAGAGGAATCGAAGTCCAGCTTTGAAGAAGCTTTGGTAGATTACAATTTCATTTTCTTCGGGAACAGGAACAGTCATGTCTCCGTTGTCAGCCCTCACAATAGACATATCTCGAAAATACCTTCCTCTCATATTATCAAGATGACTCTGTCTGATAGTCGATTTCCCGAAGACTGCATGACTTGGTCGCCAGGGCCGATCTTCGGAGTCTTCGCCCCCACTTTCCGCATCATAACTATCGCTGTCATCAGTATCTTCAGATAAGCCTTCTAGAATTTCCTTAGTAATCTTTTCTATTTTTGTCTTTGCTATTGATTCAATAAATCTAGCAGTCTTCTCCTCTTCGCTCAGCTTCGTCTCAGCAACAACTTTTTTGTCTTGAGACATCTTCTCTTCGGAAATGGTGAAAATGTGTCCTTAAAGCCGAAGCTTAGAAAGTCTAAAAAACCAAGCAAGCGTTGGTAGACAAGAGCTAAAAATTTGAGCAAACAAAACAGGCGGCAAGTAGCGTACCAAATGTGCTCGGGGTGGGTTCTTATTTATACGCCCAATGCGCTCCAAGTTGGAGGGCCCCGTCTGTCATTGACTGTTGCTATTCTAGCAAAGGGAAGGTGTTTTTTCGGACCTTCGGCTTAGGGCCTTCGTCCATATCGCAACCTGAATTCGTTATTCTAACAAATTAACCTTGCGAGGGGCTACTGTTGGGGGCCTTCGTCTTCCGAAGGTCCTCAAAAACATGATTTAACAATGTTTCTGGAGTTGTAATACATGAACAGGTATCTTCGGATTCGAATCAGAACCATAGTGGGAGAAGCACAAAGAATACGAAGGTTGATGCAGCGCCGAAGCCAGGGAGCTTCGGCATGACAGTAGAAAAGGAAACTGACTTAAAAGGGAAAAGGCTATTTAGACCTCGATGGATCACTATAGAGTCATTAGTACATGTAAAGGGCATGGGTGTAATTTTACATGGGCTGCGTCCCGTGCCTATAAATAGATGAACAGTGCTCCCGTACTGTTCACGCTGACTTGGCATTCGCTTTTGCGTCACGCTCGTATCTTTACCTTCTTTCAAGCCAAAGGTACATTTGTAACTTGATATCATTTCTAATTTTCCATGATAATAAAATAGAAACGAGCTGATAATGATACATAATTGTTCATGTTATCTTTTACATTTCATATGATTGTCTTTTCATTATCATATGCTGCAATGATGAAGGTATGTCCTTCATGACCTTCGTCCGAAGATCATTATATCCTAAGGGAAATAATGTCTCGAAGGACGAAGGGCATTAACATTTAACATTTTTTGTGTTGCCTTGTTCTTAACTCATAGCATTTGAGAACAAGTCCCCAATAGTTTTGATGCACACTAGACCGGTATGGTGCCATGTAGCTAAGGAAACACTTCAATCATATCCTAGACTGGGGCACATGGACCTAGTCTGGTGGTGCACCGGACCGGTCTGGTGTGCCCGTGGACATCCCAGATCTGTGGCTTTCTAAGGAAGGAGGCAACGGGTCCTAGGCCTCCATGGCCTATACAAACAGCCCCTAGGCACCTCCATTCAGTATCTAATAACTCCAAGAGCATCACAATACTTCGACACTCTGCAGCAAAGCGTTCTAGTGATTTAGTGAGATCCGAGTGGCATTTCTAAGTCGTTCTTGCGTCTTTGTGACTTTGTGCACTCGTGATCTTCTCTCTTGCGTGTGTTACTGTGATTTTCTCTTGTGTGTAGTTTCTCTCCCTTACTCTATGTTAAGACTCTAATCTTTTGTAAGGCTGCAAGAGACTCTAGCTTGTAGAGATTCTTTACTGTAATACCCAATTTGTAAAAGCATAAGAAATGAGATTATTTCTCCTATATGTGTTGCCTTTATTCATTAGTACATATGAACATCCCATTTAGAAGTGAACAATTAAATAAATGACACATAAATAACTTATGCATCATGTGGGAGTCTATTTGATTGTGCATTTAAAAATAATGGTAATGACAATATCAATAAAAATATATTAAAGTCCAAATTTGGGGATTTAGTCCTATCTTGCAAATTAGAGTTTAGAGAAAAGAAGGAAAAATGCTATACAAAATAAAGAAAATAAATACACAAATAAATATAACCTATTCATATTAGTATTTGAATTTAGGCATTTAACCTAAGTACGAATTTCACAACAAATATGAATTCAAATTTGAACCCTAAATTTGAAAAAAGAAGAAAAGAGAAAAGAAAAGAAAAGAAAATAGAAAAGAAAATGGAAAAGAAGCAACTAGGTTCACTTTCGGCCCAACTCCGCACCCACTCCCGCGCAGCCCACTCCGCACGCATGCACCGCCATGTGGGCCCGCTCAGTCGGCCACACACTCGCGCCCGCGTCATGCCTTCACTGGCTCACTGCTTGGTGGAGCCCACCTGTCGATGACTGAACCCTGTGCACATGCCATGCTCACTGGAAGGCGGGTCCCACACGTCAGCGCTTTTCCTTCTTCGCAACGACTGGCGCGGAAGCCGCTGCCAATGCCGCGTTCGTGGGCGACCTCCCTCTCATCCCAAACTGAGTCTCCTGGGGATAAATAGGAAATTCCCGTGACTCGTTTCGCCCTTCATGCCCAGCTGAGAGATCCCCTCGAGTTCGCAAGATCCCACAGAGAGAGAGAGAGGGAAGTGGGTGCGCCATTGCCGTTGTGGTTGGGGACTCGAGTGGGGCATCGTCTGCTGACCGAATCCAGGCCGTGGTGGTGTGCACCACCGCAGGGAGTTTGTTCCGGTTGACAATCGGGCGCGGACAGCGGCGAATTGAAGGCAATTCCACGCCGGAGTCAACACGTTGCTTTGGTTCCACCAATCACAGTGGGCAGCGCTTCGTCGCAGACAATCCTCGGTGAGTACCTCCCCGAGGGCTTCGAATTCATCCGCGCATTGTGTAGGGGTGCAATAGGGGGAGTTTAGGGCTCGGATTGACGGGTCGGCCATCCACGGCCATGGCCGCCGCCGTGATTGTGGGCGCCGCCGCCCATGCGCCGCTGGTAAGGGGTGAGCTTGTGCGGTCCGTTGATTTTACGTGCAACGACCACGCTTAGAAATAAGTTACCGATTCGGTCATCGGGATGGTGGTCGTTCGATCCTGATCGATCGGGCGGAGGTTAAGTTAGGTGTTTTGAATCAGGGACGTTGGATTTGGATCCATCGGATACTATCGCATACCGTTTCGTTTATAACATGATTTAATTTGTGCCGTGTACCTTTGATCGGACGGCTGTGGAGAACCCATAATCACTCGGTCTGGATATTTTGCATAAGAGACCCCCTGTTCTAGCTGAATTAACCTGCGATCCAGTCCCGAGTTAGTCTGTGTCTCGGTATATTTCACGCTAGAGGCCCTGTTCTTTCTGGTAATTGACGCGCAGTCCAGAGATCAGAGGGATTTGATAATTAATAATAGAAATTGATTTTTAATGTAAAAATAATCACTAGAACTTGTTTAATCCCTAGAAAATTCATACTTAGTCCAAATTGATCCATTCCAGTTCCTATAATTTTATAATAATATTGTTCATGACGTTGTGCCTCTGTTTTAACATGAAAATTGTATTAAAGTTTATCTCTTAATTAATCTTGTGCCAAACACATAAAACCTTTGGGAATTCATAACTTAAAATCCATAACTCCAAATTTAATGATTCTTTTTCCTATGATCTTATTTTAATGTGTAGATTATTAATATGTATTTTGTATACAGGTTTGGTGTAATGTTAATTTCTCCTTTGTACTATGCTTGTTTGTATTGTGGCGAGTAGAAGAGCCAGTAGCCGAGGATTCTAGTGTTCAGCAGGTAGAAGTTGCTGAGCAGGAGCTCATTGAAGGCAAGTTGTGTCGTTGACCACTTTTATTATCCAATAATGTTCTTTATAATCATTTATTCATGCATAGGTTTAATTTTGATGGGACCCAATAGGTCACCCTAGTCTGCTTATCTTTTTACCTTGTTCACCCCTGAACTATTAGGGTAGTTTTTGCTATAGCTCTATATGGTTTTTGGGTTTAATATAACATTATGTTCATGTTCCAATTATACTGTTACTTTATTTATTATTCATGTCAAGATCATTATTTTTAATTGGAACATGAAGCTTAACTTGAGAAACACGTGCCACCACAAGGGTGGAATGGGACGCCCTTGGCTGACTAACTAGGAAAGATAGTGGAGGACTACCTTACCCGATAGGGGCAAGGGCAGTAGGGGAGTAGGCGTGTAGGGAGGTTCCCGGGTTGATTTTGCTGCGATGGCGGTCAGACGGGGGATTCCTACATTGCGCTTCCTAGAAATTGTAGCGGGTTTTCTGAAGCTAGTGGAACTTTGTTAAGGCCTCGACGCCACGTAGTGTTGCCCTGCCTCGCTTCTTTGGTAGATGTGTGTGGGGCCCGTACAACCCCGTGATAGATGGGTAACATGACTTGTGGGTACATGGTACAACCTCTGCAGAGTGTAAAACTGGTATACTAGCCGTGCTCGCGGTCATGTGCAGCTTAGGACTCTCGCATGATTAAACTATGGAACTAAATTCAATGTCATTTGCATTGCATGGGATTTATTAATTAATTTTGTTCTATTATTATTATGGTTTGGTATTTACTTACATCTAATAATTGCTAATAAAATTTGACCAACTTATTAAAAGCAATGCTCAGCTTTAACCCCTATTGTTGATTAGCCTTACACATCACATGAACTCCCACATTTGGTGAGTTCATGCACATTATTCCCCACAACTTGTTGAGCTATGATCTTTTGTGAGCTCACACTTGCGATATATAAACCCCCACAGGAGAAGAACAGGTGGCCCAGGAGGAGCCGTATAACGAGGAGTATGACTTGATCTAGGTGGCGTCTCCAGTCAACTTTATGGCGCCTTAGGTGGAATCTTAGTTCGTTTTATATTTATCATTTATTTTGGTAAGACTTCCACTATGTAATAAGTACTTTCATGATATTGTGACATTTATCTCTTTACACTCTGTTATTATATGTGTTGTTCTTCCTTGGCACACATATGAGACGCACCCGGCTTTATCCCTTAAATCCGGGTGTGACACTTACAAATGGGAATATAAGTGATAAGGAATACCGTGACACTCAAGTTCAATCTTTGGATCACTTGAGAGGGGTTGAGTGCAACTCATGTCCATTGGGACACTACAACGTGGAGTAGGCAAGTATTTTAGGCTTGACCGAACCATGGGAAAATCACCGTGCCTTGTGTGCTCATTTGCCTGAGATTTTTCTCCCTCTTCCTAAGTCTCTTAAATTTAGTTGTAATATTGCTCTTAAACTATTCTATATCTTGAAAGAGCAATCAAGTGAAGAGGACTTGCTTTCTTCTCTTTACTCAAACTTAGTTTTAGTTTGCTCTAACTTTATTTTTTAGACCAAGTTTGTGTTTTTTGTGTCATTTTCCAAGGATCACATATTCACCCCTATTGGGGGTCTTCTTCTCTGCCGAAGGTCCTCAAGAAAAGATATCGTTTGTAAAGTGATGTTGAGGATCTTCTTCTCCACCGAAGGTCCTCGAGACGAAGACATTGTCTGAAAGCGATAACGACGAATGCCGAAGCTACATCCGAAGGATGACAGCTTCGGCTTAAGGTGGCGACGAAGGTTTAGCATGATGTCGAGCCGAAGAGGAAAAGACTAGTTAATCCCTGATGATTTATGTTACGATTATGAGTACATGTTATGGTCATAAATGTATTTTTAGTCGGGTTGCGTCTCGTGCCTATAAATAGGTGAACAGTACCCCCATACTGTTCACTCTGGATTGTAATCGCTCTTGCATCAACACCTTCAAACAAGCCAAAGGTATCAATGTAATATAAATTTTATTAATTCTCATATGTTTATCATGAAATAAATATATAGATGAATGAATGAATAGCATATATTGTCTCTATGAACTCTTATTCCCATAAATGATGAAGGTGTGTCCTTCATGACCTTCGTCCGAAGATCGTTATATCTGAAAGGAAATAATGCTTCGAAGGATGAAGGTCCTTAATCTTTAACAATTGTGTTGCCTTGCTCTTGATTCACAACATTTGATAACAAGTGACCAACATTGGCGCCCACCTCCGATGAACTCACTTCCACGACCACGACAATGGCTTCGCAAGGTGATCAAGCTTTGACACCTTCGGCTACGAAGCTGGTGCTCCCAATCACAAGTGGTTCAAGTTCCAAACCAACCAACAAGAAGCAGAAGAAGGAAGCACAGAGAAGGGTACAACATGTCGGAGTGCAAGGACCCTTCATCAAATCCAAATGGTCTCATGTACCCATCACATTTTCTCAGGAAGACCTTCAGCTCAAGGATTACCCCCATAATGACGCCATGGTCATATCATGTGTTATCAAAGGGTTCCTGGTTCACAATGTCCTCGTAGACACGAGCAGTGCAACAGATATTATCTTCGCAAAATCCTTCAGACAAATGCAAGAGCAGGATGACAAAATACATGATGCAACACCTCCCCTATGTGGCTTTGGAGGAAGGCAGATAGTGGTACTTGGGAAAATAACATTGCCAATCATCTTTGGTTATTTTCACAACATAAGAACAGAGCAAATTGTATTTGACATTGTAGACATGGACTATCCTTATAATGCAATCATTGGACTAGGGACATTGAATGCCTTCGAAGCAATACTCCATCTAGCATATCTGTGTATGAAGATACCATCTGACCAAGGTCCTATTGTTGTGCATGGAAGCCAAGAGGCTGCTAGAAGGGCCGAAGGGAATTGGACAAATTCAAGGGCCATTCACAACATAGATGAAGCCGAAGCTCATCAGTAGCATAAGTATATAAGAGATAAAGCTGCTTAGTGGATCAACCAAAGTCTATGCTTCTGTGCGAAGACATAGTTGAGCAGAAGGTGTTGTTCGGGTCTCAATTGTCTGATGAACAAGAAAAAGCTCTGTTAAAATTCTTGTTCAATAACAAGAATTTCCCCACCTCTTCCCTAGTCCTTCCTAATCTCGATGTCGAGATTCTTTTAAACTTGTAAACCATATTAAAGGAGATAAATCTCTTATGTGTTTTGCGTCTATATAACTAAACATGTGAACAACCACATTTGAAGTGTCTAATTGACTAATGACAACTAAACAACCTATGCATCATGCTGGAGTTTATTTGATTGTGCATTTATAAATAATAAAAATGATAATATCAATAACAATACATTAATGGACAAATTAGAATTTAAAACATAATTTGGAATCAAAACTTTGGGAAAGAGAAGAAAATACCACATAATATAAAAGAAATAAATATATGAATAAATATATTCTTTTCATCATAAGATTTGAATTTGTACATTTGATATATGTGCAAGTTCACAACCAAATTTAAATTCAAAATTCGAAATCTAAAATGAGAAATAGAAAATAAAAAGAATGGGCCCAAACCTCCCCCTCGGCCCACCAACTCTTCACTCCGCACGGCCATCAACGCGCTCCCACGTCCGCGCACAATGCGGCACCGATAGGCGGGCCCGCCCGGTCAGTCCCTCACGCACGCGCGAAACTACTTGACCACAAACCCTTCTCTGCCACCGCCGCATGGGCCCTACCTGTCATCCCGCACCTCGCAGGCATCACGGAACTACCTACTCGCGAATGTCGCGCTGACCACCACGGACCTCCCCCACCTCGGCGTGGACTCGTGGGTCCATAAAGCGTGGGCGTAGATCTTCCTCGGCCGCCTAACCACCACACCGTGTCGCGTCCAAAGCCCAGTAACACCGCCGCCGCGCGCCCTCGACTGAAGGAGTGTGCTCGTCGCAATCAATTGCCCCCTGGGTATTTCACCGGCGCCAAACCCCGTGGAGTCGCCCACCGTGCTCTCCTGTGTGTGCGAGGAGCAGTTGGGGGGCAATTGGAGGGCGGGTGTGTCCTCGACACCGTGACAATCGCGCATGACCGTCCCGGATCCGCCGTGCGTCGCAATTGGCTCCGCCCATCATCTATCTCCGGTGAGTAAGTCGTACACCATCTTCACTCATGCCCTGTGATTGCACAGCAACTAGTAGATTCGAGTTTTGGGCACTATGATACCGATTTCGGGTGCTGGCGATGGCATCCACCACGGAACCACGTGCGCCGCTGCGCTCTTCCGTTGGAGTTAGGGGTAGTATTCTGCGCCGTCGGATCGTTTAGTCGCGGCTGAGATCTGTTCCGTGAGTACCCTTTCGGCTGAGAGAACCTTAACCGTAGATCTAGGATCCGAGGGTTAAAAGCGAATCCTGCTCAATCAAATCCTAGGCCATTGATCTCCCATTCCGCGGATGGGATCTGATACCGGTTCAGTGATGGCTGATCTAATCATAGTGGTTCATTTTTGATCGGACAATCCCAGCCAACGTGTACCCTTTCGGCCAGGCGTTTCACTTAAGAGCCCTCGGGTTTTAGGGGAATTAACCCGCGGTCTATCGCAGAGGAGGCCTGTTGGGGGCCTTCGGCTTCCGAAGGTCCTCAAAAACGTAATTGACTATGTTCTCCAAATGAAATATGTAAACAGGTACCCTCGAAGTCAAGTTGCGAGTATACAAAAGCATGGTTAAGACGAAGCTTAACTGAGCCGGCAATCACGACGAAGGATAAGACGATCATGAAGCTATGCGCAGAAGAGCTACGGCATAACGGCGGAAAGGGAAACCGACTTAAAGATGAAAAGCCAGATTAGACCTCGAAGAATTACCATAGAATTATTGATAAATGTAAAGGGCATTAATGTAATCTTGCATGGGCTGCGACCCGTGCCTATAAATAGGTGAACAGTATTCCCGTACTGTTCACGCGGACTTGGCATTCACTTTCGCGCCGCGCCTGTATTTTCTTTCCTTCAAGCCGAAGGTACATTTGTAATTTATCTTTGTTTGTGCAAGTGATACAAATAGAAATAGATTAATAATAATGTTTATGGAAATTATATTACTTTCTGTATTTTGTTTGAATGTTCTCCATTTTTTATCATGATCATAAAGGTACGTCCTTCATGACTTTTGTCCTAAATTCGTTATATCCGAAAGGAAATAATGATTTGAAGGACGAAGGGCTTTTGATATTTAACATTTTATGTTGCCTTGTTCTTGATTCATAGCATTTGAGAACAAGTCTCCAACATTGGCGCCCACCTCCGATGAACTCACTTCCATTTTTTGAGTCTTGAACACTTTCGGCAAGCATCACCTTCGTCATGCCGCCGAAAAAAGCTTCAGCGACAGGGGCTGGTACTTTACAGCCGCTGGATCCCAATCAGGACGTCCTTTCTCTTAGAGAGGCCCGAAGCCAGAAGAGGAAGGTCGTTAGTCCAACACCTCCGGAAGATGACTTGGATCAGGAGATCCAAAACCTGGAGATCCTTCAGCAACAAGTGCAGCGCAAGAAGGAGAAGATGGCTCGTCTAGCTGACCTTCAGAGACAGATAGACGAAGCTTCTGAAGAGGTTCGTCATCTTGTTCAAGATGATCAGAGCCGAAGGCCTCCACGCAGAGAGCTCCATCAGGAAGGCTTCCACAATGAGGACGATTGGTATGAAGATTTCCATCATGGAAACTTTGCTTTCGATGATACTTCTCCTCTCTCAACAGAATTGCAGGCTACACCATGGCCCCAGTCTTACAAGCCACCCTAGCTCCCCATGTATGACGGTCATACAGACCCAAAGCAATTCTTGATGAGCTATGAAGCAACCATATCTTCGTATGGTGGCAATACTGCAGTCATGGCAAAATCCTTTGTCATGGCCGTCAAGAGCGTTGCTCAGACCTGGTACTCTTCTCTTCGGCCAGGGACAATCACTTCTTGGCAGAAGTTGAAGGATATGCTGATAACTAGCTTCCAAGGGTTTCAGACGAAGCCAGTCACAGCTCAAGCTTTATTTCAGTGTACCCAGGACCATGAAGAATACCTCCAGGCGTACGTCCGAAGGTTTCTGCGTCTGAGGGCACAAGCGCCAACAGTGCCCAATGAAATTGTCATTGAGGCCATGATTAAGGGGCTTCGGCCAGGACCTTCAGCGTAGTACTTTGCCAGGAAGCCACCACAGACGTTGGAGAAGCTGCTCCAGAAGATGGACGAATACATTCGAGCTGACAATGACTTCTGCCAAAGAAGGGAGGAAGCATTCAGGTTCTCTGAAATGACCAGGGGCTTCGGAGGAATATTTCACCCGAGGCACGTTAGGTCAATTCATAACTCTACTCAAACTGATGATCGAGGGAGTCAGCAGCAAAGGCCACAATACTCTTCACAAGCTTCGGGCCAACAGCAAAGTTATTTTCGGCCGCCAGCGCCAAGGGACAGAGGCGCCAGGGGCTTCGGGGGAAGGTTTGGAGATCAGCCAAGAAAAATTTATTGCCTATTCTGTGGTGAAGACAAGGGTCATACCACCAGGATGTGTCACGTTACCATCCAGAAGCAGAAGGAGATAGCAGAAGCAGCTGCGCAACAAAGTCAGCCGAAGCAGGTCATGCATACTGCTTCGTATCATTCGCCTTATATTCCAGAATATGTAGGCAACCACCCCGCAGCTTCTGTTGCTTCGGCAAGCCAACCCCAAGCATCCTGGCAGCATCCTCCACCACCACCGCCGACGCAGCGAGGACAGCAACCAGAAGGGAGTCAGAACAATCACCTTCAGAGAGGAGTCCGAAGCTCGCACAGTCAATAGCACTATGCCAGAGTCAAAGCACATTTATTGATAAATATCCTACCTCAACAGCAATTTTTTCGCATTTTTAAATTCAGTATTACCTTTTTGTTAATAAGGAGCAATTATGAGAAGTTTAAGTGTCTTTTATAGTTTTTTAATTTTTTGTAACACTTTCGTCTTTTTACCATAATAAAAATATGTCCTTTCCATAGGCTTGAGTTGCCGAAGCATACGAATTTATGGTGGCATGAAGGACCTGTGTATTATCAAAAATTTGTTCTAACAGACACAGTGCAAGTTCTGCAAAACAGTGAAAAGTCGTTCCTAAGGGAGCGCAGTGTAAGTTTTCTGAACCTACAGCGAAAAATAAACGCTGATTCCGCTGAAAGTAAAAGGCAAAGAAGCTCCTAAGGGAGGCTTACAGCGAAAAATAAACGCTGATTCCGCTGAAAGTAAAAGGCGAAGAAGCTCCTAAGGGAGGCTTACAGCGAAAAATAAACGCTGATTCCGCTGAAAGTAAAAGGCGAAGAAGCTCCTAAGGGAGGCTTACAGCGAAAAGTCAGCGCTGATATAAAAAGTATGTCCTCTATTACAGGGACTTATATCTGTGGCACAAATATCATTTTGCATAACATACCATCATCACATCATTTTTGCATAACATAAGCATCATACAGCATATTGCATGTGGAACAAGAAGGGGATACAGTGTTGATCTTCGGAGAGTATTTTGGAAAAGAGAAAATCGTGCTAAGGCACAAGACAAATCGAGACGAAGTGTAGCCGCATTAGAAGGGCAACACAAAACTTTTTTATAGCTTCGGAGAATATTTCACGAAGCTTGGATATTCTTCATCAGAAAAGTAAGCAAATTCTTGTGATATAGAAAAGATTTTCTTCACGAAGCATGAAAAGAAGGGAAGGTGTTTTTTCGCCGAAGGCTCAAAAAATGGTATGTATGCAAAATTTCATGCATCGTAAAGAATTAAACTATAAATAGATTATATATATTACATTCAAAGTTACAATGTATTACACATGTTACGTTCCAAATGTTTCTACAATAGCGTTTAATCCTCCTTAAGAACTATTTCCACATCTTCGTTCAATAGCTGGTCGACAACCTTGTCCATAATGGCTTCGGCCATTTTTCTAATTTCATCGTCCCCCTTCGGGTGGGGGCCCGGAGATGCCTCAGCAGGTTTTGAGGGAAGAGAAGATACGGCTATTACAAACCGCGAGCAAAGTCTGGAATTAAAAATTAAAGCAAAATAAAAACCACTAATTAATACCTATTTGCCCTTCGGGCTCTGTACTCTTCTCGGTAGCTTCTGCTACTTTTCTAGCATCGTGGATGCCTTTTTCACTCTTTTGAATAATTTCTTGCGCCATTTCTCGGCCGCCGTTGTCCCAAATATCGGTGAAGAATTTTCCGCTGACCATACTTGCTTCGGCTGAGGGGTCTTTAATGTCTTCAGAGGACAAGGTAGCTTCGGACTGCGCTAAGGATTTTACATGCTCGCAACCTTTCCTCTCCAAGACAGCAACAATCCCTCTAGCACCCGAAAAAGCGCAGATGTCACCGCGACTATTCAGGATTTCCTCGAAGGCCTCTGCTTCGTGACTGATCCATTCCATTGGACCTTCGGGATTGCCTCTTGAGAAATTCTCTTCACTAGAGAATGCGCCAACGTTGGTGAAGCTGGATTTTATCTTCTTAACGCACTCTATGGATTTAACATAGCATTTTCTCTGGGATGCGCGAAGCTCCTTAACACTTATCTCTAAATGATTGGCCCATTGATCACTAAGCTCTCGTTTTGTCTCTTCAAGTATACGTTCTTCTTTGGCTTTAGCTAGCTGTTTCTGAAGATCTTTAATTTCGCGTTTTTGGGCTTCGGCCTGGGCCTTTGAGGCAGCTTCGTCCTCTTTTACCTTGTCCACCAATGTAAGCAGAATTTTATCCTTTTCCAGAGCTTCGTTTCTCAGTTTAATAACCTCTGATCGTAGGTTGTTGAAAGCAATTTCATAGCTCTCGTCTTCGGCATTCTTTTGCGCTCTCAACGCGTTGCTTAGTATTAAATCTGAAAGCTCTCTTGTGAGTTTTGGTGTTTGGATGACAACTCAATTAAAGGACTAACAAGTGTACTAAGTGTTGAACAGGTGCTTAAGGTAAAGCCTACAGGGTTCAACACAAGTGAACAATTGTGATGGTCCAAGAACTGGATTATGGATACATGATGGACATCACAAGTAGGATGGACATTGCATAAAGTGAGACTCGGGTGCGTAGCTAGGAGACAACTGATCAAGCCAAGGATGGAGGCAAGAAGAGCTTCGAGGTACCAAGTGCACGGGAGAAGGTCAAGGAGGCTGAGGAACCCAAAGCCAAGGGTGAAGAAGAAGGCTTGCAAAGTCAAGGGTGATCGAGTTGAGAACAGCTACGGCACATCAAGGATCACTACATAAGAACGTGACTTACAGCCAATGAGGTAACAGCTACAGTTATGTGGTGTAAGTCATAAGGCTCAAGATCAAGATCTAAGAAGGAGATCAAGGTCACTAGAAGGAGAACAAGTGTCAAAACCAGAACTAGAAGCAGCCCAAAAGAACTAAGTTCACCTTAATCTTTAGTTTGGGTTGTTCCTATGTTTGGAGATGTTCTATGTGACCTTTACAGGATGTTGGAGCCAAGTAATGTCAATCTAGATCAAGACAAGCCGACTTGATGATTTATGAGTCCAACATCAAATCTCAAGCATGTGGAATGCTATAGATTTAATGATTAAGAGAAGGTATGTTTCTATACTTAGTACATTGGTTTTGTGGACTAATATACTTGTCTAAGTGTTAGAAACAGAAAGAAGAAGAAAAGAAGAGAGGTGCAAAGGGCTTGGCTATGTACAGCCAAGGCAGCTCAGTCTGGCACACCGGACTGTCCGGTGGTGCACCGGACAGTGTCCGGTGCGCCAGGCTGAACTCTGACGAACTGACCGCTCTCGGGAATTCACCGGCGACGTACGGCTATAAATCACCGGACTGTCCGGTGTGCACCGGACTGTCCGGTGAGCCAACGGTCGGCCGGGCCAACGATCGGCCGCGCGATCTGCGCGGGACACGTGGCCGAGCCAATGGCTAGATGGAGGCACCGGACTGTCCGGTGTGCACCGGACTGTCCGGTGTGCACCGGACATGTCCGGTGCACCAACGGCTCCAAGACTGCCAACGGTCGGCTTCGCCATAGAAGGAAAGAAATCGGGCACCGGACAGTGTCCGGTGTGCACCGGACAGTGTCCGGTGTGCACCGGACTGTCCGGTGCGCCACCCGACAGAAGGCAATATTTGCCTTCCTGGATTGCTTCCAACGGCTCCTAGGCCCCTTGTGCCTATAAAAGGGACCCCTAGGCACCCCAAGCAAAATACAAGCGCAGCCAACAAGTGTAGACTTCACTCGAATCAATTCTCACTCTCCCTCTTGTGTGTAACTCTATAGTTTGTGTAGAAGGCACAGCTATAAGCCTTAAGAGAGAGGAGAAGTGCTGCTTAGAGCTAGAGCAAGGTCTTGAGCGTATCGTTACTCTGCCGGGGTGCTGCCAAGAAGTTTGTAAGCAGCCGCGGTTCTGTTGTAACCCCACTCAATAGTGAAAGGCTCTATCTGTCATACTGACAGATCTAAGCAAACGGAGGAAGGAGTTGAAATAGACTCCAAGCTCAGGTGTGGCTAACTCCAACGAGGACTAGGCAAGCATTTCAGGCTTGGCCGAACCTCGGGATAAATCCTTGCGTCTGTGTGCTCAGTTCTGTATTGTACTCTGACTCTCTGTCTTACTCGCTTATATATCTGCACTTCACTACTTACTTGTGGTACTAGCTTTCCTTGAAGTGCAGGATATTCGTAAGACAGGAACTTCAATTCCACTGCAACCTACTCGAAGGGTTCTTCACTCCACTGCGATCCTGTCTTCGAGTAGAGTAAGATTTAAGTTTTAAAGTGATAATTTTTATTCGCCTATTCACCCCCCCTCTAGGCGACATCTAGATCCTGTTCCCGGGCCAAAGGGAACTTTCAATTGGTATCAGAGCTAGGCCTCTCCAGTGTGGGCTTAGCCGTCCGGAGATAACGATGTCGTCACAAGAGGTAACTGTAGAAATTCTTTTAGGCGATGGCTCTAATTACAAATCTTGGTCTGTCTCTATTTATAATGCTTTCATGAGTGTTGATTCTGATTTGAGACAGATCTTTAGTAGAAGTATTTTTCCATCTGATATTAGTAAAAATCCCTCTAATGATGAACTAAGATGTTTATCTCTCAATCACCGTGCTTGCAACATCTTAGTTGAGTCTCTTTCTAGAAGTGCCTATTCTGCCATCATGAGTAGTGATAATGATTTGTTTGTTGATGCTCATGATTTATGGAATAGAATTAAAGTAAAATATTTTGTGGCAAATTGTACTACTTCTACTCCCTATATTGCTTGTGATGCTAACCATTCAAAGGGAGAAGATCAAGAACGATGGACACCCAACGATGAATCTACCTCGTCGATAGGTTTGGTCTCCACTAAAAATAAGTGTTTTATTGCTAACAATGACGGTGGAGACAAAAGCCATGATGAGGAGAAATATGAGGATGATAGCGAGGATGAATCTTCATCATCACAAGGTACATTTTCCTATATTGCTTCCACTGACATTAATGACAGGGAAAATGAGACCGATGATGTGGAAGAAGAGGAGATTCGCCGTTTCTACAACCATCTCAACAAAGCGGACAAAGCTCTCTTGGTTAAGTTGTTGAGAAGGAACAAGGAACAAGGCGAGACGCTTCTCAGGCTAGAGGAGACTCTCATCAAAACAAACAACAGCCTGGAGAAGATGACCAAAGAACATGAGGAGCTAAGGTGCTCTCATGATGTCTTGGTCCAACAGTATGATTCAATGTTAATTGAGCAAAGTAATAATTATGACGCTCTATCTAATGTTGCTCAACTTAAAACTGAAAATTCTATGCTTAGAAGTCAAGTAGAAACAATGAATTTAGAAAAGCTTGCTCTTAGTGAAAAGTATGATATGTTGTCATACTCTCATAGTAAACTAGTTGATGATCATATCATGCTCGATATTGCTCATGAGGTAGTAATTACTAGTTTAAACTCATATGAACCTCATTCTTGCACTAGTAATCAATTGGTCAAAATATTATCATGTGCTGACCTCCACCGCCCCAAGAAAGGCCAATCTTTGTTTGAGAAACAAGTTGCAGGATCAAAAAGAAAATTGCGTGGGAACAAGAAGCAAAGACAGCTAAGGAGAAGACACATTGCTCAACTCTCTCAAGATATCCACGGGCGCGTGGTGAAGAAGCTTGAGAAAGGAAAAACTGCAGCAAGTGTTAAGGTCAACAAGAAGAATGTTCCCAAAGCTATAAATGAAGAAATCAACATGAAAAAGGAAAAAGGTAAAGATTCAATTAATCATGTTGTTTGCACTGACCTTCTCTCCATGTCAATCAAGTACAAAAAGGGAAAAGGAAAAAGGAGGTGTTTCAAGTGCAAGAAGTTAGGCCACCTCATCGCGTCTTGTCCGTACAAAGACAAGAATGAAGGGACAAGGAGTTGTTTTGGATGCAACAAAAAGGACCACACGATCACTTCATGTCCGGTCATGAAGGATCAAGGATGTGCATCCTCCAAGGTGACCCTCACCAAGGAAAATGACACACAGCAAGCGTCGTGTCAAGTTGAGCGACGCTTCTGCTACAAGTGTGGTGAGCAGGGTCATCTATCCAAGGTATGTTATAAAGGTAAGATTCCTAAGCAAGTGAATTTGTGTCAATCTTATTCGGGTAGGAGACCCAAATCATACACCTGTGCTAGATCTATAACGAGATCACCTAGAACTAGCACAAAGGCAATTTGGGTACCAAAGGCACATTTAGATGATCATTATGGACCCATCCCGAGATGGGTACCAAACTGTGCTAACTAGACCATGCAGGTGCCTTGAGATGGACTAGAGACCATGGGAGAGCTTAAGACGGTTATCTTAAACTCTATGCTTAAGCTGTTAATTGTTTTGGTGTTAATTGTTTTGGTGTCTTTATTGTGAAACACTAATCCCATGTTCATCTCAAGTGAAATAAGGTGTGTAGGTCCTGAATCATTATTGGTGAATCAAGTAAAGGACTTTGATGAGAATCTACAACTTGCTCTCCAAAGGATGGTACTCGTGTATTTTAAGTACAATTTAGTATTGCTCTTAAGATGGCTTGTTGTGCTACCTGTCTTTGGAGTAGTTATGCTTTATGATTGCCTGTGTTAAATGGATCATAATGATGGTTGCTTAATCATGGCTGGTGCTCTATAGGATATATCTTTTGAATAATTCATTGGTAGCTCTTTCATTTGTTATATCCACAACGATTAACTCTCTTGGTGTATATGGATAAACCTGTTACTTTTTGTAAGTCATGCTATGTGCAAATATGACATTTTGTTTAGTGCATGTTCACATGATTACCCTAGTTTAGTATTGTGTGAATTTCAAATCCATGTCGTGCCTTTTTGAGCTATGAGGTGTGTGAGCAAAAGGAGTCTTGAATTGGTGATAACAAGTGCTCTCATAAAGGCAAAGGTATGGAAAATGAAGCTATGCAATTTCATTAAATATTCTTGAAATTCCATTCATTGTGATCATAGCTATGTTCTTGTCTTTCAATTTGTAATATCTTGGTTTAGGTAATTTATGCCTTTAAAATGTTGTTTCTTCTGTGCATCTAAGAAACCTTCTTAATCATGACATGCTTAGATATTTCGCTTTATATACATGATTGTGTTGATCTTCAATTGGTATATGCAATGATAGTTAAATATGAAGCATGTACAGGTTGAGTAAATGTTAGACTTACGTGAGTATTCAATTGGCTTAAGTGTCACTGAGGCGTGCATTGCTGTATTTAGTCAACTTTTCATTTAGCCTTCAATTGGTGTTAAGTGGTGTTTCATTTGATATTCAAATTGGCATCTTTGGGTGATGAAAGTGGTAGAGTATGCCTTGACCAAGGTATGTTGTGATCCCCTCTAGTTCTAAGGAAGCTAGAATGTGCAAAGTGCAAGTCATTCAAATACTTGATGCACAACTTGAGGGGGAGCACACATAACTTGTGTCTTTTGAGACTAACTGTTTCTTGAGTGATCTTGTATAGTCTCTAGGTGGAAAAGAGAAGATAAGCAAGAAATGGAGCAATCTGGACTTGGGTACCTCTGTAAGTCAAGAAATTGGTATCTCAAGTCATGTGTAAGTGCATATTTTTAGATTGCTCATGCTCTATAATATCTGGTGATAATAGATGCTTATTCTTAAATATCATGGAGCCATGATAATAAATGAACTTTGCAATTGGTATCTTTCAATTGGTAGCCGTAATAGTTTGCTTCAATTGACATCTTTTGATAATCATGAGAATAGAAGTTTCTTCTTGTGCCCAATACTATAACTTGTTCTAAGTTTGGTGTCTTAGCAACAAGAAAAAGTTAGGAGAAAGAATCAGGCACAAGTGTGGAGAAGCTCTCGAGAGATTAACTACTTTCAAGATGGGAAGTACACTACAACATGGTAAAGGTACAAAAGGGAGTATTAATCTTTTTGCATATATGTTCTTCACCTAAATGTTGATAGTGCATATGCTCAATAAGTAAGGGGGAGTTTTGATAGTCGTTTTTCCTCCTTGACACCCTGTTGTCCCTTGACATCATCCTATGTTCTTGCTTGAGTAAGGTTTTTGGTGTTTGATGTCAAAGGGGGAGAATTTGTGTATTAAAGCTTATCTCAACCTGAGAGGGAAGCTTATCCTAAAGGGGTGATGTGTTAGTTTAAGCTTAGCTAGTGTGTTATTCATATGCTTCCTGTAGTATTATATGTGTTGCATCATATGGACTAGTGTTTCTGCTGCAATGAATTAACTGGCTTCTATAGTGTAATAGATAGTCATGTGGTTAATGGTGCTTTAAGATTGTCTTAAATTAGTGTCTTAGTTTAAATTGGTATTAGTTTGAATTGGTATCTTAATGATGAATAGTGGTAGGTTGATATTCCTGTGATATATCCGCTAATTTGAATGGTGTTTAACTCTGATTATGCGCATTTGTGTGTTATAGCATCATGGTTTGAATCTTGACACATTGCATTCTAAAAAGTGCTAAGGTATAGAAATGCTTCGAATTGCCTAAGGATGTGCAAATTGGCGTCTGAGGCCAAAATTGTGTTTTTGAAGTAAGCACATATTTAGGGGGAGCATTCTATAAACTTAGAATCCAAAATTTGTGCTTCAAATCTTATTCTTATGTAAGCTTTAATTGTGTTGCCATCAATCACCAAAAAGGGGGAGATTGAAAGCTCTCTTGTGAGTTTTGGTGTTTGGATGACAACTCAATTAAAGGACTAACAAGTGTACTAAGTGTTGAACAGGTGCTTAAGGTAAAGCCTACAGGGTTCAACACAAGTGAACAATTGTGATGGTCCAAGAACTGGATTATGGATACATGATGGACATCACAAGTAGGATGGACATTGCATAAAGTGAGACTCGGGTGCGTAGCTAGGAGACAACTGATCAAGCCAAGGACGGAGGCAAGAAGAGCTTTGAGGTACCAAGTGCACGGGAGAAGGTCAAGGAGGCTGAGGAACCCAAAGCCAAGGGTGAAGAAGAAGGCTTGCAAAGTCAAGGGTGATCGAGTTGAGAACAGCTTCGGCACATCAAGGATCACTACATAAGAACGTGACTTACAGCCAATGAGGTAACAGCTACAGTTATGTGGTGTAAGTCATAAGGCTCAAGATCAAGATCTAAGAAGGAGATCAAGGTCACTAGAAGGAGAACAAGTGTCAAAACCAGAACTAGAAGCAGCCCAAAAGAACTAAGTTCACCTTAATCTTTAGTTTGGGTTGTTCCTATGTTTGGAGATGTTCTATGTGACCTTTACAGGATGTTGGAGCCAAGTAATGTCAATCTAGATCAAGACAAGCCGACTTGATGATTTATGAGTCCAACATCAAAGCTCAAGCATGTGGAATGCTATAGATTTAATGATTAAGAGAAGGTATGTTTCTATACTTAGTACATTGGTTTTGTGGACTAATATACTTGTCTAAGTGTTAGAAACAGAAAGAAGAAGAAAAGAAGAGAGGTGCAAAGGGCTTGGCTATGTACAACCAAGGCAGCTCAGTCTGGCACACCGGACTGTCCGGTGGTGCACCGGACAGTGTCCGGTGCGCCAGGCTGAACTCTGACGAACTGACCGCTCTCGGGAATTCACCGGCGACGTACGGCTATAAATCACCGGACTGTCCGGTGTGCACCGGACTGTCCGGTGAGCCAACGGTCGGCCGGGCCAACGGTCGGCCGCGCGATCTGCGCGGGACACGTGGCCGAGCCAACGGCTAGATGGAGGCACCGGACTGTCCGGTGTGCACCGGACATGTCCGGTGCGCCAACGGCTCCAAGACTGCCAACGGTCGGCTTCGCCATAGAAGGAAAGAAATCGGGCACCGGACAGTGTCCGGTGTGCACCGGACTGTCCGGTGCGCCACCCGACAGAAGGCAAGATTTGCCTTCCTGGATTGCTTCCAACGGCTCCTAGGCCCCTTGTGCCTATAAAAGGGACCCCTAGGCGCCCCAAGCAAAATACAAGCGCAGCCAACAAGTGTAGACTTCACTCGAATCAATTCTCACTCTCCCTCTTGTGTGTAACTCTATAGTTTGTGTAGAAGGCACAGCTATAAGCCTTAAGAGAGAGGAGAAGTGCTGCTTAGAGCTAGAGCAAGGTCTTGAGCGTATCGTTACTCTGCCGGGGTGCTGCCAAGAAGTTTGTAAGCAGCCGCGGTTCTGTTGTAACCCCACTCAATAGTGAAAGGCTCTATCTGTCATACTGACAGATCTAAGCAAACGGAGGAAGGAGTTGAAATAGACTCCAAGCTCAGGTGTGGCTAACTCCAACGAGGACTAGGCAAGCATTTCAGGCTTGGCCGAACCTCGGGATAAATCCTTACGTCTGTGTGCTCAGTTCTGTATTGTACTCTGATTCTCTGTCTTACTCGCTTATATATCTGCACTTCACTACTTACTTGTGGTACTAGCTTTCCTTGAAGTGCAGGATATTCGTAAGACAGGAACTTCAATTCCACTGCAACCTACTCGAAGGGTTCTTCACTCCACTGCGATCCTGTCTTCGAGTAGAGTAAGATTTAAGTTTTAAAGTGATAATTTTTATTCGCCTATTCACCCCCCTCTAGGCGACATCTAGATCCTGTTCCCGGGCCAAAGGGAACTTTCAAAACCCTATATATAAAAGAGTTGGTATAAAAATAAAAGAATGGGTTGCAAATCATAAAATTTCCAAACACGCAGTTCTTGTACCTTCAGGCTATTGTACGCAAGACTATCCGCAAGATCGTCCTTTGTCATAGCGCATAATCCAGCTTCAAGCTTCGGAAACGCCATACTTCTAGCCATCTCCCGACAGACGGATAATTCTTTGTTGTCTGGGAGGCAGTATAGGAAATTTTCTTCGTTCGTCCCATTGTACACTAGTGCCCCCTTCGGATATTTCAATTCTTTGGCATAGTGATTAGCTTCAAAAACTTCTTCTTCCGATAACTTTTTCCCCGAAGCATGTCGCACGATATAATCGTATATTTTGGAAGATGCTTCGGGGGCAGCGGTATCAATTTCTTCAACCAAAGTTGGCTCTGACATTTTCATTTTTCCGGTTGCCTTTGCAATTTTTGTTTCTTCTGCTTCCAAAGGTATTACCTTGGTTGGTTCTGAATGCCCGGTTTCAATTCCAGTCTGTTGCTTCGGAGCTTCAGCAACGGATACTTCAGCAAGCGCCTCAGAAGTTTCAGCAGTCTTCTTTGGGGTTGTGCTTGGAAGTTTAATTGTTTCCAAAACATCTAACACATTAACCATTCTTTTTCTTTTTGGGGTCACTGTTGGCCCCTTTTTAATTTTTGCTGCTTCAATTTCTTCTGAAGGACTTAAAATTTCTGATATTTTCACTCCCTCAGATGATGCTTTCGCTTCTTCTGTCTTTGGTTCTTCCATCTTTTCTGTCGCTGGCACTTCGGCCACTTCTTTGACTTCTGGCAGCAGGGTTGGCTCTTTAGCTTTGGTGGCCGAAGAGGTCTCACCGGCGAATTCAGGCACCGTGGCTGGTTCAATATAGCGTGGCCGGTGTGTGAGAACCTTTACCCCTTTTCTCTTCGGCGCTGGCTCGCTAGGAGCAGCTGCAGCAGTTTCTTTCACAGAAGTTGTGCCTTTTCTTTTTTGCCCCCGCACTGGATAGCGATAGTCGGGGTAGACAAACTCGATTGCATCAAACACTCGGTTGAGTCTTTTCTTTTTTCGGCCTCCGAAGGCCGCTGACAATGCAGTATCTTCGGCCTTCGAATATACCCCAAGCAGTTCATCACTTACAGTCTCAATGCTCTTTAACCAATCATCATCTGGTTCAACGAACTTGTCTCCGTACTTGAATGTATACTTCAGCCTGACTAGCCCACCTTCGTCAGTTTCTTTAACAGTTTCTTTCGGCATTTCCCAATTATCTGCAAGAGGCCACACTCTGAAGGCAATGTGTTCTTGTATTAAATCCCTTGTCCCAATAAAAGAGCAGACTACGCCGAAGGCCCTTTGGCATTCTTCAGCTACTTCATCCATTTCTACCTTCGGTTTCCGGAGTCCGAAGCGCTGCCAGATGGGGCACATGATGACATCCTTAATATCTTCTTGAACCTTCAAATCATTTTTTACATAGAACCATTCTTTCATCCATTCTCTGGGCCATCTCTTCCGAAAGGTTGGCACGGGACAGCTTGATCCAGAGCGAGCACCGAAGCTGTAGCAACCAAAGTTGTTATGATATTGCTCTTTACCCCAGGGCTTCGTTTCGTATAATAATTCATGTATATTGCAAAAGCTTTTCGCACTTGGCTCTAGGCCCTGGCTCTTCATAGCCCAGACGAAGATTCCCATTCTTATTATTGCTTCAGGGGTAAGTTGATGAAGGTAAACTTGATATGTTTTCAGAACTTCTACCACAAACCTGCTTATAGGGAATCGTAGCCCAGCTTTAAAAAAGCTTCGGAAGATAACGACTTCATTATCTTCGGGAGTCGGCACAGTCCTCTCTCCGTCATCTGCCCTCACAATGGATATATCTCGAAAATATCTCCCCCTCATGTTTTCAAGGTGACTTTGCCCAATAGTTGATTTTCCAAAGACTGAATGGCTTGGTCGCCATGGTCGATCTTCGGAATCCTCACCCCCACTGTCTGCATCATAACTATCACTTTCACCAGTATCTTCAGATAAGCCTTCCAAAATCTCCCTAGTAATTTTCTCTGTATTTGTTTTTGCTATTGATTCAATGAAGCCCAGATTTTTCTCCTCAGAAAGGCTCAGCTTCATTTCGGCAGCAACCTTCTTCTCCTCAGACATCCCTTCGGAATTCCTGCCTCTCGCTTCCGAAGCTTAAAACTAAGGAGGCAACCAAATATTTGTGGGCAGAAAGCTATTTGAGCAGGCAAAACAGATGGCAAGAGAGCGTGCCAAATAAATTGTGGCGAGCCCCTATTTATACACCCATTATGTCGGAAACTGGAGGGTCCCGCTTGTCAATGACTGTTGCTATTCTAGCAAAAGGAAGGTGTTTTTTTGGACCTTCGGCTCATAGCCTTCGTCCATTTCGCAATATAAATTTATCTTTACAGCAAATTAATATTGCGAGGGGCTGCTGTTGGGGGCCTTCGGCTTCCGAAGGTCCTCAAAAACGTAATTGACTATGTTCTCCAAAAGAAATATGTAAACAGGTACCCTCGAAGTCAAGTTGCGAGTATACAAAAGCATGGTTAAGACGAAGCTTAACTGAGCCGGCAATCACGACGAAGGATAAGACGATCACGAAGCTATGCGCAGAAGAGCTTCGGCATAACGGCGGAAAGGGAAACCGACTTAAAGATGAAAAGCCAGATTAGACCTCGAAGAATTACCATAGAATTATTGATAAATGTAAAGGGCATTAATGTAATCTTGCATGGGCTGCGACCCGTGCCTATAAATAGGTGAACAGTATTCCCGTACTGTTCACGTGGACTTGGCATTCACTTTCGCGCCACGCCTGTATTTTATTTCCTTCAAGCCGAAGGTACATTTGTAATTTATCTTTGTTTGTGCAAGTGATACAAATAAAAATAGATTAATAATAATGTTTATGGAAATTATATTACTTTCTGTATTTTGTTTGAATGTTCTCCAATTTTTTTCATGATCATAAAGGTACGTCCTTCATGACCTTCGTCCTAAATTCGTTATATCCGAAAGGAAATAATGATTTGAAGGACGAAGGGCTTTTGATATTTAACATTTTATGTTGCCTTGTTCTTGATTCATAGCATTTGAGAACAAGTCTCCAACAAGGCCTGAGTCTTGGAACAATTTGCATAGTAAACCTGAGTTTTCTGATAATGTTGTGCGCAGTCCACTCAGGGAATAAACTATGGAAATTCATTTAGAAAATAATTATTAGTGCAAAATTAATTCCATAAACTTGTTTATTTCATAGAAAAATTATTTTAACTCTTTTTCAACCCATTCCAGTTTCTATAATTTTGTAATAATATTGTTATCACTTAGTATCTCTGTTTTAGCATGAAACCTAGGGTAAAATTAATCACTTGGTTAATTTTGTACCAAACACATAAAGACTTCGGAAAATCATAACTTAAAATCTGTAACTCCGAATTTATTTATTCTTGTTCCTACGATCTCGTTTCGATGCATAGATTATTATTATGTATTCTATATTCATGTTTGATGTGATGTTAATTTATCCCTTGTAACATGTTTTTTGTATTGTGGCGAGTAGATGAGTCAGTGGCCGAGGATTTAGGTGTTCAGTAGATAGAAGTTGCTGAGCATGAGCTCATTGAAGGCAAGTTGTGCCCTTGACCACTTTTATTTACCCAATAATGTTCTCTATAATCATTTTATCATGCATAGGCTTAATTTTGATGGGACCCAATAGGTTACCCTAGTTTGATCATCTTTACACATTGTTTACCCCTGAACTTTTGGGTAGTCTTTGCTATTGCTATATATGGTTTTGGGTATTGAGATAACTATTACACATGATCATTCTTTATTATTGTTCTATTTCTGTTCATGATAAGACTATTATGTTAATTGGAACATGGAGCTTAACATGAGAAACATGTGCCACCACAAGGGTGGAACGGGACGCCCTTGGATGACTAACTAGGAAAGCTAGTGGTGGACCACCTTACCCGAAAGAGGCAAGGGCAGTAGGGGAGTAGGCGTGTAGGGAGGTTCTCGGGTTGATTTTTTTGCGATGGCGGTCAGACGGGGGATTCCTGCATTGCTCTTACTAGAAACTATAGCGGGTTTTCTGAAGCTAGTGGAACTTTGTAAATGCCTCGTAGTGGATCCCTAGCCATTCACCATGGAAGTATCTAAGGGCCTTGCAAACCCTGGCTAGACGGGATACACGACTTGTGGGTACATGGTACAACTTCTGTAGAGTGTAAAACTGGTATAGTAGCCATGCTCGCGATCATGAGCAACTTAGGACTCTCGCATGATTAATTTTTGGAATTAAATTCAATTTATCATTTGCATAGCATTGTGGTTTATTATTAATATTGATCTATTATTACTCTGGTTTGGTATCTACTTACATTTAGTAACTTCTAATAAAACTTGACCAACTTATTAAAAGCAATGCTCACCTTTAACCCTTATTTGTTGATCGGCCTTACACTTCACATTAACTCCCACCTTTGGTGAGTTCATGCACATTATTTCCCACAATTTGTTGAGCTATGATCTTTTGTGAGCTCACCCTTGCGATATATAACCCCCCACAGGTGAAGAGCAGGTGGTCCAGGAGGAGCCCTACAACAAAGAGTACAAGCTTATCTAGGTGGCGTCTCCCAGTCAGCTCGATGGCACCAAGGAATAATATTTAGTTCGCTTTACTGTTATCATTTATTTTTGTAAGACTTCTGCTATGTAATATTGATACCTGTGACATTTATATCTATACACTTTGTCATTATATGTGATGTTCTTCTTTGGCGCACATACGAGACGCACCCGGCTTTGTCCCTTAAATCCGAATGTGACAGAAGTGGTATCAGAGGAAATGTTGACTGTAGGACGAAACCTAGATAGAACTGGACAAAACCCTTACCTACTTACTTTACTCTGATTCTTTCTATACTTATCTTGTCCTGTCTCACCTTTTGCTATTCTGCTCTAATTACTCTTATCTTTTCTATTCTAAGACAATGAGGATTTCACACTTTGGAATCCTACATTTATGACCCTTTAAAGAGATAGGAGACCTAAGACAAAATTAAAATTATTTTCTCTATCTAAAGTGTTTGGATGATTGTTCTGATGATAAATACCTGATTTGCTTCTTTGATTGATTGAAATAGTATAGCAGGGCATTCTAGCATGTACCACCATAAGGTAATATATTAGCATTAGTAGGTGACACACTAATCTACTTAGCTAATAAAACCCCCAAAAGGTCATGTCTCGTAATTACTCGTCTTGTCTACAATTCTTTCTTACCATGTATTTCTAACCCAGATGGTCAATACCAGGAAGGGAGGCAGAATCAATCTACCTGCCAACCCACACAACCGGAGGATTGTTAGACAACAGCAAGCAGAAATGAATCCTCCAAATCCTCCATCGGTTGGGACAGATCCAGTGGTTGCAGTTCAGATGCAGATGCTACAACAGATGTCCAATACTATGGCAGAAATGCAAGCTCAGATGAGGCAAGAACGTTAGGAGATGTGGCAGGAAAGGCAGGAGATGCGGGAGGAAATGGGGCAAGAGAGAATGGTGCGACAGCAACAACCACCACTACCTCAACCACCACCACTAGTTCCACCCCGGGACAAGCACCGAGAGTTCATGAGTCACAAGCCACCTACATGCGCCAGCTCTCTAGATCCATTACATGCTGACGATTAGTTTAAATTAGTGGAGAAGATGCTGAATATCGTTCAATTCTCTAACCCAGAGAATGTGCTTTATGCTTCTGGTCGTCTTATTGGACCTAGGGTGGAAACGAGCCGAGTTGAGCTCGGCTCGGCTCAGCTCGCCCATCTGGCGAGCTCGGAAAAGCGGCTCAGCTCGGCTCACCGAGCCAACGAGCCTAGCCAAAACATAAATCTGCTCTGTAAATTATAATATAAAATCTTAAAAATATTTTAAATAAAATATTTTAAATTAATAAAATAGATATATCACTAATATAATATAGAAAATAGATTATTTTTGTATAGTAATCTCAAATAACATAAATTATTGTCTACTCGGTACTAATATTATAAGATAATTAAGATTTTATGTAACAAATTGTTGTTGGGTCGAGCCACGAGCCAGCTCGCGAGCTGCACCGAGCCGAGCTGGCTCGCTCTTTTCACGAGCCACAAAAACATGCTCAGCTCGAGCTCGTTATGAGCGTCGAGCCGGTCCGAGCCGAGCCGAGCTGCTGCGAGCCCAAGCCAGCTCGTCGAGCTCGAGCTTTTTTCCAGCCCTAATTGGACCCACTGCTGATTGGTGGGATTCTTACACTGCTGCCCATGATGCTGCCAATAATATTACTTGGGCAGAATTCACTACTCAGTTCAGAAACTACCATATTCCTGCTGGCCTGATGAAAATCAAGATGAAGGAATTCTTATCACTGAAGCAGGGCAACATGTCAGTCAGCGAATATCGTGACAAATTTATTCTGCTATCAAGGTATGCTCCAGATGAAGTTGTTGATGATGAAAGAAAGCAAGAGTATTTCATGGAGGGACTTAATGGACCACTTCAGTATTCACTGGTTGCTCACACCTTTCCAGCATTCCAGAGGCTTTTATACAAGGCTCTAGCTATTGAACACAAGCATGTTCAGCTGGGTGAAATAAAGAGGAAGGCTATCATCCAAGGGCAGGGGAGCAGTAACATTCATCGTCGCTATGTTCCGCCCCAGGGTACACCAGCTCGCCCTGGAGCAGGACAGTGACCAGCTCAGTATGCACCACAGGGGACTCCACATACTCGTTAGGCTGCCCCCACTGGCACCCCGGCGAGGCCTGCAGGACATAGTACAGGCACCACATGCTTCAAGTTTAGGGTTTAGGGTTTAAGGTTTAGGGAGCAGTAGCATTCTTCCTTCCCCAGGGTACACCAGCTCGTCCTGGAGGAGGACAGTGACTAGCTCAGTATGCACCACAAGGGACTCCACAGACTCCACATACTCGTCAGGCTGCCCCCACCGGCACCCTGGCGAGGCCTACAGGACAGAGTACAGGCACCACATGCTTCAAGTGTGGTCAGGTTGGGCATTATGCTAATGTTTGTCCGAAGAGGGTTCCCAGCACACCTGTCTAAAGCAAGCAACCTACTCCAGGTTCTGGCAAGGGATTCAGCATTGCCAGTGTCAATCAAGTCAGTGTTGATGCTACCGCTGATGGAGCTGACATCGCTATTGATATGTTTTATATTAATTCAATTCCTATAATAATACTATTTGATTCTGGTGCTACACATTCGTTTATTTCTGCTCAATATGCCAACACAAATGAGTTACAACTTCAAAATATGCAAAAGCCACTAATAGTAATTACCCCTAAAGGGCATGTTAAAGCAAATTATATGACCAATAGATTAACCTTGACAATTATGGGAAGGGAATTCCGGGCTACACCTATAGTATTAGAGTAAAGCAGTATAGATCTGATACTTGGTATGTCATGGTTAAGAAAAAGCAAAGGCAGTTATACATTGTGCTAGGGGAACCGTAGAACTCACCAGCTCTAAAGGAGAAAGATTCGAAGTCGAGATTACCATAACAGCCTCTACCAAACCCGTCGTATATCTAGTAGATGGGAAATTTGTAGGCAGCAACATACGTGTGGTTAGAAATTTCCTTGATGTCTTTCCAGAGGAGTTACCCGGGATGCCACCAGTTAGAGAAGTTGAATTTGTTATTGATCTCTTACCTAGAACCACTCCTATTTCAAAGAAGGCCATACAGGATGTCAGTAGAAGAACTAAAAGAACTTAAGAAACAGTTAACAGAGTTACATGAGGCAGGGTACATTCGTCTGAGTTCCTCACCTTGGGGAGCGCCGATTCTGTTTGTACAGAAGAAGGATGGATCATAGAGGATGTATGTGGATTATAGATCACATAATGATGTTACAATTAAGAGCAAGTATCCTTTACCTCGTATTGAAGATTTATTTGATCAGATGAGAGGTGCTAGGGTATTCTCTAAAATTGATCTCAGATCGGGTTACCACCAAATGAAGATTAGGCCATATGATATTCCCAAGACGACTTTCTGTACCCGATATGGTCTATATGAGTTCACAGTCATGTTGTTTGGCTTAACTAATGCACCAGCCTACTTCATGAATCTGATGAACAAGGTGTTCATGGAGTATCTTGATAGATTCATCATGGTATTCATCGACGACATTCTTATTTATTCCAAGAATGATAGCGATCATGAGGAACATCTGCGGATGGTGTTACAGAAGCTACAGGATAATCAACTCTATGCCAAGTATAGTAAGTGTGAGTTCTGGATTGACGAAGTGCCATTCCTTGGGCACATCATCTCTAATCGTGGAATATCAGTGGACCCTGCTAAAGTGAGAGAGATAATGGCATGGAAGATACCAAGCACGGTTACTGAAATCCGGAGTTTTTTGGGACTTGCTGGCTACTACCGGCGATTTATTGAAGGGTTCTCCAAGATTTCTAAGCCTATGACCTCACTGTTAGAGAAGGGAAAGGAGTTTAATTGGTCTTGGGAATGCCAAGATAGTTTCAATCAGCTAAAGTTAAGATTGATGTCACCCCCAGTTTTGATTATGCCAGATCTGCAAAAGGGATTTGATATATATTGTGATGTGTGCCGCCAGGGCTTGGGATGTGTTCTTATGCAAGAAGGACATGTTATCGCTTACGCGTCTCGGCAGTTGCGGAAACATGAGTTGAACTACCCCACTCATGACTTAGAACTAGCAGCCATAGTGCATGCGCTCAAGATATGGAGGCATTATATAATGGGAACTAAGTGCCAAGTCTACACTGATCATAAGAGCTTAAAATATATCTTCACTCAAAAAGATCTCAACCTTAGGCAACACCATTGATTGGAGCTCATTAAAGACTATGACTTGGAGATTCACTATCATCCGGGCAAGGCGAATTTGGTTGAGGATGCCTTGAGTCAGAAGGAGCATGTTCATGTAGCTATTGTCGCTCAAGTACCTGATGAGTTAGTTGAAGATTTTAGAAGACTCAACCTGGGAATAGTTGCACACACTGAAGGAATCACTATTGAAGTAGAACCTACCTTGGAGCAAGAAATACACAAGGGTCAGATCGGTGATGCTAAAATCCAAGAAATCAAAGATCTGACGGCTGAAGGTAGAGGTCCAGACTTCATGGAGGACGAACAAGGCACAATATGGTTCAAGAACAGGATATGTGTTCCTTAGATAGACAACCTCTAAGAAACTATTCTGAAGGAAGCCCATGACTCTGATTACTCTATTCATCCTGCCATCACTAAGATGTATGAGGATCTGAAGCAAAAGTACTGGTGGTATGGGCGGAAAAGAGATGTAGCTGCACATGTCGCTGTGTGTGATGTATGTTAAAGAGTCAAAGCTGAACATCAAAGACCAGCTAGACTGCTACACCCATTAAAGGTACCCGAATGGAAGTGGGAAGAAATTGGTATGGATTTCATCATCGGGTTACCTCGTACCCTGAAGGGCTATGATTCCATATGGGTGATCGTGGATAGACTAACAAAGTGGCTCACTTCATTCCGGTCAAGACTACTTATAAAGGTTCTTAGTTGGTAGAGTTGTACATGGCTCGAATTGTGTGCCTACATGGAGTACCGAAGAAGATTGTTTCTGATTGAGGATCTCAATTCACCTCAAGGTTTTGGAAGAGCCTCCATGAGAACATGGATACGAAGTTGAACTTCAGTTTGGCCTATCATCCTCAAACTGATGGCCAGACTGAGAGGACTAACCAAGTACTTGAGGATATGTTGAGAGCTTGTGCCCTTAAGCAAGGAGGCAGTTGGAACAAGAGTGTACCATATGCTGAGTTCTCTTATAATAATAGTTACCAGGCCAGTCTGAAGATGTCACCATTTGAAGCTTTATATGGCAGGAAGTGCATAACTCCTCTGTATTGGGATCAGACTGGTGAAAGGCAGTTCTTTGGGCCTGAGATTATTCAAGAGGCAGAAGAACAAGTTCGTATGATCCAGGAGAACTTGAGGATAGCATAGACTCGATAGAAGAGTTATGCTGATAACCGGAGAAGACCACTGGAATTTGAGGAGGGTGACCACATGTACCTAAAGGTGTCACCAATTCGTGGAATGAGAAGATTCAAAGTGAAAGGCAAGTTATCCTCTCGCTTTACTGGACCATTCAGAATCTTTAGGCGAGTTGGGGAGATGGCCTATCAACTTGGGGTACCAAATCATCTGTCTAACGTACACGATGTATTCCACGTATCTCAACTCAAGAAGTGTCTCCGTGTCCCTGAGGAACAACTACCAATGGAAGAACTCAATGTGCAGGGTGATCTAACTTACACGGAGTATCCTATCAAGATTATCGATATTTTGACTCGAGTTACAAGGAATAAAGTGATAAAGACATGCAAATTGCAATGGAGTCACCACGGTGAAGATGAGGCTACTTGGGAGAGAGAAGAAGAGCTACGCATAGAATTTCCCCACCTCTTCCCTAGTCCTTCCTAATCTCGATGTCGATATTCTTTTTAAGGAGGGTAGGATTTGTAATACCCAAACTTGTAAACCATATCAAAGGAGTTAAATCTCTTATGTGTTTTGCCTCTATTTAACTAAACATGTGAACAACCACATTTGAAGTGTCTAATTAACTAATGACAACTAAACAATCTATGCACCATGCTGGAGTTTATTTGATTGTGCATTTATAACTAATAAAAAATGATAGTATCAATAACAAAACATTAATGGACAAATTAGAATTTAAAACCTAATTTGGAATCAAAACTTTGGGAAAGAGAAGAAAATACCACATAATATAAAAGAAATAAATATATGAATAAATATATTCTTTTCATCATAAGATTGAATTTGTACATTTGATATATGTGCAAGTTCACAACCAAATTTAAATTCAAAATTCGAAATCTAAAAAGAGAAAAAGAAAATAAAAAAGAAAAGAAGAAAGGACCTGAATGGGCCCAAACGTCCCTCTCGGCCCACCAACTCTTCACTCCGCGTGACCCATCAACGCGCTCCCACGTCCGCGCGCACTGCGGCGCCGACAGGTGGGCCTGCCCGGCCAGTCCCTCACGCAAGCGCAAAAGCAGCTGACTGCAAACCCTTCTCTGCCACCGCCGCATGGGCCCTACCTGTCATCCCGCACCTCGCATGCACTGCGGAACTACCTCCCCTCGAATGTCGCGCTAACCACAACGGACCTCCCCCACCTTGACGCGGACTCGCGGGTCCATAAAGCATGGGCACAGATCTTCCTCGGCCGCCTAACCACCACACCGTGCCACGTCCAAAGCCCAGTAACACCGCCGCCGCGCGCCCTCGACTAAAGAAGTGTGCTCGCCGCAATCAGTTTCCCCCTGGGTATTTCGCCGGCGCCAAACCCCGTGGAGTCGCCCACCGTGCTCTCCTGTGTGTGCGCGGGCCAGTTGGTGGGCAATTGGAGGGCGGGCGTGTCCTCGACACCGTGACAATCGCGCACGATCGTCCCGGATCCGCCGTGCGTCGCAATTGGCTCCGCCTGTCATCTATCTCTAATGAGTAAGCCGTATGCCATCTTCACTCACGCCCTGTGATTGCGTAGCAACTGATAGATTCAAGTTTTGGGCGCTATGACACTGATTCCGGGTGCTAGTGATGGTGTTCGTCGCAGAACCCCGTGCGCCGCCGCGCTCTTCTGTCGAAGTTAGGGGTAGTATTCTGCGTTGTCGGATCGTTTAATCGCGGCTGAGATCTGATCTGTGAGTACCCTTTCGGCTGAGAGAACCTTAACCGTAGATCTAGGATCCGAGGGTTAAAAGCGAATCCTGCTCAATCAAATCCTAGGCCGTTGATCTCCCATCCCACGAATGGGTTCCGATACCGATTCAGTGATGGTAGAACTAATCGTAGCGGTTCATTTTTTATCCGACGGTCCCAGCCAACGCGTACCCTTTCGGCTAGGGTGTTTCACTTAAGAGCCCTCGGGTTTTAGGGGAATTAACCCGCTGTCTATCATGGAGGAGGCCTGAGTCTGGGAACAATTTACGTAGTAAACCTTGAGCTTTCTGATAATGTTGCGCGCAGTCCAGTTAGGGAATAAACTATGCAAATTCATTTAGAAAATAATTATTAGTGCAAAATTAATTACAGAAATATGTTTATTTAATAGAAAATTTATTTTAACTCCTTTTCACCCCATTCCAGTTTCTATAATTTTTTAATAATATTGTTTATCACTTAGTACCTCTGTTTTAGCATGTAACCTAGGGTAAAATTAATCACTTGGTTAATTTTGTACCAAACACATAAAGACTTCGGGAAATTATAACTTAAAATCCGTAACTCCGAATTTAGTGATTCTTGTTCCTACGATCTCGTTTCGATGTGTAGATTATTATTATGTATTCTGTATTAATGTTTGGTGTGATGTTAATTTATTACTTGTACCATGTTTGTTTGTATTGTGGCGAGTAGACGAGCTAGTGGCTGAGGATTCAGGTGTTCAGCAGGTAGAAGTTGCTGAGTAGGAGCTCATTGAAGGCAAGTTGTGCCCTTGACCACTTTTATTTACCCAATAATGTTCTCTATAATCATTTTGTCATGCATAGGCTTAATTTTGATGGGACCCAATAGGTCATCCTAGTTTGGTCATCTTTACACCTTGTTTACCTCTGAACTTTTGGGTAGTCTTTGCTATTGCTATATATGGTTTGGGGTGTTGAGATAACTATTACACATGGTCATTCTTTATTATTGTTCTATTTCTGTTCATGATAAGACTATTATGTTAATTGGAACATAGAGCTTAACTTGAGAAACAAGTGCCACCACAAGGGTGGAATGGGACGCCCTTGGCTGACTAACTAGGAAAGCTAGTGGAGGACTACCTTTAACCGAAAGGGGCAAGTGCAGTAGGGGAGTAGGCGTGTAGGGAGGTTCTCGGATTGATTTTGCTGCGATGGCAGTCAGACGGGGGATTCCTGCATTGCTCTTCCTAGAAACTGTAGCGAGTTTTTTGAAGCTAGTGGAAATTTGTAAAGACCTCGTAGTGGATCCCTAGCCATTCACCTAGGAAGTGTTTAAGGGCCTTGCAAACCCTGGCTAGACGGGATACACGACTTGTGGGTACAGGGTACAACCCTCTGTAGAGTGTAAAACTGGTATACTAGCCGTGCTCGCGGTCATGAGCAGCTCAGGACTCTCGCATGATTAATTTATGGAATTAAATTCTTTTTTTCATTTGCATCGCATTGTGGTTTATTATTAATTTTGATCTATTATTACTCTGGTTTGGTATCTACTTACATTTAGTAACTGTTAATAAAACTTGACCAACTTATTAAAAGCAATGCTCAACTTTAACCCTTATTTGTTGATCAGCCTTACACTTCACATGAACTCCCACCTTTGGTGAGTTCATGCACATTATTCCCCACAACTTGTTGAGCTATGATCTTTTGTGCGCTCACCCTTGCGATATATAAACCCCCAACAGCTGAAGAGCAGGTGGTCTAGGAGGAGCCCTACAACGAAGAGTACGAGCTTATCTAGGTGGCGTCTCCCAGTTAGCTTGATGGCGCCAAGGAATACTATTTAGTTCTCTTTACTGTTATCATTTATTTTTGTAAGACTTCCGCTATGTAATAATGATACTTGTGAGATTTATCTCTATACACTTTGTCATTATATGTGATGTTCTTCTTTGGCGCACGTATGAGACGCACCCGGCTTTATCCCTTAAATCCGGGTGTGACAAGTTCCTAAGGGGATGTAGAGTTTAGCTCCAAAGTCGTTCCTAAGGGGATGTAGAGCTAAAATGCCACCTAAGTCAAAGGTGAAGCAGCACCAAAGTCATTCCTAAGGGGATGCAGAGCTTAGCTCCAAAGTCGTTCCTAAGGGAATGCAGAGCTGAAATACCACCTAAGTAAGAGGTGAAGAGACTCCAAAGTCGTTCCTAAGGGGATGCAGAGTCTGGGTGTGTATTTATGTGGGTTTTTTAACTTCGGCATGCATTTGCATACTTCATCACATCATCTTCTGCATTCATACGAACATACATTAGTCATCTATAGCTTCATCGCATCATGACATATCGCATAAAGCACTAATAACAAAAAAGAAGAGAAGGTTTTTGCCTTCAGCGTAAAAATGTTTCGTTATGAACGAAGATGCTTCGCTATAAACGAAGATGCTTAACATGAGAAGAAGGGAAGAAGCTTCGTTATGTATGAAGGGGCCATTATTTGATTTTGGTCCGAAGGTGCTTCGATGTAAACAAAAAGAAGGGAAGGTGTTTTTTGCCTTCGACTCAAAAAGCTGGGAGCACTGGTTTCGTCCACAACAAAGCAAGCAACAGTGGAATAAAGGTAAAGCAACATTACAAGGTATCCACATATATTTACAATTTTTTTACATTCAATGAAAACTTTTTGCTGAATAAGTATTGTCGGTACCCTGAAACAGGGGTACCCCCTACTACAGTATGAAGACGTGGTACCCACGCGGCTATCTCTAGTCACGTGGTAAAGAAGCTATGCATGGGACCAGACCATGGCTCGCCCCAGCCTCGGGCGACTACTCTGGTCCAGCAACAGCGCCCGACCCCACCACGTGGACGGCTCCGGGGCCGCCACGTGGCCAGAGAAGATGATATACTCTAAGGTATCAACAGTGAGTCTGGACCCCCATGGGAAAGTGTCGGACCCCTGTATATACAGACCGGACCTCCGGGTAAGGTCCAGGACCTCCACGGGCGCAAAGCGGACCCCTAGGATGGGTTCCGTACCCCTCTGCGTGGGGTCCGGGCCACTCACAGCACGGTCCCGGGATTTTGGGACAAAGAATACCCAGACCTTAATCAAGGCCAGGCGGGGGTCCGGAGCCGACACGTGTCCAGACCATACCGTATACGCTTCTGCTCCCCGCTCAGGCGGAGCCCCGATGCTGCCATGTGGCATGGTGCACGTGACGTAAGCCAATGGGCGGAGCCTGACGTAAGGCCTCTGGGCTACGCAGCCTCTGCATTTATTGCGGATAAGGTGTGCCGCCTGTCTATTCCACTGGCATGCGGTGTGCCGCCCCTGCATTTAGTGAGACATGTCCATTCCACTGGCAGGTGATGTGCCGCCTCCGCATTTAATGAGACCTGTCCATTCCGCTCACAGGCGGCGTGCCTGTCCAATCCATTGGCAGACGGTACGCCCATACTGCCGCGTGCACTATGCCCATCATTACTCGTACGTCACCAAGGAAGCAGCCGACGCGTATCAATACTGTGTGGACTACGGACGTCACGACGCCTAGAGATTGCTCAGGCGTTACTTGCTTTAGTTACTCCTATCATGTATTCCTTCCATTTTGTTCCTAGGCCCACATGCCGGGCTCAACATCCTTGTATGTGCCCCCCTTGAGCTATAAAAGGGAGGGCACACAATGTTACAAGGCAGACTCACAAAGACCCAACTCAGACTCTCCAGCTCTCAGGTTCACTCATACACACAAGCTCACAAGCTAAATACAACACATAGTGGAGTAGGGTATTACGCTCCGGTGGAATGAACCACTCTAAATCCTCGTGTTCACTCGTGTTCGTCGTCCATCTAGCAGACAAGCAAAACGCTTAGGCCCCCTCCTCATCTTAGGATTTAGGGCGGGTGCGTTCCGCCACCCGGGCAGAGAATTTCCTCTCCGACATTTGGCGCGCTAGGTACGGGGTCTTAGCATTAGGTTTTTGCTTGTTTTTCTGTTCGACACCATGGTCCATATCGTCGAGCACCATGGCTTCATTCCCAAGGAATTCCCAATGGAGGAAGAAGCTGCGTCTTCCACGCCACGGGCCTTCAACCGCCCTGCACCTGGTGCTACTGCTGTGCACTCTATGCGGCAGCACACTCCTACGCAGACATCTAGAGCATCAAGGGCTGCACCTGGGGCGCTGTCTGCAACCAGGGAATTGCTGCGCCACCCTCCTAGCTCCACGGCCTCGCCGGGGGCCATGAAGCAGTGGCGTGACGATGTCGACCGTCTGCTCGGCATGGCGCATTCTGGCTCAGCCAGGCCTAGGCCTCGGTCATCCCGGCGTCAACATGAGGTGTCAGTGTCAGTGCGCTCCCCCTCGGTGAGGGCCGCACCGACTGAGGACCTGCGGGCGGAGCTCAACCGCAGGCGTGCGGGAGAGGACGCTCCAGTCTCTCTGGAGAGGCCTGATGACCTGCGGGCAGAACTCAACCGCATGCGTGCGGGCGAGGATGCCCGCATCTCTCTGGAGAGGGCGCGTGAGTGCCAACAGAACGTCGAGGGTTGCAACCTCGACCACGACTTTGTTGCGGTTGCACCGCAAACTCCAACGGGTGCCCGGATCTAGGCGGGTGTCCCATTGGCCGGTGTGGGCTGCGCCGCACTGGCAGATCATCTCCGCGCGGCGACTTGGCCATCCAAGTTTCGACGACACCTGCTAGAGAAGTATGACATTACGTCAAATCCGTCGGAATTCTTGCAGGTATACGTCACCGCTATTACGGCAGCAGGTGGAGACACTGCTGTAATGGCAACATATTTCCATGTAGCCTTGTCTGGGCCAGCCCGGACCTGGCTCATGAACCTCACCCCGGGATCGATCTACTCCTGGGAAGAGCTCTGCGCGTGGTTCACAGCGAACTTCGCTAGCGCTTATCAACGGCATGGTGTGGAGGCTCACCTCCATGCAGTGAGGCAGGAATCTGGGGAAACTCTCCGGGCTTTCATCTCCCGCTTCACTAAGGTATGAGGGACTATACCCCGTATCTCCGATGCTTCCATCATCACAGCTTTCCGCTAGGGAGTACGTGATGAGAAGATGATGGAGAAGTTGGCCACGCACGACGTGGAAACTGTTACCACGCTCTTCGCTCTGGCTGACAAGTGTGTCAGAGCTGCTGAGGGCCGTGCATGGCACTCGACACCACAGACCGGAGTTGCCCAGATGGGTGGCTCAGGTGCCGTCACCTAGGACGGCAAAAAGAAGAAGAAGAATCGCGGCCATGAGAGGCTGTAGACTGCTGCTCTGGTCGTCGCAGCTGCGACTGGGGGCCGAAGCGAGCGCAACAAGCGCCAACGGCCACAGGGAGGCAACAGCGGCTCATGCCCTGTGCACCCCAATAGTCGCCACAGCGCCGCGGAGTGCCGCGAGATCATCAAGCTCACGAAGCGCGTCAGCGAGCGGTGCGAGCAGACTTCCAAGGATGGCTCCCCACCTCATCGCCGGCCTAGCAAGGAGAGGGTCGACGACGGTGATGTGGCCGCGGGAGAACGGGACCTCAGGTATCAGTCCCTCGAGCAGGTCCTCAAGGACATCCTCACTAGAGACTCCGACTCCGGTGATGATACCGACCGCCGCAAGAAGTTGTGCGTGATGTACGACGGAAGATGGGAGCTTGCCTCCCACAGGAACGTGAAGTCCCTGCGCCGCGAGGTCCTGTCGGCGACCCTAGGGGTCCCGAAGGCGGTCCCACACTAGCGGTGGTGGAGCACCACTATCTCCTATGGGGCATCCGACTACCCCGAGAACATGGCAGGGGCCGGCATACTGCCTCTCATCACCGCCCCTATCATTGCCAACATCAAAAAACTCAACCTGCGGGGGGTAAGACAGCCCCCGGGCATTGTATTAAGAAGAAGACCTTCTCACACAGGTCGAGAAAACCCCCGAACCCCTGCCCCACCCACACACAGCGGCATCGAAGCCCATGTGAGAAAGACCACGACCGGGGCTGAGCCTTAGACCCGTGCTTTGGCGTGGGACAGACGAGGAGATTTTTTTAACCACAGCCTGAAATTTGCTCCCACGGGGAGTCGAAACCAGGACCTGAGGAGTGCTACTCAGACCACCTGACCAACTCAGCTAGAGGCCCTTTCGTCATTGCCAACATCAAGCTGCATCACGTTCTGATCGATGGTGGGGCTAGGCTCAACGTCATCAGCCACGCTGCGTTCAGGCAGCTGTAGATCCCAGGGTCCCGACTAGGTCCCTCTCGTCCATTCTCCGGGGTTGGCGCTCAACCGGTGTATCCCCTTGGGAGCATCACGCTCCCGATTACATTCGGGACAGAGGAAAACATCCACACAGAGAACGTCTAGTTCGACGTTGCGGAGGTTAACCTCCCGTTCAATGCCATCATTGGCAGGCCGGCCCTGTACCAGTTCATGGCCATTGCCCATTACGGGTATTTTGTCCTCAAGATGCCGTCTCCAGCCGGGGTCCTCACCGTGCAGGGCGACCGCGCCGCTGCGCTTGCAGCTGTGGAGAAGCTGCACGCCCTGGCGGCAGAGACTGCTCGCCCGGACGACAGAGGAAGGAACCCCTCGACCTCTGGCACCAAGGCGCCTACCAAGGTGCCAAAGGTGCGGCCATCCAGAGCGGACGACGTCCCTGTCAAGGCCATCCGGCTCTGCGCGGATTCCCCCTAGACCACTCGTATTGCGGGTAATCTGTAGAAAAAATAGGAACTCGCGCTCGTCGCCTTCCTCCAGGAAAATGCCGACATGTTCGCATGGGAGACGTTGCAGATGCCTGGGATCCCCAGGGAGGTGATCAAGCACCATCTGAAGATCAACCCTGACGCCAAACCGGTGAGTCAGAAGCCTCGGAGACAATCCATTGAGCGGCAGGACTTCATCCGAAAGGAGGTCCGGAAGCTGCTAGACGCTGGCTTCATAGAAGAGGTTCATCACCCAGTGTGGCTGGCCAACCCAGTCATCGTCCCCAAGGTGAATGGGAAGCTTCGGATGTGTATCGACTATACCAGCCTTAATAAGGCTTGTCCCAAGGACCCGTATCCACTTCCACGTATAGATCAAATCGTGGATTCTACCTCCGGGTGCGACCTCTTGTCCTTCTTAGATGCTTACTCTGGTTTCCATCAAATCCAGATGTCTAGGGAAGATAGGAAGCATACCGCTTTTGTAATAGTGGATGTGCTTTACTGCTATGTCGTAATGCCTTACGGTCTGAAAAAACGCCTTGCCGACATTCGTGCGGGCGATGAGTAAGACTTTCGGAGACCTGATTAGGGACAAGGTGGAGGTATACGTCGATGACATCGTGGTCAAGACTAAGAGAGGGTCGACCCTAGTGGAAGACTTAACCCTGGTCTTCGACAAACTGCGGGCAACACGCACGAAGCTGAACCCGGACAAGTGCGTCTTTGGTGTCTCCGCAGGAAAGTTGCTGGGGATCCTAGTTTCGCACCAGGACATTGAAGCAAACACGGAGAAGATCAAGGCGATTGAGGCAATGAGGCCTCTGGCCCGTATCAAGGACGTCCAGAAGTTTACGGGGTCATTAGCCGCCCTTAGCCACTTCATTTCAAGGCTGGCTGAGAGGGCACTGCCTTTCTTCAAGCTGTTGCGAAAGTCCGGGCCATTCTCTTGGACCGAAGAGGCAGAACAAGTCTTTCAAGAGTTGAAGCAGCACCTGGTGTCCCTACCAATACTGGTAGCTCCAGAACCTAGGAAGCCATTGTATTTATACATCGCGGTGGCTGCAGAAGCGGTGAGCATGGTGCTGGTCATCGAAAGGACGGCACAAGAAGGCCAGGAACCTGAAGGCTCGGGACTGGCTACAAGGGTCCGGACCGTTCAGAAGCTGGTCTACTACGTCAGCGAGGTCCTCCATGAAGCAAAGGTAAGGTACCGTGAGACGCACAAACTTCTCTATGTTGTTCTTGTTGTGTCTAGGAAGCTGCGCCACTATTTCTAGGCACACAGGATCGTGGTGGTGACCTCCTTTCCATTAAGGGACATCCTCCACAACTCTAACGCCACAGGCAACATCGCCAAGTGGGCCGCGGAGCTCGCTGAGTTCCAGCTGGACTTCCAGCCTCGCCACGCCGTCAAGAGCCAGGTCCTGGCTGACTCCATCGTGGAGTGGACACCTCCCCCGAGCGCTCCTGGGGGTCCGGATCCTGATTCAGACCCACACCTGTGGAGCCCAGGGATCCGGTCTTCACCGAGCCCCACTGGACGCTCTTCTTCGACGGATCTGCCCGTCAACAAGTTGGCAGAGCTGGGGTGGTCCTCATCGACCCCAACAGAGATCAAGTGAAGTACATGGTGCACCTTGAGTTCAAGACCACCAACAATATGGCAGAGTACGAAGCCTTGATCTTCGGCTTGTCGGCCGCCCTATCCTAGGGGATCCGCCAGCTCCTCGTGAAGGGAGACTCCCAACTGATCATCAAGCAAGTCCGTGGGGAATGTAGCTGCAACGAGCCCAGACTCGCAGCTTACCTCCTCCATGTAAGGAAGCTGGAAAAAGACTTCATGGCCCTGGAACTGCAACATGTTCCTCGGGCTGACAACTTGGCGGCAGATGAACTCTCCGTGAGGGCATTAACTTGGGCACCCGTGCCCGAGGGCGTCTTCGAAAGACGGCTGCTGAGACCCACCACCCAGCCTGCCGAACTGGACGAAGGGGGCGAGACTAGCACCACGAAGCTAGAGGTCCCGGTGGTGTACCATCTACAGAACCCACCAAAGACTGTGTGTGCTACAGGGGGTCCTGCCAGCCCTTAGCGCCACAGCCAGTATCTCAGAGTGGTCCCGATGCATGGATCTCCGAGATCCGGGACTACCTGAAGGAAAAATATCCTTCCTGAAGATCATGTGTCCGCAGAGCGCATAGTGCGGTTGGCTAAACGCTACACGGTGGTAGAGGGGGATCTTTACCGTCGTGGCGCCAATGGCATTCTCATGCGGTGCATCACCCAAGAGGAGGGTCGCGAGCTGCTCGCGGAGATCTGTGGATGAGAGTGTGGAAGTCATTCCTCATCCCGCACATTGGTCGGTAAGGCCTTCTGGCACGGCTTCTACTGGCCAACCGCTCTCCAGGATGCAGCTGAGATGGTAAAGTCCTGCAAGGCGTGTCAATTCCATGCAAAGCGGATACACACACTAGCTCAGGCTCTGCAGATGATTCCACCCTCTTGGCCATTCGCCGTGTGGGGGGTGGATATCCTGGGACCATTCCCTAGGGCCGTCGGTGGGTACCGATTCCTCTTCATGGCCATCGACAAGTTGACAAAGTGGCCACAGGCCACCCCTGTTGTTAGCATCACCCAGGGTGCTGCTGTTGCCTTCCTCAAGTCGATCGTCTGTAGATTCGGGGTCCCAAGCCGTATCATTACGGACAATGGGACCCAGTTTACAAGTCGGCACTTCTAGGAGTATTGCGAGGGCATCGGCACCCAACTCTGCTTTGCGTCTGTGGCTCATCCCAGGAGCAACGGCCAAGTTGAGAGGGCAAATGCAGAGATCTTTAGGGGGCTCAAGACACGCACCTGTGGCTGCTTGAAAAAGCATGGTGCAAATTGGGTCAATGAGCTTCCGTCTGTGCTATGGGGGAACCGGACCACACCCAGCCGAGCTACCGGGGAGACCCCGTTCTTCCTGGTCTACGGGGCTGAAGCCTGCCTTCCCCCGGAAATCCTTATGGGCTCCCCGCGGGTCCAGTCGTTAGATAAGTCTATGCAGGAACAGCTACGGCGTGAGGACGTGGACCTCATCGACTATGGCGGAACCACCCAAATTATTCCAACTTAAGTGCCTAAGTCCCACCTTAAAGGCTAGACCACACTTAAATATGAATAAAACGTCAGTCCCTCGGATCTAGTCCGACGAGGCCACTAACAGGATCAAGTACCACGTACTCACTCGATGGTGAGGCACAGAGCAAATACAATAAAGCATAAAACCAAACATTAAGGAGTAATTAATTTAATGCAACGGAATAAAACTAACGATAAATAAATAGAGAGATGGGGAAGCCTGTCCCATCACTCCTCATGCTCCTCCTCTGCTGAGGTAGGGTCCCACTCGACTGTCCAACCTGGTGGCAAGATGGACGACCAAGTCACTCTAGCAACCATGACCTCCAGAGAACCTGTAAAATTATGCCACAAGCAAGGCTGAGTATACTAATACTCAGCTAGACTTACCCGGTGTGAGGAGTCTACTCCTCTACCTCTAGACATGCAGCTGTTTTGCTGAGGGGTTTGGTTTGCCAAAAACACTAGCTGAGTCTAAAATCAAGTTTTAGCTTTTTCAAATTTTAGTGTGACTCTCTTAAGACTAAATGTGTACCTATCTAATCATCCATGGTATCAAACATTTAGCATTCAACACCTTTTCCCAAGTCAACACATTTCCACTTGTTACTCAATGTAGTACAATGGATCAAGCAGCCTCATTAGCTGTGAGAAGCAGATGATTCGAATTGAGTTTTTATCCTTGCAAGGTAAACCTAAACACACGACGTGGCGAGGCACTCCGTCCCCACACACATCAATCGTCCCCATCGATTCCCTGGCAACAGAAAGGGGCTCACTGCCTTGGCGTACAATGCCTCACTGACCCCGACTGCCGTCGTGCAGTGACCACACTTGTACCCACCATAACCGGAATGGGAGACCACGTCTCAGATCGCGTGAGGAGGGCAATCTGCGGGTAGGTTCACTCAGGTACTAGGCTTACCGATTTACCATATTTCTCGGCATGTGTTTAGTACGTTCAAACGCTTGACATAGGTATCCGCACGTTAATCCTTATTCCAATTTCATATCGTAGACCACGCATCCCCATGTATCCGTGTCCACAGACCATCATCATTCCGTTATCAAAGTGGATACAACCAATTTCCTGACCTCGCGCGAGTGCTAGAAAAATCACTCGACTTCTACCGAGATCCCTAATTAGTAAAGCAGCTACTCGACCTCGCATACTAGTATCCATCACAAGGGAAAAACCTGAGTTCATGCAACTAAGGTTCCAAACAACTCCTACACTTAGGTGCACAATACAAACCTACAAACATTAAGTGTAGTAAAATAGCATAATAGTAGGTTATGCATAAAACCGGGGCTTGCCTTCCAAAGCTGGGGCAGGCAGATCCTCGAGGGTAGGCTCTGGTGCTGGATCCTCGGCTACCTCCTGAGCGACTCCTTGCTCCGGCACGAGGATGTACTCCCCGTCAGCAAGATTACAGTCTATCGAATGCAATGAATAAGATATATGCTTATTAATGACATGATAAATTGTAAAGGTAAAATAGTACTAAGTTTAGTGGGACTCTAGGGTTTCTTTTGGGTATACTTAAGGGTCTTATACTTTCACCTTTGAGATTGTGAATGAACTCACACTCTTTAATTATATATCTATGTTCCATGAGATCCCTGGAAGGTTTTGGGTTGTACGTCATCTATTTCTCCCAAAGTTTCCCTTTTTCTTCCTGTTGTGCTTCTTATTAAGCATTTTTGAACTATCATGGTCAGTTAACATTTTCCAAAAATGTTATAAAAATTATAGTGGGTAAACATTTACCTTTGTGGGTTATTCTAGAAGTTTGAGGTTGAAATTAATTCAGATGCTCCTTGTGAAAAATTATCAAAAGTAAGGGTAAAAGGGCAGTTTACACTATAGCTCTAATTTAGGTGAGATCTCTGCACTAAATTTTATTTTTGTCAAGATTCATAGGTGACATTAGGCCTCTGTGTTAAAAATCACAGAAAAAGATCTACTGGATATTTAGTTGTGATTTTCTAAAGTCTAATGCCAAAAAGTTACTTATAACTAACTTGTTATTTGAAAAATATCAAACAATAGAACACATATTTTTCCTATATTCATAATAACAAAATATTAGTTATCCCAAGGTTTGGGGTGTTTTGCCCTCAGGATTATTTTTCAAAGATTTTCCTAAGTTTTCATTGCTTTCATAAAATAAAAGGTAATGCATTTCTTTTGTACTAACAGAGGGTCTAACAAAATTTTCCAGTGAACTATACTAAATAAGTGAGCTAGCAAAAATGTGGTTGCCCCTAGTTCTTATTTTAAATTACCTTTTCTATTTTCTTTAACTTTGAGCTAAAAAGGGTTTAAAAGGTAAACCCTTCCTTACTTTGGTGTACTGAGGGGTTTACTATTTTTAAACAGATTAGGGAGTGATTAAGTACTTCTATGATTTTTCTTAACCCCAGTCTAACAGTGTAACTATTTTTCCCTCTTTTATTTAGCTTTTGGCCAGAACACTATTTAATTCAAAACTTTAAATTCTTCTACAACACTTAGGGGGTTTTGTATTTTTCCTAAGTAGTTCACATTATTTAGAACCTGGCAAAATTGGTTTGACTAAATTTGGTTGAATAAAACTGAAGATATGAATTTTACAAGCTCTATTTGTATTTAAATGAGAAATGTTTAAAAGGTTTTCTGGAAAACCAATTCACACCGAGGACCCTGGGCTTTTCCTAAACCAACTCTTTAACTTATGCCCCTGCGCCACTATTCATCTGAGTCTCTGACCATTCAAAACCCCCCTGATTTCTTTTCCTTCTTCCCCGAGGTCCCTCCCCACTTTTGAACAGTACTCGCGGAAGTAAATAGGGCGGCGCGGCTTACCGGCAGCGAGGGAGGTCCGGCGAAGGACGGGGTTGGCTCCAGGAAGTCTTTGCGGTCACGCCGAGGTACGGCTCGACGACGGTGATGGCGGGAATCGGCCGATCCACGTGCGCAGGCGGGCGAGCTCGTCGGCGGTGGGTGCTCCGGCCTATCCACAGCGATATAGTTCAATCCAAGGGCACGGGAAGCTTCACGGGGTGCTAAGGAGTCTACCCGTGCAAGGAATTGAAGAAAGACTTGGGTGAAGTCCGGTGACCTTGATCTGGTGTCTCCGGTGAGGCAGAGCTCGATTCCTCGCTCTGGGAGCTTCACCGAGGCACGTAAAGTCTCTCTCGAGGGTCGGACGAGGCTGGGAATGGCTCAGTTGGCCGGTCTATGGTGGTGGGTGCTCGGACGGCCGCTAGCACGCCGTGTGCAGGGCAAACGCCGGTGATCTTGCGCTCTAGCGAGGTCGAGAGCGAGCGGGGGCGTACGGTTGAAGCCTCGGCTGTCTTTATAGGCACGGGCGCGGGGCGTGCGGGGTCGGGCGCCGGGCGTGCTCTGGCGAGGTCAGGGTGCATCGAACACGTGGAGGTGTGTTTCTGCCCTTCTTCAAACGCTTGCTGAGATCGCAAACGTGCGAATCTTGGCAAAAATCCTGCGCAGACCTCTTCCTGGCACCTAGGACTATCTTCTGTATGTGAGTTCCAATGGGAGATATGCCCTAGCTAGGAAGATATGCGGACGCCAAATCTGGGTTGTCTCACTGTTCACCCCGAGACAAAAGTGGTGTCAAATAGTGTCAAACGAATTTGGCTCGGGTTCAAAATTTTCCAGTGGGTTCCTTAGGTAGTTTGGCTCCTTTTTGGTATTCAGACCAAGTGGTTTTGGCGCCGTTTACTAAGTGAGCACGCCTGATCTTTAGATTTGGGTTTATTTTTGACTTAGAGAAGATTAGAGAGCTCTAGTGTGCTCTCTACTTAAAGAATGGATTTGGGGTCTTTGAGGGGCCTTTTTGTAATGATTCCTTTACTGTTTTTGTAGATACATTAGTTTACTTAAATTTTGGTTAAGGATTAGAAACAAGAATTGGCCATTTGATTAGCTTGCCCACTAATCCCTTGCTTGGAAGTCTAGTGCTTTAAGGGTCTAGGTTTTAACCTCTTTTGCCCAAGGTGACAATTGCTCAAAATGTTTGGGTGAAGCTTTTGTCATTAACATTCTTAGTTAATCCATGGTTTCCAAGGTTTTGGGGCTCCCTCTCCTCCACTTAACACATGTGATAACAAGTCATGGGTACAAGTAGGGAGTTAGGGCCTTGGTAACACCTAGGGTGTTACATCGACGAGCGCAGATGGCAAGCGGCGATCCGAAATGCATGGTACAACCAGGCGCTCAGGCGCTACCACCAACGGTTCGTGCATAGTAGGGAGCTCTGGGTCGGAGACCTGGTCCTAAGGCGAGTACTGAACCGATAAGTGCTCCACAAACTCTCCCCCAGTTGGGAAGGACCCTTCAAGGTGACGGAAGTATGCCGACCCAGGTGTGTCCGCCTTGCCACAACTGAAGGAGTGCCTCTTCCCAATCCCTGGAACATAGAGCATCTCCGTAAGTTTTACCCATAAAAGAAAAACTAGGGAATTCAGTTTTCTTCCTTTGTAACTAGGTTGCGCATATATGTACGTCAACCCGGTGAGGTCCGCCCTCATAAACCCGGTCTTTTGGCCTACACTCATGAATATCAAGTTATAAGGAAAAGATTCACCCCCCAGATTTGTTTTTGTGAGGGTTCTATTCTACTTCAGTTTGTAACTATTATTTCTTATCTAACCCACCCATACAGCTTCCCACCTTGCTGGTATAATGACATCCGAATTGAGTAGCCAGGTTTGCAGTTTAGGTCCCCTCTACAAAGGCAGGGGGTCTGGCAGCCTGGGGGCTAGTTCTAGAGAACGGGCGCCCGCTCCCTAGGGGGTGTCCAGAGCTATGTGGCCGCTTAGCTTGGTTACGTACCCTAATCCTACACACTCCACCGCTCTGGGGCGAGCACCCTAGTATTTGGAACTGTAGTCCTGTGGGTTCGGCAACCTAGGGTCTAGTTCTAGAGAATGGACACACGTCTTCTGGGGTGGTCCGGAGCTGTGTAGCCGCTTAGCATGGTCCCGTACCCTAAGCCTGCACGCTCCACCACTCTGCAACGGGTGTCCTAGTATTTGGAATTGTGATTCAAGGGGTCCGGGCATACGACTTGGCTTCCCAGACTAAATCCTGCAGGTCCTGTTGCATGAATCAAAGGAGGGTAGATACCAGACGATGGGTCCTATGGGTGTGCTACTAACACTTCCTAGCCAAAGGTGTGTACAGGTCCAGGTCCCAGTCGAGACTACCTCCTTGGGGCTGGGTCATCAAGTCTTTCTTAGGTATACTGGTATCCAGCCTCGACATGTCGAGCCTAGATCCCAGGGGGGCCAAGTACCAGGGAGGAGTTGGTAACGCCACACACAGCAAGGACAAATATCATACAGATAAGTGATGATACTGCTTGATAAATAGTACTCAAAAGTATCTTACAAAACCAAAAAATATTACAAAGCCGCTTCTCAGCGGGACCCTTGCCTTCTCTCTGCAGATCTAGCTACTCATCATCAGCAGGATCCAGCTGGAAGCATTCGGCCACCAGTTCTACGACATCTTGTACGCCCTCCTGGGCGACATCTTCAGCGTCGGCCACCGAACCAGCGATCAACGGCTCCAAGGAGATGGCCGGGTCGTGGCTTTGGAAGCATGTCAAGATATACTCGATTACCGCCCGGCAGAGCCTATCGCCCTTGGCCTCCAGGCGGGCGCCAAGAATCTAGTCTAGGCGTCAGAGGCGGTCGACGGTGGAGTCCAGCACTGGGAGCGCGTGGGAGATGGACGTTGGCAGCTCCGACACCGGGATGGGACTCACCCCTAGCGGCATCAGTGTCGTGCTCACCTCTCTGGCCAATGTGGCGATGCGCTGGACCCCGGCGCGATGCTCCACCTAGAGATCTTCAAGTGATTTCTTCATCGCCTCCACCGCCTGGGGGGCGGTGCTGCCTGCGCCGCCTAGAACTGGTGGACCCGCTCTTACAGCTTTTTCTCCTTCTCCTCCGCCTTGAGCTCATGCTCGGCCAGCAACTTATCCTGCCTTTCAAACATTTCCTCCCTGAAGGCGAGGTCCTTCTCCCGTCGGGCGAGATCTGTCGCCCGCTTATCCAGGGATGTGTCCTTCTCCTTGAGGTTCTCCTCGGCCAGGGCAATGTTGCTGGCCTTGTCCTCCAGCTCCCGCTCCCATTTTTGGATCCTCTCCACAGCCATGGTCTGCTAGATCCGCTGCTCTTCCAGGATTTTGTTCATGGCACTCAGCTTGGCCGAGAGCTCTGTGATGACCTCCTCCCTCTGGTTCAAGGCCTCCTCCTTCTTGGCCAACCTCTTCTCCTTCTGGCTTGCCTCCAGCTCTCGGGCGTACACCCTCTAGAGGTCCTTTTTGTAATCCTTGCGGTCCCGCTCGAGCTCGAACCGCTCAGAGGCAAACTGGCGGGACGCCGCTTTGGTGCGCTCCTCCAGCTGGGTGCGCCAGTCGCTGAGGCGCTGGTGCTCGGCCTCAAGCACCTCCCACTCCCGCAGGATTACCGCCTTAGTCTCATGAAGAGCCTGATGGGCACGAGACAGCACCCAGGGGAGGGGAACTGGCGCTGCTTCTGGCTCGACGCCGGACCGGAGCCGCCGCCCAAAAACCACCTCCGGCTCCTCCAGAGTGGGCGGCGGGATGGAGCTGGACGCGCCCCCCCCCCTGCGTCACCCTCGATGGCGGGGGTAGCTGCAGTTGGGGCTCCCTCCGTCGCTACCGATGGTGTACTCGACAGCATCACCGTCGTTGAGGCTGTGGTAGCCGTCGGCGGAGTTGCAGCAGCTGGGGACGGACCGTCGGCGCCACTCCCAGCAGACGCCTGCTGCTGAGAGCCAGACCCATCGGACATGGTATCTGGAGGAGGAGGCACGACCTTGGGAGCAAAGGGGGAGGAAGCCCTGACAAACAAAGGATGGGTTAAGACCCGTCGACATGATAACTAGTCTTGTGGAAAATAGAGGCTACACTTACTTGGGGCCCTGAACCTTCCAGCGACCCTGGAAGCGGGGCGACTGCTGCTGGTGCTGCCGCTGCTGTTGCTACTGCTGTTGTTGTTGCTGCTGGTGGTGCCCCTGGAGGAGACACCCCTAGGTGGTGGTGGCGGTGGCGGGACCAATGGAGGCGATGGTTGTGGTGGTGGCCGACCCGATGGTGGTGGTGGCGGTGGACTAACGCGCCTCTGCGTGCCCTGGGCCTAGGGGCCGGCTTCATCGGCCCCACCAGTAGTCCGCTGACGCTTCTGGGGGGGGGTCCGAGACGAACGACCCATTAGCACGGCGCAGCCTGCGTCGCCTCTCCTCCTCCGATCCCCCGGAGCAACCTGGGGCGGAGGCGCCGCTTGCAGCCCATTTGCCCTTGTCCAAGGGGCTAGGGGCCGCGGCGGGACCGACGCTGGGGGCCGGACTGGCGGGCTAGGGACCCCCCAGCCAGTACACTGGGGATCCGAATCCCATGGAGGGGGTCCCGACCGCTAGTCTGATGAACCACCACGCCGCTCTCGTCGAGGGTCGACAGCGTGGCCAACATCGCCGATCGTAGCCCTGGATCATCATAGAGCGCCGGGATGTCCTAGGGGAGTATCAAGGATTCGGGGACAAAGGACTCACCAGTAATCCCCTTCACCAGGAGTTCCAGCTCCTCCTAGGACAGGTCGGTACCTGGCCCACGCTGGATCCGGTCGATGTCGTTTGAGCCGGTGAACCAGCAACGCAGGCGCGCCCTCCTCTGCAGCGCCGCGATCCGGTGCTTCAGGAAGTCGCCGACCACGTGCATGGAAGTCAGGCCACCGGTTGCCAAGGTCTTGATTTTGTCCAGCACGGGCAGGAACTCTGGCGATAGCGACGGCTTGGTCCTCCAGTGCTTGCGGTCGAGGGCCGGCCCATTGCTCGGCAGAACGAGGCAGTCGTTGGCCTCAGCGCTGATGATCACCCAGTCGCCACGCCAGTTTTCCCACCTCGCGCCGTCGAAGGTGGAGATGTAGGCGCCGGCCGAATCTGGCCTTGTTTGGAAGTAGTAGGCGCCGAGGTGGTCCTTAGCCTTCCCAGACTTCACCAACACGAAGAAATGGCGGAAGAGGGAGGTGCAGGGCACCACCCCCACGAACATCTCGCACAGGTGGGCAAAGATGGTCGCCTGGAGGATGGAGTGGGGCGTGAGAGGCTGAAGCTAGAGTATGAACTCCTCCATTAGCAACAAGAAGAAAGGTGAGATCGGCAGCGCCAACCCGCAGGAGAGGTAGGAGACGAAGAGCACGAACTCCCCGGCATCGAGATTGCCGAGGGGAGTGGCGCCGGCGCGGATCCTTCTGGCGTGCACCGGCGCGCTCCATCCGAGCAGGTTGCGCACCGGGTTGAGCGCCCCCTTAGACTGGAAGCGCTCAGGATGACCTAGCAAAGTCATGGCGTCGGCGGTGGAGCGGACGCAAAGCGGGAGAGCGCGAATGCAAAGGGGCGCAGAGAGCTCGGAGGCGAAAGGGCGCAGCAATTGGGAGAGAATGCGAAAGCGTAACTGCTGCACGTTGGGTGAATCTCTTTTCAAGGCAGACTCTCCCGCTCGCTACCCGAGACGCCGCAGGAAATCTCACCCGACGCGCACCAAAGCAACCCAGCCTATGACACGGGGGCCCAGGTCCACATGTCATACAGCTGGTGTGTTGGTCTCCGAGTGTGGAGAAGGCAAACCGTCACGCGAGGAGCGAACCGCCGCCCGCGGTAGCGCGCTTCTTCATTTCCACCGAAAACAACGACCCAGTCTATGACACGGGGGCCCAGGCCCACAAGTCATACTCCTTGGGCATTGGTTCCTAGGTGCGAGAAGAGCGAACCGCCGCTCGCGCCAGTACTGCGCCTCCTCGGGGCCGCGGCAGAAGACAGAGATGGTGATTTTTTTTAAACCAATGCAGCGGTATCGAGGCGCCTCACGCGTGGCCCAGCGAAACCATCAGGCATGGGGGTCGCGGGTCAGTCAGCCATGGGGACAGACATGGCAGATGGCGTGACCGAAGGCGGATTGGCGGTGATTACGTCAGCAAACGCACGAAAGCGGCGCGCCAATCACCAATCAAGCTTTGGCCCCACCTGCAGGCTCGTACCCTCCCCTGAGGTGGGCCCGAGGGCCATTGTCGGTACCCTGAAACAAGGGTACCCCCTACTACAGTATGAAGACGCGGTACCCACACGGCTATCTATTGTCGCGTGGTAAAGGAGCTGTGCGTGGGACCAGACCATGGCTCGCCCCAGCCTCGGGCGACTACTCTAGTCCAGCAACAGCGCTCGAACCCACCACGTGGATGGCTCCGGGGCCGCCACAAGGCTAGAGAAGATGATATACTCCAAGGTATCAACAGTGAGTCCGGACCCCCACAGGAAAGTGTCGGACCCCTGTATATACAGACCGGACCTCCGGGTAAGGTCCAGGACCTCCACGGGCGCAAACCGGACCCCTAGGATGGGTTCCGGACCCCTCTGTGTGGGGTTCGGGCCACTCACAGTAGGGTCCCAGGATTCTAGGACAAAGAATACCCAGGCCTTAATCAAGGCCAGGCGGGGGTCCAGAGCCGACATGTATCCGGACCATACCGTATACGCTTCTTCTCCCCGCTCAGGCAGAGCCCCAATGCTGCCACGTGGCATGGTGCACATAACGTAAGCCAACGGGTGGAGCCTGACGTAAGGCCTCTAGGCACTGCAGCCTCTATGTTTATTGCAGATAAGGCGCACCGCCTGTCCATTCCACTGCCAGGCGGTGTGCCGCCCCTGCATTTAATGAGACCTATCCATTCCACTGGCAGGTGATTTGCCGCCTCCGCATTTAATGAGACTTGTCCATTCCGCTAGTAGGTGGCGACTAGTCCGTTCCGCAGGCGGCGTGCCTGTCCATTCCATTGGCAGACGGTACGCCCATACTGCCGCGTGCACTACACCCATCATTACTCGTACGTCACCAAGGAAGCATCTGCCGCGTATCAATACTGTCTGGACTGCGGACATCACGGTGCCTGGAGATTGCTCAGGCGTTACTTGCTTTAGTTACTCCTATCATGTATTCCTTCCATTTTGTTCCTGGGCCCACATGTCGGGGCTCATCATCCTTGTATGTGCCCCCCTTGAGCTATAAAAGGGAGGGCACACGACGTTACAAGGCAGACTCACACAGACCCAACTCAGACTCTCTAGCTCTCAGGTTCACTCATACACACAAGCTCACAAGCTCAATACAACACACAGTGGAGTAGGGTATTACGCTCCGGCGGCCTGAACCACTCTAAATCCTCGTGTTCACTCATGTTCGTCGTCCATCTAGCAGACAGGCAAAATGCTTAGGCCCCCTCCTCATCTTAGGATTTAGGGCGGGTGCGTTCCGCCACCCAGCTGGAGAATTTCCTCTCCGACAAGTACGGTTTTTTACAAAGAAGCTTCAACAACGTCTCTTAGTCACCGGCAGAAGAAAGAAAAGCTTTGGAGGTTTCCTTCAAAGCTTCGAAATAAGCTTCGGCTCATCAGTCTTCGTCAACATTGCCCTAAAAAGCAACAAGGCAAAGGTATTGGGAAACATAATAAGGAGAAACTTGAAATAAAAACATGAAAGTAAAGAAAATTGCCATACTTTGTCAAGCAAAGCTCGAGCTTCGTCCCCAACAATCTCTCGGTCGCCCTTAGCCCAGATTTGAGTAATAAATTTGTTACTACACTTCTGGCTTCGTCTATGATATTAACTAAGTCTCACTGTGAGAGGCTGAAAGTTGGTTTGTTAACAGTCCTTACAGGATTGCACCTAGCCTTGGCAAAAGCAGCAACTGTTCCACGAGAAGCCACTAGCGTGTAGAAATCACCATGAACAATTGTAACTTTGTCAAGAACATCAATTTCTTTCTCAATACATCCAAGTGCTCCGGGGATATCTTCAACAGAAAGGTTGGCTTCTTCAGACATAGCTCCGACAGAATTGAAGATATTTTTTAGCCGAGCTGTACATTGAGTTCCAAAGTTGAAGCATTTATCCCGAAGAGCTTTCAGTGTTTCACTCAGCTTAAGATTCTTTTCAGCCTCAGCCTTGTTTGTCATGTTTAAAGCTTCAAATTCACGGCTGAATCGATTTGAGTTCTCTTTCAAAAGTATTTGTGCTCCCTTCATCTCTTTACTTAATCTTTCATTCTGAGCTCGAGCTTCGGCAAGAGAGCCTTCGGTTGAGTTGAGCAAGTTGTCCTTTTCCTTCAATGAATTTTCAAGTTCTCCAATCCTTTTTTTCCAAATCGTTGATAACAAACTCATTCTTTCTGTATTTGTCATCTTACTGCATCTTCAGAGCCAGCTTGCTCAGCAGTAAGCTTTGAAGGACCAATTGAATTAGATCTTCATTAATGAAATGCTTAAATTAGCCTGACGAAGGAAAAATAGTAGAGGAGTTATACCTTAAAATTTGAGTAGAACAAGCTACCTATAACATGTTGTCTTCTGTAACATCTAATGTCTTTTTCTAGCTTTGGAAATCCGATGCACTTTGACATTGTGCTCACAATTTTTGCTCTAGCGCGATCATGGATACATCCTAAAATCTCTTCATCCACGCCGCCAAATAGAACGTAGCCAGGTTGATAGCCACCAGATATAGCAAATTCATTCAATTTTGATATATCCTCTTCGGAAAGTTGTTGGCCGCCCAGGTGCCGAAGATCGAAGCTTTTGTCTTCCGAAGAGGCTTCCTCAGTTCTCTTTTCCTTCGATGTTGAAGTCTCTGCAGCATTTGCCCCCCAGTATTTTTCCCAGGTGCAACGTTAGCAATAAGTCAATTTCTGATATGGATGAACCGAGGGGACCACCACTGTTTTCAGCTTGTTGGGGACCTTCGTCAGTTATAGCGGGAGTAACCTCCTTTCGAATCGCTGGAGGAGGGGTGTCAAGAATAGCCCTCATCACATTCATCATTCGACACTTCTTCTGAGCGTTCCCTTCGCTCGGTGCCGAAGGGTCCTTATCTGCCTCTGCTTCGACACTTCCCTCAACATTTTTCTTCTGTGGTTGTAATAAGCTTGTTAGATTTGATCCTAGAGAACTTAGCATTGGGAAAGGTAAGGGTGCAATCATTACCTCTAGAATTTCTGTCAAGCCAATGGAAGCTGCTAAAGGGGTCTTTCCTAAATGCTTTGGCGGAGAAGGTCTCTCTTCTTCTCCGCAGTCAGATGATATAACCTTTCTTTTCTTTGGTGCCGAAGGCTCTGGTGTCAGCTTCAGGTTCTTTGTCAACCTTTTCTTCTTGCCTGCTTCAACAGACCTCTATGCTACCTTGTCAACATACTTACAACCCTTTTTCTTTTCAATTCCCCGGCTTCTTCGCCAAGTCTTTCATAGTCAGTGTACTCGAAGCCTAGGGCATCCATCATCCGATTTAGTCTCCGCTTCTGTCGCGTGCCGAAGGCGGCTGTCATTAATTGATCTTCCTTCTTCGTATAATTTACAAGAATTTCATTGCACATCTTCTCTAACAGTTCCAACCATTGGGCACACGGTTTGCCAAAACTTTTTTGAAATTTGAATCGGTAGGGAAGTCGTACAAGTTCATATTTATTCCCTTCTTTTTTCTTTGGCATTCTCCACCCACTAGAAATTGGAAAAGTTTTATTGGCCAGGTATTCTTACACCAAATCCCGAGTACTAATATGCTCCGCAACAACCCTAAATTCCACTTCGGCTAACTGGCACGGGGAGCCGAGCTGCATATTGCACAATGGTCGTGTCATGCCAAAGCTCATTCTCAATGGACTCATCACCGTAGTCATAAGCTTCTCCCTCTTATTCTCATCAGCCTTCATGTAAAACCATTCATTTGTTTAGCCAGTCGGCCACTTGGTATGATAACCAATCACAGGAGCTTTGTTATCTTTCCGGTACGCTAAATTGTAGCATTCGAAGTTCTTATGTAGCCCATCAGCTCTAGCCTTCATCTGGTAGTGGAGTTCGTGCACCCGACAAAATCCTTCAACATTGGCACTCTTCCCTTTGCTTCGGAGAGCCCATATATACACACTAAGTCTAACTATGGCATTTTGGGTAAGTTGATGAAGGTAGATCTCAAATTTCTTTAAAACCTCACCAATCATCTTGTATAGAGGGAATCAAAGACCTCCTTTGAAGAAGCTCTTAAAACTACGACTTCGTCGTTCCTTGGTTCCGGAATCACTTCTTCCCCAGCAAACCAAACTAGCTCGCCATCATGCTTTGCAAAATATCCTAATTTCTTCATTAAAACTAGATCTTCCTCTTTAACCGTGGATTTTCCAAATTCAATATGGTTGGGTTTGCTTAGACTTAAAATGCCATCATCATCTTCGTTATCACTGTCAGCTTCGGCAGTAGTTGGTTTAGCTTCGGCACCAGCAATATCTTCTGTTGGAACTGACTATTTTTCTTCTTGAACAACTAACCCAGAATGTTTCATCATTTCTAAGATGGGGATCATCTTAGAAGTTCTAGCCTCTTCTCCTTCGCGTGTTACTCTAGCAGTAGACTTCACTCTACCCATTTCAGTTTTTATGAGACGAAGCTACACTCCAACAATTGAATGTTTGTTCGAAGCTTATACAACAAATTCACAGAAAGAAGCAAGCTTCAGCTTCAGTAAAAAAATTCAGCAGCACAACGGTGCAGTAGCAATGAATGTTGTGGTAACTTCTCACCAGCTCGTCTGTTTATATAGCATCGCAGGTGAAGAAGGCGAACCACCGAGACGCGCATACTGGATGATCGGTGGACCGGTAAGCGTCGTAAGTTTTATATTTGTTTTTAATAACAAGCTCAAGGAAGGTGTTTTTTCGGACCTTCGACATCCAGAAGCCTTCGTATTTTTCGCGGATCGAGCTCGTTATGAAAAAACGACCTAGCACCGCGAAGGGGCTACTATTGGGGTTTTTCTTCTCTGCCGAAGGTCCTCAAGAAGAAGATATCATTTGTAAAGTGATGTTGAGGATCTTCTTCCCCGCCGAAGGTCCTCGAGACGAAGACATTGTCTGAAAGCGATAACGACGAATGCCAAAGCTACAGCCGAAGGACGACAGCTTCGGCTTAAGGTGGCGACGAAGGTCAAGCATGATGCCATGCCGAAGAGGAAAAGACTAGTTAATCCTTGATGATTTATGTTACGATTATGAGTACATGTTAAGGTCATAAATATATTTTTACTCGGGTTGCGTCCCGTGCCTATAAATAGGTGAACAGTACCCCCGTACTGTTCACGCTAGATTGTAACCGCTCTCACGTCAACACCTTCAAACAAGCCGAAGGTATCAATGTAATATAAATTTTATTAATGTTCATATGCTTATCATGGAATTAATATATAGATGAATGAATAAATAGCATATATTGTCTCTATGAACTCTCATTGCCATAAATGATGAATGTGTGTCCTTCATGACCTTCGTCCGAAGATCGTTATATCCGAAAGGAAATAATGCTTCGAAGGACGAATGTCCTTAATCATTAACAATTGTGTTGCCTTGTTCTTGATTCACAACATTTGAGAACAAGTGACCAACAACCCCTTCTAGGTGCTCTCAATTGGTATCGAAGCCAGTCTCTTCTGTTGGGTCTAACCGCATAAAGAGATGGACTCCAAAGGCAAGGGGAAGGTGACCGACGATAAGGAGATGATCCTTGTCGACGTCACGCCCAAGGGAGAAGAAAAGTCAGTCGATTCGGGATCGAACAAGAAGGATGGGAAGACGAAGAAGCGCATCAAGAAGATCATCTACTATGAGAGTGATGCTTCTTCCTCTTCGCACAAGGACTCCTCCTCCCTTGACAAGAAAAAGACGGTCAAACAAAACTATATTAAAGTGTCTTTTAATTATTCTCACATTCCTTACAATTCCAATGCGCATTTGCTCTCTATTCCTCTTGGCAAGCCTCCTCACTTTGATGGGGAGGATTATTCTTGGTAGAGCCACAAAATACGTAGTCATTTATTTTATCTTCATCCTAGTATTTGGGACATAGTAGAAAATGGAATGGATATTCTAGATAGTGATGATGAGAATTATAATGCTATTGATGTCCAAGAAATGATTCACAAAAATTCCCAAGCTACTACTATGTTGTTAGCTTATTTATGGAGGGAGGGGTACAACAAAGTAAGCGGTTTAGACAATGGAAAAGAAATTTTGGACACATTGAAAGATCGCACACGAGGGAAATGATATGATGATGATCACCAAGATGGAACTCATCAAATGTGAACTTGGGAGGTTCGCCATGAAGAGAAGAGAAGAGCCATAAGAGATGTACAATAGATTAAAAACCTCGGTGAACCAAATACGGAACTACAGAAGCACAAGATGGACGGATCACGATGTCGACCATCTCATTATAAGGTTAGTTATTGTTCTTGATCCTAATCTTGTTAACTTGATCCGTGCGAGTCCTAGGTACACCAAGATGACACCCAAGGAGATCGTTGGTAAATTCTTAAGTGGGCAAATGATGACCAATGTGGATAGATACATCGACAATGTCGCCAATAGGAGCCTCCCCCACTACAATGAACCGCAACCCGTTGCTCTCAAAGCAACGCACAATAAGGAGGCACTCCCTAACAAGGTGGCGCAGGTTGAGGCGGCTGGTCTCAACGAAGAGGAGATGGCACTGGTGATTAAGTTAAGCGCTTCAAGACCACTTTGAAGGTGCGCAAGGACTACTCCAACAAGAACAATTAAAGGGAAAGCACGCCTGCTTCAAGTGCGTTAAGTCTGGTCATTTCATTGCAAACTATCCTGATAATGATGACCAAGCACAAGACAAGAGCGCCAAGGGGAAGGAGAAGAAAACGTTTTACAAGAAAAAGGGCGAGGCATACTGTAATACCCAAATAATTGGATTTATAAAATGTATAAGTATTGGGAATTATAAAAAGGTTTATGTGATTACTTGTTTTGTTTTCTTCTTTTTGCATATTCAAATAATGGGATCAAGTGGACTACTAACAATTATATTAAATGTATAAATTAAATGTGCATTACATACTGGGTTCTTGTATTTTTGCATTTGTATTCAAATTTGTGAGACAAATTTAAGTTTGAAAATTAGAATTTGAAAATGAATAGAAAAGAGAAGAGACGAAAAGGAAAACAATATACATTATAAAGAAAAAATATAGATAAATAAATATACTTTTTCATGATGGTATTTTTATTAGTGAACTTCATCTGGGTGTGAACTCACCAACTCATTTGAATTCAAATACCAAAGTTTGAAATTTATAAATAATTGCAAAACAAAAATAATAAAGGGAAAAGAAAGAGAAAAGAGCTTAACAGCGCCTGGTTTGGGCCCAAAGTCGAACTGCTGCCCACTTCTCCCCTTAGCATAGCCTAAGTGACTGGGTTACGCCGACATGTGGGGTCCATCTGTTAGTCTCCCTTTCAACCACACACCATCTGTTAGTACCTAGCTACCTGAGAGACTACGGGAGCCGCGCCGTCGCTGCGAACCTCGGTCTACGCCGTCATACGGGCGAGTAAGGGCGGTGCTAAGTCTTCGGCATCACGTGGTGTTGCTGCGCATAGCGTTGACCATCGGAATAGCGACCTCTTCCGCTTGGAATTGTTCACCGGAGTTCACCTCCGCCGCATCGGTGTGGGCAGGCCTGTGCCCACCTCCTCCCCTGGTAAATTCTTCCCCCTGACTCCGCCTTAATCCTCGCATCGTGATGCACTAGTCGGATAGGACTCGCGTAGGAAGGATCGAGAAGTAGGGGACCGCCAGCAATGGCCGCCACCGCCACGGGCCGGTAAGCGCCGTCGCGTCTGTGTGCGAATGGGGAAGAGGGGAGTCCGACCGTTTGATCGCGAAGTGACAGTCGCGATTTAGTCCACGTGCTTGTAGGCATAGTTTATATCTGCGCCATTGGATATAGAGTAGATGGGCAGGATTAGAGGTAGCATACCGTTTCGGTGAAGTTGATCTGAGCCGTTGGATTTTGGGCATACGGATCGGATCTGGTGATGGCGTGGCGCTCTGTGGACCGCAGGATCGTGATCCAAGCGTTGGCATAGCATACCGGTTCAGAGGAAGGCAGATCTAATATGTGCCGTCAACCATTGATCGGGCGGCCGCGATCTATTAATACCCCTTCAGTAGGGTATGTTTATATAAGAACCCCTCGGTTTTCATATTATTAACCTGCCATCCCCACGTGTTCTGAGATCATTACCATTCGGCTCAAATATTTATGGTTTGGTCCCTGAACTCTTCTAAAATAGTAGCCCCAGTCCAATGTGAATCTCAGATTTAGTAAAATAAACCAGAAAATGATTTTTAGTACATAAATAATTCCAGAAACTTGATTAAATCATAATTAATTCGTTTTAGCTCCTTTTTGATCCATTCCATTTGCATTAAGTTCATATTAATATTGTTTATCATCTGGTAACCTTAGTTTGTTATGAAACATAGGTTAAAATTATGCACTTAGTTTCTTTTATATCCATCACTTAAATCTTCAGAAAATCATAACCCTTTAACCAAAACTCTGAATTCAGTGATTCTCAAACCTACGATCTCGTTACGATGCGTAGAACATTATTATGCAATATGTTCTCATGTTTGGTGTGACGTTAATTTCTCCTATACCATGTTTGTTTGTATTATTGCGAGTAGACGAGCAAGCCACCGAGGATCCCAGTACCCAACAGGTGGAAAATACTGAGCGGGAGCTCGTTGAAGGCAAGTTGTGCCCTTGATCACTTTTCTTTACCCAATAACTTCCTTTTAATCATTATGATCTGCATTTGTTAATTTTTTGTCACACGCGGATTTAAGGGACAAAGCCGGGTGCATCTCATATATGCGCCAAAGAAGACAACACATATAATAACATAATGTATAGCGATAAATGTCACAATATCATCAGTACTTATTACATAGTTGAAGTCTTGCAAAATAAAAGATAAATAATAAACGAACTAAAGTCCATCCATGGCGCCATAAAGTCAACTAGGAGACGTCACCTAGATCAAGTCGAACTCCTCATTGCGTGGCTCCTCTTGAACCACCTGTTCTTCTTCTCTGGGGGGTGTGAGACAGCAAGGGTGAGCTCACACATGTTAATCGCTCAACAAGTTATGGGGAATAATGTGCATGAACTCACCAAAGGTATGAATTCATGTGATGTGTAAGGCTGACAAATGATAAGGGTTAAAGCTGAGCATTGCTTTTAATAAGTTGGTCAAAAATTTATTAGCAATTACTAGATGTAAGTAAATATCAAACCATAATAAGAATAATCGAACAAAGTTAATAAATAATCCCATGCAATACAAATGACAAATTGAGTTTAGTTCCATAATTTAATCATGCGAGAGTCCTGAGCTGCTCTTGACTGTGAGCTCGACTAGTATACTAGTTTTACACTCTGTAGAGGTTGTACCCTGTACCCACAAGTCGTGTATCCCATGTCGCCAGGGTTAGCTAGACCCTTAGACAATACCGAGGTGAATGGCTAGGGATCCACTACGAGGCCTTTACAAAGTTCCACTAGCTTCCAAAAACCCGCTACAGTTTATGGGAAGAGCACTTGCAAGAATCCCTCGTCTGACCGCCATCTCAGCAAAATCAACTCGAGAACCTCCCTGCATGCCTACTCCCCTACTGCCCTTGCCCCTTTCGGGTAAGGTAGTCTTCCACTAGTTTTCCTAATTAGTCAGCCAAGGGCATCCCATTCCACCCTTGTGGTGGCACGTGTTTCTCAAGTTAAGCTCCATGTACCAATTAAAGATAATGATCTTGACATGAACATAAATAAAATAACAAAATAATTGGAACATGGATATAATGAAATATTAACCCAAAACCATGTAAAGCAATAGCATAACTACCCAAGTGATTCAGGGGTAAACAAGGTAAAAAGGATAAACAGACTAGGGTGACCTATTAGGTCCCATCAAAATTAAACTTATGCATGAATAAGTGGTATTAAAGAATATTATTGGGTAATAAAAGTGGTCAACGGCACAACTTGCCTGGGACTTGATATTCCAGGTACCAGGATGATCTTTAGGTGACTCGTGACCTCACTGCTAATCATAGCAATACAAACAAACATGGTATAGACAAAATTAACATCACATCAGACATAAGAACAAACTGCATAATAATAATCTACGCGTCATTATGAGATCATGGGTTCGAGAACTAATAAGATCAGAGTCTTGGTTAAGGAGTTATGATTTACGGGAGATCTCTGTGATTTAATTATGAAACTATATTATAAATTGATTAATATACGTCATATGAGAATATAAACTCTTAAATAATCAATTCAACTTTAACATAGATTATACTTGTTTAGAAAACCAATTATAGTCAAATTATAATTGTAGACATGTTAACCTTATTTAGTAGAATAGATCTATTATACATAGGATACACGAATATCTAATTATAAAAGTATGTGATATAACAAAATAAGGTTCGCTACTGCGTAGACAATTTTATTACAAAGCCAACGCAACTGGAACGAGTCAATTCAGAGTTAAAACAAAGGAGTTATGAATTTCCGAAGGTTTCATGTATTTGACACAAGATTAATTAAGAAATAAATTTTAATACCATTTTCATGTTAAAACAGTGTCACTATGTGATAAACAACATTATTACAAAATTATAGAAACTAGAATGGATTAATTTGGACTAAGTATGAATTTTCTGGAATTAAACAAGTTTTTGGAATTGTTTTAACACAATAAAATCATTTTCTAAATTAATTCTCTAATTTATTTACTGCGTGGACTGCGCTCACTATTAACATGAAGTTCAGGGGGAGTTCTGTAAGTTTTCGGGACCTTTGCGTAATTACTTTATAACCGACCAGGATCGCGGGTTGGTTTTAGGAAACTATAGGGGCTCTTTTGCAAGACTTCCCGGACGAAGGGGTATCGGGCGAAACTGAGCCGCCCGATCAGAAATCGAGGGCTCTAATTAGATCTAGGTTTCGCGTGAACCGATATGAAGCATCTACCACTAGATCAGGAATCAACGGCTCGATTTTAATGAATCGGTCTTCCACCGGGACCGCACGACCTCATCAAACGGCCCACATATGATCTCGCAAAGGGGTAAGCCATGGATGAATCCGCACCGTTAATCATCTGATCAACGGCGCCCAGCCACTCTTCCCCAACCAAAACGGAGCGCGGTGGCGCCGCCCTGCTCACCAGGGGAGCACGCCGGCGAGGCATCCAATCGGCCGCACCCGAGCGCCAAACCCCAAATTGGACCGAGCTACGTGTAAAGAAGGACTTGGTGAGCAAGGTGTATGGATCCATACCGAGTATCACGCCGTGAAGCGCCCTGGCCACGGAGAGTTGCGGCCGCGGCCGCCACCAATGCTCCGGTGAGCAATCCAGGCGACGCAAATGACGAATCCCCCATGGCGAGACCACGGATATCAATGGCGTGCTCAGGCGAAGTGCCCATAACGATATGGACAACTCTATGGCGGCGGTCGCGTGTTTAGCCGACGGCGAGGTCGGCGGCAATGGCACACCTGCCCCAAATCGCTCCCTCTCTCGGCGACACGATAATGACAGGCCACGGGGGAGAAAGGAGGGGGAACGAAATACTCCACGCGCTCTTATAGCCTAGGTAGTTTGGCTCAGGGAGGGGAGAAGAGGAGTGCCCGCGGTTCATGGCTTGACCGCGCCATAGTCGGCAGGTTAGTTGAGAGAGAGAGAGAGAGCTGACTCATGGGGGCAGCTTGTCAGTCACTCGGGAGCGGCGACCGCGGAGACCGCATGCATCTGATGGGAGGGGTCCGCGCGTCAGTGTGTTGGCATAGCCCGCTGCTGAACGGGCCCGGCCTGTCAGAGGTTAGAGAGCGAGCGCGGTTGTGCGGCTGCCCGGTGTGCCCCACATGTCGGCGTCGGTTCTCTGGTTTGGGCCGCGCATGGCAAAGAGCTTGGTGGGCCAGCCAGGGAGATTCGGCCCACGCGGCTGAAATGGATTTTCTTTTTATTTTCTTCTTCTTTTCTATTTTCTCTCAAACCTAGAATTTGAATTCCAATTTCACCTCAAACTTTGTACTAATTTTAAATATTCGACTTGAACATTTTAGGGGAATGAATTTGATTATGGATTTATTTTATGTTTTATAATATTTCTTCCTTCTCCTCTACATATTATTTCCAAAACTCTTAAAGTGCAACTTTGGGTTAAGTTCAAATCTCCATCTCATTATTGTATTTCTATTTTTTTTGAATTTACAAAATTCCAATTCCAATCTAAGATAAAGTTTAAGAATTCAAACTTAATGCATACTCACAATCAATTATAAAGCAATAGATATATATTTATTTTAATTGATTTATTTTTTTGATAGATGTTTGAAATAGGAGAAACACTCATATTGTTTTCTTTCTTTTTAGAGAAATAGTATTTTGAATGTGGGGTAAGAAGTAAAAGTTACTTCAAAATTAAATCTTCGTGTAAATAAATGCTTATGGTGCATCATTTAATGACATGCATGATCATTTAGATGAATAGAAAACTTTTCTATTACTTCTTTTCTAAAATATTTCTTAGTTTTCAAAATTGAGTCCTCAAATTTCAACACTCAAGTATAATTTGAGATCACTGAATTTTCTACTTTATTTCTTCATATATTTATTTTATTATTTTTTTCTTATACAAATTTTGGGCCTTACAAATCCTACCCCTTAACAGAAATCTCGTCCTCGAGATTTGTAAGAAAAGGGTGTATAACCATGTTATCTCAGAATATATGCACAAACAAAAATCTCAGCATGATGCATAATTTATTAGCAATACATGGGTTCAATTAGACCTTATTATTCCTCCTAAAACAGTATCATACCTACCACTAACTAAAGTAACATTTAAGTAAAATAGTAATATATATATATATATATATATTTATGTAGCTTGGTGGAGCTGGTGGTGGTGGAGGTAGTGGGCGTTGTTGTTGTTGTCTTTCCAACCGTGCTTGTCTTATTGCTTATCGCATCTCCAGCCGGTCCTGACGTATTTCCTGGCGTTCTTGTCTTATCTGATTTTGCATTTCGGTAACCATGTTTGCCATTTGTTGTATTACCATCATTTAGGCGGCAACCACTTGATCGATTCCATCCGATGGAGGATTTGGAGGATTCATTTCTGTTTGCTGTTGCCTGATAATCTTCTCTTCCTGGTATTGACCATGAGAGTTAGAAGCATATGATACGATAGTTTTGCAATGGAAAGTATTTGGTAAGCAGAATGAATAGGCTAGTAGCTGGTTATGATCTGAAGATTCTTTAGCATGACTTAATCTTTGTTTTATGTCCATATTGGGGTAACTAGTTGTATAAGGTGAATATCCAAAGGTAGGATAGAATTTTGTCAAGATGAGATAGTCTACATGATGTAGGTTAAAAGTTTGTTTGATGTTAGGTGGGGATAGTTAGATTATGCAATTCATCATGACTCTATTGGTGGAGTTAAATCTTTTTGCTCTTGATTGAGTTGGTCTAAGACACCTGTTTAGGTTTAAAACCCATTTATAAGAATATGGTCCAATCTATGTTACCAGTATTAAATACTTGTTTAAGTAACTCCCTTTAGATTAGATCATGTCAGATTAGGTAGGGTCTAGGTTATATTGGATATAACTAGATCAGACTAGTTTAAGTTAGGTAGATCTACCAGGGTAGAATATATATTATTAATATCTGTTTAGAATCTTTTGAGATAGGATGTATTATATAGTGTAGGTAATTCGGAATCTCTGTTGGTTAAAACAGAGGGGTTATGCAAATATCAGGTGGTTAAGGTAGTTGCATATGGCCAGGTTGGACTAAGACTCCAAGTTAGGTTAAAACATATTTATAAGAGTAGGATCCAATCTTATCTTACTAGTATTATCTAACATGTTTGTCTATTAGATTAGATCTGATCAGATTAGATGGGACCAGAATTTAATTTGGTGTAATCAAATTAGACTAGATAAGATATACTTAATTTATTTTGGAATAGATCATGTTTGTTCCACTGTCATGAGATAAGCAAAGTGGTGGGGATAAGTATGCTTATTAGGACAAGATGAGTCTCTAAGGTAGTGTTTGGTTGAGGAGCCAAGTAGAACGGAGCCGTTCCATCCCTGATTCTAGGAACGGAGCCGCTTTGTTCTGTGTTTGGTAAGTTGGAACGGAGCGGCTCTGTTTTTTGTTTGGTTGCAGAGTGAACTGGAACGGAGTGGCTCTGTTTTTTGTTTGGTTGTAGAGGGAGGCGCGCGAGCTGCTGCGCACGGATGGGAGAGCGAGCTGTGAGAGCGGGCTGGGAATGGAGCGGCTCTGTCCCATTGATTTTTTGGAGCGGGATGGTTCCGGATCTGAGGAGAATATTCCCTAATTGGAGCTACTCCGTTCTAGCTACTTTGTAACCAAACAACAACAAAACTGGAACAGAACGACTCCGTTCTACTTGGCTCTTCAACCAAACACTACATAAGAATAAGATAGAATCTTTTGAGATTGGTCAGATCTATTATGATAGGATAGAATATTTTCGAGATAAGATGGATCTATTATGATAAGAGAGAATCTTGTAAGATAAGAGAGAATCTGTTAAGATAAAATGGATATATTCTAGTGGGGGATATTCTTAGGTGATCTAGTTTATCTTATAAATATACCTAGTTTAATAGATCCATTTTTAATAGGGAATATTCTGTGTTGTCTATTTTGTAAATATTTTTCCTTATGTCTAGGTGTATATGCAGATGCAATTGTGGACATTACTCCACAACCCATCACACTCAATCAAAGATCCAAATCAAACAAGTATCATATGAACAAGCACTCAAGCGTATAGTTACCTATAAAAATTGTTTTGTTTTTGTTCCTAAGAATAGGTCTCCTTTTCCTAAAGGTCACTTTAGGCACGAGATTTCAAAGTGTGCAATCCATATTTGTCTTTAGAAGAAAAGGTAAGAATAGTCAGAGTAAAGCGGAAATAGATGAGAAAAGATTAAGATAAGTTTAGTAAAGAATCAGATTAAGGTAAGTAGGTAAGGGTTTGTCCATTTCTATCTAGGTTTCGTCCTATAGTCAACATTTCCTCTGATACCACTTCTGTCACACCCGGATTTAAGGGACAAAGCCAGGTGCATCTCATATATGCGCCAAAGAAGACAACACATATAATAACAAAGTGTATAGACATAAATGTCACAATATCATCAGAGTACTTATTACATATAGGAAATCTTACAAAATAAAAGATAAATAATAAACGAACTAAAGTCCATCCTTGGCGCCATAAAGTCAACTAGGAGACGCCACCAAGATCAAGTCGAACTCCTCATTGTGTATTTGTGTGGCTCCTCTTGAACCACCTGTTCTTCTCCTGTGGTGGGGTGTGAGACAGAAAGGGTGAGCTCACACATGTTCATCGCTCAACAAGTTGTGGGGAATAATGTGCATGAACTCACCAAAGGTGTGAATTCATGTGATGTGTAAGGCTGACCAATGATAGGGGTTAAAGCTGAGCATTGCTTTTAATAAGTTGGTCAGAAATTTATTAGCAATTACTAGATGTAAGAAAATATCAAACCATAATAAGAATAATAGAACAAAGTTAATAAATAATCCCATGCAATGAAAATGACAAATTGAATTTAGTTCCATAATTTAATCATGCGAGAGTCCTGAGCTGCTCTTGACCGTAAGCTTGGCTAGTATACCAGTTTTACACTCTGCAGAGGTTGTACCCTGTACCCACAAGTCGTGTATCCCATGTCACTAGGGTTAGCTAGACCCTTAGACACTACCGAGGTGAATGGCTATGGATCCACTATGAGGCCTTTACAAAGTTCCACTAGCTTCCGAAAACCCGCTACAGTTTATGGGAAGAGCACTTGCAAGAATCCCTTGTCTGACCACCATCGCAGCAAAATCAACCCGAGAACCTCCCTGCATGCCTACTCCCCTACTGCCCTTACCTCTTTCGGGTAAGGTAGTCTTCCACTAGCTTTCCTAATTAGTCAGCCAAGGGCGTCCTATTCCACCCTTGTGGTGGCACGTGTTTCTCAAGTTAAGCACCATGTTCCAATTAAAGATAATGATCTTGACATGAACATAAATAAAATAACAAAATAATTGAAACATGGATATAATGAAATATTAACCCAAAACCATGTAAAGCAATAGCATAACTACCCAAGTGATTCAGGGATAAACAAGGTAAAAAGGATAAACAGACTAGGGTGACCTATTGGGTCTCATCAAAATTAAACATATGCATGAATAATGGTATTAAAGAACATTATTGGGTAATAAAAGTGGTCAAGGGCACAACTTGCCTGAGACTTGAGATTTTAGGTACCAGGATGATCTTCAGGTGACTCGTGACCTCACTGCTAATCGTAGCAATACAAACAAACATGGTATAGACAAAATTAACATCACATCAGACATCAGAACAAACTGCATAATAATAATCTACGTGTCATTACGAGATCGTGGGTTCGAGAACTAATAAGATCAGAGTCATGGTTAAGGAATTATGATTTACGGGAGATCTCTGTGATTTAATTATTAAATTATATTATAAATTGATTAATATACATCATATGGGAATATAAACTCTTAAATAATCAATTCAACTTTAATCTAGATTATACTTGTTTAGAAAACCTATTATAGTCAAATTATAATTGTAGACATGTCAACCTTATTTAGTAGAATAGATCTATTATACAAAGGATACACGAATATCTAATTATAAAAGTATGTGATATAACAAAATAAGGTTCGCTACTGCGTAGACAATTTTATTATAAAGCCAACGCAACTGGAACGAGTCAATTTGGAGTTCAAACGAAGGAGTTATGAATTTCTGAAGGTTTCATGTATTTGATACAAGATTAATTATAAAATAAATTTTAATACCATTTTCATGTTAAAACAGTGTAACTATGTGATAAACAACATTATTACAAAATTATAGGAACTGGAATGGATTAATTTGGACTAATTATGAATTTTCTAGGAATTAAACAAGTTTTTAGAATTGTTTTAACACAATAAAATCATTTTCTAAATTAATTCTCTGATTTATTCACTGCGTGGACTGCGCTCACTATTAACAAGAAGTTCAGGGGGAGTTCTGTAAGTTTTCGGGACCTCTGCGTAATTACTTTATAACCGACCAGGATCGCGGGTTGGTTTTAGGAAACTATAGGGGCTCTTTTGCAAGACTTCCCGGCCAAAGGGGTATCGGGCGAAACTGAGCCGCCCGATCAGAAATCGAGGGCTCTGATTAGATCTAAGTTTCGCGTGAACCGGTATGAAGCATCTACCACCAGATCAGGAATCAACGACTCGATTTTAATGAATCGATCTTCCACCTGGACCGCAAGATCTCATCAAACGGCCCACATTCGATCTTGCGAAGGGGTAAGCCATGGACGAATCTGCACTGTTAATCACCTGATCAACGGTGCCTAGCCACTCTTCCCCACCCAAACCGGAGCGTGGTGGCGCCGCCCTGCTCACCCGGCGGAGCACGCCAGCGAGGCATCCAATCGGCCGCACCCGAGTGCTAAACCCCAAATTGGACCGAGCTACGCGTAAAGAAGGACTTGGTGAGCAAGGTGTATGGATCCATACCGAGTATCACGCCGTGAAGCACCTTGGCCACGGAGAGTTGCGGCCGCGGCCGCCACCAATGCTCCAGTGAGCAATCTAGGCAGCGCAGATGACGAATCCCCCACGGCGAGACCGTGGATATCAACGACATGCTGAGGCGAAGTGCCTAGAACGATATGGACAGCTCTATGGCGGCGGTCGCGTGTTTAGACGACGACGTGGTCGGCGGCAATGGCACACCCGCCCCCAAATCGCTCCCTCTCTCGGCGGCACGATAATGGCAGGTCACAGGGGAGAAAGGAGGGGGAACGAAGTACTCCACGTGCTCTTATAGCCCAGGTAGTTTGGCTCGGGGAGGGGAGAAGAGGAGTGCCCGCGGTTCACGGCTTGACTGCGCCATAGTCGGCGGGTTAGTTGAGAGAGAGAGAGAGAGCTGACTCATGGGGGCAGCTTGTCACTCACTTGGGAGCGGCGACCGTGGAGACTGCATGCATCTGTCGGGAGGGGTCCACGCGTCGGTGCATTGGCACAGCCCGCTGGTGAACGGGCCCGGCCTGTCAGGGGCCAGGGAGCGAGCACGGTTGTGCGGATGCCCGATGGGCCCCACATGTTGGCGCCGGTTCTCTGGTTTGGGCCACGCATGGCAAAGAGTTTGGTGGGCTAGCCAGGGAGATTCGGCCCACGCGACTGAAATGAATTTTCTTTTTATTTCTTCTTCTTTTCTATTTTCTCTCAAACCTAGAATTTGAATTCCAATTTCACCTCAAACTTTGTACTAATTTTAAATATTCGACTTGAACATTTCAGGGGAATGAATTTGATTATGGATTTATTTTATGTTTTATAATATTTCTTCCTTCTCCTCTACATATTATTTCCAAAACTCTTAAAGTGCAACTTTGGGTTAAGTTCAAATCTCCATCTCATTATTGTATTTCTAATTTTTTTGAATTTACAAAATTCCAATTCCAATCTAAGATAAAGTTTAAGAATTCAAACTTAATGCATACTCACAATCAATTATGAAGCAATAGATATATATTTATTTTAATTGATTTATTTGTTTGATAGATGTTTGAAATAGGAGAGACGCTCATATTGTTTTCTTTCTTTTAGAGAAATAGTATTTTGAATGTGGGGTAAGAAGTAAAAGTTACTTCAAAATTAAATCTGTGTAAATAAATACTTATGGTGCATCATTTAATGACATGCATAATCATTGGTTGAATAGAAAACTTTTCTATTACTTCTTTTCTAAAATATTTCTTGGTTTTCAAAATTGAGTCCTCAAATTTCAACACTCAAGTACAATTTGAGATCACTGAATTTGCTACTTTATTTCTTCATATATTTATTTTATTATTTTTTTTATTATACAAATTTTGGGCCTTACATTTTGCTAGGACCCAATAGGTCACCGTAGTTTGGTCATCTTTACACCTTGTTTACCACTGAAGTTTTGGGTAGTATATGCTATTACTTTATGTGGTTTTGGGTGTTAAGATACACATTATTGGCATATAAACATACAAGCACACCAGTTGTAACACGCTCTACTGCAATACTATGATCAACACTACATTGGATTAGGGCTCCGGCCTGAACTAGTATAACCTAGTGTCTCAGTTCTTTGTTTGGATCTCCGTGATCCACCATTCCGAGTGAGTCCACACTTGCATCCTCACCGAACACAAATCTATTGTCCCACTGTTTCCGAAACCATGACACTAGTGTTGACCAAAATGCACATAAGTTACCAAGACTAATAAACATTATGTAATAAGCTAACTTCAAGTACCCACGTAAAAATGATAAATTGAAGTATTGATTATGTTGAAATAGCTAGTTTTTAATATTATTTATATTTTTTGTATCTTTATATTTGAAGTTATTTATCGGTCTTGAATAATGCATCGTTTATTTGGCTTTTCTCTATTTTGTTGTACTCCCTCCGTCTTAAAATAATAGTCATTTTAGCTCTTGATTTTTATGTCTATATTCGAATGGATGATGATGAATCTAGACATATATATAAAACAAAATATCAAGTATTGTATGAATCCACTAAGGCCCTAAAACCAATTTTATTTTGGGACAAAGGAGTGTTGTCTTTAGAATACGATTATATGTTTTAACTTATTGAGGTATATATTTATATTATAGCAATAACAGTTCTCTCTACATGTAGTGTTTGGTAATTTTTTGTATTCTAGGTAACAAATCTCGTACTTATCTACGTACCTTTCCAATTGGTTATTCGTTTTATATTTGTTCTTTCTTTATATAAATTAATTCAATTAATCTAGTTGTGAATTTACACCTATGTATTATTTTTTAGAAAAGGCTAATGGAAGGTACACATGCTTGTAACTTAAAGCATTTTATTAAATTGTTTTGGACATGGTTTGTACCATCAATTGAGAAAGAAAAAACTGTTTTCCTTCCTACATAGATACAATCATGGTTGCAGTTTGGGATATGTTTTTATCTTGTTCAGTGCAAGTAAGAGTAACTTATGGAAAATAAAATCATTTACCATGACATCAAAATCATACATTTTTGTCTTCTCCACTCAAGGCTTCCATGGCGAGGTGGCATTGTGTTTTATACAAGGATCATAAAGTAAGTTCCATTCTTATGATGCTGAACTCTTATATTATATTTACCGATATCTTGACATTACAATGACATATCTATATAATTACACAATATATTAGAAAACTTTATAACACTAAATCGCTCATTTTTCTATATCTTTCTTTACCATGTCATAGGGTGGACTCTCATGGCTCAACGTGGCCTAATATTTTGCAAGAAGATTGAGTAGATATCTTATGTCATAGAGATATACATTAGCTTAATGTCCAAATATTTTGCAAAGAGATCAAGTAGGTATCTTATGTAGTTGACATATACATATTAGTGTCGCATGTCTAGTTTATACCCATATTAAAACTATCTTCCACCGGCTCACATATTTGGCTATGCACTTTGCTTCTTTGATATTGTAAACATTCTTTATTTTGTTGACCACTACATACCACAACCAAAAGTTTGAATGTCTAGCAATGAAACTCTAGATCCACCATTGGCATGTCAAAACATTAATCTTATCTTCCGCTATGTGACCTTAGGGCTATAGGCTCTTCATTTGTGTCAAATTTATCACCACTATTATTCTACTTATTAATATCTTCAATCTGCGAATCTTAATTCTTGACATCAAAAGGTACAACCAATATTCAAGCACTCACTCTACGGCCACTGGGTCATGAAGTAGACGATGCTCCACATGTAGGTCAATCCATTTTGTGATGGTATTGTCCATATATTTTGTGACATAACTATCCTTACATCACATCAAACATAGTAGAATCCATCTAGAATTATTACATTCTCCATCTATAAAGATCATGTCCTTATATTTGCACAATCCTACTATGTATATAAGAGCATCTCCAAGAGCTCCCTAGAAAATGACTCCGCAAAATCAGTTTTAAGGGGCATCTAAAAAATTAGGTGGTAGATTTTAATCATTTCTCCAACAGATCACTTAAAGCGGCAGATTGTTTCTGGGGAGCCCCAAAACCCCTCATTTGTAGCTATAAATAGGGAGTTTTAAGGGTTATTAAAAGTTATGAGGGTTTTAGGGAACTGTTGGAGACATGTTTTTGTCTTTTCCCAAAAAATTGATTTAGGAGAAGCTCTTGGAGATGCTCCAATAATCATCCGTAGAAAATTTTATATAGAAACATATTAAGGATAAAATGTTGGTAAATCATCGTCATTAGAAATGATGAAGATGTCGTTCTTGGGGCATTGTGGACATGTTAATGATGATAGAAGAAGGTGGACACTTTGACAGATTCACTGGCATTGGTTCTTGGTTATCAAATCAAAACAGAGAAGTTGTGATCCTGAGAGCTCATAGAATTGGTCGATAGCTTGTGGGGACAATGATAACGCTAGTATCCAAGAAGAATTCAAATCTTGGTACTTTGGTGATGACAAATATAAAACCAAGTCCTTTACTTTTGTTTATATTCCTCTATTTATTCTTTTTTTTGGTACATCTTTTTTTCTTCTTTTTAGGTAAATAACATTAACTTTTGTATTTAAAATCTCAATTTTTATCATATTAATTGAAAAAAATAAAATAATAAATAATTTATATTTCCCCTATTAGCTATTTATGATAAAAAAAATCTACTGATTATAACTTACATTCACTATGTCAATAGTGCAGATCTTTCTCTTTTTACAATGTTCAACATGTTAAGTTTATAGTCTTGATATAGAATATGGTGCCTTTTTATAATAAATGGTGAAGTTTTCAGTATTTTCCGCAACATTCATTTTTGTTTGTATTATTTTGATTAATTTGTATTGTTTGATGATCATAACAATTGCCATTATAAAATATTTCTCATTTTGGGATCTTTTGTTTTTTTTGGTTAATGTGGTCTCGATGCAATTCAACATCTTCTGTTTATTTGAACAATCACTTTTTCAATAACATACAGTGAAGATATTTTTATTTTATCAAAATTTTAGTTTGAATTTGTATTTTATATAAAATATTTATTTAATATAGATAATTGGATGGAGCTAATAACTTAGCATATTTTTCTTTTTAGTATATGATATAAAATTTTAAGATTATTATAGTTAAATTTTCTTAAATATGATGGTATAATTGTTTTAATTAACAATTTCGACCTTGTCTGCAACCATGACGATGTAGATTGTATGCTTAAATGGAGCAATATATTAGATCAATATTTTTCTCGAGGATCGGCATGCAGGTTACGCAAAGGCGGGCATGTGATGAATCTTAGGTGTCGTTTGGTTCACGAAATGTAACGTAAATGATAATGGTTCGTATTTGAGTACCAGCGGTAATAAGTTTGAATAAACCGGTGTCAATTTATAGTGTGGTATCTGATTACGATTAAACTTAAACAAACATGATTTAACGTTATTAGTTAACCATTACGTTAAGGCATGTACAATGGTGTTCAATATAAAGGCTCTTAGGTGTCTAAAAAGGGCATTTGCAAAAAAAATTTGTGGAGCCGTGTCTCCGTAAAGAGAAATATCTAGCTCGTAAATCAAGTAGTAACAGATGCATTCACTTCCCTTGTATGAATTCTTCGTCTGTTATATTGATCCGATGCTCTATAGACGCATTCACTTCTACATTTATTAATAGACTACATTTATAGATGCTCCATTGTATAATAATCTCTAAGTTGTCTCTTATACTTGGAGAACCGTTTTGGTGTCTCTCTACTATACATACCCTTACAAATATATGAATCAAATGAGCCCTCAAAAGCTTAATTATCACAATCAATAAATATTTAAATGTATGGTCCACGTCTAAGGCTGGTCTACGTCTAACTTAAATACTTAATTATCGTGATCAATAGATAAGAGGTGTTTAGAATGGCTCGAGGTTTCTGTTAGAAATATAGGCATTTTTCATATCATTTTAATTCCATAAATTAACATTATGATGATGACATATAAAAGATAATTAATCATAAAATCATAATCTCAAATATATCCATAACAATATGGATCAGGGGAAAATAAAACATATGAACCATATAAATATAATAAGCATAGAAATATAGTACATGTATTATGATGGAACAACTGAAAATAAACAGATAACAACATAAACAGCATGATTGTAAAATTAAAACAAACAGATATAACATATTATAATATGACAGAACAGATGAGATAAATTCATGGCTACATATGAAACAACAGAGATTAATATATGAAACATATATAATCTGTAGAACCCAAAACAGTAAGGAGATAAATTGATCATACCCTCTCATGCGCTCTGAGGATCCAGATCCTTGTCCAGCTTCTCTTGTCATGTCGCCAGGAAGAAGAAGATGTTTTGGGCAGTCGCGTAGACGCTCCCCAAAAACCTAATTGTCGATCCCCCGTGCAAGGTCTTGAACGACAAGGGCTTCGGAGGCACTTGCCCTCTCGCTTCTCTGTGTGCGCAGAGCTCTCGAGATGGAAACACCCACACTTACGGCTGGACTGTGATTCTGAAGGTTCTGCTCTCGTGTACCAAGTGACAGGGGTCTCCCCTACTTAACCTCTCGCGGAGGGAAGCTGAAAGAGAAGGGTCACATGCGGTTGATGGGAAGCTGAAGGAGAAGGGTCTCGCATGCGGCTGACGAAGAGACAGACAACTAAAAGGTTTAACCCGGAGTTAAAACTCCCGTGGTTAATGAGTGCTAAAAATTAACACAACCACACCACACCATGCCCGCTCGCTCGCCGCCTGCCTACCTGCCTGCCTCGCCACGCCACGCCACGCCCGGCCCGAGCCCGGCCCGGCCAGTGGCGGCGCGCGCGCGTGTGGCACGCCCGTGTGCGTTTCTTGACTTCTCAAATTAAGTGGAATAATTCCCACCATATAAGTCAAGCCAACGACTCTTGGACTTCCAATATGGTACTATTGGTATTCTCCACCATTACACACCATAGAGTTTATTGAATAAATGGGCCAAGCCCATAAAAGATCCAACAATCCCCACCAAACTCTAGGGTTTGTAAAGATGAAGTATCAGAATCACAATCCTTTGATATACCGGTGTTTCGATGGAGATTGTTAAGTTGAACATCCATCTAGAATAAGAGTTTCACTCATTCACAACTGAACAATGGACTAAGCCTTGAATTGACAGTTTTGTGCGAAATAAGGTTCGCTCAAATCCTTTGCTGATACTAGGCTACAAAAGGGCATTCCCTCTGTTTAGAAGCATATAAGTCACACTTCAGTGCCTTTCATGAGTATTTAGGGATTACCCAAGTCCCATACACTGTGACCAGCAGTCTGACTCATATAGGTGTATTCCTCAGAAGATATTCTGTAAGACAACATCTCACCTTTATAAGACTCTTGGAATACATTAAGGTAAAAAACCATCCTGCCTTATAGATAGGAAATATGTGCATCAGAAATGAGTTAAAAAAGGGATATTTCCTCACAATCTACTCCTAGCTTGTTTCTCCACTCTACTTCACGAGATCTCCGATCACATAGAGCAGGTTACCACTAAAGTAGATTTCACATGGGTCTCATACCCATTTCTCTCGATGAACTTTCTATCACATTGCGTGACAGATCCTTAGTGAATTGATCTGCCAGATTATTCGATGTGTGGACATAATCCACCGTTATAACTCCGGAGTTTTTCAGCTTTCTGACATATTTCAATCTTCTCTTAACATGCCTTGTAGACTTCATGTTATTCCTAGAACTGTTAACCTTTGTAATCACCGTTTGGTTGTCACAGTTCATGGAAATAGCCGGTATCGGACCGGTAAATCCAATAGGAAATCACGAAGCCACTCGGCCTCAGCCCCAACTGTGTCTAATGCTGCGAGTTCTGCTTCCATTATAGACTTCGTTAAGATAGTCTGCTTGCAAGACTTCCAGGAAACAGCGCCACCTCTAAACAGAAACACATATCCGCTTGTGGCATAAAGCTCATCAGCATCAGAAATCCAGTTGGCATCACAATGGCCTTCCAGCACTTTTGGGTTTCCAGTATAATGAATAGCATATGTCATAGTACCTTTCAAATAACGCAACACTCTCTCAAGAGCATGCCAGTGACCATCTCCTGGTTTTGACACAAACCGACTCAGCTTACTCACAGCATAAGAGATGTCTGGCCTTGTTGCACTTGCAAGGTACATGAGCGAGCCAATGATCTAGGAGTATGTCAATTGATCCATTGCTATTCTCCGGTTCTTTCTCAATAGCATGCTAGGGTCATAAGGTGTTGGAGCAGGATCACAATCACTAAAACCAAAGCGACTTAATACCTTTTCCACATAATGAGATTGTAACAAAGTTACCCCACCATCACCTTCTCTAACAAGCTTGATGTTAAGAATGACATCAGCTTCTTCCAAATCTTTCATTTCGAAATTGCTCGATAGAAGATTTTTAACTTCCTCAATCACATTGAGATTTGATCCAAAGATCAAGATGTCATCAACATAAAGGCACAACATAACAGACTCACCCCCACCATACCGATAATATACACACGTGTCAGATTCATCTACAGCAAAACTAGCGGCTGTAAGAGTATTATCAAACTTTTCATGCCATTGCTTAGGTGCTTGTTTTAGGCCATATAATGATTTTATCAACCTGCACACCTTGTTCTCTTGACCATCTGCAATGAACCCTTATGGCTGAATCATGTAGATCTCCTCATCTAACTCTCCATTTAGGAAAGCTATCTTAACATCCATCTGATGAATGATAAGACCATAAGAGGTTGCCACGACTATTAATGTGCGAATCATAGTCAATCGAGCCACTGGTGAGTAGGTATCAAAGAAATCTTCACCCTCTTTTTGGGTATATCCTTTGGCCACAAGCCTTGCCTTGTACCTCTCGATTGTACCATTAGGCCTAAGCTTTTTCTTGAAGATCTATTTGCAGCCTATAGGTTGACAACCATAAGGACGATCAATGACCTCCCAAGCTCCATTAGACATAATAGATTCCATCTCACTCCTTACTGTTTCTTTCCATAAGTCAGCATCAGGAGAGGAATATGCCTCACTAATGGTAGTCGGTGTGTCTTCCAGAAGGTACACTATAAAGTCATTACCAAAGGATTTTGCAACTCTCTGTCTCTTGCTCTTTCGAGTGACTATAATGTCATCCTCCTCAGGGATGTGCACGTGAAGATCCTCAGCATGATCTATAGGAATAGACAGTTCGTGCTCATGGGGAATTATAGTCTCATGACTTGTATCACTAGGTGTATTCTTCATGGGAAACTCATTTTCAAAAAATGTTGCATCTCTTGATTCCATGATAGTATCAACATACATATCAGGCACATCAGATTTTATAATTAAGAACCTATACCTAGTGCTGTGAAAAGAGTACCCAAGGAATATACAATCTACAGTTTTAGGCCCAAGTTTATGCTTTTTGTTGATTGGCACATTCACTTTAGCCAAGCAAACCCAAGTACGCAAATATGAGAGATTTAATCTTGTCTTTTCCCATTCCTCAATGGTGTGATCTCTTTGTTCTTTGTTGGAACTCTATTCAAGACATGACACGCTGTCAAAATCGCCTCACCCCACCATGCCTTGGATTATCCCGCTGTACTCAACATGGCATTCACCAAATCTGTTAGAGTGTGGTTTTTTCTTTCAGCAATCCCATTGGATTGTGGTGAGAATGGCGGTGTCCTCTCATGAATAATACCATGTTCCATGAAGAACTCATCGAACACATTAGAGAAATATTCTCCACCTCGATCAGACCTTAACCGTTTTATTTTCCTCTCAAGTTGGTTCTCAACTTCAGGTTTATAGGTCTTAAAATAATTAAACGCTTCATCTTTTGTTTTTAAGAGATACACATAGCAAAATCTAGTGGAGTCATCTATAAAAGTGAGAAAGTATCTTTTACCACCTTTGGTCAAAATTCCATTTATCTCGCACAGATCAGAATGAACAAGTTCTAGAGGTGCCAAACTCCTCGCCTCAGCAGCCTTGTGAGGCTTGCGGGGTTGTTTTGATTCAACACACACATGGCACTTAGACTTTTTGACCAAGTTAAATTTAGGAATTAGATTTAGATTTGCTAACCGCATAAGACAGCCAAAGCTTGCATGACAAAAACGTGAATGCCATAAATCTGACTCATCAGAAAAATTAACAGAATTAACCATTTTATTACACACATCATGAAGTGATAAGCGGAACAAGCCTCCGCAGACATATCCTTTACCAACAAAAGTACCATGTTTCAACACAACACATTTATTAGACTCAAGAACAACTTTGTATCCATCTCGACATAGCATCGAAGCACTAACAAGATTCTTCTTGATAGAGGGAACATGCTGCACGCTCTTCAATGGCACCGTCTTTCCCGAAGTAAACTTCAGAATAACCGTACCAACACCAAGAACATGAGCACGCGACCCATTTTCCATTAACAAGGCGCCAAACCTCCCGACCTGGTAGGAGGAGAACATAGAGGCATCAGCACACACATGAATATTTGCACCACTGTCCATCCACCACTCAGGTGAATTACAAACTGAAAGAACAAATGGTAAAAAATTACCATACCCAAATGTTCCATCTCCAGTTTCAGTGGTTACAACATTAGCTGATTTTTTGTCCTATGTGAACTTGCGATTAGGGCACTCTCTAGCCTAATGTTGATCACTGCCACAGACAAAGCATCCTCCCTTTCCCTTGTTATTGTTGTTGTTCTTATTTTTAAACTGTGCTGTTTGAACATGTTTATTTGTATTCTCTTGTTTGTTCTGGTTTTTCTTCTTGTTGAAATTGCGAAAGTTTCTCTTCTGCACCACATTAGCAGTAGTGGTCTCCACACCTTTTCCATTGTCCTTTGTTCTAGCCCTTTCCTCAACACCAAGAGTACCAATGAGCTCTTCCAAATTGAACTCTTGTCTCTTATGTTTGAGAGAGGTAGCAAAGTCCTTCCAAGAAGGTGTCAACTTGGCGATTATACCGCCAGCCACAAACTTGTCGGGCAAAGGACAAGGAACAAGTTTGAGTTCCTTAGCTAGTGCCTGAAACTCATGAGCCTGTTCCACTACAAATCGGTTCTCAACCATCTTGTAGTCATACAGCTGCTCCATGAGATACAGCTCGCTACCAACATCAGTTACTCCAAACTTTCCAACAAGTGCATCCCACAGCTCTTTCCCTATAGGAAGGATGATATAGCTTTTCTGGAATTTTGTATCAAGTGCGCTAATTACTGCTTCTCGAAAGAGGTTGTCTTCAGCCTTAAACATAGTCTCATCCTCAGGAGGTAAGTTGGCAGGCTTGCCCTCAGCGGCATGAAAATAAGACATTGCAGTAAGCCATCATTCCATTTTAGCTTTCCAAATCAAGAAGTTTTTACCATCAAAAGGATCAGAATTTAGCACAACAACAAAACCTCTGACAGAAAAATACCTAACATTAGGTTTTTGGATTGTTAGAAATATAAGCATTTTCCATATCATTTTAATTCCATAAATTAACATTATGATGATGACATATAAATGATAATTAATCATAGAAATCATAATCTCAAATATATCCATAAAAATATGGATCATGGGAACATAAAGCATATGAATCATATTGTCGGCGTTTCGAACCCGGGGGGTCCCTGGACCGACGAGTAAATTATCGCCGCGTGCCCCAGCCCAGATGGGTCGGCACGAGACGGAGCGCGAAGGGGGTAGAAGCCGGAGGGAGACAGGCGTGAGAGGTGAAATCCCGCGGCCTTCGTGTTTGTCCTGCGCCCAGGTCAGGTGCGCTTGCAGTAGGGGGTTACAAGCGTCCACGCGGGAGGGAGCGAGCGGCCCTGCGCGAGCGCCGTCCCGTCCTTCTCCGCGCGGCCAACCCTCTGTAAGAGGGCCCTGGACCTTCCTTTTATAGGCGTAAGGAAAGGATCCAGGTGTACAATGGGGGGGGGGTTGTAGCAGTGTGCTAACGTGTCTAGCGGAGGAGAGCTAGCGCCCTAAGTACATGCCATCGTGGCAGCCGGAGAGGTTTTGGCACCCGGTTCGTGTGGTGTCGTGGATGTCGGAGGTGCGCTGGAGCCTGGCGGAAGGACAGCTGTTGGGGCTGTCAAGTCCTTGCTGACGTCCTCTTGCTTCCGTAAGGGGGCTAAAAGCCACCGTCGTCATAGAGCGTGCGGGGCGCCATCATTACTTGTTTGGCGGGGCGAGCCAGATGGGACGCCGGTCTTGTCCCTGTAGCCTGAGTCAGCTTGGGGTAGGGTAATGATGGCGCCTCCTGTGACGTGGTCGGTTCGAGCCCCAGGTTGGGCGAGGTGGAGGCTCCTCCGAGGTCGAGTCCAAGCCCCTGGGTCGGGCGAGGCGGAGACCGTCGGCTAAGGCCAGGGCTGAGTCCGAGCCCTGGGGTCGGGCGAAGCGGAGTTCGTCGTCTTCCGGGGCTAAGCCTGAGTTCGAGCCCTGGGGTCGGGCGAAGTGGAGTTCGTCGTCTTCTAGGGCTGAGCCCGAGTCCGAGCCCTGGGGTCGGGCGAAGCGGAGTTCGTCGTCTTTCGGGGCTGAGCCTGAGTCCGAGCCCTGGGGTCGGGCGAAGCGGAGTTCGTCGTCTTCCGGGGCTGAGCCCGAGTCCGAGCCCTGGGGTCGGGCGAAGCGGAGTTCGTCGTCTTCCGGGGCTGATCCCGAGTCCGAGCCTTGGGGTCGGGCGAAGCGGAGTTCGTCGTCTTCCGGGGCTGAGCCCGAGTCCGAGCCTTGGGGTCGGGCGAAGCGGAGTTCGTGGCGCCTGGGGCCGGGCTTGGCTGCTGTCAGCCTCACTCTGTCGTGTGGCACAGCAGTCGGAGCGGCGCAGGCGGCGTTGTCCTCTTGTCTGGCTGGTTAGTGGAGCGGCGAAGTGACTACGGTCACTTTGGCTCTGTCAACTGGAGGACGCGCGTCAGGATAAAGGTGTCAGGCCACCTTTGCATTAAATGCCCCTGTGATTTGGTCGGTTGGCGTGGCGACTTGGCCAAGGTTGTTTCTTGGTGAAGACTGGGCCTCGGGCGAGCCGAAGGTGCGTTCGTTGCCGTAGGGGGTCCTCGGGCGAGACGTAAACCCTCCGGGGTCGGCTGCCCTTGCCCGAGGCTGGGCTCGGGCGAGGCGCGATCGTGTCCCTTGAATGGACCGATCCTTGACTTAATCGCACCCATCAGGCCTTTGTAGCTTTGTGCTGATGGGGGTTACCAGCTGAGATTTAGGAGCCTTGAGGGTACCCCTAATTATGGTCCCCGACAGTAGCCCCCGAGCCTCAAAGGGAGTGTTAATACTCGCTTGGAGGCTTTTGTCGCACTTTTTTGCAAGGGGACCAGCCTTTCTTGGTTGCGTTTTGTTCCGGTGGGTGCGCGCAAGCGCACCCGTAGGGTGTAGCCCCCGAGGCCTCGGAGGAGTGGTTTGACTCCTTCAAGGTCTTAGTGCGTTTCGCAACACTTCGGCTGGTCTGGTTGTTCCCTCATGCGAGCTGGCCGTAGCCCGGGTGCACGGTCGGGTCCCAAGTTCTCGGGCTGGTATGTTGACGCTGTCAACGGTTTGGCCGGAGCCGGGTTTGTGAGAGCAGCCCCCGAGCCTCCGCACAGGGCGAGAGGACGGTCAAGGACAGACTCGACTTTTTTACATACGCCCCTGCGTCGCCTTTCCTCAAGGAGGAGGGGGGGAAAGCGCCATGTTGCCCTTGGAGGGCGCCGAACATGGTGTCTCTAGTGAGCTGCTGACGGGTAATCCGAGTGGACGCCCATGCCCCATTTGTTAGGGGTCGGCTAGAGGCCCGAAGGCGCGCTCCAAAAGTACCTGCGGGTGATCTGCCGGACCCGGTCCCCTTTCGACGGGGTCCGAGGGCTCGATGCCTCCCTCTAATGGGATTCCGTTACAAGATCGTTCCCGCTGGTCTCGGAAATGTCCTAGGGTACCTCAGGAGCGTAGCCCGAGCCTTGGTTATGTATCGAACGTACCCAGGGTCATCCCTCGCTCTGTGTATGAGGCGGCTGTGAACCCTTCGAGGGCCAGCCTACGAACCCCTGATCAGTAGTGGGTGCGGAGCTCGAGTGGCCTGAGGCGGCCGTTGAACCCTTCCGAGGGGCCGGCCTTCGAACCTCTGACCAGTAGTGTAACACCCGGGATTTTAGGGGTCACCAAAACCCGGGCGCGAACATAAACACCAGGTATGCTGGGACCAAGTCTCATACATATGATGTATAGTGGCACAGGATCGAATGTCACAATCTTTATATATAACAGGAGTTCTATACAAAATAAATAATTACATTATAAGGAGACAACGGTCCAGCAACCAAAAGTTGGCTGGGAGACGACGACCTAGACCTCTCACGAACTCATCACAGCATCCTCCATGAGCATCATCCTGCAGTACCTGGTCTTGACCTGTGGGTGTATGTGAGACAGCAAGAGTGAGCTCACATACGTTCATCGCTCAACAAGTTGTGGGGAATAATGTGCATGAACTCGCCAAAGGTGGGAGCTCACGTGAAGTGTAAGGCTTACCAAAGAAGATGGTTAGAGCTGAGCATTGCTTTTAAAGTTGGTCAAAATTTTATTAGCAGTTACTAAGTATAAGTAAATACCAAACCCAATTAAGTAGTATAACAAAAGTAACAACTTCACCTGCGATGCAATGCATATGACAAATTGAATTTAGTTCCATAATTTAATCATGTGAGGGTCCGAGCTGCTCATGACCGTGAGCACGGCTAGTATACCAGTTTTACACTCTGCAGAGGTTGCGCATCTTTACCCACAAGTCAGTGTATCCCATCTGTCACCAGAGGTTTGCAAATCCCATTACACCTCTACCGAGGAGGCGATGGCTAGGGATACCACTACGAGGCCTTTACAAAGTTCCACTAGCTTCCGAAAACCCGCTACAGTTTATAGGAAGATTCCAGTGCAGGAATCCCTTGCAGGACCGCCATCGCAGCAAAATCCTCCCGAGGGCCTCCCTACACTGACCATCTCCCCTACTGCCCTTGCCCCTTTCGGGTAAGGTAGTCTTCCACTAGCTTTCCTAATTAATCAGCCAAGGGCGTCCCATTCCATCCCTTGTGGTAGCACTGTTTTCCCGGGTGGTCGCTCCATGTTCCAATTAACATAATGATCTTATCATGAACCATAAATAACAACTGATAACAAAAGTATAATCATGAATAGTGTAATCTTCATACCCAAAACCACATATAGCACTAGCAAGTACTACCCAGAAAGTTCAGTGGTAAACAAGGTATAAAGATAGACAAACTAGGGTAACCTATTGGGTCCCATCAAAATTAACCTATGCAGATCATTATGATTAATTAGAACATGAGTAGGTGAAAAGAAGTGATCAAGGGCACAACTTGCCTGGGCCTTGAGAATCCAGGTACCAGGATGATTTTCAGATGACTCGTGACCTCGCTGCTAGTCGTAGCAATTCAAACCAACATGGTATAGGCAAAATTAACATTACACCAAACATAAAAACAAAATTCACATTATTAATATTCATATTAAAATAAGATCATAGGAACAGGAATCATTAATTTTGGAGTTGTAGATTTTAAGTTATGAATTTTCAAGGGTTTTATGTGTTTAAATTGGATTAAGTGAGAGATTAAATTTCTAATTGCTTTCATGACAAAACAGAGGCTCTAGGTGGTAGAGAATAAAATTACAAAATTTTAGAAAGTGGAATGGATTAATTTGGAGCAAGTATGAATTTTCTATGAATTTATCAAGTTCTAGTAATTATTTTCATATTAAAAATCCATTTTCTATTTCATTTATTTAAATTAAATGGGTTCTGGACTGGGCCTCAAATACAGAGAAACCAGGGGCATTAGCGCAAAAATAACCCAGACACAGATTCAACCCGCGGTGGACGGCGGGTTGATTCACCTATTCACCGGGGGTTCTTTAGCAAATAGACCAGGGCGAAGGGGTATCGTTGATTCAGAGCCGTCCGATCAAGCGTGAACGGCCAAGATTAAAATCCGAGCCCCGCGAACCGGTACGCGATCCCATCCTTCGGATCCATAATCGAGGGGCCAGATTCAAAATAACACCTATAGACTGCCAGCCGTTCGATCTTCGTCTAACGGTCCCGATCTAATTCAAGTGAAAGGGTATTTGACATTTAATCTGTGCCGTTCAGTGGGATCGGACGGCACTGGCTTTTCTTCTACACCCCCCCCCCAATGCCGACGGCGAGGCTGATCCCAAGAACCCACGGTGGCGCCATGGCCGAACTACGCCATCCATCAATTCCTAGCCCTACGCTTCGATCTGAGATATGCTATACATAGACGATGCATAGGCGAACTAGATGAGGGCTTCCTTACCATTGCTCATGCAGCACAGGTCCTCGCCTCGATTTTAGCACGGTGGGGAGAGCCGGTCACGACGAACAACGGCATGGCGGCGACGTTCATGCACCGAGGAGAAATTTGGCCAACACCAGACAATCCCATCCCCGGAAATCAATCCAGAATGCACCACGACCCGATCCCAGCCGTACACTTATACATCCTACGGCTCGCGCGAATTTCCCCCAACCCTCTCTACTTCCCCAATCAGCAGGGCGGCGACGAAGCAGAGCTCCACCCTGGGAGCTCGCTGGATTTCCTCCGCCCAGCGCACAGGCGTCAAAATCCAAACGCGATCGGTGCTAAACATTGGGGAAAGAAAGGCGAAGTGATGGATATTATTCTTACCGGCGATCGGAGCGATGGTAGCATCTCTGCATCTACCCACGACGACACACCAGCGCCCGCGGAGGCGCCGCACGGTGGAGGCCATGGCGGACCTTGGATCTGGCACCGAGTCGGCCATCAAGCAGCCGGATCCAATCCCGACAGAGTCAACGACAAGCAATAAACGAAGGGGTGGCGAGTGGAGATTCCCCCACCATGGCGTAGACTCGAGCTAAGCACGGAGGCGGCACAGGTTCTAGCTTCCTAGCGCACTGGACAAGGGATGAAGAGAAGGGACGCCAAGCACAGAGCGATGAACGGGGAAGGCGTCGCGGCCCCCGCATTTATACTCTGGAGTGCAGCTAGGATCCCGGCGGAAATCTCGTGATTCACGGATGCTGATGCGCGGGTCAGCGAGCGGAACAACACTGCAGGTGATGTCATTCCTAGCGTCAGCGTGACATCACCCCGGCTAGAAATCATAAACAAATCTTACTATTCCGGCCACATCGTGCATCTCAGGTGGAGCTTGTGGGCTGATTTCAGCAAGGGGAAGAAAGGTTTTGTCCAGCACCACGGGAGTTTAGGCCCACACGGCTTGCATTTTTCTTCATTTTTATTTTTTTTCTGTTTCCTATTTGATGTATTTTATCATTTCCTTTGCCTGTTTGGATTTTAATTCAAGTATCGTTTGACCACTGAATTAGGCGTGCAATCAAAGAATATCAGTATGAGAGGCATTTTTTTTTGTATTTATTTATTTATTATCTGACTAATTTATTTTCATTAATCGAATATGCAAAAATAAAAGGAAATAAATTAATCTCCAAAGGTTCTATAATTCCGAAACATCAACATATAGATATATATTTTTTTCTCTTACACATTTTTTTGGGCTTTACAAATCCTACCCCCCTAAAAAAAAGTCTCGTCCTCGAGATTTGTAAGAAAAGGGATGTATTAAGTTTGGTTTAAGAATTTAGTTTCCCCATATGTTTAGGAACCAAAAGTTTTGTTCCAAGTTCTTAAATACTAGTTAGTAAAGGATTAGGAATAAGGACATAGTATGTCTAATCATCAATTAGGTTAGTTGAGGTACGGTTATGGCAAGTGTAAGGAAAGACTTCATCTAGAACTGTGGATCTTGATTCCGCTGGCGATTCAACTTGATCTTCGAAGACTTGAGTTGATGCTTATACTTCTTTGACGTGGTTGGTCTTCTTTGGCCTTTCTTTTTGGAGTTGCCATCCGAGTTAAGGACATATAGTTAGAATAATCGGGGTACACAAGGTAGGTAAGTTTGAACAAAGTTGTATTTTGCTTTCGGAACAAATGGACTAGGCAGCCTGTGATGTAGGTTATATTGTTGTTTACGGGCGAGTTGGTATAAGACATTAATTTAGGTTAGGTTGTGTTTGTTGAAGCAGTGTCTAACCCATATCACTAGATTAACTAACCTGTTAATAACTTACTTTTGATTGGATCATATTGGATTAGATGGTGATCTAGATTAGATTGGTTATAACTAGATTAGACTAAACAACATCTAATTACTTTGGATTAGACCATGGTGGTTACACGAGTGTGGAATAAATATGCTTATTAGGGCAAGATGAAATAGAATCTTTTGATATTAGTTAGATCTATTAAGATGAGATAAAAATCTTTTTAAGATAAGATGAATCTATTAAGATAAGAGAGTATCTTATTAAGATAAGATGAATTGGTTAGAATGAGATCTTTTAGGATAAGATAAATCTCTTAAGCTAGATATGTTCCCATGGGGACAATCTAGGTTGTCTAGTTATTTTATAAATATATTTTTATACCTATGTGTATATGCAGATGCAATTGTGGACATTATTCCACAACTCATCACACTCAATCAAAGATCCAAATCATACAAGTATCATAAGAACAAACACTCAAGTGTATGGATAACTATAAAAATAGTTTTGTTTTTGTTCCTGAGAGTAGGTCTCCTATTCCTAAAGGTCACTTCAGTCACAGGATTTCAAAGTGTGAAATCCACATTTGTCTTTAGAAAGGAAAAGATAAGAATAATCAGAGTAAAGCGGAAATTAGATGAGAAAATATTAAGATAAGTTTTAGAAAAGAATCAGAATAGCAAGGTAAGTAGATAATTGGTTGTCCAGTTCTATCTAGGTTTCGTCCTACAGTCAACATTCCTCTGATACCACTTCTGTAACACCCGGATTTTAGGGGCACCAAAACCCGGGCGCGAACATAAACACCAGGTATGCTGGGACCAAGTCTCATACATATGATGTATAGTGGCACAGGATCGAATGTCACAATCTTTATATATAACAGGAGTTCTATACAAAATAAATAATTACATTATAAGGAGACAACGGTCCAGCAACCCAAAGTTGACTGGGAGACGACGACCTAGACTTCTCACGAACACTTCGACAGCATCCTCCATGAGCATCATCCTGCAGGTACCTGGTCTTGACCTGTGGGTGTATGTGAGACAGCAAGAGTGAGCTCACATACGTTCATCGCTCAACAAGTTGTGGGGAATAATGTGCATGAACTCGCCAAAGGTGGGAGCTCACGTGAAGTGTAAGGCTTACCAAAGAAGATGGTTAGAGCTGAGCATTGCTTTTAAAGTTGGTCAAAATTTTATTAGCAGTTACTAAGTATAAGTAAATACCAAACCCAATTAAGTAGTATAACAAAAGTAACAACTTCACCTGCGATGCAATGCATATGACAAATTGAATTTAGTTCCATAATTTAATCATGTGAGGGTCCGAGCTGCTCATGACCGTGAGCACGGCTAGTATACCAGTTTTACACTCTGCAGAGGTTGCGCATCTTTACCCACAAGTCGTGTATCCCATGTCACCAGGGTTTGCAAAGCCCTTAGACACTTCCGAGGTGAATGGCTAGGGATCCACTACGAGGCCTTTACAAAGTTCCACTAGCTTCCGAAAACCCGCTACAGTTTATAGGAAGATCCAGTGCAGGAATCCCTTGCAGGACCGCCATCGCAGCAAAATCCTCCCGAGGGCCTCCCTACACTGACCTCTCCCCTACTGCCCTTGCCCCTTTCGGGTAAGGTAGTCTTCCACTAGCTTTCCTAATTAATCAGCCAAGGGGTCCCATTCCTCCCTTGTGGTAGCACTGTTTTCCCGGGTGGTCGCTCCATGTTCCAATTAACATAATGATCTTAACATGAACCATAAATAACAACTGATAACAAAAGTATAATCATGAATAGTGTAATCTTCATACCCAAAACCACATATAGCACTAGCAAGTACTACCCAGAAAGTTCAGTGGTAAGCAAGGTATAAAGATAGACAAACTAGGGTAACCTATTGGGTCCCATCAAAATTAACCTATGCAGATCATTATGATTAATTAGAACATGAGTAGGTGAAAAGAAGTGATCAAGGGCACAACTTGCCTGGGCCTTGAGAATCCAGGTACCAGGATGATTTTCAGATGACTCGTGTACCTCGCTGCTAGTCGTAGCAATTCAAACCAACATGGTATAGGCAAAATTAACATTACACCAAACATAAAAACAAAATTACACATTATTAATATTACATATTAAAATAAGATCATAGGAACAGGAATCATTAATTTTGGAGTTGTAGATTTTAAGTTATGAATTTTCTAAGGGTTTTATGTGTTTAAATTGGATTAAGTGAGAGATTAAATTTCTAATTGCTTTCATGACAAAACAGAGGCTCTAGGTGGTAGAGAATAAAATTACAAAATTTTAGAAAGTGGAATGGATTAATTTGGAGCAAGTATGAATTTTCTATGAATTTATCAAGTTCTAGTAATTATTTTCATATTAAAAATCCATTTTCTATTCCATTTATTTAAATTAAATGGGTTCTGGACTGGGCCTCAAATACAGAGAAAACCAGGGGCATTAGCGCAAAAATAACCCAGACACAGATTCAACCCGCGGTGGACGGCGGGTTGATTCACCTATTCACCGGGGGTTCTTTAGCAAATAGACCTAGGGCGAAGGGGTATCGTTGATTCAGAGCCGTCCGATCAAGCGTGAACGGCCAAGATTAAAATCTGAGCCCCGCGAACCGGTACGCGATCCCATCCGTCGGATCCATAATCGAGGGGCCAGATTCAAAATAACACCTATAGACTGCCAGCCGTTCGATCTTCGTCTAACGGTCCCGATCTAATTCAAGTGAAAGGGTATTTGACATTTAATCTGTGCCGTTCAGTGGGATCGGACGGCACTGGCTTTTCTTCTACACCCCCCCCCCAATGCCGACGGCGAGGCTGATCCCAAGAACCCACGGTGGCGCCATGGCCGAACTACGCCATCCATCAATTCCTAGCCCTACGCTTCGATCTGAGATATGCTATACATAGACGATGCATAGGCGAACTAGATGAGGGCTTCCTTACCATTGCTCATGCAGCACAGGTCCTCGCCTCGATTTTAGCACGGTGGGGAGAGCCGGTCACGACGAACAACGGCATGGCGGCGACGTTCATGCACCGAGGAGAAATTTGGCCAACACCAGACAATCCCATCCCCGGAAATCAATCCAGAATGCACCACGACCCGATCCCAGCCGTACACTTATACATCCTACGGCTCGCGCGAATTTCCCCCAACCCTCTCTACTTCCCCAATCAGCAGGGCGGCGACGAAGCAGAGCTCCACCCTGGGAGCTCGCTGGATTTCCTCCGCCCAGCGCACAGGCGTCAAAATCCAAACGCGATCGGTGCTAAACATTGGGGAAAGAAAGGCGAAGTGATGGATATTATTCTTACCGGCGATCGGAGCGATGGTAGCATCTCTGCATCTACCCACGACGACACACCAGCGCCCGCGGAGGCGCCGCACGGTGGAGGCCATGGCGGACCTTGGATCTGGCACCGAGTCGGCCATCAAGCAGCCGGATCCAATCCCGACAGAGTCAACGACAAGCAATAAACGAAGGGGTGGCGAGTGGAGATTCCCCCACCATGGCGTAGACTCGAGCTAAGCACGGAGGCGGCACAGGTTCTAGCTTCCTAGCGCACTGGACAAGGGATGAAGAGAAGGGACGCCAAGCACAGAGCGATGAACGGGGAAGGCGTCGCGGCCCCCGCATTTATACTCTGGAGTGCAGCTAGGATCCCGGCGGAAATCTCGTGATTCACGGATGCTGATGCGCGGGTCAGCGAGCGGAACAACACTGCAGGTGATGTCATTCCTAGCGTCAGCGTGACATCACCCCGGCTAGAAATCATAAACAAATCTTACTATTCCGGCCACATCGTGCATCTCAGGTGGAGCTTGTGGGCTGATTTCAGCAAGGGGAAGAAAGGTTTTGTCCAGCACCACGGGAGTTTAGGCCCACACGGCTTGCATTTTTCTTCGTTTTTATTTTTTTCTGTTTCCTATTTGATGTATTTTATCATTTCCTTTGCCTGTTTGGATTTTAATTCAAGTATCGTTTGACCACTGAATTAGGCGTGCAATCAAAGAATATCAGTATGAGAGGCATTTTTTTTGTATTTATTTATTTGTTATCTGACTAATTTATTTTCATTAATCGAATATGCAAAAATAAAAGGAAATAAATTAATCTCCAAAGGTTCTATAATTCCGAAACATCAACATATAGATATATATTTTTTTCTCTTACACATTTTTTGGGCTTTACAAGTAGTGGGCGCGGAGCCCAAGCGCTCTGAGGCGGCTGTTGAACTCCTCCGAGGGGCCAGCCTTTGAACCTCTGATCAGTAGGGAGGCTCGGGGCCTGTTTCCTTCGCGGAGAAGGGTCCCTTTTCGGGGTATCCCCCTTTCCCGGTCCCTGTTGTAAGAGAGAGAAAGAGGAAAAAGGAAAGAATACGAAATTGAGATGACGTGGCGCACCTTTTTGACGCGGTCATTATGGCGAAGGTGAAGCGTCGCTCGCTTCTCCTGCCAAAGGTGTCGCCTGTCCCGCCGCGGAGTTAATGCGACGGGGCGAGTGGTTCGCGGGGCAGCCGTTGCGCGTGCGCGAGCCGTTCGAGGAACGGAACCCGGGCGCGCCGTCTTCACGCCGTGGGAGAGGGTTCCCTTGCTGTCCCTGGATGGGACGTAAGCTTGGCTGACGACGTGACCGCTGCTTCCGCCCGCCTGCCACCGCCATTACTATCGGCCCATTTTTGGCAGTATTGACCATCGCGCCTGGCTAGCACTGTTGGGTCATACGCAGGGTTGCCTCGAGTCGTGGTACTGGTTCCGCAGTCGAGGAGGCACGGTAGTGGTGCGAGTGGCGGTGCAGTTGCTCGCACGTAGCAACCGGCGCGCCGGTTGCATGACGTGTGGGCCTGGGCCTCCATGCTGGGTGCGTTGGAAGTCGGAGGGGTGCGCCCACTTGGCGCGGTTGCATGCCGCCTGCATGGCTGTCCGCCCTTTCACCCGCTGGTCTGGGCGATAGTGGAGGAATGCTCGTAACTGCTGGGCAGTTGCATGCACCACGCGCGGCGGTTTGGCTTCTTCTGCTCTGGGCCAACTTGCATGACGCGTGGGACCCAGCCCCCGCCGTAGGGGGAGGACCTTGGAGCGTGTTGGAGAAGACTCAGCCCGCGACGGCTGGGGACGCAAGTAGGGAGAGTTGCCTTTAAAAGGAGGGTGACCCCCTTGAAAGGCGACCATGTCTTCGCGCTCCCTTATGCACCGTGTCTTTCCACCTTCCGAGCCCCCAGATGGGGAACACCCGCAATCCTTCCGCCTTGTCGTTGGAGGAACGCAACTTCGTGGAAGTTGGTACCTTTCAGCCATCGTTCGGCTTCAAGGATTTTCATCAGGCAGCCCGACTGCATCCCCTCGCCGGTGGTCACCCAAGACGGTGACCACCAGCCCCTGGGTGGGGAGAAGCAAGCCGGGCTGCGGCCTCTACCCCTCCCTCAGCTTCAAGGATTTTTATCATCAGTGCTGGGGAGGGGAGTGCGCCGAGTTGGGGTCGGTCCCTGCGCGGGCGACGGCCCGCTCCTTCCCTCAGTGATCGGGGGGAAGGGCATTCGCCATTCGTGGCGCTGGCAGCTGCCGCGTGCCTGGCTCTCCGACCCGAGTGGCTTCTGAGCCGCTTCCGGCGCCGCCTTCTGCCACGGCAGCCGGAAGAGGTTTCTCCGCCGACGAGATAGCCGGTGCCGCCCACGTACTGACCTCCAACTCTACGGCCTTCTGCCCGTCCTTGCCTCTCGAGTGAGGGCATGGGCGAGGGCCTTATGGCAGCAGCATCCGCCCTGAGGTCATCGCTGCAGCTGTTCGGCCCCCCGGAGCAGAAGTCGTCGTCGTCGCTGCTGCTGGAGCGGGCGACGGCGAGCCGTCCGTCGGCCTTCTATTGCTCCGCAGCCCCCCAATCGTGTGGGGTTGTTCGTACCTGCGGAGGTGGAAGCGGGGTTCCATTTGTAATGGCACCTTGAGTGCCGGTGTCTTGTTCATTGTGGCTGTCGGGGCCTGAACATGTATGTATTTTCGGCACGGGGCCGTGTTTTTTCCTCATTTCGAGCACTAAGACTCGCCTGTCGGCTATCTGAACCGCTTCACCAAGTGTGAGTTGCCTCGTGCAAAGGTGACGAGTGAGGTATCCGTATCCCGGAGGCGTAGGAGTCCCTCGGCTCGGTCGGCCTTGCTGTCCGAGGCTTCTCTTCTTAGTTAAAGGAAACCCTCGGCCGCTCTCTGATGAGCCGAAGCCGGAGGTAGCGGTGTCAGCACGGACAGAGGCTGAGTTGGCTCGAAAAGAAGACTTGGTCGGCCAGAGCCTGGCCGGGTCGTCCACTGGCGGGACCGACGCTGGAGTTGAGTTGCCGAGGCCACGGGCCGGGCTGATGTCTTCGGGGGACAGCTGGCCGAGGCCTCGGGGTGGCCGACCGAGCCGTCTGCTCGAGCCGGATTCCTAGAGAAGACCCTGGCGGCGATGGCCCGGGCGTGGTGCTGATGTCGTCCTTTAGAGTGGAGATCCTCCGACCGCGTCGCCGTCTGAGGCTAGGTCGGACCTCGCCGAAGGCGTAGTTGACGCCGAAGGTGCTGCTGCTCCCTTCAACTGTCAAGATCCGAGCCTGCAGGATCGTATTATCTTGTAGTGTGTGTATGTTTTCTGCGGCCGCCGAGGCCCAAACACACCATCGTCGTGTTGTAAAGCTGCGTTTCTTTTCCCCTTGTTTCGAGTATTTGGACTTATTTGTCGGTAACAGAATTGTTTGTGCGAGCGAGAGTTACTTTTCACGGAAGGTGATGAGTGAGGTATCCGTATCCCGGAGGCGTAGGAATCCCTCGGCTCGGTCGGCCTTGCCGCTTACACGCACTCTTACTCGTCCATAGGGTTCTGTCACCGACGCAGTCGAGAAGGCCCGAAAAATCGTTTCGACAGAGGAGCTTTCGAGCGTGAAGACTCGTTCGGTCCCCGGAATCACCTATCCGAGCGCGAGTTACTTATCGCAGAAGGTGATGAGTGAGGTATTCGTATCCCGGAGGCGTAGGAGTCCCTCGGCTCGGTCAGCCTTGGCTGCTTACGTGTACTCCGTCGTTTTCAGGATCCACTTTCGAAGTAGTCAAAAAGCACGAAAGACATTCTGGCAGAAAAGATCTTTTTCCGAGGAAAATTTTGACGCAGAGGGGGTTCCCCCCTTTTAGCCCCCGAGGGAGGGTCGGGCTTTGCCGAGGCAAGGCTGACCCTTCCTTGATGACTAAACTTTGCGTGGGAACGAGGCATACAAACAACTTGAAAGCATCTTAAGGGTAGAAGCGACGTAGCTGTTGGATGTTCCAAGCGTTGCTGTAGACCTCGCCTTGACTGTTGGCCAGCTTGTACGTTCCGGGCTTCAGAACCTTGGCGACGACGAACGGCCCTTCCCAGGGAGGCGTGAGCTTGTGCCGCCCTCGGGCGTCTTGTCGCAGCCGAAGCACCAGGTCGCCCACCTGGAGGTCTCGGGACCGAACCCCTCGGGCGTGGTAGCGTCGCAGGGACTGCTGGTATCACGCCGAGTGTAGTAAGGCCATGTCCCGAGCCTCTTCCAGCTGGTCCAGTGAGTCTTCTCGATTAGCTTGATTGCTTTGGTCGGCGTAGGCCCTCGTCCTCGGGGAACCGTATTCTAAGTCTGTGGGCAAGATGGTCTCGGCCCCATAGACTAGAAAAAACGGTGTGAAGCCCATGGCCCGGCTCGGCGTCGTCCTCAGACTCCAGACCACCGAGGGGAGTTCCTTCATCCACCGCTTGCCGAACTTGTTGAGGTCGTTGTAGATCCGAGGCTTGAGTCCTTGTAGAATCATGCCGTTGGCACGCTCTACTTGCCCATTCGTCATGGGGTGAGCCACGGCGGCCTAGTCTACCCGGATGTGGTGATCCTCGCAGAAGTCTAGGAACTTTCTGCCGATGAACTGGGTGTTGTTGTCGGTGATGATGGAGTTCGGGACCCCAAAGCGATGGATGATGTTGGTGAAGAACGCCACCGCCTGTTCGGACCTGATGCTGTTTAGGGGTCGGACCTCGATCCACTTGGAGAATTTGTCGATGGCGACCAACAGGTGCGTGTAGCCCCCGGGTGCCTTCTGCAAGGGGCCGACTAGGTCCAGACCCCACACAGCAAATGACCAGGTGATGGGTATGGTCTGCAGGGCCTGAGCAGGCAGGTGGGTCTGCCTTGCGTAGAACTGACACCCTTCGCAGGTGCGGACAATTCTAGTGCCGTTGGCCACCGCCGTCGGCCAGTAGAAACCTTGTCGGAAGGCGTTTCCAACAAGGGCTCGAGGTGCTGCGTGATGGCCACAAGCCCCCGAGTGTATCTCTTGTAGGAGCTCCTGGCCTTCGACGATGGAAATGCATCGCTGGAGCATGCCCGAGGGGCTGCGGTGGTAGAGCTCCTTCCCATCTCCCAACAAGACGAATGACTTGGCGCGCCGCGCCAACCGCCGAGCTTTGGCCTGGTCGAGGGGTAGCTCTCGTCGGTGGAGATATTGCAGGTACGGGGTCTGCCAGTTTCGATTAGGCGTGACCCCGCTCCGCTCCTCCTCGATGCGTAGTGCCTCACCCTCGGAGGCCGAGGGTACCTCAGGCCGAGCCGAGGGTGCCTTGGGCCGAGCCGAGGGTGCCTCGGGCCGAGCCGAGGGTGCCTCGCACTGAGCCGAGGGTGCCTCGGGCTGGGCCAAGGCCTTCTCGGGCTCGGGCGTGTCGTCGGTCTTGACGGAGGGTTGATGCAAGTCTCGGGAGAAGACGTCCGGGGGAACCGTTGTTCGCCCCGAGGCTATTTTAGCCAGCTCGTCCGCAGTCTCGTTGTAGCACCGGGCGACGTGGTTGAGCTCGAGCCCGTAGAACTTGTCTTCTAGGCACCGAACCTCATCGTAGTAGGCTTCCATCTTCAGGTCGCGGCAGTGGGAGTTCTTCATGACTTGGTCGATGACGAGCTGCGAGTCACCGCGAGCGTCGAGGCGTCAGACCCCCAGCTCGATGGCGATGCGCAACCTGTTGACCAGAGCCTCGTACTCAGCCACATTGTTGGACGCCGGGAAGTGGAGGCGTAGCACGTAGCGTAGGTGCTTCCCGAGGGGCGAGATGAAGAGCAGGCCTGCGCATGCTCCTGTCTTCATCAGCGACCCGTTGAAGAACATGGTCCAGGGTTCCGGTTGGATCAGAGCTGTTGGGAGCTGGGTGTCGACCCATTCAGCCACAAAGTCCGCCAAGACCTGGGACTTGATGGCCTTCCGAGGGGCGAACGAGATCGTCTCGCCCATGATTTCCACCGCCCACTTTGCAATTCTACCCGAGGCCTCTCGGCACTGGATGATCTTTCCCAGGGGGAAGGATGACACCACAGTTACCGGATGAGACTCGAAGTAGTGTCGCAACTTCCGCCGCGTTAGGATCACCGCGTACAGCAGCTTCTGAATTTGCGGGTAGCGGATCTTGGTCTCGGACAGTACCTCGCTGATAAAGTAGACTGGCCTTTGGACGGGCAATGCATGCCCCTCTTCTCGTCTCTCAACTACGATCGCAGCGCTAACCACCTGAGTGGTCGCGGCGACGTAGATTAAGAGGGCTTCTCCGGCAGTGGGGGGCACCAAGATGGGCGCGTTCGTGAGGAGCGCCTTCAGGTTCCCGAGGGCTTCCTCGGCCTCAGGGGTCCAAGTGAAGCACTCGGCCTTCCTTAAGAGGCGGTACAGAGGTAGGCCTCTTTCGCCGAGGCGCGAGATGAAACGGCTCAGGGTCGCAAGACATCCCGTGACTCTCTGTACGCCTTTCAAGTCCTTGATGGGCCCCATGCTGGTGATGGCCGCGTTCTTCTCCGGGTTGGCCTCGATGCCCCGCTCGGAGACGATGAACCCCAAGAGCATGCCTCGGGGAATCCCGAAGACACACTTTTCAAGATTGAGCTTCACGCCTTTCGCCTTGAGACATCGGAATGTCACTCCAAGGTCGGAAAGGAGGTCGGAGGCTTTCCTCGTCTTGACTACGATGTCATCGACGTAGGCCTCGACCGTTCGGCCAATGTGTTCGCCGAACACATGGTTCATGCACCGCTAGTACGTTGCACCTGCATTCCTCAAACCGAACGACATGGTAACATAACAGTACATGCCGAAGGGTGTGATGAAAGAGGTCGCGAGCTGGTCGGACTCTTTCATCCTGATCTGGTGATACCCCGAGTAGGCATCGAGGAAAGACAGGGTTTTGCACCCAGCAGTGGAATCCACGATTTGATCGATGCGAGGCAGAGGGTAGGGAACTTTCAGACATGCTTTGTTTAGACCAGTGTAGTCTACACACATCCACCATTTCCCTCCTTTCTTTCTCACAAGCACAGGGTTGGCAAGCCATTCGGGATGGAATACCTCTTTGATGAACCCTGCCGCCATTAGCTTGTGGATCTCCTCACCTATGGCTCTGCGCTTTTCTTCGTCGAATCGGCGCAGAGGCTGCTTCATGGGTCGGGCTCTAGCTCAGATATCCAACGAGTGCTCGGCGACATCCCTCGGTATGCCGGGCATGTCCGAGGGACTCCACGCGAAAACGTCGGCGTTCGCACGGAGAAAGTCGATGAGCACCGCTTCCTATTTGGGATCGAGCTCGGAGCCGATCCGGATTTGCTTGGAGGCATCGTTGCTGGGGTCGAGAGGGACAGATTTAACCGTCTCCGCTGGCTCGAAGTTGCCGGCGTGGCGCTTCACATCTTGCGCCTCCTTATAGAGGCTCTCCAGGTCGGCGATGAGGGCCTCGGATTCGGCGAGGGCCTCGGCGCACTCCACACACTCCACGTCGCATTCGTACGCGTGTCGGTACGTGGGGCCGACGGTGATGACCCCGTTGGGGCCCGACATCTTGAGCTTGAGGTAGGTGTAGTTGGGGACAGCCATGAACTTAGCGTAGCACGGCCTCCCCAGTACTGCGTGGTAGGTTCCTCGGAACCCGACCACTTCAAACGTGAGGGTCTCCCTTCGGAAGTTGGAGGGCGTCCCAAAGCAGACGGGTAGATCGAGTTGTCCGAGGGGCTGGACGCGTTTCCCGGGGATTATCCCGTGGAAAGGCACAGCGCCTGCCCGGACCGAGGACAGATCGACCCGCAGGAGCCCGAGAGTCTCGGCGTAGATGATGTTGAGGCTGTTGCCTCCATCCATGAGGACCTTGGTGAGCCTGACGTTGCCGATGACGGGGTCGACAACGAGCGGGTATTTCCCCAGGCTCGGCACGCGGTCAGGGTGGTCGTCTTGGTCGAAGGTGATGGGCTTGTTGGACCAGTCTAGGTAGACTGGCGTCGCCACCTTTACCGAACAGACCTCCCGACGCTCTTCCTTGCGGTGCCGAGCCGAGGCGTTCGCCACTTGCCCACCGTAGATCATGAAGCAGTCGTGGACCTCGGGGAACTCTCCTGCCTGGTGATCTTCCTTCTTATCATCGTCGCGAGCCCTGCCACCCTCCGCGGGTGGCCCGACCTTGTGAAAGTGGCGCCGAAGCATGGTGCACTCCTCAAGGGTGTGCTTGACGGGCCCCTGATGATAGGGGCACGGCTCCTTGAGCATCTTGTCGAAGAGGTTGGCACCTCCGGGAGGTTTCCGAGGGTTCTTGTACTCAGCGGCGACGACAAGGTCCGTGTCGGCGGCGTCGCGTTTCGCTTGCGACTTCTTCTTGCCTTTCTTCTTGGTGCCGCGCTGAGTTGACGCCTCGGGGACATCTTCCGGTGGGCGGCTCTGGGGCTGCTTGTCCTTCCGGAAGATGGCCTCAACCGCCTCCTGGCCAGAGGCGAACTTGGTGGCGATGTCCATTAGCTCGCTCGCCCTGGTAGGGGTCTTGCGACCCAGCTTGCTCACCAGGTCGCGGCAGGTGGTGCTGGCGAGGAACGCGCCGATGACATCTGAATCGGTGATGTTGGGCAGCTCGGTGCGCTGCTTCGAGAATCGCCGGATGTAGTCCCGGAGAGACTCTCCCGGCTGCTGGCGGCAGCTTCGGAGATCCCAGGAGTTTCCAGGGCGCACGTACGTGCCCTGGAAATTGCCGGCGAAGGCTCAGACCAGGTCGTCCTAGTTGGAGATCTGCCCCGGAGGCAGGTGTTCCAGCCAGGCGCGAGCGGTGTCGGAAAGGAACAGGGGGAGGTTGCGGATGATGAGGTTGTCATCGTCCGTTCCACCTAGTTGGCAGGCCAGCCGGTAGTCCGCGAGCCATAGTTCCGGTCTCGTCTCCCCCGAGTACTTTGTGATAGTAGTCGGGGTTCGGAACCGAGTCAGGAATGGCGCCCGTCGTATGGCGCGGCTGAAAGCCTGCGGACCAGGTGGCTCGGGCGAGGGACTCCGATCCTCCCCGCTGTCATAGCGTCCCCCACGCCTGGGGTGGTAGCCTCGGCGCACCCTCTCGTCAAGGCGGGCCCGACGGTTGCGGTGTTGGTGCTCGTTGCCGAGGCGACCCGGGGCCGCAGGCGCTGTGTTGCGCGTGCGCCCGGTGTGGACCGAGGCTTCCCGCATGAACCGGGAAGTCGCGGCGCGATGTTCCGAGGGGTACCCCTGCCTTCGGGAGGCGGAGCTTTCGGCCCGTCGGACCGCTGCATCCTCCAGGAGGTTCTTGAGCTCTCCCTGAATTCGCCGCCCCTCGGTGGTTGATGGCTCCGGCATCGCGTGGAGAAGTATTGCCGCTACAGCCAGGTTCTGGCCGACTCCACTGGAAGTCGGTGGCGGCCTTACCCTGACATCGTCGGCGATGCGGTGCTAGATACCCTGGGGTAGATGACGCACTTCTCCGGCCGGAGGTTGGCCCGCCCATTCCTGCCCGATGTCCTGGCGGATCGGCTCAAGTGTTCCTGCCCCTCGTCGAGCCTGGCCTGCATCTCGCGGATTTGCTCGAGCTGTGTGTCATGACCCCCCGCCAGGACGGGGACCACAGCTAGCTCCCGAAGGATGTCAACGCGAGGCACAGGGCTAGGGAGATCACCGTTCTCTGGCATACCAAGATGGTTGCTTTCTTTGGGACCCCCTAGATCGACGTGGAAACATTCACGACTTGGGCCGCAGTCCTCGTCGCCGAGGCTACGGCTACCGTCGGAACAGTCGGAAAGGTGGTAGTCGCACGCGGTCATAAAGTCCCGCATGGCACTTGGGTTACCAAGTCCGGAGAAATCCCAACAGAAGTCGGGATCGTCATCTTCCTCGGACCCCGAGGGCCCGTAGGTCGAGACGACCGTCAGCCGGTTCCAGGGTGACCGCATACGATACCCCAGAGGGTTTGGACTCGCCTCTACGAGAGCGTCCACCAAAGCGAAGTCGCTTGGTGGGTCGAGGCTGAATCCAAAAGGCGTGAGATGGGAATCGGTTGGTACCTCTTGGTCGACGGGCGGTGACGAAGTCACGTCAGGGGCTGACTGCACCGTCGTCTCAGGTACGAGGGTGACGCCTAGCAAGTCCTTCGCGAGCGTGCTGGCGTCGTCCGTTTGCTTGGGATTGGCATGTTGCGGGGAGACGGCGCTCGTCTTCATCTCAGACGCGAGGTCGATGCCCGACGTGCCCCCCGTTGGGGCACCGGCGCCGTCGACTCGCTCGACAGCCAACGAGGTGCCGCCAACTGCTTGGCCTTGGTTGCCCTGCCTCCTCCTCCGTCGGCGGGGGAGGGGACGGGGCGAGCTCGAATGTTGTTCTTCCACCACGCGGGGAAGACGTCGTCGATTCCGCCGCCGGCGGGCGGGCTGTCGGCCGCCATTGTAGCTGTCGCGCGGCGAGGGAAGGAGTATCATGTCGTAGCTGCCGTCGAGGGACATGAACTCAAGACTCCCGAAACGGAGTACCGTCCCGGGCTGGAAAGGTTGCTGGAGACTGCCCATCTAGAGCTTGACGGGAAGCTGTTCGTCAACACGCAGTAGGCCCCTACCTGGCGCGCCAACTGTCGGCGTTTCGAACCCGGGGGGTCCCTGGACCGACGAGTAAATTATCGCTGCGTGCCCCAACCCAGATGGGTCGGCGCGAGACGGAGCGCGAAGGGGGGAAGAAGCCGGAGGGAGACAGGCGTGAGAGGTGAAATCCCGCGGCCTTCGTGTTTGTCCCGCGCCCAGGTCTGGTGCGCTTGTAGTAGGGGGTTACAAGCGTCCACGCGGGAGGGAGCGAGCGGCCCTGCGCGAGCGCCGTCCCGTGCTTCTCCGTGCGGCCAACCCTCTGTAAGAGGGCCCTGGACCTGCCTTTTATAGGCGTAAGGAAAGGATCCAGGTGTACAATGGGGGTGTAGTAGTGTGCTAACGTGTCTAGCGGAGGAGAGCTAGCGCCCTAAGTACATGCCATCGTGGCAGCCGGAGAGGTTTTGGCACCCGGTTCGTGTGGTGTCGTGGCCGTCGGAGGTGCGCCGGAGCCTAGCGGAAGGACAGCTGTCAGGGCTGTCGAGTCCTTGCTGACGTCCTCTTGCTTCCGTAAGGGGGCTGTGAGCCGCCGTCATCATAGAGCGTGCGGGGCGCCATCATTACTTGTTTGGCGGGGCGAGCCAGATGGTACGCTGGTCTTGTCCCCTGTAGCCTGAGTCAGCTTGGGGTAGGGTAATGATGGCGCCTCCTGTGACGTGGTCGGTCCGAGCCCCAGGTTGGGCGAGGTGGAGGCTCCTCCGAGGTCGAGGTCGAGTCTGTCTTCCGAGGCTGAGGTCGAGTCCGAGCCCCTGGGTCGCGCGAGGCGGAGACCGTCGGCTAAGGCTAGGGCTGAGTCCGAGCCCTGGGGTCGGGCGAAGCGGAGTTCGTCGTCTTCCGGGGCTGAGCCCGAGTTCGAGCCCTGGGGTCGGGCGAAGCGGAGTTCGTCGTCTTCCGGGGCTGAGCCCGAGTCCGAGCCCTGGGGTCGGGCAAAGCGGAGTTCATCGTCTTCCGGGGCTGAGCCCGAGTCCGAGCCCTGGGGTCGGGTGAAGCGGAGTTCGTCGTCTTCCGGGGCTGAGCCCGAGTCCGAGCCCTGGGGTCGGGCGAAGCGGAGTTCGTCGTCTTCCGGGGCTGAGCCCGAGTCCGAGCCCTGGGGTCGGGCGAAGTGGAGTTCATCGTCTTCCGGGGCTGAGCCCGAGTCCGAGCCCTGGGGTCGGGCGAAGCGGAGTTCGTGGCGCCTGGGGCCGGGCTTGGCTGCTGTCAGCCTCACTCTGTCGTGTGGCACAGCAGTCGGAGCGGCGCAGGCGGCGCTGTCCTCTTGTCAGGCTGGTAAGTGGAGCGGCGAAGTGACTACGGTCACTTCGGCTTTGTCAACTGGAGGATGCGCGTCAGGATAAATGTGTCAGGCCACCTTTGCATTAAATGCCCCTGCGATTTGTTCGGTTGGCGTGGCGACTTGGCCAAGGTTGCTTCTTGGTGAAGACTGGGCCTCGGGCGAGCCGAAGGTGCGTTCGTTGCCGTAGGGGGTCCTCGGGCGAGACGTAAACCCTCCGGGGTCGGCTGCCCTTGCCCGAGGTTGGGCTCGGGCGAGGCACGATCGCGTCCCTTGAATGGACCGATCCTTGACTTAATCGCACCCATCAGGCCTTTGCAGCTTTGTGCTGATGGGGTTACCAGCTGAGATTTAGGAGCCTTGAGGGTACCCCTAATTATGGTCCCCGACACATATAAATATAATAAGCATATAAACATGGTACATGTATTATGATGTAACAACTAAAAATAAATAGATAGCAACATAAACAACATGATTGTAAAATTAAAACAAACAGATATAACATATTATAATATGACAGAACAGATGAGATAAATTCATGGCTACATATGAAACAACAGAGATGAATATATGAAACATATATAATCTGCAGAACGCAAAATAGTAAGGAGATAAATTGATCATACCCTCCCATGCGCTATGAGGATCCAGATTCTTGTACAGCTTCTCTTGTCATGTCGCCAGGAAGAAGAAGATGTTTTGGGCAGTCGCGTAGACGCTCCCCAAAAACCTAATTGCCGATCCCCCGTGCAAGGTCTCGAACGGCAAGGGCTTCGGAGGCACCTAACCTCTCGCTTCTCTGTGCACGCAGAGCTATCGAGATGGAAACACCCACACTTACGGCTGGACTGTGATTCTGAAGGTTCTGCTCTCGTGTACCAAGTGACAGGTGTCTCCCCTACTTAACCTCTCGCGGAGGGACCACGCTCGCTTGCCGCCCGCTCACCTCGCCACGCCACGCCACGAGCCCAGCCAGCAGCGGCAGCAGCGCGCGCGTGTGGCACGCCCTTGTACGTTTCTTGACTTCTCAAATTAAGTGGAATAATTCCTACCATATAAGTCAAGCCAATGACCCACCATAGAGTACTATTGGTATTCTTCACCATTACACACCATAGAGTTTATTGAATAAATACGCCAAGCCCATAAAAGATCCAACAGTTTCAGCTCCAATGTAGAGTTGTAGTTTATAATATCAATTTAAATAGTTCTAAAAATGTCGGGTACCGTAATTAGGGGTACCCCTAATGCTCCTTAATCCGTCTCAGAAACATCTTCAGAGCAAACCGTAAACAACTGATAAAGCGCGGTTCAAGTCAGGGCCTCGTCTACCAAGGGACGCAACCTCATCCGAGCCAGCCTCGGCCTCAGGCGGGAATAGTAGTCCCGGGCGGATTCACGCCTCGCCCGAGGGCCTCCCCAGCCAGTAAGCGCACCCTCGGCTCGCCTAGAGCCCAGATCGTATCACCCTACAAACCGACCGTATCGCATGCGCATTTAATGTGGGGATCGCTTGACACCTTATCCTGACACGCGTGCCTCAGTCGGCAAGGTCGAAGTGACCGCAGTCAATTTGCCCCTTTACTGACTGATCTGACAGGAAAACAGCGTTGTTCGCCCCGCTCCGGCTACTGTGCCAACCACCAGGGTAAGACTGAGTCACGATCTCCCACGAGTTCGGCCTCGGGCGCAACAGGGAGCTCCGCCTCGCCCGACCTCAGGCCTCTGCCTCAGCCTCGGCCTTGGGAGAAGGTCTCCACCTTGCCCGACCCCAGGCCTCGGCCTCAGCCTCGGCCTCGGGAGGAGTCACAACCTCGCCCGACCTCAGCCTCGGCCTCAGGAGAAGTCTCCGCCTCGCCCGACCTGGGCCTCGAACCGACTACGCTACAGGGGATACATCATTAACCTACTCCTAGCTAGCTGCCTCAGGCTACGAAGGAACAAGACCGGTGTCCCATCTAAGGTTACTCCGGCAACAGGTAATTATGGTTCCCCGTGTGCGCCCATGACGTCGGATTGCTCTCAATCTCCTACGGAAGCAAGACAACGTCAGCAGGATCCATGCCGCCTGACAGCTGTGCTTCTACAGGGCTCAAGGCGCTTCTTCGACGGCCACGTTAGCTCGTCTACAGGGCTCAAGGCGCTTCTCCGCCAGCCACGCTAGCACATAGCTACACCCCCATTGTACAGTTGGGCATCTCCTTGTATCTATAAAACGAGATGTCCAGGGCCTTCCTAAGGGGGGGTTCACGTTCAGGTTCACGCTGAGATACATTCACGTTGACGCAGGACGTGGACATAGGACGCGGGGCAGACGAGGCAGGCAGCATGCAGAGACTCTCTCGCTCTCGCCCTCGCTCTCTTACGACGCTTGTAACCCCTACTACGAGCACCCCGGTGCGAGATAACATAAGCCTCATTTCCCTCTTGTGTTCCATCTCGCATCAACCCATCTGGGCAGGGACACGCAGCAACACATTTACTGGTCGGTTTGACGGTCCTCGTGGGTCCAAAACGCCGACAGTTGGCGCGCTAGGTAGGGGCTCGCTGCGTGTTAACGAACACTTTCCCGTTGAGTTCCAGATGGGTAGCCTCCAGCAGCCTCTTCAGCCGGGGACGGTGCTCCGCTTTGGGAGTCTCGAGTTCATGTCCCTTGACGACAGCTATGACATGGTACTCCTCCCCCCGCAGCGCGACAGCAACGACATTTGTCGGCTCGCCCGGCAGCGGCGATCTCGACGACGGCTTCCCACCGTGGCAGAAGAGGAACACCAGGGTTTGCCCCTCCACCCTCCTCGCCGGAGGAGGAGGAGACGGGGCAACCGTGGCCATGCAGGAGGCGGCACCTCGTCGGCTGTCGGGCCAGAGCGAGTCGACGATGCCGGCACCCCTGCGGGGGCTATGTCGGGTGTTGTCCTCGCACCTAAGACAACGACGGGTGTCGCTTCCCTGCAACGCACCAACCCCGAGCGGACTGATGACGCCAACACCCTCACAAAGGACTTGCTGGGTGTTAGCCTCGTACCTGAGATAATGGTGCATTCCGTCCCCGACGTGACTTCACCACCGTCCATCGACCAAAAGGTACCGTCCGTTTTCCACCCTGTCCCTTTTAGATTCAGCTTCAATCCACCGAGCGACCCCGCTTCGGTGAGCGCTTTCGCAAGGGCATACCCTGACCTTCCAGGGCATCATATGTGGTCATCTTGGGACCGACTGACGGCCGTCTCAACCTCCGGACCCGCGGGTTCCGAGGAAGATGACGACCCCGACTTCGGTTGGGATTTCTTTGGACTCAGTGATCCCAGTGCCATGCGAGACTTCATGTCCGCATGTGACTACTGCCTCTCTGGCTGCTCCGACGATGACCACAGCCTCGGCGACGAGGGTTGCGACCCAAGTCGCGAGTGTTTCCACATCGATTAGGGGGATCACGGCAAAGACAACCAACTCGGCATGCCGCAAGATGACAACGCCCCTGTGCCTGCATCTCGCGTCGACATCCCGCGGGAGCTAGCTATGGTCACAGTCCCTGCGGGGGGTCAGGACACACGGCTCGAGCAATTCCGCGAGATGCAGGCCAAGCTCGACGAAGAAGCGGGGCGGCTTGTGCAGCTCTGACAAAACATCGAGCAGGAGTGGGCAGGCCGAGCACTAGCCGGAGGAGCGCGTCATCGGGCCCGAGACCTCCAGCATCGTATCGTTGACGAAGCCAGGGCAGGGCTGCCCACGGCCTTCAGCGGGGTCGGCCAGAATCTAGCTGCAGCGGCGATGCTACTCCGAACAATGTCGGAGCCATCTACCACCGAGGGGCGACGTATCCAGGGCGAACTCAAGGGTCTCCTGGAAGACGCAGCGGTCCGACGAGCCAAGAGCTCTACCTCCCAAAGGCAAGGGTGCCCCTCGAAGCATCGCGCAATGTCCTCCCGACACGTGCAGGAGGCCTCGGTCCGCACCAAGCGCACACGGGACGGGACACCCCCAGCCCCGGATCGACTCGGTGACGAGCAGCACCGCTGCGACCGTCGAGCCCGCCTCGAAGAGAAGGTGCGCCGAGGCTACCACCCCAGGCGTGAAGGATGCTACGATAGTGAGGAGGACTGGAGCCCCTTGCCTGAACCGCCAGGTCCGAGGGTCTTCAGCCGGGCCATACGACGGGCGCCGTTCCTGGCCCGGTTCCGAGCCCCGACTACCATCACCAAGTACTCAGGGGAGACAAGGCCGGAGTTGTGGCTTGCAGATTACCGACTGGCATGCCAGTTGGGAGGGACGAATGACGACAACCTCATCATCCGCAACCTCCCTCTTTTCCTCTCCGACGCTGCCCGAGCATGGCTGGAGCATTTACCTCCTGCGCAGATCTCCGACTGGGACAACCTGGTCAAGGCCTTCGCGGGAAACTTCCAAGGTACGTACGTGTGCCCTGGGAACTCATGGGACCTCCGAAGCTGCCGCCAGCAGCCAGGGGAATCCCTGCAAGAATACATCCGACGGTTTTCAAAGCAGCGCACCGAGTTGCCCAACATCACCGACTCGGATGTCATCGGGATATTCCTCGCCGGCACCACGTGCCGGGACCTGGTGAGCAAATTGGGGCGCAAGACTCCCACCAAGGCGAGCGAATTGATGGACATCGCCACCAAGTTTGCCTCTGGTCAGGAGGCGGTCGAAGCCATCTTCTGGAAGGACAAGCAGCCTCAGGGAAGACAGAAGGAAGACGCCCTCGAGGCGTCCGTCCAGCGTTGCCCGAAAAAGAAGGCCAAAAAGAAGGCGCAAGCAAAGCGCGACACCGTTGACGCAGATCTCGTAGCTGCTATTGAGCACAGGAACCCTCGGAAGCCTCCTGGCGGAGTCAACACGTTTGACAAGATGCTCAAGGAGTCGTGCCCCTATCACAGGGGTCCCATCAAGCACACCCTTGAGGAGTGCAACATGCTCCGGCGTTACTTCATCAAGGCGGGACCCTCGGCAGAAGGTGGCAAGGATCAAGGCATCAACAAGAAGGGGGGCGACAAGGAAGAGGAGTTCCTGGAGGTTCACGACTGCTTCATGATCTACGGCGGACAGGTGGCGAACGCCTCGGCTCGGCACCGCAAGCAGGAGCGCCGGGAGGTCTGCTCGGTAAAGGTAGCGGCGCCAGTCTACCTGGACTGGTCCAACAAGCCCATCACCTTCAACCACGGCGACCACCCCGACTATGTGCCGAGCCCAGGAAGGTACTCGCTCGTCGTCGACCCCGTCATCGGCAACACTAGGCTCACCAAGGTCCTCATGGATGGAGGCAGCAGCCTCAACATCATCTACGCCGAGACCCTACGACTCTTGGGGATAGATCTGTTCACGATCCGGGCTGGTGCAGCACCCTTTCACGGGATAGTCCCCGGTAAGCGCGTCCTGCCCCTTGGGCAACTTGATTTGCCCGTCTGCTTCGGAACTCCCTCCAACTTCCGCAGGAAAACCCTCACGTTCGAGGTGGTCGGGTTCCGAGGAACCTATCACGCGGTGCTGGGAAGACCATGCTATGCCAAGTTCATGGCCGCCCCCAACTACACGTACCTCAAGCTCAAGATGCCGGGCCCCAAGGGAATCATCACCATCGGATCCACGTACCGCCACGCTTACGAGTGCGACGTGGAATGTGTGGAGTACGCTGAGGCCATCGCCGAATCCGAGGCCCTCATCACCGACCTGGATTGCCTCTCCAAAGAGGCGCCTGATGCGAAGCGCCACGACGGCAACTTCGAACCGGCCGAGGCGGTTAAATCCATCTCTCTCGACCCTAGCAACGACGCCTGCAAGCAAGTCAGGATCGACTCCGAGCTCGACCCCAAATAGGAAGCAGTGCTCGTCGACTTTCTCCACACAAATGCCGAAATTTTTGCGTGGAGTCCCTCGGACACGCCAGGCATACCGAGGGATGTCGCCGAGCACTCGCTGGATATCCGAGCCGGTGCCCGACCCGTGAAGCAGCACCTGCGCCGCTTTGATGAAGAGAAGCGCAGGGCCATAGGCGAGGAGGTCCACAAGCTAATGGCTGCAGGGTTCATCAAAGAGGTATTCCATCCCGAATGGTTAGCTAACCCTGTGCTTGTAAAGAAAAAGGGTGGGAAATGGAGGATGTGCGTAGACTACACTGGTTTAAACAAAGCATGTCCGAAGGTTCCCTACCCTCTGCCTCACATCGATCAAATTGTGGACTCCACTGCTAGGTGCGAAACCCTGTCATTCCTCGACGCCTATTCAGGTTACCACCAAATCAAGATGAAAGAATCCGACCAGCTCGTGACTTCTTTCATCACACCCTTTGGCATGTATTGTTATATTACTATGCCATTTGGCTTGAGGAATGCAGGTGCAACCTACCAAAGGTGCATGAACCATGTGTTCGGAGAGCACATCGGCAGAATGGTCGAGGCTTACGTCGATGACATCATTGTCAAGACAAGAAAAGCCTCCGACCTCCTCTCCGACCTTGAAGTAACTTTTGGGTGCCTACGTGCAAAAGGCGTAAAACTCAATCCCGAGAAGTGTCTTCGGAGTCCCCCGAGGCATGCTCCTGGGGTTCATCGTCTCTGAAAGAGGCATCGAGGCCAACCCGGAGAAGATCGCAGCCATCACCAACATGGGACCCATCAAAGATTTAAAAGGAGTACAAAGGGTCATGGGATGCCTTGTGGCTCTGAGCCGCTTCATCTCGCGCCTTGGCGAGAAAGGATTACCCTTGTACCGCCTCTTAAGGAAGGCCGAGTGCTTCACTTGGACCCCCGTGGCCGAGGAAGCCCTCGGAAACTTAAAGACACTCCTTACTAACGCGCCCATCTTGGTGCCTCCCGCTGCGGGAGAAGCCCTCTTGATCTACGTAGCCGCAACCACTCAGGTGGTCAACGCCGCGATCGTAGTCGAGATACGAGAAGAGGGGCATGCATTGCTCGTCCAGAGGCCGGTCTACTTCATCAGTGAGGTGCTATCCGAGACCAAGATCCGCTACCCACAAATCCAGAAGCTACTGTACACAGTAATACTGACACGGCGAAAGTTGTGACACTACTTCGAGTCTCATCCGGTGACTGTGGTGTCATCCTTCCCCTAGGGGAGATCATCCAGTGCCGAGAGGCCTCGGGTAGGATAGCAAAATGGGCAGTGGAACTCATGGGCGAGGCAATTTCATTTGCCCCTCAGAAGGCCATAAAATCCTAAGTCTTGGCGGACTTCCTGGCTGAATAGGTCGACACCCAATTGCCAACAGCTCCAATCCAGGCCGAACTTTGGACCATGTACTTCGATGGGTCGCTGATGAAAACAGGAGCAGGTGCTGGCTTGCTCTTCATCTCACCCCTCGGGAAACATGTGCACTACGTGCTGCGCCTCCATTTTTCGGCGTCAAACAACGTGGCCGAGTACGAGGCTTTGGTTAACGGGTTGCGCATCGCCGTCGAGCTAGGGGTTCGGCGCCTCGACGCTCGAGGCGACTCGCAGCTTGTCATTGACCAAGTCATGAAGAACTCCCACTGCCGCGATCGAAAAATGGAGGCCTATTGCGACGAAGTTCGGCGCTTGGAAGATAAGTTCCACGGGCTGGAACTCAGCCATGTTGCTCGACGGTACAACGAGACCGTGGATGAGCTGGCTAAAATAGCCTCGGGGCGAACGACGGTTCCCCCGGACATCTTCTCCAGGGACATATATCAACCATCCGTGAAACTCGATGACGCGCCCGAACCCGACGAGACCTCGGCCCAGCCCGAGGTACCCTCGACTGCTGAGGGTGAGGCCTTGCGCATCGAGGGAGAGCGGAATGGGGTTGCGCCAAACCAAAACTGGCAGACCCCGTTCCTGCAATATCTCCCTCGAGGAGAGCTGCCCCTCGACAAGGCCGAAGCTCGGCGACTGGCTCGGCGCGCCAAGTCGTTCGTTTTACTGGGTGATGAAAAAGAGTTGTACCACCACAGCCCCTCAGGCATTCTCCAACGATGCATATCCGTCGCCCAAGGACAAGAGCTGTTACAAGAAATACACTCGAGGGCTTGCGATCACCATGCAGCACCTCGGACCCTCGTCAGAAACGCTTTCCGACAAGGTTTCTACTGGCCGACCGCGGTGGCCGACGCCACTAGGATTGTACGCTCCTGCCAAGGGTGTCAATTCTACGCGAGACAGACGCACCTGACCGCCCAGACCCTGCAAACAATACCCATCACTTGGTCGTTTGCCGTATGGGGTATGGACCTCGTCGGTCCCTTACAGAAGGCACCCGGGGGCTTCAAGCACCTGCTGGTCGCCATCGACAAATTCTCCAAGTGGATCGAGGTCCGACCCCTAACCAGCATCGGGTCCGAGCAGGCGGTGGCGTTCTTCACAAACATCATCCATCGCTTTGGGGTCCCGAACTCCATCATCACCGACAATGGCACGCAGTTCACTGGGAAGAAGTTCCTGGACTTCTGCGAAGACCACCACATCCGTGTGGACTGGGCCGCCGTAGCTCACCCAATGACAAATGGGCAGGTGGAGCGCGCCAACGGTATGATTTGGCAGGGACTAAAGCCGAGGATCTACAACAACCTCAATAAGTTCAACAAGAGGTGGATAAAAGAGCTAGCCTCGGTGGTTTGGAGTTTGAGGACGACGCCGAGCCGGGCCACGGGTTTCTCGCCGTTCTTTCTAGTCTATGGGGCCGAGGCCATCCTACCCACGGACTTAGAATACGGTTCCCCGAGGACAAAGGCTTACGATGACCAAAGCAACCAGACCAACCGAGAAGATTCGTTGGACCAGCTGGAAGAGGCTCGGGACGTGGCCTTACTACACTCGGCACGGTATCAGCAGTCTCTGCGACGCTACCACGCCCGAAGGGTTCAGCCCCGAGGCTTCCAAGTGGGAGACTTGGTACTTCGGCTGCGACAAGACGCCCGAGGGCGCCACAAGCTTACTCCTCCCTTAGAAGGGCCCTTCATCATTGCCAATATTTTGAAGCCCGAGAAATACAAGCTGGCCAACAATCAAGGCGAGGTCTACAACAACTCTTGGAACATCCAACAGCTACGTCGCTTTTACCCTTAAAATGTTTCAAGTCGTTCATGTATCTCGCTTTCTTTACATGCATAAATAAAGTCTAACCATCAAGGAAGGATTAGCCTTGCCTCAGCAAAGCTCGACCCTCCCTCGGGGGCTAGAAGGGGGGAACCCCCTCTGCGTCAAAATTTTCCTCGGAAAAGTCTTTTGCCAGAACGTCTTTCATGCTTTTCGACTGTGTTGGTAACAGAATCCTAAAGACGAGCGAGAGAGACCTTGAACGGCAAGGCCGACCGAGCCGAGGGACTCCTACACCTCCGGGATATGGATACCTCACTCATCACCTTCCGTGAAAAGTAGCTCACGCTCGGATAAGCGATTCTGCTACCGAACAAGTCCTAACGCTCGGAAACTTTTCTGCTAGAACGACTTTCGTGCCGTTTCAACTGCGTCAATAACAGAATCCTAAAAACGACGAGGGACCACGTAAGCGGCAAGGCCGACCCAGCCAAGGAACTCCTACGCCTCCGGGATATAGATACCTCACTCATCACCTTCCGCGAAAAGTGACTCACGCTCAGACAAGGGATTTTGCTACCGAACAAGTCTTAACACACGAAACGAGAGGATACAAAACGCAGCTTTATAATCTGAAGTTAAAATGTTTAGGCCTCAGCGGCCGCAAAAAACATACGCATACTTAAAAGCAAACTGTTCTTGCAGGCTCAGACATCGACAGGGGGAGGAGCAGCACGCTCGGCGTCATTTCCACCCTCGGTAGAATCTGGCCCGGCCCCAGGCGGCGACACGGGCGGAATGACCTCCACCTCAAAGGAGGAAGCCAGCGCCGCACTTGGGCCCTCGACAGCCGCGTCAAGCCTTTGGACCTTGGCTAAGGCAGCCTCTTCTTCGTCGGGTAAGCAGTACCCCTCGCTAACCCGCTCCAGATCCACATCATAGTGGGAAGCGAGCACGGCGAAGGCCTGCCTAACGTCGTGGTGCAGCGCCCCGCAGAGTCTGTTGCGCACATGGCCGCCCAAGGCCCTCAGATGACTCTGGGGAGAGCTACCCGAGGGGACTCCGTGGAGGCCAAAGGTCTGGCAGAAAGCCGAGATAGCCTCCGACATGGCCACACGCTCGACCTCCTTCTGCTCAGCCGCCTCGGCAAGCGCCTTGCAGTTCTTGACGGCCTCGTCAAGAACCGTCTCGAACCCTGCAGATAGCAAAACAACTTCCTTCAGACAAAAGAAGAAGAATGGAGACAAAAACAAAGTCGCAAAGCGGGCAAGGCATACCTTCGGCCTGGGCACGCTGCTGCGAGGCCTCGGCTTGGGCGGACTGGGCAGACCCGACAGCCTCGGCCAGGCTCTCCGCAAGGGTCCCGGCCCGAGCGGACGCCTCGGCTAACCGCTCCGTAGCCTCAGCCAGCTGACCCTTAAGGGCCTCAGCCCGGCTCACGACCTCGCCAGCTTGGCTCCGAGATTGGTCCCGCTCGTCGATAGCCTGGCCAAGCTCCAGTTGCCGCTGCCGCATCTCCTCGACCTGGGAAGCCACCTGCTCCCGGGCCGACAAAGCCTCCACTCGTGCTGACATCGCCTCCGACTTTAGCTCATCGCAGAGCAGCCGAAGGTCCACCACCTCGGCGCTCCGTTGGGCGAGGCACTCATTGGCCTCGGTAAGCACGGCTCGCTGGGACCACAGCGAATCCTAGACGTCACTCTCACGGTGGATGAACAGCGACTTGGCGGTGCTCACGTCCGCAAGTTCCTAAGGAAGGAAAACAGGATATTACAAAGAATGCCCTGGTCACGCAAGGTATACATCTAAATCCTTACCTGGAAGACCCTGGGAACGTCCCTGGAAAGGATCTCCATGGTCGACCGAAGCGACCTCATCGCCACCTCGGTATACTCACAGAAACTATCTCGGGACCTCTCCTCCAGCTCATTGTTGAGGGAGAGGAGGGGTTCCGAATCCGAGGTGTCGCGGCTCCAGAACAGGAGCGGCTGCCCACCCCACTAGCTGGGGTTGAGCTGCGCGGGGATAAGGCCGCTGCTCCCCAAGACGGGCCACGGCTCTACGCGCCCCTCGACCAAGGCGTCGGGTCCCCCTACAGCCAATGCTTCGGGCACCACCGCCATCGACGTACTGGGCCCCTCCTCGGCTGAGGTGGCAGGCCTCCGATCACCGACCTCGGCAACGACGGCCGCCCCCTCCTCTTGGCTGAGAACGGAGAGGTCGGGGATGACCACGGGCGGCGGCGCCTCAACCATCCTGACATCGGCGGCGACGGGCGGCTCCACGGGTGAACCAGCGACGACCCCGGCAGGAGTCGACGCCGACACCAGCAACAAGTCAGCCGGGCCCGGGGCCGCGGCCGCGTCAGCAGCCTCCCCCGGCGTGATGGCCGCTCTAAAATGGGGGTCAGCCTGGGAGGCTTGCCCCATGGCAACTCGCGCCGCCTGGGCCCCCCGCTGGAGAGCACCTTGTGCGGAGGCCAACCAACCAGCGTGGCGCGCCGCAGCACCGGCCGCCGAGGCCGGCTCCGTCTTAAGGGCCTTCGTGGGGGCCAGACCAGCCAAGCCCTGCCTTCGCTTGCTGAAAGAGAGAGACGACAAGTTCAAGACACACAATGAAAGAACCAAAACAGAGGTATCCTCAGATACTTACCCGCTCCGGGGCAAAGCCAATCGTGCCTGTGGGGAGGCCCCTCGGGCCCCTATCCCCGCAGGAGCTGCCGAGGGTTGCCCCGCCGCCGGCTTCGGCACCGTTTCCGCCTCGGACGCCCGAGGCGCTGAGGGAGCAGCCTGCTCAGGTGTCGTCACGATGACCGAGGGACCTGGCTCCTGCGCAACCAGCACGGGCACCTGCTCTTGGGGGACAGGCGGATTGGCCTGACCCCCCGGAGTCACAACAACTGTCTCGGCCAAGGGGTCAAGAACCCCCTCGGCCTACCTCCGCTCCTCGGATTGGGACCTTGGTGTCCCGGCCCCAGGCACTGATGGTGCCAGCCCACTTGGAGGCTGTCTCGGCGACCCCTGGCCTAGCCTCGGGTCCGGGCTGAGTTGGGCCGCCATGTCGTCGTCTTCGTCGTCATCGTCATCATCATCATCGTCGTTGTCAGGCGTCTCCGGCGATGACTCCCTCGGGAGCCCATCCCTCGCCTACCTCCGACGACGCTTCTCCAAAGCTTCTCGAGCTAGCATCCTCTCGCGAGCTCGGGCCTTTTTCGCGTCCTTCTTCTCCTTCTCCTTCTCCGCGGCAAGCCTCCACGCGGCTCGGTCCGCCTCGTCCTCCGGGACCGGTGGCCGGACGGGTTTATAAATCCTCAACCCCTGGGGACGAACAAAAATCCCAACACTAAGAATCAAAGGCGCAAAGAACTCGGCGCAAAACATGAGGAGGATCGAACACTTACCAGGGACACATACCCACGGTCGGGACGCATCGTGGGCTGGCTAAGAGCGCCGGCATCCGGCCTCCCTACCGTACTTGTTACCCGCTTGAGGAGGTCGTCAGCGGAGTGGGAGGTCGAGGACATCCGCGAGTCCTCTGAATCGACCCCCGGCTTCATCTCTGCGAGCCGCAACCACCGCTCGGCCAAAGGGAGCACCCTCCGACGATGGATAGCGGCGACGACCCCCGCAGCGGTAAGGCCCGCATCTCGTAACTTCTGCAAGGCCTGCAGAATAGGCTGGAGCTTCTCCTAGTTCTCGCGCATGGCCCCCCAGCGCCAGTTAGTGCCGGCGGCGGTCACCACTCGTTGAGAAAATGGTGGAAGCATCTCGCCGTCGTTCCGGAGATAAAACCACCGGTTCTGCCACCCCTTGTTCGAAGATGCAAGGGAGGCAGGGATGTACTGCTGCGCGCGCTCCAGCCTCAGCTGGAGGGTGCAACCACCGGCCTGCATCGCCATACGGACCTTCTTCGCCTTCGTCGTTGCGGCGAAGAACTCCGCGGAAAAGAGATGGGTCCACAGGTCCCAGTGAAGGTCAATCCCCAAAAAACCCTCGCAAACCGCTGCAAAGATGGCTGCTTGCACGATAGAGTTGGGGTTGAAGTTATGCAGCTCCACCCCGTAGTGGTGCAGGAGCGCCCGCATAAAGCGGCTCGCTGGCACTCCAAACCCCTGCTCATGGAAGGGGATGAAACTGACCACATACCCCGGCGGCGGAGTCGGGTCAGCCTCGCTCGCGGGGGCCATCCACTCCGGCTGTGGCCCATCGGAGAGGGGACGGAGCAGACCATCGACAACTAGGGTCTCCAGATCCTCCACAACGACGGTGGAGAAAGGCCATGGGTCGCGGCGGAATGACAGTCACCTTGTCAGCCATCGCCGAACGGAGGTGGTGGAGGCGGAAGGGATGAGGTGCGTGGTTTCCTTTTCTCTGGCTACTCTCTTAGGTTGCGGAAACCAAAGCAGAAGGCAAGCGCAAATGGTAGGGTAAAGAACCACCACCGGCCCCTCTTCCGAGTATATAAAGGCCCGGGCGAGATCCACCCAAAGCTTCGCCCGAACCCGTTGCGAAATTCAAACTTGAAGGTGAAACGACCTTTCTGTTCCTCGAACGGCTCGCGCACGCACAACAGACGCCCCGCGAATCGCCCATCGCATTAACTCCTTGGCAGGGCAAGCGACACCTCCGGCAGGAGAAGCGGGCACCGTTTCACCTCCGTCATGATGACCGCGTCAAAAACAGTGCGCCACCTTATTTAAATTCACGTCCTTTTTCTTTCCCTCTCTCTCTCTTGCCATAGGGACTGGGAAAGAGGATATTTCGAAAAAGGATCCATCCCAGCGAAGGAAACGAGCCCCGAGCCCTCCTACTAATGAGGGGTTCGAAGGTTGCGCCCTTCGGGGATCGGCAACCGCCCCAGAGCACTCGGGCTCCGTGCCCTTTACTGATCAGGGGTTCGAAGGCTGGCCCCTTGGAAGGGTTCGACAGCCGCCCCAGAGCACGCAAAGTCAGGGATGACCCTGGGTACGTCCGTTACATGGCTGAGGCTCGGGCTACGCTCCCGACGTACCCTAGGACATTTCCGAGACCAGCGGGAACGATTTTGTAACGGAATCCCACCGGAGGGAGGCATCGAGCCCTCTGACCCTATCGAATGGGTCCAGGTCCGGCAAATCACCTGCAGGTACTTTTGGAGCACGCCTCTGGGCCACTAGCCGACCCTTATCGAACGGGGCTCGGGCGTCCACTCGGATCACCCGTTAGCAACTCACTGGAAACACCATGCTCGGTGCCCCCCGAGGGTAACATGATGCTTTCCCCCCTTCCTCCTTGTGGAAAGGCGACGAAGGGGCGTACAATAAAAGTCGAGATGGTCCTTGATCGTCCTCTCGCTTCGTGCAGAGGCTCGGGGGCTGCTCTCGCACCAGGCTACGGCCGAACCGTTGACCACATCAACAAACCAGCGTGAAAACTCGGAGCCTGACCGTACACCCGGGCTACGGCCAGGCCGTATGAGGAAACAACATGGCCGACCGAGGCATCGCAAAAAGAATTAAGACCTCAGAGGAGTCAAACCACTTCTCCGAGGCCTCGGGGGCTACACCCGACGGGTGCGCTCGCGCGCACCCACCGGAACAAAATATAACCGAGAAGGGCAAGGTCCCCTTGCAAAAATCTGGCAGAACCTCCAAGCGAGTGCCCGCACTCCCTTTGAGGCTCGGGGGCTACTGTCGGGTACCGTAATTAGGGGTGCCCCCAATGCTCCTTAATCCGGCTGGGAAACATCTTCAGAGCAAACCGTAAACAACTGATAAAGCGCGGTTCAAGTCTGGGCCTCGTCTACCAAGGGACGCAACCTCATCCGAGCGCAGCCTCGGCCTCGGACGGGAACAGTAGTCCCGGGCGGATTCACGCCTTGCCCGAGGGCCTCCCCAGGCAGTGAGCGCACCGTCGGCTCGCCTGGAGCCCAGATCGTATCGCCCTACCAACCGACCGTATCGCATGCGCATTTAATGCGGGGATCGCCTGACACCTTATCCTGACACGTGTGCCTCAGTCGGCAAGGTCGAAGTGACCGCAGTCACTTCGCCCCTTTACTGACCGATCTGACAGGAAAACAGCGCTGTTCGCCCCGCTCCGGCTACTGTGCCAACCACCAGGGTAAGACTGAGTCACGATCTCCCACGAGTTCGGCCTCGGGCGCAACACGGAGCTCCGCCTCGCCCGACCTCAGGCCTTGCCCTCAGCCTCGGCCTCGGGAGAAGGTCTCCGCCTCGCCCGACCCCAGGCCTCGGCCTCAGCCTCGGCCTCGGGAGGAGTCACAACCTCGCCCGACCTTAGCCTCGGCCTTAGGAGAAGTCTCCGCCTCGCCCGACCTGGGCCTCAGACCGACTACGCTACAGGGGATACATCATTACCCTACTCCTAGCTAGCTGCCTCAGGCTACGAAGGAACAAGACCGGTGTCCCATCTAAGGTTACTCCGGCAACAGGTAATGATGGTTCCCCGCGTGCGCCCATGACGTCGGATTGCTCTCAATCTCCTACGGAAGCAAGACAACGTCATCAGGATCCATGCCACCCGACAGCTGTGCTTCTACAGGGCTCAAGGCGCTTCTCCGACGGCCACGTTAGCCCGTCTACAGGGCTAAAGGCGCTTCTCCGCCAACCACGCTAGCACATAGCTACACCCTCATTGTACAGCTGGGCATCTCCTTGTATCTATAAAAGGGGATGTCCAGGGCCTTCCTAAGGGGGGGTTCACGTTCAGGTTCACGCTGAGATACATTCATGTTGACGCAGGACGTGGACATAGGACGCGGGGCAGACGAGGCAGACAGCACGCAGAGACTCTCTCTCTCTCTCTCGCTCTCGCCCTCGCTCTCTCGCGACGCTTGTAACCCCTACTACGAGCACCCCGGTGCGAGAAAACATAAGCCTCATTTCCCTCTTGTGTTCCATCTCGCATCAACCCATCTGGGCAGGGACACGCAGCAACAAATTTACTGGTCGGTTGACGGTCCTCGCGGGTCCGAAACGCCGACAAAAAATATTTTTAATCTAAATATTAAAAAAATGACTTATTTAAATATCTTTTAAAGAATTATAACTTCTGCTTTATGATTTTTTGGAGCATCTAATAATCTGAACCACCAATTTCACCAAATTTTTCAGAGCTGAATCTATCCTAAACAAGGCTTAAATTAAATGTCGCACCCGTCCACATTACATGTACGATTCCATGTTGATTGATTTCTTGGTTTGAGGGGCCAAGGCACTTAGCCCACGCACCTAGGTGTGGTCACCCACCACACATGTTAGGCTAGTTGTGTATATATAACCGTGCATATACATTAATACTATCTGTGCGTTAGTTTAAAATGACGACGACTTTTGCTTAAGAAACAAGATTTGCCAAGATTTGCCGGGAATAATATATCGCATTAAGGTTTTGACTAGATAGGTTAGTGTCTGTTCGTTGTAACGGAAACATATAATATTATAATAATTTATATACAAAATGTTTGTTATACTGTTATAAGAAAATGTTTTATGATATTTGTGATCCTAACCATACATAAATTTTGTTATTTTAATCTAGTCGTGTCAACACTACATTGCAACCATTAGTATCATGGAGACTTCAATATATGCCACGATTTGCATGGTCTCGTCGTTGGAAAGTACGTCCCACACCTGCCGGAGAAGTTCACTCGTATATCATCAGTCATCAGGCACGCACCACCATACACGCTTGTTTAAACAAAAAAACAAGTATGTGTGTTTGCGAAGAGAATTAAAGGCAGGAAGGCACAAAAGCTACCCCGACGGTGGCGAGGATGACGAACTGGTCATTGTTGTCGGTCCTCCTCCGCGTCACCTCTGGCGCCGAGATGATACCACAGTCCTTGATATATTAGTCATCGAACATGTGCGACATGGCGAGTCCCGACGACTCTTGGCTGGGCTGCTATACTAAGTGCACCTCGGGCTCATCAGTAAGGTAGTACACCTAGCCGTTGGACCACCGAATGCGTTACTTCTCTGCATACATCATGTTCAAGGACACTTACACACGGCAGCAACGACCGTCGTCCCAGCGCACAAGAATTCATGGCCGGTCAGTAGCGACTTACGTGGCAGGTTGGACTTCAGGTGGATGATGAGCTGGACGGCGTGATGGCGTCGTTGCCGGATGCGATGCCCAGAACAACCCATGAGTCGTCGACGTTGGCGACGACTATGAGGTCCCCCTACTTGACGATGTACAGCGCGGTGCAGTCGCTCTGGACCGCGTCCAAGCGGTGGCTGCGCTGGAGCTTGTCGTCCACAGCGTCGCATGCGACTACGTAGGACTGCTTCTAGAGGTCGAACTCGCAGTCGCTAAACTTCTCGTCGTCGATAAGCGACGTCAACGTGAGCGCCTTCTGCTTGTGTTGTTTGTTCAGGGTTTTCAAGTAAGAAACATGGATTCATCCTTGACGTTGGTTTATAAAAATGACTCACAAGTTAGATCCTTAGAAAAAAATATTACGCAGAATAAATGTCACGCATGCAAAAAAAAAAGAATTTAAGCTGAAAACATTATTCAAATAAAAGAAATTGCATGCAAGGCTCTTCCTTAAATATTACTCCTTCCATCCAAAAATATAATTCAAGAATTTCAGTGATACTTATCTACTACTGCGTATTGTATAAGGGTAGCAGGTGGGCTTGAGTAGAGATGTAGTAAATGTTTTTCCTGTAATAGATGTAGACAGAAACATATATGTGGTGTAGCGGTAATAAGAATGCGGGGAGGGGGAATGGGAAAGACAGAACAGGGAATGACAGGCTATCTTTACAGTCTTAATAAGTAGTAGAGATTAGGCTCAATTAGCTAGCCGTGGATTGTGCGGGGAATAAGAAAGTAGTAGAGATTAGGCTCAACTAGATGTGATGTGAAGTTGTTGTAAAAAAAGTACAAGTGAACATAATTAAACTTGAACAAACGGCCTCCTTAAATCAGAAAATTTAGTAACCCGGCCTATTGGAGATGTAGTATTGTTACACGCAACTAGGGGCCATAAACAACATTCAGTTTAATGCTTAGGAATAACTAAGCCAGGTAGGCGCCGAGTAGCTAGGCGACGACTTGCTTGGTTGATGTCTTCGATCGAAAGAATCTCATGATTTTTTTTAAAAGTTCAATCTGACATTGTTTCGTAGCAGGATGGTTGCCTGGTCCACGTCTAGCTTAATTATCATAATCTAAATTAAATGCCTCACCCGTCCACGTTATTACCAGCTGTACGATTCCACGCTGATTGATTTCTTGGTTTGGAGGGGCCAAGGCACATAATCAATCATTTGTCACGTGCTAGAGAGCGAGTTATTGGAAAATCAATTTTCACCTAATAACTTTTGAACCACCTATATGATTTGAACCATCGATACAACTTATCATACACCTCTACCAAGTAAGCGAGGCAGGGTACCACTATGAGGTCTTTACAAAGTTCCACTAGCTTCAGAAAACCCGCTACAGTTTATAGGAAGCTCCAGTGCAAGGATTCCTCACCTGACCGCCATCGCAACAAAATCAACCCAAAGACCTCCCCACACTGACCACTTCCTCTATCGGGTAAGGTAGTCTTCCACTAGCTTTCCTAGTTAATCAGCCAAGAGCGTCCCATACCACCCTTGTGGTAGCACTGTTTTCACGGGGTGGTTTTCTATGTTCCCATTAACATAATGATCTTATCATGAACAGTAAATAATAAACTGATAATAAAAAGTGTTAGCATGAGTGATGTATATCTCCATACCCAAAACCACATAAAGCAATAGCATGTACTACCCAAAAGTTCTGTGGTAAAACAAGGTATAAAGATAGCCAAACTAGGGTAATCTATTGGATCCCATCAAAATTAACCTATGCAGATCATTATGATTAATAAAAACATGACTGGGTAAAAAGAAAGTGATCAAGGACACAACTTGCCTTCAACGAGCTCCTGCTCAGTAGTCTCCACCTGCTGAACCCCTGGATCCTCAGTGGCTGACTCGTCTACTCACATCAATACAAACAAACATGGTATAACAAAAATTAATATCACACCAAACAATAGAACAAAATACATGATAATATTCTACGTTGCGTAACAAGATCATAGGAACAAGAACCACTAAATTTGGAGTTATATTTATTTAGTTATGTATTTCTGAATTTATTAAATACTTGGAATAGCATAAATCATGTGAATAATTTTAGTTCAAGTTTCATGGCTAAACAAATTTACTAAGTGATAAACAATATTAAAACAAAATTAATGCCACTTGAATGAATTAATTTGGAGTTAAAATGAATTTAATATGAATTATACAAGTTTCTGGAATTATTTGTGTATTGAAAATCAATTTCTAAACTTATTTATTTGATTTCCCTGAGCTCTGGACAGCGCGCCAAATAATAAAAAGCTCGGTGTCTAACTTGTACATATTCCCCAGACTCAGGTTACTATTACGGTGGACGGCGGGTTCTATTTAAACAAACGCAGGGGCTTATTTATCAATTGGCAGAGCCAAAGGGGTATTCACAGATTACACCCGTCCGATCGGAAATCTAGAGCCCGTATTAGATCTATCGTCGCCTCAACAAGTACGTAACGTCCCCCGTCCGATCGCAATCCAGCGGTGCGGATTTAAATAACTCCAGCGCCCAACAGATCCATCCGATCGACACTCGACGACCATGATTTCTCCCATCCGAACTGGTGTGAATCAATCTAATCCGGACCGTTTATTTCTAGATCTACAGTTCGAATCCCATCCCCCTTCCTCCAACGCGAGAGTGGTCGCCCTCCCTAGCGCTGCCGCACAGTTCGCCGTAGCCACACAAATCGGCGATGAACTATGCGATTCTTCGCTACGAGGCCTACTACGCGATGTGGAGAACCTAGCGATCCAGAGGATAGGGTACTCACTCGGGTTTGTGTGCGCAGAGGTGTTGTCCATGGCGCAGGGGGGTCATCGCGGCGCTCACGATTTCCGGCGAGCGATTACCCGCGCGCCACGACCTCCTTCTCTTTCCTGAGGGCACGAGTGTCTTCTCAAGGTCCTGGCGATGCACCTAGGCAGCAAACCAGGGACGCGGCGCGGGTGAGGCAAGGATTCCACCGCCCGCAGCCGCGAAGGGCAATCTCTCTCTCTCTCTCTCTCTCTCTCTCTCTCTCTGCTTCGCTCCCTAATCCCTTTCTATACTACGGTGGCGGTCGCGAAGGTAGGAAAAGAGGAGGAAGGGCGAACCCGAGGTCGTGGCTCCCTATAAGGACGCGGACGTGGCTGGGACGCTTCAACGGATTGCGCGAACTCCGTGCGTTCCGCCATGCTCGGCAAGTCCGTTGACGGGGAAAGACCTGACGAGGAGGGCCACTCGCCAATGAGCCAGCGCGCGCGGGCGTGAGGGAGAGGTGGCTGCTAGTGGACCCCGCGTGTCGGCGCGACGTAGAAGGTGCGCGGTCGAGACGCCAACTGGGCCGAATTTGGCATTGGCTGGCCCAAGTGCACAGTTCACTTTCTCTATTTTCTTTTCTTCTTTCTAATTTCTTTTCTTATCCTTTTTATTTTTAAAATTCAAATTTGAAATCAAATTCCTGTAGTGAATTTTGTACTTAGTTAAATGTACAGCTTGAAAACACCAGTGTGAAAGATATTTATTCTTATTTTTATTTTATGTAGTATTTTTCTCATTTCTTTCCTTCTCTTATTTTCCAATTCTAGAATTTAATTTATGCTAACTCCCAAATTCTCATTATTAATGTATCCCCATAAATTTTATATTTATTAAATGAACATACACTTAAAATCCAGCATGATGCACAAATTATCTTTGGTGTCTTCGACTAATTATTCTCTCTAAGTATGGTTATTCCCAAATGATGATGAGTAGAAGACAAAACAACTAATGAGATCACCCCCTTCTCTTATTATTTCCAAATTGGGTATTTCAAATCCTACCCCCTTACAAAGAATCTCGTCCACGAGATTTAGGAAGGACTAGGAAAGAGGTGGGGAAAATCTACACGTAGCTCTTCTTCTCTTTCCCATGTAGCTTCATCCTCTCCATGGTTACTCCATTGCACTTTGCACATTTTAATCACTTTACTCCTTGTGACACGAGTCAAGGTATCAAGAATCTTGATAGGATACTCATTATAAGTCAGATCATCTTGAACACTAAGATCCTCCATTGGTAGATGCTCTTCAGGTACCATGAGGCACTTCTTCAATTGAGATACATGGAAGACATTATGTACATCCGCAAGGTGATCGGGTAGTTCTAGTTGATAGGCATCTTCTCCCACTCGCTTCTAGATCAAGAAGGGTCCAATAAAGCGAGGGGACAACTTCCCTTTAACTTTAAATCTTCGCATACCCCGGATTGGTGACACCTTCACATACACGTGATCACCCTTTTTAAACTCTAGCAGTCTTCTCCGGGTATCCACATAACTTTTCTGCCTTGACTGTGCAGTTCTCAAATTCTCCCTTATCATTCGCACTTGTTCTTCTGCCTCTTGTAAAATTTCAGGCCCAAAGAACCGTTGTTCACCAGTTTGATCCCAGTACAGTGGAGTCCTGCATTTTCTGCCATATAGAGCCTCAAACGGTGACATCTTCAAACTAGCCCGGTAGCTATTATTGTAGGAGAACTCTACATACGGTAAGCTCTTATCCCAACTGCCACCATGTTTAAGAGCACAAGCTCTCAACATATCCTCCAGCACTTGGTTGGTTCTCTCGGTCTGCCCATCAGTTTGAGGATGATAGGCCAAACTGAAATTAAACTGTGTGTCCAAGCACTCGTGCAACTTCTTCCAAAACCGAGAAGTAAACTGTGATCTTCGGTCTGACACGATCTTCTTAGGCACCCCATGTAGACGAACTATTCGAGCCATATACAACTCTGCTAGCTTAGCTCCCATGTAATTAGTTCTCCCAGGTATGAAGTGAGCCACTTTTGTCAGTCTGTCCACAATCACACAAATGGAGTCATACCCTGCATGAGTGCGGGGTAGTCTAACAATGAAATCCATGCCAATTTCTTCCCATTTCCACTCGGGTATCTTAAGCGGGTCCAGTAGTCCAGCTGGTATTTGATGTTCGGCCTTGACTCTTTGACACACATCACACTTAGCCACGTGTGCAGCCACATCTCTTTTCAGCCCATACCACTAGTACTTCTACTTCAAATCCTGATACATCTTAGTGCTACCAGGGTGAATAGAGTAATCATAATCATGGGCTTCCTTCAATATAGTCTCACGAAGGCTATCAATCTCAGGAACACATATCCGGTCCTTCAACCATACTGTGCCTTGCTCATCCTCCATAAATTCTGGACCTCTAGCTTCAGTATAAGATCCTTGATCTCTTGAATTTTAGCATCACCAATCTGACCCTTACAGATTTCTTGCTCCAAGGTAGGTTCCAATTCAATGGTGACTTCTTCAGTGTGTGCAACAATTCCCAGGTTAAGTCTCCTGAAATATTCAACAATCTCATCGGGTAGCTGGGCAACAATAGCTGAATGGACATGTTCCTTTCGACTCAAGGCATCTTCAACCAGATTCGCCTTGCCCGAGTGATAATGAATCTCCAAGTCATAGTCCTTAATGAGCTCCAACCATCGGCAATCCAAAACTCGCATTTGCTATACTTGGCGTAGAGTTGATTATCCCATATCTTTTGTAGCACCAATCTCAGATGTTCCTCATGATCACTATCATTCTTGGAATAAATAAGAATATCGTAGATGAAAACCACAACGAATCTGTCAAGATACTCCATGAACACCTTATTCATTAGATTCATAAAATAGGTAAGTGCATTAGTTAGTCCAAATGACATAACTATGAATTCATATAAACCATATCGGGTTGAGAAAGCCGTCTTGGGAATATCAGATGGCCTAATCTTTATTTGATGGTAACCCGATTGAAGATCAATATTCTAGAATACCCTTGCACCTCTCATCTGATCAAATAAATCCTCAATGTGGGGTAACAGATACTTGTTCTTCACAATAACATCATTACGGGATCTATAATCCACACACAACCTTTGCCATCCATCTTTCTTCTGTACAAACTGAACCAGCGCTCCCCAAGGTGAGGAACTCGGACGAATGTACCTAGCCTCCTGTAACTCCGTTAACTGCTTCTTAAGTTCCTTTAGTTCTTCTATGGACATCCTGTATGGCCATTTAGAAATAGGAGCAGTCCTAGGTAAGAGATCAATGACAAACTCAACTTCTCTATCTGGTGGCATCCCTGGTAACTCCTCTAGAAAAACATCTGGAAAATCCCTAACCACACGGATGTTGTCACCAACAAACTTCCCATCTACTAAGAATACTGCAAGTCTGGTAGTGGTAGTTGCTGCAATTTCTACTTCAAATCTTTCTCCTTTAGGGCTGCTGAGTTCTACAGTACCCCTACCACATTGTATAACGACCTTTGCCTTTCTTAACCAAGACATACCAAGGATCAGATCTATACCGCTTTCATCTAATATTATAGGGGTAGCCTAGAATTCTCTTCCCATAATTGTCAATGTCAATCTATGTGTCATATGATTTGCCTCAATAGGCCCTTTAGGTGTAATTACTATCATTGGTGTTTTCATATTTTTCAGTGGTAACTCATTTGTGTTGGCATATCGAGCAGACATAAATGAATGTGTAGCACCAGAATAAAATAATATGCAGGATTTGCATTAATATAAAACATACCAAGTGTGATGTCAGCACCGTCAGCAGTGGCCTCAGCACTGACTTGATTTACCCTGGCAATGCTGAATCCCTTGCTAGGAGTCTGTTGCTTGTTTGGAGCTGATGCACTGGAATTCCCCGCCGGACAAACATTTGTAGAATGCCCAACCTGACTGCACTTGAAGCATGTAGGGCCTGTCTTCTGTCCTATAGGCCTCACCAGGGTGCCAGTGGGGGTAGCCTAACGAGTGTGGGGTGTCTGTGGAGTCCCCTATGTGTACTGAGATGGACGTGGTCCTCCTCCTGGACGAGCTAGTGTACCCTGGGGCAGAAAGTAGCGAGGGCGAATACTACTGCTACCCTGTCCCTGGGCAATGGCCTTCCTCTTTAAGTCTCCTAGTTGAACACGCTTGTGTTCAATAGCTAGAGCTTTATCAAGTAACCTCTGAAATGATGGGAAGGTATGAGCAACCAATGCATACTGTAGTGGCCCATTGAGTCCTTCTATGAAGTGCTCTTGCTTTCTATCATCATCAGCCACCTCATCAGAAGCATATCTTGATAACTGAATGAACTTGTCACAATACTCACTGACAGACATGTTGCCTTGCTTCAATGACAGAAATTCCTTCTTTTTAATCTTCATCAACCCAGCAGGAATGTGGTAGTTTCTGAATTGAGTGGTGAATTTAGCCCAAGTAATAGTATCAGCAGCATCATGGGAAGCAACATAAGAATCCCACCAGTCAGTAGCAGGACCAGTCAGACGACCAGAAGCATATAGAACCTTCTCCCGGTCAGAGCATTGAGCAATGTTTAGCATTTTTTCCACTGACTTCAGCCAATCATCAGCATACAGTGGATCTGGTGAGCTAGCGAAGGTAGGCAGCTTGTGGCTCATAAATTCCCGGTGCTTGTCCCGGGGTGGAACTGGTGGTGGCAGTGGTGGTGGCAGTGGTGCTTGCTGTTGTTGCACCCTCCTCTCCTGGCGCATCTCCTCTCTCTCTTGGCGCATGTCTTGGCATTCCTGTCGCATCTGCGCGTGCATATCCGCCATAGTATCAGCCATTTGTTGCATTATCTGCATCTGGGCTGCAACAGCTGGGTCAGCTCCAGCTGGTGGAGGATTTGGAGGATTCATATCTTATTCTTGTTGTTGTGGTTGTCTAAATATCCTTTGACTGTGTCGATTAGGGGGTAGATCAATTCCACCACCCTTCCTGGTATTGACCATCTGAGTTAGAAACATATGGTAAGAAAGAAAGAATTGTAGGCAAGGCGAGTAATTATGAGGCAAGTTACTTTGGGGGATTTATTAGCTAAGTAGATTAGTGTGTTACCTACTAAGCTAATACATTACCTTATGGTGGTACATGCTAAAATGCCCAACTATAATGTTTCAAGCAATCAAAGAAGCAAATCAGGCATTTATCATCGGAACAATCAACCAACATTTTAATAGAGAAAATAATTTTAATTTTTGTCTTAGGTCTCCTATCTCTTATGAACGTCATAATTGTGGGATTCCAAGGTGTGAAATCCATCTTGTCTTAGAGTAGAAAAGGTAAGAATAATCAGAGTAGAATAGTAGAAGGTGAGACAGGATCAAGATAAGTGTAGAAAGAATCAGAGTAAGGTAAGTAGGTAAGGGTTTTGTCCATTTCTATCTAGGTTTCGTCCTATAGTCAACATTTTCTTTGATACCACTTCTGTCACACCCGAATTTAAGGGATAAAGCCGGGTGCGTCTCATATGTGCGCCAAGGAAGAACAACACATATAAGAGTGCATAGAGATAACTGTCATAAATATCATAAATGTACTTATTACATAGCGGAAGTCTTACAAAACAAATGATAAAATAAAGCGAACTAAATATTATTTCCTTGGCGCCACAAAGCTGAGATGCCATCTAGATCAAGTCGAACTCCTCATTAGGCGGCTCCTCTTAAACCACCTGTTCTTCTCCTGGGGGTTTGAGACAGCAAGGGTGAGCTCACATATGTTTATCGCTCAACAAGTTGCGGGAATAATGTGCATGAACTCACCAAAGGTGGGAGTTCATGTGAAGTGTAAGGTTGATCAATAAAATAAAGGTTGAAGCTGAGCATTGCTTTTATAAGTTGGTCAAAATTTTATTAGCAGTTACTAAGTGTAAGTAAATACCAAACCTTAGTAATAATAAATAAAAGTGATAATAAAATAATCCCAATGCGATGCAAATGACAAATTTAATTTAATTCCATAAATTAATCATGTGAGTGCCCGAGCTGCTCATGACTTTTACACTCTGCAGAGGTTGCGCATCTTTACCCACAAGTTTTGTTACCCATTTGCCACAGGGTTGATCGAACCCCATACACCTCTACCAAGGAAGCGAGGCAGGGTACCACTACCAGGCCTTTACAAAATTCCACTAGCTTCAGAAAACCCGCTACAGTTTATAGGAAGCTCCAGTGCAGGGATTCCTCGCCTCACCAGCACTGCAGCAAAATCAACCCAAGGACCTCCCCACACTGACCACGCACCTACTGCCCTTGCCCCTATCGGGTAAGGTAGTCTTCCACTAGCTTTCGTAGTTAATCAACCAAGGGCGTCCCATACCACCCTTGTGGTAGCACGGTTTTCCCGGGTGGTTCTCCATGTTCCCATTAAAATAATGATCTTATCATGAACAGTAAATAATAAACTGATAATAAAAAGTGTAATCATGAGTGATGTATATATCCATACCCAAAACACATAAAGCAATAGCATGTACTACCCAAAAGTTATGTGGTAAAACAAGGTATAAAGATAGCCAAACTAGGGTAACCTATTGGATCCCATCAAAATTAACCTATGCATATCATTATGATTAATAAGAACTTGACTGAGTAAAAAGGAAGTGATCAAGGGCACCACTTGCCTTCAACGAGCTCCTGCTCAGCAGTCTCCACCTACTGAACCCCTGGATCCTTAGTGGCTGGCTCGTCTACTCGCATCAATACAAACAAACATGGTATAGCAAAAATTAACATCACTCCAAACAATAGAACAAAATGAATGATAATATTCAACGCTGTGTAACGAGATCATAGGAACAAGAACCACTAAATTTGGAGTTATATTTATTTAGTTATGTATTTCTGAATTTATTAAATACTTGGAATAGCATAACTCATTTGAATAATTTTAGTTCAAGTTTCATGGCTAAACCAATTTAGTAAGTGATAAACAATATTAAAACAAAATTAATGCTACTGGAATGAATTAATTTGGAGTTAAAATGAACTTAATATGAATTATACATGTTTCTGGAATTATTTGTGTATTGAAAATCAATTTCTAAACTTATTTATTTGATTTCTCTGAGATCTGGACAGCGCGCCAAATAATAAAAAGCTCGGGGTCTAACTTGTAAATATTCCCAGACTCAGGTTACTATTACGGTTGACGGCGGGTTCTATTTAAACAAACGCAGGGGCTTATTTATAATTTGGTAGAGTCGAATGGGTATTCACAGATTACACCCGTCCAATCGGAAATCTAGCGCCCGGATTAGATCTGTCGTCGCCTGAACCAGAACCTAATGTCCCCGTCCGATCGCAATCCAGCGGTGCGGATTTAAATAACCCCAGCGCCCAATAGAACCATCCGATCGGCACACGATGGCCAGGATTTCTCCCATTCGAACCGGTGTGAAGCAATCTAATCCGGACCATTTATTTCTAGATCTACGGTCCGAATCCCATCCCCCTTCCTCCAACGCGACGGCGGCGCCGCCCTCCCTAGCGCGGCCGCGCAGTTCGCTGGAGCCACGCAAATCGGCGATGAACTATGCGATTCTTCGCTATGAGGCCTACTACGCGATGTGGAGAACCCAGCGATCCAGAGGATAGGGTACTCACTCGGGTTTGTGTGCGTAGAGGTGCTGTCCACGGCGCGGGGGGTCACCGCGGCGCTCACGGTTTCCGGCAAGCGATTGCCCGCGCTCCATGGCCTCCTTCTCTTTCCTAAGGGCACGAGTCTCTTCCCATGGTCCCGGCGATGCACCCTAGCAGCAAACCAGGGACGCAGCGCGGGTGAGGCAAGGATTCCACCACCGGCGGCCACGAAGGGCAATCTCTCTCTCTCTGCTTCACTCCATAATCCCTCTCTATACGACGGTGGCGGTCGCGAAGGTAGGAACAGAGGAGGAAGGGTGAACCCGAGGTCGCGGCTCCCTATAAGGACGTGGACGTGGTCGTGACGCTTCAACTGATTGCGCGAAGTCCGCGCGTTCCGCCATGCTCGGCAAGTCCGTTGACGAGGAAAGACCTGACGAGGGAGGGCCACTCGCCAGTGAGCCAGCGCGCGCGAGCGTGAGGGAGAGGTGGCTGCCAGTGGACCCCACGTGTCGGCGCGACACAGAAGGTGTCCGGCCGAGACGCCAACTGGGCCGAATTTGGCGTTGGCTAGCCCAAGTGCACAGTTCACTTTCTCTATTTTCTTTTCTTATTTCTAATTTCTTTTCTTCTCCTTTTTATTTTTAAAATTCAAATTTGAAATCAAATTCTTGTAGTGAATTTTGTACTTAGTTAAATGTACAGTTTGAAAACACCAGTGTGAAAGATATTTATATTTATTTTTATTTTATTTTATGTAGTATTTTTCTCATTTCTTTCCTTCTTTTATTTTCCAATTCTAGAATTTAATTTTGGCTAACTCCCAAATTATCATTATTAATGTATCGCCATAAATTTTATCTTTATTAAATGCACATACACTTAAAATCCAGCATGATGCACAAATTATCTTTGGTGTCTTCGACTAATTATTCTCTCTAAGTATGGTTATTCCCAAATGATGATGAGTAGAAGACAAAACAACTAATGAGATCACCCCCTTCTCGTATTATTTCCAAATTGGGTATTACACCTAAGTACAAGTCCAGACCTCATCCCCTATAAATATAATGGGGTACATTCGATTGAGAACCCACAAACACATTTCAATCGAACCAATCTACTTTATTTACCTTTCTTTATCATTCCTACCCTAAGAGTATATATGATATAGTTCTAGTTGTAGCTTTCCGCATATCCACCTCCACCGCTATTCAACTCTACGTCGTCTAGATCCATCTTAGATGACCTACCAACCCCAAGATGACCATAGGATCTTGCCACTCTTGAGGCAAGATCTAGTTTATCCATTCAAAATACTCTTACTCGACTTGATCTCTTAATTCCTAGGCGACTCTACGTTGTCAGCGGATGCCTCGGGTGGCCTGCCGTCCCGTAGCACCCTAAGATCGATTCCCTAGGAGGCGAGATCTAGGTTCCCACGAGAAGGAAGATGGCCCTGCGCCATCGTAGACCGTCCGGAGTGATGCAGGGAAGGAGGCGCTCCTGTGGCGAGGTCGCGGACCGTCCGCGCCACCGCCGGGGGCACCGTCAGGCGGTACATCACTAGTGTTTGGCGCCAGATCGGCGTCAACACACTTTTTGGTAACTGCGCTGGGGATGAAGGTTGCAGATCTACAAAAATTGGCTTTTATGGTCGATTTTAAAGATCTCAATGATGTTTCTCCAGACAGCGACACAAGGTTGACTAATTTATCGGCCGCTGAGCGTGAGGAATTAAAAGATTACATGAAGAAGTGGAATGAGGAGTTCCATCGATAACAAGCTCAGAAGTTCAAGTTGATGGAGAAGTAGTACCTCTCGCACTTCAGGATCGATCACCACCAGAAAGTCATCCAAGAGAGGGAAATAAACTTTGATTCCTTACCAACCTTGCTGCAGCAGCTCCCCAATGCAAGTAACGTCGCATCATTCGATGATCTTCAATCTAATAGATTTTTTTGATAATCGAATTAAGAATATGACTGGGGATATAGAGAAAATGGCGCATGCATTACAAAAATCTCATACGCCTAATTTTTTGTCACATAAATTGGGCACTGAAACAACTGCACCAAACACATCGGCAATAGATGGGTTTTCTTAGTCCCAGCCATATTATGGTAGGCCGATGAACTCGTATCTCAGACAACTGTTGTTGTCATCTTCACTATACGGTGGATCAGCTCTCAACATGGCCAGATAGTCCACGCACTATCTTGGACTGTCTGACCCTCCATCGAACCGTCTGACACCTTATGTCGGACTGTCCGAACTCAGACAGAGCCCACAACAAGGCTTGCAGGCGATGCCCAATATGACCAGACAGTCCGGGTATAGTACCGGACTATCCGGTCCCTTCTTAGGTTGAAGGACCGGTGAAACGACCAGAGGGAGGTGAATGGGAGCCAATCAAATTTTGCTGCCGAACAATGAAAATGAGCACTTCACTTCAATCGAAATAAAGTAAGCACTCAAACAAAAATCACATCTGCAAACCAGCGATCTCATGATTTCAAGATGTTCATAATACCCACACGAGACCAGCAGAACAAACAGATCACAAATCGGACACCAAAAACTCCGAATCGGTCCAAACCCGTGTCGCGAACAGGTGCTGATTTCAGCAACATGAAATTCTGTTCTTGGATGCGAAACTGAAGCAAACAAACTCTGATTGAGATAAAATTTTACACACACTTGTAGAAATATGTTTCCAAGGTCTCCAAAAATTTTGAGCTAAATCGGATTTATGAATCAACAGCTGATATGAAAATACTAACAGAATTCGGGTTTTATTGGGGTTTTCTAGAACGAACTCAAAACGAGATTAGCTAAGATCACAATCACAAACTACACCAATAGGGTGTAAGTAGTGATCCTAGGAGTATATCTCACCCACCAATAAATCTCAACAGCACCCAAAACACAAGAACTCGATGGTTCTTCACAAGATCACAAAGATAAGAGAAAGGAAGAACTCAAGAGCAAAAGACTCAAAAATTCAGCAAGGACACAAACTGAAAATGAAGCCAACCAAAAGTTGTGGGCTGATCCGGTGACCCTTCCTCAAATGAAACAATATAGCTCACAGGCATAGTCGATAGACAAAATCGCTGTAGATCTCCTGGCACAAGAGGTAACTACCTAGAGTGGAAAACTAGAAGTTCTAAACAAGAGAGACTAAACAAATGACAGTCAAGAGGTGGCTGTAACAACAGCCTTGCCCTCTATTTCTATAGGGTTATTTCTATTTTCTAAACTACCCCTATTTAAATAGAGCCTATTCACTCCACAGGGGATGAAATGGACCAACTCCTACATTTTTGATCTAATGGCCACGCGCTCCATACGAAGTTGCTTTGCCTTGACGCACCCTTTGCTCTAATGCCACGTGTCGTCACCGATTCCCATTGGAATTGCCGCTGCCAAGTTTTGAGGCTCAAACTCAGCAAAACCTGCCATCCGTAGCGCTGATTGGTTTTGAGGCCCAAACCACCAAAAAGTCGTGAGTATCACATCACGTGCACGTCCCCCACATCCTGAACACGTGTCCCCGCCAGTCCTCGATCGCGCTAGCAATATGGCTCGCTCCGCCATGTCCTCGCGCGAATGCATCTCCCAGGTGTCAGCCACTGTAGCTGGTCACCCGGCTGCTCCGGTTCGTCAGCCAAGACCCAACACTTGTCCTTCACCACTCCTGGTCCATCAACAAGAGCCCACATGACCTTCACCTTAGCCATCGACCACCGTCCCTATGCTCCACAACTGCACACCATAAGCCGACTGACATGGTTTCACATACATAATCTTACACTCTAGTTAGTCCACTAACTACTCAAGACTGCTACCTATTAACAATCACTCATCATCAACACAAACCGCACGGGACAAGTCAACGTTGTGTTCGCATCTCCCCTTGATGAGTGCATTGTCAACACCAACACATGATCATATCCAAGAAGAAAGAGGAAGAAGAAAAGAAACTCACTTGATCAACCAAAAGCCAGATAAAAGCCAGAAAGGTCATCCAAAGCAAGCAAAGCTTGGTCCCCAAAGAAATGGGCAACAACTCAACATGACTAAGAACAAAGATGGCTAGTCCTCAAGAAAAGGCAAAAGTAGGGCTCAACAGCACTAGCCAGTCGATAAGGTCACATTGGAGCACAAAATCAGCACAAAAGCTAAAAGCAAAGCTAGTTCCTCCAGAAAGAGGCAAACAACTCAACACAACTAGCAAAAGCTCCAAAATCCAGAATCTCTTTCCCTTGAGAATATCTCCCTTTGTGAAAACACTCTCCCAAAGTAGAAATATCCCCCTTTGATAATGGAAAACATCAGAAGCTCGAAATGTACAAAGTCTCTCCCCTTGTTAGGAGGCCGAAAATCTCAAAATATCCCCCCTTGTTGATAAGTGGACTCATCAAGCACAAAAGAGGGTAGAAACAGAACCTCCCCCTTGACAAGAGAACTCCCCCTGAGAAAATACAGAAATGCAAAAGAGAGGAGAAAATGCAAGAGCTTCAATAGTATACCAGGGAGAGTGTAAAAATGCTCTAAGTGGTGTTGTGCTATGTGTGCAACAATAAATACACAAGTTAGCAAATACTCAAACTGATCATATGCACAAGATATGTGAAGTGTAAGTAATTTGATTCAGATTTTAGCAAATTTTTAAGAGAAGTTCATCACTAAAAACAACACTAGGCATATAGTACACAAAAAATCAACTAAGTGCAAATCAAGATAAACCAAGTGAACTACCCCATATAGCGGTCACTCATCATGCATGAAACATATTTGAAATTTTCAATGTTTATTGGATTTTGCTGCGGATTACAAGTTTCACTGAAAAACATGTGAGTGCGAGAGGTTGTAAGCATTGTCAATGTGTAACTTTTCAACCGGGTGTAGCCTATGCAGAAAAGCAATCAGAAGCTAAAAATATTTGTTTCGATTATCTGCTACTCTGCTCAAGTTCAACCAAATGTGCAAATGGAAGCAGTATCGATATAGAGGTGGGGACAAATGCAAACTCATCTCGATATTTCTGAATTGTCCACTTATCTTAATTTTGATTTTAAGCACAAAACTTATGATTCAAAATAGTGAATGACTCAGAGCATGAGAGAAAGACACTTAGCATACTAGTGACAACACAGGATTTCAAACATATCCTGCACATGCTAGGTGTCAATCTCAAATGGTGGGCATGTTTTGGATTCAGCAAAAAATAGTCAAGTTCACAATTATACAAACAAGCTTAGCTCTACAAAATTATATCAAGATGAGCAAAATAAGTTTAAGCCTGCCATAGCATCATCATGTACAAACAAAACATACTACTAGGAGCATGGTTACAATCTAACAGTTATACAAGTGAAGCTCAAAAAAGAACTACATGAGATGCAGATATAATAAAAAAGCAAAAAAGAAGAACTAGAACCTACATGAAAAGCAGCAAAAAAGAAGAAAAATAAAAAGGGAGCCCTTGATCAAAAAGGAAAGCAAACACCCAATTCCCCTCACAAATGTGCAAAAGTAGACTGATCAAGGGGTTTAGTGAAAATGTCAGCTAGTCGTCAATGGGTATCAATATGGAGCAAATCGATGTCGCCTTTCTCAGAATGGTCACGAAGAAAGTGAAAGCAAACATCAATATGCTTGGTCTTCCATTGCAACACAGGATTCTTGGCAACACTTATGACACTCGTGCTATCACAAAGCAGAGGCACATGATGAAAATCCAAGCAAAAATCACATAAAGTAGCCATCATCCATAACAATTGCGAGAAACAGCTAGCGGCAGCGACATACTCAGCCTCTATGGTAGAATGAGAAACACTAGACTATTTGCGCGAAGACCAGGAAAGCAACAAAGTCCCCAAAAACCGACAAGTCCTAGAAGTAGACTTGTGCTCCAAACGACATCCCGCAAAATCAGCATCAGAATAACATCACAAAGACAAAACGGAAGAAGAAGAGTACCATAAACCAAACTCAGGAGCAAAGCGTTGGTACCTCATAATCCGTTTCGCAACCTGTCTGTGAGAAGTGCGTGGGGAGGCCTGGAAACGAGCAACATAGACACACTGTAAAGTGTATATCTGGCCTCATCGCAGTCAAGTACAGGAGGGAGCCAATCATGCTCCTGTACTCCTTCTAGTCCACGGGCTCACCATCCTCATCCTCATCAGCATCAAGGGCTATCGTGGTGGACATGGGCGTCAAAGGAGGCTTGGCCTCACCCATGTCGAACTTCTTCAGGATGTCCTTTGTATACTTGCCTTGATGCACAAAGGTCCCATCTTGGGTCTGCTTGATTTGTAGCCCAAGAAAGAAGTTTAGCTCGCCCATCATGCTCATCTCAAATTTCGTGCTCATAAGATCTGAAAACTTGGAAACAAGAGAGTGAGAAGAGCCACCAAAGATAATATCATCCATGTATATATGGAATAATAGGGTATCACTACCATGCTTGAGAAGAAAAAGAGTTTTGTCCATAGAGCCCATTTGAAAACCCTTTGAAAACAAGAAAGATTTCAAACGCTCATACCAGGCTCTAGGGGCTTGTTTCAAACCATACAAAGCTTTTTGGAGATTAAAAACATGGTTTGGAAATTTGGAACTCTCAAAACTAGGGGGCTACCTCACATAGACCTCTTCCTTTATATACCCATTGAGAAAGGCACTTTTCACATCCATTTGAAAAGCTTAAAACCCTTTGAGGCAAGAAAGGCTAAAAGGATACTAATGCCTCTAAACGGACAATAGGGGCAAAGGTCTCCTCATAATCAATACCCTCTTTCTGGCAATACCCTTGGGCAACCAACCTCGCGTTGTTTCTCACTACCAACCCATTCTCACTCTCTTTGTTTTTGAAAAGCCATTTTGTACCTACAGGATGGCGGTTTGAAGGAGGTGGCAGCAAAACCCAAACCTGATTTCTCTCAATATTTTCAAGCTCCTCATGCATGTCATTGACCCAGTTAGGATCAGACAAAGCGTGTCCAACATCTCGGGGCTCAAAACTAGCAACAAAAGTTGAGTGAGAAAAATGAGAAATCTGTTGTGACCTAGAGCGAGTGACTTGGTTGTGAAGTTCCTCGATCATCTGCTGAGGAAGGTGACGACGCTGAATGTGCTATGGAGCATCCCTCGAGGAAGTGGCCTCCCCCTCAATAGCTGCCTCACCGCCTTCAGGCTTAACAGGCTTAGGCTCGATTGGACCCTAAGTAGTGGAAGAAGCGGGTCAGGTCCGTCGGCCAAAGTAGTGGAAGCAGGCTCAACAGGGGCAGCTGGTGGAGTAAGCTTGGGATCACCCCAATCATCGTTGCCATGCTCTTCCACAAAATGGTTTCTCCCATCTGATCTAGACCTATAGGCTCAAAGACAGGGGATGGACAAGGTACAATCTCATCGACTGTAACCTCATAAGTCTCCATAATGCGGTTAGTCTCCAAGTTAAGAACACGATAAGCACGAGAATGTATTGCATAACCCAGGAAAACCCCATAAGAAGACTGAGACTCAAATTTTTCCAAATTGCCCCATTTAAGCACAAAGCATCTACAGCCAAACACCCTGAAATGGTAACCTTGGGTGGTCGTTCAAACCGCAACTCATATGAAGTCTTGTTCAAGAAAGCTCGAAGAAAAATACAATTTGACACATGGCAGGCAGTGTTGATCGCTTCGGCCCAAAAACGCCTAGGAGTCCTGTGCTCATCAAGCATCGTCTTGGCCATCTCAACAAGGGTCTGATTCTTGCTGCCATTATGTTGAGGCACATACAGAGAGGAAAACTGATGCTCAAGTCCCAAAAAGCACAAAAGGTCTCAAAATGAGTATTTTTGAATTATGTGTCATTGTCACTGCAAATCACTCTCATGGCATTTTTGGGAAACTCATTTTGCAACCTAAGAATCAAATCTCGAGCATGAGTAAAAGCCTCATCCTCCACCTTCATGAAGAATACCCAAGAATAGAGAGAAAAATTGTCAACGCCACAAGCACATACCACATCCCCCGTAAGAGCAAACCCGAGCTGGACCAATAGTGTCCATATGAAGCAATTCGTCAGGCTATGAGGTCATCACCTTGGTGACCGGGGAATGGGAGGCAGCAACCATCTTGTCGTGATGACAAGGGTGACAAACAAGATCCTTCTCAAATTTCAACTTAGGCAATCCTTGGATCAGGCAAAGTGAGCTCAGTCTACACAAAAGATCAAAGATCAAGTGCCCTAGTCTCCTATGCCACATCCAAATCAAAGAAGAGGATCTTGCCAAAAGACATCAAGAAAGGACAGAAGATAGTGTAAAATCAGCTTGAAAAATTCAGCCAAAAGGGAAAATCTGACAAACAAGACCCCCTAAACATCCAAAAGTCAAGAAAGGCCTTTTTTAATGCGCACATCATAGTCATCCTCAAGGAGTTGCAAAATAGAAAGCAGACTGAAATGCAATTTCGATACCAAAGCCACATCCTTGAGGACAAAACTCCTGTTTACTCGACCAGAGCCACAGAGACAACATTACCTCTCAAATTATCCTTGAATGTGATGTATTCCTTACCAATCTCGGGGTCGAGGCTGGAGAACCATTTTTTGCTTCCTGTCATGTGGCGCGAACAACCAGAATCCATGAGCCATATGTTCTCTAGGCCTATGTCCTACATCAATAGAAAGATACTGGGTGAGAAAATAACACAACACTAGGGTTAGGATACTGAGAATAATACCAGTGCTGTGGCGTCTGCCCATAAAAATGTTAGAAAAAACACCACCCATCTGTGGTTCAGAAGGGAAGCAATCACCCCAAGAAGGAAATTGTGGTCTGCTGGGGAAGTAAGAACCAAAGCCACTACCACGGGGTCCTTTGCCATATGGCACACGACTAACACCCTGCTGGACAGGACCACCACGTGGTCTCTCTTCCTTAGGCCTAACAACAAGAGGCAAAGCACCTTTAGGCCTCACATGACATCTCTAAATAGCCTGAGCATGAACACCATGAGAGGGGCGGTGTCGGTGTTTTGGGTCCGACCGCACACCCGGGGTTGCCCCTCAAGGTGTTTTAGGAGTAGGAAGGTGTCGACAACTGTAGCAAAATGGTTCGTGCCGATCGCACGAGGGACGGTGGACAAGGTTTACAGGTTTGGGCCGCTTAGTGATGCGTAACACCCTACGTCCTGATGAGTATGCTTGGTGGATATGAGTACAAGAGAGTTCTCTAGATCGATAATACGGAGAGTTGGTGTGGGTGGCTAAGTAATGGGTCGATCGTTCTGAAGGGGTGCCCCCTAGGCCTTATATACTCGACCGTGGGGCAGTACACATGGATAAGATAACAACAAGTGGCTAAAAGATAGTGAACTTCTTGAGATTATCCTTTACGTAACCCTCGCCGACTTATCCTCACGTGGCTTCGCTGCATGGGGACTCCAGCGCGGGAAAGTCGGATCTCCGTTGCGGCCACTCGCTCGACGCTATGGGCCGTCCGGGTTTGCACCAATCCGGCCTCACGTCGCTCTGCTTTGCTGGTTGTTTCTCCCAGGCCCACGAAAGAATAACCTTACGATTTATTGGGCCCTTGGGCCTTTCGTGAGGTCCATTACTCTTTTAGTGGACCCGGGGGATATCTATCCCCCACAAGCCCCCGATCTTTGGGTTAATTTAGAGGTAATCAACCCGAAGATCCCAGGTCTAGCTTGCAGGTGATTTGAAGAAATATGGCTTCCTGTTGTTCTCTCCTGCTCCAATCACTTGTTGACCAAAACCTAGTTTCGTGCCTATGCCTTAGAGATCGGCATTCCAATTCGTAGGATTCTGAACTTCATTGGGTGCACCGGAGGTGCACCCAATGGGTGTAGCCCCCGAGCTTCGAGTAGATTTTTAGAAAATAATCTACTCGAAGGTCTTCAATAGAGATTATTCCCATTTGTGTTCCTTCATTTCGGTTGAGGATTGGCTTTTTGATCTTGTCCTATGCTCTTTAGAAATTGGCACTATCTTGGCTTAGAATGATAATCCATGGGGTGCACCGAAGGTGCACCCAATGGGTGTAGCCCCCGACCTTCAAGTGGATTTTCTGAGGATAATTCGCTTGAAGGTCTTCTTTTTATGTCCTTTTGCTGAAGATTATTCTTTCTGCTTATAAAAAGGTTGGCATGATGTCATCCGTGCTATGTCATCAATATTATGCTTCAGAGGTCAGCATGTATTTTGTCTTTTGCAGCCGAGTTTGCAATCCCTCCATATCTTGCTAGGTAGCGTAGTTTATTTGCTCTGTGACTGATTGGACATTTGATGGACGTTCTCTGTCTAGTCTTCAAGTCGTGTCTGTCGACCATATTTTGCACTCTGCTGGCTATACTTGGCTTCCTTCTAACTCTTGTTGATATCTCATTTTTGTCTTGAGGCATTCACTGCATGCTCTGCACAGATGTGACCATTTTGAAAAATATACTGACAATTCCTGGGCGTCCCCCCCAATGGGTGTGGGCAAGGAACGGCTTGGTACGCTGAGTGTTTTAACCGGCTGCTTCTGAGTTGTAATGTGATGGGACGGCGAGTGTAATCATACCCTTTGCGCTGTTGACTGGAGTCCCAATGGGTGTAGTGCTGCATGAAACGGCGTCAGCCGCCTGACGTGTCTTCGGACGGGTGGGAGTGCATATTGAATGCTTTGCGACTGTTCAGTGACCGCGGTTGGAGGTGAGCGGTTGCCTTTCTCTTCTATAAATAACGCTGTTGCCCCTCTGGTTTCTTCACATCTCTTCGCTTATTCCTTACTGCTTTCTTCTCTTCTTTCTCGCTTGCTTCCGCCATGGGCAAAAACAACAAACGCAAGCGCGAGCCGACTCCTCCGTCGGAGGATTTCGGTGACTCGGAATACTCGGAGGAGGAGTTCTCCTCCGAGTCCGAGGGGTCTCCGGCTCCCGTCTCTCCCCCGGCGTCGTCCGATGACTCGGACGACTCCCAGGGGATAGCCGCGGAGGTCTGGACGTACATCCGGGCCGTCGAGCGCTCCGGGCTCGAGGGCTCGGATGAGTCGGAGTACTCCTCGGATGAGGAGGACTCGGACGACGGCGGCGAGGACGAGGACGACGACGACGACGACGACGGTGGCGACGGCGACGGCAGCGGCAGTGGCGGGGGCGGCGGCAACGGCAGCAGCAAGGGCAGCACCAGGGGCAGCAGCAGCAGGGGCAGCACCAAGGGCGGCGGCAGCAGGGGCAGCACCAAGGGCGGCGGCGGCGGCAGGGGCAGGGCCAGTGGCTAGATGCCACTGGTCTTTTTAGATATTAGTATAGATTAGAAATAGTATAGTGAAATAATGTAGTAGTATTAGTAATGTAGAGTAGTATAGTGTAGCGTAGTAGTAGTAGTAGCAGTAAGGAAGTATCAACTCATAATGAGTTGATTTGTAAGTATTGCCACTTCCCTTAATGAAGAATGCCTTTGGTTTCATCTTGATGACTCGTTTTGTTTGATTATAAATCTGATTCTCTTGAGACAATAGACAGACAACTTGATCATCATACTGACGCTTCCAGAAGTAGCCGCCGAGTAATATTGCAGTCTGTATCGACATTTTTAGAAGTAACGCCGAGCGATTGAACGTGAGGTCGGCGTTTTAGAGGTAACGCCGAGTGATCGAAAGTCGCCGTCGACATTTTAGAAGTAATGCCGAGTGGTTGAACTCCAGATCAGCGTTTTAGAGGCAACGCCGAGTGATTGAAAGTCGACGTCAGCATTTTAGAAGTAATGCCGAGTGAGCGAAGGTCAACGTCGGCATTTTAGAAGTAATGCCGAGCGGTTGAACACGAGACTGGCGTTTTAGAGGCAACGCCGAGTGATTGAAGGTCGCCGTTGACATTTTAGAAGTAATGCCGAGTGGTTGAACTCGAGATCAGCGTTTTAGAGGCAACGTCGAGTGATTGAAAGTCGACGTCAGCATTTTAGAAGTAATGCCGAGTGAGCGAAGGTCAACGTCGGCATTTTAGAAGTAATGCCGAGCGGTTGAACACGAGACTGGCGTTTTAGGGGCAACGCCGAGTGATTGAAGGTCGTCGTCGACATTTTAGAGGCAATGCCGAGCAATTGAGCTCGAGATCAGCGTTTTAGAGGCAACGCCGAGTGATTAAAGGTCGCCGTCGGCATTTTAGAAGTAATGCCGAGTTATTTTGAGGATAACACCCGAGTGATGAGATGGCCCACCAGTTTTTGGAAATAACTGCCGAATGACTACGTGGCATGTTGGGATTTTGGAAATAACTGCCGGGTGATGACTGGGCACTTTTTGAAACGGTATCTGGTCCGGGGATATCCTATAAGAGCTGCACTTTTAGCCGCCTTTGCTTTCCGCGCCCTAGTTCTTGCATTCCCGCTTCCAAACCCTCTCTGCGCTCGCCTCCAATCTGCTCACTGGTTGAATCGAGATGGCTCCCAAGAGGAAAATCGCGAGCTCGTCCGCTGTGGTGATTCCTCCAATCGATCCCAACAGCCAGTTGCCTTTTGCAGGTAACCACATGTCTATCATCTCTGAAGCCGAACTCCTCCACCTTGTGTCCATCGGTGTTCTTCCTCCATGGGAACTCTGTTCTTGGCGGATTTGCCATGGGACTACGGTCCCGACAGAGGATACCCACGAGTCCGTGGTTTACGCTCCTTTTCTTCTCCGCGGCCTTGGCCTTCCTATTTCTCCCTTTTTCCGCGGTCTCCTTGATTTCTACCACATCAACCTCACCCATCTGAACCCTAACTCAATTCTGCAAATTTCCATCTTCGTCCACTTATGTGAAGCCTTTCTCGGCGTGCTGCCGCATTTTGGCTTGTGGAAACATCTGTATCATTGTCGCCCTGGGATGGCCGGGGGACAACATCAGTTGGTCGGGGGTGCCAGTTTGGAGATGCGCCGGGGACGGAAGACTGAATATCTTGAGATTCCCCTTAAAGACAGCATTAAGGGATGGCGTCTGGAGTGGTTTATAGTTGATAACTATGGAAATTCTCTCCCCCCCCGGTCGGGAAGATAGCCAGACGTTCGCACCCCGAGCTGGACCGAGTCTCCCACAGACGAGGAGGTGGCTGAGGCCAGTGTGCTGCTAGCTGAAGTTGGGCTATTGAAAGAGAGGGGTTTAACTGCTGAAGCTATAGTTGCTGACTTCGTTTTCAAAAACATTCAGCCATTGAAAGATAGGGTCCACCCGGCTTATCTGTATCAAGGGCTAGCCGACCCAACCCGAGTTATCAACAAGAGAATCCCTTCTGCAGATTTGGTGAGCCGACTGGAGATGATTCTCAGAGGCAAAGTATCCAATGTTGGTGCTCCGGTGGCGTACTCGGCCTGGAATCTGCCTCCTGCCAAAGCCTTCACTCTCTTCGTGTCAAATCCACCTGCGACTGATGGCAATTTGGGCCTTAGAACGCGGCCCTCTGATGAAGAAGTCAATGCTTTGGTTGCCTCACTTGGGAAAATTCCTGATGATGAGCGACAAGTCTATTTCGAGGTGCCTTTGGATCCTAATGATGCAGAAATGAATGCTATGCTTGATATGTTGGCTGAGGATTCCTCTGACGCTACTCCTGCTGAGACATTGGCAGTGGCGCCTCTCCCTGAGGTTGGTATAACCTTGAATGTTTAGAGACCTGTCCGTGTTCGCTCGAGGCGTCCTTGCCGAACTAATCAAGCTGATCTTCCTGCTGACGAGCAGAAAAAGAAAAGGAGACGCGTTCGGCGAGTATCTAGTTTGGATCAGGATGCTGGTCCCTCGGTTCCTGCTGCTGAGGAGGTTCCTGCGCCTGAATTTATCGATGCTGATCCCAATGGGTGTGGTCCGTCTGTCGTTGATCCCAATGGGGGTGTTGCCTGTGTTGCTGATGAAGACGACAGAGAGGAAGAGAATGAAGTCCCTCTGACTCGGAAGAACAGTCGGCAATTCCTCGCCAGTGGGGAAAGTAGTGGAGTTCCTTCTCCTGCTTTATCTGCCCTCGTTGGTCTGCAAGAAATATCCCTGGCCGACTTTGATCAAACTCTTGAGGATATGGTTCCAGAGGACTTGTTATCAGGGCCAGTGGATGATGATGTAATGGAAGCTTGCGGTGCCGTGCCGGATGCTGGGTTGAGGTCATCCCGCGCCTCGTCAACCTTAGAGCGCGATCTCGAGGGTCGGGATGCTGACTTGGATTGTCCTGATTCCATGGAAGTAGCCGAGGGTCCGTCAACCTTAGAGGTGGTTACTGCGGAGAGTCTGGACCTTAAGACTGGTGCTGACACATGCCCAGCCCCCGAGGGTGTCGTCGGGGATGACTTAGCTCGGGCGAAGGGTGCGAGCCACTGCCCAGCCCCCGAGGGTGCTGCCGGGGATGATCCAGCTCAAGTGGGCAGTGCCAACTATGACCCAGCCCCCGAGGGTGCCCAAACAGGGACTCCTTCCGGCACTTCCATGGACGTTCACGCGGGGTCACCTCCACGCTCTGGCTGCATGGTGGTGGCTCAAACTTTGGACCAGGGCGTCGCTTTAGAGGGCAGCGTCCCCGCTGATCGAGTGTCCGGCTCTGTTGAAGGCGCTGAACTGATTCCCACCATTCCGTTGCAAACTGCTTCGGGTGGTGACCTTGCGCCTGGTTATCAGCTGATTTCTCCTGATCTGGGGATCCCTTCATTCTTTTCCAACCTCCAGGTACTGTGCTGTTTTTTGGCTTGATTTTTACATTGCATGAACTTTTGCCATTGTGCTCATCTGTTCTTCTCATCAGGTTTTGGTGGATGGGATGGCCAGCCAGCTGAGATCGCAGGGTGTTCCTGTCCCAGAAGTAGCTTCGTCTCTTTCGTGTTGGAATCCAGTGTCACTTCATCGTCGTGTATCCGAGTTGGAGGCGATTAACGCTGGTTAGTGCCCTTTTTCTTTTCTTCGCGTTTGTTGTGGACTGTTTGACCTTCTGACCTTGTTTTGTTTGGTTACCTCTTACTAGGAATGACTCGGCAGACTGCACTTCTTGAGGAGAAACATTCTCAGGATCAAGCTGAATTGGCTCAGCGATGCACTGATCTTGAGGAAAAGTACTCTCAAAGTCAGATTGAGCTGAGTCAGGTCTCTGCTGCCTTAGATGATGCCAATGCGTTGAGTTCTTCTCTGCATGCCCAGCTTGACTCTGAAAAGGTGATATACAAAACTGCGCTTTTTCCTTGCTGTGCTCCTATTACTTGCCTGGTTTTTGAAGGAACTGACTTGTGCTTGCAGGAAGAAAAACGTATCCTTGCCGCTTCTCATGACAATCTTGACAGGTTGTATCGAGATTCTAGCAATTCGCTGACCATTTTGGAAAGAAGTCATCGCTTCACCATGGAAGAATTAGACCTTCATCGTCGCAAGCTGCAGGAATCCATGGAGGAGGTGACCCGGCTTAAGCAGTTGATATCAGCGAAGGATGCTACCATCAAGGGGCTCCGGGCTTCCAAAAAATCTATTGCCCAGGAGTTAGAGAACGCTCGACTGGCTGCTAAAACTGCCGAAGAGACTTCCGCTACTCTCAAGGCCCAACGCGACAAAGCCCTGGACAAGGCTATTCGGGCGGGACGAATCTTGATGAGGAGACCCGGCGTGGTCGTTCCCGAAGATATAAGGGCTGACGTGAACGCCGCCCCTGATTCCTCGAGTCGCCCTTCTTCATCGGTCGCTCCTGAGAAAGACATTGCAAAATAGAAAAAACATTCTGCGTGCTCCAAGCGCGCAGCTTGCATGATTGAATATTTGTTAGAGGATACCAGTTTATTCAAATGGCATAGTTACTCTCTCATTGTATCAGAATTTTTTAGTTAATGAGTTTGGTAGTAATGACGCATGATGCCCATGAATTTTGTCTGTGGGATATGGAAATCATCCCCTGGATTATATAGGTGTGAGTATGTTGCACTGGTCTTAAGTTGCCGCCAACTTAAGTTGATTGCTCCGTTAGCAGGGTATAGTGGTCACCCCAAGTTAAGTAAGCGTGAGCATGTTGCACCACCTTAAGTCGTTGCCGACTTAAACCGATTGCTCCGTTAGCAGGGCATAGTGGTCACCCCAAGTTAAGTAAGCGTGAGCATGTTGCACCGCCTTAAGTCGTTGCCGACTTAAGCCGATTGCTCCGTTAGCAGGGCATAGTGGTCACCCCAAGTTAAGTAAGCGTGAGCATGTTGCACCGCCTTAAGTCGTTGCCGACTTAAGCCGATTGCTCCGTTAGCAGGGCATAGTGGTCACCCCAAGTTAAGTAAGCGTGAGCATGTTGCACCGCCTTAAGTCATTGCCGACTTAAGCCGATTGCTCCGTTAGCAGGGCATAGTGGTCACCCTGAGTTAAGTAAGCGTGAGCATGTTGCACCGCCTTAAGTCGTTGCCGACTTAAGCCGATTGCTCCGTTAGCAGGGCATAGTGGTCACCCTGAGTTAAGTAAGAATGCAAATCAGTCGTAAATAAATTGAGTATCCTTGAGACCTTTTCTTTATTGATGACATATTTCCACTTTACAGAGTACATCATCGTTATCCCAGCAGTTTTGAGGTACAGCTAGGGATAAAACTTTCTCAGGTGTTCTATGTTCTAGGAGTTCCCAACTTCTGTGCCGTCCATCTGAGTGAGGCGATACGATCCGGGCCGAGTGACTTCTGCTACTACAAAGGGTCCTTCCCATAAGGGTGATAACTTGTGTCGTCCTTCTCCCGTTAGAATTCGGCGAAGGACGAGCTCCCCTACTGAGAAGAATCGTTGCCGCACAGCCTTGTCGTGATAGCGCCTTAGAGTTTGCTGGTATCTTGCTGATTGGATTACTGCGTTTAACCGTTCTTCCTCGAGTACGTCTATGTCCTCCAGCCTGGTGGTCTCAGCTTCTGCTATGCTTTCGAAGATCAACCTTGGCGCCCCAAACTTGAGATCAGCAGGCAGCACTGCCTCCGACCCATAGACCATGAAGAAAGGAGTGTTTCCATGCAAAGCTCGGCTAGGTTGTGTTCTTAGGCTCCAAACAACATAGGGTAATTCCCTTATCCACTTTCCTGCGAATTTTTCATTCTTATCGAAAATCTTTTTCCTGAGTGCATCCAATATCATCCCGTTGGCTCGCTCAACTTGCCCGTTGGCTCTTGGATGGGCTACAGATGCATACTTGATCTGAATGCTCTTTTGCTCGCAGAAGTCAAAGAACTCTGAACTCGTGAAGTTGGATCCTAAATCGGTTATGATGCTGTTTGGTATCCCGAATCTGAATATTATGTCTTGTATGAATTCCACAGCCTTGGCAGAGGTTAAGGAGGCAATGGGCTTGAATTCTATCCATTTAGTGAACTTGTCAATTGCCACCAATATATGAGTGTATCCCCCTTGAGCTTTCTTGAAAGGTCCAATCATATCCAGTCCCCAGCACGCGAAAGGCCAAGTTACTGGTATGGTCTGCAGTTGCTGTGCTGGCAGGTGTTGTTGCTTTGACAAGTATTGGCAGGCCTCGCACCTTTGAACTAACTCGGCTGCATCGTTCTTTGCCGTTGGCCAATAGAATCCTGACCTGAAGACCTTCCCGACCAGTGTTCTGGATGCTGCATGTATTCCACATTGTCCAGCGTGGACCTCTTCCAGGAGTTGCCTTCCAGTAGACGGGAGGATGCATTTCATGAAGACACCTGATGCACCTCTTCTGTATAATGTCTCTCCAATAAGTGTATAGTGAGCCGACTGTCTTGCAATGCGCTCTGCCAAATTCTTGTCGTCTGGTTTTTCTTCATTCTTTATGTACTTAATGATTGGCCTTCTCCAGTCATCAGGATCTGACTCGGGTTGATCTATGATGTTGCACTCTTCTATTTGATCCATTGAGATACTCGGCTGCAGAATTTCTTGCACGAAAACCCCGGGTGGGACCTGAGTTCGACTGGACCCCAGCTTGGATAGTACATCGGCTGCCGTGTTCCGATCTCTTTCCACATGATGAAATTCTAGACCCTCGAATTTATCCTCCAGCTTTCGGACGGCAGTGCAGTATCTTCCCATCGAATCGTTTGAGCAATCCCACTCCTTATTTATCTGGCTGATGACTACCAGAGAATCCCCGTATACCATTAATCTTTTGACGCCCAATGATATGGCAATGTTCAATCCATGGATCAAAGCTTCATACTCGGCTGCATTGTTGGAGGCCGGGAATAGCAACTGGAGGGCGTACTTGAGGTGTTCGCCTCCAGGTGCAGTGAAGAGAATCCCCGCTCCTGCTCCCTGTAGCTTTAGTGAGCCATCAAAATACATTCGCCATACTTCTGCAGTCTCCGGGTTGTCTGGTACTTGTTGCTCAGTCCACTCTGATACAAAATCAACCAGTGCTTGAGTTTTGATGGCAGTGCGAGGCCGGAACTCGATGTCATGAGATCCCAACTCACAAGCCCACTTGGCTATTCGACCGATGGCTTCCTTGTTGTGAAGTATATCCCCTATTGGAAAACTTGTGACTACTATGACTTTGTGATCGTCAAAGTAGTGACGCAGCTTGCGGGCAGTTAGAAGTACTGCATACAATAGCTTCTGAACTTGAGGGTACTTTTTCTTTGAGGGGCCTAGAACTTCACTGATGAAGTAGACAGGATGTTGTACTGGGTAGGCATGTCCTTCTTCTACTCGCTCGACTACTAACGCGGTGCTTACCACGTGAGTCGTGCAAGAGATATATAGCAGCAAATCTTCAGCTGGTTGAGTTGGCGTGGCTCGCCGAGGTGGTTTCAGTACTGGTGGCGTTGTCAAGAATTTTTTCAGAGCATCTAGAGCTTCTTGCGCTTCTGAAGTCCACTGGAATTTATCCACCTTCTTGAGCAACTTGTAAAACGGCAAACCTTTTTCTCCCAGCCTGGATATAAATCTGCTTAGAGCCGCCATGCATCCAGTAAGCCGTTGGACTTTCTTTTGCGATCGAGGTGCTTCCATCTTCATGATAGCTTCAATCTTATCCGGATTAGCTTCAATTCCCCGGTGACTGACAATAAACCCGAGTAACTTTCCGGCTGGTACCCCAAAAACACATTTCTCAGGATTAAGCTTCCATCTATACCGCCTCAGACTGTTGAAAACCAGTTGCAAGTCTTCGATGAAATCTTTTGAGTCCTGTGTTTTGATTACCACATCATCCACATAGGCCTCCACACGCTTGCCCCAGTGATCGGCTAAGCATGTTTGAATGGCTCTCTGGTAAGTCGCTCCAGCGTTTTTGAGGCCGAACGGCATGGAGGTATAACAGAAAGCACCAAATGGAGTAATGAATGCCGTTTTTTCTTCATCTTCCTTCGCCAGACTAATCTGATGATATCCAGAATAACAATCCAGGAAAGACAGCATAGAACATCCAGCGGTGGAGTCCACCACCTGATCTATCCTTGGGAGCCCGAAAGGATCCTTCGGACAGTGTTTGTTGAGATCAGTATAATCAACACACATGCGCCAGTCCACTTTATTCTTTTTGAGTACAAGAACAGGATTGGCTAACCACTCGGGATGTAACACTTCTCTAATGAATCCACCCGCGACCAAGCGAGCTAACTCGGCGCGAATGGCTTCTCTCTTGTCAGGCGTGAAACGACGTAATTTTTGCCGAATCGGCCTTGCCTGGGGAAAAACCTTCAGTTTGTGCTCGGCCAGTTCTCTTGGGACTCCCGGCATATCCGCAGGTTGCCATGCGAATACATCTCGGTTATCTTGCAGAAACCGTACGAGCGCGCTTTCCTATTTGTCATCCAAACTGGAGCTGATGATGGCCGTCTTGCGCTCATCAGCGAACCCCAGGTTGATTCTCTTGGTTTCTTCAGTCGGCCGCATAGAGGTCGCGGTCTGAGCTTCATTCGCCGGTATTGCGAGGTCCTCCTCAGGCTTAGAGTTCGCCAAAGTAGAGGGAGCCGTCGACGGTTTGGCGGTGAGGGCTGCTTGAATAGCCACCCGGAAACACTCTGCGGCGCCTTGGAAGTCTGCGCGCACAGTTATGATCCCTTGCGGTCCCGGCATCTTCAGTATCATGTAGGTGTAATGCGGAATGGCCATGAACTTGGCCAATCCCGGCCTCCCGATGATGGCATTGTACCCGCAGTCGAAGTTTGCCACTTCAAACCTCAGGAACTCGGTTCTGTAGTTCTCCGGAGTTCCAAAGGTTACTGGCATGTAGATGTGGCCCAGCGGGTATTCCCCTTCCGTCGGCACGATGCCGAAGAAAGGAGTGTCTGACTCGTGGAGCTCTTTGAGGTGAACTCCCAAGCCTTGGAGTGTCCGGGGGAAGGTGACGTTGATGCTGCTCCCCCCGTCCACTAATACCTTCTTCACCCGGCTCTCTCGGATCACCGGATCGACGAGAAGCGGGTATTTGCCCGGGTGGTCGAAGTTAAGCCATTGATCTGCCCGAGTGAAAGTGATCGGGTGCTCCGACCACCGGTATGGGGCGGGAGGGCCGATGGTCGCCACCAGTATCTGGCGATCATTGAGCTTTTGTTGTCTTTTGCTCTCCTGCGATCCGTGTCCGCCGAAGATGACGTTGACTTCCCTGTCAACGCGTGGAAAAGCTCCTCCTCCTCCTCCCTCCTCCGGCCGATGGGGTTGTCGTGGTTCATCTGGTCCTCCCCTCGGCGGAGGAGGAGGTAGAGGTTGGAAGGGTCGGCCGTGTCCGACGGAGTGCTTGAAGTCTCGGCAGTTACGAAGGGTGTGGCGCATGTCCTTGTGGTACGGGCACTGGGCGTCGAGGATGTCGTCCAGCGTACGTTCGCCTCCACGAGGTCCTCCTCGAGCGCGAGAGGCAGGTGGTCCGGCAGCGTGCACTTCTTCACGTGGCCTCTTCTCCCATCGCTTGTCGGGTTGCTGGTTCGCGTCGCGTCGTGGTGCTGCCGGTGCGGGCTTTGCTCCTCCGATGAGGTCCTGGGCTCGCTCGTCGGCGGTGATGTAGAGGTCGGCTTCCCGGAACAGCTCCTCGGAGGTAGTCGGCGCCTTCTGTAGTATGGCTCGGACAAAAGCCGAGTCATTGGATCCTCGGTAGAAGTCCTCGATCACGGCCGCCTCCGTGACTTCGGGGATACGATTTCTCATGGTTTGAAATCTCTTGAGGTACGAACGGAGAGTCTCGTCCCCCCGGCGCTTGATAGATTTGAGGTCCCACGGTTGCGCCGGCTTGTCGGAGAGGGACTAGAAGTTGGCGGTGAAGCGCCGACTGAAGTCGCCCCAGACGTCGATGCAGTGTCGGGGTAGATGTCGCAGCCATTGCAGCGCGTCTTGCCCAAGGACAATGGGTAAGTACGCGGTCATCATGTCTTCGGATGCCCCGGCAGCTCGAGCAGCGGTGGTGTAGACGGCTAGCCAACCCCACGGATCCTGCTTAGGTTCATATTTGTCAACATTGGATACCTTGAAGTTGGGAGGCCATTGGATGGCCCTAAGGCGCGGAGTAAGGGCGGACACTCCGCACGTGTCCTCCTGTCGTCGGGGTCGATGTCTGTCCCGGGGAGGGGAGTTGTGATTGTGATTCCTCGACCGTCCCCGGGTGGTTCTGCCAGTTGAAGCCGTTGCCGACTCAGTCCTGGTAGCTTGGCTCTGAGTCGGGATGCCATGATCCCTGTCGTACTCCTCCCGACGGCGAATCTCGTTCTCATGCCGCCGTTCGCGTGAAGCATTGATGGAGCTCCGCGCGTCTCGGCGACTGTTGATGGCGTGTCGTAGATCGTTTGGCGGGTGGGCAAGCGGTAGAAGGTGGTTAGCCGCCTGAGTAAATAGTCGCCGGTAGCCATCGGCGTCGGGAGTCCGAGGTAGTCCTTCAGCTATCCGAGCCAGTACCCCTCCGACCTCGCTCGGCGTGTTCATGGCTCGGGCGAAGTCGGGGTTCAGGTTGCGCCCGAAGAATGGATTCTCTCGACGTTGCCTTGCATCCTGCTCGGCCTGTTCCTGAGCTCGTCGGCGATCACGTCGTCGGGAGTTCCTTCGCTCTCTGAAGACGCGTTCTTCCGGGGTTTCTCCTACCTCCGAGACCTCGTCCCGCGAGACAGGTTGTTCTGGATTCCGCTCTCCGGCCGCGTGATGTCGTCGAACGTTCCTGCGCCGGTTCCTCCGTCGACGGGATTCTCGTTGGGGCGGTTCCTCCCCGGGTACAGTCGGCTCGTCGTCGGAGATGACGGGCGATTCCGCTCTTCCGATGAAGAGGACGTCGGGGTAGAACGGTGCTACCGTCGTGGTGATCTTCTTTCGGAGAGCCGGAGGTTGCGCTTCTCCGATATTTTCGGAGTTCGTTGGAGGAGATTCCTTTTCCGGCGGATCCGCGATACGGTGCAGAGTTCCTTCTTCGTCCGCTATGAATGAGATTGTTCCGAAGCAGAACATAGATCCGGGACGTAGGGTGATCTTGCTGTAGAAAGAGATGGCCATTGAGCTATCTTGGATTGTCGACACACCCCCTACCTGGCGCGCCAGCTGTCGGTGTTTTGGGTCCGACCGCACACCCGGGGTTGCCCCTCAAGGTGTTTTAGGAGTAGGAAGGTGTCGACAACTGTAGCAAAATGGTTCGTGCTGATCGCACGAGGGACGGTGGACAAGGTTTACAGGTTCGGGCCGCTTAGTGATGCGTAACACCCTACGTCCTGATGAGTATGCTTGGTGGATATGAGTACAAGAGAGTTCTCTAGATCGAGAATACGGAGAGTTGGTGTGGGTGGCTAAGTAATGGGTCGATCGTTCTGAAGGGGTGCCCCCTAGGCCTTATATACTCGACCGTGGGGCAGTACACATGGATAAGATAACAACAAGTGGCTAAAAGATAGTGAACTTCTTGAGATTATCCTTTACGTAACCCTCGCCGACTTATCCTCACGTGGCTTCGCTGCATGGGGACTCCAGCGCGGGAAAGTCGGATCTCCGTTGCGGCCACTCGCTCGACGCTATGGGCCGTCCGGGTTTGCACCAATCCGGCCTCACGTCGCTCTGCTTTGCTGGTTGTTTCTCCCAGGCCCACGAAAGAATAACCTTACGATTTATTGGGCCCTTGGGCCTTTCGTGAGGTCCATTACTCTTTTAGTGGACCCGGGGGATATCTATCCCCCATAGGCGGTTCATGTTCTTCCCTCTCGACTCAGAAACTAGCCACTCATCTCTCTTCTTCCTAATGCAAAATCAGCCAGATGCCCATCCCTCCCACAATACTCAGAATGGAACCTCATCTCTCTCTTAGGTGGAATTTTGTTGTGGGTAGTGGCTTGCTTTTTGGAAGGGGACCACTAGAGATGTCGGGAAGAGTATCAAGTGTGTTCCTGAGATGGTTAGGTTTTGGAACCCACACTAGTTTTTGAGGAGGGGCTCTCATAGGCTCCTCAATCACACCTTATCTCATAGGGGTGATAGGCTTAGGTGAGGTAATTTTGATAAGCTTGGGAGTGTCTGAAGGTTTCTTTGATGGTTTCAATCCACTCCACTCACCAATCTTTCCAAAGAAAGCCACACTCCCATCCTTAGCAACAAAGCCTAACCCCAGTTCGCCAGTTCCCCTCTTGAACTGACTGACCACCATGCCCAACTAGGGCTCACTATACGACACACAGTTTAAGACCGATCGAAGGTATGTGTTTTATTCCTCGATCTAGGTCTTGTTGTGTCTATAGGACTCAAGAGAAGACTGTAGACCCTCACAAAGTGCACACAATGTAGGTGCAGAGGCAATCACTGAGTTAGCCTTCTCAAGCAAGGCTATCCTTGCGTCTCTCTCTGCTAGCTCAATTTGCAAGCCAGGACAAGCAGTACATGAACCTAACAAGCTAGACCTATATCTCAACTTGTCGTGCTCATCTAGCAAGGTGGCATACTTGGTCTACAAATTTGTGATGTTCGACAAGTGTAGAGCACACTCATCACATCCAGTCTCGTCAGACACCACAACTGAAGCTCTAGCAGACTCAAGGTCCCCAAGTGTGCTCTCATACTTGAATTTAAAATCTTTTCTCTCACGAGCAGCAAGCCTAAGCAACTTATCCTGACTAGCCAAAGCAGCCATCAGCTCTTCAACCTTAACGACAAGAGCATCGACAAAATGAGATACCTCAGAAACAGAGCCGTCGTCGATGTCCTAGCCGTCGCCGCCCACCGCATCATCACCAAGCGCCATGGTGCAAAGACCACCTACAGTGTCGGCAAGGAAGCATAGTCTATTCAGCTTGTCCTTGACTCACCTGTCGGTCTCCTCGTCGCTTGAGGAAAATGTTGCGTCGTTAGAGTCATGGTCGAGATCGCTGAGGGAGGCACACTCCTAGATCTTGGACTTCTTGAGGTACTTCTTATCGAGCGCCTCTGTGACACCCCAGTGTCACTCAGGGTTTTTCTTTCAAAAGCCAAACCAAGAGCCATTATTTTATGTGAACCAAAGTAAGCATGAGCATCAAAATAACTTAAGAAATAATGAAGTCACCAAGTATATACTTAAAGTGTCATGATCAAAACAAATAAGTCCCTTAAAAGATCAGATTGTGCAACCCTAGTTTAAAAACCCTGAATGAGCCCCATGAGCAAAAATTCAAAAGAGAGGAAAAGGGAGTGAAAAGTTTAAAATTTTGAGTTGAGCCAAATATAAAAATTGAAGTATATTTAATGGGCAACAAGAAAGGTTGAGAAAGCTTAACCAAAATAGCTCAAATAAAACCCCAAATCAAGCTTTCCATGTGTGGACTTGATGAGAATTCTGAATTTCAGATTTCTGAAATTCAGACCTTGATCCAAAGATCAGGGATGTTCACCTTGATCCCTAACTCGAATCCTAATGGCCCCATTGACAAAAATGTGCCTAACTAACCCCTCTGTCGTGTGCCAGAAGATGGCATTGGGACGCGAGCCCTAGACACGACTAAACCTTGGATTTGCCTCGGATTTGCGCAGGGAGACAGACCAGATTTCCTGGCTCCATATCTCTGCAACCAGTAGGCAAAATCCTATGACCTCCACACAAGAATGGTAGCTTGTAGGGAGGGGAAGAGGTTTTGTGCATTGACCAAGGCGAGAGCAGGCTCGGATGAGCGACTACACGCGCCAGAACTTGGGCAGAACGCGTGCTCCCACGTGTTCGACCCTGGCCGGCGTGCCAGAGCTCGCCCAACCCGCGCGCGCGCTCCCCGGCGACCAGTCGCGTCCGCCGCGCGTCCTCGCCCTCGGCCGTGCCCGCCCGCGCCTATAAAGCCTCCCCAGGCGCGCCTCACTTCACCCCGCACTCACCCTCTTCGGCCAGCCACTTTTCTCAGCTCCTGCGAGCTTGTTTTCCGCCCGCCATTGCCGCCCAAGCTTCGGCCACCGTGGCCAGCCCGCCCCAGCCGTCCTCAAGCCCAGCCAGTGCTTTGGCCAGCTCCACCAGTAGTCCGTGAAGCTCGCCAAGCCCTCGGACCCAGCCGGACGTCACCGGAGGCCCGTGATCGACTTCGCCGGACTTCGGTCTTCCGCCGCCGCGCGTGGACCGAGTTATCCGGTGAGTCTCCGCCCAATTCCTCTCGCTCATGTCTTCTCTGGCATCCCGTGGACCTCCCTGACCCATTTGATTGAACTATCTCGCCGTGGCCAGGCCGGTCTCTTCGCCGCCGACGAGCATCCCCGCCTGCGCGCGTGGACCGACCGACTCCGGCCATCTCCGACGGCGTTCCGCACACCGTTGTGATCCCCAGGACCTCCCCGTCATCCTCGACCACTTCACCGGAGCAGTCTCGCCGCCGGTAAGCCCCTCCGCCCTTTTCCCCGCCGCGGCTACTGTTTAAGTTAAGCTAAGGACATCGGGTTAGGAGGTGAAAAACCCGAGGGGTTTTCTGCAATGTCAGAGACCCTGGTGAATAGTAACCTGAGGACTGATTCACGAGGAAAAACTTAGAAAACATCCAGGGACCCCAGTGCAAAGTAGATTTTCATTTAAATCGATTCTGAAATTCTTTTAAATAACCAGAGAACTTGTAAAATTCATAACTTGATGAATTCTTACTCAAAAAATGTCAAACCAATTTTGCTAGCCTCTGTATTTTACAATCTATCATTTAAAAATGGTAAACCCTATGCTTTCTGTTCAAAATTTTAGAGTTTAAAATTAAAAACAGAAACCCACTAAACCTTATTTAATCAAGGAAAATTAGTTTTTCTTCTGTACTAGACTTAAGAAAATTTGTGGGTATTCAAACCTCCTTTAGACACTGTTTAAAAATAGTAGGAACCCCAGCATTAGAAATTATGATGTAGTTTCTCATTTAAAGATGTTTTGACCAAAACTTAGAGAAAATCAAAAAGGTATTAGAAATTAATGAACAGTGAGTAATATTATTTTTCCTAGTTTACTTATGTAACAGAGAACCTTGGAAAAATACAGAGACTATTAATTTGGACAAGTGTTAAATTACAATGAATTATTTAGCCTAAATAAGGCTGGAAATCAATTATTAAAGAGGCAAAACTATAACCAAAATGCTTAACAAAAATCCAGTGAACTTATAACCACCAGAGCCCCACTGCAAAAATATAAAGCACCTCAATCCAACTTTTTGAGTAAGGAAAATAAATCCAAGGTGAAAATAAGGCATTTTCTAACTAAATCATGAACAACCTCAAATATTGTGATAATGAGCAACCAAAAATTAGCTAAGTCCTTAATAAGGTAAACTACCAGAGAAAAATGCAAACCCATGAAAAAGAAGCAAACTCATACCATTTGCTAATGATTTAAGGGAAAGGCCATTTAATTCAAATAATGCACCCCACCCCCTTCCCTTAAGCAAAAAGATGCCAAACTTCAGAATGATTGCTCTTGCACAAAACAATGACTAAGAAAAGTAAGGATTCTGTTGTTTGATATTTTTCAAATATAGTGGTAGTAGAAAGCACCCATTTGGCTAGAAACTTGAGAAAACCATAGAAAAATAATTAAAAGGTATTAATGGCTAGAAGTTTGTATCAAGTCATATTATAACACCTAAAAGCCAGCAAAAATAAGTTCTGAAGAATTACCCACTGTTAAATATTAGTTGTAGTTCAAAGCACCTCTTCTACCCTAGAACTTAATAATTTTGTGCAGAGAAAACTATTCACTTTCTGATCCCCAAATTTTAAGACAGAGAAACACACACCAGTAGCAAGCCACTGTAATTTTTACAGAATTTTTAGAATTTTATAAAGGCAACTTGTAGTTCAAACCTACTCCAAAACATTAAAGAGAATAAAGAAAAAGGAAAAGAGGAAATAAACCCCACCTCAATAAGTCTAACTTGAGTACTTATCATTATCCCTAAGACTTAAAAGAATCCAGTGGAACCCCTAAAAGTAAAACCTATCACTTGCCTTAGCTAAAAGTTTAACTTAAATTACCAAGTATACCACCCAAGGGTCTTGCATAAGTAAAGTTAACTTGGTTTAACTCAAGAAAAATTATACACCTTTTAAGTTATGATTTCTAAAAGCACATATCATATCATGCATATATCTTACGCATTGCATTCATTAGATTGTAATCTAGCCGACGGAGAGTACGTGCTCATCCCCGAGCAAGGACCTGTCCAAGAGGAGGACCAGGAGCAGGCTTCAGAGGCTGCTATTGAGGATCTCCCCGCAGCCCCAGCAATTGAAGGCAAGCCCCGGTTTTATGCATAACCTACTATTATATGCTACTTTACTACACTTAATGCTTGTAGGTTTGTAATGTGCACTTAAGTGTAGGAATTGCTTGAAACCTCTAGATGCATGAACTTAGGACTCCTTTTTGAGATGAATACTAGTATGCTAGGTCGAGTAGCTGCTTGCTAATCAGGATCTCGGTAGAAGTCGAGTGATTTTTCTAGCACTCGCGCGAGGTCAGGAATTGATTGTATTCATCTTGATAACGGGATAGATGTTGGTCTATGGACTTGGATCCAGGGAGGATGCCTTGTCCATGAGACGGGAAAATGAATTAAGGATTAATGTGTGGATACCTGAGTCAAGCTTTTGAACGTACTAAGCACATGCCGTGAAAAATGGTAACCGGTAAACCTAGTACCTGAGTGAAGCCGGGCGCGGACTTTATCCCTCATGCGGCCTGAGACCGGGTCTCCCATGCTAGCTATGGTGGGTACAAGTGCGGTCACTGCACGGCGGCAGCCGGGGTCAGTGGAGCATTGTATGCCAAGGCGGTGAGGCCTGGACGCGAACGGGGAATCGATGGGGACGGTTGTCATGTGTAGGGTCGGAGTGCCCTGACATGCCATGTGTTTAGGTTTACCTTGCAAGGTTTTAAAACTCGATTCGAATCGTCTGCTTCTCGCAGCTAATGAGACTGCTTGATTCCTTGTACTGCATCGAGTAAGAAGTGAAATGTGGTCACATGAGATAACTTGTTGCTTGAACTAATTGATTGTTACCATGTATGCTTAGAAGGAGCAAATCTAGATAAGTTAATGATGGTAGAAATTGGAAAGCTAAAAGATGATTTTAGAAATAGCTAGTGCTTTTGGCAAACCAAACCCCTCAGCCAAACAGCTGCATAGTCTAGAGGTAGAGGAGTAGACTCCTCACACCGGGTAAGTCTAGCTGAGTATTAGCATACTCAGCCTTGCTTGTGGCACCATTTTTGCAGGTACCATGCAGGATCTGGTTGATGGTGTGACTTGGCCTACCACCCTGCCACCGGGTTGGACGGTCGAGTGGGATGTTGCTCCGGCAGGAGAGGAGCATGAGGAGTAGTGGGCTAGGCCTTGCCCATTTCCTCATTACCGACGATATCGATTATCCGCTGCACTTTACTTAATGAACTTTATTTGCTACTCCAGAACCCGATTCATGTAATAATTCAGTACTTAATTTGAGGTTTCCTGTTTTATTGTATTTCTTCTGTGACTCACCTTCGAGTGAGATTGTGGAATTTGATCCTGGTTAAGTGGCTCTATCAGACTAGATCTGAAGGACTGACGGGTTATTCCGATTTAAGTGTGTCACGGCCCTTGAGGCATGACTTAGGCACTTAAGCTGGAATAATTCGGGTGGTTCTGCCACAGCTGGTATCGGAGCAAATTCCACCACAGAGAAAAACAATAAACTAAGAATACCAATTTTCAAAATCTAAAACTTGCCTAGAAAATGCTAATAGATCGTCAGGACTAGACTGCTAGACCTAGGACGAAAGGCCTTAGGCATAGAGGGAAATAGGTGGCTAATTAATTAGGCCCCGTGGGCCAATACTTATATTTTAGGATGCCCTAAAAAGGGACCCTATTTTCTTTTTGAGAGGCAATGTTTCTTCCAGCATGCATGTATTATAAAACATAAAGAGGAATTAAAATTTAAGCTAACCCTTTTTCTTTAAAACCATCCGGGCTCTCTTTTTCTTTTCCTTCCACCATAATCTTTATCTTTGATTCCCTTCCGCAGATGAATTCACCCACCCCCGCCAGTGGAGGAGACTCACGTTTCAGTTCTGACTTCCTTTCTCGTGATGGCTTTCCCTCCATCTTGTGGGAAGTGCTTAACTCCGCCGGTTACCCTACGCCCCCTTTGTACACGGTGCAGTTGTATGAGGAGCATCGGGTACCTCGTTGTCGGGTCTGGCTGACTTTGGAGGCTCATCCCCTTCAGCCGGGTTGGCGTTCTCTTGACTCTGAGACGATCGGACTCAGGACGGACGACACCGTTGAGGCAGCAGCCATGAAGGCTCTAACGACTTTCTGTGGCTACCATCCCCTGGAGATGGTGATGCACCCTTTGGGGCTCTTCCCTGCTGAGAGGAAGGATGATCCCATGTGGTGTAACCGCGTGAGCCATGTGAAGGATGTGTGGGCCATGTATCCTGACTTGGTTGGGAGGGTCACCGTTCAGTGCATGAGTGCGCTGTACCGCCTTTAGGCCCTTCAGAGCGATGCTATGACACTTCTTGCTAACACCGCTCGGACTGCCAAGCTCACTCTCGACAGTCGGGAAGATTTTGTGGTCGACCTATCCACAGAGTTGGTGGAAAAGGATCTGCAGGTGGAGAGGCTGAACCAGCGTATCGCTACCCTGGAGCAGCAAATGGAGATCCGAGACAACACTATTGATGTCTTGGAGAACCAGCTTCACGATGTGCAGAGGGAACTCGAGGAAGCAAACGACCACTTGGACATGCACCACCTGGAGATGGAGGCCAATGAAGCAGGAAGCGAGGGAGAAGAGGCTCCCGAGGAGCTAGGACCAGCCCCTGGTGCCAATGGGACTACCTCCGCGATGCCCCCTTCACCCGTATCCAGTGTCGCTTCCACCGCTCAGGGTTAAGCAGTCGCTTCGACATTTTTAGGTGGATACAAACCTATGCGAGCTTAGTAGTATCATATTTTGGACTAGGCTTGTGGGTACTTTCCCCTGATTAATGTAACCCTGTGAACTTTTGGAATCTGTGGGATCCTTGTCACCATGTTATCTTCATTTCGAACCTGATATTATGATTATGGCATTCTTTTTCTATATGAAATGATATCTTGCCATTCGAAATTGTAAGTTGGGATAACAATGGCGACAATCTCTGTTTTCAGATGGCAGCTAGGCAGCGTCGCGGGCAGAACGAGCAGGTTCCCCCGCCACCTCCTCCAGCTCCCACAGTGCAGGAGCTGATGGCCCAGTAGAATGAGATTCTGCGACAGCTCTTGCAGCGGCAGCCCCACCCCCAGCAGCATGGTGGAGGCCAGCCTCAGCGACCTCCGGCTATGGCAACATACCAGGAGTTTCTGAGCACGCAGCCGCCCTTATTCGCCAAGGCAGAGGATCCGTTGGACGCCGACGTATGGCTTCGCGTCGTCGAGTCCAAGTTCCCCCTCCTCACGGGAGACTGCCCTGATGCTACCAAGACCCGCTTCGCCGCGCAGCAGCTTCGCGGTTCTGCTCGGACTTGGTGGGATCACTTCCGTGCTATGCTCCCTGATGATCGTGAGGTATCTTGGGAGGAATTCAAGACTGCCTTCAGAGGACACCACATTCCAGCTGGCATTCTTGATCGGAAGTTGAATGAGTTTCTGGCCCTCAATCAAGGAACCCGCACGGTACTGCAGTATGCGCAAGCCTTCAATGACTTATGCCAGTATGCAGGATATCATGCTGATTCTGATGAGAAAAAGAGGGATCGCTTCCGCAGGGGTCTCAATACCAAGCTGCGGGAACGACTCAACACTGTCCGGGCTGATAGCTTCAATGAGTTGGTCAATATGGCCATCTCCCAGGAGGATTGCATTGTTGCTCACCGGGCAGAGAAGAAGAGAAAAGCACCAATGGCAGCACCATCCGCTCAAGCTCAGAGGTTCCGGATTGTTTCTCACAATCAGAGCAGGGGTTTCCAGCAGCAGGCAGGCAGATGGGTGATCAGGCCACCTCAGCAGCAGCAGCAGCCGACACCCAACCGCTACCCAGCTCCCGCCCCGAGGAACAATCAGCCTCCGCAGCAGCAGTTCCGCCAGGGCAATGGGAACAAGTGTTTCACTTGTGGCAATGTGGGCCACTATGCCAAGAATTGTCCCAGGAACCAGCAGAGGCAGATGCCAGCACCAAATCAAGACAAGGGAAGAAAGCAGAAGGTGCAAGTCAGGCAAGGGAAGCTCAACTTCACTGCTCTTGAGGAAGTGCCAGAAGGAGCTCCTATCATGACTGGTATCTTTTCAGTTTATAATCAACCTGCTTTAATTCTGTTTGATTCTGGTGCATCTCATAGTTTCATTAGCCAAAAGTTCAGTGCTAAATGCAAACTGCCATTCTCTCTCTCAAAGGGGTCATTCATGATAGTCACACCCGGGGGTAAAATTGCAACTAATCAATTAAACCAAAGTGTGCCTATTCAACTGGGAAGCCACATTATCAAAACCACTCTTCTTGTGTTGGGATTGGAGAATGTGGACATTATTCTAGGGGCAAATTGGATGACCTTGCACCAAGTTGTGCTTGATGTAGCCAGTCGTACAGTGGAAGTTAATTCCCCTTTCTGCGGGAATTTCACCTTGATTTTGCCTAGTCAGGGTTCTTCTCAGTCATGTGCTTTCTCTATGACGGAGCTACCTTTAAAGAAGATCCCAGTGGTCTGTGAGTATGCAGATGTCTTTCCTGATGAATTGCCAGGAATGCCACCGGACCGGGATATTGAATTCGCCATCGAGTTGCAACCGGGAACGGCCCCAATTTCCAAGAGGCCCTACCGAATGCCGCCCGCTGAGTTGGCAGAATTGAAGAAGCAATTGCAAGAGTTGCTGGATAAGGGTTTCATTCGCCCGAGCACTTCACCTTGGGGATGTCCAGCACTGTTTGTGAAAAAGAAGGATGAAAGCTTGAGGCTGTGTATAGATTACCGCCCTCTTAATGCGGTAACTATCAAGAACAAGTATCCTTTGCCTCGTATTGATGTTCTCTTTGACCAGTTGGTCGGGGCCAAGGTGTTTTCCAAGATAGACCTTCGCTCTGGCTACCATCAGATCAAAATACGAGCAAGTGATATTCCGAAGACGGCATTCTCCACCAGATATGGGCTATATGAATTCTTGGTGATGTCATTCGGGCTGACAAATGCACCAGCATATTTCATGTATCTGATGAATTCTGTTTTTATGCCGGAATTGGATAAGTTCGTGGTGGTTTTCATCGATGACATTCTGGTGTACTCAAGGAACGAAGAAGAACATGCCGGGCATTTGCATGTAGTACTTCAACGTCTGCGAGAGCACCACCTTTATGCCAAGTTATCCAAGTGTGATTTTTGGCTAAAGGAAATCAAATTCTTGGGTCACACTATCTCTCAGGCTGGAATAGCTGTTGATCCTGATAAAGTGCAAGAGGTGATGAACTGGAAGCCGCCAGCAACTGTTCGACAGATTCGGAGTTTTCTGGGATTAGCTGGTTATTACCGAAGATTTATTCCGGACTTCTCTCGAATTGCGAAGCCTATTACTGAGTTGCTAAAGAAAGAAGTCAAATTTGTGTGGAGTCAGAAGTGCGAAGATGCCTTCCATGCATTAAGGCAGCATCTGACCACAGCACCAGTATTGGCGCAACCCGACAGCAGCAAGCCTTTTGATGTATATTGTGATGCCTCAGGCACCGGGCTAGGTTGTGTCTTGATGCAAGACAACCGAGTCATTGCGTATGCTTCAAGAGCCCTCAGGCCTCATGAGCAAAATTATCCCACTCATGACCTTGAGTTAGCAGCAGTGGTTCATGCATTGAAGATGTGGAGGCACTATCTAATGGGAACCCACTGCAACATCTTCACTGATCATAAGAGCCTTAAGTACATTTTTACTCAGGCTGATCTTAACATGAGGCAGAGAAGATGGCTAGAGCTGATCAAGGATTATGACCTGGAGGTACATTATCACCCAGGAAAGGCTAATGTGGTAGCTGACGCCTTGAGTCGGAAGTTGTAGTGCAACTGTGTTCTGATGGATTCTCGCATTAACACCTTGTGTGATGAGTTGAGCAAGATGCAAATTGAAGTGATTTCCTCTGGTTCTTTGTCTCACATTTCTGTTGAGCCAGCTTTGCAAGACCAGATCATTATGGCCCAGCTCAGTGACAAGGGAGTGCAGATTATCAAGAAGAATCTCCATCAGAAGGTTAAGAAGTATAATTGTTTCCGCCAGGATGAGAAGGGTGTGTTATGGTTCAAAAACAGATTGGTAATTCCTAAAGACCAGGATCTCAAGAGGAGAATTTTGGATGAAGCTCATCTCTCCAAATTCTCTATGCATCCGGGAAGCACCAAGATGTACCATGATTTGAAGCCTTTGTACTGGTGGACCAGAATGAAGAGGGAAATAGCCCAGTATGTATCAGAATGTGACACCTGTCAGAGGGTAAACGCAAGCCACTTGAAGTCCGCTGGAGCTTTGCAACCACTACCCGTACCTTCGTGGAAGTGGGACGACATCAGCATGGATTTCATTGTGGGTCTGCCCAACACCCCTCGTCATCATGATTCAATTTGGGTTATTGTAGACCGATTGACGAAAGTGGCACATTTTCTTCCTGTGCACACCACTGATAAGGCTCAGAGATATGCAGAATTGTATATTGACCGGATCGTGTGTTTGCACGGATTACCTCGGACCATTGTTTCTGACCGAGGAGCCCAATTTGTTGCCAGATTTTGGGAACAATTGCAAAAGTCTTTGGGAACCAAGCTAATCAGGAGTTCAGCTTACCACCCACAGACTGATGGTCAGACGGAAAGGGTAAACCAGATTCTGGAAGATATGCTGAGAGCTTGTGCGATCGATTGTGGCAAGAACTGGGATAAGCACCTCTCCTTGGTAGAGTTTGCTTATAACAATAGTTACCAATCCAGCCTAAAGATGGCACCTTTTGAAGCTCTCTATGGGAGAAGGTGCAGGACACCACTCAATTGGTCTCAGTCTGGTGAAAGAGAAGTTTTTGGACCTGATTTAGTGACTGAAGCCGAAAGGAAGGTCAAGCTAATCAGGAAGAATCTAGAAGCTGCTCAGGCCAGGCAGAAGAGTTATCATGATAGAAGAAGGAAACCTCTCCAGTTCGAGGTGGGAAGTTTTGTATACCTCAAGGTATCACCCACCAAGGGAATGTAGAGGTTTGGGATCAAAGGCAAGCTAGCCCCTCGCTACATTGGACCTTATGAGATCATAGAAGCATGTGGACCCGTGGCATACAAGCTGAAGTTACCTTCAAAGATGTCTGCCATTCACAATGTTTTCCATGTGTCTCAGCTGAAGAAGTGTGTTCGATTGCCGACTGAAATCTTAGCAGAGCCAGAATTGGAGATAGAGCCAGATCTCTCGTACCAAGAGTACCCCTCCAAGATTCTGGATTGCAAGGAAAGATCAACTCGGGCTAAATCGATCAAGATGTTCAAGGTCCAGTGGAGTAATCACTCAGAGGAGGAAGCTACTTGGGAAACCGAGGAATTCCTGAGATCCAACTTTCCCGATTGCCTACCTAAGGAAGCTGGTACGTAATCACCCCCAACCCCTCCTCCTGCCTTTCGAATCTAGTTTCCAAAAATATGATCTTAATTCAGAATGAAGTAACTATAAAGTAAAACTTAAAAGGACTTCCTTCTGAAGTTGCAAAGAGAATGACATTCGAAGAGCAGTTTATCCTAATAATGGCAATCATCACCCTTTTCCTATCAGTCTCACCCTTCGCTTTACCCCGGGAGGACTCTGACCCGAATCTCGGGACGAGATTCCTTTAAGGGGGGAAGGCTGTGACACCCCAGTGTCACTCAGGGTTTTTCTTTCAAAAGCCAAACCAAGAGCCATTATTTTATGTGAACCAAAGTAAGCATGAGCATCAAAATAACTTAAGAAATAATGAAGTCACCAAGTATATACTTAAAGTGTCATGATCAAAACAAATAAGTCCCTTAAAAGATCAGATTGTGCAACCCTAGTTTAAAAACCCTGAATGAGCCCCATGAGCAAAAATTCAAAAGAGAGGAAAAGGGAGTGAAAAGTTTAAAATTTTGAGTTGAGCCAAATATAAAAATTGAAGTATATTTAATGGGCAACAAGAAAGGTTGAGAAAGCTTAACCAAAATAGCTCAAATAAAACCCCAAATCAAGCTTTCCATGTGTGGACTTGATGAGAATTCTGAATTTCAGATTTCTGAAATTCAGACCTTGATCCAAAGATCAGGGATGTTCACCTTGATCCCTAACTCGAATCCTAATGGCCCCATTGACAAAAATGTGCCTAACTAACCCCTCTGTCGTGTGCCAGAAGATGGCATTGGGACGCGAGCCCTAGACACGACTAAACCTTGGATTTGCCTCGGATTTGCGCAGGGAGACAGACCAGATTTCCTGGCTCCATATCTCTGCAACCAGTAGGCAAAATCCTATGACCTCCACACAAGAATGGTAGCTTGTAGGGAGGGGAAGAGGTTTTGTGCATTGACCAAGGCGAGAGCAGGCTCGGATGAGCGACTACACGCGCCAGAACTTGGGCAGAACGCGTGCTCCCACGTGTTCGACCCTGGCCGGCGTGCCAGAGCTCGCCCAACCCGCGCGCGCGCGCTCCCCGGCGACCAGTCGCGTCCGCCGCGCGTCCTCGCCCTCGGCCGTGCCCGCCCGCGCCTATAAAGCCTCCCCAGGCGCGCCTCACTTCACCCCGCACTCACCCTCTTCGGCCAGCCACTTTTCTCAGCTCCGGCGAGCTTGTTTTCCGCCCGCCATTGCCGCCCAAGCTTCGGCCACCGTGGCCAGCCCACCCCAGCCGTCCTCAAGCCCAGCCAGTGCTTCGGCCAGCTCCACCAGTAGTCCGTGAAGCTCGCCAAGCCCTCGGACCCAGCCGGACGTCACCGGAGGCCCGTGATCGACTTCGCCGGACTTCGGTCTTCCGCCGCCGCGCGTGGACCGAGTTATCCGGTGAGTCTCCGCCCAATTCCTCTCGCTCATGTCTTCTCTGGCATCCCGTGGACCTCCCTGACCCATTTGATTGAACTATCTCGCCGTGGCCAGGCCGGTCTCTTCGCCGCCGACGAGCATCCCCGCCTGCGCGCGTGGACCGACCGACTCCGGCCATCTCCGACGGCGTTCCGCACACCGTTGTGATCCCCAGGACCTCCCCGTCATCCTCGACCACTTCACCGGAGCAGTCTCGCCGCCGGTAAGCCCCTCCGCCCTTTTCCCCGCCGCGGCTACTGTTTAAGTTAAGCTAAGGACCTCGGGTTAGGAGGTGAAAAACCCGAGGGGTTTTCTGCAATGTCAGAGACCCTGGTGAATAGTAACCTGAGGACTGATTCGCGAGGAAAAACTTAGAAAACATCCAGGGACCCCAGTGCAAAGTAGATTTTCATTTAAATCGATTCTGAAATTCTTTTAAATAACCAGAGAACTTGTAAAATTCATAACTTGATGAATTCTTACTCAAAAAATGTCAAACCAATTTTGCTAGCCTCTGTATATTACAATCTATCATTTAAAAATGGTAAACCCTATGCTTTCTGTTCAAAATTTTAGAGTTTAAAATTAAAAACAGAAACCCACTAAACCTTATTTAATCAAGGAAAATTAGTTTTTCTTCTGTACTAGACTTAAGAAAATTTGTGGGTATTCAAACCTCCTTTAGACACTGTTTAAAAATAGTAGGAACCCCAGCATTAGAAATTATGATGTAGTTTCTCATTTAAAGATGTTTTGACCAAAACTTAGAGAAAATCAAAAAGGTATTAGAAATTAATGAACAGTGAGTAATATTATTTTTTCTAGTTTACTTATGTAATAGAGAACCTTGGAAAAATACAGAGACTATTAATTTGGACAAGTGTTAAATTACAATGAATTATTTAGCCTAAATAAGGCTGGAAATCAATTATTAAAGAGGCAAAACTATAACCAAAATGCTTAACAAAAATCCAGTGAACTTATAACCACCAGAGCCCCACTGCAAAAATATAAAGCACCTCAATCCAACTTTTTGAGTAAGGAAAATAAATCCAAGGTGAAAATAAGGCATTTTCTAACTAAATCATGAACAACCTCAAATATTGTGATAATGAGCAACCAAAAATTAGCTAAGTCCTTAATAAGGTAAACTACCAGAGAAAAATGCAAACCCATGAAAAAGAAGCAAACTCATACCATTTGCTAATGATTTAAGGGAAAGGCCATTTAATTCAAATAATGCACCCCACCCCCTTCCCTTAAGCAAAAAGATGCCAAACTTCAGAATGATTGCTCTTGCACAAAACAATGACTAAGAAAAGTAAGGATTCTGTTGTTTGATATTTTTCAAATATAGTGGTAGTAGAAAGCACCCATTTGGCTAGAAACTTGAGAAAACCATAGAAAAATAATTAAAAGGTATTAATGGCTAGAAGTTTGTATCAAGTCATATTATAACACCTAAAAGCCAGCAAAAATAAGTTCTGAAGAATTACCCACTGTTAAATATTAGTTGTAGTTCAAAGCACCTCTTCTACCCTAGAACTTAATAATTTTGTGCAGAGAAAACTATTCACTTTCTGATCCCCAAATTTTAAGACAGAGAAACACACACCAGTAGCAAGCCACTGTAATTTTTACAGAATTTTTAGAATTTTATAAAGGCAACTTGTAGTTCAAACCTACTCCAAAACATTAAAGAGAATAAAGAAAAAGGAAAAGAGGAAATAAACCCCACCTCAATAAGTCTAACTTGAGTACTTATCATTATCCCTAAGACTTAAAAGAATCCAGTGGAACCCCTAAAAGTAAAACCTATCACTTGCCTTAGCTAAAAGTTTAGCTTAAATTACCAAGTATACCACCCAAGGGTCTTGCATAAGTAAAGTTAACTTGGTTTAACTCAAGAAAAATTATACACCTTTTAAGTTATGATTTCTAAAAGCACATATCATATCATGCATATATCTTACGCATTGCATTCATTAGATTGTAATCTAGCCGACGGAGAGTACGTGCTCATCCCCGAGCAAGGACCTGTCCAAGAGGAGGACCAGGAGCAGGCTTCAGAGGCTGCTATTGAGGATCTCCCCGCAGCCCCAGCAATTGAAGGCAAGCCCCGGTTTTATGCATAACCTACTATTATATGCTACTTTACTACACTTAATGCTTGTAGGTTTGTAATGTGCACTTAAGTGTAGGAATTGCTTGAAACCTCTAGATGCATGAACTTAGGACTCCTTTTTGAGATGAATACTAGTATGCTAGGTCGAGTAGCTGCTTGCTAATCAGGATCTCGGTAGAAGTCGAGTGATTTTTCTAGCACTCGCGCGAGGTCAGGAATTGATTGTATTCATCTTGATAACGGGATAGATGTTGGTCTATGGACTTGGATCCAGGGAGGATGCCTTGTCCATGAGACGGGAAAATGAATTAAGGATTAATGTGTGGATACCTGAGTCAAGCTTTTGAACGTACTAAGCACATGCCGTGAAAAATGGTAACCGGTAAACCTAGTACCTGAGTGAAGCCGGGCGCGGACTTTATCCCTCATGCGGCCTGAGACTGGGTCTCCCATGCTAGCTATGGTGGGTACAAGTGCGGTCACTGCACGGCGGCAGCCGGGGTCAGTGGAGCATTGTATGCCAAGGCGGTGAGGCCTGGACGCGAACGGGGAATCGATGGGGACGGTTGTCATGTGTAGGGTCGGAGTGCCCTGACATGCCATGTGTTTAGGTTTACCTTGCAAGGTTTTAAAACTCGATTCGAATCGTCTGCTTCTCGCAGCTAATGAGACTGCTTGATTCCTTGTACTGCATCGAGTAAGAAGTGAAATGTGGTCACATGAGATAACTTGTTGCTTGAACTAATTGATTGTTACCATGTATGCTTAGAAGGAGCAAATCTAGATAAGTTAATGATGGTAGAAATTGGAAAGCTAAAAGATGATTTTAGAAACAGCTAGTGCTTTTGGCAAACCAAACCCCTCAGCCAAACAGCTGCATAGTCTAGAGGTAGAGGAGTAGACTCCTCACACCGGGTAAGTCTAGCTGAGTATTAGCATACTCAGCCTTGCTTGTGGCACCATTTTTGCAGGTACCATGCAGGATCTGGTTGATGGTGTGACTTGGCCTACCACCCTGCCACCGGGTTGGACGGTCGAGTGGGATGTTGCTCCGGCAGGAGAGGAGCATGAGGAGTAGTGGGCTAGGCCTTGCCCATTTCCTCATTACCGACGATATCGATTATCCGCTGCACTTTACTTAATGAACTTTATTTGCTACTCCAGAACCCGATTCATGTAATAATTCAGTACTTAATTTGAGGTTTCCTGTTTTATTGTATTTCTTCTGTGACTCACCTTCGAGTGAGATTGTGGAATTTGATCCTGGTTAAGTGGCTCTATCAGACTAGATCTGAAGGACTGACGGGTTATTCCGATTTAAGTGTGTCACGGCCCTTGAGGCATGACTTAGGCACTTAAGCTGGAATAATTCGGGTGGTTCTGCCACACCTCCATGTCGAATCCTCCCTTGGACTGGTGCTTACTAGAGGTGTACTTTCGCTTGCCCTTACGCGCGACCAGAGTGGTCGCACGCGCCAGCACCGGACTTGCCCTTCTTGGGGCAACTGTCGACAAAGTGGTTGGGGTCACCACAGTTAAAGCATCCATCCTTTGACCCACCATGCCACCTGTTCTGGCTATTGTTATGGAACCACGTGAAACAACTGGCCACCAGTGCTAGCTCCTCATCCCCGAGGCTTTCCACCTGCTCCTCTATGATAGACAACAAAGAAGATAAAGCAAACATAGCAGGTGATGGGTTAGAGGAGGAATCACCTCTAGAGACTAGGGCCATGGTGGGTGCACCAGAGTCTCAATCTTGGCCTAGGTATGGTGGTCAATCTATGTGAACTTGAGCTTGCTGAATAGCTTGTCGACAGTGAGAGTCTTATAGTTGGGCGACTCAATGATCGTCGAGACCTTCACCTCCCAAACCCTCCGATCCAGAGCATGAAGTAGCTTGAGCGTTGTTGTCACACCCAGTTTTGGAAGGTAAACCGAATGCGAACCATGTACGTGCCAGGATCAGAAACTCACGTACATAGCGATTACATTATTGGACATCATCACAAAATTCTCAAAGTAAATAGTGGAAAATACTTTATTACAACTAGATGTCCAAGACATCCACTGAGTCTATAACATTGTCATTAACATCAAAGTGCGGAAATAGGAAACGTAGAAGATAAGGCCTTCACAAGCAGTTGTCTAGGGGATTTGCCACTAAAATAAACTAGAACTCATCGTAGTCCTGAAACTCCTCAAAGTCCTCCATGTTGCCAGCCTCTCCTCCTGAGGACTGAGTATAGTGGGGACAACCTGGGGTGGGGTGGTTTGTAAAGCAAGGGTGAGTACACATCAACGTACTCAACAAATGTCCCGTTTGGCTAAAGTGGACTAGCTGTATGCAGAGTTAAGGTTAAGCAGTTGCTTTTAGTTGGTCAAGTATTTATTACTATTAGTAGAGCCAAGTTTTAGTAATAACCCAGTTATTACCCAAATGTACTCCCTCCAAGAGCAAATACTAGAGATCAAAATTATAACCATTATTATTAAACATCATCATCATAAGAGTAACCAAAGTTCTTCTAATCAAAGAGGATCCCAAGGCCGCTGTTAACCATGAGCACGACTGATATATCAGTTTCATTCCCCTACAGAGGTCACGCACTTTACCCACAAGTCATGATTCCCATTCTGCCCGGGGTTTTAGCTTCCCCATTGATCACTTCTGAGGTGATCCAGCAGGGTCTTACTACGTAGCCTTTACAAAGATTTCCCAGAGGTCATAGCCACCCGTTAGGTTTCTCCAGTTTGATAAACATAGTACCTCTCCCCAAAGGAAGAGTGACTAACAAAACCAAATTAAAGAACCTCTGCAACCAGCCTCGGCAGAGCAAGTACTGTGCCCAGACCCCATTGACAGCCCTACGGCGAAGCCAACTACTCCTCTGGTTCCTCTAATTAATAAGCTAAGGGCGTCCCATTCCACCCTCATGGTTGCACTGTTATCCCGGGTGTCGCTCCCCAAATAGGTCCTTACGGAGAGGTACTCAGGAAAATAGCACGAGTCCCCTAAAGTATCACAAGAACATAATCGGGATAACATCATCGTATCATAAGATTTGCATCATGTTCACTGATTAAAGTAAAGCAATAGCATAAAGCTAACCAAGATAACCCAAACGGTAAACAAGGATAAGGTAAATACAGTCTAGTCAATCCTTAGGTTTCAATAATGTAATACAGGACGGTGAATTATAAATAGATAGGACACAATAGGTTAGAGGACACTTCCCTTCATCAGGTTGTTGCTCAGGAAGATCTTCGGCAACACACTCAGGAACCATGGGTTGCTCGTTGTCTAATTAAAGCGATCATACATTCAATACATTTGGAAAGTACAAATGAACAGCACACCAAACATGTACAATCAAGTACGTACTAGTTTGACAAGACATTATGAACATAAAAGGGATAGACCTAAATGTTAGGGTTTAATATAGTTAGAGATCAGTGATTCCCTAGGCATTATGGACTATTTAGTTTATTGCCACTAATTAGTGAGACACAAAATTATACCAGGGATCAATTCATACACAACATTTTATTAATCTCACCACATTAAACCTCTAAGTACCATTAGCATTTTCCTTTTTGTTGATTTTACTAAACAAATACATTATTACTTCTACTTAACCTTTAATCTAGTCATAAAATTAAAGTGCACAGGATGAGGATGATCATAATTTATTTGGACAGAGAATATTTCTATGAACATTTTGCAATTTGAACCACTAAATTTGGAGTTCATATGAAAAGATATGAAATAAACAAGTTTTGCAGTTTAAAATATGAAACTAAGCAGAAATCTATGATTATTTAAAAGGTCAGGGGTCTATTTAAAAGAAACCAGGGGCCTACGCGCTAAACTTAGGACGGAGGGTTGATTCTCGGAAACCCGAGGGTCTCTTACGCAAAACCGCCACGCGAAGGGGTACCGGGTAATCGGGACCGCACGATCACGAGTGGACGACCGAGATTAGATCCCGCGATCGAGCACGCGGGCGCGGACACGCAGCGAGCGCTGATAGGTGGGCTCGGGGTGTCAGCGAGCGCTGATAGGGCTGACAGGCCAGGCCCAGCGACAGGGGCACAGGTGAGGGGAGCGGGGCTGAGCAGTTGGATTCGCATCGGACGGTGGCGATTGGATCTGTTTTAATGAAACCCAGACTGCCAGATCTCGGATGGACATCCAAGATCTGTTGGCCAGCGCAGTCGGGGTGGCGGGTCCTTGGCGTGGCGGCGCCGCTCGACCTCGCGGCGGGATCTCACCGGAGACGAGGGGAACGACCACGGCAGGGCTCTAGGTACTTGGGAAAGGACTCGGACGCATTCAGAGCAATCTGGCGAACATGATCGTGGGCACAACGCTAGCGCGGAGGCACCAGAGGGAGCAGAACGCGGCGGGATGGTCCCACGGCGGTGCGAATCTACTCCGGCGAGCAATCGCGCGATGACTAGGGCACTAAAAAGAGAAATAGGGTCGCAGGGAGGTTGCTCACCTCGAGAGGAAAGACTGGAGTCCCGGAGCAACGACGGAGGCACAAGGACACCTAGGATCGACGGTGGCAGAGCTCCGGCTACGCAGGAAGAGCTCCGGTGAGCACGGACCGAGCGGACCAGAGGGGCTAGGGGCAAACCGAGGGACGTTCCAGGTGGCGGGTGATAGGGCGCAACTTACCGAGCAACAGACGCGACGGGGAGTCCCACGGCGACTATAGAATAGTCGACAGACGTCGGTGAGCAGCGACGGAGCTGACTGGGTGCGCGCGCAGGGCGAGAGAGAGGGTGAGAGAGCTCGATTGAGGGCGCAAATGAACAGGGGGAAGTGGGCAAGTGGGGTGCGGGCTCTAAAGGGACCAAGGGCATGCGATGGTTGCTGGAAAACACGCAGATGTGGGCACGTCCACGGCGGGGGCGTGGGCGAGAGGTTAGGGACAGGAGGGGGGGCTGATAGGCGGGGTCCGCGGGGCAGAGAAAGGGAACGAGCGCGAACTGGCGGTCAGCGCTGACAGGAAGGTCCCACGGGACAGCGAGAGAAAGAACGCGCGGGCGCAAACAGGTTGGCACCGACAGGCCTGGCCCACCGAGCAATGGGAGGGAGAGGGAGAGAGAACACGCGTGCGTAGACGCGGGCGGCCGGTGGCAGGTGGGGTTCACTTGTCACGCGACGCGGGGCGCGCGCGCGGCCCGGCTGGGCCAACTGGGCTGAAATGGCTTTTTCTTTTTTCTAGGGAATTTCTTATGATTTCTATTTACTTTCTCTAGGGTTTTCAATTCAAATTCAAACCAAGTTTCAAATTCAAACTAAATCAAACAAGTGCAATAATTCAAAGAATATTTGGAGCTCAGCATGACGCAACATTTCATGAATCATATTGTTTTGGCAAAATAAAATAATCAATCCCTCACTAATTAAGCTAAATCTAACCAAAAGAAAGAGAGAGAGAAACTAGAGAGAGAGAGGGAAGAGTAACACCTAAATTTGGTAGATACTTAGAAAGAAATTTTAAACCCCCAAATTTAGGGTGTTACAAACGTTTAATAATAATGGTTATAATTTTGATCTCTGGTATTTCCTCTTGGAGGGAGTACATTTGGGTAATAACTGGGTTATTACTAAAACTTGGTTCTACTAATGGTAATAAATACTTGATCAACTAAAAGCAACTGCTTAACCTTAACTCCACATACAGCTAGTCCACTTTAGCCAAATGGGACATTTGCTGAGTACGTTGATGAGTACTCACCCTTGCTTTACAAACCACCCCACCCCAGGTTGTCCCCACTGTACTCGGTGCTCAGGAGGAGATGCTAGCAACATGGAGGACTTTGAGGAGTTCCAGTACTACGATGAGTTCTAGTTTATTTGTGGAAAATCCCCCAGTCAGCTGCCTGTGAAGGCCTTATCTTCTATGTTTCGTATTTCAGCACTTTGATGTTAATGACAATGTTATAGACTTAATGGATGTCTTGGACATTTGGTTGTAATAAAGTATTTTTCCGCTATTTACTTTGAGCATTGTGTGATGATGTCCAATTATGTAATCGTTGTGTACGTGAGTTTCTGATCCTAGCACGTACATGGTTCGCATTCGGTTTACCTTCCAAAACAGGGTGTAACATAAGTGGTATCAAAGGCATGCTGACTATAGGACCGCTAACCTAGACTAGAATGGTCGCCCTAAGGACTATAGACTTCTACCCTTACCTTGACCTTAGTGTCATTTCAAAAGTTGGTCATCTTGACCAATTCTATGTTATTTACTTATCTCACAAAATTTTGTCTCACTTTTCCTTTTGTTTACTTTCTGGTCTTATCGTTCTACTCTCACTCTTGTGCTTATGATGTCTTTTGTAGATGGCTCGTATTAGATGCACTGCACGTAAGTCAGTGATCCCCATTTTGCCCTCTCGCCTGGCGGAGCGCCCACTGCGCTGCATGGTGCCTGGTCAGTCCAGTCACTTGGAGAGACTGCATCGTCACCTGCACGAGGAGCAGGAGTGCCGACGCTAGGAGCAGGAGCAGCAGGACTCTTCCCCCTCGCCTCAGCAGGAGGTGGAGTCTGGGAGGAAGCCTTCCCCTGCACCTCAGCCAGAGATACCCCTTGCACCATAGGGCATCCTGACTGCTGGAGGAGACCCTGACGGAGACGGAGACGGAGACGACAATGACGACAGTGGCAGTTCGAGCCACAGCGTGGAGCTCTCGAAGGAGCAGGAGCCGGAGGGATGGATCGCTAGACCCATCACTCACGACGCCGCTCGCGGGTGTCACTTCCATGACACTCTCGACACCTTGCTGCGTCGGGCATTTGACCGACACACTTGGTCCATCGAGTATCGTTGTGTAGTCTACCAGCATCGTCGCGGGTTATACCCGGACCAGTGGGAGGCTACTTTCTTAGTGCGTCGTCCAGACAATGATCTCCGGGGTGCAGAGGCCTTCTCAGAGCACTATTCTATCATTGTGAGGGATATTGCCGAGGCAGCCATGCAAGATGCAGCACGACGTGCACTTTCACAGTATTGCTCACTGTTCAGCGGGGTAGCTGATGGTCTTGACCTGAAGTACTAACCTCGCCACTCGACTGGCAGTGTTGGAGGTGTGATTGTCTCACCTGTTAGTGAAGGCAATCCTAGGCTGAAAAACATGGTTAACCTGGCCGCGGTGCTCAACACCGAGCTAGACCACACCCTTTACGAGTTGGGCAAGGTTCGGGCGGAGGTTGCGTAATTGCGTGCTGAGTGTGCAGCATGCCACTATTTGGATGGTGGTTCCCCTGCCCCTGTCAAGATTCAGCACCCCTACCGTTCACCGCCCCGTGGTCGCTTCGATTATTGTACCCCTGACTGCAGGACCCAGATAGATTTGGATCCATAGATCGACGGAGTCGGAGTCTATAATAATGCTTAATTCAGTATCTTAGTCTTAGCCAGTCTTAGTTAGAGTTAGGTTGCTTATTTGTTTAGGATGCTTGTCATGATGAACCTATAATGAAGTTGGATCTTTGTAATGATTGTCATCAAGGTGTGGGCATCCCCTGCAACTTGGTGTAATTATTAATAAAGTCAGTTATTTAGTTGGGTAATCCCTTTATTTCCACTTTCCTCTTTATCTGAGAAGCTATCAGTGAAGATGATCAATTATTCAGTGCTATGAAGATTTCTATATATCTTTTCTTATGCTGAAAGACTGTAGAGTCAGATTTGATTTGTGTGTGCTTTCTACAGATGTCTGAGAATAGGCGCAAAAGGTGCAAGGCGTGCTCAGCTAGAACAGCAGGCACCCCAGGAGGAGGCAGCTCAGTAGCAGCAGTTGCCACCGCCACCCTTGATGACAGTTGAGCAGATGTTCTTGATGCAGACCTAAGCAGTCCAAGCAATTGGTCAGACCCTAGCAGCAATGCAGCAGGTACAGCAGTAGCCACCCCCACCTCAACCTCAAGTGCAAGTTCAGATGCCACAGGTGCCCAGAGACAAGCGAGCGGAATTCATGAGGGGCCATCCCCCTGTCTTTGCCCATTCTGCTGATCCCATGGATGCTGAAGATTGGTTGCGTACTGTGGAACATGAATTGTATACTGCCCAGTGCAATGATCGTGAAAAGGTTTTGTATGGTCCCCGTCTGCTAAGGGGAGCAGCACAGTTCTGGTGGGACACTACAGGAATTCTAAAGATTCCCGTCGGCCAAACTAACTCCCGTCGGCCAGAGCAAAAGCCGACGGGCATAGCGTAATTCCCGTCGGCCCACTAGCAGCCGACGGGAGTTATGTTAACTCCCGTCGGCCATATCCCACGCCGACGGAGATTACTTTAACGCTGCCGGCCACGTCCCAGGCCGACGGGGATTACGTTAACTCCCGTCGGCCATGTCACAGGCCGACGGGGATTAACCAGTTATGAGACCGGCCGCGGCCACGCGCGAGCTCATTCACCTTCGTCTTCAAACCGCCGCCAGCTTCTACCTCGCCGCCGCCTCCGCCCCTAGCCGCGCTCGCCGAGCACCGCCGCCCGTAGCCGCGCCCGCCGCGAGCGCCGCCGCCCCTAGCCGCGCCCGCCCGAGCCCCCGCCCGCGCGCCTAGCCGCTGCGCCGCCTGCCCGCGCGCCGCCGGCCCCGCCCCTGCTCGAGCTGCGCCGCCGCTGCACCCGCCGAGCGCCCCACGCGGCCCCGCCCCCGGCCGAGCGCGCGACGCCGCCCCGACCCGCGCCCCCGCCTCGAGCGCCCCCACAACGCCCACGGCCCACCCGAGCTGCGCCGCCCCCTAGCTCCCGTCGTCCGCCCTCAACAAGTCGCCGCCGTCCACAAGCGTCGCCGTCCCCAGCCCACCGTCGTCCGCCGTCCGCCAGTGCCTCGACGCACTGGTCAACCACCGCAACCGAGGTATAATCTTATTTCTAATTAATATGTGATTATTTTCGTCGGTTTTTTGTGGCCGACGGGAGTTAACTTTCTAATCAAGTAGTTTAAAATTGTTAATTGATAGTGTTCTTAGTTTTCATATGATTTTATGCATTATACTTGCTAGTTTTAATATCATGTGTGGCTTGATGTTAAGTAAAAATTAATTCTATTATTATAGTTGATTTAACAAATGGTTTATGTTTTAATTTTCGTCGGTTTTTATGGCCGACGGGAGTTAGCTGTAATGCGATTATAATTTGTTTAATATTGTTATTTGTTAGTATGGTTTGACCTAATATTATTTGATGTATGATATTTGTTATTTGTAACTTGATTTTGTAAATATGATATGATGTATTTGATGTTATTATTTAATGAAATTGATGTTATGCAAGCATTAATCAATTTGATAGATTTGATGTTATAGGTAATGAATTTGATGTTCTGCAATTATAATTTAATTTGATGGATTGGATGTTTGCAAATATTGTTAATTGATGAATATCATGTTAATTTGATGTTATTTATGTGTATATATAGTGACATTGAGGTCTACCAGGAGGGCCACAAAGGACCAGACCCGAACAACCCTGACCAGCTCTGCAGCCAGACAGCCACGGATCGCTTGGTAAGTTTTGGCCCAAAAGTACAAACGTTCAAAGTATAGAAATTCCTGCATTTGTAAGGTTGTGAATGATGTATAGGCGGCATATGGGGAGGAGATGGTTCGTCGCCATGGCCCTGACTTCGACTGGCGTCATGAACCGGTGGATCCCTCGGTGGTGTACGCAAGTGGTGGTAGCAAAGCGCATGGACGGTAAGCTCTAACTTATGAAATTATATGGTTGACACTAAATTGATTATGCAGTAATAACATTTTTTGAATCACTTATAGATACGCACTCTTCGACGGATTCATTGACTCGTCGTCGGTGAGATCTCAGAGGACGGGTTCGTCTTCCCGTAGCTCATGCTCTCGTCGACCGAACGAGCAGGAGTTGGAGATTATGAGGATGAGTGAAGAGATGAGACAACAACGCGAATTTATGGAGGCTTGCAATGCCCATAACCAAGCCATGTATCAAGTGAGTACACATAATCCGAACTCTAAATTATTATATTTCAATACAACATCTTCAGTAGTAACACATATGTTTAACAGTTAATGCAGCAACAGGGCATGGCAACAAATTTCCATCGCCACCACAATGGAGCCAATTTGCAAACACACCAGTTCCACCACCACAGTTCAACACCCCTCCGCCACATATACCTGCACCTGGAGATAGGGTACGTTTCATAACACTCGATTAATTTATACACTTGTATACTTTTTGATATTTGTATTTAACGTGTTGATATTTGCTAACTTGCATAGGCTACGCCTGAAGCGGGTGGTAGTGGGTCTGATCCAGCAGGGACTGGATTTGTTGACTCGCTCTTCGCATTCCCTCCTCCTGGTGGTGGTGGCGGCAGCGGCCAAAGCTCTAACCACCCAAGTGGTGGTTATCTCTAAACACTCGTGCTCGTTATGTTTTTAACTCCTGGACGTTATGTTTGTGTAAACACTTGATCTTAACTCGTATCAGAAATGTTTGTGTATGTTATGTGACGGATTTAACCTATAATGCGTTTGTGATGTGTACGTTCATGTGTATGATATATATGTTTTGTGATGTGTATGTTTTGTGATGTGTATGTTCATGTGGATGATATATATATTTTGTCATATGTTTGTCTGTAGAGAAATGTCTAATTTGGTGTTGGTGTTGCAGAAATATACATTAACTCCCGTCAGCCCAGTTAATTCCCGTCGGTTTGACCATAGCCGACGGGCATTAACTATTAACTCCCGTCGGCCCAGTTAATCCTCGTCGGGTGACTGGGCCGACGGGAGTTATCAATTAATCCCCGTCGGCTGGTAGGGCCGACGGGAATTAATTGATAACTCCCGTCGGCTGGTAGCGCCGACGGGAATTAATTGATAACTCCCGTCGGCCCAGTCAGCCGACGGGAATTAGCCATAACTCCCGTCGGTCATTAACTAGCCGACGGGGATTAATTATTCCTGTCAGCCGCCGACGGGAATAACCGTATCCCCGACATCTGACGCCCATCGGCTAACAACCGACGGGAATAAGCCTTAAACCGACGGGAATAAGTAATTCCCGTCGGTTTAAGGCTTATTCCCGTGGGTTGTTAGCCGACGGGAATTAATTGATTTCCTGTAGTGGGAGTCTTACCTCGCCACCCATGCCAACCCTGAAGCCATCACCTAGGAGGAGTTTAGGGACAACTTCCATCGTTACCATGTGCCTGAAGGACTGATGATAGTAAGGAAGGAGGAGTTTCTGGCTTTGAAACAAGGTCCCTTGTCTGGTAGTGAGTACAGGGACAAGTTTCTGCAGCTGTCACGCTACGCCCCAGAAGATGTCAACACGGATGCTAAGAGGCCGTACCGTTTTCAGAGAGGTTTGGTTGACCCCCTTCACTACCAGCTGATGAACCACACTTTCCCAACCTTTTAGCAATTGATCGATAGATCAATCATGACTGAAAGGAAGCGTCGGGAGATGGAGGACATGAAATGCAAGATTAGTGGATCTCAGGCCGGGAGTAGTAGTCGTCCCCGCTACTCAGGCAACCCGCCTCAACAATTCAAGCAAGGTCACCAGCACCAGCATCAGCACCAACACCAGTACCAGAGGCAGTTTCCTCAGCAGCAGCAGCAGTACCGTCAGAACAACCAGTAGGGAGGAAATCAGTACCAGCGTTAGAACAATCAGGAAGCTCACCTTCCTACCCCAACAACCAACCAGAACAACCAAGCAACTCCAGCGCAAGTAGGAGGCCACACATGCTTCTATTGTGGGGAACAAAACCACTAGGCGAAGCACTGTCCGAGGAAGGCAACCTAGCAGTCGCCAGCAGTCAATACCCCAGCAAGACAAGGAACACCACAGCAAGCACCAGGAGGCCGTGGTCAGGCTTACAACCGTGGAAAGGTGAATCACCTGGAGGCTGAAGCAATCCAGGATGCTGAAGACATGGTAGGTATGTTTCCAATCGAATCTCATCTAGCAAAAGTATTATTTGACACTGGTGCCACACATTCTTTTGTTTCTACATCTTGGGTAGAAGCACATAACATCCCCATAGAACCAATGATTCCACCTTTAAGAGTTAATTCAGTTGGGGGAAAAGTTCAATCTGATAGGATTTGTCCAAATCTAAGGATTGAAATAAGGGGGATAGACTCCCCGCTAACCTAGTAGTATTGGGTACCCAAGGGTTAGATGTCATCCTAGGGATGAATTGGCTACATAGAAACCAAGCCACTGTCAGTTGTGACAAGAGAATAGTCAAGTTGGCGTCCCCATCCGAAAAGGAAGTAGTAACTAGAAGAAGGAGCCTATCACCATTTGTCAGTAGATGACAAGGAAGCCAATCCAATTGAGGATATTAGAATTGTGTCGAAATTCCCCGATGTGTTCCCTGAAGAGTTACCAGGCATGCCACCTGAAAGGAAAGTTGAATTTGCCATAGAGCTTATCCCAGGCACCGCCCCTATATCCAAGAGAGCCTATTGAGTGTCCGGACCAGAATTGGTGGAACTCAAGAAGCAGATTGATGAATTGTTAGAGAAAGGCTACATCAGACCAAGTACCTCACCGTGGGCAGCCCTAGTGCTATTTGTGGAGAAGAAGGATGGTACGAAGAGGATGTGCATTGATTACAGATCTTTGAATGAAGCCACTGTCAAGAACAAGTACCCCCTGCCTTGAATCGAGGACCTGTTTGATTAGTTGAGAGGAGCCAGTGTGTTCTCAAAGATAGATCTGAGATCAGGTTACCATCAGCTCAGAATCCGACCTTCAAATATACCGAAGACAACATTCATCACCAAGTATGGACTATATGAGTTCATGGTTATGTCATTTGGTTTGATGAATGCGTCATCTTACTTCATGTACTTGATGAACAGTGTGTTCATGGACTACGTCGACCAGTTCGTAAGTGTTCATTGATGAGATTCTTGTATATTCCCAGAATGAGCAAGAGCATGAAGAACACTTGAGGAAAGTACTTCAGAGGCTACAATATTGTTAGCTGTACGCCAAGCTTAGCAAGTGCGAGTTCTGGATCAGCGAAGTTCTGTTCTTGGGTCATATTATAAACCGAGATGGACTAGCTGTGGATCCAAAGATGGTAGCAGTGATTCTGGACTGGAAAGCACCGAAAGATGTCCGAGGAATCAAGAGTTTCATCGGAATGGCCGGTTACTATCAGCGTTTCATCGATGGTTTCTCCAAGATTGCCAGGCCAATGACAGCCTTGCTGGCAAAGAAGGCTAAGTTCAAGTGGACCCCCACGTGCCAAGAATCATTTGAGATGTTGAAGCAGAAGTTGATAACAGCACTGGTATTTGTTCTGCCAGATGTTCACAAGCCGTTCTCAGTATATTGTGATGCTTCGTACACCGGACTGGGATGTGTGTTAATGCAGGAAGGGAAAGTAGTGACATACTCGCCCGGACAGTTGAAGATTCATGAGAAAAATTACCCCACTCATGATCTAGAGCTAGCAGCAGTGGTTCATGCATTGAAGATCTGGAGACACTATTTATATGGGCAGAAGTGTGATATCTACACAGACCATAAGAGTCTCAAGTACATATTTACTCAGTCCGAGCTAAACATGAGACAACGAAGATGGCTAGAGTTGATCAAAGATTATGAGCTGGAAATACATTATCACCTAGGCAAAGCAAATGTGGTTGCAGATGCTTTGAGCAGAAAGTGTCAAGTCATTATGCTGTCTGCTCACCCGATGTCGTACGAGCTAGCAAAGGATTTCGATAGACTGAGTCTTGGATTTCTGAACAACACTCAAGGAGTGACAGTCGAGCTAGAACCCACTCTGGAGCAAGACATCAGGAGAGGTCAAAAAGACAATGAGAAGATCAACGAGATCCAGGAGCTGATCATAGATGGGAAAGTTCTATATTTCCGTGAAGATGTTGAAGGAGTGGTATGGTTCAAGCATAGGTTGTGCGTTCCCGACATCAAATCGATCCGGGAACTGATTCTCAAGGAAGCTCATGAGACAGCATATTCTATACACCCTGGTAGCGAGAAGATGTACCAAGACCTGAAGAAAAGATTTTGGTGGTACGATATGAAAAGGGAGATAGCAGAGTATGTTGCCAGATGTGACAGTTGTCAGAGGATCAAGGCAGAGCATCAGAGACCCGCAGGTTTGTTGCAGCTGTTGCAGATTCCTTAGCGGAAATGGGATGAGATTGGGATGGACTTTATAGTCAGTCTACCCCGCACTCGAGCTGGTTATGACTCCATCTGGGTAGTAGTGAACCGTTTAACAAAGGCGGCTCATTTCATACCAGTCAGGACCACCTATGGCAGTGTAGTGCTAGCAGAATTATACATGTCTCGGAATGTGTGCTTGCATGGCGTTCCAAAGAAGATAGTATTAGACAAAGGCACCCAATTCACTTCTCATTTTTGGCAGCAGCTACATGAAGCTTTGGGCACACACTTGAAGTTCAGTTCAGCTTATCACCCGCAGACAGATGGTCAGACAGAGAGAACCAACCAGATTCTTGAAGATATGTTGAGAGCTTCTGCGTTGCAAGACAAGTTAGGTTGGGACAAGAGGATACCATATGCAGAATTCTCCTACAACAACAACTATCAGGCCAGTCTGAAGATGTCACCATTCCAAGCACTTGACGGGAGGAGTTGCAGAACTCCATCGCATTGGGACCAACCCGGCGAAAGGCAGGTGTTCAGTCCAGATATTTTGCTTGAAGCTGAAGAAAACATCAGAATGGTTCGGTAGAATCAAAAGACAGTACAGTCCAGACAACGAAGCTTTGCTGACACCCAAAGAAGAGAACTGAGTTTTGAACTGGGAGATTATGTCTACTTGAAAGTGTCACCCATCAGAGGAACCAAAAGATTCGGAGTCAAAGGCAAGCTAGCACCTCGATATATTGGGTCATACCAGATTCAAGCAAGACGTGTAGAAGTGGCATATCAACTCAGCTTACCAGAAAATCTGTCCGTCGTGCACGATGTGTTCCATGTGTCTCAGCTAAAGAAATGATTGCGAGTACCAGAAGAGCAGTTCCCAATAGAGGATCTCGAAGTTCTATAGGATCTGACCTACATTGAGAAACCAACTCAAATTCTGGAGACAATAGATCGGGTTACTCGGAGGAGCACCATCCGGATGTGCAAAGTCAAATGAGGCCATCACTCAGAAGAAGAAGCAACCTGGGGAAGAGAAGATGATTTGAAAGCCAAGTACCCCGAACTCTTTGCTGGCCAACCCTGAATCTCGAGGGCGAGATTCTTTTTAAGGGGGATAGGTCGGTAACACCCTGAATTTGGGGGTATAAAATTTCTTTATAAGTATCTACCAAATTCAGGTGTTACACTTCCCTCTCTTTCTTTTGGTTAGATTTAGCTTAATTAGTGAGGGATTAATTATTTTATTTTGCCAAAACAATATGAGTCATGAAATGTTGCATCATGCTGAGCTCCAAATATTCTTTGAATTGTTGCACATGTTTGATTTAGTTTGAATTTGAAACTTGGTTTGAATTTGAATTGAAAACCCTAGAGAAAATAAATAGAAAAGCATTAGAAATTCCCTAGAAAAAATAAAAAGCCATTTCAGCCCAGTCGGCCCAATTGGGCCCAGCCAGGCCGCGCGCGCGCCCGCGTCGCCTGACATGTGAACCCCACCTGCCAGCGACCGCCCGCGTCCGCGCACGCGCGTTCTCTCTCCCTCTCCCTCCCGCTGCCCAGTGGGCTAGGCCTGTCGGCGCCAACCTGTCTGCGCTCGCGTGTTCTTTCTCTCGTTGTCCTGTGGGACCTTCCTGTCAACGCTGACCGCCAGTTCGCTCTCGTTCCCTTTCTCTGCCCCGCGGACCCCGCATGTCAGCCCACCCATCCCTAACCTCTCGCCCATGCCCCCACCGTGGACGCGCCCACGTCCAAGCGTTTTCCAGCCACCACCGCACACCCTCGGTCCCTTTAGAGCCCGTACCCCGCTTGCCCACTTCCCCCTGTTCATTTGCGCCCTCAACCGAGCTCTCTCACCCTGCTCGCGCACCTAGTCAGCTCCGTCGCCGCTCACCGACGTCCGCCGAACGTTCTACGGTCGCCATGGGACTCCCCGCCGTGGTCTGTTGCCCCGGTAAGCTCCGCCCTATCACCCACAACCTAGTACGTCCCTCCGTTCGCCCCCAGCCCCTCTGGTCCGTCCGGTCCGCGCTCACCGGAGTTCTTCCTGTGCAGCCGGAGCTCCACCACCATCGATCCGAAGCATCCCTGCGCCTCCGCCGTTGCTCCGGGACTCCAGTGTTTCCTCTTGTAAAGCCCAAAATTTGTATAAAAAATAATAAAATAAAGAAATAAAATAGTAAATTCTGATATCTCAACTTATATTTGAGCTTTGAATGTTGAGGACTGAATTTTGAAATCAAGAATTAATTTAGAAAGGAAGTAATAGAAAGGTTTTCTATTCGACCAAATGATTATTCATTTCATTAAATGATACACTATAAGCATTTATCTAAATGAGTATGAAATTTAGATGACTCAAATCTAGACTAGATTTTCTTTTTAAATTTAACACATAAAATTGAAACTCGTGAAAATAAATAATAGAAGATACTCCATTGATTTGTTCTCCTCATAATTACATACTCTTAAAACAATCAAGAAACCCTTAAATGAAAGTATACAATACCTTCTTTCAAAATAAATAGATAATGAATATTTATTTTTGAAATAACTTTTAATTCTTATCCCACATTCGAAATGCTATTTTCGTAAAAAGAAAGGAGCAATATGAGTGTGTTTCATATTTCAAACATCTACCAAACAAATAAATAAATTAAAGTAAATAGATATTTATTGCATCATGATTGATTTTGAGTGTGTATTAAATTTGAATTCTTGAACTTTATCTTGGATAGGAATTTGAATTTTGTAAATTAAAAAGGGAATAATATGGGAATATCTCATTTGACTAAGTAAATAATGGATATATAAAATAAAATAAACCATGTATAACAAGTTGGAGCTTTTGTTTGAGCACTTAAATATACTTTAATTTGAACTCTGTTTGCATTTAATTCAAAATTTGAATTTGAATTTGAATTCAAAATGGAAATACAAAATATAAAAGAAATGAAATATAGAAAAGAAATAGGAAAAACAGATAGAAATAAAAAGGGGTGGGCCCATCTTCACTCATCTTTCCCCCGTGCGGGCCCAACCTGGTTCGCCTGGCTCACCCGCGCAACGCGCGCTCTGTTTCACCAGCCAAGTGGGCCCATGGAATCAGCCCCTTGCTCTCGTGTGCGTGCTCTCCTTCACTCACTGACCAATGGGGCCCGCGCTGTCAGCATTATCTTCCTCGCTCGGGCGAGATAGTCCATGGTCGCATGAATGACGGCAACAAACTGCGCCAATCCCCACCGAAGTTCGCGCGCCCGGGCAAATCGCAACCACCTGTGACCTGCCTAACCCAGGGATATAAAAGGGGTGCGCCACCGCTACTCGTCCCGAACACGCTAGGAAATCGTGTGTGGGGGGCCAGAGAATTAGGCACCGTTCGGGTTTTGCTTTGGCGTTCAGTGTGGGGAAACTCTGGAGGTTTCTTCGCGGGAGACCAACACGGCTTGACGCGACTACGGTTGTTCAGGGCAGGTAGTCCTCGAAGCCGTTTGAATTGCTCATCGGAGGAGCCTTCTACCGCCGAACCTTGGGGCACCGTGCCTAGCACATCTGCCCACTTATCTACCGATAAGGAATCCACTGACGCGTTCGCCTCCACCTCCACTTTGATTTGAACGAAGACGCGTTAGCTACGGTATAATAGAATGCGGGGCCAATGTCCGCCAACAATGGCGCCACCGCAAGTAGGGCTCACCACCGGCCGGAGTGAACAGGGGAGAGAGGAGAGCGTGAAGGGTTGTTGTAACGCCCTGAATTTGAGAGTTCAATTTTTCTTTCTCCAGCACTCACCAAATTCAGCCGTTACCTTTCCTCTTTCTTTTTCTTCTCGCTGAGCCTTGTTCATTTTCAAAGTTCTAGCGAGATTTAGCTCGATATCTTGTGTAAGTAAACCCTAGAAATACTTTCTTTTGTTTGTTGCACCATGCCGGTCCATGCATTTGTTTTGGTTGAGTGAATTTGTGAAATCAATTCATTTTGAAAATAGATTAAAACGGGGAATTAGGGGAAGAATTAAAATGGGGAATTTCTCTCTCCCCCCTTTTTGGGCTGGCTTCTAGCCGCGGCCCAGCCGGCGACCCTCCCCTCCCCTCCCCGCCGTGGGCCCTGCGTGGCCCAGCCAGGCGCGCGGGCCAGCCACCCCCTACCCCGCGTCCTCCGCGCGCTGCGCGCGTGGGCGTAACCGTCGCCGCCACCACCCCCTGGTGGGGCCCGCCCGTCAGCCCCACCCCTCCCCCAAACATCCCTCTCTCTCTCTCCCCTACACCGCGCATGTCTCTCTCTCCCTTTGTGGCTCGTTCGCGGCGCGTCAGCGCGGTCTTGCGCGCGCGCGTGCTCGCGTGGTGCGCGCAGTGCTTTGGCGTGGCTCGCCGTGTCCTCGAAGCGACGCATAGCGTCCTGTCGTGGGTGACGTGCTCGTCTACCCCTAGACGTACCCGTCTACCCCTAGCCACCCGTCTACGCCCCCCCCCCCCCCCCCCGTGTATTCTATGCGTAGTGATCACGTTATTTATATTAATGAAATGGAAACTCAACTAAGAAATTGATTACTTTAGTTATTTCATGTAGTTAGTTATCGACTTAGTTTAATGTCAACCAATTGGAAACAGGTATAATTCTATTAGTGCATGTGACTAATACTTGTTAGCGTAACTAGGTGGAACTAGATGATGTAATGATTAATTATACAACTACTTATAGTACGCTTCGATTATAGCTTTAACCACTGTGAGACCTTTCTTTTTCTCTTTCTAGCAATTGCGAATGCAAGATCGTATGTCATATCTTATGCATATTCAGTTTATCTGCTCTCTTGTATGGTGTACTGTTTATTTCCTAATTCAAATGGATGGATGTATGTTTGCGCTCGCATAGAGAACGGTCTGGTTGAGGAGTCCGAAGAACTCGCAGGAGAAGCCCCTGAGGAGCAGCTGGTTGGTGGAGGCAAGTGTCCCTTGACCTATCTTTGTCCTATACATTCTATAATTCACTTTCCGCATTTACACAGTTATACCTAAGGATTGACTAGTTTTTGTTAACCATGTCCTTGCTTACCTGTTTGGGTTGGATTATTATGGTGTAGCTTTATGCTAGTGCTTAACACTAATCAATGAACATGATGAGATTTATCTATGATACGCTGTTTTCCTTATTTTTTATGATGTTATTCTTGTGGCTTTTAAGGGGGCTCGAGCGGTTTCTCGAGTGCCTCTCCGTAAGGACCTGTTCGTTGGATGACCGCCCGGGAAAATAGTGCAACCATGAGGGTGGAGTGGGACGCCCTTAGCTGAATAATTAGAGGAACCGGGGTGTTGTTCGCTTAGCCGTCGTGCCGTTAATGGGGCTCGCTCTGCCAAGTTTGGTTCGCCCCTTGGGGAGGAGTGCGGTGCATTTAGGAAACCTAACGGGAGACTACAGCCCTGGGGAATCTTTGTAAAGGCTACGTAGTGATACCCTGCTGGGTCACCTTGGTAGTGATCAATGGAGAGTCATGATCTCCGGGCAGAAAGGGAATCACGGCTTGTGGGTAAAGTGCGCAACCTCTGCAGAGTGTTTGAAAACTGATATATCAGCCGTGCTCACGGTTATGAGCAGCCAAGGGAGCTCTATTGATTAGTGATACCTGATCAGAGATGTTCGGATTACAGGTGGCAATGAGAATGATGGTTTGGCATTGACTATGGTAATGGTAAGTGGTACGCTTTCCATTTGGAAAGGGTACGTTTGGGTTAATAACGTGGGTTAATTCTAAAACTTGGCTTTCTCTACTAGTAATAATAATCTGACCAACTAAAAGCAACTGCTTGACTTACCCCCACATAAAGCTAGTCCACTATAGCCAAAAAGGACACTTGCTAAGTATGTTGATGTGTACTCACCCTTGCTCTACACACCAACCCCCCCTCCCGAGGTTGTCTGCATTGCAACCACTGCTCAGTAGAAGATGAAGCCATGGAAGGAGACTTCCAGGAGTTCCAAGATTACGACGAGTTCTAGGCGTGGGTTAGCGGCAAACCCCAGTAAGTTGCCTGTGAAGGCTGTGTGTATCTACGTTTCGTTTTCGCACTTTGATTATTGTAAAGACTATGTGGATGTCACAGACATATGATGTAATCGACTATTATTCCCCTTTTATATTATGATTTGAGCATTGTGTGATGATGTCCAGTTATGTAACTGCTGTGTACGTGAATTACTGATCCTGACACATACATGGTTCGCATTCGATTTGCCTTCTAAACCGGGTGTGACATAGGTGGTATCAAAGCCGTGCTGACTGTAGGACCGCTAACCTAGAGTAGAATGGTCGTTCTAAGGATTATAGACCCATATTCTAAGCCCTTGATCGTCGATCTCCTGTTTAACGGGTAGGATTAGATATAGGCATACCCCTTCGATGGATCGATCCGGGTTCGTTGATCTTGGATCCATCGGCCATGGCTCTGGCACCGGTGTTCTAATGGATGACCGTTGGATCGGGATCCAAGCGCTGGCATTGGATACCGGTTCGGGAGCGTGGGATTCTAATTTGAACCCTTGTTTTGCGATCGGACGGCTCATCTCCCGCGATACCCCTTCGGCCAGGGATAATTGCATATGAGCCCCTTGCTTTATTAAAAATAAACCCGCCATCATCTCGTGTTGAGAGAATATTACGTTAAGGTCCTGAAATTAACAAAAACAACTCTGGGGTCCCTGGTTTTTGTATCCTCGGTCCGTAGATTACCATAAAATGTATAATTAATATTTAAAATGAGTTTTTAGCACAAAAATAATTCTAGAAACTTATTTAATTCATAAGTAATTCATTTTAGCTCCTTTGTGATCCATTCCAGTTGCATTAAATTCATAATAATATTGTTTATCATCTAGAAACCTTACTTTGTTATGAAACTTGGATTATAAATTATGCACTTAGTTTCTTCTATTCCAACACTTAAAACTTCGGAAATCCATAACTTCTTCGTTTTAATTCCGATTTGACCCATTCCAGTTGCGTTAGCTTCGTATAAATATTTACTACACAGTAACAACATTAATTGTACCATGTCGCATACTTTTGTATTTATTTATCCTATGCCTACTAGATTAGATCTTCTAAATCAAATCTAACATGTCCATAAATATAATTTGATTAAAATATGATCCCTAGTCAAGTTATAATTAAAACTAAAGTTGAGTTAATTATTTATAGAATACTCTCTCATATGATATACACCGATCAATTTATAATATAGTTTAATATTTAAATCACATAGATCTTCCATAAATCATAACTCTGTAATCATAACTCCTATTTTAGTGATTCTCGAACCCACGATCTCGTTACGATGCGTAGATTATTATTATGCAGTTTATTCTTATGTTTGGTGTGATGTTAATTTTGCCTATAACATGTCCGTTTGTATTGCTATGACTAGTGCGAGGTCACGAGTCATCTGAAGAGCAAGTTGGTACCCGTAATCTCAAGTCCCAAGCAAGTTGTGCCCTTGATCACTTCTTTTTACCAAATGAAAGTCGCCTAGAGGGGGGTGAATAGGAGTAACCTGAAATTTATAACTTTAATCACACACTACAAGTCGAGGTTAGCGTTAGAGTTAAATTCAAGTCTGAAAGAGAGGGGAAAACAAATCAAACAAGAATCAATGCGAATGACACGATGATTTGTTTTACCAAGGTTCGGTTCCAAAGAACCTAGTCCCAGTTGAGGAGGTCAAAAAGACTGGGTCTATTTCAACCATTTCCCTCTCTCAAACGGTCACTTAGACCGAGTGAGCCTTCTTCCTTAATCTCACGGGTCACTAAGACCCCGCAAGGACCACCACACACTTGGTGTCTCTTGCTTAGCTTACAAAGCACTTGAGAATAAGAGTGGGAAAAGAAGAAAGGCAATCCAAGCAACAAGAGCGCAAATGAACACAAAAATCTCTCTCTCATAAGCCACTAAGTGTTTGGAATGAATTTAGGACTTGGAGGGGATTTGATCTTTTGTATGTGTGTCTTGGAATGAATGCTAGAGCTCTTGTATTGAATGTGATCTTCAGAAAACTTGGATGCTAAATGTTGTGGTGGTTGGGGGTATTTATAGCCCCCAACCACTTGGGTAGCCGTTGGGGAGGCTACTGGTGATGGGTGCACTGGACAGTCCGATGCGCCACCGGACAGACATTGTTCAGTGTCCGGTGCGCCGCCACGTCACCCAACCGTTAGGGTTCGGAGCTCGGGCGTCCGTTGGAGCTTTGTCCTCTTGTGGCACCTCTGACTTTGCTGCTCTAACTTTTGCGCGACACTGTTGCTCACTGTAGCTTCTGTCAGAGTTGACCGTTAGATAGTCGTTGCTCCGCTGGCACACCGGACAGTCCGGTGGCACACCGAACAGTCTAGTGAATTATAGCGGAGGGCGCCGTTGAATTCCCGAGAGTGGCTGCTTCGGAGTGTACGGCCCTGGTGCACCGGACACTGTCCGGTGGCACACCGGACAGTCCGGTGCGCCAATCCACAACACACTCAATATCTTTGCTCTGTTTCAATTTTAGTCCCTAACTTGAATAATTTATTGGTTTGTGTTGAACCTTATGCACCTGTAATACATGAGTTCTAGAGCAAACTAGTTAGTCCATGTGTTTGTGTTGACTAACAACCACCAAAATTAATTATAGGAAAAGGTTAACCCAATTTCCCTTTCAATCTCCCCCTTTTTGGTGATTGATGCCAACACAAACCAAAGCAAATAATAAATGCAGAAATGAAACTAGTTTGCATTTAGAATGTGTATAGGTTACTTGGAGTTAAATCAATTGAAAATCTTACTAGATATGAATGGATTGCTTTTCTTTTATTTAACATTTTGGACCACATTTGCACCACTTGTTTTGTTTTTGCAAATTTTTTGAAAAATCTTTTCAAAATCCTTTTGCAAATAGTCAAAGGTATAGGAATAATATTGCAAGAAGCATTTATAAGATTTGAAATTTCTCCCCTTGTTTCAAATGATTTTTCTTTGACTTAATAAAACTCCCCCTGAATGAAATTCTCCTCTTAGCTTTCAGGAGGGTTTTGAGATAGATATCAATTCAAAATTTTAAACATGGATCCCAATTGATATCAAAAACTAATTTTGAGACTACATCAATTCAAATAGATATTAATTGAGAATTTGCCAAGACATAGTGTCGGGGACCATAATTAGGGGTACCCTCAAGACTCCTAATTCTCAGCTGGTAACCCCCATCAGCATAAAGCTGCTAAGGCCTAATGGGTGCGATTAAGTCAGGGATCAGTCCATTCGAGCGACTCGATCACGCCTCGCCCGAGCCTAGCCTCGGACAAGGGCAGCCGACCCCGGAGGATTTCCGTCTCACCCGAGGCCCCCCTCCAACGGCGGACATATTTCCGGCTCGCCCGAGGCCCTGCCTTCGCTAAGAAGCAACCCTGACTAAATCACCGCACCGACCGCCCAAGTCGCAGGAGCATTTAATGCAAAGGTGACCTGACACCTTTATCCTGACGCGCGCCCTCCGGCAGAGCCGAAGTGACCGCCGTCACATCACCACTCCACTGACCGGCCTGACAGAAGGACAGCGCCGCCTGCACCACTCCGACTGCAGTGCCACTTGACAGAGTGAGACTGACAGGCAGTCAGGCCCTGCCAAAGGCACCATAGGAAGCTCCGCCCGACCCAGGGCTCGGACTCGGGCTAAGTCCCGGAAGACGGCGAACTCCGCTCCGCCCGACCTAGGGCTCGGACTCGGGCTAAGTCCCGGAAGACGGCGAACTCCGCTCCGCCCGACCCAGGGCTCGGACTCGGGCTAAGTCCCGGAAGACGGCGAACTCCGCTCCGCCCGACCCAGGGCTCAGACTCGGGCTAAGTCCCGGAAGACGGCGAACTCCGCTCCGCCCGACCCAGGGCTCGGACTCGGGCTAAGTCCCGGAAGACGGCGAACTCCACTCCGCCCGACCCAGGGCTCGGACTCGGGCTCAGCCCCAGAAGACGACGAACTCCGCTTCGCCCGACCCCAGGGCTCGGACTCCGCCCTGGCCTCTGCCGAACGACCTCCGCCTCGCCCGACCCAGGGGCTCGGACTCGGCCTCGGCCATGGAAGACAGACTCGACCTCGGCTTCGGAGGAGCCTCCACGTCGCCCAACCTAGGGCGCAGGCCAGCCACGTCAACAGGAAGCGCCATCATCACCCTACCCTGAGCTGACTCGGGCCGCAGAGAACAAGACCGGTGTCCCATCTGGCTAGCTCCGCCAAGATAGGCAATGATGGCGCCCCGCATGCTCTGTGACGATGGCGGCTCTCAGCTCTCTTACGGATGCAGGAGGACGTCAGCAAGGACTCAACCGCTCCGACAGCTGTCCCTCCGCCAGGCTCCGTCGCTCCTCCGACGGCCACGACATCACACCAGCTGGGTGCCAAAATCTCTCCGGCTGCCACATCGGCATGTACTTAGGGCGCTAGCTCTCCCCCGCTAGACACGTAGCACTCTGCTACACCCCCATTGTACACCTGGATCCTCTCCTTACGCCTATAAAAGGAAGGACCGGGGCCCTCTTAGAGAAGGTTGGCCGCGCGGGGACGAGGACGGGACAGGCGCTCTCTTGGGGCCGCTCGCTTCCCTCTCCCGCGTGGACGCTTGTAACCCCCTACTGCAAGCGCACCCGACCTGGGCGCGGGACGAACACGAAGGCCACGGGATTCCCACCTCTCTCACGTCGGTCTCCGGCCGCCTCGCTCCTTTCCCCCCTTTGCGCTCGCCCACGCGCTCGACCCATCTGGGCTGGGGCACGCGGCAACACTCACTCGTCGGCCCGAGGGACCCCCCGGTCTCGAAACGCCGACAGTTGGCGCGCCAGGTAGGGGCCTGCTGCGTGTTGACGAACAGCTTCCCGTCAAGCTCCAGATGGGCAGTCTCCAGCAACCTCTCCAACCCGGGACGGTGCTCCGTTTCGGGAGTCTTGGGTTCATGTCCTTCGACGGCAGCTACGACATGATACTCCTTCCACCGCCGTGCGACAACAACAATGGCGGCCGACAGCCCGCCTGCCGGTGGCGGAATCGACGACGTCTTCCCCGCGTGGTGGAAGAACAACATTCAAGCTCGCCCCGTCCTCTCCCCCGCCAACGAAGGAGGAGGCGGGGCAACCAAGGCCAAGCAGGAGGCCACGTCTCGTTGGCTATCGAGCGAGTCGACGTCCCTAGCACCCCAATGGGGGGCGCGTCGGGCGTCGACCTCGCGTTTGAGACGAAGGCGAGCGCCATCTCCCCACGACACGCCAATCCCGAGCAAGCGGACGACGCCAGCACGCTCGCGGAAGGCTTGCTGGGCATCACCCTCGTACCTGAGATGACGGTGCAGTCAGTCCCCGACGTGACTTCATCGCCGTTCGTCGACCAAAAGGTACCGACCGATTCCCATCCTACGTCATTTAGATTCAGCCTCAACCCGCCTAGCGACCTTGCTTTGGCGGGCACTCTCGTAGAGGCGAGTTAAAACCCTCTAGGGTTTCGCACGCGGTCGCCTTGGGACCGGCTGACGGACGTCTCGACCTATGGGCCCTCCGGGTCCGAGGAAGACGACGACCCCAGCATCTGTTGGGATTTCTCTGGACTTGGCAACCCCAGTGCCATGCGGGACTTCATGACCGCATGTGACTACTGCCTGTAGCATCCCAAAAATTCAAATCTTGAAATTTTCTCAAACTCGCTCTAAATTCAAAATGAATTTCAAATTTCATTTCAAAATGTTTGTTTGCAAGTTGATATCAGCAAATAAAATATAGTGGTCTATATTCTCTCTAAAATCCTCCTCAAAATATCCTACAAATATTTCCCCAGTGATCACCCTCAAACTCTTTCAGAAATACTGCCCAAATATTCCACCGATATATGTCCAAGTATTTTCTTCCTGAGAAATACCTTCAGAATCATTTTTCAAGTCCCTACAAATATTTTCTCCATAACTTTTCTCATGCTCATACGTATACGTATGCCTTCGGTGTCATACGGTGAGCTCTACAAGCTAATTACACTCATATAAGACAAATCCATGCTAATCTCCCACTAATCCTCTCATCCTCCCACTAATCCCCTCATCCCTCCCCCTAATACCCCCACCATGGCTATAAATAAAGGGGCAAGGGCCTCCTCTCATCCCACCCCAAGCCATTTCATGGCAACTCTCCCCCCACACACACCCACTCCATGTTCCACACAAGCACACACTAGCACAAGGATCGTTCGGTCGTTCTTCGATCGTTCGTCCCCCTGTTCTTAGTTTGTTCGTTCGTTCGTCCGATCGTTCGATCGTTCGTCCGATCGTTCATGGTTCGTTCGTCCGTTCGTCCGATCGTTCGATCGTTCGTCCGTTCGTTCGTCCAAATAATCTTTTTCCTGTCGTTATGCTACCGAAAATCCGATCGTTCGTTCGTCCGATCGTTTGATCGTTCGTCCGATCGTTCATGGTTCGTTCGTCCGTTCGTCCGATCGTTCGATCGTTCGTCCGTTCGTTCGTCCAAATAATCTTTTTCCTGCCGTTATGCTGCCAAAATTCCGATCGTTCGTTCGTTCGATCATTCGATCGTTCATCGTTCGTTCATAGTTCCTATTCATCGTTCATCGTTCGTTCATCGTTACTATTTACCGTTACTATTTACCGTTACTTTTTACCGTTACTATTTACCGTTACTTTTTACCGTTTACCGTTACTTTTTACCGTTACTATTTACCGTTACTATTTACCGTTACTTTTTACCGTTACTTTTTACCGTTACTATTTACCGTTACTATTTACAGTTACTTTTTACCGTTACTATTTACCGTTACTTTTACCGTTACTATTTGCCGTTACTTTTACCGTTACTATTCACCATTACTATTCACCATTACTATTCATCGGTCATTTAGTTATCCTAAATTTCAACTACTCATCCATCATGCTGTCCAGTCCACCTAAGACCAGCCAGACCCATGTTCCAGTCATACGAACTCCGGTGACTGTGATTTTCCTTCCAGTAGGAACTTCCCATCTGGTCACCCATCCCAGGTTTCTCCAAGTTGAGCATGCTTGACTTTGAGATTCCTTCGAACCAGGCTTCCAAACTCTGATTCCAATAATTCTTGCTTCTAAATTCTTATCGAATTATTCCCTATTCAACCATTCCATCCCTTAAGCATGGTTCATGTTCCAGAAAACTCCCAAAATACTCTTGTCCCATATTCTGCCTATAACTCTCCTGTTCATGTTAAGTCAGACGATTCATTCGTCACTATTCTCACCAACAGTGAACTTCATTGTGCTACACCACATACACCCAGCTATAAATACACCCAGCTACCCTCTCCCTCTCCACACACACTCAACACCCTCAACCAAGGCAAACGCCCACCCACTCAGTTACTCCGCTCTACCGGCTACACGCATAGTGTCGCTTCGCCTCCAGTCCACCCTCCTGGTAAGCACCTCCGCTCCACCACTAGTAGTATCTCAACACCACATGACACAGATTCTACTCAAGACTCTATCCATCCATATATCTCTATTCTGACCACTATACTAAATATTTGTTGGTATACTTGCTTGTTTGTATGTTTGCTTGTTCATGTTGCATAGTTATCGGAGCGTTCGTACTGTCTCGTGGAGGCCAGATCTACAAGTCTACGCCAGGAGCCAGAAGCCAGTTCCACAAGCTCTTCTTCCCCCTTCGCCGGATAAGCACGGCAAGCTCACTGGATCCCTTTGATGCATAAATTACCTATGATTTTTCAACCACAACCCTCAGCCTGTTATTTTATGCATGATATGATTTTGAGACAAGTTATTATGGCCACCCAGCCGCTTGCCGCAATCAATCCCTGATATATATGTTCCAAATGATTTGAGAAAAGGTGTGAGTTTTCAAAAGAAAATGCTTTTCAAAATGTGTATGATGAAGGGTTTTCACCCTTATCACCTTGTGAGTGGGATAATCCAGGGACTCCCTGGTTTAGGGGAGGGCCTAAGGTGATGGCTCAGCTGGTTTAGGCGTGAGCAGAAGGATTGTCCCCTCATATAAGGACCGGTTTGTCATCTTTCACTACCTGTACTCATGATAAGTACAACCACTCGAGACTGTGTGGGCAGTCACTCAATCTGAACTCGTACGGTCCAACCCCAGGGTTATGAAGGCTGGGGAGCACCGGGAGGATAAGGAGGGGGAATGTTTTGTCCGGTTTGGACATGGCGGTGGCCTGACTCCTTCCGGTATAACCGTTAAGGTTAGGACGTGCGAGGAAAGAAAGAGATTCGGATTCGGGTCTCACTAGCTATGAGATCGTAGAGCCGGACTAGTGGGTAAAGTGTACACCTCTGCGCAGAGTTTGAAAACCTATTCGAATAGTCTGTGTCCACAGGAATGGACGAGTCTGGTATGGTATGGCAATTAATGTTTTGTTTTCAAAAAAAGGGTGCGTTTGAGAAAAGTGGTTTTTAAAAGGTTCGGCGGTTGAGCCGTGAGCTATGGTGGACGGGAAGTCCAGTAGCTGTTTTTGAAAATGAAAACCAGTGGGAAACTGCTGAGATACCTGGATGGTTTAGTCCAGGGGATTTTGTTATAATACTGAAAAACTTCCTGCTCCTTTTGGAGAGGATGCGCTTTGCAAAATACAAAATGTGTTTCAAAACAACCCTGCATAAAATATTGCTATTTCTGCAAATATCCTGAGCTCTACACATTCCATGCATTATATCTGATTTCCCCATTCCGCGGGTGAAGGTGGGCTGCTGAGTACGTTTGTACTCACCCTTGCTTATTTGTTGTTTTTCAGAAAAAGGAGATCGGGTAAGAGTTACGACTGTTCCCAACCTTGCCTGTGGCTGTTGGACCGCTAATTTGCTTCGCTGCGTATATCGGGCTGCTTTAGCCCCACTCTGATGATATGTCCCGAGTTGTGGACCAACTCTTAAAGTTGTTTGCCACCTTTATAGGTTTGTCTCGTTTAAGCAGATCTAAAATCATCTGATGTATAAATGTGTTTACTAGCCTCCTGGGACTAGTAATTGTATCACATTTGAGTTCCAGAGGATTGGGGCGCTTCAGGTGGTATCAGAGCTGTTAGGTTGGCCGCAGGACGTAACCCTTAGCCTGATCCAAAAGTTTTTGAGTCCAAACTATTTTCTTAAAAAAATTCTTGCTCTCATCCCTTCATTTCAAAAATGCTTCCCCCTTTCCTTCTCTCAGAAGTCAGATGGAGGTCCACTGCCAAACCAGCCTGTGCCAGAATGAAGATGGTTTCCCCAAGTTGCTGAGAGCATGCATAGTTCACCTCGAAATCCGAAGCTAGCCAGAGTATGATGGTCGTGAATTCGTCGAGCATGGCACAGAGAAGTGTGTCGTGACTGTATACATTGGATCCAGTCCGCACCATGTGGAATGGAGTGTCACTGCTGTTGGGCACAAATTCAAAGACACCTGCCAAGTCGTCGCTCGCAAGGCATTGAGGACCCTGTGTCAGATTTATGAAGAAGAAGTGGCCGACTCCCCGCTCAGATTCTTTCCACCCTTTCAGAGAGACCGTCCCGTTTGGATGGCCAGGATGCGTGCATTGGAAGGGCAGCTGCTGCTTGAGGACGACCCCACAGTCGTGTACCTCACTGCATACCTGCTCACCCTAGATGCACAATATGATTTCTTGGCTCGGCACCACCGTCAGATGATTGCCCGAGCAGAAGATGCAGAGAAGCTCAACCGTAAGCTCCATGTGGATCTCACCTCAGCTCAAGCCCGTGTAGCTGCCTTGGAAAGTCGTGAAGCCATTGCTGTTGAAGCCCTGAAGCAAGCCAAGGATGAGCATATCCAGAAGCTGATGGAGGCCTACTTGGTAACCCATAACCAACGTAGAGCCCTGCGGATCCAAGAGCCCGCTCCATCCAACCCAGTTCAACCAAGGAGAGCTGAGGACCCCCAAATTCTTGAAGGTCACCCGGTCTCTATCAGAGGAGAGAAGAAGGCTTGGGAACTACCGGAAGGAGCCATAGTCTTGGAAGGAATTCCAGTCTTCCCTCAGGCTATGGATAAGCAAGAGCACCCTGAATCCTCCCAAGATCCCCCGCTAGAGATGTTCGAACCCCTCACCATGAAGAAGATTCCAGCACCGTCCCTTGAGATCAAAGAAGAAGCTACAAGCACCCCGCCAGCACCGCCGCCCTCTGAGGAGCTACAAGAGCCAGTCCAGCTTGAAGAAGAGTTCGACCCCGTCTTGCCATCTCAGTTGCCGCCAGAAGAAGTCATCAACATCAGCTCCCTCTTGACCCATCCCGGAGATGTCTCAGATTGAAGTGGTGCGTCAGCCTTGCCAGAAGAGAAGTTGCCTAGTCTGAAGTTAGTTATGCCCAGTCCTCTGCATGCATTGGGTAGTGAAGTTTTTCTTCACTTTGGCTAGAGCCCTGTATGTATGAGAGGTAATCGTGTAGACTCGTGTTTTGCAAAACTCTATTTGTGTGGCCCCCTAGGGCATTTCAAAATGAATTTCGCTTGATGTTTTCTCCTCTTTTGAGTGCATATGTGATGCTTTAACGTTAGTGCTCATAAGTTGCATTTAGCATAGTTCTCAATTTAGGAGCCAAGCAATAGTAGTTATGCTTAGCCCCCGAATCTGAGTAGTTCATGCTTTGGAAAAACTCTATTCTTCCCTTATTCAAAACATTTGATTTGTTTGTGCTTATCATTGCTGAGCTTGTGTGTTTTCTTTTTGTTTTTCTTAAAAGGTTTTCTCTAAAAACATAAATCACAAATTAGATCTAATCCTCACCTTATGCTTCCATTCTCATCTTAACCCATCTCAAGAGAAAAGTGCCTTACCTAAGAAGATACCGAGAAGCTTACCCTTGAAGCCTGGAATAAGCTACAGAAGAAACCTATCTAGCCGCTCAGTCAAAAGGACCGACCGTGAGAATCAAAGCAATTCCCCTGAGTCAAAGTAAACAGGAAAAGAGGACAGAAGGAGTTATTACCATACAGAGAGGCAAAGATTCTTGGAACCAGAGTCCACAAACATCAGGGTCATCGACCCCACCACCCACCCGTGCCCCCCGCACGCGTGCCTGCCTCCATGCGCACTACCACCTCCCCACACCCCTTTGCAGCGCACCCACCGCCGCCATTGTCGCCGGCAACAGGCCCCCCTCCATCGCACCCGCTGCCGCGTAGCACCTACTCCATCACCACTACTCCGCAACCGGACACCCCCGCTCGCCTATAAATCCCCCCACCAGCCCCCTCAACTCCCAACTCGCTCAAAGCACACTCCAGATAAATCCCCTCTGCCAAATCGCAAGCAACTCCATTTTCCACTCCCTTGCCCCTAAGATCACAATGCTTGGTAATTCTTGGGTTGAAGACTGTTGTATATGGTTCAACATCTTTGGTTTCCTCCTCTGTATGATGGTAATACTCATCGATAGAATCCTCCAGTGGGAAGAGAAAAGAGAAAGAAAGAGGCAGTGAAAAGTGAAAAGTGAGAAGCGAAGAGAAGATAAGAAGAAGGTTCTCCCAGAATCAACCCTATGTCAGTCATCTCTCCACAGTCTGCTCAAGCAGCAGTAGAAGAAGGCCCCGTAACACCCTTGTTATGTGGTACTTCAAGGAGTTCAAATCCCCGAGATTCAAGAGTTCTACCCTCATTCTTTTTAAGTGGGGTAGTGTTCCAGTAAGGTTCCTATGGAGAAAAAGAAGGCCTGTAGCAAGCTTGTGGAGGACCAGATCATCGAAGCATATAAGTTCCTGGATGAAGAAGTGGTCACCCATGTTTTGTTGATGAAGCACCAGAAGACCAATCAAGGAAGGAATCCATGTGGAAGTTCGCAAGAGAAAGGTTTGCGTGTTGGCATCGATGCTTCTTCAATAAGCTAGCTGCCAAGCGAAACCTAGAAGCCTGAAGATGATCTTTGAGTAGCAAGAATCAGTGTTTGCAATCAGTAGCCGGACGCTCCGCAAGGGCCAGATTTTGTTGAAGTTCCATCTCCTCGAAGAGTCTGCAAAGTGAAGATATGTAGCTGAAGTAAAGCTATACCCATAACCCTTCTAAGCCGAATCTCGAGGACGAGATTCCTTTTAAGCGGGGTAGATTTGTAGCATCCCAAAAATTCAAATCTTGAAATTTTCTCAAACTCGCTCTAAATTCAAAATGAATTTCAAATTTCATTTCAAAATGTTTGTTTGCAAGTTGATATCAGCAAATAAAATATAGTGGTCTATATTCTCTCTAAAATCCTCCTCAAAATATCCTACAAATATTTCCCCAGTGATCACCCTCAAACTCTTTCAGAAATACTGCCCAAATATTCCACCGATATATGTCCAAGTATTTTCTTCCTGAGAAATACCTTCAGAATCATTTTTCAAGTCCCTACAAATATTTTCTCCATAACTTTTCTCATGCTCATACGTATACGTATGCCTCCGGTGTCATACGGTGAGCTCTACAAGCTAATTACACTCATATAAGACAAATCCATGCTAATCTCCCACTAATCCTCTCATCCTCCCACTAATCCCCTCATCCCTCCCCCTAATCCCCCCACCATGGCTATAAATAAAGGGGCAAGGGCCTCCTCTCATCCCACCCCAAGCCATTTCATGGCAACTCTCCCCCCCCCCACACACCCACTCCATGTTCCACACAAGCACACACTAGCACAAGGATCGTTCGGTCGTTCTTCGATCGTTCGTCCCCCTGTTCTTAGTTTGTTCGTTCGTTCGTCCGATTGTTCGATCGTTCGTCCGATCGTTCATGGTTCGTTCGTCCGTTCGTCCGATCGTTCGATCGTTCGTCCATTTGTTCGTCCAAATAATCTTTTTCCTGCCGTTATGCTATCGAAATTCCGATCGTTCGTTCGTCCGATCGTTTGATCGTTCGTCCGATCGTTCATGGTTCATTCGTCCGTTCGTCCGATCGTTCGATCGTTCGTCCGTTCGTTCGTCCAAATAATCTTTTTCCTGCCGTTATGCTGCCAAAATTCCGATCGTTCGTTCGTTCGATCATTCGATCGTTCATCGTTCGTTCATAGTTCCTATTCATCGTTCATTGTTCGTTCATCGTTACTATTTACCGTTACTTTTTACCGTTACTTTTTACCGTTACTTTTTACCGTTTACCGTTACTTTTTACCGTTACTATTTACCGTTACTATTTACCGTTACTTTTTACCGTTACTATTTACCGTTACTTTTTACCGTTACTTTTTACCGTTACTATTTACCGTTACTATTTATCGTTACTATTTACAGTTACTTTTTACCGTTACTATTTACCGTTACTATTTACCGTTACTTTTTACCGTTACTATTTACCGTTACTATTTACCGTTACTTTTTACCGTTACTTTTTACCGTTACTTTTTACCGTTACTATTCACCATTACTATTCACCATTACTATTCATCGGTCATTTAGTTATCCTAAATTTCAACTACTCATCCATCATGCTGTCCAGTCCACCTAAGACTAGCCAGACCCATGTTCCAGTCATACGAACTCCGGTGACTGTGATTTTCCTTCCATTAGGAACTTCCCATCTTGTCACCCATCCCAGGTTTCTCCAAGTTGAGCATGCTTGACTTTGAGATTCCTTCGAACCAGGCTTCCAAACTCTGATTCCAATAATTCTTGCTTCTAAATTCTTATCGAATTATTCCCTATCCAACCATTCCATCCCTTAAGCATGGTTCATGTTCCAGAAAACTCCCAAAATACTCTTGTCCCATATTCTGCCTATAACTCTCCTGTTCATGCTAAGTCAGACGATTCATTCGTCACTATTCTCACCAACAGTGAACTTCACTGTGCTACACCACATACACCCAGCTATAAATACACCCAGCTACCCTCTCCCTCTCCACACACACTCAACACCCTCAACCAAGGCAAACGCCCACCCACTCAGTTACTCCGCTCTACCGGCTACACGCATAGTGTCGCTTCGCCTCCAGTCCACCCTCCTGGTAAGCACCTCCGCTCCACCACTAGTAGTATCTCAACACCACATGACACAGATTCTACTCAAGACTCTATCCATCCATATATCTCTATTCTGACCACTATACTAAATATTTGTTGGTATACTTGCTTGTTTGTATGTTTGCTTGTTCATGTTGCATAGTTATCGGAGCGTTCGTACTGTCTCGTGGAGGCCAGATCTACAAGTCTACGCCAGGAGCCAGAAGCCAGTTCCGCAAGCTCTTCTTCCCCCTTCGCCGGATAAGCACGGCAAGCTCACTGGATCCCTTTGATGCATAAATTACCTATGATTTTTCAACCACAACCCTCAGCCTGTTATTTTATGCATGATATGATTTTGAGACAAGTTATTATGGCCACCCAGCCGCTTGCCGCAATCAATCCCTGATATATATGTTCCAAATGATTTGAGAAAAGGTGTGAGTTTTCAAAAGAAAATGCTTTTCAAAATGTGTATGATGAAGGGTTTTCACCCTTATCACCTTATGAGTGGGATAATCAGGGACTCCCTGGTTTAGGGGAGGGCCTAAGGTGATGGCTCAGCTGGTTTAGGCGTGAGTAGAAGGATTGTCCCCTCGTATAAGGACCGGTTTGTCATCTTTCACTACCTGTACTCATGATAAGTACATCCACTCGAGACTGTGTGGGCAGTCACTCAATCTGAACTCGTACGGTCCAACCCCAGGGTTATGAAGGCTGGGGAGCACCGGGAGGATAAGGAGGGGGAATGTTTTGTCCGGTTTGGACATGGCGGTGGCCTGACTCCTTCCGGTATAACCGTTAAGGTTAGGACGTGCGAGGAAAGAAAGAGATTCGGATTCGGGTCTCACTAGCTATGAGATCGCAGAGCCGGACTAGTGGGTAAAGTGTACACCTCTGCGCAGAGTTTGAAAACCTATTCGAATAGTCTGTGTCCACAGGAATGGACGAGTCTGGTATGGTATGGCAATTAATGTTTTGTTTTCAAAAAAAGGGTGCGTTTGAGAAAAGTGGTTTTTAAAAGGTTCGGCGGTTGAGCCGTGAGCTATGGTGGACGGGAAGTCCAGTAGCTGTTTTTGAAAATGAAAACCAGTGGGAAACTGCTGAGATACCTGGATGGTTTAGTCCAGGGGATTTTGTTATAATACTGAAAAACTTCCTGCTCCTTTTGGAGAGGATGCACTTTGCAAAATACAAAATGTGTTTCAAAACAACCCTGCATAAAATATTGCTATTTCTGCAAATATCCTGAGCTCTACACATTCCATGCATTATATCTGATTTCCCCATTCCGCGGGTGAAGGTGGGCTGCTGAGTACGTTTGTACTCACCCTTGCTTATTTGTTGTTTTTCAGAAAAAGGAGATCGGGTAAGAGTTACGACTGTTCCCAACCTTGCCTGTGGCTGTTGGACCGCTGATTTGCTTCGCTGCGTATATCGGGCTGCTTCAGCCCCACTCTGATGATATGTCCCGAGTTGTGGACCAACTCTTAAAGTTGTTTGCCACCTTTATAGGTTTGTCTCGTTTAAGCAGATCTAAAATCATCTGATGTATAAATGTGTTTACTGGCCTCCTGGGACTAGTAATTGTATCACATTTGAGTCCCAGAGGATTGGGGCGCTTCACTGCCTCTCCGACTGTTCCGACGGTAGCCGCAGCCTCGACGACGAGGACTGCGGCCCAAGCCGCGAATGTTTCCACGTCGATCTAGGGGGCCCCTCCGAAGGCAATCATCTCGGCATGCCGGAGGACGGTGATCTCCCTAGGCCGGTGCCTCGCGCTGACATCCCGCGGGAGCTAGCTGTGGTCCCCGTTCCGGCGGGGGGGTCGCGACCCACAGCTCGAGCAAGTCCGCGGGGCGTAGGCCAGGCTCGACGAGGGAGCAGGAGCGCTTGAGCCGATCCGCCGGGACGTCGGGCAGGCATGGGCGGGCCAACCCCCGGCCAGAGAAATACGTCACCTGCCCCAGGGTCTCCAGCTCCGCGTTGCCAACGACGTCAGGGTCAGGCCGCCACCCGCATCCAGTGGGGTCGGTCAGAACCTGGCTGCAGCAGCGATGCTTCTCCGCGCGATGCCGGAGCCATCAACCACCAAGGGTCGGCGAATCCAGGGAGAGCTCAAGAATCTCCTGGAAGGCGCTGCGGTCCAACGGGCCGAGAGCTCTGCCTTCCGAAGGCAGGGATACCCCTCGGAACCTCATGCCGCAACTTCCCGATTCATGCGGGAAGCCTCGGTCTACACCGGGTGCACGCGCAACACCGCGCCTGCGGCCCCGGGCCACCTCGGCAACGAGCACCATCATCGCGACCGTCGGGCCCACCTCGACGAGAGGGTGCGCCGAGGCTATCACCCCAGGCGTGGGGGACGCTACGACAGCGGGGAGGATCGGAGTCCCTCACCCGAACCACCCGGTCCGCAGGCCTTCAGCCGGGCCATCCGGCGGGCACCGTTCCCGACCCGGTTCTGACCCCCGACTACTATCACAAAGTACTCGGGGGAAACGAGACCGGAATTGTGGCTCGCGGACTACCGCCTGGCATGCCAGCTGGGTGGAACGGACGATGACAACCTCATCATCCGCAACCTCCCCCTGTTCCTCTCCGACACCGCTCGCGCCTGGTTGGAGCACCTGCCTCCGGGGCAGATCTCCAACTGGGATGACCTGGTCCAAGCCTTCGCTGGCAATTTCCAGGGCACGTATGTGCGCCCCGGGAATTCCTGGGACCTCCGAAGCTACCGGCAGCAGCCGGGAGAGTCTCTCCGGGACTACATTCGGCGATTCTCGAAACAGCGCACCGAGCTGCCCAACATCACCGACTCGGATGTCATCAGCGCGTTCCTTGCCGGCACCACCTGCCGCGACCTGGTGAGCAAGTTGGGTCGCAAGACCCCCACCAGGGCGAGCGAGCTAATGGACATCGCCACCAAGTTTGCCTCTGGCCACGAGGCGGTCGAGGCTATCTTCCGAAAGGACAAGCAGCCCCAGGGCCGCCCATCGGAAGATGCTCCCGAGGCGTCTACTCCGCGCGGCGCCAAGAAGAAAGGCAAGAGGAAGTCGCAAACGAAACGCGACGCCGCCGACGCGGACCTTGTCGCCGCCGCCGAGTACAAGAACCCTCGGAAGCCCCCCGGAGGTGCCAACCTCTTCGACAAGATGCTTAAGGAGCCGTGCCCCTATCATCAGGGGCCCGTCAAGCACACCCTTGAGGAGTGCGTCATGCTTCGGCGCCACTTCCATAGGGCCGGGCCACCCGCGGAGGGTGGCAGGGCCCGCGACGACGACAAGAAGGAAGATCACCAAGCAGGAGAGTTCCCCGAGGTCCGTGACTGCTTCATGATCTACGGTGGGCAAGCGGCGAATGCCTCGGCTCGGCACCGCAAGCAAGAGCGCCGGGAGGTCTGCTCGGTCAAGGTGGCGGCGCCGGTCTATCTAGACTGGTCCGACGAGCCCATCACCTTCGACCGAGACGACCACCCCGACCACGTGCCGAGCCCGGGGAAATACCCGCTCGTCGTCGACCCCGTCATCGGCGACGTCAGGCTCACCAAGGTCCTTATGGACGGGGGCAGCAGCCTCAACATCATCTACGCCGAGACCCTCAGGCTCCTGCGCGTCGATCTGTCCTCCGTCCGAGCAGGCGCTGCGCCCTTCCACGGGATCATTCCCGGGAAGCGCGTCCAGCCCCTCGGACGACTCGACCTTCCCGTCTGCTTCGGAACACCCTCCAACTTCCGAAGGGAGACTCTAACGTTCGAGGTGGTCGGGTTCCGAGGAACCTACCACGCGGTACTGGGGAGGCCATGCTACGCGAAGTTCATGGCCGTCCCCAACTACACCTACCTGAAGCTCAAGATGTCGGGCCCCAACGGGGTCATCACCGTCGGCCCCACGTACAAACACGCGTTCGAATGCGACGTGGAGTGCGTGGAGTACGCCGAGGCCCTCGCCGAGGCCGAGGCCCTCATCGCCGACCTGGAAAGCCTCTCCGAAGAGGTGCCAGACGTGAAGCGTCATGCCGGCAACTTCGAGCCAGTGGAGACGGTTAAGGCCGTCCCCCTCGACCCCAGTGGCGACGCCTCCAAGCAGATCCGAATCGGTTCCGGGCTCGACCCCAAATAGGAAGCAGTGCTCGTCGACTTTCTCCGCGCGAACGCCGACGTCTTCGCGTGGAGTCCCTCGGACATGCCCAGCATACCAAGGGATGTCGCCGAGCACTCGCTGGATATTTGGGCCGGAGCCCGACCCGTCAAAATAGCCTCTGCGCTGATTCAACGAGGAGAAGCGCAGAGCGATAGGCGAGGAGATCCACAAGCTAAAAGAAGCGAAAAGCGTCAAGCTCAACCCTGAAAGGTGGGTCCTCGAGGCGCCCCAGGGCATGGTCTTGGGGTTCATCATCTCCAAGCGGGGCATCGAAGCCAACCAGGAGAAGACCCCGACCATCGCGCAGCACCCCGAGCCCTTGCTGGGGGCACCCGGGGGCTGCACGCACCCCCGGGAGAGGCCGCTTGTCATCGCCAACGTTCTGGAGCCCGGAACGTACAAGCTGGCCGGCGGTCAAGGCGAGGTTTACGGCAACGCTTGGAAGATCCGACAGCTACGTCGTTTCTACCCTTAAGATGTTTTCAAGCTGTTCGTATACCTCGCTCCCACACAAGTCTCAGTCGTCAAGGAAGGGTCGGCCTCGCCTCGGCAGAGCCCGACCCTCCCTCGGGGGCTAAAAAGGGGGGAACCCCTCTGCGTCAAGATCGTCCAAAATTTTCGGTCAAAAAGGCTTTGCGTTCTCCCGGCTATGTCAGAGACAGGGCCCCAAGGAGCGAACGTGGATGCATGTAAGTGGCAAGGCCGACTGAGCCGAGGGATTCCTATGCCTCCGGGTTAGGGACACCTTCACTCGTCACCCGCTACGAAAAATGACCCCTACTTAGGAAGCCACCCTATTATTGACAGACAAAGCCGGACACGCAAAATAAAAGGAAGAGTACGACTTTATGCAATGGAAACAAAGTGTTCAGGCCACAGCGGCCGCAGGAAGACACACGCGCATCCAACAGAAATTGTTCCAACAAGAGTTAGGCATCGCCTTGGGAAGGAGCCACGCCTTCAGCTCCGTCCCCGCCTTTGGTAAGGTCCATCTCGGCTTCCGGCGACGGCGCAGGGGGGAGAATTTCCACCTCAAAGGTGGTCGTCAGCACTGCGCTCGGACCCGCGGCGACCGCGTCGAGCCGCTGGACTTCCGCCAGGGCAGCTTCGTCTTCGTCAGGAAGACAATACCCCTCACTAACCCGCTCCAGGTCCACGACGTAGTGGGAAGCGAGCACGGCGAAGGCCCGCCTGACGCCGTGGTGTAGCGCCTCGCGGAGTCTGCCGCGCGTGTGATCACCCAAGGCTTGAAGGCGGCTTTGAGGGGAGCTTCCTGAAGGAACGTCGCCGGACCCAAGGATCCGATAAACGTCCGAGACGGCTTCGGACATGGCCGCGAGGTCGGCCTCCCTCTGCTCGGCCGCCCCGGCAAGCGCCTCGGTAAGCGCCTTGGCGGACTCATCGAGGGCGGACTCGAGCTCTGCGAACAGCCAGAAGAAAGATCTCAAACACAAGCAGAGGAAACGAACAAGAACAAGAACCAAGGATGGCCAAGGCGTACCTTCGGCCCGGGCACGCTGCTCTGAGGTCGCGACCTGGGCTGCGGCTAAGTCAGCTGCGAGGGTTTCGGCCCGGCTTTCGGCCTCGGCAGCCCGGCCCCGAGATTGGTCCCGCTCCTCGACGACCTGGACGAACTCCGACCGCTGCCGTTGCACCTCTGCGCGCGCCGCTGCCGCCTCGGCTCTCAGGTCAGTGCAGAGCAACTAGAGGTCCTCTACCTCGGCACCCTGCTGAGAAAGGCGCGCAGTAGCCCCGGCAAGCGAGGTCCTCAGGGACCGCAGCGAGCCCCAGACATCGACCTCGCGGCGGATGAACGACGACTTAGCGGCGCTCCGATCCATCAGATCCTGAGGGAAGGAAACGGAGCGTCACAAAGAACGCCTCGGTCACAGAAGAGAAAAGGTATGCCTGAAACCGTTACCTGGAGGATTCTGGGGATGTCCCTGCAGAAAACCTCCAGCGACGACCGGAGCGACCCCACCGTTGCTTCAGCACACTCGCGGAGCTCATCCCAGGACTGGTCCTCCCGTTCATCGTCGAGAACGAAGACGGGGTCCGAGGCCTCACGGGTCCGGAACCGGAGCAACTGGCGCCGGACCTCAGGGCTCCGCCGCACAGCGATGAGGCTGCCGCCCGGCGGGACGGATCGCGCCTCCCCGCCCACCTCTTCCGAGGCACCGGGCACCGACGCATCAGCCGTCTCGACGTCGGCAGCAACCGGTCGCTCTCCAACCGGGACGGCGGCGACTTCGGTAGCGGCAGGCGCCGGCATGGCCGGCACGACCGGTGGGCTCGGGACCACGTCGGCGTCAGCCGCCTCCCCTATCACAATGGCCGCCTCGGCAGAGGAGCCAGCCTCGGGAACCTGCTCCACGGCGACCGGCACCGCCCGAGCCCCCTGAGGTGGAACGCCATGCGAGAGGGTCGACTGAACGGCAAGGCCCCGAGCGGCGTTGGCCGCACAAGCCGGCACCGTCTGAAGTGCCTTCCGGGGTGCCAGGTCGGTCAGGCCATGGCTTCACTTGCTGAGGAGAAAAGAAAAATCACGGCCAGGACATATGTATGGAAAGCCAGGACGAAGACATTCCGAGATACTTACCCGCTCCGGGCCATGATCCACCGTGCCTGGGGGGAAGTCTCTTGGACCCCGGCCCCCGGAACCGCCGCCGAGGTCCGCTTCGCTGGCAACTTCGGCACCGCCCTCACTTTGGACGCCCGGGGGGCAGATCGCCCCGGCACTGTAACGACGGCCTGAGGGTCGCCTCCCTGCGCTGCCGGCGCGAGCGGCAGCTCCCGGGGAGCAGACGCCCTGGCCTGGCCCCCCGGGTTCACCTCAGCTCCTCCAGCCGAGGGGTCAGGAGCCCTCTCGGGTTGCCCTCGCCCCTCAGGCCGGGACCCCGACGTCCCGACTCCGAGGACCGACGGCGTCAGCCCGCTCGGGGGCTGGCTTGACGGCTCCTGGCCAAACCCCAAGCCGGGGCTGAAACCCAAGACGGGCGGCCATGTCGTCCTCCTCGTCATCATCTTCATCATCGTCGTCGTCGTCGGGCGTTTCCGGCGACGGCTCCCTTGGGAGCCCCTCCCTCTCCTGCTGGCGACGGAGCTTTTCCAAGGCGTCTCGGGCCCGCCTCCGCTCGCGGGCCCGGGCCTTCTCCGCATCCTTCTTCTTCTTCCTCTCCTCCGCGGCGACCCGCCGCGCTGCTCGGTCCATCGCGTCCTGCGGAACCTGTGGCAGGGAAGGCTTGTGCCACCCCACCTCCTAAAGAGGAGGGGAAAAACCCCAATCGTAAGAACCAGGAGCAACCTGATGTATGAAGAAGGAAGGAGCGGACACTCACCAGAGTCACGCACCCTCGGTCGGGGCGCATCAAAAGCTGGGAGAAGGCGTGGGGGTCCGGCTTCCCCAACGCAACGCACACCCGCCATTAGAGGGCGTCGAAGGGAAGAGGATCAGGGGACATCCGCGAGCCCTCCCAGTCGGCCTCCGGGGTCATCTCCCAAAGCGACAGCCGACGCTCCGCCAAGGGAAGCACCCTCCGACGGTGGATGGCGGCAATCACTCCCGCAGTGGTGAGTCCCCCCTTCCGCAACGCCTCCAAGGCCTGGAGAAGTGGCTCGAGGTTCTTCTGTCTTTCATGCGGGGTCCCGTGGCGCCAGGCGTCGGTGGCAGTGGTGACTACTCGCTGGGAGAACGGCGGGAGCAACTCGCCGTCGTTACGGAGGTAGAACCACCGGCGCTGCCACCCCTTGTTCAAGGACGCGAGGATGGCAGGAATATACAGTGACGCCCGCGACTGCCTCAGCAGGACGGTACAGCCGCCGGCCCGCACCGCTGCACGGACTTTCCTCTCCCCCGTTGGCGAGGCAAAAAGCTCCGCGCAAAAGAGATGGGTCCACAAATCCCAATGGGGGGCGATCCCCAAGTACCCGTCGCACACCGCTACGAAGATGGCGGCCTGCGAGATGGAGTTAGGGGTGAGGTTGTGCAACTCCACCCCATAGTGGTACAGGATCGCCCGCATGAAGCGGCCCGCCGGCACACCGAATCCCCGCTCGTGGAAGGAGACAAAGCTCACGATGTACCTCGGCGGTGGGGACGGAGCGGCTCCGCCCACGGGAGGAATCCACTCCGGTCGCTGCTTATCGGTGAGAGGACGGAGCAAACCCTCGCCGACCAGATCCTCCAGGTCACTCGCCGTCACCGTGGAAAAGGGCCATGGATCGCGCGGCGAGATGATGGTCACCCGGTCAGCCATCACCGAGCGAAAGGGATGGCGGCGCGAGGGGCTGGAAGGGCGGTTTCCTCTTCTCTGGCTAGGTCTATCAGGTTGCGAAAACCTAAGAGGGAGGCAGGAAGCGGAGCAAAGAACCGTCACCAGACCCTTTCCCGGGTATATAAAGACCAAGGCGAGGCCGGTTCCAACGTTCCGCCCGGACCGGACGCAGGATTCAAAAACGCGAAGCGAAACAGCCGTTCCTCGAACGGCTCGCGCACGCGCAGCGGCCGCCCCGCCAACCACTCGCCCCGTCGCATTAACTCCGCGGCGGGACAGGCGGCGCTTCTGGCAGGAAAAGCGGGCGACGCTTCGCCTTCGCCAAAATAACCGCGCCAAAAAAGGTACGCCGCGTCGTTCGATTTCGTATCCTTTTCCTTTGTTCCTTTTTCTCTATCTCTTGCAACAGGGACCGGGAAAGGGGGATACCCCGAAAAGGATCCTTCCCCGTGAAGGAACCAGGCTCCGAGCCTCCTTACTGATCAGAGGTTCGAAGGCTGGCCCCCCGAAGGGTTTCAACAGCCGCCTCAAATCGCGTGGGCCCTACACCCACTACTGGTCAGAGGTTCGAAGGCCGGCCCCCCGAAGGGTTCCACGGCCGCCTCAGGCTACTCGGGCTCCGCGCCCATTACTGATCAGGGGTTCGAAGGCTGGCCCCCGAAGGGTTCACAGTTGCCTCAGACGCCGAGCGAGGGATGACCAGGGGTACGTTCGATACATAACCAAGGCTCGGGCTGCGCTCCCGAGGTACCCTAGGACATTTCCGAGACCAGCGGGAGCGATCTTGTAACGGAATCCCATCAGAGGGAGGCATCAAGCCCTCGGACCCCGTCGCCAGGGGACCGGGTCCGGCAGATCACCCGCAGGTACTTTTGGGCGTGCCTCTGGGCCCCTAGCCGACCCCTAACGAACGGGGCACGGACGTCCACTCGGATTACCCGCTTGCAGCTCACCGGAGACACCATGTTCGGCGCCCATCGAGGGTAACATGGCGCTTCCCCCCCCCCCTCCTCCTTGCGGAAAGGCGACGCAGGGGCGTATGTAAAAAAGCCGAGTCTGTCCCTGATCGCCCTCTCGCCCTGTGCGGAGGCTCGGGGGCTGCTCTCACAAACCCGGCTCCGGCCGAACCGTTGACAGCGTCAACATACCAGCCCGAGAGCTTGGGCCCCGACCGTACACCCGGGCTACGACCAGTTCGCATGAGGGAACAACCAGACCAGCCGAAGCATTACGCGAGGCATTAAGACCTCGAAGGAGTGAAACCACTCCTCCGAGGCCTCGGGGGCTACACCCGGCGGGTGCGCTTGCGCGCACCCACCGGAACAAAATGCAACCGAGGAAGGCTGGTCCCCTTGCAAAAAAGTGCGACGAAAGCCTCCAAGCGAGTGCTAACACTCCCTTCGAGGCTCGGGGGCTACTGTCGGGGACCATAATTAGGGGTACCCTCAAGACTCCTAATTCTCAGCTGGTAACCCCCATCAGCATAAAGCTGCTAAGGCCTGATGGGTGCGATTAAGTCAGGGATCAGTCCATTCGAGCGACTCGATCACGCCTCGCCCGAGCCTAGCCTCAAACAAGGGCAGCCGACCCCGGAGGATTTCCGTCTCGCCCGAGGCCCCCCTCCAACAGCGGACATATTTCCGGCTCGCCCGAGGCCCTGCCTTCGCTAAGAAGCAACCCTGACTAAATCGCCGCACCAACCGCCCAAGTCGCAGGAGCATTTAATGCAAAGGTGACCTGACACCTTTATCCTGACGCGCGCCCTCCGGCAGAGCCGAAGTGACCGCCGTCACATCACCGCTCCACTGACCGGCCTGACAGAAGGACAGCGCCGCCTGCACCACTCCGACTGCAGTGCCACTTGACAGAGTGAGACTGATAGGCAGTCAGGCCCTGCCAAAGGCACCATAGGAAGCTCCGCCCGACCCAGGGCTCGGACTCGGGCTAAGTCCCGGAAGACGGCGAACTTCGCTCCGCCCGACCCAGGGCTCGGACTCGGGCTAAGTCCCGGAAGACGGCGAACTCCGCTCCCCCCGACCCAGGGCTCGGACTCGGGCTAAGTCCCGGAAGATGGCGAACTCTGCTCCGCCCGACCCAGGGCTCGGACTCGGGCTCAGCCCCAGAAGACGACGAACTCCGCTTCGCCCGACCCCAGGGCTCGGACTCCGCCCTGGCCTCTGCCGAACGACCTCCGCCTCGCCCGACCCAGGGGCTCGGACTCGGCCTCGGCCATGGAAGACAGACTCGACCTCGGCTTCGGAGGAGCCTCCACGTCGCCCAACCTAGGGCGCAGGCCAGCCACGTCAACAGGAAGCGCCATCATCACCCTACCCCGAGCTGACTCGGGCCGCAGAGAACAAGACCGGTGTCCCATCTGGCTAGCTCCGCCAAGATAGGCAATGATGGCGCCCCGCATGCTCTGTGACGACGGCGGCTCTCAGCTCTCTTACGGAAGCAAGAGGACGTTATCAAGGACTCAACCGCTCCGATAGCTGTCCCTCCGCCAGGCTCCATCGCTCCTCCGACGGCCACGACATCACACCAGCTGGGTGCCAAAATCTCTCCGGCTGCCACATCGGCATGTACTTAGGGCGCTAGCTCTCCCCCGCTAGACACGTAGCACTCTGCTACACCCCCATTGTACACCTGGATCCTCTCCTTACGCCTATAAAAGGAAGGACCGGCGCCCTCTTAGAGAAGGTTGGCCGCGCGGGGACGAGGACGGGACAGGCGCTCTCTTGGGGCCGCTCGCTTCCCTCTCCCGCGTGGATGCTTGTAACCCCCTACTGCAAGCGCACCCGACCTGGGCGCGGGACGAACACGAAGGCCGCGGGATTCCCACCTCTCTCACGCCGGTCTCCGGCCGCCTCGCTCCTTTCCCTCCTTTGCGCTCGTCCATGCGCTCGACCCATCTGGGCTGGGGCACGCGGCGACACTCACTCGTCGGCCCGAGGGACCCCCCAGTCTCGAAACGCCGACACATAGATACCAATGTGAAAAATATCAACTAAAACTTCATTCGAAAATTTTGAAATGGTGGTGCGGTCCTTTTGCTTTGGGCTTAATATTCTCTCCCCTTTGGCATTAATCGCTAAAAATGGAGAACTTTGAGAGCCCTCAAAGAATTATCTCCCCCATTGGTAAAAGAAATATGAGTGAAAAGATTATACCAATTGAGAATGTGGAGGAACAACGGCAAAGGGTACATGATACCGTCAGAGTTAAGTGGAAGCCTTGTCTTTGCCGAATACTCCATTTCCCTTTCAATCTACGACTTAGTATAGAAATACACTTGAAAACATATTAGTCATAGCTTTGGCACAATGATGATAAGAGATATGCATGTGTACCTTATGAAAGAGATATGATCAAAGGTATACAAATAAGCTATGTGTGCAATGTTTCATTCAAAATTATGATAATCAAGTATATTTAGTTCATTCTTAAGTTTGCTAAAGGTTTTCTCATCTAGTGGCTTGGTAAAGATATCGGCTAATTGATTCTTAGTGTTTACATAGGCTATTTCGATATCCCCCCTTTGTTGGTGATCCCTCAGAAAGTGATACCGATTATCTATGTGCTTAGTGCGGCTGTGTTCAACGGGATTATCCGCCATGCGGATAGCACTCTCATTATCACATAAGAGAGGGACTTTGCTTAATTTGTAGCCGTAGTCCCTAAGGGTTTGCCTCATCCAGAGTAATTGCGCACAGCAATGGCCTGTGGCAATGTACTCGGCTTCTGCAGTGGAAAGAGCTACGGAGTTTTGTTTCTTTGAAGCCCATGACACCAAGGATCTTCCTAGAAACTGACAAGTCCGTGATTTGCTCTTCCTATCAATTTTACACCCTGCCCAATCGGCATCGGAATATCCTATTAAATCAAAAGTGGATCCCTTGGGGTACCAAAGCCCAAACTTAGGAGTGTAAACTAAATACCTCATGATTCTCTTCATGGCCCTAAGGTGAACTTCCTTAGGATCAGCCTGAAATCTTGCACACATGTATACTGAAAGCATAATATCCGGTCGAGATGCACATAAATAGAGTAAAGATCCTATCATCGACCGGTATACGTTTTGATCTACGGATTTACCTCTTGTGTCGAGGTCGAGATGCCCATTGGTTCCCATGGGTGTCTTGATGGGTTTGCCATCCTTCATCCCAAATTTCTTAAGTATGTCTTGAATATATTTGGTTTGGCTGATGAAGGTGCCCTCTTGGAGTTGCTTAATTTGAAATCCTAGGAAATACTTCAACTACCCCATCATAGACATCTCGAATTTTTGAATCATGATCCTACTAAACTCTTCATAAGTTGATTTGTTAGTAGACCCAAATATAATATCATCAATATAAATTTGGCATACGAACAAATCTTTTGCAACAGTATTAGTAAAGAGGGTAGGACTGGCTTTTCTGACTTTGAATCCATTAGTGATAAAAAAATCTCGCTGGCATTCATACAATGCTCTTGGGGCTTGCTTGAGTCCATAAAGCGCCTTTGAGAGTTTATAAACATGGTTAGCGTACTCACTAACTTCAAAGCCGGGAGGTTGCTCAACATAGACCTCTTCTTTGATAGGTCCATTGAGGAAGGCACTTTTCACGTTCATTTGATAAAGCTTAAAGCCATGGTAAGTAGCATAGGCAAGTAATATACAAATTGACTCAAGCCTAGCTATAGGTGCATAAGTTTCATCAAAATCCAAACCTTCGACTTGTGAATAACCTTTGGCCACAAGTCGGGCTTTGTTTCTTGTCACCACACCATGCTCATCTTGCTTGTTGTGGAATACCCACTTGGTACCTACAACATTTTGATTAGGACGTGGAACTAAATGCCATAATTCATTCCTTGTGAAGTTGTTGAGTTCCTCTTGCTTTGCCAGCACCCAATCCGGATCACTTAGTGCGTCCTCTACCTTGTATGGCTCAATAGAGGAAACAAAAGAGTAATGTTTACAAAAATGAGCAACCGAGATCTAGTGGTTACCCCCTTGTGAATATCACCAAGTATGGAGTTCACAGGGTGATCTCGTTGAATTGCTTGGTGGACTCTTGGGTGTGGTAGTCTTTGATCCCTTATTTCTTGATCATATTCCTTGTTATTAATATATTTATCTCCCCCTTGATCAATGTCCCCCTCTTGAGGTGGCTCATCGTCTTGATCTTCATCTTTATATTTTTGAGCTTGATCCTCATCTAGAGTTGGTGGAGGCGCTTGGTTGGAAGATGACAGTTGATCTTGTGCTTGTGTGGGCTCTTCGGATTCCTTAGGACACACATCCTCAATGGACATGTTCCTTAGCGCGATGCACGGAGCCTTTTCATCATCTAATTCATCAAGATCAACTTGCTCCACTTGGGAGCCATTAGTCTCATCAAACACAATGTCACAAGAAACCTCAACTAATCCAGTGGATTTGTTGAAGTCTCTATATGCCCTTGTGGTTGAGTCATAACCTAGTAAAAAGCCTTCTACAGCCTTAGGAGCAAATTTAGATTTTCTACCTCTCTTAATAAGAATAAAGCATTTACTCCCAAAGACTATAAATTATGAAACATGGGGGCTTTTTACCAGTGAGGAGTTCATATGATGTCTTCTTGAGGATTCGGTGAAGGTAGAGCCTGTTGATGGAGTAGCAAGCAATGTTGATTGCTTCTGCCCAAAACCAATCTGGTGTCTTGTACTCATCAAGCATGGTTCTTGCCATGTCTAGTAGAATTCTATCCTTCCTCTCCACTACACCATTTTGTTGAGGTGTGTAGGGAGAAGAGAACTCATGCTTGATTCCCTCATCCTCGAGAAAGCCTTCAATTTGTGAATTCTTGAACTCCGTCCCATTATCGCTTCTTATCTTTTTGATCCTCAATCTGAACTCGTTTTGAGCCCGTCTCAAGAATCCCTTTAGTGTGTCTTGGGTTTGTGATTTTTCCTGCAAAAAGAATACCCAAGTGAAGCAATAATAATCATCCACAATAACAAGACAATACTTACTCCCATCGATGCTTATGTAAGCAATCAGGTCGAATAGATCCATGTGGAGCAACTCGAGTGGCCTGTCCGTCGTCATTATGTTTTTGTGTGGATGGTGGGCTCCAACCTGCTTTCCTGCTTGGCATGCGCTACAAACCCTGTCTTTCTCAAAATGAACATTTGTTAGTCCTAAAATGTGTTCTCTCTTTAGAAGTTTGTGGAGATTCTTCATCCCAACATGGGCTAGTCGGCGATGCCAGAGCCAACCCATGTTAGTCTTAGCAATTAAGCAAGTGTCTAGTTCAGCTTGATTAAAATCAACTAAGTACAGCTGCCCCTCTAGCACTCCCTTAAAAGCTATTGAATCATCACTTGTTCTAAAGACAGTAACACCTATATCAGTAAAAAGATAGTTGTAGCCCATTTTACATAATTGAGAAACAAAAAGCAGGTTGTAATCTAAAGAATCTACAAGAAAAACATTGTAAATAGAATGGTCAGGTGATATAGCAATTTTACCCAATCCTTTGACCAAACCTTGATTTCCATTCCCGAATGTGATAGCTCTTTGGGGATCATCATTTTTTTGTTGGAGGAGAACATCCTTTTCTCCCCTGTCATGTGGTTTGTGCATCCGCTATCGATTATCCAACTTGAACCACCGGATGCATAAACCTACAAAACAATTTTAGGCCTTGTTCTTAGGTAGCCAAACAGTCTTGGGTCCCTTGACGTTAGAAACAAGCACCGTGGGTACCCAAACACAAGTTTTGGAGCTCTTGTGTTTGCCCCTAACATATTTGGCAACTACTTTGCCTGATTTGTTAGTTAAAACATATGATGCATCAAAAGTCTTAAAAGAAACATTATGCTCATTTGATGCAGCAAGAATTTTCTTTCTAGGCAATTTAATATTAGTGGTATGCCTAGAACTAGAAACCTCATTTTTATACATGAATGCATGATGAGAGACAGTATGAGGTTTCCTAGCATGAATCTTCCTAATTTTATGTTCAGGATAGTTTGCAGGGTATAAAATGTAGCCTTCATTATCCTGAACTATGGGAGCCTTGCCCTTCACAAAGTTAGACAATCTCTTAGGGGCATTAAGCTTGACATTGCTCCCCTATTGGAAACCAATGCCATCCTTAATGCCAGGGCGTCTCCCATTATAGAGCATGCTTCTAGCAAATTTAAAATTTTCATTTTTGAGCTCATGCTCGGCAATTTTAGCATCTAGTTTAGCTATATGATCATTTTGTTTCTTAATCATTGCAAGGTGATCATCTATAGCATCAACATTAACATCTCTACATCTAGTGCAAATGGAAACATGCTCGACAGTAGATGTAGAGGGTTTGCAAGCATTTAATTCCTCTATCTTAGCACTTAATCTAACATTCTCATCTCTAAAACTAGAGATTGAATCATGACAAATGCTAAGCTCCTTAGTTAGGTTTTCACATTTTTCTACTTCCTGAGCATAAGCATTTTTCAGTTTAACAAATTTTTTGTTCTCTTTAATTAGGAAGTCCTCTTGGCTATCTAAGAGTTCATCCTTCTCATTAATTGCTTCAATTAATTCATTTAATTTTTCATTTTGGTCCATGCTAAGGTTGACAAAGAGAGACATTAAATTATCTTCACTATCACTAGAGCTACCCTCATCACTAGATGTTGTATATTTGCGGGTGGCACTAGAGTGTACCTTCTTCTTTTTGCCATCCTTAGGCATAAGACACTTGTGGCCGACGTTGGGGAAGAGGAGGCCCTTGTTGACGGCGATGTTGATGGCGTCCTCGTCGGAGGAGGAGTCGGTGGAGCTCTCGTCGGAGTCCCATTCCCGACATATGTGGGCATCGCCGCCCTTCTTCTTCTAGTACCTCTTCTTCTCCTTCTTCTTCCCCTTTTTGTCTTCGTCCCAGTCACTTTCACTAGAGATTGGACATTTAGCTATAAAGTGACCGGACTTACCACACCGGTAGCACACCTTCTTGGAGCGGGACTTGTAGTCCTTCCCCTCCTTTGCTTGAGGATTTGGCGGAAGCTCTTGATGATGAGCGCCATTTCCTCGTTGTCGAGCTTGGAGGTGTCAAATAGAAGCCTACTTGGTGTAGACTCCATCTTCTTTTCTTCTGTTGCTTTGAATGTGATGGGTTGCACCTCGGGTGTAGAGGTGGCGCCTTGCTCCAAGTTGACAATGTGTTTGGAGTCTTTGATCATAAGCTCAAAGCTCACAAACTTGCCAAATACTTCCTCGGGAGACATTAGTTTATATCTAGGATCCCCACGTATTAATTGAACTTGAGTAGGATTGCGAAATACGAGGGATCTAAGAATAACCTTAACCATCTCATGGTCATCCCATTTGGTGCTCTCGAGGTTGCGCACTTGGTTCACCATTGTTTTTAGCCGGTTATACATTGCTTGTGGCTCTTCTCCTTTGTTGAGGACGAATCGACCAAGCTCGCCCTCGATCGTTTCCCGTTTGGTGATCTTGGTCACCTCGTCCCCTTCGTAATCGGTTTTGAGGATGTCCCAAATTTCTTTGGCGCTCTTTAACCCTTGCACCTTGTTATACTCCTCTCGACACAAGGAGGCGAGGAGTATAGATGTGGCTTGAGAGTTAAAGTGCCTAATTTGGGCGACCTCGTCCGAGTCATAGTCTTTGTCCCTGACTTGAGGTACCTACGCTCCATACTCAACAATATCCCAAATACTCTCGTGGAGTGAGGTTGGATGGTGCCACATTTTATCACTCCACATGCAATAATCCTCACCATCAAAATATGGTGGTTTGCCTAGGGGTATGGAAAGTAATGGAGCTTGCGTTGAAATACTAGGATAGCGAAGAGGCATCTTACTATACTTCTTGCGCTCATGGCGCTTAGAAGCGACGAATGACTCAGAGCTTGATGTTTAGGGTGATGAAGAGTCGGTCTCGTAGTAGACCACCTTCTTCATCTTCTTCTTCTTGTCACCTCTCTGATGTGAATTGATGGAGGAAGAGGATTCCTCCTTGTGTTTGTTCCCGGACTCCCTTGAGAGAGTCCTCCCCGAGCTTGCAGCCTTATCGCCGGTCATGATCTCCCTCTTGGCGTGATCTCCAGACATCACTTCAAGTTCGTTAGACTCTTAATGAAGCACTAGCTTTAATACCAAATGAAAGTCTCCTAGAGGGGGGTGAATAGGCGTAACCTGAAATTTATAACTTTAAGCACACACTACAAGCCGGGGTTAGCGTTAGAGTTAAATTCAAGTCAAAAAAAGAGGGGAAAACAAATCAAACAAGAATCAATGTGAATGACATGATGATTTGTTTTACCGAGGTTCAGTTCCAAAGAACCTAGTCCCTGTTGAGGAGGTCACAAAGACCAGGTCTATTTCAACCCTTTCCCTCTCTCAAACGGTCACTTAGACCGAGTGAGCCTTCTTCCTTAATCTCACGGGTCGCTAAGACCCCTCAAGGACCACCACACACTTGGTGTCTCTTGCTTAGCTTACAAAGCACTTGAGAATAAGAGTGGGAAAAGAAGAAAGGCAATCCAAGCGACAAGAGCCCAAATAAACACAAAAATCTCTCTCTCACAAGCCACTAAGTGTTTGGAATGAATTTGGGACTTGGAGGGGATTTGATATTTTGTATGTGTGTCTTGGAATGAATGCTAGAGATCTTGTATTAAATGTGATCTTCAGAAAACTTGGATGCTAAATGTTGTGGTGGTTGGGGTATTTATAGCCCCCAACCACTTGGGTAACCGTCGGGGAGGCTGCTGGCGATGGGAGCACTGGACAGACAATGTTCAGTGTCCGGTGCACCGCCACATCACCCAACCATTAGGGTTCGGAGCTCGGGCGACCGTTGGAGCTTGGTACTCTTGTAGCACCAGACAGTCTGGTGCCACAGCGGATAGTCCGATGCCCCTCTGACTTCGCTGCTCTGACTTCTGCGCGACACTATTGCTCACTGTAGCTTTTGTCAAAGTCGACCGTTGGCATAGATAGTCGTTGCTTCGCTGGCACACCGGACAGTCCAGTGAATTATAGTGGAGGTCGTCGTTGAATTCCCGAGAGTGGCTGCTTCGGAGTGTATGACCATGGTGCACCGCACACTTTCCTGTGGCATGCCGGACAGTCCGGTGCACCAATCCACAGCACACTCAAGATCTTTGCTCCGTTTCAATTTTAGTCCCTAACTTGAATCTTTTATTGGTTTGTGTTGAACCTTAAGCACCTGTAATACATGAGTTCTAGAGCAAACTAGTTAGTCCATGTGTTTGTATTGACTAACAACCACCAAAATTAATTATAGGAAATGGTTAACCCAATTTCCCTTTCACCCAATCATGTTCTTATTAATCATAATGATCTGCATAGGTTAATTTTGATGGGACCCAATAGGTTACCCTAGTTTGACTATCTTTATACCTTGTTTACCACTGAATTTTTGGGTAGTACCTGCTATTGCTTTATGTGGTTTTGGGTATAGAGATACACATTATTCATGATCATACTTTTATTATCAGTTTGTTATTTATTGTTCATGATAAGATCATTATGTTAATTGGAGCATGGAGCGACCACCCGGGAAAACAGTGCTACCACAAGGGTGGTATGGGACGCCCTTGGCTGACTAATTAGGAAAGCTAGTGGAGGACTACCATACCTAAAAGGGGCAAGGGCAGTAGGGTAGTGGTCAGTGTCGGGAGGCCCTTGGGTTGATTTTGCTGCGATGGCGGTCAGGCGAGGGGTCCCTGCATTGGAGCTTCCTAGAAACTGTAGCGGGTTTTCTGAACCTAGTGGAACTTTGTAAAGGCCTCGTAGTGTTACCCTACCTTGCCTCCTTGGTAGAGGTGTATGGGAGTGGCATTCCCTTGGCAGATGGGTAACATGACTTGTGGGTAAAGATGTGCAACCTCTGCAGAGTGTAAACCTAGTATATCAGCCGTGCTCACGGTCATGAGCAGCTCGGACCCTCACATGATTAATTTATGGAATTAAACTCAATTTGTCATATGCATCACATTGGGATTATTTTTATTTTTATTTACTATTACTATGGTTTTGTATTCACTTACATTTAGTAACTGCTTATAAAATTTTGACCAACTTTAAAAGCAATGCTCGGCTTTAACCATCCTCTTTGGTAAGCCTTAAACTTCACATGAGCTCCCACATTTGGTGAGTTCATGCACATTATTCCCCACAACTTGTTGAGCAATGAACGTATGTGAGCTCACTCTTGCTGTCTCACACCCCCACAGGTCAAGAACAGGTACCGTAGGATGAGGCACATGGAGGATGCTGCGATGGGTTCGTGAGAGGTCTAGGCCATCGTCTCCTAGTCAACTTGGGGTGGCCGGATCGTTTGTATCCTTATGATGTAATTATTTATTTATTTTGTACAGAACTCCTATTATATAGTGAAGATGTGACATTTGTTTCTATACCACTATTCATCATATGTGTGAGACTTGGTCCCAGCACACCTGGTAATTATGTTCGCACCCGGGTCTTCGTGCCCCGAAACCCGGGTGTGACACCTCTCGAGGTGAGCAACCTCCCCTCGCCCCTATTTCTCTATTTAGTGCCCTAGACATCGCGTGATTGCTCACCGGAGTAGATTCACGCCGTCGTGGGACCATCCTGTCGCGTTCTGCGCCCTCTGGTGCCTCCGCGCCGGCGTTGTGCCCACGATCGTGTTCTCTAGATTGCCCTGAATGCGCCCGAGTCCTTTCCCAAGTACCTAGAGCCCTGCTATGGTCGTTCCCCTCGTCTCTGGCGAGATCCCGTCGCGAGGTCGAGCGGCGTCACCGCGCCAAGGACCCGCCACCCCGATCACGCTGGCTGACGGATCTTGGACGTCCATCCGAGATCTAGCGGTCTGGGTTTAATTAAAATAGGTCCAGTCGCCACCGTCCGATGCAAATCCAACTGCTCAGTCCCGCTCCCCTCACACGCGCCCCTATCGCTGGGCCCACCCTGTCAGCCCTACCTCGGGTCACTGACACCTCGAGCCCACCTGTCAGCCCGCGCTGCATGTCCGCGCCCGAGCGCTCGACCGCAGGATCTAATCTCAGTCGTCTGCTCGTGATCGTGCGGTCCCGATTACCCGATACCCCTTCGCATGGCAGTTTTGCGTAAGAGACCCTCAGGTTTCCGAGAATCAACACACTGTCCTGAGTTTTAGCGCGTAGGCCCCTGGTTTTTTAAACAGACCCCTGACCTTTTAAATAATCACAGATTTGGGCTTAGTTTCATATTTTAAACTTCAAAACTTGTTTATTTCATATCTTTTTCATATGAACTCCAAATTTAGTGGTTCAAATTGCAAAATGTTCATAGAAATATTCTCTGTCCAAATAAATTATGATCATCCACATTCTGTGCACTTTAATTTTATGACTAGATTAAAGGTTAAGTAGAAGTAATAATGTATTTGTTTAGTAAAATCAACAAAAAAGGAAAATGATAATGGTACTTAGAGGTTTAATGTGGTGAGATTAATAAAATGTTGTGTATGAATTGATCCCTGGTATAATTTTGTGTCTCACTAATTAGTGGCCCTAAACTAAATAGTCCATAATGCCTAGGGAACCACTGATCTCTAACTATATTAAACCCTAATATTTAGGTCTATCCCTTTTATGTTCATAATGTCTTGTCAAACTAGTACATACTTGATTGTACATGTTTGGTGTGCTGTTCATTTGTACTTTCCAAATGTATTGAATGTATGGTCGCTTTATTTAGACAACGAGCAGCCCGTGGTTCCTGAGTGTGTTGCCGAAGATCTTCCTGAGCAACAACCTGGTGAAGGCAAGTGTCCTCTGACCTATTATGTCTTATCTATTTATAATTCATTGTCCCGCATTACATTATTGAAACCTAAGGATTACCTAGACTGTATTTACCTTATCCTTGTTTACCTTTGGGGTTATCTTGGTTAGCTTTATGCTATTGCTTTACTTTAATCAATGAACATGATGCGAATCTTATGATGCGATGATGTTATCCCGATTATGTTCTTATGATACTTTAGGGGACTCAGGCCATTTTCCTGAGTACCTCTCCGTAAGGACCTGTTTAGGGAGCAACACCCGGGATAACAGTGCAACCATGAGGGTGGAATGGGACGCCTTTAGCTTATTAATTAGAGGAACCAGAGGAGTAGTTGGCTTCGCCGTAGGGCCATCAATGGGGTCCAGGCACAGTACTTGCTCTGCCGAGGCTGGTTGCAGAGGTTCTTTGATTTGGTTTTGTTAGTCACCCTTCCTTTGGGGAGAGGTACTGTGTTTATCAAACTGGAGAAACCTAACGGGCAGCTATGACCTCTGGGAAATCTTTGTAAAGGATACATAGTGAGACCCTGCCGGATCACCTCAGAAGTGATCAATGGGGAAGCTACAACCCCGGGCAGAATGGGAATCACAACTTGTGGGTAAAGTGTGCGACCTCTGCAGGGGAATGAAATTGATATATCAGCCATGCTCACAGTTAAGAGCGGCCTTGGCATCCTCTTTGATTAGGAGAACTTTGGTTACTCTTATGATGATGATGTTTAATAATAATGGTTATAATTTTGATCTCTGGTATTTCCTCTTGGAGGGAGTACATTTGGGTAATAACTGGGTTATTACTAAAACTTGGCTCTACTAATAGTAATAAATACTTGACTAACTAAAAGCAATTGCTTAACCTTAACTCCACATACAACTAGTCCACTTTAGCCAAACATGACATTTGCTGAGTACGTTGATGTGTACTCACCCTAGCTTTACAAACCACCCCAACTCAGGTTGTCCCCACTGTACTCAGTGCTCAGGAGGAGATGCTGGCAACATGGAGGACTTTGAGGAGTTTTAGGACTACGATGAGTTCTAGTTTATTTTAGTGGCCAATCACCCAGTCAGCTGCCTGTGAAGGCCTTATATTCTATGTTTCGTATTTCCTTGAGTTACTTTGAGAATTGTGTGATGATGTCCAATTATGTAATCGTTGCGTACGTGAGTTTCTGATCCTGGCACGTACATGGTTCGCATTCGGTTTACCTTCTGAAATCGGGTGTGATAGCTCTCTTATGATCATCATAGGGTAAATGTGCCTTGTTGGCACGCATCTTGTTCACGATGAATTGGAACCGAGAAAACATAGTATCTATGGTCTCTCAAGCCAACTGAACAAAGTTTTTGTATTCTCGCAGGTAGATCTCAAAGAGTCTAGTCTTCACATGATCATTACCCTCATGGAATTTCTCAAGGATGGACCAGATCTCATGAGCCAGAGCCAAATGTCAACATAGCATTGCGAGATTTGTTGTTCGAATCATGAAACTCCACTTGAATTGGAGTGATTCGTTCACTTGCAGCATTGAACACAAAGTCGAGGCAAATCTCCCAAACTTTGTACCCTATACTCTAAAGATATGTCGACATGCGGATCTTCCAGTACAGGTAGTTGCATGCATCGAAGAACGGTGACTTGCCAACACTACATTCCATGTCGCCTTTGTGGATTTCAAACTGATTAGGGAAGAGAAATACTTAACCGGCTCAGATACCAAATGAAGTAAGCACTCAAACCAAAATCACATCAGCAAACCAGTGATCTCATAGTTTCAAGTTGTTTTCCTAATACCAACACGAGGCCAGAAAAACAAATGGATCGCAAATCGAACACCAAAAAGTCCGATCGGTCAAAAACTGTGTCGTGAACAGGTGCTGTTTTCAGCACATGAAATTCTGTTCTCGTATGCAAAACTGAAGCAGACGAACTCCGATTGATATGACATTTTGCACATACCTAGATAAATATGTTTCTAAGGTCTCCACAAATTTTGAGCTCAATCTAACATGTAAATCAACAACAGATCTGAAAATACTAACAGAATTGGGGTTTTCTAGAAGGAACTCAAAACGAGATCAGCTAAGATCACAACCACAAACTGCACCAATAGGGCATAAGTAATGATCCTAGGAGTATATCTCACCCAAAAACAAGTCCTAACAACACCTGAAACACAAGAACTCAATGGTTCTTCACAAGATCACAAAGAGAAGAGAAAGGAAGAACTTAAGAGCAAAAGTCTCCAAAAATTCAGCAAGGGCACAAACTGAAATTGAAGCCAACTGAAAGTTGTGGGACGATCTGGTGACCCTTCCTCAAATGAAACAATACAGCTCACAGGCACAGTCGATAGACAAAATCACTGCAGATCTCCTGGCACAAGAGGTAACTACCTAGAGAGGAAAACTAGGAGTTCTAAACAAGAGAGACTAAACAAATGGCAGCCAAGAGGTGGCTGTAACAATAGCCCTCCCCTCTATTTATAGAGGGTTATTTCCATTTTGCAAAATACCCCTATTTACATAGAGCCTATCCACTCCATCGGGGCGCGAAATGGACAAACTCCTAGGTTTTCGATCTGACGGCCACACGCTCCACACGAAGTTGATTCGCCTTGACGCACCCTTCGCTATGATGTCATGTGCCGCCACTAATTCCCATTGGAACTTTCGCTACCGAGATTTGAGGCCAAAACTCAGCAAAAGCCACCATTCATAGCACTGGGTGGTTTTGAGGCCCAAACCATCAAACCATCGTGAGTATCTTGAGGAGGAAGGCATATCTTGAGGAGGAAGGCATCAAGCATGAGTTCTCCGCTCCGTACACTCCACAACAAAATGGTGTAGTGGACAGGAAGAATACGACTCTCATTGATATGGCAAGGACGATGCTAGGAGAATACAAGACGCCAGAGCAGTTTTGGTCAGAAACTATCAATACAGCCTGCCATGACATAAACCATCTTTATCTCCATCCCCTCCTCAAGAAGACGGCATACATGTTACTCACCAGTAACAAACCCATTGTTTCCTATTTCCGTGTATTTGGGAGCAAATGCTACATCTTGGTTAAGAAAGGTAGACTTTAAAAGTTTATTCCCGAAGCCATTGAAGCGTCTTTACTTGGTTATGATTCAAATACAAAGGCATATAGGGTCTTCAACAAATCTTCAGGTTTAGTTGAAGTCACTAGTGATGTTGTATTTGATGAGACTAATGGCATAGATGACATAGATGAAAACGAGGTTCCAATGGCCGCAATGAGGACTATGGCGATAGGCAATGTGCGACCATAGGAACAAGTGCAAGATCAATCTTCTTCCTCAAAAATGGTGCATCCCTCAACTCAAGGTGAGGCGCAGGTACCTCAAGACGATATCAAGGATCAAAGGGGAGCACAAGAACAAGAAGAAAGAGATGAGGAAGCAGTACCACATGCACCTCCAATCCATGTCTGCACCAACATTAAAAGGGATCATCGGGTGGATTAAATCCTTGGTGACATTAGCAAGGGAGTTACTACGCATTCACGTATTGCTATATTTTGTGAGCACTACTCTTTTGTTTCTTCTATTGAGCCTTTTTGGGTAGAAGAATCATTGCAGGATCCGAACTAGGTGCTGGCCATGCAGGAGGAGCTAAACAACTGCAAGAGAAATGAAGTATGGAGTTTGGTGCCAAGTTCAAAGAAAAATATTGTGGGAACCAAGTGGGAGTTTCACAACAAACAAGACGAGCACGGGGTGGTGACAAGAAACAAGGCGAGACTTGTGGAAAAAGGTTTTGCCCAATTCGCAGGTTTGGTTTTTGAGGAGAATTTTGCTCTTGTAGCTAGGCTTGAGTCTATTCGACTACTATTAGCCTATGTTTCTCACCATTCTTTTAAGCTCTATCAAATGGACGTGAAGAGCGCTTTCCTCAATGGGCCAATCAAGGAGGAGGTGTACGTGGAGCAACCCCCTGGCTTCGAGTATGATAGGTACCCTGACCCTGTGTATAAGCTCTCTAAGGCGCTCTATGGACTTAATCATGCCCCAAGAGCATAGTATGAATGCCTTAGAGATTTCCATATTTCTAATGCTTTCAAGGTTGAGAAAGCTGATCCTACTCTTTTCACTAAGACTTGCAATGGATTTGTTTATATGCCAAATATATGTCGATGACATAATATTTGGTTCTACTAATCAAAAGTCATGTGAGGAGTTTAGTAGGGTGGTGACACAGAAATTCAAGATGTACATGATGGGAGAGTTGAGTTACTTCCTCGGATTTCAAGTAAAGCAACTCAAGGAAGGGACATTCCTCTCTCAAATGAAGTACACACAAGATATACTAAAGAAGTTTGGGATGAAGGACGCAAAACCTGCTAAGACGCCAATGGGAACTGATGAACATTTGGAGCTCAACGCAGGAGGTAAGTCCGTAGACCAAAAGGTATATCAGTCTATGATAGGATCCTTGTTTTATATTTGTGCATCTAGACCAGATAATATGCTTTCTGATTGCATATGTGCTAGATTTCAATCTGACCCCAAGGAATGTCACCTTGTGGCTGTGAAGCGTATTCTTTGATATTTAGTTCATACGTCTTAAATCGGGCTCTTGTATCCTAAGGGGTCTACCTTTGACTTGATTAGATAATCAGACTCTGACTATGTCGGGTGCAAGGTTGATAGGAAGAGCACATGAGGGACTTGTTAGTTTTCGGGAAGGTCCCTGGTGTCTTGGAGTTCAAAGAAACAAGTCTCTGTTGCCCTATCCACCACCGATGCCGAGTATGTTGCCACAGGTCAATGTTGCGTGCAACTACTTTGGATGAGGCAAACCGTTCGAAACTTTGGCTACAATCTAAGCAAAGTCCCACTCCTATGTGATAATGAGAGTGCAATTTGCTTGGCGGATAACCCCGTTGAACACAGGCACACTAAGCACATAGATATTCCGCATCACTTTCTGAGAGATCACCAGCAAAGGGGAGATATCGATGTTTGCCATATTATCATCGATCACCAGCTAGCCGATATCTTCACCAAGCCTTTAGATGAGAAAAGGTTTTGTAAGCTGCGTAGTGAGCTAAATGTCTTAGATTTGCGGAACCTAGATTGATCTATAGCATATATGTCTTTCTATGTTATTAATCATGCTATTTTGAGCTTACTTATGTATTTTGGTGTTTGAGTTGTAAAACATCATCTCCGGACCTCACAAGTCCTTGTGCAAATGTTGCATATGTTTAGGGTGGATAGGCTACATCTTGACCCTTTGAGACTAATATGTTTGCTTAAGTGATTTTGGTGTAGTCTCAAAGGTGAATTGAAAGGGAAATCGTGAAATTGAACAACGAAAAAGGCTTCCACTGCATAACGGTATCATTGTACCATGTTCAAGTTGCCAATTCTGTGGTGAGATAATGAGGTCTTAAGGCCACTAGTTTCTCTATTTTGGTGCTTAATGCCAAAGGGGGAGAAATTAAGGCCAAAGCAACTGGATCAACCGCCACTTATGAATTTCAAAGAATTTCCAAAATTATTGTGTTTAGTACTTGTCTTTTGATCAAAACCCTCTTATTGCAAAACTACTCTCTTGTGGGGGAGAAATTTGTATTATAGGAAAAGGGGGAGCTTTTGGGTTTTGATCAAAGCTAGTCTTGAAAAATGTTGTGATTTGCAAAACTAAAGTGTTTTTGACATAGAAGTAAGAAAATGAATTTGTTTTGCAAAAATTAACCAAGTGGTGGCAAAATGATCCAAATATGCCAAATCCTATACTTATACTATTGATGGTTGATTTGACTTCAATTTGCAAAAGTTGGTTCATATTTGATTATGTTAGTACCTCTTTAAGTTTCTTTTGGGTATGTTGGCATAAATCACCAAAAAGGGGGAGATTGAAAGGGAAATGTGCTCTTGGGCCATTTCTAGTTGTTTTGGTGATTAAATTCTCAACATATTACTATGGACTAACATCTTTTCTATGAGCATGAGCACATGTAGTTGTAAAGCAAATTGAGAAACATAAGAAAAGGCATCCTTTGGGCTTGAAAAATGGGCATATTGAAACATCTATGGATCAAAGTGAAAAAGGTATGCTTCTAGCACTTAGCCAATTATTTTAGGTGCTAATCATGTTTGTCTAAGTGATAGGGACCATATGAAATCGATTCAAAAGGAGCAAGAGAAAGTTGGCGCGAAAAGGAAGAACTCAGGCTGGTCTGGGTAGCACCGGACGGTCTGGTGCCACCCACTGGACAGTCCGGTGTGCACAGGACAGTCCGGTGACCGTCTGATCGTACTGGCCGCTCTCAGGATAAGCGAGGCACCCTCGGCTATAATTCATCAGACGGTCCTTGTGGAAGACAGCCAACGACTATCTGACGGAAAGTGACCAATCCAGATATGGTGTCTGTTGCGCTATGCAGTGTCCAGTGTGCACCAGATAGTCTAGTGCACCTGTGGACAGAAGGAAACCAGGGCCTTCCAAATGGAGTTCTAATGGTTCCTAGGTCGCTTGGGGCTATAAAAGGACCCCCTAGGCGCATGGAGCTGTTATCTAAGCACCCTTTGAGCACACTACAACTTCGAACCTCTGCAACCACGCTGTTGATTTGTTAGAGAGAGATTTGAGTGTGTTCTTGAGCCGTGACTCTGTCGTTTTGATTCGTGTACTCTCTCTTTTGCTTGTGTGCATTTTGTTGCTATGTTGTGCTCTTGTGTGTGTCTCTACTCTACTCCCCTCCTTACTCTTGTTTTTTATTGTAATCATTTGTGTAAGGCGTGGGAGACTTCAATTTGTGGAGATTCCTCACAAAAGGATATTCATATAAGGAAGACAATTGTGGCACTCAAGTTTGATCTTTGGATCACTTGAGAGGGGTTGAGTGCAACCCTTGACCAAAGGAGGTCAGCACAACGTAGAGTAGGCTTGGCCGAACTACGGTAAAAATCATTGTGTCTCTTGTCTATTTTTACTGCGATTACTGTCTTCTCGAGTTCTCTACTTGCTTGCAATATTGCTCCTAAGTTTAATACTCATCTTAAAGGAGCAATCAAGTGAAGAGTTCTTATTGCTTCTTTATTTTCACCCTAACTTGGTTTTAATTCTCACTAACACATATTATAAACCAAGTTTGTGTTGTTTAGAGTTAATTTTGCAGGATCATCTATTCACCCCATCTAGGTGCTCTCAAATAGTTATATTATCTAATCACAAGAGCCAGTGACTTACATCGAGCTAGAGCTCATATTTTGAGAACAAGGCAAGTTGCAGAATCTATTATTTCCCAAAAGAGTCTAGTAGTACCAGCCTACCAGGTGCTTTTGGTTCACCAAGCTCCACCAAAAGGCAGGTGGCATGTGTTGAACAACATAGTTGGCACATGGGCACGACCGGATGATCCGACCCTATGGTATGAATGGTTCACGCTCCCGCAGCCAGATAAACACGAGCGAGAGTACTTATCCCATACGTGGTTATCCTAACCTATCTGTGGGGTCTATTGGACCTGCCTAGGAACAGGTTTAGACCTCCTCCTCTATTAATATAAAGGGGTACAACCAATTGAGAACCCCCGAACACATTCCAAGTGAACCAATCTATTTTATTTATCTTTCTTTATCATTCCTATCCTAGGAGTAGATGTAACGTAGATCTACTTGTAGCTTTCTGTATATACATCTCCACCCCTACTCAATTCTATGTCATCTAGATCCATCTTGGGTGGCCTACCGACCCCAAGATGACCATATGATCTTACCCGTCCCGGGGACAAGATCTAATGTATCCATTCAAGATACTCTTCCTCAACTTGATCTCTTAATTTCTAGGCGACTATACGTCGTCTGGTGATGCCCCAGGTAGCCTGCCGAACCGGAGCACCCTAAGATCTCTCTCCCAGGGGGGCGAGATCTAGGTTCCCGCGAGGAGTAAGACGACCCTGCGCCATCACAGACCATCCAGAGCGACACAGGGAAGGAGCCGCTCTTGCAGCGAGGTCGCAGACCATCTGGCCTAGGGTTGCGGACCATCCGCTCCACCGCAGAGGGCACCGTCTGGCGGTACACCCTAGTGTTTGGAGCCAGATCTGCTCCAACAATGAGCAAACATAAGAATAAAAGTTAGTTACTAAAGCAAAAATGACTAAAAATTAGTTATTTAGGAGCTAAAGATCCAAACAAAAAAACTAATAGTGACTAAATTGATTTTTTTTACCATTTTAGTCACTTTTAGATCTTATCGTTTAGATGTTTAATGACTAAACTTTAGTCACTTTTATTTTAGCTCCTAGTATCCAAAAACCCCATATCCTACCGGCAAGCAAGCAAATCCGAGGAGGGAGGAGAGGGGCGCACTACCTTGACGCGCCGGAGTCGGCAATGCTTTGGTGTTGGGAATATGAGCCGAGTTTTTTAACCATCACGATCACAATCAAAAAACAAGATCTCAAAGAACAGCTCAGCACGAAATAATATGGGTCAGTCTAGCATTGCCCGAGAAGTGGGTCTGTCTAGGCCTTAAATTTCGTCCCGTCGGGTCCTGGCACGATTCGCACGCACGGGCCGGACTTGGGCCTGCATGGTTCAATGAAGATCACTTTGTTTATTTTTTTTAATTTAGTAAGCTATGTACTTTATGTGTTGTAATATTTTGACTTTACATAGACAAATGATGCTCGTATTGTTTAATATCATTAGCTTAATAAGCTATAAACTTTATGTGGTTGTAATATTTAAACTTTATATATATAGGCCAGACTTAGGCCAACATGCTTTAGAACTAGGCTAGACGAATGTTTCTACTCTTTATACCGACACGTCGCGACACAACTCGAAATTTTTTAGATCTTCTTGGCCTAAATCTATTTGGCCTGAAACATGATAGGTCCAGATGGGCCCAATTCCTACACTAGCTTTAGCTGTGAGGGAAGGAGACCGTAGTGGACGCGGCCGCGCGGATCCAGAAGCGCCAACTGTTGGTGCGAGCGAAGAACGAAGACGAGAGAGAGGCTTCCATGAGTAGTGGGACACACCTGGTAGCTAGCCTAGCTCTCGCCTGCCTGCTCCACTCGAAACAATCAACAACACTACAAAACAGCCGAGCCATGGGTTTCTGGGAGAAGTGCGACCGCGAATGCACCTGGAACAAGATCTGCTGCTGGGTCTGGGCAATCGGCATCTGCGGGGGTGTCCTTGCAGTCCTCATCGTCGCCTTCGCCGTTCTGTTCCCACCAATGGTTATCGCCGAGGACGCCGTGCTGCAGCGGTTCGACCTCATCATGGCGGGTACTACGCAGCCGGCGGCAAACTCGAGCATATCCTACAACGCCACGGTTACGCTGGCCCTGCTCAACCTCAACATCTACCGGGGCATCAGCTACGGCCCCCTGGAAGCCTCGTTCTTCTTCAACGGCTCCCGCTTTCACAGTTCCATCGCGATGGCAGCGGGGTTCTACCATAAGCCAAGGAAGACGGTCAGATTGCCCCTCACGGTCGGAGGCGTAGACAGCCTTGCTGCGGCCGGCGTGCTGGAGTTCGAGGCGGAGAACAAGACGGGGGGATTCGGACTGGAGCTCAGGCTCGAAACAGTGATGCGGTACAAGGGGCTCAACAGGGTGTGCGCAGTCGTAGTAATCTGCCCCCTCAAGCTGCAGCTCGTCCGCCCGGGAGTCCCAAGAAATGCAACAGACAACTGCAGCGAAGACGGGGACCATAATTTCTGTCCAACCCGATGCTATAACCTGGTAGAAGAAGGCGGAGGTGGTTGTACGAGAGTTTAATGTCCCTTATATACATTCATCAGTGTTTCTTTTGCCGCACAAACAGCGTACTGTTCATTCATAGTGTCGTCTCTTTCATGGTTGTGTTTGAATTCGAAGAATATTTAGCAAATGCTATGATTTTTCGGATGGCTGCCGATCTTAGGCCGTATCCAACAATCTGTACAAGAAACAGATCATAGAGGGTCCCGTCTTCTCTCTTCTTGCGGCATGCAAGGCAGAAGCTCGCCTCTCAAGATGCCGGCTCCCTAGGCAACTAGCTGCTAGCCTGCTACCACTGATTCTTGGTGCTCTGCCTTCTCTCTGATGTAGTTCGGCTGGCTTGTAGCCGATACTGTTGCAGCTGTTTGGACTGCTGCAGCTGCAATCCATAGAGAAAAAAATACTGTAGAAGCCGCAGCCGCAGCCGGATTGCAGCCGCAGCAAGCCGCAGCGAACAGCCTCGTAGCTTCTCTCCAATCATGTAAAACTTCAGTTCGTAGCTCTGATCTGTGAGAACCTGTAACCCCAGGGGCACCTCTTTTGGTGGTCCCGATTTTATCAAAAAAAAAACATTTGCTGTTACTAATCAGTATACATGTGGGGGCATGCACATGTCTACTCTCACACAATATACACTTAAAAGGTGTTGGATTAAGGTGGGTTTGGCCCAAATTACTATTCAATAATGGTCCATACTAATAGCTCACTTTAATGTTATGGTACACTAATAATTTAGTACCATATCTCTACTACACCATAAGATCACAGTGAGGGCGTCCACCGTGCCCCCGCCTCTGACATCCTCCCTCGCCCCGCTCTCCTTTGCGCTACCCCCGCTATCATCGCCCCCATCCACGCTCCATTGATGGAAGGCACCGTTCCTAGGAAGGACCACGGCTGCCACCGTCCTCCCGGTATCCGACCCGCTCACGATGCCCCTCGACCCCACCGCTCCTGACGTGCCTCCGCCTGCGCATGGACACCGGATCTCGTGCCCACGGATGTCGTCCACCCCCACCGTGCCCCCGCCCAAGGAATCCAACTGGCCAGATATTCCAGCGATGTCGTGGTCTCCTTCCATCCACGTACGGTGCCTTCCAATCTCTATGTCTCCTTTCATCCACGGCGCCGCCAACAGTGAATTCACCGCTGAGGACCTCGCCATCGCAGAGAAAGGGGTTCTACCTCCACTCATCGCCGCACAGCAATGTCGGCGCCGACGGTGACCTGCAGTCGCCTCCCAGGCTGCTCCCGCTCTTCCCCGTGCAGTTGCCGACCGGCCGACCGTGAGTGCGTGACTGCTTCTTGGCTTCCCCTCCCTTTCCTCTAGGCTGGCTCGCTTCCGCGCGGTATGCTCTGCTGCTCGCTGCTAATCGCGGTGCTCCTCAAGCGATGACAACCGTCGAGGTCTGTGTCCCCACGTTTGCGGGCAGATGGAGATCTGGATCTTCTTTCCTTCGCTTCACTGCTCGCCAGTCTCGTTGCGGCAGACTGAGGCCACACTCACCTACGTCTCCACCATCCACCTTCTCCAACGAGGTATCTAGCAAATGCCCACGACGCTGCGCCTGCAAGCAGCCAACAATGTTGCCAACGCCTGTCCCGTGGATCCTGCCTACTCAACCACGCCCCTAGGTATGGATCCTGCCTACTCATATCTAGATCCGCGCTTTCATCTTGATTTTCTTGTACCCAATGCCATGGATCTGCAATACCAGCTTAGTTTGATTTTTTGAGTGGTTTGATTCCTTTTCAGTTGGAAGAGAATAGCTGTATCAAGGAATAACTGATGAGGAAAACACAACAACTACAGAAGATGGTAAGTCTGTTTCTGTTCCATGCTGAATTTAATTTTTTTTAGTATTACCAGAGGCATAGTGTTCTTCATACCATGATCTCGGTCTACCATTTCCAGCCTAATGATGTTCAAGCATTCCATGTACCTTCCATGCTACCTACTTTTTTTGCTGGGTTTTATGCTCCACAGAAAATTGTTACTGGCAAAGCTTAGGATGATATCTGATAAACTTCTAGGATAAGTGAATCTTGAGTTCTTGATTGGTATTTACCATGTTTTCTTTTACTGAAACTGTCTTATTGGTCAGTTTGACCACGAGCTTCTTCTAAGTGTAATAATGTAACGTGGGAGCAAAGAACAGTCTGCCAATTTTTTTTCCCACTAGCCATGTTTTTTTTACTGTGCCGGAGCAGAAAAACCACGACACTATTCCACACAATGGATGAGAAACATAGCCGAGCATTTTATTACCACAATATTTTTAGGATATCATACTTGCATTTAATAGAGCTATCGATATGTCTATATTTCTGTTTCAAACATACAAATAGATATGTGTTATTTGAAACAATGTCTCTATACCCTATGGTGTAATCAGCTTTGACATCTTGTCTCATTGTATCATGATGAAAAATCGCAACTCTTGCTTGACATGTAACAACTAGAATTATACTTTTATGGCATATTTGTGGGCATCAATTTGTTCTAGAATGTGCTTACTTTTTTTCCAGAGGGAAGATGCTACATCCCAAAGTTCTTTCAGTGGTCAAGGTCAAGATGGTTTAATGGATGGCTCTAGCTCTTCAGTAACTCCTCAAAGTACATTGATCCATCCTCAAAGTGGATGTTTTGAGGGTAGAGAGCATCTGATTTAGGAAAGCATGAAACAAAAATACCTTGATAGTACCTAGGCAAATGGAGCATTTAAAAAGTGATTAGGCGAACAGAGTGCTATTGATAGTGGTGGCCCATCACAATTCTCTACTCCCTCATCTCGGTCCCTTTCTCCAAATAGGTAAAGTAGCATATATGTCTATGTTTCTGTCTTGGAATCATATTCTGGGTGCCTTATATTGATACAGATCTGTTACAGGCATATAAAAGATGGAGTTTATGATTCTAGGTTATTACCATTTTCAGAGATGAACTCAAACATATCCTAGAAGCAAGTAAACTAGGAGTAGAATTATCCTTATCTAGGATTCCATACATAGAAATACGTTACCTTTTTTATTATAGATGCATTATGTATTGCTCCTTTACTTATTCAAGGAATAACTCCAGTATGTACGTGTTCATGCATTGGAAGCAGTGATGAGTTACTGGAAGCTACAATAATTTTTACAAAACCTATCAGGTAGATTATTTTTCTTTTTTAAATATTTTGTTAATTCAGAAATGTGGTTGAATCCTTTAGATATACATAACTTGTTTTTACCATTGTAGCCTTACCGTGGTTGAACATGTACTGATCTAAATCTGAACATCCCTGCACTGCACAAGAAGATGAAGTACAGGCAGAGGATTGGGTGGAGTGGCCGCAATGCAACGACCCGAGGGGCGCGCGGACTAGGCCGCGCTGCAGTAGGACCCCGTCGAGCTGTTGCGCAACTGCGCAAGCTGGACGAGCTGAGGAACCAGATCGCATGCTCCGTGCAACATGGTCGGGCAGCCGCGGAGCACCGGCACTACCGCCAGTACTCTGGTTTATTTTTGGAAGAAGAAAATAAAGGCTTCAACCAGTAAAAACAAAGATGGTTTAATATTTTAACCATCAAAATGATAAGCTTCTGCATATGGTATTGATGATGGTTCCACAGAAAGTAGCTCCCATTAGCTTTTGCAAAGTTTTGATATCTGATATTTTAGGTCAAACTTCACTGTTTCATTTGTATGACCTCCTATCTTTGGTAATTCAGTTTCTCTGGTTGCGCAGGGGAAAAGCAAGCAAATGATGGAATACATCAAGAAACTTTGAGAATGTATCAAAGGTTTTCTTGGGACAGAAGACACAAATATTTCTGAAATCGAGAACGAGAAGATCAGTGGTCATCTTGAGGCGACACACAAACAACATTTTGAGATAGATACAAACCTTTTGAAATTATTGCATCATATATACTTCCTTCTACATTTCTCTGGCTAAAATTTTATTATTTCATACAGTGGCTGACTTGAAGAATACTATTGAAGAAACAATAGCAATATGTGAGGAACTTCAAAAACAATGCACATCTCTAAAAGAGGCTCTAAAGATAGTGGAGGTCGAAAATGGTGGGTGACCTGTGCTTCTAGGTTAATACCATCTTATTACTCTTGTCACTACCAATTTTATTAAAAATACAGGATGCTAGGAGGCCTCTAAGAGATGAAATGGAGGCAAGGATGGGTGTGGAATTTTTGCGTAATGGACTTTTAGAAGATCTGAACATGGCAAAATTTGAGGAGAAACACCTTAGTGACCTGGTATTAGCTAACACCTTTTATGAATCTCCCCTTTCATAAAAAGAAGCCCCTTTGAATTATTGTTTTGTCAACAATGCAACCTTTTGTGAATCTCCCCTTTCATAAAAAGAAGCCCCTTTGAATTATTATTTTGTCAACAATGAAATCTTCCTTTTCTATTGTGTACTCTCTGTTTGTTCAATGTTATCCTTAGACTAAAATGTAGATGTACTCTTGTATATAATACAAGGTTGCAGCGATACAATTGCAATCATATATAGTTATATACTTCCTTCTACGCTTGAGGACACAAATTGAAGCCTGAAGGGTTGTCATCGACTAAATTTGGTTGTATGTTTCTTTCATTCTTTTTTTGGAACTCAGAATGTTTCAAGCCTACAGAAAGATGAAGCATGGAAAGTGAATGTACACATCCACGATTGTGATCTTGAACAGGGCTATCTATATGGAACGATGGAAGCGCTTAATGTTCCATTAGCAGATACACCTGTGAGTACTTTTGTTCTTCCATTTTGAATCTAAAATATAATGTTATGCATTGAAGACAATATTAGGTATAGGTTTGCCAAATAAATAATTGTGCACCATCAAAATTTTAAAAATTAACTGAGAATTAAATGTGTTGCGACTTGATAGAGTGCAAGACTGGATTTAAAAAATACAGAAAAAGCAATGTTCTTAACCTCATGTGTTGGCTCTGTCAATAGGTAGTGACATTCTGGGAGGGGGGATAGTGGATGCTAATTTTACACTTTTTTCACTGGAAAGTGGGAGGCATCGGGTGCATCTGTCACTATGGCAAAATGTTTTGAATACAATCATACATACACACCTTTCTCGTGTGCATGATTTCAGCGTCCCATTGAAAGGCTCTTTGCCTCAAACAATTGCATCGAGATTTCCACACAGATTGTCCACTAAACATTGCTTTGTAGCATTTATAAAAGTTTTTGCAGGCCTCTGAAGAAAGCATGATAAAATCACAAATAGTGCAAAAATCACATGGTACTCATAGAAAAGCAAGCTTCAGAAAATGGATCCAGAAAATGCACTGGCACAGAAAATTATTCATGCCAAACACATCCACACAATCTATCTCCAAAATTCAATCAACAATATATAGTGTACATAGTTTACTAAAGAATGTAAGGTTTAGTGGGAAGGGAGACAACAATACTTAAACAAATCCAGATTCAAAGAAACAGGGAAAAGAAAAAGGATGCACAGTTTATGGCGAGCGAACTCGAGCGCTTCTATTCGGAGATGATGCAGAGCTCTCTGCGGGATTATCCAAAGTTAATATATGTGTTTTGTTTAACTTATCCCCTCAGTAGTCATTCTTTTGCTCATAATGCGGTCTTACGAGATAAAAAGAGAAATTCTTCATGCCTTGGACCAAACTGATGGAGACAGATCCACAGAAAATAGTGCATGGCTTTACATTTTGTTTGTGTTATTTTTTCATGGCTTTACAGGCATTGTAAAATGTAATCTTGTTTCACCTTATCCTGATCATTCTCATGTTTCCTACTTGTAGAAACTAAGGGGGAGAATTGGTGTAAGGAACAAAATGGAAGTAGTGCAGCAGGATGATGAAGCATTAGTTAAACTTGAGAACACAGGTATTGAACGCTCAAAAGCTGTTGATTCTACAGTGCTGGGAAAATGTAGCATCTGGAGACGTGAAAATGAAAATGATAAGGCAGATTCAAGGGTTCGTCTGATGCGAGATCAAATGATCATGGCCAGAATATATTCTGTTCTTGCCAAATCTAGGGACAAACTTGATCTCTATCAGGAGCTGCTAGCAAGACTCAATGAAAGCTAGCGCTCCCTTGGGGAAGCTACTACTGATGCCGAACTTCCGAAGAGGTGGTGCCTGCTCGAACTGTCTAGGCCCAAATTTTCAGTGTTACTGATTTCTCTTTCTCTATTGATTCATCTCTTCTTTAATTTGCAGTGCTTCAGATAGAATCAAAGCAATGGGCCAAGTTTTATCAAAAGCAAGGGATCTGTTGTATGATTGCAAGGAAATTACCCAGCGTTTGAGAGCAATGCTTCAGTCAGCAGATGAGCAGGTCCGGAGCTTGAAGAAGTAGAGCACCTTCCTTAGCCAGCTTGCAGCTAAGACAATCCCAAATGGCATCCATTGTCTTTCTATGCGCTTAACAATTGATTATTACCTTCTCTCTCCAGAGAAAAAAGTTCCCCAATAGGGAGAACTTGGAAAATCCTGATCTTTACCATTATGCTCTTTTCTCAGACAATGTTTTGTCAGCATCAGTTGTGGTCAACTCAACCATCATGAATGCGAAGGTTAGTGTAATCCCATCTTGAAACTGGAAGTGTAATCTCTTCATTATGTCTACCATTGAATGACCCATTATATAGCACTTTTGATTTTCTTTCTATAAAATTTTCAGGAGCCTGAAAAACATGTGTTTCACCTTGTTACTGAAAGACGAAGTTCAGTTTGTCAGATGCTATATTTTCAGCCTGAAAAACATGTGTTTCAGCTTGGCTTACAGTTGCTGTTGGATTGAAAATTGAAGCAGAGTGCTATAGTGTTACAGCCTGAAAAACATGTGTTTTTCAATCCAACAGCAACTGTCAGATGCTATATTTTCCTTCGTCCATTCAGTACCAAAAACATGGGTTCTGTAACGCACGGGCACTCACCTTCGACCACTGTCAGATGCTATAAATTACTTTTCCCAGTATTCAACTTGATATTGCTTTCATGGTGATTAGATATATCATGTCAATCTGAGAGAAGCAGCTTGGTTCAGTGCACTCCCTTGGGTGATGATGGCAGTTTTAGGCTATGTGGCTGGTATTGTATCGGACATGCTTATTAGAAATGGTACAAACATTACTTTAACACGGAAGATAATGCAAGTGTGTTGCTTCAACAAAAATAGTAGTGCAAGTCAGTAAAGTTTTCATTTGTTTTATTCGTATGATCTTGTGCACCTCTCCGTGCTCTTACCAAAAGGTGACATGCTTCCTGATATGTTGTCATCTATTAAATATTAACCAAACATGTTAAGTCTTACATGAACACTGGCAATTTATTTTCATCAACACTGGCAGTTTATTTTCTTCAATATTGGTTTTGTCATTTCAAATGTACACTTCCTGTTGCATTAACTTCTCTTCCTGACTATTCTGCAGTCATTTGACTTTCTGGGGCCAGGTATTGCTTTGCTCTGTCTAAATGCAGCAAAGAGTCCAATCATTGCTTCAGCCTGGCTTACAGTTGCTGTTGGAATGAAATCCTTCGGCCACTCAGGTTTCTTAGTAAATCTACAGGTACTTTAGTTTAGTGATGGAACAGACACTCATTCTTCTCGATTTGGATCTTCTTTTTCCCATCTGATATATATCATTTTTAAAACGTAACAGGAGATTGCCCCACAATATGCTGCAGGCCACTTTTACTTTTTACATCTGGAGAATATGACTAAGAATCTGGTTTTACTTGATTCTTGACTTGTAGATACCTTTTTCTTCGTATGAGACCCCACAAACTGCGTCGACCCCGACCCGGCCACCACGCCGCCATACCCCACAGTACTTGCATTTGTTTCATAGAAACAATCTATTGTTCCTCGTAAGACGGAAGTTTATTTTGTATTGTAAGGTTAACCTTCATTTATTTTTTTAAATGGTGAAATTCTGGAATCAATAGTATGTGTTTGTTTGATTTGGAGTCATATGGATTATTTTTAGGCGTACTGTGTGTCTGGGGTTTGCGTTTTTTGTTTAGTAGCATAGATGTAATTCTGTTATTTGGTGGGTCTCATCCTCCCTTTACAGGAAGGCTTGTACTTCGGACATTCTTTTCTTTCTTATAAATACAAAGATTTACGACTCTATTGTAAGTTAGAGGTAAAAATAGTGTGTTTGTGCAAGCTCAAATCTTTTCTCATAACAGTATAACACACATTTGTACATAAGTTATTGTTGTATTATATGTTTCCGTGACAATATAACACATATGTACATAAGTTATCGTGTTATTATATGGTTCCGTTGCAACGCACGGGCACTCACCTAGTTAAAAGTTTAAGGAGCAAATCAATCAACTTAAATAGATGGACTATTGTTATATCTATTGAGAAGTTGAGAAAATGATGAAGGACTGCCACACGCGCGCGCCGCCGGCCGGGCTGTGGTTCGTGGTAGATCGGACGAAATCCGAATATTCCTTCCAAACGGTTGCACATTTTTCCTCGAGTGATGACCCATCCGGACATCGTGTAACACCCCGTCCAATCCCTGGACCAGCGGTACTCACTCCTGGCAGCTCTCTAGGATCATATATCGTCCCCACAGACCAACACGAGTCTTTTGTGCGCACTTTGTCCTTACTCATGAGCACCTGAGAAAACTTCCCGGTCGGTCACCCATCCCAAATTGCTCCAAGCCAAGCACGATTAACTTGGAGGTTCTTTCGAGATAGGCTTCCGAAAAAGAAGATGCACCTTGTTTATATGATTACTCTATTAATTTTATTAAGCCTTTGGCCAGGATATCCCATCCCAGGGGCCATGATATCATAATCCACCCCCCTTAGAAGACCGACGTCCTCGTCGGTCAACCCCAATCTAGGAACCTCCCCTCTTGGCCACGTCTGTATGTCTAGTGTCGTCATATGCCATGCCATGTGACCACTCCGGACCCACATGCGCCATGCGCCATATAACTGAACCCCCTAGCCCACACACGCCCATGAAACTGTGAGGGTCGGCTCTGATACCATTTGTGACACCCCGTCCAATCCCTGGACCGGTGGTACTCACTCATGGTAGCTCTCTAGGATCATATATCGTCCCCACAGACCAACATGAGTCTTTTGTGTGCACTTTGTCCTCACTCATGCGCACCTGAGAAAACTTCCCGGTCGGTCACCCATCCTAAATTGCTCCAAGATAAGCACACTTAACATGAAGGTTCTTTCGAGATAGGCTTCCAAAAAAGAAGATGCACCTTATTTATATGATTACTCTATTAGTTCTATTAAGCCTTGGGCCAGGATATCCCATCCCAGGGGCCAGGATATCACAATGCTGTGGCGAAACCGCCTGAATTATTCCAACTTAAGTGCCTAAGTTTCGCCTTGAAGGCTAGACCACACTTAAATAGGAATAAACTGTCAGTCCCTCGGATCTAGTCCGACGAGGCCACTAACAGGATCAAGTATCACATACTTACTCGAAGGTGAGGCACATAGAAAATACAATAAAGCATAAACCATAAGTGAAAGAGGTACTTAATGTTATTACATCATCATCGGAGTTTTGCAAAAGTAGTAACCATTGTTTTCAGTGCAACGGAAATTAACTAACGGTAAATAAAAGGGAGGATGGGGAAGCCTGGCCCATCACTCCTCATGCTCCTCTCCGGCTGAGGTAGGGTCCCACTCGACTGTCCAACTTGGTGGCAAGGTGGTCGGCCAAGTCACTTTAGCAACCATGTCCTCCAGAGAACCTAAAAAATTGTGTCACAAGCAAGGCTGAGCATACTAATACTCAGCTAGACTTACCCGGTGTGAGGACTCTACTCCCCTACCTCTAGACATGCAGCTGTTTGGCTGAGGGGTTTGGTTTGCCAAAAGCACTAGCTGAGTCTAAAATCAAGTTTTAGCTTTTCAAGTTTTAGTACGATCCTTTTTATACTAGATGAGCACCTAGCTAATCATACATGGTATCAAGCATTTTAGTCAGTCAACCTCTTTTGAATGCCACCTTATTCCACTTCTTACTCGATGCAATACAAGGGATCAAGTAGTCTCATTAGCTGTGAGAAGCAGACGATTCGAATCGAGTTTTAACCTTGCAAGGTAAACCTAAACACACGACGTGGCGAGGCACTCTGTCCCCACACACACCAACTGTCCCCATCGATTCCCTGGCAATAGAACAGGGCTCACGGCCTTGGCGTACAATGCTCCAATTGTCCCTGGCTGCCGCCGTGCAACGGCCGCACTTGTACCCACCATAATCCGGCATGGGAGACTCCGTCTCAGGTCCAGTGAGGGGTAAAGTCTGCGGGCAGGTTCACTCAGGTACTAGGCTTATCGGTTACTATATTTCCCGACATGTGTTTAGTACGTTCAAACACTTGACACAGGTACCACACATTAATCCTTATTCCAAATTTTTATCTCGTAGACAACGCATCCCCATGGATCGTTGTCCACAGACCATCATCATTCCGATATAAAAATGGATACAACCAATTTCTAACCTCGCGCGAGTGCTAGAAAAATCACTCGACTTCTACCGAGATCCTTAATTAGTAAAGCAGCTACTCGACCTAGCATACTAGTATCCATCTCAAAAGGAATCCTGAGTTCATGCAGCTAGGGTTTCATACAACTCCTACACTTAAGTGCACAGTATAAGCCTAAAAACATTAAGTGTAGTAAAATATTATATATAAACGGTTATGCATAAAACCGGGGCTTGCCTTCAAAATCTAGGGCAGGTAGATCCTCAATAGCAGGCTCTGGTGCTGGCTCCTGGACTACCTCCTGAGCAACTCCTTGCTCTAGAATGAGCACGTATTCTCCGTCAGCAAGATTACAATCTATCGAATGCAATGAATAAAATACATGTATGTTAATGAGATGCAAATTTAGTAACACGATGTATGGTGAAATAATATTAAGGCAGTGGTAAACTAGGGTTTCTTTATCGTACGATGCTCTAAGTGTTTTATACCTGACTGGTTGAGGTTTTGAGTGGAATCAAGATTTTTGGACCTCCTTCATGGTTTTAGTGGGCACTTAGGGAGGTTTGGTTGTAGGGGTATGGGTACCGTTCTTTATCTCCACTAATTCCGCTTTTCTTTTCCTACTTATGCTTTTAAGGTAGGCTTGAACTACCATGATGATTTAGAAATTTCCAGAAAATTCTATAAAAATTACAGTGGGCTAATATTGATCATTATAGTCTGTTCTACAAATTTGAGGTTAAAAATAATTAGGATAAAATTTGGGCAAAAATAACAAAAGTGAGGATAGATGGTCACTTTGTACTGCAACTCTGATTTGGGTGGGGGTTCTATACTAAATTTATTTTTGCTAATATCTATGGGTAATAACATACTTCTATGCCAAAATCACAAAAGGTTAATTAATAGTTATTTAGTGGTGATTTTCTAAAGTTTAATGTCAAAAAGACACTTACAACTAACTTGTCATTTGAAAAATATCAAACAACAGAACTTGTATTTTTCCTAGGTTCATACTAGCATAATATTAGTTATCCCTAGGGTTGGGGTGGTTCCTCCTTAGGGTTATTTTTCTAGGAGTTTTCTAAGTTCTTACTGTTTTCATTAAATAAAATGTGGTGCATTTTCTTTGTACTAATAGAGGGTTCAACAAAATTTTCATATGAACTATATCACCAAAGCAAGCTAGGAAAAATGTAGCTGCCCTCTGGTTCTCCTTTTAACTTCCCCTTTTCATTTTCTTAAGGTTTGGGTCAATACAAGTTCTAATGTTTAATTTCTTCTTAACCTAGTATACTAGGGAGTTTAACATTTTTAACCAGTGCAATGACTAGTTAAGGACATCTCCAATTTTCCTCAGCCTAAGTCCTAAAGTATTTTATTTTCCCACTGTTTATTTAGTCTGAGCATCATGCTTATTTAAAATAAAACTCTAAAAAGTATTGCAGAAATCAGGGTGTTTATGATTTGTGCTGAACAGTTCATAATATTTAGGACCTAGCAAAATTTGTTTGACCAAATTTGGTTGGATAAAACTCAAGTTATGAATTTTTCAAGTTCTCTAATGATTTAAAAAGAATAAATCTTAAAGGTTTAAGAAAAACAGCTTTGCACCAGGGCCCCTAGGGTTTTCGTTAACCAAAACCTTACATTTGTGCCCCTGGGAACTATTCACCAGAGTCACTGACATTTCCAATAACCCCCCTGGCTTTTCTCTCTCTTAACCCGAGCTCCCTCTTCGCCGAAACAGTAGCCGTAGAGAGGAAAAGGGGTGGCACGGCTTACCGGCGGTGGGAGTGGTTCGGTGGAGGGTCTGGTGAAGTCTGGGAGCTCCTGGCGGTCACATTGAGGGACGGATCGCCGACGGTGATAGCCTGAGTAGGGCGGGCCACGTGCGCAGGCAGTCGGGCTCGTCGGTGACTCGTGCTCCGGCCTGCTCACGACGGTAGAGCTCAATCAAACTGCACGGGGAGCTTCACTGGAGGTCAGAGGTGATCTACGCGCAAGGAATCGACCAGTGGCTCACCGTGTAGCTCGGTCTCCGTGCGCTGGCTGTCATGCGAAGTCCGGCGACGTCAATCCGACACCTCCGGCGATGTGAAGTTCAGTCCAAGGGCTCGGGGAGCTTCATGGAGGTCTGGGGAGGCTAGCCGAGGGATTGGTTGGGGCGGAGGAGGGCTGGAGTGGCCGGTCCATGGTGGCTAGGGCTCGGGCGGCCACTGGCACGCCGTGCGTAGAGGGAACACCGGTGAACTAGCGCTCGGGTGGCTTTGCGAGTGAGCGGGGGTGTACGATCAAGGCCGGGGTTGGCTTTATAGTCGTGGGCGTGGCCGAGCGCCGGGGCGTCCTCTGGCATTGCCAGGGCACGTCGAACACGTGGTCGTTTCATTCTGCCCAAGTTCTTGCGCCTGCTGAGCAGCCAAACGTGCGAATCTTGCAATAAGACTTGTGTAATATTTCTTCCCTACACCTAGAGCTACCTAGTTCATGTGAGTTCCAAGGGGAGATCAGGTCTGGTTTGGAAGATATGGTGGCGCCAAGTCATGTCTGTCTGCACTGTTCAACCCGAGATAAAATTCATGTCAAAAAGTTCTGGTTTAGGTTCAAACTTTTTAGGGGTGTGCCTTGGGTAGTTTGGCTCCTTTTTGTTATTTGGACCTTAAGTATTTGGCGCCAGCAACTTAATGAACATCTCAAATCTTTGGGAGTGGGCTGATTTTTGACTTAGAGAAGAATTGGTTTGCTCTAGGGTGCTCTCCACTTGGGGGCTTGATTTGGGGTTTTTGTAGGACCTTTTTGTAATATTTCCCTTCCTATTTATTGTATATATATAAATTTACTTCAACTTTGGTAAAGGGTTTAAGTCATGAATTGGTCATTTGCATAGCTCTCCTTAATCCAATGCTTGGGGGTCTAATGGCTCTAGAGGGGGGAACTAGGGTTTGAGCATCTTTCTCCAAGGTGGAGACACAAGAAAAGCTAGGGTATTCCTTCTATCATGATCATCACTTAATTAAGCCATGGTTCTAAAGTTTTGGTGCCCCTTCTCCTCATTTAACCACATGTGATAATAGGCTATAGGTGCATGCATTAAGCCAGGGCCTTGGTAACACCTGGGGTGTTACAGCCTCCCCCTTAAAGGAATCTCGCCCCGAGATTTGGGTAGGGATCCTTTAGAGAGGTGCTTAAGAAGGTGTGTGCTTGCGCGGTGTGGTTTCTTTCATCAAGGCTCTCCAGTAAACTGCTCTTCGAATGTCATCTTCTTTGCAACTTCAGAAGGAAGCCCTTCTAGATTAAGTTTCACAACTTACTCAGTTCTTGTTATGTCTATCTTTCTTATACTTAGATTCAAAGGGCAGGAGGGGGGTGTTTCGGATCCGATTTACGTACCGATCACCTGGGGCGGAAAATTGGGGTAGTGAGAGCGCAGAAAATCCTCTGTTTCCTAGTAGCTTCTTCTTCTGAATGGTGGCTCCACTGGATCTTATACATTTGGATTGACTTGGCTCGTGTTGATCTTTCCTTACGATCCAATATTCTGACAGGGTGCTCTTTATATGACAACTATGGTTCTACCTCTAGTTCAGGTTCTGACAGCACTTCTGTTGGTAGGCGAACACACTTCTTTAGCTGAGATACATGGAACACATCATGAATTGCCAACATGTGAGGGGGTAGCTCCAATCTGTATTCTACCGGTCCACAACTCCCCTTGATCTCATAGGGCCCAATATAGCGAGGAGCTAATTTGCCCTTGACCCCAAATCTCTGAACACCTTTGGTGGGTGACACTTTGAGATATACATGATCTCCCACTTCGAATTGTAGAGGCTTCCTCCTTTTATCATGATAGCTCTTTTGCCTGGCCTGAGCAGCTTCCAAGTTCCTCTTAATGATTCTGACCTTATCCTCGGCTTCAAGTACTAAGTCAGGTCCAAATATTTTCCTTTCTCCAGCTTGTGACCAATTTAGCGGTGTTCTACACCTTCTCCCATACAAGGCCTCGAAGGGTGCCATCTTTAGGCTGGATTTGTAGCTGTTATTGTAAGAGAATTTGGCTAGAGAAAGACATTTGGCCCAATATTTGTCATAATGTATCACACATGCCCTCAACATGTCCTCGAGAATCTAATTTATTCTTTCTATTTGACCATCAGTTTGAGGGTGATATGCTGAGCTTCTAATCATGGTTGTTCCAAGTGACTTTTGTAGCTGCTCCCAGAGACGTGCTACGAATGGTGCCCCTCTGTCTGATACGATAGTCCTTGGTATTCCATGCAAGCATACTATTTGGTCAATATAGATTTCTACATATTTTTCTGTTTTGTGGGTGGTATGCACCGACAAGAAATGAGCTGTCTTGGTTAGCCTATCCACAATGACCCAAATAGAATCATGGTGCCAGGAGGTGTTGGGCAATCCCACAATGAAGTCCATGCAAATGTCTTCCCATTTCCAAGATGGTATGGGGAGAGGTTGCAAGGTACCTGCTACCTTTAAATGGCTTGCTTTAATCCTTTGACAAGTGTCGCACTCAGATACATACTTAGCAATTTCTGTCTTCATCCTGGTCCACCAATACAAGGATCTGAGGTCATGATACATCTTGTTAGTCCCGGGGTGCATGGAGAATTTGGAGAGATGAGCTTCGTCCAAAATTTTTTTCCTGAGTTCTGGGTCCTTGGGAACAACCAGTCGATCTTCGAACCATAAGATACCCTTGATGTCCTAACGAAAGCATTTATACTTATCCACCTTTTGATTGAGCATTTCCTTAATGACATGAACACCCTTGTCACCAATCTGTGCCATGATTATCTGCTCTTGTAGGGTCGGCTCAACTGAGATATAATCTAAGGTACCTGGGGAAACCACTTCCATAATTAGCTTGCTAAACTCATCGCACAAAGCGGCGACCTTAGAGTCAATGGTTATACAGTTTCACTGGGCTTTTCGACTCAAGGCATCTGCCACAACATTCGCCTTGCCCGGATGGTAATGTACTTCTAGATCATAATCCTTGATCAATTCTAACCATCTCCTCTGCCTCATATTAAGATCAGCCTGAGTGAAAATATACTTGAGGCTCTTGTGGTCAGTATAAATATTACAATGAGCTCCTATGAAATAATGTCTCCAGATCTTCAGAGCATGAACTACTGCTGCTAATTCCAGATCATGCATGGGATAATTTAGCTCATGAGGCCTGAGGGCTCTGGATGCGTAGGCAATAACTTGGTTGTCTTGCATCAAAACACACCCTAGTCCAGTGCCCGAGGCATCGCAATACACATAAAATGATTTGGTGTTGTCAGGCTGTGCTAGCACGGGTGCTGTCGTCAGATGCTACCTTAATGCGTGAAAGGCATCTTCACATTTCTGACTCCAATCAAATTTCACTCCTTTCTTCAACAATTAAGTCATTGGTTTAGCAATCCTGGAGAAATCCGGAATGAATCGCCGATAGTATCCTACCAAACCCAGGAAACTCTGGATCTGTCGGACGGTGGTAGGAGGTTTCCAATCCATCACTTCTTGTACTTTTTCAGGATAAACTGCTATCCCGTCCTTCGAAATAGTGTGACCTAAGAACTTGATCTCCCTTAGCCAGAAATCACACTTGGAGAATTTGGCGTACAAGCGATGATCGCGCAGTCGCTGAAGTACGGTGTGCAAGTGCTTTGTATGCTTGTCTTTGCTTTTTGAATATACCAGGATATCATCAATGAAGACCACCACAAATTGTCTAGTTCTGGCATAAATACTGAATTCATCAAATACATGAAGTATGACGGTGCATTGGTCAGCCCGAAAGACATTATTAAGTACTCATAAAGCTCGTATCTGGTAGAAAAAGCTGTCTTCGGAATATCGCTGGCCCTGATCTTGATTTGGTGATAGCCCAAGCGAAGGTCGATTTTGGAAAACACCTTGGCTCCGACCAATTGATCAAACAAAACATCAATGCGGGGTAAAGGATATTTGTTCTTAATAGTCACCGCATTGAGAGGGCGGTAATCAACACATAATCTCAAGCTCTCATCCTTCTTCTTCACGAACAAGGCCGGACATCCCCATGGTGAGGTACTTGGGCGAATGAACCCCTTGTCCAGCAACTCTTGTAATTGTTTCTTCAGTTCTGCCAATTCTGCTGGAGGCATCCTATATGGCCTTTTTGAAATAGGCGCGGTCCCTGGTTGCAATTCTTTGGCAAACTCTATATCCCTGTCGGGTGGCATCCCTGGCAGTTCATCTGGGAAAACATCGGGGTACTCACAGACTATGGGAATCCTTTCCACGGGTGACTCTACCATGGTGACTGCATAGGAATGGGTACAGCCCTGGCTACGTAGGTGCAATGTGATTTCTCCACAAAAAGGTGAGTGTATTTCAATGGCTCTTGTTGCGATGTCAATCAACGCATGATGCCGTGCTAACCAGTCAATTCCTAAGATGATATCCACACTCTCCAATCCCTTGATGAGGAGGGTGGTTTTAAATATGAGACTACCCAAATTTATTGGCACATGCCGGTTGAGTTGATAGGTGGTAACCCTGCCTCCCTGTGTTGCAATCATAATGCCCCCATTTGTGTGGTGAAAAGTTAGCTGACATTTGGCACTAAATTTTGCGCTAATGAAGCTATGTGATGCACCAGAATCAAAAAGAATGACTACAAGGTAATTTAGAACGAAAAAGGTACCAGTCATGACGGGTGCTCCCTCCAGAATATCAGCCAATGTGGTGAAGTTCGGCCTGCCCAGCCTCACTTGCACCCTCTGCCTCTTGCCTTGATTTTGATTTGCATTCTGTCGGTGTTTTGGGTCCGACCGCGCACCTAGGGTTCCCTCTTGAGGTACTTTTTGGAGTAGGACGGTGTTACTGATTGTAGCTTGATGGTTCGTGCTAATGCATGAGAGACGGTGGATGGTTTTGTACAGGTTCGGGCCGCTTTGAGATGCGTAATACCCTACGTCCTGGCATGAGTACTTTATGTGGTGGGTTACAAGGAGGCTCTCTAGTGTTGAGGACGTAGAGAACCGGACAGATGGCTAAGTAATGAGATGCTTTCGAGGGGGTGCCTCCTAGGCCTTATATACTTGACCGTGGGGCGTTACATGTGGATATGATAACAATGCAAGCCTAAATAATAGTAAACCGACTGAGTTTATCTTCCTATAATCTAGCCGACCTTCCCTGCGCGGGAAGGTCGGGTCTCTGTTATGGTCGCAATTCAAACCCGTCGGGCCGTCTGGGCCTACGCCGATCCGACCTTGTGTCAAACTGCTTCACTAGACGTTCCTCCTCAGGCCCACGAAGGAATGACCTTGCGAATTATTGGGCCCACGGGCCTTTCGTGAGGTCTTTCATCCTTTCGGTGGACCCGGGGGATATCCGTCCCCACAAGCCCCCGATCTTTGGGTTGATTTTGAAATAACCGGCCCAAAGATCCTAGGTCCAGCTTGCAGTTTTTTGATTTTGATAAGGAATGTCTTGAAAATAAGTCTGTCGGGCCACTGCTTCTAAACTCTGAGTGATCCGGTAAAAACGATCTTTTATTGTCTTCTTCCGCTATTTATTCCTTAAAATTCGGTGTTCTGTCTCGGGTTTATGCTTTGGAGGTCAGCATTTTGCTCTTTAGCACTTCAAAATTCTAGCCCCCAAGCTTCGAGTGGATTTCTGAAAATAATCCACTCAAAGGTCTTCATCTCACGCTGTTTTTCAGAAATCATCCTTTCCTTTTGTCGAATGCTTTAGAGATCAGCACTATATCATCAACATTATGCTTTAGAGGTCAGCATTCATTTTTGTCTTTGAAATCGAGCACGTGATCTGCCCATATCTTGTTAGGTCTTGCAATTTATTTGATCTGCAACTGATTGGACGTTCGGTAGATGGCCTTTGGCTAGTCTTCATATCACTTCGTGCTTCAATGCTTCTGTTGATTAGACTTGTACCTCATCGGCTATATTTGGCTTTCCTCTGATCTCTATTGATATCTTCCTTCTGTCTTGAGGTATTCATTGCGTATACTGTATGGATGTGACTGCTTGGGAAAATCTATTGAAAATTCCTGGATGTCCCCCCCAATGGGTGTAGGTAAGGGACGGCTTGGTGCGCTGAGCGTTTAGCAAACTGCTTCTGAGTAGTAACTTGACGTGACCGCAGGTGTAATCATATCGCCCAAGCAGTTGACTGGAGTCTCAATGGGTGTCGTGTTACGTGGAATGGCGCCAGCCGCCTGACGTGTTTCCAGACGGTTTGAATTGCATATTGAATTTTTGCGACTGTTCAGTGGCTGTGGTAGGAGGTGAGCGGTTGCCTTCTTCTTCTATAAATAGTGTGCTTGCTTCTCTGGCATCTTCACATATCTTACTGCCGCTTGTTGCTTACTCTCTTCACTTCCCTTCTATTCCACCATGGGTAAGAGCAAGAAAGGTGGGAGTTCCTCACAATATTCCGGTGATAAGCGGAAACGCGAGCTGACTCCTCCCTCGGAGGACTTCGGCGACTCGGAGTACTCGGAGGAGGAGTTCTCCTCTGAGTCAGAGGGCTCGCCGGCCCATGCCTCTCCCCCGGTGTTGTCTGATTATTCAGACGACTCCCAGGGGATCGCCGCAGAGGTATGGACCTACATTCGGGCCGTCGAGCGTGCCGGGCTCGAGGGCTCGGATGAGTCAAGGTCTCCTCGGACGAGGAGAACACCTCGGACTCGTCCGAGGGGGGCGGCGATGGCGGCGAGGGCGAGGGCGAGGGCGAGGGCGACGACGGCGAAGGTGGCGGCGACAGCGGCGAAGGTGGCGGCGATGGCGGCAGCAAGGGCAGCAACTAGGGCAGCAACAAGGCCAGTGGCTAGGCGCTAATGGTTTTAAATGTTAGTATAGATTAGTAGTAGAAGTAGTATTAATGAAATAATGTAGTAGTAGTTAGTAGTATAGTGTAGCGAAATGTAATGTAGTAGTAGTTAGTAGTATAGAATAGTGGGAAGAAGACCGACTCATAATGAGTTGGTTTTTTAAGTTTGGTAATACTTCCCCTCCCTTTATAATGAAGAAGATTTCGCCCCATTCTGTGTGTGTTCGTTTGCTTTCCCATCGCTTCTTTTCCCGTCGATCGGTCGACCGTATTTATGCTTAATGTAGCTGTTGTTCTTGGATGTAATGCTTGAGTAATCGACTTTAGAATCGTCGAGTCGCATTTTAGATTCGCCTGCATATTCTTAGAGAAAAACGGCTGATTTACTGTTAGTATTTTCAGAGGTGGTAACTGAGTGGTTTTTCCTTTTTTGCGACGTTGGCGTTTTAGAGGTAACAGCCGAGTCTTTTGGAGCCACGTCGTCACTTTAGGAATAATGGCCGAGTGACTACTGGTGATGTCGGCGGTTTAGAAATAACAGCCGAGTGATAACGGGCCACATCGGCGTTTTTAGAAATAATGACCGAGCGGTTACTGGTGACGTCGGCGTTTTAGAGATAACAGCCGAGTGATAACGGGCTACGTCGGCTGCTTTGGAAACAACGGCCGGGTGAAGACTAGTAACGTCAGCGTTTTTAGAAATAACAGCTGAGCTATATTGGGCCATGTCGGCCGTTTTGGAAATAACGGCCGAGTGATGACATGGCACGCCAGCGTTTTAGAAATAACAGCTGGGTGATGACTGGGCACTTTTTAGAAATGGCATCTAGCCCGGGGAAGACCTCATTTGTACTGCGCTGTCGCATGCCTCTATATTCTGAGCCCTAGTCTTGCTTTTCTGCATCCAAACCTTCTCTGCTTTCTTGCTATATTGTTTCCGCCCCGCTCGCCAGCAAGATTGAGATGGCACACAAGTGGAAGACTCAGAGTTCATCTACCGCCACCATTCCTTCCATCGATCCCAACAGCCAGTTGCCTTTCGCAGGTAATCACATGTCTATTGTTTCTGAGTCCGACCTTCTTCACCTTGTCTCTGTCAGAGTTCTTCCTCCGAAGGAACTGTGTTCTTGGTGGATCTGCCGTGGGGTCACTGTTCCGACAGAGGACACCCACAAGTCCGTTATCTATATTCCTTTTCTCATCCGTGGCCTTGCTATTCCTATTTCTCCTTTCTTCCGCGGTCTCCTTGATTTCTATCATTTGAATCTGACCCATCTGAATCCTAATTCTATTCTGCAAGTTTCTGTTTTTGTTCATTTGTGTGAAGCCTACCTTGGTATTCTGCCACATTTCGGCTTGTGGAAATACTTGTATCACTGTCGGCCTGGGATGGCCGGGGGACAACACCAGCTCATGGGGGGTGCGAGTTTGGAGATGCGTCGTGGGAGGAAAACAGAGTATCTAGACATCCCACTCAAGGACAGCATCAAAGGATGGCGCCTGGAATGGTTTATCATAGAGAATCATGGGAATTCCCTCCCCTGGTCAGGGAGACAGCCAGATGTTCGCGCTCCAAGTTGGACTGAATCCCCCACAGACTTGGAGATAGCTAAGGCCAGGGTTCTGCTTGCCGAGGTTGGATTGTTGAAGGAGAAGGGTCTGACTGCCGAGGCTGTGGTCGCCGATTTTGTTTTTAAGAACATTCAGCCACTGAAAGATAGAGCGTATCCAGCTTATTTGTATCGTGGCACCATCGACTCGACCCGGGTTACCAACAGAAGGATTCCTGCTGTGGATCTGGTAAGCCGGTTTGAAATGATTCTTAGAGGCAAGGTGTCGAATATCGGTGCTCCTGTTGCATATTTAGCATGGAATCTGCCTCCTTCCAAGGCTTTCATCAGTTTTGTGTCAAATCCTCCTACTGATGACAGTGGTTTAGGCCTTAGAGTGCGACCCTCTCCCGAAGAGGTTGAGGCTTTGGTTGCTTCGCTTGGTGAAATCTCCGATGATGAGAGGCAGGTTCATTTTGAGATGCCTTTAAATCCGAGCGACCAGAAATAAGTGCCATGCTGGACATGTTGGCTGAGGATTCCTCTGATTCGGTCGCTGCTGAAACACTAGCTGTAGCATCCATCCCGAAGTCTGGAAAAGCTTTGGACATTCAAAGATCTGATAGTATTCGTCCAAAGCGTCCTCGTCGAACCAATCATCCAACTTCTCCTGCTGAGGGGAAGAAAAAGAAAAAGAGACAGCTTCGGCGAGTGTCATGCTTGAATCAGGATGCTGGCCCTTCTGCTCCTGCTACCGGGGAAGTGCCAGTACCGACTTTTACTGAAGCTGAACCCAATGGGTGTGACCTGGCTGATGCTGACCCCAATGGGTGTGACATTGATGACGCTGACCCCAATGGGTGTAACCTTGATGATGCTGACCCCAATGGGCATACTGTCTGTAATATTGATGAAGATGAGGAGGAGGAGGAAATCCCCTTAATTCGGAAGAACAGTCGGCGCTATATAGCCAGTGGGGAGAGTAGTGGTATTCCTTCTCTAGCTTTGTTTGCTCTCGTTGGTCTGCAAGAATTGTCTCTGGCAAATTTTGATCAGACTCTCGAAGATATGGTCCCTGAAGATCTGTTGTCAGAGCCAGCAGATGGTGGAACGATGGAAGTTTGTGCTGATGTGCCTGCTGTCGGGTTAGAGTTATCCCGAGCGGCGTCTCGTGCCTCATCGACCTTGGAGCGCGGTTTTAAGAGCCAAGCGGCTGATCTGGATTGCTCTGTTCCCATGGAGGTGGTTGAAAATCCTTTAGCCTTAGAGGTGGCTGATACAGATAAATTGATCCCCCAGCATGGTGCTTGCGTTTACCCAGCCCCTGAGGGTGTTGCCGGTGATGATCTGGCTCGGGTGGGCAGCGCGAGCTATGGCCCAGCCCCCGAGGTTGTCCGAGCGGGTTCTCCTTCTCATACTTCCATGGATGTTCACGTCGGGTCTTCTGTTCCACATTCTGGTTGCATAGCAGCACAAGCTTCGGATCAGGAGGTCGCCTTAGAGGCCAGCGCACCAGATGATAGAGTTTTGATTTCTGCTGGTGACGCTGAATTGGTCCCCATTGATGCTCTGCAGATTGCTTCGATTGGTAATCCTTCATCAAGTCGCCAACTGAATTCCCATGATTTGGGGGTTCCTTCGTTCTTCTCCAATCTCCAGGTAATTTGGTTTTCCCTGACCTGACTATACTCCGGGTGGAATACTATTCTTACACTCATTTGTTTTCAATGCTAGGCGTTGGTTGACGAGATGGCTGGTCAGCTGAGATCGCAGGTGCCTCTGTCCCAGGAGGAGCTCTATCTCTAACACATTGGAATCCAGTGCTGCTTCATCAGCGGGTATCTGATTTGGAGATGGCGAATGCTGGTTAGTGCTCTTTGTTTTTTCCTCGGCTATTTGACTGATCTGCTTTTTGGCTGAATTCCCTTGTTTGACTGTTTCTTGCTAGATATGGCCCGGTGGTACTCTGATCTTGAAGAGAAATATTCTCAAGGTCAGACGGACTTGGCCCGGGTTTCTGCTTCTCTGAGTGATGCCAACATGCTGAATTCCAGTCTCAAAGCTCAGCTTGGCTCTAAAAAGGTGGCCGGTGAATTAAGTTTTACTTGACTTTCTCTATGTTCTTAATGCTTGCTTGACGTTGGAGAACCGATTCTTGTCTGCAGGAGGAAAACCGTGCCCTTGCAACTTCTCGTGACAACCTTGACAGGTTGTATCGCGATACCAGCAACTCTTTGACTATCTTAGAGAGGAGCCATCGTTTCACCATGGAGGACTTGGATAATCATTGTTACAAGCTACAAGAGTCCCTGGATGATATGATTCGTCTTAGGCAATTGGTGTCGAGCAAAGATTCTATCATCAAGGATCTGCGCGCTTCCAAGAGATCAGTGGTCCAGGAGCTAGAAGCTGCTCGGCTGGCTGTCAAGGCTGCCGAAGACATTTCCGCTACTTTGAGGGCCCAACGCGACAGAGCTATGGACAAAGCCATTCGTGCGGGGCGAATCTTGATGAGGAGACCCGGTGTGATTGTTCCTGATGACATAGTTGCAAATGTGAATGTTGCTCCTGATTCTTCGAGTCGCCCCTCTTCATCAGTCGCTCCTGAGAAAAACATTATCAAGTAGAAACATTGAATGCCTTGTGGATGCGGTTAGTGTGCTCGAATGTTCTGTCAGAATGTGTTTTCAATACTGGAAGCCATTATTATTTTCCTGTCGTTAGAATTCAGCAGTAGCTACAATTGCAGAAGTAAATGTAGTGCGATGATTTTGAAATTTCCTCTTATTTCGCGAGGCATAGAGATTGCCTTAAGATGAGTAATCGAAAACGTGCTTGTGTTTCCTAAGCAGAATGTCGTAGGTACGCGAGTGAGCCGTGTCGATTTAAGTCGCTAACGATTTAAACCGACTACTCCGTTAGTAGGATATGGTGGTCACCCTGAGTTGCACGTGAGCGTGTCACACCGCCTTAAGTTATCGCCAACTTAAGTCGGTTGCTCTGTTAGTAGGGTATAGTGGTCACCCTGAGTTAAGTAAGCGTGAGCATGTCACACCGCCTTAAGTCGTTGCTGACTTAAGTCAATTGTTCTGTTAGTAGGGCATAGTGGTTACCCTGAGTTACGCGTGAGCATGTCACACCGCCTTAAGTCGTCGCCGACTTAAGTCGATTGCTCCATTAGTAGGGTATAGTGGTCACCCTGAGTTAAGTAAGCGTGAGCATGTCACACTGCCTTAAGTCGTTGCTAACTTAAGTCAATTGCTCCGTTAGTAGGGTATAGTGGTCACCCTGAGTTACACGTGAGCATGTCACACCGCCTTAAGTCGTCGCCGACTTAAGTCGATTGCTCCGTTAGTAGGGTATAGTGGTCACCCTGAGTTAAGTAAGCATGCAGGTTGGCAGTAAACAATTGGAGTGCCTTTGAGAATGAAGTCTTTTTATTGATGATATATTTCCCAGTTTACAGAATACAAGGCCGTCCCCATAGCTTTTGAAATATAGCTAGGGGTAAAAATTCATGAGATGTTCTATATTCCATGAGTTCCCAATTTCCGTGCTGTCCATTTGAGTAAGACGATACGAGCCAGGCCGAGTGACTTCCGCTACTATGAAAGGCCCTTCCCATAGTGGTGACAATTTATGCCGCCCCACCCCCATTAGAATTCGGTGGAGGACGAGATCTCCCACTGCGAAGGATCGATGCCGTATGGCCTTATCATGATAGCGCCTTAGAGTTTGCTGATACCGGGCTGACTGAATCACCGTATTCAATCATTCTTCTTCTATTATATGAACATCCTCCAGCCTAGTAGCCTCAGCTTCTGCTATGTTTTCAAAGATTAATCTAGGTGCTCCGAACTTGAGATCAGTGGGTAGCACTGCCTCCGAACCATAGACCATAAAGAAAGGAGTGTTTCCATGCAGAGCTCGGCTAGGTTGAGTTCTCAGGCTCCAGACGACATATGGCAACTCTCTGATCCACTTTCCTGCGAACTTTTCATTCTTGTTGAAGACTTTCTTTCTGAGCGCTTCCAATATCATCCCGTTGGCTCTTTCTACTTGCCCGTTGGCTCTTGGGTGCGCCACCGAGGCATATTTGATCTGAATGCTTCTTTGTTCGTAGAAATCAAAGAACTCTGAGCTTGTGAAATTGGATCCCAAGTCGGTTATGATGCTATTCGGTATCCCGAACCTGAATATTATGTCTTGTATGAATTCCACTGCCTTAGCTGAATTTAGAGAAACAATGGGTTTGAACTCTATCCATTTAGTGAATTTGTCGATAGCGACCAGTACATGAGTGTATCCTCCTTGAGCTTTCTTGAAAGGTCCAATCATATCCAGTCCCCAACACGGGAACGGCCAGGTTACAGGTATGGTTTGCAGTTGCTGTGCTGGTAGATGCTGCTGTTTTGATAAGTACTGACAGGCTTCACATCTCTGGACTAACTCGGCTGCATCATTTTTTGCCGTTGGCCAGTAGAAACCAGACCCAAAGACCTTCCCAACCAGAGCCCTTGATGCTGCGTGTATCCCGCATTGCCCAGCATGGACCTCATCTAGCAGTTGCTTCCCTGTAGCCGAAAGAATGCATTTCATGAGGACTCCTGATGTGCCTCTTCTATATAGTGTTTCCCCAATGAGAGTATAATGAGCTGACTGCCTTACAATGCGCTCTGCCGCATTTTTGTTATCTGGCTCTTCCTCATTCTTTATGTACCTGATGATCGGCTCCCTCCAGTCATCAGGATCTGACTCTGATTGGCTCAGAATATTGCATTCTTCTACCCGATCTAGTGAAATGCTCATGTGCAGTACTTATTGGACAAAAACTCCAGGCGGGACCTGAGTCCGACTGAATCCTAGTTTGGACAATGCATCAGTTGCCGTGTTGCGGTCTCTATCCACATGATGAAATTCCAAACCTTCAAACTTGTCTTCAAGCTTTCGAACGGCCATGCAGTATTCCCCATGGAATCATTCGAGCAGTCCCATTCTTTGTTTATCTGACTTATGACCACCAGAGAATCCCCATATACCATCAGTCTCTTGATGCCCAGTGATATGGCAATGTTCAGCCCATGAATCAAAGCTTCCTATTCTGCTGCATTGTTGGACGCTGGGAATAGCAATTGAAGAGCATATTTGAGTTGTTCACTTCCAGGTGCAATGAAAAGGATCCCTGCACCTGCCCCCTGTAGCTTCAACGAGCCATCGAAATACATTCGCCATACTTCTGTGGTTTCCAGGTTATCGGGCGCTTGTTGCTCGGTCCACTCTGATACGAAGTCAACTAGTGCTTGAGTCTTGATTGCGGTGCGAGGTCGAAACTCAATGTCATGAGCTACTAGTTCACAGGCCCACTTGGCTATTCTTTCGATGGCTTCTTTATTGTGGAGAATATCCCCTATTGGAAATCCAGTGACTACTATGACTTTGTGATCGTCGAAGTACTGACGGAGCTTGCGTGCAGTTAGAAGTGCTGCATACAATAGTTTCTGAACTTGAGGGTATTTCTTCTTCGAGGGACCCAGGACTTCACTGATGAAATAGACATGATGTTGCACTGGGTACGCGTGTCCATCTTCTGCTCGCTCGACTGCTAACGCGGTGCTCACCACGTGAGTCGTGCAAGAGATGTATAACAACAGATCTTCAGCCGGTTGATTCGGCGTGGCTCGGCGCGGCGGTTTTAGCACTGGTGGTGTTGTTAGGAATTTCTTCAGTGCGTCTAGAGCTTCCTGAGCCTCTGAAGTCCACTGGAATTTGTCTACCTTCTTGAGCAACTTATAGAACGGTAGGCCTTTCTCTCCCAGCCTTGATATGAACCTGCTTAGGGCTGCCATGCATCCGGTAAGTCTTTGTACCTTCTTCTGTGATCGTGGTGCTTCCATTCTCATGATAGCTTTGATCTTTTCTGGATTGGCCTCAATTCCTCGGTGGCTGACAATGAACCCGAGCAATTTTCCTGCTGGTACTCCGAAGACGCATTTTTTAGGATTAAGCTTCCATCGATATCGTCGTAGACTGTTGAAACCAGCTGTAAATCTTCAATGAATTATTCTGAGTTTTCTGTCTTGATCACCACATCATCCACATAAGCTTCCACACGCTTGCCCCAGTGGTCGGCTAAGCATGTCTGAATAGCCCTTTGGTAAGTCGCTCCAGCATTTTTGAGGCCAAACGACATGGAGGTATAGCCGAAGGCCCCGAACGGGGTGATGAATGCTGTTTTTTCCTCGTCTTCTTCTGCCAGGCTGATCTGATGATACCCGGAGTAGCAATCCAAGAAGGATAACATAGAACATCCGGCGGTCGAGTCTACCACCTGGTCTATTCTAGGAAGTCCAAAGGGATCCTTCGGACAGTGCTTGTTGAGATCCGTATAATCGACGCACATGTGCCAATCCACTTTATTCTTTTTGAGTACAAGAATAGGATTTGCTAACCACTTAGGGTGTAACACTTCTCTAATGAATCCGGCCATGACCAAGCGAGCCAACTCTGCTCGGATGGCTTCTCTCTTGTCAGGCGTGAAGCGACGTAATTTTTGTCGGATCGGCTTCGCCTGGGAGTAGACCTTCAATTTGTGCTCGGCCAGTTCTCTCGGGACTCCCGGCATATCCGCAGGTTGCCACGCGAATACGTCTCGGTTATCTTGCAGGAACTGGACGAGCGTGCCTTCCTATTTGTCATCCAGGCTGGAACTGATGATGGCTGTCTTGCGCTCATCGGCGAACCCGAGGTTGATTCTCTTGGTTTCTTCGGTCGGCCGCATAGAGGTCATGGCTTGAGCTTCATTCGCGGGTACCGCGAGGTCTTCCTCAGGCTTTGAGATCGCCTGCGCAGAAGAAGTCGCTGATGGTTTGGTGGTGAGGGCTGCCTGAATGGCCACTCGGAAACATTCTGTGGTGCCTTGGAAGTCAGCGCGCACAGTTATGATCCCTTGTGGTCCTGGCATTTTCAATATCATGTACGTATAGTGTGGAATGGCCATGAACTTCGCCAACCCTGGCCTGTCGATGATGGCGTTGTACCCGCAGTTGAAGTTTGCTACCTCGAACCTCAGGAACTCGGTTCTATAGTTTTCCAGAGTTTCGAAGGTGACCAGCATGTAGATGTGTCCCAGTGGATATTCTCCTTCAGTCGGCACGATGCCGAAGAAAGGAGTGTCCGACTCATGGAGCTCTTTAAGGGGAACCCCCAAGCCTTGAAGCATCCGGGGGAAGGTGACGTTAATGCTGCTTCCCCCGTCCACTAATACCTTCTTTACCCTGCTCTCTCGGATCACCGGTCGACGAGGAGCGGGTACTTGCCCGGGTGGTAGAAGTTGAGCCACTGATCTGCCCGGGTGAAGGTGATCGGGTGTTCGGACCATCGATATGAGGCGGGAGGACCAGTGGTTGCCACCAATATCTGACGGTCGTTGAGCTTTTGATGCCTTTTGCTTTCTTGCGACCCATGTCCGCCAAAGATGACGTTGACCTCTCTATCAACACAAGGGAAGGCTCCACCTCCCCCCTCCTGCTGCTGTTGGGGCTGTCGAGGTTCTCCAGGTCCTCCTCGTGGCGGGGGAGGAGGCAGAGGTTGGAAGGGTCGGCCGTTCCCCACGGAATGCTTGAAGTCTCTGCAGTTCCGGAGGGTGTGGCACATGTCCTTGTGGTACGAGCACTAGGCGTCGAGGATGTCGTCCAGCGTGCGTTCGCCTCCACGAGGTCCTCCTCGGGCACGAGAGGCGGGTGGTCCGGCGGCGTGGACTTCTTCACGAGGCCTCTTTTCCCAACGTTTGTCGAGTTGTTGGTTTGTGTCGCGTCGTGGTGCCGCCGGAGTAGGCTTTGTTCCTCCGATGAGGTCCTGAGCTCGTTCGTCGACGGTGATGTAGAGGTCGGCTTCCCAGAATAGCTGCTCGGAGGTAATCGGCGCTTTCTGCAGTATGGCGCAGACGAAGGCCGAGTCATTAGATCCCCGGTAGAAGTCTTTGATCACTGCTGCTTCTGTGACCTCGGGGATACGATTCCTCATGGTCTGAAATCTTTTGAGATATGACCGGAGCGTCTCATCCCCTCGGCTCTTGATGGATTTGTGGTCCCATGGCTGCGCCGGTTTGTCAAAGAGAGATTGGAAGTTGGCGGTGAAGCGCTGACTAAAATCGCTCCAGTCGTTGATGCAGTGTCGAGGTAGGTGTCGTAGCCATTGCAGTGCATCCTGCCCGAGAACGATAGGCAAGTACGCGGTCATCACGTCTTCGGTTGCCCCAGCAGCTTGAGCGGCGGTGGTGTAGACGGCCAGCCAGCCTCCCGGATCCTGCTTAGGCTCGTACTTGTCGACGTTGGAGACTTTGAAGTTTGGGGGCCATTGAATGGCCCTAAGGCGCGGAGTGAGTGCCGATACTCCACATGTGTCCTCCTGTTGTCGATGATGATGCCTGTCCCGGGGAGGAGAGTTGTTGTCGTAGTGCCTCGACCGTCCCCGGGCTGTGCCACTAGTCGAAGCCATTGCCGACTCAGTTCTGGTGGCCTGACTCCGCGCAGGAATGCCATGATCCCAATCATATTCTTCCCAGCGCCGGATCTCGTTCTCATGTCGTTGTTCGTGCGAGGCGTTGATGGAGCTCCGTGCATCTCGCCGACTGTTGATGGCATGTCGTAGGTCGCTCGATGGATGAGCGAGAGGTAGAAGGTGGTTGGCCGCCCGAGTGAACAGCCGTCGATAGCCCTCAGCGTCTGGAGTCCGGGGGAGGCCACCGGCTATTCGAGCCAATACTCCACCAACTTCACTCGGTGTGTTCATGGCTCGGGCGAAATCGGGGTTCAGGTTGCGTCCGAAAAGTGGATTTTCTCGACGTTGCCTCGCTTCAGCCTGCTCTTGAGCTTGCCGACGGTCACGTCGTCAGGAATTCCTCCATTCCCTGAAGACCCATTCTTATGGAGTTTCTCCTATCTCCGAGACCTTGTCTCGTGATACGAGCTGCGCTGGGTCCCGCTCTCCGGCCTCGTGATGTTGCCGAATATTTCGGTGTCGGTTCCTTTGTCGGTGGGATTCTCGCTGAGGAGGTTCTTCCCCGGGTGCGGTTGGTTCATCATCGGAGACGGGGGGTGACTCCACTCTCTCGATGAAGAGGACGTCGGGGTAGAATGGAACTGTCGTTGTGACGAGCCTTTTTCTGTTCTCCTTTGAGGACGGAGGTACTGAAAGAGCGGTTTGACAATCCTTCACCTCATTCGCTTCCTTTTTCCTTGTGATTCGTGTCCATGCTTCCGTCGGAGAGGTGGACAACGGAGTTCTCTGGGTAGACGGACCCTCGGCCTCTAGCTTGCTGAAGGTGGTCTTTTCCTGGAGCGCTGGAGGCTGCGCTTTTTCCTGTTTCGTTCTGACTTTCCCAGAGATTTTTGAGGAAAATTTTCTCTACGGTGGATCCGCGATGCGATGTAGAGTTCCTTCTTCATCTGCTACGGACGAAATGGTTCTGAAGCAGAACACGGACCCGGGGCGGAGGACAATCTTGTGCTGGAAAGTGATGGCCATTGAGCTAGCTTGGATCAGTGACACACCCCCTACCTGGCGCGCCAGCTGTCGGTGTTTTGGGTCCGATCGCGCACCCAGGGTTGCCCCTTGAGGTGCTTTTTGGAGTAGGACGGTGTTATCGATTGTAGCTCGATGGTTCATGCTAATGCACGAGAGACGGTGGACGGTTTTGTACAGGTTCGGGCCGCTTTGAGATGTGTAACACCCTACGTCCTGGCGTGAGTACTTTATGTGGTGGGTTACAAGGAGGCTCTCTAGTGTTGAGGACGTAGATAACCGGGCAGATGGCTAAGTAATGAGATGCTTTCGAGGGGGTGCCTCCTAGGCCTTATATACTTGACCGTGCGGCGTTACATGTGGATATGATAACAATGCGAGCCTAAACAATAGTAAACCGACTGAGTTTATCTTCCTATAATCCAGCCGACCTTCCCCTACGCGGGAAGGTCGGGTCTCTGTTGTGGTCGCAATTCAAACCCGTCGGGCCGTCTGGGCCTGCGCCGATCCGACCTTGTGTCAAACTGCTTCACTAGATGTTCCTCCTTAGGCCCACGAAGGAATGACCTTGCGAATTATTGGGCCCACGGGCCTTTCGTGAGTTCTTTCATCCTTTCGGTGGACCCGGGGGATATCCGTCCCCCACACATTCTGACCCTACCTCTGCGGGTTTCTAGGACAATTCTTGGCATAGTGCCCAGTATTTCCACAAGTGAAACATCTGTTGTCATTGCCTTGGCGGTACTACGGCTGTTGATGGTTGTTGTTCCTCTGAGCTAGGGGTTGAGAGCGGTTGGGTGCCTGCTGCTGCTGCTGTGGTCGGATCACCCATCGCCCCTGCTACTGCTGAGGTCCTCTGCTCTGAGTGTCGGACACAATCCTGAAGCGCTGAGGCTGTGCTAATGATCCTGCCATAGGGGTTTTCCTCTTCTTTTCTGCCTGCTGAGCTGTTATGCAATCCTCCTAGGAGATGGCCAAGTTGACTAACTCATTGTAGTTGTGGGCCCTGACTGTGTTGAGACGGTCATGGATCTTAGTGCTAAGGCCCCTCCTGAATTTGTCTCTCTTCTTCTCATCAGTGTCAGCATGGTAGCCTGTGTACTGACATAGGTCATTGAAAGCTTGGGCGTACTGCAGCACGGTACGACTCCCCTGAGTGAGTGCCAGAAACTCATTGAGCTTGCGGTCCATGATGCCTGCTGGTATATGATGCCCTCGGAAGGCTGCTTTGAACTCTCCCCACTCAACCACGTGGTCGGCCGGCTGCATGGCGAGGAATTGGTCCCACCATGTCCTAGCGGGCCCACGAAGTTGCTGGGCGGCGAAACAGACCTTGGCCACATCTGAGCAATCTCCATTAAGCAGTGGGAACTTCGATTCCACCACCCTGAGCCAAACATCAGCATCGAGTGGATCTTCTGCCCTGGTGAACAACGGTGGCTGAGTACTGAGAAACTCCTAGTAGGTGGCCACTGCTGGGGCACGCTGGTGGTGATCACCACCCCCATAGTGCTGAGGCGGTGGCTGACGCTGAGCGAGCTGCCGCAGAATCTCATTCTGCTGAGCCATCAGCTCCTGCATGGTAGGAGGCTGCGGTGGTGGTGGAGGAATATGCTCGTTCTGTCCACAGCACGCTCTTCCCGCCATCTAAAATTTAAGAGGTTCTATTATCATACTTAAAATCCGTGATTGCATACGATAAAAGAACTTAAACAGCGAAGTTTGCAGGATTCCAAGTTTTTGTCTCGCTTTTCCCTACTGGTACCAACAGGATAAATTTTGGTTCATGAATTTCAAGAAACTTAAGACCATTCATCATTCATCTTGCCAAAAGAGTTTCCATCAGTTACAGCAGGCCCAAAAGACTCAAATTTCTAGCCTAGTACATCCAAAAGCTAAGCTAGTTTTCGAGGAAAGCTACTGCTGAACACTTCTACCCTAACCCTGAAATCTAACGGGCAAACGAGGCTACACTAGACTCAGGGGAAGGTGGTCTTCGTGAGCCAGCAGTGTCCAAGCTAGATGCAGGCTCCGGCTCCTCTCCTCCCTCGATATCTACGTCCTCATCAGCCCCTTCTGCCTCCATGTCCTCAATCTCTTGATGGTGCAGATCTAAATGTTGGTTGGCTTCATCAAGCTGTTGCTGGGTGTTCTTGCTGGTCTTCCGGAACCTCAATAGTGTTCTCCCTGGCTTCCACCTGATCCTCGAGTTCTTGTATGTGGTTGGCCATTTGTTCCACCTGGAGATCCTTTTCTACCAGCTCAGTGGACAAATCTACTACAAGATCCTCCCTGTTATCCAGGGTGATCTTGGTAGACTCCACTAGGCCCATATGTTGGGACATCGCCTCACCTTGTAAGGCCTACAGACGATACAGGGCACTCATGCACCGAACCGTCAGGTGAGTGGTATGTCCAGGGTAGAGAGCCCACACATCCTTGGCGTGCTCAACCCTGCCCTTCCACATGGGGTCATCCTCCTTCTTAGCAGGGAACAAACCAATGGGGTGGGTCGACATCTCCAAGGGGTGAAATCCACATAAGGTTGTCAGCACGTGCAGAGCTGTGGACTCTATAGTGTCATCGGCCCTGAAACCGAAGGACTTCGAGTCCAAGGAACGCCAGCCGGGCTACAGGGGCTGAGGCTCCAAGGTCATCCTCACCCTATAGCGAGGCACTCGGTGCTCCTCGAACAGCTGCACCGCGTACTGGGGAGGTGTAGTGTAACCTGCTCCCTGTAGTACCTCCCACAAGATGAGGGGAAAACCCTCTCATGCGAGACCATCGGTGTGGGAATGTGAGTTCCCCCGTCAGTGGGTACGTGGGAAGTCATCTATGCAAGGGCAAGTGTAAGCGAAAAGAAAAAGAACCAAAAATAAAAGGAGCTAGTGCAAAAGACTAGAAAATTTCTGCAGACTTGGCTTTTCTAGGGTTAAGTTGAGATCTTCGAGATAGATTTTAAATCTTGTTATGGGTGTCTCTTTATTTCTGTAGCTTATTGTTGATTATGACATTTTACTAGGATGGTAAAACAAGAAAAAAAGGATGCATGCATGCTCGTCCTAAGCGTCCTCACATCAAACATGGGGGTACAGAAATCCCTTATTTATATCGTAGTAGCCTGTACGGCACATTCAATTAGCCACCTAGCTACCCATCTTGTATCCTAAGGCTTCACGTCCTAAGTCTATCCTTATCGTCCTGACAACTATCCAACTTGGGTTCTAATCAAGTTTTATTTTTGAAAAAGGTCTGTAATTATGATTTATTGATTTCTCTGAGGTGGTACAAGCTCCGATACCAGCTGTGGTGGAACCGCCTGAATTATTCCAACTTAAGTGCCTAAGTCCCGCTTTGGAGGCTAGACCACACTTAAATAGGAATAAACCGTCAGTCCCTCGGATCTAGTCCGATGAGGCCACTAATAGGATCAAGTACCACATACTCACTCGAAGGTGAGGCACAGAGAAAATACAATAAAGCATAAACCATAAGTGAAAGAGGTACTTAATGTTATTACATCATCATCAGAGTTTTGCAAAAGTAGTAACCATTGTTTTCGGTGCAGCGGAAATTAACTAACGGTAAATAAAAGGGAGGGTGGGGAAGCCTGGCCCATCACTCCTCATGCTCCTCTCCGGCTAAGGTAGGGTCCCACTTGACTATCCAACCTGGTGGCAAGGTGGTCGGCCAAGTCACTTCAGCAACCATGTCCTCTAGAGAACCTGTAAAAAATTGTGCCACAAGCAAGGTTGAGTATACTAATACTCAGCTAGACTTACCCGGTGTGAGGAGTCTACTCCCCTACCTCTAGACATGCAGCTGTTTGGCTGAGGGGTTTGGTTTGCCAAAAGCACTAGCTGAGTCTAAAATCAATTTTTAGCTTTTCAAGTTTTAGTACGATCCTTGATATACTAGATGAGCACCTAGCTAATCATACATGGTATCAAGCATTTTAGTCAGTCAACCTCTTTTGAATGCCACCTTATTCCACTTCTTACTCGATGCAGTACAAGGGATCAAGCAGTCTCATTAGCTGCGAGAAGCAAACGATTCGAATCGAGTTTTAACCTTGCAAGGTAAACCTAAACACACGACGTGGCGAGGCACTCCATCCCCACACACACCAACCATCCCCATCGATTCCCTGGCAACAGAACTGGGCTCACGGCCTTGGCGTACAATGCTCCAATTGTCCCCGGCTGCCGCCGTGCAATGGCCGCACTTGTACCCACCATAATCCGGCATGGGAGACTCCGTCTTAGGTCCAGTGTGGGGTAAAGTCTGCGGGCAGGTACACTCAGGTACTAGGCTTATCGTTTACCATATTTCCCGAAATGTGTTTAGTACGTTCAACGCTTGACATAGGTACCACACATTAATCCTTATTCCAAATTTTCATCTCGTAGACAACGCATCCCCATGGATTGTTGTCCACAGACCATCATCATTCTGATATAAAAATGGATACAACCAATTCCTGACTTCGCACGAGTGCTAGAAAAATCACTCAACTTCTACTGAGATCCTTAATTAGTAAAGCAGCTACTCGACCTAGCATACTAGTAACCATCTCAAAAGGAATCCTGAGTTCATGCAGCTAGGGTTTCAGACAGCTCCTACACTTAAGTGCATAGTACAAGCCTACAAACATTAAGTGTAGTAAAATATCATATATAAACGGTTATGCATAAAACCGGGGCTTGCCTTCAAAAGCTGGGGCAGGTAGATCCTCAATAGCAGGCTCTGGTGCTGGCTCCTGGACTACCTCCTGAGCAACTCCTTGCTCCGGAATGAGCACGTATTCTCCGTCAGCAAGATTACAATCTATCGAATGCAATAAATAAGATACATGTATGTTAATGAGATGCAAATTTAGTAACATAATGTATGGTGAAATAATATTAAGGCAGTGGTAAACTAGTGTTTCTTTATCGTACGATGCTCTAAGTGTTTTATACCTGACTGGTTGAGGTTTTGAGTGAAATCATGATTTTTGGACCTCCTTCATGGTTTTAGTGGGCACTTAGGGAGGTTTGGTTGTTGGGGTATGGGTAACATTCTTTATCTCCACTAATTCCCCTTTTCTTTTCCTACTTATGCTTTTAAGGTAGGCTTGAACTACCATGATGATTTAGAAATTTCCAAAAATTCTATAAAAATTACAGTGGGCTAATATTGATCATTGTAGTCTGTTCTACAAATTTGAGGTTAAAAATAATTAGGATACACTTTGGGCAAAAATAACAAAACTGAGGGTTGATGGTCACTTTGTACTACAACTTTGATTTGGGTGGGGGTTTCTATACTAAATTTATTTTTGCTAACATCTATGGGTAATAACATACTTCTGTGCCAAAAATCACAGAAGATAAATTAATAGTTATTTAGTGGTGATTTTCTAAAGTTTAATGTCAAAAAGACACTTACAACTAACTTGTCATTTGAAAAATATCAAACAACAGAACTTGTATTTTTCCTAGGTTCAAACTAGCATAATATTAGTTATCCCTAGGGTTGGGGTGGTTCCTCCTTAGGGTTATTTTTTTAGGATTTTTCTAAGTTCTTACTGTTTTCATTAAATAAAATGTGGTGCATTTTCTTTGTACTAACAGAGGGTTCCACAAAATTTTCTTATGAACTATATCACCTAAGCAAGCTAGGAAAAATGTGGTTGCCCTCTAGTTCTTCTTTTAACTTCCCCTTTTCATTTTCTTAAGGTTTGGGTCAATACAAGTTTTAATGGTTAATTTCTTCTTAACCTAGTATATTGGGGAGTTTAACATTTTTAACCAGTGTAGTGACTAGCTAAGGACATCTCCAATTTTTCTCAGCCTAAGTCCTAAAGTATTTTATTTTCCCACTATTTATTTAGTCTAGGCAGTATGCTTATTTAACTTAAAACTCTAAAAATTATTGCAGGAATCAGGGTGTTTATGATTTTTGCTGAACAGTTCATAATATTTAGGACCTAGCAAAATTTGTTTGACCAAATTTGGTTGGATAAAACTCAAGTTATAAATTTTTCAAGTTTTCTACTGATTTAAAAAGAATAAATCTTAAAGGTTTAAGAAAAACAGCATTGCACTGGGGGCCCCTAGGGTTTTCGTTAACCAAAACCTTACATCCATGCCCCTAGGAACTATTCACCAGAGTCACTGACATTTCCAATAACCCCTGGCTTTCTCTCTCTTAACCCGAGCTCCCTCCTCACCGGAACAGTAGCCGTAGAGAGGAAAAGGGGTGGCATGGCTTACCGGCAGCGGGAGAGGTCCGGTGGAGGGTCTGGTGAGGTCTGGGAGCTCCTGGCGGTCACGTCGAGGGGCGGATCGCCGGCGGTGATAGCCGGAGTAGGGCGGGCCGCGTGCGTAGGCGGTTGGGCTCGTCGGGGACGCGTGCTCCGGCCTGCTCACGACGGTAGAGCTCAATCAAACTGCAAGGGGAGCTTCACTAGTGGTCAGAGGTGATCTACGCGCAAGGAATCGACCAGTGGCTCACCGTGTAGCTCGGTCTCCGTGCGCCGACGGTCGGGCGAAGCCCGGCGACGTCAATCCGGCACCTCCGGTGATGTGAAGTTCGATCCAAGGGCTCGGGGAGTTTCACGGAGGTTTAGGGAGGCTAGCCAAGGGATTGGTTGTGGCGGAGGAGGGCTGGAGTGGCCGGTCCACGGTGGCCAGGGCTCTGGCGGCCGCTGGCACGCCGTGCGCAGAGGGATCGCCGATGAATTGGCGCTCGGGCGGCTTTGGGAGTGAGCGGGGGTGAGCGGTCAAGGCCTGGGTTGGCTTTATAGTCACAGGCGAGGGCGTGGACGCGGGTTTGGCACGGCGCAACGCGGTGCGCGTGGGGCCGAGCGTCGGGGCATGCTCTGGCGTTGCCAGGGCGCGTCGAACACGTGGTCGTTTCATTCTGCCCAAGTTCTTACGCCTGCTGAGCAGCCAAACGTGTGAATCTTGCCATAAGACTTGTGTAAGATTTCTTCCCTGCACCTAGAGCTACCTAGTTCATGTGAGTTCCAAGGGGAGATCGGGTCTGGTTTGGAAGATATGGTGGCGCCAAGTCATGTCTGTCTGCACTATTCAACCCGAGACAAAATTCGTGTCAAACCGTGTCAAACAGTTCTGGTTTGGGTTCAAACTTTTCAGGGCTGTGCCTTGGGTAGTTTGGCTCCTTTTTGTTATTTGGACCTTAAGGATTTGGCACCAGTAACTTAATGAACATCTCAAATCTTTGGGAGTGGGCTGATTTTTGACTTAGAGAAGAATTGGTTTGCTCTAGGGTGCTCTCCACATGGGGGCTTGATTTGGGGTTTTTGTAGGACCTTTTTGTAATATTTCCCTTCCTATTTCTTGTAGATATATAAATGTACTTCAACTTTGGTAAAGGGTTTAAGTCATGAATTGGTCATTTACATAGTTCTCCCCTTAATCCAATGCTTGGGGGTCTAATGGCTCCAGAGGGGGAACTAGGGTTTGAGCATCTTTCTCCAAGGTGGAGACACAAGAAAAGCTAGGGTATTCCTTCTATCATGATCATCACTTAATTAAGCCATGGTTCTAAAGTTTTGGTGCCCCTTCTCCTCATTTAATCACATGTGATAATAGCCTTGGTAACACCTGGGTTGTTACACGTCGGTTTCTGACTCTAATGGCTCGTCGGTTTCTAGCTCTAATGGCTCGTCGGTTTCTGTCTGTTGCCCTTCTATCCTCACTCTATCTGTGTATAAGTATGGAGGAGGAGGACGCTCTTTCGGTTAGACGATCACTGGAGTGGGAGAGTAGGCCTCCAAAATCGTCGTCTGCAAAGCTACACTTGCACGCTTCATCGTCGCTTTGTTAGGTTTTTGGAGAGCGTACTTGCGACTCCTCGTTTCATCGTCGCTTCATCTACATCCGCTTCTTCGTCGTCGGCGTCGTTCGAGAGACTGCATTGCGTACACCTGCCTGCATCGAGTTTGTATGACTATATCGAACATACACACGAGATGTCTCGTTTGAATGGAGCCACTGATGCCTTGAGCATTGGTCCCTCCACATGGTACTTTCCAATTTCTATACTTGTGCATGTTTCATTTCTATTTACTGCTTATGCGAGTAGTGATACATGCACATACATGTAATCACATACATCGCACTGGTTTTCTGGATTAAATTAAATCTGATAATGCCTAATTTTGCCAAAAACCTAATATTAGGCATCTTTCTGTTAGTGGTTTTGCTGCCGTGTTAAAACCAAGTGAACCTTTTAATGGGACATTTTACAAGAGATGGCGTAGTAAGATGATACTGTGGTTGACAGCAATGAACTGCTATCACGATGCATAAGGAAAACTTGAACAGTTCACTCCTGAAGAGAAGAAAATGTTCGACTTTGTCGATAACCTATTATGAGGCACCATGATTGACTCCCTTGTCAACAAGTATGTTGATTATTATCTAAAGTGCACATCTGCAAAAGAGTTATGGGATGCATTAGATGAGAAGTTAGGTGTTTCTAATGCCGGTAGTGAGCTATACATCATGGAGCAGTTGTTTGATTATAAGATAGTGGAAACCCATCCTGTAGTTGAATAGGCTCATGAAATACAAGCACTGGCTAAGGAACTCGAACAATTCCCACGTGTCTTGCCTGACAAGTTCATGACCGGTGGTATTATCGCTAAGTTACCACCTTCTTGGATGGACTTTGCTACCACTCTAAACATAAGAGATAAGAGTTTAGCGTGGCTGAGCTTATTGGTTCTCTTGATGTTGAGGAGAGGGCAAGAGCAAAAGACACTCGTGGAAAAGGAGTTGAGACTTCTAGTGCTAATATGGTATAAAAGAAGAACTCCAATGCATCACATAATAATAAAAGAAGAACAAGCAACAGAATGCCATGAAGCCCAAGCAGGCAACCTCGTTCAAAAAGAAGAACAAAGGAGCCGGTTGCTTTGTTTATGGGAGTACTGATCATTGAGCAAGCGCTTGTCCAGACCGCAAATTTAAGCAAGAGAAAAAAACCAGCTCAAGAGAAGAAAACAGTAAACATGGTTGTTAGCGATTCTGTAGAAGGAACATCGGGGTATGGTAATATTTTACCTACTGTTCTTTCAGTGTGTCAATCCCTTGAGTTGTGGGTTGATACTGGTGCTAATATTCATGTGTGTGCTGATATTTCTTTGTTTTCTTCTTATCAGTGCAAAGGGACTGGAGCCTTGTTGATGGGGAATGGATCACATGCGTGTGTTCTTTGTGTTGGTACAGTCATTCTGAAGTTTACTTCAGGAAAGACGGTGCTATTGAAGAACGTGCAGCTTGTTCCCTCTATCAAAAAGAATCTTGTTAGTGGCTCACTATTATGTCAAGATGACTATAAACTTTTTTTAGAGTCTAATAAATATATACTGTCAAAGTATGGGACATTTGTTGTAAAAGGCTATGACAGTGGAGGCTTATTCCGCTTAACTTTGCACGATGCGTGTAATAAGTCTGTGAACAATGTTGTTTTGAATGAGTCATATATTTGGCATTCACGACTTTGTCATATCAATTTTGGTTGTGTCTCGCGGTTAGTAAATTTAAATTTAATCTCGAAATTTGATTTAGTCGAAGGTTTTAAGTGCCAGGTGTGCGTGCAATCTAAGCAACCTCACAAGCCTTATAAGCCTGCAAAGGCGATGAATTTGGCACCACTAGACTGAATACATTCTGATTTATGTGAGATGAATGGAATATTGACTAAAGGAGGCAAGCGATATTTTATTACTTTTATCGATGATTCTACTATATTTTGTTATGTTTATCTCTTAAAATCAAAAGATCAAACTTTGCATTTATTTTAAGACCTACAAAGTTGAAGTTGAAAATCAACTCGAGAGAAAAATTAAACGGTTAAGGTCTGATCGTGGTGGAGAATATTTTCGGGTGATTTTTCTGTTTTTGTGTGGAACATGGTATTATTCATAAGAGGATACGCCATACTCACCTCAATCCAATGGGGTTGCTGAAAGAAAGAACCGTATTCTAATTGATTTGGTTAACACCATGTTTGAGACTTTGAGACTATCTATGGAATGGTGGGGTGAGGCGATCTTGACGGCGTGTCATGTCCTGAATAAAGTTCCTACAAAGAACAAAGAAATCACACCATTCGAGGAATGGGAAAAGAAGAAATTAAATATCTCCTATTTGCGCACCTGGGGTTGTCTGGCTAAAGTGAATGTGCCAATTAACAAGAAGCACAAATTAGGACCGAAAACTGTTGGTTGTGTTTTCCTTGGGTATGCTTTACACAGCATCGGATATAGGTTTTTAATTATAAACTATGGAGTACCGGACATGTTGGTTGGTACAATTATGGAGTCTAGAGATGCTACATTTTTTGATGATGAATTTCCCATGAAAGCTACACATGATACGTCTAATGATGAACAAATGATACCCCATGAGCATTTTATTTTGGTAGAACACACTAGGAATCCCATATATGTAATCATGTGGAAGATAACAATGTATCAACTCGAAAGAGACCAAGGATTGCAAAGTTCTTTGGTGATGATTACATTATATATCTTGTGGATGACACACCAAATACCATTGAAGAGGCATATTCTTCTCCTAATGCTGACTTTTGGAAGGAAGCAATAATGAGTGAGATTGATTCTGTTATGTCTAATGCAACTTGGGAGGTTGTTGAGCATTCTTAGTTTAAGCCCATTGGGAGTAAATGGGTGTTCAAGAAAAAGCTTAGGCCTGATGGTACTATTGAAAGGTACCAGGCGAGGCTTGTAACTAAAGGCTATTCACAGAAGGAAGGTGAGGATTTCTTTGATACTTATTCACCTGTGGCTCGATTGACCACAATTCGTGTGCTACTTTCTTTGGCTGCCTCTCATGGTTTTCTCGTCCATCAAATGGATGTTAAGACAACATTTCTAAATAGAGAGCTAGATGAGGAAATTTACATGGAGCAACCAGTTGGGTTTACATATGGTCTTGTCCTTGCTTCCATTCTTTCATTGTAAACTTCATCATCCGAAAGACAGTTGCCTTGGAGGAAAGATACAATCTCAGTCCTCCAATCTTCACTATGTACTGGTGAAATTGTGAGCACCGCTTTTTCCATGAGCTCAATCGAAGGTGCTTTTATTGTTTCAAAGAAAACCTCCGAAGGTAACAAAAGTCCATGTGCCGCTGATTTAGCTAGCAAATCTGCGTGCTCGTTTTCTCTTCTCGGAATATTTTTTACAGAAAAACCTTCGAAGGTGTAACACCCGGATTTTAGGGGTCCAAAACCCGGGGTTAACATCAACACCAGGTATGCTGGGACCAAGTCTCATACATATGATGTATAGTGGCACAGGATCGAATGTCACAACTTTATATATATAAGGAGTTCTATACAAAATAAATAATTACATTATAAGGAGACAACGGTCCAGCAACCCAAAAGTTGACTGGGAGACGACGACCTAGACCTCTCACGAACTCATCACAGCATCCTCCATGAGCATCATCCTGCAGTACCTGGTCTTGACCTGTGGTGTATGTGAGACAGCAAGAGTGAGCTCACATACGTTCATCGCTCAACAAGTTGTGGGGAATAACGTGCATGAACTCGCCAAAGGTGGGAGCTCACGTGAAGTGTAAGGCTTACCAAAGAAGATGGTTAGAGCTGAGCATTGCTTTTAAAGTTGGTCAAAATTTTATTTAGCAATTACTAAGTATAAGTAAATACCAGCCCAATTAAGTAGTAGAACAAAAGTAACAACATCACCTGCGATGCAATGCATATGACAAATTGAGTTTAAGTTCCATAATTTAATCATGTGAGGGTCCGAGCTGCTCATGACCGTGAGCACGGCTAGTATACCAGTTTTACACTCTGCAGAGGTTGCGCATCTTTACCCACAAGTCGTGTTACCCATCTGCCAAGGGGTCATGAATCCCATACACCTCTACCAAGGAAGTGAGGCAGGGTAGCACTACGAGGCCTTTACAAAGTTCCACTAGCTTCCGAAAACCCGCTACAGTTTATAGGAAGATCCAGTGCAGGAATCCCTTGCAGGACCGCCATCGCAGCAAAATCCTCCCGAGGGCCTCCCTACACTGACCTCTCCCCTACTGCCCTTGCCCCTTTCGGGTAAGGTAGTCTTCCACTAGCTTTCCTAATTAATCAGCCAAGGGCATCCCATACTACCCTTGTGGTAGCACTGTTTTCCCGGGTGGTCGCTCCATGTTCCAATTAACATAATGATCTTAACATGAACCATAAATAACAACTGATAACAAAAGTATAATCATGAATAGTAAGGTGTATCTCTATACCCAAAGCCACGTATAGCACTAGCAAGTACTACCCAGAAAGATCAGTGGTAAACAAGGTATAAAGAAAATCAAACTAGGGTAACCTATTGGGTCCCATCAAAATTAACCTATGCAGATCATTATGATTAATTAGAACATGAGTAGGTGAAAAGAAGTGATCAAGGGCACAACTTGCCTGGGCCTTGAGAATCTAGGTACCAGGATGATTCTTCAGATCCTCGTGACCTCACTGCTAGTCGCAGCAATACAAACATACATGGTATAGGCAAAATTAACATTACACCAAACATATATGCAAAACACATATTAATAATCTACATATTAAAATAAGATCACAGGAAAAAGAATTATTAATTTTTGAGTTATAGATTTTAAGTTATGAATTTTCAAAGGTTTAATGTGATTAAAATATGATTAAATGATAAATAAATTTTCTGACAGAGTTCATGTCAAAACAGTGATTCTAAATGGTAGAGAATATTATTACAAAATTTTAGGAATTGGAATGACTCAATTTGGAGCTAAAATGAATTAGTTATGAATTAATTAAGTTCTAGTAATTATTTTCATATTAAAAATCTATTTAATAACTATTTTCTCTGAATTTATTATGTTCTGGACTGGGCGTCAATTTCCAGAAAACTCAGGGGCCCCAGCGCAATATCTCCTAGACACAGAGAACAGTGACAAATGGACCGCGGGTTGGTTTTACGATTCTGCGGGGGCTCTTTAGAAAAACTGCCCCGCGAAGAGGTATGGGCGAATCCCGGCCGATAGATCGCAAACGAACGGCCCCGATTAGATCCACATACGGCCGAAACGGTACATAATCTACACCGTCGGATCTGAGTTCAACGGTCGCGATTTAATTATGCTAAATCTAACCCCATCCATTAGATCTGAGATCGACGGCACCCGATCAACGTGACGAAGGGGTACGCCTACTTCTAATCTGAGCCGTTTACTGGGAGATCGACGGCCATCGCGTGTTTCCCCAACCACCAGCTCGGGACGGCGGCGCCGCCCAAGCCACACGGCGGTCCCTCGCCGGAGTAAACCCAATCCGACGACCAGGCGCGCTATTCTAGCAATTAAACGGTGCGCCACGCAGCCGAGGGTATGGCGAACAAGGTGGAAGGGTTATTACCGACGATTACGGCGCGCAGAGGGTCCGACGACGACGGAGGCGGATCCGCGGCGGCGAGTCGAAGTTCGACGAGGAATTGCGCCGTGCTCAGTGGCCCACTTCGCCCGCGAACGACTTGACACCCTTCGGATGAACTTGGAGACGCTCCAAGGCCGATTACCGGGGACCCGACGTCGACGACGACGCGTTTCGGTCACGGCGGCGAACTTGGTCCGCGAGAATCGCGACGGTGGCTGGCGAAAGGCTGCGGACGAAGGTGAGGATGGGAAAGGGGGTCGCGGAGCTTCGGCTTTATACCCCAGGAGCGACCCGCGGCCGTTGCACGGACGCCGATTTTACCGGCGAGCTTCGGAGTCCGCACGCGTTCGTCGCGGCGAGCTGTTGAGGGCGAGCCCGACAGGTGGACCCCGCGGACCAGAGAGAGGGAGAGAGGAGCGAGCGCGGAGGGGGGGAGCGGCTGACAGCGGAGGCCCGCGAATCAGAGAGAGGGAGAGCGTGCGTGAGGGGGAGAGACTGTCCCGTGGGACCCATATGTCGGCGCCGTGGGGGAGCGAGTGGGCCGCGCGGGTGAGGGAAAGTTTAGGTGGGCCGAATACCAGGTAGTCGGCCCAGTTAGGTTAGAATTCCCTTTTCTTTTTATTTTCTATTTTCTTTTCTCCATTTTCAAATCAAATTCAAATCCAATTTGAATTCAAGTTTGAGTTCAAACTTTGTGAATAACTTGTCCTCAGTTTGAAAGGTATAATTTGATAATATATGTGTGAAGGATGTTTATTTTGATTTTTATTTTATTTTATGTAGTGTTTTTCTTAGTTCTTCCCTTTTCTTTTATTTCTAGTTCAAATTCAAATTTATATTTTTATTTTAGTTTTCAGATTTTTCAAATGTAACAATTGAAACCCAAAGGTGAATATAAACCATACTTATTTTAATATTACTAACTTAAGTTTTTATTCTCCTTTCTATTTATTTCATGAGATGTATAAATGGTTTTTCTCAAAAGAAAAAGAAAAATTCTTTTCCCATCATTTTCTTATTTCCCAAATTTCCAAGATATTATGATATTTTGTTCAAGTTTCTTCTACCAATCCCAAATTCAGATTTTGGGTGTTACAGAAGGAGGCTTCCATCCTTCGGACTGCATCCAAATATTTTTCTAGCTTCGAGTCTCTTGCTTTGCTACTTTTGTCAACATGACCTGAGATGACCTGTGAGTTAGGTTTAAGTATTGCCCTTCTTATTCCCATTGCTTTAAGCTTTCGGAGCCCCAAGAGAAGGGCTTCGTACTCTGCAATATTATTTGTGCAGTTCAACTCCAGTCTTGCTGCATAGCAGGTTTTGATTTTTGATGGTGAAATCAAGATAGCTGCTGCTCCTGCTCTGAAGGTTCCCCAAGACCCATCACAAAATACTGTCCAGGCTTCGGCATCGGTTGTTTTCTCTTCGTCCTGAGCCCCTGGCATCCAATCAGCAATAAAGTCTGCTAACGCTTGGGATTGAATCGAAGATCTATGAACGAAATCAATAGTGAATTCGTTCAGTTCTGCAACCCATTTTCCAACTCTTCCTGTGACCTCTCTAATTCTCATTATGTCCTTGAGAGGTTGTGAAGAAGGTACTATGATGTGGTATGCTTGAAAATAATGCCGAAGCTTCCTGGAAGCCATTAGTATAACATATAGTACTCTATATCTCTGTATAATTTTTCTTTGATGCACTAAGCACTTCAGAGATGAAGTAGACTGGTACTTGTTTTCTTGCCTGACCCTCCTGCTTCTCTTGCACCTGTGCTGCACTGACCGCAGTGTGGGAGGCAGCTACATACAGGAGCAATGGAATTCCTGGCGAAGGTGGGGTTAAGGTTGTCAGTTCTATCAAATATTGTTTCAGTTCTTCGAAGGCTTTTTGCTGATTTGGTCCCCATTGAAAGACTTCGGCTGACTTTAGCACTTCGAAGAATGGCAAGTTCCTTTCTACTGACCATGAAATGAATCTGTTTAATGATGCCCGCCTTCCTGTCAACCTTTGGGCACCCTTTCTTGACTTCGGTGGCTCCATTCAAAGTATGGCTTCTATCTTACTTGGATTAGCTTTGATACCCTTTGTTGATACTAAGCAACCAAAAATTTGCCCTTCTTCACTACGAAGACACATTTTTTCTAGATTTAGTTTAAGACCGGCCCGTCTGAAGTTGGCAAATGTCTCTTGCAAATCAGCAGCGTGGTTTTCTTGTTTTGTGCTCTTCACAATGATATCATCAACATATGTTAGCATATTTCTACCCATTTGGGAGTGAAGAACTTTGGCAGTCATCCTGCTGAAGCTTCCTCGAGCATTCTTGAGCCCCTCAGGCATCCGAAGGTAACAATAGGTCCCACTAGGAGTTATGAATCTTGTCTTCGGCTCATCCTCCTTCTTCATCAAATTTGATGATAGCCTGAGTAGCAGTCCAATAAGCTCATGAGTTCCGAAATAGCTACTGCATCCACAAGGGAATCTATTCTTGGCAATGGGAATTCATCCTTCGGGCATGTCTTATTGAGATCTGTAAAGTCAATGCACATTCTCCATTTTCCATTAGCTTTCTTTACCATACAGTATTAGCTAGCCACTCTGGGTATGTCACTTCCCTGATAACACCAGCACTCAGAAGTCTTTTCACTTCGTTTCATGCACCTTCGGCTTTATCATCGGACATTTTCCGAAGCCTCTGCTTTCTTGGTCTAAAGGCCGGGTCTGCATTGAGTGAGTGCTCAATGATATCTCTATTAACATCATAGAGATCATTGACCGACCAAGCAAAAACATCTTTGTTGTTGAACAGAAATCTCAGCAAGGTCTTCTCTTGTTCGTCAGATAATTGAGATCCCAATAGCACTTTTTGCTCGGCTATGTCTTCACACAAAAGCATGGGCTTTGGTTGATATGTTGAAGCAACCTTTTCTCTTTTATGCTTATATTGCTGATGAGCTTCGGCTTCATCTATGTTATGGATGGCCTTCAAATTCGTCCAGCTTCCTTCGGCTCTCCTGGCAGCCTCTTGACTTCCATGCACAACAATGGGCCCTTGTTCCGAAGGTATCTTCATGCAAAGATATGCTGGATGAAGTATTGCTTCGAAGGCATTCAGTGTCCCTTGTCCAATGATTGCATTATAAGGATAGTCCATGTCGACAATGTCAAAGACAACCTGTTATGTCCTTGTGTTGTGAACATAGCCAAAGGTGACTGGCATAGTTATCTTGTCGAGCGCCACGATCTGTCTTCCCCCGAAGCCGCAAAGGGGGTGTGTTGCATCATGTATCTTGTCATCCGGCTCTTGCATTTGCTTGAAAGCCTTCGCGAAGATGATATATGTCGCACTGCCCATGTCCACTAGGACGTTGTGGACCAGAAACCCCTTGATGACACAGGATATGACCATTTTATCGTTGTGGGGATAATCCTTGAGCTGAAGGTCTTCCTAGGAGAAGGTGATTGGTATATGAGACCACCTGGACTTGATAAAGGGTCCTTGCACTCCAACATGTTGTACCCTTCTCTGTGCTTCCTTCTTCTGCTTCTTGTTGGCTGGTTCAGAACTTGATCCGCCTGTGATTGGGAGCACCAGCTTCGTAGCCGATGGTGCCATAGCTTGGTTGTCTTGCGAAGTCATTGTCGCAATTGTGGAAGTGAGTTCACCGGAGGTGGGCATCAATGTTGGCCACTTGTTCTCAAATGCTGTGAATCAAGAACAAGGCAACACAATTGTTAATCGTTAAGGACCTTCGTCCTTTGAAGCATTATCTCCCTATGGGTATAATGCTTCTCAGACGAAGGTCAAGAAGGACACACCTTCATCATATCAATACGAGGATAGGAATGCGAAGGAATAAATATGATAATCATATTTTAATAATTTATTTATTCTTTCATTCCACAAAACATATATAAGTATCAACAATGCTAATATTACATTGATACCTTCGGCTTGCTCGAATGCGAGGATGCGAGAGAGTGAATACAATCAAGCGTGAACAGTACAGGGACACTATTCATCTATTTATAGGCACGGGACACAGCCCGGGTAAAATTACATCCATGTCCTTGAATCATTTGTTTACAAGCAACTAAAACTAATAAGGTCCATCTAGTCCTTTTTTCTTCTTTGCTTAGTCTGGACCGAAGTTACCGAGCTTCGGCATTCTGCATTGTTGCTTCCATGCAGAGTCTTCGTCTTGAGGACCTTCGGTAGAGAAGAAGACCCCCAACAACGTCCTCCCTCTCAACCAGATCATTCTTAACATAGAACCATTGCCTCATCCAGAATCCTGGCCACTTTTTCCAAAATGTCGGGACAGGGCGTCTCGCATCAGAGCGATATACGAAGGAGTAGCCGCCAAAATTGTTGTGATATTGCTCTTTTCCAGTTGCCTTCATCTGATAAGAGAGTTCGTGGATATTGCAGAAGCAGTCGGCATCTAGCTCCAGGCCTTGGCTCCTCATCGGCCAGATAAAAACTCCAACTTTAATCAAACCTTCGGGAGTAAGCTGATGAAGGAATATTTCAAACCTCTTCAGCACTTCAACTAGCATTCTGTGCAGGGGAAATCGTAGCCTAGCTTTCATAAAACATCGGAAAACCACCACCTCGTCAGCTTTAGGAAGAGGAACAATGTTCTCTCCTACAGCCGTCACTATGTATATATCATGGAAATATTTGCCCTTCATCGCTTCAATCTGTCCTTTCTTAACATTGGATTTTCCAAAGACAACATCACTTGGCCTCCACGGCTGATCTTCGACATCATCATTATCACTCTCTACATCGAAATCCTCGCTGTCATTAAAAATCTTCAAACAGCCCAGCTAAAATATCATCAGTTATTTTTTTCAACATTTGTCTTCTCCGTAGCTTCATAAAACCCAGCCAATGCGGAGTCCTCACTTCTTTGATGTTCGGCCATCTCAGCTTTGGTTGAGGCAAAAAACCGAAGCTTGAAATCAATCGTGATTACAGGAAACTAAACAACAAGGACAACACAAGGTTGATAGCATGAACATATATATATATATATATATATATATATGCATGGTGGGCTCCCTAATACAGAGGGTTTCGCTATTCTAGCGAAGGGAATATATTTTTTCGGGCCTTCGGCTAAAGGTCTTCGTTTGTTTCGCAATCTGAATTTATTACAAAAGAACACAATAATACTGCGAGGGGCTACTGTTCGACTCTACGTCGACCAGAGGCATCTTGGGAAGCCTGCCGATCCTAAGACAACCCCTGGATCTCTCCTCCCCGACAGAATCACTCCCGGGACGTGAGATCCAGTTCCTTCGCGGAGAAGAAGATCCTCTGCGCATAGTGGACCATCCGAGCCCCAGGCGCGCGCGGACTGTTCGGAAGCGTGCAAAGAAAGAGCAGCTCCTCTGCCGAGGTCGCGGACTGTCTGGCAACGTGTCGTGGACCGTCTGCGCTCCCGCAGATAGCACCATCAGACGGTTTATTTTCAGTGATTGACGTCCAAATCAGAGCCAACAATAATAAACGAAACATACATCATAATCATTACAGAGCCAACAATAATAAACGAAACATACATCATAATCATTTCGACAGAATTAAAATAATTTTAATGAAGTTGTCAGGACACAAGCACCGAACCCAGCTGATAGATAGTCTTGCATATGCCACGTACGGTACGGTAGTGCAAATAGGAAAACAAGCATTTTTTTTTTGACCTAAAATTGGGTACCCGGATCGAAATCGTCTCCCTGCGTTTGCGCTGTTTCAATGGCTTGGTCGCCGTGCTCGACTGTTCCTAGGATGCCGGCATGGGATAGCAACGCCCAGAGATGCGTCATTAGCTCCCCGCCAGAGCTGAGAAATATCTTGTGCTGGTAAGCCTTGGTAGATGCAGCCAGGTGGATGACGAATCCAGCCCAGAACTTGGATAGGAACCTCCACAGGTATTCAGCGTCGCTCGCTTCTGCCACCAGCTTCATCCCAAGCTGTGCCCCCTTCTTCAATATGGTGTTGTCTTTTTCCGCGTCGTCGTCCAAGTGTATCTTCCCTGATGCGTATGCATCAAGCCTTTTCAGGATATCGGCCGATGACTCGCAACTGCCAATGTGAAAGAGAAGCATTTTTTCTTGATACACCTTGTCCCGCACCGAGCTGGCCATTAGGCTGTTCCCTGGCAGCAGAGGTGGAACAAGCTCGAGCACATATGCACAGTACTGGGACAACGTCCTAGCGATCATGTAGTGAGACCATAGGGCGTCTGTAGGGTTAGGGTCACTCTCTGATGAAGAAGAAGAAGGCTTGCGCTTCACGAACCTTCGCCCCGCTGACAATCTGCTCACTGCGACCTTTCGCTTTCCCGCGAGATGAATCTCGCAGTAGCATGTAGCGATGTGCCAGACCAGCAGAGTTTGCACAGCATCTCCCGCCGCTTCTCTGACAGTGTTGCGAAATTGGTCAGTAGTATTGCCATGCACGACGACGAATTTCAGGGCCCGGTCAACGTAGTTGTCCAGGCGCCGGGAAATCAAGCACTCCTTGAGGCAGTCGATCACACAGCACTTGACTTCATGGGACAGATCGACCAGGTACCTAGAACGTAGCCCTCGAAACAGGAAGGATGTGGGGAAGAGAAGGTTGCACTGGCCGACCTTCCCGTGCCATCTTGGCCATACGGAGCACCTGCATAGCTTCCGCACAAGAACCTTGGCCATGGCACCGCGCAGCCAACGCGGCCTCTCCACGTACTTGCACAGAACGAGTATCTTGGTCCAATCTGAGAACACGTAGGTCGTGATCTCCCAGATCTCTTTTACTCCCAGGAACGAGAGGAGAATCCATGTAAAAACCACTCCATGGTGAACTCCGCCGCCGCCGAGCTCATCCACTTTAGCAACCTTAGAATAGGTACGGATAGCCACCGCCATTGCCGCGATCCCGCCTATGAGAAGGACTGACAGCAGAAGCCTGATGAACGGAAACCCTCCTGCGAATATTATGGCATGCCTGCTGTTGAAGAAGTCGTTGAGGAAAGCCACCTCGGCCTCGCTGACGCGGAATGCCCTCTCCGACCTGACGGAGGACTCATGGCTGCCAAGGATCCCATCAAGGACCAACCTTCTGGTCCTTTGCAGCTCGGCCTCGTGGATGCCCAGGTTGAAGAAGCGCCTGCGAAGGAGCTTGTAGAGCGCAAAGGAGAGGCAGAGGTCCTTGAGCTCCTCGTCAAGGTCTTCGTCAGAGCTCCTTGCCGGCTCCTTCCAGATCTTCTCGAGCGTCAGGATCTTCTTGTCGTCGTCTCTCAACGCAAGCACAAGCCTCCTGATATTCTCGGTCGTCTCCTCCACCATATCCGCCCCATCGCTCTTCGTCTTCTTCCGTTTCTTGATGGCTTCTCCCAACACCAGGTATCTGTACCCCGTCATTTTGCTAGGGTCACTCTGCTGGTGCTGGCCACCCACCTTGTGCTCATGACGCATATACTCTGTCAACAGCCTCATGTTCTCCCTGTGGCTGTTGTTGGCGAACTCCGACGAGTGGAAACCATGGATGATGCGCAGAGAGTTCACTGACCAAAGCAGCCACCCGGTGACCTTAAGGATCCTCATCGCCTGGGAGCGAAGGATGTTGGCAGCCCAGAAGGAGGACATGAGGTCCACCAGCGGGGTTTGCTTCAGTGCGATGCCAGCCGGCCGGCCAATCTTCACGCTGTAACGGAGGGTGACCAGCAGCACAGCCCACACCTGGTAGTAGCTGTTACTACCGGAGGACCGCTGCATGATCCCAAGGCTGTACAGGATCATTGCTTGGGTTACTGCGTCCAAGGTGATCAGAGCCACCTTCATGGCATTGCTTCTCGAGCGGTGCCGCAAGGCATCCAGACCGAACCGAACCACCATGAGCAGGGTGGTGACGGCCACAAAGAATTGGATCACGATGGGGTTGAGGATTTCGTTGCCGTTGAAGACAAGTATGATGACCCTGAAAGCCATTGCGCGCACAGATGGATCAAAAGGAAAGTGTGTGAAGAAGCCAGCCTACGGAACTCTAGCAAGGTGGAGTAGTAGTACTGGATGATGGATGCTAATCCTGACTGACTAGTCGTCGTAGCCCCAAACCCAAAGAGATGGACGCTCAGCGAACCAATGAGGGGCTGGATCTCGGTGTCGGGGCAATAAAAAGACCTAATGTTGCCAGCACGCGCGTAAAGAGTTGACTTGACGACTGACCAAAGCAAGCCAAATGAATGCTTTGTTTGGATGTCGATATTGAAGGGTATAGAATTGAATTGAGTTCAATATCAAATTAGACATGCTATTGAAATGAGATGTAATTACAATTCTATTGTTTGGGTGTCACTGAATTGGAATTTGGAACTGTGTGATCCAATTCCACGCAATACAGAGGAGTGATGCTTTGTATTGAAAGATGTAGTTTCTAGTTATACTCCAATTCTATGGAATTGGGTCGTCTCTGATTCCAAATCTCAATTCTACGTGCAACCAAACAATAAAATTCTAGAAAGATGATTCTAATTCTTAGTTCTGTACTCTAATATCTACCTCCAAATGGGTTACTATATATATCGATGGGGTAGCCTTGACCCTTTGGAGAATAGAGGAAGATGCAGAAAATGGTCATGTGCTACTTCTCGTAATTCCGAGTACCAATAAAACACAAACTATATCGATTCCAGAAGCATAAGAGGACAGGACAAAAGCTAGTTTCCCTGCTGCAGGCCTGCAGCGGTAACCTCGGTGTCTACAGGAGGAAACTACAACCTCCCCTGTCTTGTCTCTCCTGCCCAGGGTGCAGCAAGCAATTGTCATCGTGAGCACGGGTCACCATCTCGGGTGTCCCTAGGTACTACAAGTGCTTGGCGAGGACGAGAGTGAAGGCGTAGAAGATGGAGAAAATCTCTTTAATGCCATCTAAACTTATATCAATCTTTTCAATACCATCAGAATTTGTAGCTTTCCTTTAATGCCATCAAATTTAAATTTTAATCCCTTAAATGATATTACCGTTAGTTTCGAGTTAACGCCATTATTTTAATTTAAAGTTAATCTCTCCAATGCCACTAAAATTTATACTGATCCCTTCAATGCCACTAGAAATTGGTTCGATCTATTTGGGGTTTAAAAATTCCAGAATCAAAAATTATGGATCAGATTTTTAAAATTCCACGATTTTTAAAAACTTCAGTCCATACTTAAGTTTTTTAAAAACGAACTGATATAGCAAAGTAATTTTGGGGGTTTACAAAAAAGTATGTACTTAAGTTTTTAAAAATCATGGAATTTTAAAAATCTGATCCATATTTTTTGATTTTGGAATTTTTAAACCTCAAATATATCGAACCAATTTTTAGTGGCATTGAAGGGATCAATATAGATTTTAATGGCATTGGAGAGATTGACTTTAAATTGAACTAACGGCGTTAACTCCAAACTAACGGTAATGACATTCAAGGGATTAAAATTTAATTTGATGGCATTTCCTTATAAATTCTGATGGCATTAAAGGGATTGGTATAAGTTTGGATGGCATGGGGGGTCATTCAGCTGTGAGTCTGTGACGCATGTGCCTAAGGCCCCATTTGGTTCCATTAGTCCTAGGACTAAAGTTTAGTCCAGGGACTAAATTTTAGTCCCTACCCTGTTTGATTGCAGTGACTAAACAGATTCTAAATACATTAAATGCAACACATAAAGACCAAAATGCCCATTTTTTTGTTTGACACCAGTTTTCTAGCAAGGGTAATTGAAGTAAATGTTGCCCTTTAGTCCCTTTTAGCATCCATGTGAGGGACTAGAGACAAAAGCCAATTAGTCCCTACTTTAGTCCTTTCGTTTGGCAAAATAGAGACTAAACGGGACTAAAAACCAGAGACTAAAGGTTAGTCCCTCTAACCAAACGAGGCCTAAGTATTGTATCTCGTAAGATGTATATGTGAGGAGGGTAGCGTACACTGTTTCCTTGAAAATGATGGTACTGTAGGGGTTGCCTACAGTATCTTTTTTCTTTTTATATTTTTTTTGAAATGGAAACATTGTTCCGGCCTTTTGCATTTGTATGCATATAGCCTTACAACTCAATCATTACATCATCCTGTAACAATTTGTTGTTCAAACAAACTTCAACTAAATCATGATATAGAGTAAAATAATACACGAGCACCAGGGGCGGCGGCAGGGGGCACATGAGGCAATGTCCCCCCTAATGCTCCCCTAATTCTATAGGGACTGTTAGTTTTTTTAGCTAATTCTCATGTAAATGATGCAAAAATGCTTTTAACAGCCTCCCCTAATCTAATTTAGTCTCCCCTAATCTCAGATCCTGGCTTCGCCCCTGACGAGCACTAAGTTGCTTCAATTCTTGCATGGAACCACCACCTGTGACTCGCGAAGAACTCCATGGCCACCACCTCCAAAGACTAGGACACGACGATGGTTTGATGCTGTGTTTCTTCCTTGTGCAATAGTCTCCAAAATCTGAACCAATATGTGCCCCTGAAGATGGCCTGTATAATTGACGGTATAGGTTTATGATTATACACCACATCATTGCGGCAAAGCCAAATCGACCAAACCAATGCCGCAACGCCAGTAAAAAGCAATTTTTATGCATGTAACCTTTGTTGGATTCCCAATCCCCTATAGTATGATTAATATTAACTGGTGGTCTATCTTTAAAGCAAAGTAAATAATTCTCCAAACAGTTTTAGCTAGGTAATATTCAAAGAAAAGGTGGTGTATGCTCTCATTCTAGTTACAAAAGCTACACTTCAGACTTCCTTGCCATCTACGTTTGGCTAAGTTGTCTTTGGTGAGGGTCACCCCTACCTAGATACCAAAGAAAGATTTTTATCTTAAGGGATAGTTTTAGCTTCCAAAGCACACTATAATTGGGGTTATTTATTAAAATATAGTACATGGATCGGGTTGAGAAATTCCTGTCCCTATGAGCTCCCCACACGTAAGTGTCCCTCACTGGATTCAAGTTAACCGGAGCCAACAAGTGTACTTAGTTCTACCATTCCACGAGTTTAATTCCAACAATGAGTCTCTGGATGGGGTTTCAAGAATGTACAAAATTACAACCACAAATGAGGCAATATCTCACAAGGTTTGCAGCCAAGTTCTAAACGTGTCACCTAGCGACTTTTTTATCCTATAGGAGATAAGGGCCATGTCTTCGATGAACATATTTTTGCACCACTGGATTGTGGGAGGGATTTCATTGAACATCCACCCATTTCAACATTTCCAAATGCTCCACATCATGATTATAACGATCTCCATAGACCACGACTTCCTTAGCTCTGTTGTGATCATCCCGGGCACCAAGTGGGGGTTGGTCAACCTATGGAGAGTAATTCCGACAATTTGCCAACACCTTTTAGCAAAGCTGCATCTCAAGAACAAGTGGGACTAGGTTTCGAGTTTTTGCAAAATGCAATTCTCACATATGTATGATTACAACTCCATTTTCCGTCTCTTGAGCATCTCTCTTGTGTTGACCTGTCATGCAAGATGATCAACCAGAAAAACACCTTTTGTTTTGGCTGGCATTTGGAACTCCGTAGTCACGAAAAGGTCCGCGGAGCTTCTGAATATGAGAGATTCATCTTGTAAGCTTTCTTGTGTAAGGGGGCTTATCGAAGAGAAGAATAAATTGAAGGGTGGTTGCGAGATTCTCAGCTTCGGCTGCGGCGGTAACTTCGACATCGACGGATATTGTCACACCCGATTTTGGAAGGCAAACCGAATGCGAACCATGTACGTGCCAGGATCAGCAATTCACGTACACAGCAGTTACATAACTGGATATCATCACACAGTGCTCAAATAATAACGTAAAAGATAGTAATAGTCGATTACATCATGATGTCCAAGACATCCACATAGACTTTAACATTTATCAAAGTGTGGAAAAGAAAAGTAGATACACACAGCCTTCACAGGCAGCCGATTGGGGGTTTGCTGCTAACCCACGCCTAGAACTCATCATACTCTTGGAACTCCTGGAAGTCCTCCTCCACGACTTCATCTTCTCCTAAGCAGTGGTTGCAACGTGGACAACCTGGGGGGTTTGGTGTGTAAAGCAAGGGTGAGTACACATCAACATACTCAGTAATTGTCCCATTTGGTTGTAGTGGACTAGCTTTATGTGGGGTTAAGTCAAGCTGTTGCTTTTAGTTGGTCAGGTTATTATTACTAGTAGAAAGACAGGTTTTAACATTAACCCAAGTTGTTAACTCAAAGTACCCTTTCCAAATGGAAAGGATACCACTTACCATTACCATAAGCATAATCATAACCATCATCCTTGTCACCACCTGTAAACCAACCATCTCTAATCAAAGTATCTCTAATTAATGGAGCTGCCTTGGCTGCTCATAACCGTAAGCACAGCTGATATATCAGTTTCATAACACTCTGCAGAGGTTGTGCACTTTACCCACAAGCTGTGATTCCCTCTTTACCTCGGGCCAATCAAACCCTTAAACACTACCAAGGTGAATAGGCAAGGTTTCACTACGTAGCCTTTACAAAGATTCTCTAAGGCTGTAGCCGCCCGTTAGGTTTCCTAAATGTACCGCACTCCCCGCACTCCTCCCCAAGGGGCAAACCACCCTTGGCAGAGCGAGCCGCATACACTGAGCCCCATTGACGGCACGACGGCGAAGCGAACTACACCCCAGTTTCTCTAATTATTCAGCTAAGGGCGTCTCATTCCACCCTCATGGTTACACTATTTTCCTGGGCAGTCATCTAACGAACCAGTCCTTACGGAGAGGCACTCGAGAAACAGCTCGAGTCCCCTTAAATGCCACAAGTATATCATCAAAATCAAAAGAGAAAATAGTGTATCATAGATAATCTCATCATGTTCATTGATTAATGTAAAGCACTAGCATATAGCTAAATCAAAATAACCCAACCAAAATAGATAAACAATGACAAGATAAACAAATGCTAGTCAATCGTTAGGTATAAACTTTGTAAATACAGGGAGTGAATTATAAAATGGATAGGACATAGATGGGTCAAGGGATACTTGCCTTCACCAACCGAATGCTGCTCAAGGTCTTCACCTGCAACTCCTTCAGACTCCACCAACTGACCGTTATCTATACGAGTTCAAACATACATTCCACAAATTTAATACAAAAGAACAGTACACCATACAATAAAATATCATAAATAAACAGACGCTCGGTGCAGGGCTCACACCTACGACTAAGCGAGAAAGAGAGAGTAACGGTCGAGGCTACGATCGAAGAGCAATCACGTTCCGCGATTATAAATCAAAGTACTCGTCTAAATAGAATAGTATTAATTTGGCCATCACGCTATGCATAGGATAAAGTCATGTTCCGTGTTTAATTCATTATAAACAGACCAAAGTAAATTTAAAAGGATTGTCGCGCAGCGAAACACGTGACACAACACTTAGACTGAATTAAGAATAAAACGACTCGTCAAGCGACGGAGCACGCCACGAGATACTTGAACTAGTTATGAAAATAACGTCAAGCATCGCGCGACGAAGCGCACCACGGCATACGTTATCTAAACTTAATTTAAAACGAAACGTCGCGCGACTGGACACGTGACGCCACACATTAAATAACCTGAAATTAAGATGAATCGTCGCGCGACGAAGCGTGCGACTCAGCACACTAATAAATGTGAATTTAAAATAAATCATCGCACGACACAGCACGTTAATAGAATTTGAAATCAAACTAATTCGCTGCGCGACAAAGCGCACGATGCAGCACGTTAATAGAATCTTAAATCAAACTAATTCGCCGCACGACGAAGCGCGTGACGCAGCATGTTAGTTAAACAAAGTTTAAAATTAATTAAAACCAAAAATCAATCACCGTGCGCGTGGGGCTGCACGCGCGGGAGCGCGTTGCGCGAGTCGGGGGCGCGCGAGGCCACACAGGCCACGCCGGGGCCACGCGAGCCACGCCAGGACGCGCGTAGGGGCCGCGCTGCCGAGGGCAGGGGCCGCGCGCAGGAGGCCATGATGGCCGCACGCAGGGGGCTGAGGGGCCGCGCGCCGGGGGGCTAGGACGGGCGCGCGCCGGGTGCCGGGAACGGCCGTGCGCAGGGACGCCTGGGCCACGCGTAGGGGCGCTGAGGGGAGCCGCGCGCAGGGGGCGCCGTGCCACCGGGGCCAGGGGGCCGCACCGCGGGGGCCAGGGGAGCCACGCCGGCAGGGCCGGGGGAGCAGCGCCCGAAGGCAGGGACGGTCGCGCCGCCAGGGGCCGGGGGAGCCGCGCCGGTGGGGCCGGGAGCCACGTGCAGGGGCGGGCCGCGCCACCAGGGGCGCACACGCGCAGGGGAGAGCCACACCGCCAGGGGCATGCGCACAGGGGAGAGGAGGGCGGGACGCGCGTAGGGAAGAGGGGAAAGGGGAGGAAGGGGAAGAGAGAGAGGAAGAGGGGAGGGGGGAGAGCTCACCTCGGGGATCCAAATCCGATGATAACAGTCACCAGAGCACCTAGGGCACAAGGGAGAAGAGAGAGAGGTGGGAGAGAGGGAGTTGTGCGCGGGAAAATCAAATGAGAGAAAGGGAGAGAGAGGGGGACACGCACAGGGGAGGCAGGGGCGCCAGGGGCGCGCGGGCCAAGGTCAGGCCGAGCTGGGCCAGGTCGAGCTGGGCCGGGCTGGGTCGCGTCGTGGGTCGAAATCCCACGACACGCACAACCACTGATCGGAATCCAATCACGAAACGAAATCTAAAACGAGATGAGACGGACACACGATAAAACACAATCATTAGATAAGGAAATATGCTTCGACATGATGCAACACTCATGTCAACTTTAGGTTTTTTGTTCACACGCAATACGGACACCAGTCGCTATACTGCTTTGAAACTGGGAAGAAGGAGCAAAACGGGAAGAGAAAAGGGAGTAACGCCTGAATTTGGTGACTATTAAAGAAGAAAAAAATTCTACCCCTAAATTCATGCCGTTACAAACCTATGCCCCTTAAAAGAATCTCGCCCTCGAGATTCAAGGTTGGCCAGTAAAGAGTTCAAGATACTTGGCCATCAGATCATCTTCACGCTCCCAGGTTTCTTCTTCCTCAGAGTGGTTACCAATCTGACTTCCCAGGTTTCCTCTAGGTGACCCTGTCTGCAGTCTCAAGAATCTGCACTGGCTTCTCTATGTAGGTCAAGTCTTCTTGGACTTCCAAACCTTCCACTAGCAACTGCTTTTCTGGCACATGCAGACACTTCTTCAACTGAGACACATGAAAGACATCATGCACCGCTGACAAACCTTCTGGTAGACTAAGCTGATAGTGAGAGCACCTAGAGGGGGGTGAATAGGTGATCCTGTAAAAACTTGAAACTTAAAGCCACAAAACTTGATTAGGAGTTAGCACAATGAAGTCAAGTGGCTAAGGAGAGCTCTTGTGAAGCACAATAGACACAGTGAGAACAAGCACAAGAGACACGAGGATTTATCCCGTGGTTCGGCCAAGTACAACACTTGCCTACTCCACGTTGTGGCGTCCCAATGTACGAGAGTTGCACTCAACTCCTCTCAAGTGATCCAATGATCAACTTGAATACCACGGTGTTCTTCTTTTCTTTACTCTTTCCCGTTTGCGAGGAATCTCCACAACTTGGAGTCTCTCGCCCTTACAATAAGGATCAAAGTGAAAGCACTAGAGTAAGGGAGGGAAGCAACACACACAAATCCACAACAATACGCACACACACGGCCAAGACTCGAGCTCAAATGAATATCACAAGGTTCTCACTAGAACGGAGCTCAAATCACTAAGAATGTCAAACGAGTGCGCAAAGACGAAGTGTGAATGATCAAGAATGCTCAAAGTATGCTTAGTGTACTCCTCCATGCGCCTAGGGGTCCCCTTTATAGCCCCAAGGCAGCTAGGAGCCGTTGAGAGCAATCCAAGAAGGCAATTCTTTCCTTCTGTCGGTTGGTGCACCGGACAGTCCGGTGCACCACCAGGCACTGTCCGGTGCTGATTTCTTTCCTATTTTGGCGCAGCCGACCGTTGAAGATTTGGAGCCATTGGCGCACCGGACACTGTCCGGTGAACACCGGACAGTCTGGTGCCCCCATCTGACCGTTGGCTCGGCCACGCGTCACGCGCGGATTGCGCGGCCGACCATTGGCCCGGCCGACTGTTGGCTCACCGGACAGTCCGGTACACCACCGGACAGTCCGGTACACCACCGGACAGTCCGGTGAATTATAGTCGTACGCTGTTGACTTGATTCCCGAGAGCGGCGACTTCACCGCAGCCGACTCACCGGACAGTCCGGTGCACCATCGGACAGTCCGGTGATTTATAGCCGTACGCCGCCGCCGAGACCCGAGAGCAGCCAGTTGACCAGACGCCAGCCTGGCGCACCGGACACTGTCCGGTGCACCACCGGACAGTCTGGTGTACCTAGACTGAGCAGAGTCTTGGGTGCTCGAGCCAAGTCTTTTCCAATTGTATTTTCTCTAATTCTAGCACTTAGACAAATATGTTAGTACACAAAAACCAATGTACTAAGTCTAGAATCATACATTTGTGTTGATTTTCACTTCATCCACCATTTGGCATAGTTTCACACTTAAACCATTTGTGTTGGCACTTGATCACCAAAATACTTAGAAATGGCCCAAGGGCACATTTCTCTTTCAATCTCCCCCTTTTTGGTGATTTATGCCAACACAACAAAAAGCAACTAAAGGAAGTGCAACATCAATGCAAATGAGAACACAAATTTGTTTTGATTCAAATCTGGCATATTTGGATCATTCTTTGCCACCACTTGGTTTGTTTTTGCAAATCAAACTCAATTTCCTATCTCTAAGTCAAACACACTTATTGAGGCATAGAGAGAGGTATTCCAAGAGAAATTGATCAAGAATTCAAAAACTCCCCCTTTTCCCATAATCAAACATTCTCCCCACAAGAGACCAACTTTTGACAATAAGAGACAATAAGAGTATTTTGACAAACCAAAAGCTCTAATTCTATGATTTTCAAAATTCTCAAGTGGTAGCTGATCCATTTCTTGCTTTGGCCTTATTTTCTCCCCCTTTGGCATCAAGCACCAAAACGGGATCAATCTTGGCCCTTAAACCACATTGCCTCACTAAAATCTTCAAATAAGAGTAAAAAGGCAATAAGAATATGGAGATGAACTTGGAGTGAGTTACCCTCTCATTGGAGTGCAGTGGAAGTCTTGCATGGTCCAAGTTCACCTTTCCCTTTCAATCCACCTTTGAGACTAAATTAAGAAAACTCAAGCACACGGTTAGTCTCAAAGGGTCAAGTTGTAGCATTTCTCCCCCTAAATATGTGCATCAATCACACATGGACTTGTGAGGTCCGAGAGATCTTTTGCACAACTTGAGCACCATAAATAAGCAATAAAATGCATCATCAAAGGCATAAAACACATGTATGCTCTATATCAATCCAAGTTACGCGAATCTAAGACATTTAGCTCACTACGCAGCCTGCAAAAGGTCTTCTCATCTAAAGGCTTGGTAAAGATATCGGCTAGCTGGTTCTTGGTGCTAACATAAAACACTTCGATATCTCCCTTTTGCTGGTGGTCTCTCAAAAAGTGATGTCGGATGTCTATGTGCTTTGTGCGGCTGTGTTCGACAGGATTGTCTGCCATGCGGATTGCACTCTCATTGTCACATAGGAGTGGGACTTTGCTCAGATTGTAGCCAAAGTCCCTAAGGGTTTGCCTCATCCAAAGTAGTTGCGTGCAACACTGTCCTGTGGCAACATACTCGGCCTCAGCGGTGGATAGGGCAACGGAAGTTTGTTTCTTAGAACTCCAGGACACCAGGGACCTTCCTAGGAATTGGCACGTCCCTAATGTACTCTTCCTATCGACCTTACATCCAGCATAGTCGGAGTCTGAATATCCAATTAAGTCAAAGGTAGACCCCTTTGGATACCAGATCCTGAAGCAAGGCGTAGCAACTAAATATCTAAGAATTCGCTTAACGGCCACAAGGTGACACTCCCTTGGATCGGATTGAAATCTAGCGCACATGCATACACTAAGCATAATATCCGGTCTACTAGCACATAAATAAAGTAGAGACCCTATCATAGACCGGTATGCCTTTTGATCAACGGACTTACCTCCTTTGTTGAGGTCGACATGTCTGTCGGTTCCCATTGGAGTCTTTGCGAGCTTGGCGTCCTTCATCCCAAACCGCTTGAGCAAGTCTTGCGTATATTTAGTTTGAGAGATGAAGGTGCCGTCCTTGAGTTGCTTCACTTGGAACCCAAGGAAGTAGTTCAACTCGCCCATCATCGACATCTCGAATTTCTGAGTCATCACCCTGCTAAACTCTTCACAAGACTTTTGGTTAGTAGAACCAAATATTATATCATCGACATAAATTTGGCACACAAATAGATCACCATCACAAGTCTTAGTGAAAAGAGTTGGATCGGCTTTCCCAACCTTGAAAGCATTAGCAATTAAAAAGTCTTTAAGGCATTCATACCATGCTCTTGGGGCTTGCTTAAGTCCATAGAGCGCCTTAGAGAGCTTACACACGTGGTCGGGGTACCGTTCATCCTCAAAGCCAGGGGGTTGCTCCACGTACACCTCCTCCTTGATTGGCCCATTGAGGAAAGCGCTCTTCACATCCATTTGGTACAACCTAAAAGAATGGTGAGCAGCATAGGCTAACAAAATACGAATCGACTCTAGCCTAGCCACAGGAGCGAAAGTCTCCTCAAAGTCCAAACCTGCGACTTGGGCATAACCTTTTGCCACAAGTCGAGCCTTGTTCCTTGTCACCACCTCGTGCTCGTCCTGTTTGTTGCGGAACACCTACTTGGTTCCCACAACATTTTGCTTGGGACGCGGCACCAGTGTCCAAACTTCATTTCGCTTGAAGTTGTTGAGCTCTTCCTGCATGGCCAACACCCAGTCCGGATCTAGCAAGACCTCTTCTACCCTGAAAGGCTCAATAGAAGAGACAAAAGAGTAATGCTCATAGAAATTAGCTAATCTAGAGCGAGTGGTTACTCCCTTGCTAATGTCACCCAAAATCTGGTCGACGGGATGCTTCCTTTGAATCATCGCTCGAACTTGAGTTGGAGGGGCCTATGGTGCTTCTTCCTCTTCAACTTGGACATCCTGTGCTCCCCCTTGATCACACGCCTCCTCTTGAGGTACCTGATCATCATCTTGAGTTGGGGGTGCACCATCGTTGAGGAAGAAGGTTGATCTTGCTCCTCGTGTTCCTGTGGTCGCATGTCTCCAATCGCCATGGTACGAATTGCGTCCGTTGGAACATCATCCTCATCTACATCATCAAGATCAACTTGCTCTCTTGGAGAGCCATTAGTCTCATCAAATACAACGTCACTAGAGACTTCAACCAAACCCGATGATTTGTTGAAGACTCTATATGCCTTTGTATTTGAGTCATAACCTAACAAAAACCCTTCTACAGCTTTGGGAGCAAATTTTGAATTTCTACCTTTCTTCACCAGAATGTAGCATTTACTCCTAAAAACTCGAAAATAAGAAACGTTGGGTTTGTTACCGGTTAGAAGCTCGTATGAAGTCTTCTTGAGGAGGCGATGAAGGTAGACTCGGTTTATGGCATGGCAAGCCGTGTTCATAGCTTCCGACCAAAACCGCTCGGGCGTCTTGAATTCTCCAAGCATCGTCCTCGCCATGTCTATGAGCGTCCTGTTCTTCCTCTCTACCACACCGTTTTGCTGTGGTGTGTAGGGAGCGGAGAACTCGTGCTTGATTCCTTCCTCCTCAAGAAACTCCTCCACCTGCAGGTTCTTGAACTCGGATCCGTTGTCGCTCTTTATCTTCTTCACCTTGATCTCAAATTCATTTTGAGCTCTCCTTAGGAAGCGCTTGAGGGTCCCTTGGGTTTCAGTTTTATCCTGCAAAAAGAATACCCAAGTGAAGCAGGAAAAATCATCAACAATAACAAGACCATACTTACTTCCCCCGATGCTGAGGTAGGCGACGGGTCCGAAGAGGTCCATATGCAATAGCTCCAGAGGTCTTGATGTAGTCATCACATTCTTGATGTGATGAGCACTTCCCACTTGTTTACCTGCTTGACAAGCTGCACAAGGTCTATCTTTTTCGAAAGTTACATTTGTTAGACCTAACACATGTTCTCCCTTTAGAAGCTTGTGAAGGTTCTTCATCCCCACATGTGCTAGACGGTGATGCCACAGCCAGCCCATGCTAGTCTTAGCGATTAAGCATGCATCTAGATCGGCCTCCTCTTTTGCAAAATCAACTAAATAGAGTTTGACGTCTAGTACACCCTTAAAAGCTAATGAACCATCACTCCTTCTAAAGAAAGACATATCTACATTTGTGAATAAGCAATTATATCCCATATTACATAATTGACTAACGGACAACAAGTTATATCCGAGCGATTCAACTAAAAACACATTAGAGATGGAATGCTCGGAAGAAATAGCTATTTTTCCTAGTCCTTTAACCTTGCCTTGATTCCCGTCACCGAATATTATTGAGTCTTGGGAATCTTTGTTCTTGACGTAGGAGGTGAACATCTTCTTCTCCCCCGTCATGTGGTTTGTGCATCCGCTGTCGATAATCCAGCTTGAGCCCCCGGATGCATAAACCTGCAAGGCAAATTAGGCTTGGGTTTTAGGTACCCAACTCTTGTTGGGTCCTACAAGGTTAGTTATAATCGTCTTTGGGACCCAAATGCAAGTTTTGTCTCCCTTGCATTTGACCCCCACCTTTTTAGCAATCACCTTTTTATTTTTACATGAAAGAACAAATTTAGTATTGCATGCAAGAAATACAGTGGTAGATCCATTACACACATTCTTAGGTGCATGAGACACAGAGTTTCTCCTAGGCCTACCATTAGAACTTGAAGCGGTCATGGCATGTGAGTCAAAAGCATTATAACTCCTATCATAATGAACATTTCTAGAATATTTCATAGCCATATTTCTACCATGCATAGAAGAACTAGAAGCAGTCATAGCATGTGAATCATAAGAATAATTCCTACAAGCATTTCTAGAGAATTTCCTATCGCTATAAATGAAAGCATGATTCTTTTGATTGCTACTAGTCATAGGAGCCTTCCCTTTCTCCTTAGCGGGGATGGGAGCCTTATGACTTGTTAAGTTCTTGGCTTCCCTCTTAAAGCCAAGCCCATCCTTAGTTGAGGGGTGTCTACCAATAGTGTAGGCATCCCTTGCAAATTTTAGTTTATCAAATTCATTTTTGCTAGTCTTAAGTTGAGCATTAAGACTAGCCACTTCATCATTTAATTTAGAAATGGAAACTAGGTGTTCACTACACGCATCAACATTAAAATCTTTACACCTATTGCAGATTACAGCATATTCTACATAAGAGGTTGATTTATTAGCTATTTCTAACTTAGCCTTCAAGTCATCATTGATACTCCTTAAGCTAGAAATAGATTCATGGCACGTAGATAATTCACATGAAAGCATTTCATTTCTTTTAACTTCTAAAGCAAGAGATTTTTGAACATCTACAAATTTATCATGCTCTTCATATAAAAGATCCTCTTGCTTTTCTAACAATATGTTCTTCTCATTCAAGGCATCAATTAATTCATTGATTTTATCAATTTTAGTTCTATCTAAACCTTTGAATAAACTAGCATAGTCTACTTCATCATCACTAGATTCATCATCACTTGAAGAAGCATAAGTAATAGTATTACGAGTGCTTACCTTCTTCTCTTTTGCCATGAGACAGGTGTGATGCTCGTTGGGGAAGAGGGATGATTTGTTGAAGGCGGTGGCGGCGAGTCCTTCGTCGTCAGAGTCGGATGAAGAGCAATCCAAGTCCCATTCTTTGCCAAGGTGTGCCTCGCCCTTCGCTTTCTTGTAGGTCTTCTTCTTTTCCCTCTTCTTCTCTTGATCCTGGTCACTATCATTATCGGGACAATTAGCAATAAAGTGACCAACCTTACCACACTTGAAGCAGGAGCGCTTTCCCTTCGTCTTGCTTTTGTTGGGATGCTCCTTGCGACCTTTGAGCGCCGTCTTGAAGCGCTTGATGATGAGGGCCATTTCATCCTCGTTTAGCCCGGCCGCCTCAATTTGTGCCACCTTGCTAGGTAGCGCCTCCCTGCTACTTGTTGCCTTGAGAGCAATGGCTTGAGGCTCATGGATTGGGCCATTTAGCGCCTCATCAACCTATCTCGCCTCCTTGATCATCATTCGCCCGCTCACAAACTTCCCAAGTATTTCTTCGGGCGTCATCTTGGTGTACCTAGGATTCTCACGAATAGAGTTAACAAGATGAGGATCAAGGACGGTGAAGGACCTTAGCATAAGTAGGACGACGTCGTGGTCCGTCCATCGCGTGCTTCCATAGCTCCTTATTTTGTTGACGAGGGTCTTGAGCCTGTTGTACGTTTGGGTTGGCTCCTCCCCCCTGATCATCGCGAACCTTCCTAGTTCGCCTTCCACTAACTCCATCTTGGTGAGCATGGTGATGTCGTTCCCCTCATGCGAGATCTTGAGGGTGTCCCAAATTTGCTTGGCGTTATCCAAGCCGCTCACCTTATGGTATTCATCCCTGCACAATGACGCTAAAAGAACAGTAGTAGCTTGTGCATTTTTGTGAATTTGTTCATTGATGAACATGGGACTATCTGTACTATCAAATTGCATTCCATTTTCTACTATCTCTCATATACTTGGATGGAGAGAGAACAAGTGACTACGCATTTTGTGACTCCAAAATCCGTAGTCCTCTCCATCAAAGTGTGGAGGTTTGCCAAGAGGAATGGAAAGCAAATGTGCATTTGAATTATGCAGAATACGAGAGTAATCAAAAGAAAAGTTCGAGTTAACCGTCTTCTTTTTCTCGTAGTCGTTGTCATCGTCGTCCTTTTGGGAAGAAGAAGACTCGTCGCTGTCGTCATAGTAGACGATCTTCTTGATACGCCTCTTCTTCTTCTCGTCCTTCTTCTTATGACTTGAGCCCGAGTCAGTGGGCTTGTCGTCTTTTGGCTCATTGATGAAGGACTCCTTCTCCTTGTCGTTGATCACCATCCCCTTTCCCTTAGGATCCATCCCTTCGGGCGATTAGTCCCTTTCTTGAAGAGAATGGCTCTGATACCAATTGAGAGCACCTAGAGGGGGGGTGAATAGGTGATCCTGTAAAAACTTGAAACTTAAAGCCACAAAACTTGATTAGGAGTTAGCACAATGAAGTCAAGTGGCTAAGGAGAGCTCTTGTGAAGCGCAATAGACACAGTGAGAACAAGCACAAGAGACACGAGGATTTATCCCGTGGTTTGGCCAAGTACAACACTTGCCTACTCCACGTTGTGGCGTCCCAATGGACGAGAGTTGCACTCAACTCCTCTCAAGTGATCCAATGATCAACTTGAATACCACGGTGTTCTTCTTTTCTTTACTCTTTCCCGTTTGCGAGGAATCTCCACAACTTGGAGTCTCTCGCCCTTACAATAAGGATCAAAGTGAAAGCACTAGAGTAAGGGAGGGAAGCAACACACACAAATCCACAGCAATACGCACACACACGGCCAAGACTCGAGCTCAAATGAATATCACAAGGTTCTCACTAGAACGGAGCTCAAATCACTAAGAATGTCAAACGAGTGCGCAAAGACGGAGTGTGAATGATCAAGAATGCTCAAAGTATGCTTAGTGTACTCCTCCATGCGCCTAGGGGTCCCTTTTATAGCCCCAAGGCAGCTAGGAGCCGTTGAGAGCAATCCAGGAAGGCAATTCTTTCCTTCTGTCGGTTGGTGCACCGGACAGTCCGGTGCACCACCGGACACTGTCCGGTGCTGATTTCTTTCCTATTTTGGCGCAGCCGACCGTTGAAGATTTGGAGCTGTTCGCGCACCGGACACTGTCCGGTGAACACCGGACAGTCCGGTGCCCCCATCTGACCGTTGGCTCGGCCACACGTCACGTGCGGATTGCGTGGCCGACCGTTGGCTCACCGGACAGTCCTGTGCACCACCGGACAGTCCGGTGAATTATAGCCGTACGCTGTTGACTTGATTCCCGAGAGCGGCGACTTCGCCGCAGTCGACTCACCGGACAGTCCGGTGCACCACCGGACAGTCCTGTGATTTATAGTCGTACGCCACCGTCGAGACCCGAGAGCAGCCAGTTGACCAGACGCCAGCCTGGCGCACCGGACACTGTCCGGTGCACCACCGGACAGTCCGGTGTACCCAGACTGAGTAGAGTCTTGGCTGCTCGAGCCAAGTCTTTTCCAATTGTATTTTCTCTGATTCTAGCACTTAGACAAATATGTTAGTACATAAAAACCAATGTACTAAGTCTAGAATCATACCTTTGTGTTGATTTTCACTTCATCCACCATTTGGCATAGTTTCACACTTAAACCATTTGTGTTGGCACTTGATCACCAAAATACTTAGAAATGGCCCAAGGGCACATTTCCCTTTCAGATAGGCCACTTCTCCGCGCTTTGCGAGAATCTGATATGGACCAACATATCGGGGCGCTAGCTTGCCCTTGACTCCGAATCTTCTGACTCCTCTGATAGGCGATACTTTCAGGTAGACAAAATCTCCGACTTCAAAACTTAGCTCTCTCCTTCTTATGTCTGCATAACTTCGCTGCCTTGATTGCGCTATCTTCAGGTTCTCCCGAACCATCTTGATGTTCTCTTCAGCTTTGAGCAAAATGTCTGGCCCAAACACTTGCTTTTCTCCAGGCTGATCCCATTACAACGGAGTTCTACAACTCCTTCCATAAAGCGCCTGAAATGGTGACATCTTCAAGCTGGCCTGGTAACTGTTGTTATAAGAGAATTCTGCATAAGACAATCTCTTGTCCCATCCGGACTGATCTTGCAGCGCATAGGCTCTCAATATATCTTCAAGGATTCGATTAGTTCTTTCAGTCTGACCGTCTGTCTGCGGATGATATGCTGAACTAAAATTTAGATGTGTACTCAAGGCTTCATGCAACTACTGCCAAAAATGAGAGGTGAATTGTGTTCCTCTGTCTGACACTATCTTCTTTGGTACACCATGGAGACAAACGATCCAGGACATGTACAACTCTGCCAATACTACACTGTTGTAGCTAGTCTTGACAGGTATGAAGTGGGCTGACTTGGTTAAGCGGTCCACCACTATCCAAATGGAATCATAGCCGGCTCGAGTGCGAGGCAATCCGACTATGAAGTCCATCCCGATTTCATCCCATTTCCACTGAGGAATTTGCAACAGCTACAACAACCCAGCTGGCTTCTGATGCTCTGCCTTGATCCTCTGACAACTATCACATATGGCCACATGCTCTACGATCTCCCTTTTCATTCCATACCACCAGAATTTCTTCTTTAGATCCTGATACATCTTCTCACTTCTAGGGTGTATAGAATAAGTTGTCTCATGGGCTTCCTTGAGGATCAACTCCCGAATGGACTGGACATTGGGAACACACAAACGGTCCTTGAACCATACCACACCTTCTGCATCTTCCCAAAAATCTTTGCCTCTTCCTTCTAGAATCAGTTGCCGGATTTCACTGATCTTCTCATCATTCTTCTGTGCCTCTTTGATTTCTTGCTCTAAGGTGGGTTCTAACTCAACTGTTACTCCTCGCATGCTGTTCAGAAATCCGAGACTCAACCTGTCAAACTCTTTGGCCAACTCATAAGGTATCGGATGAGCGACCATCATATTGACTTGACTTTTCCTGCTCAAAGCATCTGCCACTACGTTCGCTTTGCCTGGATGGTAATGAATCTCCAATTTATAGTCTTTGATCAATTCTAACCATCTTCGTTGCCTCATATTCAGCTCTAACTGAGTGAATATGTACTTCAGACTCTTGTGGTCTGTGTAGACATCACATTTCTGCCCATACAGATAGTGCCTCCATGTCTTCAGTGCATGAACCACTGCTGCTAAATCTAGGTCATGGATTGGATAATCCTTCTCATGAACCTTCAGCTATCGGGATGAGTAAGCTACAACTCTTCCCTCTTGCATCGACACGCATCCCAAGCCAGTGTAACAAGCATCGCAATACACCGAGAATGGCTTGTGCACATCAAGCAAGACTAAGACAGGCGTTGTAGTCAACTTCTCTTTCAGCGCTTCAAAGGCTTCTTGGAACTTCTGGGTCCACTTGAACTCCACTTTGTTGGCTAGCAAAGCTGTCATCGGTTTCGCAATCTTCGAAAACCCTTCAATGAATTGCTGATAATATCCGGCCATTCCAATGAAGCTCTTGATTCCTCAGGCATCTGTGGGCGCTTTCCAGTTTAGAATGTCTGCCACTTTCTTCGGATCCACAGCCAATCCATCTTTGTTTATTATGTGACCCAAGAATAGGACTTCATCAATCTAGAACTCGCACTTACTCAACTTTGCATACAGCTGGTGCTCTCGCAATCTCTGCAATACCATCTTCAAATGATCCACATGCTCTTCCTCACTTTGAGAATATATAAGGATATCATCAATAAATACCACCACAAACTTGTCAAGATAATCCATGAATACACTGTTCATCATATTCATGAAGAAGGCTGGTGCATTCGTCAGACCAAAGGACATAACAGTGAACTCATACAACCCATACTTGGTAATAAATGTCGTCTTTGGGATGTCTGAAGGTCGAATCCTGAGCTGGTGATAACCAGACCTCAGATCTATCTTTGAAAACACGCTGGCTCCTCTCAACTGGTCGAATAGATCTTCTATTCTGGGCAAGGGGTACTTGTTGTTGATTGTGACCTCATTCAGAGCTCGATAATCGATGCACGTCCTCCTGGTGCCATCCTTCTTCTCCACGAATAGGACAGGGGCGGCCCAAGGCGAGGTGCTTGGCCTGATGTAACCTTTCTCTGACAGCTCATTGATCTGCTTCTTGAGTTCAACCAACTCTGGTCCAGATACCCTGTAAGCTCTTTTAGAAATGGGGATGGTGCCAGGAAGAAGCTCTATGGCAAACTCAACTTTCCGCTCAGGTGGCATACCTGGTAGATCTTTCGGGAACACAACCGGAAACTCTAACACAACCTTGATAGTCTCAAGTGAATCTGCCTCCTTGCTATCAATAGCTATATGATGACAACCTCCTTTCCTTGGCTCAGGTGAGACTAACTCAGCTACCACTTCTTCTCCTAGTGGGGGCACCAACTTAATTGTCCTCTTATCACAGTTCATAATTGCTTGGTACTTATCTAGCCAATTCATCCCTAGGATGACATCTATTCCCTGAGTACCCATTACTATGAGATTAGCGGGAAACTCTATCCCCCTTATTTCCACACTTACATTCAAGCAAATACTATCGGCTTGAACTTTACCACTGACTGAATCAATTTGAATGGGTGTTGGCATGGTAGTTATTTGAAGATTATGTGCTTCTACCCATGATGCATTAATAAAAGAATGCGTTGCTCCAGTATCAAATAATACTTTTGTAATATGGGAGTCGACTGGAAACATACCTACTATCATGTCTGGTGTTTCCTGAACTGCTTTAGCCTCCAAATGGTTCAGTCTCCCATGGTTGTAGCGTGTCTGTTGGAACTTGCTCTCAGCAGCAAGGGGATCCAACAAGGGTGCACAGAGATGACAACAGGGCACTCGCGCTAGATGGCAAAAGCTCTGTTAATCTGGCCTCTCACGGGCACTGTACAGGGGTATTTATAGGTACCTGAGCGCGCAGCACCTCGAGCTAAGGACGCATGTGCCCTCAGGTACATAGGTTATCCCAAGAATATTCCCATAAAGTGGGGTTACAGACCATAATTACAGGAATGCTCTTACAACATAGGCCCGTAACACAGGGCGGCCAAGCGGGGCCCGTTACGACGGGCCGGATTGCACGTGGGCCTCCGAGCTGGGCGAGGCCGCGCCGTGGGATGCCCTTCGTCGCCAGTCTTCGCCTGGAACGGAAGAAGCGAAGGGTGTCCCCGCCTGTTTTGTTTCTGTCAGTTCAGCTGCTGCAGCGAAGGCTTCGAGCGAAGGGTGGCGCCTTTGCCTTCGCCCCAACATTTGCCCTCCGAGGGACCAGTTCGACAAAGTCACCTGGTGCCGAAGACGTCGTTAGATGGCGGAGATGCTGCCCTCGCTCGAAGTGGTTCCGCGGGGGTTTTTGATGTGACCGTTGATTGACGGCGTACTGTTGGATTGCGGGTTTCCCGAAGCGCCGCGCCCTGTCTATAAAAGGGGGCGGGGGTCGGCCCTTTTTGAACTTCACCTTCCGCGCTCCGCGAAAACCCTAGCCGCCCTTTCCGCCGACTTGCTGCTCGTCTGCCTGCCGCGGTCTTGTTCGCCGGAGATCTGGCTCGAGTGAAACAGACCGCCCGCCGCCGCCGACGGTACGTTGCGATGCCGTCCTCGTCTTCTTCCGCTGCCGCTACGCCGCCGGCCGTTCCCTCGCCGCCGGCCGCCGCCTCGTCTGAGGAGACGCTGAGTAGCTTAATGGTGGAGGAGTTGCACGCCGGCGACTCTGTTGATTTCGGCGTATCGCGGATCTCGTCGGCCCGCGTGCAAGATATGCAGCGGTTGGGTTACTTCGGCGGCGGAGTTGGTCGAGTCCCGGGGGCGGAGGAAGTCCCCGAGCCAGAGGGCGAGTTGGTCGTTTTCGAGGTGTTCTTCGCCGCCGGGCTCCGCTTGCCTGCGCACCGGTTTGTTGGCGAAGTCCTGCGCAGGTTCAACGTTCAAATACACCAGCTGACACCGAATGCCATAGTGGCACTGTCGAAGTATGTCTAGGTGACGACTTCGTACGGCGGACAGCCATCGGTGGAAGTTTTCGCGAAGTATTATTGTTTGCATTGGCAGAAGAGGATGATTGGAGGCGAAGTCGCTCAGTTTGGATCCTGCACATTCACGCCGAAGACCGGCAAAACCACGATGCAGGTGGTCGAGTTGGTTCCTTGCGCCCGCAACAAGTGGGGCAACTGGAATGAATTTTGGTTTTACGTCGCTGAGGGTACCGTCGAAGGCCATGAGGGACTCCCCGTGTCCGTGATGTGTTCTCATTTTTACTCAGCGTATCCGCCCTTCGAAGTGGCGGAGGAGGATGAGGACGAAGGGGCTCTTCGGTGCGCCGCCGGCCTGAGCAGTGGGCGCGACTTGGTTAAAGAGTTTGTGGCGTACGGGTTGTGGCCATTGGCGCGTGGCTGGGCGTTGGGCGAAGTATGCCCTCGCCAGATGCCTTTTCATGGTGGAAGGGTGGTGCGGAGTCCCGCCTTCGCCCTGAATCTGCAAAGTCGCGATCCGGCCGCCGTTGTGCGTGAGGCGGAGGATGGGGCGGTGCGGCTTGTTGGACGCTACGTGCCGAGGACAGAGGGCCAGCGCAGCTGGGATATCCACGGGTCGAATGACCGCTTGAACATGGTTTTTGAACTAAATCAATTGCCGTATGACGGCTACCCTGGTCAAGACGATGTGGACCGCCGTGGGAAGAGACCGGCGGTGGAGACCGGAGACGACCCTGCGCCGGCGGCCGCCCCGTCCTCTAAAAAGAGAAAATTAGGTACTGCTATGGGAGGACTTGGGGTTTCTGATCGTTTTGCTAGAGAGTTGACGAAGACGTGCGCGGCCCCGGGGGAAAGGATGTCTTCGCCCGAGCTCCGGGAGTCTTCGGCTCGGATGCTGAGGGTTACCGGGGGTTGTTGGCCTAGGAATGTTCCTGTCCCCCGCGCGGCTGGCGAGGACTTTTTTACATCTCGCATGGTTCGTGAATGGAGGGTTTTTCCTTACGGGCGGAATATTGCTGCTGTTGTGTCAGCAGTGATGGACAAGGATCGCCAGGGAGCTGCACAAAAGCGCCAGGCGGCTATCAGGCTCGTTGAAGCCAGGCCGAAGAGGCAGCGGGGGACTGCGAAGGCTGCGGCCTCCGGCGGAGGCCGGCCGCCGCTGGCGGCGAAGTCGAGCGTCCCTGCACCTAGCAAGGCGCCGGAGGCAACGGCAGGCGCCGAAGGCTCGAAGTCGGCGAAGGCGGTGCCGCCATCCAGCGGAGTGGCGGAGGTCGCGAGGGCGGCCTGAGCGTTGCCGTTGGCGGGCAAACGTGTCGCCGACTTCGTCATCGATATTAGCGTGGACGACTATCTCGGTGGTAGGTTGTTGGCCTTTTTTTTTTAATCGGTTCATTGGTACGCTGCAGGGTTGGGCGAAGGCCAACTTGCTGTGGTTGCGCCTGGCGCGGCGACCACGACGGCTGTCGTGGCGCCGAAGGCGAAGGGCGGGGCTCTTAGCGCCGGTGGCGAGGCGTCGGCCCTCGCGGTTGTCATGGATGAGGCGGGCGCTGCGTCCCGCCGGCTGGCGGAGGCGACGGAGGCGCTACGTCAGGTCCGCTGAGTTGGACCTCGTCCCCCCCCCTTTTTTTTTAGGACCGCAGTCTTACGATTGTTCTGCAGGTGGCTGACTTCGCTAGCCGCACTGCGTCGGGGGCCCTCACGGCAGCCGTGGCTGCCGAATTCGAAAGACTTCGGACGCAACACGCTGACGCCGTCCGCGAAAAATCGGCCGCCGACAGCAAGTGTAGCAAGCTGGCGGAGAAGGTGGCCACACTGGAGGACGAGAAGGCCGCCCTCCGTCGCCAGCTGGCGGGGGAAAGGAGGGAGACCAACGAAGCCCTTGTCAAGGCGCAGGCTGCGCAGGCGGAGGCCACCCTGGCACGGGCGGAGGGCAATCTTGCCAGGGAGCACGCCGAGCAGTTGCAGGAGCGGCTCACCGCCCTGGAGAGCCGCGTGAAGGGGGCCGAGGCCGCGGCACGAGCGGAGGCAGAGCGGACGCGCCAACTGCTCGTAGATACATACCGTGGCCTGGGCGCGGGGACCGGTGAATTCGAAGTACCGGACCGAGAGCCCGGACTTCGGTGCCTGGAGTGGGTGCAGGAGGAGCTGCAGGCGCTCCCCACCGTCGTGGAGGGGTTTATGGCGTATGCCTCCCTGGTCACCTGCGAGGGGGCGATGAACGCGCTCTCCCGCGAAGGGTGCCGGCACTTCGAGGTCTTCGACCAAGTCAAAGAGGACTTTGAGCGAGATATCTTCAAGGTCGAGGACCCCGTAGTGAAGGATTCTGCCGGGGCTATCTTCGACCGGCTGTGGGGTCCACACGGGCGCGAGGTGGTCAGGGAGCGCGCCGAGACGGCGAGGGCTCAGGTAACGTTTTCGCTTGTTTGGTATTTGTTGGACGTGGGCTGTGTGCGTGTTTGATGAATTTTGTGTGTTTTGGCTTAGGCGGCGCGTGGCGAGAGGGTCGACGACTTCGGGGCGCTGAACAGCATGTTGGCTGACCCGGAGTTGGCCCCGGCGGAGGCTGTGTCCGAGGTCGCCCTGGCGCCGACCCCGGCCGCATCCGCTGCGGCCGGCGAAGGCCTGCCCCCAGAGGTCGCCGAAGGCGCGCCTGATGCTTCTGCAGCTGCCGCGCCGAGTGCTGAGGATCCTGCAGCGGTAGCGGCGGAGATAACAGCGGAAGCAGCGGCAGAGCCAACAGCGGAGGCTCCCGCAACGTCAGGGCCGTCGCAGGTGGCGTAGTAGGTGTAGAGGGTTGGGGAAGTTTGTACATGTTACTGAATTTTGGTTGCTGCGCAGGTTCAAGATTTTGGGCCTGCGCACGCAACCGCTACTACTAAATTTTTGGCGGCTACGACCGCGGAAGATGGTAATGAATGTGGTGGTTCTTCATCTGAGTTTTTTGATTATGCTGACTCTAGGAGCTCGATTGAGTGGACGGAGTCGTCGGAGGACTTGGACTACTTCGCGGCCTTGGATGTGGCTGCGACGGAGGCCTCGCCGCACGCCGCGGATGCAGGAGATGTGCCAGGTCCTTGCACCGGGCGACGGCGGCGAAGGGCAGTTGCGAAACGTATGGTTAGTGGGGCGGAGGGGGCTCGGCTTCGCGTGAGTGGGGCTGGTCGGCAGGAACTGTTGTCTTTGCCGACCGCCGAGAATATAGGTGAAGGGGAACTGCGAAGTCTTTTTGCGGGTGAGGAGCTCAGGATAATGTTATTTAATTATAGGGAGATGGGAATTATTCCTAAGGTTGAGCCGATGTAGAGTGTGGTGCCCTCGCTTGTATATGTAGAGGCTTGTATGATGAAATTGTGTGCCCTCGCGTGCATATGTGTGTGCGAAGGCGTTGTGTACTTTGTCTGGTTTGTTTTGTTGCGCTGTGTTGGCGTGATTATAGTTGGTCTTGGCGTGGACGGTTTGGTGTTGTCGTTTCAGCCTTTGTTGTGCTAGTCCGGTTGTACCCTTAGGTGTCTTCTGCACAGATAGTCTTCGGTTTTCTCGCACTTGTTGTGCTAACCCGGCTGCACCGTTAGGCGACTTCTGCGCGGATAGTCCTCGCGATAGACTTAGATTTTTTCCGGCCCTTGTTGTGCTAATCCGGCTGCACCCTTAGGCGACTTCTGCGCGGATAGTCTTCGCGATAGACTCAGATTTTTTTTCCGCACTTGTTGTGCTAATCCGGCTGCACCCTTAGGCGACTTCTGCGCGGATAGTCTTCGTGATAGACTTAGATTTTTTTCCGCACTTGTTGTGCTAATTCGGCTGCACCCTTAGGCGACTTCTGCGCGGGTAGTCTTCGCGATAGACTTAGATTTTTTTGCGCACTTGTTGTGCTAATCCGGCTGCACCCTTAGGCGACTTCTGCGCGGATAGTCTTCGCGATAGACTTAGATTTTTTTTCGCACTTGTTGTGCTAATCCGGCTGCACCCTTAGGCGACTTCTGCGCGGATTTGTCGCACGCGAGGGTAGCTAGCGCTTAGCCTCGCGGTGACCTCGTGGTGGTCGAATGTCGAAGACCGTCATTGCGGTATTTTTCGACGCATGTCTTTGCGGGGGATTTTTCACGCATATATTACATGGCTCCGCCTCGTTAAAAACCTCACCCCCCGGGAGGAAAAGAGTGCGGGCCGGTGCAAGATTGTTTTTGCGAATTACAAGGGCGAAGACAGCCCTGAGGAATCAAACAAAAAATTTGCGGAGGTTGTCGATGTTCCAGGAGTGCTCCAGGTCCTCGCCATTTGGCGTTGTGAGCCTGTAAGCGTTGGGGGAAGCTTTTGTCTTGACGATGAAAGGGCCCTCCCACCTGGGCTCCAGCTTGCCCTTGGACTCCGTCCGAGCTGTTCGAATGAGTACGAGGTCCCCCTCGCTGAACTCCCTCGGGATGACTGAGTGGTCGCGCCATGCTTTGGTCTGGGCTTGATACTTGTTCAGGGCCTGTAGGGTGAAGACACGGTCTCCGTCGATGAGATCCTTTGAAGTTGGCTCGTCCACATCAGGGACGGCTGACGGAACTGTTCGCGGGGACTCGTGCTTTATTTCTTGCGGGGTCATGGCCTCCGATCCGTATAGAAGACGGAAGGGAGTAAACCCGGTCGCCCTGCACTCAGTCGTGTTTAGTGCCCAGACTGCCTCAGGTAAGAAATTGGTCCATCTGCCCTTTTTTCATCAAGGAGCATTTTTTTTTATAGTTGTGAAGATTTTCCCGTTGGCGCGCTCCACGACCCCGTTGGACTGCGGATGGTAGACTGAGGCGAAGGCAAGCTTGGTGCCAATGGAGAAACAAAAATCCTTGAAGTCTTGGTTGTCAAACTGCTTGCCGTTGTCGACTGTTAGTTCGGACGGTACTCCGAAGCGGCAAACAATGTTCTGCCAGAAGAATTTTTGGGCAGTCTTTGATGTTATTGTAGAAACAGCTCGTGCCTCGATCCATTTCGTGAAGTACTCGACCGCGACGAAGGCGAACTTAAGGTTCCCCTGAGCGGTGGGCAGGGGTCCAACAATGTCGAGACCCCAGCGCTGGAGAGGCCATGTATGGGCGATCAGCTTTGTATACTGCGAAGGGCCGCCTGACCGAGGGGAAAACTTCTGGCAGGCTTCGCAGGACCGAGTGACCCGATTTGCGGCGCAGATCATTGCGGGCCAGTAAAAGCCCTGGCGGATCACCTTAGCAGCTAGGGCCCTCGGCCCCGCGTGCGAGCCGCACGTGCCACTGTGGACTTCACGTAGAATCTCCATGCCTTCGGCCTCGGTGACGCACTTAAGCATTGGCTGACTGACCCCTTTTTTGTAGAGTTGGCCTTCAATCAGAGCGAAGTCTCGGCTTCGATGTCTGAGACGCTTGGCCTCGCTGATGTCGGCTGGATGATAATACCCCTGCAGGAACAGGGTTATGGGTGCCCGCCAGTCTTCGGTCATGATGAGGTTGACTGTGCGGTGGCCCTCGCTGTCATTGGTTATTTGGAGCCCTTCGGGGCTCCGGACTGCTGGCGTGCCGATGACATGAAAGAACACGTCGGAGGGCAGAGTTTCGCCCCTCGCCGCGGCCTTGGCCAATGCGTCGGCCTCCTCATTCTTGGCCCGATCCACATGCTGCAAGGTGAACCCCTTGAACTGCCTCTCGAGACTTCGGATGGCCGCGAGGTACTGCATGAGTGCGGGGTCCTTGGCTGCATAGTCTTTCTCGACTTGGCCGGCAACTACCTTGGAGTCTGTTTTGATGATGCAGGTGGTGACTCCGAGGGCCCTTAGCTTGCGGAGGCCGAGGATGACTGCTTCGTATTCTGCTATATTATTTGTGCATCTGTCGGATTCCAGATTGAAGCTGAGTCGTGCTGCATATCTGTGCTTGACCCCGACTGGTGAGGTTATGACTGCAGCGACGCCTGCCCCCGCATGGCACCATGCGCCGTCGCAATGGATCGTCCAAGTCTTCTCTGCGGACGGATCTGGCTGTGTTGTTGGCCCAGTCCAGTTGACGACGAAGTCTGCCAGGACTTGAGACTTGATAGCTGTCCTGGGCTCGAAGCAGATGTGGTAGCCGGAGAGTTCGGCCGCCCACTTGGCAATCCTCACTGACGCCTCCAGGTTTCTGAACAATTCGCCGAGCCCCCTGTTTGAGGTGACTCAGACCTTGAATGCTTCGAAGTAATGGCGCAGTTTGCGCGACGACATGACGACTGCGTAGGCAATCTTCTCCAGCTCTGTCATGTTGCACTTGGACGGTGTCAGCACTTCAGAGACATAATACACGGGGCACTGCCGGACCACGCCCTCGACAGTCTGCTCCTGCACTAGTGCCGCGCTGACCGCATGTGGCGAAGCCGCGACGTAGAGCAGCAAGGGGAGCGAGGGGTCGGGGCTGGTAAGGACGACCAATTCTGTCAGGTACTGCTTTAATGAGGCGAAGGCCGCCGCCTGCTCTAGTCCCCAGGTGAAGTCTTTTGCACCATGGAGTGTCTTGAGGAAGGGGAGACTTCGCTCGGCGGACCTGGATATGAATCTGTTGAGAGCGGCCAATCTGCCTGTCAGGCGCTGGACGTCCCTGACGGACTGCGGAGGCGTCATGTCCAAGATAGCCTGAATCTTGGTTGGGTTGGCCTCGATTCCGCGGTGTGATACTAGGTAGCCCAATATTTTGCCCTGGCGAACGCCGAAGACACACTTTTCCGGGTTTAGGCGGAGTTGTGCGTCCCGCATGTTCGCGAATGTTTCGGCGAGGTCGGCGAGGTGGTCCTCCTTGCTCTTGCTGGCGACGACAATGTCGTCTACATATGTGAATATGTTTCTGCCAACCTGCCCCTCGAGCATTGTTTTGGTAAGCCTGGAGAAGGTGGACCCGGCGTTCTTGAGTCCCTCCGGCATTCTGTTGAAGCAATATGTGCCGAAGGGTGTTATGAAGCTGGTGCTAGCCTTGTCTTCTTCCTTCATGTATATCTGGTGGTAACCGGAGAAGCAATCGAGGAGGGACATGACCTCGCATCCGGCCGCGCTATCGACTATTTTGTCGATCCGTGGCAACGGGAAATTGTCCTTTGGGCAGGCTTTATTGAGACTGGTGAAGTCGATGCACATTCGCCACTTCCCGCTCTTTTTCTGCACCATTACGACATTGGAGAGCCATGTGGGGTAAGCCACCGGCTCGATGAATTTGGCCTCCAGGAGGCGGTGCACCTCTGCCTTGGCGGCCTCCGTCTTTTCGTCGGACATCTTGCGAAGCCGCTGCTTTTTTGGCCGTACCGAAGGGTCGATTCCCAGACTATGCTCAATTATTGAACGGCTGACCCCGACCAGATCGAGGGCCGACTAGGCGAAGACATCTTTGTTCTTGGACAGGCAGCAGAGGAGCTTTTCTTCTTCATGCGAAGTAAGGTCTTCGCTGATAATGACTGTCTGCCTGGGCGTGGCCTGGTCGAGGGGGACAGTCTTGGTCCCATCGTGGCTCTGCAGCTGCGCCTTGTCATGTTGCTTATTGGTTGGGCTGGCAGGCGCGGGGGCTTCGCGTTGGGCCGTGAGGCAGTGCACGTTTCTTTGACCGGGCACGAAGTCCCGCTCTATGTTACGCGCAGTCTGTTGATTGCCGAAGACTGTGATAACGCCTAACGGACCTGGTATCTTCATACATAGGTACAGTCCGTGAATGGCTGCTTCGAACTTATTGATGGAGCCCCGGCCCATGATGGCATTGTAAGGGTATACCATATCCACAATGTCAAAGGTTATTTGCTTGCTTCGGGCATTGGGTGCTACACCGAAGGAGAGAGGCAGCTCTATTTTGCCGACGGGGAAGGTGCCTTTGCCGCCGAAGCCATACAATGGGTTGTCCGAAGGCTTAAGCAGGCTGTGGCTTATGCCCATGCGATCGAAGGCATGGAGGAAGATGATGTCCGCCTGGCTGCCGTTGTCAACGAGGACCTTGTGTAGGTCCCAGCCTGCCACGCTGCAATTGATAACCATGGCATCGCAGTGGGGGGCGCTGCGCAAGTCGACGTCTCGTGCGTCGAAGGTTAGCGGTATGTGGGACCACTTTGTCTGCACGACTGGGCCCGTGACGGCGACATGGTTGATGCTGCGGTAGTGGTCCCGCTTCTGCCGCTTGGTGTCGAAGTCGGTGCTGGACCCCCCAGTTATCATGTGGATGACTCCGCGATATGGTTGATCGGCGAAGTCTTCCTGCTTTGGGGCATGGGGGATGTTTTGGTGTTGTTGGTGTGGTGGTGGGGGTGGAGGAGGTACGATTTGTACTTCCTGATGGTGTTGGTAAGCGTGGTGCGGTGGATGCGGGGCAGGAGCGTAGATATATGGCGGAGGGGGTTGCTGGTAATTGTGCGCGACAATTCTGGGGTTGTCGGCTGGCTGCGCCCGTGCCATTCTGTCTCTGGTAGCCTTCGTTTCGGGGCAGTCTTTGGTGTGGTGGGCGCAGTCTTCGCCATGGAAGAGGCAGTAGAATCGGCGCGGCGGCTGCGCACGCCCTCGGCCCCTGCCGCGAGTGCCGTTTCCGCGGCCCTGGGGGGGATAGTCCTGGCGACGAGGGGGGTCGGCAGCGGGGTGCTGGTTGGCGATGTTGTGCACCTGCTGCTGATTGCGGCCGTCTCGACCGGAGTCTGGCTGCGGAGTCCTTGTCCACGTGCGGCTGGACTGTGGAGCATCTTTTGGCTTCCTCTGGGACTCAATCTTGCGCTGGTGGAGCTCTTCGGATCTGGCGTACTTTTCAAACAGCTGATATAACTCTTGGAGGTTCTTTGGCGGATCTCTGATGCAGTGGCTGTAAAGGACGCCGGCGCGAAGACCACTGATAGCATAGTGGATGGCAATCTGGTCGTCGACTGAGGGTAGCTGTGACTTGAGTGTTAGGAATTTGCGGTAATACTCCCTCAGGGTCTCCTTTTCTAGCTGCTTGCAGAGCGAAAGTTCGGCCAGGGCGTCGGTGTCTGGGCGGTACCCTTGGAAGTTGAGCAGGAACTTGTCCCGGAGACTTCTCCAGGAATCAATGGACAGCGGAGGCAGCCTGGTGAACCAGGTGAGTGCGGGGCCCTCGAGGGCGATGATGAAAGACTTCGCCATTGTGGCGTCGTCCCCCCCGGACGATGCAACGGCGACCTGGTAACTCATTATGTATTGAGCCGGGTCGGTGCTGCCGTTGTACTTGGGATAGGTTCCTGCCCGGAAGTTAGCTGGCCACGGCGTCACTTGCAGGTGAGGCGCCAGGGGACTTCGCTCATCGAGATAGTTGACCCCTTGGAATGGCGCGACGTGCGGGAAGGTGTGGTCGCGTTGAGGGAAACGCGGGTCCTCCGGCTGCGCGCGGTGTTGCAGGGGTGGCCCATGCTGCAGGCCGGGGTGGCCTTCGCGCGTGTCTTCGTCGTGTGCGCGCTGCTGGAGGGGTGACTCGTGCTGCAGGCCGAGGTGGCCTTCGCGCTGCATCAGCGCAATCTCCCGCTCGAGTTCCTGGGCCTTGTGCTCTTCGTCGCGTATCATTTGCCGCACTTTGGCTAGTGCGGACACGCGTTAGCGCTTGGCCTCCAGTATCTCCTTCTGCCTCTGGAGATTGCGGGTCTTGAGGCGCAGGGCGCGCAGCTGTAGCTGTTCTTCTGCCGAGACGCCGAGGACCTCACCGTCCTCGGCGAGGTCCGCGCCCTCTGGTGGTGCGAAGCCTGAGGGTGGCTGCGGTTGTCCCTCAGGGTCGCAGGTGCGGAGGGTGTCGTCTTCAGTGGCCTCTTGGTGGGTGGATTGGGTGAGGGCGAGGGCCTTGCCCTTTCTTGCGGCGAGCAGTGCTGCCTTCGCAGCCTCGTCAGCCTTCGGGTTAGCTCTCTTGGGTGCCATCGCGGGTGGTTTTCTCGTAGCACGAACGGTGGGCGCCAAATGTTGGAACTTGCTCTCAGCAGCAAGGGGATCCAACAAGGGTGCACAGAGATGACAACAGGGCACTCGCGCTAGATGGCAAAAGCTCTGTTAATCTGGCCTCTCACGGGCACTGTACAGGGGTATTTATAGGTACCTGAGCGCGCAGCACCTCGAGCTAAGGACGCATATGCCCTCAGGTACCTAGGTTATCCCAAGAATATTCCCATAAAGCGGGGTTACAGACCGTAATTACAGGAATGCTCTTACAACATAGGCCCGTAACACAGGGCGGCCAAGCGGGGCCCGTTACGACGGGCCGGATTGCACGTGGGCCTCCGAGCTGGGCGAGGCCGCGCCGTGGGATGCCCTTCGTCGCCAGTCTTCGCCTGGAACGGAAGAAGCGAAGGGTGTCCCCGCCTGTTTTGTTTCTGTCAGTTCAGCTGCTGCAGCGAAGGCTTCGAGCGAAGGGTGGCGCCTTTGCCTTCGCCCCAACAGTGTCTGGACGCGGTGGCCTGTTCCTGGTTGAGACACATTCTGCTTCGCTGGGGCACTAGGGCCTGACTGCTGCTGGGCTGCCTTCTTTGGACATTGCATCACCCAATGGCCTTGCTCTCCACAATGGAAACAAGCTCTGCTTCCGCCTTGAACTGGGGCTGCTTGACTGCTCTAGTTTGTTGCTGGGGCGAGGAGGCGAGGTACCGGCTGATTCTGCCTCTGGAACTGACTTCCTCCTGATTGATTGTTCTGGCGATTCTGCTGGTGGTGCTGAGGGTACTGCCTCTGAAACTGTTGCTGAGGCAGACGCTAATTCTGCTTGAACTGCTAAGGCGGGTTGCCTGAGAAACGGGGGCGATTGCTACTTCCAGGCTAAGGCCCACCAATCTTGCGCTTGCGATCCTCCATCTCCTTACGATTCTTCTCTGTCATGATTGCTCTTTCGATCAGGTGCTGAAAGGTGGGGAAGGTATGATTCATCAGCTGATAGTGCAAGGGATCGACTAAGCCTCTCAAGAAAGTATACTGCCTCTTGGCGTCTGTGTTCACATCTTCAGGAGCATAGCGGGATAGCTGCAGAAACCTATCTCGATACTCACTGACAGACATAGGCCCTTGCTTGAGCGCCAGGAATCCCTCCTTCACTGTCATTAGACCTGCTGGAACATGATACTGACGAAAATTATCTCTGAATTCCTCCCAAGTGATAGTGTCGAGGTTGGCATGGGTGGCGAGGTAGGACTCCCACTAAGACTGAGCTGCTCCTCTCAACAAACGGGGACCATACAGAAGTTTCTCCTTGTCGTCGCACTGAGTCGTGTACCGCTCCTGCTCCACTGTACGCAGCCAATCTTCAGCATCCATGGGGTCGGCAGAGTGAGCGAACACTGGGGGATGACCTCTCATGAATTCAGCACGCTTGTCTCTAGGCATCTGATGCATCTAAGGTGGGGGCTGATACTACTGCTGCTGCATAGCGGCCAGAGTCTGACCAATGGCTTGGACTATCTGAGTCTGCATCAAGAACATCTGCTCTATTGTCATCGGGGGCGGTGGGGGCAACTGCTGTTGGAGTGCCTCATCTTGCAGTGCTGCCTGCTCCTGCTGAGCACTCCTTCCTCCTCTGCGCCTGTTGTCTGACATCTGCAGAATGCAATCACACATCAGAACTGACCTTGCAAATCTTGCAGCATAAGAAAAGAGTATGGAATCCTTCTACAACACTGAACAGATAAGCATCTTCACTGACTCCCAACACAGGCCAACACAGCTTCTCAGATAAAAAGGAAAGTAGAGTGAAAGGGCTTCCCAACTATATAACTAATTTTATTAGCATTATCAAGTAAACAAACGTGTAGGGGATACCCACACTCTGGCGATAGTCATTACAAAGATCCAAATCCATCATAGTTCATCATGATAAACATAAAAACATAGGATAAGCAAACTACCCTGTCTAACTAAAACTAACTGACAGTAAGGCCAAGGCTAAAACTATAACTTCTATTTTTAAGCATTAATTACAAGATCCGATGCTGACGATCTATGGTTCTAAATCTCTCCTGGTCCTGCAGTCAGGGTTACCATAAGCATGGTGCCCACACTGAGGTGAGCGGTATGGGTGCTGAGTCCTGATGGGAGCGGGAGAACCATCCTCTAGGTGACGATGCTCCGCGTGCTCAGCCCGCAACTGCGATCTCAGCAGGAGCCCTACTCAGCTCATCTAAAGCATGGTCCAGCTCCGTGTTTAGCACGGCGGCTAGGTTGACTGTGCTGCTCATCCTAGGATTGTCCTCACCAACAGGTGAGACAACCATGCCTCCTGTGCTGCCAGATGGACGGCAGGGGTAATACCTCAGGTCGAGACCATCGGCCACCCCATCGAGCATTGAGCAGTAGTACGAAAGTGCACACCGTGCGGCATCTTGCATGGCTGCCTCAGCTGAGTCCCACTTAGAGATAGAGTAGTGCTCTGAGCAGACCTCCGCACCCCGAAGACTATTCTCCGGATGGCGCACCAAGCAAGTCGCCTCCCAGGGGTCCGGGTAAACCCTGCGACTGTGCTGGAAGACAACATAGCGATACTTGATAGACCAGGCACACCGGTCAAGTGTCTGGCATAGCAAGGTGTCGAGCGCATCATGGAAGTGACACCCATGAGCGGCGTCACGAGTGATGGGTCGAGCAACCCATCCCTTCGGCTCCTACTCCTCTAAAAGGTCGGTGTTGTGGCTCGAGCTGCTGTCATCACCTCCGTCGTCGAGGTCTCCTCCAGCAGCTACTCCAGCGGCCGAGACGCCCAGTGGTGGTGCAGGGGGCGCCTCCAGTGGGGGCACAGGAGAGCAGCTCCTCACAGACTCTACCTCCTGCTGAAGCGAGGAAGAAGAGCCCTAGTGCTCCAACTCCTGCCGCCGACGCTCCTGCTCCTCGTGCAGGTGGTGGTGTAGCCTCTCCAAATGGCTAGACTGACTAGTCATCGGACTGTGAAGCAGACGCTCCGCGAGACGAGAAGGCAAGAAAGGAATGACTGACTTCTGTGCGGTGTGTCTAAGATGAGCCATCTACAAAAGACACTTTAAGCTTAAGAGTGAGAACAGAACTAATATGACTAGCAAGTAAACTATAAAATTAGGAATTAGAATAAAAAAAAATTTCAGCAAGGTATAATATATAGTAGAACATAGATTTGGTCAATATGACCAACTTTTGAAGGGATACCAAAGTCAAGGTGATAATAGGGGTCTATAATCCTTAGAACGACCATTCTACTCTAGGTTAGCGGTCCTACAGTCAGCACGGCTTTGATACCACCTATGTCACACCCGGTTTTGGAAGGCAAACCGAATGCGAACTATGTACGTGCCAGGATTAGCAATTCACGTACACAGCAGTTACATAACTGGACATCATCACACAGTGCTCAAATAATAACATAAAAGATAGTAATAGTCGATTACATCATGATGTCCAAGACATCCACATAGTCTTTAACATTTATCAAAGTGCGGAAAAGAAACGTAGATACACACGGCCTTCATAGGCAGCCGACTGGGGGTTTGCCGCTAACCCACGCCTAGAACTCATCGTACTCTTAGAACTCCTGGAAGTCCTCCTCCACGACTTCATCTTCTCTTGAGCAGTGGTTGCAACGTGGACAACCTGGGGGGTTTGGTGTGTAAAGCAAGGGTGAGTACACATCAACATACTCAGCAATTGTCTCGTTTGGCTGTAGTGGACTAGCTTTATGTGGGGTTAAGTCAAGCAGTTCTTATTAGTTGGTCAGGTTATTATTACTAGTAGAAAGCCAGGTTTTAACATTAACCCAAGTTGTTAACTCAAAGTACCCTTTCCAAACGGAAAGGATACCACTTACCATTACCATAAGCATAATCATAACCATCATCCTCGTCACCACCTGTAAACCAACAATCTCTGATCAAAGTATCTCTAATCAATGGAGCTCCCTTGGCCGCTCATAACCGTGAGCACGGCTGATATATCAGTTTCATAACACTCTGCAGAGGTTGCGCAGTTTACCCACAAGCCGTGATTCCCTCTTTGCCTCGGGCCGATCAAACCCTTAAACACTACCAAGGTGAATAGGCAGGGTTTCACTACGTAGCCTTTACAAAGATTCCCTGAGGTTGTAGCCGCCCGTTAGGTTTCCTAAATGTACGGCACTCCTCCCCAAGGGGCAAACCACCCTTGGCAGAGCGAGCCGCATACACTGAGCCCCATTGACGGCACGACGGCGAAGTGAACTATACCCCAGTTCCTCTAATTATTCAGCTAAGGGTGTCCCATTCCACCCTCATGGTTGCACTATTTTCCCGGGTGATCATCCAATGAACCAGTCCTTACGGAGAGGCACTCGAGAAACAGTTCGAGTCCCCTTAAATGCCACAAGTATATCATCAAAATCAAATGGAAAAACAGTTTGTCATAGATAATCTCATCATGTCCATTGATTAATGTAAAGCACTAGCATATAGCTAAATCAAAATAACCCAATCAAAATAGGTAAACAAGGACAAGATAAACAAAAGCTAGTCAATCCTTAGGTATAAACTGTGTAAATGCAGTGAGTGCATTATAAAATGGATAGGACATAGATGGGTCAAGGGACACTTGCCTTCACCAACTGACTGCTGCTCCGGGTCTTCACCTACAACTCCTTCGAACTCCACCAACTGACTGTTATCTATACGAGTTCAAACATACATTCCACAAATTTAATACAAAATAATAGTACACCATGCAATAAAATATCATAAATAAACAGACACTCGGTGCAGGTCTCAGACCTACGACTAAGCGAGAAAGAGAGAGTAACGGTCGAGGCTACGGTCGAAGAGCGATCACGTTACGCGATTATAAATCAAAGTACTCGTCTAAACATAATAGTATTAATTTAGCCATCACGCTATGCATAGGATAAAGTCATGTTCCGTGTTTAATTCATTATAAACAGACCAAAGTAAATTTAAAAGAATTGTCGCGCGGCGAAACGCGCGACACAACACTTAGACTGAATTAAGAATTAAATGACTCGTCGGGCGCCGGAGCGCGCCATGAGACACTTGAACTAATTATGAAAATAACGTCAAGCGTCGCGCGACGAAGCGCACGACGGCATATGTCATCTAAACTGAATTTAAAACAAAACATCGCGCGACTAGACACGCGACGCCACACATTAAATAACCTGAAATTAAGATGAATTGTCGCGCGACGAAGCGCACGACGCAGCACACTAATAAATATGAATTTAAAATAAATCGTCGCGCGACGAAGCGCGTGATGCAGCACGTTAATATAATCTAAAACCAAACTAATTCGCCGCGCGACGAAGCGCGCGACGAAGCATGTTAATAGAATCTGAAATCAAACTAATTCGCCGCGCGACGAAGCGCGCAACGCAGCACGTTAGTTAAACAAAGTTTAAAATTAATTGAAACTAAAAATCAATCACCGCGCGCGTGGGGCTACGCGCGCGGGAGCGCGTTGAGCGTGCAGGGGGCGCGTGAGGCCGCGCCGGGGCCACGCGAGCCACGCCTGGACGCGCGCACGGGCCACACCGTGGGACCGTGCTGCCGAGGGCAGGGGCCACGCACCGGGGCCGGGACGGTTGCGCGCAGGGGGCCGATGGTCCACGCGCAGGGGCCAGGGGAGCCGCGCGCCGGGGGGGCCAGGACGAATGCGCGTAGGGGTGCTGGGGCCACGCGCAGGGGCGCCGATGGGAGCCATGCCACCAGGGCTAGGGGACCACGCCGCGGGGGCCGGGGGAGCCACGCCCAAAGGCCGGGATGGCCACGCCGCCGGGGGCCAGGGGAGCTACGCGCAGGGGCGGGCCGCGCCGCTAGGGGAGCGCGCGCAGGGGAGAGGAGGGCGGGACGCGCGCAAGGAAGAGGGGAAAGGGGAGGAAGGGGATGAGAGAGAGATAGGAAGAGAGGAGGGAGAGAGCTCACCTCGGTGATCCAAATCCGATGATAACCATCACCAGAGCACCTAGGGCACACGGGAGAAGAGAGAGAGAGGTGGGAGAGAGGGAGTAGTGCGCGAGAAAATCAAATGAGAGAAAGGGAGAGTGAGGGGGGCGTGCACAGGGGCGCCAGGGGTGCGTGAGCCAAGGCCAGGCCGAGCTGGGCTAGGCTGGGCCGGGCCGGGCTGAGTTGTGTCGCGTGTCGAAATCCCACGACACGCACAACCACTAATCGGAATCCAATCGCGAAACGAAATCCGAAACGAGGCGAGACGGACACGCAATAAAACACAATCATTAGACAAGGAAATATGCTTTGGCATGATGCAACACTCATGTCAACTTTAGGTTTTTTGTTCACACGCAATACGTACACCAGTCGCTATACTGCTTTGAAACTAGGAAGAAGGAGCGAAACGGGAAGAGAAAAGAGAGTAACGCCTGAATTTGGTGAGTATTAAAGAAGAAAAAAATTCTATCCCCAAATTCAGGGCGTTATAGATATAGTAGCTTTGTCCGCCGAAGCTGAGGACATGGTCTGTTCAATAGCTTCCATTATATTCATCATACGCCGTTTCTTTTGCCCCCCCTTTCCCTCGATAGCCGAAGCGATTCCCTTTGACTGCAAGAGGCTAGTCAGATCCTACCTCAGAGGACTTAGCAGGGCAAATGGGAAAGGTTTAGTCATTACCTTCAAAATCCCTAAGACCTCGGCAGCAGAAGACGAAGAAGGGCTCATAATCTGCTTCAGCACATCTTGTACCTTTGGCTCCTCATAAGATAACTTGGCAAGTTTCTATTTCTTGGGAGCTGATTCCTTCGGCTCCGATAGAGTTTTTTTGCTTTTTCAAAGTCTTATGGTCCTCTTTAATTGACCGCATGGCCTGCCTATTCAGAATGCTGACAATTCTCTTTCTTTTAACTCCTCCGGCTCCTTCATCAAGCCTTTCATAATCAGGATACTCAAAATTTAGAGCATCCATCACACAGTTTAGCCTTCGCTTTGGGCGGGTGCCGAAGGCAGCAGTCATTAACTGATCTTCTTTCTTTGTATAATTTCCAACAATTTTATTACACATGGTTTCTATTAATTCTAACCATTCATTGCATGGTTCTTTGAATCTTTTCTGAAATTTAAAACGGTAGGACAGCCGAACAAGCTCATACTTTTTCTCCTCTTCTTTCTTCTTCGGCATTCCCCAACCGCCAGAGGTCGGAAATGTCTGGTTCGCCAAATATTCTTGTACTAAATTTCTAGTGCTGATATGCTCAGCCGCAACCCTAAACTCCACTTCAGCTAGCTAACAAGGAGACCCCAACTGCATATTGCACAGGGACCGAGTCATATGCTGAAGTTCAGTCTCAACGGACTCATCACCATGCTCATAAGTTTTTCCCTTCTCTTCTCGTCATCTTTCACATAAAACCACTCGCTTGTCCATCTAGTCGGCCATTTGGTGCGATAGCCTATCATGAGGACCTTCGTGTCCTTTCGATATGCAAAGTTGTAGCATCCAAAGTTCTTGTGCAGGCCGTTAGCCCTTGCCTTCATCTGGTAATGAAGCTCGTGTAGCCGGCAGAACCCTTCGCCATTAGCGCTCTTTCCTTGGCTTCAGAGAACCCAGATGTATACGCTGAGCCTGACAATGGCGTTTGGGGTCAGCTGATAGAGATAGATCTCAAACTTCTTCAAAACCTCGCCTATCATCTCATAAAGAGGGAACCGAAGTCCCGCCCTGAAGAAGCTCTTGAATACCACAACTTCATCTTCCTTCGGCTCTAGAATTGTTTCCTCTCCAGCAAAGCCAACCAGTTCATCATCATTTTCTCCAAAATATCCTAGTTTCTTCATTAGAATTAGATCTTCAACCTTAATTGTGGACCTCTCAAATTCAACATGGCTAGGCTTAGTTGGACATAGAATGCTATCGTCATCTTCACTTTCATTATCACTCTCAACTTTAGTCACGGCCTGTTCAGCTTCGGCATTAGAGGTACATTCGGCAATAGCTCCTTCATGCACAACCAGCCCGTATCGCCTCATCATTTCTGAGATGGGGCTGTCTCAGTTGTTTTAGTTTCATCTCCCTCGCGGGATACCCTTGCAGTTGATCTTACTCTGGCCATTTCGTTGTTCAGCCTCTCTCAGATGAAGTTGTTTTTAAGCGATGAAATGCTTGTTCGAAAGTACAATGCAGAGAGCTTCGGCTTCGGTGAAAATTTCCAATAGCACAATAGTGCAATAGCAATGAATGTTGTGGTAACATCTCACCAACCTGTCTGTTTATATAGCCCTACAGGAGAAGAAAGGTGAACCGCCAAAACTTGCATACTGGCTGATCGGTGGACCGGCAAGCACTAGGAATATTTTATTCGTTTTTTTATAACAATCTCAGGGAAGGTGTTTTTGGACCTTCGGCATTCCGAAGCCTTTGTATTATTCACGGATCGAGCTTGTTATGAAAAAACGATCTAGCACCACGAAGGGGCTACTGTTGGGGTCTTCTTCTCCACCGAAAGTCCTCAAGACATAAACCATCAGCAAAATGATACTGAGGATTTCCTTTCTCTCTTTGCCAAAGCTCCTCAAGACAAAGATCTCGTCTGGAAGCAACAATGGCAAGCGTCGAAGCTGCCACTAGCTTCGGCTTAAACCAAACAGAGGATGAAAAGACTAGCTAGTCCCTAATGATTTATGTCACGATTATGAGCAAATATTGAAGGTCATAAATGTAATTTTACTCAGGCTGCGTCCCGTGCATATAAATAGATGAACAGTAGTACCATACTGTTCACGCTGGATTGTAATCACTTCATGTCAACACCCTTGAGCAAGACGAAGTTATCAATGTAATATAAATTCGGTTAATATTCATATATATTTGATGGAATGCAAATGCAAATGGGTTAACAATTTGTATTCATTATATTTATACTTTGTGTATTCTTATTTATCTATAACATGATGAAGGCATGTCCTTCATGACTTTCATCTGAAGATCATTATATTCGAAGGAAAATAATGCTTCAAAGGACGACGGTCCTTAATATTTAACAATTGTGTTGCCTTGTTCTTAATTCACAGCATTTAAAAACAAGTGACCAACACCTTGGGTATCCCATTCCTAGGTACCCGACAGTAATACTCTCTTCTCTATCTTTTCGTGTCGAAGTCTATACTGGAGCCTCCGCTGATCACATTTATTATGTGGAGGCTAAGGGTACTAATCGTTTGGGGGTGGAGAATGTTTCCACCCATAGATCTGTTTGGTGACTAGGAAATTGGAGAGGATCTATAGAAAAGAATCCCCTTGCTATTGAAATTTGAATAAAAAAGAAGATTTCTCTTCTATGAATCTTTTTCAAATCTCTGGTCACCAAATTAGCCCTAAGGTTTATTTGACGACCAGGGAATTGGAGGGGGTCTATGAGGAAGAATCCCTTACTATTCAATTTTAAATAACAAGAGGATTTCTTCCATATAGACCCCTCCAATTCCTCGCTCACCAGCCCTAATTTAAAAGAAAAGTGTGAAAGTCATAATTTTCTTCAAGATACTTCTATAATAATCCCATCAGCTCATCACTACTAGAATTGTTACCTTTATATGTCCAACAAACTTGTAGATTCCACGCCGTTGAGCAACCAGAATGAGGAACACGGGAAAAAGCTACGAAAACGGCGAAAGAAAGCGCGGGAAAAAGGATAACAAAAAGGCCCCGTCCATTGAGACCATACCGATATATTGTACTAGTATATGAGAGGAACAGTGATAGAGAGTCCAAGCCTTTTTCTCTTTTTTCCCCCAGGAAATAAAATGGAAAAGGAGACCCGGTTGGGTATCTGATCTGGATCTTGAGCTTTTCTGGAACATCAGATCGCAGAATGTTGCGAGTTGCCACCATGCGCATGCATGCGAGCGATGCACAGACTGAAGAAATTCATGCACACGACAACAACAGAGAGGGTTACATTACATATTCCAGAGATCAATTACGGTGACACTACCATACAAAATTTCAGGGAACCCCAACACATGCAAGAATGCTGCATTTGCCCTCTTGTTCCGGCTGTGATGATATGAAGATCCAACTGAACAATGCGGTTTGTCGAGCCAAATAATGCTGTTTTTTTTTCATACTAGAAAAACTGCCAGGTTTACAGTTCTTGTGCTCGCGAAGTTAAAACCAACAAAGAAAACATCTCAGACCAGAAAGACTGTTCTTTAGTTTCATTAGCTGTGTGGTTTGCAGGTAAGTACAGCACAGATCTGGACATCTGCATCAGGGCTGGATCATTGCACAATGTTACCACAACAACTGCCCATGGCGGCAGACGTCCGCGTCGTCGCCCAAATGCACGTGCATCACATGCGGAGCACTGAATGACACGGTCACACGCCCAGGCTCTCTCAGATCTCGTTTCCAGTACTCTGCATCCCTTCAACACAGACCAGAGGAATGCATCGCAGCACCGCGTCAGCTGCATCTGCATCACAGTTTCTAGTTCCCACAGACTAAAACCCAGCTGCTTACCATCCAGTAATACGAGACGCAATGACAGTGAAACCTAATCATCAGAATCCGACGTCAGGTCCATTTCCGGGTAAAACGGGCGCAACATCTTCGCTAGGTGCTCAGCCATGTCCTCGACCTCCTCCCTCCCAAAGCCCCAGTCGCGGAGGACCTGCGAGCCCAGCGTGCCCCTGGCGACACCGAGCCTCTGGAGGCTCGCCGACCTCCTTTTGATGAACGGCGCCACGGTGCTGCTCGACCTCAGGCGCGCTGCCATCGGCACCGAGCCGACGGCAAGCGGACCCTTTGGCCGGGCTCCATCTGCGTGGCTGGTGCCGAGGATCTCGCCCTGCTGGCCTACGCTGCTGCTGAAGATTGACGGGAACGGGAGCGGGATTGGGAGGGGGCACGGCGATACCGAGAGGTGGGAGAACTTGGGTTTTGTCGCCCTGCCTTCCAGTGCTGAACAGATGGATTCCTTCACCTGAGATATGGAAGCCCTTTTCCCGCCTGTATCGACGAAATGTAGGTTAACCAATTTTGCTTTTACTTTGTACAGCCTAAAGTTAGCCATGACATGGATATTGCAAAATGTCTGCTGATTAAGTATTTATTAAGCAAAATCTAGCGGAGTAATACATAAAAATGGAACAAGAAATCAAACCTGCATCTAGGACTCCATGAACCACCATGGATTCAACAGCGTAAGGATCTTCATCCTCGTCGCTGATTTCAGGTGTCAGAGAATGCAAGCTCCTCTGTATGTTCCTCAAATCTTTTCTATCTGGAAACCAGGAATACACAGTTAGCAAACGAGATCATTTTCTTATTCATGGTGACCAAACAAGACATTTGTTGTCTGTGTACCTGTCAAAGAAGGGGCAGGCATTGCTACATCCAGCGCAGTGATCATGTTCTGCCTCCCTTGATCAGATAATATGTGCACAAGCTCACCAATATCAAGCTTACCAGATGAATGCGCTAAATCTGAGGCCGGGCCCATGTGTTGTAGCCTGAATGGAACAGATAATGAATGCAGTGCTGCTGCACAAATGGCACTGGAGTGGAAGTGCTTCTCGTCTTTTATAGAAAGCAAAGGTGACAAGTAACCTGAACAGTCAAAGTAAAAAAACAATGTTAGAGGAACACACATCAACAAGCTTTCACAAAACCTACACAAAATTCGGTATAAACAATGTGACAGTGATAGGCATGCTGACCATAGGGCTGGGTTATAATAGAATGAGCATTGCATTCGCCAACAGTAGGTGTGTGAGTTATATGAGGTGAAGAAAGCAACATCTGAATGTTTATTTAGCTTATGATCAAAGATCAGGAAATGAAACATTTGCAAAACTAAGGTCCAAGCACTGCTATAAGAAGCCTCAAATTACTAAAAAGAATCACAAGTCCAGTTATTAGTTTACTGTACATTCAGTAGAATTATAAGGATCTGCACATACGAACATGCTACAATGGAGAATGGATAAGAGAATCACATGTTATATGGCAGTCTACGTAAAAGATTATAAGCAATCAGAAGCATACTTAGAGAAGGCAGTCCTATTGGTACCATCAGATTGCAGTAGTATGAAAGTTTCGACAACGATACAGCATCATGCAAAGATCTTATGATGGTTTCACGCTGATTTCTGGAAGACCCATAGGAGTCTGGATTCCGCACACAATACAGCATTACAGGGGTATTTGTGTAATCATCAACAATACTCTCCAAAAACTCTGCAGCTACACTGGCAAAGCCTCCAGAATCATCCACAAGAAACTGGATACCCTGTAGTAAATCAAGATCAATAATTTCAAAGGTCAAGACCTCAACGAAAAAGGAGAGAAAAATTCTATAAATTCACTAAATATGTAAGTGAACACAGCCCATTGTGTGAATAGAGTGTTTATTGATAGTTTGCTGTAAAAAAGACAAGACCTGGATATGGTCACATTCTTCAACAAAGAACCTTAACCTCTCATTCATTTCCTCCATTTGGGACCATTCTGAAACCACCTCCTTTGCAGTTCCATAGTTATCAAACCTTTCAAAGTCTGTCCATGATCCATACAACTCATATAAGCTCTGAGGGTGATACTGAACTTTTGAATAATCAGTCCAAAATTTGACTCCATTCTCCAGATTTGCGACCAGGTCCTTATCTTCAACACTAGCATTGTTTTGGCTATCGCTAGAGCTTGGGTTCCGTTCTTCTTCAGATAAACTTTGTAGGAACAAGTTTCGCTCATGAGGTTTTGCTACTGATTTTGTTACCTTTCCAGACCTGCAACAACTGAGACCAGTTATCACAAGATTCCATGATCCTATCACACTGTTACGGATTTGTGCTCTCTCATCACTCAGAGTTAAATCACCACTATACTAACATACATCTCATAGCATCAATAGTAAAAAAGCAACGCTTTCAACAACAGGCAATGGTAAGGCAAAAGTTGGGCGATTTTCCAAGAATAGGCAGATGCCATGAAGCAATTCTCAAGCTTCTGGAAAAGTGTATGCAATGCATCCTTAGAGAACTCAAGGATTATAATTCTAAGAGGCTAAGACTGATAAATTGTGTCTTCTGGCACTGGCAGCAACAGCATTATGCTCCCCCTTCCAAATTGTAAACTGTTTTGGTTTTTCTAGATACATAGTATGTACTATGTATCTACTATCTATCTAGTCATAGTGTATTTACTATAGTATTTACTATGTATCTAGTCATAATGTACATATTTAGCTGCACTGCAAAAGTTATATAAATAGAAAACTCAAGATTTTGAACAGAGGGAGTACAATTTTACAAGCAACTGATTTTGTCTATGTATCTGAACTCTAAGCAGCTAGGCATACACATGTAAAGCTTTAGTCTCCAGCTAGTGCATCTTTAGCCCCATTGCTCAAAACAACTCAAACTACACCGGACTACTGCCTAATAATCTTCAGTTCACAAAAGTGGGACACCAAGAATCGATGACGCTTGAAGCATTTAGTAAGGAGAAAACGGAACATAGAATTAAATTGTACAAGTGATAGGAGTTAGAACAACACTTGCCATGTGAAGATGTTGGGCTCATCTGCAGCTGCACTGCTCGAACCTAGAGTGCCAGAGGAACTTAACGAGCCAAGAGACCCTGCAGATGGCACCACCACGTTATTTTCACGACCGCGACAGAGAAATACTAATGAGCACGCAGAATGAAGAAGGAAGAACATGGCAAAAATCAATCCGTTACCTCGAGAACCGACTGATACCAAGCGAGGGCAGTAGCTGGCGACGCCCTGAAGAAGTCGAGCAGTGTCAGTGAACGAACACGGAAATGACCAAACAAACCACTATAGTTGGGGGAGGGGATGGGGGGAGATGGTGCCCAAGCGAGTGACAGCCTCTCTCTACCTGGTGTGTCTCGCCGGCGCGGTACAGGACGTCCATGTCGAGCGCAGCGGTCCTGAATACCGGGTCGGCGCCGGGGTCGTCGGCGAGCCCGAGCAGCTCATCCTGCGGAGCAGAAGAAGGTAGATTGCAGAGGCGTCATCGAGCTCAGGCACAGTGAGTGCAAGGACCCGGGGAAGGAAGGATCTTCCGGGGAAACGATCAGCTAATCACCTGGAAGTTCCAAAAGTGGGAGCCGACGAAGTTCGCGAAACCGCCGACCTGCACCGTCACCACCTCCCTCATCCCTGCCCTCGTTGCTCCCACAGCAGAGAGCTCTGAATGCCCCTGGGCGCGCAATCAGGTGTGGGGCGGTGCGCGGAGGCGGTGGGGGCGCGGGGAGGTGGCTGTCGACGGCGGCGGCGGCGTTTTGTGAGACGGGGAGTGGGGAAGATTTTTGTGTAGTAGTATTTTTAACAAATTCTATTTTTGTTTTACAGGCTTATGAGGCCACCGAAGCAAAAAAAAAAAGGTCAAAAAATTTGCAGGAGATTTCGTTTTCTAGCTTCGTGTTAACTATGATTTATGATATAAATATTTTTTTTACTAGATGAGTGTCCGTGCGTTATAACGGTAACTTATAAATATCATGATAACTTATATACAAATAGGTGAATACTCGTGCGTTGCTACGAAGTAAAAATGTTATTATAAGATATATACAAACAATTGATCACAATGCTATCTATATAAAAAAGAAAAAGAGTCGATCACACGTCTTCTCACACAAATAGCTACATTTGCACGTGATATAATCCCAAAAAAGATATATCAACCTTGACAATATCGCAAAATAGATTATGTCAATGTTTAAACAAAATAAAAATGGTACAAATCACGCATTTGACGCAAGCTACCTTATATATTATATATCATTCACGATAAAATATCTAAAGCACACCCATGCTTGATAAAGTTTGAAATGTATTCACATGGAATATATTAGTACTTATGTCTTTATCCACACTCAATCGAATTGCTGATCCAACTTAGAACAAAAGCTCTAACATGACATGCACTAAAAGATACCCATTAAGCCATGGATGCCTTCTTCAACTTGGCGAGCTCTTGCCTGATAGCACCACCCCTCTGTTTACATAAAGAAAATGGTGTGAGCGAGCAATATAAACAGTGCCAACACGAACTAAACATTTGATAGCGAGGTTCTTGACCTCGATCTTTGCCAGCATGACTTTGAACCTATTGAAGTCATAAGTGCTGCTCTCCTCTTCTAGAAAATCTGCTTACGCCCCATGAGTTGTTCTCCTACTTGGTCTTCACATCTGAAAAAGAATAACAAAAGATCAACTAAGTGTCACTATTCTATTATGGGCACGAGACCATGTTACTTGGCCAATTCAAAAAAAATGCATTAGGTGCTACCAAATACAGCCATATAATGATGTCATATTTCTCATGAAGATCATCATATACTAACCAATTACTACCATTTGTACAAAAGCACTCCCCTAAAGCTTAGTCCTATTATGCAACACATTATAAGTAAAATCTATTTGTACACTCAATTCTGAAATAGACTACATCTAACTGCAACATGCTCCATTTATAAATTGGCATGTTTGTAAAGCTCCATCAACAGAATTGGCATATTAAGAAAGCTATGAAATTATGCAACATACTCCAATTGAACACCAACTTACTGAACACCCCAAGTATCAAAAGGACTCCATCTAGAAGTGAAGAAGTGAGAGCTTCTATCAACTATAAGCAACAGTATTAGTGGTCAAAATCATGGATATGACCAATGCTTATCCTCAGCCGAATCATATACAACAAAAATCTCTTTGGAATGGGTTGTAGAAGTAATGATCAAAATCTTGATGCGGCTGCAGTTCCACCCAAATGAACTACATATGTCAGCTTGTACATCAGTTGTAGATCACAAGCTAAGTGAAGAAGTGAGAGCTTCTGTCAACTATAAACTGTCTAAAACATTCATGGCATCTTTGAAACAGACTATGAAGAAAGACAAGTGAATTTTGGATGCAAAATTATAAAACAAAATTGATAAACATCAGAACGCCAAACTATAACTATGCAAACCTTAGAAACGTGTTTCAGATTTTGAGAGAAGTTGACATAGAACATGAGCTACTTTTCTAAAGTAAAAGAAAACAAATGCACATAATGATAGTCACATCTTAGAATTTGGGTCATAACCGAAGCAGTCCCATAGTATGATCATAACCTAAATAGAACAATCCATATCTTATTTAGAACTATAATGAATGTTGTCCTAGATTAGGTCGTCCATGCCATGAAACAGCGGACCTGGCAATGGAAAATATTGTAACAATTTCACCACACATTCATATGTGAAAAAGTTAGGCAAAATCCCAAGTGACTTTAATGATTGTACCTACTTAACCAGCTCGAGGAAGAGGTAGCGCTTGATGTCCTGCTTGAGTTCTTCAGGCAGGTCCTTGATCATCTCCATCTCCTTGTTATCAATGTTCACCATCTCAAAGGCAACATTACAGTATTGTAACACCTCAAAATCCTATTGTGGGATTTATAAAAGTTTCTTCAAAAGATTAAGAACCAAAATAACTCTTAATAAGGACTTCTCTCTTTTAAAAGTTATATCTCCTAAAATTAATAGATGGTAATACTAAAAAGGTTGTGAGTCAGATATAGAAACTAAAGTTTTTTTTAAAAAAAAACTTCATTTGAAACCTAGAAGAGAAAGCATAATAATAGAAAACCTTTCATCAACTTGCTAAGAATATTACTCTCATAAGCTATATAATTAAAAAAAAATACGTTTCAAATTATTTTCCACGTAACTCTTAATAAAGAATGTAAATTACTTTCTCCTAAAACAAGCACGTAATAAATGTGAACTATATTTAAATACTTTTGAAATAATTTTTTTGAATAGATAATTCTTTAAAGAATTATATGTTTTGGAGCATGGAATAAATACATGAATTAATAAAAAAAATTATATGTATATTTGCATCCATGCTCGGATTTTCGATTGATGCATTTATGATTGAAATAGAACATTTGAATTTGATTGGTATTTCTGAATTAAAAATAGAAATAAAATTAGGAATTGAAAAAAAAGCACTCATCTCACCCTCTCGTCCATAAGGCCCGATCTGCCAGATCACTTCACAATTTCTCTTATGCGCAGCCAACGTCCACTCTCCATTTTCTACCGAAGGAAGCCCATCTCCAATTGCTCTCTCTCTACACGTTCTGTTTTATATCTTTTCTTTATTTCTTTGCCGGATCTTACATCAGCGTGACCTCAGCGATGACGTCAACATGCAAGCAAACTAGGGTGCGTGCATTGGTATTCTTGGATCACTGGCACGTGGGCCCCCTGGCGGGTCGTCTCCTTCCCGATGCCGCTGGCTGGTAACAGACTCCGTTCGTGGCGGCGGGCTGGGCGCATGTGGCTCCGCTGGTCCTCCATGATTTGCGCAGAGCTTTGGAACGGATTGGCCGGGTATATAAATGGGGGCCTCACGCACTAGTCCCATCGGCTCAGCCCTCGACCACAGTAAAGGATCAGGCGCAGGCAGGAAAATAGAGAGAGAGCGATGAGGGAGAAGGGAAGGCCCGTCCGTGCGTGGTGGCTCTGGCATGCATGCTTCAGGCGGTGACAGGGGCCGCGGGCTCCGGTATTGGCTGCGAATCACGGTGCGTGGGCGAGATTGAGGCCGCCGTGAAGCGTCGCTAGCACTGGTGCAGACCTCCATTGCCTGGGTAGAGAGAGAACGTGAGAAAAAAAACTTCCGCCGCCATGGACGCTTGCCTGCATCGGTGCTCGACAGTCCAGGAGCTCCGCCATTGGGCCATACCTGCGTCGTCCACCGGTCTGTCTTCATCTCTTTCATCGGTGAGGCACTTTCTTTCGTATTCTTCATTTCTCTGCTTCTCCCTGCGTAGGTAGTTCCTGTGCTCAGATTCGGGTAGCCGGAAGGGTAGGAGAAGGGGCTTGCCGGTGGTACCGCCGCCGTCGCTGTCTGGGGGGCTCGATGTGTGCCCCTGCTAGCGTATTATTCCCGGCCCCTGCACGTGTAGTGGCCGACCGATCCTTTCCTAGATCAATTAGGCTCTCTACGATGCCTCCCTCCCCATGGATGTTTCGTGCGTTTGTGGCTTAGTGCCCAGGGTCGAAGAAAGAGATAAGGCACATTTGATCCAAGCTCTTGATCCTCTACGGCTGTAATGTGTGTGACCATCCATATACCCAGTCCGCAACCAATCAAACACGTCACATATATAGTTTAATAATTATGTAATATATTTTGCGTTAGATGTTCGATTTATTTCATTCAAACTATGTTATGTTTATATTAATTTTGTGTACGTAGTAATAACATTATTTTAATCATGCCACATGTTTTTAATTAACTAATTAATTGTTTGTTTAATTAATGTTAATTAGCTAGGCAATGGAGTTAATCTAATTTATAGTTCTAACCTACGTATTTTATAAATAAATGTTAAAGTGATTAATACTAACTTAAATATTTTAATTTAATACCTGATTAGTTTAAATGCAATATTAGTTAGATCTCATCTATTAGATTTATTGCGCCTAAAATATCGTTTTAGCTCCGATTTTAGTGATTCTCGTTCCCGCGCTCTCGTAGCATCGCGTAGAATATTCTTACGTTGTTTGTTCTCATGGTTGGTGTATTGTTATTTTTATGCACTTATATGTATTGCCACGATTAGCAGTGAGGTCACGAGAATCTGAAGAATCACTCTGGTAACTGGAATCTCAAGTCCCAGGCAAGTTGTGCCCTTGATCACTTCTTTTTACCCACTCATGTTCTAATTAATCATAATGATCTGCATAGGTTAATTTTGATGGGACCCAATAGGTTACCCTAGTTTGTCTATCTTTATACCTTGTTTACCACTGAACTTTTTGGGTAGTACTTGCTAGTGCTTTATGTGGTTTTGGGTATGAAGATACATTATTCATGATTACACTATTATTATCTGTTATTATTACTGTTCATGGTAAGATCATTATGTTAATTGGAACATGGAGCGACCACCCGGGAAAACAGTGCTACCACAAGGGTTTAATGGGACGCCCTTGGCCAATTAATTAGGAAAGCTAGTGGAAGACTACCTTACCCGAAAGGGGCAAGGGCAGTAGGGGAGTGGTCAGTGTAGGGAGGCCCTCGGGAGGATTTTGCTGTGATGGCGGTCCTGCAAGGGATTCCTGCATTGGAGCTTCCTATAAACTGTAGCGGGTTTTCTGAAGCTAGTGGAACTTTGTAAAGGCCTCGTAGTGTTACCCCGCCTCGCCTCCTCGGTAGAGATGTATGGGAAGTTGCGATCCCTTGGCAGATGGGTAACATGACTTGTGGGTAAAGATGCGCAACCTCTGCAGAGTGTAAAACTGGTATACTAGCCGTGCTCACGGTCAAGAGCAGCTCGGACCCTCACATGATTAAATTATGGAACTAAATTCAATTTGTCATATGCATTGCATCGTAGGTGAGGTTGTTACTTTTGTTCTACTACTTAATTGGGCTGGTATTTACTTATACTTAGTAATTGCTAATAAAATTTTGACCAACTTTAAAAGCAATGCTCAGCTCTAACCATCCTCTTTGGTAAGCCTTACACTTCACGTGAGCTCCCACCTTTGGCGAGTTCATGCACATTATTCCCCACAACTTGTTGAGCGATGAACGTATGTGAGCTCACTCTTGCTGTCTCACACCCCCACAGGTCAAGATCAGGTACCGCAGGATGAGGCGCATGGAGGATGCCATGGTGTGTTCGTGAGAGGTCTAGGCCGTCGTCTCCCAGTCAACTTTGGGGTTGCTGGACCGTTGTCTCCTTATAATGTAATTATTTATTTTGTATAGAACTCCTGTTATGTAGTAAAGATGTGACATTCGATCCTGTGTCATGATTCATCATATGTGTGAGACTTGGTCCCAGCACACCTGGTGATTATGTTCGTGCCCGGGTTTTGGTGCCCCGAAATCCGGGTGTGACAGAAGTGGTATCAGAGGAATGTTGACTGTAGGACGAAACCTAGATAGAACTGGACAACCCTTATCTACTTACCTTTACTACTTTGATTCTTTCTAAACTTCTCTTAATCTTTTCTCATCTATTTCCGCTTTACTCTGATTATTCTTACCTTTTCACTTCTAAAGACAAACTTAGATTTCACACTTTGAAATCCGATGCTTAAAGTGACTTTTAGGAATAGGAGACCTACTCCTAGGAACAAAAACAAAACTATTTTTGTAGGTATCTATGTGCTTCAATATTTGTTCTTGTGATACTTGTTTGATTTGGATCTTTGGTTGAGTGTGATGAGTTGTGGAGTAATGTCCACAATTACATCTCCATATACATATAGGAAAAAAATGCTTATAAAAATAACTAGATAAACTAAATTATCTCTCATTAAAGTATCTAGCCTAACAATATTCATCTCATCTTGAAAGATTCTATCTTACACTCATAGATCCATCTTATCTTAAAAGATATTCTATTACCTTAGTAGACTCATCTTATCTTAAAAAGATTTTATCTTCTCCGAATAGATCAAACTGACCTCTAAAGATTCTACCTTATCCTTATGAATTCATCTTATCTTGAAAGAATCGCCTTATCCTAACCATCCTACTTATCTCATCCCAAAGTAACCACCATGATCTAATCCAAGTCAATGAGATCTTATCTAGTCTATCTAGTCATAACAATCTAACCTAGATTTAATCTAATGTGATCCAAATGTGATCTAACCTAATGTGGTCTACTAAAACAGATTAGTGATATTGGTGAAATAGATTAGACCCTGATCCGATAAAACATGGACCTAAATTGGTGCCTTACACCAACTCGCCAGTGATCAACGACCTAACCTACACCACAGGTTGCGTGGTTCATCTATTCCAAAGCAAAGTAAAACTCTATTCAAACCTACCTACTTTGTGTACCCCGGCTATCCTAACTATATATCTTAACCATAAGTCCTTAACTCGGATGGCAACTCCAAGAAGAAAGGCCAAAGAAGACCAACCACGTCAAAGAAGGATAAGCATCAACTCAAGACTTCAAAGATCAAGTTGAATCGCCAGCAGAATCAAGATCCACAGTTCAGGATGAAGTCTTTCCTTATTATACTCTTCCTTGCCACAACCTATACTTGCCATAATCGTACCTCATCTGACATAATAGATGGCTAGACATATATATCCATATTTTCCAAATCATCTACTAGCGAGTATATAAAAAAAACTTGAAACAAAACTTTTGATTCCTAAACCAAATGAGAAACTAAATTTCAAACCAAACTGGTTGCATCCCTTTTCTACTAATCTCGAGGACGAGATTATTTTTAAGGGGGGTAGAATTTGTAACACCTCAAAATCCTATTGTGGGATTTATAAAAGTTTCTTCAAAAGATTAAGAACCAAAATAACTCTTAATAAGGACTTCTCTCTTTTAAAAGTTATATCTCCTAAAATTAATAGATGGTAATACTAAAAAGGTTGTGAGTCAGATATAGAAACTAAAGTTTTTTTAAAAAAAAACTTCATTTGAAACCTAGAAGAGAAAGCATAATAATAGAAAACCTTTCATCAACTTGCTAAGAATATTACTCTCATAAGCTATATAATTAAAAAAAATGCGTTTCAAATTATTTTCCACGTAACTCTTAATAAAGAATGTAAATTACTTTCTCCTAAAACAAGCACGTAATAAATGTGAACTATATTTAAATACTTTTGAAATAATTTTTTTTGAATAGATAATTCTTTAAAGAATTATATGTTTTGGAGCATGGAATAAATACATGAATTAATAAAAAAAATTATATGTATATTTGCATCCATGCTCGGATTTTCGATTGATGCATTTATGATTGAAATAGAACATTTGAATTTGATTGGTATTTCTGAATTAAAAATAGAAATAAAATTAGGAATTGAAAAAAAAGCACTCATCTCACCCTCTCGTCCATAAGGCCCGATCTGCCAGATCACTTCACAATTTCTCTTATGTGCAGCCAACGTCCACTCTCCATTTTCTACTGAAGGAAGCCCATCTCCAATTGCTCTCTCTCTACACGTTCTGTTTTATATCTTTTCTTTATTTCTTTGCCGGATCTTACATCAGCGTGACCTCAGCGATGACGTCAACATGCAAGCAAACCAGGGTGCGTGCATTGGTATTCTTGGATCACTGGCACGTGGGCCCCCTGGCGGGTCGTCTCCTTCCCGATGCCGCTGGCTGGTAACAGACTCCGTTCGTGGCGGCGGGCTGGGCGCATGTGGCTTCGCTGGTCCTCCGTGATTTGCGCAGAGCTTTGGAACGGATTGGCCGGGTATATAAATGGGGGCCTCACGCACTAGTCCCATCGGCTCAGCCCTCGACCACAGTAAAGGATCAGGCGCAGGCAGGAAAATAGAGAGAGAGCGATGAGGGAGAAGGGAAGGCCCGTCCGTGCGTGGTGGCTCTGGCATGCATGCTTCAGGCGGTGACAGGGGCCGCGGGCTCCGGTATTGGCTGCGAATCACGGTGCGTGGGCGAGATTGAGGCCGCCGTGAAGCGTCGCTAGCACTGGTGCAGACCTCCATTGCCTGGGTAGAGAGAGAACGTGAGAAAAAAAAACTTCCGCCGCCATGGACGCTTGCCTGCATCGGTGCTCGACAGTCCAGGAGCTCCGCCATTGGGCCATACCTGCGTCGTCCACCAGTCTGTCTTCATCTCTTTCATCGGTGAGGCACTTTCTTTCGTATTCTTCATTTCTCTGCTTCTCCCTGCGTAGGTAGTTCCTGTGCTCAGATTCGGGTAGCCGGAAGGGTAGGAGAAGGGGCTTGCCGGTGGTACCGCCGCCGTCGCTGTCTGGGGGGCTCGATGTGTGCCCCTGCTAGCGTATTGTTCCCGGCCCCTGCACGTGTAGTGGCCGACCGATCCTTTCCTAGATCAATTAGGCTCTCTACGATGCCTCCCTCCCCATGGATGTTTCGTGCGTTTGTGGCTTAGTGCCCAGGGTCGAAGAAAGAGATAAGGCACATTTGATCCAAGCTCTTGATCCTCTACGGCTGTAATGTGTGTGACCATCCATATACCCAGTCCGCAACCAATCAAACACACCACATATATAGTTTAATAATTATGTAATATATTTTGCGTTAGATGTTCGATTTATTTCATTCAAACTATGTTATGTTTATATTAATTTTGTGTACGTAGTAATAACATTATTTTAATCATGCCACATGTTTTTAATTAACTAATTAATTGTTTGTTTAATTAATGTTAATTAGCTAGGCAATGGAGTTAATCTAATTTATAGTTCTAACCTACGTATTTTATAAATAAATGTTAAAGTGATTAATACTAACTTAAATATTTTAATTTAATACCTGATTAGTTTAAATGCAATATTAGTTAGATCTCATCTATTAGATTTATTGCGCCTAAAATATCGTTTTAGCTCCGATTTTAGTGATTCTCGTTCCCGCGCTCTCGTAGCATCGCGTAGAATATTCTTACGTTGTTTGTTCTCATGGTTGGTGTATTGTTATTTTTATGCACTTATATGTATTGCCACGATTAGCAGTGAGGTCACGAGAATCTGAAGAATCACTCTGGTAACTGGAATCTCAAGTCCCAGGCAAGTTGTGCCCTTGATCACTTCTTTTTACCCACTCATGTTCTAATTAATCATAATGATCTGCATAGGTTAATTTTGATGGGACCCAATAGGTTACTCTAGTTTGTCTATCTTTATACCTTGTTTACCACTGAACTTTTTGGGTAGTACTTGCTAGTGCTTTATGTGGTTTTGGGTATGAAGATACATTATTCATGATTACACTATTATTATCTGTTATTATTACTGTTCATGATAAGATCATTATGTTAATTGGAACATGGAGCGACCACCCGGGAAAACAGTGCTACCACAAGGGTTTAATGGGACGCCCTTGGCCGATTAATTAGGAAAGCTAGTGGAAGACTACCTTACCCGAAAGGGGCAAGGGCAGTAGGGGAGTGGTCAGTGTAGGGAGGCCCTCGGGAGGATTTTGCTGTGATGGCGGTCCTGCAAGGGATTCCTGCATTGGAGCTTCCTATAAACTGTAGCGGGTTTTCTGAAGCTAGTGGAACTTTGTAAAGGCCTCGTAGTGTTACCCCGCCTCGCCTCCTCGGTAGAGATGTATGGGAAGTTGCGATCCCTTGGCAGATAGGTAACATGACTTGTGGGTAAAGATGCGCAACCTCTGCAGAGTGTAAAACTGGTATACTAGCCGTGCTCACGGTCAAGAGCAGCTCGGACCCTCACATGATTAAATTATGGAACTAAATTCAATTTGTCATATGCATTGCATCATAGGTGAGGTTGTTACTTTTGTTCTACTACTTAATTGGGCTGGTATTTACTTATACTTAGTAATTGCTAATAAAATTTTGACCAACTTTAAAAGCAATGCTCAGCTCTAACCATCCTCTTTGGTAAGCCTTACACTTCATGTGAGCTCCCACCTTTGGCGAGTTCATGCACATTATTCCCCACAACTTGTTGAGTGATGAACGTATGTGAGCTCACTCTTGCTGTCTCACACCCCCACAGGTCAAGATCAGGTACCGCAGGATGAGGCGCATGGAGGATGCCGTGGTGTGTTCGTGAGAGGTCTAGGCCGTCGTCTCCCAGTCAACTTTGGGGTTGCTGGACCGTTGTCTCCTTATAATGTAATTATTTATTTTGTATAGAACTCCTGTTATGTAGTAAAGATGTGACATTCGATCCTGTGCCATGATTCATCATATGTGTGAGACTTGGTCCCAGCACACCTGGTGATTATGTTCGTGCCCGGGTTTTGGTGCCCCGAAATCCGGGTGTGACAAGTATTTAGTGTCTAACATATATTCTAAATATTATAAATTTCATTGTCCAAACAACAAAATTTGCAATCAACATTCTCAGATTGACACAACAATGAACAACCACAAATTGACAAAGGCTTACAAATTATTAAAGTCAATATTGAGATAAAATCTGAGATATCCCACAATAAGAAAGAAACTGATAAGTATGAGGTCTACGTTGAACCTAAAAAGAACCTAAAAATGAAAAGTGGAGCAAGGTAGTGTATTTTACAAAAAAAAGAACCTAAAAAGTTGGGAGATTTGGGCGATAAAAGAAAAATAAAGCAGACATTGAATGGTAAAAAGTGGAGCAAAGCAAAGTTTTTTCTAGAAGGTTTTATCTAAGGGGGAGATTTGGACCAGACGCCGCTGCCGCTGTATCCCTCCTCGCTCATGCTCCACCTTACCGTGGCCCTCGCGCCGGCCCCTGTGCCGTGACTATAACACCAGAGCGTTGTGTTGGTTTTTGAGGCTCAGAGCGTGCATCTTTATTTTGAAGTAACACTAAAATACAAGGAGATCAGAAGCATGACAATACTGGAGGCATGGATAGGCGCCTAAAAGAAGGATTGTATTCCTATTCTTATAATAAGATCATGTAATGTATTGTTTGGCTTTGAGTGGACCAAGGTAGTGTATTCTGGAACCCACTGTTAATGCAGCCAGCTTTTGGGGTGTAATTTTAAGAAGGTCTCGAAATATTACATCCATCTAAGGGCTTATTTGTTTTGCTCTCAATCTATGTGGATTGGGTGTGATTGAGTGGGTTTAAATTCCAAACAAGTCAAAATCTTTTATAATTTTTTTAATCTCATTCAATTCATATGGGATAGGAATAACCGAACAAGGCCTAAGTGTCTGTTCGGTTTTATCTCAATCCATATGGATTGAGGGGATTGAGTGGGTTTCAATCCATAGTAAGTCAAAATTATTCATATTTTTTAAATCCCTTCTAATCCATGAGGTATAGGAATAACCGAATAAGGCTTTAAAGTGAAGGTTCCTATGTGCCTAGGAACTCTCATCTCTCTTGTCTAAAACAAACCAGCCAGATGAGTATGAAAAGATTCAGTTCTCTGGACTTTGGTGATCAGTGCTCGACAGATATACTTCACTACTAATTTGCATGCTTTGTTACTCCTCAATCGATCAATAACCTTTTATCCAACTACTAAATTAGCCAACATTTTGTTTCCCGTCCTAAGTATCACTTAGCAGCATCTAACTGGAAAATGCAAACAACTATTGACTGAAGTTATGAAGTGGCAGACATGTATTTTTTAAAAAATAGATTAATCCTATCGTAGCTATATGTTATGCAAATTCTAGAGTTTTTTTGGAATCAAGAAATCAAGAAGTCTAGTTGTAAAAAACTTTTTCAGTCCTTTTGGAATCAAGAAACCAAGTGTGATCTCTGATTCTTTGAACTAATCTAAGATTGAATTGACAAGCTACACTAACCGTTTTTGGTGGCAGTCTGATGTATCTCAAGGTTGAGTGCAGGCTTTCTACACTGATCGAGCCTGCATGTTTGGATCCACTGTGGCCATGTTTTGTAGTGTTGTCCTGCACATATAAACCATAATGTTCAACCATGAGAATTGTAAGCTTTATGTATATATGGACATCATGGAAGGCGATGCACCTTATTGTCTTTAGAGGTATGGTAGCAAGAGTTGTAGTTGCTGTTTGCAAATATGAAAACCATAGCCATTTCGTACCCAACAATTTGTACTAACCAGTCGACCTTCACATAGCATATAAATAAGATGCTAAATTCTAGGGTCATAATATAGAAGTACATCAGTAGAGAACCAAACCACCAAACAGGACGTATAACTGCACCAACTGTCTCTGAGATCTCAAGGTATAATTTAAAGAATCAGAGATCACACTGGATACTTAGTTTCTACCTATATAAAATAGTTGAATCATCATAACCAACTCATTGTGCCAGTGTTAGTTCAGTTATTGACTATTTTTCCTGGGTACAGTATTAGGCATCCACACACATGCATCTTTTGTAATTATAGTGCTCAATCCCCCATCATACATATGAATAGTATCACCGGTGACCAATCTCTACCCTACAATCCTACACAAATGCATTTTGTTTACCATTGCAGAGTATGGAGGTCGACCATGTTCTCTGCACAAGATCGTAGTCGCATTGAAGAATCTCACTTATGGTTCGCCACGAACTTGGAAACGGCAGGACGATCCATGGCGCCTAGATAGAGGTCGACCACCGGAAACCGAGAAGTGCATAGTGTGCAAACGCAAAGCAGCGATGGGCATGGCTTTCTCCAACCAAGAAAGTGTTCAAGGATGGCAACGCGAGAGGCATGGAACAGCACACGAAATTAAAGGTAAAAGAGCCTATAATTTGGGACGATAGAGGAAAAAGGGGATGTGAGGGGTAGTGTATGGACCAGGAGGCTGAACCCAGAGACATTGGCGAGTGAGGTGGTGATGGTAGCGGAGGAGAGCGGGAGCATACCGGGAAGTGTCCCACCATCATGTTGGACGACACTTGGACGCCGTACTGCGACAGGTTCACCACCACCATGGGCAGGGCCAGGTGCCCCACCATTACCAACCCGGCCTCGCGTGCCTACTGCCTCCGCCACGTCTGGTCCTCCTGGATCGACCGCGGCAGCAGCGCTGCCTTATCCTCCCCCCTCGTGGCAGCCATCTTGGCTTTGGCCACCCTTCCGATCGTGCTACCTCATCCTCCTCCGCCGCGACACGCACAGATGTGTCGGGGCAGAAAGTTGGTCCTCTGAATGGGCGAAGACGGGGAGGATGACTAAGATGTGTTGATGGCAGGGAGGCGGGCGAGGGCGTGAAGGAAGATGGTGGCAGAGAGTTCGTTGTTAGAATTTGGGAGATCAGCGATGAGGATGCAGGAGACGGAGCGATGATGGAGATGTCATGTGTTGCGTGCGGGGTGGGGTGAGGACGGGGGTGGAGGGAGGCATCGCGCGAGGTGTCTCCACGGTGGGGGTGTCTCATGGCATGGCAGATTTCCCGACGACGATGGCGTGGGGTTGGACGGGGACGGGGCGGAGTTACGGGCTGGTTGGGCTGGCGGGGCGCAGGTGGATTTCCACGAGTGGGGGTGCGCGAGAATGGCAAGGGCAGGGTCATTGCGGCGACGGCGGGGGCGTGCGCGAGATTAACACCACAGCGAGATTAGCAGGGGACGAAGACGGGGGCATGCGCGACGCTCGTGTGGCGGCGGCGAGATTAACACGGGGCAAGGGCGGAGCCGTGGTGAGGCTAGTGGACGCAATGATTACATGAAAACAAACAATATATATATTGCATAACTTGCAGAAAATAATTCTAGCAGTGTAGTGGGAACTTATGCTACTTAGACATTAGCATGCTACCATTACTGGTATGTTGGAAGGCATGTCATATATGACAACTGTAGGCAAAAAGAAAAAAATATCTTTATGTTTTACATGGACTGGAAGCATGTCCAATAAAAAGTGTATCAGCATTCTAGGAGGAAATAAGCCAAACTTAATAAAAATAATACAACAAGAAATTATTTGACACACCTTGGCAGCAAATCTGCCTCCATAAGCCCTGATCTTAGGGAATGCCACTCTTCAAAAAAAACTCTCTAGCTCAGGCCATGATCTTGTTGCTACTATAAAACACATTATTGAGACAACACTTGATCCTAAAATCTTAGATAAGATTGGCATTAATAATGATCAGCCAAGAGAACCAACCTTCGTATGATACACAGATGTATCAGTATATGCAAAATCAAGTCCACGAAGACGGTCGACTTCCTCATATACTTGAAAATCGGCAGCAGATTTTATTGCTCCAGACTGAAAAACGAAAAACATCCTGTAGTTACAAAACATCAATCCCCTAGGAAAACAATTGATATTAATCAATCGTGCAACACCAAACTGGTAGATCTAGAATTATCTTCTTTCACCCAAGCAACAAAAAAGAACTCCCTTTTCTTCATGCTCAATTTTAGCACCAAATACGTTGGTACGAGTTTAGCAAGAAATTCTATATACCTAATTCAGTAATATTTTTGTTTTATAATCAAAGAGGACAAATAGAAATTAACAAATGTTCTGTGCATTGAACAAAAATGTAGCAACAAAAAATTGAGCAAAATTTGTCCAAACAGGTATTTTGAGGTTAAAACCCCCTCATGAAATCCAGCAGCCTGAACTCCTGCAAGCACTTTCTGCACAAGCTGAGCAGGTCGGAGATGGACTCCTCTTTTTTCTCATACTTGAGCCACGCCCCGAAGATGAGCTTCTCATGTATGGTGCTCACATTCTCCTACACAGGCTGGAGGATCCTCCAAACAGCTTGGTCTCACCGAGGCCACGGAAGACCTAGAACTATAGGAGGTACAGGGAGGCCTTGTCGTCAGGAGGGCAGCACTCCAGCTCCTTGTGTATCTGAGCCAATATGTTGACATAGTCCGCGGGCTTGAAGTGCGAAAGCACAACCGGCTCCGACATCTTCATCAAGGACTCTCTGCGACACAGACAAAATAGGATGAACATCTCAATCGGCTAACTTTGCACAGCCAAATCAACACCAGTGCCTAAAAGACTAAGTCTTGTGTGACACAATTCAAGCATAAACGAATGAGCATATGTTGACATATCAAGCCAGAAACAAGCGAAGGACTGAGAGCTTACATGGAGGAGCCGCCAGCAGCATGGCCAGAGAACTTGGAGAGCTTCTCCCACACAGGCTGGAGGATCCTCCGAACAGCTTGGCCAGAAATTTGTACATCATATCGATCATTCACTGCTGCTGCTATGTACCGACAGTGAGAGAGAACTGGTCTATGTTAGGGTGGAATAGCATCTCCGGCTCTCAGCCTGAGAAGAGGAGGAGGGCACCACTGAAAGGGAAATGTGCCCTTGGGCCATTTCTAAGTATTTTGGTGATTTAGTGTCCAACACAAGTGCCTAAGTGTAAAAAGGTGGACAAAGTACAAATCAAGAATAAAGGTATGTTTCTCAGACTTAGTACATTGTTTTATGGACTAATGTATTGTGTCTAAGTGCTGGAAACAGGAAAAATCCGATTGGAAAGGTCTTGGCTCGAGCAGCCAAGAATCTGCTCAGCCTGGGAGCACCGGACTGTCCGGTGGTACACCGGACACTGTCCGGTGCGCCAGGCTGGCTCGAGCAAAGTGGCTGCTCTCGAGACTTCGACGGCGGTGTACGGCTATAATTCACCGGACTGTCCGGTGTGCACCGGACTGTCCGGTGGGCCGTTCACAGGCAAACTCGTCGCTCTCGGGAATTCATCGGCGACGTACGGGTATAATTCACCGGACTGTCCGGTGTGCACCGGACTGTCCGGTGAGCCAGTCGACAGAAGGCAAGATCAGCCTTCCAAGATTGCTCTCAACGGCTCCTAGCTGCCTTGGGGCTATAAAAGGGACCCCTAGGCACATGGAGGAGTACAACAAGCATTCCTACAACATTCCTAAGCACCAAGACATCGATTCCGCGCCTTTGATTCTTTGCGATAGCAATTAGAGCTCTAGTTGAGTGGTGAACTCATTGAGTTGTGTTGTGAGCTCTAGTTGCGACTTGTGTGCGTGGTGTTGCTGTGATTTCTTGAGTGCGTTGCTAATCCCTCCCTTGCTCTGTGCTTCTTTGTAATCTTAAAGTGTAAGGGCGAGAGGCTCCAAGTTGTGGAGATTCCTCGCAAACGGGATTGAGTAAAGCTAGCAAAACACCGTGGTATTCAAGTGGGTCTTTGGACCGCTTGAGAGGGGTTGATTGCAACCCTCGTCCATTGGGACGCCACAACGTGGAGTAGGCAAGCATTGGTCTTGGCCGAACCATGGGATAACCACCGTGCCATCTTTGTGATTGATTTCTTGTGGTTATTGTGTTTTGACTCCTCTCTAGCCACTTGGCAATTATTGTGCTAACAATTAACCAAGTTTTGTGGCTTAAGTTTTCAAGTTTCACAGGATCACCTATTCACCCCCCCCCTCTAGGTGCTCTCAATTGGTATCGGAGCCGTTCTCTTCACAAAGGGACTAACCGCCCGAAGAGATGGATCCTAAGGGGAAGGGTATCATGATCAACGATAAAGAGAAGGAGTCTTTCGTCAACGAGCCAAAGGATGACAAGCCTACCGACTCGGGCTCGGGTCATAGACGAAAAGATGGGAAGAAGAAGACAAGGCACATTAAGGAGATAGTCTACTACGACGACAGTGATGAGTCCACTTCTTCCCACAAGGACAACGACGACAACGACTACGACAAACGAAAGACGGTTAACTCGAACTTTTCTTTCGGTTATTCACGTATTCCTCAAAGTGCAAATGCTCATTTATTATCTATTCCACTTGGTAAACCTCCTCATTTTGATGGAGAGGACTACGGATTTTTGAGTCACAAAATGCGTAGTCACTTGTTCTCTCTCCATCCTAGTATATGGGAGATTGTAGAGAGTGGAATGCACTTTGATAGTTCGGATAGTCCCATGTTCATTAATGAGCAAATTCATAAGAATGCACAAGCTACTACTGTTCTTCTAGCTTCATTGTGCAGGGATGAATACCACAAAGTGAGCGGCTTGGATAACGCCAAGCAGATCTGGGATACCCTCAAGATTTCACACGAGGGGAATGACGTCACCTTGCTCACCAAGATGGAGTTGGTGGAGGGCGAGCTTGGACTATTCGCGATGATAAGGGGCGAGGAGCTGACACAAACATACAACCGGCTCAAGACCCTTATCAACAAAATAAGGAGCTACGGAAGCACGCGATGGACGGACCACGACGTCGTCCGTTTGATGCTAAGGTCCTTTACCGTTCTTGATCCTCATTTGGTGAATAACATTCGTGAGAATCCCAGGTACACCAAAATGTCGCCCGAAGAAGTTCTTGGAAAATTTGTAAGCGGGCGAATGATGATCAAGGAAGCGAGGTACGTGGATGACGCATTGAATGGTCCAATCAACGAGCCTCAACCCCTTGCTCTCAAGGCAACAAGAAGCAAGGAGGCGCTACCTAGCAAGGTGGCACAAATTGAGGCGGCCGGACTTAATGATGAAGAGATGGCCCTCATCATCAAGAGATTCAAGACGGCGCTTAAGGGTCGCAAGGGACAGCCAAGCAAGACCAAAGCCAAGGGGAAGCACTCATGCTTCAAATGTGGTAAGATTGGTCATTTTATTGCTAACTGTCCCGACAATGATAGTGATCAGGACCAAGGGAACAAGAGGGAGAAGAAGAAGAACTATAAGAAGGCAAAGGGCGAGGCACATCTAGGAAAGGAGTGGGATTCGGATTGCTCCTCCTCCGACTCCGACAATGAAGGACTCGCCGCCACCGCCTTCAACAAGTCATCCCTCTTCCCCAACGAGCGTCACACATGCCTTATGGCAAGGGAGAAGAAGGTATGTACTCGAGACTCTACTTATGCTTCTTCAAGTGAGGACGAATCTAGTGATGAGGATGAAATAGACTATTCATGTCTATTTAAGGGCCTAGATAGAACCAAGGTAGATAAAATTAATGAATTAATTGATGCCTTGAATGATAAGAATAGGCTTCTAGAAAAACAAGAAGATTTGTTGTATGAAGAACATGACAAATTTGTAGAAGCTATAAAATCTTATGCTTTAGAAGTTAAAAGAAATGAAATGCTTTCTTATGAACTATCTACTTGTCATGAAACCATTTCTACTTTACAAGGTGTTAACAATGATTTAAATGCTAAATTAGAAGTAGCAAATAAATCTCATTCTTGTGTAGAACATGTTATGATTTGCACTAGGTGTAAGGATTTTGATATTGATGCCTGTAGTGAACACCTAGTTTCAATTTCGAGATTAAATGATGAAGTAGCTAGTCTTAATGCCCAACTTAAGACTAGCAAAAGTGATTTCAATAAGCTAAAATTTGCAAGGGATGCCTACACGATTGGTAGACACCCCTCAATTAAGGATGGACTTGGCTTCAAGAGGGAAGCCAAGGACTTAACAAGCCATAAGGCTCCCATCTTCACCAAGGAGAAAGGGAAGGCCCCTATGGCAAGTAGTACTAAAAAGAACCATGCTTTTATGTACAATGATAGAAGACAATCTCATAGGAGTTGTAATGCTTTTGATTCACATGTCTATGACTCTTATGCTATGTATGCTTCCAGTTCTTCCTATATGCATGGTAGAGATATGCCTAGAAAAAATAATCATCATGTGCCTAGGAAGAATATTGTTCATGTTCCTAGAAAAGTTATGAATGGTCCCTCTACAATTTATCATGCTTTAAATGCTTCCTTTGCTATTTGTAGAAAGGATAGGAAGATAGTTGCTAGGAAATTAGGGGCAAAATGCAAGGGTGATAAAACTTGCATTTGGGTCCCTAAGGAAATTGTGACTAACCTTGTAGGACCCAACAAGAGTTGGGTACCTAAGACCCAAGCCTGAATTTGCCTTGCAGGTTTATGCATCCGGGGGCTCAAGCTGGATTATCGACAGTGGATGCACAAACCATATGACGGGGGAGAAGAAGATGTTCACCTCCTACGTCAAGAATAAGGATTCCCAAGATTCAATCATTTTCGGTGATGGGAACCAAGGCAAGGTGAAAGGTTTAGGCAAGATTGCAATATCCAATGAGCACTCTATCTCTAATGTGTTTTTAGTTGAGTCTCTTGGATATAATTTACTATCTGTCAGTCAATTATGTAATATGGGATATAATTGTCTATTTACAAATGTAGATGTGTCTGTCTTTAGAAGATGTGATGGTTCACTAGCTTTTAAGGGTGTACTAGACGACAAACTTTATTTAGTTGATTTTGCAAAAGAGGAGGCCGGTCTAGATGCATGCTTAATCGCTAAGACTAGCATGGGCTGGCTGTGGCATCGTCGCTTAGCACATGTGGGGATGAAGAACCTTCACAAGCTTCTAAAGGGAGAACACGTGATAGGTTTGACTAACGTGCAATTCGAAAAAGATAGACCTTGTGCAGCTTGTCAAGCAGGTAAACAAGTGGGAGGAGCACATCACAGCAAGAATGTGATGACCACTTCAAGACCTCTGGAGCTGCTGCATATGGACCTCTTTGGACTCGTCACCTATCTGAGCATAGGAGGAAGTAAGTATGGTCTAGTTATTGTTGATGACTTTTCCCGCTTCACTTGGGTGTTCTTTTTGCAGGATAAGTATAAAACCCAAGGGACCCTCAAGCGCTTCCTAAGGAGAGCTCAAAATGAGTTTGAGCTCAAGGTGAAGAAGATAAGGAGCGACAACGGGTCCGAATTCAAGAATCTTCAAGTGGAGGAGTTCCTTGAGGAGGAGGGGATCAAGCACGAGTTCTTCGCTCCCTACACACCTCAGCAAAATGGTGTTGTAGAGAGGAAGAACAGGACGCTCATTGATATGGCGAGGACTATGCTTGGAGAGTTCAAGACCCCCGAGTGTTTTTGGTCGGAAGCCGTGAACACGGCTTGCCACGCCATCAACAGGGTCTACCTTCACCGCCTCCTCAAGAAGACTTCATACGAGCTGCTAACTGGTAACAAACCCAATGTATCGTACTTTCGTGTATTTGGGAGTAAATGCTACATTCTAGTGAAGAAGGGTAGGAATTCCAAATTTGCTCCCAAAGCTGTAGAAGGGTTTTTATTAGGTTATGATTCAAATACAAAGGCGTATAGGGTCTTCAACAAATCATCGGGTTTGGTTGAAGTCTCTAGCGACGTTGTATTTGATGAGACTAATGGCTCTCCAAGAGAGCAAGTTGTTGATCTTGATGATGTAGATGAAGAAGATGTTCCAACGGCCGCGATACACACCATGGCGATTGGAGATGTACGGCCTCAGGAACAATTGGAGCAAGATCAACCGTCTTCCTCAACTATGGTGCATCCCCCAACCCAAGATGACGAACAGGTACCTCAAGTGGAGGCGCATGATCAAGGGGGAGCACAGGATGTTCAAGTTGAAGAGGAAGAAGCACCTCAGGCACCTCCAACCCAAGTTCGAGCGACGATCCAAAGGGATCATCCCGTCGACCAGATATTGGGTGATATTAGCAAGGGAGTAACTACTCGTTCAAGATTAGTTAATTTTTGTGAGCATTACTCCTTTGTCTCTTCTATTGAGCCTTTTAGGGTAGAAGAGGCCTTGCTAGATCCGGACTGGGTGTTGGCCATGCAGGAGGAACTCAACAACTTCAAGCGCAATGAAGTTTGGACACTGGTGCCTCGTCCTAAGCAAAATGTTGTGGGAACCAAGTGGGTGTTCCGTAACAAACAAGACGAGCACGGGATGGTGACGAGGAACAAGGCTCGACTTGTGGCAAAAGGTTATGCCCAAGTCGCAGGTTTGGACTTTGAGGAGACATTTGCTCCTGTGGCTAGGCTAGAATCAATTCGTATTTTGCTAGCATATGCCGCTCACCATTCTTTCAGGTTGTACCAAATGGATGTCAAGAGCGCTTTCCTCAACGGGTCGATTAAGGAGGAGGTGTACGTGGAGCAACCCCCTGGCTTCGAGGATGAACGGTACCCCGACCACGTGTGTAAGCTCTCTAAGGCGCTCTATGGACTTAAGCAAGCCCCAAGAGCACGGTATGAATGCCTTAGAGACTTTTTAATTGCTAATGCCTTCAAGGTTGGGAAAGCCGATCCAACTCTTTTTACTAAGACTTGCGATGGTGATCTTTTTGCGTGCCAAATTTATGTCGATGACATAATATTTGGTTCTACTAATCAAAAGTCTTGTGAAGAGTTTAGCAGGGTGATGACGCAGAAATTCGAGATGTCGATGATGGGCGAGTTGAACTACTTCCTTGGGTTCCAAGTGAAGCAACTCAAGGACGGCACCTTCATCTCCCAAACGAAGTACACGCAAGATTTGCTAAAGCGGTTTGGGATGAAGGACGCCAAGCCCGCAAAGACGCCGATGGGAACCGACGGACACACCGACCTCAACAAAGGTGGTAAGTCCGTTGATCAAAAAGCATACCGGTCCATGATAGGTTCTTTGCTTTATTTATGTGCTAGTAGATCGGATATTATGCTTAGCGTATGCATGTGTGCTAGATTTCAATCCGATCCTAAGGAGTGTCACTTAGTGGCTGTGAAGCGAATTCTTCGATATTTAGTCGCTACGCCTTGCTTCGGGATCTGGTATCCAAAGGGGTCTAACTTTGACTTGATTGGATATTCAGATTCCGACTATGCTGGATGTAAGGTCGATAGGAAGAGTACATCGGGGACGTGCCAATTCTTAGGAAGGTCCCTGGTGTCGTGGAACTCCAAGAAACAAACTTCCGTTGCCCTATCCACTGCTGAGGCCGAGTATGTTGCCGCAGGACAGTGTTGCGCGCAACTACTTTGGATGAGGCAAACCCTCCGGGACTTTGGCTACAATCTGAGCAAAGTTCCACTCCTATGTGATAATGAGAGTGCTATCCGAATAGCGGAAAATCCTGTTGAGCACAGCCGCACAAAGCACATTGACATCCGGCATCACTTTTTGAGAGACCACCAGCAAAAGGGAGATATCGAAGTGTTTCATGTTAGCACCGAGAACCAGCTAGCCGATATCTTCACTAAGCCTTTAGATGAAAAGACCTTTTGCAGGCTGCGTAGTGAGCTAAATGTCCTAGATTTGCGGAACTTGGATTGAATTGTAGCATACATGTGTTTATGCCTTTGATCATGTTCATTCTGCATTTTGTTGCTTATTGTGGTGCTCAAGTTGTAGAAACACTCCCTGGACCTCACAAGTCCTTTTTGCAAGTAATGCACATATTTAGGGGGAGCTGTGCTACAACTTGACCCTTTGAGACTAACCATATTCTTGAGTTTGGTTGTTTTAGTCTCAAAGGAGGATTGAAAGGGAAAAGGTGGACTTGGACCATGCAAGACTTCCACTGCACTCCGATGAAATGAGTAACTTTTCCAAGTTCATCTTTATACTCTTATTGCCTTTGTACTCTTATTTGAAGATTTTGGTGAGGCAATGGGGTTAAAGGGCCAAGATTGATCCTGTTTTGGTGCTTGATGCCAAAGGGGGAGAAAATAAAGGCCAAAGCAATAGATGGATCAGCTACCACTTGAGAAATTTTGAAAATAGTAGATTAGAGCTTTTGGTTTGTCAAAACTCTTTTATTGTCTCTTATGTCAAAAGTTGGCCTCTTGTGGGGAGAAGTGTTGATTATGGGAAAAAGGGGAAGTTTTTGAAATCCTTGATCAAATTTCTTTGGAAAACCTCTCTTTATGTCTCTACAAGTGGATTTGACTTAGAGATAGGAATTTGAGTTTGATTTGCAAAAACAAACCAAGTGGTGGCATAGAGTGATCCATATATGTCAAATTTGAATCAAAACAATTTTGAGTTCTTAGTTGAATTGATTTGGTACTTGTTCTACTTGCTTTATGTTGTGTTGGCATAAATCACCAAAAAGGGGGAGATTGAAAGGGAAATGTGCCCTTGGGCCATTTCTAAGTATTTTGGTGATTTAGTGTCCAACACAAGTGTCTAAGTGTAAAAAGGTGGACAAAGTACAAGTCAAGAATAAAGGTATGTTTCTCAGACTTAGTACATTATTTTATGGACTAATGTATTGTGTCTAAGTGCTGGAAACAGGAAAAATCCGATTGGAAAGGTCTTGGCTCGAGCAGCCAAGAATCTGCTCAGCCTGGGAGCACCGGACTGTCCGGTGGTACACTGGACACTGTCCGGTGCGCCAGGCTGGCTCGAGCAAAGTGGCTGCTCTCGGGACTTCGACGGCGGTGTACGGCTATAATTCACCAGACTGTCCGGTGTGCACCGGACTGTCCGGTGGGCCGTTCACAGGCGAACTCGTCGCTCTCGGGAATTCATCGGCGACGTACGGGTATAATTCACCGGACTGTCCGGTGTGCACCGGACTGTCCGGTGAGCCAATGGTCGGCCGGGCCAACGGTCGGCCGCGCAATCTGCGCGGGACACGTGGCCGAGCCAACGGCTAGAAGAAGGCACCGGACTGTCCGGTGTGCACCGGACATGTCAAGTGCGCCAACGGCTCTCAGGCTGCCAACGGTCGACTGCGCTGTATATGGAAAGAAATCGGGCACCGGACATGTCCGGTGTGCACCGGACTGTCCGGTGCGCCAGTCGACAGAAGGCAAGATTAGCCTTCCAAGATTGCTCTCAACGGCTCCTAGCTGCCTTGGGGCTATAAAAGGGACCCCTAGGCACATGGAGGAGTACAACAAGCATTCCTACAACATTCCTAAGCACCAAGACATCGATTCCGCGCCTTTGATTCTTTGCGATAGCAATTAGAGCTCTAGTTGAGTGGTGAACTCATTGAGTTGTGTTGTGAGCTCTAGTTGCGACTTGTGTGCGTGGTGTTGCTGTGATTTCTTGAGTGCGTTGCTAATCCCTCCCTTGCTCTGTGCTTCTTTGTAATCTTAAAGTGTAAGGGCGAGAGGCTCCAAGTTGTGGAGATTCCTCGCAAACGGGATTGAGTAAAGCTAGCAAAACACCGTGGTATTCAAGTGGGTCTTTGGACCGCTTGAGAGGGGTTGATTGCAACCCTCGTCCATTGGGACGCCACAACGTGGAGTAGGCAAGCATTGGTCTTGGCCGAACCATGGGATAACCACCGTGCCATCTTTGTGATTGATTTCTTGTGGTTATTGTGTTTTGACTCCTCTCTAGCCACTTGGCAATTATTGTGCTAACAATTAACCAAGTTTTGTGGCTTAAGTTTTCAAGTTTCACAGGATCACCTATTCACCCCCCCCTCTAGGTGCTCTCAACCACCAGTGATCTCAGGTACTCATTGGGCAGCACCATCAGCTTCTTTGTCTTAGGAACATAGGCCCTCTAGGTGAAGTTGTCATAGTCATTAGCCTCGATCTCATCGAGGATCTACCGGTACAGGAGCAGAGAAGACCACACCTGAAACAACAGCAGTAACTCATCTGACCAGGTTCTGAAAACGGCTAGCGTTGTGTGTCTCACCGGCCATCGGCTCTCCTGGTTGAGCTTGGTGGCGCCTTCCTCTCGAGGGGCAACCATGAGTGGGGCGTGGTGTGGAGCTTGGTCTCCTTGTAGGCCGACTCGGAGAAGAACAGCTTCCTCATGGCACATACCACGGTGGGGGTGCAGATTAGGACTTCACCTTCACTTGTTCCTCTTGCATCCACTCAAATCATCGCCATCCAGGGCCCCCAAATCACCCGAATTCACAAGGAAACGCTGGGAATCAAACCCCCGCGCCAGCCACGGGCAACAAAGGAGTAAGCTGATGGCAGCGCCATCGAGCCCGAGGGGGAGTAGGTCACCACGACGATGGAGGAGTAATCAACGGCGTCAGGGGGCTCAATGGCCAGATCTAGCTACCGTCTCTGGGGAGGCCCGCTCAGAGTCGAGCTTCTGTCGCAGCCCCCGCACGACGTCCTCGGCGGCCTCCTTCTCCCGACGCAGCCGCGGCGTCGTGAGCTCCTTAGGGAGGGAGCAATCATCAGGGGGTCGAGCGCGGTCCTCCGGTTGCTAAGTATAAGTAGATACCAACCCAAACAAGTAGTAGATCAAAATTGGTAACAACACCCGCGATGCAATGCATATGACAAATTGAATTTAGTTCCATGAATTAATCATGCGAGAGTTCTAAGCTGCTCATGACCGCGAGCACGGCTACTATACCAGTTTTACACTCTGTAGAGGTTGTACCCTGTACCCACAAGTCGTGTATCCCATGTCGACAGGGTTTGCAAGGCCCTTAGACACTTCCGAGGTGAATGGCTAGGGATCCACTACGAGGCCTTTACAAAGTTCCACTAGCTTCCAAAAACCCGCTACAGTTTCTAGGAAGAGCAATGTTGGAATCCCTCGTCTGACCGCTGTCGCAGCAAAATCAACCCGAAAACCTCCCTACACGCCTACTCCCCTACTGCTCTTGCCCCTTTTGGGTAAGGTAGTCTTCCACTAGCTTTCCTAATTAGTCAGCCAAGGGCGTCCCATTCCACCCTTGTGGTGGCACGTGTTTCTCAAGTTAAGTTTCATGTTCTAATTAATATAATGATCTTGTCATGAATAATAAATAAAAAACAGTATAATTGGAACATGATCATAATGTAATATTAATCCCAAAACCATAAAGAGCAATAGCAAAAACTACCCAAATAGTTCAGGGGTAAGAAAGGTGTAAAGATAACCAAACTAGGGTGACCTATTGGGTCCCATCATAATTAAGCCTATGCATGAAAAAATGATTATAAAGAACATTATTGGGTAAATAAAAGTGATCAAGGGTACAACTTGCCTAGGACTTGAGATTCCAGGTACCAACTTGCTCTTCAGGTAACTCATGATCTCAATGCTAAACGTAGCAATACAAACAAACATGGTATAGTATAATTAACATCACACCAAACATAAGAACAATCTGCATAATAATGATCTACACGTCACAACGAGATCGTGGGCTCAAGAACCACTAAATTTGGAGCTATGGTTGATAGGATATGGTTTTCTGAAGTTTTAGATGATCAAGCAGTTTGAAAGTATATTCTGTATTAATTAACATAAATCATATGAAAAGAATATTCTAAATAAATACATATTCAATTATAATCTAAGTGATAACGGGAGTAGAGGCCATATTCCAGTCAAATTATAATTATAGCCAGGTTATAATCGTAGATAGGTTCATTTTGATTAGCAAGTTCAATTTACTAAACATAAATTTAAACTATATCCATAAAAAATAATATGTGCCATGATAAAACTAATGTTGTTATTGTGTAGACGATGTCATTATGAAGCCATCGCAATTGGAACAGAGTAAATCAAAGTTAAAACGGATGTTATATGGGCTAAACAAGATTCTAGGTTATTTAGGGTTAATTTTATACCTAAAAACAACTTCTAGGGGTTTATATGCAAAGTCTCCATTAAATTCTATTTTCTTTACACTGAGAAACAGATGGCGGGTTTGTTTTTGAATAAGTCGAGGGCTCTTTTGGAAAAATGCACGACGAAGGGGTAAGATTGCGTTTGAACCGTCCGATCCACTCTTTGCGGTTCAGATTAGATTGTCCCTTATCCGAATCGGTACAAACCCACGGCCATCCATCAACAGATCGATGATCAAGATTTAATTAAGCCTGAGTCGATACTGACCACCCGATCTGATCCAACGGTCAGATTGAGATATGCGACGGGGCACCCAGACATCTAATCCTAGCCGTCCACCAATAGATAGACGGTTACCATTTTATCTTCCCCATGGTGGCGCCCAACGACGGAACGCGAGCTGCCCTCGGCGGCAGCCATGACAGAGAAGGGCAATTCAGCGCCCAGTCAATCCGAATCCTATTCTAACGGGAACTACATGATGCAGGGGCAAGGGTGAACGCGCCAGTAGCATACATACCGGCGATTATGCCATGATGACTGTTGGGGGCCTTCTTCCTCCGAAGGTCCTCAAAAACACGACTAAATATATGTTTTTAGTGTGACATGGGTTATTACAGAAGGAAGCTTCGTCTTCAGGATATAAGCCTCTTATTACGAAGACACATAAGATGAAGACAGATTCAAAGAAGATAAGAGTAAACACCGAAGCTAGCACCAGACGGGAAAGCTTCGACTCACGACGAAGTGGAGGAATAATGATGATGACCGAAGGAGGAAAAGACCACCTAGTCCTTTATAACTTGTATTTTGATCATGTGTAAACATTGAGGACACAAATGTACTTTTACCTGGGCTGCGTCCCGTGCCTATAAATAGATGAACAGTAACATCGTACTATTCATGCTGGATTTTACTTTCACTCTCTCGCATCCTCGCCTTCGAGCAAGCCGAAGGTATCAATGTAATATTAGCATTGTTGATATTTCTGTATGTTTCACGAAATATAAGAATAAATGAATTATTAAGATACTGTTATCATGTTTATTCCTCTGTATTTCATGTTTACTTATTAAATGATGAAGGTATGTCCTTCTAGACCTTCGTCTGATGAGTATTATACACATGGGGTAATAATGCTTCGGAGGACAAAGGTCTCTTACAATTAACAATTGTGTTGCCTTGTTCTTGACTCACAACATTTGAGAACAAGTGACCAACATTGGCGCCCACCTCTGGTGAACTCACTTCCACAACCTTCGGCAAGCATTCACCTTTGACATGCCGCTGAAGAAGGCAATGGTGCCAGGGGCTGCCCTGCAGCCATTGGACACAAATTAGGACGCACTCTCCCTGCGAGAGGCAAGGAGCCAAAAGAGAAAGGCCACCAGCCCGACTCTTCAGTAGGAGCAGCTTGACCAGGAAATCAGGGATTTAGAAGCAATCCACCAGCAAGTACAAAGGAAAAAGGAGAAAATGCTCCGGCTGGCTGACCTTCAGAAGAAGATTGACGAAGCCGCTGAGGAGATGTGTCATCTTACTCAAGATGACCAGGACCGAAGGCCTCAGCATAGGGAGCTTCGTCAGGAAAGCCCCTTCAACGAAGACGAATGGTACGACAACTTCCATCATGGTAACTTTACTTTCGATGATGCTTCTCCTCTAGCAGCAGAATTGTAGGCTACCTCGTGGCCACAATCCTACAAGCCACCTTAGTGACCCATGTATGATGGGCATTCGGATCCAAAGCAATTTCTGATGAGCTACAAGGCAACAATATCCTCGTATGGGGGCAACACTGCTGTCATGGCAAAGTCCTTCGTCATGGCAGTCAGAAGCGTGGCCCAGACATTGTATTCCTCCCTTTGGCCACGGATAATCACATCATGGCAGAAGCTCAAGGACATGCTAGTCACCAGCTTCTAGGGCTTCCAGATGAAGTCAGTCACTGCTCAGGCCTTATTCCAATGCACGCAAGACCATGAGGAGTACCTTTAGGCGTACGTCCGAAGGTTCCTACGTTTGAGAGCACAAGCACCTATAGTGCCTAATGAAATTGTTATTGAGGCCATGATCAAGGGGCTTCGACTAGGACCTACAGCCCAATATTTTGCCAGGAAGCCCCCACAAACCCTAGAGAAGCTTCTTCAGAAGATGGATGAGTACATCCGGGCTGATAATGATTTCCGCCAAAGAAGGGAGGAAGCATATAGGTTTTCTGAAATGACCAGGGGCTTCGGAGGAAGACTTCATCCCAGGCATGTCAGGTCAATCCATAACTCCAATGCCAACGATGAAAGGGCCAACAATGCTCAGAGCAGCCATCCTAGCTCACAGTCTTCGGGCATGCAGTAGACTTCGTATAGACCACCAGCTCCGAGAGAGAGGGGAGGAAGAAGCTTCAGTGGAGGAAGGTTCGGCAATCAACCCAGGAAGTTGTTCTGCCTTTTATATGGTGAGGACAAGGGTCACACAACAAGGACGTGCCAGGTCACGATCCAAAAGCAAAAGGAAATTGCTGAAGCTGAGGCACGACAGAATCAGCCGAAGCAGGTCCTCCATACTGCTTCGAGCTACTCTCCATACATCCTAGAATACGTAGGCAATCAACAGCCTACGGCTTCTGTAGCTTCAGCAAGTCATTCACAAGCCTCTTGGGCCCAATTACCACCACCCCCACCAATGGCGCTCGCCCCAAATCACGATTAGCAGCCAGAAGGGCACCTTCGGCCTCAACAACAACGTGATCTTTGGGAGCAGTCTGAAGCTCGAACAGTTAATAGCACTGTGCCCGAATCTAGGCATATCTACTGAAGATGACACAATGTTTTGGCCAAAAGGAAGCTCTAATTTGTTCCATTTCTACTATTTTCTGCTTTTTATATTTCTGTTGCAAAAGACAATACAGGAAGGTTTAACCTTCAACTCGATGTAATAAACCTGTGGTTACACCATCGAGTGTGACAAAACCAAGTTCTGAAGCTCCAAAGACGTTCCTAAGGAAGCGCAGAGTAAGTTCTAAAGTTCCAAAGACATTCCTAAGGGAGCGCAAAGTAAGTTCTGAAGCTCAAAGTCGTTCCTAAGGGAATGCAGAGCTAAGATGCCACCTAAATCAAAGGTGAAGAAGCTCCAAAGTCGTTCCTAAGGGAATGTAGAGCTTAAATGCCACCTAAGTAAAAGGTGAATAATCTCCAAAGTCGTTCCTAAGGGGATGCAAAGCTTAGCTCCAAAGTCGTCCCTAAGGGGATGTAGAGCTGAAATACCATCTAAGTAAAAGGTGAAGTGACTCCAAATTCGTTCCTAAGGGGATGCAGAGTCTGGGTGTGTATTCGCATGGATTTTTACTTTCGGCATAAACATCATTTTGCATCATACCATCATATCATATCGCATAGCATCGCATCATACATCATTTTGTATCAGCAAAAAGCCATGGAGAAGAAGGAAAATTACTCCTTCGAAGATACTTATCGGATCATGAAAGAATGTACTGTATCACAACATATGCCTTCGGTAGACATATGGTACTACACGAAGCTGACCTATGTCAACAGTGGCGTAAAAAAAATTCTTTTCTTTACGAAGCATGAAAAGAAGGAAAGGTGGTTTTTTCACCAAAGGCTCAAAAACAGTACGTACGAAGATTTCATGCATCGTAAAGAGATATATTACATTAATGTACATACAAATACTTGATGTTTGTTTTTTACACAAGGCGACAGCCATACACAAGCATTACATTTACAAGCATGGAAAATTTTAATCTTCCTTTAACACTTTTTCAGTAGCTTCGTGTAATAGTCTGTCGACGACTTCGTCAACGACGTCGTTAGCAACATTCATTACATCCAAAACTTCTTTCATAGCCAGGTCGGCTTCGGGATTGCACAGCTCCGGTGGTGGTGAAAGGTCGGCTGCAATAAAGAATATGTTGGTGAATTTCGAAGATAGAAACGAACAACGAAGCAAAATTTTAAATAAAAGTACCTATAATCATGCGCGTTCAGCAGCTTCTTCAGCTTGTTTAGCCTCTTCTTGGGCGCCGTGAGATTCTTTCTCATTTTTAATGGCTTCATCAGCCATCTCACGACCGTCCTTCATCCAAACATCAGAGTAAAACCTCCCACCTAGCAAAGAGGCTTCGACCGAGGGGTCCTTGGTGTCATCTGCTGAGAAAATAGATTCCGGCTGGGTTGCGGCTTTGACATGCTCACAACCGGTCTTATCCAAAATGCCCGTGACCCCTCGTGCATCGGCGAAAGCGCAGAAATCCCCACGATCGCTGAGTATTTCATCAAAAGCTTTGGCCTCTTCGCTGATCCACTAGATAATCCCTTCGGGATCACCGTGAATAAATTCTTGTTCCGAAGAGTATGCTCCCACCTTTGCAAAGCTATCTTTCAGCTTTTTCATGCATTCTAAGGATGTTTCGTAGCATCTCTCCTTGGAATCCCGAAGCTCTTCAACATTCTATTGTACCCTTGATCTTTCCATTTCACTTATTTCCTGCTTCACCTTTACAACTTCGAAATTCTCATTCATTTCTGCAAGTTTTTTCTTCAAATCTTCGACTTCAGCTTTGTGGGCTTCGTTTTGAGCACTAAGCTTGGCTTCGCAAGCTTTCAACTTGTCCACTAACGAAAACAATATTTTATCTTTCTCAAGAGCTTCATTCCTTAGTGTGATGACCTCTGATCGAAGATTTTCAAGAGCCATCTGGTAGCTCTCGTCGTCTTCTTCCTTTTGAGCCCTTAAAGCTTTACTTAGAATTAAGCCCTAACAACAAAAAATATATGTGAGAACATAAACACAGTAAGAAAACCTACAAACATAGTTTATTTTACAACAAAAGTATATATACCTTCAGGCTATTATAAGCAAGGCTATCTGCAAGATCATCCTTTGACATTGCAGATAGGTCGAGCTCAAGCTTCGAGAATCCCATGTTCCTCATCATTTCCCGGCATACGGATATCTCTTTATTGTCTGGTAGGCAATAGATAAAATTATCTTCATCAGTGGTGTTGTACACCAAGGATCCTTGTGGATACATTAGATCCCTGGCATATTGTCTAGCTTCGGCAATGTGCTCTTTTGACAATTGCTTCCCTGAAGCATGTTGCACGATAAACTCTAGCTCTTTAGCAGGTGCTTCGGGAGTAGGAGACTTAAGTTTCTTAGGCACACTTTCATTTTCCGAGGTTAGAGGAGTAGCCCCCGAAGGATATGCTTCAGTAGGAACTGAGGGTCTAGCTTCAAAAGTAGTATGTGCCATGCTAGCTTCGCTAGATTTCTTTAAGGCTTCGCCCTCTGTGTCAAGCGCCGAAGCATGAGTTGGTACTTTTGCAGATTCCATAACAGCATCTAGTACGCTGGCCATTCTCCACCTCTTCGGAGTTGCTGCAGGAATCTTTGATACCTTCGGCAGCTCCGTCTCTTGCAACGGACTCAGAGCCTTCGGTTGCTCTGTCGATTTCTTTAGTTCTGGCTCTTCGACCGGTTCTGCTCTAGCTTCGACAGGAGAGGAGCGACTGGGCTCAGATGCGAAAGAAGACCCCTCAATAGGCCTCGACACTTTGGTTGTTTCAATGCGCTTGGGCGATGTGTTAAAACCTTAACTTTTGTCGGCGTGCTAGAAATCACCGAAGCAGCAGTCTTTGTTTTTCTTTCCTTGCTTTCGTGAAGGATAATAGTAATCTCGGTATACAAACCCAATGACATCAGATACTCTATTCAGTCTCTTTTTGCCTCGACCACCGAAGGCCATTGTCATAGCATCATCTTCAGCCTTTGAGTAGGAACCAAGCAATTCATCACTGATTGCTTCAATGGCATCTAACCAGTCATCATTTGGCTCATCAAACTGGCTCATGTATTTGTATGTGTATTTCAGGTAGACCAAACCATCTTGGCTAGACCCAGCAGTAGCTTCCTTTGGCATCTCCCACCCACTTGTGAGTGGCCACACTCTATAAGTGATATGCTCCTGCACTAAGTCCCTTGTGCCTATGTAAGTACATATTGTATTGAAGGCCATATGGCATGTTTGTATGTCATTCCCAAGGGCAGTGGATGGCCTCCTAATGCCAAAGCAAGACCAGATAGGGCGTTGAATAATCCCCTTAATATCTTCCCTTTCAACCAGATCATTTTTCATGTAGAACCACTCCTGCATCCAAGCCCCGACCATCTCTTCCGAAATGTCAGAACTGGGTAGCTCACCTCAGAGCGAGACACGAAGCTGTAGCAACCGAAGTTGTTGTGATATTGTTCCTTGTCGGTAGCCTTCGTCTCATAGGACAGCTCATGGATATTGCAGAAGCATTTTGCATTTGGTTCCAACCCCTGGCTCCTCATGGCCCAAACAAAGATCCCCATCTTGATAGCTTCGGGGGTAAGCTGATAAAGGTAAATTTCGAAAGTCTTCAAAACTTCAACTAGCAATTTATCCATAGAGAACTGAAGCCTTGCCTTCATGAAGCTTATATAAACTACCACCTCGTCAGCTTCGGGCAGAGGGACATTATTTTCCCCTCCAGCCCTCACAATTGAAATATCACGGAAGTACCTTCCCTTCATTGCATCAATTTGCCCTTGCTTGATGGTTGATTTCCCAAAGACAACATGGCTTGGTCTCTAGGGCCGATCTTCGGCGCCTTCATTCTCGCTTTCTACATCAAAGTGTTCACTATCACTGGAACCCTCAGATATCCTAGTTAACGTCTCATGTGCAATTTTCTCTGCATTAGTTCTTTCCATAGCTTCGTAAAACCCGAACAGTGCCGGGTCGACAATCTTCTTCTCGTCAGCCATCAAATCGAAGGTCGTTGAAATGCCGAAGCTTGAAATCCAATTAAAACTCAGCAAAGCAAGAAAGTTTAAAATGACGAGCACAGTGAAAGCAACTGAAATGGCACAAGAAATGTTTTCAGTGCAAGCTCCTATTTATATGCCTAGCGCCCCATGGTTTGATGGGTCCAACATGTCAGTGTCATTCGCTATTCTAGCGAAGGGAAGATGTTTTTTTGGACCTTCGGCTAAAGGCCTTGTTCACTTCGCAGCCTAATTTGTTACAAAGAAACAAATTAATACTGCGAGGGGCTACTGTTGGGGGCCTTCTTCCTCCAAAGGTCCTCAAAAACATGACTAACTATATGTTTTTAGTGTGACATGGGTTATTATAGAAGGAAGCTTCGTCTTCAGGATATAAGCCTCTTATGACGAAGACACACAAGATGAAGACAGATTCAAAGAAGATAAGAGTAAACACCGAAGCTAGCACCAGACGGAAAAGCTTCGGCTCGCGACGAAGCAGAGGAATAATGATGATGTCCGAAGGAGGAAAAGACCACCTAGTCCTTTATAACTTGTATTTCTATCATGTGTAAACATTGAGGACACAAATGTACTTTTACCCAAGCTGCGTCCTGTGCCTATAAATAGATGAACAGTAACACCATACTGTTCACGCTGGATTTTACTTTCACTCTCTCGCATCCTCGCCTTCGAGCAAGCCGAAGGTATCAATGTAATATTAACATTATTGATGTTTCTATATGTTTCATGGAATATAAGAATAAATGAATTATTAAGATACCGTTATCATGTTTCTTACTCTGTATTTCATGTTTACTTATTAAATGATGAAGGTATGTCCTTCTAGACCTTCGTCTAATGAGTATTATACCCATGGGGAAATAATGCTTTGGAGGATGAAGGTCTCTTACAATTAACAATTGTATTGCCTTGTTCTTGACTCACAACATTTGAGAACAAGTGACCAACAATGACCATCTCCCATGGAGTAGGGCAGTCCACGGCGGCGCAATTTGCTCCGGTGAGAGATTGCCTACCCACCAGTGATGTTCTCGTTGCACTGGGGCAACGGCCACCAACGTTGAGTCCTGGCGACACGCCTGAGCACGCGATTGGAGCAAGGCGGCCCAGATCATGGAGATCAACCACGGCGACGAACGCAACGCTCACCTCACCGAGATCGCTGGTGTTTCTTATGTGGCTCGGTGTCCCCGATGATGGTCAAAGGCTCCGGAAGGCTGCTACTTATGTGACCAGGGCGAGTCTAGGTGGAGAAAAGAGAAGCGCCAGGGCCCGGCCAGAGCGGGATCGCAGATCCCGGAGATCCGCTCGGCTCGGCGGGATCCACGCAACAACCTGAGGAAGAAGGGAATACTGGTGACACGGGGCCCAGCGAGGGAAGGGAAACCGATCCAAGCGCGCAGGCGCGCGGTCCGCCTGACCGTCGGGGCTCAGTTGTTAGCGACAGACGAGCAGCGTAGGCTGAGATGGGGAGAGGGGTTGGGCCGGTGGTAGTGCGGTGTGGGCCGGGAGGTGGGGAAGCTGGCCCAGACGCGTTCTAGGTCTTCCTTTTATTTTATTTTATTTTGTTTTGTTTTCACTTTCTCAAATTCAAATGGTTTGAATTCAAATTTTGAATTACTTTTTTTTAATGTAGTTCAACCTCAAGTCAATTTAAATGCACAAACCAAAATCTCAGCATGGGTGCACGTTTCTTTTACTTCTTTTCGAACTACTTACTTTAATTAATGCCTCTAAATATAATATTGATTAAGGGGTATTTACTCAAATAAATAGAGAATCCTCCCATTTATTTATTTTTTCTGAGTTTAAAAATAAAGTTTAAAGGTCCCATCTAGATTTGAGTCATCTAAATTTAATACTACCTTTATCTATCAATACTCATTTAAATAAATGTTTATAGTATATCATTTAATGAAATGAATAATCACTTAGTTGAATAGAAAACCTTTCTATTACTTCTTTTCTAAATTAATTCTTGGTTTTGAGATTCAGTTCTTAAAATTCAAAGCTCAAGTATAATTTGAGATATCTTAATTTACTATTTTATTTATTTATTTCTTTCTTTATTTTTTTCTTATACAAATTTTGGGCTTTACAGCTGCAGCTAAAGAAGCTCAACTCAGCTGAAGTTCAACTCAGCCGAAAAAGTTCAACTGCTTTTAACAAGAACACTCTCAATTTCTCAAACCTAACAACGGTCAGACATAGAGCGTTCAAGAGATTTTGGTTTTCAAAAAATAGCTTTTGAATTTGAAGGCTTGAGCTATAGCAAACACCATTACCTATGCAAAAACTACTAAGTAAGAATTAGATCCTGCGACTCAAGATATACATAAAATTTTATATGTTCTCGCATGGAGTCTGTTCAAGGGTTCCGTTTATGTGTTTTCTTTGTTCTTGAAACTTCCTATTTGATTTCTCAACAGTGGTTGTGAGTCCTTTACTTCCTGTACATTCTGAGCATATACTAGGAGCAAGTTGTTAGTTTCCTTATTTGTTTTGTCATTAAATCACCAAAACCCTCAGTCAGTGGTGGACCCAGAAATTGGCCAAGGCCCGGGCCGAAACGACCATAAACTCTAATAGTAGCATATAAAGAAAAATTGTATGACGAAATAACGTTGTCATATATGTTAAAGATGACATACAAGTTATGATGTAGCTCCTTCCAAATGTATCATATCAACATCAACATCAGTGCTTCTTGCTTCATAACCTTGAAGGAAATCATATTAAGAACGCGACTTGAAAGGTAATGTTGAATAAATTTAATAATATTAGTAATTGGTATATACCACTAGTACGAGGTAGATTCCTGCGGATTCTCATGCCTTGAAAATAATTCAATATCTTTACGTTCTCAATGCTTATAAATATATCATTCTCAATATAACACATCATACGATGGTTAAGTCATTCGTCTCCTGTCTTATCCCGCAACTCCATTTTAGTGATATTTATAGATGAGAAAGCTCCTTCCACATAGGCTCAATCTCAAACTTAATTTCTAGCCATGTGATCTTGTTTATTTGGTCGCAACTTTTTGATCTTTTATTTGGTGATTATGGTATTAGATGGCTGTATAGAATACCTTGTTTCGTACTCTCTCCGATCTTTTTTATTTGACGTTTGCCAGTGTAAAATTGAACTATCATGCGTCAAATAAAAGAAAATGGATGTAGTAGTTTCTAAGCCCTGTGGCTTTTAATTTTTTTTGCCTCTTCGGTTTAGAATCATTTGCTAACTTGGGAATTTTTTGCTTATCCTAGCTCGATGGTTTGCTCTCTAGTCTCTCCCTCCCTCCGTCTTTTTAGACTAGCATGAGCCTAGCATGTGCTGCCCGAGGCCTTACTACTAGCCTAGTATGTAAATTTGCAGGATACATGTAGGTGGTCGTAGCCTGCTCTTGCTTGCATGTGTGTTATCCTGTGCTTGCGAAGCTTGCACTGTGCCGGATAGATATACATACATATAACTATGACTCAGCGAGGCTAGAGGGCAGAGGTAGACCGACAGAGGCCAGAGGGCAAACCGGCAGAGACGACGCGACAGCAGATGTAGGCTTGCGGCTCTTCAGCACAGTCCAGCCAGACTCAGACACGAGCTCTTCTAAAAATTTTTTGAGCCTGCGCCCCGGGCCGTGGCCCAGGCGGCCATAGGCCTGGGTCCGCCCCTGCCCTCAGTTAGGGTTGATTGCAGTTACAATTACGATAATTGGTTTACCTAACCCCGGCTACCCCTATAAATACCCCCGTCCTGTAGCACTCAGGACTCGCATTTTGGCAACAATATGCTGCTCTAGCATCCCGTTGTCCCACTATGTCATTTTCCCTTTCTCTCTTGAGTGTTTGGATTACGGATTTCCATGCCAACAAATTCAATAGGTATATCATGGCAAAAGGATCAACACACATGTATATCAAGGTTTGGTTGATATGACATTTACGTGTATACATGATTTCGTATGTGGACGTCGTTATTTAAGGGGTTGGAATAGTTGCATTGCATAGATGAGTGACTCTAGTACAAGTGAGAGAATGTTGATGCCTTTCCTCTCGCCGCAGGCGTGGTGCTAACACACCGATGCCAGAGTGTTGCGTCCTTGAATGTATGTATACTATAGAACCGTTGATGGTGTTAATGCGGTATTGGTCATCAACGCAACAAATGTGATGATCATTGATAAATATGTTGTGTTATTACATGTGGTAGGCAAGGAGGTACATACACTGTTACCATATCCTTATGTTTATCTTCCACTGCGCTACTATATATATAGGCATATATTTTTTTCCTTTGCGCTATTATATCGAAGCAATAATCTATAATCCTCTAATCCAATTGCTTAGATATGCTAGACAATAGGGGGCGTGACGAGAGACCCTAGTCTCAAGCATCCGGACACGATACGGTTGAATCTCCGTTTATTAAAAGCCACGCGAGTCTGAGGCTCTCACCGCACTTCACGGTGCCTTCACAGGCTAGCTCCGGGATTCGATTTCCCCCACAGTAGGGATGAAAACGGATGGATACAGCTGGATATAGGCTCATCCTGTATCATACCCTAATGTATTTCTCTCGGATATGGGACCGGATACGGGTAGTTAAGATTCGGGACGGATACAGGACGGGACCAGGTAATAATCCGGACAGGTAAGAAACGGATAACAGATACTACTCGGGTAGGTACCAGATAATTGTCGGGTAGTTCATTCGATGATATTAATTGTCCAACCATCCATAAGTTAAGCAATACATAATCATGTATATGATAGATCAGATGTAAGAAAGAAAACCGGTAAAATTGACAGCATGCAGTTCAAAGTTGTTTATCACAAAGACATTGTAGAACCAACACCGCAATATTTAAAATTCATAAATATTCTAGTTTCTCTAAAAATTGCAAATAAGTTACAAAAACTAATAAACATTTTATATGAAGATAACTCAAGTCCTCGTATGAAAATGATAAAGTGAAGTACTGATTATGTTAAAAACTTGGATACTTACACTAATTTCACATGTAACTCATACAAATAAGTGAAAATGAAAGGAAAGAAACGTGAGCATCTTATAGATCTTATTATCCAAATATTTTTTATGGTTACATATGGACATATGTTGTATCTCCGTAAAATTTCACGATTTTTTGAGGCTATTTATGTATTATTAATTTCTTGTCATAGAAAATCATCAAAATACAATTAAATTATTAAAATATTGTTTAAACAAAAAATTGATGTATTACAAAGTCATAGATCTCTTCAAGCTCTACAATTTTCATATAAACTTTATCTTTATCCGATTTCATATGTAAAAGTTATGATTTTATAACTATATTATGCAGAAAAAGAAAAAACGGGTACCCGAATTTCGAGTACCCGTATCCGACCTGGGATTTTCGGGTACTGACCGGGTATTAGTGATTTCATATCCTACCCGGGGCCGAGGTTCAATATCCGGGTAATACCCGTATCCATCTCGACAAACAAAATACCCGTATCGTTATCCGAAATTACGTCCCGTTTTGGTACCCGTATCCGATACCCGTTTCAGGTACCCGTCCCGTTTTCATCCCTATCCTCCAGATCCACGTCATGCCATATCCATCTGCGTGCTCGATCCCTGTAACACCCGGTTTTAAGGAACAAAGCCGGGTGCATCTCATACATGCGCCAAAGAAGACAACATATATAATAACAGAGTGTATAGAGATAAATGTCATAAAACATCAGAGTATTTATTACATAGCGGAAGACTTATTACAAGAATAAAGATAAATGTAAAACGAACTAAGGATCGACGGCGCCAATGTCGACTGAGAAACGCCACCTAGATCAGATCGAACTCCTCAGTATTAGGCGGCTCCTCCTGAACCACCTGCTCTTCTCCTGTGGGGGGGGGTGTGAGACAGCAAGAGTGAGCTCACATACGATCATAGCTCAACAAGTCGTGGGGAATAATGTGGCATGAACTCACCAAAGGTGGGAGTTCATATAGTGTAAGGCTGATCAATGAAATAAAGGCTGAAGCTGAGCATTGCTTTTATAAGTTGGTCAAAATTTTATTAGCAGTTACTAAGTGTAAGTAAATACCAAACCATAGTAATAATAAGTAAAAGTAATAATAAAATAATCCCAAATGCAATGAAATGACAAATTGAGTTTAAGTTCCATAAATTAATCATGTGAGTGTCCGAGCCGCTCATGACCGTGAGCACGGCTAGTATACCAGTTTTACACTCTGCAGAGGTTGCGCATCTTTACCCACAAGTCGTGTTACCCATCTGCCACAGAGTTGATCAGACTCCATACACCTCTGCCTAGGAAGCGAGGCAGGGTACCACTACGAGGCCTTTACAAAGTTCCACTAGCTTCAGACTACCCGCTACAGTTTATAGGAAGATCCAGTACAGGGTTCCTGGCTGACCGCCATCGCAGCAAAATCAACCAGGGACCTCCCTGCACTGACCTCTCCCCTACTGCCCTTGCCCCTTTCGGGTGAGGTAGCCCTCCCCTAGCTTTCCTAGTTAATCAGCCAAGGGCGTCCCATTAAACCCTTGTGGTAGCACTGTTTTCCCGGGTGGTTCTCCATGTTCCCATTAACATAATGATCTTAACATGAACAAGGAATAATAAAACATATAACAATAAATAGTATAACAATGAGTGATGAATATCTCTATACCCAAATCCACATAAAGCAATAGCATGTACTACCCAAAACTTTAGTAGTAAAACCAGTGGTGAAGCAAGGTATAAAGATAGTCAAATCTAGGGTATCCTATTGGGTCCCATCAAAATTATCCTATGCAGATCATTATGAATAATAAGAACATGAATGGGTAAAAGAAGTGATCAAGGGCACAACTTGCCTTCCACGAGCTCCTGCTCAGCTACTTCAACTTGTTGAAGCTCAGGTTCCACAGTGGGTTGCTCGTCTACTCGCACCAATACAATACATACATGGCATAGCATAAATTAACATCACATCAAACATGCAAATAGAATATACAGTAATAAACTAGACATTAAAATAAGATCACAGGAACTGGAATCATTAAATTTAGAGTTATATATTTTAAGTTATGGATTTTCTAAGGTTTTATGTGCTTAATACAAGATTAAGTACCAAAATAATTCCAATGTGCTTTTCATGCCAAAACAGTGGCACAAATAGACAGACAATAATTTTATGAAAATTTAGGAACTGGAATGGTCTAATTTGGAGTTCATATGCATTTACTATGAATTAAACAAGTTTTAACATTTATTTTTGCACTAAAAATTAATTTCTGATATTAATTTCTGATTTTTAAAGTTCTCTGGATCGGGCCTCATTTTCTGGAAAACGCAGGGGCTTCGGCGTAAAAGAAACCGAGACACAGAGAACAATAACATGGGATGGCGGGTTATTTTCTGCATAGTTCAGGGGTTCTTTAGCAAAGTGCACCCGCGAAGGGGTATTATGAAACCTGAGTCGTCCGATCAGAGGTGGACGCTCCGGATTAGATCGTATTACCATAAACCAGTATGCAATACGAGCCCTCAGATTACCGACCGACGGGCACGATTTAAAATCCTCGTTATTAAATTTGGTACGTAGGATTACGATCGGATGGATCGGAGCGAGTTCATCGAAACGGTACCCGCGATCTAATCACAGCCGTTGAAGTCCGGATCGACGGTCCCTGAGCCATCACCAATCTCATGACCACCCCTGAGGCCCTGACGGCACCCACCGGCCCACGGCGGCGGAGTTCGTCGGAGACCACGCCCCGGCACACCAGTGCACTCAATTCCCACGCGAATAGTTCTACAAGAAATACAATCGACCGCGAACTCTAAGGTGAACCTATTATCGGTAGTGATGCAACAAGGGCTCCCATCCACGGTGAAGTGTGGTTTACGGCGGCTGGATGTTTCCGGCGAGGAATCCCGGAGGAGTTGGCTATGTTTCCTACGCGGCGCGACTTTGACTACCTTCTATCAATCCTTAGGAAGGCTCTAAGAGTACCTCGATAGTCCGGTCGAAGCAGAGGCGAAGTATCCCCGCAGCGGCACCGTGATAGCTAGCACCCCGCTGCCGCCACCATGGTTTCGCTGGTAGTTCGTGCGTTGCGATGCGATTGCGGTGTACAGAAGGGTGAGCGGTTTTGTCGTAGCTCAAATTTATGGGCGGGCTCGGCCTTACCGACCCATAGCTGTAGACCGGGGCGGCCGCGGCGCAACAACCATGCCGATTCTTCCGTCCGGGAAGAAGAGCAGTTGCTATGGGGCCCACGCGCCAGGGAGAGGTGAGACGCGAGCACGAACCGAGTGGTCGCCATGTGGGCCCCGCCGCACAGCGAATCGGTCGAGTCCCAATCGCGGAAGCAAGCTACCGGCGAAATGAACGGATCCCGCGGATCTCGGCGGTCAGCTCGCCCGCGACGGCTACGCCAGGGAGATGCGCCTGACTACATGGGGCCACCAACCGGAGACACGGAGCGAGCCAGCGTGGGTAACACCGGCTGCCATGTGGGCCCCGTTGGGACGGTGTCACCGCGCGTGCACGATGCATGGGTTCTGGCGGCTAGGGTTTGCCGCGGCGGAGGCGCGCGTGGGAAGAGTAGATGGGCCGCGCAGGGTAAATGCGACATGGGCCGAATACTGAGGGAGAGAGCCCAGGCAGGGTTTTAATCTTTTCCATTTTATTTTCTATTTTCTTTTCTCCATTTCCAAGTTAAATTTGAATTCAAACTTAAATTCAAACTTCTATGCAGATTTTTGTGCTCAGATTATATTGTGAATTTAAGAAGTATTTGTTTGGGAAATATAAGGTTTATTTATGTTTTGTACACTTTCTTTTCCAAATTTCCAAGTTTATAAATTAGGGCAAAACCTCCTTTTCACTATTAATGTGTTTTTATTATGTTTATTTTTATAATTAAATGCACAAGCAGTTAAACTCCAACATGATGCATCATTCTTTTATTTAGTACATTTATTGTTAGCCAAGGATAATTCCATGATTTGAAATATGCAAAAATGGAAATAATAACACAAGTGGTCAATTAAACTCTTTATATCCCTCAATTCTTGGACTTTCCGCTACTCTTGCCATTTGGGTATTACAATCCCCATTCCCCATCGTGTCTCGGTTGCCTTCTAGACAGCGCCCCTCGACATGCGGGTGCCACCCTGTGCACCTATCCTTCTGCCATAGCCCTCATGCCGTCCACTTGAAACCTCCTACCACATACCAGGCCAGTCTGCCAAGAGAGTCTTTCATCTTTTCTCGCACATAGGGCTAAAAACGATCGGAATAAGGCTTCGCCATATTTACTTTCAAATTATTTTGACAGAAACAAAAATGATACTGTCGCGAACGAAAATGGCAACGGTATCTCGATACCGTCGATAACGAAAGTATACGATCGAAAGTGCATCAGTAATGATCGAAATTTACCAAAACAGTTATTTTAAAATGATAAGCATATCAAACCATAGAACATGACAATAGCCATGTAAGTATATGACTTGATCGATCACATATAACAATATGCGTGAATCAATTAGAAAATAGATTTTAGTTTGAATAGTAAGACCGGTTTAATAGATCTTGGAAGATGCACTACATTAAAGGAATATCTCATATATACAAGTCACAAACACAATACACACATACATATAGTTGTAAAGTTAACATAATTGGTATCATCCCGATCCTTCTAAAGCCATCATGCAAATTATGATTATACGTATAAAGAGTAATAATTAGAAAGAAACTATAAATAAGATCCATAAAAGTTTAGAACAACTCTAAACTATATATCATTAGATAGACCTTGATTTTAGGAAAACAATAAAAATTGTTTCATATTTTTCTAAGTTAAGATGAATTTATTATGAATTTATAAAGACTAGTTCAGATTTAATATTTTTTTTGAAAAAAATACGAAATTCATTACCTACGGCAAAAATACCGAATTCATTCCCTGCTGATCCGCGAACTGTCACTAACACCAGAGAGTTGCAGAGATTCTTCAAAGGATGAGGTGAGCCGTTGTTCATGAATAGAGATGGTAATGGGTACTCGAAACTCAAAACCCGATGGTTTTTGTCTCATTAGGGCACGGATTTGAGTCAATTTTTATACTCATAGATTTGTTAATGAACATAATTTTATACCCGACGGGTTCATGGGTATGGGTTTGTTCCTACAGTACCCAAACCTGTGAACCCGTGGGTTTTTTAAACCCGACCAAACTTATTACACATGGTCATTTTATTTGATAAACGATTAACAAACTTGTTATCTCTTTATTTACTTCCTATTTTTTATCAAATGGTGAATGTATAAGTAGTTGGTGAGAGTGTTGCTTGCTTGCTACTATAGTTTTTACTAGTGTTATATATGTGGTGGATAACTTAGTGCAAGGCCACTTGATTATACAACTTATTATTTATATTTTATTCTCTCTACTAATGTTTTTATACCAAATCAGGGACTCGGTGTTCATCACATAATTTTGGACCATGATCTCATTAATTATTACGATACTTGTTGATTATGAGAAGAACAAGCATATTGGAGATAAAACCTGCGGGTACCCCGCTAACCCGATGGGTCTGGGTTTGGGCAAAATTTTAAACCCATCATGAGTACGGATTTTTTAATGGGTATAGATATTTTTCACGGGTACGGGTTTAGGATGGAAAAACTCAGTAGGTTTGTACCCATTACCATCTCTATTCATGAACAACAATGTAACCTTTTTCTAACTCATAAAGACTCATCTTGTACTATACACGTGCTAACTAAGATTGTTTTTGTGTGTGCCAGGGGCAGGCCCACATTGAATCAAGGGTATTCACTTGAATACCCATTATTTCTGACAAAAAAATATATGTATATACATTGAAATATTACAAAAAACATAAAAAAAATATATGTATCTGGTCCCAAATTTATTTTCCAGGCCATCAGTCTTCATTTCTTTCCCTACCGGCTGGCCCATCAGGCCCATTGCACGCAGGGCTCTTCCTTTGCTTCTTCCCTCTTCCCTACTCCACCGTTCCCTGCTTGTGGCGGCACTGGGTCTGTGGGAGGTTGGGAGTCAGCTGGGATTCGTGAGCGTCCAACTGTCCGAGTGTGGGCCGTGGAGCTAGGCAGCCAGGACGCCGAACGGAGCTGGTCTACAGGACGGGAAGGGTGCCGAGAGCCGCCGAGCTGTGAGCACCCAACAACGTCCCCATGGGCCATGGTCCATCTGGTCGTCCACCATGCAGCGTGCTGTGAGGTGAGCCACCAGGGTGCACCGTGAGGTGAGCCGAGGCCGACGGGGCCACCCCTACTGACCTACATATCTGAAAATGGGTGTTAGTGTTAGTTTATCATGATTTGTAGACATTGAATTTGTTTTAGACTTGTAGTCTTGTAAGCATTGAATTGAGTGTATCATAACTTATACACTTCAATAGATAAGATTTTTGGGTATGACATTGTTTATAAACTTCTCAAATTGGTGCTAGTTCTTTTTGTTGCAACTGTTGAAAGAATCTTTTCTTCAATGAACTTTGTTAAAAAGTAAAAACAAGCTAAGAAGCAAGATGAAACAAATTATATGCTTGCGTGAGTTATAATTTAGTTTACTAGTTGTTTAATGTGAATGTTCAATTATATGCTATGTATTTTATATGTTATGAAATTACTCCTATGTAAATCAATTATATATATATATATATATATATATATATATATATATATATATATATATATATATATATATATATATATATATATAACGGCTACAAGGATATGCTTTAGACTATCAAAATATTTTTTGTGCTCCAGTAAAATTTTGAATACCCATTGTTCGAATTCTAGGTCCGCCCCTGGTGTATGTGTGTCAACAGCATGTCCAGACCAGCACACAAAAGGGTGAGGGCCTAGTTACAGAGGTCGTGGGGAAGAATGCAGAATTGCCAGATCTCCTTGTACTGCCAAAACAACGTCAACTCTATGCAGCAAGCTAGGACAAGCCAGTATAGAAGCAAGTCCATCCAGTTAGCTAACTGCAGGTCGGCTAAGATTAGTGTAAGAACGTATGTCAGCTAACTGGAAGTTTAGTCAACAATTAAGTAGAACTTGCCTTATGGCCTCCTCTCTTTTTTGCTCGCCCTTGTGTTCAACCACCCATATTGCCAGTATCCTCATGCACAGCTCAAAAACTGCACCAAAAAAATACGATTAGGAACAGGCGATCCGAAACAGTATGGTGCGGCGATGCATGTAGCATAGTGTATTATACTAGCTAGGTTCGGGTCTCTGCCTCTGTCTCTCGTCTCTGGAGGCGACAAGGGCGAGGAAATCTTCTTGGCCTTCCCGCTCGTCAACAGTCACAGTCCACGGCGACACAACAGTTTCTAGAGAAACTAGCGAAGGATCAGGTCATTCTGGAATCTCCCTGACTTCTGATTCTCCTCTGGATTTCACATCACCTGCTTCGAAAAAGCCACCCCTTTGAAAAAGCCACCCCTATTTTATTATACTAGTATCACTAGTAGAAAAAGGCTCAAAGCCTGCGGGGACGATATATTTTTACAGGCGGATTCGGTTATCCACCGACTGTGTTATTTCTAGTGGCGGTTCCTTAAGAAAACCGCTACTAGAAATCGTATTTCTAGTGGCGGTTTTCTTAAGGAACCGCCACTAGAAATCATTTTTATCCTTAATTTTTCGAGTTTTTCAAACGGCCTCGTATGACAAAACCACCAAAATAAAAGTTGTAGATCTCTAAAAGTTATGAAACTTTGTAGTTGACAACTTTTTTATTTGAACTCATTTCGGTTCTCAAAAATTGAATCTAAGTATGTCAAATTTAAAATTCAAATTTTGCAAACTACCTCGGATGAAAAAAGTGTCAAAATAAAAGTTGTAGAACTTCAAAAGTTATTTATCTTTGTAGTTGACAACTTTTTTATTTGAATTCGTTTAGTGTCTCAAATAAGCAATTTACACTCAAATGGTTGTAATATGTGGAGAAAACAACTACAAACTAGATACAAGACATGTCATAGACGGAGTGGTAGGGGAGGGTACGTGTGAGAGTGAGGTCGACGGTTCGAATACTAACAACCGCGTAGCGCGCGAATTTTGCGCGAAAAATGCCGCGACTTGCACTGGTGGGGTGGGGCCCCCCTAATAAAAATAAATTTTTTAACTATTTTTAAAATATGTTTTATGTTTCGAAACGATTTGCACTTGCGGTTTTATTACGTCGACCGCCAGTGAAAATCGATTTTCACTGGCGGTCCTCAGTTAACCGACTGTAAAAATAATGATTTCTACTGGCCCCTAGCACTGGCGGTTACGAAAAACGCCACTATAAATAGGTTTACAACCGCCACTATAGAACTTCTCTGTACTAGTGTATACTACACATACGGTACATTAGAGTGTCCATGTCAACGAAGCGGAATTTGATTGAGATATAATAGTATTTTTTTTCTAAATAAGTATTTTGGCTAATGATTCACGATGAGAAGGCTTAAAATCCACATATGTAACTTAACTATTGCCGAATCAGGGTTTAAGAGTAAACTCGTGGATGACCTCCCAAAACCACATGAAACTCGATGGGTTTTGTCGGGTATCATAATTAGGGGTATCTGGATTATGTCCCTAAACATACCTGACACGCTCCCTGAGGTCACGCATGGTCGAATCACGATTCACCCGAGACCCTGCTTGCCGCCTGCACAAAACTACACCTCACCCGAGCCTATCCTCGAGCAAAGGTTGCGCTCGCATGGATCCTCGACTCACCCGGGGAGGCCCCTTTGACGGGAAGCAAAAATCCACCTCGCCCGAGGGCATCTTGATGAAGGCCTAGCCTCAAGTCTAGCTTGACCAAAGTTCTCAGAAATCGCAAGGCATGCACATTAAATGCAACCGGTAAGAACTCCCGCTCCATCGATGACACCGCAGTCAACAAAGTATGATGGGACCGCAGTCAAATATACTTTCACCACTCACGATGACGCACACCCGCGAATACCAGGCACTATTCCTCCGCCCCGGTCACTGTTTCCAACAACTCCGGACAGTACATACGTCGACTGGACATGGCCTCAGCCTCGGGAGGAAACTCTGCCTTGCCCGAACTCAGTCTCGGCCAACTGCCCTGGCAATGGCGTATTAAATGCCACCAACTCTTCCGCAAATCCCACAAGTGACCACTCTGACTACTGTTCCGACCTCACCTAGCAAGACTGTGTACCCAAGCTACTACACTATAGTTTGTAGAGAAACTAGCGAGGGATCAGGTCAGGGAGCGGCCTTCTCCTACTCGTAGCTTGTGGTCATTTTGGAATCTCCCTGACTTCTGATTCTCCTCTTGATTTCACACCACCTGCTTCGGAAAAGCCATCCCTATTTTATTATACTAGTACACTACACATACAGTACATTAGAGAGTCCATGTCAACGGAGCGGAATTTGATTAAGATATAATAGTAATATTTTTTAAATAAGTACTTTGGCTAATGATTCACCATGAGAAGGCTTAAAATCCACATGTATAACTCAACTATTGTCGAATCATGGTTTAAAAGTGTGCACCAAGTAAAAACTTATGGATGACCTCCTAAAACCACATGAAACTCGATGGGTTTTGTCAGGCATCATAATTAGGGGTACCCAGATTATGTCCCTAAACATATATGACGCTCGAGTACTAGGGAATCATAAGGCAGAAAACGTGCTCCCCGTGGTCAACGCAGGGTTGAATCACGATTCACCCGAGACCCCTCTTGTCGGCTGCACAAAACTACGCCTCAACCGAGTCCATCCTCGAGCAAAGGCTGCGCCCGCATGGATCCTCGACTCACCCGGGGAGACCCCTTTGACGCAAGCAAAAATCCACCTCGCCCGAGGGCATCTCGGACGAAGGCCTAGCCTCGAGTCTAGCCTCGACCAAAATTCTCAGGAACCGCAAGGCATGCACATTAAATGCAACCGGTACGAACACCTGCTCCACCGATGACACCGTAGTCAACAAAGGATGATGGGACCACAGTAAAATCTACTTTTACCACCCACGATGACGCGCACCCACGAATAAAAAGCATTGTTCCTCCGCACCGGACACTGTTTTCTTCAACTCTAGACAGGACATACGACGATTGGACACTGCCTCAGCCTCAGGAGGAAACTCCGCCTCGCCCGAACTCAGTCTCGGCCAACTGCCCTGGCGTAGTGGCGCATTAAATGCCACCAACTCTCCCACGAATCCCATAGGAGACCACTCTGACTACTATTCCGACCTCTCCCAGCATGACTGTGTACCCATGCGCAGACTCGACCTCGGCCGCAGGAGAAGTCCTCGTCTCGCTCGAGCATGGCCTCGGCCAACAGCATCAATAGAAGAACACCTGACGCTGTCAACCCTCCCGCAAAAACCGCTACGACGGGATGGCTACAGAAACCACAAGGCTGGTGTCAAGTCTGCTTTACACAATTCCGTATGACACATGGGTCGAATTACCATGTACTTTTCACCATGTTGATCGCTATTTCAACCATTATGGCTCAAACGTCTCATCCACAGGATGGGCTCGGGTACGCATTTGAGCCTCCGAGCCTGGCCTTGGCTCTCTGCTTGGTCAAAACACGGAACGAGAACTGGACATCCTCCTCCTGATCAAAAGAAACAACCGGGACAAGGGCCATCTTAACGGCCATACCGCTACAAGGGATCAAATTTACCACCTCTCAACATTACGATGACCTTTGTACCCCTAGGTTCCCCCTTGTGGCTATAAAAGGAGGAGTCCAAGGTTCCCAAAAAACATAGGACAACACTTCACCATTTGCCCTCCACCTTCAATATTGGCACTAGCCTCAATCACTCAAAGAGACTTGGGATCCACTCCCTCTCTCGACCAGCTTGTACCCCCTACTACAAGCACCTAGGTGCAAGATAATATAAGTCTCATCCCCTCGCTGGAAGTAGGGCTTTCTATTGTCCGAACCAGGATAAATCTTGTGTCTTCTTGCATCACCCATCTGGACCGGGACACGTAGCACAAATTCACTCGTCGGTTAGGACCCTCGGGTCAAAACACCGACAGGTTTAGATGCAGGTTTAGAATTGCACCTGTGAATATGACCTCAAGGATTTAGGTAGACTTTACAAGTACATTGTGGGCGAGTTTTTTTTTCTACCCCATTCTGTGACCACAGTGAAACCTAAAACTTGCATGTGATGATGTTTTCGTGTACTAGTTAATGATAAAAATAAATAATTACCTTGTCAAGAGATCACCCATTATACAAATTTGTTCATTTTGATGTACACATGATGATTTCTTACATTTGAAAATGTGTATAAGTGATAATGTTTTGCATTAATAGTAAAGGATGTATGTCGTAATTATAATTTAAGTGAGGATGGGGTCCCTGTCGGGGATTTATCCGCGCGGGGAACATAGATGGGGAAGAAATGTCCCCCACAAACGTTCATGATTTTTTTGCCGCGGGGATGGGGAGGTATTTCCTCATAGGGAATTCCCCATTGCTATCCCGGGTTGAGGAAGGAAGAAAAGTAGGAAGTGTAATCTGAGTGAGGTGACGCAAAAATGAGATATATGGAATAAAATTTAAGAAAACTATTGGACACAGTGCGAGTGCGAGGCTCGTAAGCCATGGTGGGCCCGCTACGCGGCGAATCGATGTCTCTGTGTCACTGACCAACTCCCGCCACCCAGATTCCGATTTCTGATGTCTCTGTCTCCCCTTTTTTTTATTTTTCGCCCCCACCCCAAGTGAGGAACAATACAAATTCAACAGTTTTGTCCTGCAGAATCTTAGGCCTCCTCTGTCAGGGCTTTTGAACACCGATTTCTGCTCTGGCTTTACTTTTTTCGCATAAGACGTACCAAATAGTATTTTAGGAAATGACTTTTTGCTAAAAGCACTTCTCACTTTTGTATTAGAATGGTGAAGCCAAAAAAGTGGCTTTTCCTGCTTTGGTTTATGTTATTTTCGCACATAAGCCCTCCCACCACATCCATATTAGAACCAAATCGTCAAGCAACCACCACTTATGTCGTGAAGAACGCCGTCTTGTTCGTCGCCTTCGATCTCGTCGTTGTGGGTAGCGGCGGTGGGCTGGAGGGATGGCCGATGGCGGCATTACATAGGGTGAATTTGCTTTCGTCACATGGATAATAATAATAATAATAATAATAATAATAATAATAATAATAATAATAATAATAATAATAATAATGTGTTATATAATAACAAACATATTTCTATACTTGTCCGCTCATTCCGTGTAAAAAATGGCTGAAAATAGTTAGATAAAGTACGAGGTTTATTTTACAAAAATAGTATAGAAGTCATATTGCCAAATGGTTCTTTATGATGGTTTTGGCTCCCCCGAAAAAAAAGCTGAGAAGCCAGAGCCAAAGCTGTTTTTGCAAAAGTCGTAAAAAGGACGAGATAATTCGTTTTGGCGCCTTATTACTTTGCCACACAAAAAAATAATGGTTTTATCGTTGACGTTTTCCCTTTCAGTGCTTACTCTACCAGCTGCCTCGTCATGTTCTCCCCATACTTCCTAACATGATTGGCGGTGTGGGTGAGTGAGTTTTTAACTATCCACGGATCTCAATGACCAAGAAAAGAATTGGTAATTAGTGTGGAAAAGAGTCTAGAATACCAAGAGTCCAAAAGAAAGATTCTTCTATTCATTCAATTCATTTCAAATAAGACGTATCTTGTTCAAGCTAATAAATAGAGCTGGGGTTATAGTTAAAGCAGCCAGTAGAAAACCGAAATAACTAGTTATAGTAAGCATGAAGGGGTTCAATTCCATTTTTTTTACTGCACTACATATGTTGGTAAAGCACTTACCTAAGTTTAAGTTATGGAAAATTCATAATTCATAAGAACTAGATCATCTAACCCCATTAAAAAATGAAATTGGATTTTTGGGAGAATTTTGGAATAAAAGATAAATAAAGAATTGAATTTGAAAAAAAAACTTCCTATTTCAGATTCGGATTATTTCTCTTTTAATAGGATGGATTTCATCCTCTTTTTAGAGCAAATTTGAACTTATTATATTCCATATGGAATAAGAGGAGAAGAAAAGCATTCCACGACCCCCGAGGGGCCCCCTCAAAAAGGGAATTAGTGAGTGAAGTGAGTGCCCCGTGGCAACACCCTCACACTGCCAGTCTGTCCCACACACCCCGAACAAAAGGAGGAATGGGAATGCTTGGGCTGCGCGACTCAACCAGGAGGATGGAACGGGACGGGACGGGGGATGGACTAGGGTATCAATCTCTCGCCTCACCAGCAGACACTAATCTATACTACTCCTTAAGAGCGCAAGGAGGGCGTGCACCATGCCCCCGCTCGCCCGCGCCCGCCTGCCTCCGCCTCCTTCGTCTCCCCGCAACGGCCGCGTCCCCACCCTAAGATTTAGCGCTCGTCAGAGCCGCCCGGAGATCTCTCCTCGTCGATGGAAACTCACCCGCATCCCACCATTATCGCATACCTCGCCCCCTCGCGGCCCCTCCATCGTGATGCTCGCCCAAGCTCGATGGAAAGCGCCCACAATCACCCAGATCGCCCGCTCCTGCAATTGCCCTCGCGCCCGCAATCCCCCTCCGCGCGCGCGCATGGAACGAGGCTCACCCTGTCTGCCCCGCGGCCTCCCCCTCCCCTACCACCCACGTGTGATGCCCTTATGGCCCCACACCCGCGGCACAGTGATGACCACTGTATCCCCGCCACCGACGCATAGCCTTCTCCAGGGCTGTTGGATCTCCACGGTGGCTAGGGAAGGCGCCATGGAGGTGGCCCCCATGGCAGGAGCTCTCGTCGAGGTGGGCTCTAGGTCCGTTACCGGCGCGGGCCGCTCTGTACATGACGTCGCCGCCCTCGGGGCCACCTCCATGGTGCCCTCCATCAGCAACCCTACCAGCTCCCCAAGTCCCATCTCCATGGCGCACTCTAGCAGCGGTGGCGACACCGACCTGCTCCCACCTCCCTGAAGTGCTCCGGTCAAACCGCACGTTCCAAGGCAGATCTGCTCCCATCTCCATGGCGCGCTCCGACAGCGGCGGCAATGCCGACCCACTCCCACCTCCCTGGTATACTCACAGACGTAGAAATGATGTTATCACTATCTTCTTCTGCAGGACAAATTGGACCCAGTCGTTGGTAGACAAGATCAGATTAAGCGTGTTACTCAGATTTTGGGCAGGCAGACAAAGAACAACCCCTGCCTAATTGGAGAGCCTGGTGTTGGAAAGGCTGCTATTGCTGAGGGGCTTGCTCAGCGTATTGCCAAATGGGATGTTCCTGAAACAATTGAAGAAAAGAAGGTTAGTTTGGACCATTTGTGGTGCTTCGAATGTCCTTTTTGTTTATTTTGTGTAGATAAGTAGCAGTAGTATCCTTGGGATTGAATCCATTGTATTCATTTACAGAGCAGTAGATTTGTTTTAGTATTAATTTACAAAAGTAGTTAATAATGTATAAAAAGGTTCCCTTTGCTTGGCTACTACATATGTGACATGCCCATATTGTTTTGTGAATTTACTTTGCTGGATTGCCTGCCATTAGTGGATTGATTGGATATGTATTGATTTCTGATATCAGATGTTAGCAAAAAGAAAATAAACCTTTTTTGCAACTTACAATCAGATGTTTGTTCATCCTTTTGTTGTTTCAAGAACTAATCAATATTTTTTATTTTTTATTATCCATGCGCTCGCCCCCTGCTCCTCGGCCTCGGCGCCCCGCAACAACCGTCAGAGCGTCGGCTCCATGGACGAGGACGATGACAGTTCCGCCTCCGGCTCCGGCCGCCACAAGAAGAAGCTGCGCCTCATCATGGGCCTCCACGACAGATCAGCAAAGGTGGGCACCCCTCCCTCGATCTGAGCTAAATCCGACCCAATTTTGTCGATCTCGGGTCGATTTTGCCTAATTTGGGCGCCACCTGGGTCGGCCTATGGATCTGCGCAGCCACCGACCGTCGCTTCATCGAGCACGCCCCATGCGTTCTTCAAGAGCTACATCCGCTCGATCTTCTCAAACAATGTCGTGCTTTAGTTATTTCCCTCCTTTCTATTTACACAGAAGGTTTTTGTTTGTGCTAGAGAGTGATAGACAAGGTCGATAATTTTATGATTTAATTTCTTTCCATTTTTTATCCCAAGATTTTTTACTTGGGAAATGATGGTGAACTTTCGGCTTCGTGCAATCGCAGGTTCAAACAGGAATATCTCTGAACACCTTGGGCTCTCTAGGCTATGAGATGGATCATGGATGGAGACGGAGAATAGCAGTGTGTCATTCTAAACTGGGTGATCAGCCGAAAAGATCCCATGGATAATCATTAACGATTATATGGTAAGTAATTAGCAATTCAGCTTGTCTGCATTTATTTTTTCCAATGAAACTAATCACACTTTGGATTAGCTTGATCAAACGAGAGCTACTGTCATATCCATCCAGGTTGTTTCTAATTTAACAGAGGGAGGGAACCAGCAAAGGCACTCCATGGGGGAATGGTTGTGGCCAGATTTATTAATGGTGTTGCGGCTGCAAGCGTCGTGTGGCATCTGTCGCGACCTAGAGGACTAGAGGCATAGACCGTCGTCTAATTTTGGGCTATCGTCAACATCTTGAGAGCATCGGGGTGAGCCTTGATTTCCTCCTTGGAATGTGATTGCAAGTTCTTGTGCTTCTGAACCGTGCTTTAATAATTCCTAGGGGTTGGGGGAAAATCACATTTTTTGTTATTCTGGTCGTGACTCCTATAATGCATTCATTTTATTAAACAAAATGAAATTAGATAATTGCCATCTTATTCTAATGCCTCATGTTGATGACAAAAATCATAATGTTTTTTTCTTCCTTCTAAGTTTAGACGTGATGCATTCTTCCATGTTTTTAGTTGAAGTCTATGAGAGAGGATGGCTGTCTTGTGGTGCTAAGCTTTATCATCTGTAAGAAAACTTGTGGATACTGCCAAGCGCAATCAAATCAGACTGGGCCTCCAATTGGAGTATGCCAATACAAAGCTGGTCAATGATTGGTTGTTACACCGAAGCTGCAGATGCCCATAATAAGCTGAAAGTTCAGCCTGGTGATCTGATCCCTATGTCATCTCATGATGACATGCAATTTTTAGCAAAATAATGTTAGCCTAATTCACATCAATTGATGTATCTAAGATACATATAGATGTTTTTGTGGCTTAGCAGTTTGGCATTGCTTTGGTTTAATTTGCGATTGTGTATTAATGCTTTTGTACCTACTTTGAGCTTGTGGGGCCATAAAAACAAAATCTTCATAGAATATTTTCCCTTTAATTGCAAAGTTTTGCAGTGTGAGGATTGTATAGTAACCACAAACTGAGAAGTGCTTATATCCAATATTCTCTGCACTACTAAGTTATCAAATTGTAATAGTTGCAGCACCAACCAATGTGGGAAGCAATACCCACATATAAAAAATATCTAAAGATCCCATGTTGTGGCTAAATATATTTTTGTGTCCAATGCCCGCGTATATAAAAAATGTTTAGTGAGTCCATGCTATGGCTGAGTATATTTATGTTGTTTAACATTTCTCTACTGATTCTTTCATGTTTTAAGTTCTTTATGCCCCCATAGTGTCTTCTGTGTTTAATCTTTACTAATCCATATGTATCCAGCGAGGGCGTCCACACCAGCTTCACCATGCCCCCGCCACACTCCCACGCGCGACGCCTCCATCACGCCATCGCCGCCCTTCTCCACGCGATCTCCTTCTCAAGCCCTACGCCACCATCCCGCCTTCAATGCCGCCCGAGCCCCTACCACACTTCCCACTGAGAGTCGCCTAGAGGGGGGTGAATAGGGCGAATCTGAAATTTAACAACTTAAACACAACTACAAGCCGGGTTAGCGTTAGAAATAATAATGAGTCCGAGAGAGAGGGCGCAAAACAAATCGCGGGCAAATAAAGATTGAGACACGTGGATTTGTTTTGCCGAGGTTCGGTTCTCTCAAACCTACTCCCCGTTGAGGAGGCCACAAAGGCCGGGTCTTTTTCAACCCTTTCCCTCTCTCAAACGGTCCCTCGGACCGAGTGAGCTTCTCTTCTCAAATCAAACCGGAAACAAAACTTCCCCGCAAGGACCACCACACAATTGGTGTCTCTTGCCTTGGTTACAATTGAGTCTTGATCACAAGAACAAATGAGAAAGAAAGAAGCAATCCAAGCGCAAGAGCTCAAAAGAACACGACAAATCTCTCTCACTAATCACTAAAGCCTTGTGTGGAATTGGAGAGGATTTGATCACTTGGGTGTGTCTAGAATTGAATGCTAGAGCTCTTGTAAGGTGTAGAAGTGTGAAAACTTGGATGACTTGAATGTGAGGTGGTTGGGGGTATTTATAGCCCCAACCACCAAACTAGCCGTTTGGTGGAGGCTGTCTGTCGCATGGTGCACCGGACAGTCCGGTGCACACCGGACATGTCTGGTGCGCCAGCCACATCACCAGGCCGTTAGGGTTCCGACCGTTGGAGCTCTGACTGCTGGGCCCGCCTGGATGTCCGGTGGCGCACCAGACATGTATTGTAGAGTGTCCGGTGCGCCAAATCGCGCGTGCCTGACTTCTGCGCGCTCTGGCGCGCATTTAATGCGCCTGCAGGTGACCGTTGGCGCCGAAGTAGTCGTTGCTCCGCTGTCACACTAGACAGTCCGGTGTACACCGGACATGTCTGGTGAATTATAGCGGACTAGCCGTTGTGGATTCCCGAAGCTGGCGAGTTCAGAGTCGCATCCCCTTGGAGCACCGGACACTGTCCGGTGTACACCGGATAGTCCGGTGAATTATAGCGCGGCGGCTCTGAGATTTCCCGAAGGTGCGAAGTTCAGCTTGGAGTCCCCTGGTGCACCGGACACTGTCCGATGGCACACCGGACAGTCCGGTGCGCCCGACCAGGGTGCCTTCGGTTGTCCATTTGCTCCTTTATTTGAACCCTTTCTCTTGATCTTTTTATTGGCTTATTGTGAACCTTTGGTACCTGTAGAACTTATAAACTTGGGCAAGCTAGTTAGTCCAATTATTTGTGTTGGGCAATTCAACCACCAAAATCAATTTAGGAATATAGGTGTAAGCCTAATTCCCTTTCAATCTCCCCTTTTTTGGTGATTGATGCCAACACAAACCAAAGCAAATATAGAAGTGCAGAATTTGAACTAGTTTGCATATGCAAGTGCAAAGGTTACTTAGAATTGAGCCAATAAATATTACTTACTAGATATGCATGGATTGTTTCTTTATTTTTAACATTTTGGACCACGCTTGCACCACATGTTTTGTTTTTGCAAATTCCTTTTGTAAATCCTTTTCAAAGTCCTTTTGCAAAATAGTCAAAGGTAAATGAATAAGATTTTGCTAAGCATTTTCAAGTTTTGAAATTTTCTCCCCTTGTTTCAAATGCTTTTCCTTTGACTAAACAAAACTCCCCCTCAATAAATTCTCCTCTTAGTGATCAAGAGGGTTTTAAGATACTAATTTTGAAAATACTACTTTCTCCCCCTTTTGATCACAATAAGATACCAATTTGAAATTTACCAATTAAAAATCATTTTAAAATTAGGGTGGTGGTGCGGTCCTTTTGCTTTGGGCTCATACTTTCTCCCCCTTTGGCATGAATCGCCAAAAACGGATACTTTGAGTGAGATATAAGCCCTTTGCTAACTACTTACTCCCCTTTGGCAAATAGAACATATGAGTGAAGATTATACCAAAGACGAAGAAGTGCTTGGAGCGACGGCGAAGGATGAGTGATAGAGTGGAGTGGAAGCCTTGTCTTCGCCGAAGACTCCAATTCCCTTTCAATATACCTATAACTTGGTTTGAAATTCACTTGAAAACACACTAGTCATAGCATATATAAAAGAGACATGATCAAAGGTATATTTATGAGCTATGTGTGCAAGACATCAAAAGAAATTCCTAGAATCAAGAATATTTAGCTCATGCCTAAGTCGGGTAAAAGTTTGTTCATCTAGTGACTTGGTAAAGATATCGGCTAATTGATCTTTAGTATTAATATATGCAATCTCGATATCCCCCTTTTGTTGGTGATCCCGAAGAAAATGATACCGAATGGCTATGTGTTTAGTGCGGCTATGCTCAACGGGATTATCTGCCATGCGGATTGCACTCTCATTATCACATAGAAGAGGAACTTTGGTTAATTTGTAACCATAGTCCCGCAGGGTTTGCCTCATCCAAAGCAATTGCGCGCAATAGTGGCCTGCGACAATGTACTCGGCTTCGGCGGTAGAAAGAGCGACCGAATTTTGCTTCTTTGAAGCCCAAGACACCAAGGATCTTCCCAAGAACTGGCAAGTCCCCAATGTGCTCTTTCTATTAATCTTACACCCCGCCCAATCGGCATCCGAATAACCAATTAAATCAAATGTGGATCCCCGAGGGTACCAAAGCCCAAACTTAGGAGTATAAGCCAAATATCTCAAGATTCGTTTTACGGCTGTAAGGTGAGATTCCTTAGGGTCGGCTTGGAATCTTGCACACATGCATACGGAAAGCATAATGTCCGGTCGAGATGCACATAAATAGAGTAATGAACCTATCATCGACCGGTATACCTTTTGATCGACAGATTTACCTCCCGTGTCGAGGTCGAGATGCCCATTTGTTCCCATGGGAGTCTTGATGGGCTTGGCATCCTTCATCCCAAACTTGTTTAGAATGTCTTGAGTATACTTTGTTTGGCTAATGAAGGTGCCTTCTTGGAGTTGCTTGACTTGGAATCCTAGAAAATACTTCAACTCCCCCATCATCGACATCTCGAATTTCTGTGTCACGATCCTACTAAATTCTTCACATGTAGATTCGTTAGTAGACCCAAATATAATATCATCAACATAGATTTGGCATACAAACAAATCATTGTCAAGAGTTTTAGTAAATAAAGTAGGATCGGCCTTGCCGACTTTGAATCCATTAGCAATAAGGAAATCTCTTAGGCATTCATACCATGCTCTTGGGGCTTGCTTGAGCCCATAAAGCGCCTTAGAGAGCCTATAGACATGGTTAGGGTACTCACTGTCTTCAAAGCCGGGAGGTTGCTCAACATAGACCTCTTCCTTGATTGGTCCATTAAGGAAGGCACTCTTCACGTCCATTTGATAAAGCTTGAAGCCATGGTAAGTAGCATAGGCTAATAATATACGAATTGACTCAAGCCTAGCTACGGGCGCATAGGTTTTACCAAAATCCAGACCTTCGACTTGGGAGTATCCCTTGGCCACAAGTCGAGCTTTGTTCCTTGTCACCACACCATGCTCGTCTTGCTTGTTACGGAAGACCCATTTGGTTCCTACAACATTTTGGTTAGGACGTGGAACTAAATGCCATACCTTATTCCTAGTGAAGTTGTTGAGCTCCTCTTGCATCGCCATCACCCAATCCGAATCTTGAAGTGCTTCCTCTACCCTGTGTGGCTCAATAGAGGAAACAAAAGAGTAATGCTCACAAAAATGTGCAACATGAGATCTAGTGGTTACTCCCTTATGAATGTCGCCGAGGATGGTGTCGACGGGGTGATCTCGTTGGATTGCTTGGTGGACTCTTGGGTGTGGCGGCTTTGGTTCTTCATCCTCCTTGTCTTGATCATTTGCATCTCCCCCTTGATCATTACCGTTATCTTGAGGTGGCTCATCATTTTGATTTTCTCCTTCATCAACTTGAGCCTCGTCCTCATTTTGAGTTGGTGGAGATGCTTGCGTGGAGGAGGATGGTTGATCTTGTGCATTTGTAGGCTCTTCGGATTCCTTAGGACACACATCCCCAATGGACATGTTCCTTAGCGCGATGCATGGAGCCTCTTCATCACCTATCTCATCAAGATCAACTTGCTCTACTTGAGAGCCATTAGTTTCATCAAACACAACGTCACAAGAAACTTCAACTAGTCCCGAGGACTTGTTAAAGACTCTATATGCCCTTGTGTTTGAGTCATATCCTAGTAAAAAGCCTTCTACAGTTTTAGGACAAATTTGGATTTTCTACCTCTTTTAATAAGAATAAAGCATTTGCTACCAAAAACTCTAAAATATGAAATGTTGGGCTTTTTACCGATTAGGAGTTCGTATGATGTCTTCTTGAGGATTCGGTGTAGATATAACCGGTTGATGGCGTAGCAAGCGGTGTTAACCGCCTCGGCCCAAAACCGATCCGGCGTCTTGTACTCATCAAGCATGGTTCTTGCCATGTCCAAAAGAGTTCGATTCTTCCTCTCCACTACACCATTTTGTTGTGGGGTTTAGGGAGAAGAGAACTCATGCTTGATGCCCTCCTCCTCAAGGAAGCCTTCAATTTGTGAATTCTTGAACTTCGTCCCGTTGTCGCTTCTAATTTTCTTGATCCTTAAGCCGAACTCATTTTGAGCTCGTCTCAAGAATCCCTTTAAAGTCTCTTGGGTTTGTGATTTTTCCTGCAAAAAGAACACCTAAGTGAAGCGAGAATAATCATCCACAATAACTAGACAGTACTTACTCCCGCGATGCTTATGTAAGCGATCGGGCCAAATAAATCCATGTGTAGGAGCTCCAGTGGCCTATCAGTCGTCATGATGTTCTTGTGTGGATGATGAACACCAACTTGCTTCCCAGCTTGGCATGCGCTACAAATCCTATCTTTCTCAAAATGAACATTTGTTAATCCTAAAATGTGCTCTCCCTTTAGAAGCTTATGAAGATTCTTTATCCCAACATGGGCTAGTCGGCGGTGCCAGAGCCAACCCATGTTAGTCTTAGCAATTAAGCAAGTGTCGAGTTTAGCTCTATCAAAATCTACCAAGTATAGCTGACCCTCTAACACTCCCTTAAATGCTATTGAATCATCACTTCTTCTAAAGACAGTGACACCTACATCAGTAAATAGACAGTTGTAGCCCATTTGACATAATTGAGATACGGAAAGCAAATTGTAATCTAATGAATCAACAAGAAAAACATTGGAAATGGAATGGTCAGGAGATATAGCTATTTTACCCAAACCTTTGACCAAACCTTGGTTTTCATCCCCGAATGTGATAGCTCGTTGGGGATCTTTGTTTTTCTCGTAGGAGGAGAACATCTTCTTCTCCCCTGTCATGTGGTTTGTGCACCCGCTATCGATGATCCAACTTGTGCCCCCGGATGCATAAACCTACAACACAATTTTAGTTCTTGACTTTAGGTACCCAAACGGTTTTGGGTCCTTTGGCATTAGACACAAGAACTTTGGGTACCCAAACACAAGTCTTGGAGCCCTTGTGTTTGCCCCCAACAAACTTGACAACTACTTTGTCGGATTTGTTAGTAAGAACATATGATGCATCAAAAGTTTTGAATGAAATGTCATGATCATTTGATACATTAGGAGTTTTCTTCTTAGGCAACTTAGCACGGGTTGGTTGCCTAGAACTAGATGTCTCACCCTTATACATAAAAGCATGATTAGGGCCAGAGTGAGACTTCCTAGAGTGAATTCTCCTAATCTTGCTCTCGGGATAACCGGCAGGGTACAAAATGTAACCCTCGTTATCCTGAGGCATGAGAGCCTTGCCCTTAACAAAATTAGACAATCTTTTAGGAGGGGCATTAAGTTTGACATTGTCTCCCCTTTGGAAGCCAATGCCATCCTTGATGCCAGGGCGTCTCCCATTATAGAGCATACTTCTAGCAAATTTAAACTTTTCATTCTCTAAGTTATGCTCGGCAATTTTAGCATCTAATATTGCTATATGATCATTTTGTTGTTTAATTAAAGCCATGTGATTATGAATAGCATCAACATCAATATCTCTACATCTAGTGCAAATAGTGACATGCCCAATGGTAGATGTAGAGGGTTTGCAAGAATTAAGTTCAACAATCTTAGCACGTAATATATCATTTTTATCTCTAAGATCGGAAATTGTAACATTGCAAACATCAAAATCTTTAGCCTTAACAATCAATTTCTCATTCTCATTTCTAAGGCTAGCAAGAGAAACATTCAACTCATCAATCTTAGCAAGTAAATCAACATTATCATCTCTAAGATTGGGAATTGAAACATTAGAATCAACCTTAGCTAACAAATTAGCATTCTCATTTCTAAGGTTGTCAATAGTCTCATGGCATGTGCTTAGCTCACTAGATAGTTTTTAACATTTTTCTACTTCTAGAGCGTAAGCATTTTTAACCTTAACATGCTTCTTATTTTCTTTAATAAGGAAGTCCTCTTGAGAGTCCAAGAGATCATCCTTCTCATGAATAGCACTAATCAATTCATTTAACTTTTCTTTTTGTTGCATGTTTAGGTTGGCAAAAAGAATGCGCAAGTTATTCTCCTCATTGCTAGCATCATCCTCATCACTAGAGGTTTCATATTTAGTGGAGGATCTCGATTTTACCTTCTTCTTTTTGCCTTCCTTGGCCATGAGGCACTTGTGGCCGACGTTGGGGAAGAGAAGTCCCTCAGTGACGGCGATGTTGGCGGCGTCCTCGTCGTCGGAGGAGTCGGTGGAGCTCTCGTCTGAGTCCCATTCCCGGCACACATGGGCATCGCCGCCCTTCCTCTTGTGATATCTCTTCTTCTCCTTTATTCTCCCCTTCTTGTCGTTGTCCCTGTCACTATCACTTGATAATGGACATTTAGCAATAAAGTGACCGGGCTTACCACACTTGTAGCAAACCTTTTTGGAACGGGATTTGTAATCCTTCCCCTTCCGTTGCTTGAGGATTTGGCAAAAGCTTTTGATGATGAGCGCCATTTCCCTCGTTGTCGAGCTTGGAGGCGTCGATGGGTGTTCGACTTGGAGTAGATTTCTCCTTCTTTTCTTCCGTCGCCTTGAATGCGACCGGTTGTGCCTCGGGCGTGGAGGAGGTGCCTTGCTCGATGATTTTCTTTGAGCCTTTAATCATTAGCTCAAAGCTCACAAATTTTCCTATTACTTCCTCGGGAGACATTAGCTTATATCTAGGATCACCTCGAATTAATTGAACTTGTGTAGGGTTAAGAAATACGAGGGATCTAAGAATAACCTTGACCATCTCATGGTCATCCCATTTTTTGCTCCCGAGGTTGCGCACTTGGTTCACCAAGGTCTTCAAGCGGTTGTACATAGCTTGTGGATCCTCTCCTTGGTGAAGCATGAAGCGACCGAGCTCCCCCTCGATCGTCTCCCGCTTGGTGATCTTTGTCACCTCGTCTCCTTCGTGCGCGGTCTTGAGTACATCCCAAATTTCCTTCGCACTTTTTAACCCTTGCACCTTATTATACTCCTCTCGACTTAGAGAGGCGAGGAGTATAGTGGTGGCTTGGGAGTTAAAGTGGTGAATTTGGGCCACCTCGTCCGAGTCGTAGTCTTCATCCCCTACGGATGGTACCTGTACACCAAACTCAACAACGTTCCATATGCTTGTGTGGAGTGAGGTTAGATGGTGCCTCATTTTGTCACTCCACATATTATAATCTTCACCGTCAAAAACCGGTGGTTTGCCTAATGGAACGGAGAGTAAAGGAGTACACTTTGAAATGTGGGGGTAGCATAGGGGGATCTTACTATACTTCTTGCGCTCTTGGCGCTTAGAAGTTACGGACGGCGCATCGGAGTCGGAGGTCGATGGTGATGAAGAATTGGTCTCGTAGTAGACCACTTTCCTCATCCTCTTGTGCTTGTCGCCTCTCCGATGCGACTTGTGGGAAGAGGATTTCTTCTCCTTCCCCTTCCCTTTGTTGGAGGAGTTTTTCTTCTCCTTCCTCTTGTTGCGGGATTCTTCCGATGAAGTCGACTCGTGGCTTGTAGTGGGCTTGTCGCCGGTCTCCATCTCCTTCTTGGCGTGATCTCCCGACATCACTTCGAGCGGTTAGGCTCTAATGAAGCACCGACCTCTGATACCAATTGAGAGTCGCCTAGAGGGGGGGTGAATAGGGTGAATCTGAAATTTAACAACTTAAACACAACTACAAGCCGGGTTAGCGTTAGAAATAATAATGAGTCCAAGAGAGAGGGTGCAAAACAAATCGCAGGCAAATAAAGAGTGAGACACGTGGATTTGTTTTGTCGAGGTTCGGTTCTCTCAAACCTACTCCCCGTTGAGGAGGCCACAAAGGCCGGATCTTTTTCAACCCTTTCCCTCTCTCAAACGGTCCCTCGGACCGAGTGAGCTTCTCTTCTCAAATCAAACCGGGAACAAAACTTCCCCGCAAGGACCACCACACAATTGGTGTCTCTTGCCTTGGTTACAATTGAGTCTTGATCACAAGAACAAATAAGAAAGAAAGAAGCAATCCAAGCGCAAGAGCTCAAAAGAACACGACAAATCTCTCTCACTAATCACTAAAGCCTTGTGTGGAATTGGAGAGGATTTGATCACTTGGGTGTGTCTAGAATTGAATGCTAGAGCTCTTGTAAGGTGTAGAAGTGTGAAAACTTGGATGACTTGAATAAGGGGTGGTTGGGGGTATTTATAGCCCCAACCACCAAACTAGCCGTTTGGTGGAGGCTGTCTGTCGCATGGTGCACCGGACAGTCCGGTGCACACCGGACATGTCCGGTGCGCCAGCCACGTCACCAGGCCGTTAGGGTTCCGACCGTTGGAGCTCTGACTGCTGGGCCTGCCTGGATGTCCGGTGACGCACCGGACATGTACTGTAGAGTGTCCGGTGCGCCAAATCGCGCGTGCCTGACTTCTGCGCGCTCTGGCGCGCATTTAATGCGCCTGCAGGTGACCATTGGCGCCGAAGTAGCCGTTGCTCCGCTGTCACACCGGACAGTCCAGTGTACACCAGACATATCCGGTGAATTATAGCGGACTAGCCGTTGTGGATTCCCGAAGCTGGCGAGTTCAGAGTCGCGTCCCCTTGGAGCACCGGACACCGGACAGTCCGGTGAATTATAGCGCGGCGGCTCTGAGATTTCCCGAAGGTGTGAAGTTTAGCTTGGAGTCCCCTGGTGCACCGGACACTGTCCGGTGGCACACTGGACAGTCCGGTGCGCCCGACCAGGGTGCCTTCGGTTGTCCCTTTGCTCCTTTGTTTGAACCCTTTCTCTTGATCTTTTTATTGGCTTATTGTGAACCTTTGGTACCTGTAGAACTTATAAACTTAGGAAAGCTAGTTAGTCCAATTATTTGTGTTGGGCAATTCAACCACCAAAATCAATTTAGGAATATAGGTGTAAGCCTAATTCCCTTTCACCCACGCGCTGCGCCACCATGCCACCATCAAATCCGTCAACTCCGCGCGAGCCATCCTCGCCCCGTTCGATGCCCACCGCCCATTGACGCAGTGCGTGGTGTTACTTCGACGCCGCCCGAGTCCCCGCCACACTCAGCAGGCCGCTGTGGCCAGGAGTGGTGGTCAACCCAACTCAGCAGGTCGCTGCCGATGCAATGCCACCACAACATTGCGGTGTCGCTGTGCTTTGTGTGATGCTATTTGGCTAGCGCATAGAGTTTAGTGGCGAGAAGGTACAATTTTCCAGTGACTGTTGTATTCAAACCGGCCGACTTTAATTTCCACTGCTTTTCTCCATGGGAAATGATGCATTTGATGATATGAGTTGCAGAAGTACGTGTGGGTGAGGCAGGGGTTGATATTTCCATTTTCAGACTACATGAACCGGTGAGTAGTAGTTTAAAATGCATAACTACATGGACAACTGTTAGAATGCTGCTAAAACACCTGCTCGAGTAGTTTTGACAACTTTACTATGGTTAGAATATGCTAGCTTGTGCCTTAAGAACAAGTTGTATTTGTCATTTCAGATTTCAAGGGCAGACAGAACTAAGCAGTTGCAAACCTGCTGATTTCCGGAGGGCAGTAGAAGAGGCCTTTTTTGCTGATCAGGGATTCTCAGAAGTAGTCGTACATTGCAGCACCAAGGGCATATATGCTCATACAAATGTTTCCCACGAGTTATTTTTTTCAAAACACAGTTGAAAGGTTGCACTTCAATTATGAGAACTAAATCTAACTCTTTTCAATTCTAAAAAAACAGGTGAATATTGCGTAGCGACCACAGAGGCACAGACCATTACAGTACACTCAGACATCCAGGGATATACTTTAACACAAGCAAGTAAAGATCTTTTAATTCGTTACCAATATCAAAATCTGACCTGCATCGAGAAATTAAATGTCATAAATTCTATAATAGGACGAAGACCTTGGTAAGCTGCACCAACACCAATGCCAGTAAAGCCAGCCTGAGGGTAGAAAGAGAAAGTAGTAAGTGTGCCTATGTGATCATGTTTACGCAGCCTAAAAGCAATGGTTTCAGGATTTTAATAGTACACCTCTGTGATAGGTGTGTCAAGAACCCTATCGGGACTATACTTGTCAAGCAAGCCCTTAGAAATCTGCAACAGGACAGCAATGAATATTATAAAAATGGTAGGATTTAAGATTCCAATGTTACGTTACCGACAGATAAGAGCAAACACATTAATCCTTAGAATTTTTACAAACCTTGTATGCACCTTGATACTCTCCAACCTACACAAATGGATATGAATATAAATTATTAAAAAGACACTGAACAGGGAAAAAGACCAGCAGAAAGTTTTTTTTCCAGGCGATACCTCTTCTCCCATCAGAAAAACAGAAGGATCAGCAGACATCTCTTCATCCAGTGCAGAGTTCAATGCATCACGGACAGTCATCTGAACATGTAGAACAATAATGTATGTGACTTGCCACATAAAGATGTAGAAACTACAGCATGGGAATAAAACACTAGCGGGTGCTGGCATAGGGTCAAAATAGAGTAAAAATCAAGAATGAAACAATGCATAAAATGCATAAACACAATGATTTGATGACACATCAAATGAACCCCAAGTAAAAAATTAACATAAGAAACTACCAAGTGTGCTTCATATATATGTATCAGTATATATATACAATAATGTATATTCTCTGTTTTCCGAGCATACAAATGTTTCCCACGAGTTATTTTTTTTCAAAACACAGTTGAAAGGTTGCACTTCAATTATGAGAACTAAATCTAACTCTTTTAAATTCAGGTCCTCGGAAAACTGAATGATTTGTTCAAGTCGATTAGTGTAAAGGCTATTTTAGACACAAGCTCAAGTCGAGATCTATCTCTTATTGAAGTACGCGATAAATTTATTTCACGTTATCAGAAAATTCAGTCATGTAGTGGCCAAGAAGCTGAAGCCAATCTTCCAATGATTCAATCTGCATGCCTCGGTGAGATGTTTGCTCAGAACATGGCATATGGATACTTACATAAGGAAGTTTGGATTCTAAAAATTATGTGACCTTTCATGTATAATACTAATAGTTTATCACTGCATTTTATGCATTTTCTTTAGAAACAAGTGCACGATTTGTTCACAAAATATATGTCACATCCTCTTCCACTTGCAGGTTGGATATGCATTATGCTAAGCTAAAAAGACTGAGGCAGGCGCAGCAAAGCGTGCCTCTTGTCTTATGATATTAACAGTGGTAGTGTTCTTTTTTCTTCCATCTCTTATCTTTCTCTTGTCCATCCATCTCTCACTCTTCTTTATGAAAAAAATATGCTCAGTCGATTTTCATCCCAGCCTTGATGATTTATGTAGCTGCAGCAAGCTTGTTTTTAATCTGTATTGCCTCAACCGAACATTATTGATGTTCAGTTATGGTTTATGGAAGATGCTCATCATTGGAGATAATTTGGTCTATAAAACTATTTGATATTTCTCTAATTGCCAACTTTTATATCTAACACCAAACCTTGAAATTCCATTCTTTCTTGACATGATAAATTTATCTAATCACCTTGCACTCGTTTTTTCTCCATAGACTGTTCTAGAAGAGTGGCCGTTGTTTATAGGTGACCAGTGACCACATATTAACTACAGTTTCTCTATAGGCATTGTAATCTAAACAAAAAACAAGACTTTTGCAAAAAAATCTCCCAATATTTTTTAATAAACTTGTAGTGTGCTACTCCGACTTTGCTTCCTTGGTCCTCCTCGCATGTGTAGGCCAACTTCGGGTGCCTCCAGTCCCTCCACGACGCACTCCTTCGTCGCCACCTCATTCTTTCTGACGACCTCGTGATGCTTCGCTCCTCTCTCTCCTCTCGTTGGCGCGGTTTTCTCTCATGCCACGTCGTCGCCTTTCCTCTGCAACAAGCTCGCATCTTGTCGCACTTCCCATTTGCCTCGCAGGGGCTTGGTAGCCCAGATAGTGGGTTGAAGATGACACCATTAGTGACAACATACACTGCTAAGGCTCTAGAATGTCATTGCGGTCTGTCGTGTGTGACGTTGCAACGCACGGACACCTAACTAGTATTTTTATTATTATTATACAATGCAAGGGGTAAGATAACATACATGCACTAACCCCTTGCATAACGCATGAGATATGGAGAAAGAGACAGACAGGGCATGGTGAACAACAAGTCTTTCGAAGTAGTAATCTCCGGGGATCTGAAGATTCTCCTGCACAGCAAAGCAAGATACTACGTTCTCGTGTCGCGTGAAGATTTTATTTATTTTTCATTCATTTATTGCAGCCAGGTCAAGACGTGGGTGGGTGGCTCTTGGCATCTCTGACGGGCCGGGCAAGGGGCAATCGGCTAATCAATCCCTGAATTGTGCTGCTTCCTGCTTGTGCTTGGGCTTTGGATCGCTGCATGTCCTATCGTCTCCTGCCCTGTTGGTGTTGTTGTTGGACTCTGGTCATTGGCACCCGGTAGTAGTAGCAGAAATGGCGTTGTTCGTGCTTGCAAGTTTTCTTGGTGCAGGTTTTACCTTTCAGAACTGGCATCAGAGTTAGGTGTCCACAGCATCAACTAGGAATCTAAGAGTACGCATATCCCACATAAATGACTTGTATCTTAAAAGGGTATTAAGGGGTATATATAAAACAAACACAAGATACACATCTTGGTGAAGGAACATCTCTAGCACGGTTCTCTAAGTCTAGATACGGTTTCACTCATATAACCCACGTAAGGTCTTGTTCGATTATTTCTAATCCATATGGATAAGAGTGTATTGGACGGGGTTGAGATAGATTTAAGGGGTACCAAGGGGATAAATGTAAAATAAACATAAGAGACATGTCTTAGTGAAGGAACGTTTCTAGCACGGTTCTCTAAGCCTAGATACGGTTTCACCTATACAATCCACGTAAGGCCTTGTTCGATTATTCTTAATCTATGGATTAGAGTGTATTGGACGGGGTTTAGATAGATTTTGACTTGCTATGGATTTAAACCGACTCAATCCCACTCAATCTATATGGATTAGCAACAAAACGAACAAGCCCTAAATGAGCCATATTTTTAGCGGCTCTAGTGAATAAGATATCAGACTTAGATATGTTGGGTTGTATGAAAAACTTTCTTAGGTATATCAAGTGTTTGAAGAACCACAACATAGTATGTATATATTGTACATGCCCTAACCCATCCGCTTTGTTAAACTCCCGCTCCTGGCAGATCCTTCATTCCAGAGGTTATAAAAAATATGGCCGGTAAATTAGAGGAGAGGAGACAAACCTTCTAGTAGTAGTAGGGATGGCAATGGGTAAAATATCCATGGATAGTGTCTCTAGACATCCATATCCGCGACTCATATCCGATATCCGAACCCGTACCTGTTACCCGCTATGGATAACAAACAGTATTCACATCCGTTACCCGCGGATAATGGATATCCGCGGATATATCCGTTTGCCCACTACACATACAAAATATTTAAATCCAGCAAATTCAAACATGATATCATATTTGTGCAGCAAATTTAAATATGATAAAAACATAAAGCCATACAGAATTTGTCCAGTAAATTTAAACATGATATCATATTTGTCTAGCAAATATAAAATTGTCTACGGATATCAAGTGCTACCCATATTTGGGACGGGAGTACAAGATATTTTAACGGATATTCGGGTATTTGGGTATGGATATTGATTTTTCGTATCCGTTTTAAAAATATCCATGGATGTCAAGTGCTACCCATATCCGTATCCATGGGTACAGACTCGTACCCAAAACCGTGCCCAACGGGTTTTTTATCCGCGGGTACACGGATAAATGACATCCATTGCCATCCCTAAGTAGTAGTGGTGGCGGCAAAAGATAAGATGGGCAGGCAGGTAGGAATCAGGATAGGGAGAGAGGGCATCAGCAGCTTTAAGGGGACAGCAAAAGGCACTCTTCAAATCTGGCTCTAAAGTTTTATTCGGAGGAGGACGAACAGCACTAGTGCCCAACTAGAGACGACGATGGGACCTGATTTTGATTTCATGCGGAGAATTTCTTTATTAGAGGATAGAGATAAAGATAATTTAGTTCTCACGAGAATCTAAACGAAAAAATTTAGTCCCCATTAGGTTCGCGGAGTCGGAGAATCATTTCTCGTCCCCGTCCCGCAAACTTCCCTTGGTGTAAATTAGTCTATTGATGTGCTCAAATTATACTAAAAACTTAATACATGACCTGTTATAAAGTAGCATAATAAACTATAGAGTAGATATCTCTTTTATAAACTTTGTTTGTATTTATTGATTTGATATAATCAATTTGAATTTGCCTCTAAACGTTGTCTTTTCTAACAGGGATAGATTCCCCGTTGGGGATAAATTCCTCAACGATATCCCCACGAGATTTTCCCCGTGAGCGTTCGCGGGAACAAAGACGGAGAATTTTTCTCTCCACGAAGACATAGATGGGGAGTCATTCACCGACAAGAAATTCCCGTTGCCATCACTACGCCTAACAATACCAGGAAAGGAGAAATGGGATGATGGGTTATCGTCTACTGTTGGTAGTGGCCTAGCAGCAGGGGCTGCAACGCAACGCAACGCAACGCAACCGAACCCACTATGGATGGATGGATCTCTGCGGATACGATAAGGATCTCGACAGATAGATAGATAGATGTTGCTGCTGCAAGCAGCAAGGCTCTCATAAACTGTACGGCATGTGATAAGTGATAACCTAGTACAATGATGAAATATCCCCGGCCATTTCAGCTTGGATTGGTTGGGGATGCAGTATATCTTGTTTTCTTCTCTCCCTTCCTTTATTTCTTTACAGGGCATCATCAGAGTCTATAAATAAACAATGTTTGGCTGTAACTGTTCACTTGGCCATCCAGTCTAGTAGTACCTGAACGATCAGTTAAAAGTTCTGTTACTGTTGCTGGATCTGGCACTTGGATATAACCAACAAAACTAAAAAAAATAAAACATCATGGATGGATCATGTTTTTTATTTTTGAGCGCGTTGACAATGCAGAAGAAACGGGTCGCGGCGAACACTGGCACGCCACTGAGCATCTGCTTTTGTTTTAACCCTGGCTGGCTCTGGGCTCTGGCTGTCAACAGGAGGAAAGCAAAGCAGCATGTGCGCAGGCCCCTCGCGCCTTTCTACCAAAAGACGCGGTCCGCCACCACCTACCTAATCTATCTCTTCAGTGGTTCCATTCCATGCTGCTTCCTCATCCGTTTCAACTTTCCCAGGGTAGGTCGGGTGGGTACTGGGTACCACAGCTGGGTAGAAAAGCCGATCGATCAGGAGACTTCATCGGTAAACTAGTAGTTATCTGTCATCTGAAACTAATAAGTTTTAGTCTTAGACCATCCAAACAGATGGGCTAGCTTTCAGTTTAACTTCACCGTACAAATGAAACCAAATTTAAAGCTGCAAGTAATAATTAGAAGGAAAAAAAAATAAAATTAGCATAATTTAAAAATATTTAACAGCCTGCGAATTGGAAACTGTTGGCGGCTAGATTTGTTTTTATTCCTTATACTAGATATATTAGCTAAGTGATGTTAGGATGGATGTATCAAAAATAACTACTACATTCTGTTTTCGAATATTTTTCGTTCACTAGTTTATTTTTGAAAAAAAGAAGAATGAGCTGTTGATCCCTTTCTCTTGCTCCACGGAACAAAAAAGACCCCTTCTCTCTTGAAGCTCGCCTTTAGATTCGTTTGTACGGCAAGATACACTCCTTGGAGCAAGAGCAAAGGATCCGAGGAGAATAGAAACCTGGCCCGGATCCGTCGAACCAAACACATGCACGTGAACACGATGGGCTATTGTACACGTTCTTGACTCTCTCACTCTCTCTCTCTCTCTCTCTCTTTGAGCGAGGAGCTAGCCACCATGTTTGATGCCTCCACCAATATTATTCCGATGCCGTCCTTGCGTCCAAAGACAGCCATGTGGTGGTCGCGGGGGAGCTCGCTCGTCGATCGGAATCTCCTCAGATCCATCCAAGGCTCCACCGGTGCTGCATTTTGCTTCTTTCTTAAAAAATCAATTGAGAGTGAGGGGATGCAAATGTGTTTAACCTATACTTTATATCGAGCTGCATAATTAAAAAAACTTAAGCTCATGAAAACAGGTGAACAATTTAATTATATTTTCTTTAAGATAGAGAGATATAGTAAAATTAAGCCTACTTTGGAACGCAGAAAAAATATAAGAGAATACCTTATTAATAGAAATATCAAATACTTGCTACCGATATGTTAGGTCGGAAACAGCTCGGTTTCGTATACTGTATCGAGATTGCAGAAGCTGGGCGACTTCAATAATAATCATAAATAAAAGAACAAGAAGAAGAAGCAGCAGCATTTCCAGGGAAGAAAATTGCGTGCGCGCCTCGCGCACCAGGGACGGCGTGCGCACCCCCGCACATCGACGTCCGTTCGCGATCGGACCACCGGCCTCCCGCGCTTGAGTTTCTGGCGCATCGACGCGCTTCCGCTCGGCTTGACCTCGGCTCCCAACCGTTCCGCTGCAGCGCGCGGCTCCGTTTCTGGCTCAGCAGCCGTCGCTGCTCCGTTTCTGGCTCAGCAGCTCGGCTTTTGCAGTTTCCCGAGCGATTCAGTTTCGTCAGAACACTCCGAAACAGTGACAAAGTTCCAACTTTGGTGCTTCGATTAGAATTAGTAACCATCTTTTACTATTCCAACCAATTGAACCATGTTAAACCTTGACTTCCAGACCTTATTTATCATCAACAAAACCTGCTGCCCTACAAAGAAAATTGCTCACAAAATAATTGCAAACTTCCCTGAGCATCACTGTGGTCAGGCAGCCTAGACTTAGAATTTTCCTAAGTCTGGCGCCCAGGCTGTCCAGTGCTGACAACAATTTTTGGAGCTCCCTTTACTCATGATGACCATTACAATTTCACATAAATCACATAAATCACAACCAAGATAAATTAATGTTGGGAAACCAAATATCCAAAATGATTACTTTCATGACAGCAAAATAAATTCATGTTTACAAAACATTATGGTTCATTTCATGAGAACATGTCTACATAGATTCATCAAAATGTAACTTCCTAACAGCAGCTTGCGTTGTATCATCTTGATCAACTCCCATTAAGAGACTTGTGTACCCTCCTGGTATGTATGGAGGAGCCATTGCAGAAGGATTTGCAAATAAATTGAACTGGGGCATTGTGACATTAGCATATCCACCTTGGACGAAAGGAGCATTCATGGTTGAAGATGCACCAACATTAAAATCCTGTATATAGTACAAGAAAGTGTTCAAAATTCATGGTTGTAATGGAATAAATCGTGAAAATAGCTAATGTCTTACAATTAGGTTTGCATCAGCTTGTTCGTCTCTTGTTTCGATATCAACATGTTCCAAACCGTCACCTACAAATGCAATATATATGATAATACAATATTAGAAAAAAAATACACATGAGCAAAAGATATTGAACAGGTCCCTACCTTTCTTCCGGGCACCCTTCTTCTTCTTCTTCCCTGGGTTCTTTTCAAGAACATTTTTAAAACGTGTTTGCTTTGGACCTTTTATGACTGGAGGGATTTTGAATGATATTACACCATTTAGTGGTTGTCGGACACATTCATTTGGAGTAGGGGGAATCTCATTGGATTTTTCATGCATCTCACTTAGATAAGTATCTGCTTCCAAGTTCAAGTCATACATGGCTTTCTGCAACTTATCAAGAAGTTCTTTTGATGACGAACACTTCAATGCAAGAGTTGTGGCCTGTCGAGATATAAGTGCTGCCTGTGTTTTCAAATCTCCCTCCTCGGTTCCTTGTTTTTTTTCAATATAAAATCCACTTTTAGCATACTTTGTCCATCTAGGCAGTATATATTGGGATGGCAAATTATATACTCCATTCATATTGTAGACTCTAAGAGCATGTTTGCATAATAAACCTGAAACATATAGTTATCATTTTAAACAAACAATATTTCAGGATACAAAATGCAATTTAAACAGCCTGAAAGATAATACTAAACATACCTATGCATTCAAACATCCGGCAAGAGCATGTAATAGTCGAATCTTCAGTGTTCAATACTACCGTTGCTCCACGCTCAGATTGCATATACTTAACAAAGAATGTTGAGTTTGTCCCATTACCTTCCAACAATTCACAAGACAATGTAAATTGTTTTTTAAACTCTTCCTCAAACTCTGAATACATTCTCCTTGTATATGTTTCAGCTGCAGTTTTCAACATTGGAAGATTTGGAATGTAGCAAACTGGGATCTTCCGACGTGACTGAAAATCAGCATCCGTCTCATTTGATCTTAGATCAACTACAACCTTTTCACATTCTACAAGGAGTTCTGAAAGACCGAGTTTCCTACGAAATCTTTTCTTGAAGACATTGTTCATACCTTCGCTCCTTTGGGTCGAGTGAATGTCTGCTGTAAATGAGTCACGGTGTACCGCAGCCCACTTTGCCCTCAAATCATATAGGTTTGACATCCATTTGTTATCCTCAAGGTTGTATTTAGCCAACAATTCATGCCATTTCTGTGTGAAGTAAATCTCTTCTCGGTCTTCGTAGATACAACTTTTGAAATCTGCCCAAAACTTGTTACCTGACTTGTCCTCTACCTCGTCCTCTGTCGCTTTAATTATAGGACCAAGATGTTTGACAGCATTTTGGCCAATATGCCACAAACATAGGCGGTGAGCTGTGTTTGGGAATACATGAGCAATTGCTGCTGCCATTGCTGCGTCTTGATCTGTGAAAATTGTGCTTGGGTGCTTCCCGGACATTGCTGTTAGAAAGGTCTGAAATAGCCAAACAAATGATGGAATAGTCTCATTGAACATAAGTGCACACCCAAAAATTATTGTTTGCTTGTGATGATTGGTGCCAAGAATTGGAGCAAAAGGCATTTCAAACTTATTTGTTTGAAATGTGGTGTCAAAGGACACAGCATCACCAAAGCATTTGTAATCCATGATAGACTGACCATCTGCCCAAAAGAAATTTGCTATATGACCAGTTTCCTTGTCCACTTGAACTGCATAAAAAAATGTTGGGTCCTCGACTTGTTTATTTCTCAGATATTCAGATAATGTTTGTGCATCATTGGCTTCTAAGTACGGTGTGCGCTCGCGACCAATTTCATTATAGCAATCCATCTTAGTAAATGGTACTTTGTCTTCCCCTCCATAATGCTCCTTCATGAAACTGAAAACTTGGGATGGCTTCATTCCAGATCGTCGTGCCTGCCCAATTAATTTTCTATCTGCCTCTATAATCTCTCGTTGGGACCTCAACTTATGTGTCTTATTTGGACTGGCAAGATAATGGTTGTGATCTAGTACGACCTTTTGCACAGTCCATACATTCTCCTTGCTGATACTAAACTGGACATGAGCATCACAACCGGTCCTTGTAATGTCCTTTTGTGATGCCTCATTTTTCCGTTGTCCTTCGCCACTGCAAACAAAATATTTCTGACATAAACTATCATCTAATTTGCGGCGCTTTGTCCTGTACTTTCTAACACTGAACCCAACACATCCAGCATAGGTATTGTACATCTTATAAGCCTTTTCCTCACCATCAAAAGTCATTCCAACTTTAGGTGCCAGCAGTGCATATTTATCAACCACATTCTGCACAAATAATTATCAATTAAAGGTCTAACATAACAAAAAATATTAGATATAGTATGTGAAGTTTGTTACTTTTATTTTACCTCAGCTGGTACTTCAATCTCCACTGACCCAACATGCGGTATTTGTTGTTCCTCTTCTTCACGATCCCAAGAAGGAGCATTTAATCTAACATCAGGAAGTGATCGTGAAGTCTAATAATAAACCCTAAGACTTCAATGTATAATCGATCAACAGGACCTTGATCAGGGAGCAACAACATGGATCGATGACCAAGACATGAATGGTCACGATGAAGCGAGGAGCAGCCACAGAAGTTACCTGAGGATCGACGGTGACGGCGACGGAACAGCTGCCATGCCGCCTTTCCCGTCCGTGACGAAGCTGTCCAGGAAGCCCTATGGAGTCCGTCCAGGAGCCGATTCCGGGAACCGGACGGGAGCCGAGCCGTGCGCAGCAGAAGTGCATCGCGAGCGCGCGCGGTGCGATCGTCCGATCCCGGACGGACGTCGATGTGCGGGGGTGCGCACGCCGCTCTCTGTGCGCACCGCGCGCACAGGATTTTTTTCGATTTCCAGGCATGTTTGAAGCAGGAGCGTGATCGGGGATGGACTGGAGAGAATCTTTGTAGCTCGGGCAACGTGACGTCGCGTTGCCCCTTTGAGCCAGAGAGGGGACGAGGAGAATCTCTCTCTCTCTCTCTCCTTGCCGTGTCCTTTCAGCGATGGCGAAAACAAAATCCCACGGAGATCTCGTTCTGACCCGGACTGCACCTCCTCTCTGGCCCACTCACACACATGGAATCCTTATCCCTTCGCCAATAATTCCTTCCTTCCAACCGCTCTACGGCAGCAGACGGAATCTTTTGGTTGCTAGATGCCTGATCCACCGCCACGTGGACGACTCAGATCACTCACAGTAAAAAAAAAATTATCTTTTTTTTTAATTCCTCTTTTACCGCCACACATGTCGTCTACTCGACACTTGGCTTGCCTCGACCGTGCACCAACCGCTCCCGAACTCGGGCGCCTCGCCTCTTTCTTTCTGGCTGCCTGCCTGCCTGTTACGCGACGAAACGCCCCTGCTCGGCTCCCCTCGTCTCCGCCCACCCACCGCGTCCAGCAGCCAGAGACGCAGAACCGGAGCGGCATCTTTTCTCCACCTCCCACACGCCAAATGACCCTTCTGCCCTCCCGGGATCGCCATCTTCTCCCCGCCTGCTCCATTCCCCTTCCGGTATAAACCCACCGACGACGCGACGGGACTCCCCCTCCCTCCCTCCCTCCGCCCGTTCGTTCCCCAACAGCACAGCACGAAGACACTAGACAGCCGCCGCCGCTCGCGTAACCGGGACAGCGTACGAGCACGGTGGGTGGACCGCACGGTGTGCCGCCGATGATGGCGGGGAACGAGGACCAGCTGCGGGCGGTGGCGGCGCGGGCCGTCACCGACTCGCTGCGCGCGGCCGCGTCCCGCTGCTCGGCCGCCGACCGCGCCGCGCGCTTCCGGGACTGCGTCCGCAGCCTCGAGGCCGAGAAGGCCAAGATGGAGGTCTTCCGCCGGGAGCTCCCCATCAGCGTCCACCTCGTCGCCGACGGTACGCGCTTGCTTCTCCCCAGTCCCCCCACTACGCGCGCGCCGTGACCGACAGCTGTCCGTTCCTCATCGCCTCCCTTCTTCCCTCGCCGCGCAGTGATCGACTGGCTCAAGGAAGAGCTCGCGCAGCAGCACCGCCGCCGCCCGTCGGACCTCTTCGCGCCACCAGCGCCGCCGCCGCCGGCAAAGGACGGAGCCGTCTTGGCGGACGCGGACGCGGAGGCGGACGCCAACGACAAGCGCAGCTGGATGAGCTCCGTGCAGCTCTGGAGCTGCGGTAGCCACGACGACAGCACCGCCAACACCAACGGCGGCGCCGCCGCCGCCCACAAGGTACGGAGCGCGGGCGTGAGTCGCCAGAACTAGACGTCTAGACGTGCCGTTTTTTTTAAAAAAAGAGGATAAAACAAAACGAATTGTTTTCGCGTAGCATAATTCGCGGCTAATAAACAACCTGCTCTGCCCGAATCCCTTCATAAATAACACCAGGTGTCCAGCGCGTTCGTGCCACTGGCCGCCAGCCCGCCGACGCTGGCGAGGCCACCCGGCGACGCGGCGGGTAAGCCCGGAGCCAGCGCCAGCGCCAGCGCCATGCCGGTCGCGGACCTGTCCCTCTCGTCCCCGGCGGCCGCCGCCTCTCCGAGCGCCGCCAGCAGCGCCGTCACGGACGCGGCCGGGGCGCAGCGCCGGCAACATGCGCAGCAGAGGAAGGCGAGGAGGTGCTGGTCGCCCGGGCTGCACCGCCGCTTCGTCGCCGCCCTGCAGCGGCTCGGCGGCGCGCAAGGTAAGGGATCCGTCGGTTGTCCGCCCTGCTCTGGGCCTCTGGCTCCGCCGTTGTTGTAGTTGTAGTTGTAGTGCGCTGTGTCTCTTTCTTGAGGCGGTCTCTCCATCCTCTTGCTGAATCGTGGCCGTGGTGCGTGCTGCAGTCGCCACGCCGAAGCAGATCAGGGAGCTGATGAAGGTGGACGGGCTCACCAACGATGAGGTCAAGAGCCACCTGCAGGTAATGTAACGCAGAGAGACTGAGCCATCTTCTTCTTCCTCCTCGTCTTGGTTGGGATTGCTACATACATAGTACATACAAACAAGCTTCAAATTTCTTCCTGGTCTGCAGCCATTCAATAATCTTTTTATTTTTTTCTGGCCACTGCTGCAGAAATACAGGCTGCACACGCGGCGCGCGTCGTCGGACGGCGGCGACCAGCACGCGGGCGGGCTGTGGTCGTCGGCGCCGGAGCAGCAGTACACGACGTCGCAGCACAGCACGTCGCAGTCGCAGTCGCAGTCCGGGTCGCCGAATGGACCGCTGCAGCTGGCGGTGTCGAGCAGGGCCATGTCGGCCACCGCCGGGGACAGCTGCGACGCCGGCGACGAGGCCCAGGGCGGCCGGTCGGAGAGCTACGGCTGGGAGATGCCGCAGCACGGGACGAAGGCGTCGTCGTCTTGATGATCCTTGTCCTTGGACGGGATCACAATTCACAGCAGTATAGAAGACGGTGCGGCGTGGGTCATGGCGAGGACAACTGCGGAAGAGGCGGCATTTTTTGTACAGGCGTTGAGATGATTTCATTTTTTCCCCCTTCCTTTTTTATGGTAAGAGGGAGGAGGATGTTAAATGTTATGGTGAAGATGAACTGATCTGGTGTTGTTGATCGAGAGTGGCATATGAGATGAGATGTTATTTTTACATCCCATTGTACAATCTGGAGGCTGGATCGCGTCGTTTTAACGGGGATGGATCGGTTTTCGCATCTACGAAAGGAGGGTGAGGATTGCTAGCGATGCTGCCTGACATAGGAATACACGTCTGCCATCTCTGCTGTTCTTGCAATCTGATGCAGATTGATCCATCCTGGATTCCTGTCACTGTTCATATTGCTCATCTGGTTCTCTTCCTGCCTTCTGGATAGAATTCCTGTCACTGTTTATTTATTGCTCATCTGGTTCTCTTCCTGCCTTCTGGATAGAATTCACAGAACTGAAAGCATCCTTTTGAGATTTTCCTGATGTCGCGGGTTTTAGGGGTGACATTGCACTATGCCTTCTCGCCTCTGCAACTTTTGATTCACCAGATTTGTTTCAGCGTTTAGAAATCACAGAATATAATATTTTTATTAAATTAAAAACTTAATAATTAAAATAAAAATACATGACAATTAAAAGAATTATATAAATCTAATCGGAGTCTTTGATCTCGTCCAATCTCTTGCTGTTCCGCTTTCGGTTTCTCTTTGCCATCGATCAGATTAAGTTTATTTTTGACCATCTTTACAGTCAACATGGGTATATCTTTCTGCTAGGTCCATATCCCTAGTTGATCAACCATTTAGGATGTTCCACTGCTTCAAAACTTTATCCTTCACTAATCTACACTACAAGTTCTTCATTTTAAATGCTTCTGCTACCCGTGGTTTTCTTTCTCTTTGCCTTCGTCTTTCGCGCAGCCACCTTTGCCCTATTACGCCTCACTGGTCAGGGCACTTCTTCCTCGGTGTCTTTAGTGCTTTCAGAACTATATTCATCAGAGACTCCGAGTCAGGTTCTCTTGTTCGCACTCCCATCAGATCCACTACCAAGACCATGTTTTGCTGACCACTTAGGCTCATGGCGAACAACTTACACCCAGGGGCGGAGCCAGGATTGCGATATAAGGGGGGCCGGCCAATTCATCAATACTATATGATAAAAATATTGTATAATGTTATCAGGTGACAAGTTTAGTTGAAATTTGTAGATTTTATTATCCACAAGATCTAATATAGTATGTATATAAGTTGTTGCCACTCATTCTGCTGCTTCGCGTGATCATCTTCTTTATACTTTTGGTTGTGGGGCTATGGTAGAGACAAGTCAAGTGGTCAGTGGCAATCGGCAGCTGCCTAGCAAGACAATACGATGAAGTATAAAGGGTGAGGTTCAGATATCAACGTCTACAGGCAAATTAGTTTTGACGTTTAATGTATTGATTGGTCATTTAACGAATATTTTGTCTTTTTTCTCCTTTAGACTTTGATTGACATACTACACTAGAGTTATGGATCATGTATTACTAACACTATATTAAATCTTTGATTAATTGCACTGCATAAAATTTAGAGTATATATATTTACACATAAAATTTAAACTATATATATATATTCTATTGTATGTGTCACAGCCTTGGGAGGGGCCATGGCCCCTGCCGGCCCCCCCTTGGCTCCGCCCCTGCTTACACCCAGACTTAACACACTTATAACTAGGGCTGGAAACGAGCCGAGCCGAGCTCGGCTCGGCTCGGTGCAGCTCGGTGGCTGACCGAGCTCGGCTCGGCCATTTCACGAGCTGGGGAAGCAGGCTTGGCTCGGCTCGGCTCACGAGCCACACCCTGATATTTTATAATTGTATTATATAGTGAATTATTAGTATATAAATATGAAATATATAGATATCATTCATTATTATGAGTAATCTAAATTATTAATTGTCATATATCTATAATAAAACGCTAAGGAACAAACTGACAATATATAAAATTAGCTAATATCCATAATTATTCTACATATTAAGTAATTTGGCACAGCTCGCGAGCCGACTCGCGAGCCAGAACGAGCCGGCTCGGCTCGGCTCGGCTCGCTACGGGAACGAGCCCAAAAGGCAGGCTCGACTCGGCTCGCTCGAGGCTCGCGAGCCGCTCCGAGCCGAGCCGAGCTGCTCCGAGCTCGAGCCGACTCGCGAGCCTCGAGCTTATTTTCTAGCCCTACTTATAACCTTCACTAAATCCACCAAACAAATTACATCCAGACTTAACACACCATCAAGACCAGTGATTCAAATTGTTGCATAATCCCCTACCCCTACTCAAATTCAATGGACAATATTATTTACATCATCCCTCAGCTCTCTCGCTTCCCCCGCGATCCCATCACCCCAGCCTCCCTCTCCCCCCATCTTGTCGCATCCTCGTCGCCTCTCCCCCTCACTCGTGTCACCACTTCCGTCAACCCCCCCTCGTGTTGCCGCCGCCGACCGCTTATCTCCTCAGGATCGTAGCGCTAGCACTGGCTATATGCTAGCACACAATCTTATTTAATACCAATAAAAAATTTAATATCAAAGCGAATATATGGTCCACATATCAGACATCAAACTGATAAGAACAAATATTACACTTTATCATAGTCAAAAGACCGAGAAAGGTACGAGTTGAAAATGAGTTCGGTCCCTTTTTTTTATAGCTCGCTCGGTTGTCCGGCATCCTTCAGCTAACGAGATGGTACTATGTGAGAGCGTTGCGCTGCATGTGGTTCCTTATCGTGTTGGTTTTGAGTGGTTCATGGCCCATCTGTGGTGTAATAGCTTATTAGACTCGTTGGTAGGCGAGAAGCGGGGACACACCTACACGTTTCGTACGTGACGCACGACACACGAAACTGGTGCGCTCTAAATTAGTGGAGATGAGATAATAAAATTGTTCATCTCTTTCTATAAGGTTAAGCTTAAATCTTTTAGATTATGCATCTGGACACATAGCTTAAAAAAATTTACATCCCCTTAAAAAAATTTGCATTCCCTTGCTCCCAATTTTTTTGGTAAAAAAAGCAAAGCAAAATACAGCTACGGTACGTTGAGCCTTGGATCTGAGGAGATTCCGATCGACCCCACCAAAAAACCGACAGGATTCTTTAACGTAAGGTCCACGAATATAGCCGTCACCGACCGACTGACTGACGTGTGGGTCCAGCCGTGGCCTGGCTCTGCTTGACAGGGGGCAGTGGAGGTGGAGCCGCTCGCCACCACATGGCTGGCTTTGGACGCGAGGACGGCACTGGAATATCGGTTTGAGGGCATCAAGGATATGGCTCCTCGCTCAAAAAAAAAAAAAGGTCAAGAACGTGTGCAATAGCCATCACGTGCATGTGTTTCGACAGGTTTCTATTCTCCTCGGTTCCTTTGCTCTTGTTCCAAGCAGTGTATCTTGCCGTACAAACGAATCTAAAGACAAGTTGGAAGAGAACGGGTCTTTTTTGTTCCGTGGCGCAAGGCAAAGGGATCATACTGTATTTTTTTTCCTTCTTCTTTTTACATGTGGTACACTACTCAGGGACCTAGATCGATGATGGGAAAGCTGACTAGTTTGTTTGTTTAGTACAAAGCTATAACATTGTCGTAGGTTGTGCTTTCTACAGAGATCACGGTTTCTCGTACCAAGTCATTTGGAACCAATCATATAGTTGGTTCGGCCTTAATCACCTCCCAGCTCTTCGTTAGTACGAGTCTCTTATCAGCCTGCGGAGGAGATTTTGATGGCCTAGCAAGATTTTGTAGAAAATTTGGAATGAACGAAATAGAGAAACTTTTTTTAAGCATGATTTGTCAGTCCCTTCAAATCACGTTCCTCGTCAAAAAGGATGTGGACTGGTTCAAGCTGGCTTCAGCCGGGCGGGCTCCTAAGCCGTCAAGCGTAGTCGAGTGGTTTCTTTTTCTTCCTTTTTCTTTTATGATGACTATGTTTTTTTTTTGCCGAGGTGATCCATTGTTTCGAGTTGAACGGAGGTCATTGATGGTCGGTTGTATTTTGTTTTTTGCTTTGTCCTCCTAAGAAAAATTTCGACAATTCTCTCGTCGTTTAAATAACATGAACGGGAACTACTTGACGAGCTTGAGTCCTTGACCGATGAGTAGGACTGTAGCTCGATGTCGGAGGAGGTCTGGACGCGCCAACCGCTGGAATGCCGGTGGACCGATGGAGGCTAGAGGCGACTCAGGCCAACACCTTGAGACTCGACGCAGGGCGGCATGCACGAGCACAGGAGCTCGAGGCTCGACGGAGGAGCCCGCGCCGACTTGCCGCCAAACGCCCACATGCACTCGGCTAGCGTCAGGGGTAACAGGAGGCAAATTTGGGCATTTGACCGAGAAAGTGGTAGAACGGTAGGTCACTTGGAGACATGCCTCACTGAGCAATGAGGCCCATTTGTCAGACATGGGGGAACTTATGGGTCGTGGGATAAGGAACTATCGAACGGACCCGGTCCAGCCAGGTTGGTTCGGTTTGAGGTGAATTGAGGGGGAATGAAGCGGATTTGACTCCCTCTCATACAAATTTATATAGGAGAGGGTTGAATCTCCTTCAGTCCCCCTTAATCCATCCCTAACCGAACAAGCCTTGATGTGGAATGCTTTCTGAAAGTCGATTAGAGGGGGAGGGGGTGAATAGTCGAAACCTGTAAATTATAAAGTTTGAACATGAACTTCACCTAGAGTTAGGATTAGACATAAATAATAATGAATATGGAGCGTGGAAGATAGTTCTTCTTGCAATGAGTTGCTCAATCAATGTAAATAACTTTGGGAGCAAATTCAAAAGATTGTGAGCAAGAGAACTTTAGAGAGAGAGAGGGGGGAGAGGAAGAACCAAATTGCGTAAAGATCAACACAAATGAACACGACAATTTGTTTCTCGAGGTTTGGTTCCAATGGACCTACTCCTCGTTGAGGAGGCCACGAAGGCCAGATCTTTTTCAACCCTTTCCCTCTCTCAATCGGTCACTTAGACGGTTGAATGCTTCTTCTTAATCTCACGGGTCATAAAGACCCCGCAAGGATTACCACACACTTAGGTCTTTTGCTTGCTTTACAAATCACTTAGAGAGTTTAGAAGGAGATGAATAAAGCACAACCAAGCAACAAGAGCAACAAATGAAACACAAATCACACTCTCTCAAGTCACTAATCACTATTGATCACTTGTCTTAATTGTAACACTTGAGGAGATTTGGAAGCTTTGAATGTGTCTTGGAATTGATTCTTTGCTCTTGTTTTGCTTGTGGAGAGTCGAAGGCTTGGATGCTTTGAATAATGGTGGTTGGAGGTATTTATAGCCTCAACCACAATTCTAGCAGTTGGTTGTAGCTTTCTGTCGACGGGCACACCGGACACAACATTGTTCATTGTCCGGTGCCTGCTACGTCAGCCGACCGTTGGGGTTTGGAGCAGTTGACCGTTGAATTCACCTATACTTGTGGCACACCGGACAGTCCGGTGCGACCTGATGTCGCTGACTGTTTCTGACCTTCTGACGCTTCAGACTGCGGTGGCAGTCGACCGTTGCCGAAGTCGACCGTTGCTCGTGGGCTCACCGGACAGTCCGATGACACACCAGACAGTCTGGTGACTTTTAGCCAAGTAGCGCTGCGTTTTCCCGAGAGCGGCCTATTCGTCGGGCGTGCCAGCCTGGGCACCGGACATGTCACACCTGAATTTAAGGGATAAAGCCGAGTGCGTCTCATATGTGCGCCAAAGAAGAACAACACATATAATGACCAATTGTATAGGGATAAATGTGAGAGCACCTAGAGGGGGGGGGGTGAATAGGTGATCCTGTAAAACTTAAAAACTTATAGCCACAAAAACTTGATTAGGAGTTAGCACAGTAATGCCAAGTGGCTAGAGAGGAGTCTTAGCAAGACACAATAACCACAAGAAGATCAACACAGATAGACACAGTGGTTTATCCCGTGGTTCGGCCAAGACCAATGCTTGCCTACTCCATGTTGTGGCATCCCAACGGACGAGGGTTGCAATCAACCCCTCTCAAGCGGTCCAAAGACCCACTTGAATACCACGGTGTTTTGCTTTGCGTTACTTTATCTCGCTTGCGAGGAATCTCCACAACTTGGAGTCTCTCGCCCTTACAAAGATGTTCACAAAGAAGCGCGGAGTAAGGGAGGGATTAGCAACTCACACAAGACACAAAGATCACAGCAAATACACACACACAAGACCCAGACTTGAGCTCAAGAGACTATCACGAATTTCTCACTAGAACGGAGCTCAAATCACTAAGAATGTCGAACAAGTGCGCAAGAACGAAGTGTGAGTGATCAACTATGCTCAAAGAATGCTTGGATATCTTCTCCATGCGCTAAGGGGTCTCTTTTATAGCCCCAAGGCAGCTAGGAGCCGTTGAGAGCATTGTAGGAAGGCAATTCTTGCCTTCTGTCGACTGGCGCACCGGACAGTCCGGTGCACCACCGGACACTGTCCGGTGCGGATTTGTTTCCTTATTTGGCGAAGCCGGCCGTTGGAGATTCAGAGCCGTTGGCGCACCAGACACTGTCCGGTGCACACCGGACAGTCCGGTGCCCCCTTGTGACCGTTGGCTCGGCCACGCGTCACGCGCGGAATCCTCGGCCGACCGTTGCCCCGGCTAACCGTTGGCTCACCGGACAGTCCGATGCCTCACCGGACAGTCCGGTGAATTATAGCCGTACACCGTTGATGGCTTCCCGAGACCGACGACTTCGCCTGTGAATGGCTCACCGGACAGTCCGGTGCACCACCGGACAGTCCGGTGCACCACCGGACAGTCCGGTGATTTATTGAAAGGGAAATGTGCCCTTGGGCCATTTCTAAGTATTTTGGTGATTGAGTGCCAACACATGTGCTTAATTGTGATTTTATGTACATGGATGAACAAGGTACAAATCATGAAGTAAAGGTATGTTTCTAAGCCTTAGTACATTGGTTTTGTGGACTAACATATTTGTCTAAGTGTTAGAAACAGAAAGAAGAAAAAGAGAAAAGGGGAGAGAATGACTTGGCTGTGTGCAGTCAAGTCCCAGCTCGGTCTGGAGCACCGGACTGTCCGGTGTGCACCGGACAGTGTCCGGTGCGCCAGACTGACTCGCCTCGAACTGGCCGCTCTCGGGTTTTTGGCCGGCGGCGTACGGCTAAAAATCACCGGACTGTCCGGTGTGCACCGGACTGTCCGGTGAGCCAACGGTCGGCCAGGGCCAACGGTCGGCCGCGCAATCCGCGCGGGACACGTGGCCGAGCCAACGGTCGGAAGACGGCACCGGACTGTCCGGTGTGCACCGGACTGTCCGGTGCGCCAACGGCTCGCAGATCTACGGCAGTCTTCCAACGGTCGGAAGCGCCAGAAAAGGAAACAGATCGGGCACCGGACAGTGTCCGGTGTGCACCGGACTGTCCGGTGCCCCCGACGACAGAAGGCCAGGATAGCCTTCCAGAATTGCTCTCAACGGCTCCTAGCTGCCTTGGGGCTATAAAAGGAGCCCCTAGGCGCATGGAGGAGACACACAAGCAACCCTTGAGCATTCTTGATCATCCACACAAGTTCTTTGCGCATTCGTTTGTGATTCTAAGTGATTCGAGCTCTGTTCTAGTGTGAACTCTGAGATAGTCATTCGAGCTCGAGTCTTGGCCGTGTGTGTGCGCTTTTGTTGTGGATTTGTGTGTGTTGCTTCCCTCCCTTACTCTGTGCTTTCTTTGTGACCATATACTTGTAAGGGCAAGAGACTCCAATTTGTGGAGATTCCTTGCAAACGGGATAGTGAAAGGAACAACAAAACAACGTGGTATTCAAGTGGGTCTTTGGACCGCTTGAGAGGGGTTGATTGCAACCCTCGTCCGTTGGGACGCCACAACGTGGAAGTAGGCAAGCATTGGCTTGGCCGAACCACGGGATAAACCACCGTGTCCCTCTGTGCTTGATTCTTGTGGTATTGTGTTTTGTTGAGACTTCACCTTAGCCACTTGGCATTAATCGTGCTAACTCTTAACAAGTTTTTGTGGCTTAAGTTTGAGGTTTTTACAGGATCACCTATTCACCCCCCCTCTAGGTGCTCTCAATTGGTATCAAAGCCGTTCTATTCACAAAGGGACTAACCGCCCGAATAGATGGATCCTAAGGGGAAGGGTATTGTGATCAACGACAAAGAAAAGGAGACCTTCGTCAACGAGCCGAAGGACGACAAGCCTACCGACTCCGGCTCGGGCCATAGACGAAAGGAAGGGAAGAAGAAGAAGACGAGGCGTATCAAGGAGATCATCTACTACGACGATAGTGATGAATCCACTTCTTCCCAAAAGGACGACGACAACGACTACAGGAAGACGGTCAATTCGAACTTTTCATTTGATTATTCCCGCATTCAACATAGTTCGAATTCGCATTTGCTTTCCATTCCTCTTGGCAAACCTCCACACTTCGATGGGGAGGACTACGGATTTTGGAGTCACAAAATGCGTAGTCACTTATTCTCTCTCCATCCTAGCATATGGGAGATTGTGGAGAACGGAATGAAATTCGATAGCTCGGATAGCCCTATGCTTATAAATGAACAGATTCATAAAAATGCACAGGCTACTACTGTTCTCTTAGCATCTTTGTGCAGGGAAGAGTACAATAAGGTGAGCGGCTTGGACAATGCCAAGCAGATATGGGACACCCTCAAGATCTCTCACGAGGGGAACGACATCACCATGCTCACCAAGATGGAGTTGGTGGAGGGCGAGCTTGGACGGTTCGCCATGATAAGGGGAGAGGAGCCAACTCAGACATACAACCGGCTCAAGACCCTCATCAACAAGATAAGGAGCTACGGGAGCACGCGATGGACGGACCACGACGTCGTCCGCCTAATGCTCAGGTCCTTTACCGTACTTGATCCTCATCTCGTGAACAATATTCGTGAGAATCCCAGGTACACGATGATGACGCCCGAGGAAGTACTTGGAAAATTCGTGAGCGGGAGGATGATGATCAAGGAGGCGAGATACGTCGACGACGCGTTGAACGGACCACTCCACGAGCCTCAACCCATTGCTCTAAAAGCAACAAGGAGCAAGGAATCGCTACCTAGCAAGGTGGCACAAGTTGAGGCGGCCGGGCTCAATGATGAAGAGATGGCTCTCATCATCAAGAGATTTAAGACGGCGCTAAATGGTCGCAAGGGGCAGCCAAGCAAGACCAAGACCAAGGGGAAGCGCTCGTGCTTCAAATGCGGTAAGCTTGGTCATTTTATTGCTAACTGTCCCGATAATGAAAGTGACCAGGAAAAGGGGAACAAGAGGGAGAAGAAGAAGGCATACAAGAAGACAAAGGGCGAGGCGCATCTAGGAAAGGAGTGGGACTCGGATTGCTCCTCCTCCGACTCTGACAATGAAGGACTCGCCGCCACTGCCTTCAACAAATCGGCTCTCTTCCCCAACGAGCGTCTCACTTGTCTTATGGCAAGAGAGAAGAAGGTAAGTACTAAAGACTCCACTTATGCGTCTTCTAGTGATAGTGAGTCTAGTGATGATGATATAGATTATTCTTGCTTGTTCAAGGGCTTAGATAGATCTAAGATAGATAAAATCAATGAATTGATTGATGCATTGAATGAAAAGGATAGGCTTTTAGAAAAGCAAGAAGATTTATTGTATGATGAACATGATAAGTTTGTAGAGGCACAAAAATCATATGCTTTAGAAATGAAAAGAAATGAAATGCTTTCTAGTGAAATATCTTCCTGTCGTGAAACCATTTCTACCTTAAGAAGTGTTAATATTGATTTAAGTGCTAAACTAGAAGTAGCTAGTAAATCGAATTCTTGTGTTGAACATGTTGAAATTTGTACTAGGTGTAAGGATTTTGATGTTAATGCTTGTAGTAAACACCTAGTTCTAATTTCCAAATTAAATGATGAAGTGGCTAGTCTTAATGCCCAACTTAAGACTAGCAAGAATGAAGTTGATAAAATCAAATTTGCAAGGGATGCCTACACGATTGGTAGACACCCCTCAATTAAGGATGGGCTTGGCTTCAAGAGGGAAGCCAAGAACTTAACAAGCCATAAGGCTCCCATCTTCGTCAAGGAGAAGGGGAAGGCCCCGATGGCTAGTAATGCTAAAAAGAATCATGCTTTTATGTATTATGATAGGAGACATGCTAGAAATGCTTATAATCATTTTGATTCACATGCTTATGATTCTCATGCAATGTTTGCTTCTAGTTCTTCTTATAATCATGGTAGAGATATGTGTAGGAGAAATGTTGTACATATGCCTAGGAGAGATATTGCTCATGTACCTAGGAAGAATGTTATTCATGCTCCTAGGAAAGTAGTGAATGAACCTTCTACCATTTATTATGCTTGTAATGCTCCCTTTGCTATTTGTAGAAAGGGTAAGAAGGTAGTTGCTAGGAAATTAGGGGCTAGATGCAAGGGAGATAAATCTTGCATTTGGGTCCCTAAAGATATTTGTGCTAACCTTGCAGGACCCAACATGAGTTGGGTACCTAAGACCCAAGCCTAAATTTGCCTTGCAGGTTTATGCATCCGGGGGTTCAAGCTGGATTATCGACAGCGGATGCACAAACCATATGACGGGGGAGAAGAAGATGTTCACCTCCTACGTCAAGAATAAGGATTCCCAAGATTCAATTATATTCGGTGATGGGAATCTGTAACACCCGGTTTTAAAGAACAAAGCCGGGTGCATCTCATACATGCGCCAAGAAGACAACACATATAATAACAGAGTGTATAGAGATAAATGTCATTAACATCAGAGTATTTATTACATAGCGGAAGACTTATTACAAAATAAAATAATAAAGATAAAACGAACTAAGGATCGTCGGCGCCAATGTCGACTGAGAAACGCCACCTAGATCAGATCGAACTCCTCAGTGTTAGGCAGCTCCTCCTGAACCACCTGCTCTTCTCCTGTGGGGGGGGGGGGTGTGAGACAGCAAGAGTGAGCTCACATACGATCATAGCTCAACAAGTCGTGGGGAATAATGTGACATGAACTCACCAAAGGTGGGAGTTCATGAAGTGTAAGGCTGATCAATGAAATAAAGGCTGAAGCTGAGCATTGCTTTTATAAGTTGGTCAAAATTTTATTAGCAGTTACTAAGTGTAAGTAAATACCAAACCATTATAATAATAAGTAAAAGTAATAACAAAATAATCCCAAATGCAATGAAATGACAGGTTAAGTTTAAGTTCCATAATTTAATCATGTGAGTGTCCGAGCCGCTCATGACCGTGAGCACGGCTAGTATACCAGTTTTACACTCTGCAGAGGTTGCGCATCTTTACCCACAAGTCGTGTTACCCATTTGCCACAGAGTTGATCAGACTCCATACACCTCTACCTAGGAAGCGAGGCAGGGTACCACTACGAGGCCTTTACAAAGTTCCACTAGCTTCAGACTACCCGCTACAGTTTATGGGAAGATCCAGTAAAGGGTTCCTGGCTGATAGCCATCGCAGCAAAATCAACCAGGGACCTCCCCGCACTGACCTCTCCCCTACTGCCCTTGCCCCTTTCGGGTAAGGTAGCCCTCCCCTAGCTTTCCTAGTTAATCAGCCAAGGGCGTCCCATTCCACCCTTGTGGTAGCACTGTTTTCCCGGGTGGTTCTCCATGTTCCCATTAACATAATGATCTTAACATGAACAAGGAATAATAAAACAGATAACAATAGATAGTATAACAATAAGTGATGAATATCTATATACCCAAATCCACATAAAGCAATAGCATGTACTACCCAAAACTTTAGTAGTAAAACCAGTGGTAAAACAAGGTATAAAGATAGTCAAAATCTAGGGTATCCTAATGGGTCCCAGCAAAATTATCCTATGCAGATCATTATGAATAATAAGAACATGAATGGGTAAAAGAAGTGATCAAGGGCACAACTTGCCTTCAACGAGCTCCTGCTCAGCTACTTCAACTTGTTGAAGCTCTGGTTCCACAGTGGGTTGCTCGTCTACTCGCATCAATACAATACATACATGGCATAGCATAAATTATCATCACACCAAACATGCAAATAGAATATACAGTAATAAACTAGACATTAAAATAAGATCACAGGAACTGGAATCATCAAATTTGGAGTTATATATTTTAAGTTATGGATTTTCTAAGGTTTTATGTATTTAATACAAGATTAAGTGAAAGAATAATTTTATTGTGTTTGTCATGTCAAAACAGAGGCACTAATGGGTAGACAATATTATTACAAAAATTTAGGAACTGGAATGGACCAATTTGGAGTTCATATGCATTTATTATGAATTAAACAAGTTTAACATTTATTTTTGCACTAAAAATGAATTTCTGAATTTAATTTCTGATTTTTAATACTCTCTGGATCGGGCCTCAAATTCCAGAAAGCGCAGGGGCTAAACCAGAAGAATTCCTAAGACTCAGAACACTATGCAGTAGGACGGCGGGTTGAATCACCTAAAATAGAGGGTCTCTTTTGCAAAACTACAAGCCGAAGCGGTATGAAGCCATTTCGGCCGTCCGATCTAAGGCGTGCGCTCCAGATTAGATCTGGCCGCCCGCGAAGGGGGGGTACGCAACGCGGTCCGCCCGATCTGCAATCTACGGCGAAGATTTAATTACCCTGGAACTCCCACGACCCGTCCGATCTAATCCAGCGGTCAGGATCACACGCGTGAAGGGGTACGTTGTGTTCTAATCCAGGCCGTCCGCTAGGATTTCAACGGTCAGGAGACCGTCTTCCTTCCCCCGCCGCAAAAACAGTGGCGCCGCCGCCCCAACACGGCGGAACCTCGCCGGACGCCATCGATTCCCCGCATCGGAGCGCAAATCTCCAAATTCAACTGCCCTACACTTCGACCAATGAAAGGCGGAGAAGATGGTACACCAATTACCTCGATTTGCGGCGAGGAATTCCCTGTCCACGCGATGGCGCGGTCCCGCGGCGGAGCTCCAACAACGGTGAGCGATTGCCGAACCTCCGATGCGCAAGACACCCCGACAGTGAGGGTAAAACCTTCCCGGGCGCCCCACTCTTCGCCTGGACGGTTTCTCAAGGCCAAGTCGGCGGTGTGCGCCCGAGTCGGCTGCGGCGGCAAACCTCCCCGGCGCTCGAGCTCTCTCTCTCTCTCGTACCGCCAAATCGGCTGTGACTGTGAACGACACTCGCGGAATCGTCGAGCACGAAGGGAGGAGCGCAATGAAAGGGGCTGCCGCACGGTGAAGCTCTTATGCCGCGGAGGAGCACGCCACGGCGGAGATTCCGGCCCAAGCTTCGGCGGCCGTTGAGGCGATTCGAGCGCGGCGCGTACGTGAGGACGCTGACGAGACGGACCCACCAGTCGGCGCGTTCGGGCGTTGGTAAGCTGGCTTTGGGGGCCCGCGCGCCAGAGACAGGATGAGAGCGAGGGCGCGAGGCGGAGTCAATGACAAACGGGCCCACGTGACAGTGGAACCCAAACCCCGGTCGAGCGCGTGTCAGCGGAGGCTGAGGGAATGGCCAGTGGGGCCCACTTGCCAGTGTGATATCGCGCAGCAGGAAAGGGGGATTCTTGGGCCGCGCAGTGAAGGTTAGGGAGTGGGCCGAAATAGGAGCAGCCGGCCCATATGAAGTTTTATCCTTTTTCTTTTATTTATTCATTTTTTTTTTCTATTTCCTTTCCTCCCTTTCCAATCCAAATTTAATCCTGGTTTAAATTTAAACTTGTGACAAACTTCTCCTCAAATTATATTGTGAGATTAGAAGTACTAATTTTAGAAATATAACTATACATATATTATTTATATTTTCATATCCCTTCTCTTTTCCTTTATTTTCAAACCCTAATTTCAATTTAGGGTTTAATCCAACTTAGTCATTATTGTATTTTTATTATTATCCTTATTATTTTTATTCAATGCTCAAACATAAAAACTCCAACATATGCACTTTCTTTTATTTTAGAATCATTGTTTTATTTGGTCACACTCAATTACATAGGTGCTCTTTTTATGATGCATATGAGACACACAAAAAATGAGAATAACTCTCTATTATTCCTGGTATACAATTTGGAGTATTACAAATCCTACCCCCCTTAAAAATAATCTCGTCCTCGAGATTTAAGAAGAACTAGGGAAAAGGTGGGGAAAATCTATACGAAGCTCTTCTTCTCTTTCCCAAGTTGCTTCATCTTCACCGTGGTGGCTCCATTGAACTTTGCACATCTTTATCACCTTGTTTCTTGTAACTCGAGTCAAAGTATCCAAAATCTTGATGGGGTACTCAGCATAAGTCAAATCCTCTTGAACACTAAGGTCTTCCATTGGTAGCTGCTCCTCAGGTACCCTGAGGCACTTCTTCAGCTGAGACACATGAAACACATCATGTACATCTGACAGATGAGCGGGTAACTCCAGTTGATATGCAACTTCACCCACTCGCTTTAAGATTAGGAAGGGTCCAATAAAGCGAGGGGACAACTTTCCTTTGACCTTGAATCTCCTCATACCACGAAGTGGTGACACCTTCAAATAAACATGATCACCCTCCTTAAACTCCAGGAGTCTTCTCCTATTGTCAGCATAGCTCTTTTGCCTGGATTGTGCAATCCTCAAATTTTCTCTTATCATTCGAACTTGTTCTTCTGCCTCTTGAATAAGCTCAGGCCCAAAGAACTGTCTTTCTCCAGTCTGATCCCAATATAGTGGAGTCCTGCATTTTCTACCATACAGAGCTTCAAATGGTGACATCTTCAAACTGGCCTGATAGCTATTATTATAAGAAAACTCAGCATATGGTAAACTCTTCTCCCAACTGCCACCATGCTTGAGAGCACAAGCTCTTAACATATCTTCCAGCACTTGATTGGTTCTCTCTGTCTGTCCATCAGTCTGGGGATGGTAGGCTGAACTAAAATTTAACTTTGTATCCAAACTCTCATGCAACTTCTTCCAAAATCGAGAAGTAAACTGTGATCCTCGATCAGACACGATCTTCTTAGGCACACCATGTAGACAAACTATCCGAGTCATATACAACTCTGCTAACTTGGCTCCCGTGTAATTAGTCCTCACAGGTATAAAATGAGCCACCTTTGTCAATCTGTCCACAATTACCCAAATAGAGTCATATCCTGCTGGAGTGCGGGGTAGTCCAACAATAAAATCCATACCAATTTCTTCCCATTTCCACTCAGGTATCTTCAATGGGTGCAATAGTCCAGCGGGTCTTTGATGTTCAGCCTTAACTCTTTGACATACATCACACTTAGCCACATGAGCAGCCACATCTCTTTTCAATCCATACCACCAATACTTTTGCTTCAAATCCTGATACATCTTAGTGCTCCCAGGGTGGATGGAGTAATCAGAATCATGAGCTTCTTTCAATATAGCCTCACGGAGGCTATCGATCTCTGGAACACATATCCGATCTTTGAACCATATAGTACCTTGCTCATCCTCCGTGAATTCCGGAACTCTTCCTTCGGTAATAAGATCCTTAATCTCTTGAATCTTAGCATCACCAACCTGACCTTTACGAATCTCTTGCTCCAAGGTAGGTTCCAACTCAATGGTAACTCCTTCAGTATGAGTAACAATTCCCAAATTGAGTCTCTCAAAGTCTTTTGCTAAATCATCAGGTAGCTGGACAACGAAAGCGGAGTGAACATGCTCCTTCCGACTCAAGGCATCTGCAACCAAATTTGCCTTGCCTGGGTGATAGTGAATCTCCAAGTCATAATCCTTAATGAGCTCCAACCAACGGCGTTGCCTAAGGTTGAGATCCTTCTGAGTGAATATATACTTCAAACTCTTATGATCCGTATATACTTGGCACTTAGTTCCCATAATGTAGTGTCTCCAAATCTTCAGTGCATGCACAACTGCAGCCAGCTCTAAGTCATGAGTGGGGTAGTTCAATTCATGCTTCCGCAACTGACGAGATGCATAGGCAATCACATGTCCATCTTGCATGAGCACACATCCTAGTCCTTGGCCACATGCATCACAATAAATATCAAATCCTTTCTGCAAGTCTGGCATAACCAATACTGGAGGTGACATCAATCTTTCCTTCAATTGATCAAAGCTCTCTTGACATTTCTCATCCCACTTAAACTCTTTTCCTTTCTCCAAAAGCGAGGTCATAGGCTTGGCAATCTTAGAGAATCCCTCAATAAATCTCCGATAATATCCTGCGAGTCCCAAGAAACTCCGAATCTCAGTAACTGTAGTGGGTACTCTCCACTCCATAATCTCCTTCACTTTAGCAGGATCCACTGCTATTCCTCCATTAGAAATAATATGACCAAGGAACGGCACCTTGTCAATCCAAAACTCGCACTTGCTAAACTTTGCGTAGAGCTCATTATCTCGCAACTTCTGTAGCACCAATCTCAGATGTTGTTCATGATCACTTTCATTCTTAGAATAGATAAGAATATCGTCGATGAATACCACGACGAACCTGTCCAAATACTCCATAAACACCTTATTCATCAAATTCATGAAGTAAGCTGGTGCATTGGTTAGTCCAAACGACATAACAGTAAACTCATATAGTCCATATCGAGTTGAGAAAGCCGTCTTAGGAATATCCGATGGTCTAATCTTCATCTGATGGTATCCCGATCGGAGATCAATCTTCGAGAATACCCTGGCTCCTCTCATCTGATCAAATAAATCCTCAATACGGGGCAACGGATACTTGTTCTTCACCGTAACATCATTAAGAGATCTATAATCCACACACATCCGTTGCGATCCATCCTTCTTCTGCACAAATAACACCGGTGCTCCCCAAGGTGAGGAACTTGGACGAATATAACCAGCCTCTTGTAACTCCGTTAACTGCTTCTTCAGTTCCTTCAACTCCTCTACGGACATTCTATATGGCCGTTTAGAAATAGGGGCGGTTCCAGGTAAGAGATCAATAACAAACTCAACTTCTCTATCAGGTGGCATCCCTGGTAACTCCTCTGGAAAGACATCCGGAAAATCTCTAACCACCCGGATGTTGTCACCAACAAACTCCTCCGGCATAAAGAACATTGCACGCATGGATGAGGAGGTTACTGCAATGTTAACTTGAAACCTTTCTCCTTTAGTAGTAGTGAGTTCTACGGTACCTCTACCACATGCTATAACGGCCTTTGCCTTCCTTAGCCATGACATACCAAGTATCAAATCTATACTGCTTGACTCCAATATTATAGCAGTAGCTCCAAATTCTCTACCCATAATAGTCAATGTCAATCTACGTGTCATTTGATTTGCCTCAACAGGCCCTTTAGGGGTAATTACTATCAGGGGTTTTCTCATATTTAGCAGCGGTATTTCATTTGTGTTGGCATAACGAGCAGACATGAATGAATGTGTAGCACCAGAATCAAATAATATTGTTGCAGGAATTGCATTAACATAAAACATACCAATCACGAGGTCACCACCATCAGGAGTATCATCAACGCTGACTTGATTCACCCTGGCTATAGAATATCCCTTGCCAGGGGTCTGTTGCTTGTTCTGAGCTGGAGTAGTAGCAATCCTTTGTGGGCAGACATTTGCATAATGACCAATCTTCCCACACTTGAAACACTGAGTGCCCGGACTCTGTCCTGCAAACTTCGTCGGGGTGCCAGTGGGAGTAGCCTGTCGAGGAGGTGGAGTCCTCAGTGGTGATTGCTGAACTGGGCGTGGTCCTCCGGGTCGAGTCGGTGTACCCTGTGGTGAACTGTAGCGAGGACGAACACTGCTGCTACCCTGTCCTTGCGAGATAGCCTTCCTCTTCAAATCACCCAATTGAACACGCTTGTGTTCAATAGCAAGAGCCTTATCCAACAGTCTCTGAAATGATGGAAAGGTATGTGCCACCAAAGCATACTGCAGCGGTCCATTAAGTCCTTCAATAAAATGCTCCTGCTTCCTCTCATCTTCAGCAACTTCCTCTGGAGCATATCTCGACAGCTGAATGAATTTGTCTCTGTACTCGCTGACCGACATGTTGCCTTGCTTCAATGCCAGAAACTCCTTCTTCTTGATCTTTATCATCCCAGCTGGAATATGGTAGTTTCTGAACTGCGTACTGAACTCTGCCCAAGTAATAGTATCCGCAGCATCATGGGCAGCAGTATAAGAATCCCACCAGTCAGCAGCAGGACCAGTCAGACGTCCCGAAGCATATAAGACCTTCTCCCGATCAGTGCATTGTGCAATATTCAGCATCTTCTCAATTGACTTCAACCAATCATCCGCGTCCAGTGGATCAGGTGAGCTGGCGAATGTAGGTGGTTTATGGCTCATAAACTCCCGGTGCTTATCCCGAGGTGGAACTGGTGGTGGTGGTGGAGGCAATGGCACTTGCTGTTGTTGCTGCTGTTGTTGAAGTTGCTGTTGCAGCTGCTGTTGTTGCGCCCTCCTTTCTTGACGTATCTCATCTCTCTCCTGGCGCAACTCCTGGCGTATGTCCTCTCTTTCCTGACGCATCTCTTGGCGTTCTTGCTGCATCTGGGCACGCATATCCGCCATGGTGTCTGCCATTTGCTGCATCATTGCCATCTGAGCAGCAACCAGTGGGTCATCTCCGCCCGGTGGAGGATTAGGAGGATTCATCCCTGCAGGCTGTGGCTGAGGTTGTCTTCGAGTGTGTTGGTTAGGAGGCAAGTCAATTCCACCACCCCTCCTGGTATTGACCATCTGAGTTAGATACATATGGTAAGAAAGAGCAGTAGACAAGGCAGTAATTACAATCATGTTACTTTGGGGATTTATTAGTGTGTCACCTACTAAAGCTAATACAATACCTTATAGTGGTACATGCTAAGATGCCCAACTATAATGTTTCAATCAATCAAAGAAGCAAATCAGACATTGATCATCAGAACAATCAATCAACATTTTTTTTAATAGAGAAAATAGTTTGAGTTTTGTCTTAGGTCTCCTATCTCTTAAAATGTCATAGGGGTAGGGATTCCAAGGTGTGAAATCCATCTTGTCTAAGAGTGGAAAAGATAAGAATGATCAGAGTAGAATAGTAGAAGGTGAGACAGGATCAAGATAAGTATAGAAAGATTCAGAGTAAGGTGAGTGTAGAATGAATCAGAATGAGATAAGTAGGTAAGGGTTTGTCCAGTTCTATCTAGGTTTCGTCCTACAGTCAACATTTCCTCTGATACCACTTCTGTAACACCCGGTTTTAAAGAACAAAGCCGGGTGCATCTCATACATGCGCCAAGAAGACAACACATATAATAACAGAGTGTATAGAGATAAATGTCATTAACATCAGAGTATTTATTACATAGCGGAAGACTTATTACAAAATAAAATAATAAAGATAAAACGAACTAAGGATCGTCGGCGCCAATGTCGACTGAGAAACGCCACCTAGATCAGATCGAACTCCTCAGTGTTAGGCAGCTCCTCCTGAACCACCTGCTCTTCTCCTGTGGGGGGGGGTGTGAGACAGCAAGAGTGAGCTCACATACGATCATAGCTCAACAAGTCGTGGGGAATAATGTGACATGAACTCACCAAAGGTGGGAGTTCATGAAGTGTAAGGCTGATCAATGAAATAAAGGCTGAAGCTGAGCATTGCTTTTATAAGTTGGTCAAAATTTTATTAGCAGTTACTAAGTGTAAGTAAATACCAAACCATTATAATAATAAGTAAAAGTAATAACAAAATAATCCCAAATGCAATGAAATGACAGGTTAAGTTTAAGTTCCATAATTTAATCATGTGAGTGTCCGAGCCGCTCATGACCGTGAGCACGGCTAGTATACCAGTTTTACACTCTGCAGAGGTTGCGCATCTTTACCCACAAGTCGTGTTACCCATTTGCCACAGAGTTGATCAGACTCCATACACCTCTACCTAGGAAGCGAGGCAGGGTACCACTACGAGGCCTTTACAAAGTTCCACTAGCTTCAGACTACCCGCTACAGTTTATGGGAAGATCCAGTAAAGGGTTCCTGGCTGATAGCCATCGCAGCAAAATCAACCAGGGACCTCCCCGCACTGACCTCTCCCCTACTGCCCTTGCCCCTTTCGGGTAAGGTAGCCCTCCCCTAGCTTTCCTAGTTAATCAGCCAAGGGCGTCCCATTCCACCCTTGTGGTAGCACTGTTTTCCCGGGTGGTTCTCCATGTTCCCATTAACATAATGATCTTAACATGAACAAGGAATAATAAAACAGATAACAATAGATAGTATAACAATAAGTGATGAATATCTATATACCCAAATCCACATAAAGCAATAGCATGTACTACCCAAAACTTTAGTAGTAAAACCAGTGGTAAAACAAGGTATAAAGATAGTCAAAATCTAGGGTATCCTAATGGGTCCCAGCAAAATTATCCTATGCAGATCATTATGAATAATAAGAACATGAATGGGTAAAAGAAGTGATCAAGGGCACAACTTGCCTTCAACGAGCTCCTGCTCAGCTACTTCAACTTGTTGAAGCTCTGGTTCCACAGTGGGTTGCTCGTCTACTCGCATCAATACAATACATACATGGCATAGCATAAATTATCATCACACCAAACATGCAAATAGAATATACAGTAATAAACTAGACATTAAAATAAGATCACAGGAACTGGAATCATCAAATTTGGAGTTATATATTTTAAGTTATGGATTTTCTAAGGTTTTATGTATTTAATACAAGATTAAGTGAAAGAATAATTTTATTGTGTTTGTCATGTCAAAACAGAGGCACTAATGGGTAGACAATATTATTACAAAAATTTAGGAACTGGAATGGACCAATTTGGAGTTCATATGCATTTATTATGAATTAAACAAGTTTAACATTTATTTTTGCACTAAAAATGAATTTCTGAATTTAATTTCTGATTTTTAATACTCTCTGGATCGGGCCTCAAATTCCAGAAAGCGCAGGGGCTAAACCAGAAGAATTCCTAAGACTCAGAACACTATGCAGTAGGACGGCGGGTTGAATCACCTAAAATAGAGGGTCTCTTTTGCAAAACTACAAGCCGAAGCGGTATGAAGCCATTTCGGCCGTCCGATCTAAGGCGTGCGCTCCAGATTAGATCTGGCCGCCCGCGAAGGGGGGGTACGCAACGCGGTCCGCCCGATCTGCAATCTACGGCGAAGATTTAATTACCCTGGAACTCCCACGACCCGTCCGATCTAATCCAGCGGTCAGGATCACACGCGTGAAGGGGTACGTTGTGTTCTAATCCAGGCCGTCCGCTAGGATTTCAACGGTCAGGAGACCGTCTTCCTTCCCCCGCCGCAAAAACAGTGGCGCCGCCGCCCCAACACGGCGGAACCTCGCCGGACGCCATCGATTCCCCGCATCGGAGCGCAAATCTCCAAATTCAACTGCCCTACACTTCGACCAATGAAAGGCGGAGAAGATGGTACACCAATTACCTCGATTTGCGGCGAGGAATTCCCTGTCCACGCGATGGCGCGGTCCCGCGGCGGAGCTCCAACAACGGTGAGCGATTGCCGAACCTCCGATGCGCAAGACACCCCGGCAGTGAGGGTAAAACCTTCCCGGGCGCCCCACTCTTCGCCTGGACGGTTTCTCAAGGCCAAGTCGGCGGTGTGCGCCCGAGTCGGCTGCGGCGGCAAACCTCCCCGGCGCTCGAGCTCTCTCTCTCTCTCGTACCGCCAAATCGGCTGTGACTGTGAACGACACTCGCGGAATCGTCGAGCACGAAGGGAGGAGCGCAATGAAAGGGGCTGCCGCACGGTGAAGCTCTTATGCCGCGGAGGAGCACGCCACGGCGGAGATTCCGGCCCAAGCTTCGGCGGCCGTTGAGGCGATTCGAGCGCGGCGCGTACGTGAGGACGCTGACGAGACGGACCCACCAGTCGGCGCGTTCGGGCGTTGGTAAGCTGGCTTTGGGGGCCCGCGCGCCAGAGACAGGATGAGAGCGAGGGCGCGAGGCGGAGTCAATGACAAACGGGCCCACGTGACAGTGGAACCCAAACCCCGGTCGAGCGCGTGTCAGCGGAGGCTGAGGGAATGGCCAGTGGGGCCCACTTGCCAGTGTGATATCGCGCAGCAGGAAAGGGGGATTCTTGGGCCGCGCAGTGAAGGTTAGGGAGTGGGCCGAAATAGGAGCAGCCGGCCCATATGAAGTTTTATCCTTTTTCTTTTATTTATTCATTTTTTTTTTCTATTTCCTTTCCTCCCTTTCCAATCCAAATTTAATCCTGGTTTAAATTTAAACTTGTGACAAACTTCTCCTCAAATTATATTGTGAGATTAGAAGTACTAATTTTAGAAATATAACTATACATATATTATTTATATTTTCATATCCCTTCTCTTTTCCTTTATTTTCAAACCCTAATTTCAATTTAGGGTTTAATCCAACTTAGTCATTATTGTATTTTTATTATTATCCTTATTATTTTTATTCAATGCTCAAACATAAAAACTCCAACATATGCACTTTCTTTTATTTTAGAATCATTGTTTTATTTGGTCACACTCAATTACATAGGTGCTCTTTTTATGATGCATATGAGACACACAAAAAATGAGAATAACTCTCTATTATTCCTGGTATACAATTTGGAGTATTACAGAATCAAGGCAAGGTAAAAGGGTTAGGTAAAATTGCAATTTCTAATGAGCATTCTATCTCAAATGTATTCTTAGTGGAGAGTCTTGGATATAATTTGCTATCTGTTAGTCAATTATGTCAAATGGGATACAATTGCCTTTTTACTAATGTAGATGTGTCTGTCTTTAGAAGATGTGATGGTTCACTAGCTTTTAAGGGTGTACTAGACGGCAAGCTTTATTTAGTTGATTTTGCAAAAGAAGAGGCCGGTCTAGATGCATGCTTAATGGCTAAGACTTGCATGGGCTGGCTGTGGCATCGCCGCTTAGCACATGTGGGGATGAAGAACCTTCACAAGCTTCTAAAGGGAGAACACGTGATAGGTCTAACAAATGTTTATTTCGAAAAAGATAGACCTTGTGCAGCTTGTCAGGCAGGTAAACAAGTAGGAGGAGCACATCACAGCAAGAATGTGATGACTACGTCAAGACCTCTGGAGCTGCTGCATATGGACCTCTTCGGACCCGTCGCCTATCTAAGCATAGGAGGAAGTAAGTATGGTTTAGTTATTGTTGATGACTTTTCCCGCTTCACTTGGGTGTTCTTTTTGCAGGATAAGTCTGAAACCCAAGGGACCCTCAAGCGCTTCCTCAGGAGAGCTCAAAATGAGTTTGAGCTCAAAGTGAAGAAGATTAGGAGCGACAACGGGTCCGAGTTCAAGAACCTTCAAGTGGAGGAGTTTCTTGAGGAGGAAGGAATCAAGCACGAGTTCTCCGCTCCCTACACACCACAGCAAAATGGTGTGGTAGAGAGGAAGAACAGGACGCTAATCGATATGGCGAGGACGATGCTTGGAGAGTTCAAGACCCCCGAGTGCTTTTGGTCGGAAGCCGTGAACACGGCTTGCCACGCCATCAACAGGGTCTACCTTCATCGACTCCTCAAGAAGACTTCGTATGAGCTACTAACCGGTAACAAACCCAATGTATCTTACTTTCGTGTTTTTGGGAGCAAGTGCTACATTCTAGTGAAGAAGGGTAGAAATTCTAAGTTTGCTCCCAAAGCTGTAGAAGGGTTTTTATTAGGTTATGATTCAAATACAAAGGCGTATAGGGTCTTCAACAAATCATCGGGTTTGGTTGAAGTCTCTAGCGACGTTGTATTTGATGAGACTAATGGCTCTCCAAGAGAGCAAGTTGTTGATTGTGATGATGTAGATGAAGAAGATGTTCCGACGGCCGCTATACGAACCATGGCGATTGGAGACGTTCGGCCACAGGAACAGGATGAACGTGATCAACCTTCTTCCTCAACGACGGTGCATCCCCCAACTCAAGACGATGAATAGGTTCATCAAAAGGAGGCGTGTGATCAAGGGGGAGCACAAGAAGATCAAGTGATGGAGGAAGAAGCGCAACCGGCACCTCCAACCCAAGTTCGAGCGATGATTCAAAGGGATCATCCAGTCGATCAAATTCTTGGTGACATTAGCAAGGGAGTAACTACTCGATCTCGATTAGTTAATTTTTGTGAACATTTCTCTTTTGTCTCCTCTATTGAGCCTTTCAGGGTAGAGGAGGCCTTGCTAGATCCGGACTGGGTGTTGGCCATGCAGGAGGAACTTAACAACTTCAAGCGCAATGAAGTTTGGACGCTGGTGCCTCGTCCCAAGCAAAATGTTGTGGGAACCAAGTGGGTGTTCCGCAACAAACAGGACGAGCACGGGGTGGTGACAAGGAACAAGGCTCGACTTGTGGCAAAAGGTTATGCCCAAGTCGCAGGTTTGGACTTTGAGGAGACTTTTGCTCCTGTGGCCAGGCTAGAGTCTATTCGTATCTTGCTAGCATATGCCGCTCACCATTCTTTCAGGTTGTACCAAATGGATGTGAAGAGCGCGTTCCTCAACGGGCCAATAAAGGAGGAGGTGTACGTGGAGCAACCCCCTGGCTTCGAGGATGAGCGGTACCCCGACCACGTGTGTAAGCTCTCTAAGGCGCTCTATGGACTTAAACAAGCCCCAAGAGCATGGTATGAATGCCTTAGAGATTTCTTACTTGCTAATGCTTTCAAGGTTGGGAAAGCCGATCCAACTCTTTTCACTAAGACTTGTAATGGTGATTTGTTTGTGTGCCAAATTTATGTCGATGACATAATATTTGGTTCTACTAATCAAAAGTCTTGTGAAGAGTTTAGCAGGGTGATGACGCAGAAATTCGAGATGTCAATGATGGGCGAGTTGAACTACTTCCTTGGGTTCCAAGTGAAGCAACTCAAGGACGGCACCTTCATCTCCCAAACGAAGTACACGCAAGATCTGCTGAAGCGGTTTGGGATGAAGGACGCCAAGCCCGCAAAGACTCCGATGGGAACCGACGGACACACCGACCTCAACAAAGGAGGTAAGTCCGTTGATCAAAAGGCATACCGGTCAATGATAGGGTCTTTACTTTATTTATGTGCTAGTAGACCGGATATTATGCTTAGCGTATGCATGTGTGCTAGATTTCAATCCGATCCTAAGGAGTGTCACTTGGTGGCGGTGAAGCGAATTCTTAGATATTTAGTCGCTACGCCTTGCTTCGGGATCTGGTATCCAAAGGGGTCTAACTTTGACTTAATTGGGTACTCAGATTCCGACTATGCTGGATGTAAGGTCGATAGGAAGAGTACATCGGGGACGTGCCAATTCTTAGGAAGGTCCCTGGTGTCATGGAACTCTAAGAAACAAACCTCCGTTGCCCTATCCACCGCTGAGGCCGAGTACGTTGCCGCAGGTCAGTGTTGCGCGCAACTACTTTGGATGAGGCAAACCCTCAGGGACTTTGGCTACAATCTGAGTAAAGTCCCACTCCTATGTGACAATGAGAGTGCTATCCGAATAGCGGAAAATCCTGTTGAGCACAGCCGCACAAAGCACATTGACATCCGGCATCACTTTCTGAGAGACCACCAGCAAAAGGGAGATATCGAAGTGTTTTATGTTAGCACCGAGAACCAGCTAGCCGATATCTTTACCAAGCCTTTAGATGAGAAGACCTTTTGCAGGCTGCGCAGTGAGCTAAATGTCTTAGATTCGCGGAACTTGGATTGAATTGTAGCATACATGTATTTATGCCTTTGATCATGTTCATTCTGCATTTTGTTGCTTATTATGGTGCTCAAGTTGTACAAACACTTCCTGGACCTCACAAGTCCGTTGCAATGTGATGCACATGTTTAGGGGGAGATGTGTTACAACTTGACCCTTTGAGACTAACCATATGTTTGAGTTTGCTTGTGTTAGTCACAAAGGAAAATTGAAAGGGAAAAGGTGGACTTGGACCATGAAAGACTTCCACTGCACTCCGATGAGGGGTAACTTATTCCAAGTCCATCTCATGAACTCTTATTGCCATTTGCTCTTAATTGAAGATTTTGGTGAGGCAATGGGGTTAAAGGGCCACAATTGATCCCGTTTTGGTGCTTGATGCCAAAGGGGGAGAAAATAAAGGCCAAAGCAATAAATGGATCAGCTACCACTTGAGAGATTTTAGAATAGAGTTTTTGATTTGTCAAAATTCTTAAGTTGTCTCTCTTGTCAAAAGTTGGCTTCTTGTGGGGAGAAGTATTGATTATGGGAAAAAGGGGGAGTTTTTTGAAATCCTTGATCAATATCTTTTGAATGACTCTCTTTATGCTTAAACATGTGTGTTTAACTTAGAGATAGAGATTTGTGTTTGATTTGCAAAAAACAAACCAAGTGGTGGCAAAGGATGATCCATATATGCCAAAATTGATTCAAAATAAATTTAAGTGTTATTTGAATTGAGTTTGCACTTGTTCTAGTGGCTTTATGTTGTGTTGGCATAAATCACCAAAAAGGGGGAGATTGAAAGGGAAATGTGCCCTTGGGCCATTTCTAAGTATTTTGGTGATTGAGTGCCAACACATGTGCTTAATTGTGATTTTATGTACATGGATGAACAAGGTACAAATCATGAAGTAAAGGTATGTTTCTAAGCCTTAGTACATTGGTTTTGTGGACTAACATATTTGTCTAAGTGTTAGAAACAGAAAGAAGAAAAAGAGAAAAGGGGAGAGAATGACTTGGCTGTGTGCAGTCAAGTCCCAGCTCGGTCTGGAGCACCGGACTGTCCGGTGTGCACCGGACAGTGTCCGGTGCGCCAGACTGACTCGCCTCGAACTGGCCGCTCTCGGGTTTTTGGCCGGCGGCGTACGGCTAAAAATCACCGGACTGTCCGGTGTGCACCGGACTGTCCGGTGAGCCAACGGTCGGCCAGGGCCAACGGTCGGCCGCGCAATCCGCGCGGGACACGTGGCCGAGCCAACGGTCGGAAGACGGCACCGGACTGTCCGGTGTGCACCGGACTGTCCGGTGCGCCAACGGCTCGCAGATCTACGGCAGTCTTCCAACGGTCGGAAGCGCCAGAAAAGGAAACAGATCGGGCACCGGACAGTGTCCGGTGTGCACCGGACTGTCCGGTGCCCCCGACGACAGAAGGCCAGGATAGCCTTCCAGAATTGCTCTCAACGGCTCCTAGCTGCCTTGGGGCTATAAAAGGAGCCCCTAGGCGCATGGAGGAGACACACAAGCAACCCTTGAGCATTCTTGATCATCCACACAAGTTCTTTGCGCATTCGTTTGTGATTCTAAGTGATTCGAGCTCTGTTCTAGTGTGAACTCTGAGATAGTCATTCGAGCTCGAGTCTTGGCCGTGTGTGTGCGCTTTTGTTGTGGATTTGTGTGTGTTGCTTCCCTCCCTTACTCTGTGCTTTCTTTGTGACCATATACTTGTAAGGGCAAGAGACTCCAATTTGTGGAGATTCCTTGCAAACGGGATAGTGAAAGGAACAACAAAACAACGTGGTATTCAAGTGGGTCTTTGGACCGCTTGAGAGGGGTTGATTGCAACCCTCGTCCGTTGGGACGCCACAACGTGGAAGTAGGCAAGCATTGGCTTGGCCGAACCACGGGATAAACCACCGTGTCCCTCTGTGCTTGATTCTTGTGGTATTGTGTTTTGTTGAGACTTCACCTTAGCCACTTGGCATTAATCGTGCTAACTCTTAACAAGTTTTTGTGGCTTAAGTTTGAGGTTTTTACAGGATCACCTATTCACCCCCCCCCCTCTAGGTGCTCTCATTTATACCGTACACCGCCGTCGAAGTCTCGAGAGCAGCAAGTTCGCCAGAGCCAGCCTGGCGCACCAGACACTGTCCGGTGCACCCAGACTGCGCAGACTTTGGCTGAACAAAGCCATCTCTTTTCCAATTCGATTTCTCCTGTTTCCAGCACTTAGACACAATACATTAGTCCATAAAACAATGTACTAAGTCTAGAAACATACCTTTTGACTTGATTTGCACTTTGTCCACCACTTTGCATAGATTAACACAAAAGCACTTGTGTTGGCACTCAATCACCAAAATACTTAGAAATGGCCCAAGGGCACATTTCCCTTTCAATCTCCCCCTTTTTGGTGATTTATGCCAACACAACAAAGAGCAACTAAAAGAAGTGCAATATCAATGCAAATGAGAACTCAAAAAGGTTTTGATTCAAATTTGGTATATATGGATCATACTTTGCCACCACTTGGTTTGTTTTGCAAATCAACCTCAATTTCCTATCTCTAAGTCAAACACACTTGTAGAGACATAAAGAGAGTTGTTCCAATAGAAATTGATCACAGTATCAAAAACTCCCCCTATTTCCCATAATCAACCATTCTCCCCACAAGAGACCAACTTTTGACAAAGAGAAACAACAAGAGAGTTTTGACAAACCAAAAGCTCTATTCTACTATTTTCAAAATTTCTCAAGTGGTAGCTGATCCATTTATTGCTTTGGCTTTATTTTCTCCCCCTTTGGCATCAAGCACCAAAACGGGATCAATCTTGGCCCTTAAACCCCATTGCCTCACCAAAATCTTCAAATGAGAATACAAAGGCAATACGAGTACAAGAGATGAACTTGGAATAAGTTACCCTCTCATCGGAGTGCAGTGGAAGTCTTTCATGGTCCAATTCCACCTTTTCCCTTTCAAACCTCCTTTGAGACTAAATTAAGCAAACTCAAGCACACGGTTAGTCTCAAAGGGTCAAGTTGTAGCACATCTCCCCCTAAATATGTGCATCACTTGCAAATGGACTTGTGAGGTCCGGGGAGTGTTTGTACAACTTGAGCACCATAAATAAACAACAAAATGCATAAGGAACATGATCAAGGCATAAACACATGTATGCTATAAATCAATCCAAGTTCCGCGAATCTAAGACATTTAGCTCACTACGCAGCCTGCAAAAGGTCTTCTCATCTAAAGGCTTGGTAAAGATATCGGCTAGCTGGTTCTCGGTGCTAATATAGAACACTTAGATATCTCCCTTTTGCTGGTGGTCTCTCAAAAAGTGATGCCGGATGTCAATGTGCTTTGTGCGGCTGTGCTCAACAGGATTTTCTGCTATGCGGATAGCACTCTCATTGTCACATAGGAGTGGGACTTTGCTCAGATTGTAGCCAAAGTCCCAGAGGGTTTGCCTCATCCAAAGTAGTTGCGCGCAACACTGTCCTGCGGCAACATACTCGGCCTCAGCGGTGGATACGGCAACGGAAGTTTATTTCTTAGAATTCCATGACACCAGAGACCTTCCTAAGAATTGGCACGTCCCCAATGTACTCTTCCTATCGACCTTACATCCAGCATAGTCGGAATCTGAATATCCAATCAAGTCAAAGGTAGACCCCTTTGGATACCAGATCCCGAAGCAAGGCGTAGCGACTAAATATCTAAGAATTCGCTTCACTGCCACTAAGTGACACTCCCTTGGATCGGATTGAAATCTAGCACACATGCATACACTAAGCATAATATCCGGTCTACTAGCACATAAATAAAGTAAAGACCCTATCATTGACCGGTATGCCTTTTGATCAACGGACTTACCTCCTTTGTTGAGGTCGGTGTGTCCGTCGGTTCCCATCGGAGTCTTTGCAGGCTTGGCGTCCTTCATCCCAAACCGCTTTAGCAAGTCTTGCGTGTACTTCGTTTGGGAGATGAAGGTACCATCCTTGAGTTGCTTCACTTAGAACCCAAGGAAGTAGTTCAACTCGCCCATCATCGACATCTCGAATTTTTGAGTCATTACCCTGCTAAACTCTTCACAAGACTTTTGGTTAGTAGAACCAAATATTATGTCGTCGACATAAATTTGGCACACGAATAAATCTCCATCACAAGTCTTAGTGAATAAAGTCAGATCGGCTTTCCCAACCTTGAAAGCATTAGCAATTAAAAAGTCTCTAAGGCATTCATACCATGCTCTTGGGGCTTGCTTAAGTCCATAGAGCGCCTTAGAGAGCTTACACACGTGGTCGGGGTACCGTTCATCCTCGAAGCCAGGGGGTTGCTCCACGTACACCTCCTCCTTGATCGACCCGTTGAGGAAAGCGCTCTTCACATCCATTTGGAACAACCTGAAAGAATGGTGAGCGGCATATGCTAGCAAAATACGAATTGATTCTAGCCTAGCCACAGGAGCGAAAGTCTCGTCAAAGTCCAAACCTGCGACTTGGGCATAACCTTTTGCCACAAGTCGAGCCTTGTTCCTCGTCACCACCCCGTGCTCGTCCTGTTTGTTGCGGAACACCCACTTGGTTCCCACAACGTTTTGCTTGGGACGAGGCACCAGTGTCCAAACTTCATTCCTCTTGAAATTATTGAGCTCTTCCTGCATGGCCAACACCCAGTCCGGATCTAGCAAGGCCTCTTCTACCCTGAAAGGCTCAATAGAAGAGACAAAAGAGTAATGCTCCCAAAATTCACCAATCTAGAGCGAGTAGTTACTCCCTTGCTAATATCACCCAAAATTTGGTCGACGGGATGATTCCTTTGAATCGTCGCTCGAACTTGGGTTGGAGGTGCCTGAGGTGCTTCTTCCTCTTCAACTTGGACATCCTGTGCTCCCCCTTGATCACGCGCCTCCACTTGAGGTACCTGTTCGTCATCTTGGGTTGGGGGATTCACCATCGTTGATGAAGAAGGTTGATCTTGCTCTTTTTGTTCCTGAGGCCGCACATCTCCAATCGCCATGGTGCGTATCGCGGCCGTTGGAACGTCTTCTTCATCTACATCATCAAGATCAACAACTTGCTCTCTTGGAGAGCCATTAGTCTCATCAAATACAACGTCGCTAGAGACTTCAACCAAACCCGATGATTTGTTGAAGACTCTATACGCCTTTGTATTTGAGTCATAACCTAACAAAACCCTTCTACAGCTTTGGGAGCAAATTTGGAATTCCTACCCTTCTTCACTAGAATGTAGCATTTACTCCAAAAAACTCGGAAATACGAAACATTGGGTTTGTTACCGGTTAGAAGCTCATACAAAGTCTTCTTGAGGAGGCGATGAAGATACACCCGGTTGATGGCGTGACAAGCCTTGTTCACGGCTTCCGACCAAAAGCACTCGGGAGTCTTGAACTCTCCAAGCATCGTCCTCGCCATATCGATGAGCGTCCCGTTCTTCCTCTCTACCACACCATTTTGCTGTGGTGTGTAGGGAGCGGAGAACTCGTGCTTGATCCCTTCCTCCTCAAGATACTCCTCCACTTGAAGGTTCTTGAACTCGGACCCGTTGTCACTCCTTATCTTTTTCACCTTGAGCTCAAACTCATTTTGAGCTCTCCTTAGGAAGCGCTTGAGAGTCCCTTGGGTTTCAGATTTATCCTGCAAAAAGAATACCCAAGTGAAGCGGGAAAAATCATCAACTATAACAAGACCATACTTACTTCCTCCTATACTTAGATAGGCGACGGGTCCGAAGAGGTCTATATGAAGCATCTCCAAAGGTCTTGATGTGGTCATCACATTTTTGGTGTGATGAGAGCTTCCCACCTGTTTGCCTGCTTGACAAGCTGCACAAGGTCTATCTTTTTCGAAATGCACATTAGTTAGACCTATCACGTGTTCTCCCTTTAGAAGCTTGTGAAGGTTCTTCATCCCCACATGTGCTAAACGGCGATGCCACAACCAGCCCATGCAAGTCTTAGCAATTAAGCATGCATCTAGACCAGCCTCCTCTTTTGTAAAATCAACTAGATAAAGTTTGCCGTCTAGTACACCCTTAAAAGCTAGTGAACCATCACACCTTCTAAAGACAGACACATCTACATTTGTGAATAAACAATTATATCCCATTTTACAAAGTTGACTAACGGATAACAGATTATATCCAAGCGACTCAACTAAAAACACATTGGAAATAGAGTGCTCGGATGAAATAGCAATCTTCCCTAACCCTTTTACCTTGCCTTGGTTTCCATCACCGAATATGATTGAATCTTGGGAATCCTTGTTCTTGACGTAGGAGGTGAACATCTTCTTCTCCCCCGTCATGTGGTTTGTGCATCCACTGTCGATAATCCAGCTTGAACCCCCGGATGCATAAACCAGCAAGGCAAATTTAGGCTTGGGTCTTAGGTACCCAACTCTTGTTGGGTCCTACAAGGTTAGTCACAATGGTCTTAGGGACCCAAATGCAAGTTTTATCTCCCTTGCATCTTGCCTCTAATTTCCTAGCAATTACCTTCTTATCCTTTCTACAAATGGCAAATGAAGCATTGCAAGCATGATATATTGTCGAAGGTTCATTAATTTTACTAGGAACATTAACAACATTTCTCTTAGGCATATGATGAACAACATTTCTCCTAGACATATCTCTACCATGCATATAGGAAGAACTAGAAGCAAACATGGCATGAGAATCAAAAGCATAATAACTTCTATAGGCATTCCTAGAACGTCTCCTATCATGATACATGAAAGCATGGTTCTTTTTAGCACTACTAGCCATAGGGGCCTTCCCTTTCTCCTTGGCGGAGATGGGAGCCTTATGGCTTGTTAAGTTCTTGGCTTCCCTCTTGAAGCCAAGTCCATCCTTAATTGAGGGGTGTCTACCAATTGTGTAGGCATCCCTTGCAAATTTTAACTTATCAAATTCACTTTTGCTAGTCTCAAGTTGGGCATTAAGACTAGCCACTTCATCATTTAATTTAGAAATTGAAGCTAGGTGTTCGCTACAAGCATCAGTATTAAAATCTTTACACCTATTGCACATTACAACATTTTCTACACGAGATGTTGATTTACTAGCTATTTCTAACTTAGCATTCAAGTCATCATTTATTTTCTTTAAGTTAGAAATAGAGTCATGGCATGTAGACAATTCACCAGAAAGCATTTCATTCCTTTTAATTTCTAAAGCAAGGGATTTTTGAGCCTCTACAAACTTATCATGTTCTTTGTACAAAAGATCCTCTTGCTTTTCTAATAACCTATTCTTATCATTTAAAGCATCAATCAATTCATTGATTTTATCAATTTTATTTCTATCTAAACCTTTAAATAAACTAGAATAGTCTATTTCATCGTCATCACTAGACTCATCATCACTTGAAGAAGCATAAGTGGTATCCCGAGTACATACCTTCTTCTCCTTCGCCATGAGACATGTGTCATGCTCGTTGGGGAAGAGGGATGACTTGTTGAAGGCGGTGGCGGCGAGTCCTTCATTGTCGGAGTCGGAAGAGGAGCAATCTGAATCCCACTCCTTTCCAAGATGTGCCTCGCCCTTGGCCTTCTTGTAATTCTTCTTCTTTTCCCTTTTGTTCCCTTGTTCCTGGTCACTATCATTATCGGGACAGTTAGCGATAAAATGACCAACCTTACCACATTTGAAGCATGAGCGCTTCCCCTTTGTCTTGGTCTTGCTTGGCTGCCCCTTGCGACCTTTTAGCGCCGTCTTGAAGCGCTTGATGATGAGGGTCATCTCTTCATCATTAAGCCCCGCCGCCTCAACTTGCGCCACCTTGCTAGGTAGCGCCTCCTTGCTCCTCGTTGCCTTGAGAGCAATAGTTTGAGGCTCTTGGATTGGTCCATTTAGTGCATCGTCGACGTATCTCGCCTCCTTGATCATCATTCGCCCGCTTACGAACTTCCCAAGAACTTCTTCGAACGACATCTTGGTGTACCTAGGATTTTCACGAATATTGTTCACCAGATGTGGATCAAGTACAGTAAAGGACCTTAGCATTAGACGAACGACGTCGTGGTCCGTCCATCGCGTGCTTCCGTAGCTCCTTATTTTATTGATGAGGGTCTTGAGCCGGTTGTATGTTTGGGTTGGCTCCTCTCCCCTTATCATTGCGAATCTTCCAAGCTCGCCCTCCACTAACTCCATTTTGGTGAGCATGGTGATGTCGTTCCCCTCATGTGAGATCCTGAGGGTGTCCCAGATCTGCTTGGCATTGTCCAAGCCGCTCACCTTATTGTACTCTTCCCTGCACAAAGATGCTAAAAGGATAGTAGTAGCTTGTGCATTTCTATGGATTTGTTCATTTATAAACATGGGACTATCCGAGCTATCAAATTTCATTCCACTCTCTACAATCTCCCATATGCTTGGATGGAGCGAGAATAAGTGACTACGCATTTTGTGGCTCCAAAATCCGTAGTCCTCTCCATCAAATTGGGGAGGTTTACCAAGTGGAATGGAGAGCAAATGAGAATTTGTACTTTGTGGAATACAAGAGTGATCGAAAGAAAAGTTTGAATTGACCGTTTTCTTTTTCTCGTAGTCGTAGTCGTCCTTTTGGGAAGAAGAGGACTCGTCGCTGTCGTCGTAGTAGACGATCTCCTTGATGCGGCTCGTCTTCTTCTTCTTCCCATCTTTTCGTTTGTAGCACGAGCCTGAGTCGGCAGGCTTGTCATCTTTCGGCTCATTGATGAAGGACTCCTTCTCCTTATCATTGATCACAATTCCCTTCCCCTTAGGATCCATCTCTTCGGGCGATTAGTCCCTTTCTTGAAGAGAACGGCTCTGATACCAATTGAGAGCACCTAGAGGGGGGGGTGAATAGGTGATCCTGTAAAACTTAAAAACTTATAGCCACAAAAACTTGATTAGGAGTTAGCACAGTAATGCCAAGTGGCTAGAGAGGAGTCTTAGCAAGACACAATAACCACAAGAAGATCAACACAGATAGACACAGTGGTTTATCCCGTGGTTCGGCCAAGACCAATGCTTGCCTACTCCATGTTGTGGCGTCCCAACGGACGAGGGTTGCAATCAACCCCTCTCAAGCGGTCCAAAGACCCACTTGAATACCACAGTGTTTTGCTTTGCTTTATTTTATCCCGCTTGCGAGGAATCTCCACAACTTGGAGTCTCTCGCCCTTACAAAGATGTTCACAAAGAAGCGTGGAGTAAGGGAGGGATTAGCAACTCACACAAGACACAAAGATCACAGCAAATACGCACACACAAGACCCATACTTGAGCTCAAGAGACTATCACGAATTTCTCACTAGAACGGAGCTCAAATCACTAAGAATGTCGAACAAGTGCGCAAGAACGAAGTGTGAGTGATCAACTATGCTCAAAGAATGCTTGGATATCTTCTCCATGCGCCAAGGGGTCTCTTTTATAGCCCCAAGGCAGCTAGGAGCCGTTGAGAGCATTGTAGGAAGGCAATTCTTGCCTTCTGTCGACTGGCGCACCGGACAGTCCGGTGCACCACCGAACACTGTCCGGTGCGGATTTGTTTCCTTATTTGGCGAAGCCGACCGTTGGAGATTCAGAGCCGTTGGCGCACCGGACACTGTCCGGTGCACACCGGACAGTCCGGTGCCCCCTTGTGACCGTTGGCTCGGCCACGCGTCACGCGCGGAATCCTCGGCCGACCGTTGGCTCACCGGACAGTCCGGTGCCTCACTGGACAGTCCGATGAATTATAGCCATACGCCGTTGATGGCTTCCCGAGACCGACGACTTCGCCTGTGAATGGCTCACCGGACAGTCCGGTGCACCACCGGACAGTCCGATGATTTATACCGTACACCGCTGTCGAAGTCCCGAGAGCAACAAGTTTGCCAGAGCCAGCCTGGCGCACCGGACACTGTCCGGTGCACCACCAGACAGTCCGGTGCACCCAGACTGCGCAGACTTTGGCTGAACAAAGCCATCTCTTTTCCAATTCGATTTCTCCTGTTTCCAGCACTTAGACACAATACATTAGTCCATAAAACAATGTACTAAGTCTAGAAACATACCTTTTGACTTGATTTGCACTTTGTCCACCACTTTGCATAGATTAACACAAAAGCACTTGTGTTGGCACTCAATCACCAAAATACTTAGAAATGGCCCAAGGGCACATTTCCCTTTCAAAATGTCACAATCATTATTACATAGCGGAAGTGTCTTAAAAATAAAAGAAAACAATAAAGCGAACTAATAATTATTTCTTGGCGCCATAAAGCTGACTGGGAGGCGCCACCTAGATAAGCTCGTACTCCTCGTTGTAGACCTCCTCCTAGGCTACCTGCTCTTCACCTGTGCGGGGGGTTATATGTCGCAAGGGTTAGCTCACAAAAGATCATAGCTCAACAAGTTGTGGGGAATAATGTGCATGAACTCACCAAAAGTGGGAGCTCATGTGAAGTGTAAGGCTGATCAACAAATAAGGGTTAAAGCCGAGCGTTGCTTTTAATAAGTTGGTCAAATTTTATTAACAGTTACTAAATATAAGTATATACCAAACCACAGTAATAATAGATCAAAATTAATAATAAAACCACAATGCAATGCAAATGACAAATTGAGTTTAATTTCATAAATTAATCTTGCGAGAGTCCTGAGCTGCTCATGACCACGAGCACAGCTAATATACCAGTTTTACACTCTGCGGAGGTTGTACCCTTTACCCACAAGTCATGTTACCCCTCTGCCACGAGGTTGTACGGGCCCCATACACCTCTACCAAGGAAGCAAGGAAGGGTAACACTACGAGGCCTTTACAAAGTTCCACTAGCTTCAGAAAACCCACTACAGTTTCTAGGGAGCGCAATGCAGGAATCCCCCGTCTGAAAAGTCATCGCAGCAAAATCAATTCGAGAACCTCCCTACACCGACAACTCCCCTACTGCCCTTACCCCTTTTGGGTAAGGTAGACCTCCACTAGCTTTCCTGATTAGTTAGCCAAGGGCGTTCCATTCCACCCTTGTGGTGGCACGTGTTTCTAAAGTTAAACTCTATGTTCCAATTAATATAATAGTCTTATCATGAACAAAATAGAACAACAATAATAAAGCATGACCATGAGCAATAATTATCACAACACCCCAAAACCACATATAGCAATAACAAAGACTACCCAAAAGTTCAGGAGGTAAACAAGGTGTAAAGATGACCAAACTAGGGTGACCTATTGGGTCCCATCAAAATTAAGCCTAAGCATGCCAAAATGATTATAGAGAACATTATTGGGTCAATAAAAGTGGTCAAGGGCACAACTTGCCTTCAATGAGTTCCTGCTCAGTAGTTTCCACTTGCTAGGTATTGGGGTCCTCGATCACTTGCTCATCTACTCGAAGCAATGCAAACAAACATGGTATAGGAGAAATTAACATCACACCAAACATTCGAACAAAATGCATGATAATATTCTACGCATTGTAACGAGATCGTAGGTTCGAAAATCACTAAATTCGGAGTTACGGATAACAAGTTATGATTTTCCGAAGTTTTAAGTGGTTGATACATAATAAATTGAGTGGACATTAATCTATGTTTCATGATAAAACAAAGTTACCAAGTGATAACAATATTGATACAAAATTAATACAACTGGAATGGATCAAGAAGGAATTAAAATAGACTTTCTATGAATTAAACAAGTTTCTGGGATTATTTTTATATTAAAAATACATTTTCTGTTTTATTCCTAAATAATTCAAACGATTCTTGACTGCGGCCACAATATTGTGAAAGTGCGGGGTCATATTCATAAAATAAAGGACTTAACCGTCATACTTTTTTCCTCTACCGCGGATGGCAGGTTGATATATAAAGACATCAGGGGCTCTTATGTAAATCCTACGTAGTGAAGGGGCATGGCTCGATCACCGCCGTTGGATCCACATGCAACGGTAAGGTTTAGATCGGTAGTATATGCGAACTGGCCCGCAGCAGGGGTCCTTGGATTTGAATCCTACTGCCAACGTTATAGCCCAGATACGCACTATTCGGAGCCCTCAAATTTTAATATAGAGGCCAGATTCACGTAGATTGAAACGTTATCCTATATCTAATCATGACCGTCGGTGCCTAGATCATCGGCCCAGGTTTAAAACACCGTGATCCAACCATACCCATGCGATTGCGAGCCTAGGGCTTCTATCACACGATCGAATCGGCACCCGGGATCAAATCCTAGCCACTCATCTACACATTGACGGCCCGAACGCTTCTCCCCTTCCTAATGCACTGTTGCTCAGGCGGCGGCGCCCACGCCGTGGCGGAGGAGACACTAACGAGCACGCAATCCGGCCCTCACACTACCCCAAGTCTAAAATTAACTGAAAGTCGCCTAGAGGGGGGGTGAATAGGGCGAATCTGAAATTTACAAACTTAATCACAACTACAAGCCGGGTTAGCGTTAGAAATAGAAACAAGTCCGAGAGAGAGGTCGCAAAACAAATCGTGAGCGAATAAAGAGCGAGACACGATGATTTGTTTTACCGAGGTTCGGTTCTTGCAAACCTACTTCCCGTTGAGGTGGTCACAAAGACCGGGTCTCTTTCAACCCTTTCCCTCTCTCAAACGGTCCCTCGGACCGAGTGAGCTTCTCTTCTCAATCAATCGGGAACAAACTTCCCCGCAAGGACCACCACACAATTGGTGTCTCTTGCCTCGATTACAATTCAGTTGTTCGCAAGAAAGAATGAAAGAAGGAAGCAATCCAAGCGCAAGAGCTCAAAACAACACAACAAATCTCTCTCACTAATTACTAAAGCTTTGTGTGGAATTGGAGAGAGTTTGATCACTTTGGTGTGTCTAGAATTGAATGCTAGAGCTCTTGTAAGTAGTTGGAAGGTGGAAAACTTGGATGACTTGAATGTGGGGTGGTTGGGGGTATTTATAGCCCCAACCACCAAACTAGCCGTTTGGTGAAGGCTGTTGTCGCATGGCACACCGGACAGTCCGGTGCGCCACCAGACAATGTCCGGTGCGCCAGCCACGTCACCCGGCCGTTAGGGTTCGACCGTTGGAGCTCTGACTGGTGGGGTCGCCTGGCTGTCCGGTGGTGCACCGGACAGGTACTGTAGACTGTCCGGTGTGGCACCCGCGCGTGCTCTGCTCCTCTGCGCGCGCTGGCGCGCATTTAATGCGTTGCAGACGACCGTTGCGCTTGAAGTAGCCGTTGCCTCGCTGTCACACCGGACAGTCCGGTGTGCACCGGACAGTCCGGTGAATTATAGCGGAGCGGATTCCCGAAGCTGGCGAGTTCAGAGTTGCTCTTCCTTGGGGCACCGGACACTGTCCGGTGGTACACCGGACAGTCCGGTGAATTATAGCGAAGCACCTCCGAGATTTCCCGAAGGTGAAGAGTTCAGCTTGGAGTCCCCTGGTGCACCGGACACTATCCGGTGGCACATCGGACAGTCCGGTGCGCCAGACCAGGGTGCCTTCGGTTGTCCCTTTGCTCTTTTGTTTGAACCCTTTTTCTTGGTCATTTTATTGACTTTTTGTGAACCTTTGGCACCTGTAGAACTTATAGACTAGAGCAAACTAGTTAGTCCAATTATTTGTGTTGGGCAATTCAACCACCAAAATCAATTAGGAAATAGGTGTAAGCCTAATTCCCTTTCAATCTCCCCCTTTTTGGTGATTGATGCCAACACAAACCAAAGCAAGTATAGAAGTGCATAATTGAACTAGTTTGCATATTTGTAAGTGCAAAGGTTACTTAGAGTTGAGCCAATAGAAATTCATAAGATATGCATGGATTGTTTCTTTCATTTTTAACATTTTGGACCACGCTTGCACCACATGTTTTGTTTTTGCAAATTCTTTTTGTAAAATCTTTTCAAAGTCCTTTTGCAAATAGTCAAAGGTAAATGAATAAGATTTTGCGAAGCATTTTCAAGTTTTGAAATTTTCTCCCCCTGTTTCAAATGCTTTTTCCTTTGACTAAACAAAACTCCCTTTCAATAAAATTCTCCTCTTAGTGTTCAAGAGGGTTTTAAGATATCAATTTTGAAAATACTACTTTTCCCTTTTTTGAACACAATGAGATATCAATTTGAAAATCATAAGTTTTAAAATTTTGTGGTGGTGCGGTCCTTTTGCTTTGGGCTTAATACTCTCCCCCTTTGGCATGAATCGCCAAAAACGGATGTTTGAGTGAAATATAAGCCCTTACATAAACTACTTTCTCCCCCTTTGGCAAATAATATGAGTGAAGATTATACCAAAAGACGGAGAGATGCTCGAAGCAACGGCGAAGGAAGAGTGATGGAGTGGAGTGGAAGCCTTTGTCTTCGCCGAAGACTCCAATTCCCTTTCAATATACCTATGACTTGGTTTGAAATTTACTTGAAAACACATTAGTCATAGCATATATAAAAGAGTTAAAGAGACATGATCAATGGTATATTTATGATCTATGTGTACAAGACATCAAAAGAAATTTCTAGAATCAAGAATATTTAGCTCATGCCTAAGTTTGGTAAAAGTTTGTTCATCTAGTGGCTTGGTAAAGATATCGGCTAATTGATCTTTAGTATTAATGTATGCAATCTCGATATCCCCCTTTTGTTGGTGATCCCTAAGAAAATGATACCGAATGGCTATGTGTTTAGTGCGGCTATGCTCAACGGGATTGTCCGCCATGCGGATTGCACTCTCATTATCACATAGAAGAGGAACTTTGGTTAATTTGTAACCATAGTCCCTAAGAGTTTGCCTCATCCAAAGCAATTGCGCACAACAATGGCCTGCGGCAATATACTCGGCTTCGGCGGTTGAAAGAGCCACAGAATTTTGCTTCTTTGAAGCCCAATACACCAAGGACCTTCCCGATGTGCTCTTTCTATTAATTTTACACCCCGCCCAATCGGCATCGGAATAACCAATTAAATCAAATGTGGATCCCCGAGGGTACCAAAGCCCAAACTTAGGAGTATAAGCCAAATATCTCAAGATTCGTTTTACGGCCGTAAGGTGAGATTCCTTAGGGCCGGCTTGGAATCTTGCACACATGCATACGGAAAGCATAATGTCCGGTCGAGATGCACATAAATAGAGTAAAGAACCTATCATCGACCGGTATACCTTTTGATCTACGGATTTACCTTCCGTGTCGAGGTCGAGATGCCCATTGGTTCCCATGGGTGTCTTGATGGGCTTGGCATCCTTCATCCCAAACTTGTTTAGAATGTCTTGAGTATACTTCGTTTGGCTAATGAAGGTGCCCTCTTGGAGTTGCTTTACTTGAAATCCCAAGAAATACTTCAACTCCCCCATCATTGACATCTCGAATTTTTGTGTCATGATCCTACTAAATTCCTCACATGTAGATTCGTTAGTAGACCCAAATATAATATCATCAACATAAATTTGGCATACGAACAAATCATTTATAAGAGTCTTAGTAAATAAAGTATGATCGACCTTGCTGACTTTGAAGCCATTAGCAATAAGGAAATCTCTTAGGCATTCATACCATGCTCTTGGGGCTTGCTTGAGCCCATAAAACGCCTTAGAGAGCCTATAGACATGGTTAGGATACTCACTGTCTTCAAAGCCGAGAGGTTGCTCAACATAGACCTCTTCCTTGATTGGTCCATTGAGGAAGGCACTCTTCATGTCCATTTGATAAAGCTTGACGCCATGGTAAGTAGCATAGGCTAACAATATGCGAATTGACTCAAGCCTAGCTACGGGTGCATAGGTTTCACCAAAATCCAAACCTTCGACTTGGGAGTATCCTTTGGCCACAAGTCGAGCTTTGTTCCTTGTCACCACACCATGCTCATCTTGCTTGTTGCGGAAGACCCATTTGGTTCCTACAACATTTTGATTAGGACGTGGAACTAAATGCCATACCTCGTTTCTAGTGAAATTGTTGAGCTCCTCTTGCATTGCCATCACCCAATCCGAATCTTGGAGTGCTTCCTCTACCCTATGTGGCTCAATAGAGGAAACAAAAGAGTAATGCTCACAAAAATGTGCAACACGAGATCTAGTGGTTACCCCCTTATGAATGTCGCCGAGGATGGTGTCGACGGGGTGATCTCGTTGGATTGCTTGGTGGACTCTTGGGTGTGGCGGTCTTGGTTCTTCATCCTCCTTGTCTTGATCATTTGCATCTCCCCCTTGATCATTGCCGTCATCTTGAGATGGCTCATCATTTTGATTTTCTCCTTCATCAACTTGAGCCTCGTCCTCATTTTGAGTTGGTGGAGATGCTTTCGTGGAGGAGGATGGTTGATCTTATGCTTGAGTGGGCTCTTCGGATTCCTTAGGACACACATCCCCAATGGACATGTTCCTTAGCGCGATGCACGGAGCCTCTTCATTACCTATCTCATCAAGATCAACTTGCTCTACTTGGGAGCCGTTAGTTTCATCAAACACAACGTCACAAGAAATTTCAACTAGTCCTGAGGACTTGTTAAAGACTCTATATGCCCTTTTGTTTGAATCATATCCTAGTAAAAAGCCTTCTACTGTCTTAGGAGCAAATTTAGATTTTCTACCTCTTTTAACAAGAATAAAGCATTTGCTACCAAAGACTCTAAAATATGAAATGTTGGGCTTTTTACCAGTTAGGAGTTCGTATGATGTCTTCTTGAGGATTCGGTGTAGATACAACCGGTTGATGGCGTAGCAGGCGATGTTGACCGCCTCGGCCCAAAATCGATCCGGCGTCTTGTACTCATCAAGCATGGTTCTTGCCATGTCCAATAGAGTTCTATTCTTTCTCTCCACTACACCATTTTGTTGTGGCGTGTAGGGAGAGGAGAACTCATGCTTGATGCCCTCCTCCTCAAGGAAGCCTTCAATTTGAGAGTTCTTGAACTCCGTTCCGTTGTCGCTTCTTATTTTCTTGATCCTTAAGCCGAACTCATTTTGAGCTCGTCTCAAGAATCCCTTTAAGGTCTCTTGGGTTTGAGATTTTTCCTGCAAAAAGAACACCCAAGTGAAGCGAGAATAATCATCCACAATAATTAGACAGTACTTACTCCCGCCGATGCTTATGTAAGCAATCGGGCCGAATAGATCCATGTGTAGGAGCTCCAGTGGCCTGTCGGTCGTCATGATGTTCTTATGCGGATGATGAGCACCAACTTGCTTCCCGGCTTGGCATGCGCTACAAATCCTGTCTTTCTCAAAATGAACATTTGTTAATCCTAAAATGTGCTCTCCCTTTAGAAGCTTATGAAGATTCTTCATTTCAACATGGGCTAGTCGGCGGTGCCAGAGCCAACCCATGTTAGTCTTAGCAACTAAGCAAGTGTCGAGTTCAGCTCTATCAAAATCTACCAAGTATAGCTGACCCTCTAACACTCCCTTAAATGCTATTGAATCATCACTTCTTCTAAAGACAGTGACACCTACATCAGTAAATAGACAGTTGTAGCCTATTTTGCATAATTGAGATACGGAAAGCAAATTGTAATCTAATGAATCAACAAGAAAAACATTGGAAATGGAATGGTCAGGAGATATAGCTATTTTACCCAAACCTTTGACCAAACCTTGGTTTCCATCCCCGAATGTGATAGCTCGTTGGGGATCTTGGTTTTTCTCGTAGGAGGAGAACATTTTCTTCTCCCCTGTCATGTGATTTGTGCACCCGCTGTCGATTATCCAACTTGAGCCCCCGGATGCATAAACCTACAAAACAATTTTAGTTCTTGACTTTAGGTACCCAAACGGTCTTGGGTCCTTTAGCATTAGAAACAAGAACTTTGGGTACCCAAACACAAGTCTTGGAGCCCTTGTGTTTGCTCCCAACAAACTTGGCAACTACCTTGCCGGATTTGTTAGTCAAAACATAAGATGCATCAAAAGTTTTAAATGAAATGTCATGACCATTTGATGCATTAGGAGTTTTTTTCTTAGGCAACTTGGCACGGGTTGGTTGCCTAGAGCTACATGTCTCACCCTTATACATAAAAGCATGATTAGGGCCAGAGTGAGACTTCCTAGAGTGAATTCTCCTAATCTTGCTCTCGGGATAACCGGCAGGGTACAAAATGTAACCCTCGTTATCCTGAGGCATGGGAGCCTTGCCCTTAACAAAGTTAGACAATTTCTTAGGAGGGGCATTAAGTTTGACATTATCTCCCTTTTGGAAGCCAATGCCATCCTTGATGCCAGGGCGTCTCCCACTATAAAGCATACTACGAGCAAATTTAAAGTTTTCATTTTCAAGTTCATGCTCGGCAATTTTAGCATCTAATTTTGCTATATGATCATTTTGTTGTTTAATTAAAGCCACATGATCATGAATAGCATCAATATCAACATCTCTACATCTAGTGCAAATGGAAACATGCTCAACGGTAGATGTAGAGGGTTTGCAAGGTTTTAATTCTACAACCTTAGCATGTAATTTATCATTTTCACTTCTAAGGTTGGAAATAGTAACATTGCAAACATCAAAATCTTTAGCCTTAGCAATTAATTTTTCATTTTCATTTCTAAGGCTAGCAAGAGAATCATTCAATTTTTCAATCTTAGTAAGCAAATTAGCATTATCATCTCTAAGATTGGAAATTGAATCATCACAAACATTAGAATCAACCTTAGCAATTAATCTAGCATTTTCATTTCTAAGGTTGTCAATCAAATCATGGCATGTGCTTAGCTCACTAGTTAATTTCTCACATTTTCAACTTCGAGAGCATAAGCATTTTTAACCTTAACATGCCTTTTGTTTTCCTTGATTAGGAAGTCCTCTTGGGAGTCCAAGAGTTCATCCTTCTCATGGATGGCACTAATTAGTTCATTTAGTTTTTCTTTTTGTTGCATGTTGAGGTTAGCAAAAAGAGTACGCAAATTATCCTCCTCATCACTAGCATTATCATCACTAGAGGACTCATATTTAGTGGAGGATTTGGATTTAACCTTCTTCTTTTTGCCGTCCTTTGCCATGAGGCACTTGTGGCCGACGTTGGGGAAGAGAAGTCCCTTGGTGACGGCGATGTTGGTGGCGTCCTCGTCGGAGGAGGAGTCGATGGAGCTCTCATCGGAGTCCCACTCGCGGCACACATGGGCATCGCCGCCCTTCTTCTTGTGGTACCTCTTCTTTTCCTTTCTTCTCCCCTTCTTGTCGTCGCCCCTGTCACTGTCACTAGAAATAGGACATTTGGCAATAAACTGACCGGGCTTACCACACTTGTAGCAAACCTTCTTGGAGCGGGGCTTGTAATCCTTCCCCCTCCTTTGCTTGAGGATTTGGCAGAAACTCTTGATGATGAGCGCCATTTCCTCGTTGTCGAGCTTGGAGGCATCGATGGGTTGTGTACTTGATGTAGACTCCTCCTTCTTTTCCTCCGTCGCCTTGAATGCCACCGGTTGTGCTTCGGGCGTTGAGGAGGTGCCTTGCTCGATGATTTTCTTTGAGCCTTTAATCATTAGCTCAAAGCTCACAAATTTTCCTATAACCTCCTCGGGAGACATTAGCTTGTATCTAGGATCACCTCGAATTAATTGAACTTGCGTAGGGTTAAGAAAAACGAGGGACCTAAGAATAACCTTGACCATCTCATGGTCATCCCATTTTTCGCTCCCGAGGTTGCGCACTTGGTTCACCAAGGTCTTCAAGCGGTTGTACATAGCTTGTGGATCCTCCCCTTGGTGAAGCATGAAGCGACCGAGCTCCCCCTCGATCGTCTCCCGCTTGGTGATCTTTGTCACCTCGTCTCCTTCGTGCGCGGTCTTGAGTACGTCCCAAATTTCCTTCGCACTCTTTAACCCTTGCACCTTATTATACTCCTCTCGACTTAGAGAGGCGAGGAGTATAGTGGTGGCTTGGGAGTTAAAGTGGTGGATTTGGGCCACTTCGTCCGAGTCGTAGTCTTCATCCCCTACGGATGGTACCTGTACACCAAACTCAACAACATTCCAAATGCTTGTGTGGAGTGAGGTTAGATGATGCCTCATTTTATCACTCCACATATTATAATCTTCACCGTCAAAAACGGGTGGTTTGCCTAATGGAACGAGGAGTAAAGGAGTACGCTTTGAAATACGGGGATAGCATAGGGGAATCTTACTATACTTCTTGTGCTCATGGCGCTTAGAAGTAACGGACGACGCGTCGGAGCCAGAGGTCGATGGTGATGAAGTGTCGGTCTCGTAGTAGACCACCTTCCTCATCTTCTTCTTTTTGTCACCACTCCGATGCGACTTGTGGGAAGAGGGTTTCTTCTCCTTCCCCTTCCCTTTGTTGCGGGACTCTTCCGATGAAGCCTTCCCGTGGCTTGTAGTGGGCTTGTCGCCGGTCTCCATTTCCCTCTTGGCGTGATCTCCCAACATTACTTCGAGCGGTTAGGCTCTAAAGAAGCATCAGGCTCTAATACCAATTGAAAGTCGCCTAGAGGGGGGGGGGGGTGAATAGGACGAATCTGAAATTTACAAACTTAATCACAACTACAAGCCGGGTTAGCGTTAGAAATAGAAACAAGTCCGAGAGAGAGGTCGCAAAACAAATCGTGTGCGAATAAAGAGCGAGACACGACGATTTGTTTTACCGAGGTTCATTTCTTGCAAACCTACTCCCCGTTGAGGTGGTCACAAAGACCGGGTCTCTTTCAACCCTTTCCCTCTCTCAAACGGTCCCTCGGACCGAGTGAGCTTCTCTTCTCAATCAATCGGGAACAAACTTCCCCGCAAGGACCACCACACAATTGGTGTCTCTTGCCTCGATTACAATTGAGTTGTTCGCAAGAAAGAATGAAAGAAGGAAGCAATCCAAGCGCAAGAGCTCAAAAGAACACAACAAATCTCTCTCACTAATTACTAAAGCTTTGTGTGGAATTGGAGAGAGTTTGATCACTTTGGTGTGTCTAGAATTGAATGCTAGAGCTCTTGTAAGTAGTTGGAAGGTGGAAAACTTGGATGACTTGAATGTGGGGTGGTTGGGGGTATTTATAGCCCCAACCACCAAACTAGCCGTTTGGTGAAGGCTGCTGTCGCATGGCGCACCGGACAGTCCGGTGCGCCACCGGACAGTGTCCGGTGCGCCAGCCACGTCACCTGGCCGTTAGGGTTCGACTGTTGGAGCTCTGACTGGTGGGGTCGCCTGGCTATCCGGTGGTGCACCGGACAGGTATGTAGACTGTCCGGTGTGCCACCCGCGTGTGCTCTGCTCCTCTGTGCGCGCTGGCGCGCATTTAATGCGTTGCAGACGACCGTTGCACTTGAAGTAGTCGTTGCCCCGCTGTCACACCGGACAGTCCGGTGTGCACCGGACAGTCCGGTGAATTATAGCGGAGCGGATTCCCGAAGCTGGCGAGTTCAGAGTTGCTCTTCCTTGGGGCACCGGACACTGTTCGGTGGTACACCGGACAGTCCGGTGAATTATAGCGAAGCACCTCTGAGATTTCCCGAAGGTGAAGAGTTCAACTTGGAGTCCCCTGGAACACCAGACACTGTCCGGTGGTGCACCGGACAGTCCGGTGCGCCAGACCAGGGTGCCTTCAGTTGTCCCTTTGCTCTTTTGTTTGAACCCTTTTTCTTGGTCATTTTATTGACTTTTTGTGAACCTTTGGCACCTGTAGAACTTATAGACTAGAGCAAACTAGTTAGTCCAATTATTTGTGTTGGGCAATTCAACCACCAAAATCAATTAGGAAATAGGTGTAAGCCTAATTCCCTTTCATTAACTTGCCCTAAACCTTGAGGAGGGCATGGCGAAGAGGATGAAGGTCAAATTACCTTGGTTGGGTATCAGGATGGTGCTAGCCACGGCGTGAAGCGGGCTGGCGGCGGCGATGTCGCACTGACGAAGAATTCCAATGACACAGGTGACAATTCACGAGGGGTGTGGCCACGGATACTTTTCCCCGGGTCTGGAGTAGCACCTAGGGACAAATCCGAGGACGTGGTCGATGGCCAGTCGAATCCCCACCCCCAGCGATGCAGCCCTTCTGGGTTCTCTCCCTCTCTCTCGCTATGGTTTGCCGATGATGGCGGCGAATGTCACAAGGCATTTGGTCTAGGGTTCAAGGCAGGAGTCCTAGAGGTCTCTGACTTATATCCCAGAGCGCGCAGACGGCACCGACCCTAGCTCCCCGGCCGCTTCGCGCGGAATCGTTGCAACGACTCAGCCGAACGGGGAGGATGAGTTCGACGAGGAGGCCCACACGCTAGTGGTGCAGTGTGACAGAGTGGTGACAGAGTCGCGGGGTGAACGCGCAGTGACTGACGGCTGGGCCCGCCATGTCGGCGCGCAGAATCCAGTCGGGCCACATGGTAGAAGTTAAGGTGGACCGACTGGGGTTTAGGCTCATCACATGTTTTTCTTTTTCTTTCCCTTTTTCTTTTTCTTTTCTATTTTCTTTTCCTTTTTATCTTTAGATTTCAAATTTTAATGCAAATTTGATTGTGAATTTAACACTCAGATTAAGTGCACAAACAAAGATACCAGCATGAAGGAGCATTTTCATTATTATATATATATATATATTATTCTATTTATTAAGGGGTTTATTCCTATTTAACTTGTGTTTGTATACTCATGCATGTATCAAATAAAAAAATATTCCCTAAACACCAAATATTCTAACTCTTTTATTTATTATGATTTGGGTATTATAGGACAGTCCGATGCGCCACAGTCTGGTGCAAGTCTGACTTGACCATTGCCCAAGCGTCTATTTTCCTTATAGATGTATATGAACTTCATGCACCTGAGAAAAGATCAACTAGGCAAACCAGTTAGTCCATAAGTTTTGTGATGGTCGTCAAATACCAAAATCGATTACAGGAAATGGTTGAGGTCATTTCCATTTCAATCTCCCCCTTTTTGGTGATTGATGCCAACACAAAACAAAGCAAATACAAAGTATAGAAATGTAGCTAGTTTGCATTTTGACAGATGTGCATTAGTTACTTTAAAATGAAAGCAGTTCTAAGCATATATGATTGTTTTGATATACTTAACATTTTGGACCACATTTGCACCACTTAGCTTGTTTTTGCAAATCTTTTGGAAAAGTCCTTTCAAATTCTTTTGCAATTAGCCAATGGTATAAGAATATGATTTCTAAAAGCATTTTCAAGTTTTGAAAGATTCTCCCCTTTTTCAAATGCTTTTTCTTTAGCTAAATAAAAGCTCCCCCTGAAAAAGTTCTCCCCTTAGCTATCAAGAGGGTTTTTGCAAGAAGTTTTCATAAAACAGGGTGGTGGTGCGGTCCTTTTGCTTTGGCCTATTAATTTATCCCCATTTGACATTAAGCGCCAAAAACAGAGAAGTCGAGAGGTCTTTATCAGGAAAGATATGAAAGTAACTACATGAGTAGGGCAAATGATACTGACGAATATGAAGCGAAAGCCTTGCCTTTGCCTACAACTTCATTTCCCTTTCAATTTGAGACTTACGTATGGTAATACTCTTGAAAGCACATTAGACTTAGCTTTGGCACAAGAAGAATAAGAAATATGCATTTGTACCAAATGAAAGAGATATGACATGATCAAAGGTATAAAATGAGCAATGTGTGCAAGATTTCAATCAAAGTTCCGATAATCTAAGACATTAAGTTCATTCCTAAGTGTTGGGGACTTGTTCTCAAATGCTATGAGTTAAGAACAAGGCAACACAAAATGTTAATGGTTAAAGTCCTTCGTCCTTCGAAGCATTATTTCCCTTGGGATATAATGATCTTCAGATGAAGGTCATGAAGGACGTACCTTCATCATAGCAGTAGATATTAATGAAAGAAGAAGCATATGAAACATGAGGAATGACATAAATAATTATATGATATCATTAATATCTCTTTTCTATATCATCATGAATGAACATGAACAATATTGAATTACATTTGTACCTTCGACTTGATAGAAAGTAAAAGTCCAAGTGTGACACACGAGTGAATACAAGTCAGCGTGAACAGTATGGTGCTACTGTTCATCTATTTATAGGCACAGGACGCAGCCTGTGTAAATTACATTCATGCCCTTGACATTTACTATTGACCTAGGGATAATCTATCAAGGACTAGATAGCATTTTCCCCTTTAGGTCGGTTCCATTTTTCGCCGCTAAGCCGAAGCTCCTCCATAGGTAGCTTCGGAGCTGGTTATCCTTCTCCCGATCCATGCTTTTTATATCGTGTACAACTTCATCCCGAGACCGAAGGTCCCTGTATATATATTTGAACTTGAGAAACATGTTAGTCGTGTTTTTGAGGACCTTCAGAAGATGAAGGCCCCCAACACTAAGCTTGCTAAAGGTCTTTTCATCTAGTGGCTTGGTGAAGATATCGGCTAACTAGTTGTGGGTGCTAACAAAAGCAATTTCGATATCTCCCCTTTGTTGGTGATCTCTCGAGAAGTAATACCGGATGACTATGTGCTTAGTGCGGCTGTGTTCAACAGGATCATCCGCCATGCGGATTACACTCTCATTATCTCATAGGAGAGGGACTTTGCTCAACTTGTAGCCATAGTCCCTAAGAGTTTGCCTCATCTAGAGTAATTGTGCACAACAATGTCCTGCAGCAATATACTCAGCTTCGGCGGTGAATAGAGCTACTGAATTTTGTTTCTTTGAAAACCAAGACACCAGGGATCTCCCCAGAAACTGACAAGTTCGTGATGTGCTCTTTCTATCAATCTTACATCAGACATAATCAGCATCAGAATACCCAATTAGATCAAAGGTAGATCCCTTGGGGTACCATAGCCCAAACTTAGGAGTACTAAATATCTCATGATTCTTTTCATGGCCCTTAGGTGGATTTCATTAGGGTTGGTCTGGAACCTTGCACACATGCATACTGAAAGCATAATATTTGGTCGTGAAGCACATAAATAGAGTAAATATCATATCATTGATTGGTATACGTTTTGATCTACAGGCTTACCTCCTGTGTCGAGGTCGAGATGCCCATTTGTTCCCATGGGAGTCTTGATGGGTTTGGCATTCTTCATTCCAAACTTCTTGAGAATATCTTGAATGTACTTTGTTTGGCAAATGAAAGTGCCCTCTTGGAGTTGCTTGATTTGGAATCCAAGGAAATACTTCAACTCTTCCATCATGGACATCTCAAATTTCTGTATCGTAATCCTACTAAACTCTTCACAAGATGACTTGTTAGTAGACCCAAAGATAATATCATCAACATAAATTTGGCATATAAACAAGTCTTTGTAAATTGTTTTAGTGAAGATAGTAGGGTCAGCTTTTATGACTTTAAAGCCATTAGTGATAAGAAAGTCTCTCAGGCATTCATACCATGCTCTTGGGGCATGTTTGAGCCCATAAAGCGCCTTTGAGAGCTTATAAACATGTGAAGGATACTATCTTCAAACCCGGGTGTTGGGGCCATGCTTCGTTGCGCCGAAGGTCTTACACGAAGAAGCAGCTTCGGCTGAAGTTGTCCACTAGAGATGGCCGAAGGTTCCTCTTCATGAAGCTTCGGCATTACAAACCGACATAGAAATAGAATGACCTTTTAATACATAAAGGTCTGAGTCAATGCTGTAAACTTTTATGAGGGGCATAATTGTAATTCGTCACAGGCTGTGTCCTGTGTCTATAAATAGATGAACAGTACCCCCATACTGTTCACGCTGACTTGTATTCACTCGCGCGTCACGCTCGAACTTTTGCCTTTTGTCAAGCCGAAGGTAAGACTGTAATTCAATGTTATTCAAGTGCGTTCATAACTATATGATTAAATGATATTAAGGATGACATATGATTGTTTATGTTATTTCTCATGTCTCATATGCTTCTCCTTTCGTTGAAATATACTGTAATGTCGAAGGTACGTCCTTCATGACCTTCGTCTGAAGATCATTATATCCTTAGGGAGATAATGCTCTGAAGGACGAAGGGCATTAATCATTAACCCTTTTTTGTGTTGCCTTGTTCTTAATTCATAGTACTTGAGAACAAGTCCCCAACATTGGCGCCCACCTCCGGTGAACTCACTTCCACTTTTCTGAGCTGATGGCTTCGTTCAACAATCAAGCTGAAGCTGCTTCGGCTTCGAAGCTGGTGCTCCCGATAACAGGCGGTTCTTGCTCAGAGCCGGCTAACAAGAAGCAAAAGAAGGAGGCTCAGAGAAGGGTGCAGCATGTTGGAGTACAGGGACCCTTCATCAAGTCAAAATGGTCCCACATTCCAATCACTTTCTCTCAGGAAGACCTTCAGCTTAAGGATTATCCTCACAATGATGCCATGATTATCTCTTGTGTGATCAAAGGATTTCTGGTCCACAATGTCTTAGTTGATACAGGCAGTGCAGCTGATATCATTTTTGCTAAGGCCTTCAGACAAATGCAAGAGCCCGAAGACAAGGTCCATGATGCTACGCACCCTCTTTGTGGCTTCGGAGGACGGCAGATTGCAGCACTTGGGAAGATTACCATGCCAGTAACCTTCGGATTTGTTAACAACACAAGGACTGAGCAAATTGTGTTTGATATTGTTGACATAGAGTATCCTTACAATGCTATCATTGGTCGCGGTACTCTCAATGCCTTCGAAGCAATTCTTCACCCAGCTTACCTCTGCATGAAGATACCTTCAGACCAAGGGCCTATTGCTATTCATGGAAGCCAGGAAGCTGCTAGAAGGGCCGAAGGAAGCTGGACTGACTCCAAAGCAATCCATAACATAGATGGAGCTGAAGCTTGTGAACAGTACAAATTCAGAAGGGAGAAAGCAGCTTCAGCAGATCAGCCGAAGCCCATGCTCTTGTGTGAGGACATAGCAGAGCAGAAGGTGCTGTTGGGCTCGCAATTATCCGAAGACCAGGAGAAAACCTTGATAAGGTTCTTGTTCAACAACAAAGATGTTTTTGCATGGTCAGCTAATGATCTCTGTGGAGTAAATCGGGATGTTATTGAACACTCGCTCAATGTTGACCCATCCTTCAGACCCCGAAAGCAGAGGCTTCGGAAAATGTCTGATGACAAGGCCGAAGGGGCTCGCAATGAAGTAAAAAGACTCCTCAGTGCAGGAGTTATCAGAGAAGTAAAGTATCCAGAATGGTTAGCTAACACTGTTATGGTAAAGAAAGCCAATGGCAAGTGGAGAATGTGTATCGATTTCACAGATCTCAACAAGGCTTGTCCAAAGGACGAATTCCCACTGCCAAGGATAGACTCTTTAGTCGATGCAGCAGCTTCTTCAGAGCTCATGAGTCTCCTAGACTGCTACTCAGGCTATCATCAAATCTGGATGAAGAAGGAAGATGAGCCGAAGACTAGCTTCATAACCCCAAGTGGCACATATTGCTATCTTCGGATGCCTGAGGGGCTTAAAAATGCTGGAGGAAGTTTCAGCAGAATGACTGCGAAGGTCCTCCAGTCTCAGATAGGCAGAAATGTGTTGACTTATGTCGATGACATCATTGTAAAAAGCACGAAGCAGGAAAATCATATTGCAGATTTGCAGGAGACCTTCGCCAGTTTCAGACAAGCTGGTTTGAAGCTGAATCCAGAAAAATGTGTCTTCGGAGTAAAGAAGGGGAAATTTCTTGGATGCTTGGTTTCAACAAAGGGAATCGAAGCTAATCCAAATAAAATTGAAGCTATACTTCGAATGGAGCCACCAACTACAAGAAAGGGGGCCCAAAGATTGACAGGAAGGCTGGCATCTCTCAATAGATTCATATCCAGATCAGCAGAAAGAAATTTACCATTCTTCGAGGTGCTGAAGTCAGCTGAAGTCTTTCAATGGGGACCAAGCCAACAAAAAGCCTTCGAAGAGCTGAAGCAATATTTGATAGATCTAACAACATTAACTCCACCAACGCCAGGGGCTCCTTTGTTGTTATATGTGGCAGCTTCGCACTCGGCAGTGAGTGCAGCACTTGTCCAGGAGAAGCTTGATGGCCAAGTCAAGAAGCAGGTTCCAGTATATTTTGTATCTGAAGTCCTTAGTGTATCAAAGAAAAATTATACGGAACTGGAGAAGGTATTATATGCCGTCTTAATGGCATCCAGGAAGCTTCGGCATTATTTTCAAGCATACAATATTGTTGTTCCTTCTTCGCAGTCGTTGAAGGATATCATGAGAAATAGAGAAGCTACTGGACGGATTGGAAAATGGGCTGCAGAGCTCAATGAATTTTACATTGATTATGTCCATAGATCCTCGATCCAGTCTCAAGCGTTGGCAGATTTCATTGCCGATTGGACGCCAGGGGCTCAGGACGAAGAAGCAAATAAAGATGCCGAAGTGTGGACAGTATTCTGTGATGGCTCTTGGGGAACCTTCGGAGCAGGAGCGACGGCTGTGTTAGTCTCACCTTCCAAGGTTAAAACTTGTTATGCGGCAAGACTTGATTTCAGCTGTACAAACAATATTACTGAGTACGAAGCCCTGCTCTTGGGCCTTCGGAAATTAAAGGCAATGGGAATCAGAAGGGCAATTCTTAAAACTGATTCCCAGGTTGTTTCGGGTCATATCGACAAAAGTTGCAAGGCTAAAGATCTGAAGCTTGAAAAATATCTAGACACGGTCTGAAGGATCGAAGCCTCCTTCGAAGGATTTTCTGTCAAGAATATCCCTCGAGGACAAAATGAGCATACTGATTTGCTAGCCAAGTCAGCAGCACAGGGGCTGCCGTTACCTTCGGATGTGTTCTTCGAAACAATAAAGGCACCTTCAGTGGAGCTTCTTGAAAGGGCAGTCCTCAACATATCTCCTGTTTATAGCGAAGATTGGAGAACTGAGATCATCTCTTACCTTCAGGGTAAGTTCCTTTCAGATGACGAAGCCTATAATAAAAGGATAGAGGCAAGAGCTCGTCCATATGTCATGATAGAAGGGGAGTTATACAAACATGGAGTTTGCGCTCCGCTGCTCAAGTGTTTATCTAGAACCGAAGGTATAGAGTTGATGAAAGAAATACATGCAGGCCTGTGTGGATCCCACATTGGATCTAGGCCGTTACTTGGAAAAGTTTTCCGCCAAGGGTTTTATTGGCCGAAGGCAGCTTCGGATGCAGCGGAGTTAGTTCAAAAGTGCGAAGGTTGTCAGAAATGTGCAAGAGATCAAAAACAACCTTCGTCTTTGACACAGCTGATACAACCCACCTGGCCATTGCAAAGGTGGGGCCTTGACTTGTTAGGTCCATTACCACCGGCTCAAGGGAATCTAAAATATGTTATAGTGGCTGTGGAGTATTTTTCTAAATGGATTGAGGCGAAGCCATTAGCCACAATAACTTCGGCCACTGTCTAAAAGTTTTTTTGGCAGAATATTGTTTGTCGTTTCGGGGTACCGAAGGCCATCACTTTGGATAATGGAGCGCAGTTCGACTCCGAAGCTTTCAGAAATTTCTGTGATCAAATTGGTACGAAGATCCATTTTGCATCAGTCAGGCATCCGGAGTCGAATGGGCTCGTTGAAAGGGCCAACGGTATTATAATGACAGGAATAATGAAGTTAATGTTCAATCAACCCAGGGGAAAGTGGCCAGATCAGTTAACCAAAGTGGTGTGGAGCCACAATACAACAACATCAAGGTCTACAGGCTTTTCTCCATTCAAGTTATTGTTCGGAGACGAAGCAATAACTCCGGAAGAAGCTAAAGCTGGATCAATAAGAGTTGTAGCTTCGGCAGAATCAGGTCCTGAAGATGCCTGTTTTGTGGAAAAAGATGCTTTAGAAGGGATCAGGCTTCAAGCTGTGGAGAATATCAATAAATACCAAGCTGAAACAGTCAAATGGTGAGATAGAAAGGTCCGGCTAAAAAATATTGAGCCAGGACACTTGGTGCTTCGGAGAGTGGCCAACCCAGACACGGTGGGCAAGTTACAGTTGAAATGGGAAGGGCCTTTCTTAGTAACATCTTCGTCAAGGCCTGGTTCGTACAGATTGAAGGACATGGTCGGCAACGAAATTCCAAGATCTTGGAATGCGGATGAGCTTCGGCGATATTATGTATAACTTGATGTAACTTTTTATGTTTTTTCTTTTCTTTTTCATGGCACCCTTTTCCTTTCTAAAGGGGGAGAAAGGTTTTTAATGGGGCCATCATATGTAATTTCCTTTTTAGTTTTATAAGAGCAAAATCCCCCAAAGAATGTAAATGTAAAAGCTGAGAACGCACCATCGAGTGCCGAAACTGAAAAAGCGAAGAAGCTCCAAAGACGTTCCTAACGGAATGCAGAGCTTACAGCGAAAAGTCAACGCTGATTCCGCCAAAAGTAAAAGGCGAAGAAGCTCAAAAGACGTTCCTAAGGGAATGCAGAGCTTACAGCGAAAAGTCAACGCTGATTCCGCCGAAAGTAAAAGGCGAGGAAGCTCAAAAGACGTTCCTAAGGGAATGCAGAGCTAACGTGTGATTGTTTCTAAGGAAATAATGGCTGAGGGTATGGCTTCGGATATGTGTTTGGACATTCATTCGCACATCACATCGCATCATAGCATTTGCATTCATAAACATTCATTCATGGCGTAAGTGATTGTTTCGGCAAAAAAGAAGAAGCGGTCTTTTATGCTTCGTTGTGTATAAGAGAGGTTTCGGCAAAAAAGAAGAAGCGGCCTTTTATGCTTCGTTGTGTACGAAAAGAAGGGAAGGTGTTTTTTCGCCTTCAGCTCAAAATACTAATTTCGTCCACATCAAAGCACCTCAATGGAAGGGTAAGGATATATTACAAGGTATGGACAAAGTTCATTAAGAATAGTTCAGCTGTATTTACAAAAGTTGTTACAAAAGTCTCTTGAGTTTTTTCCTACAGTGTACTCCTACTGATCTTCACCGAGCTTCAGCTTCGGCGACATATTTTTTAAGCATCACCTTCAGCTTCGTCATCCTACATAAATCAAGGTATTGCGAGTAAAAATCAAGTGTGAAGGAGAAGGTAAGCACAAGGTATGATTTCTTACTGGTTCAAGATGGCTTCGAGCTTCGTCTCCAGCCTTCTCTCGCCCGCCTTTTGTCCATATCATTTTTATAAATCTGTTTGAAATGCTTCGGGCGAGGTCAGGAATATCGTCTAGAATTGATGGAGATAGAGTGAAATTCGGCCTGTTGACGATTTTTCCATGATCACAGCCGGCCTTCAGGAACGCTGCAGCAGTGCCCCGAGAAGCTACCCAGGCACAGAAGTCACCGTGCCCGGCTATAACTTCGTCGAGCTCATCAATTTCAGCTTCAATATGTTCGAAGGCTCTTGGCAAATTTTCAGCTGCAGGGGTGAACTTTCCACTGCTGGCTCCAACTGAGTAAAAGATCTTCTTTAATTGTTGAATACAGCTGTTGCTAAATTTCAAACATTTGTCTTGAAGGCTTGTTAATGATTTCTTCAAATCTGAGTTGGTTTGGACTTCGGCCTCAAGTTTTGAATTAAGCTCTAGCTTCTCTTGTTCAAATTGTCTTGATTGGCAGATAAGCTTCGAATTCAATTCTGCTACTTTAGCTTCAGTCTCTGCCAACAAGCCTTCAGTTGTTTGGAGTTCGAAGTCTTTCTTTTCAATAATAGCTGATTGCTCTTTTATTTTGCTTTCCAAATTTTCAATTATAGCTTCGTGTTTTTTATCCTCTAGATCTTGTTGCATCTTCAAAGCTTTGCTTAGTAGCATGCTCTGCACATAAACAACCTTCGTTAGGAATATTTCCATTATTAAAAACAATAGAAGTCAGAGAAAAGTTGTTTACCTTGAAATTGGAATAAAATAAGCTACCGACGATATGTTGTCGTCGGTATCGTTTGATATCCGTTTCTAGCTTCGGAAAACCGATACTCTTTGATAGAGTACCGATGACCTTAGCACCAGTTTGATTCCGGATGCAATCTAACTTTTCGTCGTCAATGCCTCCGAATAGAAGAGCTCCTGGCTTGTATCCACAAGATTTGGCATAGTCCTTAAGCTCTTCTATTTCGGCCTTCGACAGTTCTTGCCCAATTAAATTTTGAAATATGTAGGCTTTGTCTTCCGAAGTATCTTCGGCTATTTCCTTTCCCTTTCCAGGCACTGTGGCCATGGTTTCTTCAGCAGCAGTGGCAGCTTCTTCTGCGGCCATGTCTAGCAAAATTTTGTCGATGTCTTCAATTGTAGTTTCCAAGTTCACATCTTCGGCTGAAGCGGCTTCGGTAGCCGCGACCTCCGAAGGTGCGACTTTGACATTTGTTGTGCCCTCAACCGCTGGTGCTTTCCGAGTTGAAGCCCTCGGTGGCGTCTTGTCGATAACTTCGGTCACTGCAATAATTCTTTGCCTCTTTGTTTTGGTTATCTTCGTTTTTTCCGGCTTCTCCACCTTTCGAAAAAGCTTCGTCAGTTGAGGCCTTAATGGACTTAGCTTCGCGGGCAGGGGTTCAGTCATTACCTTTAAGATTTCCTCCACGTCGCTGGTAGAGGGTGGTGCAGGAGTCCCCTCTTCATCGGATAATTTTCGCTTAGGAGATGATATTTTTCTCTTCTTTGGAATTTTCTTCTCTTTTCGTGATTCTTCCTCATCTTTGTTCAAAGTTTCGGCCACTCTTTTCCTTTTTTGGCCCTCAGCACCCTTATTCAACCGTTCATAGTCAGGGTACTCGAAACCCAAGGCATCAAACACTCGGTTTAGTCTTCGCTTCGGACGGGTGCCGAAGGCCGCAGTCATCAGTTGGTCTTCTTTTTTCGAATAATTCCCAAGAATTTCATTACACATTACCTCAACTGTGTCCAGCCATTCTTGGCAAGGTTTTTTAAAATATTTCTTGAATTTGAAATGGTAAGGAAGCCGGACAAGTTCCCCCTCTTTCTTCTCCCTTTCCAGCTTCGGCATCTCCCATTCTTTTAAAGTAGGGAAAACTCTGAAGGCCAAGAACTCTTGAACCAGATCCCTGGTACTGATATGCTCTGAAATAATTTTAAATTCACCCAGAGCAGCCCAGGTGGGACCTTCTAATGTCATGTGGCATCGCGGCCTTGTTTCTCCGAAGATTAATTCAAGTGGGCTTTGTACCAACTTCTCTTCGTCTTCGTCAACCTTTACATAAAACCACTCTGACTTCCAGCCTGCTGGCCATTTGCTTCGGTAGCTGATAACAGGAAACTTTGTTGTTTTCCGGTAGGCAAAATTGTAGCAACCAAAGTTATCATGTAATCCATCTTTTCTGGCCTTCGTTTGATAATGTAACTCATGAACTCGACAAAAACTGTCGGCAAACGGTTCCACAGCCTGGCTTCGGAGGGCCCAGATGTAAACACTAAGCCTAACGATAGCGTTAGGAGTCAATTGATGAAAGTAAATTCCAAACTTCTTCAATACATCTGCAATAATACCATGAAGGGGGAATCTCAGCCCAGCCTTTAAAAAACTCTTGAAAATGACTATCTCGTCCTTCTCTGGCTTCGGGGTAGTCTCTTCTCCCCCGAAGCGAAGTAGTTTCTTCTGATTTTCACTGAAATAACCTGATTTTACCATCTTGGAGAGATCAGCCTTCGAAACGGTCGACTTTCCGAAGTCCAAGTGGCTGGGCTTGCTGGGCATGGCAATGCGGTAATCATCTTCGGGATCGGTTTCTTCAATGTTCTCTTCTTCTCCTTCGGCAGTTGTCGGGTCTGCTTCAGTAGCGGGGATTTCTTCCGCAGTTACCAGTCCGGATCGTTGCATTGCTTCGGAGATGGGAACAGTCTCCGAACCTTCAGCTTCGTCTCCTTCACGCTCAACCCTGGCGGTAGATCGCACCCTGGCCATTTGATTCTGAGTTTGTGGAAATTGAATACTTTTTTCTCCCGAAGTTTTTTCCTTCTGACGAAGCAGACTTCGAGTTGGACCTTCGTTCAATTCCGAGAGTCAAGCTTCGGCTATGGTTAAAAATTTTGGCAGCAAAACAGTGCAAATAGCAATGAATGCTGTGGTAACTTCACACCTACTCGTCTGTTTATATAGTGCTGCAGGTAAGAAGGCGAAGCGCCAGGATTTTTACACCAGGCGGGCAGTCACTTGCACTCGCTGTGCGGTGGACCGCAAAGATCAAACAGTAACTCTGCGAGGTGGATCCGACACGCGCTCGGAAATTGGATCGTTTCTCGGCAACGAGCTCAGGGAAGGTGTTTTTTGGACCTTCGGCTTCCCGAAGCTTAAGAGGCTTTTTTCACGGATCAAGCTCGTTATGAAAAACGATCTAGCGCCGCGAAAGGGGCTACTGTTGGGGCCATGCTTCGTTGCGCCGAAGGTCTTACACGAAGAAGCAGCTTCGGCTGAAGTTGTCCACTGGAGATGGCCGAAGGTTCCTCTTCATGAAGCTTCGGCATTACAAACCGACATAGAAATAGAATGACCTTTTAATACATAAAGGTCTGAGTCAATGCTGTAAACTTTTATGAGGGGCATAATTGTAATTCGTCACAGGCTGTGTCCTGTGTCTATAAATAGATGAACAGTACCCCCGTACTGTTCACGCTGACTTGTATTCACTCGCGTGTCACGCTCGAACTTTTGCCTTTTGTCAAGCCGAAGGTAAGACTGTAATTCAATGTTATTCAAGTGCGTTCATAACTATATGATTAAATGATATTAAGGATGACATATGATTGTTTATGTTATTTCTCATGTCTCATATGCTTCTCCTTTCGTTGAAATATACTGTAATGTCGAAGGTACGTCCTTCATGACCTTCGTCTGAAGATCATTATATCCTTAGGGAGATAATGCTCTGAAGGACGAAGGGCATTAATCATTAACCCTTTTTTGTGTTGCCTTGTTCTTAATCCATAGTACTTGAGAACAAGTCCCCAACACCGGGAGGTTGCTCAACATACACCTCTTCCTTGATAGGCCATTGAGGAAGGCACTTTTCATGTCCATTTGATATAGCTTAAAGCCATGGTAAGTAGCATATGCATGTAATATTCGAATTGACTCAAGCCTAGCTACGGGTGCATAGGTTTCATCAAAATCCAAACCTTCGACTTGTGAATATCCTTTTGCAACAAGTCGAGCTTTGTGAGAGCACCTAGAGGGGGGGGTGAATAGGTGATCCTGTAAAACTTAAAACTTATAGCCACAAAACTTGGTTAAGTGTTAGAGAGATAATGCCAAGTGACTATAAAGCGAGTTCTTGAGAATCACAACAATCACACAAAAAGCAATCACAAGAGACACACGAGTTATCCCATGGTTCGACAAGTCCAACACTTGTCTACCTCCATGTTGTGGCGTCCCAATGGACGAGGGTTGCACTCAACCCCTTTCAAGTGATCCAATGATCAACTTGAATACCACGGTGATCTTCTTCCTTTCACTATATCCCGTTTGCGAGGAATCTCCACAACTTGGAGTCTCTCACCCTTACAACAATTATCAATATGAAAGCACTTAGAGTAAGGGAGGGAAGCAACACACACAAATCCCAGCAATACGCACACACACAAACCAAGACTTGAGCTCAAATGAAACTCAACAAGTTCACCACTAGAACGAAGCTCAAATCACTAAGAATATCAATCGAGTGCGCAAAGACGGAGTGTGAGAGATTAAGATTGCTCAAAGTATGCTTGGTGTACTCCTCCATGCGCCTAGGGGTCCCTTTTATAGCCCCAAGGCAGCTAGGAGCCGTTGGAAGCAATCCAGGATGGCAATTCTCGCCTTCTGTCGGGTGGCGCACCGGACAGTCCGGTGCACCACCAGACATCCACTATTCACTGTCCGGTGCAGATTGCTTTCCTAAATTGGCGCAGCCGACCGTTGAAGATTTGGAGCCGTTGGCGCACCGGACACTGTCCGGTGCACACCGGACAGTCCTGTGCTCCCATCCGACCGTTGGCTCGGCCACGCGTCACGCGCGGATTGCGCGGCCGACCGTTGGCGCAGTCAGCCGTTGGCTCACCGGACAGTCCTGTGCACCACTGGACAGTCCGGTGAATTTTAGCCGTACGCTGTTGACTGTTTCCCAAGAGCGGCAACTTCGCCGCAGACGACTCACCAGACAGTCCGGTGCTGAAAGGGAAATGTGCCCTTGGGCCATTTCTAAGTGTTTTGGTGATTTAGTGTCCAACACAAGTGCCTAAATGTAAAGAGGTGGACAAAGTATAAATCAAGGATAAAGGTATGTTTCTCAGACTTAGTACATTGTTTTATGGACTAATGTATTGTGTCTAAGTGCTGGAAACAGGAAAAACCCAATTTTAAATGTCTTGGCTCGAGCAGCCAAGAATCTGCTGAGTCTGGGAGCACCGGACTGTCCGGTGGTGCACCGGACAGTGTCCGGTGCGCCAGGCTGGTTCGAGCGAACTGGCCGCTCTCGGGAATTCACCGGCGACGTACGGCTATAATTCACCGGACTGTCCGGTGTGCACCGGACTGTCCGGTGAGCCAACTGTCGGCCGGGCCAACGGTCGGCCGCGCGATCTGCGCGGGACACGTGGCCGAGCCAACGGCTAGACGATGGCACCGGACATGTCCGGTGCGCCAACGGCTCACTGGCTCCCAACGGTCGGCTTCGCCATTTAAGGAAAGAAATCTGGCACCGGACAGTGTCCGGTGTGCACCGGACTGTCCGGTGCGCCAGTCGACAGAAGGCAAGATCAGCCTTCCAAGATTGCTCTCAACGGCTCCTAGCTGCCTTGGGGCTATAAAAGGGACCCCTAGGCGCATGGAGGAGCACACCAAGCATCTCGACAACATTTCTAAGCACCAAGACATCGATTTCGCGCATTCGTTTCATTGTGATAGCATATAGAGCTCTTGTGGAGTTGTGAACTCATTGAGTCGTGTTGCGAGCTCTTGTTGCGATTTGTGTGCGTGTTGACACTCTGATTCTTGTGTCTTGTGTGCGTTGCTAATCCCTCCCATGCTCCGTGTTCTTTGTGAATTTCAAGTGTAAGGGCGAGAGGCTCCAAGTTGTGGAGATTCCTCGCAAACGGGATTGAGAAAAAGCAAACAAAACACCGTGGTATTCAAGTAGGTCTTTGGACCGCTTGAGAGGGGTTGATTGCAACCCTCGTCCGTTGGGACGCCACAACGTGGAGTAGGCAAGCGTTGGTCTTGGCCGAACCATGGGATAACCACCGTGCCATCTCTGTGATTGATCCTTGTTGGTTATTGTGTTTTGTTGAGGATTCCTATTTAGCCACTTGGCAATTATTGTGCTAACAATTAACCAAGTTTTTGTGGCTATAAGTTTTTGAAGTTTTACAGGATCACCTATTCACCCCCCCTCTAGGTGCTCTCAGGTGCACCACCGGACAGTCCGGTGATTTATAGCCGTACGCCACCGTCGAGACCCGAGAGTAGGCTGTTCATCAGGACTGATCCTGGCACACCGGACACTGTTCGGTGCACCACCAGACATTGTCTGGTGCACCACCGGACAGTCCGGTGCACCCAGACCGAGCAGCCTTTTGGCTGACATAGCCAACTCTTCTCCAGAACGATTTCTCCTGTTTCTAGCACTTAGACATAATACATTAGTCTTCAAAACAATATACTAAGTCTAGAAACATACCTTTAATCTTGATTTGCACTTCTTGAGTCTTTGGCACAAATATCACTCAAAGCATTTGTGTGGAGCACTTAATCACCAAAATCTTATAGAAATGGCCCAAGGGCACATTTCCTTTTCAATCTCCCCTTTTTCGTGATTTATGCCAACACAACAAAAGGCAACTAAAGAAGTGCATCATCAATGCAAATGAGAACAAAAATTTGTTTTTGATTCAAATTTGGCATATTTGGATCATTCTTTGCCACCACTTGGTTTGTTTTCAAATCAAACTCAATTTCCTATGTCTAAGTCAAATTCACTTGTTGAGGCATAGAGAGAGGTATTCCAAGAGAAATTGATCAAAGATTCAAAAACTCCCCCTTTTTCCCATAATCAAACATTCTCCTCACAAGAGACCAACTTTTGACAATAAGAGACAATAAGAGTATCTTGATAAAACAAAAGCTCTAACTCTACTATTTTCAAAATTCTCAAGTGGTAGCTGATCCATTTCTTGCTTTTGGCCTTAATTTCTCCCCCTTTGGCATTAAGCACCAAAACAGGATCATTATTGGCCCTTAAAACCCCATTGCCTCACCAAAATCTTCAATTAAGAGTAAAAAGGCAATAAGAGCATGGAGATGAACTTGGAGTAAATTACCCTTTAATCGGAGTGTAGTGAAAGTCTTGCATGGTCCAAGTTCACCTTTTCCTTTCAATCACCTTGAAGACTAAATTAAGAGAACTCAAGCACACAGTTAGTCTCAAAGGGTCAAGTTGTAGCATTTCTCCCCCTAAATATGTGCACCATTCACACATGGACTTGTGAGGTCCGGGGATTCCTTGCACAACTTGAGCACCATAAATAAGCAATAAAATGCATAAAGGAACATGATCAAAGGCATAAAATACATGTATGCTCTATATCAATCCAAGTTACGTGAATCTAAGACATATAGCTCACTACGTAGCCTGCAAAAGGTCTTCTCATCTAGAGGCTTGGTAAAGATATCGGCTAGCTGGTTCTCGGTGTTAACATAAAACACTTCGATATCTCCCTTTTGCTGGTGGTCTCTCAAAAAGTGATGCCGGATGTCTATGTGCTTTGTGCGGTTGTGTTCAATAGGATTGTCCGCTATGCGGATTGCACTCTCATTGTCACATAGGAGTGGGACTTTGCTCAGATTGTAGCCAAATTCCCGGAGGGTTTGCCTCATCCAAAGTAGTTGCACGCAACACTGTCCTGTGGCAACATACTCGGCCTCAGCGGTGGATAGGGCAACGAAGGTTTGTTTCTTAGAACTCCACGACACCAGGGACCTTCCTAGGAATTGACATGTCCCTGATGTACTCTTCCTATCGACCTTACATCCAGCATAGTCAGAGTCTGAGTATCCAATCAAGTCAAAGGTAGACCCCTTTGGATACCAGATCCCGAAGCAAGGCGTAGCAACTAAATATCTAAGAATTCGCTTAACGGCCACAAGGTGACACTCCCTTGGGTCTGATTGAAATCTAGCACACATGCATACGCTAAGCATAATATCCGGTCTACTAGCACATAAATAAAGTAAAGACCCTATCATAGACCGGTATGCCTTTTGATCAACGGACTTACCTCCTTTGTTGAGGTCGACATGTCCGTCGGTTCCCATTGGAGTCTTTGCGGGCTTGGCATCCTTCATCCCAAACCGCTTGAGCAAGTCTTGCGTGTACTTCGTTTGAGAAATGAAGGTGCCGTCCTTGAGTTGCTTCACTTGGAACCCAAGGAAGTAGTTCAACTCGCCCATCATCGACATCTTGAATTTATGAGTCATCACCCTGCTAAACTCTTCACAAGACTTTTGGTTAGTAGAACCAAATATTATGTCATCGACATAAATTTGACACACAAATAGATCACCATCACAAGTCTTAGTAAAAAGAGTTGGATCGGCTTTCCCAATCTTGAAAGCATTAGCAATTAAAAAGTCTCTAAGGCATTCATACCATGCTCTTGGGGCTTGCTTAAGTCCATAGAGCGCCTTAGAGAGCTTACACACATGGTCGGGGTACCGTTCATCCTCAAAGCCAGGGGGTTGCTCCACGTACACCTCCTCCTTGATTGGCCCGTTTAGGAAAGCACTCTTCACGTCCATTTGGAACAACCTGAAAGAATGGTGAGCGGCATAGGCTAACAAAATACGAATTGACTCTAGCCTAGCCACAGGAGCAAACGTCTCCTCAAAGTTCAAACCTGCGACTTGGGCATAACCTTTTGCCACAAGTCGAGCCTTGTTCCTTGTCACCACCCCGTGCTCGTCTTGCTTGTTGTGGAACACCCACTTGGTTCCCACAACGTTTTGCTTGGGACGTGGCACCAGTGTCCAAACTTCATTTCGCTTGAAGTTGTTGAGCTCTTCCTGCATGGCCAACAACCAGTCCGGATCTAGCAAGGCCTCTTCTACCCTGAAAGGCTCAATAGAAGAGACAAAAGAGTAATGCTCACAAAAATTTGCTAATCTAGAGCGAGTGGTTACTCCCTTGCTGATGTCACCCAAAATCTGGTCGACGGGATGATTCCTTTGAATCGTCGCTCGAACTTGAGTTGGAGGGGCCCGTGGTACTTCTTCCTCCTCATCTTGGACATCCTGTGCTCCCCCTTGATCACACGCCTCTTCTTGAGGAACCTGTTCTTCATCTTGAGTCGGGGGATGCACCATTGTTGAGGAAGAAGGTTGATCTTGCATTTGGTGTTCCTGTGGTCGCACATTTCCAATTGCCATGGTACGAATTGCTTCCGTTGGAACATCATCCTCATCTACATCATCAAGATCAACTTGCTCTCTCGGAGAGCCATTAGTTTCATCAAATACAACGTCTCTAGAGACTTCAACCAAACCCGATAATTTGTTGAAGACTCTATACGCCTTTGTATTTGAGTCATAACCTAACAAAAACCCTTCTACAGCTTTGGAAGCAAATTTTGAATTCCTACCTTTCTTCACTAGAATGTAGCATTTACTCCCAAAAACTTGAAAATATGAAACGTTGGGTTTGTTACCGGTTAGAAGTTCGTACGACGTCTTCTTGAGGAGGCGATGAAGGTAGACCCGGTTTATGGCGTGGCAAGCTGTGTTCATAGCTTCCGACCAAAACCGCTCGGGCGTCTTGAATTCTCCAAGCATCGTCCTCGCCATGTCTAGGAGCATCCTGTTCTTCCTTTCTACCACACCATTTTGCTGTGGTGTGTAGGGAGCGGAGAACTCGTGCTTGATTCCTTCCTCCTCAAGGAACTCCTCCACTTGAAGGTTCTTGAACTCGGACCCGTTGTCACTTCTAATCTTTTCACCTTGAGCTCAAATTTGTTTTGAGCTCGCCTTAGAAAGCGCTTGAGGGTCCCTTGGGTTTCTGATTTATCCTGCAAAAAGAATACCCAAGTGAAGCTAGAAAAATCATCAATAACAACAAGACCATACTTACTTCCCCCGATGCTGAGGTAGGCGACGGGTCCGAAGAGGTCCATGTGCAGTAGCTCCAGAGGTCTTGATGTAATCATCACATTCTTGTTGTGATGAGCGCTTCCCACCTGTTTACCTGCTTGACAAGCTGCACAAGGTCTATCTTTTTCAAAAGTTACATTTGTTAGACCTAACACATGTTCTCCCTTTAGAAGTTTGTGAAGGTTCTTCATCCCAACATGTGCTAGACGGCGATGCCACAGCCAGCCCATGCTAGTCTTAGCGATTAAGCATGCATCTAGACCGGCCTCCTCCTTCGAAAAATCAACTAAATAGAGTTTGCTGTCTAGTACACCCTTAAAAGCCAATGAACCATCACTCCTTCTAAAGACAGACACATCTACATTTGTAAATAAGCAATTGTAACCCATATTACATAGTTGACTAACGGACAACAAGTTATAGCTGAGCGATTCAACTAAAAACACATTAGATATGGAATGCTCGGATGAAATGGCTATCTTCCCTAGTCCTTTAACCTTGCCTTGATTTCCGTCACCGAATATGATTGAATCTTGGGAATCTTTGTTCTTGACGTAGGAGGTGAACATCTTCTTCTCCCCCGTCATGTGGTTTGTGCATCCGCTGTCGATAATCCAGCTTGAGCCCCCGGATGCATAAACTTGCAAGGCAAATTAGGCTTGGGTTTTAGGTACCCAACTCTTGTTGGGTCCTACAAGGTTAGTTATAATAGCCTTAGGGACCCAAATGCAAGTCTTGTCTCCCTTGCATTTGGCCCCCACCTTTTTAGCAATCACTTTTTCATTTTTACATGAAAGAACAAATTTAGCATTGCAAGCATGAAAGACAGTGGTAGATCCATTATACACTTTCCTAGGAGCATGAGACAAAAAATTCCTCCTAGATCTACCATTAAAGTTTGAACTTGAAGCAATCATGGCTTGTGAGTCAAAAGCATTATAACTCCTACTATAATGAAAATTCCTAGCATATTTTCTATCATGATACATGAAAGCATGATTCTTTTGACTCCTACTAGCCATAGGGGCCTTCCCTTTCTCCTTGTTGGGAATGGGAGCCTTTTGACTTGTTAAGTTCTTGGCTTCCCTTCGAAAGCCAAGCCCATCCTTAATTGAGGGATGTCTACCAAAAGTGTAGGCATCCCTTGCAAATTTTAGTTTATCAAAATCATTTTTGCTAGTCTTAAGTTGGGCATTAAGACTAGCTACTTCATCATTTAATTTAGAAATAGAAATTAAATGTTCACTACAAGCATCAACATTAAAATCCTTACACCTATTGCAAATTACAACATGCTCTACACAAGAACTAGATTTATTTGCTACCTCTAGCTTAGCATTTCAATCATCATTCAAAATCTTCAGGCTAGAAATAGATTCATTGCAAATAGATAATTCAGAAGATAATAATTCATTCCTTTTAATTTCTAAGGCAAGAGACTTTTGAACATTAACAAATTTGTCATGTTCCTCATACAAGATGTCCTCTTACCTCTCTAGCAGTCTATCTTTTTCATTCAATGCATCAATCAGCTCATTAATCTTTTCTACCTTGGCTCTATCTAGTCCTTTGAACAAGCTAGTGTAGTCAATTTCATCATCACTAGAGTCCTCATCACTAGAAGTAGAGTACTTGGGAGTTTCTCTAGTGTTTACCTTCTTTTCTTTTGCCATTAGACACGTGTGGCGCTCGTTGGGGAAGAGCGACGATTTGTTGAAGGCCGTGGCGGCGAGTCCTTCGTCGTCGGAGTCGGACCAAGAACAATCCGAGTTCCACTCTTTGCCGAGGTGTGCCTCGCCCTTCGCCTTCTTGTAGGCCTTCTTCTTTTCCCTCTTCCCGCTTTTCTCTTGTTCCTGGTCATTAGTATTGTCGGGACAATTTGCTATAAAATGACCATACTTACCACATTTAAAGCAGGAGCGTTTCCCCTTCGCTTTAGTCTTGTTGGGATGCTCCTTTCTTCCTTTTAGAGCCGTCTTGAAGCGTTTGATGATGAGGGCCATTTTGTCCTCATTTAGCCCAGCCGCCTCAACTTGCGCCACCTTGCTGGGTAGCACCTCCCTGCTACTTGTTGCCTTGAGAGCAACAGTTTGAGGCTCGTGGATCGGCATTGGGCCATTCAACGCCTCATCAACATATCTAGCCTCCTTGATCATCATTCGCCTGCTTACAAACTTTCCGAGTATTTCCTCGGGCGTCATCTTGGTGTACCTAGGATTTTCACGAATAGAGTTTACAAGATGAGGATCAAGGACAATGAAGGACCTTAGCATGAGCCGGACGACATCGTGGTCTGTCCATCTCATGCTTCCATAGCTTCTTATTTTGTTGACCAGGGTCTTGAGCCTGTTGTATGTTTGGGTTGGCTCCTCCCCCCTGATCATTGCAAACCTTCCTAGTTCGCCCTCCACCAACTCCATCTTGGTGATCATGGTGACGTCGTTCCCCTCATGTGAGATCTTGAGGGTGTCCCAAATCTGCTTGGCGTTATCCAAGCCGCTCACCTTATGATACTCTTCCCTGCACAAGGATGCTAAAAGAACAGTGGTAGCTTGTGCATTTTTGTGAATTTGTTCATTGATAAACATGGGATTATCCGTACTATCAAATTGCATTCCATTTTCTACTATCTCGCATATACTTGGATGAAGAGAGAATAAGTGACTACGCATTTTGTGACTCCAAAATCCGTAGTCCTCTCCATCAAAGTGTGGAGGTTTACCAAGAGGAATAGAAAGCAAATGAGCATTGGAATTTTGCGGAATTCGAGAATAATCAAAAGAAAAGTTTGAGTTGACCATTTTCTTTTTCTTGTCGTCGTCGTCGTCTCTTTGGGAAGAAGAGGACTCGTCACTTTCGTAGTAGACTATCTTCTTAATGCATCTCTTCTTCTTTCTGTCCTTCTTCTTGTGACTTGAGCCCGAGTCAGTGGGCTTGTCATCCTTTGGCTCATTGAGGAAGGACTCCTTCTCCTAGTCGTTGATCACCATCCCCTTTCCCTTAGGATCCATCCCTTCGGGCGATTAGTCCCTTTCTTGAAGAGAACGACTCTGATACCAATTGAGAGCACCTAGAGGGGGGTGAATAGGTGATCGTGTAAAACTTAAAACTTATAGCCACAAAACTTGGTTAAGTGTTAGAGAGATAATGCCAAGTGACTATAAAGCGAGTTCTTGAGAATCACAACAATCACACAAAAAGCAATCACAAGAGACACGCGAGTTATCCCATGGTTCGACAAGTCCAACACTTGTCTACCTCCATGTTGTGGCGTCCCAATGGACGAGGGTTGCACTCAACCCCTTTCAAGTGATCCAATGATCAACTTGAATACCACGGTGATCTTCTTCCTTTCACTATATCCCGTTTGCGAGGAATCTCCACAACTTGGAGTCTCTCGCCCTTACAACAATTATCAATATGAAAGCACTTAGAGTAAGGGAGGGAAGCAACACACACAAATCCCAGCAATACGCACACACACAAACCAAGACTTGAGCTCAAATGAAACTCAACAAGTTCACCACTAGAACGGAGCTCAAATCACTAAGAATATCAATCGAGTGCGCAAAGACGGAGTGTGAGAGATTAAGATTGCTCAAAGTATGCTTGGTGTACTCCTCCATGCGCCTAGGGGTCCCTTTTATAGCCCTAAGGCAGCTAGGAGCCGTTGGAAGCAGTCCAGGAAGGCAATTCTTGCCTTATGTCGGGTGGCGCACTGGACAGTCCGGTGCACCACGGGACATCCACTGTTCACTGTCCGGTGCAGATTGCTTTCCTAAATTGGTGCAACCAACCGTTGAAGATTTGGAGCCATTGGCGCACCGGACACTGTCCGGTGCACACCGGACAGTCCGGTGCTCCCATCCGACCGTTGGCTCGGCCACGCGTCACGCGCGGATTGCGCGGCCGACCGTTGGCGCAGTCAGCAGTTGGCTCACCGGACAGTCCGGTGCACCACCAGACAGTCCGGTGAATTTTAGCCGTACGCTGTTGACTGTTTCCCGAGAGCGGCGACTTCGCCGCAGACGACTCACCGGATAGTCCGATGCACCACCGGACAGTCCGATGATTTATAGCCGTACGCCGCCGTCGAGACCCAAGAGTAGGCTGTTCATCAGCACTGATCCTGGCACACCGGACACTGTCCGGTGCACCACCGGACAGTCCGGTGCACCCAGACCGAGTAGCCTTTTGGCTGACATAGCCAACTCTCCTCCAGAACGATTTCTCCTGTTTCTAGCACTTAGACATAATATATTAGTCTTCAAAACAATGTACTAAGTCTAGAAACATACCTTTAATCTTGATTTGCACTTCTTGAGTCTTTGGCACAAATATCACTCAAAGCATTTGTGTGGAGCACTTAATCACCAAAATCTTATAGAAATGGCCCAAGGGCACATTTCCTTTTCACTTTGTTCCTAGTCACCATACCATGCTCATCTTGTTTGTTGTGGAATACCCACTTGGTACCTACAACATTTTGGTTAGGACGTGGAACTAAATGCCATACCTCATTCCTTGTGAAGTTGTTAAGCTCCTCTTGCATTGCCACCACCCAGTCTGGATCTCTAAGTGCATCCTCTATCTTGTATGGCTCAATAGAAGACACAAAAGAGAAATGGTCACAAAAATGAGTAACTCGAGATCGAGTGGTTACCCTATTTTGAATGTCACCAAGTATGGAGTTGATGGGGTGATCTCTTTGAATTGCTTGGTGGACTCTTGGGTGTGGTGGTCTTTGATCTTGAATCTCTTGTTCATCCTCCTTTTCTTGATCAACTTCATCTCCCCCTTGATCAATGTCCTCTTCTTGAGGTGGCTCATTATCTTCGTCTTGATCCTCTTCTTCTTAAGCCAGTTCTCCATCTTGAGTTGGTGGAGATGCTTGTATGGAGGATGATGGTTGATCTTGTGCTTGTGAAGGCTCTTCAGGTTCTTGTGGACACACATCTCCAATGGACATGTTCCTTAGCGCGATGCACACAACCTCTTCATCATATAACTCATCAAGATCAACTTGCTCTACTTGAGAGCCATTAGTCTCATCAAACACCATGTCACAAGAAACTTTAACTAATCCAGTGGACTTATTGAAGACTCTATATGCCCTTGTGTTTGAGTCATGACCAAGTGAAAAGTCTTCTACTGCTTTAGGAGCAAATTTTGAATTTCTACCTTTTTTAATAAGAATAAAGCACTTGCTCCCAAAAACTCTAAAATAAGAAACATTGGGCTTTTTACCGGTGAGGAGTTCATATGATGTTTTCTTGATGATTTGGTGAAGGTAGAATCGGTTGATGGAGTAGCAAGCGGTGTTAATCGCCTCCGCCCAAAACTGATCCGCTGTCTTGTATTCATCAAGCATGGTCCTTGCCATATCCAAAAGAGTTCTATTCTTTCTCTCTACAACACAGTTTTGTTGACGTGTGTAGGGAGAAGAGAACTCATGCTTGATGCCCTCCTCCTCAAGAAATCCTTCAATTTGAGAGTTCTCGAACTACGTACCATTTTCGCTTCTAATCTTCTTGATTCTCAATCTGAACTCATTTTGAGCCCGTCTCAAGAATTTCTTTATGGTCTCTTGGGTTTGTGATTTTTCCTGCAAAAAGAACACCCAAGACCCAAGTGAAGCGAGAATAGTCATACACAATTACAAGACAGTACTTAGTCCTGTCGATGCTTATGTAAGCAATCGGGTCGAATAGATCTATGTGGAGTAGTTCAAGTGGCCTCTCGGTCGTCATGATGTTCTTGTGTGGATGATGAACTCCAACATGCTTTCCTACTTAACATGCACTACAAATCCCGTCTTTCTCAAAATGAACACTGGTTAGTCCTAAAATGTGTTCCCTCTTTAGAAGCTTGTGAAGATTCTTCATTCCAACATGAGCAAGTCGGCGATGCCAGAGCTAGCCCATGTTAGTCTTAGCAATTAAGCAAGTGTCTAGTTCAGCATTGTTATCATTGAAATCAACTAAGTATAGTTGACCATCTAACACTCCCCTAAAAGCTAGTGAATCATCACTTCTTCTAAAGACGGTAACACCAACATCAGTAAATAAACAGTTGTAGCACATTTTGCATAATTGAGAAACATAAAGCAAGTTGTAATCTAAAGAATCTACAAGAAAAACATTGGAAATGGAATGTTCAGGAGATATAGCAATTTTACCCAATCCTTTGACCAAACCTTGATTTCCATCCTCAAATATGATTGCTCTTTGGAGATCATCATTTTTCTCATATGAGAACATTCTTTTCTCCCCTGTCATGTGGTTTGTGCACCCACTGTCGATTATCCAACTTGTTCTACTGGATGCATAAACCTACAACACAAATTTAGGCCTTGTCCTTATGTACCCAAACGGTCTTGGGTCCTTTCACATTAGAAGCAAGCACCTTGGGTACCCAAACACAAGTCTGTGGACTCTTGTGTTTGCCCCAACATATTTGGTAACTACTTTGCCGGATTTGTTAGTAAGAACAAGTGATGCATCAACAATCTTTTTCTTAGGCATTTTGATATGAGTTGTATGCTTAGAGCTAGAAGCCTCATTACTGTAAATATAAGCATGATGAGAAACATGCTGAGATTTCTTAGCTTGAATTCTTCTAATTTTATGCTCAGGATAGTTTTTAGGATATAAAATGTAACCTTCTCTATCCCGAACCATGGGAGCCTTGCCCTTAACAAAGTTAGAAATCTTGTTTCCATGGGCATTAAGTTTGATGTTGATTTGGCTCCCAGGTTTGGAAACCAACCCCATCCTTAATGCCAGGGCGTCTCCCATTATAAAGCATACTACAAGAAAATTTAAAATTTTCATTTTCAAGCTCATGCTCGGCAAGTTTAGCATTCAATTTAGCTATGTGATCATTTTGTTCTTTAATCATAGCAAGGTGATCATTCACAACATCAACATTAATATCTCTACATTTAGTGCAAATAGTAACATGCTCAATGGTAGATGTAGAAACTTTGCAAGCATTCAATTCTTCAATCTTAGCAATTAGACTAACATTTTTAGTTCTAAGATAAGAAATTGAATCATTGCATGTATTTAGCTCTTTTGTCAAGTTTTTGCATTTTTCAACTTCAAGAGCAAAAGCATCTTTTAGCTTAACAATTTTTTATTTTGCTTAACGAGTAAGTTCTCTTGGCATTCCAAGATTTCATCCTTCTCATTGATGATTTTTATCAATTTATTAATTTTTCCTTTTTGCTCTATGGCAAGGTTTGCAAAAAGAGAGGACAAATCATCATTTTTCACTAGAGCTACCCTCCTCATCAGAAGTAGTATATTTGGGGGTATCTCTAAAGTATACCTTCTTTTTGTTGTCCTTGGCTATGAGACATTTGTGGCCGATGTTGGGGAAGAGAAGACCTTTATAGATGACGATGTTGGCAGTGTCCTCGTCAGAGGAGAAACCAGTGGAGCTCTCGTCGGAGTCCCACTCCCTTCCCATGTGTGCCTCGCCGCCTTTCTTCTTGTTGTAGTATTTCTTCTTCTCCATCTTCTTCCCTTTCTTGTCGTCGTCCCTATCACTATCACTTTTATATGGACATTTAGCAATATAGTGGCCAGACTTACCACACCAGTAGCAAACCCTCTTAGAGCAGGGTTTGTAGTCCTTCCCCTTCCTTTGCTTAAGGATTTGCCAGAAGCTCTTAATAATAAGAGCCATTTCGTCGTTGTCAAGCTTGGAGGCATCAATTGGGAGCCTATTTGTTGGTGTAGGCTCTTCCTTCTTTTCTTCCGTTGCCTTGAATGCAATGGGTTGCACCTCGGGTGTGGAGGTGGTGGTGTTGCTCTAAGTTGACAATGTGTTTGGAGTCTTTGATCATAAGTTCAAAGCTCACAAACTTGCCAATCACCTCCTCAGGAGACATTTGCTTATACCTCGGATCCCCACGAATTAATTGCACTTGAGTGGGGTTACGAAAAATAAGAGATCTTAGAATAACCTTGACCATTTCATGGTCATCCCACTTGGTGCTCCCGAGGTTGCAGACATGGTTCACCATCATTTTAGCTGGTTGTACATTGCTTGTGGTTCTTCTCCTTTGTTGAGGACGAACCGACCGAGTTCTCCCTCGATCGTTTCGCGCTTGGTGATTTTGGTCACTTCGTCCCCTTCATGTGCCGTCTTGAGGATGTCCCAAATTTCTTTGGCACTTTTCAACTCTTGCACCTTGTTATACTCCTCTCTACACAAGGAATCAAGGAGTATGGAGGTGGCTTGGGAGTTTAAGTGCCTTATTTAGGCGGCCTCATCGGAGTCGTAGTCCTCGTCGCCCACTTGTGGTGCCTGCGCTCCAAACTCAACAATATCCCAAATGCTTTCGTTGAGTGAGGTTAGATGGTGCCTCATTTTATCACTCCACATACAATAATCTTCACCATCAAAGTATGGTGGTTTGCCTACGGGAACGGAAAGTAAAGAAGCATGTTTGTAAATGTGAGGATATTGATGATGGATCTTACTATACTTTTTACGCTCTTGGTGCATTGAAGATGTTGACTCAGCGTCGGAGGTTGAGGGCGTGGAAGAGTCGGTCTCGTAGTAGACTATCTTCTTCATCTTCTTTTTCTTCTTGTCGCCCTTCTTGTGTGACTTGATGGAGCTGGCAGATTCATCTTTTTCCTCCTTGTGCTTTCCTCCTTGTGCTTGTGGTCGGTCTCCTTTTATGGAGTCTTTTCTTCATTCTTCTTTCCCGAAGATTCGAGCTTTTCCCTGGTGACCATCTCCCTTTTAGCGTGTTCTCCCGATATCACTTCGAGTTGTTAGACTCTAATGAAGTACCGGGCTCTGATACCAATTGAAAGTCGCCTAGAGGGGGTGAATAGGCGAAACCTGTAAATTATAAACTTTGAACATGAACTTCACCCAGGGTTAGTATTAGAAATAAATAATAATGAATATGGAGTGTGGAAGATAGTTCTTATTGTAATGAATTGCTCAATCAATGTGAATAACTTTGGGAGCAAACTCAAAAGATTGTGAGCAAGAGAACTTTAGAGAGAGAGGGGAGAGGAAGAAACAAATCGTGTAAAGATCAACACAAATGAACACGACAATTTGTTTCCCGAGGTTCAGTTCCAATGAACCTACTCCCCATTGAGGCCATGGAGGCCGGGTCTTTTTCAACCCTTTCCCTCTCTCTGTCAATCAGTTAGACCGGTTGAGGGCTTCTTCTTAATCTCACGGGTCACAAAGACCCCGCAAGGATCACCAAACACTTAGGTGTCTCTTGCTTGCTTTACAAATCACTTAGAGAGTTTAGAAGGAGATGAAGAAAGCACAACCAAGCAACAAGAGCAACAAATAAAACACAAATCACACTCTCTCAAGTCACTAATCACTATTGATCACTTGTCTTAATTGTGGCACTTGAGGAGATTTGGAAGCTTTGAATGTGTCTTGGAATTGATTCTTTGCTCTTGTATATTGAATGTGGAGAGTGGAAGGCTTGGATGCTTTGAATGGTGGTGGTTGGGGGCATTTATAGCCCCAACCATAATTCTAGCCGTTGGCTGTAGCTTTCTGATGACGGGCACACCGGATAGTCCGGTGCGCATCGGACACTGCACTGTTCATTGTCTGGTGCCTGCCATGTCAGTCGACCGTTGGGGTTTGGAGCAGTTGACCTTTGAATTCACCTGTCCTTGTGGCGCACCGGATAGTCAGGTGTGACCTGACGTCGCTGACTGTTTCTGACCTTCTGAAGCTTGAGACTGTGGTGGCAGTCAACCATTGGCGAAGTCGACCATTGCTCGTGGGATCACCGGACAGTCCGGTGACACACCAGACAGTCCAGTGAATTTTAGCTGAGAGCGGCCTGTTCATCAAGCGCACTAGCCTAGGCACCGGACACTGTCTGGTGCGCTGCAGGCTGGTGCAAGTATGACTTGCCCCATATTTGCCCAATGGTCTATTTTCCTTATAGATGTATATGAACTTTATGCACCTGAGAAAAGATCAACTAGGCAAACTAGTTCATCCATAATTTTTGTGATGGTCGTCAAACACCAAAATCGATTATAGGAAATGGTTGAGGCCATTTCCCTTTCACTTTCTACCCATGTCTTTTCTTATGGGGAGTATTTTCTTCCCATTCCCATCCCCTAATAGAGGAAAAAACCTTCGCTATGATCAAGGACAGGGACAGAGAAAAGGCAGTGTTGTGGGACGGGGATGGGGGTGCACTCCCCGCTGGGGAATGGACCCATTGCCAACCCTATTACGACCTTAATAACCTACCACTCTTTCGGCTATTCGTCAGGACGAGTCTTGTCGGTGTTTCAAACCTTTGCTCTGACAAGTAAATTTCTATGTGCGTGTTCTGGGCTCCAGACGGTGTGCTCGGTGGCGTAAGATTTATACTATTTCGGGCAAAATGTCCCTACATCCAGTCCTGGGTGGCTCGTGCTACAGACACCTTTGTTACTCGATGCTCATAGTAGGGGTTGCAAGCGAGTTACAAGCAGGCAAGAGAGGGAATAAGAGCTTCAAAGTCTCTTAAGCGAGGGTGCACCTAAAGACTATGGGACTAGAGTCCTACGCTAAGCCTTGGCTCCGACCTCTAGGTCTTCAGGTCTCATTGAGCATGTGCTGTTGCCTTTTGTTGAGTGTCCTCTATCCTCCGTGACCTTCGTGATCGATCTTCTCCTTTTATAAGCCAAGGTGGGGGTCGACCGTCAATGGCTTCCTCGAGAAGAAGCCACAATACTATAGTAAAACGGGGTGTTTTACCCTGGTGAAGCCGTGTTGTCCGTATGCGCCTTGGTCGCCTGGTCATCTCTGCTGTTGCTTTTTATGGTAGACAACATGAGCGACGTGGGGCCTTTCTGCCATCATAACTTCCTCTGCGCCACACCAACCCTTGGCCTCCGTAGCCTAGGGTCTCGGCATGGCTTGTCGCGTTGTGGGCCCTGTAGATAGCCTACACTCTCAGTCCTAGTCTCAATAGGTCATGAGTGCACCAAAGCCCAAGGGCTCGTAGGTCATGAGTGCACTGTAGGTCGAGAGGATCACATGTATTTAGTTTTGGAAGAGAAGTGTAACATAGCTAGTTAATTAGTGGGGGTTCCTGCTCATCGCCCCGTTGACTCCTCTGTTATCTGCCTCGATCCTCCGGTGTCCTGGACACCGTGCCACCTACCAAGCAGGATGTGAACCTGTTCTTGCTGAGAACTACGAGGGGTTCTTGGTGGAAACATCATGCTTTATGATTCGTCTGGCTCCTACCTCACATAGCACCCTAGTTTGTTGTTGCTACCAACGACACCTACCCTTCCAGGGGGATAGGGATCACGAGGGTCAGGCGTCCTCCATTTGCCCCATTGTTGGGGGGTTGGCCCTCACTAATTATTGGGGGGACAGGGTCTGAGCCTGAGTCCGAGCAAAGGGAGTAAAAAATGAGGTCCCCGCCGCCTTCGACCATCCCAAAAACTCCAAGTCATCGGTAGCTAGGAGGCGGCCCTGGGCCATGAGAGCCGCGATCACCCTCGGAACATGGGACGAGCGAGGTGAAAACACGCGAGGGATGTTGCCAGAGCCGTGGTGGCAGGGCAATCCCTCCTCGTCGTATAGCGCAAAAAGTTCCGTGTAGGATGAGAAGAAGGCCCATTGGTCATCATATGAGGGGTTGGGCCCCATATGGATTACAATCTATCGCCTTATCTTGTCGGCTTCAGAGGGCAAGGATGATCCTTGCCCTATACCTTTCCCTTATGGGGTGAGGCTGAGGGTGCCAAAGTGCTTCCACAATGGTGTTTGGATTTTCGGGCAAAGAAGGTTGGTCAAGGGTTCCCGAACCATCTCGTCGTCTTTGTCGATGATGAAGTCGAGGCTCCCAAAGCGAGCGATCTCTCTAGGGATGCAACCAATGTGGGGGCCATTGTGGGCCCTCGTAGTAGTGTTGAGACTCCTGGTCGAAAGAGGTCGGGCTTCTGGGGCCCTAACCATTTCCTCTTTGCCATTGAGGGCAAAGTCGAGGTTCCCAAAATAGGTCATCGTTACAAGGGTCCGATCAGAGTCACGACCGACTATCCGGAGCCTGGTGAGCTCATCAAGAACGTAAAAGCCCCCTACCTGGCACACCAACTGTCGATGTTTCGAACCTCTGCCCCCAAAAGTAAATTTCTATGTGCACATTCTAGGCTACGGACGGTGTGCTCGGTGGGCGCAAGGTTCATACTTCTTGGGGCGGAATATCCCTACATTCAGTCTTCGGCGGCTCGTGCTATCGACACCTTTGTTACTTGATGTTCATAGTAGGGGTTACAACTGTGTTTCAAACGAGCGAGAAAGGGAGGAAGAGCTCCCAAGTCTCTTATGTGAGGGTGGACCTAAAGACTATAGGAGTGGAGTCCTACGCTAAGCCTTAGCTCCGGCCTCTAGGTCTTCAGGTCTCGTTGAGCGTGTGTTGTTGTCTTCTGTTGAGTGTCCTCTATCTTCTATGACCTTCGTAACCAACCTCCTCCTTTTATAGGCCAAGGTGGGAGTCGGTCGTTAATGGCTTCCCCAAGAAGGTGCCACAATACCATTATAAAACCAGGTGTTTTACTCTAGTGAAGCCGCATTGTCCGTATGCACCTTGGTCGCCTGGTCGTCTCTGCTCGTGCTTATTATGGCGGACAACGTGGGTGGCGCTGGGCCCTACTGCCATCATTACAGCCTTTGCACCACACCGACCCCTAGCCTCCATAGCCTAGATCTCAGTGTGGCTTGTCACGTTGCGGGCCCTATGGATAGGCTGCGTTCCCAGACCTAGTCTCAATAGGTCATGAGTGCGCCACTGCCCGAGGGGCTCATAGGTCATGAGTGCGCTACAGGCTGAGGGGATCGCAGGTCATGAGTGGGGGGGGGGGGGGGGGGCGAACTAGTCCTCTACGCGGCTCGGTGCTAGGCGTAGTTAATGTGGTCTGCCACTTATGGTGAGCTAGTCTTGGGCAAGACGAGGAATCCACTCATGTGTCTTCTCTTCGGTTTGCCCATCCTCCTCTAGCTCTGCCATGTCCGACCCTAGGCTCGATGCCTCGGGGTTTATCCGGGGACAGGGACATCCAGGGTGGACAATTCCCTTATTCCCCTACTGACCGGTGGTCCTCGATAGTCCGAAGGTTCTTATCCCGTGTGCTCTTTCTGACCGGTGGGCCATAGGGGCCCGATGATCTTTTCCTCGACAAGTCTCTTATTAGCTAGCGGAGGAAATGTAGGCTAAGAATCCCAATGATTGATATAAGGTATTTGGATGGCCTAGAATGTTATTTTTTGGTGGAATATTTAGAAGGAACAATATAGAAGAACTTTTCAACGAATCAAGCTATTCCTTAGGGATCAAAGATCATGGTGTGGACCGAACCCAACTTACCAACGAGTCGAGGCATTATTTTTCCTAAATGTGCCGGTCAGGGTGGGTCTAGGGATGACAATCAGTAATTTCCTGCCAGGGAATAGCTCTCCATCCCCGTCCATGCGACGAATTTTTTCCCATGGGGATCCTCACGAACGCTTGCAGGAGATGTGTCTTCCCAATCCAATTTCTCTGCGTGGATAAATCACCAACAGAGATCTCTATTCCCGCTTAAATTATAAATAGAACATACATCCTTTGTTATTAATGCAAAACATTCACTTATGAAGATTATTTTAATTAGAACATACATCCAATGAAATGGTTGATAGTGATGCTGAGACTTATGATCCGGCTAACCCCGACACATATGAAGATTATTTTTAATCGATGTAATGCTATACTTTTTTTATTTCGCACCTATTTCTAAATACATCTTTTTTATATGTGCTTATTTGCTTACTCTTAATTTCAGGTTGTTGGACGAAGATGGTGGGCGGTTGGATGAGGACGAGGAGGGGGAGGAGGAGCACCCATAGGATGGCGGAGGAGGCACAGCAGAACGATGACATCCAGCACCAGGTGGAGCAGCAGCCCGCTGTCGATGCGGCACAGCAGGACAACAACGACGCTCAGTAGGACGCCTCAGGTTCTAGCACCTCAGGTTCTAGGAACGTCTACTTGCGAGGTCCCGCGAGTCTCCCTTCGAGACATGCGGCCGCTGATTCGGTCGGATGGGGAGAGGAATGTAACTTTAGATGTTCTCGCTGCATGTTCATATTATGTGTTCAAATTCATATATAAACTAATATTTTTATTTATCACTTGGACAGGTCTTGGAAGATTGTGGAGAATGCAGGGGTCACGATCACAACCTAATGGCATCCTTGACCTTCTGTGCAGGGAACACTTCCCTAGACTGGTTGAGTACGCCGGAGTGACGGGTCCAGCCTACACCTTCGACCACTACGCCGTCGCCCCTGATGCAGTAGATCGGGACGACAGGTAATTCAACAACAAGGCAGAGTGGGTGAAGCAAGAGTTATGGGCAAGTCTTTCGATATTGTAAAATATGTCGCATTCGTTACACATTCTTGAGATAATGTATGGATACATCGTCTTTGTGTGCAGGATTTCTTCAGATGCGAGGCTGGATACGAGGCCAGGGCGGATGTGGTGGCCACCACGAGCTGTAAGAAGCTCGTTGTGGACATGCACTATGGGGCATGAATCCAGACCATCATCAGCTACCACGGCTTCGTCGTTGGGGAGAAGGTGATCAAGCAGGACACCCGAACCATGTCGTTGACTAGGGACCAATACTTGCAGGTAAACACTTTAATATTCGTGATAAAATTTTCTTAATCTTATCTTCTAATATGCAGTGTACCTATTTTACTTTGTAGACGATTCCTTATTGGTGCGCTGCGCATCCTCAGTGCTAGGAGCAGATGGTGGATAGGTGGTGCTCGCCTGAGTGGGACGAGGCGCACAACGCTAGTCGGGAACGACGTCTAATGATGCAAGGTCCCTCCCACCACCAAGGCAACCGCAACCTCGACAAATATGCAGAAGCATGGGTACTCCCTCTTTTTTATTTAGGTATATAACACTAGATTAGATACGATTTCTAACTATCTCGTTGGTTTTCTTGCAGTCGGCGTCACATGGTGGCCAACCTTGCTCTATCTTCTCGACTTATGCTATGGCCCATAAGGGCAAGGCGCGTCCGACGTCACCTACAACCCGAATGATAGACCCGAGGCGTATAGCAACCCCACCGTCTATAGCCGCCTAAGTGAGTACACTGCCATGGCACAGGAGGTCCATGGGCCTGATTACGATCTGAGGATCGAAGACATCGACGGAGATATCCCCATGAGGGTCGGGGGAGGCAAGAGGCATGGGCGGTACTGGATTGCCGACTGGGCAATCGACTCGTCTTTCACTCCCACTCTGTCCCAGGTGCGAGCAAGGAGCACGAGCTCGAGCCTAGCCATATGACCTCAGCAGGTCGACTCACATCATCACATACAACAACTCCAGGTTAGTGCTTCTGTAACTCGTCATTCCTCGAGTTATATACCTTCTCTTTGAGTTACTATAACATTGGGTTAGAATATTACATGCCCAGTTAGAAGAAGAGAGGAGGGAACATCAGGAGATGGAGGCGAGGATGATAGCGGAGCGATAGGCCCGCTTGGCAGGTCAACAGAGGATGGCGAAGATATTCCAGTACATGTAGAGCCTTGGCGCCACACATGGTTTTGCTCTACTACCTCTGTTGTTCCCTCCAGTTGACCCTGCTCAGTTCTATACTCCTGTGAGTATCAAAATTCTAGTCCTGCATGAAATATATTCATATGGTATAACACATGCAATATCTTCTCTATACAGGGACAATCTAGGGTGACATCCAACAACCCTCATGGATCGCCCAGCCCATCGTCGCATCAGTCCAGCCACCCACCTTGATGATGATCTTCTCTTAGCTTAGTGGTGATTGAGATTTGTGAGAAACTTGTCCTGAACTTATGTTTGTGAAAAACTTATGTTTGAGAGTTGGTAATACTTATGTTGGTGAAACTTGGTATGAACATAGACATGTTTGTGAAAACTTGTGAGATTTATGGTTTTTGTGAAATATGTGGTCTCTATTAAGTATGTGATGATTATGTAATATCTGTGATGTATATGTGATGATTATGTGACACCTTTTGTTTGTTCGGAAGGAATAGCAAAAACAAATAAAAAAGGGATATTCTGATCATTTTGCCGAGTGTAACCCTCGACAAAGAGGTTCTTTGTCGAGTGTCAATGTCATAGCACTCAGCAAAGAAGGCATACCTGGGCACCGGCACAACCTCTTTGCCGAGTGCTGTGGCCTTGGCACTCGGCAAAGAAGTAACCTTTGCCGAGAGCCTCCTAATGCTCTCGGCAAAGGAACTGGCAAAGAGGCCCACTGGTGATTTCTTTGCCGAGTGCTAGTTCGGCTGGCACTCGGCAAAGAGGGAGCCTTTGCCGAGTGCCACCTAATACGCTCGGCGAAGGACCCGGTAAAGGGGCCCACGGGGAACTTCTTTGTCGAGTGTCAGTACAGTGGACACTCAGCATAGACTCCGTCGCCGTTACCTAGCACCGTAACGACGACTTTTCTTTACCGAGTACTGGCTGACACTCGGTAAAGTCTTTGCCGAGTGCCCGATAAAAAGTACTCGGCAAAGAAGTTGTTGTCGATGTACGGTTCGCCGAGCTTTCTTTGCCGAGTGTCACACTCGGTAAAGCCTTTACCGAGTGTTTTCCAGGCTTTGCCGAGTGTTTTAGAGCTGATTCCGGTAGTGATTATCACTTACACATATACACGAAATCATTATGTGCATATTAAAATAAACACATTTGTACAATGAGTGATCACTTGACAAGATAATTATTTATTTTTTATCGTTAACTATTATACGAAAACTCATCACGAGCAAATTCAACTAGTCTCCGAGGAATAGGGATGGGAATGCTTCCCTATCTCCATTTACATTCCTGTGGAGGAAGAAACTTCCCAATCCCAATACTCTAATGTAGAAATCCCCACGAGGAATCGGAGATGGGTTCCCATTGACATCTCTAGCAGTCTAGCTAGGTCAAATGGGCTATAGTGAGGTCAATTGGTTTTTTTTGCCAACTATGTAAAAACCAGTCGAAATTAAACTGAAACGGTAAAACCTACTCCTACTTGGATGGTTTCATTTAGGACCAAAATTTAGATCTAGATGACAGATAGCTACTTGGATGCGCAGCTGCAGGTACCACCTGGCGACTGGCGTACCCTGGGAAAGTTGGAATGGATGAGGAGGAAGCATGGAATCATATATGGAATCAGTGAAGAGATAGATAAGATAGGCGGTGGTGGTGGTGGAGGTGGACGGCAAGGGCCACCACCGCAGCGACTACTAGAGATGCTGCCGCCCTTTACGTGGACCGCTTCTTTTGGTAGAAAGGCGCGGGGGACCTGCGCACATGCTCCTTCCTTCCTGTAAGGCCAGGCCAGGGTTAAACAAAAAGCAGATGCTAGCTCAGTGCTAGTTGCTGCCGCCTTTTGCCGGCTAGACTTTTACCGGCCCTGGAACACTGGGTGCAAGTGGTAGAATTAATCTGGGCGTGCGCAAGGTTAGGGATGCAAGCAGATGGATGGGAGCTCATCATAGGCAGCCACGAGTGCCAAATCCAGCAACCGTAACCGGTTAGCTCTTAATCCATGTAGATTAATTGGTTTTGAATTCTAATCAAATTAAACTTCTTCTTAAGTTTTTTCAATCTTATTCAATCTACGTGTAATATGAATAACCGAACAAGACCTTAGTTGGGATCGCCAGTGGACATTTGCAAGCTGAAATGGCTGGGGGATATTTTCATCATTGTACTAGGTTATCACAAACCGTACAGTTGATGCATATGAGGCTTGCAGCCATGCATGCATGCACGTCTAGAGATCCATCCATGGTGATGGTGGGCTGGGCTGGGTTGGGTTGCAGCACCAGCTGCTGTGCTAGGCCACTACTCTAGTAGTAGACGTACGAACGATTACCCGTCCCGTCGTCTCCCCCGTTTGCTGGCCATTGCTGGTGCGAATAAAAACTTGACAGCCAAATTTGAAGGCTGCCTTTTGCTATCCCCGTAAAGCTGCTGATGCCCTCTCCTATCCTCTGCTGATTCCTGCCTGCCCATCTTATCTTTATTTTTGCCGCCACTACTACTAGAATTCAAGCTGCAGGTTTGTCTCCTCTTCTCTCCTCTCATTTTTTTATAGCATCTAGAATGATGAATCGACCGTGGCTCTTAGGGTGTGTTTGGTTTGAGGAATGAAGTGATTCATCTTCTTCTCACTCTTCACATTTTTATTTGGTTTGAGCAATAGAATGAGTTGATCCATCACCACCTCATTCCTTATAAACTAATAATTAGTATATATACGAGGAGTGAGTTGATTCCACCAAAATTGATGGAGTGAATCTATGATGCATCACCTCATGAAGTATTGGGTGACTTTACAAACCAAACACACTGTTAGATTCCTAGCTGATGCTGTGGATACCTAATTCTGTTTACTACAGTTCTGAAAGATGAATTCTCCTTCTGCCCCCGCGCGGGCGTATCCAAAGCCGGTGCCAATGACAACAGCCCAGCGGGAGGACAAGAGGCCTGTTTGTTTCGGTTCTTGCTAGACAGCACGCTTTCGTGAAAATCGCTTGTGTAAAAATCACCAAAATTAGCATGAAAATCGCTTGTATGAAAATCACCAAAATCAACGTGAATACTGTCGGTGTTTCGAAACCCGGGGGGTCCCTGGACCGACGAGTGAATTGTCGCCGCGTGCCCCAGCCCAGATGGGTCGGCGCGAGGCGGAACGCGAAGGGGGGAAAAGCACCCGGAGGGAGACAGGCATGGGAGGTGGAACCCGCGGCCTTCGTGTTAGCCCCGCGCCCAGATCGGGTGCACTTGTAGTAGGGGGTTACAAGCGTCCGCGCGGGAGGGAGCGGGCGGCCTTGCGCGAGCGCCGTCCCGTCCTTCCCCGCGCGGCCAACCCTCTGTAAGAGGGCCCGGACCTCCCTTTTATAGGCGTAAGGAGAGGATCCAGGTGTACAATGGGGGTGTAGCAGTGTGCTAACGTGTCTAGCGGGGGAGAGCTAGCGCCCTAAGTACATGCCATCGTGGCAGCCGGAGAGGTTTTGACACCCAGTTCGTGTGGTGTCGTGGCCGTCGGAGGAGTGCTGGAGCCTGGCTGAAGGACAGCTGTCGGGGCTGTCGAGTCCTTGCTGACGTCCTCTTGCTTCCGTAGGGGGGCTGAGAGCCGCCGTCGTCATAGAGCGTGCGGGGCGCCATCATTACTCGCATAGTGGAGCGAGCCAGATGGGACGCCAGTCTTGTTCCCCGTAGCCTGAGTCAGCTCGGGGTAGGGTAATGACGGCGCCTCCTGTTGACGTGGTCGGTCCGTGCCCTAGGTTGGGCGAGGTGGAGGCTCCTCCGAGGTCGAGGTCGAGTCTGTCTTCCAAGGTCGAGGTCGAGTCCGAGCCCCCGGGTCGGACAAGGCGGAGACCGTCGGCTGAGGCCAGGGCGGAGTCCGAGCCCTTGGGTCGGGCGAAGCGGAGTTCGTCGTCCTTCAAGGCTGAGCCCGAGTCCGAGCCATGGGGTCGGGCGAAGCAGAGTTCATCGTCTTCCGGTGCTGAGCCCGAGTCCGAGCCCTAGGGTCGGGCGAAGCGGAGTTCGTCGTCTTCCGGGGCTGAGCCCGAGTCCGAGCCCTGGGGTCGGGCAAAGCGGAGTTCGTCGTCTTCCGGGGCCGAGCCCGAGTCCGAGTCCTGGGGTCGGGCGGAGCGGAGTTCGTCGTCTTCCGGGGCTGAGCCCGAGTCCGAGCCCTGGGGTCGGGCGGAGCGGAGTTCGTCGTCTTCCGGGGCTGAGCCCGAGTCCGAGCCCTGGGGTCGGGCGCAGCGGAGTTCGTCGTCTTCCGGGGCTGAGCCCGAGTCTGAGCCCTAGGGTCGGGCGAAGCGGAGTTTCCTATGACGCCTGAGGCCGGACTTGGCTGCTGTCAGCCTCACTCTGTCGAGTGGCTCAGCAGTCGGAGCAGCGCAGGCGGCGCTGTCCTCTTGTCAGACCGGTCAGTGGAGCGGCAAAGTGACTGCGGTCACTTCGGCTCTATCGACTGGAGGGCGTGCGTCAGGATAAAGGTGTCAGGCCACCTTTGCATTAAATGCCCCTACGATTTGGTCGGTTGACGTGGCGATTTGGCCAAGGTTGCTTCTTGGTGAAGACTGGGCCTCGGGCGAGCCGAAGGTGTGTCCGTTGCTGGAGGGGGTCCTTGGGCGAGATGTAGATCCTCCGGGGTCGGCTGCCCTTGCCCGAGGCTGGGCTCGGGCGAGGCGTGATCGCGTACCTCGAATGGACCGATCCTTGACTTAATCGCACCTATCAGGCCTTTGCAGCTTTGTGCTGATGGGGGTTACCAGCTGAGATTTAGGAATCTTGAGGGTACCCCTAATTGTGGTCCCCGACAGTAGCCCCCGAGCCTCGAAGGGAGTGTTAATACTCGCTTGGAGGCTTTTGCCGCACTTTTTTGCAAGGGGACCAGCCTTTTTTGGTTGCATTTTGTTCCGGTGGGTGCGCGCGAGCGCACCCGCCGGGTGTAGCCCCCGAGGCCTCGGAGGAGTAGTTTGACTCCTTCGAGGTCTTAGTGTGTTTCGCAACACTTCGACTGGTCTGGTTGTTCCCTCATGCGAGCTGGCCGTAGCCCGGGTGCACGGTCGGGTCCCAAGTTCTCGGGCTGGTATGTTGACGCTGTCAACGGTTTGGCCGGAGCCGGGTTTGCGAGAGCAGCCCCCGAGCCTCTGCACAGGGTGAGAGGACGATCAAGGACAGACTCAACTTTTTTACATACGCCCCTGCGTCGCCTTTCCGCAAGGAGGAGGGGGGAAAGCGCCATGTTGCCCTCGGAGGGCGCCGAACATGGTGTCTCCGGTGAGCTGCTGGCGGGTAATCCGAGTGGACACCCGTGCCCCATTTGTTAGGGTCGGCTAGAGGCCCGGAGGCGCGCTCCAAAAGTACCTGCGGGTGATCTGCCGGACCCGGTCCCCTTTTGACGGGGTCCGAGGGCTCGATGCCTCCCTCTAATGGGATTCCATTACAAGATCATTCCCGCTGGTCTCGGAAATGTCCTAGGGTACCTCGGGAGCGTAGCCCGAGCCTTGGTTATGTATCGAATGTACCCGAGGTCATCCCTCGTTCTGTGTCTGAGGCGACTGTGAACCCTTCGAGGGCCAGCCTACGAACCCCTGATCAGTAGTGGGCGTGCAGCCCGAGTGGCCTGAGGTGGCCGTTGAACCCTTTCGAGGGGCCGGCCATCGAACCTCTGACCAGTAGTGGGCCTAGAACCCAATCGCTCTGAGGCGGCCGTTGAACCCCTCCGAGGGGCCAGCCTTTGAACCTCTGATCAGTAGGGAGGCTCGGGGCCTGTTTCCTTCACGGAGAAGGATCCTTTTCGGGGTATCCCCCTTTCCCGGTCCCTGTTGTAAGAGAGAGAAAGAGGAAAAGGAAAAGGATACAAAATCGAATGACGTGGCGTACCTCTTTTGACGCGGTCATTATGGCGAAGGCGAAGCGTCGCTTGCTTCTCCTGCCTGAGGCGTCGCCTGTCCCGCCGCGGAGTTAATGCGATGGGGCGAGTGGTTCGCGAGGCGGTCGTTGCGCGTGCGCGAGCCGTTCGAGGAACGGAACACGGGCGCGCCGTCTTCACGCCGTGAGAGAGGGTTCTCTCGCTGCCCCTGGATGGGACATAAGCTTGGCTGACGACGTGACCGCTGCTCCTGCCTGCCTGCCACCGCCATTACTGCCGGCCCATCTTTGGCCGTATTGACCGTCGTGCCTGGCTGGCACTGCTGGGTCATACGCAGGGTTGCCTCGAGTCGCGGTACTGGTTCCGCAGTCGAGGAGGCGCGGTAGTGGTGCGAGTGGCGGTGCAGTTGCTTGCACGTAGCAACCGGCGCACCGGTTGCATGACTTGTGGGCCTGGGCCTCCATGCTGGGCGCGTTGGAGTCGACGGGGCGCGCCCACTTGGCGCGGTTGCATGCCGACTGCATGGCTGTCCACCCTTTCACCCGCTGGTCTAGGCGAAAGTGGAGGAATGCTTGTAACCGCTGGGCAGTTGCATGCCCTGCGCGCGGCAGTTTGGCTCCTTCTGCCCTGGACCAGCTTGCATGACGCGTGGGGCCTAGCCCCCGTGTCGTAGGGGGAGGACCTTGGAGTGTGTTGGAGAAGACTCAGCCCGCGACGGCTGGGGACGCGAGTAGGTGAAAGTTCCCTTTGCCCGGGAACAGGATCTGGATGTCGCCTAGAGGGTGGGGGGGTGAATAGGCGAATAAAAAATTATCACTTTAGTTCTTACTCTACTCAAAGACCAGATCGCAGTGGAATGAAAGATCCTTCGAGTAGGTTGCAGCGGAATAGAAGATCCTGTCTCAAAATGCCCTGCACTTCAAATATAACTTGTACCACAGATAAGTGTTGAAGTGCAGATATAAAAAGTGAGTAAGACAGAGAGTCAGCACACAATACAGAGCGAAGCACACAGACGCAGGAATTTATCCCGAGGTTCGGCCAAGCCTGAAATGCTTGCCTAGTCCTCGTTGGAGTTAGCCACACCTGGGCTTGGAGTCTATTTCAACTCCTTCCTCCGTTTGCTCAGATCTGTCAGTATGACAGATAGAGCCTTCCACTATGTTGAGTTGGGTTACAACAAAGCCGCGGCTGCTTACAATCTTCTTGACAGCACTCCGGCGGAGTAACAATGCGCTCAAGACTTTGCTCTAGCTCTTTGCAGCACCTCTCCACTCTCTAAAGGCTTATAACTTTGCCTTCACACAAACTAGAGAGATTTACACAAGAGAGAGAGAGAATCGATCCGAGTGATGTATACAATTGTTGGCTGCACTTGTGTTGTTGTTTGAGGCGCCTAGGGGTCCCTTTTATAGCCCCAAATGGCCTAGGAGCCGTTAGAGCTTCATTTGGAAGCTCCCAGCCTTCCCTGGTTGCGGGTGCACCGGACTGTCCGGTGGCGCACCGGACAGTGAACAGTAACGGATCTGATTGACAGTTTCCTTCTCTGGAACAGCTAGCCGTTGGTGCACCGGACAGGTTACTATTCACTGTCCTGTGCACCGGACAGGTCACTATTCACTGTCCTGTGCACCGGACACAGCTACTATTCACTGTCCTGTGCATCGGACGCTGCGACTATTCACTGTCCTGTGCACCGGACGCTGCGACTATTCACTGTCCTGTGTACCGGACACAGTTACTATTCACCGTCCTGTGCACCGGACAGAGTTACTATTCACTGTCCTGTGCACCGGACAGCTACTATTCACTGTCCTGTGCACCAGCCAACAGCACACTAAGTGCTTTTTCCTCCGTTCTTTCTCCGTTTGACTTCAACTTTTGGGAGGATTTTCCTGAGACTTAAACAAACACATTTAGAGTATAATCCAATTGATTTAGTCCTAGAAACTTACATCTTTCTTGTTCTTCTCCTAGCTTTTCTGTTTCTCCTCCAGCAGAGCTCAGAATGGTACTTTCTCCAATTTGGCTTGTTTGAGGTCGATGTTGGACTCTAAACCATCAAGTCAACTTGACTTGATCTAGATTGACATATCTGAGCCCCAACCCCCGTTCACTTCTCGAGCTTGATCTTAAGCCTTATGTAGTGATCCTTGATGCACCATAAGTCTTCTTAACTCGATCAACCTTGACTTTGCAAGTCTTCTTCTTCACCCCTGGCTTTGGGTTCCTGGTCTCCTTGACCTTCTCCCGTGCACTCGATACCTCGAAGCTCTTCTTGCCTCCATCCTTGGCTTGATCGGTTGTCTCTGAGTTACGCACACCAAGTCTCACTTAAGCAATGTCCATCTTACTTGTGATGTCCATTATCTATAGATAATCCAGTCTTTGGACCATCACACTTGTTCACTTGTGTTGAACCCTGTTAGCTTTGCATTAAGCACCTGTTCAACACTTAGCACACTTGTTAGTCCTTTAATTTGGTTGTCATCCAAACCACCAAAACCCACAAGAGAGCTTCCAATCTCCCCCTTTTTGGTGATTGATGGCAACACAATTAAAGCTTACACAACAATAAGATTTAAAGCACAAATTTGAATTCTAAGTTTATAGAATGCTCCCCCTAAATATGTGCTTACATTAAAATCTTAACTTTGGCCTTAAATGCCAAAATGCACATACTTAGGCTAATTCGAAGCATTGCTACACCTTAGCACCTGTGGGATGCATTGTGTGAAGAATCAAACCGTGATGCATATAACACACAAATGCACAGAATCAGAGTTAAACACCAATTAAATAAATATACCATAGGAATATCAACCTACCACTATTCACCATTAAGATACCGATTTAAAGCGCCAGAACCACATGAATATCTATCACAGGATAAACACAGTAGATACCAATTGATTCATATCAATGGAAGCACTAATTTTGCATTATCACCATATAATACAACAAGAAGCATATGATAAGTATTATCAACAAACTAACACATTTTTCTTTAAGATCAAAGGAACTCAAGGAAACCCCTTTGAGTCCTTTAGCACACAAAAAATTAATCTTCACCCTTAAGATAAGCTTTCCTCTCAGGTCGAGGTAAGCTTTAATGCACAAATTCTCCCCCTTTGACATCAAACACCAAAACCATATTCAAGCAAGAACATAGGATGATGTCAAGGGACAGCAGGGTATTAAGCAGGGAAAATGCAACACTCTAACATTACTCCCCCTTACACATTAAACATATGCAACACAAGCATTGGAGAAAAATTAAGGTACAAATACGCAAAAAGGTCAATACCTCCTTTTGTACCTTTACCATGTTATGGTGTACTTTCCATCTAAGTAGGCGGAGTTCCTTTTGTCATCAATTCAAGATTTCCATCTTGAAAGTTTTATCTCTAGGGAGCTCCTTTACACTTATGTCTGATCCTTTATCCTGACCTTTTCTTGTTGCTAAGATACAAAACTTAGAACAAGTTATAGTATTGTGGCACAAGATGAAGCTTCTATTCTAGTGATTACCAAAAGATACCAATTGAAGCACACTACCAAGGCTACCAATTGAAAAATCATCACTGTCATAGCTCCATGATATTTAAAGATAAGCATCTAGGATCACCAACTATTATAGAGCACGAGCAACCTTTAAATACGTAATTACTCACAACTTTAGATACCAATTACTCGACTTGTGGAGGTACCCAAGTCCTGATCGCTCCATTTCTTGCTCATCTTCCCTTTTCCACCTTGAGACTATATAGGATCACTCAAAAAAAACAGTTAGTCTCAAAAGACACAAGTTATGTGTGCTCCCCCTAAAGTTGTGCATCAAGTATTTGAATGACTTGCACCTTGCACATTCTAGCATCCTCAGAAGTAAAGGGGAAACATACCTTGGTCTAGGCATAATATATCAATTACATCACAAAAAGATACCAATTGAATAGATGAGATAATACGACTTATGACTAGTGGAAACAATGCATGCCTCATGATATATAACATTTAAAAACACCAAGGCACGCTTCACACATGATGATCATTGCAACACATATACCAATTGAAAAACGACAAGATCATACATATAAAGCACAATGTCTAAGCACACCATGATTAAGAAGTATTTTCTTAGGTACACCAAAGGAAACAACATTTTAAAGCATAAAGCACCTAAGCCAAGATACTATCAATTGAAAGGCAAGAACATAGCTATGATCACAATCAACGGAACTTCAAGATATTCAATGAAATTGCATAGTTCCATTCTCCATACCTTTGCCTTTTACCTGAATGCCATGAGATTCATTCTTTTAGGTAGTGTGTAGTGAGAGCACCTGTTGTCACCAATTTAGGGCTCCTTTTGCTCATGCACCTCATAGCTCGAGAGGGTGCATTAGAGACACAACATGGATTTCTTGTTTTGGTATACACAGAGTACCAAGACAAAGTAATCATGTGAACATGGACTAAACAAAACTATCATGCTTGCACATAGGTTAATCATTAAAAAAACACATAGCATGACTTACAAAAAGATACATGTTTATCCACATACACTAAGAGAGTTAATCATGGTGGATATATCAAATGAAAAGCTACCCATTGAATGATTCAAGAGATATTCCCTATAAAGCACACAGTTACGATTAAGCAAGCATGATTATGATCTTGAAAATCATGGATCATTAATTGAAAGATATTCAACACAAGCAATCTCAAAAGCATAACTACTCCAAGGATAGGTATAGCACGACAATCCAACTTAAAAGCAATGCTGATTAGAAATAATGCACTTAAGATACACGGGTACCGTCCTTTGGAGAGCAAGTTGCAGATTCTCATCAAAGTCCTTCGCTTGATTCACCAATAATGATCAAGGACATCTACAACTTATTTAACTCGAGATGAACATGGGATTAGTATTGCACAATAATTCAACCTTGGGTCAATAAATAGACATTAAAATTGATAGCTTAAGCATAGAGTTTGAATTAACCATCTTAAGCTCTCCCAGGGTCTCCAGTCCATCTCGAGGCACCTGCATGGTCTAGTTGGCACGGTTTGGTACCCATCTCGAGATGGGTCCATAACGTTCATCTAAAAGGGCCTTTGGTACCCAAATAGCAGTTGTGCTAGTTCTAGGTGATCTCATTACTGATCTAGCACAAGTGTATGATTTGGGTCTCCTAAGCGAATAAGATTGAGATAAATTTACTTGTTTAGGAACCTTACCCTTCTTACATACCTTAGGTAGATGACCATGCTCACCACACATGTAGCAGAAGCGTCGCTCAACCTGACTTGACACTTGTTGTTTGTCTTTTTGCTTAGTGAGGGTCATCTTGGAGGGTGCACGTCTTTGATTCTTCATGAGCGGACATGAAGTGATCATATGGTCCTTATCGTTGCATCCAAAGCATCTCCTCATTCCTTCATCCTTGTCTTTGTGTGGACAAGACGCAATGAAGTGACCTAATTCCTTGCACTTGAAGCACCTCCTTTTTCCTCTTCCCTTTTTGCTCTTGGATGACATAGAGAGATGATCAGTGCAAACAACATGACTAATTGAATTTTTACCTTTTTCCTTGTTCATGTTGATTTCTTCATTTATTGCTTTAGGAACATCCTTCTTATGGAGTTTAACACTTGCTGCGGTTTCTCCCGTCTCAAGCTTCTTCACCACGCGTCCGTGGATATCTTGAGGAGGTTGAGCAATGCGTCTTCTCCTTAGTTGCTTTGCTTTCTTGTTCCTTTCTTTTGATCCTGCAGCTTGATGCTCATTCAAAAATTTGCTTTCTTTTGAGCAACAGGGGTTAGCACATGGTGATATATTATCTAAATGTGCACATGTGCAAGAATGAGGTTCACATGAATTTAAGTTTGAAATTACAACCTCATGAGCAACATTAAGCATGATATGGTCATCAACTAATTCATTATGAGAATAAGATAGCATATCATATTTTCACTTAGAGCAAGTTTTTCTAAATTTATCATTTCTACTTGACTCTTAAGCATAGAATTCTCAGTTTTAAGTTGAGCAACATTAGATAATACATCATGATTATTTCTTTGCTCAAATAAAATAGATTCATACCGTTGGACCAAATTATCATGAGAGCACTTTAGCTCCTCATGTTCTTTGGTCATCTTCTCCAGGCTGTCGTTGGTTTTGATGAGAGTCTCCTCTAGCCTGAGAAGCGTCTCGCCTTGTTCCTTGTTCCTACTCAACAACTTAACCAAGAGCACTTTGTCTTCTTTGTTGAGATTGGTGTAGAACCGGCGAATCTCCTCTTCTTCCACATCACCGGTCTCATTTTCCCTGTCATTATTATTAGTGGAAGCAATACAGGAAAATGTACCTTGTGGTGATGAAGACTCATCCTCGCTATCATCCTCATATTCCTCCTCATCATCGCTTTCGTCTCCACTATCATTGTTAGCAATAAGACATTTATAACTAGTGGAAGACAAACCTGTCGGTGAGGTGGATTCATCGTTTGGTTGCCATCGTTTTTCTTCTCCCTTTGAAAGGTTAGTACTACAAGCAACATAGGGAGTAGAAGTAGTACAATTGGCCACAAAATATTTTTCTTTAATCCTATTCCATAAATCATGAGCATCAACAAATAAATCATTATCACTACTCATGATGGCAAAATAAGCACCTCTAGAAAGAGATTCAACTAAGATGTTGCAAGCACGGTGATTGAGAGATAAACATCTTAGTTCATCATTAGAGGGATTTTTACTAATATCAGATGGAAAAATACTTCTACTAAAGATCTGTCCCAAATCAGAATCAACACTCATGAAAGCATTATAAATAGAGACAGACCAAGATTTGTAATTAGAGCCATCGCCTAAAAGAATTTCTACAGTTACCTCTTGTGACGACATCGTTATCTCCGGACGGCTAAGCCCACACTGGAGAGGCCTAGCTCTGATACCAATTGAAAGTTCCCTTTGCCCGGGAACAGGATCTGGATGTCGCCTAGAGGGGGGTGAATAGGCGAATAAAAAATTATCACTTTAGTTCTTACTCTACTCAAAGACCAGATCGCAGTGGAATGAAAGATCCTTCGAGTAGGTTGCAGCGGAATAGAAGATCCTGTCTCAAAATGCCCTGCACTTCAAATATAACTTGTACCACAGATAAGTGTTGAAGTGCAGATATAAAAAGTGAGTAAGACAGAGAGTCAGCACACAATACAGAGCGAAGCACACAGACGCAGGAATTTATCCCGAGGTTTGGCCAAGCCTGAAATGCTTGCCTAGTCCTCGTTGGAGTTAGCCACACCTGGGCTTGGAGTCTATTTCAACTCCTTCCTCCGTTTGCTCAGATCTGTCAGTATGACAGATAGAGCCTTCCACTATGTTGAGTTGGGTTACAACAAAGCCGCGGCTGCTTACAATCTTCTTGACAGCACTCCGGCGGAGTAACAATGCGCTCAAGACTTTGCTCTAGCTCTTTGCAGCACCTCTCCACTCTCTAAAGGCTTATAACTTTGCCTTCACACAAACTAGAGAGATTTACACAAGAGAGAGAGAGAGAATCGATCCGAGTGATGTATACAATTGTTGGCTGCACTTGTGTTGTTGTTTGAGGCGCCTAGGGGTCCCTTTTATAGCCCCAAATGGCCTAGGAGCCGTTAGAGCTTCATTTGGAAGCTCCCAGCCTTCCCTGGTTGCGGGTGCACCGGACTGTCCGGTGGCGCACCGGACAGTGAACAGTAACGGATCTGATTGACAGTTTCCTTCTCTGGAACAGCTAGCCGTTGGTGCACCGGACAGGTTACTATTCACTGTCCTGTGCACCGGACAGGTCACTATTCACTGTCATGTGCACCGGACACAGCTACTATTCACTGTCCTGTGCATCGGACGCTGCGACTATTCATTGTCCTGTGCACCGGACGCTGCGACTATTCACTGTCCTGTGTACCGGACACAGTTACTATTCACCGTCCTGTGCACCGGACAGAGTTACTATTCACTGTCCTGTGCACCGGACAGCTACTATTCACTGTCCTGTGCACCAGCCAACAGCACACTAAGTGCTTTTTCCTCCGTTCTTTCTCCGTTTGACTTCAACTTTTGGGAGGATTTTCCTGAGACTTAAACAAACACATTTAGAGTATAATCCAATTGATTTAGTCCTAGAAACTTACATCTTTCTTGTTCTTCTCCTAGCTTTTCTGTTTCTCCTCCAGCAGAGCTCAGAATGGTACTTTCTCCAATTTGGCTTGTTTGAGGTCGATGTTGGACTCTAAACCATCAAGTCAACTTGACTTGATCTAGATTGACATATCTGAGCCCCAACCCCCGTTCACTTCTCGAGCTTGATCTTAAGCCTTATGTAGTGATCCTTGATGCACCATAAGTCTTCTTAACTCGATCAACCTTGACTTTGCAAGTCTTCTTCTTCACCCCTGGCTTTGGGTTCCTGGTCTCCTTGACCTTCTCCCGTGCACTCGATACCTCGAAGCTCTTCTTGCCTCCATCCTTGGCTTGATCGGTTGTCTCTGAGTTACGCACACCAAGTCTCACTTAAGCAATGTCCATCTTACTTGTGATGTCCATTATCTATAGATAATCCAGTCTTTGGACCATCACACTTGTTCACTTGTGTTGAACCCTGTTAGCTTTGCATTAAGCACCTGTTCAACACTTAGCACACTTGTTAGTCCTTTAATTTGGTTGTCATCCAAACCACCAAAACCCACAAGAGAGCTTTCAGTAGGGAGAGTCGCCTTTAAAAGGAGGGTGACCCCCTTGAAGGGCGGCCATGTCTTCGCGCTCCCTTATGCACCGTGTCTTTCCACCTTCCGAGCCCCCGGATGGGGGACGCCCGCAATCCTTCCATCTTGTCATTGGAGGGACGCAACTTCGAGGAAGTTGGTACCTTTCAGCCATCGTTCGGCTTCAAGGATTTTCATCATGCAGCCCGGCTGCATCCCCTCGCCGGTGGTCACCCAAGACGGTGACCTCCAGTTCGATGGTGGGGAGAAGCGAACCGGGCTGCGGCCTCTGCCCCTCCCTCAGCTTCAAGGATGTTCATCATCAGTGCTGGGGAGGGGAGTGTGCCGAGTTGGGGTCGGTCCTTGCGCGGGCGGCGACCCGCTCTTTCCCTCAGTGATCGGGGGGAAGGGCATTCGCCGTTCGTGGCGTCGGCAGCTGCCGCGTGCCTGGCTCTCTGAGCCGAGTGGCTTCGGAGCCGCTCCCGGCGCCGCCTTCCGCCACGGCAGCCGAAAGAGGTTTCTCCGCCGACGAGCTAGCCGGTGCCGCCCACGGACTGACCTCCAACTCTACGGCCTTCTGCCCGTCCTTGCCTCTCGAGTGAGGGCATGGACGAGGGCCTCATGGCAGCAGCATCCGCCCTGAGGTCATCGCTGCTGCTGTTCGGCCCCCCGGAGCAGAAGTCGTCGTTGTCGCCGCTGCTGGGGCGGGCGACGGCGAGCCGTTCGTCGGTCTTCTGTTGCTCTGTAGGCCCCCCTATCGTGTGGGGTTGTTCGTACCTGCGGAGGTGGAACCAGAGTTCCGTTTTTAATGGCACTTTGAGTGCCGGTGTCTTGTTCATTGCGGCTGTCGGAGCCTGAACATGTATGTATCTTCGGCACGGAGCCGTGTTTTTTCCTCATTTTCGAGCATTAAGACCCGCCTGTTGGTTATCTGAACCGCTTCACCAAGCGTGAGTCGCCTCGTGCAAAGGTGACGAGTGAGGTATCCGTATCCCGGAGGCGTAGGAGTCCCTCGACTCGGTCGGCCTTGTTGTCCGAGGCTTCTCTTGCTTAGTTAAAGGAATCCCTCGGCCGCTCTTCGATGAGACGAAGCCGGAGGTAGCGGTGTCAGCACGGACAGAGGCAGAGTTGGCTCAAAAAGAAGACTTGGTCAACTGGAGCCTGGCCGGGTCGTCCACTGGCGGGACCGACGCCGGAGTTGAGTCACCGAGGCCACAAGCCGGGCTGATGTCTTCGGGGGACAGCTGGCCGAGGCCTCGGGGTGGCCGGCTGAGCCGTCTGCTCGAGCCAGATTCCTGGTGAAGACCCTGGCGGTGATGGCCCGGGTGTGGTGCTGATGTCGTCCTTCAGAGTGGAGATCCTTCGACCGCATCGCCGTCCGAGGCCAGGTCAGACCCCGCCGAAGGCGTAGTTGACGCCGAGGGTGCTGCTGCCCCCTTCAACTGTCGACGTTCGAGCCTGCAGGATCGAGTTGTCTTGTAGTGTGTGTATGTTTTCTGCGGCCGCCGAGGCCCAAACACACTGTCGTCGTGTTGTGAAGCTGTGTTTATCTCCGCCGAGGCCCAAACACACTGTTGCCCACTCAGAGGACAGTACCTCACTGATGAAGTACCTCACTGATGAAGTAGACTGGCCCAAACACACGACGGGACGGGTAATCGTTCGTACGTCTACTACTAGAGTAGTGGCCTAGCACAGCCGGGTGTAGCCCCCGAGGCATCTTGGTCGCCGCTACCACTCAGAGGCCAGTCTACTTCATCAGTGAGGTACTGTCCGAGACCAAGATCCGCTACCCACAAATTCAGAAGCTGCTGTACGCAGTGATCCTAACGCGGTGGAAGTTGCGACACTACTTTGAGTCTCATCCGGTAACCGTGGTGTCATCCTTCCCCCTGGGGGAGAGCATCCAGTCCCGAGAGGCCTCGGGTAGAATTGCAAAGTGGGCGGTGGAGATCATGGGCGAGACGATCTCGTTCGCCCCTCGGAAGGCCATCAAGTCCCAGGTCTTGGCGGACTTCGTGGCTGAATGGGTCGACACCCAGCTCCCAACAGCTCCGATCCAACCGGAGCTCTGGACCATGTTCTTCGACGGGTCGCTGATGAAGACGGGGGCCGGCGTGGGCCTGCTCTTCGTCTCGCCCCTCGGGAAGCACCTACGCTACGTGCTACTCCTCCACTTCCCGGCGTCCAACAACGTGGCTGAGTACGAAGCTCTGGTAAACGGGCTGCGAAACGCCATCGAGCTAGGGGTCCGACGCCTCGACGCTCGCGGTGACTCGCAGCTCGTCATCGACCAAGTCATGAAGAACTCCCACTGCCGCAACCCGAAGATGGAAGCCTACTGCGATGAGGTTCGGCGCCTGGAAGACAAGTTCTACGGGCTCGAGCTCAACCACATCGCCCGACGCTACAACGAGACTGCGGACGAGCTGGCTAAAATAGCCTCGGGGCGAACAACGGTTCCCCCGGACGTATTCTCCCGAGACCTGCATCAACCCTCCGTCGAGACCGACGACACGCCCGAGCCCGAGAAGGCCTCGGCTCAGCCCGAGGCACCCTCAGTACAGTCCGAGGTACCCTCGGCTCGGCCCGAGGCACCCTCGGCTCGGCCCGAGGTACCCTCGGCCCCCGAGGGTGAGGCACTGCGCATCGAGGGGGAGCGGAGCGGGGTCACGCCTAATCAAAACTGGTAGACCCCATACCTGCAATATCTCCACCGAGGAGAGCTACCCCTCGACCAAGCCGAAGCTCGGTGATTGGCGCGGCGTGCCAAGTCGTTCGTCTTGCTGGGAGATGGGAAGGAGCTCTACCACCGCAGCCCCTCGGGCATCCTCCAGCGATGCATTTCCATCACCGAAGGCCAGGAGCTCTTACAAGAGATACACTCGGGGGCTTGCGGCCATCACGCAGCACCTCGAGCCCTTGTTGGAAACGCCTTCCGACAAGGTTTCTACTGGCCGACGGCGGTGGCCGACGCCACTAGAATTGTCCGCACCTGCGAAGGGTGTTAGTTCTACGTGAGGCAGACCCACCTGCCTGCTCAGGCTCTGCAGACCATACCCATCACCTGGCTGTTTGCTGTGTGGGGTCTGGACCTCATCGGCCCCTTGCAGAAGGCACCCGAGGGCTACACGCACTTGTTGGTCGCCATCGACAAATTCTCCAAGTGGATTGAGGTCCGACCCCTAAACAGCATCAGGTCCGAACAGGCGGTGGCGTTCTTCACCAACATCATCCATCGCTTTGGGGTCCCGAACTCCATCATCACCGACAACGGCACCCAGTTCACCACCAGAAAGTTCCTAGACTTCTGCGAGGATCACCACATCCGGGTGGACTGGGCCGCCGTGGCTCACCCCATGACGAATGGGCAAGTGGAGCGGGCTAACGGCATGATCCTGCAAGGACTTAAGCCTCGGATCTACAACGACCTCAACAAGTTCGGCAAGCGATGGATGAAGGAACTCCCCTCGGTGGTCTGGAGTCTAAGGACAACGCCGAGCCGAGCCACGGGCTTCACACCGTTCTTTCTGGTCTATGGGGCCAAGGCCATCTTGCCCACAGACTTAGAATACGGTTCCCCGAGGACGAGGGCCTACGCCGACCAAAGCAATCGAGCCAATCGAGAAGACTCACTGGACCAGCTGGAAGAGGCTCGGGACATGGCCTTACTACACTCGGCGCGGTACCAGCAGTCCCTGCGACGCTACCACGCCCGAGGGGTTCGGTCCCGAGACCTCCAGGTCGGCGACCTGGTGCTTCGGCTGCGACAAGACGGCCGAGGGCGGCACAAACTCACGCCTCCCTGGGAAGGGCCGTTCGTCGTCGCCAAGGTTCTGAAGCTCGGAACATACAAGCTGGCCAACAGTCAAGGCGAGGTCTACAGCAACGCTTGGAACATCCAACAGCTACGTCGCTTCTACCCTTAAGATGCTTCCAAGTTATTCGTACACCCCGTTCACACACAAAGTCTGGTCGTCAAGGAAGGGTCAGCCTTGCCTCGGTAAAGCCCGACCCTCCCTCGGGGGCTAGAAGGGGGGAACCCCCTCTGCGTCGACATTTTCCTCGAAAAAAGAAAAAAATCTTTCCTGCCAGAATGCCTTTCGTGCTTTTCGACTACTTCGAAAGTGGATCCTGAAAACGACGGAGTACACGTAAGCAGCCAAGGCTGACCGAGCCGAGGGACTCCTATGCCTCCGGGATACGGATACCTCACTCATCACCTTCTGCGATAAGTAACTCGCGCTCGGATAAGTGATTCCGCAGACCGAACAAGTCTTCACGCTCGAAAGCTCCTCTGCCGGAACGATTTTTCGGGCCTTCTCGACTGCGTCGGTGACAGAACCCTATGGACGAGTAAGAGTACGCGTAAGCGGCAAGGCCGACCGAGCCAAGGGATTCCTACGCCTCCGGGATATGGATACCTCACTCATCACCTTCCGTGAAAAGCAACTCTCGCCCGCACAAACAATTCCGTTACCGACAAATAAGTCCGGATACTCAAACAAGAGGAAAAGAAACACAACTTCACAACACGACGATAGTGTGTTTGGGCCTCGGCGGCCGCAGAAAACATACACACACTACAAGACAACCCGATCCTGCAGGCTCGGACATCGACAGTTGAAGGGGGCATCAGCACCCTCGGCGTCAACTACGCCTTCGGCGGGGTCTGACCTAGCCTCGGACGGCGACGCGGTCGGAGGATCTCCACTCTGAAGGACGACATCAGCACCACACCCGGGCCATCACCGCCAGGGTCTTCTCCAGGAATCCGGCTCGAGCAGATGGCTCAGCCGGCCACCCCGAGGCCTCGGCCAGCTGTCCCCCGAAGACATTAGCCCGGCTTGTGGCCTCGACGACTCAACTCTGGCATCGGTCCCGCCAGTGGACGACCCGGCTAGGCTCCAGCCGACCAAGTCTTCTTTTTGAGCCAACTCTGCCTCTGTCCGTGCTGACACCGCTACCTCCGGCTTCGGCTCATCGAAGAGCGGCCGAGGGATTCCTTTAACTAAGCAAGAGAAGCCTCGGACAGCAAGGCCGACCGAGCCGAGGGACTCCTACGCCTCCAGGATACGGATACCTCACTCGTCACCTTCGCACGAGGCGACTCACGCTTGGTGAAGCGGTTCAGATAACCAACAGGCGGGTCTTAATGCTCGAAAATGAGGAAAAAACACGGCTCCGTGCCGAAGATACATACATGTTCAGGCCCTAACAGCCGCAATGAACAAGACACCGGCACTCAAAGTGCCATTACAAATGAAACTCCGGTTCCACCTCCACAGGTACGAACAACCCCACACGATAGGGGGGCCTGCGGAGCAACAAAAGACCGACGAACGGCTCGCCGTCGCCCGCCCCAGCAGCGGCGACGACGACGACTTCTGCTCCGGGGGGCCGAACAGCAGCAGCGATGACCTCAGGGCGGATGCTGCTGCCATGAGGCCCTCGTCCATGCCCTCACTCGAGAGGCAAGGACGGGCAGAAGGCCGTAGAGTTGGAGGTCAGTCCGTGGGCGGCACCGGCTAGCTCGTCGGCGGAGAAACCTCTTCCGGCTGCCGTGGCGGAAGGCGGCGCCGGGAGCGGCTCTGAAGCCACTCGGCTTAGAGAGCCAGGCACGCGGCAGCTGCCGACGCCACGAACGGCGAATGCCCTTCCCCCCGATCACTGAGGGAAGGAGCGGGTCGCCGCCCACGCAAGGACCGACCCCAACTCGGCACACTCCCCTCCCCAGCACTGATGATGAACATCCTTGAAGCTGAGGGAGGGGCAGAGGCCGCAGCCCGGTTCGCTTCTCCCCACCATCGAACTGGAGGTCACCGTCTTGGGTGACCACCGGCGAGGGGATGCAGCCGGACTGCATGATGAAAATCCTTGAAGCCGAACGATGGCTGAAAGGTACCAACTTCCTCGAAGTTGCGTCCCTCCAACGACAAGACGGAAGGATTGCGGGCGTCCCCCATCCGGGGGCTCGGAAGGTGGAAAGACACGGTGCATAAGGGAGCGCGAAGACATGGCCGTCCTTCAAGGGGGTCACCCTCCTTTTAAAGGCGACTCTCCCTACTCGTGTCCCCAGCCGTCGCGGGCTGAGTCTTCTCCAACACACTCTAAGGTCCTCCCCCTACGACACGGGGGCTGGGCCCCACGCGTCATGCAAGCTGGTCCAGGGCAGAAGGAGCCAAACCGCCGCGCACAGGGCATGCAACTGCCCAGCGGTTACAAGCATTCCTCCACTTTCGCCTAGACCAGCGGGTGAAAGGGTGGACAACCATGCAGTCGGCATGCAACCGCGCCAAGTGGGCGCGCCCCGTCGACTCCAACGCGCCCAGCATGGAGGCCTAGGCCCACAAGTCATGCAACCGACGCGCCGGTTGCTACGTGCAAGCAACTACACCGCCACTCGCACCACTACCGCACCTCCTCGACTGCGGAACCAGTACCGCGACTCGAGGCAACCCTGCGTATGACCCAGCAGTGCCAGCCAGGCACGACGGTCAATACGGCCAAAGATGGGCCGGCAGTAATGGCGGTGGCAGGCAGGCAGGAGCAGCGGTCACGTCGTCAGCCAAGCTTACGTCCCATCCAGGGGCAGTGAGAGAACCCTCTCTCACGACGTGAAGACGGTGCGCCCGTGTTCCATTCCTCGAACGGCTCGCGCACGCGCAACAACTGCCTCGCGTACCACTCGCCCCGTCGCATTAACTCTGCGGCGGGATAGGCGGCGCCTCAGGCAGGAGAAGCAAGCGACGCTTCGCCTTCGCCATAATGACCGCGTCAAAAGAGGTACGCCACGTCATTCGATTTCGTATCCTTTTCCTTTTCCTCTTTCTCTCTCTTACAACAGGGACCGGGAAAGGGGGATACCCCGAAAAGGATCCTTCTCCGTGAAGGAAACAGGCCCCGAGCCTCCCTACTGATCAGAGGATCAAAGGCTGGCCCCTCGGAGGGGTTCAACGGCCGCCTCAAAGCGATTGGGTTCTGCGCCCACTACTGGTCAGAGGTTCGATGGCCGGCCCCTCGGAAGGGTTCAACGGCCACCTTAGGCCACTCGGGCTCCGCGCCCACTACTGATCAGGGGTTCGTAGGCTGGCCCTCGAAGGGTTCACAGTCGCCTCAGACACAGAGCGAGGGATGACCCCGGGTACGTTCGATACATAACCAAGGCTTGGGCTACGCTCCTGAGGTACCCTAGGACATTTCCGAGACCAGCGGGAATGATCTTGTAACGGAATCCCATCAGAGGGAGGCACCGAGCCCTCGGACCCCGTCAAAAGGGGACTAGGTCCGGCAGATCACCCACAGGTACTTTTGGAGCGCGCCTCCGAGCCTCTAGCCGACCCCTAACAAATGGGGCACGGGCGTCCACTCGGATTACCCGCCAGCAGCTCACCGGAGACACCATGTTCGGCGCCCTCCGAGGGCAACATGGCGCTTTCCCCCCTCCTCCTTGCGGAAAGGCGACGCAGGGGCGTATGTAAAAAAGTCGAGTCTGTCCTTGACCGTCCTCTCGCCCTGTGCAGAGGCTCGGGGGCTGCTCTCGCAAACCCGGCTCCGGCCAAACCGTTGACAGCGTCAACATACCAGCCCGAGAACTTGGGACCCGACCGTGCACCCGGGCTACGGCCAGCTCGCATGAGGGAACAACCAGACTAGCCGAAGTGTTGCGAAACGCACTAAGACCTCGAAGGAGTCAAACTACTCCTCCGAGGCCTCGGGGGCTACACCCGGCTGTGCTAGGCCACTACTCTAGTATAGACGTACGAACGATTAGCCATCCTGTCGTCTCCCCCGTTTGCTGGCCATTGGTGGTGCGAATAAAAACTTGACAGCCAGATTTGAAGGCTGCCTTTTGCTATCCCTGTAAAGCTGCTGATGCCCTCTCCTATCCTCTGCTGATTCCTGCCTGCCCATCTTATCTTTATTTTTGCCGCCACTACTACTAGAATTCAAGCTGCAGGTTTGTCTCCTCTCCTCTCCTCTCATTTTTTGTAGCATCTAGAATGATGAATCGATCGTGGCTCTTAAGGTGTGTTTGGTTTGAGGAATGGAGTGATTCATCTTCTTCTCACTCTTCACATTTTTATTTGGTTTGAGGAATAGAATGAGTTGATCCATCACCACCCCATTCCTTATAAACTAATAATTAGTATATATACGAGGAGTGGGTTGATTCCACCAAAATTGATGGAGTGAACCTATGATGCATCACCTCATGAAGTATTGGGTGACTTTACAAACCAAACACACTGTTAGATTCCTAGCTGATGCTGTGGATACCTACTTCTATTTACTACAGTTCTGAAAGATGAATTCTCCTTCTGCCCCCGCGCGGGCGTATCCAAAGCCGGTGCCAATGACAACAGCCCAGTGGGAGGACAAGAGGGCCCTGGACCTCCCTTTTATAGGCGTAAGGAGAGGATCCAGGTGTACAATGGGGGTGTAGCAGTGTGCTAACATGTCTAGCGGGGGAGAGCTAGCGCCCTAAGTACATGCCATCGTGGCAGCCGGAGAGGTTTTGGCACGCAGTTCGTGTGGTGTCGTGGCCGTCGGAGGAGTGCTGGAGCCTGGCGGAAGGACAGCTGTCGGGGCTGTCGAGTCCTTGCTGACGTCCTCTTGCTTCCTTAGGGGGCTGAGAGCCGCCGTCGTCATAGAGCGTGCGGGGCGCCATCATTACTCGCATAGTGGAGCGAGCCAGATGGGACACCGGTCTTGTTCCCCTAGCATGAGTCAGCTCGGGGTAGGGTAATGATGGCGCCTCTTGTTGACGTGGTCGGTCCATGCCCTAGGTTGGGCGAGGTGGAGGCTCCTCCGAGGTCGAGGTCGAGTCTGTCTTCCAAGGTCGAGGTCGAGTCCGAGCCCCCGAGTCGGACAAGGCGGAGACCGTCGGCTGAGGCCAGGGCGGAGTCCGAGCCCTAGGGTCGGGCGAAGCGGAGTTCGTCGTCCTTCGGGGCTGAGCCCGAGTCCGAGCCATGGGGTCGGGCGAAGCGGAGTTCGTCGTCTTCCGGTGCTGAGCCCAAGTCCGAGCCCTGGGGTCGGGCGGAGCGGAGTTCGTCGTCTTCCGGGGCTGAGCCCGAGTCCGAGCCCTGGGGTCGGGCGAAGCGGAGTTCGTCGTCTTCCGGGGCTGAGCCCAAGTCCGAGCCCTGGGGTCGGGCGAAGCGGAGTTTCCTATGACGCCTGAGGCCGGACTTGGCTGCTGTCAGCCTCACTCTGTCGAGTGGCTCAGCAGTCGGAGCGGCGCAGACGGCGCTGTCCTCTTGTCAGACCGGTCAGTGGAGCGGCGAAGTGACTGCGGTCACTTCGGCTATGTCGACTGGAGGGCGTGCGTCAGGATAAAGGTGTCAGGCCACCTTTGCATTAAATGCCCCTGTGATTTGGTCGGCTGGCGTGGCGATTTGGCCAAGGTTGCTTCTTGGTGAAGACTGGGCCTCGGGCGAGCCGAAGGTGTGTCCGTTGCTGGAGGGGGTCCTCGGGCGAGACGTAGATCCTCCGGGGTCGGCTACCCTTGCCCGAGGCTGGGCTCGGGCGAGGCGTGATCGCGTCCCTTGAATGGACCGATCCTTGACTTAATCGCACCCATCAGGCCTTTGCAGCTTTGTGCTGATGGGGGTTACCAGCTGAGATTTAGGAGTCTTGAGGGTACCCCTAATTATGGTCCCCGACAAATACATAATCTATCGAGTAGTCGCTTACTAAACCCTAAACCGTATAGAACCTTTCATCTTTCTCTGCACATAAATTCCGTGAAGATTCTCGTGACAACTATGGGCGCGTTTGCCGCCATGGCCCAGCAGCCTGGCTGCGCTCCCGGGCTGCAGCTCCCGTGTTTGTGTCGTCTGGCTTGCTCGGGAGCCAGGCTGTGGGCGTGCAAATTTAGCCTCTCAGCCTGGCTCCACAGAAACGAGCTCAAGGTCCGTTTCCTGGGAGCCTGGCTGCTCGTGGCGCAAGGATTCCGCGTTTAGGTAGTTTTGGTCTTCTAGCCCGGCTGCATATTGGGTGACAAACAACAGCTCGTCTGAGCCAGTCTCATATGGTACAAGTGCGCAAACAAAGTGAGTTGCAGTAGCCGGGACAGGCTAGCCTCAGCCTGGACCAGTTAAACGGGCCGAGCTGGCCAGGGACAGGGTCACAAACACGCCCTATATCATCGAGGAATCCAGATTCTCAAAAAGAAAAGTATTCAGCGAAAAAAACCGTTCCAAACAGGGCCAATAGACACGCAGTGATCCAAGTTAAAAGCTGATTGGCCAAATTGCCCGGCCCGTCAGGTGCCGCAAGGGCCACACCCACACATCTTGAACTTTTGACCGGGGCTGCAATAGATAAATATATAAAAAAGAATCTTCACATTACATGACACGAGAACGTATCTTGCTTTGCTGGACAGATTTGGAGGGGGGCAAGGCAGGGAGGGGAATCTTTATTAGTTTCAGATCCCCCGGAGATTGCTCCCAAGACCTGTTCACCATGCCCCCCTCTGTCTCTTTCTCCACATTGCGTAGGAGCACGTTATGCAAGGGGTTAGTGTATATATCTTATCTTATCCTATCTTAACCCCTGCATGTTTTTTCTTTATCATATAATGGGCGGCGCTGGTGGTGAGGCGAGGAGAATTATAAACTGGTAAAAATTCTCCTCCGACGGAGACGGATAAACGGGAACGGTTTCCATCTCCGTTCATCGCGGGAACCCGTTAAATTAACACGTGACGATATTTTCATATAAGCTAATGATAAAAATAAATAGTTATCTTGTGAAGAGATCACCAATTGTACAAATGTGAAACGTGTTTATTTTAATGTACATATGTTGATTTCTTAGATCTCACAATGTATATAAGTAGCAATATTTTACATCAACAACATATGAAGTATGTTGTAATTGTAATTTAAGCGAGGATGCGGATTCCCAACGAGAATTTATCTCCGCGCGGAATGGTGACGGGAAAAATGTCCACCGTAAACGTTCGTAGGGATCCTCGTGTAGATTTTTTTTAGAATTTTTTTCGTTGCATGGTCAGAGATGATGAGCTAAAACCTGATGTGAAATTTCCTGGTGCCATTCCTAAAGAAGATTGATACCCTGGTCCCTCGCCTCTTTCTGGTTGGGCCATGGAAGCTTGGGGAGATCCGGTGAGATGCACGCAGTCCAAGCATTCCCATTCCTTTTTTTTTTGTGTGTGTGTGAGGGTGTTGCCATGGGCCCACTCGCATCGACTCCAGATTCTCGTTCGACTGTGACAGCTCACCAGCTGCAAGCAGTACTGTACTAACAATGTGCTACTAGGAATACAGACTTGGTGATGAGTTTATGCTCAAACAAAAAGAGAGTCATGATCATGATTTGTTTAGGTTGCAGTTGGCAATTGGCAGGCAGGGTCTTAAAGAATTAGCAGATAGCAGGGGAGGATGATGGTGAAGATCAGGCATGGACCAGCCAACTACAGCGTGTGTGTGTGCCCACAAAAGCAAAGCTGTAGTGGTTGCACCCTACTAGCCAAGAGCGAGCCCAGTCTCTGGATCTCAAACGACCAAGGCGACTTGGCCTGAACTAGTTTTTTTTTTTTTTTTTTGTCTAGGCATAAACAGCATCGTGCATCTTGAGTAGATTCTAATTTTATCTCTCCGGGGTGGAGTTTTCGCGTGATGGTTTTTATGTATTTCGGGACCCCAAAACCTAGTGTAAGTGGCACGGATATATCCGTCCGTATTCGAATTTGATCCGTCTAAGAGTGTTGAAATCTGATCAGTATTCAAGTCTGGATATTTATCCAACCCGTATCCGATTTATATCCGTATACTCAAAGTTGGATATCTAAGATATCGATATCCATTCAAATTTTATCCGACATAACTCGATAATATCCGTATCCGATCCAAATTCGAAGAGATGAAAGGCGGCGGCGTCTTATGCATTAATATTCTCATGATTCTCCTAATTCTAGCACACCAACCCCTCCGTATATAGACACCCCTGCTAATGAGCTTTTATCCTAAAGAGCCATTAATATTCTCATGGATCACTATTTCCTTTTGGATATATAATCAATAATCTCTCGCTCGTACTAGAGTCACTCATCTATGCAACTGTACCCTTTAGGTTCATGTGCGGATGGCCATGATCGAAAATTATTTTCATGGCATTAGTTAATAACGGTGCTTAGCGGCACATATTAAATCTTGTATAGACATAAATATCATAGTTAAATCTCAATATACAGATGGATTGATCCTTTTGCCTCAAGATACCCGTTGAACTCAAGGTAAGAATTATGCCACTCTTGTAATAGTTCAATACTTCACTCGATTTTGTAGCTAGTGGGTTCCAACTTTGGGACTAACTTTTTAGACATATCCTTTAATCGCATTTGTATGGTCATGCACTTTCTTAATCTGGCCATATTGAAGGGGCCCAAACATATCTCTCCTGCTATTTAGGAGGGATAATGTTCATTTTTATCTACTCACATTCTATCCTATGTTTCGTGGTACATTCACAAGATTGCTTTTATAATTACCTAGTTATAGAGTAGCATTTCATATCCCCAACATTCATCACTACACATATTAAGAAACAATGACAATCTTAGGTTTAAGGATTCAATAGATATACCACTCAAGAGACGCTTGATGCCACATATTTAACGTAACAATCTTACCAATATCTTGGAGTGGGTCAATCCAACACCATGAACTTTACCATGTGTCCACATTACAGGTTTGGTATATCTATATCAATGATCCATGAAACATGATCATGAATCAATATATGTGCTAGTCTATAAATATCACTATTGTCCCATGAAAGAATTAATATGCCCAATAGTGGGTGTGAAGGGCTTCTTTAAAGTTTCTTACACAAATTAAATCCTAATCACAAGCCCAACTTTACTTGAGCGTCTAACGATGTGTCAAAGAGTTTTGCACCCTCAAAATCAATCATATACTAGCATTGCAACTCAAAGAAAGTAAATGTTGAAATTAAATTGCTCAAATATAAGTACGTAAAGTAAGTAAAAGAATAGAAACTAGTGTTTTACCATGGTCTAAGAGAGTTGTCACTCCCCACCAATCCCCGTTGGAGCACTCGTATAAAGGGTATCACTCCCCATGGTCCACACAAGGATCAAGTGCTCTTTAGGAGTTTGGCGGAGAAAGTTTTATTACATACTTGTTCTCACATATTTAATAACATGGTGTTTTCAAATGCAAATATTACACATGGTAATACATAGCTTCCCTAGCTAATCAGGAAGTACTCTGATGACCACTAAACTGTCTAGTTTATTCCTATCACTAAGAGTAATAAGCGCAAACTCTCAATTAAAGTTCCTCACTATGCAATGACTCCTTACCACACTCTATGTAGCTAATCAAGAAGTACTTTGATCTATGGGTGCTCACTAATCACTCTTATTTGCACTAATGAGACCACCAATAGCGCAAAATATGACATTCAAGTTTCTCACTATGCAATGACTCCTTACCACACTCTATGTAGGTTATTTTTTGGTTATTAAATTTGGCATTAGCAAGTTGAGAGCACCTAGAGGGGGGGGTGAATAGGTGATCCTGTAAAAAATTCAACACTAATAGCCACAAGACTTAGTTATGAAAGTTAGAACGGCTAAGTAGCTTGAAACGAGCTCTTGTGAACACAAACAATCAAAGAGACAACACACAAGAGACACGCGATTTAATCCCGTGGTTCGGCCAAGTAACACTTGCCTACTTCCACGTTGTGGCGTTCCAATGGACGAGGGTTGCACTCAACCCCTTTCAAGTGATCTGATGATCAACTTGAATACCATAGTTTTCCTTTCTTAGTCTTTCTCCCATTTGCGAGGAATCTCCACAACTTGGAGCCTCTCGCCCTTACAATGATGATCACAAAAGAAGCACGGAAGTAAGGGAGGGGAGAGCAACACACACAAGACTCAAATCCACAGCACAATCACGCACACAAGTCACAACTCGAGCTCAAAACACAACGCACAGAGTTCCCAACTCAAATGGAGCTCAAGTCACTATCTCAAAGAATCGAATGCATGAAGTTAGAGTATTGGAGTCTTAGAATGTTTCTTGTAATCTTGTGTATCTCCTCCATGTGCCTAGGGGTCCCTTTTATAGCCCCAAGGCAGCTAGGAGCCGTTGAAGATCAACAAGGAAGGCTATCCTTGCCTTCTGTCAAGTGGCGCACCGGACAGTCCGGTGCGCCACCGGACAGTCACTGTAGACGGTCCGGTGTCGATCTCCTTCCTTTTCTGGCATAGATGACCGTTGCACCTTCGGGCCAGTTGGCGCACCGGACAGTCCGGTGCCTCCTGCCGACCGTTGGTGCAGGCCACGCGTCGCCCGCGGATTGCGCGGCCGACCGTTGCGCTGGCGACCGTTGGCTCACCGGACAGTCTGGTGCGCCACCGGATAGTCTGGTGAATTATAGCCACGTCGCCTTTTTGCTTTTCCCGAGGACGGCGAGTTCACCGCGGACGACTCACCGGACGGTTCGGTGCACCACCGGACAGTCCGGTGAATTATAGCCGTACGCCGTCGTCGAGTCCCGAGAGCAGCCTTTTCATCGGAGTCCAGCCTGGCGCACCGGATAGTCCGGTGTGCCAGACCGAGCTGGACTTTGGCTGCACACAACCAAGTCTTGTGCAATTCCTTCTTTTCCTATTTCTAGCACTTAGACAAAATATGTTAGTACTCAAAACAATGTACTAAGTCTAGAAACATACCTCATGTCTTGATTTGCACTTTTTCTGTTTATTTAGCACATAAGAACTTAAATGAATGTGTTGGGCACTTAATCACCAAAACATAATAGAAATTGCCCAAGGGCACATTTCCCTTTCAATCTCCCACTTTTTGGTGATTTATGCCAACACAACGAAAAGCAACCAAAAGAAGTGCAATATCAATACAATTGAATACCAAATTGTTTTTTACTCTAATTTGGTATATTTGGATCATTCTTTGCCACCACTTGGTTTGTTTTTGCAAGTCAAATTCATTTTCTTATCTCTAAGTCAAACACACTTGTTTGGGCACAAACAGATATAATGCAAGAGTGAAATTGATCAAGAGCCAAAAACTCCCCCTTTTCCCATAATCAATATTCTCCCCCTCAAGAGACCAAATTTTGCAATTAGAGTATTTTAGCAAATCAAAAGTTCTAACTCTGTTGTTTTCAAAATTCACAAGTGGTAGCTGATCCATTTGCTTGCTTTGGCCTTAATTTCTCCCCTTTGGCATTAAGCACCAAAACGGGATTATTCTTGGCCCTATAACCCCATTGCCTCACCAAAAATGTCAATTAAGAGCAAAAAGGCAATAAGAGCATAGATATGAACTTGGAAGTAAATACACCAATACCGGAGTGCAGTGGAAGTCTTTGCAACGTCCAAGTCTATTTTCCCTTTCAATGCACCTTTGAGACTATATCAAGAATACTCAAACACAAAGGTTAGTCTCAAAGGGTCAAGTTGTAGCACATCTCCCCCTAAATATGTGCATCATTCACACATGGACTTGTGAGGTCCGGGGATCCCTTGTACAACTTGAGCACCATAAATAAGCAAAGAATCACATAAATGCATGAAGTAACATGATCAAAGGCATAGAACACATGTATGCTATAGATCAATCCAAGTTACGCGAATCTAAGAAATTTAGCTCACTACGCAACATGCAAAACCTTTTCTCATCTAAAGGCTTGGTGAAGATATCGGCTAGCTGGTTCTCGGTGTTAATATGGTACACCTCGATATCTCCCTTTTGCTGGTGGTCTCTCAGGAAGTGATGTCGGATGTCTATGTGCTTAGTGCGGCTATGTTCAACAGAATTATCCGCCATGCAGATTGCACTCTCATTGTCACATAGGAGTGGGACTTTGCTCAGATTGTAGCCAAAGTCCCGGAGGGTTTGCCTCATCCAAAGTAGTTGCGCGCAACACTGTCCTACGGCAACATACTTGGCCTCAGCGGTGGATAGGGCAACAGAGGTTTGTTTCTTTGAACTCCAAGACACCAGGGACCTTCCTAGGAATTGGCACGTCCCTGATGTACTCTTCCTATCAACCTTGCATCCAGCATAATCGGAGTCTGAATATCCAATTAAGTCAAAGGTAGACCCCTTTGGATACCAGATCCCGAAGCAAGGCGTAGCAACTAAATACCTAAGAATTCGCTTAATGGCCACAAGGTGACATTCCTTGGGGTCGGATTGAAATCTAGCACACATGCATACACTTAGCATAATGTCCGGTCTACTAGCACATAAATAAAGCAAGGAACCTATCATAGACCGGTATGCCTTTTAATCAACGGACTTACCTCCTTTGTTGAGGTCGACATGCCCGTCGGTTCCCATCGGTTTCTTCGCGGGCTTGGCGTCCTTCATCTCAAACCGCTTGAGAAGATCTTGAGTGTACTTCGTTTGGGAGAGGAAAGTGCCATCCTTGAGTTGCTTCAATTGAAACCCAAGGAAGTAGGTCAACTCGCCCATCATCGACATCTCAAACTTTTGAGTCATCACCCTGCTAAACTCCTCACAAGACTTTTGATTAGTAGAACCAAATATTATGTCATCGACATAAATTTGGCACACAAAAAGGTCACCATCACAAGTCTTAGTGAAAAGAGTGGGATCGGCTTTCCCAACCTTGAAAGCATTAGCAATTAAGAAATCTCTAAGGCATTCATACCATGCTCTTGGGGCTTGCTTAAGTCCATAGAGCACCTTAGAGAGCTTAAAAACGTGGTCGGGATACCTATCATCCTCAAAGCCAAGGGGTTGTTCCACGTACACCTCCTCCTTGATTAGCCCGTTGAGGAAAGCGCTCTTCACATCCATTTGATACAACCTGAAAGAGTGGTGAGCGGCATAGGCTAATAATATTCTAATAGACTCTAGCCTAGCCACAGGAGCAAAAGTCTCCTCGAAATCCAAACCTGCGACTTGGGCATAACCTTTTGCCACAAGTCGAGCCTTGTTTCTTGTCGCCACCCCGTGCTTGTCTTGCTTGTTGCGGAACACCCACTTGGTTCCCACAACATTTTGCTTGGGACGTGGCACCAGGCTCCAAACTTCATTCCTCTAGAAGTTGTTGAGCTCTTCTTGCATGGCCAACACCCAGTCCGGATCCTGCAAGGCCTCTTCTACCCTGAAAGGCTCAATAGAAGAGACAAACGAGTAATGCTCACAAAAATTAGCTAAACATGAGCGAGTTATTACTCCCTTGCTTATGTCACCCAGAATTTGATCGACGGGGTAATTTCTTTGGATCGTCGCTCGGACTTGAGTTGGAGGGGCCAGTGGTGCTTCTTCCTCCATAACTTGTTCTTCTTGTGCTCCCCCTTGATCACGCGCTTCTTCTTGAGGAACCTGTCCATCATCTTGAGTTGGGGGATGCACCATAGTTGAGGAAGATGGCTGATCTTGCTCTTGTTGTTCCTGTGGTCACACATCACCTATCGCCATCGCGCGTATTGCGGCCGTTGGAACATCATCTTCATCTACATCATCAAGATCAACTTGCTCTCTTGGAGAGCCATTAGTCTCATCAAATACAACGTCGCTAGAGACTTCAACCAAACCCAATGATTTGTTGAAGACTCTATATGCCCTTGTATTTGAGTCATACCCTAGTAAAAACCCTTCTACTGCCTTGGGAGCAAATTTAGAATTTCTACCTTTCTTCACTAGAATGTAACATTTGCTCCCAAATACACGAAAGTATGAGACGTTGGGTTTGTTACCGGTAAGAAGTTCGTACGAGGTGTAATACTCAAAATTGTATACAAAGAATAATTGAGAGATCTCCTCAATTTTATGTGCCTTATTTGCATCATAAAAAGAGCACACATATAATTAATAGTGCTTAATTAAAAAAACAAATGATACAAAAATAAAATAAAGTGCATCTTGTTGGAGTTTATATGTTTGTGCATTAAATAAAATAATAAGGATAAAAATACTAAGACAATAATTACTAGAAAATGGAGTTTAACCCTAAATTGAAATTTGGGGTTTTGAACAAAATGAGGAAAAGAGAAGGAATATGAAAACATAAATATATATTTAAATAAATATTCTCAAACTTAATACTTTTAATTGCATAAATATGGTTGGAGAATGATGAGTCAAAGTTTGAATTTAAATGGAGATTTAAATTGAGATTCAAATAAGAGGAAAAAGGAACAGAAAAAGAAAAGAATAAAACAAAAACCACCCTAAATGGTCCTCCCGACTCACTTCTAGCCCACCAGAGAAATCACCCCGCGCGGCCCACTTCCCTTTTCACCATGCGCGCGCGCCTACGCTTGTGAGTCGCGTCCACGCAGGGCCCACTCGCCAGGGCATCCTTCTGCGCGCGCCGACTCCCTGACGGGTGGCCCTTACCCGTCAGATCCTTCCCCTCGCAACGGAAATACCCAAGCTTGGCGGAGGCGCGCGCTCGCCGCGGGAGTAGTTGCAACACCCGGACTCGGTCCCAGCCTATTTAGGTGGCCGTGGCCCCGGCGCCGTCATATCCTGACCCGTTCCCTCCTCAGCTACCATCGCGCGCGCGTGCTTATTTGCACAAAACCCTCGCCGCCTTCGTGTTCCTTGCTGCCGCCGCGGGCATCCACTTACAGCTCGAATTGGACCCCAATCGGGACACCGGGCGATCGTGCGGGTCACGGAGAAGCCGTTCGTGGGCGCTATCGGTCAGCGGTGACCGAGGTATTGCTCGCCGTCGATTGCAGTCGCTAGGTGCCGCTCTTCGTCGAATTTGGCCCATTTGATTCCTCGCCATTGGTACGACACTGCATCCCTTAGTTCCTACCGTACTTGACTTTGATTTGGGCTTGACCGATTTGGGTTTGGGGCGCCGGGCCCCCTCGGGCGACTGGCCGGAGATGGCTCCGCCGTGGCTCTACGCAGGCATGGTCGGAGGTGGAAGAGTTTGCGCGTGCCGTTGATCTAGGGGTTGATGGCCACGATTAGATCTGGGAATTGGGAGATTTCGCGCCGTTGATGGCGCAATCTGCGGTGTAGATTAGAGGGTGTGTACTGGGTTAGGTCAGAGTATTGTGGAACGTTCGATTCCGATCGAACGCATCGGTGCACAGGCGAGATCGACACCGTCAGATTCGGATCAGATGGTGCTTAGCGCGTACCGATTCGATGTATTGTAGATCTAATCGAGGACATAGAATTCCAATCGGACGGCCAGTGTCTGCTTGTACCCCTTCGCGGGTCAATTTTGTTAAAGAACCCCTGTGAATTTCAGGAATTAAACCCGCCGTCCTTGATCGCTATTCACTGAGTCTTAGAATTATTGCACCAGAGCCCCTGACCTTCCTGAAAAATGACGCCCAGTCCAGAGCGTATTTAAAATAAGTAAATGAATTAGTAAATGCAATTTTAATACAAAAAACAATTGCTAGAACTTGGAAAATTCATATCTAATTCATTTTAAATCCAAATTGAGCCATTCCAATTTCCAAAATTTTGTAATAAGATTCTCTATCATTTAGTATCTCTGTTTTGACATGAACACAGTAAGAAAATTAATTTATCATTTAATTCTATTTCAAGCACATTAAATCTTAGGAATTTCATAACTTGAAATCTATAATTCCAAATTTAATGGTTCCAGTTCCAATGATCTTATTTTAATGTCTAGATTATTATTGTATATTTTATTTATCTGTTTGATGTGATGTTAATTTATGCTATACTATGTATGTATTGTGTTGATGCGAGTAGACGAGCAAGCCAGTGTGGATTCTGAGGTTCAACAAGTAGAAGTAGCTGAGCAGGAGCTCGTTGAAGGCAAGTTGTGCCCTTGATCACTTACTTTTTCCCAGCCATGTTCTTATTAATTATAATGATCTGCATAGGTTAATTTTGATGGGATCCTTTAGGTTACCCCAGTTTTGGTTATCTTTATACCTTGTTCACCATTGAAATATTTTTGGGTAGTACCTGCTATTGCTTTATATGGATTTGGGTATGGAGATATACTATTCATGATTACTCTTTTATTATCTTTTTATTATTACTGTTCATGTTAAGATCATTATGTTAATGGGAACATGGAGCGACCACCCGGGAAAACAGTGCTACCACAAGGGTTTAATGGGACACCCTTGGCTGATTAACTAGGAAAGCTAGTGGAGGTCTTCCTTACCCGAAAGGGGCAAGGGCAGTAGGGGAGTGGTCAGTGTAGGGAGGTCCTTGGGTTGATTTTGCTGCGATGGCGGTCAGGCGAGAGATTCCTGCACTGGAGCTTCCTATAAACTGTAGCGGGATTTCTGAAGCTAGTGGAACTTTGTAAAGGCCTCGTAGTGTTACCCTGCCTCGCCTCCTCGGTAGAGGTGTATGGGATTGGCTGTCTCTTGGCAGATGGGTAACATGACTTGTGGGTAAAGATGTGCAACCTCTGCAGAGTGTAAAACTAGTATACTAGCAGTGCTCACGGTCATGAGTGGCTCGGACCCTCACATGATTAATTTATGGAACTTAAATTTAATTTGACATTTGCATCGCATTTGGGATTATTTTATTATTACTTTTATTTATTATTATTAAGGTTTGGTATTTACTTACACTTAGTAACTGCTAATAAAATTTTGACCAACTTATAAAAGCAATGCTCAGCTTTAGCCTCTATTTCATTGATCAGCCTTACACTTCATGAACTCCCACCTTTGGTGAGTTCATGCCACATTATTCCCCACGACTTGTTGAGCTATGAACGTATGTGAGCTCACTCTTGCTGTCTCACACCCCCCCACAGGAGAAGAACAGGTGGTCGAAGAGGAGCCGTCTAACACTGAGGCATTCGACTTGATCTAGGTGGCGTCTCCCAGTCAGCTTTGTGGCGCCAGGGAATAATAATTAGTTTGTTTTATTTTATCATTTATTTTTATAAGACTTCCGCTATGTAATAAGTACATTTATGATATTTATGACATTTATCTCTTTGCACTCTGTTATTATGTGTGTTGTTCTTCCTTGGCGCACATATGAGATGCACCAGGATTTGTCCCTTAAAACCTGGGTGTTACACGAGGTCTTCTTGAGGAGGCGATGTAGGTAGAGCCGGTTTATGGCGTGGCAAGCTGTGTTCACAGCTTCCGACCAAAACCGCTCGGGCGTCTTGAATTCTCCAAGCATCGTTCTCGCCATGTCGATAAGAGTCCTGTTCTTCCTCTCTACCACACCGTTTTGCTGTGGTGTGTAGGGAGCAGAGAACTCGTGCTTGACGCCTTCTTCCTCAAGGTACTCCTCCACTTGCAGATTCTTGAACTCGGACCCATTGTCGCTTCTTATCTTTTTCACCTTGAGCTCAAATTCGTTTTGAGCCCGCCTTAGAAAGCGCTTGAGGGTCCCTTGGGTTTCTGATTTATCCTGCAAAAAGAACACCCAAGTGAAGCGGGAAAAATCATTAGCAATTACTAGACCATACTTACTTCCCCCGATGCTAAGGTAGGCGACGGGTCCGAAGAGGTCCATGTGAAGAAGCTCCAGTGGTCTTGGTGTTGTCATCACATTCTTGTTGTGATGAGTGTTTCCCACCTGTTTCCCTGCCTGACAAGCTACACAAGGTCTATCCTTTTCGAAACATACATTAGTTAGTCCTAACACATGTTCTCCCTTTAGAAGTTTATGAAGATTCTTCATCCCAACATGTGCTAGACGGCGATGCCACAACCAGCCCATGCTAGTCTTAACTATTAAGTATGCATCTAGATCGGCCTCCTCTTTCGAAAAATCGACTAAGTAGAGTTTGTCGTCTAGTACACCCTTAAATGCTAATGAACCATCACTCCTTCTAAAGACAGAAACATCAACATTTGTAAACAAACAATTGTAGCCCATGTGGCACAATTGACTTACAGACAGGAGATTATACCCTAATGACTCTACTAAGAATACATTTGAAATAGAGTGCTCGCTTGTGATGGCTATCTTTCCCAAACCTTTAACCTTGCCTTGGTTCCCATCTCCAAAAATAATCGTATCCTGGGAATCCTTGTTCTTGATGTAGGAGGTGAACATCTTCTTCTCCCTCGTCATGTGGTTTGTGCATCCGCTGTCGATAATCCAGCTTGAGCCCCCGGATGCATAAACCTGCAAGGCAATTTACACTCGAGTTTTAGGTACCCAACTCTTGTTGGGTCCTACAAGGTTAGTCACAATAGCCTTTGGAATCCAAATACGAGTCTTGTCTCCCTTGCATTTGGATCCCAACTTTCTAGCAACTACTTTATCATTCTTACATAAGAGCGCAAATGAAGTATTGCAAGCATGGTAAATGGTAGAAGGCTCATTAAATACTCACCTAGGCACATGATGCACAACATGATTTTTCCTAGGCTTACTTCTACCATGCACAAAAGTAGAGCTAGAGGCAAACATAGCATGTGAATCAAAAGCATTATGATCATAATTCCTATGAGCATTCCTATAATATTTTCTATCATACATGTAGGCATGACGCTTTTGAAAACTACTAGACATAGGAGCCTTCCCTTTCTCCTTGTTGAGAACGGGTGCTTTTTGGCTTGTTAAGTTCTTGGTTTCCTTTCGAAAACCAAGTCCATCCTTAATGGAAGGGTGTCTACCAATTGTGTAGGCATCCCTAGCAAATTTTAATTTATCAAGATCATTTTTGCAAGTCTTAAGTTGAGCATTAAGACTTGCTACTTCATCATTCAATTTTGTAATAGCAATGAGATGTTCATTACAGGTATTAACATCAAAGTCCTTACATCTATTACAAATACTAACATGCTCTACACATGAACTAGATTTACTAGCTTCCTCTAGCTTAGCATTTAAATCATCATTTAAACTCTTTAAACTAGATACAGTTTCATGGCAAGCAGATAACTCAGAAGATAGCATTTCATTCCTTTTGATCTCTAAAGCAAGAGATTTTTGTACGGTAACAAATTTATCATGCTCCTCATATAAAATATCCTCTTGTTTTTCTAACAATCTATTCTTTTCATTTAAAGCATCAATTAATTCATTGATTTTATCTACTTTATGTAAACCCTAAAAATGAATTAGGAGTTCATGTATTCCTTCTATGTCTTTTTATAGGAAGTAACACTAAGAAATAGAGTAAACATAAGATAACATAGAAATATCATCCATCTAGTATGATAAGATATTCTTCTCATGAAATTTAAAGAATGCTCATAAATAAAAATATATTCAATATTAAGTAATTCTTGGTAAAAGAGAATACATTATTTTACTCAAAATAAGTGAAATAGTGAATATTCATTTCAGGGTTAGCTTGAAATTTGATCCCACACTCATAAGTAACATAATATATGTACATGACATGCCTTGAGCCTTTAACTAAATAAAGGAGCAAAATAAATAAAATAAATATATAAGTATATAAAGATACACGCCTCGCATTCATGCGGATATTTTGAATGTTGCATTTAGACTAGAGTTTGAAAATCTGATTTGAATTCAAATCTGAAGTAGAAAATATTAAACAGAAAATCATCCTTTTCTTCCATGATTAAACAATAGGGAGAAGAATAAATAATAATAGTAAACAAATAATATTATTGCAAGTTGTAGGAGTATTATTCATATCATAATTTGTTTGATCTTTGAAATCTTAACTTTAAAATAAGAATTTAAACATAGTTTGAATCCTGAAAATGGGAATTTGAAAATAAATAAAAAAAGAAAAGAAAATGAGCATATATTCATCTGGGCCACATCTGTTAATCCAGCCCACCTAAACTCTTCTTCTCTGTGTGGCCCAGCCACTGTGGGCGCGTGGTCAGCCGAACAGTGGGCCATCCCCGTCAACTTCTTCTTCCCACGCTCGATGCTGCCAAACTAACAAATGCCACGGACTCCCCTCGGTTGGTGCAACAAACCCCCATGGAATTCGGGATTTCCTCCACCAATGCCGCGCTTCCCTGACTCCCTCTCTCGGAACCATAAATAGCCGGCCCTGGCGCCTCCTTCTATTGAATCCAACCATTAGCAGCCCCAAGTTAGCCACGCAAGAAGAAAGAGAGAGAGGGAAAGAAACCCATCACTGGTGTTGCCCTGGTCGTGTGGTTCTCTGCGGTGCGGTCTGGTAGGTCGACCAAACACCATGGACAAATCAAAGTGTGGGCTGCGGGGGTTGACCTTGAAGCCGCTGCCATCGTTGTTCGCCTCGCCTTGCTGTGGTGCGTTCGGTGGGGATGTCGCCGTCGCTGGGCTCTGGGGGGGCATCGAGGGAGATTGTCGGACTCCATGAGGTATGGGTGCGTTGTTTGCAGGCGATTGGATGCACCAGGGGTATTGGATTTCGTCGCTGGGGCCTCTTCACCCCTGCGGAACCACCATGCGCCATAGGGGCTCGGCGACAGGAGCTGGAAGATGAATGGTGGCCATTGATCTCCCTGTGATCGGCTCAGATTAGTAGTCCGAAACCGATTTTGCCTGGTGCGATCTGAACCGTTAATTTGATAAGATGCGGCTTTGATCGATGGGGTCGTGCGGGCCGTTGATCGGTCATCCAATGGCCGTTGCGGCGTAACCCTTCGCAATCTAATTTGGGCTTTCGGATCGGGATCGGATGGCTGACGATCAAGTGTACCCCTTCAGTCGAGACTCATTTGCAGAAGAGCCCTCATCTTTGGAGGTATTCAATCCGCCGTCCTTACATGTGTATGAGTTATCACAAAACGATCCTGAAATTTATGTTTGCAACCCTACACTTTCTAATAATATTGCGCGCAGTCCAGAAATTGAAGAAAAACAGGAAAAGAGATTTAGAAATTGATTTTTAATACAAAAATAAATCCAAAAACTTGTATAATTCATATTTAATTTATTTTAGCTCCAAATTGATTCATTCCAGTTGTAATAATTTTGTTTTAATATTGTTCATCATCTAGTACCTTCGTTTAGCCATGAAACTTGAATTAAAATTATTCACTTGATTTATTTTATACTAAGCACTTAATAACTTCGAAAATTCATAACTCCTCCGTTTTAATTCTGAATTGACTCATTCCAGTTGCGTTAGCTTTGTATAAATATTTACTACGCAGTAGTAACGTGATTATATGATACTCCATAATTTTATAATTAGGTAACTAATTTGATTATCTATGTTTTCGAGATTAGCTTATTCTAATATTAATATAGTATCATGATCTTAGGGTTATCTTTGGCCTAAAAGATGATTTATAATCAAGTAATGACTTAGATTAAAGTTGAGTTAACTATTTATATGATATTCTCTCATATGGTGTACCCTAATCAATTCATAATATAGTTTAATATTTAAATCACGTAGATCTTCCATAAACCATAACTTCATAACCGAAAATCCGAATTTAGTGATCCTCGTTTCCACGATCTCATAGCATCGTGTAGATCATTATTATTCAGTTTGTACTTATGTTTGATGTGATGTTAATTTTGCCTATACCATGTTTGTCTGTATTGCTACGACTAGCAGTGAGGTCACGAGAATCTGAAGATCATCCTAGTACCTAGGAATCTCGAGTCTCAGGCAAGTTGTGCCCTTGATCACTTCTTTTTACCCAGTCATGTTCTGATTAGTCATAATGATCTGTGTAGGTTAATTTTGATGGGACCTAATAGGTTACCCTAGTTTGTCTATCTTTATGCCTTGTTCACCACTAAATTTCTGGGTAGTACTTGCTAGTGCTTTATGTGAATTTGGGCATTGAGATACACATTGTTCATACTTTTGTTATCAGTTTGTTAATTACTGTTCATGATAAGATCATTATGTTAATTGGAACATGGAGAACCACCCGGGAAAACAGTGCTACCACAAGGGTTTAATGGGACGCCCTTGGCTGATTAATTAGGAAAGCTAGTGGATGACTACCTTACCCGAAAGGGGCAAGGGCAGTAGGGGAGTGGTCAGTGTAGGGAGGCCCTTGGGATGATTTTGCTGCGATGGCGGTCATGCGAGGGATTCCTGCATTGGAGCTTCCTATAAACTATAGCGGGTTTTCTGAAGCTAGTGGAACTTTGTAAAGGCCTCGTAGTGTTACCCTGCCTCGCCTCCTCGGTAGAGGTGTATGGGATTGGCCGTCTCTTGGCAGATGGGTAACACGACTTGTGGGTAAAGATGCGCAACCTCTGCAGAGTGTAAAACTGGTATACTAGTCGTGCTCACGGTCATGAGCAGCTCGGACACTCACATGATTAAATTATGGAACTAAATTCAATTTGTCATATGCATTGCATCGCAGGTGATGTTGTTATTTTTGTTCTACTACTTAATTGGGTTGGTATTTACTTATACTTAGTAATTGCTAATAAAATTTTGACCAACTGTAAAAGCAATGCTCAGCTTCAACCATCTTCTTTGGTAAGCCTTACACTTCACATTAGCTCCCATCTTTGGCGAGTTCATACACATTATTCCCCACAAATTGTTGAGCTATGAACGTATGTGAGCTCACTCTTGCTGTCTCACACCCCCCCACAGGTTAAGAACAGGTACCACAGGATGAGGCGCATGGAGGATGCTGTGATGAGTTCATGAGTGGTCTAGGTCGTCGTCTCCCAGTCAACTTTGGGTTGCTGGACCGTTGTCTCCTTATAATGTAATTATTTATTTATTTTGTATAGAACTCCTGTTATATAGTAAAGATGTGACATTCGATCCTATGCCATGATTCATCATATGTGTGAGACTTGGTCCCAGCACACCTAGTGATTATGTTCGCGCCCGGGCTTTGGACCCCTGAAACCCGGGTGTGACAGAAGTGGTATCAGAGGAATGTTGACTGTAGGACGAAACCTAGATAGAACTGGATAACCATTATCTACTTACCTTTGCTACTCTGATTCTTGTCTAAACTTTCCTTAATCTTTTCTCATCTATTTCCGCTTTACTCTGATTATTCTTATCTTTTATTTCTAAAAGACAAATGTGGATTTCACACTTTGAAATCCTGTATCTAAAGTGACCTTAGGAATAGGAAACCTGATCCTAGGAACAAAAATAAAACTATTTTTAGTATCTATGTACTTGAATGTTTGTTCTTATGATACTTGTCTAATTTGGATCTTTGATTGAGTGTGATGGGTTGTGGAGTAATGTCCACAATCACATCTGCATATACATATAGGAAAAAAAATGCTTATAAAAGTAACTAGATAAACTAAATTATCCCTCATTGATGTATCTAGCCTAACAATATCCATCTCATCTTAAAAGATTCTATTCTACACTCATAGATCCATCTTATCTTAAAAGATACTCTATTACCTTAATAGATTCATCTTATCTTGAAAAGATTTTATCTTATCTTAATAGATCTAACTGACCTCAAAAGATTCTATCTTATCCCTATGGATTCATCTTGCCCTAATAAGCATATTTACCCCACACTAGTGTAACAACCATGATTTAATCCAAAGTAATTAGATATTGTTTAGTATAATCTGGTGATATCGATCTAATCTAGACTCCATCTAATCTACTATGATCCAATCTAAAATGAGTTACCTAACAAGATAGTCAATCCTGGTGGAATACATTAGACCCTGCTCCTATAAACAAGTTTGAGATCTTAGATCAACTCGACCCTACCCAACAACTTGACCTACAAAACAGGTTACACAACTAATTCCATCTAGCATATAGCTATTGAACCCTCTACCCATCTTGTCACAAACCCAGATGAAGACACCAAAGCTCGAGGAAGAAAGGATCAACCGCGTTAAGGAAGGATAAGAGTCAAGCCAAATCTGGTCTTCAGCCCCAACTCAAGCCTTCAAAGATCAAGCTAGATCATCAGATGAATCAAGATCCACAAATCATGGATGGAGTCTTTCCTTATCGCACTCTTTCTTACCCAAACCTCTCTATGCTTTAAAGACATCTTTTACCATGCACAATAAAGTGGATATACATACCCATGCTCTCATAACCACTATCTAAATAACACGAAACTTCTTAATTCTTAAACTAATTAGAAGTTAAAGGCTAAACTATAAATAAAGTTTTTTTTACATACCTTTCATACAAATCTCGAGGACGAGATTTCTGTTAAGGGGGGTAGGATTTGTAAACCCTAAAAATGAATTAGGAGTTCATGTATTCCTTCTATGTCTTTTTATAGGAAGTAACACTAAGAAATAGAGTAAACATAAGATAACATAGAAATATCATCCATCTAGTATGATAAGATATTCTTCTCATGAAATTTAAAGAATGCTCATAAATAAAAATATATTCAATATTAAGTAATTCTTGGTAAAAGAGAATACATTATTTTACTCAAAATAAGTGAAATAGTGGATATTCATTTCAGGGTTAGCTTGAAATTTGATCCCACACTCATAAGTAACATAATATATGTACATGACATGCCTTGAGCCTTTAACTAAATAAAGGAGCAAAATAAATAAAATAAATATATAAGTATATAAAGATACACGCCTCGCATTCATGCGGATATTTTGAATGTTGCATTTAGACTAGAGTTTGAAAATCTGATTTGAATTCAAATCTGAAGTAGAAAATATTAAACAGAAAATCATCCTTTTCTTCCATGATTAAACAATAGGGAGAAGAATAAATAATAATAGTAAACAAATAATATTATTGCAAGTTGTAGGAGTATTATTCATATCATAATTTGTTTGATCTTTGAAATCTTAACTTTAAAATAAGAATTTAAACATAGTTTGAATCCTGAAAATGGGAATTTGAAAATAAATAAAAAAAAGAAAAGAAAATGAACATCTATTCACCTGGGCCACATCTGTTAATCCAGCCCACCTAAACTCTTCTTTCTCTGTGTGGCCCAGCCACTGTGGGCGCGTGGTCAGCCGACCAGTGGGCCATCCCCGTCAGCTTCTTCTTCCCACGCTCGATGCTGCCAAACTAACAAACGCCACGGACTCCCCTCGGTTGGTGCAACAAACCCCCATGGAATTCGGGATTTCCTCCACCAATGCCGCGCTTCCCTGACTCCCTCTCTCGGAACCATAAATAGCCGGCCCTGGCGCCTCCTTCTATTGAATCCAACCATTAGCAGCCCCAAGTTAGCCACGCAAGAAGAAAGAGAGAGAGGGAAAGAAACCCATCACTGGTGTTGCCCTGGTCGTGTGGTTCTCTGCGGTGCGGTCTGGGAGGTCGACCAAACACCATGGACAAATCAAAGTGTGGGCTGGGGGGGTTGACCTTGAAGCCGCTGCCATCGTTGTTCGCCTCGCCTTGCTGTGGTGCGTTCGGTGGGGATGTCGCCGTCGCTGGGCTCTGGGGGGCATCGAGGGAGATTGTCGGACTCCATGAGGTATGGGTGCGTTGTTTGCAGGCGATTGGATGCACCAGGGGTATTGGATTTCGTCGCTGGGGCCTCTTCACCCCTGCGGAACCACCATGCGCCATAGGGGCTCGGCGACAGGAGCTGGAAGATGAATGGTGGTCGTTGATCTCCCTGTGATCGGCTCAGATTAGTAGTCCGAAACCGATTTTGCCTGGTGCGATCTGAACCGTTAATTTGATAAGATGCGGCTTTGATCGATGGGGTCGTGCGGGCCGTTGATCGGTCATCCAATGGCCGTTGCGGCGTAACCCTTCGCGATCTAATTTGGGCTTTCGGATCGGGATCGGATGGCTGACGATCAAGTGTACCCCTTCAGTCGAGACTCATTTGCAGAAGAGCCCTCATCTTTGGAGGTATTCAATCCGCCGTCCTTACATGTGTATGAGTTATCACAAAACGATCCTGAAATTTATGTTTGGAACCCTACACTTTCTAATAATATTGCGCGCAGTCCAGAAATTGAAGAAAAACAGGAAAAGAGATTTAGAAATTGATTTTTAATACAAAAATAAATCCAAAAACTTGTATAATTCATATTTAATTTATTTTAGCTCCAAATTGATTCATTCCAGTTGTAATAATTTTGTTTTAATATTGTTCATCATCTAGTACCTTCGTTTAGCCATGAAACTTGAATTAAAATTATTCACTTGATTTATTTTATACTAAGCACTTAATAACTTCGAAAATTCATAACTCCTCCGTTTTAATTCTGAATTGACTCATTCCAGTTGCGTTAGCTTTGTATAAATATTTACTACGCAGTAGTAACGTTGATTATATGATACTCCATAATTTTATAATTAGGTAACTAATTTGATTATCTATGTTTTCGAGATTAGCTTATTCTAATATTAATATAGTATCATGATCTTAGGGTTATCTTTGGCCTAAAAGATGATTTATAATCAAGTAATGACTTAGATTAAAGTTGAGTTAACTATTTATATGATATTCTCTCATATGGTGTACCCTAATCAATTCATAATATAGTTTAATATTTAAATCACGTAGATCTTCCATAAACCATAACTTCATAACCGTAAATCCGAATTTAGTGATCCTCGTTTCCACGATCTCATAGCATCGTGTAGATCATTATTATTCAGTTTGTACTTATGTTTGATGTGATGTTAATTTTGCCTATACCATGTTTGTCTGTATTGCTACGACTAGCAGTGAGGTCACGAGAATCTGAAGATCATCCTAGTACCTAGGAATCTCGAGTCTCAGGCAAGTTGTGCCCTTGATCACTTCTTTTTACCCAGTCATGTTCTGATTAGTCATAATGATCTGTGTAGGTTAATTTTGATGGGACCTAATAGGTTACCCTAGTTTGTCTATCTTTATGCCTTGTTCACCACTAAATTTCTGGGTAGTACTTGCTAGTGCTTTATGTGAATTTGGGCATTGAGATACACATTGTTCATACTTTTGTTATCAGTTTGTTAATTACTGTTCATGATAAGATCATTATGTTAATTGGAACATGGAGAACCACCCGGGAAAACAGTGCTACCACAAGGGTTTAATGGGATGCCCTTGGCTGATTAATTAGGAAAGCTAGTGGATGACTACCTTACCCAAAAGGGGCAAGGGCAGTAGGGGAGTGGTCAGTGTAGGGAGGCCCTTGGGATGATTTTGCTGCGATGGCGGTCATGCGAGGGATTCCTGCATTGGAGCTTCCTATAAACTATAGCGGGTTTTCTGAAGCTAGTGGAACTTTGTAAAGGCCTCGTAGTGTTACCCTGCCTCGCCTCCTCGGTAGAGGTGTATGGGATTGGCCGTCTCTTGGCAGATGGGTAACACGACTTGTGGGTAAAGATGCGCAACCTCTGCAGAGTGTAAAACTGGTATACTAGTCGTGCTCACGGTCATGAGCAGCTCGGACACTCACATGATTAAATTATGGAACTAAATTCAATTTGTCATATGCATTGCATCGCAGGTGATGTTGTTATTTTTGTTCTACTACTTAATTGGGTTGGTATTTACTTATACTTAGTAATTGCTAATAAAATTTTGACCAACTGTAAAAGCAATGCTCAGCTTCAACCATCTTCTTTGGTAAGCCTTACACTTCACATTAGCTCCCATCTTTGGCGAGTTCATACACATTATTCCCCACAAATTGTTGAGCTATGAACGTATGTGAGCTCACTCTTGCTGTCTCACACCCCCCCACAGGTTAAGAACAGGTACCACAGGATGAGGCGCATGGAGGATGCTGTGATGAGTTCATGAGTGGTCTAGGTCGTCGTCTCCCAGTCAACTTTGGGTTGCTGGACCGTTGTCTCCTTATAATGTAATTATTTATTTATTTTGTATAGAACTCCTGTTATATAGTAAAGATGTGACATTCGATCCTATGCCATGATTCATCATATGTGTGAGACTTGGTCCCAGCACACCTGGTGATTATGTTCGCGCCCGGGCTTTGGACCCCTGAAACCCGGGTGTGACAGAAGTGGTATCAGAGGAATGTTGACTGTAGGACGAAACCTAGATAGAACTGGATAACCATTATCTACTTACCTTTGCTACTCTGATTCTTGTCTAAACTTTCCTTAATCTTTTCTCATCTATTTCCGCTTTACTCTGATTATTCTTATCTTTTATTTCTAAAAGACAAATGTGGATTTCACACTTTGAAATCTTGTATCTAAAGTGACCTTAGGAATAGGAAACCTGATCCTAGGAACAAAAATAAAACTATTTTTAGTATCTATGTACTTGAATGTTTGTTCTTATGATACTTGTCTAATTTGGATCTTTGATTGAGTGTGATGGGTTGTGGAGTAATGTCCACAATCACATCTGCATATACATATAGGAAAAAAATGCTTATAAAAGTAACTAGATAAACTAAATTATCCCTCATTGATGTATCTAGCCTAACAATATCCATCTCATCTTAAAAGATTCTATTCTACACTCATAGATCCATCTTATCTTAAAAGATACTCTATTACCTTAATAGATTCATCTTATCTTGAAAAGATTTTATCTTATCTTAATAGATCTAACTGACCTCAAAAGATTTTATCTTATCCCTATGGATTCATCTTGCCCTAATAAGCATATTTACCCCACACTAGTGTAACAACCATGATTTAATCCAAAGTAATTAGATATTGTTTAGTATAATCTGGTGATATCGATCTAATCTAGACTCCATCTAATCTACTATGATCCAATCTAAAATGAGTTACCTAACAAGATAGTCAATCCTGGTGGAATACATTAGACCCTGCTCCTATAAACAAGTTTGAGATCTTAGATCAACTCGACCCTACCCAACAACTTGACCTACAAAACAGGTTACACAACTAATTCCATCTAGCATATAGCTATTGAACCCTCTACCCATCTTGTCACAAACCCAGATGAAGACACCAAAGCTCGAGGAAGAAAGGATCAACCGCGTTAAGGAAGGATAAGAGTCAAGCCAAATCTGGTCTTCAGCCCCAACTCAAGCCTTCAAAGATCAAGCTAGATCATCAGATGAATCAAGATCCACAAATCATGGATGGAGTCTTTCCTTATCGCACTCTTTCTTACCCAAACCTCTCTATGCTTTAAAGACATCTTTTACCATGCACAATAAAGTGGATATACATACCCATGCTCTCATAACCACTATCTAAATAACACGAAACTTCTTAATTCTTAAACTAATTAGAAGTTAAAGGCTAAACTATAAATAAAGTTTTTTTACATACCTTTCATACAAATCTCGAGGACGAGATTTCTGTTAAGGGGGGTAGGATTTGTAAACCCTAAAAATGAATTAGGAGTTCATGTATTCCTTCTATGTCTTTTTATAGGAAGTAACACTAAGAAATAGAGTAAACATAAGATAACATAGAAATATCATCCATCTAGTATGATAAGATATTCTTCTCATGAAATTTAAAGAATGCTCATAAATAAAAATATATTCAATATTAAGTAATTCTTGGTAAAAGAGAATACATTATTTTACTCAAAATAAGTGAAATAGTGGATATTCATTTCAGGGTTAGCTTGAAATTTGATCCCACACTCATAAGTAACATAATATATGTACATGACATGCCTTGAGCCTTTAACTAAATAAAGGAGCAAAATAAATAAAATAAATATATAAGTATATAAAGATACACGCCTCGCATTCATGCGGATATTTTGAATGTTGCATTTAGACTAGAGTTTGAAAATCTGATTTGAATTCAAATCTGAAGTAGAAAATATTAAACAGAAAATCATCCTTTTCTTCCATGATTAAACAATAGGGAGAAGAATAAATAATAATAGTAAACAAATAATATTATTGCAAGTTGTAGGAGTATTATTCATATCATAATTTGTTTGATCTTTGAAATCTTAACTTTAAAATAAGAATTTAAACATAGTTTGAATCCTGAAAATGGGAATTTGAAAATAAATAAAAAAAAGAAAAGAAAATGAACATCTATTCACCTGGGCCACATCTGTTAATCCAGCCCACCTAAACTCTTCTTTCTCTGTGTGGCCCAGCCACTGTGGGCGCGTGGTCAGCCGACCAGTGGGCCATCCCCGTCAGCTTCTTCTTCCCACGCTCGATGCTGCCAAACTAACAAACGCCACGGACTCCCCTCGGTTGGTGCAACAAACCCCCATGGAATTCGGGATTTCCTCCACCAATGCCGCGCTTCCCTGACTCCCTCTCTCGGAACCATAAATAGCCGGCCCTGGCGCCTCCTTCTATTGAATCCAACCATTAGCAGCCCCAAGTTAGCCACGCAAGAAGAAAGAGAGAGAGGGAAAGAAACCCATCACTGGTGTTGCCCTGGTCGTGTGGTTCTCTGCGGTGCGGTCTGGGAGGTCGACCAAACACCATGGACAAATCAAAGTGTGGGCTGGGGGGGTTGACCTTGAAGCCGCTGCCATCGTTGTTCGCCTCGCCTTGCTGTGGTGCGTTCGGTGGGGATGTCGCCGTCGCTGGGCTCTGGGGGGCATCGAGGGAGATTGTCGGACTCCATGAGGTATGGGTGCGTTGTTTGCAGGCGATTGGATGCACCAGGGGTATTGGATTTCGTCGCTGGGGCCTCTTCACCCCTGCGGAACCACCATGCGCCATAGGGGCTCGGCGACAGGAGCTGGAAGATGAATGGTGGTCGTTGATCTCCCTGTGATCGGCTCAGATTAGTAGTCCGAAACCGATTTTGCCTGGTGCGATCTGAACCGTTAATTTGATAAGATGCGGCTTTGATCGATGGGGTCGTGCGGGCCGTTGATCGGTCATCCAATGGCCGTTGCGGCGTAACCCTTCGCGATCTAATTTGGGCTTTCGGATCGGGATCGGATGGCTGACGATCAAGTGTACCCCTTCAGTCGAGACTCATTTGCAGAAGAGCCCTCATCTTTGGAGGTATTCAATCCGCCGTCCTTACATGTGTATGAGTTATCACAAAACGATCCTGAAATTTATGTTTGGAACCCTACACTTTCTAATAATATTGCGCGCAGTCCAGAAATTGAAGAAAAACAGGAAAAGAGATTTAGAAATTGATTTTTAATACAAAAATAAATCCAAAAACTTGTATAATTCATATTTAATTTATTTTAGCTCCAAATTGATTCATTCCAGTTGTAATAATTTTGTTTTAATATTGTTCATCATCTAGTACCTTCGTTTAGCCATGAAACTTGAATTAAAATTATTCACTTGATTTATTTTATACTAAGCACTTAATAACTTCGAAAATTCATAACTCCTCCGTTTTAATTCTGAATTGACTCATTCCAGTTGCGTTAGCTTTGTATAAATATTTACTACGCAGTAGTAACGTTGATTATATGATACTCCATAATTTTATAATTAGGTAACTAATTTGATTATCTATGTTTTCGAGATTAGCTTATTCTAATATTAATATAGTATCATGATCTTAGGGTTATCTTTGGCCTAAAAGATGATTTATAATCAAGTAATGACTTAGATTAAAGTTGAGTTAACTATTTATATGATATTCTCTCATATGGTGTACCCTAATCAATTCATAATATAGTTTAATATTTAAATCACGTAGATCTTCCATAAACCATAACTTCATAACCGTAAATCCGAATTTAGTGATCCTCGTTTCCACGATCTCATAGCATCGTGTAGATCATTATTATTCAGTTTGTACTTATGTTTGATGTGATGTTAATTTTGCCTATACCATGTTTGTCTGTATTGCTACGACTAGCAGTGAGGTCACGAGAATCTGAAGATCATCCTAGTACCTAGGAATCTCGAGTCTCAGGCAAGTTGTGCCCTTGATCACTTCTTTTTACCCAGTCATGTTCTGATTAGTCATAATGATCTGTGTAGGTTAATTTTGATGGGACCTAATAGGTTACCCTAGTTTGTCTATCTTTATGCCTTGTTCACCACTAAATTTCTGGGTAGTACTTGCTAGTGCTTTATGTGAATTTGGGCATTGAGATACACATTGTTCATACTTTTGTTATCAGTTTGTTAATTACTGTTCATGATAAGATCATTATGTTAATTGGAACATGGAGAACCACCCGGGAAAACAGTGCTACCACAAGGGTTTAATGGGATGCCCTTGGCTGATTAATTAGGAAAGCTAGTGGATGACTACCTTACCCAAAAGGGGCAAGGGCAGTAGGGGAGTGGTCAGTGTAGGGAGGCCCTTGGGATGATTTTGCTGCGATGGCGGTCATGCGAGGGATTCCTGCATTGGAGCTTCCTATAAACTATAGCGGGTTTTCTGAAGCTAGTGGAACTTTGTAAAGGCCTCGTAGTGTTACCCTGCCTCGCCTCCTCGGTAGAGGTGTATGGGATTGGCCGTCTCTTGGCAGATGGGTAACACGACTTGTGGGTAAAGATGCGCAACCTCTGCAGAGTGTAAAACTGGTATACTAGTCGTGCTCACGGTCATGAGCAGCTCGGACACTCACATGATTAAATTATGGAACTAAATTCAATTTGTCATATGCATTGCATCGCAGGTGATGTTGTTATTTTTGTTCTACTACTTAATTGGGTTGGTATTTACTTATACTTAGTAATTGCTAATAAAATTTTGACCAACTGTAAAAGCAATGCTCAGCTTCAACCATCTTCTTTGGTAAGCCTTACACTTCACATTAGCTCCCATCTTTGGCGAGTTCATACACATTATTCCCCACAAATTGTTGAGCTATGAACGTATGTGAGCTCACTCTTGCTGTCTCACACCCCCCCACAGGTTAAGAACAGGTACCACAGGATGAGGCGCATGGAGGATGCTGTGATGAGTTCATGAGTGGTCTAGGTCGTCGTCTCCCAGTCAACTTTGGGTTGCTGGACCGTTGTCTCCTTATAATGTAATTATTTATTTATTTTGTATAGAACTCCTGTTATATAGTAAAGATGTGACATTCGATCCTATGCCATGATTCATCATATGTGTGAGACTTGGTCCCAGCACACCTGGTGATTATGTTCGCGCCCGGGCTTTGGACCCCTGAAACCCGGGTGTGACAGAAGTGGTATCAGAGGAATGTTGACTGTAGGACGAAACCTAGATAGAACTGGATAACCATTATCTACTTACCTTTGCTACTCTGATTCTTGTCTAAACTTTCCTTAATCTTTTCTCATCTATTTCCGCTTTACTCTGATTATTCTTATCTTTTATTTCTAAAAGACAAATGTGGATTTCACACTTTGAAATCTTGTATCTAAAGTGACCTTAGGAATAGGAAACCTGATCCTAGGAACAAAAATAAAACTATTTTTAGTATCTATGTACTTGAATGTTTGTTCTTATGATACTTGTCTAATTTGGATCTTTGATTGAGTGTGATGGGTTGTGGAGTAATGTCCACAATCACATCTGCATATACATATAGGAAAAAAATGCTTATAAAAGTAACTAGATAAACTAAATTATCCCTCATTGATGTATCTAGCCTAACAATATCCATCTCATCTTAAAAGATTCTATTCTACACTCATAGATCCATCTTATCTTAAAAGATACTCTATTACCTTAATAGATTCATCTTATCTTGAAAAGATTTTATCTTATCTTAATAGATCTAACTGACCTCAAAAGATTTTATCTTATCCCTATGGATTCATCTTGCCCTAATAAGCATATTTACCCCACACTAGTGTAACAACCATGATTTAATCCAAAGTAATTAGATATTGTTTAGTATAATCTGGTGATATCGATCTAATCTAGACTCCATCTAATCTACTATGATCCAATCTAAAATGAGTTACCTAACAAGATAGTCAATCCTGGTGGAATACATTAGACCCTGCTCCTATAAACAAGTTTGAGATCTTAGATCAACTCGACCCTACCCAACAACTTGACCTACAAAACAGGTTACACAACTAATTCCATCTAGCATATAGCTATTGAACCCTCTACCCATCTTGTCACAAACCCAGATGAAGACACCAAAGCTCGAGGAAGAAAGGATCAACCGCGTTAAGGAAGGATAAGAGTCAAGCCAAATCTGGTCTTCAGCCCCAACTCAAGCCTTCAAAGATCAAGCTAGATCATCAGATGAATCAAGATCCACAAATCATGGATGGAGTCTTTCCTTATCGCACTCTTTCTTACCCAAACCTCTCTATGCTTTAAAGACATCTTTTACCATGCACAATAAAGTGGATATACATACCCATGCTCTCATAACCACTATCTAAATAACACGAAACTTCTTAATTCTTAAACTAATTAGAAGTTAAAGGCTAAACTATAAATAAAGTTTTTTTACATACCTTTCATACAAATCTCGAGGACGAGATTTCTGTTAAGGGGGGTAGGATTTGTAAACCCTAAAAATGAATTAGGAGTTCATGTATTCCTTCTATGTCTTTTTATAGGAAGTAACACTAAGAAATAGAGTAAACATAAGATAACATAGAAATATCATCCATCTAGTATGATAAGATATTCTTCTCATGAAATTTAAAGAATGCTCATAAATAAAAATATATTCAATATTAAGTAATTCTTGGTAAAAGAGAATACATTATTTTACTCAAAATAAGTGAAATAGTGGATATTCATTTCAGGGTTAGCTTGAAATTTGATCCCACACTCATAAGTAACATAATATATGTACATGACATGCCTTGAGCCTTTAACTAAATAAAGGAGCAAAATAAATAAAATAAATATATAAGTATATAAAGATACACGCCTCGCATTCATGCGGATATTTTGAATGTTGCATTTAGACTAGAGTTTGAAAATCTGATTTGAATTCAAATCTGAAGTAGAAAATATTAAACAGAAAATCATCCTTTTCTTCCATGATTAAACAATAGGGAGAAGAATAAATAATAATAGTAAACAAATAATATTATTGCAAGTTGTAGGAGTATTATTCATATCATAATTTGTTTGATCTTTGAAATCTTAACTTTAAAATAAGAATTTAAACATAGTTTGAATCCTGAAAATGGGAATTTGAAAATAAATAAAAAAAAGAAAAGAAAATGAATATCTATTCACCTGGGCCACATCTGTTATTCCAGCCCACCTAAACTCTTCTTCCTCTGTGTGGCCCAGCCACTGTGGGCGCGTGGTCAGCCGACCAGTGGGCCATCCCCGTCAGCTTCTTCTTCCCACGCTCGATGCTGCCAAACTAACAAACGCCACGGACTCCCCTCGGTTGGTGCAACAAACCCCCATGGAATTCGGGATTTCCTCCACCAATGCCGCGCTTCCCTGACTCCCTCTCTCGGAACCATAAATAGCCGGCCCTGGCGCCTCCTTCTATTGAATCCAACCATTAGCAGCCCCAAGTTAGCCACACAAGAAGAAAGAGAGAGAGAGGGAAAGAAACCCATCACTGGTGTTGCCCTGGTCGTGTGGTTCTCTGCGGTGCGGTCTGGGAGGTCGACCAAACACCATGGACAAATCAAAGTGTGGGCTGGGGGGGTTGACCTTGAAGCCGCTGCCATCGTTGTTCGCCTCGCCTTGCTGTGGTGCGTTCGGTGGGGATGTCGCCGTCGCTGGGCTCTAGGGGGGCATCGAGGGAGATTGTCGGACTCCATGAGGTATGGGTGCGTTGTTTGCAGGCGATTGGATGCACCAGGGGTATTGGATTTCGTCGCTGGGGCCTCTTCACCCCTGCGGAACCACCATGCGCCATAGGGGCTCGGCGACAGGAGCTGGAAGATGAATGGTGGCCGTTGATCTCCCTGTGATCGGCTCAGATTAGTAGTCCGAAACCGATTTTGCCTGGTGCGATCTGAACCGTTAATTTGATAAGATGCGGCTTTGATCGATGGGGTCGTGCGGGCCGTTGATCGGTCATCCAATGGCCGTTGCGGCGTAACCCTTCGCGATCTAATTTGGGCTTTCGGATCGGGATCGGATGGCTGACGATCAAGTGTACCCCTTCAGTCGAGACTCATTTGCAGAAGAGCCCTCATCTTTGGAGGTATTCAATCCGCCGTCCTTACATGTGTATGAGTTATCACAAAACGGTCCTGAAATTTATGTTTGGAACCCTGCACTTTCTAATAATATTGCGCGCAGTCCAGAAATTGAAGAAAAACAGGAAAAGAGATTTAGAAATTGATTTTTAATACAAAAATAAATCCAAAAACTTGTATAATTCATATTTAATTTATTTTAGCTCCAAATTGATTCATTCCAGTTGTAATAATTTTGTTTTAATATTGTTCATCATCTAGTACCTTCGTTTAGCCATGAAACTTGAATTAAAATTATTCACTTGATTTATTTTATACTAAGCACTTAATAACTTCGAAAATTCATAACTCCTCCGTTTTAATTCTGAATTGACTCGTTCCAGTTGCGTTAGCTTTGTATAAATATTTACTACGCAGTAGTAACGTTGATTATATGATATTCTATAATTTTATAATTAGGTAACTAATTTGATTATCTATGTTTTCGAGATTAGCTTATTCTAATATTAATATAGTATCATGATCTTAGGGTTATCTTTGGCCTCAAAGATGATTTATAAACAAGTAATGACTTAGATTAAAGTTGAGTTAACTATTTATATGATATTCTCTCATATGGTGTACCCTAATCAATTCATAATATAGTTTAATATTTAAATCACGTAGATCTTCCATGAACCATAACTTCATAACCGTAAATCCGAATTTAGTGATCCTCGTTTCCACGATCTCATAGCATCGTGTAGATCATTATTATTCAGTTTGTACTTATGTTTGATGTGATGTTAATTTTGCCTATACCATGTTTGTCTGTATTGCTACGACTAGCAGTGAGGTCACGAGAATCTGAAGATCATCCTAGTACCTAGGAATCTTGAGTCTCAGGCAAGTTGTGCCCTTGATCACTTCTTTTTACCCAGTCATGTTCTGATTAATCATAATGATCTGCATAGGTTAATTTTGATGGGACCTAATAGGTTATCCTAGTTTGTCTATCTTTATGCCTTGTTCACCACTAAATTTCTGGGTAGTACTTGCTAGTGCTTTATGTGAATTTGGGCATTGAGATACACATTGTTCATACTTTTGTTATCAGTTTGTTAATTACTGTTCATGATAAGATCATTATGTTAATTGGAACATGGAGAACCACCCGGGAAAACAGTGCTACCACAAGGGTTTAATGGGACGCCCTTGGCTGATTAATTAGGAAAGCTAGTGGATGACTACCTTACCCAAAAGGGGCAAGGGCAGTAGGGGAGTGGTCAGTGTAGGGAGGCCCTTGGGATGATTTGGCTGCGATGGCGGTCATGCGAGGGATTCCTGCATAGGAGCTTCCTATAAACTGTAGCGGGTTTTCTGAAGCTAGTGGAACTTTGTAAAGGCCTCGTAGTGTTACCCTGTCTCGCCTCCTCGGTAGAGGTGTATGGGATTGGCCGTCTCTTGGCAAATGGGTAACACGACTTGTGGGTAAAGATGCGCAACCTCTGCAGAGTGTAAAACTGGTATACTAGCCGTGCTCACGGTCATGAGCAGCTCGGACACTCACATGATTAAATTATGGAACTAAATTCAATTTGTCATATGCATTGCATCGCAGGTGATGTTGTTATTTTTGTTCTACTACTTAATTGGGTTGGTATTTACTTATACTTAGTAATTGCTAATAAAATTTTGACCAACTGTAAAAGCAATGCTCAGCTTCAACCATCTTCTTTGGTAAGCCTTACACTTCACATTAGCTCCCATCTTTGGTGAGTTCATACACATTATTCCCCACAACTTGTTGAGCTATGAACGTATGTGAGCTCACTCTTGCTGTCTCACACCCCCCCCCACAGGTTAAGAACAGGTACCACAGGATGAGGCGCATGGAGGATGCTGTGATGAGTTCATGAGTGGTCTAGGTCGTCGTCTCCCAGTCAACTTTGGGTTGCTGGACCGTTGTCTCCTTATAATGTAATTATTTATTTATTTTGTATAGAACTCCTGTTATATAGTAAAGATGTGACATTCGATCTTGTGCCATGATTCATCATATGTGTGAGACTTGGTCCCAGCACACCTGGTGATTATGTTCGCGCCCGGGCTTTGGACCCCTGAAACCCGGGTGTGACACTTTAGCTCTATCTAAACCCTTAAATAAATCAGTATAATCTACTTCATCATCACTAGAATCATCATCACTAGAAGTAGCGTACTTAAGGGTATCTCGAACACTTACCTTCTTCTCCTTGGCCATGAGGCAAGTGTGGCGTTTGTTGGGAAAGAGCGAAGATTTGTTGAAGGTCGAGGCTACCAGTCCTTCATCGTCGGAGTCGGATGAAGAGCAGTTCGAATCCCATTCTTTGCCAAGGTGCGCCTCGCCCTTCGCCTTCTTCTTCTCCCTCTTCCCATGCTTTTCTTGTTCCTGGTCATTATCATTATCGGGGCATTGTGCTATAAAATGACCAGTCTTACTGCATTTAAAATAGGAGCGCTTTCCCTTTGCTTTGTTCTTGTTGGGGTACTCCTTTCGTCCTTTTAGTGCGGTCTTGAAGCGCTTGATGATTAGGGCCATCTCATCTTCGTTTAGCCCGCCAGCCTCAACTTGTGCCACCTTGCTTGGTAGCGCCTCCCTGCTGCTTGTTGCTTTGAGAGCAACAGGTTGAGACTCATAGACGGGTAGAGGGCCATTAAGAGCATCATCCACGTATCATGCTTCCTTTACCATCATACGCCCGCTCACGAATTTTCCGAGTATCTCCTCGGGCGTCATTTTGGTGTACCTGGGATTTTCACGAATGAGGATTACAAGATGGGGGTCAATTACTGTGAATGACCTTAGCATAAATCGGACGACGTCGTGGTCCATCCATCTTGTGCTTCCATAGCTTCTAATCTTGTTAACCATGGTCTTGAGCCTGTTGTATGTTTATGTTGGCTCCTCTCCCTAATCATAGCGAACCTTCCCAGCTCGCCTTCCACCAACTCCATTTTGGTGATCATGGTGGCGTCGTTTCCCTCATGAGATATCTTGAGGGTGTCCCAGATTTTCTTGGCGTTGTCCAAGCCGCTCACCTTGTTGTACTCATCCCTGCACAAAGATGCTAGCAACACAGTGGTAGCTTGTGCATTCTTATGAATTTGCTCATTAATAAACACAGGGTTATCCGTACTATCAAAATGCATTCCATTTTCAACTATCTCCCAAATACTAGGATGGAGAGAAAATAAGTGACTACACATTTTGTGACTCCAAAAAGAGTAGTCTTCTCGATCAAAATGTGGAGGTTTACCAAGTAGAATTGATAGCAAATGAGCATTAGAATTGAATGGAATGCGAGAATAATCAAATGAATAATTTTGATTAACCGGTTTCTTTTTAGACGAATCATCATCGTCGTCGTCTCTTGGTGAAGAAGAAGATTCATCGCTGTCGTAGTATACGATCTTCTTGATGTGCCTTTTCTTCTTCCCATCCTTCTTCTTGTGACTTGAGCCAGAGTCAGTGGGCTTGTCATCTCTTGGCTCGTTGAAGATGGACTCTTTCTCCTTGTCGTTGACCACCATCCCCTTTCCCTTAGGATCCATCTCTTCGGGCGATTAGTCCCTTATGTGAAGAGAACGGCTCTGATACCAATTGAGAGCACCTAGAGGGGGTGAATAGGTGATCCTATAAAAAATTCAACACTAATAGCCACAAGACTTAGTTATGAAAGTTAGAATGGCTAAGTAGCTTGAAACAAGCTCTTGTGAACATAGACAATCAAAGAGACAACACACAAGAGACACGTGATTTTATCCCGTGGTTTGGCCAAGTAACACTTGCCTACTTCCATGTTGTGGTGTCCCAATGGACGTGGGTTGCACTCAACCCCTTTCAAGTGATCCGATGATCAACTTGAATACCACGGTTTTCCTTTCTTAGTCTTTCTCCCGTTTGCGAGGAATCTCCACAACTTGGAGCCTCTCGCCCTTACAATGATGATCACAAAAGAAGCACGGAAGTAAGGGAGGGGAGAGCAACACACACAAGACTCAAATCCACAGCACAATCACGCACACAAGTCACAACTCGAGCTCAAAACACAACGCACGGAGTTCCCAACTCAAATGGAGCTCAAATCACTATCTCAAAGAATCAAATGCGTGAAGTTGGAGTATTGGAGTCTTAGAATGTTTCTTGTAAGCTTGTGTATCTCCTCCATGCGCTTAGGGGTCCCTTTTATAGCCCCAAGGCAGCTAGGAGCCGTTGAAGATCATCAAGGAAGGCTATCCTTGCCTTCTGTCGAGTGGCGCACCGGACAGTCCGTTGCGCCACCGGACAGTCACTGTAGACGGTCCGGTGCTGATCTCCTTCCTTTTCTGGCACAGATGACCGTTGCACCTTCGGGCCAGTTGGCGCACCGGACACTGTACGGTGCACACCGGACAGTCCGGTGCCTCCTGCCGACCGTTGGTGCAGGCCACGCGTCGCCCGCGGATTGCGCGGCCGATCGTTGCGCTGGCGACCGTTGGCTCACCGGACAGTCCGGTGCACCACCGGACAGTCCAGTGAATTATAGCCACGTCGCCTTTTTGCTTTTCCCGAGGACGGCGAGTTCGCCGCGGACGACTCACCGGACAGTCCGGTGCACCAGCGGACAGTCCGGTGAATTATAGCCGTACGCCGCCGTCGAGTCCCGAGAGCAGCCTTTTCATCGGAGTCCAGCCTGGCGCACCTGACATTGTCCGGTGCACCACCGGACAGTTCGGTGTGCCAGATCGAGCTGGACTCTGGCTGCACACAGCCAAGTCTTGTGCAATTCCTTCTTTTTCTGTTTCTAGCACTTAGACAAAATATGTTAGTACTCAAAATAATGTACTAAGTCTAGAAACATACCTCATGTCTTGATTTGCACTTTTTCTCTTCATTTAGCACATAAGAACTTAAATGAATGTGTTGGGCACTTAATCACCAAAAAATAATAGAAATTGCCCCAGGGCACATTTCCCTTTCACAAGTGTATTGGCTGGCTTGTGGGGTATTTATAACCTCCAACCAGCCAACTATCCATTATAGGACACTCAGGTTGAATTTATGACAGTTGGACCATCCGATGATCACCGTCTGACCATCTCGCAGGGTTTAATGAGGCACAACGATAATTATTATACTATTCACAACAGGAATCCTGAAGATCCCCATCAACTAAATTAATTCACGTCGGTTTAGTCCATAGCCGACGGGGATTAAATAAAGCCCGTCGACCTTTTATTGCCGACGGGTATTAAATTAAAGCCGTCGACAATTTGGCTTGCTGACAGGGATTAAAGGCTCGCCCGCGTCGCGCCTACCAGAGGCCCCATAATTCCCGTCGGTCACGAGGAAGCCGACGAGAGTTAAGTTTTAGGGTTTGACCGTAACTCGTGCGCGCCACTGTCTGAAACTAACTCCCGTCGACCTCAAAGCAAACTGATGGCGATTAGCTAATGCTCGTCGGCCTAGGCCTAGCCGACGGGAGTTATTTGATGAATTCCCCTTTGTCACAGGGTGAGTCGTTGTGAGTTAAGTTTTAGGGTTTGACCGAAACTTGTGCGTGCCACCGTTTGAAACTAACTCCCGTCGGCCCTAGGCATAGCTGATGGGAATTAGCCGACGGGAGTTATTTGATGAAAACCTATGGGCACAGCCTAGGCTCGCGTGACCTTTCACTTGCCACAGCCGCCGCCAACACATACGTAGTCACCACCACTGCGCTCACGTCCTCCGTTCCCGTCCGCCCGCGCCTTTGCGCAGCTCCAGCGACCCACCTCCTCCGCCCCACATCTAGCTCGCTACCATGCCAAGGGAGGCACGCAGCCGTCCCGAGTGTCGGAGTAGGCACTAGAGCCGTCCCCACCGTCGGAGCACCAGAGTTGTCGCCGGAGCAGGCGCCGTTGCATTCCCGAGCGCCAGAGCGCCAGAGTTGGCTCGCCGCCGTACTGAGGAGTCGCCCCGCCCAGACGAACTACCGTTCGGAGGAGAAGTCTCCGCTTGCTGCCATAATCTCGAGTATCCGTTGCGCGCCACTATCGTCGCCTGAACAACACCCATTGTTTGCTAGTTTGCAGCAGAAAAGGTTAATTCCCGTCGGCCTGACCATAACCGATGGGAATTAGCCGTTAATTCTCATAGGCCAAATAATTCCCATGGGCCAACGGTAGCCGACGGGAATTAATCGATTAATTCCTATCAACCGAGCTATAATACCCAATTTGTGAATTATAAGAAAGGAATTAATATCCCTTATAGGTTCTGCCCTCTATTTGTTATAACATCTGAACAATCACATTTAAAGTTATTAATTAGCTAAGGACCCCTAAATAATACATGCATCATGCTGAAGTTTATTTGTGTGTGCATTTTAGTAATCATATTAATGGAAATAAATTAGTATAAAAAATGGGGATTTAAGACCTAAATTGAAGCATTAGAAATGAGAAATAACAAAGAGAAGAGGGAGAGAAAGAAAAGACCATATAAAGAAAATAATTACATAGATAAATATATTCTTACTATACTGATATTTGAACTAGTATAGTTGATCCAATAAAGAAGTTCACGACAAGTTTGAATTTAAACACTAGACTTTGAAGTTGAAAAGAAATTCAAATTAGAAAAATTGTAAAGGAAAAAGAAAAAAGAAATAAAACAACCTCGTGGGTTGAATTTGCCCCATCCGGCCCAGAAAGGAACTTCTGCGCAGATGGGCAGAAGGCACCGACCGATGGGCCCTCCTGGTCAGTCGGACGCGCTGCGCCTACATCTTCCGCGGCCCTGCGTGTGGGCCCCGTCTGTTGGGCACCACCTCCCCTCGCAACCCACCACGCCGAGTCTGGTGGCGGCATGCGCGGAGATCTCGCATGGCCGTTGTGGTTGACCCGACTGTGGACTCCGTATTCGTAGCTCTACAAATATCACGCCCATGCCCTGTTGTCCCGTCTCGCCCACCTCGATAGCCCAACGCCGTGCCCAAAGCACGCCACCGGAAGCCGCCGTAGTCATTAACCGCCGTCGGCCCCGCCTGGCACCCGTGGTGCGCTCCCTGATAATCTGGCGGGTGTGTGGATCGTGCGCCAGGAAGAAATCAGGCGCGCGGACCCACGGTGTGGGGAGAATTCCTCGCCACATTTATGTCGTGCGCCGCGATTTGCTTCGTTCGTCGTTCATTTCTGGTGAGTAAACCCTGCACCATACTCACTCGTGCCTTGTGATGGCGTAGAACCTAGTGAATTTGAGTTTGGGGCGCTAGGAACTTGGGTTCACCTCTTTGGTGACGCCCTCCACCGCACTTGGCGCTCGTGCCGCCATGCCTGGACGATGATGAGGGGGAAGCTCGGTTGACCATTGATTTGGTAGTAGACGGTCGAGATTAGACGATCGCGTAGCTTTTCGTGATCATATCTGAGCCGTTGCGATAGGATCGGGCGAAGAAGAGTGGATCGTGGCTATTTTAAATCCAGGACGTATACTCCGGATCAGGCGGTTTCAGCGCAACTTCGGTTCGAGGCATGTCCGGTTTAATCGTCGCCGTTGGATGTCGATCGAACGGACACAATCCCTCCATACCGTTTCGGCAAACCATTTTGCGTAAGGACCCCTGAAGTTTATAGAAACAAACCCGCGGTCCATCGCTGGTGGGCCTTGAGTCTTGAACTTTTATGTAATAGCCCCTGAGTTTTCTGTTAATGTTGCGCTCGGTCCAGAGAACAGAAAATCAAATGAATTCATTTAGAAAATACCCTTTTGTGTAAAAATAATTGCAAGAACTTAATTAATTCATAGAAAATTCATTTTTACTCCTTTTTAATCCATTCTAGTTCCTATAATTTTGTATTAATATTGTTTATCACTTAGTAACACTGTTTTAGCATGAAACCCATATTAAAATTGATCACTTAATTAATTTTGTACCAAACACATAAGGACTCCGGAAAATCATAACTTAAAATCTGTAACTCCGAATTTAGTAATTCTTGTTCCTACAATCTCGTTTCGATGCGTAGATTATTATTATGTGTTCTGTATTCATGTTTGGTGTGATGTTAATTTATCCCTTGTACCATGTTTGTTTGTATTGTGACGAATAGACGAGCAAGTGATTGAGGATCCAGGTGTTCAGCAGGTAGAAGTTGCTGAGCAGGAGCTCATTGAAGGCAAGTTGTGCCCTTGACCACTTTTATTTACCCAATAATGTTCTCTATAATCATTTTATCATGCACAGGCTTAATTTTGATGGGACCCAAAAGGCCACCCTAGTCTGGTTATCTTTTCACCTTGTTTACCCCTGAACTTTTGGGTAGTCTTTGCTATTGCTATATATGGTTTTGGGTGTTGAGATAGCTATTACACATGGTCATTCTTTATTATTGTTCTATTCTTGTTCATGATAAGACAATTATGTTAATTGGAACATCGAGCTTAACTTGAGAAACACGTGCCACCACTAGGGTGGAATTGGACGCCCTTGGCTGACTAACTAGGAAAGCTAGTGGAGGACTATCTTACCAGAAAGGGCAAGGGTAGTAGGGGAGTAGACGTGTAAGGAGGTTCTCGGGTTGATTTTGCTGTGATGGCGGTCAGACGGGGGATTTCTGCATTGCTCTTTCTAGAAACTGTAGCGGGTTTTCTGAAGCTAGTGGAACTTTGTAAAGCCCTCATAGTGGATCCCTAGCCATTCACCTCAACAGTGTCTAAGGGCCTTGCAAACCCAGACTAGACGAGATACACGACTTGTGGGTACTGGGTACAACCTCTGTAGAGTGTAAAACTGGTATACTAGTCGTGCTTGCAGTCATGAGCAGCTCAGGACTCTCGCATGATTAATTTATGGAATTAAATTCAATTTGTCATTTGCATCGCGTTGAGATTTATTATTAATTTTAATCTATTATTACTCTGGTTTGGTATCTACTTACATTTAGTAACTGCTAATAAAACTTGATCAACTATTTAAAAGCAATGCTCAACTTTAACCCTTATTTGTTGATCAGTCTTACACTTCACATGAACTCCCACCTTTGGTGAGTTCATGCACATTATTCCCCACAACTTGTTGTGGTATGATATTTTGTGAGCTCACCCTTGTGATATATAAACCCCCCACAAGAGAAGAACAGGTGGTCCAGAAGGAGCCCTACAATGAAGAGTACGAGCTCATCTAGGCGGCATCTCCTAGTTAGCTTGATGGCGCTAAGAAATTATATTTAGTTCGCTTTATTGTTATCATTTATTTTTGTAAGACTTCCACTATGTAATAATGATACTTGTGACATTTATCTCTATACACTTTGTCATTATATGTGATGTTCTTCTTTGGCGCACATATGAGACGCACCCGGCTTTATCCCTTAAATCCGGGTGTGACACGAGCCAAGCCGACAGGAATTAGTTAATCCCCACGGGCTTCCGTAGAGCCAATAGGGATTAAGTAATTCCCGTCAGCCGCCGACGGGAATTAACTAAATCTCGACCAGTAATTTCTGTTGAGATAAGGCTAATTTTCGTTGGTTCTTGGCCGACGAGAATTATCTGAATTCCTGTTGTGATTGTGTCAGAACTAGCTATTTGAAACATTGTCTATGTGTATGGTCCAACGCCCACTAGAACCTCTCTGGTCACTAAACAGAACCCGTCAGACCCATCGACTTTGCTCCGATGAGGCAACTGTTTCACAGTGTGTGACAAGGACGTAGTAGAAACTCTGGCATAAATAGTATCATTGTATGATCTGACGTATATTGTCAGATCTGTCTGACACACCCTGAAACACACAAGTCTGATCGTACAGACCTTAGACCCAACACATTGGTTTAATGAGGTACTGTTTACATGGTCCAATGATCGGACACTCTCGAGCTGTTTATGTGGTATTGTCGGCCAGATCCAATATGGTTCAATGACCCTGAAACTTAGGGTTCGGCGCCTAGAAACCCCTCAAACTTATAATTCAAAACTTTGGAATTGGATTTTTGACCTGTACTGGTTTTGGGCCTCTTATAAGCCATGTAGTCACATAGAGCTAAAGATAACTAGTGTGTACCCTAATAAACTCACTAGAGTTATCTAGGTCAAGCTACTAGTTCATATCCCTAGTACTGTTAAAGAAAAAATAGAGCCCTAAACTAATCTAAGTGTCACTTAACTTCAATCGACTCTTAGAACTAGTTCATCCTTAATCTTCTCATTCACCCTTTCAGAAACCACATTGAAATCTATAAGGGGGGACATTGGAACCATTCTTTGCCCGAATCATTCTCCATGAGTCCATCATTGTGATCTAACTCAAATTTGCCTCTGCAAAACATATGTTTATCACAATAAGCTTAGATTTCCATTAATCACCAAAACACTTAAAAGCCTTGATTTTTTCATAAGCAAAGGCAAAAGCAAACGAAGAGCGCGAGGCCTCGTGGACAAATATCAAGTGTTGACGAGAAGTCCGATACATGTTATTTGGTGTAAGGTGTCGTTTGGTTCATGAAACGTAACGTAAATGGTAATGGTAATGATTCACACTCGAATACCGGCGGTAATAAATTTGAATAAGGCGACATCCATTTATAGTATAGTATCGATTACGGTTGAACTTAAACAAACATAATTGAAATGGTTGAAGTGACATTGTACGAATGTATGGCTGTAAGCTTAACAGTCTAGGGGGGTCATGTTAGACTTTGTATGAGCAATTACGAAGAAGGAGAGGGTCTATATAATTATTCTTTGACATACACTATAGACGAATTATGAAATAGATACTCGATTTGAGTGAATAGGTTTACCCAACGGGGCCTCAAAACACACTACACGACGGTTGATCTTTAGCGACCCTTATTAGAGACCGACGGTTGGTTGCTAAAAGTTATGGACCGACAGTTGGTCGCTAAATGCGTTTATAGCGACGGTCTATGGGTCGCTAAAAGTTTAGAAATTTAACGACTTATAGTCGGTCGCTATAGAGGTAAGTGTGTGACTGATGGTGGGTCGCTATAGGGGTACATGACTTTTGTGTTTCTTATTTAATCACCAAAGCCCATGTAAAAGCCTACTAAACAAACAAAACCCTATTCCACGCAACAAACCACAAGCGCAGCCGCCGTCACTTCTGCCCCATCGCGGCCCCATCCCGCCGCTCGTCGACGACGCCACCCCGCCCCTCGGCCGTGGAGAGGACAGGTGTGACACCATAAAAATCATTAAATAAAAATAATATATTTGGCTATTAACGGTATTTATGGTGATAAATTTTCTTTTAAGTGTTTACTATTTATTTGCCTTTGAAATGATTTTTGATTTCTCATAATTAATTTTGGATATCGAATAACATTTCTTGTTAAGTAAAAATCCAAATAAATAATATAATAAGTACTAGTTCAAAAAGATAATAACTATTTTATTTATAAATAATTTTGGGTTAATTGTTCTGAATTTTAGGGTTATTTCAAATTATATTTTGAAATTAGAAAGGAATTGAAAAAGAAAAAAAAACAAAACCTAACCTAACTAACCCTAACGGCCCAAGGCCCATTAAGTCGGCCGCCCCTGCTCCCTAACCTAGCGCGTGCGCCCTCTTCCAGCTGAAGTCGCCGCTGCCCTCTGCTTCTCTCTCTCTCTTTCCCACCCGCCTCCTCTCTCCTCCCCCTCGCTCCTCTCTCCGACGCGCAGCCGAGCAGACCGTGCCGACCGCGCGACCCCGCGGCCGCGACACCGACGCGCCAGCGCCCTGCCATGTGCGCCTGCAGCCACCCGGAGACCGACCGAGCTCCCTGCGCCCATCGAGCCGCCCGCTCGCCACTTCCTCCATGGCCACTTCCTCTCTGTCACTTCCTCCATGGCCGAAGTCTGGGAGCGGCAAGGTACTGGCCCCCTACCCTTACAACTCCTAGAGCTCTACCCTCACGCTTACCTTAGGGAGACGGGACGCTTTGCTCGCCTACTGGAGGACATGCTCTGATGGTGTTCCCTCTGCTACCATTTTTAGTTCTTGCTTGTTTCAATTAGACATATTAGGTTTTGTACTAATCTGCTAGGGTTTTGCTTCACCTACGAGGCAATTTCCTTCTTCTCTGTTTTGGTTGGGGTTGGGTGGGGTTAAGTTTGGTTAAACAATTCCCCTTTTGGATTAGAGGGGACATAGGATAAGTAGCAGCTTCTACAACTGTTGTTTTACACTAGTTTCTGAATCTGATTGTACATGCATACCTTTCTTGAAGGCACAGAGCCTGTTTTGGCTGGAGGATTTTCCAGCTGCCACAGAGAATAATGAAGTAAGTTGGAGAAACACGATTCATGAGCTAACAACAAAAATATACTAGAAAGTAAAAAAAATAGTGGCAAGCTCAAAAAACAGAATCTGTGGATGTAGTTAAATATTCTGCCGTACTGGTGTAGTGTCGATGCCGAGTCTCGACTCTAGCGTATGTGCATCGTTCTTCAGCCTCGCTTCTTCTTCCGGCAGCTAGCTACTGCCGCTCCATGCATGGTAGGAGCACTCCATTTCTCCCAGTTCATCAGTTCCTCCTTTCGTGTGCATTGCATGGCTAATACGTATTGCTCTCTCTGTTTCATGATTCCTGCATGGTGGTGGTGTCAAGCAAGCATGCCACCGTGATTTGAAGCTCGAGAACACTCTGCTTGACGGATCGAAGCACCGCGCCTCGCCTCGATCAAGCTATGCGACTTCCGTTATCCAAAGGTACTGCTGCTCAGCTCAGTTTGTTTCGTAACACTATTCAGTGGTCACTTGTACCGTTTTTTATTATATTGAAACGAAAAGGTTCCAGGTTTTTACGGTCTCCTACATACGGCCTTACAGATCAAAAAATAACCAATCACAACCTATGAAAAGAAACATCCTTAGAAAAAATATATAATCGCAATTAGGCGTCCTAATATAGCATATGACCTCCAACCGTATCTTAGAAAGATCTTCATAGCCACCATCTCTAAATATTGACATATTCCAAGAACCTCTTGTTGAGCGTCTTCTTGCTGTAACAATCTCCAGAATCTGAACCAGAATGTTCCTCTAAAAAGAACTTGCAAGATTGATGGAATTGATTTAAAAGTAAATGCCACATCATTGCGACAAAGCCAAATAGACCAAAACATTCCTACCGCCCTAATTAGGAGCTTTTTTTCCTATATATTGTACCCTTATTAGCAACCCAATTCATAATTATATGATCAACACTATTGGGTCTCTCTATTTGAAGAGCAATGTAAATAATTCTCCAAATATTTCTAGCAATATAACAATCAAACAAATAGATGTTGAATAGTCTCATTTTGATTATAGAAACTGTATTTCATGCTACCTTTCCAACCGCGTTTAGCTAAGTTTTCTTTATTGAGAGTAATACCCCTCCCTAAATACCACAAGAAAATAATAATTTTAAGAGGTAGTTTAGTTTTCAAAGCAATATATTATGATTTAATGAGATATTATTCATTAAAAACAGTATATTGAGCGAACTGAGTAAATTCCATTTTGTTGGGCCCCGATAGGAATTTGTCTCTCGAGCGACCCATAGAAACAGGTGTCAATAAATTTGACAAATTATGCCACTCGACCAGTTTTACCCCATCAATGGCTCTACGAAAAGATAGATTGGTTATATTTTCATTCATAACATCTTTGACTAAAGAAGTCTTTTTGCGAACAATGTTAAAAAGGTTTGGAAAAAAGACCTTAAGTGGTCTATCTAGGATTCATTTGTCGACCGAGAACCTTGTCACTTGACCGTCGCCTACACGAAACTTCCCTCTACTCAAGAAATTCTCTTTAACATTCATGAGACCAGTCCAAAAATGTGAGTCTCCAGGTTTTCTCACAACTTGAGAAAGTGATTTGGATCCTAAATATTTATTTTTTAGAATTTGCTACCAGATGCCCTCTTTATTCAATAACTTAAATAGCCATTTGCTGAGTAAGCAAATGTTCTTAACGGCTAGATTTGCTACCTCTAATCAACCCACCTCCTTAGGCTGACAAATAATATTCCATTTTGTGAGTCTGTATTTCTTTTTGAAATGTCCATGTTGCCAAAAACAAAATGGGAGTGAATGGCGTCTAGTTTTTTAACACCACAGCAGGTACCTCAAAAAATGACATCATGAAAATAGGAAGGCTACTTAAAATAGAATTAATGGCACTAGACGTCCACCAGAAGAAAGTAATTTACACCTCCAAGTACTTAATCCTTTTTTCAAATCTATCAATGACACCTGCTAGTCGCTATTTCGTAACCTACGATGAGTCATACGATTCCAGAGGTATTTGAAAGGTAATGAAATAATCCCATAACCAAAAATACTAGAGTAATTCTCTTCAAAATCCTTAGCTAAACCATAGAAAAAAGCTCACTTTTATGAAAATTAATTTTTAGACCTGACATTTGCTCAAAAGCGGCAAGGAGGAGTTTGACGTTACGAGCATGTTCCAAGCTATGATTCATAAATACTATGTTATCATTCGCATATTGTAGTATGGAAAGTCCCCCCTCCACCAAGTGAGGAACCATACCAGCGAAATGGTTATTTTCCATTGCTCTTGAAAAGAGAATCGCCAACAGATCCACAACTATCCCTTAGTAGTTTTGCTGCTACCGTCATCTGCTTGCCAGCATTGCCTTTGCGTTTTGCTCGACAATACAGGATGTTTTTGTTTGTTCTGCAACTGCAAAGGTGGCACCAATCTGTCGATGGAACGATAAGTGTCTGGTCCTTTTCTTACAAGAACTAGCATCGGAACCTAAAATGCTCGATCGCTGACAGTGTTGTCGTCGGATGGGTACCCAACACTGGAACGAACCGCCTATCACTGCTCTCTGTGAAGGCACGGATAGTCCGCGATCTACAGGAGCGACTCCTCCTCTGTGTACGTCTGGACGATCCGTGTCTGAGCTCAGACGGTCCGTGATGGTGCAGAGCGTCGTATTCTTCGCAGCAGACCTAGATCTCGCCTCACGAGAGGGACCTTGTTGGGGAGAGAGATTCTAGGGTGTGTCTTGGCGTCGGCAGGCCACACAAGACACCTCTAGTCGATGTAGAGCTGAAGAGAGGTGAAGATTTGAGGTAGAGGGAGGCTAAACTAAGACTAAACTAGAACTACTACTAATGCATAAGGTAAAAACAATAAGTAGAGTTGATTGTATCAGTTGTGGGAGATTCAATCGGCCGTAGCCCTTTATCTATATAAAGGGGAGGTCAAGACGCATTACAAGTCGGTTCTCGAGTTAATTCCGCAGGTTAGTTAACAAATCCCGTAATAAATCTAGAACCCTAACTGATTCTGCGCACGCGCGGACGGTACGCGCCGTTATGGCGGATGGTTCGGATCGCGGACCGTCCGGCCTCAGAGCCGAACCGTTCGCAAGGACGTTTTTTATGCTCGACAATGGGGATCGCCGATGACTGGTCCTTTTTCTTACAAGAACTAGCGTCTGAACCTGAAATAATGGAACGATGATAGTGTTGTCGCCGGACGGATGGGGATCGCGGATGACTGGTAAGGTTCCCCTTGTTAATTGCTTTCTAAGGGCTTGTAATATCCAATTTGTAATTTGTTAGAAATAAAATAGAGAAACAATTTCTCCTTGTGTGAGCGTGACCATTTTGTATCATCACATGTGAACCCCACATTTAAAAATAAGCAATTATAAAATACATTCCGTCAAATCATGCATCATGCTAAATTTTATTTGGTGTGCATTTTGTGACAACATAAAATGACAAGAAATATACTAAAACTCAAAGTGGAATTTAAATTTTAAAAGGAATCCCAGAATTTAGAAAAGAGAAGAAAATAGGTAAGAAGTGGATATAAAAATAAGTAAATAAAAATATAATATTCCTACATCAGAGTTTGAATTTGAATAAGTTACTCAGAGGTGAAACTCATATTCAAATTCAAATTGGGATTTAAAATAATTATGAATAAAGAAAAAAAGAAAATAAAACAAAAGAAATGAAACCTACTCAGCCTGTCCGTGGGCCATTTCCGGGTTCTCGGCCCAATTAGGTGTGCCGGTCGCGCCCTGTGCGTTGTGCTGCCAGGAGGGCCCCACTGGCCATCCACCAGCAGCCGAGCGCCACGCGCGCACGTCGCTCTGTCCCTGGCGGGTGGTCCCCACTGCACAACCTCCCTCACGTACAGCGCGGTATTGCTGGTGCGCTGTCCAGTAGGCCCGGCCGGTCAGAACCTTCTCTTTCACCGAACTCACGCAACGAACGCCGAGTTTCCCGGCATGGAGAACTGCATGCGTCTGGCTCCCGCGCACATATAAGGAGTCTGGGTCCCCGCGCCGTTAACCTAGCCGCAACCCTCCACCTCTCCTAGAATCATCCGCCATCGTCATGTTCACGGAGCGTTGCGTTGGTGCGGGAATCGTCGCTGGCGTCTGGCAGGGTGGTGTCTCGGTTGATTCGGATGCACTGGTGATCGTTGGTGTGTGGCGGAGTTGGTACCGGCAAGCAATCGCGCGGTGGACAGCAGAGGCATTGTGAATTTCTCGCCAGAGTGGTGCTCTGCCCTGGTTCCGCCGCACTGAGTCGTTCGCCGATCACAATCGCCCTAATTCCTGTAAGAGCACCCTCGGTATGGATCGCATAATGTTCTTCTCTTCATAGTATACGATAGTCGCGAATTGGGGCAGGATTTCCACACTGTGGGTGATGGTCGGCGATGGCGTGGGTTCGGCACCGTCCGCCGTCGTGGGTAGAATTGTCTGCTCCATCAATCACCGTAGACGTGAACCGTGCTGTGTCACCCTTGTAGTCTCACTCCAAATCACCATGCATAGAGATGTCAATGGGGACCCGATACCCGCTAACCCGTGGGGAATTCCCCTATTAGGGTACGGGTATGGGACAAAAATTGTCCCCATGGGTATGTATATGGGACAAAATCTCCACCTATTGGGTAAATGGGTATGAGTTTGGGAAACAATAATCCGAACCCGATTACCCATGGGTATTTCATACGTGTACACCTGTCCTGTTTGTATGAATGAGTTAAGGCCGAGTCGGCCATCAAACCCGGCAGACTCCATTTCTTATATTGGTCCCAAAGTACTTATTTCTTTTTTGATGGATGGATGAATGGATCATGGTTCATGGATGAGTGCTTGCCGATGTGGTGATGTATGAAATCTAGATAGTTTATGCTAGATGTTAGTACCTAGTTATCCCTTAATTAGGGATGGGGACCCATTGGGGACCCGAAACCCAAATGGGGATGGGTATGGGATGAGTTTTGTACCCATGATGGGTATGGGTATGGGTATGGGGATGTATCAAACATGATGGGGATGGGTCTGGGATGCGCAGGGTGGAATTAGTGCTCGGATCGCTGTGCCGCTTCAGCGATGCGCCACCGCGTAGCTTGTGCGCCGCCGCGCTCAGCAACTGGCATTTGGGGGGGAAAAGGGTGATCGTCAGTTTGATTATGGACGGCCAGGATTTGATGTTGGCGTACCTTTTCGCCGTGATTCGATCTGGTCGTGGATTAGTGGACGAACGATTTGGATGTCGCTAGGATGTCGGACCGTAGATTCCCAATCCAAGGGCTCGCGTGGCAGACCGATCACTTAAGTGCACCCACCTAATCTGGGCCGTTTGTGTCTAATCCGATGGCCTGTATGCGGTGATACCCCTTCGGCCTGGCATGTTTGCACATGAAACCCTCTGGTTCTAGGAAAATAACCCACCATCCACTGGAGTTGTGCTCTGTGTCTGTGGATTCTTACCCCGTAGCCCTTGGATATCTCTAAATTTGAGGCCCAGTCCAGTCAACTCGAAAATCAGAGAAATAAAATAGAAATGGATTTTTAGTGAATAAATAATTGCTAGAAAATTGTATAATTCATAGAAAATTCATTTGGGCTCCAAATTACTCCATTCCAGTTTCTAATATTTTGTAATATTATTCTCTATCATTTAGAACCTCTGTTTTGTCATGAAAACAGTAGGAAAATTAATCTCCCACTTAATCCTATTTTAAGCACATAAAACCTTTGGAAATTCATATCTAAAAATCTATAACTCCAAAAATTATGATTCCTGTTCCTAGGATTTTACTTTAATGTGTAGATTATTACTATGTATTTTGTGTACATGTTTAGTGTGATGTTAATTTTCTCTATATACTGTGCTTGTTCGTATTGTGGCGAGTAGAAGAACACGTGATTGAGGATCCTAGTGAGCAGCAGATAGAAGTAGCTGAGCAGGAGCTCATTGAAGGCAAGTTGTGCCCTTAACCACTTTTTACCCAATAATGTTCTTTAATGTCACTTATTCATGCATAGGTTAATTTTGATGGGACCCGATAGGTTACCCTAGATTGTTCATCTCATTACCTTGTTTACCCCTGAATCACTTGGGTAGTTTGCTATTGCTTTACATGGTTTTGGGATAATCATTTATTATATCTATGTTTCAATTCTTTTGTTATTCTATTTATGTTCATGTCAAGATCATTAATGTTAATTGGAACATAGAGCTTAACTTGAGAAACACGTGCCACCACAAGGGTTTAATGGGACGCCCTTGGCTGACTAATTAGGAAAGCTAGTGGAAGACTACCTTACCCGAAAGGGGCAAGGGCAGTAGGGGAGTTGCATGCAAGGAGGTTCTCGGGTTGATTTAGCTGCGATGGCGGTCAGACGAGGGATTCTTGCAAGTGCTCTTCCCATAACTATAGCGGGTTTTCAGAAGCTAGTGGAACTTTGTAAAGGCCTCGTAGTGTTGCCCTGCCTCGCCTCCTAGGTAGAGGTGTATGGGAGTCGCGACCCCTTGGCAGATGGGTAACATGACTTGTGGGTAAAGGGTCCAACCTCTGCAGAGTGTAAAACTGGTATACTAGCCGAGCTCACGGTCATGAGCAGCTCAGGACTCTCTGATGATTAATTTATGGAACTTAAATTCAATTTTGTCATTTGCATTGCATGGGTTTATTATTAATTTTGTTCTATTACTTTATTTAAGGTTTGGTATTTACTTACACATAGTAACTGCTAATAAAATTTTGACCAACTAATTAAAAGCAATGCTCAGCTTTAACCCCTGTCATTGATTAGCCTTACACATCACATGAACTCCCACCTTTGGTGAGTTCATGTCCACTGGTTCCCCACAACTTGTTGAGCTATGATCATGTGTGAGCTCGCTCTTGTTGTCTCACACCCCCCCCCCCACAGGAGAAGAGCAGGTGGTCGAAGAGGAGCCGCCTAATACTGAGGCTTTCGACTTGATCTAGGTGGCGTCTCCCAGTCAGCTTTCTGGCGCCAAGGATAGATTTTAGTTCCTGCTATATTCATCTTTTATTTTGTAAGACTTTTGCTATGTAATAACTACTCTGATTTTATTGTGACATTTATCTCTATACATTCTGTTATTATATATGTTATCTTCTTTGGCGCATGTATGAGATGCACCCGGCTTTGTTCCTTAAATCCGGGTGTGACAGAAGTGGTATCAGAGGAAATGTTAACTGTAGGACGAAACCTAGATAGAAATGGACAAACCCTTACCTACTTACCTTACTCTGATTCATTCTATACTCATCTCATCTTGATCTTGTCTCACCTTTTGCTACTCTACTCTGATTAATCTTATCTTTTCTACTCTAAGACAAGATGGATTTCACACCTTGGAATCCTACAACTATGATCTTTTTAAGAGATAGGGAACCTAAGACAAAATTTAAAACTATTTTCTTTAAAAATGTTGTTTGATTGTTCTGATGTTAAATGTCTGATTTGCTTCTTTGATTGATTGATATATTATATATGGACATCTTAGTATGTACCACCATAAGGTAATGAATTAGCTATGGTAGGTAAAATATTAATCTGCTTAGCTAATAAAATCCCCCAAAGTAACCTGATTTGTAAATACCTGCCTTGTCTACTATTCTCTTACCATATGTATCTAACTCAGATGGTCAATACCAGGTGGGGTGGTGGAATTGATTTGCCTCCTAATCGACACACTCGATGGATATATAGACAACCCCAGCCACAGCCAGCAGAGATGAATCCTCCTAATCCTCCACCAGGCGTAGTTGACCCACTGATTGCAGCTCAGATGAGGATGATGCAGCAAATGGCGGACACTATGGCGGATATGCGTGCTCAGATGCAGCAAGAACGCTAGGAGATGCGTCAAGAACGAGAAGAGATACATCAGGAGTTGCGCCAGGAGCGAGAAGAGATACACCAGGAAAGGAGGGCGCAACAGCAGCTGCAACAGCAAATGCAACAACAACAACAACAACAGCAACAGCAACAAGTACCACTGCCTCCACCACCACCAGTTCCACCCCGAGATAAGCACCGAGAGTTCATGAGTCATAAGCCACCTACATTTGCAAGCTCTCCTGACCCACTGGATGCAGATGATTAGCTGAAATCTGTGGAAAAGATGTTGAATATTGCACAATGCACTGACCGGGAGAAGGTTTTATATGCTTCTGGACGTCTGACAGGTCCTGCTGCTGATTGGTGGGATTCATATACTGCTGCCCATGATGCTGCGGATACTATTACTTGGGCAGAGTTCAGTACACAGTTCAGGAATTATCATATACCAGCTGGGTTGATGAAGATTAAGAAGAAGGAATTTCTGTCGCTGAAGCAAGGAAGTATGTCAGTCAGCGAGTATCGCGACAAGTTTATCCAGCTATCCAGATATGCTCCAGATGAGGATGCTGAAAATGAGAGGAAGCAGGAGCATTTTATTGAAGGACTTAATGGACCTCTGCAGTATGCTCTGGTGGCGCATACATTTCCATCATTTCAGAGGCTGCTGGATAAGGCTCTAGCTATTGAACACAAGCATGTTCAGCTGGGAGATTTGAAGAGGAAGGCTATATCTCAAGGACTAGGAAGCAGCAGTGTTCGTCCTCGCTACAGTTCACCCCATGGTACACCGGTTCGCATTGGCGGAGGCCAGCGCCCAGTTCAGCAGTCACCACAAAGGACTCCACCGCCTCGACAGGCTACCCCTACTAGCACCCCGACGAAGTTTTTAGGACAGAGTGCAGGCACTACTTGTTTCAAGTGTGGGAAGACGGGTCCTTATGCAAATGTTTGCCCACAGAGGATTGCTACTACTCCAGTTCAGAATAGGCAGCAAACTCCAGGATCTGGCAAGGGATACTCTATTGCCAAAGTTAATCAAGTCAGCGTTGATGCTACTCCTGACGGTGCCGAAATCGTACTTGGTATGTTTTACGTTAATGCTATTCCTGCAACCATATTATTTGATTCTGGTGCTACACATTCATTTATGTCTGCTCGATATGCCAACACAAATGAGATACCACTGCTAAATATGAGAAAACCAATGATAGTAATTACACCTAAAGGGCCTGTTGAGGCGAATCAAATGACACGTAGATTGACATTAACAATTATGGGGAGAGAATTTGGAGCTACTGCTATAATATTAGAGGCAAGCAGTATAGATCTGATCCTTGGTATGTCATGGTTAAGAAAGGCAAAGGCCATTATAGCATGTGGTAGAGGTACCGTAGAACTCACTACCCCTAAAGGAGAAAGATTTCAAGTTAATATTGCAGTAACCACCTCATCCAAACGTGCAATGTCCTTTATACCTGAGGAGTTTGTTGGTGACAACATTCGTGTGGTTAGAGATTTTTTGGATGTCTTTCCAGAGGAGCTACCAGGGATGCCACCTGATAGAGAAGTTGAGTTTGTTATTGATCTCTTACCTGGGACTGCCCCCATTTCTAAATGGCCATACAGGATGTCCGTAGAGGAGTTAAAGGAACTGAAGAAGCAGTTAACCGAGTTACAAGAGGCTGGGTACATTCGTCCGAGTTCCTCACCTTGAGGAGCGCTGGTTCTGTTTGTACAGAAGAAGGATGGATCACAGCGGATGTGTGAGGATTATAGATCACTTAATGATGTTACTGTGAAGAACAAGTATCTGTTACCTCGTATTGAGGATTTATTTGATCAGATGAGAGGTGCAAGGGTATTCTCGAAGATTGATCTCCGATCGGGTTACCATCAGATGAGGATTAGACAATTAGATATTCCTAAGACGGCTTTCTCGACTCGATATGGATTGTATGAGTTCACTGTGATGTCGTTTGGATTAACCAATGCACCAGCTTATTTTATGAATTTGATGAATAAGGTGTTTATGGAGTATTTGGACAGATTCGTCGTGGTATTCATCAACGATATCCTTATTTATTCCCAGAGTGATAGCGATCATGAGGAACATCTGAGATTGGTGCTACAGAAGCTACGAGATAACCAACTATATGCCAAGTTTAGCAAGTGCGAGTTTTGGATTAGCGAGGTGCCATTTCTTGGTCATATTATTTCTAATGGAGGAATTTTAGTGGATCCTGCTAAGGTTAAGGAGATAATGGAGTGGAGAATACCCACTACAGTTACTGAGATTCAGAGTTTCTTGGGATTAGCAGGCTATTATCGGAGATTTATTGAAGGATTTTTTAAGATTGCTAAACCTATGACTTCGCTTTTGGAGAAAGGAAGAGAATTTAAGTGGGACAAGAAGTGCCAAAACAGCTTTGATCAATTGAAGAAGAGATTGATGTCGCCACCAGTTTTGGTTATGCCAAACTTACAGAAAGGATTTGATATCTATTGTGATGCATGTGGCCAAGGCTTAGGATGTGTGCTCATGCAGGAAGGACATGTGATTGCCTATGCTTCTCGTCAGTTGCGCAAACATGAATTGAACTACCGCACTCATGACTTAGAATTGGCAGCCGTTGTGCATGCGCTTAAGATTTGGAGACATTATATCATGGGGACCAAGTGCCAAGTGTACACGGATCATAAGAGTCTGAAGTATATATTCACTCAGAAGGATCTCAACCTTAGGCAACACCGTTGGTTGGAGCTTATTAAGGATTATGATTTGGAGATTCACTATCACACGGGCAAGGCAAATTTGGTTGCAGATGCCTTGAGTCGCAAGGAGCATGTTCATTCAGCTATTGTTGCCTAGCTACCCGACGAGATTGTTGAGGATTTCAGGAGACTTAACCTGGGGATAGTTGCTCACACTGAAGGAGTTTACTATTGATGTGGAACCTACTTTGGAGCAAGAAATCCGCAAAGGACAAATTGGTGATGCTAAGATACAAGAGATCAAGGATCTGATTACTGAAGGCCGAGGTCCAGAATTCATAGAGGATGAGCAAGGCACCGTATGGTTCAAGGACAGGATGTGTGTTCCTGATATTGAAAGCCTTCGAGAGACTATATTGAAGGAGGCCTATGACTCGGATTATTCTATTCATCCTGGTAGTACCAAGATGTATCAGGATTTGAAGCAGAAATATTGGTGGTATGGATTGAAGAGAGATGTGGCTGCACATGTGGCTATGTGCGATGTATGTCAAAGAGTTAAGGCTGAACACCAGAAGCCAGCTGGACTACTGCACCCACTAAAGATACCCGAGAGGAAGTGGGAAGAGATTGGTATGGATTTTATTACTGGATTACCTCGCACCCAGAAAGGATATGATGCTATATGGGTGATTGTGGATAGATTGACTAAAGTGGCTCACTTCATTCCTATAAAGACTACTTATAAAGGTTCTCAGCTGGCAGAGTTATATATGGCTCGGATTGTGTGTTTACATGGAGTACCAAAGAAGATCGTGTCTGATCGAGGTTCACAGTTTACCTCAAGATTTTGGAGAAGCTTTCATGAGAATATGAGTACGAAGTTGAATTTTAGTATAGCTTATCACCCTCAGACTGATGGACAGACTGAAAGGACTAATCAAGTATTGGAAGATATGTTGAGAGCTTGTGCCCTTCAGCATGGAGGAAGTTGGGATAAGAGTCTACCATAGGTTGAGTTCTCATATAATAATAGCTATCAGGCCAGTCTGAAGATGTCACCTTTTGAAGCTCTGTATGGCAGGAAATGCAGGACTCCTTTATATTGGGATCATACTAGAGAAAGACAGTTCTTTGGGCCTGAACTGATTCAAGAAGCAGAAGAACAAGTCCGTATAATTCGAGAGAATTTGAGGGTAGCTCAAATCAGACAAAAGAGCTATGCTGATAATAGAAGGAGACCATTGGAATTTGAGGAAGGAGATTATGTGTATCTCAAGGTGTCACCACTTCGTGGAATGATGAGATTTAAAGTTAAGGGCAAATTATCCCCTCGCTACATTGGACCATTCTTGATCTTTAGGAGAGTTGGGGAGATGGCATACCAACTCGAGTTACCTGCTAGTCTATCGGATGTGCATAACGTATTTCATGTGTCTCAACTTAAGAAGTGTCTTCGTGTCCCTGAGGAACAGTTACCAATGGAAGAGCTCAGTGTTCAGGGTGATTTGACTTACACGGAGTATCCAATCAAGATTCTTGACACTTTGACTCGAGTTACAAGAAATAAGGTGATAAAGATGTGCAAAGTGCAATGGAGTCACCATGGAGAAGATGAAGCAACCTGGGAGAGAGAAGAAGAGCTTCATATAGATTTTCCTCATCTTTTCCCCCGTTCTTCCTAAATCTCGTGGACGAGATTATTTTTAAAGGGGGTAGGATTTGTAATACCCAATTTGTAATTTGTTAGAAATAATGTCAATAGAGAAACAATTTCTCCTTGTGTGAGTGTGACCATTTTGTATCATCACATGTGAACCCCACATTTAAAAATAAACAATTATAAAATACATTCCGTCAAATATCATGCTGAATTTTATTTGGTGTGCATTTTGTGACAACATAAAATGACAAGAAATATACTAAACCTCAAAGTGGAATTTAAATTTTAAAAGGAATCCCAGAATTTAGAAAAGAGAAGAAAATAGGTAAGAAGTGGATATAAAAATAAGTAAATAAAAATATAATATTCCTACATCAGAGTTTGAATTTGAATAATTTACTCAGAGGTGAAACTCATATTCAAATTCAAATTGGGATTTAAAATAATTATGAATAAAGAAAAAAAGAAAATAAAACAAAAGAAATGAAACCTACTCAGCCTGTTCGTGGGCCATTTTTTGGGTTCTCGGCCCAATCAGGTGTGCCGGCCGCGCGCCCTGTGTGTTGTGCTGCCAGGCGGGCCCCACTGGCCATCCACCAGCAGCCAAGCGCCACACGCGCACGTCGCTTTGTACCTAGCGGGTGGTCCCCACTGCACAACCTCCCTCACGTGCAGCACGGTATTGCTGGTGCGCTGTCCAGTAGGCCCGGCCGGTCAGAACCTTCTCCTTCATCGAACTCACGCAACGAACGCCGAGTTTCCCATCATGGAGGACTGCATGCGTCTGGCTCCCGCGCACATATAAGGAGTCTGGGTCCCCGCGCCGTTAACCTAGCTGCAACCCTCCACCTCTCCTAGAACCGTCCGCCATTGTCATGTTCACGGAGCGTTGCGTTGGTGCGGGAATCGCCGCTGGCGTCTGGCAGGGTGGTGTCTCGGTTGATTCGGGTGCGGTGGTGATCGTTGGTGTGTGGCAGAGTTGGTACTGGCAAGCAATCGCGCGGTGGACAGCGGAGGCATTGTGAATTTCTCGCCGGAGTGGTGCTCCGCCCCGGTTCCGCCGCGCTCAGTCGTTCGTCGATCACAATCGCCCTAATTCCGGTAAGAGCACCCTCGGTATGGATCGCATACTGTTCTTCTCTTCATAGTATACGATAGTCGCGAATTGGGGCAGGATTTCCACACTGTGGGTGATGGTCGGCGATGGCGCGGGTTCGGCACCGTCCGCCGTCGTGAGTAGAATTGTCTGATCCATCAATCACTGTAGACGTGAACCGTGTTGTGTCACCCTTGTAGTCTCACTCCAAATCACCATGCGCGGGGTGGAATTAGTGCTCGGATCGCTGCGCCGCTTCAGCGCCAGCGATGCGCCACCGCGTAGCTTGGGCGCCGCCGCGCTCAGCTACTGGCATTTGGGGGGGAAAAGGGTGATCGTCGGTTTGATTATGGACAGCCGGGATTTGATGTTGGCGTACCTTTTCGCCGTGATTCGATCTGGTCATGGATTAGTGGACGAACGGTTTGGATGTCGCTAGGGTGTCGGACCGTAGATTCCCAATCTAAGGGCTCGCGTGGCAGACCGATCACTTAAGTGCACCCACCTAATATGGGTCGTTCGTGTCCGATCCGATGGCCTGTATGCGGTGATGCCCCTTTGGCCTGGCATGTTTACACATGTACATGAAACCCTCTGGTTCTAGGAAAATAACCCACCATCCACTGGAGCTGTGCTCTGTGTCTGTGGATTCTTACCCCGTAGCCCTTGGGTTTCTCTAAATTTGAGGCCCAGTCTAGTCAACTCGAAAATCAGAGAAATAAAATAGAAATGGATTTTTAGTGAATAAATAATTGCTAGAAAATTGTATAATTCATAGAAAATTCATTGGGGCTCCAAATTACTCCATTCCAGTTTCTAATATTTTGTAATATTATTCTCTATCATTTAGAACCTCTGTTTTGTCGTGAAAACAGTAGGAAAATTAATCTCCCACTTAATCCTATTTTAAGCACATAAAACCTTTGGAAATTCATATCTAAAAATCTATAACTCCAAAAATTATGATTCCTGTTCCTAGGATTTTATTTTAATGTGTAGATTATTACTGTGTATTTTGTGTACATGTTTGGTGTGATGTTAATTTTCTCTATATACTGTGCTTGTTCGTATTGTGGCGAGTAGAAGAACACGTGACTAAGGATCCTGGTGAGCAGCAGATAGAAGTAGCTGAGCAGGAGCTCATTGAAGGCAAGTTGTGCCCTTGACCACTTTTTACCCAATAATGTTCTTTAATGTCACTTATTCATGCATAGGTTAATTTTGATGGGACCTGATAGGTCACCCTAGATTGTTCATCTCATTACCTTGTTTACCCCTGAATCACTTGGGTAGTTTGCTATTGCTTTACATGGTTTTGGGATAATCATTTATTATATCTATGTTCTAATTCTTTTGTTATTCTATTTATGTTCATGTCAAGATCATTAATGTTAATTGGAACATAGAGCTTAACTTGAGAAACACGTGCCACCACAAGGGTTTAATGGGACGCCCTTGATTGACTAATTAAGAAAGCTAATGGAAGACTACCTTACCCAAAAGGAGCAAGGGCAGTAGGGGAGTTGCATGCAAGGAGGTTCTCGGGTTGATTTAGCTGCGATGGCGGTCAGACGGGGGATTCTTGCAAGTGCTCTTCCCATAACTATAGCGGGTTTTCGGAAGCTAGTGGAACTTTGTAAAGGTCTCGTAGTGTTGCCCTGCCTCGCCTCCTAGGTAGAGGTGTATGGGAGTCGCGACCCCTTGGCAGATGAGTAATATGACTTGTGGGTAAAGTGTACAACCTCTGCAGAGTGTAAAACTGGTATACTAGCCGAGCTCACGGTCATGAGCAGCTCAGGACTATCTGATGATTAATTTATGGAACTTAAATTTAATTTTGTCATTTGCATTGCATGGGTTTATTATTAATTTTGTTCTATTACTTTATTTAAGGTTTGATATTTACTTACACATAGTAACTGCTAATAAAATTTTGACCAACTAATTAAAAGCAATGCTCAGCTTTAACTCCTGTCATTGATTAGCCTTACACATCATGAACTTCCACCTTTGGTGAGTTCATGTCCACTGGTTCCCCACAACTTGTTAAGCTATGATCATGTGTGAGCTCACTCTTGTTGTCTCACACCCCCCACAGGAGAAGAGCAGGTGGTCGAAGAGGAGCCGCCTAACACTGAGGCTTTCGACTTGATCTAGGTGGCGTCTCACAGTCAGCTTTCTGGCGCCAAGGATAGATTTTAGTTGATGCTATATTCATCTTTTATTTTGTAAGACTTCTGCTATGTAATAATTACTCTGATTTTATTTTGATATTTATTTCTATATATTCTGTTATTATATATGTTATCTTCTTTGGCGCATGTATGAGATGCACCCGGCTTTGTTCATTAAATCCGGATGTGACAGGGCTAGTTTGGGACCCATTTTTCTAAGGAATTTTTATTTTTTCAAAAAAATTACTTTATTTTTTCTTCGAAAAATAAAAATCACTTAAAAAATAAGGTTACCAAAATAGTCATAAAACATATTCCAGCTCTACTCCTACTCGCAGCAGTCCAGTTCTCGTATATCCAAAATCTAGTCATCTAAATGCCGATGCCAATTTGCAGAATAATACACTGGGTGTTCAGTACGCGGTTCCTGACTATGCCCGCGTATCTCCAGAATGCGAAGGTTTTTTTTTTTTTGGCCAACCCAGCAGATTTGAATGATGCCATACTAGCTTATTCCCCTTTGCAGCGTCAGTCACTTTGATTGTTCAGAACTTTCAGATCGATGTGCCATAACGCATGCTCTTTGCAGAGGATCACGACGATGCCTGAGATAAAGAGCCATCCTTGGTTCGTCAGGAACCTCCCAGCTGACCTCATGGGCGACGGCACAGTGAGCTACGAGGAGTCGGAGAGCATGGCGGAGGCAACAGTGCCGGCCGATGGCGCCCGCTGGACGACCCAGTTTCTGTGCATCGACGACGTCCTTGACGACGACATGGACCAGGACCTCGAGTCCTCGACATCGGGAGCAGTGGAGTGATAGTGTGTGAAATGCAACCACGAACGGTTGGGGTGGAAACTTGTCAGCAGCAGTACAAGGAACACGTTGAGTAGCTGAGGATGAAGCACGGTGTGAGAAAGCAGAAGACATCGACGTAGAGCTGGAACTCACGTGAATGGGCTCTAATGGACCATGTAATGCGTAATGGGCCAAGAATGAGCCGTGTAATAATACATCATAGGCTAAGCTCGTGCAGCTATATAGGAGCCAAACGGTAAGAGGAAAGCATCAGAGAAGATATACGAGAACTCCACCGAAAAGCCTTCGTGCTCCCACCGTCTTCCCAACTTCTCTAACTCTTTCCCCTTCCTCACGACATTCCCTGCCTTCTCCTTCCACGTCGCTAACATTTGGTATCAGACTAGAAATCCTGGTCGATTTATCTCTGGCATGGATACTTCGATGCAACATCTTCTCGACGCAATGGCGCAAATGGAGGAGCGCTTGACCGATGTGCTGACTGGCCGTGGTCGTGAGCAGGCCACCCACGGACGTACTTCCTCCTTCAACGACGATTCGAGCGCCGACTGCATCCTCATCAACGTCGGCACCGACTGTACCGCGGAAGACGACCCCCCCTACTCTGTCACCGCCGTTGCCGAGGTCGATTCTCTCCCTAACCCCAACGACGACTGCATCGAGGAGTTCAGCCCAGGCTTCGATGGAGAGCCAATTTTCGACGAGGAGCCCAACGACTCCATCGCCGAGTTCGTCGACGTCTCCTTCCACGGCGGCAGGATCTCAACCGGTGGTATCCACCACCCGGCCTCCACCATGCCGAGGCTGCACGCGAGCGTGGTCGTCAACGACTGCATCGAGGGGTTCGACGTGTTGGACGAGGACGCCGCGAGCGCCGACGCTGCTGACTTCGCCTCCACAGTGGGGGACGCCACACCCCAGGCCACCGAGACGCGGCTCAATGCCGGATGGGTGCGCTGGCTGGAAGGGCGGAGTGGCCCCTACGACGACATCGCAGCAGCACAAACCCTCTTCTCCGACGACGCCATCCACCTCTCTGAATCAGAACCCGACCATCTCGTTTACGATTTCCTCAACCTCGTGACTGCTCAGGTTCTCCCTGTCGTGGAGGCCAGGGCCGCGATGGGCGCGGTCGTGGACGTGGACGTGAGGGACTCTGCGATGTTCCATTCCCTTCTCGCCGCGGGAAATTTGCTGTCGCCCTTCCTCACGCTGCCGCAGCCACACGACGAGGCAGATACGAACTTCGGTTCCAGCCAGGACAAGGAGCTGCTCGACCATCTCGAAGGTATGCTGGCCACCGAATCCGTGGTGGTGAAGAGAGACCAGCGCATCGTGCCACTCGACGTGACGCTCAAGGGGAAGAGCGTCTCCGTGCGCGCCGACCTCAACGCGTCGCTTGACGCGCACCAGAACAGCACCGAAGACATCCACGCCATCCAGTACCTCTTCAGCAAGGGCGCCAAGGTGCAAAGAGCCGATGATGTGATTGAGCCTGAAGTTGAGAAGCTGGTGGTTACCTTGCCCAACAGATGTTTGACGAATTGCTTCAACCTCGTAGACAGTTGTTTCAGCTGGGATGTAGTGTCACATCGGCAACCTTGGCCTCCACCTACACAGATTCTGATATTGGGAGATGGTGTTCCAGACAGGTTTACACCTTGGAAACCACTTGACGTTGATGTCTACAACTCTCCTGAGTATAAGGAACCATGGCCACCACCCGCACAGTTTGTGATATTGGGTGCTCGTGCCTGGCTCACGGTTATTTGGCAGCTACTTGAATTGGTGACACCAACCTACGCTGGACAGCTGAAGTTTGGTGAACTCGCACGGTTTGATTCTTACTCTCTATTTCATGTGTTTGGCATCCGTGGTTGGGGACTACTTGCAGAGATGAGAACTGTCAGCTCTATGGCGCTCTTTCTGTCCATTTCCACACACTTGACAAACATGTTAGTTTTGGATGGCCCTGTTATTTCCTGTCAAAAGCAACAAATGTACATTCAGAGTAGCAGAGGCATGGTGGAGTGTTCTCATAGGGATCCAAACATTACATGCTGGAAGCATCAGTTTGAGTTGGCAGGAAGTGCATTTCAACCGGAACCTTGGTTTGAGTCTGAGCTGCTGGCACCCAACAAAACATCCTTGACTGTCAAGCTACGGATGGGTGAGCTTGGTTTGGACCTTTTTCTGGGAAAGGAAACGGTATGGCTGCATGGACTGAATTTGTTTGCTGTTAGTTCATGGAATATGGCTTTAAAGGTGCTAGAAGAGGACAAGTACGCTTATTGCTCAGAATTCTTTGAGCTTGCAACTGAATTTTTCAGCTCAGGTAATGATGAAGAGGGTGCTAATATTCTCATGAATTGCAAAACATTGATCATGAGTGTCTGTAGCATACTCCTGGAGGACACCCTCAACAAGTCTCAGTTATCAGACTCTGACTTTAATTGGGACTGCAATACTCAAGACGTTGAGACGCTATTACCCTTGACTTTGCCTTGGAATCTGGTGACATATGATCAATTGGAGACCAACTTGCCTCACTCATTAAGCTATGGGATAATCAGTGTTGCCGTCAGAAAGCTAGTATGCCTCGCTGCTCTTCATGATTATAGTGGTAGCATGAGTGATGCAACTATGACATATTTCGACATGCTTGCTACGGTTTTCTGCACAGCCGAAGAAATTAAGTCGTCAATCATTGTCTACATTATCAGCGGCTTGGGGGCAAGCCGCATTTCAAGCGGTGGGGAATGTCAGCAGCAGTACAAGGAACACGTTGAGTAGCTGAGGATGAAGCACGGTGTGAGAAAGCAGAAGACATCGACGTAGAGCTGGAACTCACGTGAATGGGCTCTAATGGACCATGTAATGCGTAATGGGCCAAGAATGAGCCGTGTAATAATACATCATAGGCTAAGCTCGTGCAGCTATATAGGAGCCAAACGGTAAGAGGAAAGCATCAGAGAAGATATACGAGAACTCCACCGAAAAGCCTTCGTGCTCCCACCGTCTTCCCAACTTCTCTAACTCTTTCCCCTTCCTCACGACATTCCCTGCCTTCTCCTTCCACGTCGCTAACAAAACTGTAGATCAGGTCATGTTTAAGAAGTACTCGCTGATGCTCTGGACGAACAGCTCAAGCTTAAGAAGTGATCGGTGTTCAAGCTGTTGCATGGTGATCGTTTTGACGCCATTGCTGATTCTAACCGTTGATCCTTAGTTCGTTACTGTACAGCTATCCACTGTGTACAGCTAACATTTGTATTTTGGATGGAGGGGAGGCTTTGCCACCCAAGAATAAAGAGTGGATGGATGCATGACGAACACTGACTGAACACGTCAAAATTGGCAGGTGGATTGATGAGTTTCCCTGCGCTCGGTTTGGGGGGAAGCAACATCACATATGTACAAGGTCAGTTTGGACGCCGCAGCATCCATCCAGGAACGAGACATCAGTCCGCGAGCCAGTCCAGGTTGTAGCACTCCTCGGCCACCTGCACGCGGAGGTCAGGGATGACCTGCTCGGCCTCGCGCCACAGCAGCGCCGTCTCCTCGTCGCACACGACGTGGCCGAGGGACTTGAGCGAGGACGACGACCTGGGGAGGCTCCTGAGGCGCGAGCACTCGCGCATGTCGATCTTCTCCAGGCTCGTCAGGTGGCCGAGCTCCTCGGGGAGGTCCGTCAGGTTGATGCACTGCGAGATGTCCAGGTACTTGAGCCGCTTCAGGCTGCACACCGACGCCGGCAGCCGCCACAGCGCCGGGCAGGCATACACGCGGAGGATGCTGAGGCAGCGCAGCCTGCCCAGCTCGTACGGAAGCTCGGTGAGGTCGTGGCAGTTGGAGATGGAGATGGTCTCCAGGGACCCGATCTCGCAGATGCTCGGCGGCAGCTCCTTGAGGTCTATGCAGTGGTCGATCGTCAGGTTGGACAGGCGCGGGAACGTCGTCGACAGGTCCATCGTCGACCCCCTCAGGCTGCTGTTCAGCTCACAGAGGACCAGCGAGATCTTGTGCAGGTTCCTCAGCGGGATCGTCGTCTTGGGCAGTGGCGGCAGCATGATCTTCTCCAGCCACAGGCTCCTCAGCCCGCTCAGCGTGGTGAAGGCGGAGAGGTTGTCCAGGGCCGCGCTGCCGCTGCCGTAGTTGATCAGCACCAGGGCCTTCAGGTTCTGCATCGTCGCGATGAACGGCGGCAGGTAGTACAGGCTCGACGCGAAGTTCAGGATCAGCACTTCTGCCTTGGGGAAGCTCATCTGGAACCAGTCGGATTCCTTCATTTCACCTGGAGTTTTGGAAATAGTCGGTCAGATCATTCGGTTTAAATTCAGAATAAATTCTGTACTTGTGTTTATTTATTAACGAATCTACGAATGGCACCTTCCCAAATTTCAGTAAGGATTCAGAATGAGTGCACTAAATATGTTGGATGACGAATTACTAGCGATGAGTATCCAGAAAAGTACTAAGAACAATAATGAACTACTAATGCTGTACCTGTGTGAATGGAGACTATCTGAGCTTCAAACGGAGCATCCTTGTTCCTCTGCCAATCCCTTGGAAGTGTTTCTTCCCTTCTCGGCATCACCAACCGCCTGCGCTTGTTGAGCGGGTCACGCCCGCTCATGTGAAGAGCAAGATCTCTCAACACGTCGTGCTGTGTCACCGAGTAGTCATGGTAGCTACTGTACAGATCTCCAGCCTTGTTCCTGCACGTATAGAACAGCAGAGTTAGAAAAACCTGTTATTGGGATATCTAAATTCTGAACATTTTGAAGCACATAAATGTCCGATGATACGTACTGTGCATCGTTAACGAGGGTAAGAAGGTTCTTGTTCGAAAGCTCAACCAAGATGGCAAAAGCATCTGGCTCATCAAGGTCATGGATCTCCATCCAGATGTTGATCAAGACATCGAGGGGGATCTTCTTGTCCTCCGGGAAGCAGCCCAGGTCAAGGAAACAGTCCCTAACCTTCTCGGACAAGCACTCTACACTGGCCGCCATCCTCTCCAGAAGCTTGGTCTCATGGCAGTCGGAAATGGCCTCTCCTCGAGACAACCGGTTCTTGGCGCTGAGCCAAATCTTCGGAGGCTGGTCGCGCAGCGACGCGCCGATGACCTTCAGAGCCAGAGGGAGACCTCTGCACTCCGCAGAGACCTGCCTGACCAATCTCTTGTCGGCGGTCTGCGGAACACACTCCTGGTCGAACGCAGCGCGGCAGAAGATGGACAGAGCCGCCGCCTCGTCTAGCAGCTGCATCTCATACGTCTGTTTCACCAGCGTGGGGAACTTGAACCTTGATACGACTAGGGTCTTGCACCCAGGGAACTTGAAGATGAGCTCCTCAAGCTGCGGGAGAGACCAAACATCGTCGAGGATCACAAGGACAGGTCCTCGGTCCCTTGGTCCTAGCTTGAGCTGCCATTCTGGGATCTGGTTGTATGTACCCAGCACCATGTTGCCGCTGATCTGCTCCCACAGCTTCATCTTGATGGCCTCCAGATTCGTGGACTGCGAGATCGTCTCGAAGAAGATCCTGTCATTGAAGTAGGCTGTAGAAAGAAAGAAACTATGTCAGAATCATGAGAAGGGGGGGGGGGGGGGGGGAGCTTGCAAATAGGGAGCAGATATGTAGCCATGGGCTTTTGATGAGATCCATAATCACCATGTTGACCACAAAGCATACCATGAAGCTAAGATCAGCTACGGTTTGGGATAGCAGTCACTTAAAATCGATGAATATATGTTGTTGTGAAAATTGAATTTAAGTTTACTATGATTTTTTTGGTGGAAAAGAGAGATGATGGAGCTACAAACCCGGGTTGCGGCATTGGGGGTATTCTGGTATTGACCTCAATCCATATGTGTGAATTGGATTGGAGTGTAAATTAGTTTAAGTTACACCCTAATCCACCTCAATACATATGGATTGTGGTCAATACTAGAGTACCTAAACTACGTCTAAATCAACATCGCAATCCCAATTCCTTGCACTGAAAGGAGATCCTAAAATTAGCACAGCTCCAGATTTTTTTTCTTCAAAAAAGCAGGTTACTTGGATCTGAATTGGGTTTATTCTATGTGAAAAAGATTTGATTAGTCTCATGTGCAGTTCGTTAAGCAGATACGTATCTTGATTTAAGATTAAGTAGCCACCATGGTCCATGAACACGACACGATAAGGTTACTCAAGTCCAAGCATGGTAATTCACAAAAGCAATCTGAAACCCCATCACAACAGTACAGTTGTCACTAGCTGGTGGTCAAAGCGCCAAATTTGACCGAACATGTGGTTTGGGGAAAAACGAAAGCATCAACCTCGCCTTTACCTAATTGCACGACACGCACGCAAACCAACCACCTAAGATGCTATGCCGCCAATTTGGAGAATTTAGCACCCACTATTCATGGGGAAGATGCAATTTTTGCAGGGAAGGTCAGGACGATTCCTGTGAAAGACGCGACCTTTGCACAGGATTTGGAAAGAACTGAAGGAAAGGAAGGTTTGGATCTGGTGGTCGATGTTCTGCTTACCTCGGACCTTGTGATCCCTGAAGACCTCCATGGCGAGCGTGGTCTTGCCGCTGCCGCCCATGCCGGAGATCCCGACCACCTCCCAGCTGCCGCCGCCGCTCATAACCATCTCCTTCACCTTTTCCTTGGCCACCTTGACGCCGCCGCCAACCATCCCCTCCGCGTCTTCGTGTCCGTCGGCGATGTCCATGGCCATCACCCCGGCTTTGGCGGGCGCCGCCTTCGCCGGCACCGGCTCCGACATAGCCATGCCCTTGTGCTGCGGCACCTCCTTCGCCATAGCGACGAAGGCAGGCTTAGCGAGCGGCGCCTCCATCGGCATGGGCACGCCCTTGTGCGGCGGCGGCGCGACGGGGACGGAGAGGGCGGGGGGCGGCGGCTGCGCGGCGGCGGCGGCGATCTCCTCGACGCGGCGCTCGAGGCGACCGATGCGCGCGTCGGCCTCGTCGCGGAGCCTGCGCACGCCGCCGATGACGTGCGCGGGGGCGTGGCGCTCCAGCCAGCGCGCGATGCCGCGGTCGGCCGCCTCCATCCGGCGCGACAGCTGCGCGGCGCGGTAGACGTTCCAGCGCGGGGACGCGGCGGCGCGGCGCGCCAGGTCGAGCGCCTCCCTGACCCGCGCCGCGAGCTCGCCGAGCTCCCCCGCGGAGCGCTGGGTGCTGTGCGGGCCGAGGCCCTGGACGAGCGGCAGCAGCGGCTCGACGCTCCGGCGCAGGCGCTCGGCGGTGGAGCGGCAGAACAGGGTGCCCTGCACCGCGTGCAGCAGCTCCCGCAGGGCCTCGCCGGCCAGCTGGTCGAGCAGCATCCGGTCCATGGTCGCCGCCGCTAGTAGGTGAGACCGAGCTCCTCGTCGATCGGCTTCCTCTACCTCTATTCTCTGTCGCCGCCCTCGGCTCCTGCTCCTGCTCCTGCTCCTGCTCCTTCTTGCGTGTGCTCGGTGGAGGGAATTGTTCAGCTGGGTCTGGGTGAGTGAGGGGTCGCCATCGGCGTGGTGGAGGAGGCGGCCGCCGCGTGTGGTATCGCGCGGCGGGGAGTGGAAAGGAGGAGATTAGTTATAGGGAGGCGGGAGAGTGCGAGACGGCGGTTTGGGGGTCAACCTCCGCGGTGAGGGGTCGCCGCCCACTGGAGCTCAGATCTGAGGAGTTCTCCGTCACTGACACCGCTGTCGCCCACGTGGGGCCATCCCGCCGTGTCGACACCGCTAGTGGTCACCAGAATGAAACCTCCCTCACTTAACCAGTAGACCTGAGCTACCTTGGTTTACTTTGGAAAAAGAATGAAAAAAATGTGATTGAATTATACATGTCAAACGCCCTTTATTAAACTGCATAGTACACTTAGGTTAGCATCCATCTCAATTGCATACTGAGTCGTTGGCAAAAGCCAGCATGGAGTCCACTGTCCACATGCATCTTCCCCTCCCTCATTCTCTCCCTTAACCTCTCAACCGCAACCACAAGAGAAATGAAAACCCATGTGATCAGAGATTTCAACGCCTTGAGAGTCTTGGAGATGTATCTTAGAGAGTCCTGTTTGGTTAATGATTCGTGGAGAGTACATTTGACACTTGACAGCCAAATAGTCTTTGTAGGGTTGGGAATCCATGTAGCAGATGGTACAAGGTGACATTAGCTTTGCAAGATTAGATTGGTAGTTGCCACCTTGTTAGCCACCCAACATGGCCATTTATTCGCATGATCGCTCACTATTAGGTTGACCATCCATTATGAAAATCGCTAGCGATGACACCGGGTATCAAATCACCGTAGTTATCTGCATGTATATTCCATGTTTAAAAGAGCAAAACATTCAAGTTTTTGTCTAAACTTATATATATGTATATAAAAAAATACATATATCTATATTACCAAATAAACATTATTAGATTATCCTGTAACATATTTTTGCAGTACACTATTTGGGAGAAAAATATGGACAAATTTATTAGTCAACCTTAAGTTTATTTCACTTAGGACAAAATATTACCATGACAATGTCTTGTGGACAAAGGGAGTCGGTGTTATACAGATAATCTATAATTTAGCCACTTACCTAAAAGGCCCTTATAGTTGATCAAAAGCTCATATAATCCTTTCATGAATGACAAAATACTCACGGCAATGATTAAACTTGAGAAAATTAAATAAATATTGAGTTGTTGAGAAGATGATGCCTGAAGCATTGGTAGTTGTTTAATTTATTGTTTTTTCCTTGCTGGCGGGTGCATGCTTGAGTACATCTCTGGTATGGACGATTTTTTATATGGGCGTCAGCCACAGCACTCGATCGTAGCTATTTGAGCAATTAAATGAGCACCGCCAAACTTTATTCATTTATTCATCACACTGCACGGACTATGATTATTTATGAGATATCCAGAACTCTAGCCCGGCACCTTGTTTTCAAACCTGTACCTTCTTGTATATTTCAGTATAAATTCAACAAACTACGGGAGCAGCTTTGAAGCCAAACGAGTACACATAGTTGTACGCGTACCTGCTCATCACTGTTGGTGGTGAAGAGTTTTTCATGCGGTCAAACATGCTCTCGGAGTTTTTTTTAATACCAAGCACTAAATAAACAATAGGGCCTATGTGCGACATGCGAGCAGCCATTGAATTTAGATCTAACTGATCAAAAAACTTGCTTATAGGGATAAAAGTAGATGAGAAAATCTAGAACCGACCGTTATCGTATAACCGATTTTGTTAGTTTTGTCTAGATTGTTTTTGAACCCGATTTAAAAAATAAAAACATGATATAAAAAACGGTAAACGAAAACGAAAATTGTAGAATTATTTTTCTGACCGTTTAGCTGGGAACCCGTTTTTAATCGAGATGATCCCGTTTTGTATTCCGTATTTGTAATTCGGAAACAACTCCATTCGTCATGATCCAGAAATGAAGTAATCAACTTATATGCTGTAGTTAACTATGTGTGCTACAGATTTATGTGGCTTTTATCTAAGACTTGTGTTTGTCCATTTTTATTTGTTGTTAAGTTATGAACATATGGTTTTATGGTGTGATTTTACCGAACTAAAATATCGGTTCCTATCCGATTTTGGCGTTTACCTGACCGAATTGTATCGTGTTTCGATTCTCGTATTTATCCCGTTCATTTTTGTTTCTGATATATCCTATTTTCGTTTTCTTCCCGCAAAATAAATATGAAAATAAAAATGGTAGAGGTGTTTTCCCGACTACTTTGATCTCTACTCGCTTGCACTCTTACCCCTAATGACTGCTTGACTGCTTGTATAGTAGTCGTTGACGTTGCCTTGTTGGTCTAGCTTATAAGTAACCATTTGTAGGATTATAAATACCCATGTTTGGTATTATCTAGATGTCGTCGGATGCATGATCGATTTAGATGAAATTTAATTCAAGTCCCTTTAACCCATTTAGATGAATTTAGACAATATCATCAAAAACCTCCCTTTGGGAAAATCCCTGGGTCCTGATGGGTTTAATTCGAATTTTATAAAGAAATGTTGGCCCACCATTTGCAAGGATTTCTATAACCTATGCAATGGGTTTTATGATCACAATATCTGTCTCCAGAGCATTAATAGATCATTCATCATGTTAATTCCCAAAAAGGATAATCCAGTTTCGATCAATGATTCCAGACCCACCTCGCTTCTAAATTCCTCTACCAATTTGATCACTAAAATTTTGGCAGACATGCGTCAGACGATCATCTTAAAATTAATTCATGTAAATCAATATGGATTCCTGAAAGGAAGATCAATTCAAGACTGCATTATTTGGCCTTTCGAATATATTCATTGTTATCATCAATCGAAGAAAGAAGTGGTGATTGTCAAACTAGACTTAGAAAAAGCTTTTGATATGGTTGAGCATCATCTCATTATTGACGTGTGTAACACCCAAAATCCTATTTTGGGATTTATATATTCATTCTCCAAAAAGGTTAAGAATTAAAAGTATTACTATTAAGAACTTCCTTTCTTAGAATAAAAATGTGTAAATATTAATCATAAATGGTCCAAACTTAGATCAAACTTTCGAAAGTAGACATTAAATTTGGGGACTTAAGAAAGTAAATAAAGGACAAGATCTTATATAGGTCAATATTTAACCTACAGTACCTCTTGAATAAAGATGTTTCACTAGAAAGTATTTTCTATTAAAATAAACAAGTAATATTGAGAATGGTGTAAACTTTTTAAAGGGGAAAATAGTATTTTTTTTTGAAATAAAAGTCTTTGTGTCAGCACAATATATTTGTATCATTTGAATATGAAAATAGTATAAAAATAATAATAAATATATATTGCATCAAGCTGGAATTTTATTGTTGTACACTTAATCATGCAATCTTATATGTGTATTTGATTTTAGTTTCAAGAATTTAAATAGGCAAAACAAGATAGAGAAAACCGAAATAAAGAAAAGAAAAGAATAGGAGAAAATGGCGCCTAGGCCAAATCACCTAAAATCGGCCAGCGTGCCGCTCGCCTTGGTCACTGCTCCGTGGGCCCAACCCGTCAGCCTCTGTGTCGCACTACGTGCACCGCGCCGGCTGTCACCACTAGTTGGGGCCCAGTCACCTGGTCGACCTTTTCTCCCTCGCGAGTCCGTGGCGTGCTTGCAGGCCGTGAAATCTGGTGGGATCTTTCGCAGCCGGTTAGGATTTCGATTAACCTGGGTATAAAAAGTTGCGTGCCTCGCCCTTGCGTCCTCAAGAACCATGGGAACCTCGCTGATGACGTGGAGAACGAAAAAAGCAGAGAAGAGGGCAAAACCGAGCCGCCGCCGATGTTTGCTGCTCATGCTACCGGTCTATGGCCGGAGTGGGGCTATGGTTGATCACCGGGTCGTGGCGAACCTGAGCGTGGTGTCGCAGGAGCCGGAGATCATGCGGGCCATGTCACACCCGGATTTAAGGGATAAAGCCAGGTGCGTCTCATAGGTGCGTCAAAGAAAAACATCACATATAATGACAAAGTGTATAAAGATAAATGTCTCAAATATCATAAATGTCATTATTACATAGCGGAAGGCGTACAAAAATAAATGATAATAATAAAGCGAACTAAGTATTATTCCTTGGCGCCACAAAGCTAACTGGGAGACGCCACCTAGATGAGCTCGTACTCTTCGTTGTAAGGCTCCTCCTGGACCACCTGTTCTTCTCCTATGGGGGTTTATATATCGCAAGTTTGAGCTTACAAAAGATCATAGCTCAACAAGTTGTATGGAATAATGTGCATGAACTCACCAAAGGTGGGAGTTCATGTGAAGTGTAAGACTGACCAATAGATAAGGGTTAAAGCTGAGCATTGCTTTTAATAAGTTGGTCAAATTTTATTAGCAGTTACTAAATGTAAGTAGATACCAAACCAGAGTAATAATAGATTAAAATTAATAATAAATCTCAATGCGATGCAAATGACAAATTGAATTTAGTTCCATAAATTAATCATGCAAGAGTCTTGAGCTGCTCATGACCGCGAGCAAGGCTAGTATACCAGTTTTACACTTTGTAGAGGTTGTACCCTGTACCCACAAGTCGTGTATCCCATCTAGCATGGGTTTGCAAGGTCCTTAGACACTACCGAGGTGAATGGCTAGGGATCCACTATGAGGCCTTTACAAAGTTCCACTAGCTTCAGAAAACCCGCTACAGTTTCTAGGAAGAGCAATGCAGAAATCCCCCGTCTAACCGCCATCGCAGCAAAATCAACCCGAGAACCTCCCTACACGCCTACTCCCCTACTGCCCTTGCCCCTTCGGGTAAGGTAGTCCTCCACTAGCTTTCCTAGTTAGTCAGCCAAGGGCATCCCATTCCACCCTTGTAGGGGCACGTGTTTCTCAAGTTAAGCTCGATGTTCCAATTAACATAGTTGTCTTATCATGAACAGAAGTAGAACAATAATAAAGAATAATCATGTGTAATAGTTATCTCAATACCCAAAACCATATATAGCAATAGCAAAGACTACCCAAAAGTTCAAGGGGTAAACAAGGTGAAAAGATAACTAGACTAGGGTGACCTGTTGGGTCCCATCAAAATTAAGCCTATGCATGATAAAATGATTATAGAGAACATTATTGGATAAATAAAAGTGGTCAAGAGCACAACTTGCCTTCAATGAGCTCCTACTCAGCAACTTCTACCTGCTGAACACCAGGATCCTCTATGGCTTGCTCGTCTACTCGCAACAGTTCAAACACACATGGTATAACAGAAATTAACATCACACCAAACATAAATACAGAATATATAATAATAATCTACGCATCGAAACGAGATCGTAGGAACAAGAATCACTAAATTTGGAGTTACGGATTTTAAGTTATGATTTTCCAAAGTTGTTAAGTGTTTGGTACAAAATTAATTGAGTGATCAATTCTAATGTGGGTTTCATGGTAAAGCAGTGTTACCAAGTGTAAGTGCAATCAACCCTAATTGAGGGTTTTGGTGATTAAATGACAAAACAAACAGAGGTTCTAACAAGTTTGCTCCTAGCATGTTCACAGTTATTCTATAGACAGGAGAAGCACATATCATAAGAGTATGCAAATATAAAAGCATAGCGGATTAAAAATTTTACATCTTATAGCGTGCTCCAAGTGCTTGGAAACAACGGTTGTATTCATTTTATAATTCTTGAGTTATAGGAATCACCGTTCAATTAAGAGGGATTTGCAATGGTTAAGTAAGTTATGCAATGAGCTAAGTTCAAATTCCTTCAAAATCATCTAAGAGAACACTTTTCTAGATCATGAATGTCCTTTGAGAAACCACTTTTACTCCCCACAAGAATTCCGCCTTTGTTCACTTCAGAATTTTCAAAACTTGCTCTTCAGCCTCTGAAACCGGTTCAACCGGACCTGAAACCGGTTCAACCGGTTTCTGGACTGTTTCTCTGCCACCTCTGTTCTGACCTATCTGACAGTCAGAGCTGTCAGAAAAGTCGTGTGCAGATATTTTTTGAAAACCGGTTCAACCGGATTTTTTTCCCAGCTCAACCGATTTTGAATCCGGTCGAGTTTCCGGCTGAGTAGATCAGTGAACCGAGATCTTCCTGGTGGAAACCGGTTCAACCGGTTTTTGGCCCTTTTCTCCCAAGTCCCAACGGCTGCTAGCTTTTGGGGGATCCTTTAAATACCCCCCTACACACTCTCTCTCTTCATTACTCCTATAGTCTCCACGAATTCTCAGCTGACCAAACTCCAAACAAGGGCATTCAATTCTCATCTCACACAAGAAATCGCACCTCCTTCAATCGCTTGAAGGATCCTTAGTGTGAGGTGAAGTCGATCTAACGCGTTGTCAATTTCATCTTGATTCTCCCATTCTCTTTGTTCTTGAGCTCATTGCAAACTTAACCTTGTGCGGATTTGTTACTCTTGGAGCCTTGTGTTCCTTGACGGTTAGAGGTTGCTTGGGAGTCTCCAATTTTGTGGACGACACTAAGAAGTTTGTATTACCCGCTCTTTGAGCAAATTTGAGAAAAGATTGCCTTGACCTTTGTGGTCGGTTTGTGGAGGATTAGGGTTTGAAAAGACCCAGCCCTTTGTGGGCTCCTCAACGAGGAGTAGGACACCTTTGTGGTGGTTGCCGAACCTCGGGATAAATAGTGTGTTCTTGTGTGTTCTTGTTGTGTGCTTTAACTTGTTGGTTGGTTCATATTCATCTATTCAAGTGGATTTTCTCTAGGGCAAGACTTTAGCATAATCTCTAAATACTTCATCACGTTTGTTTAACTATTTATCTAATCTAAGTTGAGTAGGTTCAAACTTGTTCAGTTGTAAAACAAAATCAACTGAAACAAAATCAACGGGACCATGTGGATCCTCTCCTTGAGGAAATCCCCGTCACATCTTCCGGAGAGGAAGTGGACCCCAAGGTCCTCGACCTCGCCATGAAGATTGCCGAGAAGATGTTCCTCAAAATGAAAGAGGAAGATGCTAAGAAAAAGGCCGAAGAAGAAGAATCAAGAAGAAAGGCCGAAGAAGACAAAGGAAAGGGAAGAATTGAATACAATGATGACCTAGTGGAACTTTTGGTGTCAAAGGTGATGAGCAAGGTAAGTCTCAACACCGAAGGATCATCTACCAAAAGTAAAGGTAACGATTTCAACAAGGTTCAATTTGATTATTCTAGAAATTTTATTCCCAACTTCTCTTCCGCCCCACTTGGAAAGTTACCAACTCTTAGTGAGTTGAACTATGACGAGTGGGCCGATAAGATGAAGTCGCATTTAATCGGTGTACATCCTAGTCTTTGGGAGATTGTCAATATAGGTATGTATAAGCCCGCCCAAGGAGAAGAGATGACTCCAGAAATGATGCAAGAAGTTCACCCCAATGCTCAAGCGGTGAGCATAATAAAAGGAAGTCTTTGTCCGGAAGAATACCAAAAAGTCCAAGGAAGAGAAGATGCTCGTGACATTTGGAACATTCTTAAAATGTCACATGAAGGAGATCCTAAAGCTAATAGACATAGAATTGAAGCTTTGGAAAGTGAACTTGCTAGATCTGATTGGATTAAGGGTGAGTCACTTCAATCACTCTTTGATTGGTTAATGGTGTTGGTAAACAAAATAAGAGTGCTTGGAAGTGAAGATTGGAGTGACTCTAAGGTCACTAGACTATTCATGAGAGCATACAAAGAAAAGGACAAGAGTCTAGCAAGGATGATAAGGGATTGTGACGACTATGAGGAAATGTCGCCTCATCAATTATTTGCAAAGATTCAACAACATGAATCCGAAGAAGCCCCAATCAAGACAAGAGACTGTCATGCCTTGATCTCAAATGAACAAGACACCCCCAAGAAGAACAAAGACCACAAAGCAAAGGAAGTGGTCGAGACATCAAGTGATGAAGATAGCTCAAGTGATGAAGACACAGCTATGTTCATCAAAACATTCAAGAAGTTTGTAAGGAAAAATGATAAGTTTCAAAGGAAAGGAAAGAAGAGGGCATGCTATGAATGTGGTCAAACCGGTCATTTCATAGCGGATTGTCCTAACAAAAAGGAACAAGAAGCTAAGAAGGAATACAAGAAGGACAAGTTTAAAAAGGGAGGCAAGAACAAGGGATATTTCAAGAAGAAGAAATATGGTCAAGCCCATATTGGTGAAGAATGGAACTCTGATGAAGAGAGTTCTAGCTCCAAAGAAGAGGAAGTGGTGGCAAACATTGCCATCCAATCTACTTCAAGCTCGCAACTCTTCACCAACCTCCAAGACGACTCCTACACTCCAACTTGTCTCATGGCAAAAGGAGATAAGGTAACTTTATTTAGTGATGATTTCTCAAATGATGATGATGAACAAATTGCCATGAAAAACAAAATGATTAAAGAATTTTGCTTGAATGGATATAATGTTATCACTAAATTAATGGAGAAGCTAGATAAAAGAAAAGCAACTCTTGATGCTCAAGAAGACTTGCTCATCCTTGAAAAGGAGAGAAACCTAGAGCTTCAAGAATTGCTACTCAATAAAGATGAAATGCTAGAAGCCTTGACTAAGGAAGTATCTTTAGTCAAGATAACTATAGATGATAAAGAAAAAGAAGTGACAAATATGAAAACATCTATAGCTAATCTTGCAAATGAAAAGGATGCACTTGAATCAAGCATGTTAAGCTTGACTGTCCAAAATCAAGAACTTCAAGTGCAACTTGAAAATTGCAAGAACATCAATGCCTCGTCTTTATTGATTGAATCTAAGTCTAGCTCCTCAAATAATACCTTTTGCAAACATTGTGCCAAATACCATGCTTCTTGTTGTTTGACTAACCATGCAAGGAAGAAAAGCCCATAGGTGAAGGTCAAAGAAATATTGAAGAGATGCTCTAGCAATGATGGGTTAAAGAAAGTTGAACCCAAGTACAAGTCCTTGAAGCCCAACAATGGAAAAAGGGGGCTTGGGTTCAACTCATTTAAGGAAAACCCTAGCATAGTGCATAAGGGGTGGAGATCCCCCAAGTTCATAGAGGGAACTACCCTATATGATGCCTTGGGGAGGATTCACTCCTCAAATGACAAGTCAACTCAAGTAAAGGTAAACTTGAGTTCCACAAAGAGTAAGATGAAGGAAGCGGGATCCACAAGTGGAGAAAAATTTAATGCTCCCATTCTCACTCTTATCTTTGTGATTATATGTTAACTTGGGATTCAGGGAATTGGTTGTTAAATATGTGGGTGCCTACACTAAAAGAAAAGTCATGAAAAGAAGTGTGTGGGTACCCAAGGCTATAACTGACACTGCAGGACCCAATTCAATTTGGGTACCTAAAAGCATAGCCTAAATTTGTTTTGCAGGTCTACTCCTCTGGTGGGTCAAGCTAGGTGCTTGACAGTGGATGTACAAATCATATGACCGGGGAGAAAGACATGTTTCATTCCTTGCAACTAACTCAAGAAGCACAAGAAATTGTGTTTGGAGATAGTGGCAAGAGTAAGGTGGTTGGTATTGGTAAAATTCCTATCTCTGACCAACAATCACTTTCAAATGTTTTACTAGTAGATTCTTTAAGCTACAATTTGATGTCTGTTTCACAACTTTGTGGAATAGGTTATAATTGTCTATTTTCTGATGTGGATGTGAAGATCCATAGAAGGGAGGATTCCTCTATTGCCTTTACAGGTCGCTTGAAGGGCAAACTCTATCTTGTTGATTTCACAACAAGTAGAGTGACGCCTGAGACTTGTTTAGTGGCAAAATCCGACAAGGGTTGGCTTTGGCATCGCCGGCTAGCTCATGTTGGCATGAGGAACTTGGCCAAACTTCAAAAGGATAGTCACATTATTGGACTAACAAATGTTGTGTTTGAGAAAGATAGGGTTTGTGGCGCATACCAAGCAAGAAAGCAACATGGAGTCCCACATCAATTAAAGAATGTGGTCACAACAAAAAGGCCATTGGAGCTTCTTCACATGGACCTCTTCGGACCTATGGCGTGCATCAGTATTGGTGGTAGTAAGTATGGGTTAGTTATTGTTGATGATTTTTTTCGCTTCACCTGAGTTTTCTTTTTGAGTGACAAAGGTGAAACCCAAGAGACCTTGAAGAAATTCATGAGAAGAGCTCAAAATGAGTTTGAACTTAAAATCAAGAAAGTGAGAAGTGACAATGGGACAGAATTCAAGAACACAGGTGTCGAAGAATTCTTAGGCGAAGAAGGAATCAAACATGAGTTCTCGGTTCCCTACACTCCACAACAAAATGGCGTTGTGGAAAGGAAGAACTGAACACTAATTGAGGCTGCTAGAACCATGTTGGATGAGTACAAGACCCCTGACAATTTTTGGGCAGAGGCGGTCAACACCGCCTGTCATGCAATCAACCGCCTTTATCTTCACAAGATCTACAAAAAGACTGCCTACGAGCTTCTCACTGGTAACAAACCTAAAGTTGATTACTTTAGAGTATTTGGTTGTAAATGCTTTGTTCTTAACAAGAAAGTCAAGAGCTCAAAGTTTGCTCCTAGAGTGGATGAGGGCTTCTTGCTTGGTTATGCATCAAATGCGCATGGATATCGTGTTTTCAACAATACCACCGGTCTTGTTGAAATAGCAATAGACGTGACATTTGATGAGTCTAATGGCTCGCAAGGGCATGTTTCTAATGACATTGCAGGAAATGAAGAACCACCTTGTGAGGCCATAAAGAAGCTTGCAATAGGTGAAGTGAGACCTCAAGAAAAGGATGATGAGGAAGGAAACTTGTGGATGACCAATGAGATTTTTGATGTGGGGACAAAGGTGGTGGGTGATAAATCCTCCACCCAAGCAAACCCATCAACCTCAAGTCATCCAAGTCTTGAAGAAGATCATCAACCCCAAAGGATGCCAACCTTAGTGGAAGGTGAACATGAAAGTGTTGATGATGAAGTGCCGCTTGATCAAGTGGATGATGAGGAGGAGCAAATTCAAAGACAACCATCAGTGCCCCATCCTCGAGTCCACCATACTATCCAAAGGGATCATCCTGTGGACAACATCCTGGGTAGCATCAGGAGAGGGGTAACAACTTGATCTCGTTTAGCTAATTTTTGTGAATTTTACTCGTTTGTCTCCTCCCTTGAGCCACTTAAGGTTGAAGAAGCGCTGGGTGATCCGGATTGGATAATTGCCATGCAAGAGGAGTTGAACAACTTCACCCGGAATGAAGTCTGGTCCTTGATTCAAAGACCCAAGCAAAATGTGATTGGGACAAAATAGGTCTTTAGGAACAAACAAGATGAACATGGCGTTGTTACAAGAAACAAAGCACGATTGGTTGCCCAAGGCTACACTCAAGTGGAGGGACTTGATTTTGGTGAAACATATGCGCCGGTAGCAAGGTTAGAGTCAATTAGAATATTAATTGCCTATGCTACTAACCATGGTTTCAAGTTGTACCAAATGGACGTCAAGAGCGCATTTCTAAATGGACCACTACAAGAGAGGGTCTATGTGGAGCAACCACCGGGCTTTGAAGATCCAAGGAAGCCAAACCAGGTCTATCTACTTCACAAAGCACTCTACGGGCTTAAACAAGCCCCTAGAGCTTGGTATGATTGTCTTAAAGATTTTTTAATTAAGAATGGATTTACAATAGGAAAAGCTGACTCTACATTATTTACTCGCAAAGTTGATAATGAGTTATTTGTGTGCCAAATATATGTCGATGACATTATATTTGGTAGTATTAATGAAAAATTTTATGAAGAATTTAGCAAAGTAATGACAAACAGGTTTGAGATGTCTATGATGGGCAAGCTTAAATACTTCCTGGATTTCAAGTCAAACAACTCAAGGAAGGTATCTTTCTATGCCAAACTAAATATACACAAGACATGCTCAAGAAGTTTGGCATGGAAAAGGCAAAGCACGCCAAGACTCCAATGTCATCAAATGGACATCTTGATCTAAATGAAGAAGGTAAACCGGTAGACCAAAAATTGTATAGATCTATGATAGGGTCACTGCTTTACTTATGTGCATCTAGACCTGATATCATGTTAAGTGTTTGCATGTGTGCACGTTGTTGGGGACTTGTTCTCAAATGCTATGAATTAAGAACAAGGCAACATAAAAATTGTTAAATATTAGAGTCCTTCGTCCTTCGAAGCATTATTTCCCTCGGGATATAATGGATTCCGGACGAAGGTTATGAAGGTTATACCTTCATAAACACAACAAATAATGAGGAAGGGTAAAAATATATAAAATAATTTGAACATATGATTATCATTATTAACTCATTTCTATTTCATTATTGTAGAAATGATAACGAATTACAAATGTACCTTCGGCTCGAAGAAAAGCAAAAATACCAGCGTGAAGCAAAAACAAATGCCCAATGCGTGACTACAAGAGAGCACGTGAACAGTATGGGGGTACTGTTCACCTATTTATAGGCACAGTTCACAACCTGTATATAATTACATTTATGCCCTTTACAATGAACTATAATAATTACACATAATATCATGGGTCTTTAAGTCATTTCATCTTTAAGTCGGTTCACCCCTTCGTCTTGAGACATGTCTCTGTACCGAAGCTTTATAGTTGATAGCTTCGGCGCTGTTTTGGAGAAGCTCTGCCGAAGGTGTTTATTTCTTTAGGATCTTCGGCTACGAAGCACACCCCCAACACACGTTTTCAAGCTAATCCTAAAGATTGCCATCTTGTTGCCATTAAGAGAATCCTATGATACTTAGTCCACACCCAAAACCTAGGATTATGGTACCCTAAAGGCTCCTTTTTCGATTTACTTGGCTACTCTGACTCAGACTATGCCAGTTGCAAAGTAGATCGAAAAAGCACTACTGGGACTTGCCAATTCGTTGGGCGATCCTTAGTGTCATGGAGTTCCAAGAAACAAAATTGTGTTGCACTTTCCACTGCAGAAGCTGAGTACATAGCAGCTGGTGCATGTTGTGCACAGTTGTTATGGATGAAGCAAACCCTTAGAGACTTTGGTTGTGAGTTTAATAAGATTCCACTTCTGTGTGACAATGAGAGTGCCATAAAACTTGCAAACAATCCTGTGCAACACCCTAGAACCAAACACATTGATATTAGACATCATTTATTGAGAGACCATGAAGCCAAAGGAGATATCGAATTATATTATGTGAGCACCGAAAATCAACTAGCCGATATCTTCACCAAACCCCTTGATGAGGCTAGGTTTTGTTTTCTTAGGAGTGAACTAAATATCGTGGATTCTCGAAACGTGTCTTAAGAACTAAAATTTGAACACATGATTGATGGATATAAAATTGTTGTATGCACAAAATGTCATGAGAAATACTGTTTTTATTGTTAAAATTACTCATGTCATAAATGTTATTTGTAGTTAAAGCCTTTTCAGGCAATATCTCAAAATAGGTTGAGTAAATCGGCTGAGTAGGCCACTCAACCGGTTTTCCTCTGGTGAAAACCGGTTGAACCGGTATAAAAACCGGTTGAACGATTTTGGTCCGCTGACCAGCCGTCGCCTCCTCCTTTTTCTCCTCCCCTTCCCTCTTTCACTCTTTACCCGTTCATTTCTTACAGCAGCCGTCGCCTTCACTTTTCCTCTCTCTCTCTCTTTCTCACTCACACCACTCTCCAAATCCCTTTTGAGCCATCAAATCCATTGGGAGTTTGTTGGAGATTTGTTCCTCTCGGCCTCCTCCATCAACTCCCTCATTTTTTGTTGGGATTTCTGTGGTCGAATCGTCAGATCGAGGTATTGCCTTATTTCCTCATGTTTTTACTCGATCTCACACTGTTCTTGATTATCTTGGGTATCGTTTCATGGATACTATGTAGTTTAAGTGCTTGCCACACTTAAACTGTTTTCTATTGTCTCAAACATTATTTGAGCTTAGCAGTTTGGTATTGTTCGTTGTAGTTGAACCGCTCACATGAACGATTGAAGTGCATGCTCAATACTATACGTGTCTTTGCCCAAACGTGTTTGTAAAAATCCTTGAACATCGAACTCCTCGCTCACCATATGTTCTCCTTTTTATCTTAAGAATGGTGCGTCGTAGGAACCCGTCTGTGGTTGAATCTGACTCCGATGATGATCAAGAAATCCATGAAGAAACTCCTCCGCGTTCCAGATCCAAGCGCGGGCGAGGATCCGGAAATGTAGTGCAGGGTGGTGAGGCCTCCGGGTCTCATGGTGGTCGCGGTCGAACGGCCCGGAATCCCTCCGGTCGGTCTCGACCCGCAGCCAATCCACAGGCTTGGGAGCCATCCAGCCAACATGACGGAGGCAAGGATGATGAGGTTGACCTCCCCTCTGCCAACGCACCCATTATCCGGGGGTTGGTTCTTCACAGGGCGGAGGCTCGTCGATCTGCAAATGAGCCTATCACAGATTTCACTGCCAGCGGAGGGTCCACCCTTCTCCAGGACATCCGCTTCCAGAATCCAACGTTATGTATTCGTGATGTTAGGATTGATGGTAACCGATTTGGACCCTCCAACATGTGGATTTTTATAATTCTGTGATTCTTCCTAAGAAGCATCAGCCCATCCTGCATCAGAGATACATTAACTAGGAAGGATGTGAAGCAATTGGTGATCCAGAGATGACACAGGCTTTGAGAGCCTGTGAGAGGAAGAAGATGAAGAACATTATGACATTCCAATATGATTGGAATGATGAAGTGATTGCTCAGTTCTATTCTACCCTTTGGATCAAACTGGCTGATGAGGAGAGTCCTTATAACTTTCCTTATCTTAATTTCTATATTGAAGGGAGCTGGTACAAGGTGAGCTACCGGAGGTTTGCTCACATACTTGGATTTTCTGATGAAGATATTTCTGGGGACAAGATTAAAATTCATGACTTTCGTTAACCCACCAAGGATGAAGCCCGGGACCTTCATATTTCTAAGTCTGGTAAATTTTGGGAGTCCACCAATCTGCATAAGTTTTACAGATACATTAACTCTCTCTGCAGAATGACTCTCATTCCAAAAGGAGGTAACCAAATGAATATCCTGGGAGAGAGCAAGGTCTTGCTCTCTTTTATGAAGCCAAATAGCTCTGAAAGTATCAATGTTTTTGACATGATTTGGCAAGAAATTATTCATGCTGCCTGCTTCCCTCTGAAAGGATGTCTTCACGCCCCCTTCATCATGAAGATGATTGAAGTGGTGACTCAATTTCGCTATGAGAAAGGCACAAAACATCTATCTTACACCCCCTTCTGGATTGATCCAAACAATCCAGTAGGGCGTCTGAGGAAAGCCCCCTCCAGCTCTCGTGGATCTGCTGCTGCTGGACCCTCGCATCCATCTCCTGGTCGCGGATCTCCCACACCACGTGGTCGTGGTCGTGGTCGAGGTCATGGTCGCGGGATGGGTGCTCGTCTGGCCCATGGTATTGCAGCATTCTTTTCCATGTGCAGAAATATATCTTCAGATGTGCATGAGCTGGCTCGGCGGCAGCGGGAGACTGACGACAATCTTCGTCGTCAAGCTTCCTCTATGGGTATGCCATTTGCCCCCCATTCGCCTGATGTGCCTCTTCATCCTCCTCCTCCAGAAATCAATGAGTGGTACCAGCAGGCATATGGGGTGCCCTTCATGTCTCCAGAAGATGAAGATGAAGAATACTTCGATGATCGTGAGCAGTTTGCCCCGCCTCCCCACCAGGGGGATCCGGGTCAATCCTCTTCTTATCCTTCGCCCCAGGATCCTTCGGGCAGCTATCCTCCCCCAGCTCAGTCTGGGGAAGAACACTTTGCAACTCACTTGGAGCATCAGTTCTTTGATCCTCCTCCTCCTCAGTGGTAATATGTGGTTGGTGGTTCTCTCCATTTTTGGTGTTTGTTGCCAAAAAGGGGGAGAAGGATTGGCTTAGCCCTCAGGTCTTTTAATTTCTGTAATGAACACCTTAGTCTGTAATAATTTTTATTCGACTTTGCCTGCCGTGATGCATGCGGTGTTGGCCTAGGGCCACAAACATTTTATGATGTGATGACCTTATTGTAATAGCTAGTATCATTCCATATCTTATGGTATACAATGATGGATCTGTTAGTGTAATGCTATTTTTATATCATCACATCTTATATAATTTTGTTGCATCCCTCTGTATTTGTGTATTATGTTTGTTTCCTTTTACTCTCTCCAAATATGTTGCAAATTGACATATCAAGTCAATTTGAATATCACAAAATTCATGCACATATTTAGGGGGAGCTGCATATACACAAGTATTTACATCCTGCCAGTGCTTTTATTTTTATCTCTACTCTAGTTTGTTTTGGCATCAATCACCAAAAGGGGGAGATTGTAAGCGCAATCAACCATAATTGAGGGTTTTGGTGATTAAATGACAAAACACACAGAGGTTCTAACAAGTTTGCTCCTAGCATGTTCACAGTTATTCTACAGACAGGAGAAGCACAAATCATAAGAGTATGCAAATATAAAAGCACACCGGATTAAAAATTCTACATCTTATAGCATGCTCCAAGTGCTTGGAAACAACGACTCTATTCATTTTATAATTCTTGAGTTATAGGAATCGCCGTTCAATTAAGAGGGATTCGCAATGGTTAAGTAAGTTATGCAATGAGCTAAGTTCAAATTCCTTCAAAATCATCTAAGAGAACACTTTTCTAGATCATGAATGTCCTTTGAGAAACCACTTTTACTCCCCACAAGAATTCCACCTTTGTTCACTTCAGAATTTTCAAAACTTGCTCTTCAGCCTCTGAAACCGGTTCAACCGGTTTCTGGACTGTTTCTCTGCCACCTCTGTTCTGACCTGTCTGACAGTCAGAGCTGTCAGAAAAGTCGTGTGCAGATATTTTTTGAAAACCGGTTCAACCGAATTTTTTTCCCGACTCAACCAATTTTGAATCCGGTAGAGTTTCCGGCTGAGTAGATCAGTGAACCGAGATCTTCCTGGTGGAAACTGGTTCAACCGGTTTATAAACTGGTTCAACCGGTTTTGGCCCTTTTCTCCCAAGTCCCAACGGCTACCAGCTTTTGGGGGATCCTTTAAATACCCCCTACACTCTCTCTCTCTTCATTACTCCTGTAGTCTCCACGAATTCTCAGCTGACCAAACTCCAAACAAGGGCATTCAATTCTCATCTCACACCCGAAATCGCATCTCCTTCAATCGCTTGAAGGATCCTTAGTGTGAGGTGAAGTCGATCTAACGCGTTGTCAATTTCATCTTGATTCTCCCATTCTCTTTGTTCTTGAGCTCATTGCAAACTTAACCTTGTGCGGATTTGTTACTCTTGGAGCCTTGTGTTCCTTGACGGTTAGAGGTTGCTTGGGAGTCTCCAATTTTGTGGACGACCCCAAGAAGTTTGTATTACCCGCTCTTTGAGCAAATTTGAGAAAAGATTGCCTTGACCTTTGTGGTCGGTTTGTGGAGGATTAGGGTTGGAAAAGACCCGGCCCTTTGTGGGCTCCTCAACGAGGAGTAGGACACTTTTGTGGTGGTTGCCGAACCTCGGGATAAATAGCGTGTTCTTGTGTGTTCTTGTTGTGTGCTTTAACTTGTTGGTTGGTTCATATTCATCTATTCAAGTGGATTTTCTCTAGGGCAAGACTTTAGCATAATCTTTAAATACTTCGTCACGTTTGTTTAACTATTTATCTAATCTAAGTTGAGCAGGTTCAAACTTGTTCAGTTGTAAAACAAAATCAACTGCACCAGTTTGCACCAGTGCAACTTGAATTTGACATTATCTCGAATTTTTAGTGGAAATTTTCAGGTGTAGCCTATTCACCCCCCTCTAGGCTACTTTCACCAAGTGATAGACAATATTAATACAAAATGATAGGAACTGGAAATGGACTAAAAGGGATTTAATATGAATTTTCTAGAAATTAAACAAGTTCTAGCAATTATTTTTACAATAAAAATCAATTTCTAAATTAATTTCTCTATTATATTAAATATCTGGACTGCGCGCGTAATTAAACCAAAAGCCAGGGCCTCAGTGCAAAGATTCCTAAGACTCATTCCACAGTCGCAATGGACTGCGGGTTGATTACTCTGAACACTAGGGATTCATATGCAAAAGGGGATCAACGAAGGGGTATCGTCGATCCTGGCTATCATATCACAAGTGGATGGCCACGATTACATCGGTGGGGATTATGAACGGTTATGCGTTCTCAACCGTTGGATCGACTACCTACGTTCCGGATTCAAAATGAACCCGATCATCCCATCGCCCGCACGATCACACTCATACGGTCCAGATCTACCAACACGAATGGGTACGCTACTATCTAATCTCAGCTGTCTATTAGGATTCCGACGGTCGATCCCTAGTTTCCCCATTGTGGCCAACATCGGCGGACACGCAGGACCCCATGGTGGCACGCCATGGCCGGCGTTTCCCCATCCCGCACAGTTGGCCGCTAACTCCAAAATCGAACCGCGCTACACGACATCAAGAACATGGTGAACAGAATGGTACCCAGCATACCTCGGTTTGGGGTGAAGGCCCTTCTATCCATGTAGTGGTGCGGATCCGCGGCGGAGCTCAACGACGGCGAGAAATTCTCGTCGCTCCAAGGATTCACGCACCCGGATTCTTCCCCGAGAACGACCCACGCACACGCCCGAACGCCTGGGATCGGGTCACCAGCGCTGAGCGGCGATGAAGGTGAGGTCCGACGGCGACAATGGCGGCGCCTGAATCTTTCTCTCCCTGCCCGCCGCGGTACAGTGGCTAGACTCGACGGTTCTCGCGCGTGGGTGGTCAGACGAGAGCGAATACGCCCCAGGTCTTTATACCGGGTCGAGGGAAAAAACGGGCGAGGTGAGGTGGTTGGAAGGCTCCGATTTCCCCGGCGACGAAGTCGGACCGTGCCCGTGGTCGTGGCGAGGTGGAGTGACTCTGACCGAAGGGGGCCACCAGCCAGTGTACCTAATAGGTGGGATGCGGACCTGGCAACGTGGGCCTAGCGATCATCCAGTATTTCTGAGGGAAAGCTGGTGCTCAGTCACCGCCCACGCGGACCCACTTGTCGGCGCCACGGCACGCGCGCGCACGGCCACACGGGTTCAAGTGGCTGACGTGGGGGCCCACATAACAGAGGGCGGCTGCGCGCGCGGTGAAAAGGGGGAGTTTGGGCCGCACAGTGAATTCTGGGCTGATTCGCGCGGATTAGGGCCCACACGCCCTTTTCTTTTTCCTTTATCTTTTTATGTTTTGTTTTTCTTTTTAGTTTGAAATCCAAATTTGAATTCAAGCAGTGCTGTGAACTTGTACTCCAATTAATGTACAAAAATAGGCATAGTAGTATATAAGGGCTTTAATTATTTATATATTTATTTTCTTTATTTTTGTATAGTATTCTTCTTTTCTTTTCTCCAAATCTTAATTTCCACATTAGGTTTAATGCCTATTTCACCATTTGTATATTTCTATTATCATTATCTTTATGAGTGAATGCACGAATAAATAAACTTCAGCATGATGTATAAATTATTCACTTAGAATAAGGTTGTTCTCATTTTCTAATAAATAGAGACAAAACACATAGAAGAATTTTCTCCTTTAATATGGTTTACAAGTTTGAGTATTACAAATCATACCCCCTTAAAAAGAATCTTGTCCTCGAGATTAGGAAGGACTAGGGAAAAGATGGGGAAATTCTATTCGAAGTTCTTCTTCTCTCTCCCAAGTAGCTTCATCTTCTCCATGGTGACTCCATTGCACTTTGCACATCTTTATCACTTTATTCCTTGTAACCCGAGTCAAAGTGTCAATGATCTTGATAGGATACTCCATGTAAGTTAGATCACCCTGTACACTGAGTTCTTCCATTGGTAATTGTTCCTCCGGGACACGTAGACACTTCTTGAGTTGAGACACGTGGAATACATCGTGTACGTCGAACAGATGATCGGGTAGTTCAAGCTGGTAGGCCATCTCTCCAACTCGCCTGAAGATTCTGAAGGGTCCAATAAAGCGAGGGGACAACTTCCTTTAACTTTGAATCTCCTCATTCCACGGATTGGTGACACCTTTACGTACACGTGATCATCCTCTTCAAACTCCAGTGATCTTCTTCGATTATCAACGTAGCTCTTCTGTCGAGTTTGTGCAACCCTCAAGTTCTCTCGAATTATACGGACTTGTTCTTCTGCCTCTTGAATAATCTCAGGCCCAAAGAACTGTCTTTCTCCAGTCTGATCCCAATATAGAGGAGTCCTGCACTTTCTGCCATATAAAGCTTCAGATGGTGACATCTTCAGGCTGGCCTGGTAACTATTATTATAAGAGAACTTAGCATATGGTAGACTTTTGTCCCAACTGCCTCCATGCTTAAGGGCACAAGCTCTCAATATATCATCTAGCAACTTCCTTGAACTTTTCTTTCTTAATATATTTTCACCAGGGCCTCCGCCCCTACTATTCATTCAAAAAATATGATTGATATTAATCTTGACTACATCCAGACTAGCACTACCGGAATCAGTTCCTTTGCCGTGTGTTCTACACACACGGCAAAGGCTAGTTTACACTCGGCAAAGGCTTTGCCGAGTGTAACACTCGGCAGAGGCTTTGCCGAGTGTAACACTCGGCAAAGAAAGCTCGGCGAACTGTACATCGGCAACAGCATCTTTGCCTAGTACTTTTTGTCGGGCACTCGGCAAAGAAAAGTCACCGTCACGGCGCCAAGTGACGGTGACGGATCCTTTGCCGAGTGCCTACGGCGACACTCGGCAAAGACTGGTCCAGTGGACCCCACAGCCAGTCCCTGTGCCGAGAGCTCTAGTAGGCACTCGGCAAAGGAGGTTTCTTTGCCGAGTGTCTGGTGGACTGGCACTCGGCAAAGAACCCTCCAGTGGGCCCCTTTGCCAGTCCCTTTGCCGAGTGCCTTGGCAATGGCACTCGGCAAAGATGTCTTTGCCGGTTCCCAGGTTTCCTTCTTTGCCGAGTGCCGTTTTCAGCACTCGGCAAAGATGGCTTTACCGGTTCCAAGGTTGCCATCTTTGCCGAGTGCCGTGGTCATAGCACTCGGCAAAGCAATCCTTTGCCGAGTGTTACACTCGGCAAAGTGACCAGGATGTCCCTTTTTTATTTGCTTTTGTTGTTCCATCCAAACAAACAAAAGATATATATCATTCACATCACATTATATATCAAGCACATCACAGAATGAACACATTTATCATCAACACCATATATATCACAAAGTCTCACTAAAGTCTCACAAAACAGATCACAAGTCTCACTAAAGTCAGGATCATCACAAAACAGATACAAGTCTGCATCATCACTAACATCACCAAGTATCTCACAAGATAAAGTGTAAATAACATCACCAACACTCATAAAGGTAAGTCTGGATCATCACAAAACAAATCATCAACGAGGTGGGCATCTGGACTGGTTCGGCGAAGGGCTGGACGAAGCATGAGGGTTGTTCGACGCCGCCGATTGACCCTGCACAGAGAAGAGATTGTATGTGTGAGAACATATGAATATATATCATGCAGTACTAAAATTTTGATACTCACAGGAGTAGTGAACTCTGTAGGGTCAGCTGCAGGGAACAACGGAGGTGGTGGAGCATGACCCTGTGCGGCGCCAAGGCTCTGCATGTACGCGAACATCTCCGCCATCCTCTTCTCCAGCTCCTCACGTTGCCTCCTCTCATCATCTAGCTGAGTCTGTAATATTTCGCCCTAATGTTACGATAATGCAAAGAGAAGATATATAAAAATCAATGAACGATGAATAGATAAGGAATAACCTGGAGTTGCTGGATACGATGCTGTGAGGTGTCCTACCGAGGTCGTATGGCTGGGCTCGCGCTCGTGCTCCTTGCTCGCACCTGAGAGAGAGTGGGAGTGGAGGACGAGTCGATTGCCCCGTCGGCAATCCAGTACCGCCCATGCCTCTTGCCTCCTCCGACCCTCATGAGGACATCTCCGTCGATGTCCTCGGTCCTCGGATCGTAATCTGGCCCATGGACCTCCTTGGCCATTGCGGTGTACTCACTGAGTCGGTTGTGGATGGCGGGGTTGGTGTACGCCTCGGGCCCGTCATCCGGGTTGTAGGTGACGTCGGACGTCGCCTTCCCCTTGTGGGCCATGGCATATGCCGAGAACGTGGAGCAAGGTGCGCCACCATGTGCCGCCGACTGCGAGAAAACCAACGATATGGTTAGAAATCATGTCTAATCGAAAGTTATATACCTAAATAAAAAAGAGCGCGTACCCATGCTTCCGCGTATTTGCCCAGGCTGCGGCTGCCTTGATGGTGGGAGGGACCTTGCATCAGCAAACGCCGTTCCCGGCTAGCGTTGTGCGCCTCGTCCCACTCAGCCGAGCACCACCTCTGCACTATCTTCTCCCAGCACTCAGGATGCGCGGCGCACCAATGAGGAATCATCTAAAAAAATATAAGTACACCGCATATCAGAAGATAAGAATAAGCATATTTAGTACCAATAATAAAGTTTTGTATTTACCTGCAAGTACTGGTCCGCAGTCAATGACATGGTTCGGGCGTCCTTCTTGTTCACCTTCTCCCCAAGGACGGAGCCGTGGTAACTGACGATGGCCTGGATGCGCGCCTCGTAGTGCATGTCCACGACGAGCTTCTTACAGCACGTCGTAGACACCACATCCGCCCTGGCCTCGTATCCAGCATCGCACCTGAAGAAATCCTACATACAAAGACGATGTATCCATACATTATTTCAAGAATATGCAACAAATGCGACTTATTAAACAATATAGTGCGAGGAAGACTTACCCACAGCTCTTGCTTCACCCGCTCCGCCTTGTTGTTGAATTGTCTGCCGTCCCGATCTACTGCATCGGGGGCGACGGCGTAGTGGTCGAAGGTGTATGCTGGGCTCGTCACTCCGGCGTACTCGACAAGTCCAGGGAAGTGTTCCCGGCATAGAAGGCCGAGGATGCCATTAGGGTTGCGGCCGTGACCCCCTGCAGTCTCCAAAACCATCCAAGACCTGTCCAAGTGATTAAGATGAAGTATTAGTTTCTATTATTAATTTGAACATATAATATGAAAAAGCAGCAACAACATCTAAAGTTACCTACCTCTCTCCATCGGGTCGTATCAGCGGACGTCTGTCACGAAGTATGGGTCGCTTAGGTAGGCTCGCGGGACCTCGCAGGTAGATACTCCTCGAACCTGAGGAGCCAGAACCTGAGACGTCCTGCTGAGCAGCGTCGTCGTCGTCGTCGTCGTCCTGCTGCGCCGCATCGTCGTCGTCCTGCTGTGCCGCATCGACAGCGGCTTGCTGCTCCACCTGCTGCTGTACGGCGTCGTCCTGCTGCGCCTCCTCCTCCGTCCTACGGGTGCTCCTCCTCCCCCTCCCCCTCCCCCTCCTCGTCCTCGTCCCACCGCCCACCATCTTTGTCCAACAACCTGCAATTAAGAGTAAACAATTAAGCACAGATAAAAAATATGTATTTAGAAACATATGCAAAATAAATGAAATATAGCATTACATCGATTAAAAATAATCTTCATATGTGTCCGGGTTAGCCGGATCATAAGTGTCGTCATCACTATCAACCATTTCATAGTCAACATCATCTGAAGGCGCAATTTCGTCATTGGCATTGCCTTCAAGTATTTCTAAGTCATTCTCATTTTGCACCTCATCATCCTCGTCATCAACAACCATTTCAATATCTACTTCCATTCCGATCGCTTCGGTTAAGTCTATCTCAAATTGCCCTTCGAGCCCATCTTCTTGGAAGAACTCTCCGTCATATGTGTCCGGGTCTAAGTTATAATCTTCATCGTTTGGAACAGGTAATTTAGCGTGCGGTGATACCTTATACACAACATCCCAACCCTTAAGATGTTGTTTCGTTTGGCACGCATATGGAAGATAATACACTTGTGTGGCCTGTTGGGCCACAATATAGACATCGTCTCCTGTTAAGGTGGAATCCTGTCGAATTTCGACTATCCCAAGATTAGAATGTGTCCGTCTCGTAACTTCAGGGTCAAACCAATGACATTTGAATATCACTGGAGTAAGAGGTTTGGAACCATAAAAATTGAGTTCATATATTTCTTCAATTCTTCCATAATACTCGACCTCGTCAAGCCCGGGCGTAAAGACTCCAGAACACGTGGTTTTTCGATTGGGCCGACTTTGGTCGTAGCTTGTTGTGCGAAAACGGTATCCATTGACGTCATACCCAGAAAATTTCCTGACCCTATAGGCAAAGTCATTGGCTACTTGTCTCAACTCGGCACTCATAGACGGCTCTCTTTGGCCCTGCAAGTTCAAACACGCTAGATTGTTATATTATTCGCACGTAAGAGCAACTTGGAATAACAAACTAAGCACGTACCTTATGTTTAAACCAGGAAATGAAATCGGGCAATCCATTTCCCGCACCCTTTCTAAGAAGGGTATCATATTCCTGTGGAGTTGGGTCCCTTGATCGATGCCAGAATTCATGAAGAAATTGCTCCATGTATGGCGTCACCTCTTCAAGGTTGGTCAATACATATAGCATGATATGGCGCCACTCTTCATGTCTCAGGGTCTTGGTGGTCGAACCACTCGCGCTTCCGAGTTGCCCTCGAAAAATGCTGAGGTTCGATTCATTGCCGCCATCATTGTAACGAGGGGGTGGATTATGCACGCTCGGCAGTTTGTCACCATAGTAAGTTGTTGTGAAGTTTGACACCTCCTCCAGTATGTATGCCTCTGCAATGGAAGCCTCGATTTTGCATTTATTTCTACATTTCTTTCGGATACTCTTTAGACATCTCTCGATTGGATAGCACAACGTCCCTGCACGGGCCCCCCCCATTCGTGCCTCATACGGGAGATGAATAATCAAATGCTGCATCGGATTGAAGAAGCCGGGTGGAAAGATCTTCTCCAGCTTACACAGTAACACGGGTGCCATCCTTTCCAAGTCTGCAATCATGGTCCGAGCTAACTCTTTTGCACAAAGCTGGCGGAAGAAATAGCTCAACTCTGCAAGCGCTAGCCAGACATGCTCAGGGACATAGCCTCGAACCATCGCCGGAAGAATTCGTTCAATCCATATGTGGAAGTCATGACTCTTCATCCCTAAGACTCGCAGAGTAGATAAGTTCACCCCCCTACTAAGGTTAGCTGCATACCCATCAGGGAACATTAACATCTTGATCCACTGTAGTACTTCCTTCCTCTGGGCCCTGCTCAGGACGAAATCGGCCTTAGGCCTTCTCCATGTCTTACCACCACTAGGCGGCTTCATCTCTTGGTTTGGTCTATCACATAACTCTGCCAGATCCACTCTTGCCTTTATGTTATCCTTTGACTTATCAGGAATCTCCATAATTGTTGCCCAAAGTGCCTCAGCGACATTCTTTTCAGTGTGCATCACGTCAATGTTGTGTGGAAGGAGCAGGTCATCATAATAGGGGAGCCGAGTCAAGCCCGACTTATGTGTCCACATATGTTGCTCACCATATCTCACAAAACCACCTTCTGGGTTGGCCACGAGACCATCTATCTGTTCGCGAACTTCGGCACCAGTCATCATTGCAGGTGGGCGGTCTGTCACCATGACACCTTTCGTAAAGTTCTTGATGTCTAGTCAGAATGCATGGTCAGGAGGGAGAAATTGTCGATGTTTATCGAATGACGAATATTTGCCACCCTTCAACCAAATGAACCTAAGAGCTTCCTTGCAAACTGGGCATGGGAACTTACCGTGAACACACCAGGCGCAAAATAGCCCATACGCCGGAAAGTCATGCATGGAGTACTGGTACCAAACATGCATTTTGAAGTTTGTCTTCGTAGCTCGGTCATACGTCCATACCCCTTCCTCCCAAGCACGGACCAATTCATCAATCAAAGGCTCCATGTACACGCCCATTTTATTCCCCGGGTGTCCAGGAATTATCAACGACACGAATATGTTCTGTCTTTGAAAGCATACGCCGGGGGGGAGATTGATGGGGATAACGAACACGGGCCAACATGTGTATGGGGCAGCGGTCATTCCATAGGGATTGAACCCATCTGTGGCCAGCGCAACACGAACATGTCGAGCCTCTTTGGCTTTCTCATGGTGAATGGCATCAAAGTGGGTCCATGCTTCACCATCGGATGCGTGAACCATCTTGTCAGGATTGTATCGTTTGCCTTTTTTGTGCCATGTCATCTGTTTCGTGGATTCCTCTGTCATGTATAGACGCTGGATCCTCGGTATGAACGGAAGGTGGCGTAGGATTGTCACGGGGATGTCGAGCTGCCTCTTCTGTCCATCACCAGAGTCTACCTCCATGAACCTAGACGATTTACACTTCGGACAGTACTTTGCCTCAGTGTGTTCTTTCCTAAATAGGACACAGCCCTTCGGACAAGCATGTATCTGCTCATACGTCATCTTGAGTGCACGAAGGAGTTTCTGTGCCTCGTACATGCTCTTTGGCAGAACGTGATCCTCCGGAAGCAGGCTGCCAATAACTGTCAACAAACCATCGAAGGCGTCTCGACTCATGCTATACTGCGACTTGAACGCCATTATACGCCCAATGGCATCCAGTTGAGAAACCTTTGTCTTGCCGTGAAGGGGTTTCTGTGCCGCGTCAAACATGTCGTAGAATGCCTTTGCGGTCGCCTCTGGCTCGTCCTCCGTACGTCCTTCGGCGAACTGTGCCTCGTGATAGTCGTTCAACATGTCTGCTACCCCGGCATCAGCATCGTAATCCTCGACGCGTTGTCTCACCACCTCCTCTCTCGTGCGATGCGCTTCACCATGGAAGATCCACCGAGTATAGTCCGGCGTAAATCCATTCTTCCAAATATGTTCTACCATGGCCTTCTTTGGTTTTCTTTTCCGGTTGTCACATTTGCTGCACGGACAAGGGACTAGGCTAGCTCCTTTAGCAGCTTCGTCATATGCCCGTTCCACGAAAGCATCGGTCTTCCTAATCCATTCTGGGGTGACATCATTACGTCGAACGCGGCCCGTGTACATCCACTCACGGTCCTCCATCCTCTAACATATATAACCGAGTATAGTTTAATATAGACATGTAATGCATGTACACTACATTCCTACCTTCTAATAGGTGAGGATAGGTCCTAATCCCACCCGCGGTTGCGTAGATGGAGTTAGTTTCCATGCTCTACTCCGATCCGAGATAGAATTTCGGCAGCACCTCCCCGCTGTTCTCCGGATACACGTCCTGGCAGGGAGAGTGTACTGTCCGGAGAACAACAGGGAGGTGACGCCGAAACTCTTTCTCGGACCGGAGTAGAGCATGGAAACTAACACCATCTACGCAACCGCGGGCTGTCCAAAAAACGTGGACAATTCGAAACTGATACATTTGTAGATATGCAAAGATCTGCATATCTACACCGTATCTCTTTCGAACGGGAGACGCCTAACTGGGTTACGTGATCTACGACCATGATGCGGAAATAGAGGTTATACCTAGGGTGGCGGTGGAGTCAGGCTAGTGGGGCTGTGGCGGGTCGGTGCAGTGGCGACGCGACGCGGTGCAGGCAGACCCGCAGTGGCTAGGAAGACAAGTATCTTCTCTGTAAAAAAATAAACGAGGTGGTCAAAAAAATCGGCAGCACTTCCCCTGTACGGGGAGATTTCCAAAACCTGCAAATAGATCTAACAGCACGATGGCTGACACACACATATACAAACGACACGATGAATGCAAGTCACATCTAAGTGGCATCCATATCCACCATCACACATATTTCAACGGCATCCATATCCATCATCACATTATGCCAAATTAACACAAATAGTATAAACTCTCTAAACACACATACTAAACTAATTAAACTCACGAAAATCACTAAATCCACTAAACACATATACTATAAACTCAATAAATACATACTAAACTAATTAAACTTATTATACTCACTAATGTACGGGTCGGCGATGGCGGCGGCGCGACGACGGTGGCGGGGCACGGCGGTGGAGAGGCCGACGGTGGCGGGGCACGGCGGCGCGACGACCGTAACGGCGCGTGGGGAGGCCGGGCGGCTTGACGGGCGGCGCCGGCGTCGAGCCGAGAGAGTGGGGCAGGCGGTGGGAGCGGGCGGTGTTCGCGGGCGGCGAGGGGCGGGTGAGGGGCGGCGGCGAGGGGCGGGCGGCGTTCGCGGGCGGCGGAGGGGCGGGCGGCGGTGGGAGCTGCGGCGAGGGGCGGCGGCGGGAGCTGCGGCGAGGAGCTGCGGCGAGGGGCGGGCGGCGGTGGGAGCTGCGGCGAGGGGCGGGCGTGGGGCGGGCGGCGGAAGAGAGAAGTGAAAGGAGAGAAAGAGAGAAGGAAGGCTGTCGGGTGGTTAAATTACATTCTTTGCCGAGTGCCCGATCGCGGGCACTCGGCAAAGATTTTTTAAAAATTTTAAAATAAACTTTGCCGAGTGCCGGATCGCGGGCACTCGACAAAGACGCCTTTGCCGAGTGCCGGATCGCGGGCACTCGGCAAAGACGCCTTTGCCGAGTGCCGGATCGCAGAGCACTCGGCAAAGATGTGTTGTACAAACTTTGCCGAGTGCTAGCTGTAGAGCACTCGGCAAAGATGTGTTGTACAAACTTTGCCGAGTGCTCAAGGACAGGCACTCGGCAACGTCGTCTTTGCCGAGTGCTATCTTACCAGCACTCGGCAAAGTATATTTTATTTTTTTTATTTTTGGCAACCAAACTTTTTGTTGTGTGTTCCTACACTATGTAGACCTACATGTATCATTTGTGGACAATTTTAACAGAGCTTTCAATCGTTAGTAGATTTAGTTCGTTTATTTGAATTTCTTCGGAAAATTTAGATTTGAACTGTAGGTCACTCGAAACTTGGAAAACCGTGCATGCAAAAATGATATTCATGTTACTTAACATAAGTTACGACCAATTCAAGGAGCGGACCGGAAACTTCGAGCAACATGCTCACTAAACATGGCCGTGAACTTGCCATACACATGTTTAAAAATTGTATAAAACACAAACAAAGTCAGAAAATCCTGAAACTTGTCCACGTGTCATGATATCATATGTACAGGCTGCGATAAAAAATTGAAAAAAATTCGAGAAAACTATGACGTGCTATGTGTACAAACCTAAGAGATCCACATTGAAACTCTATGATTTCATGTGTAGTTCTCTTAGGTTTCTACACATAGTGTCTCACAACTTTGTCCAAACATTCTCAATTTTTTATCACAACCTGTACATATGATATCATGACACGTGGCCAAGTTTCATGATTTTCTGACTTTGTTTGTGTTTTATACAATTTTTAAACATGTGGATGAGCGAAAACGAAGACCCAACAGGTGAGACAAGATACGGATGAGCGAAAACGAAGACCCCACTGCACCGCCTCTCCCACGCTTCCGCCGACGTGAAGCGGATTGGAAAACCGGACTAGCCGCAGCGAAAGCAACAAACGCGTCAAAATTCTCGGAAACGGGCCCCAAAAACCCTACCGCAAAAAAAAAACATTCTTCACACCACAAACAACACGCGGCCAAAATGCAAACGCACGCACCCACTGCACGAACGCGCACCTAACTAAGTGAGCCGCCGGATGCGACGAAACAGAGGCAGGGACGATCGGCGTTACTCCAGCGGCGTGATCAAGCCGCCGGCGGCGGCGCGCCTCCTGCACGAGACGCCAGAAACGGACGACGTTCGGCGGCACGCGATCGCCGCCACCTGGCTAGGATCTGGAGGCCAAACGATTCCGGAGAGAGTTTTTTTCCAGGATGCGAGGGGTTTCGGCACGAGGCGTCTAGGAGAGCAGGCTGCCCTCCGCCGAACACAAACAGGGGAGAAGAATAAATGGAGAGGTTGGTTTGTACGGTTAAGTAACCATAGCTAGGGTTATGTGAGTAAATACCGACTTTGTCTTTAAGGGTTTCACATCTCTATATAAGGAACATGTACACCTTATCATAATATGTAAATGAGAAAGAGGCCAGAAGCCCAACCCTATATTCTATGTCTCGTGTGTTTCCTCTGTCGTGCTTATGGCAAGAGAGACGGATTCTTTATAGCTTCCTGCGCCTCTACTGCTGATGGAAGGGAAGGGAGTGAATCTAGTGATCCATGGTAACATAGTTCTCAACACGTTATCAATACGCTCTACCTCGACGTTGCTGCTGGATCAGATCTGCATCAACTCTCCATCAAATCGGCAGGTCCCTCGGCCTAGCCGGACTGTCCTACACGGCAGCTACAATTTCTCCTCTACGCAATTGAACGGTATAATTTTTTTAGATCTAATGTTGGTGGAATCTCGTAATCGCTCCACCATGTCCGAGTGCCGGATCGCGGGCACTCGGCAAAGACGCCTTTGCCGAGTGCCGGATCGCGAGCACTCGGCAAAGACGCCTTTGCCGAGTGCCGGATCGCAGAGCACTCGGCAAAGATGTGTTGTACAAACTTTGCCGAGTGCTAGCTGTAGAGCACTCGACAAAGATGTGTTGTACAAACTTTGCCGAGTGCTCAAGGACAGGCACTCGGCAACGTCGTCTTTGCCGAGTGCTATCTTACCAGCACTCGGCAAAGTATATTTTATTTTTTTATTTTTGGCAACCAAACTTTTTGTTGTGTGTTCCTACACTATGTAGACCTACAAGTACCATTTTGGTACAATTATAAAAGTGTTTTTTATAACTATTAGATTTAGTTCGTTTATTTGAATTTCTTCGGAAAATTCATATTTGAACTGCAGGTCACTCGAAACTTGGGAAATCGTGCATGCAAAAATGATATCTGTCCTATTTAGCACAAGTTACGACCGATTCCATGAGCGGACCGGAAACTTCGAGCAACATGCTAACTAAACATGGTCATGAACTTGCCATCCACATGTTTAAAAATTGTATAAAACACAAACAAAGTCAGAAAATCATGAAACTTGGCCACGTGTCATGATATCATATGTACAGGTTGTGATAAAAAATTGAGAATGTTTGGACAAAGTTGTGAGACACTATGTGTAGAAACCTAAGAGAACTACACATGAAATCATAGAGTTTCAATGTGGATCTCTTAGGTTTGTACACATAGCACGTCATAGTTTTCTCGAATTTTTTTCAATTTTTTATCGCAGCCTGTACATATGATTTCATGACACGTGGACAAGTTTCAGGATTTTCTGACTTTGTTTGTGTTTTATACAATTTTTAAACATGTGTATGGCAAGTTCACGGCCATGTTTAGTGAGCATGTTGCTCGAAGTTTCCGGTCCGCTCCTTGAATCGGTCGTAACTTATGTTAAGTAACATGAATATCATTTTTGCATGCACGGTTTTCCAAGTTTCGAGTGACCTACAGTTCAAATCTAAATTTTCCGAAGAAATTCAAATAAACGAACTAAATCTACTAACGATTGAAAGCTCTGTTAAAATTGTCCACAAATGATACATGTAGGTCTACATAGTGTAGGAACATACCACAAAAATTTTGATAGACAAAATAAAAAAAATAAAAATATACTTTGCCGAGTGTCCAGAGATGACACTCGGCAAAGTATGCTTTGCCGAGTGCCTACTATGTGGCACTCGGTACAGAACCTCTTTGCCGAGAGCCAACGACTGGCACTCGGCAAAGACTGACGACCGTCAGCTTTGGGACGGCCGCTGACGGCCATTTGCCGAGAGCTCCCTTTGCCGAGTGTTTAGCACTCGGCAAAGTTGTCTTTGCCGAGTGTCGTTCTGTGCCGAGTGTTCAGCCCTCGGCAAAGCACGGTTTGCCGAGTGCCTAGCTTTACCGAGCGCGGCACTCGGCAAAGACTTCTTTGCCGAGTGCCCGACAAAAGGCACTCGGCAAAGAGGCCAACACTCGGCAAAGCCTCGGATTCCGGTAGTGTAGGGGTGAAAAACGGGTCGGGTATACCCACCGGGCACCGGATATGAATAGTGCAATACCCATTTTTTTGGATACAGATTCAGGTATTTTTATATTCGGGATAATACGGGTAATATCCGTATAGTGCAGCTTCGGATTCGGGCCAAATACAGAGCGAGGGACTACCTTGTAAATATCCGGATATTCGGGTCGGATACGGGGTACCAGAACTTGAGTACCCATTTTTTCTTTTTCTGTATAATATTATATTTATAAAATCATAAATTTTACATATGAAATTGCATGAATATAATGTTCATATGAAAATTGTTTTGCTCGAAGAGATCTATAACTTTGTAGTACATCACATTTTTGTTTAAACAACATTTAGGCCAAAATCATTGAAACAATGTCCAAGTTTATATCAAATTAATAGACTTTATTACTTTCATGTGGGAACTTAAGTTTATCGCCATGTGGAAACTTAAGGTTATCTTTCTATAGACTATTTATTAGTATTGGTAAATTATTTGCAATTTTCATTCGATGCTACAACATTTTATGAATTTAATTGTATTTTGATGATTTTCTACAACAAGAAATTAATAACACACAAATAGCCTAAAAGTCATAAAATTTTACGGAGACACAATATATATCCATATATAACCATAAAAATGTTTAGATCATAAGATCTGTTGGGACCATGCTTCATCGCCGAAGGTCCTGCAGGAAGAAACAACTTCGGCTGAAGCTGTCGGCACGTGATGACCGAAGGTTGCTGTTCATGAAGCTTCGGAATTGCAAACCGACTTAAAAGTAGAATGACCTTTTAGTCCACAAGTGTTTGAGTCATTGTTGTAAACTTTTATGAGGGGCATGATTGTAATTCCTCAAAGGTTGTGTCTTGTGTCTATAAATAGTGAACAGTATTCCTTTACTGTTCACGCATTCCGGTAATTAAAATCGCATCACTCGGGAATTATTCCTTGTCAAGGCAGAGGTATAAATGTCTCTAATATTATATTTGAATACATCAGGTTTATATGATATGTAAATGATGTTGTTTGCTTATAGTTTACTTGTTTTTAATGCTTTATATCTCACAATGTTTCATATAATCTTTGAGAATTTAATTATGAAAATTCAACCTTCGTAATTGTATCGTTTTAACCTTCGTCCGAAGTTCATTAAATCCTTGAGGAAATAATGCTTCGATGGACGAAGGACATTAACATTTAACATTTTATGTTGCCTTGTTCTTAATTCATAGCATTTGAGAACAAGTCCCCAACATTGGCGCCCACCGCCGGTGAACTCACTACCACTTTTTCTGAGCTGATGGCTTCGTTCAATATTCAAGCTGGAGCTGCTTCGGTTCCGAAGCTGGTACTCCCGATAACAGGCGGTTCATGTTCAGAACCAGCCAACAAGAAGCAAACGAAGGAAGCACAGAGAAGGGTACAACATGTCGGGGTGCAAGGACCCTTCATCAAGTCCAGATGGTCTCACATTCCTATTACCTTCTCCCAAGAGGATCTTCAACTCAAGGATTACCCACACAATGATGCTATGGTTATCTCTTGTGTTATCAAAGGATTTCTGGTCCACAATGTTTTGGTTGATACAGGCAGTGCAGCCGACATCATATTTGCTAAAGCCTTCAGACAGATGCAAGAGCCCGAAGATAAAATTCTTGATGCCACACATCCCCTCTGTGGCTTCGGAGGAAGGCAGATTGTAGCACTCGGCAAAATCTCAATGTCAGTGGCCTTCGGATTCATCAACAACACAAGAACTGAACAAATTATGTTTGATATCGTTGACATGGAGTACCCTTACAATACAATCATTGGTCGTGGTACTCTTAATGCCTTCGAAGCAATTCTGCATCCAGCTTATCTTTGCATGAAGATACCTTCGGACCAAGGGCCCATTGCTATTCATGGAAGTCAAGAAGCTGCCAGAAGGGCCGAAGGAAATTGGACAGACTCAAAAGCAATCCATAATATAGATGGAGCTGAAGCTTGTGAGCAATACAAGTTCAGAAGGGAAAAAGCTGCTTCGGCTGACCAGCCGAAACCCATGCTCTTATGTGAGGATATAGCAGAGCAGAAGGTGCTATTGGGATCTCAATTGTCCGAAGAGCAGGAGAAAACCTTGATAAGGTTTTTGTTTAACAATAAAGATGTTTTTGCTTGGTCAGCTAATGATCTTTGCGGAGTTAACAGGGATGTTATTGAGCACTCGCTCAATGTTGATCTATCCTTTAGACCCAGGAAACAGAGGCTTCGGAAGATGTCTGATGACAAGGCCGAAGGTGCTCAAAATGAAGTGAAAAGACTCCTCACTGCCGGAGTTATTAGAGAGGTAAAATATCCAGAATGGTTGGCTAACACTGTTATGGTGAAGAAGACCAATGGTAAATGGAGAATGTGTATCGATTTTACTGACCTTAATAAAGCATGTCCGAAGGACGAGTTTCCATTGCCAAGGATAGATTCCTTAGTTGATGCAGCAGCTTCATCAGAGCTCATAAGTTTGCTGGACTGCTATTCAGGCTATCATCAAATATGGATGAAGAAGGAAGATGAACCAAAAACCAGCTTCATAACCCCTAGTGGGACATATTGCTACCTTCGGATGCCTGAAGGGCTTAAAAATGCTGGAGGAAGTTTCAGCAGAATGACAGCAAAGGTTCTCCATTCTCAGATAGGCAGGAATGTACTAACTTATGTTGATGATATCATTGTAAAAAGTACGAAGCAGGATAACCACATTGCTGATTTATAGGAGACCTTCGCTAATTTTAGACAGGCTGGTCTAAAGCTGAATCCAGAAAAATGTGTCTTCGGAGTAAAGAAGGGGAAATTTCTCGGTTGCTTAGTTTCAACAAAGGGAATTGAGGCCAACCCAAGTAAAATCGAAGCTATACTTCGAATGGAGCCACCTAGTACAAAAAAGGGGGCTCAAAGATTAACAGGAAGGCTAGCATCTCTCAACAGATTCATATCTAGATCAGCAGAGAGAAACTTACCATTCTTCGAAGTGCTGAAGACAGCTGAAGTCTTTCAATGGGGACCACTCCAGCAGAAAGCCTTCGAAGAACTGAAGCAGTATTTGATAGATCTAACAATATTAACTCCACCTACGCCAGGGGCTCCTTTGTTATTATATGTGGCAGCTTCGCACTCAGCGGTAAGCACAGCACTTGTTCAGGAGAAGCTTGAAGGCCAGGTTAAGAGGTAGGCCCCAATATATTTTGTATCCGAGGTTCTTAGTTTATCAAAGAAAAATTATACAGAGTTGGAGAAGGTACTGTATGCTGTCTTGATGGCCTCCAGAAAGCTTCGGCACTATTTTCAAGCTTACAATATAATTGTTCCTTCTTCACAACCTCTGAAGGATATTATGAGGAACCAAGAAGCTACTGGAAGGATTGGAAAATGGGCTGCAGAGCTCAATGAATTCTGTATTGATTATGTTCGTAGATCTTCGATTCAGTCCCAGGCATTAGCAGACTTTATTGCTGATTGGACGCCAGGGGCTCAGGAGGAAGAAACAAATAAAGACGCCGAAGCATGGACAGTGTTTTGCGATGGGTCTTGGGGAACCTTCGGAGCAGGAGCGGCTGCTGTGTTGGTTTCACCTTCCAAAGTTAAAACTTGTTATGCGGCAAGACTTGATTTTAGTTGCACAAATAACATCGTCGAGTATGAAGCTCTGCTTTTGGGTCTTCGGAAATTAAAGGCAATGGGAATCAGAAGGGCCATTCTTAAAACTGATTCTCAAGTTATTTCTGGTCATGTTGACAAAAGTTACAAAGCAAGAGACCCGAAGCTTGAAAGGTATCTAGATACAGTCCGAAGGATTGAGGCTTCCTTTGAAGGTTTCTCTGTCAAAAATATTCCTCGTGGAGAAAATGAATACGCTGATCTATTGGCTAAGTCAGCAGCCCAGGGGCTGCCTATACCTTCGGAAGTATTTTTTTTGAAACAATAAAAGCACCTTCAGTCGAGCTTCTTGAAAGAGCAATCCTCAACATATCCCCTGTTTATAGTGAAGATTGGAGAACTGAAATCATCTCTTTCCTTCAGGGTAATTTTCTTTCAGACGGTGAAGCTTATAACAGGCCCTTGCTTGGGAAAGTTTTTCGCCAAGGATTTTATTGGCCAAAGGCAGCTTCGGATGCAGCGGATTTAGTTCAAAAGTGCGAAGGTTGTCAGAAATGTGCAAGAGATCAAAAACAACCTTTGTCTTTAACTCAATTAATACAACCCACTTGGCCATTGCAAAGGTGGGGTCTGGATTTGCTAGGTCCATTACCACCTGCACAGGGGAACTTAAGATATGTGGTGGTGGCAGTGGAATATTTTTCCAAGTGGATTGAGGCAAAGCCCTTAGCCACAATAACCTCGTTTACTATTCAAAAGTTTTTCTGGCAAAACATTGTTTGTCGCTCCGGAGTGCCGAAGGCCATAACTGTGGATAATGGGACACAGTTTGATTCTGAAGCCTTCAGAGAATTTTGCAATCAAATCGGCACGAAGATCCATTTTGTATCAGTCCGACACCCAGAATCTAATGGACTTGTTGAAAGAGCCAATGGGATCATAATGACAGGAATAATGAAGTCAATCTTCAATCAGCCAAGGGGAAAGTGGCCAGACGAGTTAATCAAAGTGGTGTGGAGTCATAACACAACCATTTCAAGATCAACAGGCTTTACACCCTTTAAACTATTGTTTGGTGACGAAGCAATAACCCCAGAAGAGGCTAAAACAGGATCGATAAGGACAGTAGCTTCGACAGAAGGCGAAAACGAAGCTGATTGTTCTGTGGAAAAAGATGCTATTGAAGGGATTAGACTTCAAGCTATGGAAAACATCAATAAATACCAAGCTGAAACAATAAAATGGCGTGATAGAAAGGTCAAGCTAAAGAATATTGAACCAGGACACTTGGTACTTCGAAGAGTAGCTAACCCTGAAACAGTAGGCAAATTACAGCTGAAGTGGGAAGGCCCCTTTTTGGTAGTATCTTCGTCATGACCTGGTTCCTACAGATTGAAGGATATGGACGACAATGACATTCCTAGATCGTGGAATGCGGATGAGCTTCGACGATATTATGTTTAGTTTGATGTAATTTTTTATATTCTTTTTTGTGGCACCCTTTTCCTTTCCAAAGGGGGAGAAAGGTTTTTAATGGGGCCACAACATGTAATTTTTCTTTTCCTTATTTCAATTCTATAAGAGCGATATCCCCCAAAATGTAAATGTAAAAGCTGAGAAAGCACCTTCGAGTGCAAAGAAAAAAGAAAAGAGAACAGGGAAAAGCTCAAAGGTCGTTCCTAAGGGAATGCAGAGCTTACAGCGAAAAATAAACGCTGATTCCGCTGAAAGTAAAAGGCGAAGAAGCTCCTAAGGGAGGCTTACAGCGAAAAATAAACGTTGATTCCGCTGAAAGTAAAAGGCGAAGAAGCTCCTAAGGGAGGCTTACAGCGAAAAATAAACGCTGATTCCGCTGAAAGTAAAAGGCGAAGAAGCTCCTAAGGGAGGCTTACAGCGAAAAGTCAACGCTGATACACCGAAAAGTAAACGGTGAAGCCGAAAAGTAAACGGCAAAAAGATTTTTATCATTCTTAAGGGGACGAAGGGCTGTGCTTATGTTTTTTTGAACATGTGTCCTAATATTCATTTGCACATAACATATCATCATGTCATTTGCATTCATAAACATCCATTTAGACATATGTAGAGTCATCATCATGCTACACAAAATAGACAGGTGCTTCAGAAAATAAGGAAAAGATTCGAAGGAAAAATTTTCTATGCTTCGTTGTGTACGAAAAGAAGGGAAGGTGTTTTTCGCCTTCGGCTCAAAAGAGAAGTTTCGTCCACAGCAAAGCAGACTGGATGTGGTTATAGGAGACAGAATATATTACAAGGTATGTACAAATTTACATAAGTTATTCCATATCTATATTACAAGAGTTTCTCCAAGAATTTTTGCAATTTTAAGCTTCAGCCAAGGCTTCGTCTTCAGTTTTGTCAAACTTCAGCATTGTCAATCTTCAGCTTCGTCATCCTATATATCAAACAGCACAGTAAGAAAGGTACAAATTTCAAAGGAGAAGGTAAAAGTAACAAACATAAGTTTCTTACCGGCTTCAGATGGCTTCGAGCTTCGTCGCCTGCCATTTTCCGCCCGCCACTTACCCAGATCTGGGTCATGAATCTATTTCCAATGCTTCTGGCTAAGCTTGGGATATCTAACAAATCTGAAGCTGACAAGCTGAAGTTTGGTCTGTTCACGATGTTTCCATGTGTGCAGCCAGCCTTCAAAAAAGCAGCAGCTGTGCCCCGAGAAGATACCAGGGCGCAGAAGTCAGCGTGCCCACCAATAACTTCGTCAAGGGCATCAACTTCGCCTTCAATATGTTCTAATGTTCTTGGCAGATTTTCAGCTGAAGTTGTAAATTTCGAAGAGCTAGCTCCGACAGAGTGAAATACGTCCTTCAGCCGCTGCACACATCGGATGCCGAAGCTTAAGCATTTCTCCTGAAGTTCTGTAAAGGATTTCTGCAAATTTGAGTATTTATCCACTTCAGCTTTCAGGCTTGTTTCAAAATATTTCTTTTCTTGCTCGAATTTTTCTGATTGATGGAGCAATTCATTCTTTAATTTATCATTTTCAGTTTGGACTTCAGCTAAAGAGCCCTCCATGGTCTGAATAACAAAATCTTTCTTTTCTAATGCACCTTCGTGCTCTTTGACCATGATTTCAAGATCTTGGATTGCGAAGTCTTTCTTTTTCAGATTGGTTTCGTAGTTTTCAATCTTTTCAGTCAAATCTTGAATGACGGTTTTATTTTTCTCTTTCTCCAGATCTTGTTGCATTTTCAGAACCTTGCTTAATAATATGCTCTGTCGAAATGATCTTCGTTAGAACACGACCCAAAAGTTAATAATAACAGTAATAAAATAACAAAAATATTCGTTACCTTCAAGTTAGCATAAAGCAAGCTTCCGGCGATGTGGTGTGGTTGATAACGACATAAGTCCGCTTCCACCTTCGGCAAGCCAATGCTTTTGGAAAGGGTTCTGATAATTTTGGCCTCGGTGCGGTTCCGAAGGCACCTTAGTTTCCCTTCGTTCACCCCACCAAATAGCATAGCGCCTGATTTATATCCGCAAGATATGGCATATTTTTTCAACTCCTCTTTCTCAGTGTCTGTTAACTCTTGTCCAAGTAGGTCTTGAAAGTTAAAATCTTCTCCTTCAGAAATTTCACCAATTTGCTCTTTCCCCTTTTCAGTTGCTGTATTCACTGCAGCCACAGTAGCTTCTTCTTCGGCCATTTTCAGGAGAATATTGTCAATAACCTCAAGTGTAGTTTCCAGGTTCGACTCTTCGGTGGCCTCGGCTTCGGCCCCGGTAGCTTCGGGTTCGCTGGTTTCAGCTTCAGTAGTTTTCATCCCAGTAGCTTCGGCTTCGGCAGTTTCAGCAAAGGGAATTTTCGGCACCGTTGCCGGTGGCGGCGTCTGGTGGATCACATCTGTTACTTGAATAATTCTCCGTTTTTTCGGCTTCGCAGGACTTTCTGCTGCCGAAGCTGCCTTGTCCTTCTGAAAAAACTTCGTCAGTTCCAGTGCCAGTGGACTTAGCCTGATAGGCAAGGGTTCAGTCATTACCTTCATAATTTCTTCTACTTCAACAGCAGAAGGAGAAGCAGGAATATCTTCTTCTCGGACCGACGTTTCCGGCTCCAGGGACACACCTTTTCTCTTTCTTGAAGTGGCCACCTTCGGCTCAGGATTTAACTCTTCAGCGCTTAGACTTTCAGAATCTTACTTTTTCTTCTTGGCTACCTTGACGACCTCTTTGTCAGTAGCGCTAGCAATCCTTTTTCGCTTCGGGCCTCCGGCATCTCCGCCCAGTCGACCGTAGTCAGCGTATTCAAATCTTATGGCATCAAGCACTCTGTTCAGCCTTCGTTTCGGCCGAGTGCCGAAGGCCGCTGTCATCAGTTGGTCCTCTTTTTTAGAGTAGTTCCCAAGAATTTCATTGCTCATCATTTCAATTGTATCAAGCCATTTTTGGCAGGGTACTTTAAAAAATTTCTTGAATTTATAATGATAAGGTAGCCTGACGAGTTCCCCCTCTTTCTTTTCCCCTTCAAGCTTCGGCATTGTCCACTCTTTCATCGTTGGAAAAACTCTGAAAGCCAGGAATTCTTGCACTAAATCTCTAGTGCCAATATGTTCTGCTATAATTTTGAATTCGCCCAGTGCAGCCCAAGTTGAACCTTCTACTACCATTTTGCATCGGGGTCTTGTTTCTCCGAAGATTAATTCAAGAGGGCTCTGAACCAGCTTCTCTTTATCTTCATCAATTTTGACATAAAACCATTCTGATTTCCAGCCTGCCGGCCATTTGCTTCGGTAGCTGATCACGGGAAACTTCGTGGTTTTCCAATAAGCAAAATTATAGCAGCCAAAATTCTCATGTAATCCATCTTTTCTGGCTTTAGTTTGGTAATGCAACTCATGAACTCGACAGAAGCTGTCAGCAAATGGCTCCACCGCCTGACTTCGGAGAGCGCAGATATAGACGCTGAGCCTGACAATTGCGTTGGGAGTCAGTTGGTGAAAGTAGATACCAAATCTTTGCAGCACATCAGATATCATCCTATTTAAGGGGAATCTTAATCCAGCTTTTAGAAAGCTCTTAAAAATAACTATTTCATCTTTTTCTGGCTTCGGGGTAGTTTCTTCCCCCCCGAAGCGAAGTAGCTTCTTCTCATTCTCACTGAAATAACCCGACTTCACCATCTTGGAGAAATCAGCCTTGGAGACAGTCGACTTCCCGAAGTCCAAGTGGCTGGGCTTGCTTGGCACGGCAATATGATAATCATCATCAGAATCAGCTTCCTCAATATTTCCTTCTTCCGCTTTGGCAACAGCTTCTTCTGTCTCGGCAGCAGTCTGCCCTGTCTCGGCAGTACGGATTCCTTCCGAGGTCACCAGTCCGGATCGTTGCATCGCTTCGGAGATAGGAACAGTCTCCGCTCCTTCGGCTTCGCCTCCCTTACGCTCAACACTAGCGGTAGAGCGCACTCTGGCCATTTAATTCTGAATTTCTTGGGAACTAAAGAACTTTTTCTTCCGAAGCTTTTTCTTCTGATGAAGTAGGCTTTAAAATTGGAGCTTCGTCTGCTTGCGAGAGTCAAGCTTCGGCTATGGTTAAAAGTTTTGGTAGCAAAACAGTGCAATAGCAATGAATGCTGTGGTAACTTCACACCTACCCGTCTGTTTATATAGTGCTGCAGGTAAAAAGGTGAATCGTCAGGATTTACACACCAGGCAAACAACTGCTTACACCCGCTGCACGGTGGACCGCAGAGACTAAATAGTAACCCTGCAGGGTGGGACCGCTACGCGCTCGGAAACTGAATCGTTTCTCGACAACGAGCTCAGGGAAGGTGTTTTTCGGACCTTCGGCTTCCTGAAGCCTAAGAGACTTTTTTCACGGATCAAGCTCGTTACCAAAAACGATCTAGCACCGCGAAGGGGCTACTGTTGGGACCATGCTTCGTCGCCGAAGGTCCTGCAGGAAGAAACAACTTCGGCTGAAGCTGTCGGCACGTGATGACCGAAGGTTGCTGTTCATGAAGCTTCGGAATTGCAAACCGACTTAAAAGTAGAATGACCTTTTAGTCCACAAGTGTTTGAGTCATTGTTGTAAACTTTTATGAGGGGCATGATTGTAATTCCTCACAGGCTGTGTCTTGTGTCTATAAATAGTGAACAATATTCCTTTACTGTACACGCATTCCGGTAATTAAAATCGCATCACTCGGGAATTATTCCTTGTCAAGGCAGAGGTATAAATGTCTCTAATATTATATTTGAATACATCAGGTTTATATGATATGTAAATGATGTTGTTTGCTTATAGTTTACTTGTTTTTAATGCTTTATATCTCACATTGTTTCATATAATCTTTGAGAATTTAATTATGAAAATTCAACCTTCGTAATTGTATCGTTTTAACCTTCGTCCGAAGTTCATTAAATCCTTGAGGAAATAATGCTTCGACGGACGAAGGACATTAACATTTAACATTTTATGTTGCCTTGTTCTTAATTCATAGCATTTGAGAACAAGTCCCCAACAAGATCTATAAGATGTCTGCATTTCTTCCATTCCATTTTAACTTATTTGTATGAACTACATGTGAAATCACTATAAGTATCCAAGTTTCAATATAATCAGTACTTTACTTTATCATTTTCATGTGAGGACTTGAGTTATCTTCGTATAGAATGTTTATTAGTTTTTTATAACTTATTTGCAATTTTTTGAGTAAAACTAGATTATTTTATAAATTTAATTGCATTTTGATGATTTTCTATATAATATACACAAATAGCCTTATAAATTCATAAATTTTTTCAGAGACACAACATATATCCATATATGGTTCTAAAAACATTTGGACAATAGAATTCATAAGATGCTAGTGTTTCTTCCATTCTACTTCCACTTATTACGTGAGTTACACGTGAAATCACTGTATGTATCGAAGTTTCAACATAATCAATATTTCACTTATCATTTTGATGTGGGTTATCTTTGAATAGAATGTTTATTAGTTTTGGTAACTTTTTACAATTTTAGGTCGAAACTAGTGTATTTTATGAATTTTATTATATTTTGATGATTTTATGTAGAAAGAAATTAATAATGCACAAATAGCCTCAGAAAGTTATAAAATTATACGGAGATACAACATATGGCCACATATAATTATAAAAAATAATGGGACCATAAAATCCACAAGATGTCAACAGCCACATATAATCATAAAAAATAATAGGACCATAAAATCTACAAGATGTCAACGTTTTTTCTATTTTATTTTGCACTTATTGTGTGAGTTACACGTGAAATCACTCGAAGTATTCAAGTTTCAACATAATCAATACTTCACTTTGCCATTTATATGTGGCAACTTGAGGTTATCTTCTTATAAAATGTTTATTAGTCTTAATAATTTATTTGCAATTTTGTGGTCGAATAAGAATATTTTATGATAAACAATTAATGCATTATCCGATAAGTAACCGATATCGGACCAAATAATATCGTGTGGTCACTCGGATTTTCTCCCATAGGGATCCCCTCTAAATCCCTGGTCACTAAACCAGCCCGGAGTGTGAAGTGATTTGGTTTTGTAGAGTTAAAACTTATAAGTTATATAACATAGATAAACATAGATAGTATATTGTAATCCTTTACATATAGGAGCATATATATAGATAAAACATATATGGTATATTGTATTCCTGCACACAGCTAGTCAATGAGATGTGATTACCCAAATTCCTAAGCGCTTTCACTCAGCTTCGCACTTGTCGGGTAGTCAAATAATGGCGTATTCTGGCGCAGCGGCAGCGAGCCACTGCGCAGCGCTACGCATGGCTCGTCGCTTGCAGGCGTACGTGTCCGTGTCGGCAAGGCAAGCAGCGTCCGTTCGTCGACCGTCATCCGGATAAGCGTTGCCGGCGGCCCCGCCGCAACACGCCACCGCTAGTAGCCCGCCATTATTCGCGGCAGCGATGTGGAAGCAGCTAGCTAGCTATGGCGAGCGGGGTGGGCCACCTCTTGACGAAGCTGATCGACGAGCAGAGCAACACATGCATGCAAAAAATATGGGCTTTGTGCTCCATCCACGGCTACAACAATAGAGTATACTACTAATTAATATAATATACCTGCAGCACACAACCACGCGACGCCACGAAACATCGCTCTCTATTTGTCACATATATAAGATGATGACCTAATTAATTGACGCGTCGCCTGTCCAAACCGAACCAAGAGCGAGCAGCCGCGAGCGTATATATAGATTGGAAAAAATTAATACTTTCTTGTTTTTTTTTTATTTATTGCGTTTTAGTATAAAAATAAACTAAAGGCAGCGGCGACGGTCTGGCCCTAGGTCCATAGGGCGTAGATATAAATTTAGTAGTTAGACTATCAATATATGAAAATATAATAGTTTATTAGCCAAAAAAGTACCAAAGAGTTTTATGGCTACGACGTGTTCACAATCTAATCGTATCGAAATCTCTACTAACTATTAAGACCCTACTGTAGACTGCCCCCGCCTCCCGACGCCCGCCCGCCCGCCGCGATCCCCGCGCCGCAATCCCCGCCGCGATCCGCGCAATCCCCGCCCGCCATCCCGACATTGTCGCCTTCCTCCCCTGCGTGCCGCGCCCCGTCCTCCCGACGTCGCGTCCGCCCCGCTCGCGATGCCCGCTCCCCCAACCCTGCTCCGACACACACCTAAAAACCTACACGACGACGCCGCTGGCGGATAGCCCAGGAGCCATCCCCGCCGCCACCCCCGCTGCGGCTCTTACAACCACTGAAAAATATCGAGGACGGGAAACCCTAGGCCACCCTAGCCCGCCGCGTCTCGCCTTCCCCCTCCCCGCTGGTGTGGCGGTGACGACGAGCGATGAGCGAGCGAGAGCGAGGGTGGAGGCCTGGAGGAGGAAAGCGACGCACCCACTCCCCCAACCCTGCTCCGACAGACACCGCGTCCATCCTCCACATCGTTGAGACGACCGTCGTCTCCCCCTGCCCCGCTCGCGCGTTACCCGGGCCCTCCCGCCCAAGATCGCCGCCAAGGTCCGCCCCTCCCTTTAATCCCATCTCGATCTCGCCCCCTCCTCATCGCAAATGTGGTGTGAGTGGCACTCCTCATATCCAGTCGTTGCTCTTCCTCTACCATTACCGGCATTGTCAGTGAACTGGTGAGCAAGGAGGAGGCAGTTTCTTGGTGTCCGGCGTCAGTGTGGCTGCGAGGGAAGGGGTAGCTCCAACAGTCTCGGCACGCGGGGGCATGGACGATTTGGACACCGTCCTAGATCCGGTCGTTCGGTAGAAGGTTGGCACCAGCGATGGAGGAGCTTTCCTGAGTCACCGTCGTTGTTGGCGGGTGGAGGCTGCAGTCCAACCGTAGAAGAAGGCTTGAATCGTCGAAAGGTAGCTCTGCTTTTCATGTATTTTCCTAAAATGCCTAGATCTGTGATTTGGTTTGGTGATTTGCATGATTTCGCCCTATGTCATTGCTTACAAGAGCTGTGAAATAGTTATGTAAGCATGAAATTCAATCATGTTTTCTATCTGGCCGATACATTTGTTGTTGTACACTCAATTTTTTGTGTGCAGTCTGATGGAGTCTGTTTTAGACGTTGAGTGTTCAGTTAGAGTAATTTTATAGCTTTCTAGACTAGATATTCCAATTCAGTTAGATGGAGCTTTATAGATATGCCAATTCAGAGATGGATCTTCATTTACAAAAAAGAGTTTGTTGACTGGAGGGAAGTATGTTCCAGTGCATCTTCGCTTCGATCATGTTTCAAGTATCTTATTTATTCACAATTATGACATTTTTCATCCTACTAATACCATGTATGTTTTAGGATGTGATAGCCTTTTTGTGTTGTACATATGATGGTCGTTGGAGGGAGAAAACTGAAAGGGACCATGCTCGTGAAAAGAGCAGTAGAGGTAAGTTTCGTCAGCATGGTCGAGTGATAAACCCTGAGGTACGGTTAGCAAGTTGCATTTGCTGATAATAATACATAATGCCTAATATATTACTGAAAGGAACTGTGCAATATGATGAATTTGATAAAGAATGGCCATATTGAGTAAGGGGGTTATACCAAAGTACAATCAGAAGCAATCCAAGAACTAGACTAACATTAGTAATTTAGTATGGGCCCTAACAGAGAAATTGAGAATTTTGGACAATATAAAATATGACCACATACGCTCAAGTAAAACATCCTACTAGGAACCAATTGTTTTAAAAAATCTGAAATCAAGAATAATAGTGAACCTGCACCATCGTATGATGGCATATAGGTTAAAGACAGCTTCAAAATAAAGTTAGGCATAGAATGATTTATCACTGGAAGGAAGACTTCATAGATGGAAATGTCTAGAACTCAGAATGTCTAACTAGCAATACACACCTTAGCTCCAACTGCAGAAATCCAACCAAACATCCATCAACTTACCAGAAATATGGATCCAAAAAAAATGGCTAATATGAGCAGAAGTATTAGGTGAACTCTGGTTAGATTGAAGAATATTATAAGATGTGACTCTTCGACGTCGGCTGCACCTTGACGGACTTGGATTACGTGGTGTACCACGGCACGTTCGATACGGACGGCGATCACGCCCGGCAGGTGATGCTTCTTTTCTTTCTAGGCGTTTCTTTCTCGATTGATCCCCCAAAATTTTCCCCCTCCCGGAGAAATAGGTCGGTGCTGCCTTGATTTTTGTCGCCATTACCGAATTCCCCGTCATCTGGAGTTCTCTCAAGTTTGAGTTTCCATAAGTTAACTGCCTGCGTTAGGCGCGTTGGACCTTTCTATCAAAATTGTTCTCTCGCTTTTACTCCACTTTTACCTTTTGAATTGCTTTGATTGTGATTCTCGTGTGTACGCTTGATGTTAACCCGACTTTTGTTCATGAAAATATCCATTCACTGAATCTGCTGCTGTGGTGCTCCAAATTGAATCGAGACACTACTGATGCACGCTTGTTATCACGACAATATGATTAACTGGAGCTAAGCTGACATGCTGTTGCTTGGCTTGCCTGCAAGAGTTCTACATCAAGTCAAGGTTGCTCCTAAGAGATCTAGAAAAGGCATCGACACTATTTGGCAAGCAGGATGAGAGTGTACTGCAGGTACATCTGGATATTCAGCATTCCATCCCCCACCCGTTGTCTCCAAGAAAAAATGTACACCTATCGACCTATCGTGGATTATTTAATTTTATCTTTCATGTCAGGTTTACAAAGCGGACACGAGAAATCCTAATGATTTGGATCCATAAATGTTTGAGGTTGGTCCCTTCTTTTTCTATGAATTTATACAGTTCATCTATCTTCTTGGGCTATCTATTTCTGCAATGATTGAATAAATCAAAATATAGGGGTCTCTTTTCTAGGGAGTTACACATGTGATATGTTGTACTGGAACTACAGCATTTCCATCTAAACGCTGGGATGGAGAGAATACTCCAGAACATGTAGGTTTGTACTGCCTGTTATTCTACAGTCGAAGTTAAACTTTCATCCAAGGTGTCAGTCAATGATAAAGAAGAACATGCACTTCACCCTTATTTAGATAATCCAGACAAAAGAATTTTGGGCAAGGACAATCTTGATGGAACATAGGAACTTTCAATTCCAGAATGAACCAAATAAAAGGCTGAAATTTAGCTGATACAGAGGCCTAATGAGTTATTTATTGGTTTGAGCTCTAAACATCTATTTATGCGTTCATTATGTACATTCTTCTGGTCAAATCATGCACACCTGTATGCTTAGTCATTTTTTTCTTGAACGCGCAGGAGAGCTACGCATCATTATATAAGAAGAAAAAGTCCAAAATAAACCTGTTTAGTCATTTTAAGTCGATGCATATCAGTAGCCATAGATATCCATGTTTATCACCTACACAAGCTAACAATAACAGTTATGGGTGAGAAAGTGTCTTAGTTCACTAATCACACACATATTTTGTGACAGATTGGGATGGCATCAGAAATCTTGTAAGTGCCTTGCCACAGACAATCAAGAGACTGGTTCTTGTGTCATCTATTGGTGTTACAAAATACAATGAGATACCATGGAGGTATAATACTTTATGATTCTGAAGAGGGTATTTACAGCTGAACTTCACGACATCATATGCTAAAGGTTACCCTTCTAAAACAATATGCAAGACATGTTTTACATGTAAATCTTTGTTTTATAAACATCGTATATTAGCCAATTTTCACAACCAACTTCTTGTCAGGCAGTATCTTTGCCTTTCATGTTGGTATTTGTATTACCACTCAGTTTTATGTTCCATAACTTTAACCTTGGTCCTTGAGCAATCATGCTATGTATTTTTCAGCATCATGAATCTGTTTGGTGTGCTCAAGTACAAGAAGATGGGAGAAGGCTTTGTTCGCAATTCAGGAATACCATTCACGATTATCATGTATTCAGGTTTGTTCACAGAAAAGTTTTTTGGTGGGATCATAGATATATTATTCTGACATGATACAAGCTGTTTGCAGGCCTGGAAGATTAACAGATGGACCCTACACTTCATATGATCTTAATACACTTCTTAAAGCTACAACTGGGGAGCGACGAGCAGTAGTCATAGGCAAAGGTTATTTCTTTTGTTCACCTGCATTTTATGATGACATTTTTGTTTTGATAAGATTTTTGCTTCTTCTAACACCTCATACCTACTAGGCGACAAGCTTGTGGGGAAAGTTAGTAGACTTGTGGTGGCATAAGCTTGTATCCAAGCTTTAGACATTGAATCTACTGAAGGACAAATATATGAGATTAATTCAATGAAGGTACTCATTTTTTTTCTAGAACAGGTACACTTAGTTATTGGTAATTAGCTAATTATCATCAGGTCTCAATCGAGATATAATGTGATTTAGTCCCTTAAAAATTTTCAATCTCTTTATTTTTCTCGAACACACAACATAGTTGTGTATCATTTAGTTAATAGAGGAAGGTTGTTAGCATATAGGCCCTAACTGCCTTATCTGTACTACATTAAGGGCGGTCTGTAGACCGCCCCCACCACCGATAACCTCGCACCCGCCCCCGATAACCTCGCCACCTTCGTTTCTTCTTTCCGGCAGCCGTTTTCGTCGCAAAGCTCTACGCTCCACCCTCCCCCGCCGCAAAGCTCGCCGACAACCACACTCGCACGCCATCCCGCCTCCATCCCCCCGGCAACCGTATTTGTCACAGTCCCGCCCGACCTCCGTTTCTGTTGCGGCCCCGCCCGACCTCCGTTTCCATCGCGGCCGCGTCGCGCCGCACGCCTACGCTCGCCCTCCGCCCGCCCCCGCCGCAATGGTCGCCGAAAACCTCGCGCCGGGCTACGGCCTCGAACAGCGCCTTCCGAATGGCAGCAGCAAGAAGGGAACGCCGCGGTCGGCGTCGCAGCGGTGGATGCCGGACAAGCCACGGACGCCGAGCAGCCGGAGGACGTACTCGATCGGCGAGCCGGGCAAGCTGACGATCGGCTTCTCGCGGTCCGCGCGGATGGGGAACCTAAACCCCAGGGATCGGGCGTTCGCGTCGCTGAGCAACATCGCTGACCTCAAGTCTGCGGCGGACGCGGCGACGGAGGACTTGGACGACGAGTTCGACCACATCGACGAGAGCCACTACGTTGACACGGAGGACTCCACGAAGTTTCTCTCCCCCCCGATGGATACACGCTTGTAGTTCCGTTCTATTCTTGTTCGTCTGAATACACGAGAAAATGAAAAGGTTGTTGAATCAGATCTGCTCCTTTCTCGTGTTGAACAGGTCGCGCGCAGGGCGTATCACTCACCTCTTTGCTCGAGCCAAGCTGTGAGCTTGGAAGTGGCGGCCACGGCCACGGGCACGGGCGCCAAGCCCAGCCGCGTGAGCGTGAGGGCGCCGGCTGCGGGCGCTCAGCAGAGTGGGGAGTAGTGGGCGCCGCGTGTACCGCCGCTGGGCTGAGGTCCCGCTCCCAGTCCGCGTCCACGTCCATGGGCTTCCTGGCGGGGGCGATGGCGCTCTTTTCCGCGGCGCCCTGACCTTTTCTGCCACCCTGTAGCGCTGCACCGACTACGTCCCCAAGATGTGTAATCTTCTCAAGCTGAAAGATAGCAGATGATCATCGCCTCCAGGTTGTAGCTTTTTGTAATCTCCTCTTTTTCGACCGCCAGCGGCGGCGAGCTGTTGCGCCACGGCTAGGGAATTGCTGTGGCGGTGGTGGTGCTCGGAGGGCACGTAGGGCACCACAAGACCTACTGCGTCGTGGTGGCAGCAGGAAGCGAGGCGATGATCTCTGACTGAAGACAAGCTGGAGTCTGCCTCCGTGTCCGTGCGTCGACTGACGAGCTTTAGGAGCTAGAGCTAGCAGGAGGTGGGATTCACCATTCATCTTCCTTTCCTTTTTGTTCCATGTTCTTCTCGATTCAGCCAGCCATCATAGAACTGCCACCGTTCATTCCGTTCTTATTAGTAAGTTACATTTAACATAAGTGTCATATAGATGGATTGGAAGGTTATGGCTGCTAAAAAAATACACATACCAATTAGTTGTGTTTGGTCCTGAATACCTGAGTTTCTGTTTCCCTCTGTAGTTTGTTGTAGAGTATAGGTACCGATTTTGGTGTGTGCGTGCAAAACTCAATGATGCCGTTGGATTTATGTTAGTAGGGTGTCCATTTTATTTTTCCTCTCTGTCTACCAGCTTTGGGCTTGAATAAGTAAATGCTCATACGCTCATGTAGCCTTTATTTGCCATTCTCATGTTTAGTAAATTAAGTCATGTTCCTTCTTTTTGTGTAGCATTTGTTTCGGCAAAACTCAATGATGCCTCTGTCTACAATGCACTAGGTTTCAGACTTTCAGTGTTTTTCAACCTCTGGTTGAGTTAGAGCTGCAAAAGTGATCTCCTGACTCTTGACTTTGGAATGATCAGCACTGTTTCATAGTACAGTTCATTGTATCTGTCACATGTTGTAGCTTTCCAGTTTATAGGAATGATATATTAAATACCTGAGTTTGAACCAATCTGAATATTAAATGCTTCATTGCATATATTGCAGTTGCAGGCTTGCAGATACTACCCAGAATAAAATGCAGAAAGATCATTTTCAAAGATGCAGAATGGAGCGCCAATTGGCCAATTTGGAAAGGTATCCTTCAGCAGGACATGAATCACCTTTATGTTGTTATTCAGACTACTCTTTTCGTGGTACTGGTAGTATTTGAAGTCATGAGGTACACACATGGATTGACTGATCTTCATTGTTTAGGATGTTGGATAATTAATCAGGTGTTTTGTTGTTTGTGTTGGTCTTGCCTTGGTTTCTTGTACGGGACACAAATTTATAATGTTGTCTTGTACAATGTGTTTACATTTATATCTTCTTTCATCTATGCAGTAGGATATTTCTCTAGATCATCTGCTATCTTTGTTGCCAAATTCATACTGCACAATGAGCTCATTTAGGAATTTGTCCTGGTGGGCTGTCTTTTTATATTTATTATGCTAATTGTTGGACTGGGTTGTGTTCAATTGATCTCTGTAGGAGATTTTATACACTTGGAGAAATTGAAATACTTAGGTCTCAATACTTTGTTTTGGATATCATGAATGATGATATGTTTTATTGGTACATGCAAACATGTCGTAGATGGTGTTCATGACCAGAACTTAGACCAAACTGGGAGAAAATTAAAAAAATATCTTCTACAGATCCTTTAAACTGATATTTTTAGCGTTCTAGCAACGATGTGCATCTGTCCTTCCATTTTGTATTTTAGGATAAAATCTGAATTAAACAAATACTTTCAGCCATATCATGTACTTGTAAGATTTAGGGCATGTTTGGTTTGATGACTAACTTGCCCCACTTTGCCACACTTTTCTGCCTAAGGTTAGTTCTTCAATTCGAACGACTAACCTTAGGCAAAGTGTGGCACGTTTAGCCACAAACCAAACAGCCCCTTAAGGTGTTGCCCCTTCCTAGCATCATCAGGAAGCAGCGCCTTATGGGCACCAATGAATTGAGTTTGGATTGTTGTCCGTGTAGAAAACGGTAATATTTAGAGCTTTTTGTGGCACATGGATTTTATTTGTTGTAATAAAAGCAACTCAATTCCCATAGTAACAACTCAATTCTAAGTCACATCTGGGAACCTGGTATGTGGTAGCCTGGTAGGAGATACAATGTTGCTGATTGTTTATGTGTGTGTGACTATGTGCGGCCCTGTTTCCACTGGCCTATGTGTAGTCAGATGGGAACTCTTTATCATGCTACAAAACCTGTAGAGTAATCTTGCTATTTCTTAATGCCAACAAGCACAAACAGTTAGCCTAGGTTCTGAACTTTATCGCCCTCCAGTGCATGCAGTGCGCCACCATGCAGGTGTGCAACTTTGTGCTGCTGTCGCCTTCTGTGCTCAAAACCCCATTCCAACTGATATGGTTTTGTTACTCGATTGTGCTTTGGTCCCAGGTGAAGCGGCAGAAGAAGAGCTTTTACAATAAACCCTAAACCCTTACAATGCTAATTTTGATGGAGATGAAATGAATTTGCATGTCCCTCGGACGGAGGAAACTCGCACTGAAGCGCTTATGCTCATTGGGGTAGCATTTGCTTTCCTTCTTTTTTAAGTTGAGCAAATTTACTTTTATGTACTAGCACCTTAGCACAACTTTGATAGCTGATATTTTTTATTTTTATTGCTTTTACAGGTTCAGAATAATTTATGTACTCCTAAGAATGGTGAGATATTGGTTGCTTCCACGCAAGACTTCTTGACCTCATCTTTCCTATATATGTTTTCGAATTAGATTGGGATGGAAATTCACATTTGTTTTCATATTTTCTGTTAGCAAGCACAACCATTGTGACATTATTTTGCATGCACTCAGCCTCCCACCATGGCTATGAGAATGAAATTCAACTTTTGGGTATACCAAAATGTTATAGAATCAATATAATTAGATATGTCAAGATGACAACACATATTTCCTTCAACTACTATGGATTTTTCATTAATAAAATACATGCTTGATGGCTGCTTGTCTAAAATTTATTTGTTTAATATTCTTTGTTTGTAAGCCCAAGAATTTGTAAAACTAGGAAATAATTCCAATGAAAGATCGGTAAATTTTTTTCCTTGCTGCTACAGTTTCCTCTGGATCCTCTTGACGCAGGACCGAATGCATATTCTGGTGGCGGTGGCGTCTTTGTTGACGATGGCATCAAACAATCCAGTGAGACCAAACTTGCCCTTGTCGAGCACTAGGGCAAGAACATGGCCTCAACAGTGAAGAAGCTAGCTCAACATGCCTGAGCCAGCTGCTCCTATGTAGTAAAACGTCACACAGTAATCTTCTTCTAGCCCTAAGCATTTCACGTGTTTCTGGATACATCCTGCCTGTTGTATATGTGCACAATTTGCCTTATTGTTTGTCAAAGTAGCAACACCTATATTTAGGTTCTTTTGTACATTTTTGACAAAAACATATTGTTGTTGATTTGAACATTAGCAAATAACTGAAAGATGCATGTGAAGAAAATATAGTTGTCACAACACTCAACTTCTTGTATTTTGTATATAAATGAGCAACCTATGTTACATCAATTATTGCGTGTCAGTTCTAAATATCACATTCCACTAATATGCATTGTCTTCTTTTATTTTTAGTGTTTCATAAGCAACCTATTTTGTGTTATTTACTAAATATAAGCATAGCTTTTGATTCTTAATCATGATTTGAAACATGTGTATTATAGGGAAAAATCTGAGTTTGGAAGACATGATTATTTCTATGGTGTTTGCATTTTTAGATTACTGAAATTTATAGAAACATTGAAGTGTCAAGTTATTTCTATGTGTGCTTTCTCGTCCTCTAGCGGTAGAGTATAGTGTTTGGTTATTGGCTTATCATTTATCACCTTGCCGAGTGGGAAGTTTATATGAACTTCAATTTTGTAGCTTCTGGCAGACTTGCTCAGGTTCGTTGATCGCTTATCCTTACTTTCAAGCACCTGAATCTGACGTAGAAGAGGAACATGTATTCAAGCAGATAGAGTTCTACTTTAGGTCGACATATTGACCTACTTCTCTCTACTAAATCCTTCAATTGGTTAAGGTTGTTCTTTCGTTGATCATCATCCTTTTTATCCACAGCTAGGAGAACCTATGCTCAGAGTGCTAGCTCTGCTCATACGCTTGCTTGACAATCATGTGTTGTTAACTGCTTTATATAGTGTTACTAATTATTGTCCTTTATTCTCTGATGCTTCTTTTGTAGTTGAGGCTTACATTATTTTCTGATTTCCATCTGAATTTTGTATGTTATGTCGAAAGATCATATGCTTTTTGTAGTTTTCGAAAAAAATCTACCTTCTCGTTTCCGTGATTGTGTGCCGTTGCAACGCACGGGCACTCACCTAGTATGTTAGAAGAAACTTTTGAGGTAATGTTGTAATATGTATTTTTTTATTTATTTATTGCTTCAAACATTTTTAGATATATCTTAAATGTTTATATTGGTAATATTTATATATAAAAAGAATTAGGGCGAAGGGCTTTTGTTGGCTCGCTAGCTGCTGGTCCTTTTGTTTCTTGTGGTGGTGGGTCGATACAATGATCGATATATATATCGATCTGGTTCCGATTCCTTCCAATGAACCTGGTCAAAAATGTGGACCGGCGACCGGCCGGGGAGAGTCATTGACCTTGACCATAAAGCCCCTGTTTGTTTCAGCTTTTTGTAGCTTCTGGTCACCGAAAGCTGTTGCGGACTGCCAAACACTCAGCTTTTCAGCCAGCTTCTATAAAATTTGTTTGGGTAAAAATCATTTAAAATCAACATAAACATATAATCGGTTGTGTTGTCGCAATAGTAGTAATCCATCACTTTATAGTTCCTGAACCCTATGGACAACTTTATCTTTCTCTGCACGTAATCCTAATAATACTCATATTCTCTACACAGTCAGATTCTTTCTACAGCTAGATTCTCGAAAAAGCTGGTCAGACAAAAGCTGAACCAAACAGGCCAAAAATAATGCGCCAGAGAGGTGTGTTGCCATCGTCCGTTGCGTGCGTCTCAACCACACATGACACGACACAACACGAGAGTAAATGAATGAATGAATTCGTGCTGCAGCTAGGCAGGCGTTGCATGCATGCTATTCAGTCCAGCCAGCCCATATGCCATGAATACATGATGCATCACATGTTCACATAATAAATAAAACGTGTAGCTACGACATGCACGTACGTACGTACGTCTCTAGAGAGAAAGTGATGCATGAATCCAATGATGCGATGCGCGGCTTCAACTCTGATCAAACCAGCTCCTCGCTAGCTCGATCGTAGTACGTAGTGCATGCCTGCCTAACCTCTATAGCGCTAGCTAATACATCTGCCAGCCAGCCATGCATATGCATATACATGCTTGCTTACGCACCACGTACGTACGTACGCATCATACCAGCTACTTTCTTGGAGAGGTGGTGGTGCGCTTGCGTTCTTTGCACGACGTTTCCTGCAGCAACGACCAGCGCCGGCCGGCCGGCCGGAGACATGCGTGTCAGTCATGGTGACGACGACGACGACGGGCAGGTCTTTCCACTACTCGCGCGCACCGGCCTAGCTTCAAGAGCACGCACGCACTCACTTACGTACGAACACGGCGTCGTGTTACAAACAACACGACCTGAGCGAAGAACGACAAGAACCGCTGTGTTCGTTTTACATGCATGCATGCAGCGTCCATCATGCATGTCCATGTGCACATGCCCTTCGCCGTGTCTTGCATTGCATGCATGCAGGTTGCCGTCTATGATCTACCTATCTATAGGCCTATTTGGTTCAGCTTTTTTCTGATCAGCTTTTCCGAGAATCTAGCTCTAGAGAGAATCTGCCTGTGTAGAAAATATGGTATCATCACTACCGGAATCGCGTTCTTTGCCGAGTGTCTTAGACACTCGGCAAAGGCTATTTTACACTCGGCAAAAGCTTTGCCGAGTGTAACACTCGGCAAAGATTTCATCGGCAAAGGGTTCTTTGCCGAGTGCTTTTTTTCGGACTTTGCCGAGTGTCAAAAAGCACTCGGCAAAGAAAAACACTCGGCAAATTAAGAATCGAAAAAATTAAAAAAAACAGCAAAACATTTTTAAAATTCTAGGAACAACTCTCCAACCCTACCCTATTACCTTACCCGTTGCCCTATCATTTTTCACTATTATTTTGAATCAAACTTATATGTTTTGTAAATAATGAGATTCGAACTCGCAACCTCTCTCTCGCGTATACCCTCCTATACCACTACACTACTACACCAATTATGTTTATATTACGTTTCCATTCCCCATGTACTGTAACAAATCGAGAGTAATTTGATTATTTAAGGCACTAAATGATTTCATTTGAAAATGTGACCAACTATAAAGTTGCATAACTTTTTGAGATCTAAAAGTTTTATTTTAATAGTTTCTACATCCGAGACCGTTTATAAAATTTGAATTTTAAATTTAAAAACTTCACACGAAATTTTCAATGATAAGATGATTTCAAATCAAAAAATTGTCAACTACAAAGTTTCATTACATTTCAAGACCTACAACTTTTATTTTGGTGGTTTTTCCATCCGAGACAGTTTGAAAAATTCAAATTTCAAAATTCAAACATAGTTTTGCATAACAAGATGATTTCAAACTAAAACATTGTCAACTACAAAGTTTCATAACTCTTCAATACCTACAACTTTCATGTTGGTGGTTTTTCCTTTCGAAGACGTTTTCAAAATTCAAAACACTCGGCAAAGAATATGACACTCGGCAAAGAGCCAAATTCCGGTAGTGCATTAGGATTACGTGCAGATGAAGATAAAGTTGTCCATTAGGCACAGGATCTATAAAGTGACAGATTACACTATTGCGACGACTCAATCGATTATATGTTTATGTTGATTTTGAATGGTTTTTACCCAAACGAATTTTATAGAAGCTGCCTGAAAAGCTGAGTGTTTGGCAGTCCGTAGTAGCTTTTGGTGGCCAGAAGCTGCGAAAAGCCGAAACAAACAAGGGCTATATATATATAGATTGTATATTAGGAGCCCTGTGCTTCCTTTAGTTATTGGAAGCCCAGGCCAGACAGTGCAATTCGGTCGAGCCGGACCAGGTCCAGACGTCTATAAAAGAAAATCCGTAGTGCTAGGGATCAGTTTTTCACGTCCCATCTCGATTCATTAGCGACGGCGGTTGCCCGATAGTGCGCGCGGCGGTGGCCGCGGCTCCCCGACCTCGACATGCGGCGGCGGCGGTTCCCAGGCCGGCGGTGGCGGCCCCCGATCCAGAGGGCGAGCGGCGGCAGCGCCCTTGTGCGGTGGCGGCGGTTCCTAGGCCGGGCGGTGGCGGCGCCCGATCCAGAGGGCGAGCGGCGGCAGCGCCCTTGTGCGATGGTGGCGGTTCCCATGCCGGTGGCCGCAACTCCATTACCTCAATGCGCGTTGGCGGAGGTTCCTCGATCCGCAGCGGGGCTCTTGTGCGGGCAAGCGGCGGCGTCCCCGAAGCTCCGAGGAGGCAGCACTTTCAAGGCCGGCGAGCAAGCGACGCTCGTCGACGTGCGAGTAGCGACGGCGACACATGAGGCGCGATGTTCGAGCGAGCGACGTCACGGAAGGCGCGAGATGCGCGCAGCGATGATCATGCGTGACATCCTCCGATCCGGCGCAGTTTTCTTTTCGATTATTGTGTTTTATGCCTACCACATGTACTATTTACGCTAAAAACTGTACAATTTTATGCTTGAACACGGAGTTCGTATATCAGTTTACTGCATGCACATTGGAAAGGCAATTTCTTAATTTATGCTGTTCGTAATTTGCGCGCATGCAATGGAAACTCCCACGATTTTTGCCATAATTTTTGGATCTGTATAAAAATAGAAACCGCATGCATGCGGCTGCCATGTTTTTAGGATCTGTCATAAAAATAGGATCGTAATAACAACCTACTAGAGCTATCAACCTCTCATTGACTCGGTATTTACGCTTATAATTGAGGGATTTTATGCTCAAAACTTAAGGTTTTTACGCTTCACCCAGATATGCGTCCACCAGTGAACAACATGCCAGTTTTTTTACGCAGTGTAAGGAATTGCATAAATACATACACCGTGTCGTATAATTTGTTTCAATATACATCATAAACTAGTTCTAATGCGTTTAGCTGCATGACTGTTGGAGGGATCCTATATTTATGAAGGAAATAAAACATTAAATGCGACTTTTTGTTTCTATGCATGCAATTCATTTCCTTTTATTGCATATTCTTTCCATCATAAATTCGTGTGCATGCAGCTGGTAACAGATTTTTACGCAGTATACCTAATTGCATAATTATCTACACAGTGTAACATATTTAGTATCACTATATATCATAAAATAATAATTACGAGTCTAGCTGCATTGCTGTTGTATCGATCCTAAATTTATGGAGAAAATAAAGCATTTAAAATAGAAACCGTCACACATATCTTTCCTAAATTTACGCGCATGCAAGGGAACGTATTTGACTCATGCATGCATTTTGCCATAATTTTTGGATCTGTATAACCGCATGCATGCGACTGCCATGTTTTTCGAATCTGCCATAAAAATAGGATCGTAATAACAACCTACTAGAGCTATCAACCTCTCACATTGGCTCGGTATATACGCTTATAATTGAGGGATTTTATGCTCAAAACTTAAGGTTATTACGCTCCAGCCCGGATGTGCGTACACCAGTGAACAACATGCCAGATTTTTTACGCACTGTAACGAATTACATAAATACCTACACCATGTAGTATAATTTGTATCAGTATATATATCATAAACTAGATTTAATGTGTTTAGCTGCATGGCTGTTGGAGGGATCTTATATTTACGAAGGAAATAAAACATTAAATATGATTTTTTTTCTATGCGTGTAATTCATTTCCTTTCATTGCACATTATTTTCATCATAAATTCGTGTGCATGCAGCTGGTAACAGATTTTTACGCAGTATATCGAATTGCATAATTATTTACACAGTATAGCATATTTAGTCTCAGTATATATCATAAAATGGTCCTTACGCGTCTAGCTGCATGACTGTTATAGCGATCCTAAATTTATGGAGGAAATAAAGGATTTAAAAATAGAAACTGTGGCACATATCTTTCCTAAATTTATGCGCATGCATTGGATCATGTTTGACTCATGCATGCATTCCTTTTTTTGCGCTAACAGACGTGGGGCAGGTGGCGCACCCGACAGGCTGGTTGGGCGCGCTGTTTGAACCAGTTTGCAGGTATGGTCGGCCTGGGCTTCCTTTAACTATTGGAAGCACATGGCTCCCGTTATACCTACCATATATATATATATATATATATATATATATATATATATATATATATATATATATATATATATATATTTCTGCGTCTCCACGCGAACGAATCGTAAATAATATTGGGCGCGCGCGCGATGTACTTATTGTTTGCATGCACAGCGGCAGAACCTACACGGCAGTGCACACACGGCCGTTGGTGACCGGTCGATCGATGGATTGATCGATATGGATGCACACGGCAGAACCTACACGGCAGGTGCAGCTTGTACTCGATCTCTTCGTGAGTTGATCACTCATGAAGAGCGAGACGAGGGCGGACGGCGACGAAGCAGATCTCCACCGAGATATTATTGTTATATTGTTGGATTTATATGGTCTACGTTTCACCGATGTCGTGAGGCCGTTTTTTTTGTGTGTACACTCTCACTGTAGCGCTACCGTCATTTTCGGCACTCCTATTATTTTCGACCGCCCCTCACCGCTAAAAATTAGCCAAAAATAACTGTTTATTTTCGGCGGTCAGGGCTCAACCGCCGAAAATAGCTTATTTTCGATGGTCGGCTCACAAGCCGACGAAAATAAGCTATTTTCGGCAGCTGAGCTCTGGCTGACGAAAATAAAAGCCGCCGAAATTGTACCAGGATTATTTATTTTTGGCGGTCACCATTTGACCGCAAAAAAAAAAGAAATTTCAGAGAAAAAATTGAAAGAAATGAAAAAACAGCAATTTCAGCAACAATATAATCACAATAATATGACAGAAACAGTAATTTCAAATTACACACATTTAACACAAAGTATAACAATTCTTCACAACCACATCACAGTTCATCAAAATCAAGTTTACAGTTCACAAATGGTTCACAGTTCACAGTTCATAATTGTTCACAAATACATCACAAAGTCCATTACAACATAAAACAAACTCACAATTCGGCACAAGACTCAAACCATCATATATCAGGGTCGTTCGAGTTGTGACCAGTACCTCCAGAAGCGAACAACTCGTTGACGAAGTCATTTAACTGGTTTGGATTCTAAAGAAAAAAGAAGACATTAATAACTACAGTGTTTATATGACCACTATTCAAACGAATTGTTTGACAAACTAACCTCTCCTGTAGTAGCTCCCTCCCCTGCATAAGCTCCTCGTTGTGCTGGTATCACCGGTGGTGGCGTGTTGTGGCTCATAACCCCCGATCCCTACAAAATCAAGTTTAGTCAAGATTTGAAAGGTTAATACAAGCAACAAGTCTAAACTAAATTGAAGCACCTGAGGTGGAGGTGGCGGAGCATGTAATCCCCATTAAGGCATCGACGGTTGAAATTGAGGGAAAATGAATGGTTGCTGTTGTGCCTGCTCTGGAAACCAAGACTGTTGTAAATACAATATATTAGTTATAGTACAAATATCAACCGTGTTGAGAATAATTAATACACTCACGTTAATTGCTTGTTGCGCCTGTGTGTTATAAGCAGCCATGTACTCTGATTGTTGTTGGAGGAATGTTATTTGTTGTTGCTGCAGCTCTTCACGAAACCTTTCTTACTACTCTCTCATAGCGTCCACCATGCTAGAGCACCGATTACGACTGCTACCACAACCCGCCTCCGATGAAGAGCCGCCACGAGACCGTAACTCCATCCAATCGATCACACCGGTAAACATAGAATATCTTGAAAAACAAGAAAATTAGTTACTCGGTCATAGTTCCAATATTATTGAAAAAAATTACAAGTTAAAACCGTCCATGGGCCTTTCCTCCAATAGAATGCACAACTTCAGCATCGATGGTAGGCGCTCCTCGCCAATCATAGTCTTCTCCATACTTCCTAACCATCTTCTGCCCGTAAGTCTCCTACAATACAATATGAAGGTTCAACACACATGTGTCACACCCGGTTTTAAGGAACAAAGCCAGGTGCATCTCATACATGCGCCAAGAAGACAACATATATAATAACAGAGTGTATAGAGATAAATGTCACAAAACATCAGAGTATTTAATACATAGCGGAAGTCTTATAAAATAAAAGATAAATATAACACGAACTAAGGATCGTCGGCGCCAATGTCAACTGAGAAACGTCACCTAGATCAGATCGAACTCCTCGCCTTGTGGCTCCTCCTGAACCACCTGCTCTTCTCCTGTGGGGGGTGTGAGACAGCAAGGGTGAGCTCACACATGATCATAGCTCAACAAGTTGTGGGGAATAATGTGGCATGAACTCACCAAAGGTGGGAGTTCATGAAGTGTAAGGCTGATCAACAATAAAGGTTGAAGCTGAGCATTGCTTTTATAAGTTGGTCAAAATTTTATAAGCAGTTACTAAGTGTAAGTGAATACCAAACCATAATAAATGATAATAGAACAAAATTAATAATAAATCCCATGCAATGCATATGACAAATTGAGTTTAGGTTCCATAATTTAATCATCGGAGAGTCCTGAGCCGCTCATGACCGTGAGCTCGGCTAGTATACCAGTTTTACACTCTGCAGAGGTTGTACCCTTTACCCACAAGTCGTGTTTCCCATGTCGCCAGGGTTAGCTAGGCCCTTAGACACTACCGAGGTGAATGGCTAGGGATCCACTACGAGGCCTTTACAAAGTTCCAGTAGCTTCCGAAAACCCGCTACAGTTTATGGGAAGAGCACTTGCAAGAATCCCCCATCTGACCGCCATCGCAGCAAAGTCAACTCGAGAACCTCCTTACATGCAACTCCCCTACTGCCCTTGCCCCTTTCGGGTAAGGTAGTCTTCCACTAGCTTTCCTAATTAGTTAGCCAAGGGGTCCCATTCCTTCCTTGTGGTGGCACGTGTTTCTCAAGTTAAGCTCTATGTTCCAATTAACAATAATATAATGATCTTGACATGAACCTAAATAAAATAACATAATAACTGGAACATGGATATAATAAATGATTATCCCAAAACCATATAAAGCAATAGCAAACTACCCAAGTGATTCAGGGGTAAACAAGGTAATGAGATAAACAATCTAGGGTGACCTATCGGGTCCCATCAAAATTAAACCTATGCATGGTAAATGATTATAAAGAACATTATTGGGTAACAAAAGTGAATCAAGGGCACAACTTGCCTGGCACTTGAGATTCCAGTTACCAGGGTGATCTTCAGATCCTCGTGACCTCACTGCTAGTCGTAGCAATGCAAGCAACCAGGGTATAGATAAAATTAACATCACACCAAACATAATAATAAACTGCATAATAATGATCTACACGTCGCTACGAGATCGTGGGAACGAGAACCACTAAACTCAGAGCTACGGTTGTTAAGTTATGAATTTCCAAAACTATTAAGCACAATTTTAATTCGTGCTTCATAGTTAGACAGTGTTACTATGTGGTAGACAATATTAAAACAAAATTAATGTCTCTGGAATGAATTAATTTGGAGGTACAATGAATTTAATATGAATTATATAAGTTTCTGGATTTATTTGTGTATTGAAAATCAAATTCTAAATTCATTTTCCTGATTTTCCCTTAGCTCTGAACTGGGCGCTAATAACAGAAAAACACAGGGGTTACAAAGCAAGAATCCCTGAGACTCATTACTCTGTCGCAAGGGACGGCGGGTTTATATAACAAAAGGGAAGGGGTTTGTATGTAAAATTAACGCCGCGAAGGGTTATGAGCTATCCACGGCCGTTGGATCACCATCGGACGACTGCAAACAGATTGAAGTCATAACTGAAGCGGTATGCATTTGTGATCCTAGGATTTGAGATCTACGGCTAAGGGAGCTTCTAATCCTATCCGTTCCTGCAAGATCGACAGCGCGAAGACCATCGTCTCCACCCTGTCGGTACAGGGCGGTGCCACCAAGTCCTCCTACGGCAGAGCGACACCGGAGTAGGCCATCTTGGCGCTCTGGTACGCTGATTCGTGCGTAAAGAAGTGCAACACGCAGAGGTCACTAAGGCAAAAACGATAGGGGGGTGTATTACCAGATGGCACGGCGTGGAGGTAACTGCTCTCAGTTAGATGCGACGGAGTGAGGACTGCATCCTGACGGTGAGCGATTGCCGCATAATCACGACCCCGCGCACCAGGAGACTCCCCCGAACTCGATCGGTATTCCCAATCGGACGACCCCGACCACCCATCAGACCCCAACCGACGGCGAGGGTGGGGGACAGCGTCGGGGCCGTGCGGGCGTAGGTGGAGACGTCGCTGTACTTGAATCCGCCCATGGCGTGCTGTGACCCGCCGAGGAGCGGAGAGGTACGATGGAGCAGAAGCTTGGGGCTGAGGAGAGTGTGGATCCGCGACTATGGACGAGCACGACGTCCCAGAGCCAAGGCACAGGTCGAGCAAACGCAAGGGCGACGAGGACGACATGGGCGCCGCGAGCGTGCCCAAGAACCCGATCCCGTGGAAGCTGAAAGCTCTCTTGTGAGTTTTGGTATTTGGATGACAACTCAATTAAAGGACTAACAAGTGTACTAAGTGTTGAACAGGTGCTTAAGGTAAAGCTAACAGGGTTCAACACAATGGACATTGCATAAAGTGAGACTCAGGTGCGTAGCTCGGAGACAACTGATCAAGCCAAGGATGGAGGCAAGAAAAGCTTCGAGGTACCAAGTGCACGGGAGAAGGTCAAAGAGGCTGAGGAACCCAAAGCCAAGGGTGAAGAAGAAGGCTTGCAAAGTCAAGGGTGATCAAGTTGAGAACAGCTACGGCACATCAAGGATCACTACATAAGGACGTGACTTACAACCAATGAGGAAATGTCTATAGTTATGTGGTGTAAGTCATAAGGCTCAAGACCAATCTCTAAGAAGGAGATCAAGGTCACTAGAACGAGAACAAATGTCAAAAACAGAACTGGAAGCAGCCCAAAAGAGCTAAGTGCACTCTGACCTTTAGTTTGGGTTGTTCCTATGTTTGGAGATATTCTATGTGACCTTTACAAGATGTTGGAGCTCAAAAATGTTAGTGTAGATCAAGTTAAGCTGACTTGATGATTTATGAGTCCAACATCAATCTTAAGCATATCAAATGATAGAAAGGTGAAAATCCAAGAGAAGGTATGCTTCTAGACTTAGTACATTGGTTTTTGTGTACTAACATATTTGTCTAAGTGATAGAAATAGAGAAAAGAAGAAAAGAAAAGAGATGCAAAATGCTTGGCTGTGTACAGCCAAGACTCAGCTCAGTCTGGCACACCGGACTGTCCGGTGGTGCACCGGACAGTGTCCGGTGCGCCAGGCTGAACTCTGGTGAACAGGACACTGTCGGGAGAAGCCGGCGGCGTACGGCTATAATTCACCGGACTGTCCGGTGGTGCACCAGACTGTCCGGTGAGCCAACGGTCGGCTGGGCCAACGGTCGGCCGCGCAATCCGCGTGTGACGTGTGGCCGAGCCAACGGTCAGATGGAGGCACCGGATTGTCCGGTGTGCACCAGACAGTGTCCGGTGCGCCAACGGCTCCAGGACTGCAACGGTCGACTGCTCCATTTCTGGAAGGAAATCGGGCACCGGACAGTGTCCGGTGGTGCACCGGACTGTCCGGTGCACCACCCGACAGAAGGCAAGATTTGCCTTCCTGGATTGCTTCCAACGGCTCCTAGGCCCCTTGTGCCTATAAAAGGGACCCCTAGGCGCCTCAAGCAACGTAGAAGCACAGCCAACAAGTATAGACATCACTCTGATCAATTCTCACTCTCCCTCTTGTGTGTATCTCTCTAGTTTGTGTAGAAGGCAAAGCTATAAGCCTTTAGAGAGTGGAGAAGAGCTGCTAAGAGCTAGAGCAAGGTCTTGAGCATATTGTTACTCTGCCGGAGTGCTGTCAAGAAGATTGTAAACAGCCGCGACACTGTTGTAACTACCTCAACATAGTGAAAGGCTCTATCTGTCATACTGACAGATCCGAGCAAACGGAGGAAGGAGTTGAAACAGACTCCAAGCCCAGGTGTGGCTAACTCCAACGAGGACTAGGCAAGCATTTCAGGCTTGGCCGAACCTCGGGATAAATCCTTGCGTCTATGTGCTCTGTTCCGTAGTGTATTCTGACTCTCTGTCTTACTCGCTTTTATATCTGCACTTCACTGCTTACTTGTGGTACTAGCTCTTCTTGAAGTGCAGGATATTCTTAAGATAGGAACTTCAATTCCATTGCAACCTACTCGAAGGGTTCTTCACTCCACTGCGATCCTGTCTTCGAGTAGAGTAAGATTTAAGTTTTAAAGTGATAAGTTTCATTCACCTATTCACCCCCCTCTAGGCGACATCCAGATCCTGTTCCCGGGCCAAAGGGAACTTTCAATTGGTATCAGAGCTAGGCCTCTCCACTGTGGGCTTAGCCGTTCGGAGATGACGATGTCATCACAAGAGGTAACTGTAGAACTTCTTTTAGGCGATGGTTCTAATTACAAGTCTTGGTCTGTCTCTATTTATAATGCTTTCATGAGTGTTGATCCTGATTTGAGACAGGTCTTTAGTAAAAGTATTTTTCCCTCTAATGCTAGTAAAAATCCTTCTAATGATGAACTAAGATGTCTATCTCTAAATCACCATGCTTGCAACATCTTAGTTGATTCTCTTTCTAGAGATGCCTATTTTGCTATCATGAGTAGTGACAGTGACTTATTTGTTGATGCTCATGATCTATGGACTAAACTTAATTTGAAATTCTTTAAATCCATATGCACTTCCTCTGCTCCCTTTATTTCTGGTGATACTAACTTGTCTAAGGAAGAAGAACAAGAACGATGGCACCCAAACGATGAATCCACCTCGTCGACAAGTTTGTTCTCCACTAGTAATAAATGTTTTATTGCTAACAATGATGGTGGAGACGAAAGCCATGATGAGGAGGAATATGAGGATGATAGCGAGGATGAATCTTCATCACCACAAGGTGCATTTTCCTGTATTGCTTCCACTAACATTAATGACATGGAAAATGAGACCGATGATGTGGAAGAAGAGGAAATTCGCTGTTTCTACATCCATCTCAACAAAAAGGACAAAGCGCTCTTGGTTAAGTTGTTGAGAAGGAATATGGAACAAGGCGAGACGCTTCTCAGGCTAGAGGAGACACTCATCAAAATAAACAACAGCCTGGAGAAGATGACCAAAGAACATGAGAAGCTAAAGTGCTCTCATGATGATTTGGTCCAACGGTATGATTCAATTTTATTTGAGCAAAGAAATAATAATGATGCTTTATCTTGTGTTGCTCAACTTAAAATGGAAAACGCCATGCTTGAGAGGCAAGTAGAAATTCTAAATTTAGAAAAGCTTGCTCTAGGTGAAGAGTATGATATGTTGTCATATTCTCATAATAAACTAGTTGATGACCATATCATGCTTGATATTGCTCATGAAGTAGTAATTACTAGTTTTAACTCATGTGAACCTCATTCTTGCACAAGTATGCATTTGGATAATTTATCACCATGTGCTAACCCCTGTTGTTCAAAAGAAAGCCAATGTTTGAATAAGCATCAAGCTGCAGGGTTACAAAAGAAATTGTGTGGGAACAAGAAGCAAAGACAACTAAGGAGAAGACGCATTGCTCAACCTTCTCAAGATATCCACGGGCGCGTGGTGAAGAAGCTTGAGAAGGGAGAAACTGCAGCAAGTGTTAAGCTCCATAATAAGGATGTTCCTAAAGATGAAGAAATCAACATGAGTTTGGAAAAAGGTAAAGATTCAATTAAACATGTTGTTTGCACTGACCATTTCTCTATGTCATCCAAGAACAAAAAGAGAAAAGGGAAAAGGGGGTGCTTTAAGTGCAATAAGGCAGGACACCTCATTGCGTCGTGTCCATACAACGACAAGGGAGAAGGGATAAGGAGATGCTTCGGATGCAATGACAAGAACCATACGATCACTTCTTGTCCGCTAATGAAGAATCAAAGATGTGCATTCTCCAAGATGACTCTCACCAAGGAAAATGACAAATAACAAGCGTCATGTCAGGTTGAGCGACACTTCTGCTACAAGTGTAGTGAGCAGGGTCATCTATCCAAGGTATGTTATAAAGGTAAGGTTCCTAAGAAAGTGAATTTGTCTCATTCGCTTAGGAGACCCAAATCATACACTTGTGCTAGATCTATAACGAGATCACCTAGAACTAGCATAAAGGCTATTTGAGTACCAAAGGCACATTTAGATGATCATTATGGACTCATCCCGAGATGGGTACCAAACTGTGCTAACTAGACCATGCAGGTGCCTTGAGATGAATTGGGGACCATGGGAGAGCTTAAGACGGTTAACTCAAACTCTATGCTTAAGCTGTAAATTGTTTTAGTGTTTGTTCATTTACCCAAGGTTGAAGTATTGTGAAACACTAATCCCATATTCATCTCAAGTGAAATAAGTTGTAGAAGTCCTTAATCATTATTGGTGAATCAAGCAAAGGACCTCGATTGCGCATCTGTCTCTCCAAAGGACGGTACCTGTGTTTCTTAAGTGCATTATCAATATTGCTCTTAAAGTTAAGTGTCGTGCTATCTGTCCTTGGAGTAGTTATGCTTTGAAGATTGCTTGTGTTGGATTCTTGTTAATAATTGATTAATAATTTCCAAGATCGTAATCATGCTTGCTTAATCATGATTAACTCTTTTTGTGTTCGTGAATAAACCTGCATCCCGTTGTGAGTTATGCTATATGGTTTTAATGATTAACCTGTGTGCAAATATGACATATTGCTTAGTTTATGTTCACATGATTACCCTATTTTGGCACTATGTGTTATGCCTCTAATGCATTCTCTCGAGCTATGAAGTGCATAAATAATAGGGAACTTTCAATTGGTTTGTGGTAATAACTGGTGCTCTCATGGCCATACTGGTAAAAGGCAAAATTATGGAAAATGGAACTATGCAATTTCATTAAATTTCTTGAAGTTCCATTGATTGTGATCATAGCTATGTTCTTGCATTTCATTGGTAGTATCGTGGCTTAGGTGACTTATGCCTTAAAATGTTGTTTCTCTTGGTGTACCTAAGAAAATTTTTCTTAATCTTGATGTGATTAGACATTATGCTTTATTTGCATGATCTTGGTGTTCAATTGGCATATATGGTAAAATGATTATCATGTATGAAGCATGCGTAGGTTGCTTGTAAAATGTAATATTCCGTGAGGCATGCATTATTGTATTAAGTCAACCTTTCATTTGGTATTCAATTGGTATATCTTTGTGATGAAATTGATAGAGTATGCCTTGACCAAGAGATGTTGTGATCCCCTCCAGTTCTGAGAAAGCTAGAATGTGCATAGTGCAAGTTATTCAAATACTTGATGCACAAGTTTAGGGGGAGCACACATAAGTTGTGACTTTTGAGACTAATTGTTTCTTGAGCGATCTTGTATAGTCTCAGGGTGGAAAAGAGAAGATGAGCAAGAAATGGAGCAATCAGGACTTGGGTACCTCTATAAGTCAAGTAATTGGTATCTTAAGTCATGAGTAATTGCACATTTTTAGATTGCTCATGCTCTATAATATTTGGTGATACTCTATGCTTATCCTTAAATATCATGGAGCTATGATAATCAATGAGTTTTCAATTGGTAGCCGTGATAGTTTGCTTCAATTGACATCTTTTAATAATCATTAGAATAGAAGTTTCTTCTTGTGCCCAATACTATAACTTGTTCTAAGTTTGGTGACTTAGCAACAAGAAAAGGTTAGGATAAAGAATCAGGCACAAGTGTGGAGAAGCTCTCGAGAGATTAATACTTTCAAGATGGGAAGTACACTACAACATGGTAAAGGTACAAAAGGAAGTATTAATCTTTTTGCGTATATGTATCTTACTTAAATGTTGGTAGTGCATATGTTCAATAAGTAAGGGGAGTTTTGATAGTGTGTTTTTTCCTCCATTAACACCCTGCTGTCCCTTGACATCATCCTATGTTCTTGCTTGAGTATGGTTTTTGGTGTTTGATGTCAAAGGGGGAGAATTTGAGTATTAAAGCTTATCTCAACCTGAGAGGAAAGCTTATCCTAAGGGGTGATGTGTTAGGTTGAGCATTGTTAGTGTGTTATTGTGTAGTTGATAATTCGTATCACATGCTTCTTGTTGTAGTATATGGTGATGGTGCGAAACTAGTGCTTTCGCTGCTATGAATTAATTGGCATCTATGGTGCTCATTCTATAATAGATATTCATGTGGATAATCGTGCATGTGGTCAATAGATTAATGGTGCTTTACGATTGCTTTAAATTGGTATCTTAGTTTAAATTGGTATCTTAATGGTGAATAGTGGTAGGTTTATATTCCTGTGATATATCAACTAAATTGAATGGTGTTTAACTCTGATTATGTGCATTTGTGTGTTATAGCATCATGGTTTGATTCTTGACACAATGCATCCCAAAAAGTGCTAAGGTGTAGAAATGTTTCGAATTGCCTAAGTATGTGTAAATTGGCGTCTGAGGCCAAAATTATGTTTTTGAAGTAAGCACATATTTAGGGGGAGCATTCTATAAACTTAGAGTTCAAGATTTGTGCTTCAAATCTTATTCTTAGGTAAGCTTTAATTGTGTTGTCATCAATCACCAAAAAGGGGGAGATTGAAAGCTCTCTTGTGAGTTTTGGTATTTGGATGACAACTCAATTAAAGGACTAACAAGTGTACTAAGTGTTCAACAGGTGCTTAAGGTAAAGCTAACAGGGTTTAACACAAGTGAACAAATGTGATGGTCCAAGAATTGGATTATGGATACATAATGGACATCACAAGTAAGATGGACATTGCATAAAGTGAGACTCAGGTGCGTAGCTCGGAGACAACTGATCAAGCCAAGGACGGAGGCAAGAAAAGCTTCGAGGTACCAAGTGCACGGGAGAAGGTCAAAGAGGCTGAGGAACCTAGAGCCAAGGGTGAAGAAGAAGGCTTGCAAAGTCAAGGGTGATCAAGTTGAGAACAGCTACAGCACATCAAGGATCACTACATAAGGACGTGACTTACAACCAATGAGGAAATGTCTATAGTTATGTGGTGTAAGTCATAAGGCTCAAGACCAATCTCTAAGAAGGAGATCAAGGTCACTAGAACGAGAACAAATGTCAAAAATAGAACTGGAAGCAGCCCGAAAGAGCTAAGTGCACTCTGACCTTTAGTTTGGGTTGTTCCTATGTTTGGAGATATTCTATGTGACCTTTACAGGATGTTGGAGCTCAGAAATGTCAGTGTAGATCAAGTTAAGCTGACTTGATGATTTACGAGTCCAACATCAATCTTAAGCATGTCAAATGATAGAAAGGTGAAAATCCAAGAGAAGGTATGCTTCTAGACTTAGTACATTGGTTTTTGTGTACTAACATATTTGTCTAAGTGACTGAAACAGAGAAAAGAAGAAAAGAAAAGAGATGCAAAATGCTTGGCTGTGTACAGCCAAGACTCAGCTCAGTCTGGCACACTGGACTGTCCGGTGCGCCAGGCTGAACTCTGGTGAACATGACACTCTCAGGAGAAGCCGGCGACGTACGGCTATAATTCACCGGACTGTCCGGTGAGCCAACGGTCGGCTGGGCCAACGGTCGACCGCGCAATCCGCGTGTGACGCGTGGCCGAGCCAACGGTCAGATGGAGGCACCGGACTGTCCGGTGTGCACCGGACAGTGTCCGGTGCGCCAACGGCTCCAGGACTGCAACGGTCGACTGCTCCATTTCTGGAAGGAAATCGGGTACTGGACAGCGTCCGGTGGTGCACCGGACTGTCCGGTGCACCACTCGACAGAAGGCAAGATTTGCCTTCCTAGATTGCTTCCAACGGCTCCTAGGCCCCTTGTGCCTATAAAAGGGACCCCTAGGCGCCTCAAGCAACGTAGAAGCACAACCAACAAGTGTAGACATCACTCTGATCAATTCTCACTCTCCCTCTTGTATCTCTCTAGTTTGTGTAGAAGGCAAAGCTATAAGCCTTTAGAGAGTGGAGAAGAGCTGCTAAGAGCTAGAGCAAGGTCTTGAGCATATTGTTACTCTGCCGGAGTGCTGTCAAGAAGATTGTAAACAGCCGCGGCACTGTTGTAACTACCTCAACATAGTGAAAGGCTCTATCTGTCATACTGACAGATCTGAGCAAACAGAGGAAGGAGTTGAAACAGACTCTAAGCCCAGGTGTGGCTAACTCCAACGAGGACTAGGCAAGCATTTCAGGCTTGACCGAACCTCGGGATAAATCCTTGCGTCTGTGTGCTCTGTTCCGTAGTGTATTCTGACTCTCTGTCTTTCTCGCTTTTATATCTGCACTTCACTGCTTACTTGTGGTACTAGCTCTTCTTGAAGTGCAGGATATTCTTAAGACAGGAACTTCAATTCCACTGCAACCTACTCGAAGGGTTCTTCACTCCACTGCGATCCTGTCTTCGAGTAGAGTAAGATTTAAGTTTTAAAGTGATAAGTTTCATTCGCCTATTCACCCCCTCTAGGCGACATCCAGATCCTGTTCCCGGGCCAAAGGGAACTTTCAGAAGCCAACTTCACCACTGCGGACCACCGATCCAGCGACGGATCCAGGGTGCGTTGCTGACACGCATGGATGGCAAGGACACGATGGTTGCGACTTGGAGGAGGAACCAGAGGTCCGTCCACTGGTCGCATGGCCGGAGGGAGGAGGACGAAGAAGGCGAAGTGGCAGTACGACACTTGGCACGGAAGAACCCGGAGGGCACAAGAGATGGAGGAGCTGTCCATGGATCAGGAGAGGGAAGATCTGGGGCTCGCGGTAGCCATGGCGAGTGGCCGGCGGCCGGATGGAAGATGAAGGCAGGGGGCATTCCACAGGCGGCGTACACGCGAACTCCCCAAAGTCCCCAGAGTCGGTTGCAGCTACTTCGTTTTCAATGCCGAAGAGGAAACTGAATTCCGAGCTGCGTGGAGAGGATAACGCTGACAGGGGGCCCCCCACGCCAGTCTCCGCATGACGAGCAGGCGTGCTCCAGCCGCATACGCCACCTGCCAGAGCTACGCGCGTGCATGCAATCGGCCGGACGCCGCTGACAGCCGGGCCCGCAAGCCCATGCCAGGTTACTACGCGCGCGCGGTGGAGAGCAAGTCCGGTGGCTAGGGTTTTGCTCTGGAGACGCGCGCGGTGATGTAGAAGTGGGCCGACGCAGATGAAGATAGATATGGGCCGAGAGCAGTGGTTTTGGCCCAAGTGAAGGTTTGCCTTTTCTCTTTTTTTTTCCTTTCAAACTCCCTTTATTTTAGATTTAAAAATTTAGACTCTAGTTTGGTTGTGAGTTTCTCATTTGGGATAATTGAACAACTTCTAGTCCAAGCATAGGAAGAATCTAGTTTTATTCATGTATTTATTTTCTGTCTATAGTATTTTCTCCCTCTCTTTCTTTCTGATTTTCAATTCTATAAAATGTGCCTTTGGGATAAATCTAAATTCTCAAATCATTACTATGTATTTTTTTATTAGTGTCACCATTATATTTAATCAATGCACAAACAAAACTCCAACATGATGCATGGCTTTTTCTTTTTTTAGTAAAGGATTAATCTCTTTTAATTAGGTTTAGTCACATGTCTCAAGGAGTAGATGGCAAATCTCATAAGGGGATCAACTCTTTTATAAGTCTTATAATTTGGGTATTACACATGTAATTTATAGCTATATAGCAAGAAAAAAATTTAATCCTAACAACAACTATCCATATGCTCAACGGTCGCTTAACTACATAGCTCATAGAAGATTTCACTGTTTTTCGCTCTATGCGCTCACCTATAAACATCGATTGGGCTCGGGACAACTCCAATTTGAGCCTCCTACAAATATATAAGTTTAAATCGATTCCATTTCTGAGTAAAATAGAATACTACATATATACTCACCATTCGCTTCGCCAACCGAATGTGTCCATCAGTCTCATAGGTATGGTTGACTACGACCTCATCATCGTCCTGCTGATGGCGCTGCCTATGTCGATTCCTGTTTGACTTCTCAATCCACTCTGGCGGCCCAGGGCGGTGTGGCGTGGCGGGCGGTGCGGCGGAGAGCGGCGGCGAGACACAAGCGGCAGAGAGAAATAGAGAGAAGAGAGTAAGGAGTCCGGTGGTGGTTTTAAAAGCCTTATTTTCGGCGGTCAAGGGCTTGACCGCCGAAAATAAGAAGTTATTTTCGGGGGCTGTGTCAGTGGCCGTCGAAAATAGCATAATTTTCGGCGGCTGGCGGCCACCTCGGGCCGCGGAAAATAACGTGCTATTTTCGGCGGCCAAGCCCTGGCCGCCGAAAATACACGTGGCCACCGAAAATGGTGTACAATGTTGTTGTGTCTAAAAGATGGCAAGTAAAGATCATGCTTTGGTTGGAGTGTGTCTGTCTCTCTCTCTATATATAATTATATTGTTGGATTTATATTATCTATATGTTTTAGTGGTAAAATCTAAAGTTCCTGATATGCATGTTAATACACTTATGGAATCTTGTGATGCTACATTTTTAGAACATATTTCCTATGAAAAATATGCATAGCCATACTATATTTCCTTTTGAGGTAGCTCCTAATTTTACTACACCTATCAAGTTTTCTACTGAGTCTTTTGAACACCCACATGAGGAAGTTCTTGAGAAGGATGACAATGAAGTTCCTAAAAGGAAGAAGAGACAAAAGATTGCCAAATATTTTGTTGGTGATATCATTGTGTACCTTGTGGATGATACCCTCACATCTACCATAAAGGCATATGCATCTCTAGATGCAGACGATTGGAAAGTAGATGTATGGACCCAATTCTTTCGAATGAAACTTGATAATTAACTAAGATACCATTTGGTTGTGAACTTATGGGCTGTAAGTGGGTGTTCAAGGAGAAGATTAGTGGCTAAGGATTATACCTAGAAGGAAGGTAATGATTTCTTTGATACTTATTCACCTATCCCTAGAATGACTACTATCCGAGTGTTACTTCCCCTAGCTACCTCACATGTTCTTGTTGTTCATGAAATGGACATGAAGATAACTTTTATTAATGGAGAGTTGGATGAGAAAATTTGTATGGATTAGCCTAATGGGTTTGTAGTAAAAGTTGAAGACCACAAAGTGTTTAAGTTATTAAAATCTTTGTATGGCTTGAAATAAGCACCTAAAAATGGTACAAGAAGTTTAACATGACCTCAATTATTGCAGGCTTTGCCATAAATGCGCCTAATTGGTGTGTGTACTATTGACTTGGTGGCCATGAATTTATTGTATTATGTTTTTATGTTGATGATATTTTAATCTTTGGTATAAACATTGATGCAATTACTGAGGTCAGGTCTTTTATGTCAAAGTGTTTGATACAAAAGATCTAGATGAAGCCAGTGTGATTATAAACATCAAGTTAGTGAAGGATGAGAATGGGCATCTATCCATGCTTGAGGGATATAGTGACCCAAACTAGATATCTAATAGTTATTATACCAATGCCACACATGTGTATGTGTTTACTTCTAGAGGAGGTGTAGTGTCATGGAGGTCTTGCAAATAGACTATTTTGATGAAGCCAACTCTGGAGGCAGAACTTACTGCTTTCAAAATAACTTCTACAAATGTAGAATGGTTGTGTGACCCAAAATGGAGATTTTGGGTGTGACACATATGGAGTGAGAATGTTTAGAAAGTTTTGTATGTTGCCTCATCCTTATTAAGTGGATTCATGACCCAATACATGCCTTCCTTCATATCAACCACAATACAAATCTAGTGGTTGCTACATGAACTAAATCATAGAAACATATAAGCTATAGTATACCAAACAAAGTAATGTGTATTTCAAAAGAGTACATGATAGTGAAACTTACTCAAAGTTGTAGGGTAATAAGGCTTCTGTCTTGCATTCTAGAGAAAGATCTTGCAACATATGCTAAGACCGTATAGAATGCCTTCATTATTGCTTTCTTTAGGATTTCCTCTTTCTCTGCCTTGGTCTTTCCACTGGCTAGGTTTATGCTATTGAACTCCACTTGTTTGGGCAATCAAACAATGTTTTTGCTATTATTTGAGGGTCTAAGTACCTCTATCGTTCATGTGGAGATTTCTTCGTAATGCATAGTTGAATTATAGAAATCATGGTATGAGTCAATTATATAAACATCCAAAGAATATAATTATATCAAGTCAAATGGATAAGAACTTATAGGAACCAGACATCAATGAGATTGATGTCGAGGAAACTAATGTGAAACATTGTTTGGGAGTCATCAAATTCAAAGAGAATCATTCTAGCTAGGCCTCCAAATTTCTTTGGGAATCTTGATGATATGTTGTTTATGTCCATCGAGAGAGAATGCAAGTACTAATCATGGAACATTCTCATTCCATGTGGTAGGTACCAGATCACCTAAATTGATAGAATTTTTTTGCCTCTTTCACATTCTTCTAGAAAATCCTTTGTCCATTTGATGGCATCAATATTTACATAATCAAGTGATCCACTATTGATATACTAGATTACAAGACAAAACTTCTTCTCTACTCTGCATCATTTCCTAAAGGAGTGTCGACTTGAGGTTGAGATTCATGTACCACATTTTCCACCCTTATTTATCTTATTACTGGTGGAGGAATGACTGTCAACTTCATCCCTTTGTAAAGGTTATTGTTCTTATATTGCTTGGCTCCGCATCTAGGGCATTTATCTAATGACTTGATCATATCACCATAGTAAAGGATGCAATGGTTCGAGCATGCATGCGATTTCTCAGCCTCCATTACCAATGGACTTATATCCTTGTTCACTTTGAATGTGTTGGTAGGTATAAAGTATGTCTAGGAGTAGGGATTAAAATGGGTACATATTCGGATAGTGATTTTTTGGCCTTTTTTCTTTTATTGTGAATAAATAGGATATAAATTTGCTATGTAAATTCATATTCTTGTTTTTATCATTAAGCTTGTAAAGTTTCATAAAAAGTAAACCTCAATGTTTATCATATATATTTTCAAATGATAGATATAAAAGCTAGGTAAAATTCAGATACGGATACGAGTACTTTTTCACTTTTTTTGTTGTAGAGAGCAAACAATGTATAAAACAATTTATGCAAAACTTTATTTTTATCTGTAATAATGTGCTTCATAACACAAGAAAAATTAACATCAAAATTCATATATAACTATTTTAAAATACTAGATTTGCCCTAACAATTCGGGTACACGTTTTCATCCCTATAGGGGAGCAATAATGACAAGAAATGCAATAGATCATTGGCATGTAGTCCAACAACCATACTTAGTCTTCAAAGTGAGGAGCCCAAGCACAAAAACATAGCAACATCAAGTGTGTCAGACAACCCTTTCAGCAACATATAAACTCTCCTTCGATGCTTTTAACCCTTTCCAAATTTTCTAGACTTTTCACTCTATTTAGTATAATCTCTGGTCCAATAGTCTAAAGAATTTTGTTCAAATTATCACTATCATGTGTTTGTCCTTGACATCTGCCCCACCATCATTAGCACTAGCTTCATTGTTATCGTCCCAACCACTAGCATCACAACCGCTAGCACCACCACCTTATTCATGGCCATGCATTTGAGTATCAGGCTGAGTTAAAAATTTGTCCATCTAGTTATGGGCCTCAGTATCATCTTTGGCTCCTTAATTTGGATCAACGTTAACATTAGTTCCACCATGATGAATGCAAACTATGTAGTCCTTAACAAATTGTCACATAATCAAGTGTTATTGGATGATAGTCACATCTTTCCATGCAAGACAGTTCTTGCAACCACACTATATGGACAAAGAATCCTGGATTTATTCTAGGTCACCATTGCATGTTTCTCTTCAACTTCAATAAATTTATTCACTTGAAATTTGGATTCCATCATAATGAACCGCACATCCAAGAGATGCCATGTCCATACTTTTAGGATAACAATAAAAAAGATTAATTCATATATATATATAGGGCAGGTATAACGGGAGCCCTGGGCTTCGGATATTAAAGGAAGCCCAGGTCGGTTTCGTGGTCTGGTCCGCTGAGACAAGCGCGTCTGTGTTTAATGTATACCAGACAGATGGCATGCAGGGCAGACGACGCCGTTGCGCGGTTGGTTCAATGGCAAGGCGGTAAACATTTGGAAGTGGTGCGGAATTATAGGGAATAATTTCCACATGCAAACATGATTACTCTGTTACGTGGGCGCGAAATTTATGGATCTTGCATGGGGTGTAATGGCGGCGGGTAAATAGAATGTAGAATAAGATGTTGAAGGATATGGCATAAAATCGGTAATGTACAAAAGTGCATAAATAGTATATACTTTGTGGCGTAAAATGTTGAGTCATTGTGCTTAAGTATTGTGTTAGGTAAATTAGTTTTATATGTACATCGCTAGAATATCGGGACGGTTTCGGAAATAATGGAAATACCCTAGAAACGTGGATGCGGTTACTTGTATAGTATCCGTGATTTCCTATCATCAGAAAAAACACCACAAAGCCTGCATAACTATTTGGAGGTGGAGATGGCCGGCTCTGGAGAGTCGTCGGCGATGGTAGGAGGTGGCATTCATCTTGATCCAGAGACAGAGGGAGGAGTTGATGGCAATTCACTGGTCACACCACCTCCTGCTCTACTGGGTCCTGTAATCGACGAGATGAGCATAGGGGAAGAAGGAGAACAAAGGGTCCGACCTCCTATGTCCAATATTAGCTCCAGGGAGATGGATACGCCTCAAATACTGCATTCACATGTAAGTCCAATTGTTGTGTTTGATTCTTGATTGATTAGATTGTTATGATCATATTCCATCGTACAAACAACAATGTCAATTAATTTGCAGAAAAAAACATTGATCCAACTATAGTGCCAACGGTAGGGATGACTTTCAAGGATGTTGATGATGCATATAAATTCTATAAAAGGTATGCATATGAAGTTGGATTTCCACTGAAGAAATACAGAGAGAAGACATTCAGTAAGTGGATAAATTGTTCACGTGAAGGTAAAAGTACACCAAAATCAAATGATACACCTAGGATGAGGAATAGGACTTCGGGGCGTACGCAATGTAAGGCTGGAATAAAATTAAAAAAATATATGATGATGAACAAAAAATGGTTGTAGCTGCAAAAATTGAGCTGGTAAACTTGGAGCATATCCATGAGTTCATAACTGACGAAGCAGAGAAACAACATTTACGTTGCAACAAAAGTAGGGATGCTGAATTCATAAATTTTGTTGATGCAATGCATGATAGCCGAGTGCCGCAGCATTGCATAGTTGATTTTATATCAGAAATGCATGATGGGCCAGAGAATGTACCGGTAACTGCTCAAGATCTGAAAAATATGTAAGCAATATTTTTTGTTTCATGTGTATACATTTAGTGCCATAAATATTACTATAGCAAATGTTTGTATAATCATTTTTTGTGCAAACAAATGCAGGAGGGCAGCAAGGAGACGAGAAAACTGCGCAAATGATGTAGCCAAACTTTTGGCTTTCTTTACAGAATGCAAGAAACAGAATCCATAATTTTTTTGTGATTTTCAGCTAGACAATGATGGAAAAATAGTGAGTATTTTTTGGTCACACGCAAGTATGCAGGGGGAATATGCAGATTATGGTGATGCTGCGACATTTGATACAACACACAAGACAAATATATATGATAAACCACTGGGCATGTTTGTTGGAGCTAACAGCCATCTGCAGTGTATAGTGTTTGGATTTGTTTTGTTGGGAGATGAAACAGTGCAGACTTTTGAATGGGCTTTCAATTCATTCAAAACATGTATGGGATGCGAGGGTCCGAGAGTTATGCTAACAGGTATGAGGTATGTCAATTTGTTATGCAAAAAAGTGAATTAATTTATTGTGAAAGTAAATTAATAGTTTGTGAGCAATTGCAGATCAAGATCCTGCAATGTCAATTGCTCTAAGAACTGTATTTCCAAAAACAGTTCACAGACTGTGTTTATGGCATGTCCAGAACAGATTTATGCCATTCTTAAATGAGATATATGCAAGGTTTGCTGATAAGGATTTTAAAACAACATTCCAATCTATTATACATCATCCATTAACTCCTCATGAGTTTGAATGTGCCTGGGAAATGATGCTAGAGGAGTTCAATCTTCAAGAAGATATGACTCTACACAAACTATATGAAATAAGGAAAGAATGGATACCAGCATTTTTTAAAAATGACTTCTGTGGGGTAATGGTATCTACACAACGAAGTGAGAGCATGAACAAATTAGTGAAGCAATCACATGTAGATGCGAAGACCCCTCTGCATGAGTTCACTAAACAAATGATGAAAATGTTGCACAACAGGAAAATGAAAGAATCAAAGGAGGCATTGATGAGCAAGGTATGTCGTGCTTATTATTATTACTGTATGGCATACATGTTTATGTAAATACTTTGTTTAATTATGATAATAACATCTTATAGGGACCAAGGACAACAGATACATTGTATAGGTTCGAAGTAAGAGTGTCTAGAGCATACACCAGAGCTGTTATGAATAGATTTGAGGAAACAATGAAATACGCCACTGCATACAAAATATTAAAGGACACAGATGGTTGTGATAAAGATTGGATCGTACAACATACAAAACGGTCTAATAAAATTGTGTGGGGACAACATCAATTCAAGATAACAGCGGACATAGAAGCTGGGGAGTATACATGCGAGTGCAAACAGTGGGAACATACAGGTTTGTGCATATTGTGTTGAGTAAAATAGTAAATTTGCATGCTAAATAATTTGTTGATTGAAGTACAAATTAATATATATCGTTAAAAATAAGGGTTGGTTTTAATTTGTTTTAAGGTTTATTGTGTGTTCATCTTTTAAGAGCCTTCATGCATCTTCAAGTAGAAAAGATACCTTCAAAGTATATATTGCAAAGGTACACTGTCTCATCAAGAAAAGATGTACCGTTTGAAAGAATTGATAAGAGCTTCAGGGGAAAGGATAGAGTTACTAAATCATACAGACAGAAAATGTTGCTAACGAAAACAATGAAAGTGGTTCGCCAGGCGTGTATGTCAAAAGCAGGGTACGACAAGGCAATGGATGTGTTGGATGAGCTCGATGGCGTTCTATGCCGATTAGAGCCAGATATTGGATGTAATGAGTCATATGATGTTAGTGATGATGAGGAAAACAAGGTAATAATATTCCAGTTGTTTAAATGTTATACTATTTGAAACATACATTATGCATGGTAACATATTATTTGAACCAGGAAGGAGAATTAAATAATAATAATGCTGGCGATGGGATGGAAGATGACAATACAATTACATGCCAAAAAATGGTATGTAAAAGATAAATATATAATATTGCATGAAGTATTGTATATAATGAATATATAAAATCAATGTACTAAGCAAATTGTATGTTGTAGGATGAGCATAACACCATAACTGGATGTGAACATGCGTTAACAGTAATAACATCTGGTAACCAGGTACATATTAAAAAAATTTTGTTCATTTGTATATAATGAAAATATATGTTTATGCTGCATGGAAATGTTGATGTATTTGGGTTGTGCTATATAGGTGGACAACCTGAGATTTCCACCTGAGGTTGGTGATACAAGTTCTCCGTGTCACGTAGCACATGAACAAATGGAACATATTGGTGCATCTTCAGAAGCTAAGAAGGTGAGCATTGAAAAAGGATTTTACTGATCAGTAGAAAGATACTTTATGTAAATATGCGTATGCTAATTAAGAACTTCTTTTATTATACAGAGGTTGAATTTTAATGTGGATGTTATAAATCTGAGTATGCCGGATCGTGCAAGGCCAAAAGGATGGACAATAAAAAATACAGAAGATAGGATTATGAAACTAGGTGCGAAAGGAGAAAAAAAGAAGAATAGGAGATGCTAATTGTGTGGAATAGCAGATGGACATAACAGCAGAACGTGTCTGTCTGTGGAAGAGAACAGGGCAAGACTAGCAAAACTGGCTAATCGAAAGAGAGGACGACCGGCCGGATCAAGACTAAACAATAAAACAACTGCTCCACAGTGGAATGAAACATCGACTGCTAAAAAACATTGTATTGATGAAGAAGTAGAAATTGAATAAGCCGCTGAGCATATGGAATTGGGTGAATAATTTGAAGTGTGACTAAAGAGTGGTCGATGTAGTATAAAGTTGTAATAGCACAATGACCTATGTTTTAGTTTTTGGAAATTAATATTTTGCATTACTGGTTTATATAATGCGTTGATATAATACTATTATATGTTGCGTAAACTAGACCATTACACAAATTATGAAAACTGAATATATACCAAAACTTGGCATTGAAAGTTTAGCAACCGGCCGATCTGGACATAAATGGTATAATAACTCAATACACTTAACATAACTAAGCAAAAGAGAGTGCATACTTCGGGGTTCATACTACATATACACGAGAAAAAGGTTGTAGCATAAGCACTAGTCACAGTTAGCATAATTAGCATGGTAAATGTGTAAAAAAGGGACCTATTGTATATAAAATACGGAAGTATATAGGTTGCATAACACTTGAATATTAAATATAATATGATAATAGAAATACGCCAAACATTGGACAAAAACAATTAACCATCTCACAATCTGGAAATGAAAACCATAGAAGTTCATAACAGATACCATAAGTATACAGTCTGGGAACACTTATGTTTTACACACTTGAAATAAAAACTGATACGAAGTAGCATAGACAATGGACACATCGAACATAAGTGTCATGGGGAGTATCATACACATGATCAACACGTGACATAAGTGACTTAAGTAACATAAACATTTTGGGGATCCCATAGGGAATCAAGTTCAGCTGTGATATCTAAGTCTTGGCTTTCAAACAACGCCGTTTCCTTGGAACATACTTGAAAGGCAGCAGTTCTGCAGGGAGGGGGCAAACACTGTTGTTGCGATGAAAGGTCAGGTAATGCAGAACAAAAGCACGCTGGTCCAATGGTTCATCCTGAAATAATCATAATAGATGAATTAATGCTAAGAATAAGTATGAAGGAGTAATATATGCATGATCAAAACACTAATTTAGTAAACATACCGGTACAACAAATTCTAATAAGTAGCCATCATCAAAATCGTAGCATCGGAGGAAGTTTGCGACAAAAAGACCACAATCATTTGACCCTGGAGACATGGTTGGACAATTGGGAAGAAGGCCAATCTTGTAGTTGCCAAACTTTGGTATACTTGAATTTGGTCGAGCTTCATGTAATGCAATGCTAAGTCTTCTCATTATTAATCTGGACCAAGGTACCTTCGTTCCATTTATCATCAATTGGTCATTGTGGATTTGTTTCCAGGTAGTGCCTCCAAGCAATGTCCCATAAGGATTTGAATCTAAAATGTCTATTCGACGAAGTTCAAAGTTGATTGCATAAAGGGTCCAGTGGCTACGGCGTAGCATAGGAACCAGTATCTGTCAAGGTATATGTATAAGTTTATGAATGAACAATAAGAGGTGTATGGAAAATTAAAGATAACGTAAAATATAACTTATAACCAACAGAACATTAAAATATTCTTACAAATAAAACTGATTGGGGCTCACCAATTTTATTTGGTTCAGAACTTCATCTAGAGGAAGCATCGGTTCTAGTTGTTCTTTAAGAACTGATGTTGAGAAGGGCTGGGGATTTGAACTGTGCTGTTCAAACTCCTCGATATTCAAAACGGTCTGGACAAAAAATATATTGATTAGTATTATATATTTATACTGTAAGGGTTGAAATATGATACAAAGTTGTAGATAAAAAAATACCCCAACATTGACATTCAATACTAGAGTGTCGATTAATGTATCTGGATTGTATAATACATCATCATCACGAATACAGTCGATAAAACCCTGCATGAAAATATTCTCAAGGCATTTATTAGGACCAAACGATTGGACAACATCGAGGATAGAACCTCCAAATCCTCCAAAATCAATGATGGACCTAGGAAAAAATGAAACTTTAATTACAAATCGTCTAATTACACTTAATTGAAGTTTGAATAACGAATACATACATGCTCGGATCTAGTTGTCCTGATAAAATGAATTTATATAGTTTGCGAGCACATTCTTCGCGCGATACGTGGGGAAGATCAGCAACCTTAGATTTAGAGGAACTATCCTTTGCAACAAGTTCAGTAGTTGCCTAACATATATATAATTGTTAGTAATCAATGGCATAAATTGTTATGTATTTTAGTGTATATATATAAAAAATATAATAAGATGAAATTACATGACTTACTTCTGTCAATGGGGTTTTGTCAAACTGGGGTGCACCAGATACGGGAGTATCATGTTTAACAGTTTTTTGTCCTTCCTAAAAAACAATAAAATTATAAATATAAACGTAATCAAACATAGGTTATAACTAAGATTGCCCTAATATGATGAAGGTATAAATACTGACAGTATTTATGTTTGGTGTTAATTCAGGAATAGCAAGCTTGTCGGTTGTGGGAGCCTAGTGAACAAAGTAAATAAAAACATGCATATATATTATTGTTACTGGCATAAATTGTCATTGAAAATATAATAACTGTGAATAAAGGAAAACAAACATGGGATTTTGGAGTCTTGTCAAAAATAGGGGCATCCATAACTGAATTTTTTTCGCAAACGTTTCCACTGACAATCTGTAATGGAAACATATGAAATTTGAGTAAACAATAACTTGTATGCTATATTTAATACATGATTTATATATAAAGTTTGTATGAAAAAACATACCTGTTCTGATACTTTGATATCATCAGTAGGAACATGTACTTCCTGATCATGTTGCTTATTATCAAGGGTTGGAACAGGTGGAGAGGATACTAGAGCATTTGTTGGAGACATTGAGGTAGTGGGGGGGATACCTACATTTGGAAAATATAATAATAAAGTAGTTGTTACTGAAATGAACCAGAAATATAAATGTATCGTTATAAAAAAAGGTTAAACATACACATCATCACAAACTACATAAATATACTATCAGGATGCATAAATAAATGAGATCTATCAAAATAAAATCAAATGCAATGTGTTGGTGACTGTATGAGTATAAATTAAAGCATAAGTTATATATACAATGCTGCATAAACTAAAGTATCTGAGATCATATAACTAAATATAATTTTCCCCGCAATAATTCGTGAGCTTGATTAATATAAAAAAATAAACATAAATAACAAAACCTTCTTACTGTGAATCGCGCTGCGTTGCAGCTCTCAGGACTTCATCGATCATTTCACCAAATGTTTTAGATAGTTCAATCTGCTTCAAAACAATCATCTGATGGCTCAGCTGAAGAGAATCACAGTACTTATCCACCTCTTTGTCATGAGCGTCAAACATTGATTCAAACATTGGTCGATGCTGGGAGGGCAAACATTTCAACTTGTTGCCAATCAAATGCTTGATACGTGGCACATATATGTTGAAAACGGCAGAAACGGGCCGTTCTGGTGCAATGATGTAACACGTTTCTGAACGGCTACGAAACTGTATAAAGCCCAGTTACAACTGTTAGCAGTAATTAAAATTGAAACTTCTGCAAAACAGGACAAAAAAATGGATATGTCTAACCTCTGCATAGCCGAATGGTTCACCAGTTTTACGGGGTGGACGTCTGTCACCCCTAGCCAAATCTCTTATGGTCTCATTATCAAAAAACTTAATGCGGGGAGTACCATATTTGTTATCAGGAGATGCAGGGTGATGTAAGCGATCAAGATAGTAAATCTGAAAAAAATGAATGAAAAAATATAAAATTAGTACAAAACAAATTTTTGCATATCATATATATGCACAGTGAACAAAATAATTACTTACTAGAACTATGAGTGAACATCCATATATTGTTGCTGTAATGTTTGTTTTGTTCCTTTTGTGCCAACGTGTGGCAGCATCACACAAATCTGTGTAAACTAGTTGACACCAGTCAATATCAACCATTCGGGCCATGTTTAAAGTCATTAGTACCTCATTGTTTGTAATGCCCCATGAAGCAGATGGAAAAAGAAGTCGATTGAATAGAATCAGAAAAAAACATCTGATTGATAACTCATCATCAGTGCCAAGCACTATCTTGTCCTGAAGCTTGACAACATCAAATTCTTCTTTACCAACTTTGAGATCACGTCTCAGTTTTGCAGCAGCATCCACTTCACCATACCAATCAGTAAACTCCCTGCCCCCTCCAGCACATGGCAAACCCAAAATAAGACGAACCGTCTCTTTTGTTATCTTCAGTTCCTTGCCAGCCCCTGGGCGTATGGTCATGTCATGTGGATCCAATTTATCCATCAACCACCTAATGAGAGATCTGCTCTCTAAGGCATCAGTTCGCAAATCAAATATACTGGAAAATCCCAACCTAGCGACTGCATCGCGCTGCCGATCGCTCATTATCCAAGTTGAGACAATAACATCATAAGGAATACAACGGATATTCAATTTCTGAAATCATAAATGAATAAGCATTAATACACAAAGCATATATATTGTTATAACTAAGGATACTATATATACATACACGTGATATTTATTAGAGCCTTGTGAATAACTATTCTAAAACACTAAAAAAATAAACAACATACTTTGAGATAATAATATACATAAATGTAACTTGGGGGGAAATACAAAATTGATTGGGCACCAAAATTAACACATAAATAAACAGAAATATATACATAGTACCTGAGATTTTCTAGGAGTCTTCTGTTTAGGAGAGCTTTTTTTTGTAATGATATTAGACTTGACATCTATATCAAACTTTAGACTGCTTTTCACACTCGGAACTTGTGGAGAAGGGACCTTTATCTTCTTTGCACTGTTTTTTCTGTAGGGGAAGGTGAGGTTGATCTGAATTGGCGCTTCAACGATGGAGCATCCATGAAATCGTCATCGGACAGTGTGGATGGAGCAGAAGGAGGTTTTCTTTTTACACGACAAGCTAAAGCCTTTCTGCGAAAATGATGAACTGGTGTTGCTTGTGGCTCATTCTGCTTCTGATTATGTGGATTATCATCTTGCTGAGCTGAGCTGCTAGATCTTGTTCGTCTGGAAATGTCAATGGAAAAAACCTCCTGACTGGACTCAATGGTTAGTCTTTTTGGATTACTTGGAGGGCGATCAACAGATCTCATGATTAAACACTGAATAAATCTGTTGAAAAAAAGTTGTTTTTAGATACAGTGATTTATGCATGAATATATGCAAAAAAAAATCTAATTTTTTCTATAACTATCTACAATGCATACTACATAATGCTAAGTCGAGTTACATTACTTAAACTACCTTTTCCATTTATGTGACAACATTTAATGAACAATGGTTATATACAAACATAAAGATTAATTTAATATTTCATATAATTGTAACTGGAGCATGATAAAATAAGAGCCTTTTTTGCATCAACTAACTATACAACATATTTTAATAACTGGTTCATAGTAATATACACATTTAGCTCATATTCAAACATGAATATTCAAATAACTTTTGCATAAATAACAGTATCTGTATGTATTTATATATAATAAACAGTAGTGTAAACTACTGATCCAAGTAAATAGAACAATGCAATTATGCTTATTACCTTTCATAAACATCTGTACAAATGAGCATAGACAGTATTGACGATATGCATAAATATCAAATCCAATAAGTATATTTTATATATAATACAACAGGTGTGTAAACTAATGCTTGAAGTAAATAGAACAATACAATTATGCATATTATCTCGACCAATATTCAAAACATTTGTACAAATATGCATAAACAGTCTTGACGATATGCATATATATCAAATACAATAAGCATATATATCAAATACAATAAGCATATACGTGTTACTAATGTTGTATAAAGGTACTCTCTGCAAACTCATGAATAAATACCTGATCCACTGCCTTTGTCTAGGTCTATGTATGCCCAGTGATACACTAGATCTAGAAGAAATGCAAATGCCCTAAGATCGGGGCTCCTGAACAGAAGATAGATGCAATGAGCGATGCAATAAGCAGATTAGAGAGATGTATAATCGGATACAAATCACACATTTAGGTGAAGAATAAGGGTTACAATCAAATCCACTTCAATCAACGAAAAATGCTTCAAGAATCGACGGAAAACTCGATGTATTTCAAGTTGGATTACCTGGAACTTCTGGGAAAGCATTGGCTCTTGAATCAGGCTCCAATGCTCGGAGATTGAAGGAGCTCAGCTGGATTGGAGCGGCGCTGGATTGGAGCGGCGGAAATCGCTGGCGAGTCGCCTCAGACGCAAGGAAGGACGGCGCGGTCACTGGGGTTTCCTTACTATCGACGCGGGTTTCCCTGGGCTGATTGCGCGGAGACGGTTTTAGAAACCGGGAAACAAGGGATACGTGGCTGGGACTAACGGGGGAAACGGTGTAACGGCGCCGTGACTGGAAACTGTTGACCAGGTCTGGTTCAACCCAAATGAGCATATTGACTAGCCTGGGCTTCCTCTATTATTGGAAGCCCAGGGCTCTTAATATATATATATAGCCCTGAGCTTCCAATAACTAGAGAAAGCCTAAACTAGATATTAGGCTACGCGATCCAACCCAAGTAGGACCTGACATCTATAAAATGAGTCCTAGACCGCTAGGGTTCACTTTTTGATGCCCCCATCCTGATGCATGAGCGACGGTGACAGTTCCTTGAGGCACGAACGGCCCTGGAATCGTGGGCGCCGACCGTGGCTCAGGGACGATGACCCTGAAGGCGCGCACAGTGATGACGGTGGCCCTGGAGGAACGAGCACCAACCACGGCTAGAGGCTCGTGCGGCGGCGGCTCCGCACGCGCGCACGACAGTGATGGCCCCTTCGGCGATCGTGCGAGGCACTGCCGTCTCCGGCAGGGGTGACCATGCGAGGCACGAGCGACGATAATTCGGGCGTCCTTCGGTGACCAACTCCTTCGATTCGATGGTCTCGACGACGTCCTCCAGCAACGACCTCCTCAATCCGTTGTTTATGCATGCGGCTACTGATTGAGCCTATACTAGGATTTTTCATTAATTATAATGTACGGTGTAGGTATTTATACAACTTTCTGTAACGATTTATGCTTTGCACGCTATGAGCCATTCAATTTTTGTGTGTATGTTGTGGGAACGAAAATGACATTCAACATTCGTGTACATGCAATGGAAACTCCCACGACCTACCATAATTTTCGGATCTGCATAAAAATAGGAACCTAGTACATGTTCCTAGTGGTTGCCATAATTTTCGTATTTGTATAAAAATAGGAACAATATACATGTTGTATCAGTATTTACGCTCATAATTGCATGTGTTTACGCTCAAAACTGAAGGTTTTTATGCTTGAACATGTAGATGCGTCCAACAATCAACCGAATGCCAGATTTTTACGCATGTACCACATTGCATAAATAACTATACCATGTAGCATAATTAGTATCAGTATATATCATAAACTAGTTCTAATGAGCCTAACTGCATGGCTGTTGGAGCGATCATATATTTATGTAGGAAATAAAACATTTAAATAAGTTTTTTTGTTTCCATTTATATCAATCCATTTCCTTTCATTGCTCATTACTGCCCTCCTAAATTGCAGCAGGAAACAAATTTTTACGCAGTGTACCACATTGCATAAATAACTACATCGTGTAGCATAATTAGTATCAGTATATATAAACTGATTCTAACGAGTCTAGCTGCATGGCTGTTGGAGCGATCCTATATTTATGAAGCCATCTATTTTTTGCGCGCATGTAGTGGAAACGAAAGTGACATCCAAAATTTACGCACATGCAATGAAAACTACCACGATATGCCATAATTATCAGATCTACCATAAAAATAGGATCTGTATGTCTGCGCCTGCGCGTGTGGACGTGGTCCAGTGTCTGGGTAGGGTTTATATGGTATCGCTATGAACTATTTATGCTATTTCTGTTAGATATTTACGCTATTTGTGCAAACAAACAGAACCGTAATTTATGGCTTGTGTCCCACATGGGGGCTTCGGTGTTTTACTGGAGATTTGACTAACATGTATGGGGAGGTTTGACTTGGTGCATGGCAGCGGGACTCGCCCGACTGCATGCATCTAGGTCGTTGGGTGCGACCAGGGGGCGACTAGGCTTCCTGCAACCATTGGAAGCCCTAGGCTCCCAATATACCGACCCTATATATATAACAATCAATAATTACCTAGAAAAAATGCAACTAGTTTTATGAAATTGCATTGTTATTTTAAATAGAAATATAAATGTATGATGCCTCTCAAGCACCAAGAGAAAAATTAACAATCTCATTATCCACCTATTTTTAAATATATGTCTTCACTTTCTTGATTATAATAAATAATTTTGAATAAAATGATTACCAATAATTAATATTTTACTCACTATCCTTCATGCAAATTTAGTCTCATTTCTTAGTCAAAAAATAATATGAATGTTATTAGTAAAAAATAAAATCACAAACCCTAGTTCTAGATTTAGATTACATCCATAAAACTTACTAATAGTCAAGTAAAATTAAGAAAGGGCCACTAAATAAGGGCACGATCTTATTTCTTAATTAATTTAATTCTTGTTGGAACCTCTAAAGTTAATAGTTAGCTGCTAAAATTAGTTGTAGAGGTTCGAAAACCCCCTAGCAAATATCCCAGATAATTGTTAACTAACTCACAGCTAACAATTATTTCATTAGCTCGCTCAACCCAACTAACAATTTATTATTTGGTTTATTATTAGCTCTAGGGGTTGCAAAAAGGGTCTTAGTCTAGTACCACCAATTTTTTTGTGTCTAAATTGCTAATGGATCAACCACCATACAAGTGAGAGAAAATCAACTCTAATTAAGCACTAACCTATCATTAAACCTCCACAAATAAATTATCATTTCCTTACCTTCTATGGCCTCCTTCTATAGCCTCCACCACCAAAGAAATCAAAATTTTTCTCCCATAAAAAAGTAATTTATGAGAGGTAGATCAAGACCCCTCCTTTCTTGTTGTCTAAGATTGTATCCCGCAGCTATTCTATTACATCCCTATCTTATCCTTAATTAATTATATAAACAATATAATTTATAGTACAAATCTTCTATTTTACACGACATACTGTGGACAGACTAAGGTTGCTACAATATAATATCCTGGAATATTAGTATAGACGGCTCAATCATTAAATGCCTCTAAAAAATTTTAGTAATGATTTCAGTGGGTACTACTGGTTCACTTAGAAATGGACCTATTTACATAAGAGCACTATAGCTGGTTTATCGGGACCCAAACGCCAACACGGTATCAACCGGCGATGGGTGAGCCATCTATCCCTATAAAAAATGTGAGACGTCGCTATCAATTGTTTCTGTAGTTGTAAACGGAATGATTGCATTATTGCCTCTTCTATTATACATATAATTATAATAGTGATAACGGATAATATTGATGGCCGCTTAGCGACTGGTGGTGCGGTCATGTTCATGGTACCGGCCGCCGTGGCTCAGATCGTGATTGGTTGCATTGCATTGCTTGTCCGCGTGGGATTAACAGGGACAACTCATGTAGTAGTAGAATATTTCCGAGGGAGTTATTTGATTGGCCAACGTTGACGACAGTTTTTTACTCCCTCCGGCTACCTCAATGTGTCTTTTTAGGTTTTCGATCGATTATGCCTTTTATTTTATAAGATTTTACAATATAAAATAAAATTATTATATTTTTTTATGACTTGAACTATCGTAATTCTTTATGTTTAAAATAATTTAATTTCATATATATTGTTGGTCAAAGTTTGAATAGTTTGACTTCGGACAAAACTAAAAAGACAAGCCAGCGTGGATAGAATATTGGCATGTTTAATTCAGCCTATTTATCAAAAGCTTTCCTGAGAATCTAGTTGTGAAGAGAATTTGGCTGTAAAGAAAATCTGAGTATCACGAAGATTACATGTAATACTTATAGAAATAGGCTCAAAAGCTACACGTTTGAAAGTCTGCAGTAGCTTCTGTTGGCCAGAAGCTAAAATAAGATAAAACAAACATGATCTCAGTGTCGGAATCACCGTGGATTTATAAAGATTCTGCTCTTTTTTATTTTTTTTCTTCTTTTCTGTTTCAAACGGATGGAACGAGCACTATGCAGGGGCAGAAATGAATCGAATAAGGATAGATATCATTAATATTATATTTGTTTTTATATTTTTATTCAGATTTCAATTTAAAACCATTTACATGAGATAGGATATCAATATGGATATTAGTATCATAAATATGTAATTTGATTATTTGATACGGACAAAATATCAGATATTGAATATTTAGATTGGATATGGACGAATCTAAACTCCTCTAAATGGATTCAAAGTCGAAATATAGTCAGAAAATATCTGTACCACATACCATTTGTACCCTTATAGTACTGTGATAGCAACATGTCGTACATGCACAAATTAAAGGCTTCCTTTAGCAGGCCTAGCCTTTGTTGAATTTCTGAACCGGCCTAATCGAGAGCTTTATCAAAATCATACACATATGAAACCAAAATCATGATATACAGATAATTGTAGCTTCTGGAACCACAGATTTGTTTAGAGACACTTACCAGGGTGTGATAAAGATTATGCCGTTTAACTTTTGCCTTGAACTAGCAAGGGAAATCTAGTTTGCAAGTGTGGTTGCTGATTTAAGAGAGAGAAGCCTTGGTTACGCGGAGATGTAGATTCTAACTTTAGCGAGTGTTTAGCGTATTCATAGCGCATATATAACATAGATACTATGTTACGGTTCTTTAAGCACTAGATATATCTAAAAAACTTATTCATATAACCTAATATATCTAAGTCTTGCATCGTTTTCACTAGAACCTTTAAGATACAACTCATTTAGGGCTTGTTCGTTTGGATGATAATCCATATGTATTGGGTGGGATTCAGCTGGTTTAAATCCATAACAAGTCAAAATACATCTCAATCCCACCCAATACACTCCAATACACATGTAATATCAATAACCGAACAAGCCCTTAAGGTTTGTTCGTTTCACCGTTAAACCATGTGGATTGGAATGTATTAAGTCGGTTTAAATACATAACAAGTCAAAATACATCTCAATCCATTCTAATATACTCCAATCGCATGGAATTGTAATAATCGAATAAGGCCTCATGTGGGTTGTATGGGTGTAACCGTATCTAGACTTAGAGAACCGTACTAGAGATATTATTTTACTAAGATACATCTCTTGTTTTATTTTGCACATACCCTTAATACCCCTTAAGTTACAGGGCATTTATGTGGGCTGTACATGTTCTTAAGCTCTAAAACTTTAATTTGAGATGATCTGAAATTTAAAGCGGACTTTAAACTACTACTTTATAGAATTAGCTCTAAAATTTAGAGAAGGAATCTAACTACAATTGAAGCCATGTTCGGTATCCGTTACCATCAACAATGGAGTGATTTTTACTACTCTTTCCATCCTAATTTATAATTAGTTTGATTTTTGCTAGAAATTTGATTGGCTCATCTTATTCAATTTTTTAACCAAAAATGAAAAATTTAAACTCATATTTAGGGCTAGTTTGAAAATCCCATCTTTCTAAGGTATTTCTATTTTACTATGAGAAAATAAACTAATTTTACTTGGAAAAATAAAAACCCTTTAGAAAATTAAGGTTCACAAATTAACCCTTAACGTATATTATTTCTAAACAATATTACAGTAAAAAATAATAATAAATTATAAAGAGGGAGTACTATAATATTGGTTGCTCGTACATGTTCGGTATGCGTTACCATCACCAATGGCGTAAGTAGTACTATTGCCGTATACTCTCGATAATATTGTCGTATATTCTCAATCTGTCCATTATTTTTTGGCCAGCCACCAGTGCCTTGGTGACGATTACATGACCAAGAGTGTCGTAATGGAGGTAAAATAATACTTTTACGATGCAGTTATATGGTCTAATTATAAAATTAATTACACAGCTAAAGACTAAATAATAAAATAATATGTTAACCCTAATTAATCCATAATTAGTAAATGCTTATTATGACATTACCTAAGTGAATCATAGATTAATTAAATTTAATATGTCCATCTTATCGTTTAGTCGTCATCTGTATAATTATTTTTATAATTATAATACATTTAATATTTTATAACTACCATCTAAATATTTGATGTGACAAAAACTTAAAAATTAGCTTGGTAAAAAGAAAATACTCGACAAAGAGCTTCTTTACCCAGTGTTTTTTACACACGGTAAAGAGCTTCTTTGCTGAGTCTTTTCTTTTTGGCACTCGGCAAAGAATTTCTTTGCCAAGCGTTTTCTTTTTACACTAGGCAAAGATAATTTTTAAATCATATTTTGAAGCAGTAAATTAATTTAAATGAAAAAATCTTTAACTACAAAGTTATATAACTCATCAAGATGTACAATTTTTATTTTGGTCATTTCTTTGTATGAGAAAGTAAAAATAAATTTGTTTAGAAAACTTACATATTGAAAGTTCCCTTTGCTCGGGAACAAGATCTGGATGTCGCCTAGAGGGGGTGAATAAGCGAATAAAAACATAACCCCAAAAACTAGAATTTCTTACTCTACTCGAAAAAGGATCGCAGTGGAAAGTAGTCAAGTAGATCAGAACGTAGCGGAATATCAGTCTTTGTCTCTAAAAAAATATGCACTTCAAGAACAACTTATGCCAAAGATAAGCAAAGAAGTGCAAATCAAATCAACCAAAATAGAGAGACAAAGAACAACAAAGAGCAGAAAACACATGATACACAATAATTTATTCTATGGTTCAGCTAAGCTTGAAATACTTGCCTACCTCTATAGGGATGGTACCGGGTACAAAACCCGTGGGTATTGGTTTCATAAACCCGTACCCGCCAGGAAATAGCAAACATGTACCCGTGCCCGCAACCCGTGTCGGGTACTGTATAACATTTGCACCTGCCACCCGCGGGTTTTATAAACCCGCAGGTGCACCCGCGGGCGCAACAAACCCATGGGCACACCCACGGGTGCAATATACCCGCGAGCAAACTCGTGTGCCCGCCAAGCATCTACTAGCAAACAATCCATCCAGTTCCATACAACAAGCAATGATTTCAAACACATGCAATTTCCAAATAGTTCCATACAACAAACATACAACAGCTTCAGTTCCAAACAGGAATCCTTACAAACTATCATACTATTTCCTAACACATAAAGTTTGCTTAGAAACAAGCATACAAGTTTGCTTAGAAACAAGCAGAGTATGCGCGGGAACTAGATTGGGGATTTGCTGAGACCGAGCTTATATATATATTGGGTTCGCGGGTATACGGGCACGAGTTCAAACATTTTATACCCATGAAGATAAACCCATTGGGTACAAATTTAAACTTGTACCCTTACCCGCGGGTATAAACCCAAACCCGCACCCTATAGGGTTTGTACCCGCGGGCCCGCGGGTAATCTGTACCCATTGCCATCCCTATACCTCCACGTTGTGGTGTCCCAATGGACAAGGGTTGCACTCAACCTCTCTTAAGTGATCCAAAGATCAAACTTGAGTGCCACGATCTTCCTTATATCAACATCAATCTCCTCACATGGATCTCCATAAGCTGGAGTCTCTTGCATCGTACAAATGAATGGGAGTATCAACTCCAAATTAGCACCAAATGGGAGAGGAGAGAAACACAACACAAAAGCTCAAGAACACCGCACAAGAACGCAACACGAACACGCTTCAAAGAATCAACACAAGAACTTGCAGATCTGGCGCTCAGATTGCTTTTGGGATGTCTCATGGATGCGTAGAATTGAAGCAATGGCTCTTTGGTGCTCTAGGGTTTCTATTCTTCACGTCACAAGGTAAGGGGTGCCTCCTTTATATAGCCCCAATCACCAGAGAGAAATTAGGGACATAATCTGGAAATAGATCTGTGCAAAACCGGCTGAGCCAGTCTAAAACCGGCTGAACCGGTTTCCATCAGTGAGGAACCCGGCTGAAGCCCTGGCTGAGCAACAAAGGTGGACCAGGACAAAAACCAGCTAAGCTGGTATCCACCAAAGAGGATCCCGGCTGAACTCCCGAATTTTCTCCGTTTTAACTTGAACTTTTTCAAGAGCTTCCCTACGACTTAGACACACATTATTAGCACATAATCAAATGAACCAAGTGTTGGAAACTCACCTCCTTTACAACTTTTCACAGTTTTTTGTTTCACCTCAAACAAAGACCCCAAATGATACTTTCTCTACAAACATTGTTAGAGAGCAAAACCGAAGTGCCATATGCACAGTATAAGGTGTATGTAACTTAGTTAAATGCTCAAACCTTGCATATTTAACCTTCTTCATTATTTTGCCCTTTTTGGCCTGTTTGAGGTCAGGGTTGGACTCCAAAACTATAAGTCTCCACGACTTGACCATTATAGCTGAAAGTCGCCTAGAGGGGGGGTGAATAGGTGTAATCTGAAATTTACAACTTAAAACACAAACTAGCCGAGGTTAGTGTTAGAATTAAATTCGAGTCCGAGAGAGAGAGGGGGGGAAAACAAATCAACCAAGAAATAAGGCGGATGAACACGGTGATTTGTTTTACCGTGGTTTGGTTCTAAAGAACCTAGTCCCCGTTGAGGTGGTCACAAAGACTGGGCTCTGACTCTGCGCACATTGTTCTTCACTGTAGCTGTCAGCGCGACTTTTGCACTTGACCGTTGCACGAAGTAGCCGTTGCTCCACTGTCACACCGGCCAGTCCGGTGGCACACCAGACAGTCCGGTAAATTATAGCAGAGAGCGCCCTAAGAAACCCGAGAGTGGCGAGTTTGAGACTGTACGGTCCTGGTGCACCGGACACTGTCCGGTGCGCCAGACCAGGGCACACTCGGTTGATTGCTCCTTTTAATTTGAACCGTATATTTAATATTTTATTGGTTTGAGTTGAACCTTTATGCACCTGTAGAACATATATTCTAGAGCAAACTAGTTAGTCCAATATTTGTGTTGGGCATTCAACCACCAAAATTAATTATGGGAAAAAGGTTAACCCTATTTCCCTTTCAATCTCCCCCTTTTTGGTGATTGATGCCAACACAAACCAAAGCAAATATATAAAGTGCAGAAATGAGCTAGTTTGCATAAGGTAGGTGCATAGGTTACTTAGAATTAAAACCAATATGGAAGTCTTGTTGCATATGAATACGAGTGAATGGATTGCTTTCTTTTATTTAACATTTTGGACCACATTTGCACCACATGTTTGTTTTTGCAAATATTTTTCAAATTCTTTTCAAAATTCTTTTGCAAATAGTCAAAGGTATAAGAACAAGATTGTAAGAAGCATTTTTAAGATTTAAAATTTCTCCCCTGTTTTAAATGCTTTTCCTTTGACTAAACAAAACTCCCCCTGAATGAAGTTCTCCTCTTAGTGTTCAAGAGGGTTTTACCAATTTTTGTAAATACCAATTGAACAAGATCAAATGCATTTAGATACCAATTTGAAAATTTCTTGAAAATTTTGAAATTGATGGTGGTGCGGTCCTGCGGTCCTTTTGCTTTGGGCTAAATACTTTCTCCCCCTTTGGCATTAATCGCCAAAAATGGAGACTTCGAGAGCTCTTTATATTTTCTCCCCCATTGGTACAAGTAAATAAGAGTGAAGAATTATACCAATTTGGAGAGATAGCGGAATACCGGCAAAGGGTAATGAATACCGATGGAGTGGAGTGGAAGCGTCGTCTTTGCCGAATACTCCATTTCCTTTTCAATCTAAGACTTACATAAGAAATACTCATGGAGGCACATTAGTCTTAGCTTTGGCACAAGAAGAATAAAAAATATGTATATGTACCAAATGAAAGAGATGTGATCAAAGGTATATAAATGAGCTATGTGTGCAATGTTTCAATCAAAATTCTAAGAATCAAGAATATTTAGCTCATTCCTAAGTTTGCTAAAGGTTTTCTCATCTAATGGCTGGGTAAAGATATCGCTAATTGATCTTTGGCGTTAACATAGGCTATCTCGATATCCCCCTTTGTTGGTGATCCCGCAGAAAGTGATACCGAATGTCTATGTGCTTAGTGCGGCTGTGTTCAACGGGATTCTCTGCCATGCGGATAGCACTCTCATTATCACATAGGAGAGGAACTTTGCTCAATTTGAAGCCATAGTCCCTGAGGGTTTGCCTCATCCAAAGTAATTGCGCACAACAATGGCCTGCGGCAATATACTCGACTTCGGCGGTAGAAAGAGCTACTGACTTTTGTTTCTTTGAAGCCCAAGACACGAGGGATCTCCCTAGAAACTGACAAGTCCCTGATGTACTCTTTCTATCAATTTTACACCCTGCCCAATCTGCATCTGAATAACCTATTAAATCAAAGGTGGATCCCCTGGGGTACCAAAGCCCAAACTTAGGAGTGTAAACTAAATACCTCATGATTCTCTTCATGGCCCTAAGGTGAACTTCCTTAGGATCGGCTTGGAACCTTGCACACATGCATACGGAAAGCATAATATCCGGTCGAGATGCACATAAATAGAGTAAAGATCCTATCATTGACCGGTATTACCTTTTGATCTACGGATTTACCTCCCGTGTCAAGGTCGAGATGCCCATTGGTTCCCATGGGTGTCTTGATGGGTTTGGCATCCTTCATTTCAAACTTCTTAAGAATGTCTTGAATGTACTTGGTTTGGCTGATGAAGGTGTCGTCTTGGAGTTGCTTGATTTGAAATTTTAAGAAATATCTCAACTCCCCCATCATCGACATCTCGAATTTTTGAACCATGATCCTACTAAACTCTTCACAAGTAGATTTGTTAGTAGACCCAAATATAATATCATCAACATAAATTCGGCATACAAACAAATCATTTGCAATAGTTTTAGTAAAGAGAGTATGATCGACTTTACCGACTTTGAAGCCATTAGTGATAAGAAAGTCTCGCAGGCATTCATACCATGCTCTTGGGGCTTGCTTAAGCCCATAAAGTGCCTTTGAGAGCTTATAAACATGCTTAGGGTGCTCACTATCTTTAAAGCCGAGAGGTTGCTCAACATAGACCTCTTCCTTGATTGGTCCATTGAGGAAGGCACTCTTCACGTCCATTTGGTAGAGCTTAAAGCCATGGTAAGTAGCATAGGCAAGTAATATGCGAATTGACTCAAGCCTAGCTACGGGTGCATAAGATTCATCGAAATCCAAACCTTCTACTTGTGAATAACCTTTGGCCACAAGTCGGGCTTTGTTTCTTATCACCACACCATGCTCGTCTTGCTTGTTGCAGAATACCCACTTGGTACCTACAACATTTTGATTAGGACGTGGAACCAAATGTCATACCTCATTCCTCGTGAAGTTGTTGAGCTCCTCTTGCATTGCCAGCACCCAATCCGAATCTCTTAAGGCATCCTCTATCCTATATGGCTCAATAGAGGAAACAAAAGAGTAATGCTCACAAAAATGTGCGACTCGAGATCGAGTAGTAACCCCCTTATGGATATCACCGAGGATGGAGTTCACGGGGTGATCTTGTTGGATTGCTTGATGGACTCTTGGGTGTGGTGGCCTTTGACCCTGAATTTTTTTGATCATCTTCCTTGTCTTGATCAACTTCATCTCCCTCTTGATCCTTGTCCTCCTCTTGAGGTGGCTCATCTTCTTGATCTTCTTCTTCATCACCTTGAGCCTGTTCCTCATCTTGAGTTGGTGGAGATGCTTGATTGGAAGATGACAGTTGATCTTGTGCTTGTGTGGGCTCTTTGGATTCCTTAGGACACACATCCCCGATGGACATGTTCCTTAGCGCGACGCACGGAGCCTCTTCATCATCTAATTCATCAAGATCAACTTGCTCCACTTGGGAGCCATTAGTCTCATCAAACACAATGTCATAAGAAACTTCAACTAATCTAATGGATTTGTTGAAGACTCTATATGCCCTTGTGTTTGAGTCATAACCAAGTAAAAAGCCTTCTACAGCCTTAGGAGCAAATTTAGATTTTCTACCTCTTTTAACAAGAATAAAACATTTGCTACCAAAGACTCTAAAATATGAAACATTGGGCTTTTTACCGGTGAGGAGTTCATAAGATGTCTTCTTGAGGATTCGATGAAGATATAACCGGTTGATGGAGTAGCAGACGGTGTTAATCGCCTCGACCCAAAACCGATCCGGTGTCTTGTACTCATCAAGCATGGTCCTTGCCATATCCAGTAGAGTCCTATTCTTCCTCTCCACTACACCATTTTGTTGAGGTGTGTAGGGAGAAGAGAACTCATGCTTGATCCCCTCATCCTCAAGAAAGCCTTCGATTTGTGAATTCTTGAACTCCATCCCGTTGTCGCTTCTTATCTTTTTGATCCTTAAGCCAAACTCATTTTGAGCCCGCCTTAAGAATCCCTTTAAGGTCTCTTGGGTCTAAGATTTTTCCTACAGAAAGAATACCCAAGTGAAGCGAGAATAATCATCCATAATAACTAGATAGTACTTACTCCCATCGATGCTTATGTAAGCATTTGGGCCGAATAGATCCATGTGGAGTAGCTCGATCGGCCTGTCCGTTGTCATGATGTTCTTGTGTGTATGGTGAGCGCCAACTTGCTTTCCTGCTTGACATGCGCTATAGACCCTGTCTTTCTCAAAATGAACATTTGTTAGTCCTAAAATGTGTTCTCCCTTTAGAAGTTTGTGGAGATTCTTCATCCCACCATGGGCTAGTCGGCGATGCTAGAGCCAACCCATATTAGTCTTATCAATCAAACAAGTGTTGAGTTCAGCAGTGTTCTCACTAAAATCAACTAAATATAGCTGACCCTCTAACACTCCTTTAAATGTTATTGAATCATCACTTCTTCTAAAGACAGTAACACCTATATCACTAAAAGACAGTTGTAGCCCATTTTACATAATTGGGATACAGAAAGCAAATTATAATCTAAAGAATCTACAAGAAAAACATTGGAAATAGAATGGTCAGGTGATATAGCAATTTTACCAAGTCCTTTGACCAAACCTTGATTTCCATCCTCGAATGTGATAGCTCTTTGGGGATCTTCGTTTTTCTCATAGGAGGAGAACATCCTTTTCTCCCCTGTCATGTGGTTTGTGCATTCGCTATCAATTATCCAGCTTGAGCAACCGGATGCATAAACCTGCAAAACAATTTAGGCCTTGTTCTTAGGTACCCAAACAGTCTTGGGTCCTTTCATGTTAGAAACAAGCACCTTGGGTACCCAAACACAAGTCTTTGAACCCTTGTGTTTGCCCCCAACATATTTGGCAACTACCTTACCTGATTTGTTAGTAAGCACATAAGATGCATCAAAAGTTTTAAAAGAAATGTTATGATCATTTGATGCAGCAGGAGTTTTCTTTTTAGGCATTTTAACATGGGTAGAATGCCTAGAGCTAGATGCCTCATTTTTATACATGAATGCATGATGAGAAACAGTGTGGGGTTTTCTAGCATGAATTCTCCTAATTTTATGCTCGGGATAATTAGCAGGATATAAAATGTAACCCTCATTATCTTGAACCATGGGAGCTTTGCCCTTAACAAAATTAGACAATCTTTTAGGGGCATTAAGCTTGACATTGCTTCCCTATTGGAAACCAATGCCATCCTTAATGCCAGGGCGTCTTCCACTATAGAGCATGCTTCTAGCAAATTTAAATTTTTCATTTTCATTTTCATGGTCATTGATTTTAGCAGTTAGTTGAGATATGTGATTATTTTGTTGTTTAATTAAAGCAAGGTGATCATGAATAGCATCAGCATCAATATCTCTACATCTACTGCAAATAGACACATGTTCGACAGTAGATATAGAGGGTTTGCAAGTTTTAAATTCATCTATCTTAGATTTTAGCATGGCATTTTCATCTCTAAGACAGGAAATAGAATCATTGCAAACATCTAAATCTCTAACCTTAGAAATTAATCTAGCATTCTCATCTTCATGGCTAGAAATTGTAGCATTCAATTTATCAATCTTAGCATTTAGACTAACATTTTCATTTCTAAGACTGACAATTGAATCATTACAAACATTTAACTTCTCAACCTTAACAATTAAATTGGCATTCTTAGTTCTAAGGTTGGAAACGGTGTCATGGCAAATGTTAAGCTCTTTAGTCAAGTTTTCATTTTTCTCTACTTCCTGAGTATAAGCATTTTTTACTTTAACATGCTTTTTGTTTTCCTTAATAAGAAATTCCTCTTGGTTGTCCAAGAGTTCATCCTTCTCATGAATGGCTCCTATCAATTCATTCAATTTTTCTTTTTGTTGCATGTTAAGGTTGGCAAAAAGAGTAAGCAAATCATCTTCATCATCACTAGAACTACCCTCATCGCTAGATGTAGTATACTTGGGGGTGGTTCTAGCTTTTACCTTCTTTTTGCCGTCCTTTGCCATGAAGCACTTGTGGCCGACGTTGGGGAAGAGGAGGCCCTTGTTGACGGCGATGTTGGTGGCATCCTCGTCGTCATCGGAGGAGGAGTCAGTGGAGCTCTCGTTGGAGTCCCATTCCCGACACACATGGGCATCGCTGCCCTTCTTCTTATAGTACCTCTTCTTCTCCTTCTTCTTTCCCTTCTTGTCGTCGTCCCTGTCACTATCCCTAGACATAGGACATTTGGCAATAAAATGACCGGGCTTACCACATTTGTAGCACACCCACTTGGAGCGGGGTTTGTAGTCTTTCCCCCTCCTTTGCTTTGAGGATTTGGTGGAAGCTCTTGATGATGAGCGCCATTTCCTCATTGTTGAGCTTGGAGGCGTCGATTGGAAGCCTTCTTGGTGTAGACTCCCCCTTCTCTTCTTCCGTTGCCTTGAATGCGATGGGTTGCACCTCGGGTGTGGAGGTGGTGCCTTGCTCCAAGTTCACGATGTGTTTGGAGCCTTTGACCATTAGTTCAAAGCTCACAAACTTTCCTATCACTTCCTCAGGAGACATTATTTTGTATCTAGGATCCCCACGAATTAATTGTACTTGAGTAGGATTGCGAAAACAAGGGATCTTAGAATATCTTTGACCATTTCATGGTCATCCCATTTGGTGCTCCCAAGGTTGCACACTTGATTGACCAAGGTCTTGAGCCGGTTGTACATTGCTTGTGGCTCCTCTCCTTGGTTGAGGACGTATCGACCGAGCTCCCCCTCGACCGTCTCCCGCTTGGTGATCTTGGTCACCTCGTCTCCTTCGTGCATCGTCTTGAGGACGCCCCAAATTTCTTTGGTCGTCTTTAACCCTTGCACCTTATTATACTCCTCTCGACACAAGGAGGCGAGGAGTATAGTTGTGGCTTAGGAGTTAAAGTGCCGAATTTGGTCGGCCTATCCCAAATGCTTTTGTGGAGTGAGGTTAGATGATGCCTCATTTTATCACTCCACATACAATAATCCTCACCGTCAAAAATGGTGGTTTGCCTAAGGGAACAGGAAGTAATGGAGTGCACTTAGAAATGCGAGGATAGCAGAGGGGCATCTTACTATACTTCTTGCGCTCATGGTGCTTAGAAGTAGTGGACGACGAGTCAGAGCCGGAGGTGGAGGGCGATGAAGAGTCGGTCTCGTAGTAGACCACTTTCTTCATCTTCTTCTTCTTGTCACCTCTCCGATGGGTCTTGTTGGAGGAAGAGGATTCCTCCTTTTGCTTGTGGCTAGACTCCCTTGAGAGGGTTCTCCCCGAGCTTGCGGGCTTGTCGCCGGTCACGATCTCCCTCTTGGCGTGATCTCCCGACATCACTTTGAGTGGTTAGACTCTAATGAAGTACTGGGCTCTAATACCAATTGAAAGTCGCCTAGAGGGGGTGAATAGGCGTAATCTGAAATTTACAACTTAAAACACAAACTACAAGCCGGGGTTAGCGTTAGAATTAAATCCGAGTCCGGGAGAGAGGGGGGAAACAAATCAACCAAGAAATAAGGCAGATGAACACGGTGATTTGTTTTACCAAGGTTCGGTTCTAAAGAACCTAGTCCCCGTTGAGGTGGTCACAAAGACCGGGTCTTTTTCAACCCTTTCCCTAGCTCAAACGGTCACTTAGACCAAGTGAGGCTTCTTCCTTAATCTCATGGGTCACTTAGACCCCGCAAGGACCACTTACAAAGAACTTGAGAGTAAGAAGTGAGAAATAAAAGAAAGCCAAGCCAAGCAAACAAGAGCAACAAAGGAACACAAATGATTTTCTCGCAAGTCCTAATGCGCTAGAGTTGAATTGGGGACTTTGAGCGGATCGATCACTTGAATTGTGTCTTTGGAGTGGAGTCTATTGATCTTGTATTGAATGCAATGTGTTGAATGCTTGGATAGTTGGAGTGGTGGTGGTTGGGGGCTATTTATAGCCCTCAACCACCAAACAACCGTTGGGGGTGGCTGCTGTCGATGGGCGACTGTTATGGTTCTGGAGTTTCTGACCGTTGGAGCGCTGACTTCTTGTGGCACCGGACAGTTTGGTGCCGCACCGGACACGCACTATTCACTGTCCGGTGCACCTCTGACTTCTGCGCTCTGACTTTGTGTGCAGTTTCTTCGTTGTAGCTGTCAGCGCGACTTTTGCACTTGACCGTTGCGCGAAGTAGCCATTGCTCCGCTGTCACACCGAACAGTCCGGTGGCACACCGGACAGTCCATTGAATTATAGCGGAGCGCGCCCTGAGAAACCCGAGAGTGGCGAGTTTGAGACTGTACGGTCCTGGTGCACCGGACACTGTCTGGTGGCACACCGGACAGTCCGGTGCGCCAGACCAGGGCACACTCGGTTTCTTGCTCCTTTGAATTTGAACCCTATATTTAATCTTTTATTGGTTTGAGTTGAACCTTTATGTACCTGTAGAACATATATTCTAGAGCAAACTAGTTAGTCCAATATTTGTGTTGGGCATTCAACCACCAAAATTAATTGTGGGAAAAGGTTAACCCTATTTCCCTTTCGATAGCTATCTATGAGTTTCAACACCCTGCAATGGTCACATATAACATATCCAAACACAGAAAAAACTAAAGGTAGAGTGAACTTAGCTCTTTTGGGTTGCTTCCAGGTTCTGGCTTTGACACTTCTCCTCCTTCTAGTGACCTTGTCCTATTTCTTGAGCTTGATCTTGATCCTTATGACTTACACCACATAATCATAGGTATTGACTTATTGGTTGTAAGTCATGTTCTTAGGTAGTGATCCTTGATGCACCATAGCTCTTTTCAAGTTGATCAACCTTGACTTTGCAAACCTTTTTCTTCACCCTTGGCTTTAGGTGCCTTGGCCTCTTGACCATCTCTCGTGCACTCGGTACCTCGAAGTTCTTCTTGCCTCCATCCTTGATTCGACCATTTGTCTTCAAGCTATGTACATCTCAGCCTTTGGACCATCACACTTGGTCATTTGTGTTGAACCTTATAAGTTTTGCACTAATCACCTATTCAACACTTAGCAACAAATATTAGTCCTTTAATTAGGTTGCCATCCAAACCACCAAAACCCACAAGGAAGCTTTCACATATCTCTCCTGTAGTTTTCGAAACTACAAGAGAGATGTATAAGATTTATGAACAATGTTCGAACCACCATGTCGGATGAGCAAATGACCAAACAACCAAAATAAACTTTGTAGATCTTAAGAAATTATATAGTTTTGTAGTTTGCGCCCATTTGATTTGAAGTTATCTTATCAATGAAAATTATGTCTAAATTTTAAAAATTTAAAATTTGAATTTCCTAAATGACCGCGGATGGAAAAACCGCAAAAATGAAAGTTGTAGGTCTAAAAAGTTATGAAACTTTGTATTTTAACAACCTTATGTTTTGTATCTTGTCATATAAAAATACGTGTGAAGTTTTAAAATTTGAAATTCAAATTTTGTAAACGACCTTGGATGAAGAAACTATCAAAATAAAAGTTGTAGATCTCGAAAAGTTATGTGACTTTGTAGTTGAGAAAATTTTCATCTGAATCCATTTAGTGCCTCAAATAATCAATTTACATTTGGTTTGTTATAATATGTGTAGAGGAAAAACGTAATATAGACACGAGAGACGTCACATGTTCGAATTCCATAGGACATGATTTGCAAAAAAAATGCTTAAAATGATGAGAAAATGTGAATTGGTGAGCATTAGCTGGAGTTGGCTAGTGCGGGTGGTTCCCCTAATTATTTTTTTGCTATTTTTCATACTTTTCATTTTATGTTTTGGCGAGTGCTTTTCTTTGTCGAGTGTTTTGTGGTACTCGGCAAAGGATTTGTCGATTGCCCGCAAAAGGCACTCAGCAAAGACCCGTATGCCGACATTTCATTTATCAAGTGTAACACGCGGAAAAGCCTTTGTCTAGTGCCTGAGACACTTAGCAAAGAATTCGTGTCCGGTAGTGTCAACTTCATCATCGAGCAACTCTACTGTGATGTTTAAGTGTTTAGACAGCAACTCAATTTTAGCTTCAACAATATGAGATATTGATGGAAAATGCTCCTTTTACCCTTGAAACGATGTATCAAGACACATATAACACAATTTTTTATAGCTTCCACTAGTAAAAGGAAAAAATAAATCAACTTCAATTGCATTATCTCAGCAAACACCAAAAAATCATCGAGTACATAAAAGTATGATATCCTCCACTACTATACTTGTTCCAACCTAAAGAGATGGCCACCCCTAACTCATCACGAAATACATGCATTGTTGGCACAATAGGCAATGTTATAGACCCATTGGATGAAACCATTATTTGTTATACCTTTTTGGTATTATAGGCATGTAATCCTCATCTCTCTCCACACGAAGAAAATCCATAGTACCACTGCTATAATCCCAAATATAATTATGAAGTACCATTTTCGCCACCAAAATCATATTTTTCTTCCAAATAGGATAGTTTGGCATCTTATAGAGAATTTGCCATTTTATTTTCCTACACCAAATATCTTTCAAAAGCCTAAATCAAATATTCAATTAGTGACTTGAGACTTTGGGTTTTGATAACCACATCATCCACATAAGATTCCATGTTACCTTTGATCCTAGTAGTCAAGTAGTCTTAGATGGCACAGTAGTAGGTACCATCAATGTTCTTCGATCTAAAGGACATGATGGTGTAATAATATGCATTGAAGGGCATGATGAACAAAGTCTTTAGTTGATCTTATTCGTTGATGGTGTATTATCACCAAATTTTAGTTGGGCCCAAAATAGGCCTCAACGTAGGATGGGCCGCGAAGAGCGGTCTAAAGGAGCAGAAGGGTGTGTCCCCGTGTGGGAATATCTGGATATAACAAGCCACAAAGTTAGTGAGAATAAGATTAGCTTAAGAATTGGAATATAGAGTTTGTCTGTTACACTAGGGTTAGAGAGTCCCCTAGACTATAAATATGTATTTCTAAATACTCACTAGGGTAATCCTAAACCTTCACACGTTTTGCAATCACAAGCTTTGGTGCATCGCTGCCCCTATTCTCAGGGTTCTTCATGGGTAAGTGCCACAACACCATGATCGTGTCTTGCGATCAGGGTGGTGTTGTTCTTATTCATTAAATCTCTGTGCTTTCTCATACTGAAGCATTTTTATGGTAAGATGCACTAATTATCATAGTATCTAGATGAATGCAACGTCAGGATCGTAATATGCGCATGTTGTCTGCCAATTGTGAGTGCTTTGCCGCCTCTGCGTGATTTCCCGAGCCCGAGGGCGGCGTCCTTCTATGTCCTTACTTGGTGGATCCGATCTGTCACGGTTAGTCTTTGGTTTATCAAAGATTTTCTTAGTATCCTCATGGCTAGGCCTTGCATGGGAGTTAGACGTTCTGGTGACGTGCTAGGTGGCTGGCGCTGGTTTGGGCAAGGGTTGTTCTAGGAGTTGGCTCATGCCGGTTCTTAGGCCTCTGGTTCTAATCGGCGTCCAGGCACCCATCATGATCGCTAGGCCTAACAGCGTGTAGGATGTTCTGGTTGTGTGGTGAAGCTTTAGCGATAGTAGGTCGGGTTCGCTTGATGCAAACAGAGTGGGGTTTCATGGGCCATCGGCTCCGTGTGCCACCGCAACATGGATCCGATGCGAGCCCAAGAGGAGCGATTGGCTCCTTAAAGCCGCTACGACCCAGGGAGCCGAACATGGCTCATACTGATGTTTGCGCGTGTTTGTGTATGCAGGGAACCTATTCGGAGCACGTCGACACCTTCCTGATCGGGTACAGGTTAGGTGGCATGCCAGGCAAACCTTTAAGCCCGGTCATACGCCAGGATCTGTGCCATTAACCGAGGGACCAGGGCCCACCAGTAGTCCTAGGAGCCTCCCGGCTCCTCGTGTCGCCTGCCATCTCTTATCGGTGGGTTTCGGGGTGGTGACAGGGTGATCTGATGATAGTCGGAGTAGCAATCAAGGAAATAGATTAGATCACAACTAGCATTGTTGTCCATGACCTACTCGATGCGAGGTAGCCCAAGGGGTCCTTAGAAAAATGTCTATTGATATCATGTAGTCGATGCACATCCACCATTCTTTGAAGTGTTTCACTACTATTAGGTTGGCAAGCCACTCTAGAGGGAATATCTCTTTGATGGACCCTACAACTATAAGGCTTATGAACTCTTTCTTCATGGTGGCTTTTTGACTAGTGCAAATCAACAAAGTCTCTACTTGAATTCTAGTTTGTGCCTAGCTGATTCCCTTGAAACTCTAAGAATGTATGTTGGTTTCCATGTGAAGATGTATTGCAGTTGTCCCTAAGGAAATGGGTAAGTGCACATTTCTACACTTGGTTGAGAACCAAGCTAATAGTCACTCTTGAAGCTAGTCAAGACAAATCCATGACTTTAGTATTTTTGACATTTTGTGACAAAGTGTTTGTGATGTGGGTGGTAAGGGCCACACTGCTCCTATAGTAGGTTGTCAATGGACTTGGACTTACCTCCCTTCTTTTACTTGTTCATGGCCATGACAATGTTATATGGCCATGTCTTTTTGCCAATAAATCACCCTTGTCATCCCTCTTATCGTTGTCTTTTTCACTATCTTAGCAGTTTCACCCAAATGAACTTTTCTCATACTCAGACTTTAGCATCCATCCAATTGTGGATCATGTCCTAATGAAGTTTTGGTACTTGAACTTTCACCATGACCATCACTAAAGAAATTGATAACATATCTATTAGCAACATCTACCATGGCAGAGCTAATTTTAGCGAAGTTTTATAGTTATCTCATACTCTTTTGCCACCCTTTTGATTAAAATTTTGAAGATCATGATGATTGGTTGGATGAGGACATGCACTTTGGAAGTTATCCATGAACCTCTTGGAAAGCATGAGCCAACTATCGATTGATCCTTTTATGGAGTTGATCAAGCCAAGTCAGTGCAGTATCTTTGAGTACCATTGAGAAGTAAATTACTTTGTTCTCTCGCGTGAGGCCAATGGCAACCGAGTAGCATTATATCCATTGATTTTGGTCCTTCTTGTCATCATACTTTTTATTGATAGGCTTGAACTTCTTTGAGAATGTGAGGGAGTTTAGCCTTTTGAAGAAGTAGGCAAAGCCATCCACTAGTTCATTCTTGGGCCATACTCATTTGCCTAAGAAGCCTCTATGTAGTTGGATCCCAATGCCAAACAATTAATCGCTCATAAAGACCAAGGCTACACAGAATGTTGCACAAATTTTCCAAATGCTAATCAATATGATGGTATTTTATGCCTCCCTATTCTAGTTTTCATTCCCTAGCCTCCCAATGTTGGGTACTCTATTAGAAACAAGTTGTGTTTAGGTAGGCGTTGCATGTGATGATGTTCGTCATCTATGAAGCATTGCTACCACAGTTTCTATCATAACCTTGTAATGCTCAAGCTCAAGTGTAAGATTCTATTCCTGTCATATGTATCTACTACAAAGATGATATTGGCTTTGGGGGTGTTGTGTAACTTGTGTTGGGGGCCTTCATCTGTCGAAGGTCCTCAAAAACACATTTAACCATTCGCTGTCAATATGTTATTAAGTGTTGTAGGAGCTTCAGTGACGAAACACCTTTGATGCAGAACATGGAGAAGGATGAAGAAGGCTAGCTTCATCATAACAGCACAAGGAGATGATAACGGGAGAAGGTGTTATCTTGAACGCTAAATGCCAAAGACAATATTGCCTCACGTTATTTGTAAATCCTATGTACTGTTCCTATGGGCACATATGTAATTTCATACGAAGCTGTACGTTCCCCTATAAATAGGTGAACAGTGCCTTGCATAAAGTACCTTTTTGGTGAGTTGGATAATCGCCTCGTGTAATCCCTTTCCTAAAGCACCTTCACTCTTGTTCACTTTGTAGAACCGAAGGTACGTTTGTAAATTTATTATATGAAAGGGGAGAAATATGATATTGAAATAAAAAGATAAGTTAACATATTTAACTTCTTCATATTCCCTATTAAACGATTTATTCAATTAAGGTCTTAACCTTCATCTTCGAAGGATTCATCCCGAAGGGATTATTGCTTGAAGACGAAGGATGTTGATCTTTTTAACATTGTGTTCCCTTGTTTTTTAACTGTGTATAGCAATTGAAAACAAGTGACCAACACCTTGTGGTCACTAACTTCTTGGATGTTGGGTTCTAGATTGCACATCATTAAGCTTCATAGGATGCATACATTGCATCAGTGATGGTGGAAGTGCACTACTCTATCCTCATTGTGGTGTTGTTGTTCAGCTTCATGTTGACTGCATACTTCATGGTGAAGTTAGGCATGAATATGTTGCTATGCATATTGCCTATTCTTGTGTTGCCAACTAGCCTTGTAGGCATCTATCTGCCTGACCATGCTATTATTTTTGTTGGATATGTCATCTTCTACCTCATTATGTAGATCAATTTCTAAGAGCATGAAAACCTCCCAATCATGAGCACAGTTGCCTATGCTGTTGAATATATAGGGTTTGGTGGTTGTTTCTTCTGCGAAGTTGATAAGAGTGATTCTAGATTGATATAGTAATGGATCCATGGAGGTGATTTTGTGGCAAGAATAAAAAGATCTTGAGTAGCCGAACACAAAGCTAGTGTATGATCTTCCCTTCTAACGTGTGGTGAGGACTAGGCCTAATTGAGCGCCTGTTAGTGAGACTTCTTTGTCCTGTCCCATCTCTATTGCAAGAGTGGACAAGATGAGTTTTGAGACCATCATTTGATAGATATAGATGATGTTCTTCAAACCGAATGGTAGTGGGACTTAGCATGGACCATGGTTGTCTGATGGTTCAAAAGATGGCACTGATCGAAAACCTGGTCGTATACAAGTCAAACTCGAGCAGTTCTAGTTATTTCCTAATCAAGTGCATTCTAAAGAAGACCTAGAGAAGATTGATTTGTGGCAGTCTTCACGAGGTGGCTATAGAGTATGTCAAAGTTGTTTGTCATGTGGACCTAGAAACCGAAGATGAAAGTTGATCCTGCCATAAATGTGGTGACGATCTTGAGGTCCATCAAGCTTCCAAGTGTTTTTATTGATAAACCCTACCTAGTGCGCATGCTATCAATGTATGATCACTAGAAATCTTACTATGGAGTTACCTAGAGTAAGGTGTCATGTGGGGCCTCCCGTACAGCAGGCGCCGGCAGGCTCGGGACATCTGTTGCGCCGCGGAGCGCGCTGGGCGCACACAGGAACATGCCACAGATAGTAGCTAAATTAGAAAGGATAAATATTAGTTTCCCCTTTATTAGCTTCCCTTGTTATCCCCTTAATTGTAGGAGTGATTGGTTATTAGCATCCCTTATTATCTCCTTAATCTTAGGAGTTGGTTATTAGCTTCCCTTATCATTTCCTTAATCTTAGGAGTGATTGGTTAGCCGGTGGGCTATTTATATCTGTACCGAGACAATGAGGAGGGCACCAAAGATTAATTCCATCTACTTCCTATCTCTCTCTCAAGCCATCGGTTAGGGGGGGTACACCCCAACCAGCAAAGAATGACGAGGGGGCATAACCCCGCTAGCTGCCACGGGCCGGGACTATGAGCTATGTAGTCGAGGTTCGGCGTCCTAGGGCACTTACGCCCTTGATAACCTGGTATCGCGAGACAGGCAATCTTCATCGTCCATAGCCTCTGTCCACCAACCTTCCCTGTCGCTCTCCACCGCGTCAACGACAATGGGCGACTAGCCCACCCTCACTGATGTGATGAAGCAGCTGATGGACTTGTCCACCGAGATGACGGCCATGAAGGCTGACATGGCGGGCATGAAGGAGAAGGCCGAGTCGTCTGCAAGCGGCGGTGGCTGCATCGAGGGCCAACGCGACCCTGATCGGCCCCCCAAGTTCTAGAAGCTCGACTTTCCTCGATATGATGGCAAGACCGATCCAATGTTGTTCATCAACAAATGCGAGTCGTACTTCCGGCAGCAGTGCACCATGGCTGAGAAGCGTGTTTGGATGGCGTCTTACAACCTAGAAGACGTCGCCCAACTTTGGTACAAACAGCTTATGGAAGATGAGGGCACGCCTCCATGGGGGCGCTTCAAGGAACTCCTAAATTTAAGGTTTGGTGCACCCCACCAATCAGCGCCCTTGTTCAAATTGGCGGAATGCCATCGCATGGGTTCAGTGGAGGATTACTCCAACCATTTCCAAGCCCTACTCGCTCATGCTGGCCATCTCGATGAAGCCCAACAGGTTCAACTCTTCACTGGTGGCCTCCTTCTGCCACTGAGCCACACCGTTCGGATTCATAATCTAGAGACGCTGGCCGTGGCCATGAGCCTGGCCCGCCAAGTCAAATTGATGGAGCTTGACCGGCTGCAACAGGCGCTGGCCAAAACCGCGCCCCGGGTGCTACTACCGGTCCCAGCACCACGCCAGGCGCCAACCACGGCACCAGCGCTGCTCGCACTGCCTGCACCAGCGGCAACCGTCCTACCAGTGCCCCAGTCCGTGCTTCCTGCACCGTCGATCCGCAACACGGGCAACCCGATAAGGCTCATATCACGTGAGGAGCAAGCGGAACGATGGCGGCTCGGCCTATGCTACAATTGCAACGAGCCATACTCCCGCAGCCACAACCGCGTCTGTCGTCGATTATTCTTCATCGACGACATGGAGATCGACCACGACACTTTCGGGGACGATGCACCAAACTTGGAGGCCCCAGTTTTCTCCCTGCATGCCGTGGCAGGGGTGCCACTCTACAACACCATGCAGGTTTGTGTGTCCCGGGGCACGGTAGCGATGGTCGCCCTCCTGGACACAAGGTCGACACACAATTTCATTGACGAGCGTGCCGCCCACCGCTCTGGGCTGCCCATCCAGCCCATATCCACGGCTCACTACGACGGTGGCCAACGATGAAAACATCACCTGTCCAGGGGTCATCTACGACGCACCGGTCACCGTCCACGGCACGACGTTCCATGTCGACCTCTTTGTCATGCGGCTGGCGGGCTTTGATCTCGTCCTTGGGAACCAGTGGCTCGGCACGCTAGGGCCCATCGTTTGAGATGTCTCCATGCGCACCATGCAGTTGCAGCGCGATGGGCGGACCATCTGCTAGATAGGGGCCAGCGACACTGTGGGCCCAGGGCTGTGCGTGTCCATGGTGCTCCCTGCATCGGTCCACACCATCCAGTCGACCAAGGAGCCACTCCTTGATGCCCTGCTCAGTACCTTTGAGGATGCCTTCACCGACCCACATGGGCTGCCCCCACAACGCGCCCACGACCACCGCATTGTTCTCAAGCCCGGCTCGCTGCCGGTGGCTGTCCGGCCGTACTAGTACCCAGCGGCACACAAGGACAAACTCGAACAACAGTGCGCATCCATGATGGAGCAGGGCATCGTACACCGCAGCGACTCGGCGTTCTCCTCACCTATCCTCCTTGTCAAGAAACCAGATGGGTCCTAGCGATTCTGCATCGACTACCGTGTGCTGAACACCCTCACCGTCAAGGACGTGTTCCCACTTCGGTGGTGGACGAGCTCCTTGATGAACTTCACGACGCCAAGTTCTTCACCAAGTTGGACCTGCGCTCGGGCTACCATCAGGTCCAGATGCGGCCAGAAGACGTACACAAGATGGCGTTTCGTACACATGACAGACTATACGAGTTCCTAGTCATGCCATTTGGGCTATGCAACGCTTCGGCAACATTACAGACATTGATGAATGATGTGTTTTGCCCATACCTCCGTCGTTTTGTACTTGTGTTCTTTGATGATATTTTGATCTACAGCCCGAGCTAGGCCGATCACCTCCGCCACATCCACGTCGTCCTGGAGGAGCTCTGTTGTCACCAGTTGTTCCTCGAACGCACCAAGTGCGTGTTCTGCGCGGCCTTGGTCGCCTACCTCGGCCACGTCATTTCAGCGACAGGTGTCGCCATGGATCCCGCCAAGCTCCAAGCCATCCACGAGTGGCCAGCTCCTCGCTTGGGCCGTGCGGTGCGGGGCTTTCTTGGTCTAGCAGGCCACTACAGGAAGTTCGTCCACAACTATGGCACCGTGGCTATCCCACTGATCGCCTTGTTAAAGAAGGACATGTTCTCCTAGAATGAGGCCGCCACTACGGCGTTTGCGGCGCTAAAGGATGCGGTCACTTCGGCCCCTGTACTAGCCATGCCAGACTTCTCCAAGCTCTTTGTGGTGGAATCCAACACCTCCTCCCATGCCTTCGGCGCACTGTTGATTCAAGAGGGCCAACTCATTGCCTTCTTCAGCTGAGCTATCGCCCCGCGACATCGGGCACTAGTGGCATACGAGCGGGAGCTCATCGGCCTCATCCACTTAGTCCGACACTAGAGGTCGTACCTATGGGGCCGCCGGTTCATCGTCAAAATGGACCACTACAACCTAAAGTACCTGTTGGACTAGAGGCTTGTGACGATCCCACAGCACCATTGGGTGGGCAAGCTCTTGGGCTTTGATTTCACCGTCAAATACAAGCCCGGGTTGTCCAATGTGGTGGCGGACGCGTTGTCCCACCGCGACTCCCTGGAAGACAGGACCATTCTGGTTCTCTCCGCACCGCATTTCAACGTCCTCGACCGCCTCCGTCAGGCACAACTCACCGATTCCGCCCTCATCGCCATCCGGGACGAGGTCCTAGCTAGTACCCGCTAGGCGCCGTGGGCGGTCATCGACGACATGGTCCACTACGCAGGCCACCTATATGTGCCACCAGCCTTGGCACTGCTCTAGGAGCTGTTGGCGGCCATCCATTAGGAGGGGCGCGAGGGTGTCCAGCACACGATGCACAGGCTTCGCCATGACTTTCATTTTCCTAATATGAAGCAGGTCGTCTAGGACTACGTGCGGGCGTGCGCGATGTGCCAGCGTCATAAACCTGAGCACCTTCAACCTGTGGGCCTCCTCCTTCCTCTACTGGTGCCCCAGGACGTCTGGACGGATGTAGCGCTCGACTTCATCGAAGCCCTGCCTCGGGTCCGTGGTAAGTTCGTCATCTTGACAGTGGTGGACAGATTCAACAAGTATTGCCACTTTATTCCACTCACACATCCTTATTCGGCGGAGTCAGTGGCCCAGGGTTTCTTCGCCGAGATTGTTCACTTGCACGATGTTCCGTAGTCCTTGGTTTCCAATCGTGACGTCGTGTTCACCTCCAAATTTTAGCAGGAGCTCATGCGGCTGATGGGCACCAAACTACACATGACGTCGGCCTTTCACCCGCAGTCCGATGGTCAATCCGACTCGGCCAACCATGTCATCGTCATGTACCTGAGGTGCCTCATCGGTGATCGACCCCGCCAGTGGTTGCAGTGGCTACCGTGGGTGGAGTATGTCTTCAACATCGCCTACTAGAGCTCCCTCTGCGACACGCCATTCAGGGTCGTCTATGGTCGTGACCCTCCTTCCATCCGCTCCTATGAGCCGGGGGAAACACACGGTGGCAGCTGTGGCACGCACGATGGAAGAACAGGAGGAGTTCCTGGCTGACGTTCGACATCGCCTGGAGCAGACCCAGGCGGTACAGAAGAAGCACTATGATAAGACGCACCGCGACATCATCTATCAGGTGGGTGAATGGGTGTTGCTCTGACTCCGCCACAGTTCCCCATCGTCACTGGCCACCGATGTCGCCGGCAAACTAAAGCCCTGGTACTACGGGCCATACCGGGTAACGGAGATCATCAACACCGTCGCTATCCTCCCGGACCTGCCCGCCCGTGCCCGCATCCACGACGTGTTCCACGTGGACGTTCTCGAGAAGTTCCATGACACTCCACCTGCGACAACACCTCCCCTGCCGGCCCACATCATGATTCGACCGATTTTTTGTTCACGTTGATTCTGAACGATTTTCACTTGTGATTCTCATGGTAACGGCTTGGAAAAACTAGACGTTTGGCAGTACGCAATAGCTTCAGTCTGCAAAGAAAGCTAAATTAAAACAAACACAACCATATATAGTCGCAGGAAATAAGATGGAAGACTAGAGATTTTGAAGCCACCAAATTGGCCGAAAATAGTTCTATGAAAAAGTTCATGAAGATGTTAATGGATGCATCTAGGACGATTACAGTCAAACAAATAAATAAAATCCCCCTTTTTTTAATAAAAGAAAGAGTAATGCGAGACGGCGCCGAATATGTTTTGACGCTAGACGTACGCTGTCGTATATCGAGCCACAGCCTTTTGAAGAAGATCCTCGTGACGTGTTACCAGTATCCCCGATGAATATGGACAGATTATCCCGATAAAGCTACACCAGACAAGAGAACTATTCTTTCTAAGGTCTTATTCGGTTATTTTAATTCTATATAGAATAAAGTAGATTGGATAAGATTGAAATGTATTTTGACTTGTTATAGATTTAAAATAACTTAATCCCACCTTATCCACATAGTTTAGCATCAAAATGACTCTCAATCCATATATATGGATTGAGTGAGTTTAAGTGAATATTTTAATCCTGAACAAGTAAAAAAAAATTATACATTTTTTTAGTCTCATCTAATTCAGGTAAGATAGTAATAACTGAACGTCTAAAGTGGATGATAAAACATACGTGGGACGAGCACCTCTCACTCTCAGTAAAAGATGCTGAGGCGAATGGTTGACGTGGTTCATTGTATTGGCCCGGTATAGAGGCAGCCTGGTGGGCCGGGTGGTGGTGGTGTGAGCGACAGCGGCTGTCACCGTCGCTGTCTCTACAGGGCCCCACATGCACGTCGTTTTCTATTCTATTTCTTTTTGCTTCCCGTAAACCCCACGTCGTTTTCTGGGTTTCTCTTCGCTCTCAGTTGAAGGCTAGCCTGCTGAAGGGTGCTTGCTTTTGTCTACCCAGTCAAGAACTCCAGAGGGTTATTCACACTGTCCTGTCCCTTCATCAGGCTCTCCATCCAAAATTAAAGCTAGCTGCTAGCTAGTAGACTTGAGCTGTTGAACACACAATTATATATACACCAATAAGACTTCATCCCTGATCTTCACCAGCAGCATGAGCCTAGAACCCTAGCATATCCTGCCTGCAGTATCCCATGCATGCGCGCACCTGGTGCGTGAGACCCTCGCTAGCTCCCAGGATGAGCCACGCGGGTCGAAAGCCAGCCATGTATCCTCTGCTAGTGCTGCAGCGAGATGCTGGCAGGATATGCTGTGCGTGCGTGCGTTGTGGAAAGAATCTACATACCCACGTTCATGGACGAGACATGTGGGTGCTTTGGTTTTTTTCGACAGTGCCACAAGTGATCGAAACCGTGCTGAAAATGAATCTATCGGGCTATAACGACGTTTTTCAGTGCTGAGTGGTGCAAGAATCGACGGCATGCACATCACACACAAAAGCAGCCATGCATGATCGATGAGAAGAGATGACTAGTGTGTGTGAAACAAGCTGCGTCGTCCTCCTCCAGTTTTCAGAGTCCCGGCGGCCGGCCCCCTTTGCATGTCTGAACCTTATATATAAAGTTGACATGAACTTTTAACCACCCGGCCCACCCCCCCTCCCTCAAAACAAAAACAAAGCTGGATCAAGCAACCACCACGGCACTCCACTGTTGCATGCATGTCCATTACTCGCATGCATGCTGCACAAGCTGACGAGTGATACACATCCATCTGTTCTCAACTTCTGATCCAGTGCACTGAATCTGGCCATGCGATAGTACTATAGTACAATCGTCCTCATCAGAGATAGTAAGGAGCTGCTGGTGCAATGCATGATGTGGTCATTACAATCGCAAGAGGCAGGATCAGCTAGCTGGCAACCAACATCTAGAAGCTCGCTCGCACACGTGCTGAATTCATCTGGCGGGAAGACAACAAGAGGGAGGCCGGCCGGCCGGCACCGCGCGCAAAAGGTGCATGGCTGCTGCTGGCCACCAAAGTCTTCTTCTTCTTCTAAGCTTGGCAGCGACGTCAACCAACAGCTAGCGACTCGTTACTTTCTAGCTCGATCTCTTGCCCCTGCATGAATTATTAACCCTCTCGTACGTCTTGTATTATTGCTCTAAAGTCCTTGCACCTTGCAAATGGCATCTAGCGTGTAACGAAAAGATCCAATGGCGGCAACTGAGACAGCCAGCCACACAAGATGAAGACTGGTATTATTAGGCGCCCACGTGGCCACGGCCCACGTGATTGGATTTAGCTCGGCATTTTTGGATTAATTATTTGTCACCAGAAAAATAAAATTTCAGTAGGCAATTCATCACTCGGAAAATAGGCAGATACCTGTCATCCAAAAAAATATCCAGTGGCAGTTCGGAATGCACTAGATGAATTCACAAGTGGTGCTTACACACTACTGGACACGGCTGCTTTGTTGAGTGATTAATTCAGGCACTCGGTAAAGTACAGAAAACACTCGATAAACTCTTTACCGAGTGTGACTCTCGGCAAACAGGACTCGGTGAACTGTACATTGGTAACGACTTATTTGTCGAGTACTTTTTGTCAGACACTCGGCAAAAGTCGCCGTCACGGCGCTAAGCAACGGTGATGGAGTCTTTGTCGAGCATCTGCTATGCTGGTACTCGGCAAAGAAGGCTCCAATAAACCCCTTTTTGCCAGTCCCTTTTGACAGTAAAAATTGCATTCGCCAAAGCGACAAGCACTCGGTAAAGGGCCGGATCATGATAGTATTAGGTGTTCAACTGGCTGGTGTATGCATCCAAACAGCTGGCAGAGCGTTTCTTTCAATCATGTCTTGGAAGATGAATCAGATTTGCTATGTGCAGAGCAAGAGACAATTTCCATTGGTCAAAATTTTTACAGTTCTAGCTGATAAGTATTATGGTCTATTTGTTTAGAATTATACCTATCCAGATTATATAATCTGGACACATTATAATTCTAAACAAACAATCGTTTAGACTTTGTTTGAATACTCTAGTATTCATCCCAATCCATATGCATTAATGTGGATTGAGGTATAAATTAGTTTAATTTCCACCTCAATATATGTGAATTAGGTTCAATACTAGAGTATCCAAACAAGTTCTTAGAGGGCAGTACTAGATCATTACTGTTGGGTTCATGCTTTGTCGCCGAAGGTCCTGCAGGAAGAAAACATCTTCAGCAAATCTGTTTATATGAGATACTGAAGCTACCACTCACAAAGCTTCGACGCTATAGCGTATCCAAAGACGAAGGATCGAACCGACTTAAAGATGGAATTACTTTTTAGTCCATAAGAGTTTAAGTTATGATTGTGATTTTCTGTAAGGGGCATGATTGTAATTTCTTACAGGCTACGTCCTGTGCCTATAAATAGGTGAACAGTACTTCTTTGCTGTTCACGCAATCTTGTAATTACTGACGTGCTACTCTGGAATTAACGTTCCCTGCCAAGGCGAAGGTACAAATGTGCCTAAACATTATATTTTGATATTCAAGTTCACATGACAAAATAATCAAATAATATTATTTATTCTTCCTATTCTATAACGTTTTATATTTTATTTTGCATTATTTTATCTTTGATCATGAAAGTACCTTCGTGATATTTTATTCGAAACCTTCGTCCGAAGTTCATTAGATCCTTGGGGAAATAATGCTTCAGCGGACGAAGGGCTTTAACATCTGACATTCTATGTTGCCTTGTTCCTAATTCATAGCACTTAAGAACAAGTCCCCAACATTGGCGCCCACCTCCGGTGAACTCACTTCCACTTTTTGAGCTGATGGCTTCGTTCAAGAATCAAGCTGGAACTGCTTCGGCTCCGAAGCTGATTCTCCCGATAACAGGCGGTTCATGCTCAGAGCCGGCTAACAAGAAGCAAAAGAAGAAGGCGCAAAGAAGAGTACAACATGTAGGGGTACAAGGACCCTTCATCAAGTCAAGATGGTCTCACATCCCAATTACCTTCTCTCAAGAGGATCTTCAGCTCAAGGATTACCCACATAATGATGCTATGGTTATCTCTTGTGTGATCAAAGGATTTCTGGTCCACAATGTCTTGGTTGATATAGGCAGTGCAGCGGATATCATATTTGCTAAGGCCTTCAGACAAATGCAAGAGCCCGAAGACAAGATTCATGATGCTACGCACCCTCTTTGTGGCTTCGGAGGGCGACAGATTGTAGCACTTGGTAAGATTACCATGCCAGTGACCTTCGGATTCATCAACAACACAAGGACTGAGCAAATTGTGTTTGACATTGTTGACATGGAGTATCCTTACAATGCTATCATTAGTCGCGGAACACTCAATGCTTTCGAAGCAATTCTTCATCCAGCATATCTTTGCATGAAGATACCTTCGGATCAGAGACCTATTGCTATTCATGGGAGTCAGGAAGCCGCCAAAAAGGCCGAGGGGAATTGGACTGATTCAAAGGCAATCCACAACATAGATGAAGCCGAAGCTTGTGAGCAGTACAAGCACAGAAGGGAGAAAGCTGCTTCGGCCGATCAGCCGAAACCCATGCTTTTATGCGAAGATATCGTAGAGCAGAAGGTGCTGCTGGGATCTCAATTGTCTGAGGAACAAGAGAAAACCCTGATAAGATTCTTGTTCAACAACAAAGATGTCTTTGCATGGTTGGCTAATGATCTTTGTGGCGTCAACAGGGATGTTATTGAATACTCGCTCAATGTTGATCCATCCTTCAGGCCCAGAAAGCAGAGGCTTTGGAAGATGTCTGATGACAAGGCCGAGGGAGCTCGAAATGAAGTAAAAAGACTCCTCAGTGCCGGAGTCATCAGAGAAGTGAAATATCCAGAATGGCTGGCTAACACTGTTATGGTAAAAAGGCCAACGGCAAATGGAGGATGTGTATTGATTTCACTGATCTCAACAAGGCTTGTCCGAATGATGAGTTTCCATTGCCAAGGATAGACTCCCTAGTTGATGCAGCAGCTTCATCAGAACTTATGAGTCTCTTGGACTATTATTCAGGCTATCATCAGATTTGGATGAAGAAGGAGGATGAGCCAAAAACCAGCTTCATAACCCCTAGCGGAACATATTGTTACCTTCGGATGCCTGAAGGGCTTAAAAATGCTGGAGGAAGCTTCAGCAAAATGACAGCAAACGTTCTTCATTCTCAGATAGGCAGAAATGTGTTAACTTATGTCGATGATATCATTGTAAAAAGCACGAAGCAAGAAAATCACATTGCTGATTTGCAGGAGACTTTCGCTAATTTTAGACAGGCCGGTCTAAAACTGAATCCAGAAAAGTGTGTTTTCGGAGTAAAGAAAGGGAAATTCCTTGGTTGCCTAGTTTCGACAAAAGGGATTGAGGCTAATCCAAGTAAAATTGAAGCTATTCTTCGAATGGAACCACCAAGCACAAAGAAAGGGGCTCAACGATTGACAAGAAGATTGGCATCTCTCAACAGATTCATATCTAGATCAGCAGAGAGAAATTTACCATTCTTCGAAGTGCTGAAATCAGCCGAAGTTTTTCAATGGGGACCAGTTCAGCAGAGAGCCTTCGAAGAGCTGAAGCAATATTTGATAGACTTAACGACGTTAACTCCACCAACGCCAGGGGCTCCTCTATTGTTATATGTGGCAGCCTCGCACTCAGCGGTAAGTGCGGCACTTGTACAAGAGAAACTTGAAGGGCAGGTCAAAAAGCAAGCTCCAATATACTTTGTATCTGAAGTTCTTAGTTTATCAAAGAAAAATTATACAGAATTGGAGAAGGTGTTGTATGCTGTTTTGATGGCTTCCAGAAACCTTTGGCATTATTTTCAAGCATACAATATAATTGTCCCTTCTTCACAACCATTGAAGGACATTATGAGAAATAGAGAAGCTACTGGAAGGATTGGAAAGTGGGCTGCGGAACTCAATGAATTCTGCATTGATTATGTGCACAGATCTTCGATTCAGTCCCAGGCGTTAGCTGACTTCATTGCTGACTGGACGCCAGGGGCTCAGGAAGAAGAAGCGCGTAAAGATGCCGAAGCATGGACAATATTCTGCGATGGTTCTTGGGGAACCTTCGGGGCAGGAGCAGCCGTTGTGTTGGTCGCACCCTCCAAAGTTAAAACTTGCTACGCAGCAAGACTCGATTTTAGTTGCACGAATAACATTGCTGAGTACGAAGCTTTACTTTTGGGTCTTCGGAAGTTAAAGGCAATGGGAATCAGAAGGCCGGTTCTTAAAACTGATTCCCAGGTTATCTCTGGTCATATTGACAAGAGTTGTAAGGCAAGAGATCCGAAGCTTGAGAAGTATTTAGATACGGTCCGAAGGATTGAAGCTTCCTTTGAAGGGTTTTCTGTAAAAAATATTCCTCGAGGAGAAAATGAACATGCTGATTTGCTAGCCAAGTCAGCAGCACAGGGGCTGCCCTTACCTTCGGAAGTATTTTTTGAAACAATAAAAGCACCTTCGGTTGAACTCCTTGAAAGAGCGGTCCTCAATATATCTCCTGTTTATAGTGAAGACTAGAGAACTGAGATCATCTCCTACCTTCAGGGTAACTTCCTTTCAGATGACGAAGCTTATAACAAGAGAATAGAGGCAAGAGCTCGTCCATATGTAATAATAGAAGGGGAGCTGTACAAGCATGGGGTCTGCTCTCCGTTACTCAAATGTTTATCCAGAGCCGAAGGTATAGAATTGATGAAGGAAATACATGCAGGCCTGTGTGGATCTCACATTGGATCTAGGCCTTTGCTGGGAAAAGTTTTTCGCCAAGGATTTTATTGGCCAAAGGCAGCTTCGGATGCAGCGGAGTTAGTCCAAAAGTGCGAAGGTTGTCAGAAATGTGCAAATCAAAAACAACCTTCATCTCTAACCCAGTTAATACAACCCACTTGGCCATTGCAAAGGTGGGGCCTTGATTTGTTAGGTCCGCTACCACCAGCACAAGGGAACTTAAGATATGTTGTAGTGGCAGTGGAATATTTTTCTAAATGGATTGAGGCAAAGCCTTTAGGCACAATAACTTCGATTACTGTTCAAAAATTTTTCTGGCAAAACATTGTCTGTCGCTTCGGAGTACCGAAGGCCATCACTGTGAACAATGGAACACAGTTTGATTCCGAAGCTTTCAAAGAATTTTATGAACAAATTGGCACAAAGATCCATTTTGCATTAGTTCGACATCCGGAATCAAATGGACTAGTTGAAAGGGCTAATGGCATCATAATGACAGGAATAATGAAGTTAATATTCAATCAGCCAAGGGGAAAGTGGCCAGATGAATTAATCAAAGTGGTGTGGAGCCACAACACAACAGTATCAAGGTCAACAGGTTTCACACCATTCAAATTGCTGTTTGGTGATGAAGCAATAACCCTAGAAGAGGCTAAGGCAGGATCAATAAGAACAGTGGCTTCGGCGAAAGACGAAGCTGATTGCTCTGTGGACAAAGATGCTATAGAAGGGATCAGGCTTCAGGCTGTGGAAAACATCAATAAATACCAAGCCGAAACAATAAAATGGCGTGATAGGAAGGTTCGGTTGAAGAACATTAAGCCAGGACATTTGGTGCTTCGAAGAGTGGCCAACCCAGACACAGTGGGCAAACTACAGCTAAAGTGGGAAGGCCCCTTTCTGGTAGTATCTTCGTCAAGACCCGGTTCCTACAGGTTAAAGGATATGGACGACAACGACATTCCTAGATCGTGGAATATGGATGAGCTTCGACGGTATTATGTGTAACCTGATGTAATCTTTTTTATTTTTTATTTTTTATTGTTCTAGTTTTTTCTTATGGCACCCTTTTCCTTTCCAAAGGGGGAGAAATGTTTTTAATGGGGCCATAGCATGTAATTTCTCTTTTTTCTTATTTCACCTCTATAAGAGCAATATCCCCCAAAGATGTAAATGTAAAAGCTGAGAATGCACCATCGAGTGCAAACAAAAAAGAAAAGAAAACAGTGAGAAGCTCAAAAGTCGTTCCTAAGGGAATGCAGAGCTTGCAGCGAAAAATAAACGCTGATTCCGCTGAAGTAAAAGGCAAAGAAGCTCCTAAGGGAGGCTTGCAGCGAAAAATAAACGCTGATTCCGCTGAAGTAAAAGGCGAAGAAGCTCCTAAGGGAGGCTTACATCGAAAAGTCAACGCTGATACACCGAAAAATAAACGGTGAAGCCGAAAAATAAGTGGCAAAAAGATTTGAGTCATTCCTAAGGGAATGAAGTCAATGATTATAGCTTCGAATATATATCCGGATATTCATTTGCACGATACATCACATCATGACATTTGCATTCATAAACATTCATTTAGACATACATAGGATCATTATCATCATATCATTCAGAAAAGATAGATGCTTCGGTTATGAGGATAAAGCTTCGGAGAAAAACAGAAAGAAGGAATTTTCATGCTTCGTTGTGTACGAAAAGAAGGGAAGGTGTTTTTCACCTTCGGCTCAAAAAGAAAATTTCGTCCATAGCAAAGCAGATTGTACATGGACAAAGGGGAAAGATATATTACAAGGTACGCACAAATTTACATAAGTTTCTTTACAATTACATTACAAAATTTTCTCTAATATCTTGTGCAGCAGAGTCTTTCGGGATATCTGTTAAAGCTTCAGCTCCTCATTCTTTAGCTTCATCATCCTGTTCATGTCAAAACGGAATGAGAAAACCGCAGAATTCAAGGAGAAGGTAAAAGTAACAACTATGAGTTTCTCACTGGCTTGAGGTGGCTCCGAGCATCGTCACCAGCCATTTTTCGCCCGCCGTTTATCCAAATCTGGGTCATAAACCTGTTTCCTATGCTTCGAGCTAGGCTGGGAATGTCAATTAAATCTGTTGGTGACAAGCTGAAGTTTGGCCTATTGACAATTTTCCCGTGCGTGCAACCAGCCTTCAAGAAAGCAGAAGTTGTGCCTCGAGAAGCTAGCAGGGCGCAGAAATCGGCATGCCCAGCGATAACTTCATCAAGTGCATCAACTTCGCCCTCAATGTATTCGAAGGTGCTTGGCAGGTTTTCAGCTGAAGGTGTAAATTTATCAGAGCTGGCTCCAATTGAGTGAAACACATTCTTCAGCCGCTGCACGCATCGGTTGCCGAAATCTAAGCATTTTTCCTAAAGCTCTTTCAGTAATTTTTGCAAATTTGAATTCTTCTCAATTTCGGCCTTGAGACTTGTTTCAAGATTCTTCTTTTCCTGCTCAAATTTCTCTAATTTTATGAGCAATTCGTTGTTTAATTTGTCAATTTCAGCTTGAGCTTCAGCTAGCGAGCCCTCCATAGAGTAAATTACGAAGTCCTTTTTCTCCAAGGCAGCCTCATGATCTTTAGCTTTATGTTCAAGTTCTTGAATGTCGAAGTCCTTTTTCTTCATAGCAGCTTCGTAGCTTTCGACTTTATTTTCTAGATCTCTGATAGTAGCTTCGTTTTTCTGGTCTTCGAGATCTTGTTGCATCCTCAGCACTTTACTTAATAATATGCTCTGGCAAAACAACCTTCGTCAGGAAACATATTAATTCAAAAAACAGTAAAAGTTGAGAGTTTTTACCTTGAAATTAGCATAGAACAAGCTCCCGGCGATATGTTGTCGCTGGTATCTGCATAAGTCCGCTTCAATCTTCGGCAGCCCAACATTCTTTGACAAAGTTCTAACAACTTTAGCCTCGGTTCGATTCCGAAGGCATCTTAGTTTTCCTTCATTGACTCCGCCAAACAGCAGAGCCCCTGGTTTGTATCCACAGGATATAGCATATTTCTTTAGTTCTTCTTCTTCAGCTTCTGATAACTCTTGTCCAAGTATATCTTGAAAATTAAAGTTTTCTCCTTACAAAGTGTCTTCAATCTGCCCTTTTCCTTTCTCAATCGTCGTGTCCACCGCGACCGCAGCAGCTTCTTCTTCAGCCATTTTCAGAAGTATGTTATCAATATCACCAAGTGTGGTTTCTAGATTAGGATCTTCAGTGATCTCAGTTTCGGCTCCAGTGGCTTCAGCTTCGGCGGTTGCTCCGGTGGCTTCGGCTCCGGTAGTTTCGGCTCTGGTGGCTGTGGTTTCGGCAGTAATAGCGCTTTCAATTATTTTCGCCGCCGATGTTGGTGGTGGTGTCTGTTGGGGGCTTGTTCTCAAATGCTAAGAGTTAAGAACAAGGCAACACATAAAATGTTAAGTGTTAAAGTCCTTCGTCCTCCATCATTTTATATCCTTTCGGGATATAAAGAATTTCGGGCGAAGGTTACGAAGGACGTACCTTCGTAAGCATAATAACGAGGGACGAAGTATTCATATAAATCATGAGATATAAAATAAACATTTAAATGTTATCATAGAATCATTTCCATTTTAATTAACATGAACGAATATAAATAATTTCAAATTACAAATGTACCTTCGGTCTTGAGGAAGGCGAAAGTATAAGTGAAATGCGAAGGCAAATGACAGGTTCACGTGAACAGTACGGGGGTACTGTTCATCTATTTATAGACACAGGACGCAGCCTGTGACAAATTACAATTATGCCCCTTACAAAAGTTTACAACACTGACTCAGACCTTTATGGATAAAAAGGTCATTCTATCTCTATGTCGGTTTGTAGCGCCGAAGCTCCATGAAAAGGAACCTTCGGCCATCTCCTGGGGACAACTTCAGCCGAAGCTGCTTCTTCGTGCAAGACCTTCGGCGCAACGAAGCATGACCCCAACAGTAGCCCCTTTCGCGGTGCTAGATCGTTTTTCGTAACGAGCTTGACCCGTGAAAAAAGCCTCTTCAGCTTCGGGAAGCCGAAGGTCCAAAAAACACCTTCCCTGAGCTCGTTGCTGAGAAACGATCCGGTTTCCGAGCGCGTGCCAGGCCCACCTTGCAGAGTTACTGTTTGATCTTTGCGGTCCACTGCACAGCGAGTACAAGTGACTGCCCGCCTGGTGTAAAAATCCTGCCGCTTCGCCTTCTTACCTGCAGCACTATATAAACAGACGGGTAGGTGTGAAGTTACCACAGCATTCATTGCTATTTGCACTGTTTTGCTGCCAAAATTTTTAACTATAGCCGAAGCTTGACTCTCAGAATCGAACGAAGGTCCATCTCGACGTCTGCTTCGTCAGAAAGAAAGGCTTCGGGAGAAAAGAAAAAAGAAAAAAGTATCTAACTTCCCCAAACTCAGAATCAAATGGCGAGAGTGCGATCTACTGCCAGAGTTGCACGTGAAGGAGACGAAGCTGAAGGTTCGAATACTGTGCCCATCTCCGAAGCGATGCAGCGTTCCGGACTGGTGACTACGGAAGAAATGCCCGCTGCTGAAGCAAACCCGACGGCTGCCGAAGGTGAAGAAGAGAACATTGAAGGGACTGATCCCGAAGATGACTATCGCATTGCCATGCCCAGCAAGCCCAGTCACTTGGACTTCGGGAAATCAACTGTTTCAAAGGCCGATCTTTCCAAGATGGTGAAAGCAGGTTATTTCGATGAAAATCAGAAGAAGCTACTTCGCTTCGGGGGAGAAGAAACCACCCCGAAGCCAGAGAAAGACGAGATTGTCATCTTCAAGAGCTTTTTAAAGGCTGGGCTGAGATTCCCTCTTCACGAGATTATTGCAGAGATACTGAAGAGATTTGGTATCTACCTTCACCAGATAACTCCTAACGCTATCGTTAGGCTTAGCGTTTATATTTGGGCCCTCCGAAGTCAAGCAGTGGAGCCATTTGCCGACAGTTTCTGTCGAGTTCATGAGTTACATTATCAAACAAAGGCCAGAAAAGATGGGCTACATGATAACTTCGGTTGCTACAATTTTGCCTACCGGAAAACCGCAAAGTTTCCTGTGATCAGCTACCGAAGCAAATGGCCAGCAGGCTGGAAATCAAAATGGTTCTATGTCAAGGTTGATGACGACAAAGAGAAGCTTGTGCAAAGTCCACTCGAGCTGATCTTCGGAGAAACCCGACCCCGCTGCAACATGACACCAGAGGGTCAAACACAACAGGCAATGGATGAATTCGGAATTATTGCAGAACATATCAGTACCAGGGATCTGGTTCAAGAATTCTTGGCATTCAGAGTCTTCCCTACTCTGAAAGAATGGGAAATGCCAAAGTTGAAGGGGGAGAAGAGGGAGGGGGAACTTGTCCGGCTTCCATATCACTTCAAATTCAAGCAATACTTTAAGAAACCCTGCCAAGAGTGGCTGGACACAATCGAGGTGATGTGTAATGAAATTCTGGGGAATTATTCCAAAAAAGAAGATCAACTAATGACAGCAGCCTTCGGCACCCGTCCGAAGCGAAGGCTGAACCGAGTGCTTGATGCCCTGGGCTTCGAGTACCCTGACTATGAGCAGTTGAGCAAGGGTGCTGAGGGCCAAAAAAGAAAAAGAGTGGTCGAAACTCTGAACAAGGATGAAGAAAGACCAGCAAAAGAGAAGAAAATTCCCAAGAAAAGAAAAATATCAACTCCGAAGCGAAAATTATCTGAAGAAGAGGGGACCCCCACACCACCTTCTAACAGCGACGTGGAGGAAATTTTAAAGGTAATGACTGAACCCGTGCCCACGAAGCTAAGTCCACTAGGGCCTCAACTGACGAAGCTTTTTCGAAAGGTGGAAGAGCCGGAACAAACGAAGATAACCAAGCCAAAGCGGCAAAGAATTATTGCAGTGACCGAAGTTATCGATAAGACGCCGCCGAGAGCGTCAATTCAGAAAACGGCAGCTGCTGAAGACACAACAAACGTCGAAGTCGCACCTTCGGAGGTCGCGGCTACCGAAGCCGCTACAGCCGAAGATGTGAACTTAGAAACTACTATTGAGGACATCGACAAAATTTTGGAAGACATGGCTGCAGAAGAAGCTGCCACTACTGTTGAAAAAACCATGGCCACAGTGCCTGAGAAAGGGAAAGAAATAGCCGAAGACACTTCGGACGACGAAGCCTACACATTTCAAAATTTAATTGGGCAAAAACTGTCGAAGGCCGAAATGGAAGAACTTAAGGACTATGCCAAATCTTGCGGCTACAAGCCAGGAGCTCTTCTATTTGGAGGCATTGATGACGAAAAATTGGGCTGCATTCGAGACCAAACTGGAGCTAAGGTCATCGGTACTTTGTCAAAAAGTATCGGTTTTCCGAAGCTAGAAACAGATATCAGCCGCTACCGACGACAACATATCGTCGGCAGCTTATTTTACTCCAATTTCAAGGTAAACAACTTTTCTCTGGTTTCTATTGTTTTTAATAATGGAAATATTCCTAACAAAGGTTGTTTATTTGCAGAGCATGCTTCTGAGCAAAGCTCTGAGGATGCAGCAAGACTTGGAGGACAAAAAACACGAAGCTATAATCGAAAATTTAGAGAGCAAGATAAAAGAACAATCAGCTATCATTGAAAAGAAAGACTTCGAGCTCCAATCAATCGAAGGCTTGCTGGCAGAGACTGAAGCTAAAATATCAGAGTTGAATTCAAAGCTTATCGGCCAATCAAAACAATTTGAACAGGAGAAGCTAGAGCTTAATTCGAAACTCGAAGCCGAAGTCCAGGCCAACTCAGACTTGAAAAAATCATTAACAAGCCTTCAAGACAAATGCTTGAAATTTAGCAATAATTGTATTGAACGATTAAAAAAGATATTTTACTCTGTTGGAGCCAGCAGCGGGAAGTTTACCCCTTCAGCGGAAAATTTACCACAAGCCTTCGATCATATTGAAGCTAAAATCGAAGAACTTGACGAAGTTATAGCCGGGCACGGTGACTTCTGTGCCTGGGTAGCTTCTCGGGGTACCGCTGCAGCGTTCCTGAAGGCCGGCTGCGAGCATGGAAAAATCGTCAACAGGCCCAACTTCACCTTGTCTCCATCAATCCTGGACGATATTCCTGACCTCGCCCGAAGCATCTCAAATAGATTTATAAAAATGATATGGACAAAAGGCGGGCGAGAGAAGGCTGGAGACGAAGCTCGAAGCCATCTTGATCCAGTACGAAATCATACTTTGTACTTACCTTCTCCTTCACACTTGATTTTTACTCGCGATACCTTGATTCATGTAGGATGACGAAGGTGAAGATGATACTTAAAATATGTCGCCGAAGCCGTCGCCGAAGCTGAAGCTTAGTGAAGATCAGTAGAAGTATACCATGGAAAAAACTCAGGATACTTTTGTAACAACTTTTGTAAATACAATTAAACTGTTCTTAAGGAACTTTGTACATACCTTGTAACATATTCTTACCCTTCTACTGAGGCGCTTTGATGTGGACGAAATCAGTATTTTGAGCCGAAAGCGAAAAAAAACACCTTCCCTTCTTTTCGTACACAACGAAGCATAAGAGACCAATTCTTCTTTTTGCCGAGCAACCACTTAGGAACACAAATGCTATGAATGAATGCTTATGAATGCAAATGTTATGATGTAATGTAATATGCGAATGAATGTCCAAAGCATATGTCCGAAGCCACACTCAGCCATTATTTCCTTAGAGACAACCACACATCAGCTCTGCATTCCCTTAGGAACGACTTTGGAGCATCTTCGTCTTTTACTTAGACGGTATAAGCTCTGCATTCCCTTAGGAACGACTTTGGAGCTTCTTCGCCTTTTACTTTCGGCGGAATCAGCGTTGACTTTTCGCTGTGAGCTCTGCATCCCCTTAGGGACGTCTTTGGAGCTTCTTCTCTTTTTCAGTTTCGGCACTCGATGGTGCGTTCTCAGCTTTTTACATTTACATTCTTTGGGGGATTTTGCTCTTATAAAACTAAAAAAGGAAATTACATATGATGGCCCCATTAAAAACCTTTCTCCCCCTTTGGAAAGGAAAAGGGTGCCATGAAAAAGAAAAAGAAAAACATAAAAAGTTACATCGAGTTATACATAATATCTCCGAAGCTCATCTACATTCCAAGATCTTGGAATTTCGTTGCCATCCATGTCCTTTAATCTGTACGAACCAGGCCTTGACGAGGATGCTACTAAGAAAGGCCCTTCCCATTTCAATTGTAACTTGCCCACTGTATCTGGGTTAGCCACTCTCCGAAGCACCAAATGTCCTGGCTCAATATTTTTCAGCCGGACCTTTCTATCTCGCCATTTGACTGTTTCAGCCTGGTATTTATTGATATTCTCCACGGCTTGAAGCCTGATCCCTTCTAAGGCATCTTTTTCCACAAGACAAGCATCTTCGGTATCTGACTCTGCCGAAGCTACCACTCTTATTGATCCAGCTTTAGCTTCTTCCGGAGTTATAGCTTCGTCACCGAATAATAACTTGAATGGGGTAAAGCCTGTAGACCTTGATGTTGTTGTATTGTGGCTCCACACCACTTTGGTCAACTGATCTGGCCACTTTCCCCTGGGTTGATTGAAGATTAACTTCATTATTCCTGTCATTATAATGCCGTTGGCCCTTTCAACGAGCCCATTCGACTCCGGATGCCTGACTGATGCAAAATGGATCTTCGTTCCAATTTGATCGCAGAAATTTCTGAAAGCTTCGGAGTCAAACTGCGTTCCATTATCTACAGTGATGGCCTTCGGTACCCCGAAACGACAGACAATATTTTGCCAGAAAAACTTTTGGACAGTGGCCGAAGTTATTGTGGCTAACGGCTTCGCCTCAATCCACTTGGAAAAATACTCCACAGCTACTATAACATATTTTAGGTTCCCTTGGGCCGGTGGTAATGGACCCAACAAGTCAAGGCCCCACCTTTGCAATGGCCAGATGGGTTGTATCAGCTGTGTCAAAGACGAAAGTTGCTTTTGATCTCTTGCACATTTTTGACAACCTTCGCACTTTTGAACTAACTCCGCTGCATCCGAAGCTGCCTTCGGCCAATAAAATCCTTGGCGGAACACTTTTCCAAGCAACGGCCTGGATCCGATGTGGGATCCACACAGGCCTGCATGTATCTCTTTCATTAACTCTATACCTTCGGTTCTAGACAAGCACTTGAGCAGCGGGGCACAAACTCCATGCTTGTATAACTCCCCTTCTATCATGACATACGGACGAGCTCTTGCCTCTAACCTTTTATTATAAGCTTCGTCATCTGATAGGAAGTTACCCTGAAGGTAAGAGATTATTTCAGTTCTCCAATCTTCGCTGTAAGCAGGAGAAATGCTGAGGACTGCTCTTTCAAGTAGCTCCACTGAAGGTGCCTTTATTGTTTCGAAGAAGAAATCCGAAGGTAACGGCAGCCCCTGTGCTGCAGACTTGGCTAGTAAATCAGCATGCTCATTTTGTCCCCGAGGGATATTCTTGACAGAAAATCCTTCGAAGGAGGCCTCGATCCTTCGGACCGTGTCTAGGTATTTTTCAAGCTTCGGATCTTTAGCCTTGCAACTTTTGTCAATATGACCCGAAACAACCTGGGAATCAGTCTTAAGAATCGCCCTTCTGATTCCCATTGCCTTTAATTTCCGAAGACCCAGGAGCAGGGCTTCGTACTCAGTAATATTATTTGTGCAGCTGAAGTCAAGTCTTGCTGCATAGCAAGTTTTAACCTTGGATGGTGAGACCAACACAGCAGCTGCACCTGCTCCGAAGGTTCCCCAAGAGCCATCACAAAACACTGTCCATACTTCGGCATCTTTATTTGCTTCTTCATCCTGAGCCCCTGGCGTCCAGTCGGCAATGAAATCTGCCAATGCTTGAGACTGGATTGAGGATCTGTGCACATAATCAATGTAAAATTCATTGAGCTCCGCAGCCCATTTTCCAATCCGTCCAGTAGCTTCTCTATTTCTCATGATATCCTTCAACAGCTGCGAAGAAGGAACAATAATGTTGTACGCCTGAAAATAATGCCGAAGCTTCCTGGATGCCATTAAAACGGCATACAATACCTTCTCCAGCTCTGTATAATTTTTCTTTGAGACACTAAGGACCTCAGATACAAAATATACTGGGACCTGCTTCTTGACTTGTCCATCAAACTTCTCCTGGACAAGTGCCGCACTTACTGCTGAGTGCGAAGCTGCCACATATAACAACAGAGGAGCCCCTGGCGTTGGTGGAGTTAATGTTGTTAGATCTATTAAGTATTGCTTCAGCTCTTCGAAGGCTTTTTGTTGACTTGGGCCCCATTGAAAGACTTCAGCTGACTTCAGCACCTCGAAGAATGGTAAGTTTCTTTCTGCTGATCTGGATATAAATCTGTTGAGAGATGCCAGCCTTCCTGTCAATCTTTGGGCCCCCTTTCTTGTGGTTGGTGGCTCCATTCGAAGTATAGCTTCGATTTTATTTGGATTAGCTTCGATTCCCTTTGTTGAAACCAAGCATCCAAGAAATTTACCCTTCTTCACTCCGAAGACACATTTTTCTGGATTCAGCTTCAGACCAGCTTGTCTGAAGCTGGCGAAGGTCTCCTGCAGATCAGCAATATGATTTTCCTGCTTCGTGCTTTTTACAATAATGTCATCAACATAGGTCAACACATTTCTGCCTATCTGAGACTGGAGAACCTTCGCAGTCATTCTGCTGAAACTCCCTCCAGCATTCTTGAGCCCCTCAGGCATCCGAAGATAGCAATATGTGCCACTTGGGGTTATGAAGCTAGTTTTCGGCTCATCTTCCTTCTTCATCCAAATTTGATGATAGCCTGAGTAGCAGTCTAGGAGACTCATGAGCTCTGAAGAAGCTGCTGCATCGACTAAAGAGTCTATCCTTGGCAGCGGGAATTCGTCCTTTGGACAAGCCTTGTTAAGATCTGTGAAATCGATACACATTCTCCACTTGCCATTGGCCTTCTTCACCATAACAGTGTTAGCCAGCCACTCTGGATACTTCACTTCTCTGATAACTCCTGCACTGAGGAGTCTTTTTACTTCATTGCGAGCTCCTTCGGCCTTGTCATCAGACATTTTCCGAAGCCTCTGCTTTCGGGGTCTGAAGGATGGGTCGACATTGAGCGAATGTTCAATAACATCCCGATTTACTCCACAGAGATCATTAGCTGACCATGCAAAAACATCTTTGTTGTTGAATAAAAACCTTATCAAGGTTTTCTCCTGGTCTTCAGATAGTTGCGAGCCCAACAGCACCTTCTGCTCTGCTATGTCTTCACACAATAACATGGGCTTCGGCTGATCCGCTGAAGCTGCCTTCTCCCTCCTGAATTTGTACTGTTCACAAGCTTCAGCTCCATCTATGTTATGGATTGCCTTGGAGTCAGTCCAGCTTCCTTCGGCCCTTCTAGCAGCTTCCTGGCTTCCATGAATAGCAATAGGCCCTTGGTCCGAAGGTATCTTCATGCAGAGATAAGCTGGGTGAAGAATTGCTTCGAAGGCATTAAGGGTACCTCGGCCAATGATAGCATTATAAGGATATTCCATGTCAACAATATCAAACACAATTTGCTCAGTCCTTGTGTTGTTGACAAATCCAAAGGTTACCGGCATGGTAATCTTCCCAAGTGCTACAATCTGCCGCCCTCCGAAGCCACAAAGAGGGTGCGTAGCATCATGAATTTTGTCTTCAGGCTCTTGCATTTGTCTGAAGGCTTTAGCAAATATAATGTCAGCTGCACTGCCTGTATCAACTAGGACATTGTGGACCAGAAATCCTTTGATCACGCAAGAGATAACCATGGCATCATTGTGAGGATAATCCTTAAGCTGAAGGTCTTCCTGAGAGAAAGTAATTGGAATGTGGGACCATTTTGACTTGATGAAGGGTCCCTGCACTCCAACATGCTGCACCCTTCTCTGAGCCTCCTTCTTCTGCTTCTTGTTAGCCGGCTCTGAGCAAGAACCGCCTGTTATCGGGAGCACCAGCTTCGAAGCCGAAGCAGCTCCAGCTTGATTGTTGAAGTTGTCCCCAGGAGATGGCCGAAGGTTCCTTTTCATGGAGCTTCGGCGCTACAAACCGACATAGAGATAGAATGACCTTTTTATCCATAAAGGTCTGAGTCAGTGTTGTAAACTTTTGTAAGGGGCATAATTGTAATTTGTCATAGGCTGCGTCTTGTGTCTATAAATAGATGAACAGTACCCCCGTACTGTTCACGTGAACCTGTCATTTGCCTTCGCATTTCACTTATACTTTCGCCTTCCTCAAGACCGAAGGTACATTTGTAATTTGAAATTATTTATATTCGTTCATGTTAATTAAAATGGAAATGATTCTATGATAACATTTAAATGTTTATTTTATATCTCATGATTTATATGAATACTTCGTCCCTCGTTATTATGCTTACGAAGGTACGTCCTTCGTAACCTTCGCCCGAAATTCTTTATATCCCGAAAGGATATAAAATGATGGAGGACGAAGGACTTTAACACTTAACATTTTATGTGTTGCCTTGTTCTTAACTCTTAGCATTTGAGAACAAGCCCCCAACAGTGTCTGATGAATAACATCAGCCACATGCATAGTTCTTCATTTCTTCTTTGGCTTGGTAGGACTTTCTGTTGCCGAAGGTTCTTTTTCCTTTTGAAAAAACTTCGTCAGTTCTGGCGCCAGCGGACTTAGCTTGATAGGCAAAGGTTCAGTCATTACCTTTAGAATCTCCTCCACTTCGGCAGCAGAAGGTGTTGCAGGAGCTTCCTCCTCTTGGGCTGGCGTCTTCGGTTTTGGGGATGCAGCTTTTCTTCTCTTTGGAGCAGCTATCTTCGGCTCAGGGCTCAATTTTCTTTTCTCAGAATTTTCTTTGTCCTTTTTAGCCGATTTAGTGCTTTCTTTATCAAGGACGCTGGCAACCCTTTTTCTTTTCTGGCCTTCAGCATCTCCGCTCAGTTGCTCATAATCAGGATAATCAAAATTCAAGGCATCCAGCACCCGATTCAATCTTCGTTTCGGACGAGTGCCGAAGGCCGCAGTCATTAACTGATCTTCTTTCTTAGAATAGCAGCCGAGAATCTCGTTGCACATAACCTCAATTGTGTCCAACCATTCTTGGCATGGTGCTTTAAAATGTTTCTTAAATTTGTAGTGATAAGGTAATCGAACAAGTTCTCCCTTCATCTTTTCTCCCTTTAGCTTCGGCATCTCCCAGTCCCTCAGTGTTGGGAACACTTTAAAAGCCAAGAATTCCTGCACTAAGTCCCTAGTGCCGATATGATCTGAAATCACTCAAAATTCAGCCAAAGCAATCTGACTCGGGCTCCCCATTATCATGTTGCATTGGGGCCTCGTTTCTCCGAAGGTCAGTTCTAGCGGACTCTGGACCAATTTATCCTCATCTTCATCAACTTTAACATAAAACCATTCAGACTTCCATCCGGTTGGCCATTTACTTCGATAGCTTATCACTGGAAACTTCGTAGTCTTGCGATAAGCAAAGTTGTAGCAGCCAAAATTCTCGTGCAAACCGTCTCCTCTGGCTTTAGTTTGGTAGTGTAATTCATGAACTCGGCAGAAACCCTCACCAAACGGTTCCACTCCCTGACTACGAAGGGCCCAAATATAAACGCTCAACCTAACGATAGCGTTAGGGGTCAGCAATCATCTTGTTAAGGGGGAACCTTAAACCAGCCTTCAGAAAACTTTTGAAGACTACTACCTCATTCTTTCCTGGTTTTGGGATAGTTTCTTCTCCACCAAAACGAATTAATTCCTTCTTGGCCTTGCTAAAATAACCCAGCTTCACCATCTTAGGAAGATCAGCTTCAGAGATGGTGGACCTTCCAAAGTCCAGATGACTAGGTTTACTTGGCATCCCGAAGCTGTACTCATCCTCGGAACCAATTTCTTCAACAACAGCTTGTGTTGCTTCGGCAGCAGTGTGTCCTCTGATGAAACGAGCCCGGAACGCCTCATTGCTTCGGAAATCGGAACAGTTTCGGTGGCTTCGGCCTCGTCTCCCTCACGCTCAATCCTAGCAGTGGAGCGCAATCTAGCCATTTGATTATAAATTCCTAAAGTTTTTTGAAATTAATGACCTTTTTTCCGAAGCTCTTCTTGTGACGAAGCAGAGTCCGGAGTGGTGCTTCGTTTGAGTGCAAAGGTCAAGCTTCGGCTATGGTGAAATTTTTGGCAGCAAAACAGTGCAATTGCAATGAATGCTGTGGTAACTTTACACCTACTTGTCTGTTTATATAGCGCTGCAGGTAAAAAGGTGAATCGTCAAGTCTCCTACACCGGACGAACACTCGCCCGCACCCACTGAACGGTGGGCCACAAAACCCGAGAAGGTAAATATGCATGATGGGACTACTCCACGCTCGGAAGTTGTATCGTTTCTCCGCAACGAGCTCAGGGAAGGTGTTTTTCGGACCTTCGGCTACCCGAAGCTTAAGAGACTTTTTCACGGGTCAAGCTCGTTACGAAAAACGATCTGGCGCCGCGAAGGGGCTACTGTTGGGTTCATGCTTCGTCGCCGAAGGTCCTGCAGGAAGAAAACACCTTCAGCAAATCTGTTTATATGAGATACCGAAGCTACCACTCACAAAGCTTCGACGCTATAGCGTATCCAAAGACGAAGGATCGAACCGACTTAAAGATGGAATTACTTTTTAGTCCATAAGAGTCTAAGTTATGATTGTGATTTTCTGTAAGGGGCATGATTGTAATTTCTTACAGGCTGCGTCCTGTGCCTATAAATAGGTGAACAGTACTTATTTGCTGTTCACGCAATCTTGTAATTGCTGACGTGCTACTCTGGAATTAATGTTCCCTGCCAAGGCGAAGGTACAAATGTGCCTAAACATTATATTTTGATATTCAAGTTCACATGACAAAATAATCAAATAATATTATTTATTCTTCCTATTCTATAACGTTTTATATTTTATTTTGCATTATTTTATCTTTGATCATGAAAGTACCTTCGTGATATTTTATTCGAAACCTTCGTCCGAAGTTCATTAGATCCTTGGAAAATAATGCTTCAGCGGACGAAGGACTTTAACATCTGACATTCTATGTTGCCTTGTTCCTAATTCATAGTACTTAAAAACAAGTCCCCAACAATTACGTTGCGTCGTATTAATAGGGATGGTAACAGTCTCTAAATTTTACACTATAAAATTAAAGGATCAGATTAAATTAAAATCAGACTCTATTTCTATTAATTTTTAAATAAAAATAATTAAACACCCAAACTTGTTAGCGCGCACGGCAGCGGCGCCTCTTCCTCTCCCTCCCTCGGCTGTTACTGTCCCATTGTCTATAGAGACACATGGATGTGAGGGGTAAGTCGTATTTTATCTGGTTGTTAGGCGAGTTATAGAGAAGAAAACATATATTCACGCGTAACGCATCACGAAACTCACGACGTACATACAGAGTACATACCGATCACGTAAAGGCCGGTTAATATATTAATAATATGTATGTATGCGTATTAATATGATATCAGCCCATGGTGTGGGGTTGCTTAATATTTTAATAAAATATCAAATAGAGATAAAGTTTGTCTATTGATATCAACCCAATAAAAAGATCTACTTACGCTGAACTGCCTGTAAAAGAGGTGTCGCAGTCTAAATAACGAGACATTTTTTTCAATCGCACGGATACAACAGCGGCAGTACATATATGTAACCTAAATAAAGTCATATGTACTACTAATTATAGAACCAAATAATAACAATAAATCTTCTATTAATAACATTTTTAATAGTCAAACGGCTTGATAAAACGAGACAAAAAAAATTAGCTAACAACGGATGATTTCGTTCACCGATATCGCTCATATCTTGATCAACACTATAGAACAAAAATAATATACGAGATATTGACACCGATGTGGACGTCAAACACTGGAACGAACCGCCTAACAGTGCTCTCTATGAAGACGTGGGTGGTCCACGACATAGGGCCAGACGATCCGTGATTTGGACACAAGAGCGTCTCCTCCTCTTCATACATCCGAACGGTCCGCACCTGGGGCTCGTACGGTCCGTAGAGATAGGTAAAAAAACCCGTAACCCGAACCTGGAATAACCAAACCCAAACCCAAAATATCTGAAACCTGAATTTCATTCAGGAATTTCGGGTAGCAAGTTGCAAAACCCGAATTATTTCAGATAATTCGATTATCATAATCGGGTACCCAAAATCCCCGAATTATCCGAATTTTCATGTGTCATGTACTCATGTCATTCTTAATTATTAATTTGTGCATCTATAATTATGTGTAACCACGATTTATGATTGTAGATTGCTTGTGTTTTTATGTCCATATATATCATTATTCAAACTATATTTTTATACTAATTTAATAGGGTGCATGTGTTTTTATGAAGCTAACACAACAGTTTGTGTACCCGAATTTTCGGGTATTGTAAAACCCGTTGTAATTTCGGGTATCGATTCTCAAAACCCGAAATTTAAAATACCAGAATTAGCCTACCCAAAATTTCCGGGTACCCCGAACGCCCACCCCTAACGGTCTGTTATGGCGCAGAGGGTCGTCTCCTTTACAGCAGACCTAGATCTCGCCTCCTGGGAGAGATCCCGTCGAGAAGGAGAGATCCTAGGGTGTCTTGGCATCAGCAGACCACCCAAGACACCTCCAGTCGACGTAGAGGTGTGAAGATTTGAGGTAGAGGGAGGCTAAACTAGAGCTACTCCTAATGCATAAGGTAAAAACGATAAGTATAGTTGATTTTATCGATTGTGGGGGGTTTAATCGGTCATAACTCTTCATCTATATAAAGGAGAGGTCTAGACCTGTTATAAGTCGGTTCTCGAGTTAACCCCGCAGGTTTAGCTAACAAATCCCGCAAGAAATCCGGAACCCTAACTGATTCTGCGCACGCGCGGATGGTCCGTGCCACTACGACGGACCGTTCGACCCCAGGGCCAGACTATCCACCAGGTCATTTTCTGTGCTCAACATATGCCCCCTGCCTTTTTGTGGAGGTTGACGAACCAAAAGCATATGCACTAAGCCTGATGCAAGTCACCGACTTTTCAATCCAAATGGGTGATCATTCAATAGAGCTCTAATGCATAAAGGTTGTTTCGTATTGCATCTTTCACAGCCATGACCATCTAACCAAAAGATCAAAAGTTATAGAATGGAGGTGCCCCCACCCTGAATAAGTAAATGGATTATGTATATACCACTAGTTCATCGTCGTACCATTCCACATTTGAATAGGACAATATACCGATGATGAGTAGGCGGGTGGAAGGTATCCTGGCATCACAGGATGAATAAGTGATGCTTGTTGCGTCGCCTTTCGGGTCGTTTTATTTGGATGTTTTGTTTTAGCGGGTGACTGGGGTTTCTTTGTTGGTCGATCGCATAGATAGGCCTTCTTACTAGTATATTTAGAGAGCAATTGATCGAAAGTAGGCTGCCTTTGACCAGCTAACCATATGTCTTATGTTTGCTTTGCCCATGTGTCCCCTTTTTTTTCTTTGTGTGAAGGCTAACGCCCCTGGGTATGGTCATACTGTCTGGCTGAATTAGCCGTACCGTCTGTTTAAGCACCAGACTATCCGCTCGTAGGTGCCAGATCGTCCGTGATGCTTGGGTCAGGTTGCCATGCTCGACTGCTCAATTGACTCTACCCCCGGTGCCTCGGGACTTGTTAGTCTTCTTGTCTGGAGCCTTCCGAGCAATCCCTCCTTGCGATATGTTTGACGTGCGAGGATCACAAATGACGATGCTTTCGCCCTTGCCTTTATCGGGCATTTCCAGCCAAACCAAGACTTTTTTGCTTGTGGGTTTTATTGTATTGACAGGAAATGGTTGTCTGTCCACTTGCATCTCCTGAAAAACCAACCAACCCTCATTTATGGCCGATTGTATCTGTCGGCGAGAAACATTACAATCATTTGTGGCATGAGAAAAAGAGTCATGCCACTTGCAATTAACATGTCTCTTTAATTCATCCATAGAAGGAACATTATGTATTAATTTAATGTTGCCATTTTTAGTAGACGTCTAATATTTTATCGCATTTGGCAACATTAAAAGTAAATTTAACCTCTTCTTGCCGATTCTTTTGAATCGATTGTAAAGAAGAACATGCAGAAGATTTGGCATTCATTGGCCAAACAAGCTCAGTGGTTGTCACACCCAGTTTTAGAAGGCAAACCGAATGCGAACCATGTACGTGCCAGGATCAGCAATTCACGTACACAGCAGTTACATAACTGGACATCATCACACAGTGCTCAAATCATAATATAAAAGGGGAATAATAGTCAATTACATCATATGTCTGAGACATCCATATAGTCTTTACAATAATCAAAGTGCGGAAAAGAAACGTAGATACACGCGGCCTTCATAGGCAGCCGACTGGGGGTTACCGCTAACCCACGCCTAGAACTCATCGTAATCTTGGAATTCCTGGAAGTCTCCTTCTACGGCTTCATCTTCTCCTGAGCAGTGCTTGCAATGCGGACAACCTGGGGGGGGGGGGGGTTTGGTGTGTAGAGCAAGGGTGAGTACACATCAACATACTCAGCAAGTGTCCTGTTTGGCTGTAGTGGACTAGCTTTATGTGGGGGTAAGTCAAGCAGTTGCTTTTAATTGGTCAGGTTATTATTACTAGTAGAGAAAGCCAAGTTTTAGAATTAACCCACGTTATTAACCCAAATGTATTCTTTCCAAATGGAAAGAATACCACTTACCATTACCATAGTCAATACCAAAACCATCATTCTCATCACCACCTGTAATCCGAACATCTCTGATCAAGTACCACTAATCACTGGAGCTCCCTTGGCCGCTCATAACCGCGAGCACGGCTGATATATCAGTTTTCATACACTCTGCAGAGGTTGCGCACTTTACCCACAAGCCGTGATTTCCCTTCTGCCCGGAAATCATGACTTTCCATTGATCACTACCAAGGTGACCCAGCAGGGTATCACTACGTAGCCTTTACAAAGATTCCCCGGAGCTGTAGCCGCCCGTTAGGTTTCCTAAATGTACCGCACTCCTCCCCAAGGGACAAATCAACCTTGGCAGAGCGAGCCGCATACACCGAGCCCCATTGACGGCACGACGGCTAAGCGAACTACACCCCGGTTCCTCTAATTATTCAGCTAAGGGCGTCCCACTCCACCCTCATGGTTGCACTATTTTCCCGGGCGGTCATCCAACGAACAGGTCCTTACGGAGAGGCACTCGAGAAACCGCTCGAGCCCCCTTAAATGCCACAAGCATAATATCATAAATAAGAGGGAAAACAACGTATCATAGATAATTCTCATCATGTTCATTGATTAGTGTTGAGCAATAACATAAAGCTAACAATAATAATCCAACCCAAATAGGTAAACAAGGACATGGATACAAAAGCTTGTCAATCCTTAGGTATAACTGTGTAAATGCGGAAAGTGAATTATAGAATTGTATAGGACATAGATAGATCAAGGGACACTTGCCTCCACCAACCAGCTGCTGCTCAGGGGCTTCTCCTGCGAGTTCCTCGGGCTCTTCAACCAGATCGTTCTCTATACGAGCGCAAACATACATATATCCACACATTTAATATAAAAGAACAGTACACCATACAATAGAATACAATAAATAAACGGACGTTCCACGCGGGGCTCACAATTACGGTTAAGAGAGAAAGAGGAAAAGACAGTCGAGTCTACGGTCGAGAAGCGATTATGTTATATAATTATAAATTAAACCACTCGCTTAAACGAAAGGGCATTAATTTGGACACTGCGTTTAGCATAAAGTAAAGTCACGTTCCACATTTAATCATTATAAATAAATAAAGATGAATGAAAGGGAGTGGTCGCACGGCGAGGCGCGCGACACAACATTTAAATTGAATTAGAAACTGAAAGACTCGCCGCGCGAAAGAGCACGCAACGAGATTCTTGCATTAATTATAGATAAACGTTACGCGTTGCACGACGAAACGTACGACGGCTTACGTCAACAGAACTGCATTTAAAACGAATCGTCACGCGACGAAGCACGCGACGCAGTACTGTAATAAATATAAATTAAACAAATCGTCGCGCAAGGACCATCGCGCGACAAAGCGCGCGACACAACACATTAATAAAGATGAAATTAGAATGAACCGTCGCGCGGCGAAGCGCGCGACGCATCACATTGACTAAACAAAATTAAAATGGATTAAACGAGGGTTAAACGAAGCGCGACTACGGTCGCATGCGCGAGAGCACGCTGCGCGTGCTAAGGGTACGCGAACCGTGCAGGCGTGCGGGACGCGAGTCACCGGGGCACGAGCGCGGGCAGGGGCGCGACCGAGGGAGCGCGGCCGAGGGCGCGGCGCGGGGAGCGCGATGGCGCGACGCGGGGCGCGGTGCCGGGGAGGGGACGCGGCTGGGGAGGGGCTCGCCAGGGGCAGGCGCGCGGCCAGGGAGGGGCTCACCGAGGGCGGGCGCGGCCGGGGAGGGGCTCGCCTGGGGCGCGAGTGCGTGGGGAGGCCGAGGGGGCAGTGCGGGGCCGGGGAGGGGACGCGGCCGGGGAGGGGACGCCGGGGGCGCGAGCGCGCGGGGAGGCCGTGGGGGCGGCGCGGAGCGCGAGCAAGGAGGCCGCGCGGGGAAGAAAAAGGGGAGGGGGAGGAGAGAGAGAGGGAGAGGGAAGGGGAGAGGAAAACTCACCTTTGGGGATCCAAACTCCAGCGATCACGTCTCCAAACCCTAGGGCACCATGGGGAGAGAGAGAGGGGTGGAAGAGGGAGAGGGAGGTAACTGCGCGGGAGAAATCAAATGAGACAAATGGATCAGGGGGAGGGAGGGGGGCGCGCGCATAGGTAGTGCAGGGGGCGCCGGGGCGTGCGGGCCGGACCGGGCCGGGCTGGGCTGGGCTGGGACACAACGCGGACCAAAACCCACGACACGCACGACCACTAAACGGAATCCGATCGCGAACCAAGAATTCAAAACGGGGCGAGACGAACACGCGACATCAGACAAAGAAATGTGCTTCGGCATGATGCAACACCCATGACACTTAGGTTTTGTTTATACATGACACGGACACCTGTCACTATACTGGTTTGAAATTGGGAAGAAGGAGCGAAACGGGAAGAGAAAAGAGAGTAACGCTCGAATTTGGTCAGTGAAAAGAAGAAAAATTCTACCCCCAAATTTAGGGCGTTACAAACCTATCCCCCTTAAAAGAATCTCGCCCTCGAGATGTAAGGTTGGCCAGCAAAGAGTTCAGGGTATTTAGCCATCAGATCATCTTCACGCTCCTAGGTTGCTTCTTCCTCAGAGTGGTGACTCCATCTGACTTTGCACATTCTGATAGTTTTCCTTCGGGTGACTTTGTCTGCAGTCTCAAGGATCTGTGTTGGCTTCTCTATGTAGGTCAAGTCCTCTTGGACTTCAAGACCGTCCACTGGCAACTGCTCTTCTGGCACACGCAGACATTTCTTCAACTGAGACACATGAAAGACATCATGCACGACAGACAAATTTTCTGGCAGACTGAGCTGATAGGCCACTTCTCCGCGCCTTGCGATAATTTGATACGGGCCAATATAGCAGGGTGCTAGCTTGCCTTTGACTCCGAATCTTCTAACTCCTCTGATCGGTGACACTTTCAGATAGACAAAATCCCCAACTTCGAAACTCAGCTCTCTTCTTCTTGTGTCTGCATAGCTTCGCTGCCTTGATTGCACTATCTTCAAATTCTCCCGAACCATCTTGATGTTCTCTTCAGCTTCAAGGAAAACGTCTGGCCCAAACACTTGCTTTTCTCCAGGCTGATCCCATTGCAAGGGAGTTCTACAACTCCTCCCATAAAGCGCCTGAAATGGTTGCCTTTGCCGTCTAGAATCAGTCGCTGGATTTCACTGATTTTCTCATCATTCTTCTGTGCTTCTTTGATTTCCCGCTCCAAGGTGGGTTCTAGCTCAACTGTTACTCCTCGCGTATTATTCAGAAATTCGAGGCTCAACCTGTCAAACTCTTTGGCCAACTCATAAGGCATCGGATGAGCGACCATCAGATTGACCTAACTCTTCCTACTCAAAGCGTCTGCCACTACGTTCGCTTTGCCTGGATGGTAATGAATCTCCAGTTCATAGTCTTTGATCAACTCTAACCATCTTCGCTGCCTCATATTCAACTCTGACTGAGTGAATATGTACTTCAGACTCTTGTGGTCTATGTAAACATCACATTTCTGCCCATACAGATAGTGCCTCCATGTCTTCAGTGCGTGAACCACTGCTGCCAACTCTAGGTCATGGATCGGATAATTCTGCTCATGAACCTTTAGCTGTCTGGACGAGTAAGCCACAACTCTTCCCTCTTGCATCAACACGCATCCCAAACCAGTGTAACAAGCATCACAATACACTGAGAAAGGCTTGTGCACATCAGGCAAGACTAAAACAGGCGCTGTAGTCAACTTCTCTTTCAGCGCTTCGAAGGCCTCTTGACATTTCTAGGTCCACTTGAACTCAATTTTGTTGCCTAGCAAAGCTGTCATTGGTTTCGCAATCTTCGAGAACCCTTCAATGAATCGCCGATAATATCCAGCCATTCCAATGAAGCTCTTGATTCCTCGGGCATCTATTGGCGCTTTCTAGTTCAAAATGTTTGCTACTTTCTTCGTACCCACAGCCAATCCTTCTTTGTTGATTATGTGACCCAAGAATAGGACTTCATCAATCCAGAACTCGCACTTGCTCAACTTTGCATACAGCTGGTGCTCTCGCAATCTCTGCAAAACCATCCTCAAATGATCTGCATGCTCTGCTTCACATTGAGAATATACCAGAATATCATCAATAAATACCACCACAAACTTGTCAAGATAATCCATGAATACACTGTTCATCAGATTCATGAAGAAGGCTGGTGCATTTGTTAGGCCAAAAGACATCACAGTGAACTCATACAACCCATACTTGGTAATGAATGCCGTCTTCGGAATATCTGAGGGTCGGATCATGAGCTGATGATAACCCGACCTCAGATCTATCTTTGAAAACACGCTAGCTCCTCTTAACTGGTCGAACAGATCTTCTATTCCGGGCAAGGGGTACTTGTTCTTGATTGTGCCATCATTCAGAGTTCGATAATCGATACACATCCTTCCGGATGTAACCTTTCTCTGACAGCTCATCAATCTGCTTCTTAAGCTCAACCAACTCTGGTCCAGATACTCTATAAGCTCTCTTGAAGATGGGGGCGGTTCCAAGAAGAAGCTCTATGGCAAACTCAACTTTGCGCTCTGGTGGCATAACTGGTAAGTCCTTTGGAAACACATCTAGGAACTCGGACACAACCTTGATAATCTCAAGTGGATCTGCTTCACTACTATCAACAACCATCTAATAACAACTTCCTTTCTTTGGCTCAGGCGGGACTAATTCTGTCACCACTTCCTCTCCAAGTGGGGACATCAACTTGATTGTCCTCTTATCACAACTGATAACTACCTGGTACTTATCTAGCCAATTCATCCCTAGGATGACATCTATTCCCTGAGTACCCATTACTATGAGGTTAGCGAGAAACGCTATTGTTGGGGGCCTTCGGCTTCCGAAGGTCCTCAAAAACATGATTTGACAATACTTTCCAAGTGAAATATGTGAACAGGTATCTTCGGAATCGGGTCACGAGTATACAAGAGTATGGTCAAGACAAAGCTTGAGTAGGACGGAAGGTGATCATGACGAAGGATAAGATGATCACGAAGCTATGCGCAGAAAAAGCTTCGGTGTGACAGCAGAAAAGGGGAACCGACTTATATGACGAAAAGCCAAATTAGACCTCGAAGAACCACTATAGATTTATTGATAAATGTAAAGGGCATTAATGTAATTCTCCACGGGCTGCGTTCTATGCCTATAAATAGATGAACAGTGCTCCCGTACTGTTCAGGCTGACTTGACATTTGCTTTTCGTATCACGCCTATACCTTTATTTTTCGTCAATCCGAAGGTACATTTATAATTTGTTATTATGATTCTGATAATGCAAAATAAAAATAAGTTGATGATAATATCTGTATTATTATTCGTATTTCATATATGTATTCTTCTTTATCATCCATCGAACTTACGAAGGTCTCTTCCTTCATAACCTTCGTCCGAAATTCATTATATCCGAAGGGATATAATGTCTTGAAAGACGAAGGACTTTAACATTTAACACTTTTTATGTTGCCTTGTTCTTAACTCTTAGCATTTGAGAACAAGTCTCCAACATTGGCGCCCACCTCCGGTAAACTCAAGTCCATTTTTTGAGTTTTGAACATCTTCGGCAAGCATCACCTTCGTCATGCCACCGAAGAAAGCTTCAGCCACAGGGGCTGCCACTCTGCAGCCGCTGGATCCCAATCAGGATGTCCTTTCTCTCAGGGAGGCCTGAAGCCAGAAGAGGAAGGCCACCAGTCCAATGCCTCCGGAGGATGACTTGGATCAAGAAATCCAAAACTTGGAGATGCTCCATCAACAGGTCCAACGGAAGAAGGAAAAGATGGCTCGTCTAGCCGACCTACAAAGGCAGATAGACGAAGCCTCTGAAGAAGTTCGTCATCTTGTTCAAGATGACCAGAACCGAAGGCCTCCGCGCAGAGAGCTTCATCAGGAGGGCTTTTACAACGAGGACGACTGGTATGAAGATTGCCATCATGGAAATTTTGCTTTTGATGATACTTCTCCTCTGTCAACAGAACTGCAGGCTACACCTTGGCCACAGTCTTACAAGCCACCCCAGCTCCCCATGTACGACGGTCATTCAGACCCGAAGCAATTCTTGATGAGCTATGAAGCAACCATATCTTCGTATGGTGGCAACATGGCGGTCATGGCAAAGTCTTTCGTCATGGCTGTCAGGAGTGTTGCACAAACCTGGTACTCCTCTCTTCGGCCAGGGACAATCACCTCATGGCAAAAGCTGAAGGACATGTTGATAACCAGCTTCCAAGGGTTTCAAACGAAGCCAGTCACTGCTCAAGCTTTATTCCAGTGCACCCAGGACCACGAAGAATACCTTCAGGCGTATGTCCGAAGGTTCCTGCGTCTGAGGGCACAGGCACCAACAGTGCCCAATGAAATTGTCATTGAGGCCATGATCAAGGGGCTTCGGCCGGGACCTTCAGCTCAGTACTTTGCCAGAAAGCCTCCTCAAACTTTGGAGAAGCTTCTCCAGAAGATGGACAAGTATATTCGAGCTGACAATGATTTTCGCCAAAGAAGGGAGGAAGCATTCAGGTTCTCTGAAATGACCAGGGGCTTCGGAGGAAGATTCCATCCGAGGCACGTCAGGTCAATTCACAACTCTACTCAAAGTGATGACAGAGGGAGTCAACAGCAAAGGCCACTGTGCTCCTCGCAAGCTTCGGGGCAGCAGCAAAGCTCTTTCCGGCCGCCAGCGCCAAGGGGCAGAGGTGCTAGGGGCTTCGGGGGAAGATTTGGGGATCAGCCAAGAAAAATTTACTGCCTATTCTGTGGTGAAGACAAGGGCCATACCACCAGGATGTGCCATATTACCATCCAGAAGCAAAAGGAGATAGCAGAAGCTGCAGCGCAACAGAGTCAGCCGAAGCAAGTCATGCATACTGCTTCGTACCATTCGCCTTACATTCCAAAATATGTAGGCAATCACCCTGCAGCTTCTGTTGCTTCGGCAAGTCAACCCCAAGCATCTTGGCAACAGCCTCCACCGCCACCACCAATACAACGAGGTCAGCAGCCAGAAGGGAATCAGCACAATCACCTTCAGCGGGACTTCAGAGAGGAGTCTGAAGCTCGCACAGTCAATAGCACTGTGCCAGAGTCGAAGCATATTTACTGACAAATATCCTACCTCGACAGCGACTTTTCGCATTTTCGCATTTCAATCGTACTTTCTTTTTAATAAGGAACAATTATGGGAAGTTTAAGTGCTTTTTATCGCTTTTTAATCTCTTGTAACAGTTTCGCTTTTTACCATAATAAAAATATGTCTTCTCCATAGATTTAAGTTGCCGAAGCATAAGAATTTATGGTGGCAAGGAGGACCTTCGAATTATCAACAATTTGTTCTAAGGAATACAATGCAATTTCTTTGAAGCAGCAAAAAGTTGTTCCTAAGGGAGCGAAGTGTAAGTTTTCCGCTCAAAAGTCGTTCCTAAGGGAGCGCAGTGTAAGTTTTCTGCTCAAAAGTCGTTCCGAAGGGAATGCAGAGCTTACAGCGAAAAATAAACGCTGATTCCGCTGAAAGTAAAAGGTGAAGAAGCTCCTAAGGGAGGCTTACAGCGAAAAATAAACGCTGATTCCGCTGAAGTAAAAGGCAAAGAAGCTCCTAAGGGAGGCTTACAGCGAAAAATAAACGCTGATTCCGCTGAAGTAAAAGGCGAAGAAGCTCCTAAGGGAGGCTTACAGTGAAAAATAAATGTCGACCTTCGGCAAATATCATTTTGCATAACATCACATCATTACATCATTTGCATAGCATAACATCATACATCATAGTGCATCAACAACGCTAGAAGGGGTGTCTCAATATTGATATTCGAAGATCATTTTGAAGAAATAGTGACACGGCACAAACAATAGCCATTGAAGAGTTATATCTTCGTCAAACTCTGAAATGGAAAGATCTATTGATTATTGATTTTACGAGGATTGGCTACTGATTTTATGAGAACACGGATATTATTTACGAAGCATGAAAAGAAGGGAAGGTGTTTTTTTCGCCGAAGGCTCAAAAACGGTATGTATATAATGTTTCATGCATCGCAAAGAATAGAACTATAAACAGCTAATATATTACACCCTAAGTTACACAATATTACACATGATTCTCAACAAACATTATATTCTAAATGTTTTTGCAACAGCATCTAATCTTCCCTTAAGACTACTTCTGCAGCTTCGTTTAGAAGCTGATCAACAACTCTATCCATGATGGCTTCGGCCATTTGTCTAATTTCGTCATCCCCCTTCGTGTGGGGGCCCACAGATGACTCAGCAGGTTCTGAGGGAAGAGTAGATACAAATTTATTACTATTACAAACCGTGAACAAGTTCGAAATCAAAAATTACAACAAAGAGTCAAAAACCACTAGTTAATACCTATTTGCCCTTCGGGCTCTGCGCTTTTCTCAGCGGCTTCTGCTACTTTTCTAGCATCATGAATGCCTTTTTCACTTTTTTGAATAATTTCTTGGGCCATTTCCCGGCCACCATTGTCCCAGATGTCGGTGAAAAATTTTCCACCAACCATGCTTGCTTCGGCCTAGGGGTCTTTTATATCTTTGGAGGATAAGGCAGTTTCTGATTGTGCCAAAGATTTTACATGCTCACAGCCTTTCCTCTCCAAAATAGTAGCAATCCCCCTGGCACCCATAAAGGCGCATATGTCTCCGTGGCTATTCAAAATTTCCTCAAAGGCCTCAGCTTCGTGATTGATCCATTCAATCGGGCCTTCGGGGTTACCCCTTGTGAAGTTTTCCTCGCTCGAGAATGCGCCAACGCTGGCGAAGCTAGTTTTTATTTTCTTAACGCATTCTATAGATTTGTCATAGCACCTTTTCTTGGATGCACGAAGCTCTTCAACGTTTCCTTCTAAATGATTTGCCCATTGATCGCTAAGTTCTCGTTTCGTCTCTTCAAGTATGCGTTCTTCTTTAGCTCTAGCTAATTGTTTCCGAAGATCCTCGATTTCGTGCTTCTGAGCTTCAGCTTGAGCTTTAGAAGTAGCTTCGTCTTCCTTTATCTTATCCACCAATGTAAGCAGAATTTTATCTTTTTCCAAAGCTTCGTTCCTCAGCTTAATAACCTCTGTTCGTAGGTTGTTGAAAGCAATATTATAGCTCTCGTCTTCAGCATTCCTTTGCGCTCTCAAAGCGTTGCTAAGTATAAACCCTATATGAAAAGAATTAGTGTAAGAATAAAAGAATAATTCAAAAATTATAAATTTCCAGATATACAATTTTCATACCTTCAGACTATTATATGCAAGGCTATCTGCAAGATCGTCCTTTGTCATAGCGCAGAGGCCAGCTTCAAGCTTCGAGAACCCCATACTTCTAGCCATCTCCCGGCAGATGGATAATTCTTTGTTATCTGGGAGGCAGTATAAGAAATCATCTTCGTCTGTGCCATTGAATACTAAGGCCCCCTTTGGATACTTCAGTTCTCGGGCATAGTGATTAGCTTCAAAAATCTCTTCTTCAGATAATCTTTTTCCCGAAGCATGTCATACAATATAATCGAGGGCTTTGGAGGATGCTTCGGGGGCAGCAGTGCTAGTTTCTTCAACCAAAATTGGCTCTGCCATTTTTGTTTCTTCGGCTTCCAAGGATTTTACCTTGGTGGGCTCTGAAGGCCCAGCTTCAGTTTCAGATTGTTGCTTTGAGGCTTCGGCAACAAAGGCTTCAGTATGCACTTCGGAAGTTTCAACAATTTTCTTCGGAGTTGTGCTTGAAGACTTAATTGTCTCCAAAACATCCAGCACATTAACCATCCTTTTTCTTTTTGGGGTCACTGCTGGACCCTTTTGGCTTTTTGCTGCCTCAATTTTTTCTGAAGGACTTAAAACTTCTGATGTCTTTGTTTCTTCAGTCTTCGGTTCTTCTGTTTTTTCTATTGCTGGCACTTCGGCCAGCTCTTCGATTTTTGACAGTGGAATTGGTTCTTTAGCTTTGGTGGCCGAAGAGGTCTCACCGATAAACTCAGGCACTGTGGCCGGTTCAATATAATGTGGCCGGTGTTTGAGAACCTTTACCCTTTTCCTCTTCGGCGCCGGCTCGCTAGGAGCGGCTGAAGCAGTTTCCTTCACAGAAGATGTATTCTTTCTTTTTTGACCCCGCGTTGGATAACGATAGTTGGGGTAAACAAACCCAATTGCATCAAATACTCGGTTGAGTCTCTTCTTCTTTCGGCCTCCGAAGGCCGCTGATAATGCAGTATCTTCGGCCTTTGAGTATACCCCAAGCAATTCGTCACTTATGGCCTCAATACTTTTCAACCAGTCATCATCTGGCTCAACGAACTTATCTCCGTATTTGAATGTGTATTTTAGCCTGACTAATCCACCCTCGTCAGTTTCTTTAATGGTCTCCTCCGGCATTTCCCACTTTTCCACAAGTGGCCATACTCTGAAAGCAATGTGTTCTTGGACCAAATCCCTTGTCCCAATAAAAGAGCAAACAACGCCGAAGGCTCTCTGGCATTCTTCGGCTGCTTCATTCATTTCCACCTTCGGCTTCTGGAGGCCGAAGCGTTGCCAGATAGGGCGCATAATGATACCTTTAATATCTTCCCGTGATTTCAAGTCATTTTTCACATAAAACCATTCCGTCATCCAGTCGCCGGGCCACCTCTTTCGAAAGGTTGGCACGGGGCAGCTTGACCCAGACCGGGCGCCGAAGCTGTAGCAGCCAAAATTGTTGTGATACTGCTCTTTACCCCAGGGTTTTGTCTCATACAATAGCTCATGTATGTTGAAGAAACTTTTTGCATTAGGTTCCAAACCTTGGCTCCTTACAGCCCACACAAAGATGTTCATCCGTATGATTGCTTCAGGGGTAAGCTGGTGAAGGTAGATTTCAAATATCTTCAGTATTTCCATGACAAAACTGCTCAAGCGAAATCGCAGTCCAGCCTTTAAGAAGCTTCAGAATATCACGACTTCATTTTCTTCGGGAGTCGGACAAGTCTTCTCTCCTTCGTCAGCCCTCACAACAGACAAGTCCCGAAAATATCTGCCCCTCATATTGAAAAGATGATTTTCTTTAATACTAGATTTACCAAAAACCGCATGGCTTGGTCGCCAAGGTCGATCTTCGGAATCTTCACCACCACTATCCACATCATAACTGTCACTGTCACCAGTATCTTCAGATAAACCCTCCAAAATCTCCCTAGTAATCTTCTCTGTATTAGTCTTTGATATTGGTTCAAGAAAGCCCAGATGCATTTCCTCAGAAAGGCTTAGCTTTGAATCACCAACAGCTTTCTTATCTTCAGACATCTTCGCAAACGCTGAGAAAGTGCTCTCAAAACTAAAGCTTCAAAATTTAAAAAGCCAAGCAAGTGTTGTTGCGCGCAGGCTAAAAGTTGGGTGAGTAAAAGCAGATGGCAAGGGAGCGTGCCAAATAACTGGTGGTGAGCTCTTATTTATACACCTAGTGCGTTGAAAACTGGAGGGTCCCGCTTGTCAAAGACTATTGCTATTCTAGCAAAGGGAAGGTGTTTTTTTGGACCTTCGGCTTAAAGCCTTCGTCCATGTCGCAATATGAATTTATCATTCCAGCAAATTAATATTGCAAGGGGCTACTGTTGGGGGCCTTTGGCTTCCGAAGGTCCTCAAAAACATGATTTGACAATACTTTCCAAGTGAAATATGTGAACAGGTATCTTCGGAATTGGGTCACGAGTATACAAGAGTATGGTCAAGACGAAGCTTGAGTAGGACGGAAGGCGATCATGACGAAGGATAAGATGATCACGAAGCTATGCACAGAAAAAGCTTCGGTGTGACAACAGAAAAGGGGAACCGACTTATATGACGAAAAGCCAAATTAGACCTCGAAGAACCACTATAGATTTATTGATAAATGTAAAGGGCATTAATGTAATTCTCCACGGGCTGCGTCCTGTGCCTATAAATAGATGAACAGTGCTCCCATACTGTTCAGGCTGACTTGACATTTGCTTTTCGTATCACGCCTGTACCTTTATTTTTCGTCAATCCGAAGGTACATTTATAATTTGTTATTATGATTCTGATAATGCAAAATAAAAATAAGTTGATGATAATATCTGTATTATTATTCGTATTTCATATATGTATTCTTCTTTATCATCCATCGAACTTACGAAGGTCTCTTCCTTCATAACCTTCGTCCGAAATTCATTATATCCGAAGGGATATAATGTCTTGAAAGACGAAGGACTTTAACATTTAACACTTTTTATGTTGCCTTGTTCTTAACTCTTAGCATTTGAGAACAAGTCTCCAACAGCTATCCCCCTTATTTCCACACTTACATTCAAGCAAATGCTATCTGCTCGAATTCTACCACCGGCTGAATTAATTCGAATGGGGGTTGACATGGTAGTTATTGGAAGATTATGTGCTTCTACCCATGATGCAGTTATAAAAGAATGCGTTGCTCTAGTATCAAATAAAACTTCTGCAATATGGGAGTCGACTGGAAACATACCTACTGTCATGCTGGGGTTCTCCTGAACTGCTTTAGCCTCCAAGTGGTTCAGTCTCCCATGGTTGTAGCGTGGCTGAGAGCAGTTGCCTGCTCCAGGCTGAGGCAGATTCTGCTTTGCTGGGGCATTGGGGCCTGACTGCTGCTAGGCTACCTTCTTCGGACATTGCATCACCCAATGGCCTTGCTCTCCACAGTGGAAACATGCTCTGTTTCCACCCTGAGCTGGTGCTGCTTAACTATTCTGCTGGGTCGCTGGGGCAGGAAGACGAGGTGCCTGCTGATTCTGCCTCTAAAACTGGCCTCCTCCTGACTGATTGTTCTGGCGATTCTGATGCTGGTGCTGAGGGTACTACCTTTGAAACTGCTGCTGCTGAGGTGGACGCTGGTTCTGCCTGAACTGCTGAGGTTGATTGCCTGAGAAACGAGGGTGATTGCTGCTTCCAGGCTGAGGTCCACTGATCTTGCGCTTGTGATCCTCCATCTCTTTGCGCTTCCTCTCTGTCATGATTGCTCTATCAATCAGGTGCTGGAATGTTGGGAAGGTATGATTCATCAGCTGATACTGCAGAGGGTCGACCAAGCCTCTCAAGAAATGATACTATCGCTTGGCGTCGGTGTTGACATCTTCAGGAGCATAGCGAGACAGCTGCAGAAACTTGTCTCGATACTCACTGACAGACAATGGCCCTTGCTTGAGGGCCAGGAACTCCTCCTTTTTCACTGTCATCAGACCTGCAGGAACATTTGTCGGTGTTTTGGGTCCGACCGCGCACCCAGGGTTGTCCCTCAAGGTGCTTTATGGAGTAGGAAGGTGTCTCCAACTATAGCTCGATGGTTCATGCCAGATGCACGAGAAACAGTGGACGACTTTGTATAGGTTCGGGTCGCTTGGAGGTGCGTAATACCCTACGTCTTGGAGGTGCGTAATACCCTACGTCCTGGAGAGCGGCGGGGGCGACGATGGCGAGGGCGACGACGGTGGCAGAGGCGGCGGCGATGGCGACGGCGACAGCGGTGAAGGCGGCGACGAGGGCGACGGTGGCAGCGGCGGCAGCAAGGACGGCATCAGCAAGGGCGGCGGCGGCAGGGGCAGCAATAAAGCCAGTGGCTAAGCGCCACTTGTTTAAATGTTAGTATAGATAAGTAGTAGTAGAAGTAGTATTAGTAAAATAACGTAGTGGTAGTTAGTAGTGTAATGTAGTTTAATGTAGTAATGTAATGTAGTAGTGTAGGGAAAGAAACCAACTCATAATGAGTTGGTTTTTAAGTTTGCGAGAACGCTTCCCTTATATAATGAAGAAAGCTTCGGTTCACTTCTGTGTGCATTTCTTGCTTTTTTCATTGTTCCTTTTGTGATTGGTTGATTGACCTGGTTTTTGTGTAACCGTTGTTTTTTGAAAGTAACGACTTAGACTCGTCGGGCCACATTTTGGATCTGCCTGCATATTTGTAGAGGAAAACAACGGGCTTATTGTTAGCGTCTTCAGAGGTAGCAGCCGAGTGAATTTCTTGCAATGCCGGCGTTTTAGAGGCAACGACCGAGTGATAATGGGTCACATCGGTGTTTTAGAAGTAACGACTGAGTGAATACTGGTAACGTCAGCCGTTTTGAGAAATAACGGCTGAGTTATATAGAGCCACGTCGGCGTTTTGGAAACAACTACCGAGTGATGACTGGGCACTTTTTGGACATGACTCCTGGCCCGAGAAAACCCCATTTGTACTGCGCCGTTGTATGCTTCTGCATTCCGAGCCCTAGTTCTGCTTTTTTGCCTCCAAGCTTTCTCTGCTTTCTTGCGATCTTGCTTCCGCTTAGTTCGTCAGCGAGATTGGGATGGCGCCCAAGCGGAAAAACCAGAATTCGTCTGCTGCGATCATTCCTCCTATCGACCCCAACAGTCAGTTGTCGTTCGCAGGTAACCACATGTATGTTGTTTCTGAATCCGACCTTCTTCACCTTGTCTCTATCGGAGTTCTTCCTTCGAAGGAGCTTTGTTCCTGGCGGATCTGCCGTGGGGCCACTGTCCCGACGGAGGACACCCACGAGTCCGTTATTTTCATTCCTTTCCTCATCCGCGGCCTTGCTCTTCCTATTTCCCCTTTTTTCCGTGGTCTCCTTGATTTCTACTGTCTGAACCTAACCCATCTTAATCCGAATTCTATTCTACAAGTTTATGTTTTTGTTCATCTTTGTGAAGCTTATCTTGGTATTCTGCCACACTTCGGATTGTGGAAATATTTGTACCATTGTCGGCCCGGGATGGCCGGGGGGCAGCACCAGCTCATGGGTGGCGCGAGTCTGGAGATGCACCGAGGGAGAAAAACAGAGTATCTTGATATCCCACTCAAGGACAGCATCAAGGGATGGCGCTTGGAATGGTTCATTGTTGAGAATCATGGAAAATCCCTCCCCCCTCGGTCAGGGAGACAACCTGATGTTCGCGCTTCGAGTTGGATTGAGTCTCCCACGGATTTGGAGGTAGCCGAGGCCAGAGTTCTACTTGCTGAAGTTGGTTTGCTGAAGGAGAGGGGTCTAACTGCTGAGGCCGTAGTTGCAGATTTTGTATTCAAGAACATTCAGCCACTGAAGGATAGAGCGTACCCGGCCTACCTGTATCATGGCATTGCTGACTCGATCCGGGTTACCAACAAAAGGATTCCTGCTATGGATCTAGTGAGCTGGCTTGAGATGATTCTTAGGGGCAAGGTATCGAACGTTGGTGCTCCTATTGCATATTCTGTCTGGAATCTGCCGCCTTCTAAAACCTTCATCAGTTTTGTGTCAAACCCTCCTGTTGAAGGCAACAGTTCGGGTCTTAGAGTGCGACCCTCCCTCGAAGAGGTTGAGGCATTGGTTGCTTTGCTGGGTGATATCCCTGATGACGAAAGACAGGTTCATTTTGAGATGCCTATTAACCCCAGTGATGCAGAAATAAGTGCTATGCTAGATTTGCTGGCCGATGATTCCTCTGACTCGGTCCCTGCTGAATCACTAGCTGTGGCCGTCATTCTGGAGCCTGAAGAGATCCTGGATATTCAGAGACTCGATAGCACTCGCCCGAAGAGTCCTCGTCGAGCTAACCAACCAACTTCTCCTGCTGAGGGGAAGAAAAAGAGACGGCTTCGGCGAGTGTCATGTTCGAATCAGGATGCCGGCCCTTCTGTTCCAGCTGCTGAGGGAGTGCATGTGGAACTTTCTTTTGGAGCTGATCCCAATGGGTGTGACTCAGCTGACGCTAACCCCAATGGGTGCAATCCGGCTGAGCTTGATGATACTGATCCCAATGGGTGCGGTGTTCGTATTGTCGACGAGGATGAAGAAGAGGAGGAGGAAATCCCCTTGATTCGGAAGAACAGTCGGCGTTATGTAGTCAATGGAGAGAGTAGTGAAATTCCTTCTCCAGCTTTGTCTACCCTTGTTGGTCTGCAGGAATTGTCTCTGGCAAATTTTGACCAGGCTCTTGAAGATGTGATCCCTGAAGATCTGCTGTCCGAGCCGGCAGATGGTGGTGTGATGGATGCTTGCGCTGACTTGCATGATGTCGGGTTAGAGTTGTCTCAATCAGCATCTCGCGCCTCATCGACCTTAGAGCGCGGTCTTCAGAGTCAAGAAGCTGATCCAGATTGCTCCATTCCCATGGGAATGGCTGAGAACCCCCAGCCTTAGAGGTGGCTGGAGCGGAGAGTCCGGTCCTCAAGGATGGCACTGGCGTTTGCCTAGCCCCCGAGGGTATTGCCGGTAATGATCCGGCTCAGGTGGGCAGCGCGAACTGTGACCCAGCTCCTGAGGATATCCGAGCGGGCTCCCCTTCTCACGCTTCCATGGAGGTTCACGTTGGGTCCTCACCTCTCCATTCTGATTGCATGGCAGCAACACGTGCTCTGAACCAGGAAATTGCCTTAGAGGCCGGCGTACCTGATACCAGAGTTTTAATTCCTGTCGGTGACACCGTGTTGGCTCCCGATGATGCTCCACAGATTGCTTCAGTTGATGATCCTTCGTCAAGTCGCCAACAGGCTTCCCATGATTTGGGGCTTCCTTCTTTCGTCTCCAATCTTTTGGTAATTGGCTTTTCCTGATCTGGTTATGTTCCGGGCGAAATATTGTCTTTGCACTCATTTGCTTTCAATTGTCAGGCCTTGGTTGACGAGATGGCCGGTCGGCTGAAATCTCAAGGTGCTTCTGTCCCGGAAAGAGCTCTGTCTCTAACACATTAGAATCCAGCACTGCTTCAGCTGCGAATATCTGAGTTGGAGATGGTGAATGCCGGTTAGTGCCCTTTTGTTTTCTTCTTTAGCTACTCGATTGATCTGCTTTTTGGCTGAATACCCTTGTGTGACCGTTTCTTGATAGATATGGCCCGGCGGTACTCTGATCTTGAAGAGAAATATTCTCAAGGTCAGACTGACTTGGCCCGGGTTTCTGCTTCTCTAAATGATGCCAACATGCTGAATTCCACTCTCCATGCTCAGCTTGGCTCTGAAAAGGTGACCAATGAATTAAGCTTTACTTGGCTTTATCTGCTGTGTTCTTAATGCTTGCTCAACGTTGGAGAAACTAATTTTTGTCTGCAGGAGGAAAAACATGCCCTTGCAACTTCTCGTGATAATCTTGACAAGTTATATTGCGACGCCAGCAACTCGTTGACTGTCTTGGAGAGGAGCCATAGCTTCACCATGGATGACTTGAATAACCAACGCTACAAACTGCAGGAGTCCTTGGATGAAATGATTCGCCTTAGGGAGTTGATGTCGAGCAAAGATTCTATTATCAAGGATCTGCGTGCTTCCAAAAAATCAATTGCCCGGGAATTAGAGGCTGCCCGGTTGGCTGTCAAGGCTGCTGAAGACACTTCCGCTACGTTGAGGGCCCAGCGCGACAGAGCTATGGATAAAGCCGTTTGTGAGGGGCGAATCTTGATGAGGAGGCCCGGTGTAATTGTTCCTGACGACATAGTTGCAGATGTGAATGCTGCTCCTGATTCTTTGAGTCGCCCCTCTTCATCGGTCGCTCCTGAGAAAAACAGTACCAAGTAGAAACACTGAATGCCTTGCATATGTGGTTAGTGCACTCAAATATTCTGTCAGAAAGCGTTTTCAGTACTGAATGCCATCATTATTTTCCTGCCGTTAGAATCCAGCAGAAGCTACAATTTGCATTAGTAAATGCAGTGTGATGATTTTTTTTTGAAATTTCTTTTTATTTCGCGAGGCATAGAGGTCGCCCTAAGATGAGTAATTACGAATGTGCTTGTGTTGGATCGAATAGGCATGAGTGTGCCACGCTGATTCAAGTCATTACCGACTAAAACCGACCGCTCTGTTAGTAGGGTATAGTGGTCACCCTGAGTTACGTAAGAGCGAGCATGTTACACCGCCTTAAGTCGATGTCGACTTAAGTCGATTGCCCTGTTAGCTGGGTATAGTGGTCACCCTGAGTTAAGTAAGCATGAGCATGTCACACCGCCTTAAGTCGTTGCCGGCTTAAGTCGATTGCTCCGTTAGCAGGGTATAGTGGCCACCCTGAGTTAAGTAAGCGTGAGCATGTCACACCGCCTTAAGTCGTTGCGGACTTAAGTCGATTGCTCCGTTAGCAGGGTATAGTGGTCACCCCGAGTTAAGTAAGCGTGCTTGATAGTAAACAAGTTGAGCACCTTTGAGAATGAAGTCTTTTATTGATGATACATTTCCCATTTTACAGAATACAAGGCCGTCCCAATAGCTTTTGAAATATAGCTAGGGGTAAAACTTCTTGAGATGTTCTATATTCCATGAGTTCCCAACTAACATGCCATCCATTTGAGTGAGGCGATATGATCTAGGCCGAGTGACTTCTGCTACCAAGAATGGCCCTCCCCATAGTGGTGACAGTTTGTGTCGTCCCTCCCCGTTAGAATTCGGCGGAGGACGAGGTCTCCTACTGCGAAGGATCGATGCTGTATGGCCTTGTCATGATAGCGCCTCAGAGTTTGCTGATACCAGGCCGACTGAATCACCGTATTTAATCGTTCTTCTTCTAGTATATCAACATCCTCCAGTCTGGTTGCCTCAGCTTCTGCTATGTTTTCGAAGATTAATCTTGGTGCCCCAAACTTGAGATCAGCAGGTAGCACTGCCTCCGAACCATAAACCATAAAGAAAGGAGTGTTCCCATTCAAAGCTCGGCTAGGTTGAGTTCTGAGGCTCCAGACCACGTATGGCAACTCTCTGATCCACTTTCCTGCGAACTTTTCATTCTTATCGAAGATCTTCTTTCTGAGTGCTTCTAATATCATTCCGTTGGCTCTTTCTACTTGCCCATTTGCTCTCGGATGCACCACCGAGGCGTATTTGATCTGAATGCTTTTTTGTTCGCAGAAATCGAAGAATTCTGAGCTTGTGAAATTGGATCCTAGGTCGGTTATGATATTATTCGGTATCCCGAATCTGAATATTATGTCTTGTATGAATTCCACTGCTTTAGCTGAAGTTAGAGAAGCAATGGGTTTGAACTCTATCCATTTAGTGAACTTGTCGATAGCGACCAGTACATGAGTGTATCCTCCTTGAGCTTTCTTGAAAGGTCCAATCATATCCAGTCCCCAGCATGCGAATGGCCATGTTACAGGGATGGTTTGCAGTTGTTGCGCTGGTAGATGCTGCTGTTTTGATAAGTACTGGCAGGCTTCGCACCTCTGAACTAACTCGGCGGCGTCACTCTTTGCTGTCGGCCAATAGAAACCAGATCTGAAAGCTTTCCCAACTAGAGTCCTGGATGCTGTGTGTACCCCGCATTGCCCCGCGTGGATTTCTTCTAGCAGATGTTTCCCAGTGGACGAAAGAATGCACTTCATGAGAACTCCTGTTGCACCCCTCCTGTATAGTGTTTTCCCGATGAGAGTATAATGAGCTGACTGCCTTGCAATACGCTCTGCTGCATTTCTGTCATCTGGTTCCTCCTCATTCTTGATATACCTGATGATTAGCTCTCTCCAGTCATTAGGGTCTAGCTCTGGTTGACACAAAATATTGCACTCTTTTATCTGATCCACTGGAATACTTGGGCATGGTATTTCTTGGACGAAAACTCCAGACGGGACCTGAGCCCGACTGGATCCCAGCTTTGACAACGCATCTGCCGCCGCGTTGCGATCTCTCTCCACATGATGGAATTCCAGCCCTTCGAATTTGTCTTCTAGTTTTCGAACGGTGGTGCAATATTTTCCCATTGAATCTTTTGAGCAGTCCCACTCTTTGTTTATTTGACTTATGACCACAAGTGAATCCCTGTATACCATCAACCTCTTGATGCCCAGTGATACGGCAATGATCAGTCCATGAACCAGGGCTTCGTATTCTGCTGCATTGTTGGATGCTGGGAATAACAATTGAAGAGCATACTTGAGTTGTTCGCCTCCAGGTGCGATGAAGAGGATCCCTGCACCTGCCCCCTACAGCTTTAACGAGCCATCGAAATACATTCACCATACTTCTACAGTTTCCGGGTTATCCGGCATCTGTTGTTCGGTCCACTCTGATACGAAGTCAACCAGTGCTTGAGTCTTGATTGCGGTGCGAGGTCGAAATTCAATGTCATGAGATCCCAGTTCACAGGCTTCTTTATTGTGGAGAATGTCCCCTATCGGAAATCCAGTGACTACTATGACTTTGTGGTCATCGAAGTAGTGATGGAGCTTGCGTGCAGTTAGAAGTACTGCATATAATAATTTCTGAACTTGAGGGTATTTCTTCTTCGAGGGACCCAGGACTTCACTGATGAAATAGACAGGATGTTGCACTGGGTATGCATGTCCTTCTTCCGCTCGCTCGACTACCAACACGGTGCTCACCACGTGAGTTGTGCAAGAGATGTATAACAACAGATCTTCAGCCGGTTGAATCGGCGTAGCTCGGCGCGGCGGTTTTAGCACTGGTGGTGTTGTTAAGAATTTCTTCAATGCGTCTAGAGCCTCCTGAGCTTCTGAAGTCCACTGAAATTTGTCTATCTTCTTGAGCAACTTATAGAATGGCAATCCCTTTTCTCCCAACTTTGATATGAATCTGCTTAGAGCCGCCATGCATCCAGTAAGCCTTTGTACCTTCTTCTGTGACCGTGGTGCTTCCATCCTCATGATAGCCTCGATCTTTTCTAGGTTAGCTTCAATTCCTCGGTGGCTGACAATGAATCCGAGTTATTTTCCAGCCGGCACTCCGAAGACACATTTTTCAGGATTGAGCTTCCATCGATATCGTCGCAGACTGTTGAAGACCAGCTATAAATCTTCAATGAAATTGGCCGAGTTTTCTGTTTTGATCACCACATCATCCACATATGCTTCCACACCCTTGCCCTAGTGATCGGCTAAGCATGTCTGAATGGCTCTCTGGTAAGTCGTTCCAGCGTTTTTGAGACCGAACGGCATGGAGGTATAGCAGAAAGCTCCAAATGGAGTGATGAATGCTGTTTTTCCTCGTCTTCTTTGGCCAGGCTGATCTGATGATACCCGGAGTAACAATCCAAGAAAGATAGCACAGAACAACCGGCAGTCGAATCCACCACCTGGTCTATCCTAGGAAGCCCGAAGGGATCCTTCGGACAATGCTTGATGAGATCTGTATAGTCGACGCACATGCGCCAATCCACTTTATTCTTTTTGAGTACAAGAACAGGGTTGGCTAACCACTCAGGATGCAATACTTCTCTAATGAATCCTGCTGCGACCAAGCGAGCCAGTTCTGCACGGATGGCTTCTCTCTTGTCTGGCGTGAAACGTCGTAATTTCTGTCGGGTCGGCCTCGCCTGGGGATAAACCTTCAGTTTGTGCTCGGCCAGTGATCTCGGGACTCCCGGCATATCCGTAGGTTGCCATGCGAATACGTCTCGGTTATCTTGCAGGAACTGGACGAGCGCGCCTTCCTATTTGTCATCCAGGCTGGAGCTGATGACAGTGGTCTTGCGTTCATCAGCGAACCCGAGGTTGATCCTTTTGGTTTCTTCAGTCGGCCGTATAGAGGTCACGGCTTGAGCTTCGTTCGCGGGCACCGCGAGGTCTTCGTCAAGATTTGAGTTTGCCTGCGCAGAAGGGATCGCCGACGGCTTGGTGGTGAGGGCCGTTTGGATGGCCACTCGGAAACACTCTGCGGCGCCTTGGAAGTCGGCGTGCACAGTCATGACTCCTTGCGGTCCTGGCATCTTCAATATCATGTATGTATAATGTGGAATGGCCATGAACTTCGCCAATCTAGGCCTGCTGATGATGGCGTTGTACCCGCGGTCGAAATTCGCCACCTCGAACCTCAGGTACTTGGTTCTGTAGTTCTCCGGAGTTCTGAAGGTGACCGGCATGTAGATGTGTCCGAGCGGATACTCTCCTTCAGTCGGCACGATGCCGAAGAAAGGAGTGTCTGACTCGTGGAGCTCTTTGAGGTTGACTCCCAAGCCTTGAAGTGTCCAGGGAAAGTGATGTTGATGCTGCTTCCCCCGTCCACCAGGACCTTTTTCACCCGGCTTTCTCGGATCACCGGATCGATGAGGAGCGGGTACTTGCCCGGGTGATCGAAGTTGAGCCACTGATCCGCTCGAGTGAAGGTGATCGGGTGTTCAGACCATCGGTACGGGGCGGGAGGACCGGTGGCCGCCATCAGTATCTGACGATCGTTGAGCTTTTGTTGTCTTTTGCTTTCTTGCGACCCGTGTCCACCGAAGATGACGTTGACCTCTCTGTCAACGTGCGGGAAAGCTCCACCTTCCCCCCTTCCTGTTGTTGAGGTTGTCGAGGCTCCCCTGGCGCTCCTCGAGGTGGGGGAGGCGATAGAGGTTGGAAGGGTCGACCGTTTCTGATGGAGTGCTTGAAGTCCCTGCAGTTCTGGAGGGTGTGGCACATGTCCTTGTGGTATAGGCACTACGCGTCGAGGATGTCATCCAGCATGCGTTCACCTCCACGAGACCCTCCTCGGGCGCGAGAGGCGGGCGGTCCGGCGGCGTGGACTTCTTCACGAGGCCTCTTCTCCTAATGTTTGTCGAGTTGTTGGTTCGTGTCGCGTCGCGGTGCTGCCGGTGCGGGCTTTGCTCCTCCAATGAGGTCTTGAGCCCGTTCATCGGCGGTGATGTATAGGTCGGCTTCCCGGAATAGCTGCTCGGAGGTGGTCGGCGCCTTCTACAGTATGGCTCGAACGAAAGCCGAGTCATTAGATCCCCGGTAGAAGTCTTTAATCACTGCTGCCTCCGCGACCTCGGGGATACGATTTATCATGGTCTGAAATCTTTTGAGGTATGATCAGAGAGTTTTGTCCCCCCCGGCGCTTGATGGACTTGAGGTCCCACGGTTGCGCTGGTTTGTCGGAAAGAGATTGAAAGTTGGCGGTGAAACGTCGACTGAAGTCGCTCCAGTCGTCGATGCAGTGTCGGGGTAGGTGTCGCAGCCATTGCAGCGCGTCCTGCCCAAGGATGATAGGCAAGTACGTGGTCATCACGTCTTTGGTCACCCCAACAGCTTGGGCGGCGGTGGTGTAGACGGCCAGCCAACCTCCCGGATCCTGCTTAGGTTCATATTTGTCGATGTTGGAGACTTTGAAGTTAGGGGGCCACTGAATGGCCCTGAGGCGTGGCGTGAGCGCTGACACTCCACAGGTGTCTTCTTGTCATTGATGATGATGTTTGTCCCGGGGAGGGGAGTGGTTGTCGTGGTGCCTCGACCGTCCCCGGGTGGTGCCACCAGTCAAAGCTGTTGCCGACTCAGTTCTGGTGGCTTGACTTCGCGCCGGGATGTCGTGATCCTGATCATACTCTTCTCGACGACGGATCTCGTTTTTGTGTCATCGTTTGCGCGAGGCGTTGATGGAGCTTCGCGCGTCCTGCTGACTGTTGATGGCGTGCCGCAGGTCGCTTGGTGGATGAGCGAGAGGTAGAAGGTGGTTGGCCGCCCGAGTGAGCAGTCGTCAATAGCCCTCGATGTAACACCCCAGGTGTTACTCAGGGTGTCCACCCAGGGCTACACCATTTAACCTACTATCACATGTGGGTTAGTTTGAGCAAAGTACATCAAACTTAGAATTCAAGGTCCTAAGCAAGTGCAACCCATCTTGGATATCATGCCCTAGCTTGTCATGCATCTAAAGGGGAGAATTGCCCAAAACTCTAAAGCAAACCCCTTTGGACAATAGGAACCCTAGGTGTAAGTAGGATAAAAAGGCCATGAAAACCTTATGATCATGACTTGGGCCAAATATAAAAGTTGTAGTATACTTCATAACCTACAAATAATAGTAAGAAAGTAACCCCAAAAAGATTTCAGAAAAGCCCCAAAAAGTTCACGAAAGGTTTGAACACAAAAGAAAAATCAGAAAATGCCTAAGTCCAAAACTAACCCTTGGACAAAGATCACACATGTTCACCCTCATCCAAAATTCAAAACACTTCGACCCAATTGACAAAGTGGCGCCAAATTACCCCTAGAATGCCCTGGAGGAAGTTGACACCTACCCTAAGTCGTTTGTCATGACTTGGCATAGCTTTTGTCCCGGTTTGGACATCTATGACATAGGCAACTTCTCACCCCTCTATCTCCCTACCCCGACCGTATCTTGGCTTGGAACTCACAGCAAAAAGATAGGATTTGGAGCAGAGAAGAGACTGTACACAGTGGTTTTGCCAAGATACGCACGCTATGGTGCTCAAAATCGCCGTTGAAACATGGCAGAAGCAAGCTCCCACGTGTTCGACGCGGGCTGACACTCGGGGGTGCGCTCAGAGCACGCCCGCGCGCGAAACCCCGCGCGCCCACGGCCGCCCGTGACCACGCCCGCGCCACGGCTATAAAACCCGTCCCAGAGCCCGGTTGTCTTCCCCGTTGCCTCCTCCGTACCACGCCTAACTCCCCCGAGCTAGCCCTTAGCTCCGGCGACCTCCCCGCGACCCGCCAGAGCCGCCCGAGGGCAACCACCATGGCCAGCCCCTTTCCCGCCCTCCTCCGCTCAATCCAAGCCTTCAGATAGCTTCCCTGGGAGGCCGTAAAGCTTGCCAAGGCTTAAACCGAGGACCCGCACCACCGGAATAGCGAAATCATGCTCGCCGGAGTTCGGAACCCCGCCGGCACACGCGGACCGGGTAAGCCACTGCGCCATTTTTCGATTCAATGCACAGATAGCCTCTACATCACCCCGTGAAGCTCATCGTGCCATTGGATTGGACTAGGTCGCCGTGGTTTGGCCAGCACACCCGCCGCCGACGAGGACCCCCGCCTGCGCACGTGGACCGGGCGATTCCGGCCATCCCCGCCGTCAAGCCGTACATCGTTGTGACCGCCAGGACCTCCCGGAGCCAACCCCGCCCCTCGTCGGACCTCTCTCGCCGCCGGTAAGCCGCGCCACCCTTTCCTTTCGCGCGGGTACTGTTTAAACCTGGGGAGGGACCGCGGGGGAGAAGAAAAGAAAGCTAGGGGGTTTTGCGCAATGTCAGTGACTCGGATGAATAGTAGCGCGGGGGTATAACTGAGAGAGTTAGTTTAGAAATAACCCAAGGACCTCGGTGCAAAGTGGTTTTCCAGGAAACCTTTTATTAAATCTGATTTAAAATTTGAACAGAACTTGAATAATTCATAACTTCTGTTTTATTCATCCAAATTTAGTCAAACCAATTTTGTCAGATCTTAGATAATATAAACTACTTAGGAAAAATATAAAACCCCTATGTACTACAGAAAACTTTAGGGTTCTGATTTAATTATTGTATTGGCTAAAAGCTAAATAATAGGAAGAAAAATAGTTGCACTATTTGACTAAGGTTAAGAAAATTTGGAGAAATTTATGTCCACCTACTGACCTGTTTAAAAATGCTAAACCTCTCTGTCCACCCCATTAAGTTAGCTTTTGCCATTTATTGTACAATATGCTTAAGGTTAAGAAAAATAGAAAAGGTGATTAAAATGATGAACCAGGGGGCACTCCTATTTTTGTTAGGGTACTTATTCAGTGTTGTTCACTAGAAAAATCTATTATACTCTGGTTTAATATAAAATAAATAGGATACCTTGTATTTTAAGTAAACAAGGAAAACTTGGAAAAACCCTAGAAAAATAACCCCAAGGTGAAAACACCCCAAACCTTGGGATAACTAATGTTTTGTTATTATAAACATAGGAAAAATACAAAATCTGTTGTTTGATATTTTTCAAATGGCAAGTTAGTTATATGCACCTTTTTGACATAAAACTTTAGAAAATCACAACTAAATAACCACCAATAAACTTTCTGTGATTTTTGGTACAGAAGCTTATTATTACTGTTAAGTGCCAACAAAAATAACCCTTAGGGCAGAACCTACCCCTAGTTAAGAGTTGTAGTGTAAAGTGGCCCATTTACACAACTTTTGTTATTTTTGTCCAAAGCATAACCTTTTTATTTTTGAACCTCAAACTCCTAGAACAGACTATATTGACCAATGACAAGCCACTGTAATTTTTACCAGATTTTTGAAAATTTTGAAATCACTGTTGTAGTTCAAACCCACACTGAAATTCATAAATAGAAAATAAAGAAGGGGAAAAGGATATGATGGAAATTAGTGTGACCCTAAAACCCTTTGTAAATTGTCCACTAAAGTATATAAGGGGAATTACAAATCCACTATGCTTATCCTTAACAAAACCTAAACCTAGAATGATAAGCATAAACTACTAAAAGCCACGTATGACCAAGAAACCCTAAGTTACGGATTAACTTAGTTCTTCCTTAACACAATGTTATTAAATCCTGCATAATCATGACCTACATATTCATTGCATTTCGATAGACTGTAACCTCGCTGACGGAGAGTACGTCCTCGTGCCGGAGCAAGGAGCTGCTCAGGAGGTAGCCCCAGATCCAGCACCAGAGCCTGCACCAGAGGATCTGCCTGCCACAGCTTTGGAAGGCAAGCCCCGGTTTTATGCATAACCTGTTATATATGCTATTTTACTATACTTAATGATTGTAGGATTGAATGTGCACTTAGGTGTAGGAGTTGTTTGAAACCTAGTTGCATGATCTCAGGAATCCTTTTGAGATGGATACTAGTATGCTAGGTCGAGTAGCTGCTTTATTAACTAGGATCTCGGTAGAAGTCGAGTGGTTTTTCTAGCACTCGCGCGAGGTCAGGAATTGGTTGTACCCACTTTCATATCATATTGATAATTGGTTTGTGGACACAGATACATGGGGATGCGTGGTCTACGAGAGGAAAATGAAATAAGGATTTACGTGCGGATACCTGTGTCAAGCGTTTGAATGTACTAAGCACATGCCGAGAAATATGGTAAATCGGTAAGCCTAGTACCTGATTGAACCTGGCAGTGGACTTTACCCCTCACGCGACCTAAGACGTGGTCTCCCATTTTGGTTGTGGTGGGTACAAGTGCGGTCACTGCACGACGGCAGTCGGGGTCAGTGAGGCATTGTACGCCAAGGCGGTGAGCCCTGATCTGCTGACGGGGAATCGATGGGGACGGTTGATGTGTGTGGGGACGGAGTGCCCCTACATGTCGTGTGTTTAGGTTTACCTTGCAAGGATAAAACTCGATTCGAATCGTCTGCTTCTCGCAGCTAATGAGACTGCTTGATCCATTGTACTGCATTGAGTAACAAGTGGAAATATGATGAGTTGATACAAGATGTTGATTGCTAAAAATGTTTGCTACTATGTATGAGTAGATAGTACACATTTAGCCTTAAGAGAGTCACACTTAATTTGGCAAAGTTAAAACTTGACATAGAAACTCAGCTAGTGCTTTTGGCAACCCAACCCCCACAGCCAAACAGCTACATGTCTAGAGGTAGAGGAGTAGACTCCTCACACCGGGTAAGTCTAGCTGAGTATTAGTATACTCAGCCTTGCTTGTGGCATAATTTTTTACAGGTTCTCTGGAGGACATGGTTGCTGGAGTGACTTGGCCGTCCATCTTGCCACCGGGTTGGACAGTCGAATGGGATCCTGCCTCGGCTGAGGAGGAGCATGAGGAGTGATGGGACAGACTTCCCCATCTCTCTATTTAATTATCATTAGTTTTATTCCGCTGCACTTCGAACAATGATGGCTACTTTTGCAAAACTCCGATGGTGATGTAATAATTTAATACTCCTTAATGTATGGTTTTATGCTTTATTGTATTTGCTCTGTGACTCACCCTCGAGTGAGATTGTGGTACTTGATCCTGTCAGTGGCCTCGTCGGATTAGATCCGAGGGATTGACGGGTTATTCCCATTTAAGTGTGGTCTAGCCTCTCAGGCGGGAGTTAGGCACTTAAGTCGGAATAATTCGGGCAGTTCCGCCACACTCGGCGTCTGGAGTTCGGGGAAGACCGTCGGCTATCTGAGCCAACACTCCACCGACCTCACTCGGCGTGTTCATGGCGCGGGTGAAGTCAGGGTTTAGGTTCTGCCCGAGGAGAGGGTTCTCTCTGCGTTGCCTTGCCTCCTGTTCAGCTTGTTCTTGAACTCGTCGGCGATCCGTCGTCGGGAATTCCTTCTCTCCCTAAAGACCCGTTCTTCTAGAGTTTCTCCTATCTTTGAGGCCTCATCTCACGATACGGGCTGCGCCGGGTCCCGTTCTCCGGCCTCGTGATGTCGCCGAATATTCCGGTGCCGGTTCCTTTATCGGCGGGATTCTCGCTGAGGAGGTTCTTCCCCGGGCGCAGTCGGTTCGTCGTCGGAGACGGGGGGCGACTCCACTCTCCCGATGAAGAGGATGTCGGGGTAGAATGGCACTGTCGCTGTGTCGAGCTTCTTCCCGCTCTCCTTTGAGGATAGAGGCATTTTGGCTCCCAGCTTGCTGAAGGTGGTTTTTGCTCGGAGCGTTGGAGGTCGCGCTTTTTCATGCTCTGCTCTGATTTTCTCGGAGATTTTTGAGGAGGACTTTCTCTCCGGCGGATCCACGATGCGACGTAGAGTTCCTTCCTCGTCTGCTACGGATGAAATGGATCCGAAGCTAAACACGGACCCGGGACGAAGGACAATCTTGTGTTGGAAAGTGACGGCCATTGAGCTAGCTTGGATCGGTGACACACCCCCTACCTGGCGCGCCAGCTGTCGGTGTTTTGGGTCCGACCTTGCACCCAGGGTTGTCCCTCAAGGTGCTTTGTGGAGTAGGAAGGTGTCTCCAACTGTAGCTCGATGGTTCATGCCAGATGCACGAGAAACAGTGGACGACTTTGTACAGGTCCGGGCCGCTTGGAGGTGCGTAATACCCTACGTCCTGGAGTGGATCTTTTATATGGCTGATTACAAGGGAATTCTCTAGTACGAGGAATACCAGAGAGTCGAGTGAATGGCTAAAGGTGAGATCTACCTCTTGAAGGGGTGCTCCCTAGGCCTTATATATTCGACCGTAGAGCTTTACAAGTGGATATGATAACTGCGTATGCCTAAGTAATAGTGAACCGACCAAGCTTATCTTCCTATAATTCCGCCGACCTATCCCTATTCAGTTCCACGATAAGAGGGCGCCGCGCGGGAAAGTAGGATCAGTGCTGTAGATAACGCTTAAGCTCGGCGAACCATACAGGCTTAAGTCGATCCATCTTTGTGTTGATCCATTCTGTTGAAAACTCCTCCCCTGGCCCACGAAGAGATGGCCTCGCGGAATAATGGGCCTGGGGCCTTCCGTGAGGCCTTCTTGCCTTCTAGTGGACCCGGGGGATATCCATCCCCCATAACATGGTACTGACAAAAGCTACCTCTGAACTCTTCCTAGGTGATGGTGTCGGGGTTGGCATGGGTGGCGAGATAAGACTCCCACCAGGACTGAGCTGCTCCTCTCAACAGACGGGGACCATACAGAACTTTCTCCCTATCGTCACACTGAGCGGTATGCAACTCCCGCTCCACAGTGTGCAACCAGTCTTCAGCATCCATGGGGTCAGAAGAATGAGCAAACGTCGGGGGATGACCTCTCATGAACTCAGCACGCTTGTCCTTGGGCATCTGAGGCATCTGACGCTAGGGTGGTGGCTGCTGCTGCTGCTAAATGGCGGCCAGAGTCTGACCGATGGCTTGAACTGCCTGTGTCTGCATCATGAACAACTACTCGATGGACATCGGGGGCGGGGGTGGCAGCTGCTGTTGCTAGGGTGCCTCATCCTGCAGTGCTGCCTGCTCCTGCTGAGCACGCCTTCCTCCTCTACGCCTATTTTCTGACATCTGCAGAATGCAACCACACATCAGAACTGATCTGGCAAATCTTGCAGCATAAGAAAAGAGTATAGAATTCTCCACAACACTGAACAGATGAACATCTTCACTGATCTTCAACACAGACCAACACAGCTTCTCAGATAAAGAGGAAAGTGGAATAAAAAGGCTTCCCAACTAGATAGCTAACTTTACTAACATATAACATATAACAGATAAACCAAAATGCAGGGGATACCCACACTCTGGTGATAGTCATTACAAAGATCCAAATCCAACATAGTTCACCATGACAAACATAAATGCACAGGATAAGCAAACTACCCTGTCTAATTAAGACTAACTAAAAGCAAGGCTAATGCTAAGACTATAGCTTCTATGTATATATTTTCATATTAATTACAAGATCCGACGCTGATGATCTATGGTTCTAAATTTATCTTGGTCTTGCAGTAGGGGTTGCCATAAGACTGGTGTCCAAGCCGAGGTGAGCGGTACGGGTGTTGAGTCCCGACGGGAGCGGGGGAGCCATCATCCAGGTGACGACGCTCCGCGCGCTCAGCCCGCAGCTGGGCGATCTCAGCACGAGCCCTACTTAGCTCGTCTATTGCATGGTCCAGCTCCGTGTTTAGCATGGTGGCTAGGTTGACTGTGCTGCTCAACCTAGGATTGTCCTCACCAACAGGTGAGACAATCACGCCTCCTGTGCTGCCAGATGGACGGTGGGGGTAATACTTCAGGTTGAGACCATCAGCTACCCCACTGAGCACTGAACAGTAGTGCGAAAACGCATGCCGTGCGACATCTTGCATGGCCGCCTCAGCTGAGTCCCGCTCAGAGATGGAATAGTGCTCTGAGCAGATCTCAGCACCCCGGAGACTATTCTTCGGACGGCGCACCAAGCAGGTCGCCTCCCAGCGGTCCAGGTAGACCTCGCAATGGTGCTAGAAGACCACACAGCGATACTCGATGGACCAAGTACGCCGGTCAAGTGCCTGACGTAGCAGGGTGTCGACCGCATCGTGAAAGTGACACCCGCGAGCAGCGTCGCGAGTGATGGGTCGAGCAACCCATCCTTCCAACTCCTGGTCAGCGAAAAGGTCGGTGTCGTGGCTCGAGCTGCTGTCGCCACCTCCATCATCTGGGTCTCCTCCAGCAGCTACTCTAGGGGCTAGGGCGCTCAGTGGTGGTGCAGGGGGCGCCTCTAGCGGAAGCATGGGGGAGCAGCTCCTCACAGACTCTATCTCCTGCTGGAGCGAGAAAGAAGAGCCCTGTTGCTCCTGCTCCTGTTGTCGACGCTCCTACTCCTCATGCAGGCGGTGGTGCAGCCTCTCCAAATGGCTAGACTGACCGGTCACTGGACAGCGAAGCGGACGCTCAGCGAGACAAGAGAGTAAGAAGGGGATGACGGACTTCCGTGCAGTGTGTCTAAGACGAGCCATCTACAAAAGACACCGTAAGCGTAAGAGTGAGAACATAACTAATACGACCAGCAAGTGATTAACCATAAATAAATGAAGGATTAGAATAAAACACAATTTTCAGCAAGGTATAATATATAGTAGAACATAGGTTTGGTCGATATGACCAACTTTTGAAGGGATACCAAAGTCAAGGCAAGAATAGAGGTCTATAATCCTTAGAACGACCATTCTACTCTAGGTTAGCGGTCCTACAGTCAGCATGGCTTTGATACCACCTATGTCACACCCGGTTTTAGAAGGCAAACCGAATGCGAACCATGTACGTGCCAGGATTAGCAATTCACGTACACAACAGTTACATAACTGGACATCATCACACAGTGCTCAATTCATAATATAAAAGGGGAATAATAGTCGATTACATCATATGTCTGAGACATCCACATAGTCTTTACAATAATCAAAGTGCAGAAAAGAAACATAGATACATGCGGCCTTCACAGGCAGCCGACTGGGGGTTGCCGCTAACCCACGCCTAGAACTCGTCGTAATCTTGGAATTCCTGGAAGTCTCCTTCCACGTCTTCATCTTCTCCTGAGCAGTGGTTGCAATGCGGACAACCTGGGGGGGTTGGTGTGTAGAGCAAGGGTGAGTACACATCAACATACTTAGCAAGTGTCCTGTTTGGCTGTAGTGGACTAGCTTTATATGGGGGTAAGTCAAGCAGTTGCTTTTAATTGGTCAGGTTATTATTACTAGTAGAGAAAGCCAAGTTTTAGAATTAACCCACGTTATTAACCCAAACGTACTCTTTCCAAACAGAAAGAATACCACTTACCATTACCATAGTCAATACCAAAACCATCATTCTCATCACCACCTGTAATCTGAACATCTCTGATCAAGTACCACTAATCACTGGAGCTCCCTTGGCCACTTATAACCGCGAGCACGGCTGATATATCAGTTTTCATACACTCTGCAGAGGTTGCGCACTTTACCCACAAGCCGTGATTTCCCTTTCTGCCCGAAGATCATGACTCTCCATTGATCACTACCAAGGTGACCCAGCAGGGTATCACTACGTAGCCTTTACAAAGATTCCCCGGAGCTGTAGCTGCCCGTTAGGTTTCCTAAATGTATCGCACTCCTCCCCAAGGGACAAATCAACCTTGGCAGAGCGAGCCGCATACACCGAGCCCCATTGACGGCACGACGGCTAAGCGAACTACACCCCGGTTCCTCTAATTATTCAGCTAAGGGCATCCCACTCCACCCCCATGGTTGCACTGTTTTCCCGGGCGGTCATCCAACGAACAGGTCCTTACGGAGAGGCACTCAAGAAACCGCTCGAGCCCCCTTAAATGCCACAAGCATAATATCATAAATAAGAGGGAAAATAGCGTATCATAGATAATTCTCATCACGTTCATTGATTAGTGTTGAGCAATAACATAAAGCTAACAATAATAATCCAACCCAAATAGGTAAACAAGGACATGGATACAAAAGCTAGTCAATCCTTAGGTATAACTGTGTAAATGCGGAAAGTGAATTATAGAATTGTATAGGACATAGATAGGTCAAGGGACACTTGCCTCCACCAACCAGCTGCTGCTCAGGGGCTTCTCCTGCGAGTTCCTCGGGCTCTTCAACCAGATCATTCTCTATACGAGCGCAAACATACATATATCCACACATTTAATATAAAAGAATAGTACACCATACAATAGAATACAATAAATAAACGGACGTTCCACGCGGGGCTCACAATTATGGTTAAGAGAGAAAGAGGAAAAGACAGTCGGGTCTACGGTCGAGAAGCGATTATGTTACATAATTATAAATTAAACCACTCGCTTAAACGGAAGGGCACTAATTTGGACACTGCGTTTAGAATAAAGTAAAGTCATGTTCCACATTTAATCATTATAAATAAATAAAGATGAATGAAAGGGAGTGGTCGCACGGCGAGGCACGCGACACAACATTTAAATTGAATTAGGAACTGAACGACTCGCCGCGCGACAGAGCGCGCAACGGGATTCTTGCATTAATTATAGATAAACGTTACGCGTTGCACGACGACTTACGTCAACAGAACTGCATTTAAAATGAATCGTCGTGCGATGAAGCGCGCGACGCAACACTGTAATAAATATAAATTAAACGAATCGTCGCATGACAAAGCGCGCGACGCAACACATTAATAAATATAAATTTAAAAGGACCGTCGTGCGACACAGCACATTAATAAAGATGAAATTAGAATGAACCGTCGCGCGGCAAAGCGCGCGACGCGGCACATTGACTAAACAAAATTAAAATGGATTAAACGAGGGTTAAATGAAGCGCGACTACGGTCGCATGCGCGAGATCACGCTGCGCATGCCGAGGGTACGCGAACCGTGCAAGCGCGCGGGACGCGAGTCGCCGGGGCACGAGCCCGGGCAGGGGCACGGCGCGGGGCGCGGGGCCGGGGAGGTGGCGCGACCGGGGAGGGGCTCGCCGGGGGCGGGCGCGTGGCCAGGGAGGGGACGCCAGGGGCGCGAGCGCGCGGGGAGGCCGAGAGGGCGGCGCTGGGTGCGGGGGCCGGGGAGGGGCTCGCCGAGGGCGGGCGCGGCCGGGGAGGGGCTCACCGAGGGCGGGCGCGGCCGGGGAGGGGCTCGCCGAGGGCGGCGCGGAGCGCGGTCAGGGAGGCCGCACGGGGAAGAAGAAGGGGAGGGGGAGGAGAGAGAGAGAGGGAGAGGGAAGGGGAGAGGAAAACTCACCTTCGGGGATCCAATCTCCGGCAATCACGTCTCCAAACCCTAGGGCACCACGGGGGGAGAGAGAGGGGTGGAAGAGGGAGAGGGAGGTTACTGCGCGGGAGAAATCAAATGAGACAAATGGATCAGGGGGAGGGAGGGGGGCACGCGCATAGGGAGGGCAGGGGCGCCGGGGCCGCACTGGCCGGACCGGGCCAGGCTGGGCCGGGCTGGGACACAACATGGACCGAAACCCATGACACGCACGACCACTAAACGGAATCCGATCGCGAACCAAGAATTCGAAATAGGGCGAGACGAACACGCGATATCAGACAAAGAAATGTGCTTCAGCATGATGCAACACCCATGACACTTAGGTTTTGTTTATACATGACACGGACACCTGTCACTATACTGGTTTGAAATTGAGAAGAAGGAGCGAAACGGGAAGAGAAAAGAGAGTAACGCCCAAATTTGGTGAGTGAAAAGAAGAAAAAATTTTACCCCAAATTCAGGGCGTTACAGTGGTATATACATCTGTGGATTTATCATCTTAACTATCACACTCTACTAGATGTATAATACATGCGGGCGATTTTGATGTCACTTTAAATCGGCTTTCATAGGCCAAAGCCCGCTGATGTAGCTGAGCTATTGAAGAGAACTAAGTGCCATCTAATTTGTCTTATAAGTAGGATAGCAACCAATTAAAAGTCAGCCCTGCTAGCTCTTTGTCTACGACATAAATTCAAAAACATCAATTTCTAGTGTCTCAAAACCTCAGGATATAATCATTAACCGATTCTTCGTGTCCCTGTCAGACTGAGGCTAAATCAGCCAACCCTGAAAGGGAAATGTGCCCTTGGGCCATTTCTATAAATGTTTTGGGTGAATATATGCCCAACACATATTGACTAAGTTCTTATGTGCTAAATGAGTGAGAAATGCAAAATCAAAGAACAAGGTATGTTTCTAGACTTAGTAAATTATTTTTGAATAATAACGTGTTTATCTAAGTGCTAGAAACAGTGCCAAGAAAAGAAGAAAGGAGATGGAGAAGAGTTGGCTCTGTTCAGCTAAAACCAGCTCGAGCCTGGCACACCAGAGTGTCCGGTGGCGCACCAGACAGTGTCTGGTGCCCCAGGCTAGCTCGAGGTGAACTAGCTGCTCTCGAGAATTGGCCGGGCGACTTCACTAAAAATCACCGGACTGTCCGGTGCGTCATCAACGCCTGCGCCCAAGTCTTCGGCGATGAACTCGTCGCTCTTGGGAAAAGAAAAGGGCGATGTGGCTATAATTCACCGGTCTGTCCAGTGGTGCACCGGACTGTCCGGTGAGTCAACGACGCCTGCAGCCAACGGTCATCCGCGCAATCAACGCGCGACACGTGGCCCGCACGAACGATCGATTGGGCACACCGGATTGTCTGGTGTGCACCGGACAGTGTCCGGTGCGCCAACGGGCCTGGAGGACCAACGGTCGGCTGTGCCCAGTATGGAAGGAAATCAAGCACCAGACTGCTATAGTGGTTGTCCTGTGGTGCACCGGATTGTCTGGTGCACCACTCGATAGAAGGCAGGAATTGCCTTTCAAGTTGATCTCTAATGGCTCCTAGCTGCCTTGGCGCTATAAAAGGGACCCCTAGGCGCATGGAGCAGTACACCAAGCATTCTCTAAGCATGCTAAGGCTCCCAAACTCTACCTCCACACATTTGATCGACTGTGTTAGTGATTTGAGCTTCGTTTGAGTTGCAAACTCTCTGTGCTGTGTTTTGAGCTCAAGTCTTGGCTTGTGTGCGTGTGTGAGTGCTGCAGATTTGGGTCTTGCGTGTATTGCTCTCCCATCCTTACTCTTGTGCTTTCTCTGTGATTTATATTATAAGGGCGAGAGGCTCCAACTTTTGGAGATTCCTCACGAACGGGTAGTATACTCAAAAGAGAAAAGACCGTGGTATTAAAGTTGATCTTTGGATCACTTGAAAGGGGTTGAGTGCAACCCTCGTCCATTGGGACGCCACAACGTGGAAGTAGGCAAGTATTACTTGGCCGAACCACGGGATAAAAATAGCGTGTCTCTTGTGTTGCTTTTCTTGTTATTGTTTGTTCACAAGAGATCGCCTTATAGCCACTTGATTAACTAGCGCTAACATTTCTATATTGTGGATATTTAGTGTTTGATTTTACAGGATCACCTATTCACTCCCTCTAGGTGCCCTCAATTGGTATCAGAGTCGTACTCTTCATTTAAAGGTCTAACAGCCCGAAGAGATGGATCCTAAGGGTAAGGGGATGGTGGTCAACGACAAGGAAAAAGAGTCCCTCTTCAACGAGCCAAGAGACGACAAGCCCACTGACTCAGGCTCGAGTCACAAGAAGAGGGACGGGAAGAAGAAGAGGCGCATCAAGAAGATCATCTACTATGACAACGACGCCTCCTCTTCTTCACCAAGGGACAACGTGACTCCTCGTCCAAGAAAAAGACGGTTAATCAAAATTATTCTTTTGATTATTCTCGCATTCCCTATATTGCGCATTTACTATCAATTCCCCTTAGAAAACCTCCACACTTTGATGGAGAGGACTATTCGTTTTGGAGTCACAAAATGCGTAGTCATTTATTCTCTCTCCATCCTAGGGTATGGGAAATTGTAGAAAATGGGATGCATTTTGATAGCACTGATAACCCTGTCTTTATAAATGAACAAATTCATAAAAATGCCCAAGCTACTACTGTTTTACTAGCATCTCTTTGCAGGGATGAGTACAATAAAGTAAGTGGCTTGGACAACGCCAAACAAATCTGGGATACTCTCAAGATATCACACTAGGGTAACGACGCCACCATGATCACCAAGATGGAACTGGTGGAGGGCGAACTGGGGAGGTTCGCGATGATCAGGGGAGAGGAGCCAACACAAACCTACAACAGGCTCAAGACCCTGGTCAACAAAATCCGAAGCTACGGAAGCACAAGATGGATGAATCATGATGTCGTTCGACTCATGCTCAGATCATTTACTGTTATTGACCCCCATCTTGTCAACCTTATTCATGAAAACCCCAGGTACACCAAAATGACACCCGAGGAGATCCTCGGAAAATTTGTGAGCAGGCACATGATGGTGAAGGAGGCACGATACATGGACGATGCGCTAAATGGTCCACTGTCCATCTACGAGTCGCAGCCCGTTGCTCTCAAAGCAACCAGCAGCAAGGAGGCGCTACCAAGCAAGGTAGCACAAGTGGAGGCTACCTGGTTCAATGAGGATGAGATGGCGCTTATCATCAAGCGCTTCAAGACTGCGCTAAAAGGACGCAAGGAGTACCCCAACAAGAATAAAACAAGGGGAAAGCGCTCCTGCTTCAAATGCAGTATGACTGGTCACTTCATAGCTTAATGCCCCAATAATGATAATGACCAGGGACAAGAGAAGCACGGGAAGAGGGAGAAGAAAAAGAATTATAGGAAGGCAAAGGGCGAGGCACATCTTGGAAAGGAATGGGCTTCTGACTGCTCTTCATCCGACTCTGACGATGAAGGACTGGCTGCCTCGGCCTTCGACAAATCTTCGCTCTTCCCCAACGAACGCCATACTTATCTTATGGCTAAGGAGAAGAAGGTACGTATTTGGGACACTCCCAAGTATACTTCTTCTAGTGATGAAGAATCATCTGATGATGAAGTAGACTATACTGACTTGTTTAAAGGATTGGATATAAATAAAGTAGACAAAATTAATGAACTAATCGATGCTCTTAATGAAAAAGATAGACTGCTAGAAAAGCAAGAAGATATCTTGTATGAGGAACATGGTAAATTTGTTAGTGTTCAAAAATTTCTTGCTCTAGAAATTAAAATAAATGAAATGATATCCTCTGAGTTGTCTGCTTGTCATGAATCTGTCTCTAGTCTAAAGGAGTTAAATGATGAATTAAATGCTAAACTAGAGATGGCAAATGCAACTAGTTCATGTGTAGAACATATAGTTATTTGTAATAGGTGTAAAGATGTCAATATTGATGAACATGTTGTCACTATTGTTAAATTAAACGATGAGGTTGCAAGTCTTAATGCTCAACTTAAGACTTGCAAAGATGATTATAATAAATTAAAATTTGCTAGGGATGCCTACACTATTGGTAGACACCCCTCAATTAAGGATAGACTTGGTTTTCGAAAGGAAACCAAGAACTTAACAAGCCAAAGGACTTCTGATCCCAAGGGGAAAGGGAAGGCTCCTATGGCTAGTAGCTCAAATGATCAAAAGAAACATGCCTATCTTTATACTCATTATAATCAAAGCTATGATCATGCTGCTTATAATGATTCACATGCTATGTTTGCATCTAGTTTTGCTTTTGTTAATGGTAGAAGTAGGCCTAGGAGAAATTATACTACTTCTCATGCTTCTAGGAAAGTTTGCAATAGACATACTACTGTTTATCATGCTTGCAATGCTTCTTTTGTGCTTTCATGTAGGAATGCAAAAGTAGTTTCTAGGAAGTTGGGATCCAAATGCAAGGGAGACAAAACTTGCATATGGGTTCCAAAAACTATTGTGACTAACCTTGTAGGACCCAACAAGAGTTGGGTACCTAAAACCCAAGCTTAATTTGCCTTGTAGGTTTATGCATCCGGGGGCTCAAGATGGATTATCGACAGCGGATGCACAAACCACATGACGGGGAAGAAGAAGATCTTCACCTCCTACGTCAAGAACAAGGATTCCTAAGATACGATCATCTTTGGAGATGGGAACCAAGGCAAGGTCAAAGGCTTGGGCAAGATAGCCATCACTAATGAGCACTCAATATCAAATGTATTTTTAGTAGAGTCGCTCGGGTACAACCTTCTGTCTATAAGTCAATTGTGTCACATGGGTTACAATTGTCTGTTTACAAATGTTGATGTATCTGTCTTTAGAAGGAGTGATGGTTCATTAGCTTTTAAGGGTGTATTAGATGACAAACTCTATTTAGTTGATTTTTTGAAAGAGAATGCTGATCTAGATGCATGCTTAATAGCTAAGACTAATATGGGCTGGCTCTGGCATCGCCGTCTAGCACATGTTGGGATGACACTAGTAGAAAAAGGGTCAACACCTGCGGGACGATATATTTTTACAGACGGATCCGGTTATCCACCGACTGTGCTATTTCTAGTGGCGGTTCCTTAAGAAAACCGCCACTAGAAATCGTATTTCTACTGGCGGTTCCTTAAGAAAACCGCCACTACAAATCATGGATTTCTACTGGCGGTTTTCTTAAGGAACCGCCAGTAGAAATACGATTTCTAGTGGCGGTTTTCTTAAGGAACCGCCACTAGAAATCATTTTTATCCTTAATTTTTCGAGTTTTTCAAACGACCTCGTATGACAAAACCACCAAAATAAAAGTTGTAGATCTCTAAAAGTTATGAAACTTTGTAGTTGACAACTTTTTTATTTGAACTCATTTCGGTTCTCAAAAATTGAATCTAAGTATGTCAAATTTAAAATTCAAATTTTGCAAACTACCTCGGATGAAAAAAGTGTCAAATTAAAAGTTGTAGAACTTCAAAAGTTATTTATCTTTGTAGTTGACAACTTTTTTATTTGAATTCGTTTAGGTTCTCAAATAAGCAATTTACACTCAAATGATTGTAATATGTGGAGAAAACAACTACAAACTAGACACAAGGCATGTCATAGACGGAGTGGTAGTGGAGGGTACGCGCGAGGGTGAGGTCTTACGGTTCGATTACTAACAACCGCGTAGCGCGCGAATTTTACGCGAAAAATGCCGCGACTTGCGGGTGGGGTGGTCTAATACAAATAAATTTTTTTGCTATTTTTAAAATCTGTTTTATGTTTCCTGGAAACGATTTGCACTGGCGGTTTTATTACGTCGACCACCAGTGAAAATCGATTTTCACTGGCGGTTTTATTACGTCGACCGCCAGTGAAAATCGATTTTCACTGGCGGTCTTCAGTTACCCGCCTGTAAAAATGATGATTTTTACTGACCCCTAGCACTGGCGGTTACGATAAACGCCACTAAAAATATGTTTACGACCGCCAGTATAGATCTTCTCTGTACTAGTGTGAAGAACCTTCATAAGCTTCTAAAGGGAGATCATGTGTTAGGACTAACCGATGTCTGTTTTGAGAAAGACAGACATTGTGTAGCATGTCAGGCAGGAAAACAGGTGGGAAGCACTCATCACATCAAGAATGTGATGACGACATCAAGACCACTGGAGCTTCTTCACATGGATCTTTTTGGACCCGTTGCTTACCTCAACATCGGAGGAAGTAAATATGGTCTTGTAATTGTTGATGATTTTTCCCGCTTCACTTGGATATTCTTTTTACAGGATAAGTCAGAAACCCAAGGGACCCTAAAGTGCTTCTTAAGGAGAGCTCAAAATGAGTTTGAGCTCAAGGTGAAGAAGATAAGAAGCGACAATGGGTCCGAGTTCAAAAATCTACAAGTTGAAGAATATCTTAAGAAGGAAGGGATCAAGCACGAGTTCTCCGCTCCCTACAAACCACAGCAAAATGGTGTGGTAGAGAGGAAGAATAGGACGCTAATCGACATGGCGAGAACGATGCTTGGAAAATACTAGACTCCTGAGCGATTCTAGTCGAAAGCTGTGAACACAGCTTGCCATGCCATAAATCGGCTCTACCTGCACCGTCTCCTCAAGAAGACTTCCTACGAACTTCTTACTAGTAACAAACTCAATGTCTCTTATTTTCCTGTATTTGGAAGCAAATGCTACATTCTGGTGAAGAAAGGTAGACATTCTAAATTTGCTCCCAAGGCTGTAGAAGGGTTTTTACTAGGATATGACTCAAATACAAAGGCGTATAGGGTCTTCAACAAATCATCAGGATTAGTTGAAGTCTCTAGCGACGTTGTATTTGATGAGACTAATGGCTCTCCAAAAGAGCAACTTGATCTTGATGATGTATATGAAGAAGAAGTTCAGGCGGCCGAAATGCGCGCGCACGATGGCGATAGGTGAAGTGCGACCACAGGAACTACAGGAACAAGATCAACCATCCTCCTCAACAATGGTGCATCCCCCAACTCAAGACGATGTACAGGTACCTCATGAAGAGGGGCAGGATCAAGGGGGAGCGCAGGAAGAACAGGTTAAGGAGGAAGAAGCATCACGGGCCCCTCAAACCCAAGTCCGAGCGACGATCCAAAGACATCACCCCGTCGATCAGATTCTGGGTGACATCAGCAAGGGAGTAACTACTCGCTCACGATTAGCTAATTTTTGTGAGCATTACTCGTTTGTTTCTTCTATTGAGCCTTTCAGGGTATAAGAAGCCTTGCAGGATCCAGACTGGGTGTTGGCCATGCAGGAAGAGCTCAACAACTTCAAAAGGAATGAAGTCTTGAGCCTGGTGCCTCGTCCAAAGCAAAACGTTGTGGGAACCAAGTGTGTGTTCCGCAACAAGCAAGAAGAGCACGGAGTGGTGACAAGAAACAAGGCTCGACTTGTGGTAAAAGGTTATGCCCAAGTCGCAGGTTTGGATTTTGAGGAGACTTTTGCTCCTGTTGCTAGGCTAGAGTCAACTCGGATATTATTTGCCTATACTGCTCACCATTCTTTTAGGTTATTCCAAATGGACGTGAAGAGCGCTTTCCTCAATGGGCCAATCAAGGAGGAGGTATACGTGGAACAACCCCCTGGCTTTGAGGATGACAGGTATCCCGACCATGTGTATAAGCTCTCTAAGGCGCTTTATGGACTTAAACAAGCCCCAAGAGCATAGTATGAATGACTTAGAGATTTCCTTATTTCTAACGCTTTCAAGGTTGGGAAGCGGATCCCACTCTCTTCACAAGGACATTCAATGGTGATCTTTTTGTTTGCCAAATTTATGTCGATGACATAATATATGGTTCTACTAACCAAAAGTCTTGTGAGGAGTTTAGCAGGGTGATGATGCAAAAGTTTGAGATGTCGATGATGGGCGAGTTGACCTACTTCCTTGGATTCCAAGTGAAACAACTCAAGGACGGCACCTTCATCTCCCAAACGAAGTACACTCAAGATCTTAAAAGGTTTGGGATGAAGGACGCCAAGCCCGCGAAGACACCGATGGGAACTGACGGGCATCTTGACCTCAACAAAGGAGGTAAGCCCGTTGATCAAAAGGCATACCGGTCAATGATAGGTTCATTACTTTACCTTTGTGCTAGTAGACCGAACATTATGCTTAGTGTATGCATGTGTGCTAGATTTCAATCCAACCCCAAGGAATGTCACCTTGTGGCCATTAAGCGAATTATTAGGTATTTAGTTTCTACGCCTTGCTTTGGGATCTGGTATCCAAAGGGGTCTACCTTTGACTTGATTGGATACTCAGACTCCAACTATGCCGGGTGCAAGGTTGATAGGAAGAGCACATCGAGGACGTGCCAATTTCTAGGAAGGTCCCTGGTGTCCTGGAGTTCTAAGAAACAAACATTCGTTGCCCTATCCACCGCTAAGGCCAAGTACGTTGCCGCAGGACAGTGTTGCGCGCAACTGCTTTGGATGAGTCAAACCCTCCGAGACTTAGGCTACAATCTGAGCAAAGTCCCACTCCTATGTGACAATGAGAGTGCAATCCGCTCAGCGGATAATCCTGTTGAACACAGCCGCACTAAGCACATAGACATCCGGCATCACTTCCTGAGAGACCACCAGCAAAACGGAGATATCGATGTGTATCACATTAGTACCGAGATCTAGTTAGCCAATATCTTCACTAAGCCTTTAGATGAGAAAAGGTTTTGCAGGTTGCGTAGTGAGCTAAATGTCTTAGATTCGCGTAACTTGGATTGATCTATAGCATACATGTATTCTATGCCTTTGATCATGTTACATTGTGCATTTAAATCAGTTATTGTTTATGTGTGGTGCTCAAGTTGTACAAGACGTCCCCCGGACCTCACAAGTCCATATGCAAATGATGCACATGTTTAGGGGGAGATGTGCTACAACTTGATCCCTTTGAGACTAACTTGTTTGTTTGAGTTCACTGAAGTAGTCTCGAAGAAACATTGAAAGGGAAAATGAACTTGGACGACGAAAAGACTTCCACTGCACTCCGGTATTAGTGTATTTACCTCCAAGTTCATACTAATGCTCTCGTTGCCTTTTTGCTCTTATTTGACATTTTGGTGAGGCAATGGGGTTAAAAGGGCAAAAATGATCCCGTTTTGGTGCTTAATGCCAAAGGGGAAGAAATTAAGGCCAAAGCAAATGGATCAGCCAACCACTTGTGAATTTTGAAAATAGTAGAGTTAGAATTTGTATTTTGCCAAAATGACTCCTATTGCAAAATTTGGTCTCTTATGGGGGAGTTTTTGGCACTTGATAAAACTCACTCCTGGAATATCTCTATATTTGCACAAGCAAGCATGTTTGACTTAGAGATAGGGAAAAGAATTTGGTTTGCAAAAACAAACCAAGTGGTGGCAAAGAGCGATCCAAATATGTCAAATCCTAAGTAAAAAGAATTTGGTCTTCATTTGCATTGATGTTGCACTTCTTATGTTGCTTTTTGATGTGTTGGCATAAATCACCAAAAAGGGTGAGATTGAAAGGGAAATGTGCCCTTGGGCCATTTCTATAAATGTTTTGGTGATTAGATGCCCAACACATATTGACTGAGTTCTTATGTGCTAAATGGGTGAGAAATGCAAAATCAAAGAACATGGTATGTTTCTAGATTTAGTAAATTATTTTTGAATACTAACGTGTTTATCTAAGTGCTAGAAATAGTGCCTAGAAAAGAAGAAAGGAGATGGAGAAGAGTTGGCTCTGTTCAGCCAAAACCAGCTCGAGCCTGGCACACCGGACTGTCCAGTGGCGCACTCGACAGTGTCTGGTGCCCCAGGCTAGCTCGAGGTGAACTAGCTGCTCTCGAGAATTGGCCGGGCGACTTCACTAAAAATCACCGGACTGTCCGGTGGTGCACCGGACTGTCCGATGCATCATCAGCGCCCGCGCCCAAGTCTTCGGCGACAAACTCGTCGCTCTTAGAAAAAGAAAAAGGCGACGTGGCTATAATTCACCGGACTGTCCGGTGGTGCACCAGGCTGTCCGGTGAGTCAACGGTGCCTGCAGCCAACGGTCGTCCGCGTGATCAACGCGCGACACGTGGCCCGCACCAATGTGGGTAGTATACTCAAAAGAGAAAAGATCGTGGTATTCAAGTTGATCTTTGGATCACTTAAAAGGGGTTGAGTGCAACCCTCGTCCATTGGGACACCACATCGTGGAAGTAGGCAAGTATTACTTGGCCGAACCATAGGATAAAAATCATGTGTCTCTTGTGTTGCTTTTCTTGTTATTGTTTGTTCACAAGAGATCGCCTCATAGCCACTTGATTAACTAGCGCTAACATTTCTATATTGTGGCTATTTAGTGTTTGATTTTACAGGATCACCTATTCACCCCCTCTAGGTGCTCTCAAACCCTAATTCATAATCCCCAGAAAAGAATTTCTCATGAAATTTACTCTCTAAATCATTCCAAGAATTAATGGAATTAGGAGGCAGGGCAGCATACCATGCAAAAGTGGTACCCGTAAGGGATAAAGAAAATAACCGAACATGAAAGACTTCCCCATCGACCAATTTGCCTAGGTGTGCTAGGAACTGGCCTACATGTTCATGTGTGCTTCTATCACTTTCACCAGAAAACTTAGAAAACTCCGGTATCCTTGACCCTTGTGGGTACGAGACAATGTCAAACCGGGGATCATATGGCTTTTGATATGACTGCCCTACTCTAGCTACACTAACTCTGAGCCTATCTTAAAATAATTCAGCCATCTCTTCCCTAATTTTCTCCATTGCGCCCAGTGGTAGACCACCAGACCTTGGGTTGCGGGCCTCATTAGATTAGGTGTTGCTATGTCGACCTTCTTGCCGTGAACTGTCAATAATGTTGATCGGTTTGTGATCATATGGTGCGCTATGGTTTAAATATGTATGGGGCGGAACGTACTGTTGCTGTGGTGTGTAGTAATTTGGTGCATTGTGTGCAACAATAGGTTCTGCATATGCGTATCAGGTCTGTCAGGTGGTAAATCCGAACTGCCCGGTTGTTGTCGCTACTATTGGGGCGCCACGTGGTGGTCCTGGTGAGGCCTCAGATTGTCCATCAAGGAAAGCTGGACGGTCCGCATAAGGGTCGGACTGTCCTGGCAAAAGCTCGAACGATCCGACCGTGTCTAAGGGCGCCGATCTACCAAGCAAGGACGACAGTGGTGGTATTTGCCCTAGATATGAGTTCATTGGCATATACCATATAATGGCTGGGGCTGCGAATCCCTATTTGTTGCCGATTATTAGACATAAATATCCTATTACTAGTTCCATATGATGGAAAACTAGGAGCAACACAGATTTCTCCAACGAATGTGGTAATTTTCTAATTGGTTCTTCTAACCCTCCAATCTATTGTTTCATTTGATTCTGCTGGTGATCTACATACTGTTTAATAGATTGGATGTCATCGAGTTTCCTTATGTTGGGGACTTGAAACGAAGATAGAAGAGATGCGACATCAGTCTCTCTATGTTTGACAACCTTTTGGTGGAGATCCACCATGTATTGTGACAAGAATTTCTCCTTCGCTTGACGCATGTAGTTCTCGTATTCCTGTTGCTCATCGACCGCCAGACTTTCAACAGTCGGCTTTAGGATATTGTCTGAGGAGATATCTGTGTGATCTTTAGAACCAGCGATTTGAGGTCCTGATTTTGAGTAGATGTAGACACCTGATCCCCAGCAAAGTCGCCAAAAGTGTGTTGGTGCCGATCTGGGTGCCAAACACTAGAACGAACTGCCTGACGGTGCTCTCCGCGGAGGAGCGAACAGTCTGCGGCATAGGGCTAGACAGTCTGTGGCCTGAGCGCGAGAGCGTCTCCTCCTTTGCGTACATTCGGACGGTCCGCGATGGCGTAAAGGGTCGTCTTCTACGCAGTAGACCTAGATCTCGCCTCCCAGGAGGGACCCCGTCAAGGAAGGAGGGATCCTAAGGTGTGTCTTGGCGTCGACAGTCCATACAAGATGCCTCTAGTTAACATAGAGCCGAAGAGGTGAAGATTTTAGTTAGAGAGAGGCTAAACTAGAGCTACTCCTAATGCATAAGGTAAAAATGATAAGTAGAGTTGATTGTATCGATTGCGGGGGTTTAATCGGTCGTGGCCCTTCATCTATATAAAGGGGAGGTCTGGACCTGTTACAAGTCAGTTTCCGAGTTAATCCCACAGGTTTAGCTAACAAATTCCGCGAGAATTCCGGAACCCTAACTGATTCTGCGCATGTGCGAATAGTTTGGGCCACTACGGCGGACAATCTGGACCAGTCTCAGTCTCAGGGCCGGACCGTCCGCCAGGCCATTTTCTGTGCTCAACAGGAGGTAATGGAGATAGCTTTTTTTCAAATGACTTTTAATACTTTAAAATGCTACGAAATATCTATATCTTTCATGCTTGCAAAATTATGCCGCACAATATAACAAACCATTCTATGATTTAACCATTCATTGTCCATCTTATTTATCAATTTTTCTTGATAACTTTCATTGCTGAAAAGGCTCTTTGGATAGTGGCAACTACAACATGCAAAATCAAGAATAGATCAACAAGACGATAGATTAAACAAAAAGCTCTTTCAATAGTGTTTATTCATCTCATTTTGATCATTTTAATAGCAAGATCACCAAGGTCATGACAATTAGCAAATTAAGGTCATATCTCACATCAGTAATGAATAGACTAAGTTGTCCTTGGAGCCTCATAAGTTCATAGTGATCAAAGTCAATAGCATACATGCTTGCCAATTCTATTAGTTGATCTCTATTAAAGCTAGCAATAGACTTCGGATCTAAACAAGTAATGCTTAGTTCCCAAATAATTTGGTTATATACCATGCATATTAAATATCTCATATCTAAAATGATGGTAGTAAGTTACTAACTGTCATCCATGTCTCCTTGAGTGATCCGAAGGGTAATGATATTCTCCATGTTTGATATAACAATGTTATGTTATTGAAAAAATTCTTTACCTCCTCAAATAATTCCTCCCAACCATTCTTTTGTATCTAACTAATTTAGTGCAGTGTAATTCTAATGCTTGCAAAACTATCATGAATCTACAGTCGGCTTCTACCATACGTACATTTATGCAATTAAAAATTAGAGTAAGTCTGTACAACAATTGAAATCAAGGAGGAAATTGAAGATTACGTGGTGGTTGCATGCCCTAAGGGGGAAAGCGGCCTAGTAGATAGCAATTCCGCCTCCACGTCCGGCGTGTGTGTGCCTTGTGCTGCTGTACTCAAGCGTGTGGCACAGAGGTGAGGTGGGGGCTGGATTTGGTGAGTGCTGACTGCTGATAGACTAGGGTTTAGGCAGAGCAAAGTTGAGGCCTTAGGTGGGGGGGGGGGGGGGGGGGGGGGGGGGGGTGATGGGTAAGCACCACGACTAGGCGAACAACAAGGACATATGGGTCTTTTTTTTCTTATTCTTATGTGTGTGCTGGGCTTCTCTGTTGGCCTATAACCACGTTCAATTTGTATTTGGATATATGGGCTGTAAAAAATAGAGGTACAAGAGGAGTTTTCGGCCACGTTTAGGGTCCCTAGGCCCAGATCCTGTTGAATCAAATTAATGTTAGACACTTAAAAATTAAATGTGCCACATAACGATCCAAAATATAATTCGTTTTATACTAAACAAACATTCATTAATCAATCTATAAATATAGTTTATACGTATATCTATATTTATTATCATTTATTCGAAAATGGACGGAAGAAAATATGACTAGAAATAACTATATTTTAGGATATATATTAAATAAAAGGGTTTTCTATTGCTGAAGTATCTCCAAGTTAGTCGGTGTGGAAGCACGGGTTGATAGACTAATGTAGATATAGTGACTTTAATTTGTTTCTTCCTCTTTTGATTTTATTGGCACAAAAAAGAGCTTAGGTCGTGCAATTTGGGAATCAAGTTGCTTTCAACCCTTTCGGCCGGGCTTTATCAGGAAGACCAGTATTTTGTTTCTTGCACTCCTCTGACGCTGATGGCCATGGCTCCTCCTATGTAGCTAACAACCAAAGATGACGGCGGTGGCCATTGGCGTGTCTCGATAGGCTTGAGTGGAGGATCCATCGCCATCACGGAGGGGGAGGACCACAATCAGACAGCTTTGAAACGAAGTTCTCAGTTCTCAATTTCAGGATCCTCTGGAACTGAAACCTGACGGAACATATAGCTGTTCACGTGCTTCCTGTGAGTACATTCGTGATTCGTGTAGCAAAGACTTGCTTCATATATTAGCTAGCTACTGCACTTCATCCAGTACGCACTGCTAAGAATTTCATAGTTGTGAACAAGTTCATGTTTGTATGGGATTGAACTCTCCAGGTTCCACAGGCCTGATGTCGATAAGGCCAGATCATGATGGGCGATGGGCACCACAAGGAGACCCTATTTTCCCACTAACTGTCTTCGTAGGTCCACAAGTGGAGGGACTTTGATGAAGGAGGCCTCGGATCCGGCGGACTCGGCATAGGCCACGCCGAGTGGCGGCCGGACGACCAAGACTTCGCTATGGCCCGAATGCGGAGCCCTCATCACACTTCGCTCGCCCAGGTCGAACGAAGGGAAGGCTCCAAGGATATCGACGAGGGCTACATGCATGCTGATCAGTCCGACATAGGCCCACCAGAAGACGCGTCCAGAGGCCCATCTATTAGCGTAGCGTGCGGGTGTGTAATCTAGTGTGTTGTCTAGTATAAGAACCACACTATAATTATTCTGTTACAAGGAATATCTCCTGGATATAGTCGGCGAGTGGGGGTAGGGTCGTACTTTGGACAACCTACCCCCGGATGGGCCTATCAATACCCACGTTCTATAGTGGAATGGGACACACATAACGAGAAGCTACAGTTTCCCACTGTCAGTCTTGTCGTGCACTTGAGCTCTCACCTACTCTCCGAGTGTTTAGATCCACCTGACATAACGATCACGCATGTCAGTGCCCAACAATGGGCATGTTATCATACCGAAAAGCATGTATTTGTTGGAACTAAATGAATTTCATACCTAAAAGCATCCACACGTTGTCCATATATTCATTATTTTTGGGAATCGTACTATGAGACATGTTTTTTCAATAAGAGAATGTAGAGTTTCAAAGGTACATATCTCTCGCAATTAATCTTAGGATTAACACAGCAGTCACAAAACACATTGAGTAGGGAGAGAAAAGATGCAAAGACCCTCGGTCTTAACATCCCAACAATCTGAACCCATGACAAAAAAAAATAGAGATCAATGCAGTAGTAGCCTATAGAGCATTGAAACCGTGGTGGAAAAACATCCATCGAAAGCGGTAGTGGCAGCAAAGCATCCAACATAGAGAAGACTAGAGCAACCCCTATAGCAAAGCGTCTGCCAAGAAAGACGGCACAACAAGGCGCAAAGCATCCACCATCAAAGAACAACAACCAAGTATCCATGAAGATGAGAGGCACAAACATAGTAGCAAAGTATCTGCTACAAATGTCAAACAAGCCAACAAAGCATCTGCTAGAGAAGAAACCTACAATAGCAAATTATATCCGCCTAATGAGAACCAACGACATCGGTTGCAAAGCAAACACTGAGAAGTGGCGACACTGGTCTTTAATATGGCATGAATTTCGCACTTCTATCTTACTTCCACCTGACGGAATAGTTATGTAGGTGCTCCTTTTGCTTCCTAATCCTACACACAATTTCCATAGCAAGATCAATCATTCGGGCGATATATCCATAGGGTAGAGGGACGTTGGCTTTCTGCTCTTGTCTATTATATATATCCGTAGGGTAGAGAGACCGAAGCAGTTCACTCAAAGGTATAGTCTGATTCCATACACTTATTACTCATATGAATGTGTCACCAACTAACTATTTTATCGAAATATAGTCAGGTAGTAAATGTTAAATCAATTCTTGTACCAGCAGACATCTCTCACTCTGGAAGGATAGCGTGCAAACTGAACTAGTGTCCTATTAGGACAAGTTTGTTGGCCTACTTTTTTCTAACCAACATGTAAATTAAGTTCTCGCTAATTAACTAAAGTTGATCACTTAACATCCATGTTCATTGGAAGATTAGTACAGCATAATGTTTTTACCTTTTTATTAAAAAATTCAATAGTACTTGTTTCGTTTGGGATAGACATAATTAACTCCACCAAAATTTCAACCTGACCGACAATCGGGAAACTATGCAAGCATGCAGTATTTAACTTGATTGATAGAAGAAAATTATCCAGTGTAATCAGTCCATCTAGATTATGAGCATGCATCTATATTGCATGGAGTGTACCGTCTTCTCTAATTCAGACAAAGAGTAAATTTTCAACCACTTTATTAGGTTTGGTTTCAGGTTGATATAGAATATGCTCTTGGATTAATATCAAGCAAACACTTTGTAATGCCAAAATTTTATATTTTTGAATCTAAATATTTTTTCTAAAGATCTATTTGAATCAAAGGGTTATTTATGTGGGTATTACATATTGAGGGCCTTCTTCTTTCGAAGGTCTTCAAAACACTAACTCAACAACTATTTTTAGCTTGTTTCATATGCTGCAGGAGCAATGCCCAGAGGCGGATCCAAAGGGGGGCAAAGTGGGCCATGGTCCCCTCAATTTTGTACACCCTTTTATGCCTAATAATTATTTAGTAAGTGTAGAAAAAATCAAAATTTTAGATAGTATAAAGTCTCGTTCTAAATCTCTAAAACTAATAGCTAGTTGCTAAAATCAGCCGAGAGGTTTAGAATAGATCAACTAATTATTAGCTATACCCCTTAAATAAGTATTAGTTGTTAGATGCCCGTACCCAGCTAAAACCAGTTAACACTTAGCTCTAGAGGTTTAGAACATGGCCTAAAACAACCATGTTATGAGCCTGCTCGTCAGATCCTCTCGGTTCAGTCCTTGCATCTACCAGTCTGACCCTAATCTTCCTGACACCACCTAAACCAGTCTGCTTGCTGCCTCGTTTCCGCCACCGACCCATTCCCGATGCGACGCTACCCGACTTCGCCCCTTCCTAGCACCTCCATCCCTTGTCCTGTTTTTATCGTGACGTCGATCTGCTCGACAAGCTAGATCTCCTCGTCGCAACGATATGACTTGTCCCCTGCGGTCGGCGGGCTTGGCGAACTAGAAAACCATGGCTCTCATGTGGTCTTTTTGCCCCCCCCCCCCCATAAATTTTCGTCCTGCATCCGCCACTGGCAGTGCTGAAGTTCAGCTTAAACTTAAGCTACTAATAGACGTAAACGTGAGGATAACGACTACAGACAGATGATGTGCATGCATGAATGATGAAGCCAAGCAAGATCATGAAAAGCCTTCAAAACTTATTCATCAATACAACAAGAGGAAAAGACAATGTTACCCTCAATGTACCTGATAGCTTAAATGTATAGGTTTGAGGCACGATTGTAATTCCACCGAAGTTATATCCCGTGCCTATAAATAGAGGAATAGAACCATGCATTGGGCACACTTTTTTTTTGTCGGAGTGGGATCCATCGCTTTACTTACAAAGTTGTACTTTCTTTACCTTCTTCTTGTAACATTATGAAGCTTAAGGTATTCATGTAAACTTTTGTTAAGTATAGAGTAAAGAAGGGAAAGTAATACCTTTTGAAGGTTAAATCATGTTCTACATGTTTAACTTGTGTTTTATATTGGCTTTAATATTCTTTGCATTTTATTTACTTATTTTCATCTTCGTCCTCTTAGTCTACCTTCTCCTTGAGAATGAGAGATTAAAGAGGATGGAGATGAAGCTCGATCTAATTGTGTTGCCTTGTCTTTTGGTGCCTTAACCAACATTACATTTAAATTACTTTCTCATAACAAAAAAGTGACAAATACAAATTTTTGTTTGTGCACTACATGCTGGCGCATTGCTTTGATTGTTGGAATCCAAACCCGAATTTGAATTGTTTGATTTGAATTTTAATTTGAAACTCTAAATTAGAAGCAAAAATGGAAAAAGAAAAACATTATACTCGGGACACCTTGATGCTACGACCCAACTCTCCTTCCTCATTGCTTTAGTGGAGTGGGCCACTAAGTGAAAAGGAAATGTGCTCTTGGGCTATTTCTATATTGTTTTGGTGATTAGATGCACAACACACTTGGTAAGAACTAACAAATGTTAAGCAAATGTATATCTAGATCGATCAAGAATAAATGTAAGTTCTAGACACTTAGTCAATTGTTTTATGTGCTAAACATGCTTGTCTAAGTGCTAGGAACTTAATTAATTCAAGTCCAAAAGGAGCAAAAGGAGTTCAACTGAAACAGCCAGTGGAGCACCAGCTGCGGTTGCACCGGACAGTGTCCGGTGTTCAGGCTGGCTCAGTGAAGAACTCGCTGCTCTCGGTAATCGCCGAGGACGCTGCGCCTAAAATTCACCGGACTATCCGGTGTGCAACGGACTGTCCGGTGAGTCAACAGCGTCCGCGCCAACGGTCAGCAGCGCGATCAACGCGCAATCAACGGGCGACGTGTGGCCAGAGTCAACGGTCACTAGGCCGCACCAGACTATCCGGTGTGCACCGGACAGTGTCCAGTGTGCCAAGTGGACCGAGGGTTCAGCGGTCGGCTTTACCAAAGAAGGAAAGAAATCATGCACTGTTTATGTCCAGTGGTGCACCAGACTATCCGGTGCGCCAACGGATAGAAGGCAAGAATTGCCTACAAAATGGAGCTCTAACAGCACCTAGCTGCCTTGGGGCTATAAAAGGGACCCCTAGGCGCACAGAGCATCAGACCAAGCCTCCATTGATCATCCTAAGACACCTAGACTCCTCAAGCACACATCTGGATCATTGTGTTTGAGATTTAAGCACTTGTTGAGTTGTGAACTCTCTGCAGTGTGTTTGTGTGCTTGTTTCTTGACTTGTGTGAGTGTCGTTGCTGTGACTCTAGCTCTTGCGTGTGTTTCTATTCCCTCCCTTACTCTTGTGGTTTTTATTGTGATCAATATTGTAAGGGTGAGAGGCTCCAACTTGTGGAGATTCCTCACAAAGGGAACATCTGCTATAAGGAAGAAAATCGTGGTATTCAAGTGGAACATTGGACCGCTTGAAAGGGGTTGAGTGTAACCCTCGTCCATTGGGATGCCACAACGTGGAAGTAGGCAAGTGTTCTACTTGGCCGAACCACGGATAAAAATCGTTGTGTCACCTGTTGTTATTCGTGTGCGATTCTCTCTGCTTCTACTCACTTGATAATTGCTCTAAGTTTAAATACTCACCTTGTGAAGAGAAATTAAGTGAAGAAGTCATCTCTCTCTAGACATAGCACCTTGGTTTTGATACCACTAACATTTCATAAACCATGTTTTGTGCCATTTAGTGTTGATTTTTATAGGATCACCTATTCACACCCCCCTCTAGGTGCTCTCATCCATGCGCCTAGGGGTTCCTTTTATAGCCCTAAGGTAACTAGGAGCCGTTGGAGCTCCATTTGGTAGGCAATAGTTGCCTTCTGTCCGTGGGTGCACCAGACAGTCCGGTGCCCCACCGGACAATGAAGAATTGCGATTTCCTTCCTTCTTTGGCGAAGCCGATCGTTGTAGCCAGGGTTCCCTTAGCACACCGGACAATCTTGTGGCACACCGAACAGTCTGGTGTGGCCTGGTGACCGTTGGCGCTGGCCACGCATCGCCCGCTGATCGCGCTGCCGACCATTGGTGTGGGCGCTGGTGGCTCACCGGACAGTCCGGTGCACACCGAACAGTCCGATAAATTTTAGCCGTAGCGTCCCCAACTTCTCCCGAGAGCAACGAGTTCGTCGACATACCAGCCTGGTCACCGGACACTGTCCGGTGCACACCACATAGTCCAGTGCATGCGCAGGTTGGTGCAAGTCTGGCTGGGCACTGCCAACCTTCTCCAATCCAATCTCATTTTATTTGACAAGGTTCCTAGCACTTAGAGGAATATGTTAGTACCAAAAATAATTCACTAAGGCTAACGACATACCTTGATTCTTGATTTGCATCTCTTTAGCACTTTAGCACATATCCACTAAAACAATATGTGTTGGGCATCTAATCGCCAAAACATTTATAGAAATGGCCCAAGGGCACATTTCCCTTTCAAAGAGGACCTCTATAGGACAGACAAAAGTGTTGAAGGATATGAACGTATAAATGCACAACAAAGAGTTCTCTCTACCAATTCTGAAGGTATATTTCTCAGTCCATTGAGCTATGGTTACATTCCAAGGTCCAATAAAACCAACAATAAAATCTAATTTTTATTTGAACAATACATTGAGGATATGCAATCCAACCAAAAAGGTCCTTTACAAGAATGAGATCTCTTAATTAGAATACATAGTGTTTATCCTTAAGCCTCGCTAATTCACAGCGTAATGTGTTTCTACTTAAGCCTCAGCAGTTCACACGTAATGAGCATCTTCTGGTGCACGCGCTAGCCTCCTTGCCTCCTTGATAGCTTTACTGAAACATACATGACCATCGCCTCTTAATATGATGCCAACACACCCTACTGATGAGGGTATTCTTCACTTCAGAGTCATCACAGGCTAGCAATCTTAGAACATTCGAGGAGCGGTGACACTTGTCTCTGATTTGGCATCAATTCTGCACTTCTATCTTACTTCCACTCGACAGAACAACAATGCAGGTGCTCCTGTTGCTTCATACTCCTACATTTCCATAGCAAGACCGATCACTCGGGTGACCAAAAACACAAAAACACTAGATCTCTACTCCTGTCCCTTATATATAGACATGGTATAGAGATACCGAAGCAGTTCACTCGGAGGTATAGTCTGATTCCATGCACTTACTACGCATATGAATGAGTCACCAACTAACCATTTTATTGAAATATAATCATGCAGTAAATGTTAAATCAATTCTGTACCAACAGACATCTCTCTCTTTGGAGGAGAACATGCAAACTGAACTAGTGTGACGGTGTCTTATTAGGACAGGTTTGTTGGCTTGTTTTTTGTAACCAACATGTAAATTAAGTTTTAGCTAATTAACCGAAGGTGATCACTCAATATCCATGTTCACTAGAAGTACACCATAATGTTTTTACCTTTTCATTAAACATTTCTTTCATGAAAAGAGTACTAGTCTAGTTTGGGACAGACATAATCAATTCCCCAAACTTTCAACCTAGCCAACAATCATAAAAATGTGCAAGCATGCACAATTTAATTAATTTGGTTGATGGAACATAATGATCTAGTGTATACAATCAATACATCTAGATTATGAGCATGCATCTATATTGCATGGACTGTACAATCCACTCAAATTTAGACAAAAGATGTGTATGAGAGTAAATTTCTAATCACTGTGTTACAAGATGCTATATGGTCATTCTATCAAATTGGATCTAACAAAATAGACGCACACTCAAGTTGCATGTAACACTCATCCATAAACTCTAGCCGTAATTGGTTTAGATGAATGAGGTTGCATGATAGTGAATGACAACATTGCTCTTGCTTGTTGGAGCATCCTCATCGCCATAAGCTCAATGGCTGCCAATCCTCTATTGTAATGAGAGCATTCCTGGTGCGTCCAGAGCCTACTAGGACAAGAGTTGATGGGCCTCGAGGAATACTATTGAAACATTCGTCTATGTTGGACCAAAAAAACTGAAGCAAGAGCTCATATAGTCATACATAGGAACCTTGGTGCTGCTATTGTGTTTTCTTCTCCCTCATGGATCTTTTGTGGACTCCAGTTGTCCACCCATGAAAGGCGGCACAATAAACAATATCATATTGATGGAAATATTTGCTTCCGTTACTGTTTAGTACTTGGATTCAGTACTTTAACACCTTTAGTTGGGCCCCCGATGAGGTTCCCTGCCAACTTGCTTGAATAACTACCCGTCCACCCCATTGCAAAACACACATGTTTTTCTCATTCTTTTTGCGGTCCGACCTAGTTGGCCTTCAATCATCGGCGTTGGTGGCAACGTACTAGAAGCGAGATAGACCGAGACCATCTGGTTTGCTTCCTCACTTTGGCACTCCCCACATAGCCTTACTAAGTAAATGGTTATTTAAATTATTAGCATCAGAGGGGACTTGGCAACAAATTTTAATAAATAAATATTTGGGCTCTAAAACACTTGTCCAAGCTGAATGGAAAATAGAAGACTCACATTTTTAGTCATATTTGATTATGGTGAAGCAAGACTTTCTTCGCTTTGGAACCATCAAAATTAACAATGGATCGCAGGTGAGGTTCCCGGAAGACACGTGGCTTGGAACAAACGCTTTAAAATACTAATACCTTGGGTTATATAGTATAACTAGAAAGAAGCACGTAAGCATTGCTGAATTTCTAACTACAACACAATCTAACATATCTTGGAGATGAACTTTGTTTAGGTCTAGATTGGTGGTGTGGAATGAATAACTTTCATGAATATCTAATATTCACCTAACACAAGATCATGATTCCTTCTATTGGACCTTATCGAAGTTAGTACAATTCTCAGTTTAGTCACATTGTCAAGCATTGATTAGGCATGAGATACGTCATTTAAATAAAAGACTGTGAAATCTAAAAGCCCCACTTAAGATTAAAATATTACTATGGTATCTTAGGAGGAGAGTGATACTAACCGAGGATAACTTAGCGAGGCACAACTCATGTGGAAACAAAACATGTTGCTTTTGTCATGAAGAAGAGACAATTCAACACCTATTTTTTATTGTCGGTTTGCTCGTATGATGTGGGCTTTAATTCACATGGCCTTTATGATATCTAAACCATTTAATGTCTCTAATTTGTTTGGTACCTGGTTAGTGGCTTTGGTAGAAATATTAGAAAGATAATCTTACTTGGCGTTGTGTAATACCCTAATTTTTGAAACCAACAAAATGTACTAAGATCTAGTTTAATTCGGTAATATTTGAGTAGTTTAGAATCATGAATTATAATTTTAAGTATTTTCTTTTATAAATCAATTAAAGACCAATTTATAAAGTTAAATGAAAAGGTCCTTATGTAGGTAAAATCGTACCCTTATAGGATAAAATATTTAGAACAGTCTCTAAAGTATGAAAACTAGAATTTGGGTTCTTGAAATATGATGGAAAGATTCTTACTTCTTTATTTAAGGTAATTGATCTTTTATGAATTACGTGTTTAGAAGCATTCATCTAAATGAATAGGATAATAAACAAATAAATAAATATAAATTTATGCATACATGTTGAAGTTTTGTTTGTGCATTTGTTTTTAAAGATGAAACTCAGACATGAATTTAAATTATAATTTGGATATTTGAGATAGAAAACAAAATAAAAATGAATTTGGATTGTCGTTTGAAAACAAAATAGGAAAAAGGGGAAATAGAAAACTAATAAAACAAAAATAAAAGGAAAAAAGTTACGACCTTTCTACTATGCCCTTTGGGCCCATATTTTTTTCCAAGCCAAAAGCAGCCCACGTTCCTCTTCTTTTTTTTGTTTTTTTCCCCTTAATTCTCCCACGGTGGATTATGGTGGATTATGTTGACGTGAACCAGCCCGTTAGTGTCACAGATGTGTAGGCCACAAATGTCAGCTGCTTATTGTCTAGTCTGCAACAAACTCCAACAGGTCGTAACGAAACCATCGTATTCCTCGCGCGCATCTAAACCTGAGCTGGGGTTGTTAAGATCCATGCGTGGCTGTTAAGATCCGGCGATCTGGCTGTTTGCAAACCGATGCTTTGCATCATGCTTATAAAAGCGTCGTCGCCTCGACCAAGTTTTTCCTGGTTCAGGTGCTCGACATACTATCATCAAAACCGAGTGGGTGAGCAACCGGAGTGCTCACGAACTGGAGAGGAACAGAGTGTTGCCGTCGTGGTCGAAATTTATTGGAAGTGCATATTGGGGCTTGCTGTGTGCCTGGGAGGCCTCGTTGCCGCGCTTCAGGCGGCCAGAATCCTTCGTCGATGCTTCACTACTACTCACCACCGTGGCTGGAGATTTACCTGCGATGATCTCTGGTAAGGACGTTCCCCATTGCTTCGCCATGTTCCTGACTCCGAGTAGTGACATTGGAATCAATGATTCGTGCACGGGGTTCGAATTCTAGGGGGTTCGGCAATGGCTCTGCCGTTGGGAACTCGTCCGCCGCCGTCCCTGGCTGGAGGTGGGAGGAGACACGACGACTGCTGGTCTGGGTTTCGACGGCGTGGATTGAATTGGGTACCGCTTTGGGGGAATCCAATCTGGGGCATGGATCTTTGAACGAAAGGTTTAGATTAAAACACAAATATCTTTTTGCTTCAGTAAACCATGACCGTAGATCAGTGGATGTGCGGGCAGGGTTTGGCGATGAGATTTTAAAATCACAACCATTGATCCTCGATCTGGCGGTCACTGCTCCGCACCGGTTTGATGTAGTTTCGATTTAATCTGGACCGTGCGTAGTTGATCGGATGGCCGGGATTTAACTATATCCCTTCGCCGTGCACTTCTTTCAAAAGAGACCCTATGTTTTGGTTTAATCAACCCACCGTCCTTGTAGATGCAGTTCTGAGTCTTGGTGTCTTTTGTGCAGAACCCCCTGGGTTTCTGTTAAATAGTGGCCGCAGCCCAAGTAACTCAGAAATCTATTAAATTTAATACAGAAATTCTTTTTAATGCAAAATAATGTCCCAAACTTAGGAAATTCATAACTTGATGAATTTAGCTCCAAATTGATTCATTCCAGTGGCATTAATTTTGTTTAAGTATTGTTTATTACCTAGTACCTTTGTATAACCAAGAAACTTGATTTAAAATTATTCACATGAATAATTCTATTCTAGGTATTAAATAACTTCAGAAATTTCTAACTTAACAACTGTAGCTCCGAATTTAGTGTTTCTTGTTCCTACGACCTCGTAGCTTTGTGTAGATTATTTTTACGTAGTTATTCTTATGTTTGGTGTAATGTTAATTTTGCCTATACCATGTTTGTCTGTATTGCTACGTTTAGCAGTGAGGACACGTGTCATCTGAAAAGCAAGTTGGTACCTGGAATCTCAAGTGCCAGGCAAGTTGTGCCCTTGATCACTTCTTTTTACCCAATCATGTTCTGATTAATCATAATGAACTGCATAGGTTAATTTTGATGGGACCCAATAGGTTACCCTAGTTTGACTATCTTTATACCTTGTTTACCACTGAATTTTTGGGTAGTACCTGCTATTGCTTTATGTGGTTATGGGTATGGAGATACATTTTATTCATGATTATACTTTATTATCAGTTGTTATTTATTGTTCATGATAAGATCATTATGTTAATTGGAACATGGAGAACCACCCGGGAAAACAGTGCTACCACAAGGGTTTAATGGGACGCCCTTGGCTGATTAATTAGGAAAGCTAGTGGATGACTACCTTACCCGAAAGGGGCAAGGGGCAGTAGGGGAGTGGTCAGTGTAGGGAGGCCCTTGGGATGATTTTGCTGCGATGGCGGTCATGCAAGGGATTCCTGCATTGGAGCTTCCTATAAACTGTAGCGGGTTTTCTGAAGCTAGTGGAACTTTGTAAAGGCCTCATAGTGTTACCCTGCCTCGCCTCCTCGGTAGAGGTGTATGGGATTGGCCGTCTCTTGGCAGATGGGTAACATGACTTGTGGGTAAAGATGTGCAACCTCTGCAGAGTGTAAAACTGATATACTAGCCGTGCTCACGGTCATGAGCAGCTCGGACACTCACATGATTAATTTATGGAACTAAATTCAATTTGTCATATGCATTGCATCGCAGGTGATGTTGTTACTTTTGTTCTACTACTTAATTGGGTTGGTATTTACTTATACTTAGTAATTGCTAATAAAATTTTGACCAACTTTAAAAGCAATGCTCAGCTTCAACCATCCTCTTTGGTAAGCCTTACACTTCACATGAGCTCCCACCTTTGGCGAGTTCATGCACATTATTCCCCACAACTTGTTGAGCTATGAACGTATGTGAGCTCACTCTTGCTGTCTCACACCCCCACATGTCAAGAACAGGTATCGCAGGATGAAGCGCATGGAGGATGCTGCGATGTGTTCGTGAGAGGTCTAGGTCATCGTCTCCCAGTCAACTTTAGGTTGCTGGACCGTTGTCTCCTTATAATGTAATTATGTATTTATTTTGTATAGAACTCCTATTATATAGTAAAGATGTGACATTCGATCCTGTGCCATGATTCATCATATGTGTGAGACTTGGTCCCAGCACACCTGGTGATTATGTTCGCGCCCGGGTCTTGGTGCCCCGAAACCCGGGTGTGACACGTTGCTACAAACTATTGATCTCTTTGGTTGAATAGGAATTACATTGTTTTTGAAAAGAATCCTTCTACCTTGCAGGTTATCCATACCAATGCCTATTGGCTTCGAACATGGGTTATTTTACAGAAATGCAGAGTTGCTATCTATGGTTCTGGAGGATACATAATACTTGGTGTGGGTGGCAAGGGACTTTTTTTCCCGTGCATATGGGTGGTTGTCTAGTCTTCGGATTGATTACCATCAAAGTGTGTGGGTTATCAACTTTATTTGTTTTAAAGTTGTGTGGTTCTTAAGCAGTCTGGAAGAAATTTCGAGGGCATGTATCTCCTCGATGTAATGTGCTTGAAGTTATTAATAAAATCTTCCTTTATCAAAAAATATAGTATTTAGCTTGATTGGTGGAATTATCTAGTGTAATCAGTCCATCTAGATTATGTATGTGCATTTACGTTGTACAATCCACTGAAATTTAGACAAAGTATTAATGTGCACGAGAGTAAATTTTCAAGCACTTTGTTACAAGGTGCTAGGTGGTATACTATAAAATTGGATCTAACAAATAGACACACACAGCTAGCTGCATGTACACACTCATGTATAAATTCTGTTCTAATCGTTTTAGATGAATGAGGCCTCATGACAGAGCAACATTGCTCTTGCTTGTTTGAACATACTCATCCCCATAGCCTCATTGCATGGTAATCCTTCGTTGTAACAAGAGCATTCCTGCCAAACCTACTAGGACAATAGTGGACAGGTCTCTAGGTTGAAACATTCATCTATCTCGAACAATGAACATACCGAAGCAAGAGCTTAATACTAAGGAGTAAGGACCTGCATGCTGCTATGGTATTTTCTTCTACCTCATGGATGTTTTATGGACTCCAGTCGCCCGCCCACGAAAGGCAGCACAATATCACATTGATGAAAATATTTAGTTCCTTTACTGCTTGGATTCAGTATTGTGTTCCTGGTGAGGTTGCCGACCCACTTTACCTGAATAACTATCCGTCTACCCCATTTCAAAAACACACATGTTTTTCTCATTCTTTTTGGAGCCCGACCTAGTTGGCCTTCAATCACCGGCGCCAAGAAGCAGCGACAGTATTGAAGGACTAGTAGTCCAGCATCTCTTAGCAATAGTAGCCAACTTCCACACGGATTCAAATGTTTCTAAAGCGCATTTAGCGTAATCAATCCATTTGAAATGTTACATTTTGTGTTTACAATCTGCATAGGTAACCCATCACATGTTGTTATCACGATCCTACATGGGCTCATTGTTCTTGCCCAGATGCAACCAAGAAGCACTTGTGTCTGTAAAATTTAACTCAAAACTGTGGAATAAAAGGGAAAGAACGTGCAAACAGAACTGGTGCCTTATTAGGTCTGGTTCGTTGGTCTGCCTTTTCTAACAAACATTTAAATTAAGCTCTGGCTAACCGAAGGTGATCAGGTGTCTTATTAGGACCGGTTCATTGGTCTGCTTTTTCTAACCAACATGTAAATTAAGTTCTGGTTAACCGAAGGTGATGACTCAATATCCATGTTCACTCCAAGTGTAGCATAATGTTTTTACCTTTTTGTTTAAGACTTTCATCCATATGAAAAGAGTAGTTGTCTAGATTGGGACAGACATAATTAACTCCACGATACTTTCAACAAGGGGGTGTTTGATTCAGGGACTAAATTTTAGTTTATGTTATATCGAATAATTGAATATCAATTACAAGTATTAAATATAGTCTAATTACAAAACTAATTATATAAATAAAGACTAAATGACGAGAGACATTTTTAAACCTAATTAATCCATAATTAGCAAATATTTATGGTAGCATAACATTGACTAATTGGGTTTAATAGTTTCGGTTTCTTGTTTAGTCCTTATTTGTGTAATTAGTTTTGTAATTAATCTATATTTAATACTCCTAGCTAGCATCCAAACACCCGATGTGACATGAATTAAACTTTAGTTCCCGAAACCAAACACCCTCTAACCGACAACCAAGCATATGTCATATTTAATTTGATTGGTGGAACACAATTATGTGTGTGCATTTCCGTTGCATGGAGTGCATAGTCCACTCAAATTCAGACAAAGAATGTGCACGAGAGTAAACTTGTAACCACTTTAATTTGTTACAAGATGCTAGAGGGTACCATATATATTGGATTTAACAAAATAGACAGACACCAGGCAGCTCGAACACACTCATACATGAGCTTCCGCTCTGAAAATCCATCCTAAATATCTTATCATTTTAGATGAATGATGCGCATGATAGTGCATAGCAATGTTGCTCTTGTTGGAGCATCCTCATCCCCATAGGCTCAATGGCCGGCGATCCTCTACTGTAACAAGAGCATTCCTGACGCCTCTCGATCCTACTACCAGAATAGTGGACGGACCTCTAGCAAAACTATCGAAATATTCGTTTCTCTTGGGCCAAAAGAATACAGCTGAAGGAAGAGCTCATACTCAGGAACCGGGATGCTACTGTAGTGTTTTCTTCTCCCTCATGGATCTTTTATGGACTTCGGTCGTCCTCCGCACACGAAAGGCAACACAATAAACAATATCACATTGATGAAAATAATTGGTTCCATTATTGTTTAGTACTCCAATTAAGTACGTAAATGTGCCTTGAATAACTACATGTCTACCCCATTGCAAAAACAAGCTTGTTTCTCGTTTTTTTTTGGAGTCTGACCTGGTTGGAAGCTGAATCGACCATAAACGTGGTCATGTTTGTAAGTCATTTTTTTTTAAAATTAACCAACAAAATGACTTGGTGGCAGTCAAAACTAATACGGCGTCGGCGTTAGTCTTACTCAAGGTTTAAAATCTCCGACTCTAGCTGCCTCTGTAGCCAGAAAACTCTTCCAAAAATGATGCGTGCTAGGAGAATTAGATTTCTTAAAACTTGAGCCTGACTTAGTGGCAGTCAAAACTAATACGGCCGGGCTTAACGCAATTTAGGATGCTTCGATGGAGCGACACGTAATGGCAGGGAGTGCAGTGTTCACCTTAGGTACTGCTGCGTCCTTGTTTGCCCTGTTCAGCCGTCGCTGTCAATGCTTTATGGTTTTGTTTGCTTTTACTATTCACACTAAAGAATGGCCACATCAAAGCGCGCCTATCATATGTGGATCGCTATTAGCGGGACTAAGTACAATTTAGTTGAAAACTTGATATGATATGTGGATCGCTATTAGCGGGACTAAGAACTTGTTTGGTTAGGAGTGAACTAAAGGAATCATATGTGATTCAATTTCTTGCTAGTTAAAATTGAATAGAAAGTGATTTTTTTATTGGTTTGTATGTAATTTGTTTTCTCCTAAGTTCTCTTGCATCGATCTTCGTTTATTCATCACATTGTTGCTCCAAGTCAATATCCCGCACATTCACTAGAGCAACATTCTACAGGTTGAACTTGTCCCTTATACCAATTAACCCTTATATTGTTCTAACCATGATACTGGGATCAAGTTGTAAATTTTAGGTACTGCATATTCACTCCCCTCTAGGTGACTTTCACATGCGCTTCCTCCCCTCGCACTACACGACGGTTGATCTTTAGCGACCCTTATTAGGTACCAACTGTTGGTTGCTAAAGGTTAGAGACCGACGGTCAGTCGCTAAATCCTTTTGTAGCAACAGCCGGTTGGTTGCTAAAATTCTAGAAATGTAACAACTTATGGTTGGTCGCTATAGATGCCGTCGGGGACTAGCAGTGGGTCGCTATAGAGCAAGGATCACTATCAAATCTTATAGCCTGAACGTACCTGTAGATGTTAGTGACTAAAAATTAATTAAAACAAGTAAACATTGATCGCTAAATTACGTGATGATTTATTTCTTTTTAATATTGCTTATATGTTTATTTCATGGTTTGTTTATGTATGGACATGACTATAGTATGCAATTGTGTTCTTTGTGCTTATATGATATTAGATTCGAGTTGAAAATCGTTTCAAATGTTTATTATTTATTTGCAATGAATTTTTGAGTAATTTAAAAATACATTTCAAAATAAATAAAAAAAAGAAAATCCTCCCTAACCCTAACGCCCACTAGGGCCCATCTACCTGACTCTCCCTCCCACGCCGTCCCTGTCTCCACCCTCTCCCTGGCATCTTCCCACCGCCGCCCCTCTCATCTCCCTCACGCCCTCTCTCTGGTGCTGCAGCTCGCCCCCCTCTCTCTCCTCTTGGCGACGACTGGGCGGCATGTGCCCAGGTCTTCTTGGGACCCTTCACCGGCGACAAGCACCACCAGGTACTCCCAACCCCGTCTTCCCTTCCTGCGGTGCCAAACCGAGCACCCAAACCCTAACTCCCTAGAAATCTGAACTCTAGGCCCTGGCTGGCTGGGCAAGCGAGGCACAGTACAGCCTGGGGTTAGGAGCATGTGAGCTGCACATGACGGTGTCCCCGGGCATCGCAGGGCCGGCCGTCGACCGTGGCGTCGGGGCACTTGTTAATGCGTTGCGAGGCGACGGGGACGACGGACGGCTCCAGGTGCAGCGCATGTGGCGCCACGGACAGCGGCTGCTGCCTGCCCTGCAGCTACGAGGACACGGACAGTGCCGCGTTGAATGCTGGCACCGGCACCAGACCGGACGGACGTACCGCACCGCGTGCCAGTGCCACGCCACCGACGCCTCGGCCTCGCTCCCAGCGTTGCGTGCGGGCGCGGAGGACGGGGCGGCCGGCTCCGGAGCACAAGGGCCAGGTGGACGGGGATGGCAGCGTGTGCCGGGGCGACGCCGACGGCAATGCCAGTTCATGAGTCACGAGTTCACGGCGATGCGTTGATGTAATGATGTGCTTGCCGTGTCCGTGTGCAGCATCGCGTCACGCCTGCTGCTTGTACGTGCGTACTCTCTCCGTCACGCGTCGGGGGTGGATTGGATCAGAGCCGATCGAGTGCGGAGAACACCACGCCAGGGGTGCTTCAGATGGCAGTAAAGTCAGTACTCAGTCATGGCTTCTTAAACTGTATGACCCTAGAAATCTAAACTTTTGGGGCTATTTAGGTGCATGTACATCTACTAACAGTCATTTAAAAACTTATAATATTTTAGTCAGATTAGATTACATATGCTTTTAGCATTTGTTTTATTGTTTAATAATTTAGAACATCCTTTTGTCAAGCTGATGTCCAGTCACAAACTCACAATTTACAGGTTCAGTCATGAGTGGGCTTCTCATGAGCTTCCCTAAGTGATGCTTCATATGTTTTCTAACATGCAACATCTCCCGATGTTATCCATGTACTGGATATATCCTTAGAAGTCAGAGATGCAGAAGTCTGATCATCATGAGCAGAAGCTAACTTCACCAAGAGGGTTAATCCATAAGATACTTCGTCGTACAAATAGCAGGTGTTCTCCCACTGCAACTGACCAACAACCTTCTCCTGTATCTCCAGAAACAAGCAACTCATCAATATTCTCAAAGCAAAAGGATGTTGATGATGCCATCAAGGATTCAGAAAAGCTGAGCACACATACTATCAGAATTGAAGATGAGAAATCTGATTTGCTAGGGTCTGAAATTTATTCTGGAAAGCTTACATTAGATAACAAAACAAAAAGTTCATCAAATGAACAGTCTGGATCAGGATCTAGTAGCAATTGCTTTGATGCTAGGCTCAGCATTGAAGCCCTAATATGGGGTTCTAACATCCTTAAGCTTGAGGATATTGTATCTGTAAGTTATCTCATTGACTTGCAAAACCCGCGTCTATAATTTTCACTTCTACTGTGTCCACACTCCACAACATTTGGAACCAGTTCAATATATATGAAATGACCGTGCAGGTATCATATAATTCTGGTCTCCGGTATTTCACCGTGCATGCTTGTCCTCTTGAAAAAAATATCCAGTGGACTCTCCTGCTTTATGAAGCCTAGAAGAACCCAAACGGACTTGAAGTTCGTATCCTCTTCTCTGCACGAGGCCTTTCGGTGGGTTAATAGTTTTGCGGATCAGCAATGTTACGTAAACCTGTTGCCTCACCCCATGGCATCTAGCAAGAAGCATTCTTCTGAAGTCTGAACTCATTCAGTTTGATGCCATGTTTGATCCTTATGTTAAATGTCAGTCTCCACCAAAGATACTTGTCATCTTGAATCCTCGATCTGGACATGGTAGATCTAGCAAAGTTTTTCATGGAAAAGTGGAACCCATATTTAAGGTATGTCTAGCTGAGTAGAAGCATGCATCTTATCTCAAGATTGGATCTGTGCTGTCGCTTCTACTAGGAACTTTGGTATGATCTAGTCATGCTTCCCAAGATCATATTTAGTCGGGTGTTTCATACAACCTAAGATGTTTATAAATGAGTTGTAGACAATTTTATAAGCTTTCTAGAAATTCTTGGATCACCTGTTTTGGATGCCTAAATCTCCAGTTATGGAGTTTTGAAGTGAGTAGTCGAATTCCGTCCAAATCTGGACAGCATTATCATTTAATACTGATTGACCTTTTTAAGTGTCTAATCTCATGGTGATGATAATACCAAAGTTGTATAGGATTTCTTAGGCTTTCCAGAAAGTCTTAGTTCACTATTTTTGGATGAATATTTTGTGAGTTATGAACAAAACAATTGACTACTGTGTGCTGTCCAGAAAATCTGCAATTGAGCACTTGATTTTGTTCTTGTTTGGCTAAGTAGGAATTATTAGTTTTTGATTCTTGAGTGATGAAGACTTGTGGCATTTGAAATGTTTCTCCAAATGTCTTGTTGCATATGGTTGAGTTTTTTCTTTCTTAATGTGTGCTCTAAACCTATTAGTTTGGGAAGTGATGTGCCTGTACTTAGAGGGATCATCGTGATTTTGTGCTCGTGGTAGTATACAACAAAAACATGTGCTTTTATCTTAACGTCTGTTTGGTATATATTGTGTGTTTTTGTGAGAAATATATTGCAAGATCTCTCTCTCTCTATATATATCTACACCTGACTCTGCAATATATAGGACATCGCTCGAATTGTTTATATGCAGGAATAGGTTGTACAAATAATTTGAAATTGACATTAACCACTAGGCGGCCACCCATCATTGTTTTTTACCATAAGGAGTCTCATTTTCCAGTTCTTACTGAATATACAAATTTATCTGAATTTCGATTGTTTTTATGCTTGTGAACCTTTTAGGTTCTGCACAACAGGACTTCCTAGCGATGTCACCGTTGAGGATGGGGATATATCTTTTCACCTTCATAAGGTACTGTCGTTTTTTCCTGGTCATATTCTGGATTCCTGTATTTTCCTGGTGTGTGCAAGAAATAAAGCAAAAATGGTTATATCCCTTTTGCTGCTTGTTCCCGTCTAGCAAATGTTCTCTGTCCATATCCTGTTGCAACAATTAACAGTTCCTTGCTTTGAATGAAACTTTCATCATACTTTGTTTGACTTGGTGTTTCCTGTGTAAAGCTTCTTCTATTGGAATTTATGAAAGAATATGAAAATGGTTATAACCATTTATTTATGTTCCAATGCTTTTGCTTCACTTTCTTGCCTTGTATGCCTTTAATTAACCTTTTTACATGTTGATTATTTCCTCCATAACAGTGTCTGTTTCATTGCAGTTCCCTTTACTTTCAAAAAGTGCCTTTCTTGAACGGTCAATTGAAGAAAATTCTGACAAAGAAGAATGCATCATCAAACTAAATGTCATTCCTGGGGTGCCAAGTCATTTGAGCTAGTTGCAAGGTTCTGCTATGGGTGTGAAAATAGAGCATCAAAAGCTACTAGAGTGAACAAATACTTTTGTGACTGATTAGCTCTGGAGCAGCTAGAGTGATGTAGTTGTGGGCTTTTGAACAATAGCTGGAGTGATATAAAACATTAGTGATGTAGTTGTGGGCTTTTGAACTACTTCAAACTAGAGTGATGTCGCTGTGGTACTTTTGTGACTGATCATCTCTGGAGCTTTTGTGAATGATCTAGCTAGCTATTCGTAAATGATCTAGTTGTGAATGATATTATAATTGTGATGCTTTTGTGAATATATAATTGTGGTACTTTTGTGTTTATGTGATGGATCTATGATTGTGGTATACTGATTAACTGTGTATGTCTTTATGATTTGTGTATAAAAATATGTGATTTGTGGTGCTTAATTAAATGTATATTATTATTAATAACAACTGTAAAAAGGGCGACTTTCTGTTGGTTGCTAAATGTATAGTATGACGACTTACAGTTGGTTGCTAAATCTATAATACATCAACCCACAGTTGGTCGCTAAATTTACAATATTAGCAACGGACAGTCGGTCGCTAAAAAGATGTCGGTCGCTAAAGCCTTTAGCGACGGCACTTACAACGACCATCCTTATGGGTCGCTAAAAGTTTTTAGCGACCAACCGTAGGTCGCTGAAGGCTGTTTTAGCAACCAACCGTAGGTCGCTGTAAGTGAACCGTCGTGTAGTGTCGTATCTGGTTGTCAGTGTTTCGAACTAGCACCAACGAGTAAATTTGTGTATGCACGGTTTGGATCCTGATGGTGTGCTCAGTGGATGCAAGATTTATACTGGTTTGGACTGAACATTTCTACTTCCAGTCTTCGCTGGCATGCGCTACTGGACACTACAAAAAAATGTTGAAGGAGTGTCGGTAAGTTTAAGAGTGTCGGTCCTGACACTCTTAATATGGGTAAAAGTGTGGGTTTTACTGTACCGAGTGTCGGGGTCCCACGAAAACCCACACTCTTAATTTAAGAGTGTCGGCCGCCCACTCGCCGCACACTCTTACTTTTTACCCTAGCCGACCAAAATTAGCCGCCCGGTCTCCATCCCGCGCCGTTCTCCCGCACGTCGTTCTCCATCTCGCCCGCGACGCCGCCGCCCTCCTCCATCCTGCCCGCGCCGCCCTCTCGCGACACCGCCGCGCACCCGCGCCGCCCGACCCGCCCGCTCCCTCTGCGCGCCGCTGCATCCCGGCCACGGCCCGCCGAGCGCCGCCCGCTCTCGGCTCCCTCCCGCGCACCCAACGCCGCCCACCTGCGTCGTCGCCCCGCCCGCTCCCGCCCATAGCCCGCCCAGCGCCGCTACATCCCACGCCCTCCGCTCCCTCCAACGTCGCTCGCCCCGCCCGCTCTCTCCCGTGACGCTCGCCGACGTCCAGCGCCACCCACGCCCTCCTGCGTCTGAGCACAGCCGCGTCGCCCCGCCCACAACGCCCTACATTAACCTGTGAGTACAAATATCTACCAACTTTGAGTATAAATATGCAGTGATTAACGGGTGATGCGATGTGCAATATAGATATATATTTTATTGCTGATTGTTCATTATTGTCTTGTATATTTTTCTACTGTGTAATTGTAGTGATGCATTAACTCGTACCTAAGTGTATATATGTTGTTAAATATGTGTCGTTTCTTTAGCTTTGAATATGAGTGATGATCGAAGAAGGGCGATGTACGATGGATTCGACAGTGTCACTCATGGGCACTCTGATGCATGGGTGAGAGTTGCAGATGAATTCGTGGCACTCGCATTTGCTGGTGATGCTCGTTTAGCGAGGTGCCCGTGTATAAAATGTCGGAACTTGGTTCGGTTGAAAAAAGTGGAGCTCTCGTATCATGTTTTCAAACATGGCTTTATGCCGAACTATCTGGTATGGCATGAGCATGGAGAGGTGGACCATACTATTGAGTCGGATGGGGACCAGGATGTAGACTGAATGGAAGAGATGTTGGATGATATTAGGAATGAGTACCCAGAACTACAGAATAATCAAGCTTTTCTAGAGGATGTGAGAGAGTTCTACAAGCTTCTTGAAGCCTCGGAGGCTAAACTGCATGAAGGAACCAATGTGAGCTTACTGCAGGTGGTAACATGTCTTATGGCGATGAAGTCAAAGTACACCTTCTCCAACAATTATTACAATGATTTTGTGAAACTGATTATTGATATGAGCCCACCGAATCATAACATGTCGAAGGACTTGTACCATTGCAAGAAGCTCGTAGCTGGTCTTGGCATGAACTACCAAAAGATTGATGCTTGCGAGGACAATTGCATGTTGTTCTGGAAGGAGCATGAAAATACCACATATTGCATCCACTGCAGTAAGTCAAGATATGCAGTGGTTCTAGATGAGGATGGAAGCGAGGTTACGACAAAGGTGCCGATCAAGCAACTCCGGTACATGCCTATCACTCCACAGCTTTGATCCGGATGTCATAAAGGAAGGGGATCGTCAGGGTCAAGATCCGGATGTCATGGTGCATCCCTCAGATGGCGAGGCCTGGCAGGCTCTCGACCGTTTTGATCCAGAATTTGCAAGAGACCCTAGGATTGTTCGTCTTGGTTTGTCGACGGACGGATTCACTCCTTACTCCAATAATTCCACTTCTTACTCATGTTGGCCAGTTTTTATGATGCCCTACAATCTCGCTCCTAACAAATGCATGAAGGAAGAGGTCATGTTTCTTGCCCTTATTGTTCCAGGTCCGAAGGATCCTGTAACAAAAATTAATGTCTTTATGGAACCGTTGATCGAAGAACTTAAAATGTTGTGACAGGGGGTTGAGGCATATGATAGTCATCTGAAATGTCGTTTTACTCTACGCGCAGCATATCTATGGTCAATTCATGATCTGCTAGCATATGGCCTTTTTTCTGGTTGGTGTGTCCACGGCATACTGCGTTGTCCGATATGTATGGGTGACTCACAAGCATATAGGTTAGAACGTGGTAAGAAGGAAACATTTTTTGATGTTCACCGACGCCTCCTTCCCTATAATCATCCTTTTAGAAAGGATACAAAGTCATTTCAAAAAGGCAAGAGGGTTAGAGATGGGCCACCGAAGCGACAAACTGGTGAAAATATCATGAGACAACATTGTGACCTAAAACCGGGCGTAGGAGGTCGATTTCAAGGGTATGGTAAAGAACACAATTGGACACACATCTCGTTTATCTGGGAGCTACCTTACACAAAGGCATTGTTGTTACCACATAATATAGATTTGATGCACCAAGAATGTAATGTTGAGGAAAGCATCATAAGCATGTGCTTCGACTTCACCGGTCAAACCAAAGATAACATGAATGCAAGAAGAGACTTAGCTGAACTTTGGGATCGTCCGCACCTTGAGCTTAGAAAAAATCCAAGTGGATCTGAGAGTTGGCCACGAGCTCCTTATTGTCTGAAATGGCAAGAGCGAGAAGAGATATTTCAATGGTTGAAAAAGTTGAGGTTCCCAGATCGCTATGCGGCTAATATAAAACGGGCAATTAACCTCGACACTGGTAAACTCGTTGGGTTGAAGAGTCATGATTATCACATTTTGATTGAAAGACTAGTGCCGGTAATGTCTTGTGGATACTTCAACCCCGATGTGTGGAAGATATTTGCAGAACTCAGTTATTTTTATAAGCAGATATGTGCTAAGGAAATCTCAAAGAAATTGATGATGAGGTTTGAGAAGGAAATCGCTGTCCTTGTATGTAAGATGGAAAAAGTATTCCCACCTAGATTTTTTAATTGTATGCAACATTTGCTTGTGCATCTACCTTGGCAAGCGTTGGTAGGACCTGCACGCATCAAGGTATAAAGGCAATGCGTACAACAATATCATCCTGGCACATCAAGCGCATCAGGTGTACTATTTGAGTTATCCTCATAAAAGTTTTAAAACCTGGTGGGTTGCATATAAAGTTAATCCAGAGGTTCACCCTTACCGATATCAAAACTACAATTTAAGCACCAACGATGATGATGATGATGTTGTCTTCCAAGAAGTCGGTGATCAAGGAGACGATAGCGACAATGATAGTATTGTATCCGAAGGGGCAGGACTAAATGAGTTAGCTTCTCTTACCGTAGAGTTAATGGAGGAACCAGTTTCATCAAATTCAAAACGTCAAAAGTTTGAAGAAACAATTCTTGAAACACAACAATGGGTTGAACAACATAATACACGTGTCGCCGAAGAGGACTCTGATGCTGACGATTTTTGATACATAATTCGTAGATGTAATGGCCCACTCTTATTTTTGTTTATTTAATATGCATTACTTTGTGAAAAATTTATTCATACTTACTCTTTTGTGAATTTATTACAGATGTTCAGGATGGATTCATCTGGTAGGAGATCCAGACCATGAAGGTCGAGGGCTTCCAGTGGTACTCCTAACATGTTTCAGGTACTTGTTTTTTTCTTAGTTCAATTACTAGGACCAGCTAGCAATCTAAATTTGTTTACATTTCAGGGCACCACAACAAGCAGGAGCAGGCAAGAGCAATTGCTTGCCTCCCTAGAGCAGATGCGGGGTAGCAGCAGACCCTCTAATACAAAAGGGGCTACTTCCCGTGCAGCTACTTCAGTGGCACCTACTGTGGCACCTACTATGGAGGCGGCTGTGGACGATGAGGCTAAGAAGCTACCGTAGAACTGGACGATGGAGAGGAGACTTCGGGAGCAGACGCTTCTACAGAGGAGGCTACCACACAGGTTGCGCCACGACGTGCCATCAGGTATTCTTATTGTTGAGTTGAAGTTTTATTGTCAAGTAGAAGTTTTAAGTAAATGATTTTCATTGTGAAATAACAAACTTTCATTTGCAGGTTTCGTCGGTCCCTCACATTGAAGCCTTCTAAACCCTTCGATCAGCGGAGGGTTATTGAACCGAAAGGCACCAGGGAGTGGAAGGAGGTTAGTTGGGATGGGACAGGGCATCGCACACTAGTCCTCACGGAGTTGGGGATTTGTTTGAGATTCGTCTACCCGGCGATGGTGACAGAGGGCAGTCAAGAGATAGCTGCTCATTACTGGGTTCATTGGGACCTCAAGCCATACGGGAACGACGGGACACACACAAGAAAAGTGTGGGTTTTGTTTTGGGTAAGTCTCTTGTGATATTCAAATTTAATTCAGATTTTGCATTTGTAAGTCTCTGGTGATCTTCAAATTTGCAGGGCCAATTTCGCGTGTGCGACCCCTATACCTTGGATGATCCATATGTGCGTGAGGTATTCAATGGCTCAGCAGATAGAGCTGTAAAGGGCATGATGTATAAAGCTCGATTGAGGGCCATCACAGTGTACCAAAAGCGTCAGGGGAACTATTGTGACACGAATATGGCAAAGGAAATCCCCTGACGGCTCAGCAGTACAAAGAGAGTGAGGTGGATTGGTTGAGCCATCATTCAGATGCTTGGGCGTGGATGTGCGAGTATTGGGCTTCTGAGGAGTTCCTGGCCATATCAAATAGGAATCGTATGAATCGGTTGAGCAAGCCAGGGGTCCACTTCTTCGGGGCAGATGGACACGTTGGCAAGGCCGCACGTATGGTGTGTCAAATTGCCTAGTCAATTGTTAATTGCATAGATTTGTCTAGACTTTCTAATCATGTGTTGCAGGCGGCTCGAAATGGAGTGGAGCCTACTTTGCTTCAAGTCTTCGTCGAGGGACACAAGGGTCCCGATCCGAATCATCCGGAAATACTGAATGACAGTAATGCGACAGAGAAACTGGTAACTATGAAAATCGACTCTAAGATGAACATGATATGCCTTTGTCTGTAACTTGGATGATTTTTTCACAGGCTCGCTACATTGAGAACGTGAGAGAGAAAAATGGTCCAGACGCGGACTGGCGGAGGCGTGCCGCATGGGAGGTATATGCGCTTGTCACGTTGTTACTGTTTAGTGACGTCTTGTCATTTAGTATATATATATATATATATATATATATATATATATATATATATATATATATATATATATATATATATATATATATATATGATCCTCTTACAAGTTAGCAATCGGCGACGGTGTTGTCCCCTGTTGGAGTTACACTAGACGATCCAATTTCTCAGCTGGGTCGAATCGACCCCGACGATCATCTGCATGTGAAGGAGAGCTGCTTGAGAAGATGACTCAGATGGAGGAAAGTATGGCGCAATATAAGCAACAAATGCAGCAATAGATGCAACAAATGCAAAATTGGATGCTACATCAGGTATCAATTTTTTGTTATTTCGTTGTTTCTCAAGTCCAGTTAACTGAAAAGCTGATGAATAATCTATTTGCAGATGTACGGAGGTGCCGAAACTCAGTTCGGCATGCCGCCTTTTCAACAACCCCCTATCATCACACATCCGGTGTTTGGACAATCATCGGATCGCTCCCCTGCAACGGCGGATGGATCACAGGTACAATCGTCTACTAAACATCATTTGTCTGATAATCATTGGTTGCTTGCTCTCTGTGTTTCTGCATGTTTGCTTCTACATGACCTATTTTAAACTTTTGTCATTCGCATGATCTATAGTTACTTTTATTGTTGATCACCGCAACTTCTTAATCATACACAAGAGTGTGTCTTGTGTTTCAGGGTTTTGCAACTGCTGTCCAAGACCAATTGATGCCATTGGGTCTGATAGGGAGGGCAAATGATGCTGTGGGCACCTCGCCAGCCAGGCATTTGGCAACCGACGCAAACACAGATGCCAAAGCCGATGCCGTGGGGATTTCCTCCTCACGGGCAGTCACACTCACCAGGATTGCCCTCACACTCACCAGGATCAGTACGTTAAGTTGATATCCTTTGCATCTCTATTTGCTTCGTTTGTTAAGTTGTTACTAGAAAACATGCATGTGACCTTGTGACTATTCATTCTTGTAACCAGTTGCATCCATTGCAATTTGATTACTACATGCGAACAATTGCTATAAAGGATAGATGTCAAACTTATTTAATTTGGCACATAGAGATTGAGAATAAGGTGCCGCTATACAAATGTTTATTAGGTTATTCGATGTTGCATCCTATGTATATGTTTAATTAGTTACTCGGTAAACTAACAAGTGTTTGTTTCTTTTAAAGGGTTTGGGCTCACATCATGCTAGTCTGCCTCCGGATCAGAGCACGTTTATGGACTTATTGATGAACACAAGTGGCGGCGGCTCCAATGACCCACCGATGGAATGAATTAATATGGAGGCTTGTGTGGAACTTACTAGCATTGCGTTTTGTATGAACTTGAACTTGTTTCAAATGGATTTGAACTTCTTTCTTATGGACTTGAACTTGAATGAATATTGAATATGGTGCTTGTGTTATGATATATTGAATATGGTGCTTGTGTTGTGATATATTGAATATTGTGCTTGTATTGTGCTGTTAATGAACTATTATGAAGGCATCCCATCCGGGGAGGGAGAAAAATAAAACTGGGTATTAAAAAATTTTATTCAGTAAGAGTGTCAGTCTCCACATTCTTATATGGTACAACTAGGCTGGGGACCGCGCGCACAGTAAGAGTGTCCGCCACGTCACTGGCCGACACTCTTAACATAAGAGTGTCAGTTGCGTGCTGAACCAACACTCTTAACGTAACAGCGTCCATTTTAGAGTCTCGGCTTATTTCAGTAAGAGTGTGAGTTTTTGGCCGACACTCTTTGCCTTGTTTCTTGTAGTGGGACATGATTGCTCGTAGTAGGGGTTACAAACAGAAGAGAGAGAGAAACATCCCAAGTCCCTAAGGGTTGTTGTGTTAAAGGATCTACATATTAAATGCTAGTTCTTAGGTTCAGTCCCCTCTTTCATCGGGTCGACCCTCCTTTTATTGACTGAGGGGGCCAGTTACAGATGACTTCTCCTAAAAGGGATTGTTGCAAAATAGTTCTCCCTCGGTAAACGCCTCCCCATGTGTTGTTATTTTGTTCTGTATTACTCTCTGTTCTGCCTCTTCAAGACTATTGGTGAAGCGTGTCGACGACGAGAGTCCAAGCGTCATCATTACTCCGTCTATCTGCCTCTGCCTCTGATCCCTAGCCTTCATAGCATGTCCTCCTGCCTCCCCTATGTCATCTTGGATGGTGTGTAGGGTGTCGGAGAACCTAGGCCTAGGGCCCGTAGGTAGTGGGGCTCAGGCCTAAGGCCCATAGGTCATAACTGATAAGTGGAGCTCAGACATAGAAAACATAGGCCATGAGTGGGAGGCAGACTAGCTCGCTTCCACACCACGGCTCAGCACCAAGTGTAGTTAATGTGACGTGCACAGTATTAATGACAAGAGCAGTCCTTCGGCCAAATGCAGAATCCACTTGAGTGGCTCCCTGACACCTCATCTTACCCTTGTCCTAGGTTGCGCCTCGCTAGACCTTGGTGGGAGGGTCATCTGGGGGCGGATTTACCTTGGCAGGTTCCTCCATGTATCCTCTCTGACACACGAGCCCTTCGGACCCAAGGATCTACCCCCTAATAGTAGGCCCCGAGCCTCAAGGGGAGCATGCCACCCTTGGTGCCTTTTTGTGATGGGTTGGTCGATTCATATCTCGAGTTTTGGTTAGCATAAGTCTTCGCACCTTATGCAACAGAGATCAAATCGTCGCATCACCGTCGCGTCATATTTATTTTTAATAGCGTCAGTTGGGTAACACATCGCCTTAGCTTCCTGGCTTCCTCCTTATAAGCAAGCCTTTTGTGTGATTATGTACTCTTAAGTTGCTCTTTCACCTAGATGAGGAGTGATTTCTTCCCTTGCCCTAATCACCTCATGGATTCAAACAAGCATCCGATAGGGGATTGTTCCCCGATTACAAGGCCGCTGAGGCAATGCTTGATTGAGTGTAGGTATGTATCTCCTTGATTCCAGGGGTGTCATATTGTTAACCCTCTTTTTCATACTTCACAATTCATCTTTTGTAGTTCATTCTTTCTTGTTAGGGCATCGACCTTGATGGGAGCGCATATGGATTCCAGGGCACCTCCTTGACATGTTGACCCTCTTGGTTTCTTGATGTGGATGTCAGTGGACCTTCGAGAGAGCCTAGCAACCGCCCACATGGCTCTCGAGGCCACTGACATTGAAGCTATGAGTCTTCGTGCTCGCTTGGTGAAGTCAGATCGCCGCATGGGCGGTGAGTCATGTCTCTTTGTTCGACCATTTTTCGACTTTACTAACCCCTCTCCATTTTGATAGAACTGGAGTCAGAGGTTCAAGGCCTCTGCTAGGGCGCGGGTCAAGTCTCCTCAATATACCTAATTGGGTTCACTAAGCCGTTCATCGCTGCGCTCAGCGTGGCATCAACGCTGCCTTGTCCATCGCCTAATTTAGATAGAGCTATGAGCTTTGCAATATCATCGGTATCCTAGGGGACACACCTAGCATGTTCTTGAGGACTTGGACAACGATTTTGATATGGCCACTAAGGCCATGGTTGATCTCCTTTCGTTGGACGAGATTATTTGTGGCCCCTCTTTGGGTTGATTCAAGCATCATAGTAAATGTAACCTTAAGATTTTGACCCATGCGATTGCAGGATCGCTACGATTTATTTTTCTTGTTGCTGTAATTTTGGCACTCTTGGTGTTGTTCCCCTTTATTGTCTCCTGTTGGATCGAGGCCCTAGTTTCTTCCATAGGGGTGAAGCGCGATGTCAGCTGGTGACTATCCTGATACTTCTAGGTGCCAACTCACATAGTTACCAACCCTGTTCGGCCGAGATCGACAATTCGCTGTCTCTCTTCATGATAAACCATGGGTCAGGCGTTTCCTAAAACTCGAATGTAATTTAGAAGCTCCTTTGGCGCTCATGTGCTAGGGTTCTGGCTGTTAGTGTGACATTTCCGATCGCCCCTTAGTCGTTTCGGGAGCGGTCACGAGTCGAAAGCAGGCCGATCTTCGAACTCCAATCTTTGTCGAGTTGGTTAGTTTTTGTCGGGCGATAATTGTTTGGGCAGAGTCAGAGTTTCCTGTATCAGCGAAAGGAGGACTTGAACAGGGATGGCAGGGGGTGCTTTTGTCGTACCACTCATCATTGATGTTGCCACGACCTTTCCCATGGGGCTTGTCGTGATTTCCCTCCCGCCCTAGCTCTTCCATCGTGTACAGGACCCGATTCCTCTCCTACTCCGGGCTCCAACGCTCCTTAGGGTCCCGACCATTCAGCCATGTGCGAGACAATCCCGAGTCCCCTGTTCCTTACAGTGGATCCATCTTGGGGTGTGTCCCATCTTTTTGTAGATCCTTCTCGTGTGAATCGTCTGCTGGGATGGGTAAGGGTGAGCAGTACTATGATTCCCTTGATGATCGAGTTCATGGCGCTCAGTGAGCTACATGTGGGTAGTTTGAGTGAGGCCCTATTCTCTTTCGCAAGGGCCAAGCACATGGTCCAATGGCAGATCTAGGAATGGATCGAAGGAGGGGCTACTAATCTGACCATTGTGGCTCTGGCGAATGGGCTGATTAGTCACTACTCACCTGCCAATCTAGAGCCTAGGCGTGGTACAGGTATCTATCAGTCATGGTTGTGCCATGGAGGAGATGAAGGGAAAACGTAAGACAGACAATGTGAACCAACGACTAGTAGATAGCATGGGCACCATATATCAGGCAGCTAGTGTTAGGACACAAACTAGAACGAGGTCGGTGTCGTGGTCGTGGTCGTGGTGCACGTGTGTTGGATGGGGATATTGAATCTTTTGTCATCTTAATGGATGACACTAAATTACCAATCACTAATGCCTGAGTCATTAATATGGCATTTTATGTGACATTCACCTCGTAAAGATGATAAAAGATTAGATTATCATGTTAGATGAGGACATAGCTAATGCATGATGGGTTATAGAATGAGACATTTAGGCTTGTCTAAATACCTGTTCCTCTACTTAATCATAGTCGGGCGGGGCTACAGCCCCGACAACCCCCCTTTGCAATTGCCTCTGGTGTGGTCAACTTATGACCGTCCTCATACTTCCAGGTGCCAACACATATAGTTATCGACCTTGTTCGACTAGGACAAACGGCTCGCTGCCTTTCTCCACAATAAACCATGGGTCAGGCATTTCCTAGAACTTGAACACGATTTGAAAGCGCCCTTAATGCTCAAGCAATAGCGTACTGGATGTTAGTGTGCCCACTTCCAGTCACCCCTCACTCTGTTGTTTCGGCAGCAGTCGCGAGACTAAGAGGGATGACCTTCAAACTCCAATTGTTTGGACCTACCCAGCCCACCCCTTGGCGTTATTTGGCATGGGTTCTGAGGTCCTATTCTAGCAAAAGGTGCGAAATAGAGATTATTCACAAAGACAGGCGAGTGGTCTCACTGAAACATGGTCGTGCGATGTTGGCATCTATCGCGTGGCTAGATTTGGTGGGCGTCATTCCTTTGAACCTAGTCAAGGCATTCTTACATTGTGCCCATTTTTCGTTCCCTGTTTTAGAGGTTGACTATGTTATAACTAGGCATTGATGCTAACCGGGGCACGCACCTCATCAAATAGCATAAACGACAACATAATGGTTCTCCTAAGTTCGGGAGCTTTGTCGTTTTGGCTCAATATCCACCTTTTTAATGCTGAGTCCCTTTGTCTACGTAGCTGCCATTTCTTCCATTCACAAACCATGGTGTTCTGGAACCGTTATAGGGTTGATTGAAACCACCTAGACGCCTAGGGAATTTCTCGTGAGGAGGGTTTTGATGTTCCTGGGCAAGAGGTCGTCCCTGTGCCATCGTCGGCCTTCATGGTATCGTTCGTCTATATTTCATGAGCAGGGCTTCACAAAGCCACCGCATCCTTTCTTGGTCAGGCTTCTGAATTATTAAAAGATCCAACCCCACTATGTGAGGGGTACTTCGGAGTTGTTCCGCATTTCCGTCTTTAGTGCTAGTTCTTTTTGGATAAGCTCAAAAGGGTATGTCCCCTGTTGAGGGCCTTCGTCTTCCGAAGGTCCTCAAAAACACGATTAACAATGTTTCCCAAGTGTAATATATGTACAGGAACCTTTGGACTCGGAATGAAGCTGTACACAATATGAAAAGCATGGTTGGGACGAAGGTTGAACCAGCTACGAAGCTACGCGCAAGGAAGCTTCGGCTCAGTAGCAGAAAAAGGAACCGACTTAAGGAGGAAAAGGCTATCTAGTCCTCGATAGATTGTCCTTAATTCAATAGTAAACATGAAGGGCATGAATGTAATTTTACACAGGCTGCGCCCTATGCCTATAAATAGATGAACAGTATCCCCGTGCTATTCACGCTGACTTATACTCGCTCGTGCGTCATGCTTGGACTTTTACCTTCTGTCAAGCCGAAGGTATAAATGTAATTTAATATTGTTCATATTCATTCGTGGTAATATAATACAAATATATTAAGGATGCCATATGATTATTCATGTTATTTCTCATGTTTCATATGCTTCTCATTTCATTAATGTATACTGTAATGATGAAGGTATGTCCTTCATAACCTTCGTCTGAAGATCATTATATCCTAAGGGAGATAATGCTTCGACGGACAAAGGACTTTAACCATTAATATTTTGTGTTGCCTTGTTCTTAACTCATAGCATTTGAGAACAAGTCCCCAACATTGGCGCCCACCGCCGGTGTACTCATTTCCGCAATCTTCGATAAAGCATCTACCTTCGTCATGCCACCGAAGAAGATAACAGCGCCAGGGGCTGCACTGCAGCCACTGGACACAAACCAGGAGACTCTCTCTCCGAGAGGCTAGAAGCCAAAAGAGAAAGGCCACCAGTCCAACACTTCAGGAGGAGGAGTTGGACCAGGAGATCAGGGATCTAGAAATCATTCACCAGCAGGTGCAAAGGAAAAAGGAGAAGATGGTCCGGTTGGCCGATCTTCAGAAGAAGATCGACGAAGCTAGTGAGGAAGTGTGTCATCTTACCCAAGATGATCATGACCGAAGGCCGCAACACAGGGAGCTTCGTCAAGAGGGCTCATTCAACGAAGATGAATGGTACGACGATTTCAATCATGGTAGCTTTACTTTTGATGATGCTTCTCCCCTGGTAGCAGAATTACAGGCTATCCCATGGCCACAATCCTACAAGCCACCTCAGCTACCCATGTACGATGGGCACTCGGACCCAAAGCAATTCTTGATGAGCTATGAAGCAACAATATACTCATATGGAGGCAACGCAGATGTCATGGCAAAGTCCTTCGTCATGGCAGTCCGAAATGTGGCCCAGACATGGTACTCTTCTCTTCGGCCAGGGACAATCATGTCATGGCAGAAGCTCAAGGACATACTGGTTACCAGTTTTCAAGGCTTTCAGACGAAGCCAGTCACAGCTCAGGCCTTGTTCCAGTGCACACAAGACCATGAGGAATACCTTCAGGCGTATGTCCGAAGGTTCTTGCGACTGAGAGCACAAGCGCCCACAGTGCCTAATGAAATTGTCATTGAGGCCATGATCAAGGGTCTTCGGCCAGGACCTACGGCCCAATACTTCTAAGAAAACCCCCACAGACGCTGGAGAAGCTCCTTCAGAAGATGGATGAGTACATCCGAGCTGATAATGATTTCTGCCAAAGAAGGGAGGAAGCTTATAGGTTTTCTGAGATGACTAGGGGCTTCGGAGGACGAATCCACCCCAGGCATGTCAGATCAATCCACAGCTCCAGTCAGAACGATGACAAAGGAAGCCAGCTTCACAGGCCACAACACACCTCACAGTCTTCAGGACATCAGCAAAGCTCCTTCAGACCACTAGCTCCAAGGGGCAGAGGTGGCAGGGGCTTCGGAGGAAGATATGGGGATCAGCCCAGGAAAATCAATTGCTTGTTCTGTGGTGAGGACAAGGGTCACACTACAAGAACCTGCCAGATCACAATTCTAAAGCAAAAGGAGATTGCAGAAGCTGAAGCTCGCAAAATCAGCCAAAGCAGGTTTTACATACTGCTTCGTGCCACTCTCCTTACATACCAGAATATGTGGGCAACCAACCTTCAACTTCTGTTGCTTCGGCAAGCCATTCGCAAGCTTCTTGGCCTCAGCTCCCACCGCCACCACCACTACAACCTACTTACTCCCGAAGCCAGCAGCCAGAAGGGCGTCAACATTCCCAACAACAACGTGACTTCAGGGAGGAGTTCGAAGCTCGTACAGTCAATAGTACTGTACCAGAATCAAAGCACATATACTAAGCAATATCCTGCTTCTAAAAATACTTTTATCTTCTAGGCTATTTTGCTTTTTGAATTAGGAACAAGCAATGAAAACTTGGTTTTAATACCCTGTAATGATTTTGCTTCTGTCAGAATGAAATATATCTTCTTCACAGATTTACGAAGCTCAAAAGTCTTTCCTAAGGGAATGCATGGCCAAAATAAATGAAGCTACGAAAGTCGTTCCTAAGGGAGCGCAGCGTAAGTTCTGTGCTCAAAAGTCGTTCCTAAGGGAATGCAGAGCCAAAATTGACGAAGCTACAAAAAGTCGTTCCTAAGGGAGCGAAGCGTAAGTTTTCTGCTCAAAAGTCGTTCCAAAGGGAATGCAGAGCCAAATACCACCAAAATATAAGATGAAGAAGTTCCAAAGTCATTCCTAAGGGGATGCAGAACTTGTCACCAATGGAGGTTGTTGATGTCAAAGTTGTAGGTTTGTCCCCTTCCACTCTCCCCTCGACCGGTGCCCTCACCTAGTTGAGGAGGCCAAAAGTTAACCCTTTCCTAGAATAGGCTCACATGTTGATATGTCTTCACATGTTGTGGGGTTAAGCTTTGATTATCTATTCCTTCCCCTTGCTTTCGATCAGATATGTCTGAGAAGCTTTCTTTAATTGAAGGGAACCTTGTTGAAGTGCAACATCGCTTGGAGGAACTTGAGGTGGAGCATCATCACCTGTCAAGGGTGGTGGAGGTTGCTCATGAGCAGTTTGGAGTGCCACAACTTCCTGGGTCAAAGCCATTACTTTCTCGCTTCGGTCACGTCATGGACCAAGTTTGTGAACTCTAAGTGGAGGTGTTCTGTTGTGGCATCAACCACGCCTTTGTCGTTGCAAGGTCCCACTATGAGGGGGACCAACCTGGAGGCCCTAAGCACAGGGTACAACATCGGTTGGAGGGACGCTGAACTTGTGGATATAGTGGAGACACTAAAGCCTTTGTCCCATAAACTAGCTGACATCTTGGTTGGCGATGCCCTCCCCTAGAGGGTCCGGGGGAACTTACCATCCCCGTGAGTTGGGAGAACAAACCAGGTTTGCAATTTCTATTAGTATGGAGACTTTAATGGTTTGTTCCTTTGGGGAGCCTTTGCGTTACCTTCCACTTTCAGGGGGTTGTGTGTAGTGTATCGCTCAGGAAGCCGCACGACCTGTCACCACCAAACCAGAGCGATGTGGCTCAGTTGCCCCTGAACCGTTGTTGTAGGCGAGCTGTTTCCGTGGTCGAACTATGTGTTTCCTTATCATTTCCAGGCGGGAACCATGTGGCACCGTAGGGGCACATCGCCTTGTATCTATTATGGTGAGTCGTGGAGAGAGTGAAGGCATGGATCCCCTTAGACTTGAGGATGGGTTTGTAGAGTAAAAATCGAAGCATTGAGCATGAGGTTCATAGATTACGTACCTGTTTGGTGCCATTCTGATGGCGAGAGGGAGGAAACGGAGCCGCTTATCCTCCTTGGCATCCTCCAGAGTATCGTTGCTAGTGTCTCTCTATCGTCTTGTATGTTGTGTAGGTCGTCGAAGGACTTGGGCATAGGGTCCATAGGTAGTAAGTGGAGCACAGACCTAAAACACATAGGCCAAGAGTGGGAGACGGATTGGCTCTCTTCCACAGCACGGGTCAGCGTTAGACATAGTTAATGCGACATGCATGCACAATATTGATGATGAGAGTAGTCCTTCGGTCAGATGCGGAATCCAGTGCAGTAGCTCCCTAACATATCATGTGACGACCCCGGTCTAGGTTGCGCCTAGTCCGATCCCATGCACTGTATGGGAGTCATTCGGAGGCTGATTTATCGGGGTGGGTTCCTCTCGATATCCTCTCAGACTCGTTGGCCCTTAGGAACCCGGTGTTCCGCCTCCTGACACTGGCGAGCTAGCGCCACTGTGCAGTCTTCGTCGACAGCGGCTTCCTCTATGTCGTCGACCTCGCCAACGTTCTCGCCGCCGTGGTTGCCGCTAACTTCGTCCCCGGCGTGGCAGCACCGGCTGCATTGCCGTCCACTACAAGAAACTGATAAATGTTCATAGGTTTTGTTAAGAACATTGGTACCGACGTTCTTACATTAGTTAAGTTCATGGGTTTTTTAAGAACGTGGGTACCCAAGTTCTTAAATTAAGTTCGTGGGCCCTAGCCAAAACCGTCGAACTTAACCTATTAGGAACGTGGGTATCCACGTTCTTAAATTAAATTCGTGGGCCACGTGGACACCGTCGAACTTAACCCAAAAACCTAAATCCCTAACCCAACACATCTCTCTTCTTCTCCTTTCCCGCTACCTACCGCTCGTGCCCGCCGCCAGCCGCCAGTTCACACGCCCCGTCGCTGCCACCCTGCGCGCCCCACCGCCGCCACCCCGCGCCTCCACCCTGCCGTCGTGCCCCGCCTCCTTGGTCGCCGCCCCCGGACGTCGCCTCCAGTGCCTCTCTGGCTCCATGCCCAGCCACGCGTGCCTCCCTGACACAGCGTCGCCTCCAAGCGCTGCCACTCCTAGGCCCACGCCCCTGCCCCGACTCTACACCCCCTGCCTCAGCGCTGCTCCAGCAGCCTCCCCTTCCATGCGCCCCACCCGCCCGCATGCATCGACGCCCGCACGACAACCTTGCCCTCATGCCCACAATCTCAACCATCCAAGCGAGGACAATCAATTACGCGCCTCCAATCTCCTCCATCCGGGCGGACGCAATCTCCTCCATCCTCGCTTCCCGCAGTCGTTCCCGTGCTCGCCCCGCTGCCGCCCGCCGCACCCCACCACAAGCAGGAAGCAACCAACACATGAGGTCCCTCCCCCACCGCTGTAGAGCGAGAAGCCATCCCCCACCATAGCAGCCTATCGCCATCGTACACGGTAAGGCCATCCCCACCAGCTCAGGCTCCTCCTCTCCCCACTGGTGCCTGCCGTCGCACCCACGACGCCCATTCCACCGCACTCCGCTCCAGCAAGGGGTGTGTCGTTGTCTCAACTTCACCTTCCAGCACATGGTTGAAAAGGTTAGACCGTGTCCCCTCAATACCTAAAGTGTTGGTATATTTTTTCAAAAAAAGTGTTAGTATACATGTTATGTTATTCTGCTTCCCTCAGGTTATATTTGGTACTGAGATGAATAAGCTTCATCAAATAATCTTGAAACTGTGGTTGTGTTTATGTTAGTGTAGTCCTTTTGTGACTGGTGTGTCTGTGAAGGGTCATTACACATAGATACCATGCATTTTTGTGCTACTATGCTGAAAGTCGCAAACAACCTTTTGTGTTCACATAGGTCAATGTAGAGAAGGTTGATGTTTTTGGTAAAAAGCTGTCGCAAAAGCTATATACGAGGCACTTTGGACGGCCTAGAGGGATGAAAGAAGAAACTTTTGACCAAATTTAGAAAATAATTCTAGAGACGATCATCGAACATGCAGTTTGTGTTATGCTCTCGAAGGGTAGGTATGTGCTAGCTGATTGCCTCAGGTCAACATGTTCTGTTTCTCAGTTTTAGTGTGCATATTATAATGTATAGCAAATATGAAAATGACAACCAAATTTCTAGGTGACCTTTTTTCGAGGCCCCAAAAGTTACACCTTGGCATTGGTTAGCAGCTTTGTAAATATTTTTGAGATTGATAACTACGATGGTTAATAGTGAAGTGTATTGGGGTCACAGGACTAAATTCAAGGAATGCTATTGAACAAACTTAACAAGTCTAGACTGAATTAGTTAATTATCTTGCCAAGCTTTTTTTCCTTTCTTTTTTTGTGTAAGTATGTAAAGGTGCGTTACATGAACTCTGAGAAACTTGCCTTTTAATCTTCTCTTGCAAAAGAAATTGCTTCTTAGTTCAATTGTTTGGTAGTACTGATATAGTTACTAAAACTGGTATTCTGTCAGGCAATATCTTGTTATCTGAAGCATTCCCGCATAGCCATTCTATTCTTCAAGTTGATGACAAATATAATTTAAGTTTGTTTCGTTGTGCTATATACTTGTTCTATATATTCAGCTCATCCTTTGGGACATTTGTTGCTAGGAAGAAGGCTATTTACCCACCTCAAGGTTTACAAAGGGGGAGAACATCCACACAAGCCTCAAAAACTTGTCCTCCTCCCTATGAGTGAAAACATAATACAAAAACCGGCTAGAGAACCCCATGAATTGAAAAGGATGTAGTGATGTGTTGATGAAAAATATAATTTAAGTTAGCTTCATCGTGCTATATACTTATTCTATATATATTCTGCTCATCCTTTTGGGACATTTTGCAACTAGGAAGAAGATTATTATAGTTGGTCCATTGGATCAATTGTTGTAGATTTCATAATAACTTGTTTGACTAACGTGAAAAACTAGAATCTTCATTGTTTTTGAGTGGCCATCTAGGTCTTCATGTGTGCCCCCAAGGTCCTGAGTCACGACAACACAAGGCATCACAAGGCTCAAGGTGAGAACCTCATAAAGAAGCTGAAAATTAAAAAGAATCATCATCGGTTCAAGGTTAGAACTGAATCTAGACATCGAACATCTTATTCAGTTAAAAAGAAGGAAGCATCTCTTCAGATATGCTGCTCTATGTATAACCTGTACACAAATAGAACTAATGGTCTATTCTAGAATGAAAAACTAAATTAAGTTGTACAAGAACATGTTAAAAAAGTCGTGGTTCGCCAGTGCTGTCAGGTTTAGCTGGTACTCAATGGAAAACACATCTCCACCAGGTATACTAGAGATCTGTTATGTTAATTACCGATGATCTACTTTCATTAACCTTAGAACCATATTTGGAAATGACTAGGTGAATACAACTATTTAAATACAGTAATGATCACCTGGACCACAGTGAAAATATAGGTTATGGAGGGAGCTTAGATATTTTGGCATCTATACATGAGCTAGGTGAAGAATTTTATGGCTACGTGACACCACCAAGTGATCTTGTAACTTGTAAGTAAATTTCCAGTGAACATTTGCCATTCACTAAAACAACTGCCATTTCTACCAACAAGTCTGTGGCCATATTTCAAATTTAGTTCTAACTCTGTTGTACTATCATATTTAATCTATCACAGGTAGACGAAATCATGGATGAGGAATCGACTGAAATGAATGATTCTGCTCTTAATTTTTTCTGAACACGCATGAGATGTTTCATTGCATTAATCGAATAAGAGAGTTACTAAAAACGCTTCAAATTTTTGAATGTATTGATATGACTTTATAATCAAAACATACATTTAATTTAATTAACTGTTGGTCAAAATTACAAACTTTTTTGCATCAAAATATGCTATAGAAGGTTGAGGAAGGGAGTACAAAATTCTTTGATGTGATGTACATCAGATTCCACACCTTTTGTGTAGTAATTATAATTTTCAAGCAAGTTTCTTTTTGAAAAAGTTACTAATCTACCAATGTTTAGTTGTCAGGCTGACCTTCTATCCTATCATTGTGACGTTGACTTGAAAGCTCTCATCCCATATATCCCTAGAAGCTATCAGTCCATTCTGATGTCTGCAACTTCAGGGTGAGTCCCCCAGTGCAGTTTTAGATTTCAGTACTAGTTCGACGCATAGCTCTATATGTTCACCAAGGAATCTAGTCCCCCCCACCCCCAAGATAATCCGTGTACATATAGGGAGCCTGTTGTTGTTCTCCTGTAGGTATACGACCATCAATTTGGTATAGACGGACGGACACCGGTAGGTATACGACCATCCAGTGCAGTCTTATTTCGTCGAGGAGGCGTTAGTTCCTGGCCTTGATTTTTGTTCCTGGTATTTTTTTCAGGTCGTCTAGCTACTGTAGTTTCCAATCGTCAAAGTTTTGTAGAGTGGTTAGTGTTTTTGGTTGACAGACATTGGTGCTAGATTTGGGATCAGCCTTCCTAAACAGTACCATTTACTTCAGCTCAATGATATGAATAATGCTTGTTTGCAGGACATATTGCTAAGAATCTGCCACATTATGTTTGCTTGAGGTATTAGTTTATCCAGGTGTTTAATGCTGGAGTACAGTTAAAAGATCCCTAATCAATTGCTTCTCATTTCAGTCGTGTAAGTCACTCTGTAAGTTTTGCTACCATTTTCTGAACTCCATTGTTCTCTATATGATTTTATTTGGTCACATGCTCCATCATGTGCTATTTTGCTTCTTGCAAGTTCTTGTGATCTTCTGTTCTGGCTCCTTGATTTCATACATGAACCTTTCTACCCTTGTCCTTGATACCTAAGCATTTTCAGGTAGCAAGTGTTGGGCGAAGTACAAAGATACTGGCCAACAAAAACATGGAGTTTCCGTGTGTTGCAGTATTCTACACTTGCCTAACAGTATTTATTAACTGTAGTTAGCATATATGTTTATACTCACCTATTGCTGCCAAGAATAATACTAAAGTTTTCTAATAAGTTTCAGTGATGGAATTCATGAAGCACACTGTCTGAATTTATATAGCTTGGTGCCACAATGAAATTGTGATAAACCAGCTTTCTTCTTTTTCTGAATGAGCTAGTTTTCCCAGAATTAATTGGTCAGGCCGCCGACATGGTGTTCTGATAGGATACTGAGAGCACCTAGAGGGGGGTGAATAGGTGATCCTGTAAAACTTGAAAACTTAAGCCACAAAAACTTGGTTAAGTGTTAGCACAGTAAATGCCAAGTGGCTAGAGAGGAGTCAAAACACAATAACCACAATAAATCAATCACAGAGATGGCACGGTGGTTATCCCGTGGTTCGGCCAAGACCAACGCTTGCCTACTCCACGTTGTGGCGTCCCAACGGACAAGGGTTGCAATCAACCCCTCTCAAGCGGTCCAAAGACCCACTTGAATACCACGGTGTTTTGCTTGCTTTACTCAATCCCGGTTGTGAGGAATCTCCACAACTTGGAGCCTCTCGCCCTTACACTTGAAATTCACAAAGAACACGGAGCAAGGGAGGGATTAGCAACGCACTCAAGACAAGAAATCACAGCAACACCACGCACACAAGTTGCAACGAGAGCTCACAACACAACTCAATGAGTTCACCACTCAACTAGAGCTCTAATTGCTATCGCAAAGAATCAAAGGTGCGGAATTGATGTCTTGGTGCTTAGGAATGTTGTAGGAATGCTTGGTGTGCTCCTCCATGCGCCTAGGGGTCCCTTTTATAGCCCCAAGGCAGCTAGGAGCCATTGAGAGCAATCTAGGAAGGCTGATCTTGCCTTCTGTCGACTGGTGCACCGGACAGTCCGGTGCACACCGGACATTGTCCGGTGCCCGATTTCCTTCCATAAATGGCACAGTCGACCGTTGGCAGCCAGAGAGCCGTTGGCGCACCGGACATGTCCGGTGCACACCGGACAGACCGGTGCCCCCTTCTAGCCGTTGGCCCGGCCACGTGTCCCGCGCAGATCGCGCGGCCGACCGTTGGCCCTTCCGACCGTTGGCTCACCGGACAGTCCGGTGCACACCGGACAGTCCGGTGAATTATAGCCGTACGTCGACGATGAATTCCCGAGAGCGACGAGTTCGCCTGTGAACGGCCCACCGGACAGTCCGGTGCACCACCGGACAGTCCGGTGAATTATAGCCGTACACCGCCGTCGAAGTCCCGAGAGCAGCCACTTTGCTCGAGCCAGCCTGGCGCACCGGACACTGTCCGGTGCACCACCGGACAGTCCGGTGCTCCAGACTGAGCAGACTCTTGGCTGCTCGAGCCAAGGCATTTCCAATTGGATTTTTCCTGTTTCCAGCACTTAGACACAATACATTAGTCCATAAAACAATGTACTAAGTCTGAGAAACATACATTTATCCTTGATTTGTACTTTGTCCACCATTTTACACTTAGGCACATGTGTTGGACACTAAATCACCAAAATACTTAGAAATGGCCCAAGGGCACATTTCCCTTTCAATCTCCCCCTTTTTGGTGATTTATGCCAACACAACATAAAGCTAGTAGAACAAGTACAAAATAAATTCAAATAAGAACTCAAATTGTTTTGATTCAAATTTGACATATATGGATCATCCTTTGCCACCACTTGGTTTGTTTTTGCAAATCAAACTCAAATTTCTATCTCTAAGTCAAACACACATGTTAAGACATAAAGAGAGTCATTCCAAGAGAAATTGATTCAAGATTTCAAAAAAAACTCCCCTTTTTCCCATAATCAATACATCTCCCCACGAGAAGCCAACTTTTGACAAGAGAGACAATAAAAGAGTTTTGGCAAACCAAAAGCTCTATTCTACTATTTTCAAAATCTCTCAAGTGATAGCTGATCCATTTATCGCTTTGGCCTTTATTTTCTCCCCCTTTGGCATCAAGCACCAAAACGGGATCAATCTTGGCCTCTTAACCCCATTGCCTCACCAAAATCTTCAAATAAGAACACATAGGCAATAAGAGTATAAAGATGAACTTGGAAAAGTTACTCTTTTCATCGGAGTGCAGTGGAAGTCTTGCATGGTCCAAGTCCACCTTTTCCCTTTCAATCCTCCTTTGAGACTAAAACAACCAAACTCAAGTACATGGTTAGTCTCAAAGGGTCAAGTTGTAGCACAGCTCCCCCTAAATATGTGCATCACTTGCAAAAAGGACTTGTGAGGTCCAGGGAGTGTTTGTACAACTTGAGCACCACAATAAGCAACAAGATGCAGAATGAACATGATCAAAGGCATAAACACATGTATGCTACAATTCAATCCAAGTTCCGCAAATCTAAGATATTGAGCTCACTACACAGCCTGCAAAAGGTCTTCTCATCTAGAGGCTTGGTAAAGATATCGGCTAGCTGGTTCTCGGTGCTAACATGAAACACTTCGATATCTCCCTTTTGCTGGTGGTCTCTCAAAAAGTGATGCCGGATGTCAATGTGCTTTGTGCGGCTGTGCACAACAGGATTTTCCGCTATTCGGATAGCACTCTCATTGTCACATAGGAGTGGGACTTTGCTCAGATTGTAGCCAAAGTCCCGGAGGGTTTGCCTCATCCAAAGTAGTTGCGCGCAACACTGTCCTGCGGCAACGTACTCGGCCTCAACGGTGGATAGGGCAACGGAGGTTTGTTTCTTAGAGTTCCATGACACCAGGGACCTTCCTAAGAATTGGCACGTCCCCGATGTACTCTTCCTATCGACCTTACATCCAACATAGTCGGAATCTGAGTACCCAATCAAGTCAAAGTTATACCCCTTTGGATACCAGATCCTGAAGCAAGGCGTAGCGACTAAATATCTAAGAATTCGCTTCACGGCCACTAAGTGACACTCCTTAGGATCGGATTGAAATCTAGCACACATGCATATGCTAAGCATAATATCCGGTCTACTAGCACATAAATAAATCAAAGAACCTATCATGGACCGGTATGCTTTTTGATCAACGAACTTACCACCTTTGTTGAGGTCGGTGTGTCCGTCGGTTCCCATCGGCGTCTTGGCGGGCTTGGCGTCCTTCATCCCAAACCGCTTTAGCAAATCTTGCGTGTACTTCGTTTGGGAGATGAAGGTGCCGTCCTTGAGTTGCTTCACTTGGAACCCAAGGAAGTAGTTCAACTCGCCCATCATCGACATCTCGAATTTCTGCGTCATAACCCTGCTAAACTCTTCACAAGACTTTTGATTAGTAGAACCAAATATTATGTCATCGACATAAATTTGGCACACAAAAAGATCACCATCGCAAGTCTTAGTAAAAAGAGTTGGATCGGCTTTCCCGACCTTGAAAGCATTAGCAATTAAAAAGTCTCTAAGGCATTCATACCATGCTCTTGGGGCTTGCTTAAGTCCATAGAGCGCCTTAGAGAGCTTACACACGTGGTCGGGGTACCGTTCATCCTCAAAGCCAGGGGGTTGCTCCACGTACACCTCCTCCTTGATCGGCCCGTTGAGGAAAGCGCTCTTCACATCCATTTGGTACAACCTGAAAGAATGGTGAGCGGCATATGCTAGCAAGATACAAATTGATTCTAGCCTAGCCACAGGAGCAAAAATCTCCTCAAAGTCCAAACCTGCGACTTGGGCATAACCTTTTGCCACAAGTCGAGCCTTGTTCCTCGTCACCACCCTGTGCTCGTCCTGTTTGTTGTGGAACACCCACTTGGTTCCCACAACATTTTGCTTGGGACGAGGCACCAGTGTCCAAACTTCATTGCGCTTGAAATTGTTGAGTTCCTCCTGCATGGCCAACACCCAGTCCGGATCTAGCAAGGCCTCTTCTACCCTAAAAGGCTCAATAGAAGAGACAAAAGAGTAATGCTCACAAAAATTAACTAATCTTGAGCGAGTAGTTACTCCCTTGCTAATATCACCCAATATTTGGTCGACGGGATGATCCCTTTGAATCGTCGCTCGAACTTGGGTTGGAGGTGCCTGAGGTGCTTCTTCCTCTTCAACTTGAACATCCTGTGCTCCCCCTTGATCATGCGCCTCCACTTGAGGTACCTGTTCGTCATCTTGGGTTGGGGTGCACCATAGTTGAGGAAGACGGTTGATCTTGCTCCAATTGTTCCTGAGGCCGTACATCTCCAATCGCCATGGTGCGTATCACGGCCGTTGGAACGTCTTCTTCATCTACATCATCAAGATCAACAACTTGCTCTCTTGGAGAGCCATTAGTCTCATCAAATACAACATCGCTAGAGACTTCAACCAAACCCGATGATTTGTTGAAGACCCTATACGCCTTTGTATTTGAATCATAACCTAATAAAAACCCTTCTACAGCTTTGGGAGCAAATTTAGAGGTTCTACCTTTCTTCATAAGAATATAGCACTTGCTCCCAAATACACGAAAATAAGACACATTGGGTTTGTTACCAGTTAGCAGCTCATATGAAGTTTTCTTGAGGAGGCGGTGAAGGTAGACCCGGTTGATGGCGTGGCAAGCCGTGTTCACGGCTTCTGACCAAAAGCGCTCGGGGGTCTTGAACTCTCCAAGCATAGTTTTCGCCATATCGATGAGCGTCCTGTTCTTCCTCTCTACCACACCATTTTGCTGAGGTGTGTAGGGAGCGGAGAACTCGTGCTTGATCCCCTCCTCCTCAAGGAACTCCTCTACTTAAAGATTCTTGAATTCGGACCCGTTGTCGCTCCTTATCTTCTTCACCTTGAGCTCAAACTCATTTTGAGCTCTCCTGAGGAAGCGCTTGAGGGTCCCTTGGGTTTCAGACTTGTCCTGCAAAAAGAACACCCAAGTGAAGCGGGAAAAGTCATCAATAATAACTAGACCATACTTACTTCCTCCTATACTCAGATAGGCGACGGGTCCGAAGAGGTCCATATGTAGCAGCTCCAGGGGTCTTGATGTTGTCATCACATTTTTGGTGTGATGTGCTCCTCCCACTTGTTTACCTGCTTGACAAGCTGCACAAGGTCTATCTTTTTCGAAAAGTACATTGGTTAGACCTATCACATGTTCTCCCTTTAGAAGCTTGTGGAGGTTCTTCATCCCCACATGTGCTAAGCGGCGATGCCACAACCAGCCCATGCAAGTCTTAGCAATTAAGCATGCATCTAGACCGGCTTCTTCTTTTGCAAAATCAACCAAATAAAGTTTGCCGTCTAGTACACCCTTAAAAGCTAGTGAACCATCACATCTTCTAAAGACAGACACATCTACATTTGTAAATAGACAATTATATCCCATTTTGCATAATTGACTAACAGATAACAAATTATATCCAAGCGACTCGACTAAAAACACATTAGAAATAGAGTGCTCAGATGAAATAGCAATTTTACCTAACCCTTTTACCTTGCCTTGGTTCCCATCACCGAATATAATTGAATCATGGGAATCCTTATTTTTGACGTAGGAGGTGAACACCTTCTTCTCCCCCGTCATATGGTTTGTGCATCCGCTGTCGATAATCCAGCTTGAGCCCCTGGATGCATAAACCTGCAAGGCAAATTTAGGCTTGGGTCTTAGGTACCCAACTCTTGTTGGGTCCTACAAGGTTAGTTATAATTTCCTTAGGGACCCAAATGCAAGTTTTATCACCCTTGCATTTTGCCCCTAATTTCCTAGCAACTATCTTCCTATCCTTTCTACAAATAGCAAAGGAAGCATTTGAAGCATGATAAATTGTAGAGGGACCATTCATAACTCTTCTAGGAACATGAACAATATTCTTTCTAGGCACATGATGGATATTTTTCCTAGGCATACCATGCATATAGGAAGTACTGGGAGCAAACATAGCATAAGAATCATAGGCATGTGAATCAAAAACATTATAACTCCTATGAGACTGTCTTCTATCATTGTACATAAAAGCATGGTTCTTTTTAGTACTACTTGCCATAGGGGCCTTCCCTTTCTCCTCGGCGGAGATGGGAGCCTTATGGCTTGTTAAGTTCTTGGCTTCCCTCTTGAAGCCAAGCCCATCCTTAATTGAGGGGTGTCTACCAATCATGTAGGCATCCCTAGCAAATTTTAGTTTATCAAAATCACTTTTGCTAGCCTTAAGTTGGGCATTAAGACTAGCCATTTCATCACTTAACTTAGCAATAGAAGCTATGTGTTCACTACAAGCATCAATATCAAAATCTTTACATCTATTGCAAATAACAACATTTTCTACACAAGTTGTTGATTTACCGGCTATCTCTAACTTAGCATTCAAATCATCATTAATGCTTCTTAAGCTAGAAATTGTCTCATGGCAAGAAGATAATTCACAAGAAAGCATTTCGTTTCTCTTAACTTCTAAGGCATGAGATTTTTGTGCTTCTAAAAATTTGTCATGTTCTTCATACAACAAGTCCTCTTGTTTTTCTAAAAGCCTATTCTTATCATTCAAGGCATCAATCAACTCATTAATTTTATCTACCTTGGTTCTATCTAGGCCCTTAAATAAACATGAATAATCTATTTCATCCTCATCACTAGATTCGTCCTCACTTGAAGAAGCATAAGTAGAGTTTCGAGTACTTACCTTCTTCTCCCTTGCCATAAGGCATGTGTGACGCTCGTTGGGGAAGAGGGATGACTTGTTGAAGGCGGTGGCGGTGAGTCCTTCATTGTCGGAGTCGGACGAGGAGCAATCCGAATCCCACTCCTTGCCAAGATGTGCCTCGCCCTTTGTCTTCTTATAGTTCTTCTTCTTCTCCCTCTTGTTCCCTTGATCCTGATCACTATCATTGTCGGGACAGTTAGCAATAAAATGACCAAGCTTACCACATTTGAAGCATGAGCGCTTCCCCTTTGTCTTGGTCTTGCTTGGCTGCCCCTTGCGACCCTTTAGCGCCATCTTGAATCTTTTGATGATGAGGGCCATCTCTTCATCATTAAGTCCGGCCGCCTCAATTTGTGCCACCTTGCTAGGTAGCGCCTCCTTGCTTCTTGTTGCCTTGAGAGCAAGGGGTTGCGGCTCGTTGATCGGACCATTCAAAGCGTCGTCCACGTACCTCGCCTCCTTGATCATCATTCGCCCGCTCACAAATTTTCCAAGGACTTCTTTGGGCGACATTTTGGTGTACCTGGGATTCTCACGAATATTATTCACCAAATGAGGATCAAGAACGGTAAAGGACCTTAGCATCAGTCGGACGACGTCGTGGTCCGTCCATCGCGTGCTTCCGTAGCTCCTTATTTTGTTGATAAGGGTCTTGAGCCGGTTGTATGTTTGGGTTGGCTCCTCGCCCCTTATCATCGCGAACCGTCCAAGCTCGCCCTCCACCAACTCCATCTTGGTGAGCAAGGTGACGTCGTTCCCCTCATGAGAGATCTTGAGGGTGTCCCAGATCTGCTTGGCGTTATCAAAGCCGCTCACTTTGTGGTATTCATCCCTGCACAATGAAGCTATAAGAACAGTAGTAGCTTGTGCATTCTTATGAATTTGTTCATTAATGAACATGAGACTATCCGTACTATCAAAGTGCATTCCACTCTCTACAATCTCCCATATACTAGGATGGAGAGAGAATAGGTGACTATGCATTTTGTGGCTCCAAAATCCGTAGTCCTCTCCATCAAAGTGTGAAGGCTTGCCGAGAGGAATGGAGAGCAAATGTGAATTTGAACTTTGTGGAATACGAGAGTAGTCAAAAGAAAAGTTCGAATTAACCGGTTTCCTTCTCTCGTAGTCGTTGTGGTCGTCGTCCTTTTGGGAAGAAGTAGACTCATCGCTGTCGTCGTAGTAGACGATCTCCTTGATGCGCCTCGTCTTCTTCTTCTTCCCATCTTTCTGTCTATGGCCCAAGCCCGAGTCGGTAGGCTTGTCATCCTTCGGCTCGTTGACGAAAGATTCCTTCTCTTTATCGTTGATCACAATACCCTTCCCCTTAGGATCCATCTCTTCGAGCGGTTAGTCCCTTTGTGAAGACAACGGATCTGATACCAATTGAGAGCACCTAGAGGGGGGGGGGGTGAATAGGTGATCCTGTAAAACTTGAAAACTTAAGCCACAAAAACTTGGTTAAGTGTTAGCACAGTAAATGCCAAGTGGCTAGAGAGGAGTCAAAACACAATAACCACAATAAATCAATCACAGAGATGGCACGGTGGTTATCCCGTGGTTCGGCCAAGACCAACGCTTGCCTACTCCACGTTGTGGCGTCCCAACGGACGAGGGTTGCAATCAACCCCTCTCAAGCGGTCCAAAGACCCACTTGAATACCACGGTGTTTTGCTTGCTTTACTCAATCCCGGTTGCGAGGAATCTCCACAACTTGGAGCCTCTCGCCCTTACACTTGAAATTCACAAAGAACACGGAGCAATGGAGGGATTAGCAACGCACTCAAGACAAGAAATCACAGCAACACCACACACACAAGTTGCAACGAGAGCTCACAACACAACTCAATGAGTTCACCTCTCAACTAGAGCTCTAATTGCTATCACAAAGAATCAAAGGTGCGGAATTGATGTCTTGGTGCTTAGGAATGTTGTAGGAATGCTTGGTGTGCTCCTCCATGCGCCTAGGGGTCCCTTTTATAGCCCCAAGGCGGCTAGGAGCCGTTGAGAGCAATCTAGGAAGGCTGATGTTGCTTCTGTCGACTGGTGCACCGGACAGTCCGGTGCACACTGGACATTGTCCGGTGCCCGATTTCCTTCCATAAATGGCACAGTCGACCGTTGGCAGCCAGAGAGCCGTTGGCGCACCGGACATGTCCGGTGCACACCGGACAGACCGGTGCCCCCTTCTAGCCGTTGGCCCGGCCACGTGTCCCGCGCAGATCGCGCGGCCGACCGTTGGCCCTGCCGACCGTTGGCTCACCGGACAGTCCGGTGAATTATAGCCGTACGTCGACGATGAATTCCCGAGAGCGACGAGTTCGCCTATGAACGGCCCACCGGACAGTCCGGTGAATTATAGCCGTACACCGCCGTCGAAGTCCCGAGAGCAGCCACTTTGCTCGAGCCAGCCTGGCGCACCGGACACTGTCCGGTGCACCACCGGACAGTCAGGTGCTCCAGACTGAGCAGACTCTTGGCTGCTCGAGCCAAGGCATTTCCAATTGGATTTTTCCTGTTTCCAGCACTTAGACACAATACATTAGTCCATAAAACAATGTACTAAGTCTGAGAAACATACCTTTATCCTTGATTTGTACTTTGTCCACCATTTTACACTTAGGCACATGTGTTGGACACTAAATCACCAAAATACTTAGAAATGGACCAAGGGCACATTTCCCTTTCAGATACATACATGTTTTCATGAACAAAACTATCAGAAAGGCTTTGAAATAAGATTGGTTTTGCTCAGATTGGGCTGGCGCTTCTGTTGGAGTAGCCTTGAGTTTGAGCAGCCTGCTCGTCTCTCGAAATGACAAAAGGATTACAAAATGGTTGAGTGCTCCTGCAGAAACAGACATACATGTAAGCTGACGAGTACGGTCCAGCGCCCACTACACCACGCGACACACCAAGGTATCTGGAACACTCAACCTTATATTATCTTGCTCAGGCTCAGGGCAGCTGATGCGTTACCATCCCATGCACTTTTTTCTGTGGAAGCCCACCTCTCAAGCGATGACCCGAAAAGACCCATGTCCTATCTCATGCACTTTTTTGTACGATGATTTTGGCAGTTATGGTTACCTGTGCTTTCTTTACAGACATAGAAGGTGCTCTCAAAGACATTGAAGGACCTCTCAGAGATATTGAGGGAACTCTGATCGCTACTGAAGGAGCTCTCATGGCCATTGAATGACCTCTCTTTTCATGGAAAAATAGGTAACTTTATTCATGCTACTGCAACGACTTTGAGCGAACATGAGACCACTGAGCTCTGGAGTGAATGAAGGACGTTGTCTTTGGAAGTCAGACATCACCTAGAGCTAGGGTGTCCATTCTTGACATGTTTCTCTTAGTGATAGGTGGATACTGTCTAGTTAGGAACAGAGTCTTGAGGGATTGATGGACGCATGCATCTTCAATTCCTGTGTGTTGTATTACTACTGGTACAATCTCCAATTCTTGTGAACTTATGTATTTGGACTTGTGTGAATTTGTGATATGAACATATATCCATGTGTTTGAAATCTGTATTGTATGTAATATTTTGTGTTGCATGTGATATTATGTTTGTCTAATTTTTCATTTCTGTATTTTTTATTTTTTCTAGAAAGGGTTAAGAACGTGGGTACCGCCGAAGTTATTGTGCAGTCCTCGTAGACCCACGCAGGACACATAAGGTCGACGGCCACGTGGCCCCGTCGAACTTAACCGTAAGAACGTGGGTGCCGTCGAACTTATGGGAAAAAATTCGACGGCCCCTGTCGAACTTAAAAACGCACGTTCTTAATGTTATGTTCGACAGTACCCACGTTCTTAATGTTAAGTTCGACGGTACCCACGTTCTTAATGTTAAGTTCGACGGGGCCGTCGAACTTACTTCTCTAAGTTCGTCCAAAAATCGTCGTCGGCTATATTCGTCAGTGTTGGGGACTTGTTCTCAAATGCTATGAATTAAGAACAAGGCAACACAGAATGTTAAATGTTAACGCCCTTCGTCCTTCGAAGCATTATTTCCCTTAGGATATAATGATCTTCAGGCGAAGGTCATGAAGGACATACCTTCATCAACGCGATATATGTTAATAACAGAAGAAGCATATGAAATATAAGAGACAACATAAACAATCATATAACATTATTAATTCATTCTCATTATATTATTATGGAAAGACAGAACCAATATTGAATTACAAATATACCTTCGGCTTGATAGAAGGAAAAAGTACAAGCGTGACACATAAGCGAGTACAAGTCAGCGTGAACAGTATGGGGGTACTGTTCATCACTTCATCTATTTATAGGCACAGGGCGCAGCCTGAGTAAATTGACTTATGGATAAACCAACGAGGACTAAATAGCCTTTTCCCCTTTAGGTCGGTTCCTTTTTCCGCCACTTAGCCGAAGCTCCCTCGCGCGTAGCTTTGGAGCGACACCAGCCTCCGTCACGACCATGTTCTTCACATTGTGTATGCTTTTAACTCGAGTCCAAAGATACCTGTTCATATGTCACACTTGGGAGACATTGTTAAATCATGTTTTTGAGGACCTTCCGAAGACGAAGGCCCCCAACAATAGCCCCTCGCAGTATAAATTTGTTAAGATAACGAATTCAGACTGCGACATGGACGGAGGCCTTAAGCCGAACGTCAAAAAAAACACCTTCCCTTTGCTAGAATAGCAACAGTCAATGATAGACGGGGCCCTCCAATTTGGAGCGCACTGGGCATATAAATAGGAACTTACACCAGCTGCATTTGATACGCTGCTTGTGTCATTTGCTTTGTTTTCTCAATTTTATAGCTCTTGCTCACTAGCGCTTGCTAATTTTTCAAGCTCCCTGAGCTTCGGTTTAAAACACGCATTTTCATCATTTCTGAAGAAAAATGTCTCAAGACAAGAAGGTTGCTGCTGAGACGAAACTGACTGAAGAAGAGAAGCTTTTTGAGGAGAATAAGATTGTGGATTCTTACATTGCTGGATTTGTCGAATCGATGGCAAAAACAAATATGGAGAAGATTACTAAAGATATATTGGAGGGCTTGTCCGAAGATACTAGTGACAGCGATAGCTTTGATGTGGAAAGTGGGGACGAAGATTCTGAGGATCGACCCTGGAGGCCAAGTCATTCAATCTTCGGAAAATCGACCATCAAACAGAGTCATCTCGAAAACATGAGGGGAAGGTACTTTCGGGATATGTCTATTGTGAGGGTTGGAGGAGACAACAACGTCCCTGCCCCTGAGGAGAATGAAGTTATGATTTTCTGTAGCTTCTTCAAGGCTGGGCTTCGGTTCCCTTTAAGTAAGTTTGTTGTTGAAGTGCTGAAGACGTACCAAATCTTCCTTCATCAGATCACCCCCGAAGCCATAATAAGGATGGGGATTTCTGTCTGGGCAGTAAGGAGCCAAGGGCTAGAGCCAAGCGCGAAGTGTTTCTGCAATATGCATGAACTACTATATGAGACGAAGGCCATGGGTAAAGAAGAGTACCACGACAACTTCGGTTGTTATGGATTTATTGCCCGCCCCAACGCAAGCCACCCAGTGCCAACATTTCGGAAGAGATGGCTCAGAGCTTGGATGGAAGAATGGTTTTATGTGAAGAATGATTTGTCAGCGAGGGAAGACATTAAGGAAGTCATCATGCGCCCCATTTGGTCCCGCTTCGGCCTCCGAAGGCCGAAGGTTGAAATTGATGACGCCGCCGAAGCGTGTCAGAAAGCCTTCAGTATTGTCTGCTCCTTCATTAGTACAAGGGATTTAATTCAAGAACATATAGCATTCAGAGTATGGCCGCTTGTGGAAAACTGGGAAATGCCGAAGGAGACTATCGCTAACTTCAGTGAATGTGATTTGGTCCGGACTGAAGTATACATTCAGGTTTGGGGATAAGTTTGATGAGCCAAATGATGATTGGCTGAAGTGTATCGAAGCTACAAGTGATGAACTGCTTGGAGCATATTCCAAGGCAGAAGATAATGCCCTGTCCACAGCCTTCGGAGGCCAGGGAAAGAAGAGACTGAACAGAGTTTTTGACGCCATTGGCTTCGTTTACCCTGACTACCGCTACCCGCTGCGAGCATAAGGAAAAAAGAGGAAAGCTGCTACTTCGGCAACCCCAAATGAGTCTGTGCTGAAGGGAAAAAAGTTGAAGGTTCTGACTCACCGGCCGCGTTACATCGAACCGGCCGTGATACCTGAATTTAACGAAGGGGCCTCTTCAGCTGCCAAAACAAAAGAGACCGCTCCTTATGTGCAGAGGACGGAAGAGCCGGCTATAATGCCGAAGCTACCTTTAGCTGAGCTAATTGAGACAAAAGCTAAAAAGGGTAAGGCTGAAGAGTCAAATATTGAAAAAATAAAAGTTTCAGAAATTTTTAGCCCTTCATCAGAGTAACAGTGCCGAAGGCACAAAAGAGTTCTGCCACAACTCCTAAGAGGAGAAGGATGGCAAATGTACTAGATGTTGTGTTAGAAACAACAAAGACCTTGAGCTCTACTCCTTCAAGAAAAATTCCTGAAGCTTCGAAAGCGCAACCCGAAGCTGAAACAAAGCAGGCAGAAGTCGAAGCTGCAGTAATTCAAGCTGAAACCAAAGCTGGGCCTTCAGAGCCCATTGAGACAGAGCCTATCGTAGTTGAAGAAAAGGTGACAGAGCAAGCTGCGCCTAAAAAGGTTGAAGCTTCTTCTTCCGAAGTTTCAAAAGAAAACACTGATTACATCATTCTCCACGCTTCGGGGAAGATACTTTCTCAGGAAGAAAAGCTAGAAGCACTCTACTACGCCCAAAAATTAAAATACCCAAAGGGGGCATTAGTGTTTAATGGCAGTGGAGAAGAAGATTTTTTGTACTGTCTCCCAGATAATAAAGAGATCTCCGTTTGCCGGGAGATAGGGAGAAGCATCGGATTCCCGACACTAGAAGATGGCCTTTCAATCTTATCGAAGGATGAGCTTGCTGACAGTTTAGCGTATAATAGCATAACAGTATGAGAGTTACATTTGAATTTTTCTTAAAAATGAGGTATTTTATTTGTCATACTTAGTCTTTCCTCCACTTGCAGGGCCTGATTCTTAGTAATGCCCTCAGGGCACAGAAAAACATTGAAGATGAAGGATATACGATAGCTCTGAACAACCTTCGTTCAGAGGTAATTGAATTAAGGAACGAAGGTCTTGAAAAAGATAAAATCTTGATTTCATTAGTAAACAAAGTGAAAGAAGATGAAGTTAGTTTCAAGGCTCAAGCCGAAATCTAAAAGAATGAAATCGAAGACCTTCGGAAACAGTTGGCAGAAGCCAAAGAAAAATGCGCTCTCGCAGAAGCTAACCGAGAGATCAGCGAATACTGGAAAAACTATTTAGAGAAAACAGTTGAAGAACTTCGCGCATCCAAAGAAAGATGTTTTGAAAAATCTTTGGGCTGCGTGGAAAAAATAAAGGCTAGTTTCGCCAACGTGGGCGCCTATTCTAACGAAGATAACTTCATACGAGGCGACCGTGAAGGTGTTATCGAGTGGATAAGTGGAGAGGCCGAAACTTTCGAAGAAATTTTAAGTGATCGCGGGGATGTCTGCGTGTTCTCTGATGCAAGGGGAATTTCAGCCATCTTGGAGAAGGCGGGATGCGACCATGTCAAAACCCTGGCCCAGGCCGAAGCTGCCTTCTCCGTGGATGATACAAAGGATCCCTCAGCTAAAGCAAGTCTAATGGGTGGGAAATTTTATAGTGATATGTGGGTAAATGGTGGCTGAGAGATGGCTCACGAAATTATGAAGAAAAGTGAGAAAGACATCCATGATGCCCGAGTTCAAGCAAAACAAGCTGAAGAAGCTGCAGAGCGTGAGAGATGCATAGGTATTGCTTCGCAACACCTAGCTTCGACATTTGTTTTTGTGGTTTCGGACTGATTAATTTTTTCCATTGTAGCTGAATTATCTCCGCCACCGGAGCCGTTCGATCCCCTGGCTGATCCCAAAACGAAGGAAGCACTAGAGATCATCAATATGGCCGAATCTATTGTTGACGAAGTCGTTGACAAATTGCTAAATGAAGTTGCGGAGAAGATCCTGAAAGAGGACTAGTACTTATTGTAAAAAAAATTTCAGATGGTCAATGTAGCTTTGTTGTAACAAAACTGTAATATTCGATGTGTATATCTTTGAATCTAATATGTAAATTATTTGTAATTCACTTCTTTGCGATGCATGAAACTTTTTATATACATACCGTTTTTTAGCCTTCGGCGAAAAAACACCTTCCCTTCTTTTCATGCTTCGTAAAGATCCATGCTTCGTGAGAAAATCCATGATTTGTAAGAACATCCAAGCTTCGTAAAAATATCCATGTTTCGTAAGAACATCCAAGCTTCGTAAAAACATCCATGCTTTGTAAACAAGGGATCCCTTCTTTTGCAACAGAGCTGATGAAACTGTATTTCTCAGCTTACTTTGTGCCTTAGCACATTTTCATTTTTATAAAGCATTCTCCGAAGATCGACTTCGTATTTCAATTCGTGTCATTGGTGCGATATGATGTATGATGTGATGCTATGCGGGATGATGTGATGATATGATGCAAAGAATGATGCTAATATCGAAGACACACACCCACACATCCACGCTGAAACACACAATCTCTGCGTCCCCTTAGGAACGATCAAAGTCTCTTTGCCATTTATTTTTCGGCTTCACCGCTTATTTTTCAGTGTAAGTTCTGCATCCCCTTAGGAATGTCTTTTGAACTTCTTCGCCTTCTATTTCGGCAGTATAAGTTCTGCATCCCCTTAGGAACGTCTTTTGAACTTCTTCGCCTTATATTTCGGCGATATTTCGCTCTGCATTCCCTCTGGAACGACTTTTGAGCAGAAAACATACACTATGCTCCCTTAGGAACGACTTTTTGTAGCTTCGACAAAACTTACGCTGCGCTCCCTTAGGAACGACTTTTTTGTAGTTTCGGTGATTTTTAGCTCTGTATTCCTGTAGGAACGACTTTCGAGCTTCAGCATTTTTTGACCTTCGTAAGTCTGTGAAGAAGATATATTCCATTCTGATAGAAGCGAAATTATTATAAGGAATTAAAACTAGATTTACATTGTCTGTTCCTTATTGAAAAACAAAATGACATAAAACATAAAAGTATTTTGGGGGTAGGATATCGCTCAATAAATGTGCTTTGATTCTGGCACAGTACTGTTGACTGTGCGAGTTTTGGATTCCTCCCTGAACTCCCGTTGCTGTTGGGTGTGCTGGCGCCCTTCTGGCTGTTGGCATCAGGAATAGGTCGGTTTGTCACACCCGGCTTTAAGGGACAAAGCCAGGTGCATCTCATACATGCGCCAAAGAAGACAACATATATAATAACAGAGTGTATAGAGATAAATGTCACAATAATCAGAGTATTTATTACATAGCGGAAGACTTACAAAATAAAAGATAAATATAACACGAACTAAGGATCGTCGGCGCCAATGTCAACTGAGAAACGCCACCTAGATCAGATCATACTCCTCGCCTTGTGGCTCCTCCTGAACCACCTGCTCTTCTCCTGTGGGGGGGGTGTGAGACAGCAAGGGTGAGCTCACACATGTTCATCGCTCAACAAGTTGTGGGGAATAATGTGACAAGAACTCACCAAAGGTGGGAGTTCATGAAGTGTGTAAGGCTGATCAACAATAGAGGTTAAAGCTGAGCATTGCTTTTATAAGTTGGTCAAAGTTTTATTAGCAGTTACTAAGTGTAAGTGAATACCAAACCATAATAAAATAATAGAACAAAATTAATAACAAATCCCATGCAAATGCAAATGACAAATTGAGTTTAGGTTCCATAATTTAATCATCAGAGAGTCCTGAGCTGCTCATGACCGTGAGCTCGGCTAGTATACCAGTTTTACACTCTGCAGAGGTTGTACCCTTTACCCACAAGTCGTGTTTCCCATGTCGCCAGGGTTAGCTAGGCCCTTAGACACTACCAAGGTGAATGGCCAGGGATCCACTACGAGGCCTTTACAAAGTTCCACTAGCTTCCGAAAACCCGCTACAGTTTATAGGAAGTTCCAATGCAGGGTTCTTGTCTGACCGCCATCGCAGCAAAATCATCGAAGGACCTCCCTACACTGACCACTCCCCTACTGCCCTTGCCCCTTTCGGGTAAGGTAGTCTTCCACTAGCTTTCCTAATTAGTCAGCCAAGGGGTCCCATTCCTCCCTTGTGGTGGCACGTGTTTCTCAAGTTAAGCTCCATGTTCCAATTAACAATAATATAATGATCTTGACATGAACATAAGTAAAATGATAGAATAACTTGAACATGGATATAATGAAATATTAACCCAAAACCCTATAAAGCAATAGCAAAACTACCCATGTGATTCAGGGGTAAACAAGGTAAAAATGGATAAACAAACTAGGGTGACCTATTGGGTCCCATCAAAATTAAACCTATGCATGGTAAATGGTTATAAAGAACATTATTGGGTAACAAAAGTGAATCAAGGGCACAACTTGCCTGGCACTTGAGATTCCAGGTACCAACTTGCTTTTCAGATGACACGTGTCCTCGCGCTAGACGTAGCAATACAAGCAAACATGGTATAGACAAAATTAACATCACACCAAACATAAGAATATACTGCATAATAATGATCTACACGTTGCTACGAGACTAACGCAACTTGAACGGATCAAATCGGAGTTATAGATTTTAAGTTTTGAATTTCCAGAGATTCTATGTGTTCGATACAAGATTAATCAAGAGTTTAATTTTAATACAGTTTTCATGCCAAACCAGATGTACTATGTGATAAACAATAATATTATAGAATTGTAGAAATTGGAATGGGTCAATTCAAAGTTCATATGAATTTTATATGAATTAAACAAATGCTAGCACTTATTTTCACATTAAAATCAATTTCTAATCACTTTTCTGAATTTTAAAACTCTCTGGACTGGGCATCAAATTCTGCAAATTACAGGGGCCTCGGGGTAAGAATCTCAAGACACAGTGCACAGCTATAATGGACGGTGGGTTGTTTATTAACATCGGCAGGGGCTCTTTTGCAAAGCTGTCGGTCGAAGGGGTATCTAGGATTTTCGGCCGTAGGATTAGATCTGGACGGCAACCAAAAGAGCTTGAGCTGATAACTGATCGTGCACGTTGGATCAAGATCTAACGGCCTACAACAAAAGAGACGAAGGGGTACGCAGGTGATTTAATCCAAGCCATCCGCTGGCCAATCTATGGCCATCAGCCCATAACCCACCACAGCCGTTCATCAGAGAACGAGCGGTCACCACATGTCGTCCAGCTCCCGTCACCGAGCCCGAACGACGCACGAGCACCCAAGGCGATGGAAGGCCACCCGCGGCGGCGCGCCATTAACGGGCAGGGCGCCCCATGAACCAAATCAAGCATCGATCGATCCAACCCGCGATGATGATCAAGGCGAAACAGGATTTAAGTGTGTTACCCGCTATGGAGCGCCAGAAGATGCTTCCCACCATTTCATCCCCGTCCTCCTGCTTTGCTCCGTCGTCCCCAGCAATAAGAGAGGAGGTCCAGGCCCAGATTAGGTCCGGCATGAGGCAAGTGCGCTTGCCCCCCCCTCACCTCCCATGCGTCCCCGCATCATCAGTGGAAGCGCTGAGGGCCTCAACGAGCGTGGATGCGGTGCCGGGCTAGAGAAGCAGGAATAGGAGGAAGGACTCCGGGTGCCTGGAAGAGGACGACTGCGCAGAAGCCTCATCGCCCACAGTGATCGCAATTCGGAACCACATCCGATGGCCACCCAGGACGCGCGATGCTCCCCAGTCATCTTCCATCCAGCCGGGCGAATTGGAAGCCGTTGCAGCGCGCCGAGCACCTGTCCACGCCTTTGCTTGCCCCAGCGCCAATGATCTGACGATGGATTTGAGGGCAGCCGGAACACCTGAGCGCCGCGCTGGAACAGCCCGCTAAGGCCCCGGTTTGCGTGCCCGCGAGCAGCAGATCACCGAGGAAATGGTGGCATGCAAGACCCCCCACACTCTGTTTGGCGGCGATGGTGTGTTGACCACGATTCGGATCTAGCTCCAATGGATGGGAGAAGAGGGCGCCGGCCACAACTACTTATAGGACCAAGCTAGGGACCCCGAGGAGCTCGCAGGGACAGCACTCGATTTGGCTTGGTTGTTGTGGAGGTTTCCGTTTTCCTAGGCGTGCAATGCGGAGAAGACGCGCCCGCCACCAGCAGCGCCACAGCCGCGCGGCCAGAGAAAACAGTGGCGGGTTCCGAGTCATGCGATTCCCACGGTGAGCGGAGGACGGGGATTCCGTTGGCCGAGCCTGCGCGCTGATTGAGGGATGGGCGGACTCAGTCGCGCAGGATGGGGAAGAAGATGAGCCCGACCGAGGGGGCCCACACGGCGGTGTCCAGCTGAGATGGTGAATAATGGGGAGGAGGCAGCTGACGTGTTGGGCCCAATAGTCATTCACAGGCGAGGAGACAAGAAGGCTCGCCAGTGGGCCGGTTGGTGGCCAAGTTGGGCTGGCTGAGGAGGAAAATGGCCCAAGCGCGCTGGTTCATTCTCTTTTATTTATTTATTTATTTATTTTCAATCTTGGGATTTCAAATTTAAACTCCTCCCTAAATTTAAATATCGAGAATTTGAATTCCATTTTATGTTGGGGATTTCACACAGTAATTGAGCACATAAAAGTACTGACATGAAGGAATATATTTATTCATGTATGTTTTTCTTTGCATATTCTTTTCCCTTTTTATTTCATTCTCTTTTTCCTTATTTCTCTTTCTCATTTGAATTTCAAATTTGAATTGGAATCTTGTTATGAGCTTCACCTTTGAGCAATTATACAAATTCAAATCCTAGTTTAGGAATCATTTATCTTTATTTACTTATTTTTCTCTACATAATATTTATTTTTCTTCTCTTTCCTAATTTCTAGAATTTCTTTTAGATGTTAAATTCCACTTTGGACTTTGATATATTTCTTGTCACATTTTTTTATCGTCGCAAAATGCACACACACAATTAAGAGCCAACATGATGCACAACTTAATAATGTCATTTGTTACTTGTTAACTTTTAAATATGGGGTTCACATGTGTTAAGGAGTGGAAGCCACACACTTAAGGAGATCAATCACTATTTTCATTATTTATAATTTGGGTATTACAAATCCTACCCCCCTTACAAAGAATCTCGTCCTCGAGATTTAGGAAGGACTAGGGAAAAGATGGGAAAAATCTATACGTAGCTCCTTTTCTCTTTCCATGATGCTTCATCTTTGCTATGGTGACTCCATTGCACTTTGCACACTTTTATCACTTTATTCTTGTAACTCGAGTCAAAGTATCAATAATCTTAATAGGATATTCCGTATAAGCCAAATCACCCTGAACACTGAGCTCTTCCATTGGTAACTGTTTCTCAGGGACACGGAGACACTTCTTAAGTTGTGACACATGAAACACATTATGCACATCAGATAGATTATCAGGTAGCTCGAGTTGATAGGCCATCTCTCCAATTCGCCTAAAAAACTATGAATGGTACAATAAAGTGAGGGAACAATTTGTTCTTGACTTTGAATCTCCTCATTCCACGAAGTGGTGAAACCTTGAGGTACACATGATTTCTTTCCTCAAATTCTAGTGGTCTTCTTCTATTATCAGCATAGCTCTTTTGCCTGGTTTGAGCCACCTTCCAATTCTCTTGAATTATATGAACTTGTTTTTTTTATATGCCTCTTGAATAAGTTCAGGTCCAAAGAACTGTCTTCCTCTACTCTTATCCCAATATAGAGGAGTCCTGCACTTCCTGCCATATAGAGCCTCGAACGGTGACATCTTCAGACTGGCCTAAGAACTCAGCATAAGGTAGACTCTTGTTCCAACTACTACCATGCTGAAGGGCACAAGCTCTCAACATGTCTTCCAATACTTGATTAGTCCTTTCAGTCTGTCCATCAGTCTAAGGATGGTAGGCCGAACTAAAATTCAAATTCATATCCATATTCTCATGAATACTTTTCCAAAATCTAGAGGTAAACTATAATCCTCTATCTGAAACGATCTTCTTCGATACACCGTGTAGTGACATAATCCGAGCCATATATAACTCAGCCAATTGAGATCACTTATAAGTAGTCTTGACCGGAATAAAATGAGCCACTTTGGTCAGTCTATTCATAATAACCCATATAGAATCATATCCTTTCGAGGCAATCCAGTAATGAAGTCCATATCAATCTCTTCCCACTTTCACTCGGGTATCTTTAGTGGATATAATACTCCAGCTGGTCTCTGGTGTTCAGCCTTAACTCTTTGACACACATTGCACATAGCCACATGTGCAGCCACATCTCTCTTCAATCCATACCACCAGTATTTCTATTTCAAATCCTGATACATCTTAGTATTACCAGGGTGGATAGGGTAGTCAGAATCATGGGTCTCTTTCAATATAGTCTCCCGAAGGCTATCAATCTTCGGAACACATATCCGATCCTTGAACCATATAGTGCCTTGTTCATCTTCCATGAATTTCCAGACCTCGACCTTCAGTAATCATATCCTTAATCTCTTGTATCTTAGTATCATCAATTTGTCCTTTGCGGAATTCTTGCTCCAAAGTAGGTTCCACATCGATAATAACTCCTTTAGTGTGAGCGACTATCCCCAGGTTAAGTCTCCTGAAATCCTCAACAATCTCATCGGGTAGCTGGGCAACAACAGCTGAATGAACATGCTCCTTTCGACTCAAGGCATCTGCAACCAAATTTGCCTTGCCCGGGTGATAGTGAATTTCCAAATCATAGTCCTTAATAAGCTCCATCAAATAGTGTTGCCTAAGGTTGAGATCCTTCTGAGTGAATATATACTTCAAACTCTTATGATCCGTGTATACTTGACACTTGGTTCCCATAATATAATGTCTCCAAATCTTAAGCGCATGCACAACGACTGCCAGTTCTAAGTCATGCGTGGGGTAGTTCAACTCATGTTTCCGCAACTGACGAGATGCATAGGCGATCACATGTCCTTCTTGCATGAGCACACATCCTAAGCCTTGGCCACATGCATCACAATAAATGTCAAATCCCTTCTGTAGATCTGGCATAACCAACACTGGTGGTGACATCAATCTTTTCTTTAATTGATCCAAGCTCTCTTGGCATTTCTCGTCCCACTTAAATTCTCTTCCCTTCTCCAAAAGCGAGGTCGTAGGCTTAGCGATCTTTAGAAAATCCTTTAATAAATCTCCGATAATATCCTGCAAGTCCCAAGAAACTTTGGACCTCAGTAACTATAGTGGGTATGCTTCACACCACTATCACCTTGACTTTAGCAGAATCCACTGATATTCCTCCATGATATATCCAAGGAATGACACCTCGTCAATCCAGAACTCGCATTTACTGTACTTGGCGTAGAGTTGACTATCTCGTCGCTTTTGTAGCACCAATCTCAGATATTTCTTGTGATCACTATCACTCTTAGAATAAATAAGAGTATCGTCGATGAAAACCACGACGAATCTGTCCAAATCATGAACACCTTATTCTTCAGATCCATAAAATAGGCTGGTGCATTAGTTATCCAAATGACATAACGGTGAACTCATATAATCCATATCGAGTCGAGAAATCCGTCTTGGGAATATCTGATGGCCTAATCTTCATTTGATGGTAACCCGATCGGAGATCAATCTTCGAGAATACGCTTGCACTTCTCATCCAATTAAATAAATCCTCAATGCGGGGTAATGGACACTTGTTCCTCACAGTAACATCATTAAGGGATCTATAATCCACGCACATCTCTTGCGATCCATCTTTCATCTGTACGAATTGAACTGGCGCTTCACAAGGTGAAGAACTTGGACGAATGTACCCAGCCTCTTGTAACTCTGTTAACCGCTTCTTAAGTTCTTTTAACTCTTCTACAGACATCATGTATGACTGTTTGGGAGTAGAAGTAGTTCCAGGTAAGAGATCAATGACAAACTCAACTTCCCTATCTAGTGGCATCCCTAATAACTCTTCTGGGAAGACATCCGGAACATCCTTAACCACACGGATGTTGACACCAACAAACTTCCCATCTACTAAGAATGTTGCTAGTCTGAAGGTGGTAGTTACTGCAACTTCAACTTCAAATCTTTGTCCTTTGGAACTAGTGAGTTCTACGGTTCCTTTAGTATAGTGTATATACTACCTTTGCCTTTCTTAACCATGACATACCAAGGATCACGTCTATAGTGCTCTCTTCTAACACTATAGGGGTAGTCCATCTAGGTTAGAAACACAGGGTAAGAAAGGAAGAATTGTAAACAAGGCGAGTGATTACAAATTATGTTACTTTGGGGGATTCATTAGCTAAGTGTGTTGCCTACTAAAGCTAATTCATTATCTTATGGTGGTACATGCTAAGATGCCCAACTATAATGTTTCAATCAATCAAAGAAGCAAATCAGACATTGATCATCAGCACAATCAACCAACACTTTTAATAGATAAAATAATTTTAATTTTTTGTCTTAGGTCTCCTATCTCTTAAAAAGGTCATAAATGTAGAATTCCAAGGTGTGAAATCCATCTTGTCTCAGAGTAGAAAAGGTAAGAATCATCATAGTAGAACAGTAGAAGGTGAGACAGGATCAAGATAAGTATAGAGAGAATCAGAGTAAGGTAAGTATAGAATGAATCAGAATAAGATAAGTAGGTAAGGGTTTTGTCCATTTCTATCTAGGTTTCGTCCTACAGTCAACATTCCTCTGATACCACTTCTGTCACACCCGGCTTTAAGGGACAAAGCCAGGTGCATCTCATACATGCGCCAAAGAAGACAACATATATAATAACAGAGTGTATAGAGATAAATGTCACAATAATCAGAGTATTTATTACATAGCGGAAGACTTACAAAATAAAAGATAAATATAACACGAACTAAGGATCGTCGGCGCCAATGTCAACTGAGAAACGCCACCTAGATCAGATCATACTCCTCGCCTTGTGGCTCCTCCTGAACCACCTGCTCTTCTCCTGTGGGGGGGTGTGAGACAGCAAGGGTGAGCTCACACATGTTCATCGCTCAACAAGTTGTGGGGAATAATGTGACATGAACTCACCAAAGGTGGGAGTTCATGAAGTGTGTAAGGCTGATCAACAATAGAGGTTAAAGCTGAGCATTGCTTTTATAAGTGGGTCAAAGTTTTATTAGCAGTTACTAAGTGTAAGTGAATACCAAACCATAATAAAATAATAGAACAAAATTAATAACAAATCCCATGCAAATGCAAATGACAAATTGAGTTTAGGTTCCATAATTTAATCATCAGAGAGTCCTGAGCTGCTCATGACCGTGAGCTCGGCTAGTATACCAGTTTTACACTCTGCAGAGGTTGTACCCTTTACCCACAAGTCGTGTTTCCCATGTCGCCAGGGTTAGCTAGGCCCTTAGACACTACCAAGGTGAATGGCTAGGGATCCACTACGAGGCCTTTACAAAGTTCCACTAGCTTCCGAAAACCCGCTACAGTTTATAGGAAGTTCTAATGCAGGGTTCTTGTCTGACCGCCATCGCAGCAAAATCATCGAAGGACCTCCCTACACTGACCACTCCCCTACTGCCCTTGCCCCTTTCGGGTAAGGTAGTCTTCCACTAGCTTTCCTAATTAGTCAGCCAAGGGGTCCCATTCCTCCCTTGTGGTGGCACGTGTTTCTCAAGTTAAGCTCCATGTTCCAATTAACAATAATATAATGATCTTAACATGAACATAAGTAAAATGATAGAATAACTGGAACATGGATATAATGAAATATTAACCCAAAACCCTATAAAGCAATAGCAAAACTACCCATGTGATTCAGGGGTAAACAAGGTAAAAATGGATAAACAAACTAGGGTGACCTATTGGGTCCCATCAAAATTAAACCTATGCATGGTAAATGGTTATAAAGAACATTATTGGGTAACAAAAGTGAATCAAGGGCACAACTTGCCTGGCACTTGAGATTCCAGGTACCAACTTGCTTTTCAGATGACACGTGTCCTCGCGCTAGACGTAGCAATACAAGCAAACATGGTATAGACAAAATTAACATCACACCAAACATAAGAATATACTGCATAATAATGATCTACACGTTGCTACGAGACTAACGCAACTTGAACGGATCAAATCGGAGTTATAGATTTTAAGTTATGAATTTCCAGAGATTCTATGTGTTCGATACAAGATTAATCAAGAGTTTAATTTTAATATAGTTTTCATGCCAAACCAGATGTACTATGTGATAAACAATAATATTATAGAATTGTAGAAATTGGAATGGGTCAATTCAAAGTTCATATGAATTTTATATGAATTAAACAAATGCTAGCACTTATTTTCACATTAAAATCAATTTCTAATCACTTTTCTGAATTTTAAAACTCTCTGGACTGGGCATCAAATTCTGCAAACTACAGGGGCCTCGGGGTAAGAATCTCAAGACACAGTGCACAGCTATAATGGACGGCGGGTTGTTTATTAACATCGTCAGGGGCTCTTTTGCAAAGCTGTCGGTCGAAGGGGTATCTAGGATTTTCGGCTGTAGGATTAGATCTGGACGGCAACCAAAAGAGCTTGAGCTGATAACTGATCGTGCACGTTGGATCAAGATCTAACGGCCTACAACAAAAGAGACGAAGGGGTACGCAGGTGATTTAATCCAAGCCATCCGCTGGCCAATCTATGGCCATCAGCCCATAACCCACCACAGCCGTTCATCAGAGAACGAGCGGTCACCACATGTCGTCCAGCTCCCGTCACCGAGCCCGAACGACGCACGAGCACCCAAGGCGATGGAAGGCCACCCGCGGTGGCGCGCCATTAACGGGCAGGGCGCCCCATGAACCAAATCAAGCATCGATCGATCCAACCCGCGATGATGATCAAGGCGAAACAGGATTTAAGTGTGTTACCCGCTATGGAGCGCCAGAAGATGCTTCCCACCATTTCATCCCCGTCCTCCTGCTTTGCTCCGTCGTCCCCAGCAATAAGAGAGGAGGTCCAGGCCCAGATTAGGTCCGGCATGAGGCAAGTGCGCTTGCCGCCCCCTCACCTCCCATGCGTCCCCGCATCATCAGTGGAAGCGCTGAGGGCCTCAACGAGCGTGGATGCGGTGCCTGGCTAGAGAAGCAGGAATAGGAGGAAGGACTCCGGGTGCCTGGAAGAGGACGACTGCGCAGAAGCCTCATCGCCCACAGTGATCGCAATTCGGAACCACATCCGATGGCCACCCAGGACGCGCGATGCTCCCAAGTCATCTTCCATCCAGCCGGGCGAATTGGAAGCCGTTGCAGCGCGCCGAGCACCTGTCCACGCCTTTGCTTGCCCCAGCGCCAATGATCTGACGACGGATTTGAGGGTAGCCGGAACACCTGAGCGCCGCGCTGGAACAGCCCGCTAAGGCCCCGGTTTGCGTGCCCGCGAGCAGCAGATCACCGAGGAAATGGTGGCATGCAAGACCCCCCACACTCTGTTTGGCGGCGATGGTGTGTTGACCACGATTCGGATCTAGCTCCAATGGATGGGAGAAGAGGGCGCCGGCCACAACTACTTATAGGACCAAGCTAGGGACCCCGAGGAGCTCGCAGGGACAGCACTCGATCTGGCTCGGTTGTTGTGGAGGTTTCCGTTTTCCTAGGCGTGCAATGCAGAGAAGACGCGCCCGCCACCAGCAGCGCCACAGCCGCGCGGCCAGAGAAAACAGTGGCGGGTTCCGAGTCATGCGATTCCCACGGTGAGCGGAGGACGGGGATTCCGTTGGCCGAGCCTGCGCGCTGATTGAGGGATGGGCGGACTCAGTCGCGCAGGATGGGGAAGAAGATGAGCCCGACCGAGGGGGCCCACACGGCGGTGTCCAGCTGAGATGGTGAATAATGGGGAGGAGGCAGCTGACGTGTTGGGCCCAATAGTCATTCACAGGCGAGGAGACAAGAAGGCTCGCCAGTGGGCCGGTTGGTGGCCAAGTTGGGCTGGCTGAGGAGGAAAATGGCCCAAGCGCGCTGGTTCATTCTCTTTTATTTATTTATTTATTTATTTATTTTCAATCTTGGGATTTCAAATTTAAACTCCTCCCTAAATTTAAATATCGAGAATTTGAATTCCATTTTATGTTGGGGATTTCACACAGTAATTGAGCACATAAAAGTACTGACATGAAGGAATATATTTATTCATGTATGTTTTTCTTTGCATATTCTTTTCCCTTTTTATTTCATTCTCTTTTTCCTTATTTCTCTTTCTCATTTGAATTTCAAATTTGAATTGGAATCTTGTTATGAGCTTCACCTTTGAGCAATTATACAAATTCAAATCCTAGTTTAGGAATCATTTATCTTTATTTACTTATTTTTCTCTACATAATATTTATTTTTCTTCTCTTTCCTAATTTCTAGAATTTCTTTTAGATGTTAAATTCCACTTTGGACTTTGATATATTTCTTGTCACATTTTTTTTATCGTCGCAAAATGCACACACACAATTAAGAGCCAACATGATGCACAACTTAATAATGTCATTTGTTACTTGTTAACTTTTAAATATGGGGTTCACATGTGTTAAGGAGTGGAAGCCACACACTTAAGGAGATCAATCACTATTTTCATTATTTATAATTTGGGTATTACACGGTTGTAGTGGTGGTGGGGGTGGGAGTTGTGGCCAGGAAGCCTGTGAATGACTAGCTGAAGCAACAGAAGCTACAGGATGATTGCCCACATACTCTGGTATGTAGGGAGAGTGGCACGAAGCAGTGTGCAAGACCTGCTTAGACTGATTCTGCCGAGCTTCGACTTCTGCGATCTCCTTTTGCTTCTGAATGGTGATTTGGCACATTCTTGTAGTATGGCCCTTGTCCTCTCCACAGAATAAACAGTAGATCTTCCTGGGCTGATCCCCAAATCTTCCTCCGAAGCCCCTGGCGCCTTTGCCCCTTGGAGCTGGTGGCCTAAAAGAGCTTTGCTGTTGCACCGAAGATTGTGAGGTATATTGTGACCTCTGAGGCTGGCTCCCTTTGTCATCGTTCTGACTGGAGCTGTGGATCGACCTGACATGCCTCGGGTGGATTCATCCTCCGAAACCCCTGGTCATCTCAGAGAATTTGTAAGCTTCCTCCTTTCTTTGGCGGAAGTCGTTGTCAGCCCGAATGTACTCATCCATCTTCTGAAGCAACTTCTCCAGAGTCTGTGGGGGCTTTCTGGCGAAATATTAAGCAGTAGGTCCTGGCCGAAGACCCTTGATCATGGCCTCAATGACAATTTCATTGGGCACTATAGGTGCTTGTGCCCTCAGTCGCAAGAACCTTCGAACATATGCCTGAAGGTATTCTTCATGGTCTTGTGTGCACTGGAACAGGGTCTGAGCTGTGACTGGCTTCGTTTGAAAGCCTTGGAAACTTGTAACCAGCATATCCTTGAGCTTCTGCCATGACGTGATGGTCCCTGGCCGAAGAGAAGAATACCATGTCTGGGCTACATTCCGGACTGCCATGACAAAGGATTTCACCATGACTGCGGTATTGCCCCCATACGAAGATATAGTTGCTTCGTAACTCATCAGAAACTGCTTTGGATCTGAGTGCCCATCATACATGGGAACCTGAGGTGACTTGTATGATGGGGGCCATGGGGTAGCCTGCAGTTCTGCTGCCAAGGGAGAAACATCATCAAAAGTAAAGGTATCATGATTAAAATCATCATACCATCCATCTTCATTGAATAAGCCTTCTTGACGAAGCTCCCTGTGTTAGGGCCTTCGGTCTTGTTCATCTTGAGCTAGATGACGCACTTCTTTAGTAGCTTCGTCGAGCTTCCTTTGAAGATCGGCCAACTGCGCCATCTTCTCCTTCTTCCTTTGCACTTATTGATGGATGATTTCCATGTCCCTGATCTCTTTGCCCAACTTGTCCCTCCTGGAGTGTTGGACTGGTGGCCTTCCTTTTCTGGCTTCGAGCCTCTCGGAGAGAGAGAGTTTCCTGATTTGTGTCCAGTGGCTGCAGCGCAACAGCCCCTGGCGCTGAAGCTTTCTTCGGCGGCATGACGAAGGTCAGGGCTTGCCGAAGATGGTCGAGTGAGTTTACCGGAGGTGGGCGCCAATGTTGGGGACTTGTTCTCAAATGCTATGAATTAAGAACAAGGCAACACAGAATGTTAAATGTTAATGCCCTTCATCCTTCGAAGCATTATTTTCCTTAGGATATAATGATCTTCAGGCGAAGGTCATGAAGGACATACCTTCATCAACGCGATATATGTTAATAACAGAAGAAGCATATGAAATATAAGAGACAACATAAACAATCATATAATATTATTAATTCATTCCCATTATATTATTATGGAAAGACAGAAACAATATTGAATTACAAATATACCTTGATAGAAGGAAAAAGTACAAGCGTGACGCATAAGCGAGTACAAGTCAGCGTGAACAGTATGGGGGTACTGTTTATCTATTTATAGGCACAGGACGCAGCCTGTGTAAATTTACATTCATGCCCTTTATATTTACTATTGACTTATGGATAAACCAACGAGGACTAAATAGCCTTTTCCCCTTAAGGTCAGTTCCTTTTTCCGCCACTTAGCCGAAGCTCCCTCGCGCGTAGCTTCGGAGCGACACCAGCCTTCGTCACGACCATGTTCTTCACATTGTGTATGCTTTTAACCCGAGTCCGAAGATACATGTTCATATGTCACACTTGGGAGACATTGTTAAATCATGTTTTTTGAGGACCTTCGGAAGATGAAGGCCCCCAACAGTAGCCCCTCGCAGTATAAATTTGTTAAGATAACGAATTCAGACTACGACATAGACGAAAGCCTTAAGACGAAGGTCCGAAAAACACCTTCCATTTGCTAGAATAGCAACAGTCAATGACAAATGGGGCCCTCCAATTTGGAGCGCACTGGGCGTATAAATAGGAACCCAACAGTTGGTAAACCCACGTTCTTACGGTAAGTTCGACGGCTTATTACATTAAGTTCGACGGTTTTTCACCCACGTTTTTTAACCAGTTTTCTGTGGTGGTCGCCTGTGTCTAGCATGAGCACGAGCCCGCCGAGGCCACCAAGATAGACTGCGCCGTCTAGACGGTGTACCCGCGCTAGAACTGGTCCTCCATGGTGCTCTGCAACTGTGCCCACCCCAAGAACGTGGCCGCGCTCACCGTGGAGGGCGTAGTCTTCCATTTTTTGTCCTCGACACCAATGCAGTGTTCCATCGATCTGTTACTGCTGATGATGCCAGGGAGATTAGGATTATTGGTAGGCTTGTATGGAGTAAGAAGGAATAATGTCAGAAGGAGACATGCTACTGACACCCAACGGAATCATAATACACAAGTGCTCATGTTGCTTCCTACCCCTACGCATAATTTACATAGCAAGATCTATCATTCGGCCTATCATAAACTCAAAAAACAGTGGCCAGAGAGACAAGCAGTTCACTCAGATGTAGTCTGGTTCCATGTACTAACTACTCGTATGAATGAGTCACCAACTAACCATTTTCTTGAAATATAGTCGGACAGTAAATGTTAAATCAATTCCTGTACTAGCAGACATCTCTCACTCTAGAGGGGAGAACGTGCAAACTGAACTCGGGCCTTATTAGGATAGGTTCGGTGGCCTACTCTAATTTTCTAACCAACATGTAAATTAAGTTCAGGCTAATTCACCCAAGATGATCACTCAATATCCATGTTTTTTTACCTTGTCACTAAGCATTTCTTTCATGAAAAGAGTACTTGTATGGTTTGGGACCGACATAATTAAATCCACCAACAAACTTCAACCTAGTCGACAATCTTGATGTGCAAGCATGCAATATTTAATTTGATTGGTGGAACACAATCATATCCAACGTAATCAATCCATCTAAATTATGCACATGCATTTACAATGCCTGGAGTGTACCATCCACTCAAATTCAGAAAAAGAATGTGCACAAGAGTAAATTTCTAACTAGTTCGTTACAAGATGCTAGATGGTCATTCTATCAAATTAGATCAAACAAAACAGGCATGCAAGCCAGCCGTACATACACACTCATGCATAATCTGTGGCCCTGATCATCTTCCCTGACTATCATGTTGAATTAGATAATTGAGGCCGCATGGCAGCACAAGGTAACATTGATCTTGCTTGTTAGAACATACTCATCTGTAATACTCAAAGTTGTATACCAAGAGTAATAGAGAGAGAGCTCCTCATTTTGTGTGTTTCATTTGCATCATAAAAAGAGCACCTATGTAATTGAGAGTGACTAAATAAAACAATTACTCTAAAATAAAGAAAAGTGCATTTGTTGGAGTTTTTATGTTTGTGCATTAAATAAAATAATAATAATAATAATAATAATAATAAGGATAATAAGAGAGTAAATACTAGGAATTAAATCAAACCCTAAATTAAAACTAGGGTTTTCAAAAATGAGAGAAGAGAAAAGGGTGTAAGAATATAAATAATATACTATATTCACCAGGATTTATATTCTCATTTCACAATATGAATGGAGGATAAATTTGCACAAGTTTGAACACTAAATTTGAATTCAAACTAAACCTTAGAAATAAAGAAAATAGAAAGAAAAATAAAAGAAAAAGGATAAAAAAAGCCTCATGGGCCGACTGCCCCATTTCCGGCCCACTGATGCTTGCACCGCGCGACAGCCCAACTTTTCTCCCTGCCGCGCGCTGGAACACTGACTGTGGCCCCACATGTCTGTCACTCGACCGCGCACACCAGCTCGCGAAACCGGTCGCTGACGGCGTGGACCCCTGGCGCAGCCGCGTTTCTCTCCGAAGGGTGGACCAGGTACTGTTTCTCTTCCATCCGCCCACCTCATCTCCCCTATCCCGCAATGGCCGGGCCGCCGTGGTCAAATTCTGCGCGGTTGGCGCGGATAACGCGGTGGTGGCGCGTTTCTATCTCCGCCGCCTGGGCCCGAGTCGTCCGGTCCCCCTCCCCAACGGAATCACACGCCCACCGTCGGAACCATGCCGCAAAACTCGCCAGCGCGCCTATGGCGGGTCCTCAACCACCCTCGCTGTCCTCGCTGGGGGGATAAGAACCCGGGGTCACGAATATCTCATTCCCTTCCCCTGCGCTTTTGAATTCCGAACAACCCAGCTTCCGTGAGCCTCCGCACCACCGCCGTCCTCTCCCCGTGAGAGCCACATCGAAGGGATCTCGGGATTGACCGACGCCGGACACCGCACACCCTCGACGACTGCTCTGTGAGGTTCGCTAGGATCCGGGGATGATCTGCATAGACTAACCAGGGCCGGGGTTGGGCGCTGTGCGATCAATTGCTCGTCGGAGCTGGGACGTCCACCGTGACCGCGCCTCTCCGTGGGCAGGGAACTCCACGCCTTCAAGCTCTGGTGAGAAGCCAATTCTCTACTCCCTATGTTCCCTTGAATGCGTAGGACCGTGAATTGTAGCTCGCGATTTCTTTTGGACGGTGTATCGGGTGGCCGGAGTTATAGCGCCGCCGCCACATCGCATCACGACGTGGGCAAGGATCTGCGCTACATAATCGCCGGTGAGCTCCACGTCCCGATGATTCGTCTCGTCATTCTCTGCGCGTAGCACTTTTAGGGATGAAGTTTAGGGCCGTGACACGCCGGATCGCTGTTGCCGGCCATGCTCTCCGCCGTGGAGAGGTGGCGGCGCGGTCGTCCTTTTGGCTTGGGGTAGAAGATGGGCCGTCGACCGTCCGATCCAGTGTGGGCGGCGGCGATCAGATCCCTGGCGTACCCGTTGGGAGGGTTGATCCGAGCCATTGATTGTGATCCAACGGATAGAGTTAGATCTGGATCCATTAAAATCTGACCGTTGAGTTCGGATCCGATGGTCAAGAGGTCGTAGCGGTTCATTACAAAGTTGATCTAATCTGGGCCACGTATGTTAGATCCGACGGCTGAGAATAGACGATACCCTTTCGGTCGAGCGTTTTACTAAAGAGACCCCGCACAATACAGAAATTAACCCGCCGTCCAGCTGTGCTGTTCCCTGGGTCTGTGAAAACTTACCCACTGGCCCCTGGGTTTATCTGATTTTGACGCGCAGTCCAGTCAGCGAATAAAATCAGAGGAATTCATTTTAAAATCATTTTTAATACAAAAATAATTCGAGAAACTTGTATAAATCATATTTAATTCATATCTTGTCCAAATTGACCCATTTCAGTTCCTATAATTTTGTAATAGTATTGTCTATCATCTAGTACTACTGTTTTGACATGAACTCAGTTAGAAAAAAATTAAATTCTCATTTAATCCTATTTTAATCACATTAAACCTTAGGAAATTCGTATCTCCTTCGTTATAACTCCGATTTGATTCGTTAAAGTTGCGTTAGTCTCGTAGAAACGTGTAGATCATTATTATGCAGTATAATCTTATGTTTGGTGTGATGTTAATTTTGTATATACCATGTTTGCTTGTATTGCTACGTCTAGCGCGAGGACACGTGTCATCTGAAAAGCAAGTGGGTACCTGGAATCTCAAGTGCCAGGCAAGTTGTGCCCTTGATCACTTCTTTTACCCATTCATGTTCTTATTATTCATAATGATCTGCATAGGATAATTTTGCTGGGACCCAATAGGATACCCTAGATTTTGACTATCTTTATACCTTGCTTCACCACTGGTTTTACTACTAAAAGTTTTGGGTAGTACATGCTATTGCTTTATGTGGATTTGGGTATAGAGATATTCATCACTTATTGTTATACTATTTATTGTTATCTGTTTTATTATTCCTTGTTCATGTTAAGATCATTATGTTAATGGGAACATGGAGCGACCACCCGGGAAAACAGTGCTACCACAAGGGTTTAATGGGACGCCCTTGGCTGATTAACTAGGAAAGCTAGGGGAGGGCTACCTTACCCGAAAGGGGCAAGGGCAGTAGGGGGGAGGTCAGTGTAGGGAGGTCCCTGGTTGATTTTGCTGCGATGGCGGTCAGCCAGGAACCCTGCACTGGATCTTCCTATAAACTGTAGCGGGTAGTCTGAAGCTAGTGGAACTTTGTAAAGGCCTCGTAGTGTTACCCTGCCTCGCCTCCTCGGTAGAGATGTATGGGATTGGCCATCTCTTGGCAGATGGGTAACATGACTTGTGGGTAAAGATGCGCAACCTCTGCAGAGTGTAAAACTAGTATACTAGCCGTGCTCACGGTCAAGAGCGGCTCGGACCCTCACATGATTAATTATGGAACTTAAATTCAATTTGACATTTGCATTGCATTTGGGATTATTTTACTATTACTGTTCTTTATTATTATTAAGGTTTGGTATTTACTTACACTTAGTAATTGCTAATAAAATTTTGACCAACTTATAAAAGCAATGCTCAGCTTCAGCCTTTATTTCATTGATCAGCCTTACACTTCATGAACTCCCACCTTTGGTGAGTTCATGCCACATTATTCCCCACGACTTGTTGAGCTATGAACGTATGTGAGCTCACTCTTGCTGTCTCACACCCCCCCACAGGAGAAGAACAGGTGGTCGAAGAGGATCCGCCTAACACTGAGGAGTTCGATCTGATCTAGGTGGCGTTTCTCAGTCGACATTGGCGCCGACGATCCTTAGTTCGATTTATGGTTATACTTTTATTTTGTAATAAGTCTTCCGCTATGTAACAATTACTCTGATGTTTTATGACATTTATCTCTATACACTCTGTTATTATATATGTTGTCTTCTTGGCGCATGTATGAGATACACCCGGCTTTGTCCTTTAAAACCGGGTGTTACCCTATAGACTCGATGCATGGTAATCCTCCGCTGTAAAAAGAGCATTCCTAGTGTCTCCCGAGCCTACTAGGACAAGAGTGGCCATGCCTCTAGGAATACTATTGAAACATTCATCTATCTTGGACCAAAAAAGCATACTGAAGCAAAAGCTGACACTGAGGAACCTGGATGCTGCTATGGTGTTTTCTTCTCCCCCAGCCCATGGATCTTTTATGGACTCCAGTCGTCCACTCACGAAAGGTAGCACATTAAACAATAATGTATTAATCTTTAGTACTTGGATTCAGTATGTTAGGCCATCTCATGTGGATCATGTATATGAGCGTGCAAAACACTATTTTACACTGTAGACTACACTGTTTACATAGTGAAGTTTGAATAGAGAGTGAGATTGGGAGTGAGATAGTGAGGATGATGGAGATAACCTTAACACCTTTACTAGGGCTCCTGATGGGGTTCTCGGCCCACTTGCCCGAATAACTAGTTAACTACCTGTCTACCTCATTTCAAAACACACTCATGTTTTTCTCATTTTTTTGGAGTCCGACCTAGATGGCCTTCAATCACCAGCACCAGTGGCAACTAGAGGCGAGGTAGACCGAGAGTCCTAGACCATTTGCTGCGCTTTCTCACTCCGACACTCCCCAGTCCTCAGTTTTTAGTCCTTTTCTTCCTCTCTTCCAAGTAGCAGCGACAGTAGTGGAGGCTGACTAGAACAGTAGTACAAAGAAAGGCGGTTCAAAACTCATTTCAATTGGCGTTTTTGAAAACCGCCAGCGGTAGGGGTCAGTTGAAATATTTCTTTTTATAGACAGTTAAGTAAGAACCGCCAGTGGAAATCTATTTTCACTGGCGGTTTAGTGAAGACATCCACCATTGAAAATCGATTTACACCGACGGTTGAGTTAAGAAAACCGCCGCTACAATTTGTTTTCAGAAAATATAAACCGAGTTATAAAAATAGCAAAACAAATTATTTTAATCAGGAGAGGCCACACAGGCCCGTCTTAGCAAGTAAAAATTATTTTAAAAATAGCAAGTTGCAACATTTTTTACGCAAAATTCACGTGCTATATGGCCGGTGGCAATTGAACCTCCAACATCACCCTCGCACATAGCCTTTTATACCACTCTACCCATCACTTGTAATCTAAATAGAAGTTTTGTTGCCAATATATTATAATAAATCAAGTGTAAATTGATTGTTTGGGGCCGTAAATGAATTCAAACGAAGAAGTTGTCAACTACAATGTTGAATAACCTTTAAAGTTCTACAACTTTTATTTTGATACCTTTTTTCCATTTGAGGTTGTTTGCAAAATTTGCATTTTAAATTTGAAAAAATCAAGATGCAATTTTGAGAGCCCAAATGATTTCGAACGAAAAGGTTATTAACTGCAAAGTTTCATAACTTTTAGACAAGTACGACTTTTATTTTGGAGGTTTTTCCATACAAGGACATTTGAAAAACTCAAAAAAATCAATTTCAAATAATTAATTTGTATTGGCGGTTACATAGGAAACCCGCCAGTAGAAATGTACGATTTACACTAGCGGTTTTTTAAGAAAACTGCTAGTGAAAAGGTATTTCCATTCACAGTTCTTGAGTCGGACCGGCCAATTTATTTTCACTGGCATTCGATAACTGAAACTGTCTGTAAAAATTAGACCTTACCGTAGGCATAGAGCTTTTTTTACTAATGGCAGTCTACCATGTCTCAGCAACAACAAAAAAAATCATGCATGTGTTCTTCACTTCTTCTCCTGTTCCACACAGATTCAAATGTTTCTAATGTGGATTTAGGGTTTCGGTTGATCTTGTGAATATGTTGGGTTATTGGAAGCACCTAGGAGAGTTAGTCAGGGAGCCAAATGCCTTTTTTTTTCTTTTTTCATGTACAATTAGCGAATAGAATTGATATTGTAATGTAGTATATAAATTGTAAACGCAATTAGGAAGTGCCAAGAGTATAGCGATGTATGCTTTTGGTATATCAAATTACTTTCTTAGGCAGTGTGCATACAATTCTAATTTCAAAATAGAGCACTTAACATCATGCTTCATCCTCATGTACCGATCTGAAATGACGCTTTTTGTGTTTGCAATCTACATAGGTAACCCATCAAGTGCCGCCTCTACCTCCACAGCAAATCCAGCATCACAAGATGTTATCAACTCGGACGATCCTACATGGGCTCATTGTTCTTGCCCTAGGTGCAACCAAGAAAGCATTGGCTGATGTGCTAGTACCGTGTCAGGATCTGCAAAGCTGGGATTACAAGAATTAAGTATAATCTTGCTGTCTTTGAAGGCTATAATTTTACGAAATGTTTGAAAGTTCCAGATGATGTCAAGGAAGAGATATATGCTTTATTTGCTTACAAAAAAATATAGAGGAAAAGGATTAGAAAGCCAAAGGAGAAACATAGCTTGTGTTTATTATTTTACTCATAGATTCATACAAAGAAGAGGAACAAACCACTTCATGATAGGATGAGAGATTTTCTGTTTACAAAATTTAACTCAAAACTAAGGAACAATGGGGAAAGAATAGGTAGAGATCCTTTAGAGAGGGAAGCAGATGATGTCGTGGCTGATGGTGAAAATGAGTTTACCACTAGTAATATATATTCAGTAAATGCGGTTGCTGAAGTACAAGATGGAGAGCATCACGTTGAGAACCAACATAAGAAGCACAAGTTCAAGTAAGCAAAAAGCTAGAGGCATGTGCGCCCTAGGAAGTACTTAAGGAGCCTGCGGTCTTTGCTACATGATGTTGCAGAGCAGCAGTCCTCATCAGATTTAGAAGATGAAAATGGTAATGGCGTCATTGAAATGCAATGCTCCTAGTGATACGTCTCCCTACGCCTCTCATTCTGACTGCTAGAATTTTATGCTAATGTGATGAATTGACAGTAATGTTTATGTGAAGTACAATCGGCTTGATTGGGTGCCCGCATCATCTTGTTCTGGGCCATCGAGTGCGTTGACTTTGTGCAAGCGTATGTTTGATTGATTGTATAAGAAAGACACGACCTGTATGAGCAAATACAAAATAAGTCATTTTTAGTTTGATTATTGGTTGCCCGCATCATTTTGTCTTAGTCCACTGCGTGTGTTGACTTTGTGCAAGCGTGTGTTTGGTTTGCTGTATAAGAAAGATCTGACCTGTAAGAGCGGATACAAAATAAATCATTTTAAGACTTTGAGTACGTGTATCTATGCATACGGCGGAATCTTGCGTACCCGGCCGGCCAAGCTCCCGCGAGCGAGGCTCGGCGTGCTCAGTCATGCTCAGGCATCAAACAGGTGGTATGTGTTTGTGTTTGGACACACACCATCCACTCTCCCCACAAACCCGAGTGAGTCTGGCATGAATGCTATCCTTCAGTTTTTGGTGCCACTGGCCCACTGCTTACTTGTATCAAATTTCCATCTGACAGAGTGGTAATGCATCTGCTCCTGATGCTTCCTACGCCTATATATACACAATACTTTCCATAGCGAGGTCACTGGGTGGCCAGAATCACCGGCTCTCTGCTCTATTCCCTGCTGTTTTACACGCAAGCTAGAGAGAACGATTGAAATAGTTCAATCTAATTCCACACACTTATCACTCATGTAAATGAGTCACCAACTAACCATGAAGTGACAATAAATGTTACAACAGTTCTGGTACTCCTTCCGTTTATTTATTTGTAGCGTTTTAGTAAAAAATGAACTAACACAAATATTCGAAAACGGAGCTAGTATAATACGAGCAGACACCTTTGAAGGGCCATGCAAGTACAAATGGTGCCTTATTAGCTCAGGTCCACTAGCCTATTCTGTTTCTAACAATATATAAATCAAGTCCTTCTGGCTAACCGATGGTGATCGATGAACATCCATGTCCATTAGAGGTCTAACATGTTTTTTTTATCTTTTTATGAAAACTCCCCTTCATCAAAAATAGAATAGTTGGCTAGTTTAATTTGGGATGAGGTTGCTCATCAGTTCAGTTTTAGGTTAAGACTTAAAAGGCATGCACATACATGTCATGCATAAGCTCTACTAACATTTTAGACGACGACACATGGTCTTCCTTCATGATATTAGTCTTTCTTGCTGGCAACATCCTCATTACCACAGGCTCATCCATGCCTAACCATCCTATGCAACAAGAGCAATCATAGTGCCACCCGACTCTACTACAGAAAGAGTGGACGAACCTCTAGAAAATATCGAATTAAACATCCATCTATCTTGCCAAAAGAACGAAGTTTACGCTCTCATGCTCATGAATCCTATGCCTAGGGGTGGTAATGGATCGCGATTTAAATGCTCTTCACAAAATAGTAGGACCCTAAATAAATTTTAGTTCAAGAATGAATATAAATAAGACTCGATCATAATCCGATCCAATTTGATCCTTAAATCTTATAGTGTAAAATTTAGAGTTTATTGTCACACATACCTATGCCTGATACGGTCACTAGCTAGTACGGTAAAGCTTTGTGCATCAATGTGAAGACTAGTGAAAATCACAAAGTTAACAGATGTTTTCAACAATGACTCAAGAAAGGTTAAATGGTTTGACGATTCTATGTATCGAAAAAAGTTGAATGAGATTGATCTCAATAATGTTAGAAACGATGATTTTGTGTCATAAAATGTTAGAAGATATTTTTAGTTATCAGGTAACAAGTAAGTGTTTTTGGCTATATTTTACATTTGTCATCTCATAAAATTTAAAACAGTGCATAATAATTTTTATACGTTGAATATTTAATAATATATGTATAACTATATATTTGTATGTATGGATGGAGCCTTCATATCGAATTCCGCTATGGCCCATAAAAGTCAGGAACGCCCTGATGTTGATCTATTTATATTGGGCGGTTCATCTACACCCATTGCCATTGTAAAAGAATTATTGAGGCAGCGGTTAAACCAACTGCTAGTATAAATGCTTTTTCCACATGCGGCTTGTATAAAGGAATAAATTAGTTTTCATAGGCAGTTTAGTAACATAACCGTCAGGGAATTGTTTTTAAAAATTCAAAAATTTCCACCATATCTGCTAGTGAATTGTTTCAAAAAATCAAATGAAACAAAATATACATACATGCAATAATATTTTTATATATGATAAAAACTATATTTATTTTATCCTATGGTAGTCATCAACCCAAGTGTATACATCAAAGTCTTCAATTCTTAAGTTACATGAGTTCTCTAATTATCATATTTGTTTAGTTCCACCTTAGCAAAATCTACAAGATCCTGGTACTATGGATTAGTAGCTACAACTATTCCCAATGCATGGTGTCATACTCATTAAATACATGACATGTAGGATGAAACACTGATGTGGCATGTGAGTAAACAGAATAAAAAAACTTGAGGAGGATACCACTCAGACACGAGATCATAGGCATTGAAACCTCAATCATCTAACTGGTCAACTATATATTAGGACAACACATGATACTATACATTAGGACAACTATATCTTCTACGGTAACATATTATATGATGTGGCAACTTTGGATATCGTGATAAGACACAATCGGTTGGGAAGAGCCTAACTTAGAGGTAGCATCATGATAGTTCTCTTTGAAGTGAATTACTCTTCTCATGATGAACCAACACATGTCCTCATACATGTTCATGAATTCTCTATTTTTGATGTGGTTTTCCCTTAGAGGACGTCGACACTTGAATATCTACAAAAAAAATTATAGTAATCATATATTTACAAGTGACCAATGTATTTGCTTCACCAATGAGAATATTTTACATATGACTATTACTTACTTGTTTAGGGTTTGTACCGATGGTTCCAAAACTATTTTATTCATGTTTTAAGATTCTACCAAAATGAAAAGGCTAGTAGAAATCGTGAATTTCACAAACGTCTTCTTGAGATGTGCCAGTGTTAATCTATTTACAATAAGTACTTCACCTAAGCCAACTGCCAACATAAAAGAATTAGAGGTATTGATTAAACCAATTGAAGGATCAAAGCATATGACTAGAAGAGGGTGAATGAGAGCCAATAAAAATCTTTGGTTCCCAAATATTCCATCAAAACACTAAAATTCACATGGCTTGTTTCCCAAATCTTCATCTAATCCCTCAAAACACCAAAACTCACAAACGAGATGCTCTCGAGCCAATAAGGGTCTCGATATTCTCGGTGATGACCGACAAACATACTAGAAGACTTGAACATACCAAAACCAAGTACACAGGTAAAATATTCTGATATCAGAAAATTAAGTTCTCTACTCTAATAGGAATGAAGAAAGAGCCCAACCAAAAAACATCATAACTAACTAGTTGTTGGACTCAGGGACAACCAAAAAAATTTCTAGGCTATATAAGAACTCCAAGGATTAAACGGGTCAGAAAACAGAGATACTAAACTATAAAAGCTCTCAAAATAATGAGTTATCCATGAGGGCAGGACAATGTTGCACTCATGGACAACACTTATGCTTACTTTCACTCCTTGGTGAAGCGCTAGGCCTCACCACTATGCATTTTCTTTGCCAATGCAACCTTTGTGATGGCTCTATGTAACGCTTCTAATTTCTATTGAAACCGTACCCTATGTTTTGAGGCTAAACCCGTGAAACTGTACCTAGGTGGTTTTATGTCTCAACCACCAAACCGTCGCATATAGCATACTCCATATGTGTCCCCAGGTTCTAGACATGTGTCCTACTAGTCCTCAATCGTGCTAGTGATACAATCCTCGCTAACATGTCCTTAGGCCTATTGGTGTCCTACGTGTTGGCCAATACAGCTAATCAACTCTAAAAGCTCTCAAAACAATGAGCTATCCATGAGGGCAGGATAGTGTTTCACTCATGGACAACAATTATGTTTCGTGGCACTGCTTGTTGAAGCGCTAGGCCTCACCACTATGGATTTTCTTTTCCATGATGCAACCTTCGTGATGGCTCCATGTAACGCCTTTTTATTGAAATTGTACCCTAGGTTTTGATGCTAAACCCGTGAAAACCGTACCTAGGTGGTTTTGTGTCTCAACCACCAAAACCGCCACATATAGCATACTACATATTTGTCCCTAGGTTCTAGACATATGTCCTACTAGTCCTCAATCGTGCTAGTGACATAATCGTCTCTAACATGTCGTTGTACCTATTGGTGTCCTATGTGTTGGCCAATACAGCTAGTCACTCGGCTTTTCTAGTCCCTTAGTCTAGTCCTAATGCACTCCTTCACCGCTCTCGGTGCATTAGCATGAACCAACATGACACCACCTTTCCCATCGATCAGTGCCTCCAAACCCCACACCCGCTCCGCATAAGCCATGAGAAACAAGCCAAGAGGCATGTTGTACACAGTCACATCCTTGTTAGTCCATGTGACTCAACCCAAGACGCTACTCTGTTGACAATCACACATCACAAACTCAAACCACAAGAGCACATATAACCTTGTGTTCACAATCTCCTCGTTTATGAGTGAATTGTCAACACCACCACACAAACACAAAGAGCAAAAGAAAAAGAAGAAGGAAAAACAAGGACTCACTCAAATGAACAAAAGCAAAAAAACCAAAATGGGGTCATTTGAAATGAGAAAGCTTGGCCTCCAAAAACATTAACATAGCTCTAGTCGAGGTCTTTTGTTTTCAATTGAGCAAGTTGTAAGTTGTGTAACTTCTCAAATTTCTATTTTAGGATTTATAAAAGCTCTCCAAAGTTTTGAGAATAAAATGACTTCCAAAAACAATTTTAACCCTTTATAGAGTATATCTCTCTAAACTAAATACATATTGATAACTAAGAATTTGGTATCCAGAACATAGATCCAAAACTTAAAACTTAAAGTTGAAGCAACAAATAAAAGAGAGACTTTCAATATATTTCTTGTTCCCTTTAAAGCACTCTTTAAAAATGTTTGAACAAAAAATAAATATTAAAACTAGTGGGATTTGTAATAATGTGTGGAAATATTTTTTTATTTCCATGAGTTATATAAAAATTTAGATAATTTTTAGAAAAAAAAGATTTATTTGAATTTGGTTCTCTTATGGGAATTATATATTTGAAATTTATAGAAAAGTACTAAATAAATTTTCTGCTTTTTCATATCATACTGGATTTCTATTTGTGCATTTGAACTTGAGTGTATAATTCAAACCGAATTCGGGTTTAAACAAATAGAAATAGAAAAGAAAATAGAAAAGAAAAATAAAGAAAAATGGAGAAAATCCTCGCTGGGCCAAATCTGCCCGCCGGCCCACTAAAGCTATATGCGGCATGGCCCACTCCATCCCCTTCCCCCTTTTTAGTCACACTTACATGTGGGCCCCACACCGTCAGCCGAGCCTCGCGCACATCCGTTTCCGTCTGGCCACTGCCATATAGACCCCGCGCGTCAGCCTGAAGCTGCGCCAGCGCGTTTGGGTTCCCCCACTAACCATTGGGACCCATGTTTCATATTCATCCCCAACCTCGCCATAAACATCGCGGTGAACCCCACTGAGATCGGGATTCTTCCACTGGCGCCGCCCTCATTCGGAGGAGCCCCCCTTCACGGTATATATAAGACTCGAGCTGCACCTTCGTTTTCCCTCAACCGAGCCACTGTCGCCAATGTGAGCTAGAGATAGTCACCACAGATGGGAAAATCCCCACCGTCGCGGACTGACTGGTGCACAGGCGCCCGGGCCCAACCATGTTCCTTGGGTGATGTACCTTGGTTCGAGGGTGTCGTTCGACGTCTCTGGTGGGGCGCGGAGGCTTTGCGCCATGGAGAATTGCTCGCCGGAGTCGCTTCGCCGCCGCACGCCGTGGGCAGAGCCCTCTGCGCCACGTTCTATGGTAAGGAACGTACCACCAAGTTCACCATCAGCCTTGCATCGCGTAGGGAGTGAAGATCAAAGACTATCGTGCTCGAACGGGGAATTCATCGCTCGCAGAGGGGCGCACCGCCGGGGTGTCTTCTCCGTCGTTGTGGCTGGGATTTGTGGAGGAAGACGACGCCATGGCCGTAGATTTGTAAATGGACGGTGGATATTAGATGAAGCTATACCCATTTGATTGTTAAATCCGATCCGTTGATCTAGTCGCGGTCGGCTCAGATTAGGTGTGGGAAACATTTTACACGGATGGATCTGTGTCGTCTGATCCAGATTGAACGAGTAAAGTCAAGTCTCGGGTGTTTAAAATCTATGCCGCTGTGATCCAATCCAACGCGCGGTATCGCGTATCGTTACATTGAATAAGATGAGTTAACAAGGGCCATCAGGATCTGATTGTGTGGCTGTGGCGCGCCCATACCCTTTCGGCCATGGGATTTTACATAAGAGACCCCAAGAAAGAAAGTAAATACCCCACCATCCATAGAGAGTAGAGTATTACACATAGATCCTGGTATTTGCAAATTAGACCCTAAACTTCAATGAAATTGTGGCCGCAAACCAAGAATCTCGGGTTATTAATAAAATTAATACAAAATTGATTTTTAAATGCCAAAGTAACCTTAAAACCTTGGGAAATGCATAACTAATTCATTTTAACTCCTTTTTGATTTATTCCAGTTGCGTTAAATTTATATTAATATTGTTTTCTAAAGCTACTGGATCTTTGTAAAGGCCTCGTAGTGGATCCCTAGCCATTCACCTCAGAAGTGTCTAAGGGCCTTGCAAACCCTGGCTAGACGGGATACACGACCTATGAGTAAAGGGCGCAACCTCTGTAGAGTGTAAAACTGGTATATTAGCCGTGCTCACGGTCAAGAGCGACCCAGGACTCTCGCATGATTAAATTATGGAATTAAACTTAATCTGTCATATGCATTGCATCGCGGGTGTTATTATAAATTGTGATCTCTTATTTAATTGGGTTGGTATCCACTTGTACTTAGTAACAGCTAATAAAACTTTGACCAACTTTAAAAGCAATGCTAAGTCTTTAACTATCTCCTTTGGTAAGCCTTACACTTCACATGAGCTCCCACCTTTGGTGAGTTCATGCACATTATTCCCCACAACTTGTTGAGCGATGAACGTATATGTGCTCACCCTTGCTGTACTCACATCCCCCAGGTCAAGGACAGGTACCACCGAATGAGGCGCGTGAAGGAGGCTGTGATGAGTTCGTGAGTGGTCTAGGCCGTCGTCTCCTAGTCAACTTTGGTTGCTGGATCGTTGTCTTCGTATGATGTGATTATTTATCTATTTATACAGAACTCCATTATATATTAATGATGTGACATTCGTTTCTATACCATGAGTCATCATATATGTGAGATTTGATCCAAGCACACATGTTAGTCGCACCCGAGTTTGGCCCCTAAATCCGGGTGTGACAGTTGACAGCTGCTTCGATAGACACTCGTTGTATTTTATCAGCTTCTGCTTCGTACTCTTCCTTCCTTTACCCGCTTCATTTCAGCTACTAGCACTACAAGGCAGTTGTCTTTCTCTAGAGTTAAAGCTTCGAGCTCTAAGATTTTACTGCTCATTCTCTCCTTGAGCTTTAGAGCTTCGTTCTTCTCTTCGCTTCTGCTTTCAATAAAGTCATTTTCTAAAATTTTAAAAGACTTCTCTTTTTCCTTGCAATCGAAGTGAAGCCCAGACACCTCAAAGCGAAGGTTCAAAATTTCCTTCTGAGCGGCTTCGCTTTCAATGTTTCTTTTGTTTGCAATGCCTTACTCAAGATTCAGCCCTAAAAAGTAAAAATAAAAATAATCAAGTCATACAACATTCTAACAATCCGAAGTGGCAAAAAATCAATACAAGTCACCTTCAAATGCGTATAGGCTAGACAGTCTGAAAACTCCTCGAAGGACATAATTGACAATATAGCTTTTAGCTTCGGAAAACCTAAGTTGTCCGCCATATAGCAGCATAATTCAGTCTCCAAGCTATCTATACAACAATATAAGTAGTCGTCCGGACCTCCCCCGAAGATTGTAGCCACAAAGGGTACCCAAGTTGTTTGGTGAAGCCAATAGCTTCAAACAGTTGTTTGGCACCCATAGTTTCCTGGCCGATTGGTGAACCCTATATCACCGGCCCCCTATATCACCGGCCTCCAAACTCTTGATTAAAAGGCCCTTCTCCTAGCGGCGTGTCATCCTCAATAGATTTTTGGCCTCCTCGATTTCTACGGGCCCTCTCCACTTATCACCTGTCATTGCAGATTTCATAGAATTAGTTTTCTCCTTGGCCATCATAACCACCAAATATGTCACTATTGGGGACGCTATAAGGACCATTGGGCTCTCTAGCGCCGCCATAGCTGCAATAGGCAACATAATATCCTTTGTCGCCATAGCTGTTGCAGCAGTATCCTTAGCCTTTGCATCGTCATCTTCATCATCATCAGAAAAGAACGAGCTCATCACTGGAGCTATGTGTTCTTTGTCTTCTTCCTCACTGCTCAGGCAAAGATCCGAAGTAGTGGCTCCCTGTGATTCGGAAGCCTTGTCAACCGATGGAGACTCCTCAATGATAGGCAGTTTGACTGTCTTGGGCGTAGCATGCAAAAGTAAAAAACATACTAAGTTAACAAAAATCATACTGGGCCAAGAAAACAAACCCAAAATGCATCATACCTATGTTTCTTAAGAAGCCTGGGATGTCCTCATCTCAGGATTTATCTTTGGAATTTTACGGCACTTCGTCATCACCATCGTCACTCCCTGCTTCCCGTTCTTTGTTTCCTCAACCACACAAGGATAATCAGGACAAAAGAAACCAATGGCATCAAAAATGTGATTCAGTCGACGTTTCTTTCACGTCGTGATGGCCCTATGAAATGCTTTGGCCTTCGGTTTACTATAATTGCTAAGAATCTCATTGCATTTTGCTTCGAAAGAATCTAGCCACTCATCACAAGGCTCCCCAAATTCATCTTCGAACTTGTGTTTATAATAGAGTCTTATCACTCGAGGCTCCGCATCCGAAGCATCTTTCTCTGTCATCTTCGACATCTTCCACTCAGCCCTTAGTGGCCTTGTTTTAAATGCTAAATACTCCTAAACAAGATCACTTGTTCTAATATGTGCGCATACAACATTAAAAGTAACCATAGCGGCCTGAGCTTTGAAATTGATATACCAAGTCGGTCCCTTATACCCGAAGCATGTATGGATGGGAGTTTGAATAATTCCCTTAATATCACCTCTCTCGTTCAAATCATTCTACATATAGAACCACTCCTTCGCCCATTTGTTTGGCCATTTGCTTCAGTACACGAGAATCAGAAACATAGCACATTTTCAATAAGCAAAATTATAGTAGCCGAAGTTGTTATGGAGGACCCTAGTTGCCTTCGTCTAAAAGTGCAACACATGGATTTGGCAAAAAGCTTTGGCATCGAGTCAACACCTTGGCAGTGCATGGCCCAAATAAAAACTCCTAACCACACTATGGCATTTGGTGTAGTTGATGAAGATATATAATAAACCTTTTTCAAAACAGCAACTAGCATCTTGTGTAAAGGAAATCTAAGACCATCCTTTAGGAAGTAATCAGACCCATTCAACATTGTCAATGTAATCAAACTTACTGAGTACCTCAATGTGTCATCCTTTAATCTTTGACTTTCCGAAGTCCATGTGACTCGGCTTTGTAGGACCAATGATAGTATTGTCCTCCTCAATATCAATATCATCGTTGTCCTCGCCCAATTCTTCAGACGGATCCACAACAACAATTTCAGCTTGGGAAGTAGTGGCTTTTACTGCCATGACCAAGTTTTCAACCTTCGACTCTAACATTCGAAGAAAGCAGCAAAGCTAGTTCAGGGGCTACTTGCTCTCTCCTGCCATCTTTGAAAAAGCAAATTTCCTTGTCACTGGCTAAGGCTTGTTTTTAAAAAGAAGGTGTTCAAAGCAAGCTTCGAAAGCAAACAAGACTCTAACAACAATGAGTGCAAACAACAAATGTCGTGCCATTGCTGACGGGCGCCGTTCCTTTTATATGGGCTACTTTTAAAATTTAAACGTTACACTCACTGACGCTTGGCCCCACTGATTAGGGTGAGCCAGAAGTTGTTATGATATTGCTTGGCCCCACTGATTAGGGTGAGGCAGAAGTGACGATTCGTAACGAGCTTCACACTAGTAGAAAAAGGCTCAAAGCCTGCGGGGACGATATATTTTTACAGGCGGATTCGGTTATCCACCGACTGTGTTATTTCTAGTGGCGGTTCCTTAAGAAAACCGCCACTAGAAATCGTATTTCTACTGGCGGTTCCTTAAGAAAACCGCCAGTAGAAATCCATGATTTGTAGTGGCGGTTTTCTTAAGGAACCGCCACTAGAAATACGATTTCTAGTGGCGGTTTTCTTAAGGAACCGCCACTAGAAATCATTTTTATCCTTAATTTTTCGAGTTTTTCAAACGGCCTCGTATGACAAAACCACCAAAATAAAAGTTGTAGATCTCTAAAAGTTATGAAACTTTGTAGTTGACAACTTTTTTATTTGAACTCATTTCGGTTCTCAAAAATTGAATCTAAGTATGTCAAATTTAAAATTCAAATTTTGCAAACTACCTCGGATGAAAAAAGTGTCAAAATAAAAGTTGTAGAACTTCAAAAGTTATTTATCTTTGTAGTTGACAACTTTTTTATTTGAATTCGTTTAGTGTCTCAAATAAGCAATTTACACTCAAATGGTTGTAATATGTGGAGAAAACAACTACAAACTAGACACAAGACATGTCATAGACGGAGTGGTAGGGGAGGGTACGCGCGAGGGTGAGGTCGACGGTTTGAATACTAACAACCGCGTAGCGCGCGAATTTTGCGTGAAAAATGCCGCGACTTGCGACTTCGACAGAGACGGGTGGGGTGGGGTGGGCTGAGGCCCCCCTAATAAAAATAAATTTTTAACTATTTTTAAAATATGTTTTATGTTTCTTGGAAACGATTTGCACTGGCGGTTTTATTACGTCGACCGCCAGTGAAAATCGATTTTCACTGGCGGTTTTATTACGCCGACCGCCAGTGAAAATCGATTTTCACTGGCGGTCTTCAGTTACCCGCCTGTAAAAATGATGATTTCTACTGGCCCCTAGCACTGGCGGTTACGAAAAACGCCACTATAAATAGGTTTACAACCGCCACTATAGAACTTCTCTGTACTAGTGTCAGGAAGGTGTTTTCGGAACTTCGGCACAAGGCTTCCCAATTGTGTTTTTTGTGATCTAACTTCGTTATGAAGAAACGAACTCATTCCGCAAGGGGCTACTTTTAGGGGCCTACCTTGCCGAAAATCCTCAAATCACTTTACCTTCGACTTGAGGAAATGTGTTTCAGGCATATAACAAAGAATGAACGAAGCTGACCTTCGGTCGAAGCAGCCTATGAAGAATCTTCAACAGAATATAAGAGCGACGAAGGAGGGGGCCGAGGCCTCTAGCGTCGGTGACCAATGGGCTTTGTGCACGAAATGATGAAGGGGAAGAAATTGAAGGCTTGTGTAGCAAGAAAGAAAGAGAAAAAGACAAGGATGTCTTTATAATATTTGTAAATCATTTGTGTAAACTTTGTGGGCATGATTGTAATTTCACACAAAACTTGAACTCTCCCCTATAAATAGGTGAATAGTGGCATGCATAAGATCACCTTTTGTGGGGCCCTAAGCTTCGTTTCTTGTAGACTTCAAAGTATCTTCGAGCTATCTCACATGTATATCTGAAGGTATGAATATAAATTTATATCATATGGAGAAAAATGGAATGAAAAATGCTAAGACATATGAGACTAACATGCTTCGTTCTTTGTTACACTTTTATATACTATTGCTTCATCTACATTCCCTTTTAACACCTTCTCCCTTGAATTACCCTTTAAAGAAGAGGTAATTTAGAAGCAAGAGGGTCACAATCTTCTAACTTATGTTGTCTTGTTTTTGATACCATGTAGTAGTCAAAAGCAAGTAACAAGATTGGTGTTTGAGAATATGCAATAGGAGCTAGGTAAAAATGTTTGAGAAGTTTGATGGCGATTTCATATATTTTCTAGTTCTCTCTAAAAAGAAACATAGTTACTCCGATTTGGATAACTACTACCGAACATTGCTAATAATTTTGGTCATCAACAATAATGCATTGAAAATAAACGATCTGGTGAAAGAAGCACTTTACACGCATGAGCTAAGCATTCCTCTTCTAACATGCAATGCGCGTTCAGTATTTTTGAGCGTTGTGGCTATCCATCTCATTGCAATCCCTTTGACCTCTTGGCTACCAAACTCCACGTCTTTGCACTGTATTTCATTTCCATGCACTAGCTAGCACTGGTGGAGGGTGGTGATCTTGTGTGGTACAGTGGTAGGGTGGCTGCCTATCTCGAGCTATTGCTGGGTTTGCTACCACAACTTCGATTGAAAAACTAGTAATGCAGGTGCTCCTGATGCTTCCTGCTTCTTCCTAGGTATTTTATACTCAGGTTAGAGTGGCTTAAACTGTTGACAAGGAGGTGCAATCTGATTCAATGCAACTAATATATGCATATCAATGAGAAAGTGACAACATTGAAATGTAGCTAGATACTAAATGTCAAATAAATTCTAATAGAAAAAAGATCATTCAAGCATACCTGATTCCTTAGGACATATACAAACCTCATTTAATACCTCGTCCCATGAGGGGTCTCTAAGGGGTTAAATGAAACAAAATACAAGAGACGGTCTCTTCGCGAAGAGCTCATCTCTACATAACTCTTCATATATATTATATCTTAATTACATTTATGATGTGGCTGATTTTAAGGACACCTTATTGTATCATGCAATTTCTCAGCTATCTCTTCTACTTGAAAAAACGATCAAGGAGCTCTGAGTTGTACATGCCCTTATTAGATCTTCATTAATGACATAATTAGGATCTGACAATTGAAAAGTGATTGCTAAACATGCATGTTCATCTTAATAAATGAAAAGTATGTTCTTTCATACATCCAATGTAGAAGAAACATAAATATATAGTATGTACGTGATCTTGATCTTGGGGGTATGGTAAATTTCTCAACAAGGGTCAATAAGATTTGTCCAAACTCTACACAATAACAAGTAGCATATGTAGAATGTTTAATCACCATATACGACTTTGGTGGGAATTTTCTCACCATTGAGTAGTATGTGATACTATAGCTTTATGATTTTTTTATCAAAAACAAAATCTCCAGAAAAGGTAGGATTTCTAAGCCAGAGCTATATCACACTTTACAATAACTTAGTCAATATGATTTTCCTTTAACATGTATTTCCCCCCCACAAACATAAGTATATGTATAAGGAACAAAGATTAGGCAATCTTTTATCTTAAAATGTCATAGTTGTGTTACTTTTTCAAGGTTGTTTTAAGTGTGGACTTGATTCATTTTAATTTTGCATGTTTGATCATATTCAAAGCAAAACACATGTATAGAGAGAGGAGAGGGATGGTTAAACCAAAGTCCAAAAGCATAGAAGAGGTGAGTGTCTTGGTGCATTTGTGTAGCTAGAGGGTCACAAGACACCACACACTTCGTCAAAGTTATATGTAGTTTTTTATTCATAAACAACAAAAGTGAAAACACAAGGGACTGTTCCGATGGAGGGTCAAAATTTATTCAAATAAAACAATTTATAGAACAAGGTTTGAAGGGAAAACAAACAAGGACAAGAGAATAAGAGAACACAAGAAATGCTAGGCATGGGAACAAGGAGCTAGACAAGTTGTTTTTTGTCATTTTTAATGTTCACCAAGACTTCAAAAAAATCAAACAAGCTATGAAAAGAAGTGATTTTTTAATATTACCATAATCCTTGATTTGTTTCCAGTAATGATCTCATGACTAACCCACCAAAACTTGGAAATATTCGTATAGGGAGTCCAACTATACAACTAGATTATCTACAAGCAATTTTGATTCAATAGTAAAACATAACACCATGTTTAATTTTAATTAAGAAAGGCTATTTTACCTAATCACCACACTTAACTTAAAGAGCAATTGGGAGTATGCTCAAGCAACACTTCCAATTCAAAGCATACTAGTGTAGGAAAAAGAAAGCACGAGATTTGTTGAACATTATTCTGCAATGAATTTATAGGGTAGTTCACATAATCTAGAACTGAAGGTAAAAGCACGTAAACGCAAAGATTTAAATAGGTAAAGGTCGTCATTTTAGCATCCTCAATAATCAGATCTTAGAAAATGATGGGTATTAGCTAAAACCCTCGAAACGTTGGCATATCAAGGTGGGAGCTGACCATCTAATATGTGGTGTGTGGTTAAGGCCACAACCTAAGGTTAGTAAGATTGCCCCAAACTACGTCAAGTGGGAACTCAAGTTCTCTCCGTGTGTTGATCACCAAATTGAGCGCGCGGACGGTCCGGCCCTGAGGCCGGACGGTCCGCGGTCCGGACGGTCCACGCCTGTGGGCCGGACGGTCCGCGTGGGCGCAGAGCAGATTAGGGTTCCGAGTTTTGTGCTACGGTTGTTAGCTAAAATCGCGGGATAAGCTCGGAAATTAGTTTGTAAAGGGTCCAGCCCCCCTCCTCTATAAATAGAGAGGTATACGGCCGATTTGTAATAATCAATCGAATCAATACAACTTCTATTTCGCATTTTATCTTAGGAGTAGTTCTAATTTAGCCCTAGTTTAGTCTTCCAATCCCCAAATTCTCTGTCTCTCTTCGACTCTATGTCGATTAGAGGAGTCTAGGTCGGTCTACCCGAGCCTAAACAACTCCTAGGATCTCTCCTCCCCGACGGGGTCCCTCCCGGGAGCGAGATCCAGGCGCCGCCGGCGATCTTCCGCCGCCCCTGCGCACGCGCGGACCGTCCGGCCCTAGGGCGCGGACCGTCCGGCCGTCAGGCAGGGAACCCGGGCTCCTGCACTAGGTCGCGGACCGTCCGGCCCTGTGCCGCGGACCGTCCGCGCCTGACCAGAGAGCACCGCCGCCTCGCGCCAGGTCGTGGACCGTCCGCGCCTGACCAGAGAGCACCGCCGCTGGTTCTCTTGAGTAATTAACGCCTCCAAAAAGGTGTCAACATACTTTTTGGCGACTCCGCTGGGGACAACACATATAGATCTATCAAATCGACCCTCAATGGCCGGTTCAAAAGATAGCTCTGAGGTTTCCACCAGCAATATCATCACACCAACATGGGAGACCTTGCCGGCTGAAGAACAACTCCTGTTCGAGGAGCGCCAGGAGCAGCTGATCCAAGAAGCAAAAGCAAAGTTCTTGACCAACTTCAAAGTGGACAGGAACAACAAGATCGTCCGATATCGGGCGACGGATCCGGCTTCGTTCCGACCCACACCAGATGTCCCCAATGTAAGTAGCACCAACGAACTCCAATCTCTTAAAGCTTACATAGACGAACAACGAGAACAGTTGCAACGTATCGTAGGGGATATACAAAATGATCATAAACGTCTAGTGCGTGCGCTTGATAAGTCTACTATGGCAAATCTTTCTTCGCACGAGGTTGAATGGAGGGAATACACACATAATTCATCGGTTACAGGTTGGCACGACCAGTCACAACCCCTTTATGGGATGCCGATGGACATGTACCCTAGGCAACGACAGCCTCCCACGCACATCGGCGATAAATTTGCCGATCTGCGCATGTCCGGACCGTCTGCACATGGGCGCGGACCGTCCGGGCCAGCGGCGGCTGATCCTATTTTTAGAAGCGAATTACCGAGACCTGCACCCAAGCCGCCACATGTCGTACAAACCCTAGATAACCCATTCGGACCGTCTGCGTATGATGCCAGACAGCCCGAATATAATGTCGGACGGTCCGGCCACATGGCCGGACAGTCCGCGCACGGAGTCAAACGGTCCGCGTATTTAACCGGACAGTCCGGCACAGAGTTTTTTTTAAGGAGGATGGATATCCAACTCCGTATCCATCCCAGCTAGACTCCCCATCTCACCATACGACACAACAACATCATAATATAATCTATCAAACCCGTGAGAGTGAGAACTTTCCGGCCCCTAGAAGGCCAGAAAGGAATGGCCAGTCCTATGAGCCTCATAGGGCATGCATTAACGTGTCGCAAAACTCAAACCAATGGGGAGGAAAACAACACACCAACATCCAAACAAACTCACCCATATTGGATCAAAGAGCCGGTGGTCTCCCACCAGCTGCCATCGATATAGTTAGGGAGGAAATAGCTGGGGCGTTCCGAGATAAGCTCGGAATCAGTATAGTCCCCGGGGGGCAGTCATATCGGAGACCTTATGACAGCAAGTTTGACCAACTCCCATACCCACAGGGGACCAAAATACCCGAATTCGTAAAGTTTTCGGGTGACCAAGAAAAGAGCACGCGTGAGCACATAGACCAGTTCTTAGCACAGTTAGGAGAATTGGCCGACACCGAAGCATTCCGTGTGCGTTTATTTTCATTATCTTTAACAGGGACTGCATTCACATGGTATGCCACGCTCCCTCCTAATTCCATTTTGTCGTGGGGAGATTTAGAACAAAAATTTCATGAACATTTCTTCTCTGGCGATTATGAGCTAGATTTAGTAGACTTAGTGGCTCTACGACAAGAAAAGGATGAATCGGTTAGTAATTATATCCGGAGATTCCGGGATACGAGAAACCAATGTTTTCAAATTCATTTAACAGATAAACAACTGGCGGAAATAGCCCTTGTTGGATTGCGCTATTATTTAAAAGAGAGATTAGAAGGCATCTAGTTCTTTACTCTAGCATAATTACATCAGAGAGCTTTGGCTTGTGAAAGCCGAAGCAAAGAACTAGTCAAAACGGTTCATCATAATGTCCATATAGTAGAACACAATCAAAGTAGTTCGGACGATGAACCAAAGAAAGTTTACACTGCTGAAATAGTTTGGCCCGAGCAAGCCAAATCTTCGGCTTGCTCCTCCTTGCAGTTAGTTCGGAATGAACGGCAGGAGGAGGTTAAGTTTACATTTAATGTCAGCAAATGTGATAAGATATTCGATGAATTACTAAAAAATGGTAACATTAAAATTGATTATATCGTTCCACCTGCCGACGAACTAAAACGTCGCGCATACTGCAAGTGGCACAACTCATTTTCCCATGCCACTAATGATTGTAATGTGTTCCGACGACAAATCCAATCGGCCATTAACGAAGGACGATTGAAATTTCAGGAGGACACGGAGCCCTTTCCAATGAATATGATCGACTTCAAGGGCAAAAGGGTCCTAATTCGGCCTAGCACAGCCGATAAGGGCAAAGACAAAGAAGTCATCATCGGTAACTCACGAGAGGCCGATGGAGACAACAAAATTTCTTGCTGGAAAGTGGTGGCCGAGAAGACTCCTGATGGAGGAGAGACACTGAAAGTAACCATCACAAACTCCGGCACTGGGGGGCAAGCGCAGACCAGGGGATATGCGCGAGAACCCATACTACGCATCACAGACGGTCCGGTGTCCAGGCGCGGACGGTCCGTAACATCACCGGACGGTTCGGAGCATTCCAGCGGATGGTCCGGCAACGCCGAAGAGACGCGGCAACCACGTACCTTCAAACCACGACGACCAGAAATAGGTACGTGGAAAACTAACACGTTCAAGGCAACTGGTCGGTTGGTAAAATCTAGCCCGACCTTTGATCAATTATTGTCTAAATATGTGAAAAAGAAGGCTGGCCCCAGTGATCGGCCACCAAAGGGACCTCGCTTACCCACCCAGGTGCGACGGCAGGTTAGGCCGATTGGACCACCACACCAATCGGAAAGGACGGAAGGTCATAATGTTCAATTAAGACCTAACGTACCTGCATGGACACCTCCACCACCATATCCACCTATGCCATATCCATACACATACATACCTCTACCATATGTCCCAAATCAAATGTGGGGCATGCCACCATACCCATTTGGGATGCCACAGTACCCCGCTTGGGGGGCACCCCAAACATCTGTATTCAATAGGTTGACACCTCCAGTACAAGACCGATTGAGAGCCCCTCAATCTGCTCCACGAGCACAGGCCCAGCAAGATTGCCGAACAACTCGGCCCCAAAGGCTGACTAATCCGGCAGGGGGGCATACAACTACAACCTCCAACAGTACGAAGAAGGGAGATGTCATTAAAATAGGAACGACAGATGTCGTCGTACAACAAAATAACGAAGGGCCGATGATTTTTGGTGAATCGGCCAACACAAACAAAAAAGAAAGTACGACTGTCAATAAAATAGCCGATCCAAAATACTCCATGCCCCGATGGTGCCCATCGGGATTGACACGATCGCGAAAGCAAAAATTACAGCGCCTTAGGACAAAGGAGAATCAGGAGAAGGAGGCGGAAAAAATATTCAATGACACGCATCCGCAGTATCCGCCACCACAAAAGATGATGGAGACCAAAGGCCGTTGAGGAAAATCAAACGGCCATAAAGACAGAAAATAAAACAACAACTGTGCAGCTCTTTGCAGGTATGGCAGACAGTCCGGCTATAAAGACCGGACCAACCGTATAGGGCGTGGACCGTCCGACCCCTGAGGCCGAACCATCCGCACTACACCAAGACACCTCCAACGATGTACCGACACCCATGGAGGAAGATGACCTGCAAGGAGAAGACCTAGTCGACTATGAAGCTACGCCAGAACACTTGGAAAATTAGGAAAAGCTAGGTGACAGATTGGTCAGGATCAGTATGATGCTCGACGGTGTTGGGACTGACAGTTCGATCAAAGCTAAATGGGTCACATCCGAGACCAAGACGACTGCGTACCATCCTAGTAAGTGGCAAGATGCCTAAGAAAACCGATGTGATAACATCGAGTTAGTTGCTTTTGGTTCGCTCAGCTCCACCAAAAGGCAGGGGGCATATGTTGAACACCAAATTAAGCGCGCGGACGGTCCGACCCTGAGGCCGGACGGTCCGCGGTCCGGACGGTCCGCGCCTGTGGGCCGGACGGTCCGCGCGGGCGCAGAGCAGATTAGGGTTCCGAGTTTTGTGCTACGGTTGTTAGCTAAAATCGCGGGATAAGCTCGGAAATTAGTTTGTAAAGGGTCCAGCCCCCTCCTCTATAAATAGAGAGGTATACGGCCAATTTGTAATAATCAATCGAATCAATACAACTTCTATTTCGCATTTTATCTTAGGAGTAGTTCTAGTTTAGCCCTAGTTTAGTCTTCCAATCCCCAAATTCTCTGTCTCTCTTCGACTCTACGTCGATTAGAGGAGTCTAGGTCGGTCTACCCGAGCCTAGACAACTCCTAGGATCTCTCCTCCCCGACGGGTCCCTCCCGGGAGCGAGATCCAGGCGCCGCCGGCGATCTTCCGCCACCCCTGCGCACACGCGGACTGTTCGGCCCTAGGGCGCGGACCGTCCGGCCGTCAGGCAGGGAACCCGGGCTCCTGCACCAGATCGCGGACCGTCCGGCCCTGTGCCGCGGACCGTCCGCGCCTGACCAGAGAGCACCGCCGCCTCGCGCTAGGTCGCGGACCGTCCGGCCCTGGGCCGCGGACCGTCCACGCCTGACCAGAGAGCACCGCCGCTGGTTCTCTTGAGTAATTGACGCCTCCAAAAAGGTGTCAACACCGTGTTTCATGCCTCAACAGTTCTGGTCATTGGCCCATCTCCACTAGCCTGAGATCACTTTTCAAACAGCATGTACATAAAGTGGTTCAAGTGCTTATTGTTAGTACAGCCGTGGAGCTAGGACTTCATTCCATTGATCGACGACTCTCCACCCTTTACGCTACTAAGAATTTCATTGTTAGTAGTGAACATTATATCAAGTTCGTATGGGTTTGAACTCTTGAAGATTGATAGGTCTGATGCCAATAAGAATCATGATGGTTTTGTTGCCATGAATATATTTTTTAAAAGAACTCATTTTATATCAAAAGCATACGACAAATTGTATGTATGCTTTTTTTGATTGTTTGGACGAGAGATACACAATAATGGAATCTAAAATTCATTTGGACAATGCATTGTGCATTATAAGCAATAATTCAAAAGAGGTCCTCTACATGAATTAGTTCTCTTAGAATATGCAGTGTCTATTATTAAACCTCAGAAATTCACAGCGTAACAAGGATCTCATCTGAACTTGTGCACACACCTGGATGCTTGGCTTCTTCGCTTAAGGATACTGAACCATCACCCATTCCCATGAACTAGGGTGCTATCATGACGTCAACCTTACAAGTCTGGCTCCAACTCAGCTCCATTTGGTGATAGCCATCTCAAAACCTTGGAGGAGTGGGGAGAGGGTTTCTCTGATATGGCACCACTACTTACTTGTTTCTTACAATTATTTGACACAGTAGTAATTTAGGTGCTTCTGAAGCTTCATATTCCTATACGCAATCTTCATAGCAACATCACATGGGTGACCAAAAGGCCCTAAAATATTGAATTGTGCTCTATCCTCTAATGTTTTATATACAACTAGGTTAAAGAGACTAGTTAAAACAATTCATGAAGAGGTACTATCGGACTCCCTACACATACCACTCATATGAGGCTATGTTTGAATGCACTAAAGCTAATAGTTAGCTGCTAAAATTAGCTAGACATCCAAATAGTCTAGCTAATAGTTCAGCTATTAGCTGCTTTTAGCTATAGATATTCAAACACCTCTAGTTAATAGTCCAACTAACTATTAGTTACACCCTCAACTACTCATTAGTCCATTAGCTGGTTCAATCCAGCTAAAATTAACTAATAGTTAACAAGCTACTAGGTAGCTAACTAATTCCACTAGCAATTTTTAGCTAGCTAATTATTAGTTTTAGTGCATTCAAACAAGGCCTGAGTCACAGGTATAACCATTCATTGAAATATATATTTAGGAAGTAAATAAAAGTTAAATTTATTCTGATACCAGTAACTAAATATATAGTCTTGCAAACATAAACTGCCAAACAGGTGCTTTAGTAGATCAGGCTCATTGGGCCATTTTTGCTAATTAATATGAAATTTAAGTTTAGTCTATTTGAAGGTGATCGTGGAACATCAATCTTCTACCAGACATCTAACGTTTTAACCATTTATTAAATTTTTCCTTCATGAAAAGAAACTTGTTTGGGACAAATCAACCTATTTCAAGTCCACCAAAATTTCAAGCTAGCTAACAATCATGAAACTATATGAAAGCATGGACCATTTAATTTAATTGGTTCAACATAATTATCTAGCATAATCAGCACTCAAATTCATTGACAAATTGTAACACCTAGAAAAGTTAAAAGTGTTAAAATACACTTTTAAGTTGGAATACATAAAAATCTTATATTGGCTAGGTTCTTTAAATAGGGGCTAAAAGTTGACTTTTTGATTCATCACTTAGATGGATAATTTGAGACTGTGGTTACATAGAGCTGATCGAATCCTTTCTATTTGACTACTTACTTGACTCATTTGAATATTAGATCACAAAGTTACAACAATATGGATATCACCCAAAAATGCTACAATATTGTCGAGTTTTTGTCGAGTTTTGCCCAGAAGGCTCCCTATTCTATTACATACACTATCCCTATGCCTCCAACTCCTCCTTGCGCCAACACTCTCTTTTTGCCATGCTCCAAAGAAAAGATAGAGAGAACAAGGGAGAGAATATTAGGGCACACTGTCACTATCGTTGTCGTTCCTCTCGAACAATTGTTTGGTGGCAATCGACGAGGCTCCCATGACGTTTGTCTCTAGGGGAACGAAACCAAACGAGGTTCATCGTAGGTGTCATCATCATTTCCTCCCTTGTTTTCAAGGGAAAACCCTAAGTGGTCGTGCTTAGCAATCATCCTTAATCATATTTTGGAGGAAAGTAATTGTAGTGATCGTTTCCTCTCGTATTCAACTTATTGATGGTCAATAAGAGAAGGGGAACTTTATTAGGAAGGTGTTTGTTCACCTCTACTCAAGTGCATCTCTAGAGACGAAGGTCAAGAATGGATAAAGGATATTCATGCTGGCATCTGTGGGTCACATATTGGCCCTAAAACTTTGCTTGGAAAGGTATTTCATCAAGGCTTCTATTGGTCGAAGGCAACTCCAGATGCAACATAATTGGTGCAAAAGTGTGATAATATGCACAAGGGATTAAAAGCAACCTTCATCTTTTACCCAATTAATCCAACCAACTTGGCCCCTGCAGAGATAGGGAATGGATATAATTAGCCCCATACCCCCAGCTCAAGGAAACCTAAAATATGTTGTGGTAGCAGTTGAATATTTGTAATACTCAAAATTTTATAAAAGGATTAAATAGAGGTCTCCTCATTTTATGTGCCTTATTTGCATCATATAAAAAAGAGCACATATATAATTAAACGTGATTAATTAAAAACAAATGATACAAAAATAAAAGAAAGTGCATCTTGTTGGAGTTTTCTGTGTTTGTGCATTACATAAAATAATAAGGATAATAATAATAAGATAATAATTACTAGAAGATGGATTAAACCCTAAATTGAAATTAGAGTTTGGAAATAAGAAAAAGAGAAAGGATATGGATAAATAAATAAAATATATAAATAAATATCTTCAGACTTGGTATTGTTATTGCACAATAATAGTTGAGAATGAAGAGACACAAAGTTTGAATTTAAATTGGAATTTAACTTGAGATTCAAATAAAAGGAAAATGGAATAGAAAAGAAAAAAAAGAAAAGAATAAAAGAAAAGAGAAAGGATTAACCAGAAATGGACCCAAAGCGCAAACCTCTCGGCCCACTATCCCCACCCTTCCACCGCGCGGCCCATTACCGGTACGCCCTCACGGCCCATGCTCCACCTGCGCCTTGTATCTGACCTGTGGGCCCTATGCCGCAGGATTGGGGGGCTTCTTCCAGCTCCTTCTCTCTGTTTCGTGCCGCGGCGGCTGTGTCCTCGTTCTCAACCATCTCTACGCGATTCTTCAGGCTCTGGTCATTCTCACCGTGGCCTTTGCGCAGCCAGTCCCGCGTGGCCAACTATCTCCGCCTCAGTCGCTACCTGGTGCCACTCGCCACACGTAGGAAGGCTTCGGGATGGGACCCACCGGTCGAGTCTATCATCTCCCTCTTCTTCTCCCGCTGTCTCGGTAAGGGACTCGATGCCGCACTTTGGCGTCCGCATGGCGCCGCGATTTCCTTGTGGCCCCGCCGTTGTGGTTGTTGGGGTCAACTGTATCCTCGGAGCATCCGATTGCATGCTGCAGTTGCCGCCTTGGAGCTCGCTATGGCTGTTGCGGCCAACCCCGCAAACCCGTCCTTCCTCCGCTATAGGTCTCTAATCGCTTGTGACCGTGCCCCTACCTTCCTTTGAACCAGTCCCCGAGAGCTCCGCGTCCATGGACTCGCCACCGCTAAACAGAGAGTAGGGGGAAGCGCCGCCGCGAACGCGTGGCCGGCCACATCGAGCGGGACCTTGGTGACTGGCAGGGTGGCCGAGGTGCAGCATCGGGGCGTGGTTGCTGGTGAAGGAACTCGCGCACGTGGGGCGCCGTGGGAGTAGCGGAGATTGCTCGCCGGAGGTGAGAAACTGCGCCAAGTAACCCTCCGTCGTGAACCCGCTCGGCCATCGCTTAACCCTCTGGTGAGACACCCCCTTTGTAATCAAACTTGCTTCAATTTCGTTTTCGTGCACCACGATGGGAACGATGTCGCCGAAACAGGCGAATTTGGCGGTGTGCCAGTGAGTCTCCGCCGTGGAGAGCTCCTGGCGCTGCCTCGGGCCGGCTAGTGAAAGGAGAAGGCACGGTTACCGTCCGATCCAATTCGAACAGGTGCGATTAGAAGAGAGCGTAACCATTCGCGAGATTAAATCAGTGTCGTATGTTATCGATCCGATGGCAGGCAGTATCTGGTAGCGTGGTCGATTTGCGGCCGTTGATTCCTGATCTGGTGGTAGCTGCTTCATATCGGTTCATGCGAAACCTAGATCTAATCAGAGCCCTCCATTTCTAATCGGGCGGCTAGATCTGCACCGTACCCCTTCGGCCTGTACGTTTTGCATATGAGTCCTCAAGTTCTTAAACAATTAACCCGCCGTCCCCTCGGGGTGTTTATTGAGTCTAGGGATTTAATGCGCTGAGACCCCTACACTTTCTAATAATAGTGCGCCAGTCCAGAGAATCGATTATTTAGATAAATAGTTAAAGAAATTGAATTTTAATACCAAAATAATTCCAAAGAACTTATATAATTCATATTAACTTCATTTTAGCTCCAAATCAATCCATTCCAATTCCTATAATTCTATAATATTATTGTTTATCACACAGTACCTCTGGTTTGACATGAAAACTGTATTAAAATTAATCTCTTGCTTAATCTCGTATCAAATACATAAAATCTTAGGAAATTCGTATCTCCTCCGTTTTAAATCCGATTTGACTCGTTCCAGTTGCGTTAGCTCCGTATAATATGTACTATGCAATAACAACACTTATTATACCATGTCTCATTCTTTTATAATTAGACCTTTATTTAAATTATGTTGGTTAGTCTTGTTAATCTGCCTAACATTATAATCCACTAGAATATGATCTATGGTCAATTAATAACTTATATTAAAGTTGAGATGATTATTTATAGAATAATCCCTTATATGATTTATATTAACCAATTTATAATATAGTTTAATATTTTAATCACATAAATCCTATATAAAATCATAACTCTTTAACCGTAGCTCCGATTTTAGTGGTTCTTGTTCCCGCGATCTCGTAGCAATACGTAGATCATTATTATTCAGTTTATTCTTATGTTTGGTGTGATGTTAATTTTATCTATACCATATTTGTTTGTATTGCTACGACTAGCGCGAGGACGCGTGTCATCTGAAAAGCAAGTTGGTACCTAGAATCTCAAGTGTCAGGCAAGTTGTGCCCTTGATTCACTTTTGTTACCCAATAATATTCTTTATTATCACTATTCAATGCATAGGTTTAATTTTGATGGGACCCAATAGGTCACCCTAGTCTGTTTATCCATTTTACCTTGTTTACCCCTGAATCACATGGGTAGTTATGCTATTGCTTTACATGGTTTTGGGTTAATATTCCATTATATCCATGTTCCAGTTATTTTGTTATTCTATTTATGTTCATGTCAAGATCATTATATTATTGTTAATTGGAACATGGAGCTTAACTTGAGAAACACGTGCCACCATAAGGGAGGAATGGGACCCCTTGGCTAATTAATTAGGAAAGCTAGTGGAAGACTACCTTACCCAAAAGGGGCAAGGGCAGTAGGGGAGTTGCATGCAAGGAGGTTCTCGGGTTGATTTTGCTGCGATGGCGGTCAGACGGGGGATTCTTGCAAGTGCTCTTCCCATAAACTGTAGCGGGTTTTCGGAAGCTAGTGGAACTTTGTAAAGGCCTCGTAGTGGATCCCTAGCCATTCACCTCGGTAGTGTCTAAGGGTCTAGCTAATCCTGGCGACATGGGAAACACGACTTGTGGGTAAAGGGTACAACCTCTACAGAGTGTAAAACTGGTATACTAGCCGAGCTCACGGTCAAGAGCAGCTCAGGACTCTCCAATGATTAATTTATGGAACTTAAATTCAATTTGTCATTTTCATTTGCATTGGATTATGATTAATTTTGTTCTATTACTTTATTTAAGGTTTGGTATTTACTTACACTTAGTAACTGCTAATAAAATTTTGACCAACTTATAAAAGCAATGCTCAGCTTTAACCTCTATTGTTGATTAGCCTTACACTTCATGAACTCCCACCTTTGGTGAGTTCATGCCACATTATTCCCCACAACTTGTTGAGCGATGAACATATGTGAGCTCACCCTTGCTGTCTCACACCCCCCATAGGTCAAGAACAGGTACCACTGGATGGCGCATGGTGGATGTTGTGCTGTGTTCGTGAGAGGTCTAGGTCGTCATCTCCTAGTTGACTTTCTGGCGCTAAGGATGGACTTTAGATCCTGTTATATTTATCTTTTATTTTGTAAGACTTTCGCTATGTATTAAGTACTCTGATTTTATTATGACATTTATCTCTATACACTCTGTTATTATATATGTTGTCTTCTTTGGCGCATGTATGAGATGCACTCGGCTTTGTCCCTTAAAGCCCGGGTGTTACAGAAGTGGTATCAGAGGAAATGTTGACTGCAGGACGAAACCTAGATAGAAATGGACAAAACCCTTACCTACTTATCTTACTCTGGTTCATTCCATACTTACCTTATCTTGATCCTGTCTCACCTTTTGTTGTCATACTCTGATTACTCTTACCTTTTCTACTCTAAGACAAGATGGATTTCACACCTTGGAATCCTACAACTATGATCTTTCCAAGAGATAGGGAACCTAAGACAAAATTTAAATTATTTTCTCTATTTAAAAAAAATTTGGTTGATTGTTCTGATGATAAATGCTTGATTTGCTTCTTTGATTGATTGAAACATTATAGTTGGGCATCTTAGCATGTACCACCATATGGTAAGGTATTAACTTTAGTAGGTGACACACTAATCTACTTAGCTAATAAATCCCCCATAGTAACATTCCTCATAATTACTCGCCTTGTCTACAATCCTTTCTTTCTTACCCTTTGTTTCTAACCTAGATGGGCTACCCCTATAGTGTTAGAAGAGAGCACTATAGACGTGATCCTTGGTATGTCATGGTTAAGAAGGGCAAAGGCAGTATATACACTGTGCTAAGGGAACCATAGAACTCACCAGTTCCAAAGAAGAAAGATTTGAAGTTGAAATTGCAGTAACTACCACCATCAGATTAGCGGCATTCTTAGTAGATGAGAAGTTTGTGGGTGGCAACATCCGTGCAGATAGAGATTTTCTGGATGTCTTTCCAGAGGAGTTACTAGGATGCCACCAGATAGGGAAGTTGAGTTTGTCATTGATCTCTTACCTGGGACTACAACTACTCCCAAACGGTCATACAAGATGTCCTCAGAAGAATTAAAGGAACTTAAGAAGCAATTAACGGAATTACAAGAGGCTGGGTACATTTGTCTGAGTTCCTCACCTTAGGGGAGCGCCAGTTCTATTTATACAGAAGAAAGATGGATCGCCAGGGATGTGCGTGGATTGTAGGACTCTTAATGATGTCACTGTGAAGAACAAGTATCCATTACCCCACATTGAAGATTTATTTGATCAGATGAGAGGTGCTAGGGTGTTCTCTAAGATAGACCTCCGATCAGGTTACCATCAAATGAAGATTAGACCATCGAATATCCCCAAGACGGCTTTCTCGACACGATATGGATTATATGAGTTCACCATTATGTCATTTGGACTAACTAATGCACCAGCTTATTTTATGAATTTGATGAATAATGTGTTTATGGAGTATTTGGACAGATTCGTCGTAGTATTCATCGACGATATACTTATTTATTCCAAGAGTGATAGTGATCATGAGGAACATCTGAGATTGGTGCTACAGAAGCTACGGGATAATCAACTCTACGCCAAGTTTAGCAAGTGCGAGTTTTGGATTGGTGAAGTGCCATTCCTTGGACATATCATTACTAATGGCGGAATATCAGTGGATCCTGCTAAGGTCAAGGAGATTTTGGAGTGGAGCGTACCCACTACAGTTACTGAGGTCCGGAGTTTCTTGGGACTTGCAGGATATTATCGGAGATTTATTGAAGGATTTTCTAAAATCGCGAAGCCTATGACCTCGCTTCTAGAGAAAGGAAGAGAATTTAAGTGGGACGAGAAGTGCCAAGACAACTTTGATCAGTTGAAGAAGAGATTGATGTCGCCACCAGTGTTGGTTATGCCAGATCTACAGAAAGGATTTAACATTTATTATGATGCATGTGGCCAAGGCTTAGGATGTGTGCTCATGCAAGAAGGACATGTGATTGCCTATGCGTCTCGTCAGTTGCGGAAACATGAGTTAAACTATCCCACTCAAGACTTAGAACTGGCAGTCGTTGTGCATGCGCTTAATATTTGGAGACATTATATTATGGGAACCAAGTGTCAAGTATACACGGATCATAAGAGTTTGAAGTATATATTCACTCAGAAGGATCTCAACCTTAGGCAATGCCGTTGGTTGGAGCTTATTAAGGATTATGATTTGGAGATTCACTATCACCCGGGCAAGGCAAATTTGGTTACAGATGCCTTGAGTCGAAAAGAGCATATTCATTCAGCTGTTGTTGCCCAGCTACCCGATGAGATTGTTGAGGATTTTAGGAGACTTAACCTGGGGATAGTTGCTCACACTAAAGGAGTTACTATTGATGTGGAATCTACTTTGGAAAAAGAAATCCACAAAGGACAAATTGGTGATGCTAAAATGCAAGAGATTAAGGATCTGATTACTGAAGGACGAGGTCCGGAATTCACGGAGGATGAGCAAGGCACTTGTCGGCGTTTCGAGACCGGGGGGTCCCTAGGCCGACGAGTGAATGTCGCCGCGTGCCCCAGCCCAGATGGGTCGAGCGCGAGGGCGAGCGCGAAGGGGGGAGAGCGAGGCGGCCGGAGACCGGCGTGAGAGAGGTGGGAATCCCACGGCCTTCGTGTTCGTCCCGCGCCCAGGTCGGGTGCGCTTGCAGTAGGGGGTTACAAGCATCCACGCGGGAGAGGGAGCGAGCGGCCTCCAGCGAGCGCCTGTTCTCGTCCTCGTCCCCGCGCGGCCAACCTTCTCTAAGAGGGCCCTGGTCCTCCCTTTTATAGGCGCAAGGAGAGGATCCAGGTGTACAATGGGGGGGTGTAGCAGAGTGCTACGTGTCTAGCGGAGGAGAGCTAGCGCCCTAAGTACATGCCGTTGTGGCAGCCGGAGAGATTTTGGCACCCAGCTGGTGTGATGTCGTGGCCGTCGGAGGAGTGCTGGAGCTTGACGGAGGGACAACTGTCGGAGTGGCGCAGGCGGCGCTGTCCTTCTGTCAGGCCGGTCAGTGGAGCGGCAAAGTGATGGCGGTCACTTCGGCTCTGCCGGCTAGGGGCGCGCGTCAGGATAAAAGTGTCAGGCCACCTTTGCATTAAATGCTCCTGCGATTTGGTCGGTCGATGCGGCGATTTGGTCAGGGTTGCTTCTTGGCGAAGGCAGGGCCTCGGGCGAGCCGGAAATATGTTCGCCGCTGAAGGGGGGCCTCGGGCAAGACGGAAATCCTCCGGGGTCGGCTGCCCTTGTCCGAGGCTAGGCTCGGGCGAGGCGTGATCGAGTCCCTCGAATGGACTGATCCCTGACTTAATCGCACCCATCAGGCCTTTGCAGCTTTGTGCTGATGGGGGTTACCAGCTGAGAATTAGGAGCCTTGAGGGTACCCCTAATTATGGTCCCCAACAGTGGCCCCGAGCCTCGAAGGGAGTGTTTGCACTCGCTTGGAGGCTTTTGTCACACTTTTTTGCAAGGGGACCAGCCTTTCTCGGTTGCGTTTTGTTCCGGTGGGTGCGCGCGAGCGCACCCGCCGGGTGTAGCCCCCGAGGCCTCGAAGGAGTGGTTTCACTCCTTCGAGGTCTTAATGCCTTGCGTAGTGCTTCGGCTGGTCTGGTCGTTCCCTCATGCGAGCTGGCCGTAGCCCAGGTGTACGGTCGGGTCCCAAGTTCTCGGGCTGGTATGTTGACGCTGTCAACGGTTCGGCCGGAGCCGGGTTTGCGAGAGCAGCCCCCGAGCCTCTGCTTAGGGCGAGAGGGCGATCAGGGACAGACTCGACTTTTTTACATACGCCCTTGCGTCGCCTTTCCGCAAGGAGGAGGGGGGGAAAGCACCATGTTGCCCTTGATGGGCGTCGAACATGGTGTCTCCGATGAGCTGCAAGCGGGTAATCCGAGTGGACGTCCGTGCCCCGTTCGTTAGGGGTCGGCTAGGGGCCCAGAGGCACGCCCAAAAGTACCTACGGGTGATCTGCCAAACCCGGTCCCCTGTTGACGGGGTCCGAGGGCTTGATGCCTCCCTCTGATGGGATTCTGTTACAAGATCGTTCCCGCTGGTCTCGGAAATGTCCTAGGGTACCTCGGGAGCGCAGCCCGAGCCTTGGTTATGTATCGAACGTACCCATGGTCATCCCTCGCTCGGTGTCTGAGGCGGCTGTGAACCCTTCGGGGGCCAGCCTTCGAACCCCAGATCAGTAATGGGCGCGGAGGCTGTGAACCCTTCGGGGGCCAGCCTTCGAACCCCTGATCAGTAATGGGCGCGGAGCCCGAGTAGCCTGAGGCGGCCGTGGAACCCTTTCGAGGGGCCGGCTTTCGAACCTCTGACTAGTAGTGGGTGTAGGGCCCACGCGATCTGAGGCGGCTGTCGAACCCTTCCGGGGGGCCAGCCTTCGAACTTCTGATCAGTAGGGGGGCTTGGAGCCTGGTTCCTTCTCGGGGAAGGATCCTTTTCGGGGTATCCCCCTTTCCCGGTCCCTGTTGCAAGAGAGAGAAAGAGGAAAAACGGAAAAGGATACGAAATCGAACGATGCGGCGTACCTTTTTTTGACGCGGTCATTACGGCGAAGGCGAAGCGTCGCTCGCTTCTCCTGCCAGAGGCGCCGCGTGTCCCGCCGCGGAGTTGATGCGATGGGGCGAGTAGTTCGCAGGGTAGCCGTTGCGCGTGCGTGAGCCGTTCGAGGAACGGGTCACGGGCGCGTTGTCTTCACGCCGTGAGAGAGGGTTCTCTCGCTGCCCCCGGATGGGACGTAAGCTTGGCTGACGACGTGACCGCTGCACCTGCCCGCCTGCCACCGCCATTACTGTCGGCCCGTCTTCGGCCGTATTGACCGTCGCGCCAGGCTGGAGCCGCTGGGTCGTATGCTGGGTGGCCTCGAGTCGTGGTATTGGTTCCGCAGTCGAGGAGGCGCGGTGGTGGCGCAAGTGGCGGTGCAGTTGCATGCACGAAGCATTCGGCGCGCCGGTTGCATGACGCGTGGGCCTGGGCCTCCATGCCGGGCGTGTTGGGAGTCCGAGAAGTGCGCCCACTTGGCGCAGTTGCATGCCGCCTGCATGGCTGCCCACCCTTTCGCCCGCTGGTCTGGGCAAAAGTGGAGGGTCGATTGTAACCGCTGGGCGGTTGTACGCACCGCGCGCGGTGGTTTGGCTTCTTCTGCTCTGAGTCGGCTTGCATGACGTGTGGGACCTAGCCCCCGCGCCGTAGGGGAGGACCTTGGAGTGTGTTGGAGAAGACTCAGCCCGTGACAGCTGGGGACGCAAGTAGGGAGAGCCACCTTTAAAAGGAGGGTGACCCCCTTGGAAGGCGACCATGTCTTCGCGCTCCCATATGCATCGTGTCTTTCCGCCTTCCAAGCCCCCGGATGGGGGATATCCGCCGTCTTTCCGCCTCGTCGTTGGAGGGCACAACTCCGTGGGAGTGGGTACCTTTCAGCCATCGTTCGGCTTCAAGGATTTTCATCGTGCAGCCCGGCTGCACCCTCCCGCCGGCGGTCACCCCAGACGGCGACCACCAGCCCCTGGGTGGGGAGAAGCAAGCCGGGCTGTGATCTTGGTCCCACCCTCAGCTTCAAGGATGTTCATCATCCTTGCTGGGGTGGAGGCCGGGCTGAGCCAGAGCTCTACCTCCCGCGCGGGTTTGTGGGTCACCCTCTCCTGCGGCGTTCGAGGGAGAGGGCGCTCGTTGGCCCTGCGGGCGGGTCGGACTTCGACAACGCGAGGCCGGTTGACGGCAGGCGTCGTCAGCCCTAGCGCGTCGGGCTTGTCGGGTTGGCCCCCGGTGCCCCCTCCCGCCGGAAGGCGGCTGCCGCGCCGTGTGCACGGGAGGACCGCCCAAGATGTCGCGTGCTGCTAGGGCGGCGTTCGTGTTCTGGGGCGGTCCTGCCTTTGCATCGGCACGGTGCCTCCGCGGGGAGGTCGGTGCCCTGCTCGTCCGGGAGGATCCGAGTGGGGATCTGCCGGCGGGCTGACGGCCCCTGTCGTCGGTGCCGAGGCGGAGGCGGCTCGAGAAGTTCCCGTCGCCGACGGGATCACCGCCACCATCCGCGCTCCGGGCCTCCGGCTCTTTGTACTTGTCCTCGCCCCTCGAGCGTCGGCGTGGGCGAGGGCAAGGTTGCAGCAGCGTTCGCCCTGAGGCCATCGCCACTGCAGTTTGGCCACCCGTAGAGGGGGTCGTTGTCGCTGCTGCTGGAGCGGGCGAAGGCGAGCCGTCCGTCGGTCTTCTATTGCTCCGCAGGCCCCTCCCCCGTCGAGTGGGGTTGTTCGTACCTGCGGAGGTGGAACCGGAGTTCCGTTTGTAATGGCACCTTGGATGCCAGTGTTTTTGTTCATTGTGGCTGTCGGGGCCTGAACATGTATGTATTTTCGGCATGGAGCCGTGTTTTTTCCTCATTTTCGAGCACTAAGACTCGCCTGTTGGTTGTCTGAACCGCTTCACCAAGCGTGAGTCGCCCCATGTAAAGGTGACGAGTGAGGTATCCGTATCCCGGAGGCGTAGGAGTCCCTCGGCTCGGTTGGCCTTGTTGACCGAGGCTTCTCTAGCTTAATTAAAGGAACTCCTCGGCCGCTCTTCGATGAGCCGAGGCCAGGGGTAGCGGCGTCAACATGAATAGAGGCAGAGTTGGCTCGAAAAGAAAACCTGGTTGGCCGGAGCCTGGCCGGGTCGTCTGTTAGCGGGACCGACGCCGGAATTGACCAGCCGAGGCCTCGGGTCGGGCCGACGTCTTTGGAGGACGGCTGGCCGAGGCCTCGGGGTGACCGGCCGAGCCGCCTGCTCGGGCCGGATTCCCGAGAAGATCCTGGTAGCGATGTCCCGGGCGTGGCGATGACGTCGTCCTTCAGAATGGAGATCTTCGGACCGCGTCGCCGTCCGAGGCTAGGTCAGACCTCGCCGAAGGTGTCGTCGATGCCGAGGGTGCTGCTGCTCCCTTCAGCCGTCAAGATCCGAGCCTGCAGGATCGGATTGTCTTGTAGCGTGTGTTCCCTGCGGCCGCCGAGGCCAAAACACACCCTCGCCGTACTGTAAAGCCGCGTCTCCTTTCCTCTTGTTTCGAGTATCTGGACCTTTTTGTTGGTAACAGAAATGTTTGTGCGAGCGAGAGTTGCTTCTCGCGGAAGGTGATGAGTGAGGTATCCGTATCCCAGAGGCGTAGGAGTCCCTCGGCTCGGTCAGCCTTGCCGCTTACGCGCACTCTCACCCGTCCATGGGGCTCTGTCACCGACACAGTCGAGAAGGCTCGAAGGATCACTTCGGCAGGAGAGCTTCCGAACGTGAAGACTTGTTCGGTCTGCGGGATCACTTATCCGAACGTGAGTTACTTATCGCAGAAGGTGATGAGTGAGGTATCCGTATCCCGGAGGCGTAGGAGTCCCTCGGCTCGGTCAGCCTTGGCTGCTTACGTGTACTCCGTTGTTTTCAGGATCCACTTTCGAAGTAGTCAAACAGCCCGAAAGACCTTCTGGCAGAAAAGATCTTTTTTCGAGGAAAACTTCGACGCAGAGGGGGTTCCCCCCCATTTAGCCCCCGAGGGAGGGTCGGGCTTTGCCGAGGCAAGGCCGACCCTTCCTTGACGACTAAACTTTTGCTGGGCGCGAGGTATATGAACAACTTGAAAACATCTTAAGGGTAGAAGCGACGTAGCTGTTGGATGTTCCAAGCGTTGCCGTAGACCTCGCCTTGACTGTTGGCCAGCTTGTACATTCCGGGCTTCAGAACTTTGGCGATGACGAACGGTCCCTCCCAGGGGGGCGTGAGCTTGTGCCGCCCTCGGGTGTCTTGTCGCAGCCGAAGCACCAGGTCACCCACCTGGAGGTCTCGAGACCGGACCCCTCGGGCGTGGTAGCGTCGCAGGGACTGCTGGTATCACGCCGAGTGTAGTAAGGCCTTATCCCGAGCCTCCTCCAGCTAGTCCAGCGAGTCTTCTCGGCTAGCTTGGTTGCTTTGGTCGGTGTAGGCCCTCGTCCTCGGGGAGCCGTATTCCAGGTCTGTGGGCAAGACGGCCTCGGCCCCGTAGACTAGGAAGAACGGCTTGAAGCCCGTGGCTCGACTCGGCGTTGTCCTCAGACTCCAGACCACCGAGGGGAGTTCCTTCATCCATCACTTGCCGAACTTGTTGAGGTCGTTGTAGATCCGAGGCTTGAGCCCTTGTAGAATCATGCCATTGGCATGCTCTACTTGCCCATTTGACATGGGGTGAGCCACGGCGGCCCAGTCCACCCGGATGTGGTGGTCCTCGCAGAAGTCCAGGAACTTTCTGCCGGTGAACTGGGTGCCGTTGTCGGTGATGATGGAGTTCGGGACCCCGAAGCGATGGATGATGTTGGTGAAGAACGCCACCGCCTGCTCGGACCTGATGCTGTTCAGGGGTCGGACGTCGATCCACTTGGAGAATTTGTCGATGGCGACCAGCAGGTGCGTGTAGCCCCCGGGTGCCTTCTGCAAGGGGCCGACGAGATCCAGACCCCACACAGCAAAAGGCCAGGTGATGGGTATCGTCTGCAGAGCCTGAGTGGGCAGGTGGGTCTGCCTTGCGTAGAACTGACACCCTTCGCAGGTGCGGACAATTCTAGTGGCGTCGGCCACCGCCGTCGGCCAGTAGAAGCCTTGCCGGAAAGCATTCCCGATAAGGGCTCGAGGCGCTGCGTGATGGCCGCAAGCCCCCAAGTGTATCTCTCGCAGGAGTTCCTGACCTTCAGCGATGGAGATGCATCGCTGGAGGATGCTGGAGGGGCTCCGGTGGTAGAGCTCCTTCTCATCTCCTAGCAAGACGAACGACTTGGCGCGCCGCGCCACTCGCCGAGCCTCGGCTCAGTCGCAGGGTAGCTCTCCTCGGTGGAGGTATTGCAGGTACGGGGTCTGCCAGTTTTGATCAGGCGTGACCCCGCTTTGCTCCCCCTCGTCGTGCAGCGTCTCGCCCTCGGGGGCCGAGGGTACCTCGGGTTGAACCGAGGATACCTCGGGCCGAGCCGAGGGTGCCTCGGAATGATCCGAGGGTACCTCGGGCTGGGCCGAGGGTGCCTCGGGCTCGGGCGTGTCGTCGACCTTGACGGAGGGTTGATGCAGATCCCGGGAGAAGACGTCCGGGGGAACCATCATTCGCCCCGAGGCTATTTTAGCTAGCTTGTCCGCAGTCTCGTTGTAGCGCCGTGCGATGTGGTTGAGCTCGAGCCCGTAGAACTTGTCTTCCAGGCGTCGAACCTCATCGCAGTAGGCCTCCATCTTCGGGTCGCGGCAGTGGGAGTTCTTCATGACTTGGTCGATGACGAGCTGTGAGTCGCCGCGAGCGTCGAGGCGTCGGACCCCTAGCTCGATGGCGATCCGCAACCCGTTGACCAGAGCTTCGTACTCAGCCACATTGTTGGATGACGGGAAATGGAGGCGTAGCACGTAGCGTAGGTGCTTCCCGAGGGGCGAGATGAAGAGTAGGCCTGCGCCGGCTCCTGTCTTCATCAGCAACCCGTCGAAGAACATGGTCCAGAGCTCCGGTTGGATCGGAGCCGTCGGTAGCTGGGTGTCGACCCATTCAGCTACGAAGTCCGCCAAGACCTGGGACTTGATGGCCTTCCGAGGAGCGAACGAGATTGTCTCGCCCATGATTTCCACCGCCCACTTTGCAATCCTACCCGAGGCCTCTCGGCACTGGATGATCTCCCCCAGGGGGAAGGATGACACCACAGTCACCGGATGAGTCTCGAAGTAGTGTCGCAGCTTCCGCCGCGTTAGGATCACCGCGTACAGCAGCTTCTGAACTTGTGGGTAGCGGATCTTGGTTTCGGACAGTACCTCGCTGACGAAGTAGACTGGCCTCTGAACGGGCAATGTATGCCCCTCTTCTTGCCTCTCGACCACAATCGCGGCGCTAACCACCTGAGTGGTCGCGGCGACGTAGACCAGGAGGGCTTCTCCGGCAGCTGGGGGCACCAAGATAGGCGCCTTTGTGAGGAGCGCCTTCAGGTTCCCGAGGGCTTCCTCGGCCTCAGGGGTCCAAGTGAAGCACTCGGCCTTCCTTAAGAGGCGGTACAGAGGTAGGCCTCTTTCACCGAGGCGTGAGATGAAGCGGCTCAGAGCCGCGAGGCATCCCATGACCCTCTGTACGCCTTTCAAGTCCTTGATGGGCCCCATGCTGGTGATAGCTGCGATCTTCTCCGGGTTGGCTTCGATGCCCCGCTCGGAGACAATGAACCCCAAGAGCATGCCTCGGGTACTCCGAAAACACACTTTTCGGGATTGAGCTTGACGCCTTTCGCCTTGAGACATCGGAATGTCGCTTCAAGGTCGGAAAGGAGGTCAGAGGCTTTCCTCGTCTTGACTATGATGTCATCGACGTAGGCCTCGATCGTGCGGCCAATGTGTTCACCGAACACATGGTTCATGCACCACTGGTACGTCGCGCCCGCATTTCGCCGAACACATGGTTCATGCACCGCTGGTACGTCGCGCCCGCATTCCTCAAGCCGAACGGCATGGTGACATAGCAGTACATGCCGAAGGGTGTGATGAAAGAAGTCGCGAGCTGGTCGGACTCTTTCATCCTGATTTGATGATACCCTGAGTAGGCATCGAGGAAAGACAGGGTTTCGCACCCAGCAGTGGAATCCACGATTTGGTCGATGCGAGGCAGAGGGTAGGGAACCTTCGGACATGCATTGTTGAGACCAGTGTAGTCTACACACATCCGCCATTTCCCCCCTTTCTTTCTCACAAGCACAGGGTTGGCAAGCCACTCGGGATGGAATACCTCTTTGATGAACCCTACCGCCATTAGCTTGTGGATCTCCTCGCCTATGGCTCTGCGCTTCTCCTCGTCGAATCGGCGCAGTGGCTGCTTGACGGGTCGGGCTCCGGCTCGGATGTCCAGCGAGTGCTCGGCGATGTCCCTCGGTATGCCGGGCATGTCCGAGGGACTCCACGCGAAGACGTAGGCGTTCGCGTGGAGAAAGTCGACGAGCACTGCTTCTTATTTGGGATCGAGCCCGGAGCCGATCTGGATCTGCTTAGAGGCGTCGCAGCTGGGGTCGATGGGGACGGACTTAACCGTCTCCGCTGGCTCAAAGTTGCCGGCATGACGCTTCACGTCTGGCACCTCCTTAGAGAGGCTCTCCAGGTCGGCGATGAGGGCCTCGGCGTACTCCACACACTTGTCACACCCGGGCTTTAAGGAACAAAGCCAGGGTGCATCTCATACATGCGCCAAAGAAGACAACATATATAGTAACAGAGTGTATAGAGATAAATGTCATAAAACATCAGAGTATTTATTACATAGCGGAAGACTTATTACAAAATAAAATAATGAATATAAAACGAACTAAGGATCGTCGGCGCCAATGTCAACTGAGAAACGCCACCTAGATCAGATCAAACTCCTCGATACTTGACTCCACTTGAAACCACCTGTTCTTCTCCTGTGGGGGGTGTGAGACAGCAAGGGTGAGCTCACACATGTTCATCGCTCAACAAGTTGTGGGGAATAATGTGACATGAACTCACCAAAGGTGGGAGATCATGAAGTGTAAGGCTGATCAACAATAGAGGTTAAAGCTGAGCATTGCTTTTGAGTAGTTGGTCAAATTTTATTAGCAGTTACTAAGTGTAAGTGAATACCAAACCATAATAAGATAATAGAACAAAATTAATAACAAATCCCATGCAAATGCAAATGACAAATTGAGTTTAGGTTCCATAATTTAATCATCGGAGAGTCCTGAGCCGCTCATGACCGTGAGCTCGGCTAGTATACCAGTTTTACACTCTGCAGAGGTTGTACCCTTTACCCACAAGTCGTGTTTCCCATGTCGCCAGGGTTAGCTAGGCCCTTAGACACTACCAAGGTGAATGGCTAGGGATCCACTACGAGGCCTTTACAAAGTTCCACTAGCTTCCGAAAACCCGCTACAGTTTATAGGAAGTTCCAATGCAGGGTTCTCGTCTAACCGCCATCGCAGCAAAATCAAACAAGGACCTCCCTACACTGACCACTCCCCTACTGCCCTTGCCCCTTTCGGGTAAGGTAGTCTTCCACTAGCTTTCCTAATTAGTCAGCCAAGGGGTCCCATTCCTCCCTTGTGGTGGCGCGTGGTTCTCAAGTTAAGCTCCATGTTCCAATTAACAATAACATAATGATCTTGACATGAACATAAATAGAATAACAAAATAACTGGAACATGGATATAATGAAATATTAACCCAAAAACCACGTAAAGCAATAGCATAAACTACCCAAGTGATTCAGGGGTAAACAAGGTAATGAGATAAACAATCTAGGGTGACCTATCGGGTCCCATCAAAATTAAACCTATGCATGGTAAATGATTATAAAGAACATTATTGGGTAACAAAAGTGAATCAAGGGCACAACTTGCCTGGCACTTGAGATTCCAGTTACCAGGGTGATTCTTCAAATCCTCGTGACCTCACTGCTAGTCGTAGCAATACAAACAAACATGGTATAGATAAAATTAACGTCACACCAAACATAAGTACAAACTGAATAATAGTAATCTACGCGTTGCTACGAGATCGTGGGAACGAAAACCACTAAAATCGGAGTTATGGTTATTAAGTTATGATTTTCTGAAGTTATTTAATGCCTAGAATAGAGTTATTCATGTGAATAATTTTAAATCAAGTTTCATGGTTAGACAAAGATACCAGATGATAAACAAGATTTAAACAAAATAAATGCCACTGGAATGAATCAATTTGGAGTTATATATTTTAAGTTATGAATTTCTGAAGGTTTTATGTGTTTTGTACAAGATTAAATAGGATATAAATTTTAATGTGACTTTCATGTCAAAACAATGGTACTAGATGATAGACAATAATATTACAAAATTATAGGAATTGGAATGGATTAATTTGGACTTCAAATGAATTTTCTATGAATTAATAAATTTTCTGAATTTATTTTGGCACTAAAATTCAATTCCTATAATTATTTATATGATTTTCCCTGCCCTTTGGACTTCGCGCACAAGACAGAGAAGCACAGGGGCCAAATCCTAATTTTCCCAAGACACAGAGCACAGTAAGGCTAGACTACGGATTGATTCTAAAATAATCCGGGGTCTCTTTAGGAAATAAGCCACGCGAAGGGGTATCGTTGAATGGTGGTCGTCCGATCTACCATCCATGGTCGAGATTAGAAGCCAAAAGGACATACAGTTGCGGCCGCCAGATTAAAGATCTACGACACATGTTTTAAAACGTTAAAGGGTATGGATCATCTAGTCCCGCTCGCTCATCTACAAATCGATGGTCCCAATCTGCTCCATGAACAGAACACCCCTGATCTAATCCTATCTGCCCGTGATGGATCGAACGGACCTGCCTTCATCTTCTTCCTCCGTATGTCGACCAGCAGGCGCCGACGCTCTCTTGGCTTCGCGGCAGAGCCATGGCGGTGCAGGCTAACGAGCAGCAAAGCGTGCAAAACTCCCAACCTACCTACACTACGCTATGCATGAATTAAGGCAAAGCAACTATAGAATTCATACCGTGATTTTGGTGGCACTGATCCTCGGTGGCTCCTTCCTGCATGCCACGGCTCGAGCTGGGTAAATATGGTGGCGATGCTCGGCGTCTCCATTTTCGTGCCCACTGGCCGAGCTCTGCGTATGGGGCGTTGAACGGCTCGGTCAAGGTTTAGGGCATGGCAAGGCTTGATACTTATACCCAGATGCAAGGAGCATCCGGCCAACGGGATTCTAGTTGGCTGCGGCAGTAACGGATAGATTAGTTTTTCTGTTGCAACAAACTCAGCTGGAAAGAATGCATCAGCTACGGCGTTTGTTGCGGTCGCTCGATAGCAGACACAGTTATACACGGGGAAAGGAGCGTCTGTGCATTGGCTCGTGTGGTAGCAATCAGGGTATCATGTCGAGGCATCAGAAAAAAATTGAGAAACGATGGGATGGCAAGGTTAAAGTAAACAGGCTGAGAGTGGAGGCACCGTCCAAGCCAAGTTTTTTTTTCTTTTTTTATTCTGTTTTTTTCTTTGTTCTATATCTTTTTCATATAATTCCAAATTATGGTTTTAGTTTCAAATATTGTTCGATTATAAGTTCTCTTCCAAATTCAATGCAATACACGAGACAAGGCCCAACATGAAATACATTTTTTTATATATTCTTACTTATCAATTAGTTTAGCATTTTATACATGATGGTTTACATATACTAAATGATAAAAACAAATAAGAGGATTCTCCTAAAGCACGATTAATCATCTTCTTTTATAACTCTAGAATTGGGGTATCACAGCACTCCACGTCGCATTCGAACGCGTGTTTGTACGTGGGGCCGACGGTGATGACCCCGTTCGGGCCCAGCATCTTGAGCTTCAGGTAGGTGTAGTTGGGGACGGCCATGAACTTCGCGTAGCATGGCCTCCCCAGTACCGCGTGGTAGGTTCCTCGGAACCCGACCACCTCGAACGTCAGGGTCTCCCTTCGGAAGTTGGAGGGTGTTCCGAAGCAGACGGGAAGGTCGAGCTGTCCGAGGGGCTGGACGCGCTTCCACGGGAATGGTCCCATGGAAGGGCGCAGCGCCTGCCCGAACAGAGGACAGATCAACACGCAGGAGCCCGAGGGTCTCGGCGTAGATGATGTTGAGGCTGCTGCCTCCGTCCATGAGGACCTTGGTGAGCCTGACGTCGCCGATGATGGGGTCGACGACGAGCGGGTATTTCCCCGGGCTCGGCACATGGTCGGGGTGGTCGGCTTGGTCAAAGGTGATGGGCTTGTCGGACCAGCCTAGGTAGACTGGCGCCGCCACCTTCACCGAACAGACCTCCCGGCGCTCTTGCTTGCGGTGCCGAGCCGAGGCATTCGCCGCCTGCCCACCGTAGATCATGAAGCAGTCGCGGACCTCGGGGAACTCTCCTGCCTGGTGATCTTCCTTCTTGTCGTCGTCACGGGCCTTGCCACCCTCCGTGGGTGGCCCGACCCTGTGGAAGTGGCGCCGAAGCATGACGCACTCCTCATGGGTGTGCTTGACGGGCCCCTGGTGATAGGGGCACGGCTCCTTGAGCATCTTGTCGAAGAGGTTGGCACCTCCGGGGGGCTTCCGAGGGTTCTTGTACTCGGCGGCGGCGACAAGGTCCGCGTCGGCGGCGTCGCGTTTCGCTTGCGACTTCTTCTTGCCCTTCTTCTTGGCGCCGCGCTGAGTTGACGCCTCGGGGGCATCTTCCGAAGGGCGGCCCTGGGGCTGCTTGTCCTTCCGGAAGATAGCCTCGACCGCCTCTTGGCCGGAGGCGAACTTGGTGGCGATGTCCATCAGCTCGCTCGCCCTGGAGGGGGTTTTGCGACCCAGCTTGCTCACCAGGTCGCGGCAGGTGGTGCCAGCGAGGAATGCGCTGATGACATCAGAGTCGGTGATGTTGGGCAGCTCGGTGCACTGCTTCGAGAATCACCGGATGTAGTCCCGGAGAGATTCTCCCGGCTGCTGTCGGCAGCTTCGAAGGTCCCAGGAATTCCCAGGGCGCACGTATGTGCCCTGGAAATTCCTGGCAAAAGCTTGGACTAGGTCGTCCCAGTTGGAGATCTGCCCCGGAGGCAGGTGCTCCAACCAGGCGCGAGCGGTGTCGGAGAGGAATAGGGGGAGGTTGCGGATGATGAGGTTGTCATCGTCCGTTCCACCCAGTTGGTAGGCCAGACGGTAGTCCGCGAGCCACAGTTCCGGTCTCGTCTCCCCCGAGTACTTTGTGATAGTAGTCGGGGGTCAGAACCGGGTCGGGAACGGCGCCCGTCGGATGGCTCGGCTGAAGGCTTGCAGACCGGGTGGTTCGGGCGAGGGACTCCGATCCTCCCCGCTGTCGTAGCGTCCCCCACGCCTGGGGTGGTAGCCTCGGCGCACCCTCTCATCGAGGTGGGCCCGACGGTCGCGGTGATGGTGCTCGTTGCTGAGGCGACCCGGGGCCGCAGGCGCGGTGTTGCGCGTGCGCCCGGTGTTGACCGAGGCTTCCCGCATGAATCGGGAAGTCGCGGCATGAGGTTCCGAGGGGTACCCCTGCCTTCGGGAGGCGGAGCTCTCGGCCCGTCGGACCGCGGCGCCTTCTAGGAGATTCTTGAGCTCTCCCTGGATTCGCCGCCCCTCGGTGGTTGATGGCTCCGGCATCGCGCGAAGAAGCATTGCTGCTGCCGCCAGGTTCTGGCCGACCCCACTGGATGCGGGCGGTGGCCTGACCCTGACGTCGTCGGTGATGCGGTGCTGGAAGCCCTGGGGTAGATGACGTATTTCTCCGGCCGGAGGTTGGCCCGCCCATGCCTGCCCGACGTCCCGACGGATCGGCTCAAGCGCTCCTGCTCCCTCGTCGAGCCTGGCCTGCACCCCGTGGATTTGCTCGAGCTGTGGGTCATGGCCCCCCGCCTGAACGGGGACCACATCTAGCTCCCGTGGGATGTCAACACGAGGCACCGGCCTAGGGAGGTCACCGTCCTCCGGCATGCCGAGATGGTTGCCTTCGGAGGGATCCCCTAGATCGACGTGGAAGCATTCGCGACTTGGGCCACAGTCCTCGTCGCCGAGGCTACGGCTACCGTCGGAACAGTCGGAAAGGCAGTAGTCGCATGCGGTCATGAAGTCCCGCATGGCACTGGGGTTGCCAAGTCCAGAGAAATCCCAACAGATGCTGGGTTCGCCGTCTTCCTCGGACCTAGAGGGCCCGTGGGTCGAGACGTCCGTCAGCCGGTCCCAAGGTGACCGCGTACGAAACCCCAGAGGGTTTTGACTCGCCTCTACAAGAGCGCCCGCCAAAGCGGGGCCGCTAGGCGGGTCGAGGCTGAATCCGTAAGACGTGGGATGGGAATCGGTCGGTACCTTTTGGTCGACGGGCGGCGATGAGGTCACGTCGGGGACTGACTGCATCGTCGTCTCAGGTACTAGGGTGACGTCCAGCAAGCTTTTCGCGAGCGTGCTGGTGTCGTCCGCTTGCTCGGGATTGGCGTGTCGCGGGGGGACGGCGCTCGCCTTCGTCTCAAATGCGAGGTCAACGCCCGGTGCGCCCCCCATTGGGGCGCTGGGGCCGTCGACTCGCTCGACAGCCGACGAGGCGCTGTCTCCTGCTTGGCCTTGGTTGCCCAGCCTCCTCCTCCGTCGGTGGGGGAGAGGACGGGGTGAGCTCGAAGGTTGTTCTTCCACCATGCGGGGAAGACGTCGCCGATTCCGCCGCCGGCGGGCGGGTTGTCGGCCGCCACTATCGTTGTCGCACGGCGGTGGAAGGAGTATCACGTCGTAGCTGTCGTCGAGGGACATGAACTCAAGACTCCCGAAACGGAGCGCCGTCCCGGGCTGGAGAGGTTGCTGGAGACTGCCCATCTGGAGCTTGACGGGAAGCTGTTCGTCAACACGCAGCAGGCCCCTACCTGGCGCGCCAACTGTCGGCGTTTCGAGACCGGGGGGTCCCTAGGCCGACGAGTGAATGTCGCCGCGTGCCCTAGCCCAGATGGGTCGAGCGCGAGGGCAAGCGCGAAGGGGGGAGAGCGAGGCGGCCGGAGACCGGCGTGAGAGAGGTGGGAATCCCGCGGCCTTCGTGTTCGTCCCGCGCCCAGGTCGGGTGCGCTTGCAGTAGGGGGTTACAAGCGTCCACGCGGGAGAGGGAGCGAGCGGCCTCCAGCGAGCGCCTGTTCTCGTCCTCGTCCCCGCGCGGCCAACCTTCTCTAAGAGGGCCCTGGTCCTCCCTTTTATAGGCGCAAGGAGAGGATCCAGGTGTACAATGGGGGGGTGTAGCAGAGTGCTACGTGTCTAGCGGAGGAGAGCTAGCGCCCTAAGTACATGCCGTTGTGGCAGCCGGAGAGATTTTGGCACCCAGCTGGTGTGATGTTGTGGCCGTCGGAGGAGTGCTGGAGCTTGACGGAGGGACAGCTGTCGGAGCGGTTGGGTCCTTGCTGACGTCCTCTTGCTTCCGTAAGGGGGCTGAGAGCCGCAGTCGTCACAGAGTATGCGGGGTGCCATCATTGCCTATCTGGAGGAGCGAGTCAGATGGGACGCCGGTCTTGTTCCCAGCGGCCCGAGTCAGCTCGGGGTAGGGTGATGATGGCGCCTCCTGTTGACGTGGCTGGTCTGCGCCCTAGGTTGGGCGATGTGGAAGCTCCTCCCAAGCCGAGGTCGAGTCTGTCTTCCGTGGCCGAGGTCGGGTCCGAGCCCCAGGTTCGGGCGAGGCGGAGATCGCCGGCTGGTGCCGGGGCGGAGTCCGAGCCCTAGGGTCAGGCGAAGCGGAGTTCGTCGTCTTCTAGGGCCGAGCCCAAGCCCGAGCCCTGGGTCGGGCGAGGCGGAGAGCGGAGCTTCCTATGGTGCCTTTGGTCGGGCCTGACTGCCTGTCAGTCTCACTCTGTCAAGTGGCACCGCAGTCAGAGTGGCGCAGGCGGCGCTGTCCTTCTGTCAGACCGGTCAGTGGAGCGGCAAAGTGACTGCGGTCACTTCGGCTCTACCGGCTAGGGGCGCGCGTCAGGATAAAGGTGTCATGCCACCTTTGCATTAAATGCTCCTGCGATTTGGTCGGTCGATGCGGCGATTTGGTCAGGGTTGCTTCTTGGCGAAGGCAGGGCCTCGGGCGAGCCGGAAATATGTTCGCCGCTGAAGGGGGGCCTTGGGCGAGACGGAAATCCTCCGGGGTCGGCTGCCCTTGTCCGAGGCTAGGCTCGGGCGAGGCGTGATCGAGTCCCTCGAATGGACTGATCCCTGACTTAATCGCACCCATCAAGCCTTTGCAGCTTTGTGCTGATGGGGGTTACCAGCTGAGAATTAGGAGCCTTGAGGGTACCCCTAATTATGGTCCCCGACAGCACTGTATGGTTCAAGGATCGGATATGTGTTCCTGAGATTGATAGCCTTCGTGAGACTATACTGAAGGAAGCCCATGACTCGGATTATTTTATTCATCCTGGGAGTACCAAGATGTATCAGGATTTGAAGTAGAAGTATTGGTGGTATGGACTAAAGAAGGATTCACATAGATTTTCCCCACCTTTTTCCCTAGATCTTCCTAAATCTCGAGGACGAGATTCTTTGTAAGGGGGGTAGGATTTGTAATACTCAAAATTTTATAAAAGGATTATATAGAGGTCTCCTATTTTTATGTGCCTTACTTGCATCATATATAAAAAAAGAGCACACATATAATTAATAGTGATTAATTAAAAACAAATGATACAAAAATAAAATAAAGTGCATCTTGTTGGAGTTTTCTGTGTTTATGCATTACATAAAATAATAAGGATATTAATAATAAGATAATAATTACTAGAAGATGGATTAAACCCTAAATTGAAGTTAGAGTTTGGAAATAAGAAAAAGAGGAAGGATATGGATAAATAAATAAAATATATAAATAAATATCTTCAGACTTGGTATTGTTATTGCACAATTATAGTTGAGAATGAAGAGCCACAAAGTTTGAATTTAAATTGGAATTTAACTTGAGATTCAAATAAAAGGAAAATGGAATAGGAAAGAAAAAAAGAAAAGAATAAAAGAAAAGAGAAAGGATTAACCAGAAATAGACCCAAAGCACAAACCTCTTGGCCCATTATCCCCACCCTTCCACCGCGCGACCCATTACCAGTACGTGCTCACGGCCCATGCTCCACCTGCGCCTTGTCTCTGACCTATGGGCCCTATGCCGTAGGATTGGGGGGGGCTTCTTCTAGCTCCTTCTCTCTGTTTCGTGCCGCGGCAGCTGTATCCTCGTTCTCAACCATCTTCGCGCGATTCTTCAGGCTCTGCTCATTCTCGTCGCGGCCTTTGCGCAGCCAGTCCCGCGTGGCCAACTATCTCCGCCTCAGTCGCTACCTGGTGCCACTCGCCGCGCGCAGGAAGGCTTCGGGATGGGACCCACCGGTCGAGTCTATCATCTCCCTCTTCTTCTCCCGCTGTCTTGGTAAGGGACTCGGTGCCGCACTTTGGCGTCCGCATGGCGCCACGATTTCCTTGCGGTCCAGCCGTTGCGGTTGTTGGGGTCAACCGTATCCTCGGAGCATCCGGTTGCATGCCGCAGTTGCCGCCTTGGAGCTCGCTGTGGCCGTTGAGGCCAACCCCGCAAGCCCGTCCTTCCTCCACTATAGGTCTCTAATCGCTTGTGACCGTGCCCCTACCTTCCTTTGAACCAGTCCCCGAGAGCTCCGCGTCCATGGACTCGCCACCACTAAACAGAGAGTAGGGGGAAAGCGCCACCGCGAACGCATGGCTAGCCACATCGAGCGGGACCTTGGTGACTAGGAGGGTGGCCGAGGTGCAGCATCGGGGCGTGGGTGCTGGTGAAGGAACTCGCGCACGCGGGGCACCGTGGGAGTAGTGGAGATTGCTCGCCGGAGGTGAGAAACTGCGCCAAGTAACCCTCCGTCGTGAACCCGCTCGGCCATCGCTTAACCCTCCGGTGAGACACCCCCTTTATAATAGAACTTGCTTCAATTTCGTTTTCGTGCACCACGATGGGAATGATGTCGCCGAAACAGGCGAATTTGGTGGTGCGCCGGTGAGTCTCCGCCGTGGAGAGCTCCTGGCGCTGCCTCGGGCTGGCTAGTGAAAGGAGAAGGCACGGTTACCGTCCGATCCAATTCGGACTGGTGCGATTAGAAGAGAGCGTAACCATTCGCGAGATTAAATCAGTGTCGTATGTTATCTATCCGATGGCAGGCAGTATCTGGTAGCGTGGTCGATTTGCGGCCGTTGATTCCTGATCTGGTCGTAGCTGCTTCATACCGGTTCATGCGAAACCTAGATCTAATCAGAGCCCTCCATTTCTAATCGGGCGGCTAGATCTGCACTGTACCCCTTCGGCCTGTACGTTTTGCATATGAGTCCTCAAGTTCTTAAACAATTAACCCGCCGTCCCCTCGGGCTGTTTATTGAGTCTAGGGATTTAATGCGCTGAGACCCCTACACTTTCTAATAATAGTGCGCCAGTCCAGAGAATCGATTATTTAGATAAATAGTTAAAGAAATTGAATTTTAATACCAAAATAATTCCAAAGAACTTATATAATTCATATTAAATTCATTTTAGCTCCAAATCAATCCATTCCAATTCCTATAATTCTATAATATTATTGTTTATCACATAGTACCTCTGGTTTGACATAAAAACTATATTAAAATTAATCTCTTGATTAATCTCGTATCAAATACATAAAACCTTAGGAAATTCGTATCTCCTACGTTTTAAATCCGATTTGACTTGTTCCAGTTGCGTTAGCTCCATATAAATATGTACTATGCTATAACAACACTTATTTTACCATGTCTCATTCTTTTATAATTAGACCTTTATTTAAATTATGTTGGTTAGTCTTGTTAATCTGCCTAACATTATAATCCACTAGAATATGATATATGGTCAATTAATAACTTAGATTAAAGTTGGGATGATTATTTATAGAATAACCCCTTATATGATTTATATTAACCAATTTATAATATAGTTTAATATTTTAATCACATAAATCCTATATAAAATCATAACTCTTTAACCGTAGCTCTGATTTTAGTGGTTCTCGTTCCCGCGATCTCGTAGATATGCGTAGATCATTATTATTCAGTTTGTTCTTATGTTTGGTGTGATGATAATTTTATCTATACCATGTTTGTTTGTATTGCTACGACTAGCGCGAGGACGTGTGTCATCTGAAAAGCAAGTTGGTACCTGGAATTTCAAGTGTCAGGCAAGTTGTGCCCTTGATTCACTTTTATTACCCAATAATATTCTTTATTATCACTATTCAATGTATATGTTTAATATTGATGGGACCCAATAGGTCACCCTACTCTGTTTATCCATTTTACCTTGTTTACCCCTAAATCACATGGGTAGTTATGCTATTGCTTTACATGGTTTTGGGTTAATATTTCATTATATCCATGTTCCAGTTATTTTGTTATTCTATTTATGTTCATGTCAAGATCATTATATTATTGTTAATTGGAACATGGAGCTTAACTTGAGAAACACGTGCCACCACAAGGGAGGAATGGGACCCCTTGGCTAATTAATTAGGAAAGCTAGTGGAAGACTACCTTACCCAAAAGGGGCAAGGGTCGTAGGGGAGTTGCATGCAAGGAGGTTCTCGGGTTGATTTTGCTGCGATGGCAGTCAGACGGGGGATTCTTGCAAGTGCTCTTCCCATAAACTGTAGCGGGTTTTCAGAAGCTAGTGGAACTTTGTAAAGGCCTCGTAGTGGATCCCTAGCCATTCACCTCGGTAGTGTCTAAGGGTCTAGCTAATCCTGGCGACATGGGAAACACGACTTGTGGGTAAAGGGTACAACCTCTACAGAGTGTAAAACTGGTATACTAGCCGAGCTCACGGTCAAGAGTAGCTCAGGACTCTCCGATGATTAATTTATGGAACTTAAATTCAATTTGTTATTTGCATTTGCATGAGATTATGATTAATTTTATTCTATTACTTTATTTAAGGTTTGGTATTTACTTACACTTAGTAACTGCTAATAAAATTTTAACCAACTTATAAAAGCAATGCTCAACTTAAACCTCTATTGTTGATTAGCCTTACACTTCATGAACTCCCACCTTTGGTGAGTTGATGCCACATTATTCCCCACAACTTGTTGAGCGATGAACATGTGTGAGCTCACCCTTGCTGTCTCACACCCCCCACAGGTCAAGAACAGGTACCACTGGATGGCGCATGGTGGATGTAGCGCTGTGTTCGTGAGAGGTCTAGGTCGTCTTCTCCCAGTTGACTTTCTGGTGCCAAGGATGGATTTTAGATCCTGTTATATTTACCTTTTATTTTGTAAGACTTCCGCTATGTATTAAGTACTCTGATTTTATTATGACATTTATCTCTATACACTTTATTATTATATATGTTGTCTTCTTTGGCACATGCATGAGATGCACCCGACTTTGTCCCTTAAAGCCCGGGTGCTACAATATTTTTCAAAATGGATTGAGGTAAAAGCTCTTGCCACAATAACTTCCTCAATAACCCAAAAGTTTTACATTCAAAATATCATCTGTCGCTTTAGAGTCCCAAAGTCTCTGACTATTGAAAACGGTGCCCAATTCGACTCCAAAGCATTCAGGATGTTTTGCAGTCAGGTTGGTACCAACGTGCACTTTGCTTTAGTCAGGCATCCGAAATACAATGTATTGGTCAAAAGGGCAAATGGTAAAATTCTTCTGGGAATCACCAAGTTTCTATTCGGACTCTAAAAGGGAAAATGGCTTGAGGAGTTAATAAAAGTAGTGTGGAATAATAATACTTTGGTATCAAGGTCTATAGGATTTACGCCATTCAAACTCCTCTTAACAGACGAAGCAATGACTCCAGAAGAAGCAAAGCTAGGGTCAACTAGAGCCATGGCATCAATTGGCAATGATAAGGAAGACTCAATAGAACACATAAGGAATTAAAAGACACAATAGAGGAATCAAGACTCGAAGCCATTGAACACATAAGGAAGTACCAAGCTGAAACAACAAAGTTGGCAAATAGAAAGGTAAAGCTGAAGAATATAGCACTGCACAAGGGCACTTAGTGCTTCAAAGGGTTGCCAACCCAGACACAGCTGACAAGCTTCAGACAAAGTGGGAGAGTCCTTACTTGGTTTCAGCCTCAAATAGGCCAGGGTCATTTAGACTGAGGGATATGTAAGGAAATGATATCCTTAGATTGTGGAATGCATATGAGCTTCAAAGATACCATGTATAATTTGGCACCCTTTTCCCTTACAATGGGGTAAGTTTTTTAATGGGACCAACCTTATAAAATCTTGTAAAGTTGCTCAAAATGTATGAGGGCATATCCCCCTAAACATGATGTAACTTGTACCCTAAGGCTGCACTTTCGAGTGTAGCGACAAAAAAGAGAGAAGTAGATCCCGAAGCCCTTTACGCGAAGGCATGATCAAATCACCTAGTAATGGTGATAAAGCTCAGAAGTTAGGGCAGTAAATATTGTTTCGCTTCATGGCACCCCACTGCTTCTATACAGAAAGCGAGCGCAAGAAATGAGAAGCCATAGCGTTACCTTCTCACTATTTACATTTATTCATTTCGAAGCTATTTATTTTTGTCATTTTCAATAACAAACCTTGGGAAGGTGTTTTTTAGATCTTTGGCACAAGGCCTCCCAAATATATTTCATGACCTGAGCTCGTTATGAAAATGACCTTATTCTCTGAGGGGCTATTGTTGGGGTGGCCTTCATGCCTAAAGGTCCTCGAAAGATCAACATTGTCAATTGAGCAAGCTTCGGGTAGCCAGACTCATCTTCGTCCAAGCCAGCGCTAGGAGAAGGGACGAAGCCAAGAAGCTTCGGATCTATGAAAACTGTCGGGGACCATAATTAGGGGTACCCTCAAGACGCCTAATTCTCAGCTGGTAACCCCCATCAGCATAAAGCTGCAGAGGCCTGATGGGTGCGATTAAGTCAGGGATCAGTCCATACGAGCGACTCGATCACACCTCGCCCGAGCCTAGCCTCGGCCAAGGGCAGCCGACCCTGAGGTGTTTCCGTCTCGCCCGAGGCCCCCTTTTTACGGCAGACGCATCTCCGGCTCGCCCGAGGCCTTGCCTTCGCTAAGAAGCAACCCTGACTAAATCGCCACACCAATCGACCGAGTCGCAGGGGCATTTAACGCAAAGGTAGCCTGACACCTTTATCCTGACGCGCGCCCCCTGGCAGAGCCGAAGTGACCGCCGTCACTTCGCCGCTCCACTGACCGGTCTGACAAAAGGACAGCGCCGCCTGCGCCATCCCGACTGCAGTGCCACTTGACAGAGTGAGACTGACAGGCAGCCAGGCCTTGCCAAAGGCGCCATAGGAAGCTCCGCCCGACCCAGGGCTCGGACTCGGGCTAAGGCCCCGGAAGACGGCGAACTCCGCTCCGCCCGACCCAGGGCTCGGACTCGGGCTAAGGCCCCGAAAGACGGCGAACTCCGCTCCGCCCGACCCAGGGCTCGGACTCGGGCTAAGGCCCCGGAAGACGGCGAACTCCGCTCCGCCCGACCCAGGGCTCGGACTCGGGCTAAGGCCCCGGAAGACGGGAACTCCGCTCCGCCCGACCCAGGGCTCGGACTCGGGCTAAGGCCCCGGAAGACGACGAACTCCGCTTCGCCCGACCCTAGGGGTCGGACTCCGCCCTGGCCTCTGCCGAACGACCTCCGCCTCGCCCGACCCAGGAGCTCGGGCTCGGCCTCGGCCATGGAAGACAGACTCGACCTCGGCCTCGGAGGAGCCTCCACGTCGCCCGACCTAGGGCACAAGTCCGCCACGTCAACATGAAGCGCCATCATCACCCTACCCCGAGCCGACTTGGGCCGCAGAGAACAAGACCGACGTCCCATCTGGCTAGCTCCGCCAGATAGGCAATGATGGCGCCCCACTAGACCCATGACGACGGCGGCTCTCAGCTCCCTTACGGAAGCAGGGGGACGTCAGCAAGGGCCCAACCGCTCCGACAGCTGTCCCTCTGCCAGGCTCCGTTTCTCCTCCGACAGCCACGACACCACACCAGCTGGGTGCCAAGATCTCTCCGGCTGCCACATTGGCATGTACCCAGGGCGCTAGCTCACCCCCGCTAGACACGTAGCACCTTGCTACACCCCCATTGTACACCTGGATCCTCTCCTTACGCCCATAAAAGGAAGGACCAGGGCCTTCTTAGAGAAGGTTGGCCGCGCGGGAACGAGGACGGGGCAGGCGCTCTCTTGGGGCCGCTCGCTTCCCTCACCCGCGTGGACGCTTGTAACCCCCTACTACAAGCGCACCCGACCTGGGCGCGGAACGAACACGAAGGCCGCCGGATCTCCACCTCCTTCACGACTCGGCTCTGGCCACCTCGCTTTCCCCCCTTCGCGCTCGCCCACGCGCTCGACCCATCTGGGCTGGGGCACGCGGCACACTCACTCGTCGGCTTAGGGACCCCCCGGTCTCGAAACGCCGACAGTTGGCGCGCCAGGTAGGGGCCTGCTGCGTGTTGGCGAGCAGTTTCCCGTCAAGCTCCAGATGGGCAGTCTCCAACAACCTCTCCAACCCGGGACGGTGCTCCGTTTCGGGAGTCTCGAGTTCATGTCTCTCGACGGCAGCTACGACATGATACTCCTTCCACCGTCGCGCGACGGCGACAATGGCGGCCGACAGCCCGCCCGCCGGCGGCGGAATCGACGACGTCTTCCCCGCGTGGTGGAAGAACAACATTCGAGCTCGCCCCGTCCTCTCCCTTGCCATCGGAGGAGGAGGCGGGGCAACCAAGGCCGGGTGGGAGGCTGCGCTCCGTCGGCTGTCGAGCGAATCGACATCCCCAGCGCCCCAACGGAGGACGCGTCGGGCGTCGACCTCGCGTTTGAGATGAAGGCGAGCGCCGTCCCCCTGCGACACGCCAATCCCGAGCAAGTGGACGACGCCAGCACGCTCGCGGAGGGCCTGCAGGACGTCGCCCTCGTACCTAAGACGACGGCGCAATCAGTCCCCGATGTGACTACGTCGCTCCTCGTCGACCAAAAGGTACCGACTGATTCCCATCCTACGTCCTTTCGACTCGACCTCAACCCGCCTAGCAACCTCGCTTTGGCGGGCGCTCACGTTGAAGCGAGTGAAACCCCTCTGGGGTTTCGTGTGCGGTCGCCTTGGGACCGATTGACGGACGTCTCGACCTACGGGCCCTCTGGGTCCGAGGAAGATGACGATCCCAGCATCTGCTGGGATTTCTCTGGATCTGGCAACCCCAGTGCCATGCGGGACTTCATGACCGCATGTGACTACTGCCTCTCCAACTGTTCCGACGGCAGCCGCAGCCTTGACGACAAGGACTGCGGCCCGAGCCGCGAATGTTTCCACGTCGAGCTAGGGAATCCCTCCGAAGGCAACCGTCTCGGCGTGCCGGAGGATGGCGATCTCCCTAGGCCAGTGCCTCGCGCCGACATCCCGCGGGAGCTAGCTGTGGTCCCCATTCCGGCGGGGGGTCACGACCCACATCTCGAGCAAGTCCGCGGGGCGCAGGCCAGGCTCGACGAGGGAGCAGGAGCGCTCGAGTCGATCCGCCAGGACGTCGGGCAGGTATGGGCGGGCCAGCCCCCGGCCGGAGAAATACGTCACCTGCCCCAGGGTTTCCAGCACCGCGTTGCCAACGATGCCAGGGACAGGCCGCCACCCGCATCCAGCGGGATCGGTCAGAACCTGGCAGCCGCAACGATGCTCCTCCGCGCGATGCCGGAGCCATCAACCACTGAGGGTCGGTGAATCTAGGGAGAGCTCAAGAATCTCCTGGAAGGCGCTGCGGCCCGGCGGGCCGAGAGCTCTGCCTCCCAAAGGCAGGGGTACCCCTCGGAACCTCATGCCTTGACTTCCCGATTCATGCGGGAAGCCTCGGTCTACACCGGGGGCACGCGCAACACCGCGCCTGCGGCCCTGGGCCGCCTCGGCAACGAGCACCATCGTCGCGACCGTCGGGCCTGCCTCGACGAAAGGGTGCACCGAGGCTATCACCCCAGGCGTGGGGGACGCTACGACAGCGGGGAGGATCGGAGTCCCTCGCCCGAACCACCCGGTCCGCAGGCCTTCAGCCGGGCCATCCGGCGGGCGCCGTTTCTGGCCCGATTCCGACCCCCGACTACTATCACAAAGTACTCGGGGGAGACGAGACCGGAATTGTGGCTCGCAGACTACCGCCTGGCCTGCCAACTGGGTGGAACGGACGACGACAACCTCATCATCCGCAACCTCCCCCTGTTCCTCTCCGACACTGCTCGCGCCTGGTTGGAGCACCTGCCTCCGGGGCAGATCTCCAACTGGGAGGATTTGGTCCAAGCCTTCGCCGGCAACTTCCAGGGCACGTACGTGCGCCCCAGGAATTCCTGGGACCTCCAAAGCTGCCGGCAACAGCCGGGAGAGTCTCTTCGGGACTACATCCGGCGATTCTCGAAGCAGCGCACCGAGCTGCCCAACATCACCGACTCCGATGTCATCGGCACGTTCCTTGCCGGCACCACTTGCCGTGACCTGGCGAGCAAGTTGGGTCGCAAGACCCCCACCAGGGCGAGCAAGCTGATAGACATCGCCACCAAGTTCGCCTCTGGCCAGGAGGCGGTCGAGGCCATCTTCCGAAAGGACAAGCAGCCCCAGGGCCGCCCGTCGGAAGATGCTCCCGAGGCGTCTACTCCGCGCGGCGCCAAGAAGAAAGGCAGGAAGAAGTCGCAAGCGAAACGCGACGCCGCCGACGCGGACCTTGTCGCCGCCGCCGAGTACAAGAACCCTCGGAAGCCCCCCGGAGGTGCTAACCTCTTCGACAAAATGCTCAAGGAGACGTGCCCTTACCATCAGGGGCCCGTCAAGCACACCCTCGAGGAGTGCGTCATGCTTCGGCGCCACTTCCACAAGGCCGGGCCACCCGCGGAGGGTGGCAGGGCCCACGGCGACGACAAAAAGGAAGATCACCAAGCAGGAGAGTTCCCCGAGGTCCGCGACTGCTTCATGATCTACGGAGGGCATGCGGCGAATGCCTCGGCTCGGCATCGCAAGCGAGAGCGTCGGGAGGTCTGCTCGGTGAAGGAGGCGGCGCCAGTCTACCTAGACTGGTCCGACAAGCCCATCACCTTCGACCAAGCTGACCACCCCGACCACGTGTTGAGCCCGGGGAAGTACCCGCTCGTCGTCGACCCCATCATCGGTGACGTAAGGCTCACCAAGGTCCTGATGGATGGGGGCAGCTGCCTCAACATCATCTACGCCGAGACCCTCAGGCTTCTGCGCGTCGATCTGTCCTCCGTCCGAGCAGGCGCTGCGCCCTTCCACGGGATCATTCCTGGGAAGCGCGTCCAGCCCCTCGGACGGCTCGACCTTCCTGTCTGCTTCGGAACACCCTCCAACTTCCGAAGGGAGACTTTGACGTTCGAGGTGGTCGGGTTCCGAGGAACCTACCACGCGGTATTGGGGAGGCCATGCTACGCGAAGTTCATGGCCATCCCCAACTACACCTACCTGAAGCTCAAGATGCCGGGCCCCAACGGGGTCATCACCGTCGGCCCCATGTACAAACACGCGTTCGAATGCGACGTGGAGTGCGTGGAGTACGCCGAGGCCCTCGCCGAGTCCGAGGCCCTCATCGCCGACCTGGAAAACCTCTCCCGAGAGGTGCCAGACGTGAAGCGACACGCTGGCAATTTCGAGCCGGCGGAGACGGTTAAGGCCGTCCCTCTCGACCCCAGTGGCGACACCTCCAAGCAGATCCGGATCGGTTCCGGGCTCGACCCCAAATAGGAAGCAGTGCTCGTCGACTTTCTCCGCGCAAACGCCGACGTCTTTGCGTGGAGTCCCTCGGACGTGCCCGGCATACCGAGGGATGTCGCCGAGCACTCGCTGGATATTCGGGCCGGAGCCCGACCGGTCAGGCAGCCTCTTCGCCGATTCGACGAGGAAAAGCGCAGGGTGATAGGCGAGGAGATCCACAAGCTAATGGCAGCAGGGTTCGTCAAAGAGGTATTCCATCCCGAATGGCTTGCCAACCCTGTGCTTGTGAGAAAGAAAGGGGGGAAATGGCGGATGTGTGTAGACTACACTGGTCTCAACAAAGCATGTCCGAAGGTTCCCTACCCTCTACCTCGCATCGATCAAATCGTGGATTCCACTGCTGGGTGCGAAACCCTGTCTTTCCTCGATGCCTACTCAGGGTATCATCAAATCAAGATGAAAGAGTCCGACCAGCTCGCGACTTCTTTCATCACGCCCTTCGGCATGTACTGCTATGTCACCAGGCCGTTCGGTTTGAGGAACGCGGGTGCGACGTACCAGCGGTGCATGAACCATGTGTTCGGCGAACACATCGGTCGCACGGTCGAGGCCTACGTCGATGACATCGTAGTCAAGACAAGGAAAGCCTCCGACCTCCTCTTCGACCTTGAAGTGACATTCCGGTGTCTCAAGGCGAAGGACGTCAAGCTCAATCCCGAGAAGTGTGTCTTCGGGGTGCCCCGAGGCATGCTCCTGGGGTTCATCGTCTCCGAGCGAGGCATCGAAGCCAACCCGGAGAAGATCGCAGCCATCACCAGCATGGGGCCCATCAAGGACTTAAAAGGCGTACAGAGGGTCATGGGATGTCTCGCGGCCTTGAGCCGTTTCATCTCACGCCTCGGCGAAAGAGGCCTGCCTCTGTATCGCCTCTTAAGGAAGGCCGAATGCTTCACCTGGACCCCTGAGGCCGAGGAAGCTCTCGGGAACCTGAAGGCGCTCCTCACCAAGGCGCCTATCTTGGTACCCCCAGCTAATGGAGAAGCCCTCTTGGTCTACGTCTCTGTGACCACTCAAGTGGTTAGCGCCGTGATTGTGGTCGAAAGGCAAGAAGAGGGGCATGCATTGCCCATTCAGAGGCCAGTTTACTTCGTCAGCGAGGTGCTGTCCGAAACCAAGATCCGCTACCCACAAGTTCAGAAGCTACTGTATGTAGTGATCCTGACGAGGCGAAAGTTGCGACATTACTTCGAGTCTCATCCGGTAACTGTGGTATCATCCTTCCCCCTGTGGGAGATCATCTAGTGCCGAGAGGCCTCGGGCAGGATCGCAAAATGGGCGGTGGAAATCATGGGCGAGACAATCTCGTTCGCCCCTCGGAAAGCCATCAAGTCCCAGGTATTGGCGGACTTCGTAGCCGAATGGGTCGACACCCAGTTGCCGACGGCTCCGATCCAATCGGAGCTCTGGACCATGTTTTTCGACAGGTCGCTAATGAAGACGGGAGCCGGCGCAGGCCTGCTCTTCGTCTCGCCCCTTGGGAAACACCTGCGCTACGTGCTGCGCCTCCATTTCCCGGCGTCCAACAATGTGGCTAAGTACGAAGCTCTGATCAACGGATTGCGAATCACCATCGAGCTAGGGGTCCGACGCCTCGACGCTCGCGGCGACTCGCAGCTCGTCATCGACCAGGTCATGAAGAACTCCCACTGCCGCGACCCGAAGATGGAGGCCTACTGCGATGAGGTTCGGCGCCTGGAAGACAAGTTCTATGGGCTCGAGCTTAACCACATCGCCCGGCGCTACAACGAGACTGCGGACGAGCTGGCGAAGATAGCCTCGGGGCGAACGACGGTTCCCCCGGACGTCTTCTCCTGGGATCTGCACCAACCCTCCGTCAAGATCAACGACACGCCCAAGCCCGAGGCATCCTCGGCCCAGTCCGAGGTACCCTCGGCCCAGCCCGAGGCGTCCTCGGTTCAGCCCGAGGAACCCTCGGCCCCCGAGGGCGAGGCGCTGCGCATCGAGGAGGAGCGGAGCGGGGTCACGCCTGATCGAGATTGGCAGACCCCGTACCTGCAATATCTCCGCCAAGGAGAGCTACCCATCGACCAAGCCGAGGCTCGGCGGGTAGCGCGACGCGCCAAGTCGTTCGTCTTGCTGGGCGATGAGAAGGAGCTCTACCACCACAGCCCCTCGGGCATCCTCCAGCGATGCATCTCCATCGCTGAAGGTCAGGAACTCCTGCAAGAGATACACTCGGGGGCTTGCAGCCATCACGCAGCACCTCGAGCCCTCGTCGGGAACGCTTTCCGACAAGGCTTCTACTGGCCAACGGCGGTGGCTGACGCCACTAGAATCGTCCGCACCTGCGAAGGGTGTCAATTCTATGCGAAGCAGACCCACCTGCCCGCTCAGGCTCTGCAGACGATACCCATCACCTGGCCCTTCGCTGTGTGGGGTCTGGACCTCGTCGGCCCTCTGCAGAAGGCGCCCGGGGGCTACACACACCTGCTGGTCGCCGTCGACAAATTCTCCAAGTGGATCGAGGTCCGACCCCTAAACAGCATCAGGACCGAGCAGGCGGTGGCGTTCTTCACCAACATCATCCATCGCTTCGGGGTCCCAAACTCCATCATCACCGACAACGGCACCCAGTTCACCGGCAAAAAATTCTTGGATTTTTGCGAGGATCACAACATCCGGGTGGACTGGGCTGCCGGGAACCCCCCTCTGCGTCAAAATTTTCCTCGAAAAAAATCTCTTCTACCAGAATATCTTTCGTGCTTTTTGACTACTTCGAAAAGTGGGTCCTGGAAACGACGGAGTACACGTAAGCAGCCAAGGCTGACCGAGCCGAGGGACTCCTACGCCTCCGGGATACGGATACCTCACTCATCACCTTCTGCGATAAGTAACTCGCGTTCGGATAAAGTGGCTCTGTGGATCGAACAAGTCTTTACGTTCGAAAGCCCTTCTGCCGAAGCGATCCTTCGAGCCTTCTCGACCGAGTCGGTGATAGGGCCTCATGGACGGGTGAAAGTACGCGTAAGCGGCAAGGCCGACCGAGCCGAGGGACTCCCACGCCTCCGGGATACGTATACCTCACTCATCACCTTCCATGAGAAGCAGCTCTCGCTCGCACAAACATCCCTGTTACCGACAAAAAGTCCAGATACTCGAAACAAGAGGAAAAGAGACGCAGCTTTACAACGCAGCGAGGGTGTGCGTTTTGGCCTCGACGGCCGCACAAGGCACACGCTACAAGACAATCTGATCCTACAGGCTCGGGTCTTGGCGCTGGAAGGGGGCAGCAACACCCTCGGCATCAGCGACACCTTCGGCGAGGCCCGACCTAGCCTCGGACGGCGACGCGGTCCGAGGGTCTCTGCTCTGAAGGACGACGTCATCACCACGCCCGAACAATCGCCGCCAGGGACTTCTCCGGGAATCCGGCCCGAGCAGGCGGCTCGGCCGGTTACCCCTGGGGCCTCGGCCAACCATCTTCCGAGGGCGCCAGCCCGGTTCGAAGCCTCGGCTGATCAGCTCCGACGTCGATCCGGCCAACGGGCAACCCGGCTAGGCTCCGGCCAACCAGGTTTCATTTTCGAGCCGACTCCACCTCTGTTCATGCTGATATCGCTACCCCTGGCCTCGGCTCGACGAAGAGCGGCCGAGGGGTCTCTTTAACTAAGCTAGAGGAACCTCGGACAGCAAGGCCGACCGAGCCGAGGGACTCCTACGCCTCCGGGATACGGATACCTCACTCGTCACCTTGACACGGGGTGACTCATGCTTGGTGAAGCGGTTCAGATAGTCAACAGACGAGTCTTAGTGCTCAAAAATGAGGAAAAAACATGGCTCCGTGCCGTAATTACATACATGTTCAGGCCCCGAAAGCCGAAATGAACAAAAAACCCTGGCATTCGAAGTGCCATTACAAACGGAACTCCGGTTCCGTCTCCGCGGGTATGGACAACCTCCACGCCAGGGAAGCCCGTGGAGCGACAAGCTCTGGGCGAATCACCAGCAAAACGCGGGTCGCCCCCAAGCATCCCGGCAGATCCTCGCAGCCGTCCTCGCCGCGAATGCGAGGAAGAGGACGGAATGTTGCATCCTAGCTGGGCAGCAACAGTTCGCCTTCCCCGACATGGCTGGAGGACGTCTCCGCCGTAGGGCTAAGGGGCGATTGCCACCACCAGAAGCTGGAAGAAGAGGTGGTCCGCCGACCCGCGTAGGAGGTAGAGCCCCGGCTCGCCTCACTCCCCGCCCCGGCGAGGATGACGAACACCCTCAACACTGAGGGCGGGGCCGAGACCACAGCCCGGTTTGCCTCTCCCCATCTAGGAGCTAGAGGTCACCACCTTGGGTGACCACCAGCGGAGGGAGGCAACTGGGCTGTGTGATGAAAATCCTTGAAGCCGAACGATGGCTGAAAGGTACCAACTCCCACGGAGTTGTGTTCCTCCAACGATGGGGCGAAAGGACGGTGGTTTCCCCCATCCGGGGGCTTGGAAGGTGGAAAGACACAGTGCATAAGGGAGGAAGAAGACATGGTCGCCTTACGAAAGGGGTCGCCCTCGTTTTAAAGGCGACTCTCCCTGTTTGCGCCCCCAACCGTCACGGGCTGAGTCTTCTCCAACACGCTCCAAAGCCCTCCCCTGCGGCGCGGGGGCTGGGTCCCGCATGTCATGCAGACCGGCTCCGAGCAGAAGAAGCCAAACCGCCGCGCATGGCGCACGCAACCGCCCGGCGGTTACAAGTGACCCTCCACTTTTGCCCAGACCAACGGGCGAAAGGGGCAGGCAGCCATGCAGGCGGCATGCAACCGCGCCAAGTGGACGCACCTCTCCGACTCCCGACATGCCAGCATGGAGGCCCAGGCCCACGCGTCGCGCAACCGGTGCGCCGGATGCCACATGCAAGCAACTATACCACTTGCGCCACCACCGCACCTCCTCAATTGCGGAACCGATACTGCGACTCGAGGCGACCCAGCGCGCGACCAGGCAGCGCCAGCCTGACGCAGCGGTCAACACGGTCAAAAGTGGGCCGGCAGTAATGACGGTGGCAGGCACGCGGGAGCAGCGGTCACGCCGTCAGCCAAGCTCACGTCCCATCCGGAGGCAGCGAGAGAACCCCCTCTCACGGCGTGAAGACAACGCGCCCGTGACCCGTTCCTCGAACGGCTCGCGCACGCGCAACGGCAGCCCCGCCAACTACTCGCCCCGTCGCATTAACTCCGCGGCTGGACAGGCGGCGCTTCTGGCAGTAGCAGCGGGCGACGCTTCGCCTTCGCCAAAACAACCACACCAAAAAAGGTACGCCGCGTCGTTCGGTTTCGTATCCTTTTTCCTTTTTTTCCTCTTTCTCTATCTCTTGCAACAGGGACCGGGAAAGGGGGATACCCCGAAAGGAATCCTTCCCCGTGAAGGAACTAGGCTTCGAGCCTCCTTACTGATCAGGGGTTCGAAGGCTGGCCCCCCGAAGGGTTCAACAACCGCCTCAGATCGCGTGGGCCCTACACCCACTACTGGTCAGAGGTTCGAAGGCCGGCCCCCCGAAGGGTTCCACGGCCGCCTCAGGCTACTCGGGCTCCGCGCCCATTACTGATCAGGGGTTCGAAGGCTGGCCCCCCGAAGGGTTCACAGTCGCCTCAGACACCGAGCGAGGGATGACCAGGGGTACGTTCGATACATAACCGAGGCTCGGGCTGCGCTCCCGAGGTACCCTAGGACATTTCCGAGACCAGCGGGAGCGATCCTGTAACGGAATCCCATCGGAGGGAGGCATCGAGCCCCCGGACCCCGTCGCCAGGGGACCGGGTCCGGCAGATCACCCGCAGGTACTTTTGGGCGTGCCTCTGGGCCCCTAGCCGACCCCCAATGAACGGGGCACGGACGTCCACTCGGATTGCCCGCTTGCAGCTCACCGGAGACACCATGTTCGGTGCCCATCGAGGGTAACATGGCGCTCTCCCCCCCTCCTCCTTGCGGAAAGGCGACGTAGGGGCGTATGTAAAAAAGCCGAGTCTGTCCCTGATCGCCCTGTGCGGAGGCTCGGGGGCTGCTCTCGCAAACCCGGCTCCGGCCAAACCGTTGACAGCGTCAACATACCAGCCCGAGAACTTGGGCCCCGACCGTGCACCCGGGCTACGGCCAGTTCGCATGAGGGAACCACCAGACCAGCCGAAGCATTACGCAAGGCATTAAGACCTCGAAGGAGTGAAACCACTCCTCCGAGGCCTCGGGGGCTACACCCGGCGGGTGCGCTCGCGCGCACCCACCGGAACAAAATGCAACCGAGAAAGGCTGGTCCCCTTGCAAAAAAGTGCGACGAAAGCCTCCAAGCGAGTGCTAACACTCCCTTCGAGGCTCGGGGGCTACTGTCGGGGACCATAATTAGGGGTACCCTCAAGACGCCTAATTCTCAGCTGGTAACCCCCATCAGCATAAAGCTGTAGAGGCCTGATGGGTGCGATTAAGTCAGGGATCAGTCCATACGAGCGACTCGATCACACCTCGCCCGAGCCTAGCCTCGGGCAAGGGCAGCCGACCCTGAGGTGTTTCCGCCTCGCCCGAGGCCCCCTTTTTACGGCAGACGCATCTCCGGCTCGCCCGAGGCCTTGCCTTCGCTAAGAAGCAACCCTGACTAAATCGCCGCACCAACCGACCGAGTCGCAGGGGCATTTAACGCAAAGGTAGCCTGACACCTTTATCCTGACGCGCGCCCCCTGGCAGAGCCGAAGTGACCGCCGTCACTTCGCCGCTCCACTGACCGGTCTGACAAAAGGACAGCGCCGCCTGCGCCATCCCGACTGCAGTGCCACTTGACAGAGTGAGACTGACAGGCAGCCAGGCCTTGCCAAAGGCGCCATAGGAAGCTCCGCCCGACCCAGGGCTCGGACTCGGGCTAAGGCCCCGGAAGACGGCGAACTCCGCTCCGCCCGACCCAGGGCTCGGACTCGGGCTAAGGCCCCGGAAGACGGCGAACTCCGCTCCGCCCGACCCAGGGCTCGGACTCGGGCTAAGGCCCCGGAAGACGGCGAACTCCGCTCCGCCCGACCCAGGGCTCGGACTCGGGCTAAGGCCCCGGAAGACGGCGAACTCCGCTCCGCCTGACCCAGGGCTCGGACTCGGGCTAAGGCCCCGAAAGACGACGAACTCCGCTTCGCCCGACCCCAGGGGTCGGACTCCGCCCTGGCCTCTGCCGAACGACCTCCGCCTCGCCCGACCCAGGAGCTCGGGCTCAGCCTCGGCCATGGAAGACAGACTCGACCTCGGCCTCGGAGGAGCCTCCACGTCGCCCGACCTAGGGCACAAGTCCGCCACGTCAACAGGAAGCGCCATCATCACCCTACCCCGAGCCGACTTGGGCCGCAGAGAACAAGACCGACGTCCCATCTGGCTAGCTCCGCCAGATAGGCAATGATGGCGCCCCGCTAGACCCATGACAACGGCGGCTCTCAGCTCCCTTACGTAAGCAGGGGGACGTCAGCAAGGGCCCAACCGCTCCGACAGCTGTCCCTCTGCCAGGCTCCGTTTCTCCTCCGACAGCCACGACACCACACCAGCTGGGTGCCAAGATCTCTCCGGCTGCCACATTGGCATGTACCCAGGGCGCTAGCTCACCCCCGCTAGACACGTAGCACCTTGCTACACCCCCATTGTACACCTGGATCCTCTCCTTACGCCTATAAAAGGAAGGACCAGGGCCTTCTTTGAGAAGGTTGGCCGCGCGGGAACGAGGACGGGGCAGGCGCTCTCTTGGGACCGCTCGCTTCCCTCACCCGCGTGGACGCTTGTAACCCCCTACTGCAAGCGCACCCGACCTGGGCGCGGAACGAACACGAAGGCCGCGGGATCTCCACCTCCCTCACTACTCGGCTCCGGCCACCTCGCTTTCCCCCCTTCGCGCTCACCCACGCGCTCGACCCATCTGGGCTGGGGCACGCGGCACACACACTCGTCGGCTTAGGGACCCCCCGGTCTCGAAACACCGACAAAAACATTAAGTCTGACAAAGCCGAAGGAAGGAGCTTCGGTTAATACGTGATGACCTACAAAGCAGAGGCAAAGGTAAAGACTGTGGAGGGATTGATCAGCAGGGCAGTTGGAGGAAAAAGACGATATTACCCTCACAAGATTTGTAGTTGACATGTATAGGGTTTATGGACATGTTTGCAATTTCATACGAAGTTGTACCTTGTGACTATTTATAGGGGAATAGTGCCATGCATAAGGATGCTTTTGGATCAAAGTGAGTCGATTCGCTCTGACTACGAAGCTATGTATTTCCTCCATCTTTGTGCTATTGATTTTAAAGCCAAAGGTATATTTGTAATCATTTGATGTATTGCTAAGAATGAAACAAAGTGTTATCACATTCAGATGAGTAATCCATTTTACCTTCCATGAGTTATATACTACTTCAATTGATATGATTCGATAGTTTCTATCTTCTCTCTTGAATTAACCTCTGAAGAGTAGTTAATTGAAGACAAAAGCTTGTAATTTAACAATTTGTGTTGCCTTGTTTTTGATATCCTTCAGAAATCAAAAAAATGAGTGACCAACACCTATTTAACTACTTTACTGAAACATACATGACCATCGCCTCTTACTACGACGACGACAAACCCTACTACTGAGGCTATTCTTCACTTCAGAGTCATCACAGACTAGCCATGTCAGAAACTTCAAGGAGTGGTGACACATGTCTCTGATGTGGCATCAATTCCGCACTTATATCTTACTTCCACCTGACGAAATACTAATGCAGGTGCTCCTGTTGCTTCCTACTCCTACACAGTTTCCATAGCAAGATCGATCATTTGGGCTATTAGAAACACAAAAACATTGGCTTTCTGCTCCTGTCTATTATATATCCGCAGGGTTGAGAGACCAAAGCAGTTCACTCAGAGGTACAATCTAATTCCATGCACTCACTACCATATGAATAAGTCATCAACTAAACATTTTATTGAAATATAGTCAGACAGTAAATGTTAAATAAATTTCTGTACTAGTAGACATCTCTCGCTCTGGATGAAGAATGTGAAATTGAACTGGTGTCTTATTAGGACAGGTTTGTTGTCCTGCTTTTTCTAACCAACATGTAAATTATGTTTTGCTAATTAACCGAAGATGATCACTCAATATCCCATGTCCATTAGAAGTACAACATAATGATTTTACCATTTCATTAAATGTTTCTTTCATGAAAAGAGTACTTGTGTGGTTTAGGACACACATAATTAACTCCCTCAAACTTTCAACCTAGCCAACATTTAGAAAATTGTGCACTCATGTGTAATTTCATTAATTTGATTGATGGAACACAATGATCCAGCGTAATCAGTCCATCTAGATTATGAGCATGCATCTACATTGCATGGAGTGTACAGTCCACTCAAATTTAGAAAAAGAATGTGTTAGAGAGTAAATTTCTAACCACTTCATTGTAACATGCTAGATGGTCATTCTATCAAATTGGATCTAACAAAATACACATGCATGCCAGCTGTATATACACACTCATGCATAAACTCTGGTTGCAATCGTTTTAGATGGATGAGACCGCATGGCAGTGGATGGCAACATTGCGTTTGCTTGTTGTATCATCCTCATCGCCATAAACTCAATGGTTGCCAATCCTCTGCTGTAACAAGGACATTCCTAATGCCTCTCGAGCCTACTAAGACAAGAGTGGATGGGTCTCTAAGAATACAATTGAAACATTCGTCTATCTTGAACCAAAAAACATACTGAAGCAAGGTCTCATACTCAAGAACCTGGATGCTGCTATGGTGTTTTCTTCTCCCTTGTGGATCTTTATAGACTCTTCGTCCACGAAAGGCAGCACAATAAACAATATAACAGTGATGGAAATATTTGGTTCCTTTATAGTTTATTACTTGGATTCAGTACATTGACACCATTAGTTGGGCTCCCGATGGGGTTGCTCACTTGCCATAAATAACTACCCGTGTACCCAATTGCAAAAACACGCATGTTTTTCTCAATTTTTTTGGAGTCCGGCATAGTTGGCCTTCAATCATCGGCGCCGGTGGCAAGCAGAGGCGAGGTAGACCACTAGACCGAGACCATCTGTTGTGTTTCTCCACTCTAACACTGCAATTTGTTTTTTTTGTCGTTTTCTTCCTATCTCTCAGTCACCCAAATAGCAGTCATCAAATATAGAAATATAGTACTCCCTTTGTTCCAAATTTAAATTCATTTTAGGTAATTAATGGATTCATATGATACTTAATGTATGTGTTTTATATATGTGTCTATATTCATCATCCATTTTATATAAACATAAAACTAGGCAAGTGCCCGTGCGTTGCAACGGAAACATATAATACTACGATAACTTACATACAAATGTGTGTTTTATTGTTATGAGTGTTACGGTGATATTTTGTCGCATGAATTTTACGTATCATAATGATGTTTGTTGTTCCGTATCTATGTTTTGTATTAAATTTTAACTCCCGTGGCAACGCACGGACACATACCTAGGTATATACCTGTACGTTGCTACGGGAGCTAAAAATTAGTATAAAATATAGATACGGGACGATAAACATCACTATAATATGCAAAATCCGTGTGACAAAATATCACCATAATACTTATATTATATTGACTCAAATAAAATAAAATGATGTCGAACAAACACTAAAATACCATATAAATTATTTCTAAAGAATCAATATAGTATTTTGAATGATAGCCAAATATATCGACAATCGTACACTAATCTAATATTTTTTAGCGATATTGATAAGTCTTTGTTGTATGTTTGCACGGATGACATATCGATACGAAATGTCCTCGTAACTTAACAGATCGATCGCCACGTTGCTCCGAAGAATATTTGCATCCTATGCACAAGACATAAGAGAACAAAACGTCGATTTTTATTATGTAACTGGAATGTATGTTTTAACATTAGACAAACGTACTCTACTCACCCTAACAAATTACATTCACCAATCATGACGCATTTATATATATAACATTGTTTAAGGTTCATCTCAATTCAATAGGATAACTCTCAACTATTCATCCAAAAAGATGTAGGGTATCCCTTTCTGAGCTAAGATAAACATTTTTTCTAATGCAGTGCTCATACACTCTTAATCTCTAATTGTTTACTTTGTTTCTACATATTCCATGCATTTATGTCACCACCCAACTAATATTGATTAGTAAGTTTAAGAAAAACTAAAATGGCAAGCACTAATTGATCTACAAAGCACCCATTGTCCTTCGAGCTATGATGATCACATCCTACACAACACCTCCTCGTGTGCAAAGCTGATGGAGCAAGGAGATGGTGATGAAGTTGAGTTTTAAGCGGCCTAGGTCATTGGTGGTTGGATAGTGGACACTACATAGGATGTAGGGTATGAAGGACAGGAAATGAATAAAAAATAAGAGCTCTTTTGGAACACAGGAATTTCACAGGAATCAGTTACCGTTGTTTACGTGAACACTTGGCATGTTGTATACTTAATATATCTATCTAGCAAATACATTGTATGTTTACTTATGTGCAAGTTTTTTGGGCATTAATTAATGCCTTTGAATCAACGCAGGTCCACCCTGTATGACACTTTGGGTTTCAATTCACGATGGAGCTACTGATCATGTTCATCATGGCGAGGCGGATGATGTCGGCTGGGGGCACAGCCTTGTCTGTGGACTCCCCCCTTCCCCTCTTAATAGTAGTAGAGATGAGGGTAAATATTCAGAACCAGTTTGAATCGAGGAATTATATAGAAATTTAATTTTGTAGTGAAACCGTAAGAAGGGGACCCCACATTCCAAACACACCTGAAAGGTACTGTAGTCTATAGTAATATAAAATGTACATTATGCATATATAAGATTAAATAAATTAGGTGGGGATAATTTCAACAAGTGTCGCCACCGCCACAATACAAGAATTTGGAAATCAGACCGGTAACTAGAGTGGCCCTGTTGTTCAAGAAGTTTATCGTTGGACAAACAATTTAAAACACAATTACACCACCGTTTTGCAACCACAAAAGCTTTCATTAAATTCTAAAATGAAACTCAAAAAGACAATTCCTAAAACGACAAATCAAAAAAGTTTTATTGCGAGTCCACAACGAACAAGGGGATATCAGGTCCTGCACTGGCAGTCTCCTCTGACCCATCAACTGCTTCTTGTGTTTCTTTTCCCTCCTTTGAACTCTTATCCTTATTTTTCTTCTTCTTGGAGGCCTTGCTCTTGGAAGGGGTAGGAGCATCTTCCTTTTTCCCTGTATCGCCAGTCTGGTTGGCACCTTTGTTCTCAGCTGCAAGAAAACATGGCATGAGAGAATTGAGTCCATACAAAATAGATCGGGCAGTTTTAACGGCAACATGTATGATTCTCACCATCCTGTGCAGCGCTGCTCGAATCCTAGAAAGTCCCAGCTCAGCCAATATTGCATCAAGTTCTGCTAGTTCCTTCTTTTTCATCTCCTTTTTAGATAAACTTAAGAGCCTTCTCCGAGAGCGGCCCTACATACTTGATGAGGATATTGGGGATGATGACCTCCAACATAAGAATAAGAAGGGGTTGTACACATGGCAAGACCTCTGCAAACTTATCCAGGCCAGTGATGGCGAGCTGTTAGATGCGTTGAATGCCCTCTTGGCTGTTGACATTGATGGATTCTGGAGGACAGTTGATGCTAGTTCTATGAACATGATTCTTGACATGATCCTGCACAACTCTGTGTTGCATGATTGGCCATTAAAGGCAATGCCAGAAAGTGATGTGCTCTCTGTCATGGGATCTGATGGTTTTACGCATAATATCGTAACCCACTGCCTCAACAGATTTGGCACAAAGGTAGAGCAGGAAGCCAGAAGCTTTTGGAGCCTTGATGAGAAGCGTGTATGCTTACAATTTGCTCGGAGAGCACTTGGCGCTGGAAAGATGAAGCTCAGCCACTTTATGGAGAAATGGAAGAGAAGCATTCCTTCAGGAATGTGCTGTCCAGATCTTGAGATGCTTGAAGGGGAAGTGTTGTGTGAAAAGCTTGGGGCTGAGACCTGGGTGCATGCTTTCAGTGTTACTGATCTGCCACTGGCGCCTACTGAGAGGTTCACAGCACTTTTCCGTGAGCGGGCAAAATGGGAATGGAAAGACCTACAGCCCTACATCAGGTATGATGATTTGCATAAATCTCTTATCAGCCTGTTGTTCTGTTGGCTTGGATTGACTTTAATCTGTACCCGGCTTATGTTTCCCTTGTGTCCAGGGACTTGCATGTTCCAGGTGCATCATCGGAAGGATTGCTTATCAAGTATACCAGAAGAAGCCAACCAAATGCTGAAGCTGAACCTATTTTTACTGCAAGATAATAATCGATGTACGTCCATGTCTTTGAAACAAGATCACCATGGCGACGTGGTGCATTGCATTTGCATGCTAGATATTGTCAATGGAACCTAGGTTTTAAAAAAAACATTTGTGCCTTTTGCTGTAACATTTTTTTGGTGAAGAAAGCTGAAATGCAAGTATTGAAATCCCAACAGGTTTTGTTTTTGGAATATTTTTTTAATAATAGGGTATAATCAAATGCACGCAGCAATTTCAGAGGTGCAATAGAGTTGGTATTCATGCAGGTATCGGTATCATGTGATATGCCAATTGAACTGGCCATATCAGATCTTGTAGTAGTTTAGCACTCTAGTTGTCCTTGCGTAGAGCTCACTTCTGCTTGCGTTGCTAGTTGTACAGGTTGTGTGACCTTGGTAACTATGATTGAGCTCGATAACTCAGTAACTGACATAGAATCTTGTATGATGTGCTTGTGATAGATAGATAGATAGACGGAGCTAGACTAAATAATAATTTTAATTCTATAATAATTGTTTCAATTATGTGGTATAATAATTAATATTAGAAAGGACCCTGGTGTATGTTTCAAACACTTGTTATAAGAGTTGCTTGAAACCCACCTGCATGCAAAAACATAACGGGTTTGGATGTGGAGGCATTGGCATCGTTAATCAGTGTTCCGCTTCATATCAAAGCTTCTCCGATAGATATTATAGATAGATAAATAAAATAGAGAAATGAACCATGACAACATACACACTACATCTTCAGCTGAGTTCATCACATCTTCATTCAAGAGAAAAGCAGACAACAAAAACACAAGGCCGGCCGACCGACGACAGCCACCACACTCTTCTACTACATCTTCAGCTGAGTTCATCACATCTTCATTCAAGAGAAAAGCAGACAACAAAAACATAAGGCCAGCCGGCCGACGACAGCCACCACACTCTTCTGGTTCGTTACGCCTCAGCAAATCTGCATAGTGCAAGAGATACAATCATTCAGTCATAATACATAGAAATAGATGATAGATCTATCAGCACCGCTTACCCCAATTCTGAAAGCTTCAGGTGGGCCTCGACGTAGTCAGCAAAGAAAGCGTCCTCGTCCTACAAATCAACCCATCCCAGGTAACAATAGCATAAACCCATCCCAACAAATATGACAAGGATCAAAGATATATTATACCGCTGCGTATTTGTCAACAAATGGGCGGAAGGATGGATCAGAGAGGAGGGCTTTGTCACTTGGTAGCTATAGAAGGCCTTCCTTCTCTCCGCTCAGAAGCTCCCTGTCAGTCAGTGTTGTCTTCAGTTTAACCAACAAAGTACAGCATAGTATCAAGGAAGATCACGTACTTGAAGTAAGAGTTGTCAAAGATCAAAGGGTTGGACGTCCAGGCTCCCTGAAACCCAGACCTATCCTTGTGGCATCTTCCCTACAAGAAAGAGACAACTATGCATAAGCACCAGCTTTCAAAAGTTGACAAACACACACACAAAAAAATCCACCAACTAGGGTGTGACCACCAGAAAGCGCAACAATGTCCTGGTCGCTCAAACCCATCTGTGTCGAGAAAACCTGCCTGAGGTGATCAGAACCTGATTCATACAAGAGAGACCCAACCAGTAAGTCCACCTATCCCATTCCTACCATTAAGAAATACTCTAACTTTATCCTTCACATCACAAAGAAGGCAATCCAAGAACACAGACCAATGAACTATTATGCATCAAGCCATTAACTGTTGAGAAGATTTCTTTTATAGTCAAAGAAAGATCCCACACCCAGAAGCATGCAAATCTGCAGAACAAGACTTAGGTACTGCTACCACTGAGATGCTAAATGCTAAATGACGAGATGTAAACACAACAACAACATATTATTACAAAACATTTTTTCATGTCTCACAGAACATCTAGTCAGAAGCTTCACATGAATTTTACAATTGTACCTTGGGTGGCATCAGGAAGGCGGCCTTCCGGTGGAGGCTCAGGCTTGTCCTACACAATAAAGACAATGCTTTCATCAACATTGTCCTACATTTTTTCTTTAGCAGGTGGTTTATCTCCAACAGTATTAGTACAAACACATCTTGTAAAGAGTATCACTGTTGCTCTCAATTGTTGTATGCTCCTTAAAACCACAACTAATTAGAACAGTAAAAAGTAGTGAGAAAACATCCATACACACAATGAGCCTCTTTAATTCTTTATTGGCAATATGTGATATTATACAGTTATCCAACATTCTCACCTCATTGCTAAATCCTTTAATTGCCAAAAAAGATAGTATGAACTATATATACACCAATATGGGTATTATACACCAATTCTGCTTATGCAGCATAACTAAGTGTGTCAGTTTGTCAAGAAAATATGGGCATAATTCATACTACTACATGAATAAATATGAAGTTAGCTCTAAAGCTGCAAATCAGTATGGTTCAGTGCTGACTTCTGAAAACTAAATATACTCAAGCACATACCAGATCCTCTCAATTTCTAGTACAGAAGCAACTTTATCAGATAATATTAGGATGTTTACATAAATAAAATGCAAAACATTATAGGAATGGAAAAATCACTTGAAAACCTACTTAAAAATGACTTCATATAAATCCTCATGTGTCACGGGTAGGGTAGGATAGGATGTAGATTGAGTGAGGGGATGGGTCATGGGAGATGATGGCGTCGATGCGAGAAAGTGTGGCCAGGAGGCCCCTAATGTCGTCCCCGATGCCGAAAATGGTGTAAAGCTCCTGGCCGGCGAGGTCGTCCAGTGACGTCGTGCATTGCTTGATGAATGAGTCGAGCACCGCTGTCATGGGGTCCGGTCCCCCTGCTTGCTTCAGGGTAAGGTGTCAGGCTCAGACCCTAAGATTGGATGGATTGGCGTACCTATACTGCTTCGTTGGGCGGCGGCGCGGGACTATGGTCCAAACCGAAGGGGAACAACAGTGTTGGAGGCTGCTGTGTGAAATAGCTTTGTTGCCAAATATAACAGGAAGGTAAGGTTAACCAAAGGTTGTGTTCATGCCAGAACTGGCATTGATACCAGCATAATCATGCAAGTACCGAATTTCAAACTGCAACCACAAGGTAGATAATTGTAACGCCCGGAATTTGAGGGTAGAATTTTTTCTTCTTTTCTCTCACCAAATTCGTGCGTTACTCTCTTTTCTCTTCCCGTTCCGCTCCCTCTTCCCAATTTCAAACCAGTATAGTGACAGGTGTCCGTGTCGTGTATGAACAAAACCTAAGTGTCATGGGTGTTGCATCATGCCGAAGCACATTTCTTTGTCTAATGTTGCGTGTTCATCTCGTTCCGTCTCGGTTTTCGGTTCATGATTGGAGTCTGTTTGATGGTCGTGCGTGTGGTGGGTTTCGATCCGCGAAGTGGCCCGGCCCAACCCAGCCCGGCCCGCGCGCCCCCGGCGCCCCACACCCCCCATGCGCCCCCTCCTCCTCTCCCTCTCTCATTTGGAATTCCTGCGCAGCAACCTCTCTCTCCCATCTCTCTCTCCCTCCTGGGGTGCCCTAGGTTTTGGAGACGGTGATCGCCGGAGTTGGATCCCGAGGTGAGCTCCCCTCCCTTCTCCTCTCTCTCTCTCCCTCTCCCTCCTCTTCTCCCCCCTGCGCGCGCCCTCTCTTCTTCCCCTGCGCGAACCCCTACTCCCTCCCCTGCCCGCGTGGCGCGGCGTGGCCCCGCCCTCCCCTGCTCGCGCGGCGGCGCGCCCCTGCTCCCTCCCCTGCCCGCGCGGCACGGCGCGACCCCGCCCTCCCCTGCTCGCGCGGCGGCGCGGCCCCGCCCCCTCCCCTGCCCGCGCGGCGTGGCGGCCCCGCCCTCCCCTGCTCATGCGGTGGCACGCCCCTGCCCCCTCTCCTGCCCGCGCGGCGCGGCACGGCCCCGCCCCCTCCCCTGCCCGCGCGGCGCGGCCCCGCCATCCCCTGCTCGCCCGGCGCGGCCCCGGCTCGGCCCCCTGGCGCGGCGTGGCCCCCAACATGGCCCTCTGCCCCGGCGCGGCGGCTCGGCCCCTGCGCGTGGCCCTCAGCCCCCTGCGCGCGGCATCCCAGCCCTAGCACGACTCATGTAGCCCTGTTTACCCCCTAACGCGTTCCCGCGTGCGCAAACCCACGCGCGCGGTGATTATTTTTTTGGTTGTAGTTAATTTCAAACTTCGTTAGTTAGTGTGCTGCGTCGCGCGCTTCGTTGCGCAACGATTCAATTCAAGTTCGTATTTATCAATGTGTTGCGTCGCGCGATGATTCAATTTAAATTTGTGTTTATTAATGTGCTGCGTCGCGCGCTTCGTCGCGCGATGATTCTTTTAGTTTATATTCATTAAAGTGTTGTGTCGCACGCTTCGTCGCGCGATGATCTATTTTAATTTCAGGTTGTTTAAGGTGCAATGTCGCGTGTCCAGACGCGCAACGTTCCACTTTAAACTCAGCCCTGTTGGCGTATGTCATCGTGCGCTTCGTCGCGCGATGCTTAACGTCTCTTTAAAATTAGTGCAAGTGTCTCGTTGTGCGCTCTGTCGCGCGGCGAGTCATTTACTTCTTAATTCAATCTAAATGTCGTGTTGTACGTCTTGACGTGCGACCGCTCCCTTTCATTCACCTTCAATTGTTTACAATAATTAAATGTAGAGCTCGACTTTACTTTATGCTGAAACGTAGTGTCCAAATTAATTCCGTTCCATTAAGCGAGTAATTTAATTCATAATCATGTAACATGATCGTTTCTCGACTGTCTTTTTCTCTTTCTCTCATAGCCTTAATTGCGAACCCGCGTGGAACGTCTGTTTATTTACTGCATTCTATTGTATGGTGTATTGTTCTTTTGTATTAAATGTGTGGATGTATGTATGTTTGCGCTCGCATAGAGAACGATCCGGTTGAAGAGCCTGAAGAACTCGCAGGAGAAGCCCCTGAGCAGCAGTCAGTTGGTGGAGGCAAGTGTCCCTTGACCTATCTCTGTCCTATACATTCTTTAATTCACCTCCCGCATTTCACAGTTATACCTAAGGATTGACTAGCTTTTGTTATCCCTGTCCTTGTTTACCTATTTGGGTCGGATTATTATTGGTTAGCTTTATGCTATTGCTTAACATTAATCAACGAACATGATGAGAATTATCTATGATACGCTGTTTTCCCCTCTTTTATTATGATGTTATACTTGTGGCCTTCAAGGGGGCTCGAGCGGTTTCTCGAGTGCCTCTCCGTAAGGACCTGTTCGTTGGATGACCGCCCGGGAAAACAGTGCAACCATGAGGGTGGAGTGGGACGCCCTTAGCTGAGTAATTAGAGGAACCGGGGTGTAGTTTGCTTAGCCGTTGTGCCGTCAATGGGGCTCGGTGTATACAGCTCGCTCTGCCAAGGTTGATTTGTCCCTTGGGGAGGAGTGCGGTACATTTAGGAAACCTAATAGGCGGCTACAGCCCCGGGGAATCTTTGTAAAGGCTACGTAGTGATATCCTGCTGGGTCACCTTGGTAGTGATCAATGGAGAGTCATGATCTCCGGGCAGAAAGGGAAATCATGACTTGTTGGTAAAGTGCACAACCTCTGCAGAGTGTTTGAAAACTGATATATCAGCCATGCTCGCGGTTATGAGCGGCCAAGGGAGCTCCAGTGATTAGTGGTACTTGATCAGAGATGTTCGGATTTGCAGGTGGCAATGAGATTGATGGTTCTTGGTTTTGACTCTGGTAATGGTAAGTGGTATTCTTTCCATTTGGAAAGAGTACGTTTGGGTTAATAACGTGGGTTAATCCTAAAACTTGGCTTTATCTACTAGTAATAATAATCTGACCAACTAAAAGCAACTGCTTGACTTACCCCCACATAAAGCTAGTCCACTACAGCCAAACAGGACACTTGATGAGTATGTTGATGTGTACTCACCCTTGCTCTACACACCAACCCCCCTTCCCCAGGTTGTCCGCATTCCAACCACTACTCAGGAGAAGATGAAGCCGTGGAAGGAGACTTCTAGGAGTTCCAAGACTACGACGAGTTCTAGGTGTGGGTTAGCGGCAACCCCCAGTCGGCTGCCTGTGAAGGCCGCGTTTATCTACGTTTCTTTTCCGCACTTTGATTTATTGTAAAGACTATGTGGATGTCTCAGACATATGATGTAATCGACTATTATTTCCCTTTTTAATACTATTTGAGCACTGTGTGATGATGTCCATGTTATGTAACTGCTGTGTACGTGAATTGCTGATCCTGGCACGTACATGGTTCGCATTCGGTTTGCCTTCTAAAACCGGGTGTGACATAGGTGGTATCAAAGCCGTGCTGACTGTAGGCCCGCTAACCTAGAGTAGAATGGTCGTTCTAAGGATTATAGACCTCTGTCCCTACCTTGACTTTGGCATCCCTTCAAAAGTTGGTCATATCGACCAAAACTATGTTCTACTATATATTATACCTTGCTGAAAATTGTGTTTTATTCTAATCCTTCATTTATTTATGGTTTATTACTTGCTGGTCATACTAGTTTTGTTCTCACTCTTATGCTTGCGGTGTCTTTTGTAGATGGCTCGTCTTAGACACACTGCACGGAAGTCTGTCATCCCCTTCTTACCCTCTCGTCTCGTGGAGCGTCCGCTTCGCCGTCCCGTGGCCGGTCAGTCCAGCCATTTGGAGAGACTGCACCATCGCCTGCATGAGGAGCAGGAACGTCGACGACAGGAGCAGGAGCAACAGGGCTCTTCTTTCTCGCTCCAGCAGGAGATAGAGTCTGTGAGGAGCTGCTCCCCTGTGCTCCCACTGGAGGCACCCCCTGCACCACCACTGAGCGCCCCAGCCCCTGGAGTAGCTGCTGGAGGAGACCCAGACGACGGAGGTGGCGACAACAGCTCGAGCCATGACACCGACTTTTCTGCCGACCAGGAGCCGGAAGGATGGGTTGCTCGACCCATCACTCGTGACGCTGCTCGCGGGTGTCACTTCCACGATGCGCTCGACACCCTGCTACGTCGGGCACTTGACTGGCGTACTTGGTCTATCGAGTATCGCTGTGTGGTCTTCCAACATAGTCGCAGGGTCTACCCGGACCATGTATTAGATGAGCTGAGTAGGGCTCATGCTGAGATCGCCTAGCTGCGGGCTGAGCACGCGGAACGTCGTCACCTGGATCATGGTTCCCCCGCTCCCGTCGGGACTCAGCACCCATACCGCTCACCTCGGCGTGGACACCAGTCTTATGGCAATCCCGACTGCAAGACCAAGATAAATTTAGAACCATAGATCGTCGGAGTTGGATCCTGTAATTAATACGAAATATATACATAGAAGCTATAGTCTTAGCATTAGTCTCGCTTTTAGTTAGTCTTAGTTAGACAGGGTAGTTTGCTATATCCTGTGCATTTATGTTTGTCATGATGAACTATGTTTGATCTGGATCTTTGTAATGGCTGTCACCAGGATGTGGGTATCCCCTGCATTTTGGTTTATCTGTTATATGTTAATGGAGTTAGCTATTTAGTTGGGAAGCCTTTTATTCCACTTTCCTCTTTATCTGAGAAGCTGTGTTGGTCTGTGTTGGAGATCAGTGAAGATGCTCATCTGCTCAATGTTGTGGAGAATTCTATACTCTTTTCTTATGCTGCAAGATTTGCAAGACCAGTTCTGATGTGTGGTTGCATTCTGCAGATGTCAGAAAACAGGCGCAGAGGAGGAAGGCGTGCTCAGCAGGAGCAGGCAGCTCAGCAGGATGAGGTACCCCAGCATCAGCAACTGCCGCCCCCGCCCCCGATGTCCATCGAGCAGATGTTTCTGATGCAGACTCAGGCAGTTCAAGCCATTGGTCAGACTCTGGCTGCCATTCAGCAGCAGCAGCAACAGCCACCACCTCAGCCTCAAATGCCTCAGATGCCCAGGGACAAGCGTGCTGAATTCATGAGAGGTCATCCCCCAACGTTTGCTCACTCTTCTGACCCCATGGATGCTAAAGACTGGCTGTGCACCGTGGAGCGGGAGTTGCATACCGCTCAATGCGATGACAGGGAAAAAGTCTTGTATGGTCCTCATCTGTTGAGAGGAGCAGCTCAGTCATGGTGGGAGTCTTATCTCGTCACCCATGCCAACCCCGACACCATCACCTGGGAAGAGTTCAGAGGAAGCTTTCGTTAGTACCATGTTCCTGCAGGTCTGATGACAGTGAAGAAGGAGGAGTTCCTGGCCCTCAAGCAAGGGTCATCGTCTGTCAGTGAGTACTGGGACAGGTTTCTGCAGTTGTCTCGCTATGCACCTGAAGATGTCAACACCGACAACAAGAGACAGTACCGTTTCCTGAGAGGCTTAGTTGACCCTCTGCAGTATCAGCTGATGAATCATACTTTCCCGACATTCTAGCACCTGATTGACAGAGCAATCATGACAGAGAGGAAGCGCAAAGAGATGGAGGATCGCAAGCGCAAAATCAGTGGACCCCAGCCTGGAAGCAGCAATCGCCCTCGTTTCTCAAGCAATCAACCTCAGCAGTTCAGGCAGAACCAGCGTCCACCTCAGCAGCAGCAGTTTCAAAGGCAGTTTCCTCAGCACCAGCATCAGAATCGCCAGAACAATTAGTAGGAGGAGGTCAGTTCTAGAGGCAGAATCAGCAGGCACCTCGTCTTCCTGCCCCAGCAAACCAGCAGAATAATCAAGCAGCACCAGCTCAGGTTGGAAACAGAGCATGTTTCCACTGTGGAGAGCAAGGTCACTGGGTGATGCAATGTCCGAAGAAGGCAGCCCAACAGCAGTCATGCCCCAATGCCCCAGCAAAGCAGAATGTGCCTCAGCCAGGAGCAGGCAACCGCTCTCAGCCGCGCTATAACCATGGGAGACTGAACCACTTGGAGGCTGAAGCAGTTCAGGAGACCCCCGGCATGATAGTAGGTATGTTTCTAGTCGACTCCCATATTGCAGAAGTGTTATTTGATACTGGAGCAACGCATTCATTCATTACTGCATCATGGGTAAAAGCACATAGTCTTCCAATAACTACCATGTCAACCCCCATTCAAATTGACTCAGCCGGTGGTAGAATTCGAGCCGATAGCATTTGTTTGAATGTAAGTGTGGAAATAAGGGGGATAGCGTTTCCCGCTAATCTCATAGTAATGGGTACTTAGGGAATAGATGTCATCCTAGGGATGAATTGGCTAGATAAGTATCATGCAGTTATCAGTTGTGATAAGAGGACAATCAAGTTGGTGTCCCCACTAGGAGAGGAAGTGGCGACCGAGTTAGTCCCGCCTGAGCCAAAGAAAGGAAGTTGTTATCAGATGGCTGTCGATAGCAGGGAAGCAGACCCAATTGAGAGTATCAAGGTTGTGTCTGAGTTCCCAGACGTGTTTCCAAAGGACTTACCAGGTATGCCACCAGAGCGGAAAGTTGAGTTTGCTATAGAGCTTCTTCCTGGAACCGCCCCTATCTTTAAGAGAGCTTACAGAATATCCGAACCAGAGTTGGTTGAACTTAAGAAGTAGATTGATGAGCTGTCAGAGAAAGGTTACATTCAGCCAAGCACCTCGCCTTGGGCCGCCCCTATCCTATTTGTGGAGAAGAAAGATGGCACCAAAAGGATGTGTATCGATTATCGAGCTCTGAATGAGGTCACAATTAAGAACAAGTACCCCTTGCCCAGAATAGAAGATCTGTTCGACCAGTTGAGAGGAGCCAGCGTGTTCTCTAAGATAGATCTGAGGTTAGGTTATCATCAGCTCAGGATTCGACCTTCAGACATTCCGAAGACGACATTCATTACCAAGTATGGGTTGTATGAGTTCACAGTGATGTCTTTCGGTCTAACAAATGCACCAGCCTTTTTTATGAATCTGATGAATAGTGTATTCATGGATTACCTTGATAAGTTTGTGGTGGTATTCATCAATGATATTCTGATATATTCTCAAAGCGAAGAAGAGCATGCAGATCATTTGAGGATGGTATTGCAGAGATTGCGAGAGCACCAGTTGTATGCAAAGTTGAGCAAGTGCGAGTTCTGGATCAGTGAAGTTCTGTTCTTGGGTCACATAATCAACAAAGAAGGATTGGCTATGGATCCGAAGAAAGTGGCAGACATTCTAAACTAGAAAGCGCCAACAGATGCTCGAGGAATCAAGAGCTTTATTGGAATGGCCGGATATTATCGGCGATTCATTGAAGGATTTTCGAAGATTGCGAAATCAATGACAGCTTTGCTAGGCAACAAAGTTGAGTTCAAGTGGACCCAGAAATGTCAAGAGGCCTTTGAAGCGCTGAAAGAAAAGTTGACTACACCGCCTGTCTAAGTCTTGCCTGATGTGCACAAGCCCTTCTCGGTGTATTGCGATGCTCGTTACATGGGTTTGGGATGTGTGTTGATGCAAGAGGGAAGAGTTGTGGCTTACTCATCCCGACAGCTAAAGGTTCATGAGAAGAATTACCCAATCCATGACCTAGAGTTGGCAGCAGTGGTTCACGCACTGAAGACATGGAGACACTATCTGTATGGACAGAAATGTGATGTTTACACAGACCACAAGAGTCTAAAGTACATATTCACTCAGTCAGAGCTGAATATGAGGCAACGAAGATGGTTAGAGCTGATCAAAGACTATGAGTTGGAGATTCACTACCATCCAGGCAAAGCGAATATAGTGGCAGATGCTTTGAGCAGGAAGAGTCAAGTCAATCTGATGGTCGCTCGTCCGATGCCTTATGAGTTGGCCAAAGAGTTTGACAGGTTGAGTCTCGGATTTCTGAACAACACGCAAGGAGTCACAATTGAATTGGAACCTACCCTAGAGCGGGAAATCAAAGAAGCGCAGAAGAATGATGAGAAGATCAGTGAGATCCGGCGACTGATTCTGGAAGGGAAAGGCAAAGATTTTAGGGAAGACGCAGAAGGTGTGATATGGTTCAAAGACCGCTTGTGTGTTCCCAATGTCCAATCTATTCGGGAGTTGATCCTCAAGGAAGCTCATGAGACAGCCTATTCGATTCACCCTAGAAGTGAGAAGATGTATCAGGATCTGAAGAAGAAATTCTGGTGGTACGGAATGAAGAGGGAAATCGCAGAGCATGTGGCTAAGTGTGATAGTTGTCGGCGGATCAAGGCAGAGCACCAGAGACCAGCTGGATTGTTGCAACCGTTGCAAATTCCTCAGTGGAAATGGTATGAAATCGGTATGGACTTCATAGTCAGATTGCCTTGCACTCGAGCCGGCTACGATTCCATTTGGGTAGTGGTGGACCGTTTGACCAAGTCAGCCCACTTCATACCTGTCAAGACCAACTACAGTAGTGCAGTATTGGCAGAATTGTACATGTCCCGGATTGTTTGTCTTCATGGTGTGCCAAAGAAGATAGTGTCAGACAGAGGAACGCAATTCACCTCTCATTTTTGGCAGCAGCTGCATGAAGCTTTGGGCACACATCTGAATTTCAGTTCAGCTTATCATCCGCAGACAGATGGTCAGACCAAAAGAACCAATCAAATCCTCGAAGACATGTTGAGAGCCTGTGCGTTGCAAGATCAGTCCGGATGGGACAAGAAATTGCCTTATGCAAAGTTCTCCTATAACAACAGTTACCAGGCCAGCTTGAAGATGTCACCTTTTCAGGCGCTCTATGGAAGGAGTTGCAGAACTCCCTTGCAATGGGATCAGCCTGGAGAAAAGCAAGTGTTCGGGCCAGACGTTTTGCTTGAAGCTGAAGAGAACATCAAGATGGTCCGAGAGAATTTGAAGATAGCGCAATCAAGGCAGCGAAGCTATGCATACACAAGAAGAACAGAGCTGAGTTTCGAGGTTGGAGATTTTGTCTATCTGAAAGTGTCACCGATCAGAGGAGTCAGACGATTCGGAGTCAAAGGCAAGCTAGCACCCCGCTACATCGGTCCGTATCAGATTCTCGCAAAGCGTGGAGAAGTGGCCTATCAGCTCAGTTTGCCAGAAGTCTTGTCCGTAGTGAATGATGTCTTTCATGTGTCTCATTTGAAGAAGTGTTTGCGTGTGCCAGAAGAGCAGTTGCCAGTGGAAGGTCTGGAGGTCTAGGAGGATTTGACCTACACAGAGAAACCAGCGCAGATCCTTGAGACGGCAGACAGAGTCACCCGAAGAAAGACCATCAGAATGTGCAAAGTCAGATGGAGTCATCACTCTGAAGAAGAAGCAACATTGGAGCGCGAAGATGATCTGATGGCTAAATACCCTGAGCTCTTTGCTAGCCAACCCTGAATCTCGAGGGCGAGATTCTTTTAAGGGGGATAGGTTTGTAACGCCCGGAATTTGAGGGTAGAATTTTTTCTTCTTTTCTCTCACCAAATTCGGGCGTTACTCTCTTTTCTCTTCCCGTTCCGCTCCCTCTTCCCAATTTCAAACCAGTATAGTGACAGGTGTCTGTGTCGTGTATGAACAAAACCTAAGTGTCATGGGTGTTGCATCATGCCGAAGCACATTTCTTTGTCTGATGTTGCGTGTTCATCTCGTTCCGTCTCGGTTTTCGGTTCGCGATTGGAGTCTGTTTGATGGTCGTGCGTGTCGTGGGTTTCGATCCGCGAAGTGGCCCGGCCCAACCCAGCCCGGCCCACGCGCCCCCAGCGCCCCACACCCCCCCATGCGCCCCCTCCTCCTCTCCCTCTCTCATTTGGAATTCCCACGTAGCAACCTCTCTCTCCCATCTCTCTCTCCCTCCCGTGGTGCCCTAGGTTTTGGAGACGGTGATCGCCGGAGTTGGATCCTGAGGTGAGCTCCCCTTCCCTACCTTCTCCTCTCTCTCTCTCCCTCTCCCTCCTCTTCTCCCCCCTGCGCGCGCCCTCTCTTCTTCCCCTGCGCGCGCGCCCCTGCACCCTCCCCTGCCCGCGCGGCGCGGCCCCACCCTCCCCTGCTCGCGCGGCGGCGCGGCCCCGCCCCCTCCCTACCCGCGTGGCGCGGCGGCCCCGCCCACCCCTGCTCGCGCGGCGGCGCGCCCCTGCCCCCTCCCCTGCCCGTGCGGCGCGGTTCCCGGCACGGCGCGGCGCGGCCCCGGCTCGGCCCCCCGGCGTGGCCCTCTACCCCGGCGTGGCGGCTCGGCCCCTGCACGCGGCCCTCGGCCCCCTGCGCGCGGCATCCCGGCCCCGGCGCGACTCGCGTAGCCCCGTTTACCCCCTAACGCGTTCCCGCGTGCGCAAACCCATGCGCGCGGTGATTATTTTTTGGTTGTAGTTAATTTCAAACTCCGTTAGTTAGTATGCTGCATCGCGCGCTTCGTCGCGCGACGATTCAATTCAAGTTCGTATTTATCAATGTGTTGCGTCGCGTGCTTCGTCGCGCGACGATTCAATTTAAAATTGTGTTTATTAATGTGCTGCGTCGCGCGCTTCGTCACGCGACGATTCTTTTAGTTTATATTCATTAAAGTGTTGTGTCGCGCGCTTCGTCACGCGATGATCTATTTTAATTTCAGGTTGTTTAAGGTGTGATGTCGCGCGTCCAGACGCGCGACGTTCCACTTTAAACTCAGCCCTGTTGGCGTATGTCGTCGTGCGCTTCGTCGCACGATGCTTAACGTCTCTTTAAAATTAGTGCAAGTGTCTCGTTGTGCGCTCTGTCGCGCGGCGAGTCGTTTACTTCTTAATTCAATCTAAATGTCGTGTTGTACGTCTCGACGTGCGACCGCACCCTTTCATTCACCTTCAATTGTTTACAATAATTAAATGTGGAGCTCGACTTTACTTTATGCTGAAACGTAGTGTCCAAATTAATTCCCTTCCATTGAGCGAGTAATTTAATTCATAATCATGTAACGTGATCGTTTCTCGACTGTCTTTTTCTCTTTCTCTCTTTGCCTTAATTGCGAACCCGCGTGGAACGTCTGTTTATTTACTGCATTCTATTGTATGGTGTATTGTTCTTTTGTATTAAATGTGTGGATGTATGTATGTTTGCGCTCGCATAGAGAACGATCCGGTTGAAGAGCCTGAAGAACTCGCAGGAGAAGCCCCTGAGCAGCAGTCGGTTGGTGGCGGCAAGTGTCCCTTGACCTATCTCTGTCCTATACATTCTTTAATTCACCTCCCGCATTTCACAGTTATACCTAAGGATTGACTAGCTTTTGTTATCCCTATCCTTGTTTACCTATTTGAGTCGGATTATTATTGGTTAGCTTTATGCTATTGCTTAACATTAATCAACTAACATGATGAGAATTATCTATGATATGCTGTTTTCCCCTCTTTTATTATGATGTTATACTTGTGGCCTTCAAGGGGGCTCGAGCGGTTTCTCGAGTGCCTCTCTGTAAGGACCTGTTCGTTGGATGACCGCCCGAGAAAACAGTGCAACCATGAGGGTGGAGTGGGACGCCCTTAGCTGAGTAATTAGAGGAACCGGGGTGTATTCACTTAGCCGTTGTGCCGTCAATGGGGCTCGGTGTATGCGGCTCGCTCTGCCAAGGTTGATTTGTCCCTTGGGGAGGAGTGCGGTACATTTAGGAAACCTAACGGGTGGCTACAGCCCCGGGGAATCTTTGTAAAGGCTACGTAGTGATATCCTGCTGGGTCACCTTGGTAGTCATCAATGGAGAGTCATGATCTCTGGGCAGAAAGGAAAATCACGGCTTGTGGGTAAAGTGCACAACCTCTGCAGAGTGTTTGAAAACTGATATATCAGCCGTGCTCGCGGTTATGAGCGGCCAAGGGAGCTCTAGTGATTAGTGGTACTTGATCAGAGATGTTTGGATTTGCAGGTGGCAATGAGATTGATAGTTCTTGGTTTTGACTCTGGTAATGGTAAGTGGTATTCTTTCCGTTTGGAAAGAGTACGTTTGGGTTAATAACGTGGGTTAATCCTAAAACTTGGCTTTATCTACTAGTAATAATAATCTGACCAACTAAAAGCAACTGCTTGACTTACCCCCACATAAAGCTAGTCCACTACAACCAAACAGGACACTTGCTGAGTATGTTGATGTGTACTCACCCTTGCTCTACACACCAACCCCCCCCCCCTTCCCCAGGTTATCCGCATTGCAACCACTACTCAGGAGAAGATGAAGTTGTGGAAGGAGACTTCCAGGAGTTCCAGGACTACGACGAGTTCTAGATGTGGGTTAGCGGCAACCCCCAGTCGGCTGCCTGTGAAGGCCGCGTTTATCTACGTTTCTTTTCTGCACTTTGATTTATTGTAAAGACTATGTGGATGTCTCAGACATATGATGTAATCGACTATTATTTCCCTTTTTAATACTATTTGAGCACTGTGTGATGATGTCCATGTTATGTAACTGCTGTGTACGTGAATTGCTGATCCTGGCACGTACATGGTTCGCATTCGGTTTGCCTTCTAAAACCGGGTGTGACAATAATCAGTAAAAAAATCTATGAAATAGAGATTCAACCAATCTGGAAAGATGAACAAGCATACCCTCCCAAACGCTCAATGTGGATAAGGAATGGTGATTATCTTTTTCAAGACTGGTAAACCAAGCTCCTCAATTGTGATTATAGTTGAGAGCTGAATAGAACTAATAGAAAATCAATCATTTGCATAGAACAATTTATTTAATTCTAGACAGTTAAAGAAGAACCTTAACATAATAAGACAGGAACAGATTCAGCAGAAACTTACATGAGCGTCTGATTTGCTTTGACATCCACTGCGACATTCTTATGCTTCAGCTAGGCCTGGATCTCACTTATGATGGACTCATTTCTCTTTGTGCTTAAACCTTCTATCCCCTATAGGCAGAAATATCAGAAAGGAAAAGGCGTAAGATCAGATTTACATCATCATCATCAGTGAGAAGTATGAATAGAATAGGTGTATGCAAATATAGACAAAATCGTGCCAATGTTTCCATGTATCAAATCACGGTGATCAACAATTAAACAAAATAACTCTTAACCAAAAAATGGAAGTGTTGCGCACTCATGAACTATAGACCTACATGTGCATCATAATCTGTCGTACACAAAATTAGCTGCAGACTTGAATCAAGTAATGAATAGATCGAAATGGGCAAGAAACGAGCAAGAAATGGACACTTCACAACCAGGAGAACAAATGGTTCAAACATGTGTGGTTATTTCTTATAAGTCAAAGGGCTCAATGAGTGTAAAAATTATCAATAGAGGAAGATGGCAGGAAACGGGCAAGAAAGCATAAACGAACTAATTTAGCTAGGAACCTAAAGATTTGAATTTTAGTTTTTTTAAAAAAAAGTGCCTCTATGCAAGAGAAAAGATACACTAAGAAAACCTGTAATATAGAATAAAATAGCATTTTTTCTGCTTGCAAACATCAACATCGTAGTTTTAGACAGCATAGTTGAGATTAGAGATGGCAACGGGTACAAACCCGCTGGGTTTTGCCGTCCCAAACCCGTACCCGTGAAAAATATCCATGCCCATTAAAAAACCCGTACCCATGACGGGTTTGAGATTTTGCCCAAACCCGTACCCATCGGGTTAGCGGGTACCCATGGGTTACCCGCGGGTTTCATCTCCAATATACTTGTTCTTCTCATAATCAATAAGTATCGTAATGATTAATGATATCATGATCCAAAATCTATGTAATGAACAACGAGTTCATGATTTGGTATAAAAATTATTAGTAGAGAGAATGAAATATAAATAATAAGTTGTATAATTAAGTGACCTTGCACTAAGTTATCCATCCACCACATATATAACGCTAGTAAAAACTATAATAGCAAGCAAGTAACACTCTCACCGACTACTGATACATTCACCAATTGATAAAAATTATGAAGTAAATAAGGAATAACAAGGTTGTTGGTCGTTTATAAAATAAAATGACAATATGCACTAGGTTTGGTCGGGTTTAAAAAACCCACGGGTTCACGGGTTTGGGTAATATAGGAACAAACCCGTACCCATAAACCCACCGGGTATAGATTTATGCCCATTAACAAACCCATGGGTATGAAAATTGACCCAAACCCGTACCCTAATGGGGTAAAAACCCATCGGGTTTCGGGTTTCGGGTACCCATTGCCATCTCTAGTTGAGATGAGCTTTCAACTTCTAATTCAGTCAAGAGATATTCATTTGAAACCGGAAGTCTGGACAATGGTTGAGGAAAGTAGCCAAGCAACAGAAGTGTTGCTGGCCTTTTAAACCCTAACGGACTTAAAAAACCAAAATACACCAAAACAATTTAGTGCTACTGCTATGAGTACGCTGCATGTAAAAATCTAGTGATGCAATGAATATTACTCACTGCAGGCCACATGTCTCACTATAGATGAAGGCAAACAAAAAAGAAAATTACACCAAGAAAATAAATAATCAAGCATACAAAAATAAAAATACAGAGACATTAGGGTTTAACTCTCTACAATGTGATTTAAATTTGTGATACTTTTAAGTGCTGATCTGAATATAATTCTCTGCGATGGGATTTAAGTCTATTATAGTTTTAAGCGTTGATCTGAGTATAACACTAATCAGGGAAAACTTGTTCTAAATATATATACCACTGATCTGAGTATACCACTAATCAAGAAAAACTTGTGTGCTACTGCTATGAGTTCGAATGAAGAGACGAGAAAATTACCTGGGAGAGGGCCGAGAAGCCATAGATCGAACAGATGCACATAAACAGCTAGCAAGAAATGGGAAGTAATCAGTAAAAATGTATTTAAGTCATGGAATGAGTCACTTAAAAGATTTAGTGCTACTGCTATGAGTACATCGCATGAAAAAAATTAGTGCTGATTTGAATATAACTCACTGCAATGTGATTTAAGTCTCAGATTTTTGAACAGGGCTAGAGTAACTATTCTAGTATTAAATATGCTTACTAATTCACAATTGCACAACACAAATATCAGTAGAATATATAAAAAAGGTTTATGTTATTGTTTTTCCCCTTTAGAATTCGAGAGCATGTTTAACTCACATGAAAGAATGAAGGTTTATCTGAGTAAAAAAATTACCTAAGAACATAAATATCAGCTGGTTCATCTACATCCAGCCATTCTTCAATATCCAATTCATTGGGTTGACATGCGCCTCAATGTTCCATGTTCCTACGCAGATCCTGTATTATCAAGACTTTACAGATTAAAAGATAGAACATCACTCCAAACTACAAACTACAGAATAATAAGTAGCATGCTTTTATATATTTCAGCTGGCCAACAAGTAGCAACTGAGTCTGATTGCTGCTACTGGCATGTCACCACTGTATCAGGAATTCAGGATTCAAAAGTAAGTGAGTAGCAAGAATGTGAATTCAGTCCAAAGAAATTATGGGAGAAGAAACCTATGTGGCGGTCAGCAAGATAGTGCCTCCAGTAACATTGATCCTCTTCTCGGTGACCTTGGAGATGAGCTTGGCCCTAACAACGATGGGGTTGGATAGCAGCATCCCCTTTCCGAGCACCTTGAAGCAGCCGAACTATGTCACATGCACGAGCATGCGAGATTTATAGCTAGATCGAGCGACGAGAAATGGTCAAATCTAGTTGGGTAAAAGAGGCTGCTTACCTCGCTTTGACATAGCAGTCTCTTTCCATGGTAAAACTTGATATCAAAGAAGAGAAAATCAGGTGGTCCAATTGATTCCCCCTCCCCCCAGAAATTCACCATCATGGTGTTTAATCCAGGATTTCTACGAATAGCACCATGGAAAGTTCAGAATCAAGAACATCTAAACATACTAAGAACAAAATGAACCGCACCAAGTCACTTGAATCTAAAAAACTATCCAAGCAAAGAGAAATAGACTGTCCAAGCAAAGAAACCTTACATGTACTGAATCTGAAAAAGTCAAAAACATGTCAAGAATGAATGAAGACTGATCTGAAAAAAGAGACAAAAGCATGCCAAGAATGAATAAAAACTATGATTAATCTGAAAAACATGTCAAAATCGATCACACATTAAGCAAAGAAATGTGGCCTACCTGAATCTAAAAGAAACTATCCAAAGAAAGAGAAATAGACTGTCTAAGCAAAAAAAGCTTACCTATACTGAATCTGAAAAGGACAAACATGTAAAGAATGCATAAAAACTACGATCACTCTTAAAAAATGTGTCAAGATCGACGACTCATTATTTCAATCTAGCTATTTCACCACTACATTGCAACCCTCAATAGCGTACAGACTTCTATATATGATAGTACAATACTCATGTGTTGCAATAGCGTACAAATATTGGATGAAGTGTTAGTATGCAAAGATAAATGAACAATACATATACTATCATCAAAGTCAATGTGTGTTGCTGCGAGAAATAATTGTTAGGCCCAAAGAAATGTAGGAAGGTCTGATTTTATTTTTGGATAACATTAAACCTATAATTTCAGATGATATGTGATTATATTTTATAATAAACCCATCTTATGTCTCCTTTTTTAGATGAATTAGATCCTTTATTTTTTCTATTTATTAGGCTTTGGTAACGAGAGTCATATACTCATATCGATGCCTTTATCAATTGATCCACAGATACACAAAATATGAAAATAAGAAAAATAAAAGTACTCATGTAATCAAGCCACAAAATTGCATGAAGACTCCATCCGATGAGGTACAATATATTGCAAAAAATGCAGAGAGTGCGAGGCTGCACGAACAAAAAAGATACTTGAAGTCAATACCTATTGACAACAACACCAAAAAAATCAATTCTACTACTTATCCAGGAGCAGGGAGAATCTTACCTACAATCCGACTGAAGATTCGTCACCAAGAATCATGTTACCCATAGAATCGATTTTAGAAACTGTTTCTTAAATAGTGCACCTCATCCATCACGGTCTTATCCAACATTATTGCTATTACAGAACGATAGTCATTATGGTACTTTTTCTGATGATGAATACCTGGTATAGCTAAAAAAGTGTCTCTGGTGTGGCTTTACATAACTAACAGAATTATGAGTTTATGACGGTGGGTTAGTAGCAGAACGGGGGGAGGGGGTGGAGACCATAATAGAAAAAACTTTATAGACAGGGAAATACTTTCGTGCTTTAGAAAAATTAAAAGTGCAGCATATAAAACCTGAAAACTAAATACAAGCGCCAACCACAAAATTTAGAAGACTATCATACAGGCTCGCAAAAATCATTGAGCTAAGCTACCATTTGTACTGCCCTATGTATATGTTTTACAGATTATTTTACTACTAGGGTTGACATACCATACTTAATGAAAACTGAAATAGCCGAGCATTCTACATCATCCTTATATGAGCAAAGCTTCTTCATTTTCTTTATGGGCATGCTATATGGTGCCTAAATACTACTAAATGCATGTTGTGATGCATGTTAATCAATATTCAAATATCAATCTGACACATCAAATAAGTAGATCGAACTAAGTTGCCTCGAACTGAAACCAATTACAATGTCCAATAATTCTCAGATTGATATATAAGCTAGAAATGAAACTATTTCGAAAGCTATATAAGTTAATAAAACAACTGAAATCGTCCAAATAACAGGTTTAAAGTATTGAATCAATGTGATCACCTGAAACTCTCCTCTGCACCACAAGTGATCAAAGCATACGGATCAGATGTCCCATTTAAGTTTGTCGCCTTCAAATTCTCTCGGGACTCCGTTGCCATGGCAGCTTTGGGTTTGTCTAATCCGAGGAGTAGCAGAGTAGTAGTAGATTAGTGCTTGGCTTGCTGCTCCTTCGACTGCTCTCTATTCTAGCGGCAGTTACTTTGACGGTGTGTGCGTGGTCCCAGCCCCTAGCGGCCAGTGGATTTGCGTGTACGGTTTCTTGTTGCGGCAATGATTGCTTCCACTTCCAAGGGCCATTTCCAATCTTGGCTTCTTCCGCTTCTGTCGATAAAAATGGCCTGAGCGCTCATGATCGCCAGAATTTTTTGGTGCTGCCCACATAATCCTCGTATTGCCTATGTGCTAATAGTACGTAATCCTAGCAAAAAAATAGGATCCCATCTCAGGGAGAAGTGAAAAAAAAAATCCGAGTGAAGAATTGGGTTTTCCCACCATGATCAGGAAATCACTTGGTAGCTCTAAACAGACTAAGAAACACACGTAGAAAGCTCCTGAAGCTGCATCCACATGCAAAATGCTCCGCCAAAACGTGCAGGGGAAGGAGAAATGAGCCTGAGCGGCTGAAGCGCTGAGGCCAGGCCACAGGGAGGCCGTGGAGGCACCACACCCACCAGTCGGCTAGCTCAGACATTGCTACCACCACACAGCTCTGTCCACTGCGCGTCTGCGCCTGGTTCAGTTTGCCCCAGAAGAGAAGAGCCTGTTGCCACTCGTCCGCCTATCCAAAAAGCTCGGCTTCCTTCCCTACTCTGCTCACTCCCCAAATCGGCAAATCCTAGGCTCACCGCTTCCCCTCGTCTCCTTCCTTGCCATGGTCACAGACAAGTCCAACCTTCCACAGCAGCAGCAGCCTCCTCCCTCCGCCTCCTCAGCACCCTCCTCGCTCAAGTCTCTCAACAAGACCTCCTACAAGATCTCCAAGCAGTCGTCTTCCGCCTCCACCATGCGAGCGCCTTGCCCGCTGCCGCTGGCTCCCCGCTCGCCTCCTCCTCTACCGCCGCCGGCTCCCCGCCCGCCTCCTCCATCCCTGCCGACCACCCGCCTCCCCAGCCCCCCGTGTACAACATCGACAAGTCTGACTTCAGCGACGTCGTGTAGAAGCTCACAGGCTCGCCGTCCCACCTCCTGCCGCCGCAGCCAGCGCCCACTCCCGCCCGCGCCCCCCTCATGGCGCTGCCTCCTCCTTCGCCGCCGCTGCCGCCGACGGTGATACCCTCCGCCTCCACCGCATCCGGCCGCCGCCACGCACGGGAGAGAGAGGGACGCCGCCTCTACGCGCGCTGGAGAGGGATGAGGCGCCGTCGCCGTCACACGTGGTGGAGAGATTGGGGCGCCGCCGTGTGCGAGCAGGGAAGGGGTGGTCTTGGCGAGAGGTGCGGAGCGGAGGAGTTTGTTGCGGCGGGGCGAGGCATCGAGCCTTCCCAAGAAGCGGATACGGTTGATGCAAAGCGAGCAGCGACAGCTAGCTTGGGTTGGACGACCGGGATGCAAGCGGACGTGGGCAGTAGATACGGACGGTCTAGATTGACCGATGGCAGAACAAGGAAAGACAGACTACCCTTAGAGACTTAATAAGTAGTATAGATATAGATTTATGAGTTAAATAAATATTATTTTGGGAGGGGGTGTATATAAATTGTAGACGCAATTAGCAAGTGCCAACCGCCAACTGTCCAAGTAGTAATATATTGGTAAAGCCATATATGCTTTTGCTATAATTTTTTACTTGCTTAGGATTTCTTTGGTGGATCGTGTAAAATAGGGAATATGATACTGTATATAACATCGTTTGTAGAGTGATGTTTGAAATATGGGATAATACGAGGATGAAATAGAAGATTTGCTGAAGATGGCCTTAGACAGTATACATGTCATTCTAATTTCAAAACAGAGTACTTCACATCATGCTTCATCCTCATGTATCAATCTGAAATGTTGCATTTTCTATTTGCAATCTGCATAGGTAAGTAGCAAATGCTGCACCATCACAAGCTTTTATCAACTCAGATGACCCTACAAAGCTGGGATTACAAGAATTGAGGATAGTCTAGGTGGAATTAAAGACTATAATGTTAGTAAGTGTTTGAAAGTTTGGACTGCTGTCAGGGAAGAGATGTATATATGCTTGGCTTACAGAAAAGACACAAAAAATGATTAGAAAACTAAGGAGAAGCATAGCTTGTGTTTATTATTTTACTCATAGATTCATAAAAAGAAGAGGAACAGATCGCTTCATGATAGGATGATAGATCTTGTGTTTGTAAAATTTAAGTCAAAACTAAACAAAAGGGAAAGAAAAGGCATGGATCCTTTAGAGAGGGAAGTAGATGATGTCGTGGCTGATGGTGAGAATGAGCTTATCACTGGTATTGTATTTTCAGCAAATGTGGTTGCTGAAGCACAAGATAGAGCATCACGTCGAGAACCAACATACGAAGCACAATTTCAAGTAAGCAAAAAGAGAGAGGCATGTGCTCCATAGGAGGAAGTTAATTAGGAGCCTACAGTCTTTGCTACATGATGTTGCAGGACAGCTGTCCTCATCAGATTTCAAAGATGAAAGTGGTGACAACAACATTGAAATGCATTGCTCTGAGAAATACGTCTCTCTATGCCTCTCATTCCTATTACTAAGAGTTTAGACTAATGTGATGAATTGACAGTAATGTTTATGTGAATTACTCCATGTTTGTGCTTGGACGAGTGAGTCTAGCACGAGCTCCATTTTGGAACCTCCGAACACTACCGGGAGAGGGGGTTCGTCTGATTTGGGTCACTTTATGCCTTGAGTTGGGCCTTGCAAGCACACCTGATGCCTTGTTAGCAGGGTAGTTCCTGATTTTTATGGGGGTCGGGACAGGGATTATAAACGGAGGACCTAGTACTATATAAGAACTATTTTTTACTATTATATAAATATATAAATAGTGACTTATAAGATTATTACCTCAAATATATTGTAGGGTCACTTTATAAATGAGTTCTAACATTTTTAGATGCAAAATCCTTCAATATTAATAGCATCTAAAAATTCCTCCTCAATACATAAAGCTGCTAGCATATTTAATAGTAAACATCTCTGACAAATATATTATTTTCACTGGCGGTTGCTTAAGAAAACTGCCAGTGCAAATCTTGTTTCAACTGGCGGTTTTCTTAAGTAACCCGCCAGTGCTAATGTTGTTTTCATGGGCGGTTTGCTTAAAGAAACCGCTAGTGAAAATGTTATTGCCACTGAAAATATTATTTCCACTAGTGGTTTCCTTAACATTTCCCGCCAGTATAAGTTTTTCCGTCTTTTTTCAAATTTTCAAACAAAACTAAATTTTATATTTATTAACACAAATTCTTCTGTTTACAACCATATATTCTTCTGTTTACAACCATAAATTTTCAAACAAAACTGAATTAAATTCTATCATACATTCTATACATCAAATTCTTCTATTTACAACCATATATGCTTCACACTTCTATACATCAAAAGTTTTCACGTATGCTTTAGTAACTATCTCGTTTAAGAGATATTCTACTAACTTCTGTTAATATTCTAAACTCTGGCATAGCTAATGTACTGGAAGCGTCATGATATTTCCCTCTAGCGGGAATGACCTCTTTTAATATGAATGTGCATAGGTCTTCAACTATACCATACAATGCACCTTCGGTCAAGTTCTTCGGATTTCCTTTTTGAAATTCCTGTAAAGGAAGTTTATAAGCATCATCTATTCACACTTGATAACACATTTGCATCTTTAATGACAAATACAAACATGACTATTACTCATAAAACCTTGCTAGGGTTTGTGATGTATCGTACGTTCATTCTCATAAACTCGCACGCATAGAACCCACATAGGACCGATCCTTGTGGTTGCTTGTGGCACTACATACATAACGGGAGATTGATTATTTAGTTGCAACATTGTGTATGATATGTATTCATAAATTCACATACTTACCGACCAGTGATGATGGATGTCTAGTGGCACGCATTTTTTGGACTTGTCGTACTTTCCACCTTTAAACTTATAGAACCTAAATGCTCTATAATCTCAAATAGAATCTCCATGTTATTTTAAAATTCTCATCGATATAAGAATGCATGCATAGAAAAGGCTTATAGTTCTAAGATACTGAGGAATTTTGCCAGGTTGAAGGGTCGAAGTTCAAGGAGTCGAGCACCAGCACCTTTCTAACCTTAGGATAAATGAGAAAGCATATCAAGTGGTCCCTGTATGAATCAAATTTGTGATGCATGTGTATTGAAATTATTAATTTTTTATGCAAAATCACACTTACTTAAAGTTGTACGGGGCCAATATGGCTTCCCTGTCTTGAAATTTAAGCATTGAGTTTCCTATGTAGGTGGCAAATCTTGCTTCAAAATCCTTCTTCATAGTCTTTAGATGCTCCTCAACTTCTTCGTCTGTCTTTCCCTTTAACTCTTCGTTGTCTTTCTCGATTCTGAAAGTGTGGCTTTCCTCGGATATCAGTATTGGGTTGAGATCAATCCTTTTACTGGCACTAGCACCGGGCTTGGTACCGTAAAGGATCTCCTATTGATCTTGTTGCATTCTACAAGTCACACGTGCATCTGTTAGATATTAAAAATTTATACGGCTCACTAATAATAATAACACATATATGTGGAAATATGAGCGACACTTACAGTGCAAACAGCATCACAAGTTGCATGTCGAGTCTCTGAAGGTTCATCATTAACCACATATCCTCGAATGCAACAAAGGCCTTTTGGTCCGAACCAACAAAAGAATGGTCTGGTATATGCACACTAATGGAGTCAATGTCAACTGATGATGCCCGCATGTACCAGTCATGCAACCTTTTAATACCATCAGGGACCTTCCTCAGTTTCTCAAAAGTTAGTAGAGGTCTGTCCGGCACATATTGTTTAGGCACATTTTTATAATCTACCTTAGTTGGGATCTTTATCTTTGCGGCCATTGCCTCAGCCTTTTCTGCAGACTCCTCATGCTCGACCAAATCAACAGTATGTGACATGAGGTCCTATGCAATCCCTTTCAAAAATCGAGCTGTGCCAGCAATAGTAGCTTTACTCTTATTTTTCTCGAACGTGGACACCAATTTTGGTATAGGGAATTTAGATTTATTTGATTGTCGTGAATCCCTTGATGGCTGTGGAGAAGGTAGTGTCCTAAATGTTCATTCCTATGGCGGAGATGGTGGGTTAGAAAGAGGATGAGGAGCAACATGTGAAGATTAAGGAGGTTATGATGGATGTATAGGTACTTAAGTTTGAGAAGACAGAGATGGTTGGGGATGAGACAAGGACGATGTTGGTGGATCAACTAATTTGACATCCCTTCAAGGCCAAAGGATGAAATTTTTGATGGCTTGTCCAAGTGTCTCAATTCCTTTGGGCCCAGGGATGTCTAGCATGTCATCCTCGGATCCTTGGATGACCGTCGTCACTTCTACCCTGCAATATCATCTGGTATGTCGCTTCCACGAAACTTACGTCCTAGGATTGCAACGCATATTCCTACTTTCTTCGTGCGATTATTATTAATATCATATCTTATAACTAGTGTGCACGTCACAGGCCTTGTGATGTCATCAACTTGATAATAGACCTTATTTCCCATTAACACGACAGAGCTTGGGACGATTGTACAATCAGTGGAAGCCGGTGGTTGAGCTGCTGGAATTATTTGCAGCTGTGGAGTGGTTATCTATTGTACATACATCGCACTCGCCAACAGCTACAACAATTCTGGAGGAGGATTTGATACCATTTGAGACATCGGGTCTTTGAACTCTTTCTTTGTCTCTTGCTTAAAATAATCCGACAACTCTTCTTTGTATCGATCACGTTTCTTGTACAAACCTTCCCACTGTGGTCCGAATCCTCTTTCCATCCTTCCTTAGACGAGATTCCTCATACACGACCAGGATGCTCAGGGTTACCGAGACCAGCCGTTGTGGCTTAAATGATCCTTGGCTCTTCTTAGCTGCCATTGCATATATGTTTTTTGTAGCTTCTTCGACATTTGGATCTTCAAAAGATACACCAGCCTTAGTTTCCCTGGGTTTTCTATAATGGATCCAATGAGTCGTCCTTTCACCAAGTTGCTCGGAAAGCGTCGGCAACCCTGCGGCCTTCTTCTCGGCGTCTTCTTGTATTCATTTAGAAACCTGATGCTTGTAACCACCTGTGCCTAAGTGGTGGTGGCACTTGTTCTTCTTAGATAGTTCTAAATTTGCCTCGCTTAGAGATATGAATTCAGGGCTGCTCCTCTGCTCTAGAAATACTGCCCACTGACCTTCTGAGATTTTATATTTTTTGTCGGGTCTAGGCCTTTCTTTGCAAATTTTGTATTCATCTCAGACCTCCAGTTTCAGAAATTGATTGCAAGTTGCTTCATCGTGTATTCCTTCACGAGTTCTTCTGAACCCCGAGGTAGAACAGAGCTCGATAATAGCTTATTCCATATTTGATTCTTGACATCAACTGACACATCTTTCCAATGTCGGATTGTGATGTCAAGATTATCCCTGACTAAGAACCCAAGTGGATTCCGAAACTTAGGGAGTGCCTCTTTTGGAGCTGGGGGCTGACCATTCGGGCTCACATCTAAGATTTTATATGTTTTGTCAGGAAACTTGTTCAGTCTCCAGTCACCTCTTTTCTGATCGCTCTGCTTCCTTTTCCTTGACCTCTCGGTGGTTATATCGGTCGGTACCGGTGCGTCTTCGTCTTGGTTCAGCTCCATTGCGTCTTGGTATCGTGCAACGGTGTGATATCCTGGCCCTTGGGATGGTGATTTCCTGGCTCAAGGCTTAATAGAATTAATAGAGTATCCATACCAACAAGGCTGTAACACCCCACTGGTCGCACAAAATGGATAATACCATAAACCTCATCTACCAAACTTACTAAACACATGAGATGTAATAAAGAAAGAATATGAAGCAAGAAAAAAAATCCGGCAGCACCTCCTTTGAAAACTAGCATAACAAGGAGGGGAAAACATGACGCACATTCAAGATATAAAGACATATAATTCACATAGTAGAAACTGTAATGCAAGAGTGGTAAAACGTAATTATGACCCAACTGAAGTAAAACAAATGGGATAAGAACTTAGTCCACCCCAAAATAACCGCTCAACCAAGAATAAAGCAATTCACTAGACTTGTCCAACTCTGATTAACAACATTAATAAATGGTGGTTCCTTTATTAAAGGTGTAGTGGCCGTGCTGCTACATCCCTCTATCCCCCAAAGCAGAAATTAGATGCCTGCATCAAACAATGCAAGATGTGAGATAACACATCTCAGCAAGTAAACATAACAACAGCAAATAGAACATTGTAAATCAACTGTGCTTACACAACCACGTGTTCAGGACTTCTTTCTTTTCTTTTGAACAGTAAATTGCAGCCAGTATACGAGTAACTAAAAGAAACTCAACACCAAGTAGAATCACCATGCACAAGTCCAAATTATCCACATCCACATAATAGATTCAACACCTCTCCCATGAATGCACATGGCTACAAATGCAATAATGACTTCTGCCTCCATATCTCTAAGGATATGAAGCTGCACCATACCCCTTCTCGGGCAACATATGATGCTCAATGTACCGGTACGGTCGGACCATAAGATCGCGACGAAACTTCAATGCAATGGATGATGAGTGCATTATGCATGACAACATCATAAGTTCTCCCCAAATAAAAAGGTGCTAGGCATTTACTTCCACCCATTCCACATAATTACCACTTGAGTAACATAATCGAACCTCAAACTCAACTTATGAAATCCATGAAACATGAACATGTTCAAATGATGGTACTCGAAAGAAAATATGAATTTGAACATGATAGCACAACATAAACAAGTATAAGACTCCTCCTCTGACAGACGGAATAACCATCACAGTTTTACTTGCCTTCACCGAAGTTCGGACAAAATCCCTAAGAACGATCCGGAAGTCCACCACCTGTTTTTGACACCCAACTTAGTGCACCAAATTCACATAAAAAAAAACTCAAAGACAACACCGCACCTACGCGCAATCTCAAACCCCGCCGCGGTAACAATTCTCCCCTCACTAACCAAACTGCAGCGGCGCTGCTTAACAATTCCATAACTTAAAAATTAGGACAGCAGTGATGATAAACAAAAACTTCAGAGACAACTACATAAAATTCCCCACAAGTCTTGTATACATCTCATGATTAAATTCTAACATCTACTTACCTCTAAACGGTCCACAAAATAAACCCTGCAATCTGTTTTTTTCTGATTTGGGCAGCGACATACGCGGATTCAAACAACGATAACTTTTAAAATATAATTCCGATTTGAGCGCATAAGTACTTGTTGGAAAGATAAGAAAAAGCCCTACATGATTCTCATACTGATTAACACTAATCACTCCCAAAAAATCCCCAGAAACTGCTAACACTGCTGCTGTTCATCACTCTGAAAAAATCTGTTTTTTGGACAGCCACATACCCGGATTCAAACGATGATAACTTTTAATTTATAACTCCAAATTGAGCGCATAAATACTCGTTGGAAAGATAAAATAAAGTTCTACAAGATTCTCATACTGATTAACACTAATTACTCCCGAAAAATCCCCAGAAACTGCTAACACTGCTGCTGTTCATCACTCTGAAAAATCTGTTTTTTGGACAGCCACATACCCGGATTCAAACGATGATAACTTTTAATTTATAACTCCAAATTGAGCGCATAAATACTCGTTGGAAAGATAAAACAAAGTTCCACAAGATCCTCAAATTGATCCCCATTAAATCTTCACGAAAAAAAAACTAAAAACTGCTGGAACTACCGCTGTTCATCCACCACGCAAAATTCTGGACAGCCCCCCTCTATCTAATCGCAAACGCAACATCTAATCAATTGAATCGCAGCGCAAATGAACAAGGGATGAACACAAAAGAAAAATCACCTTGGGTTCTCCCCCTTTCCTTCCTCCCTTCTTCCCTCCACCAAAACGATTGGAGATTCGCACCAAGAGACGATGATCCGAGCGGCACGGAGTAGCACCTTGGGAGGAGGGGATTGGGGGGGGGGCGGCTAGGGTTTTTTTTGGTGGCTGCAACAATGGAGAGAGGAGAAGGTGGGCAGGGGGGCGGCGGCCAAGGGGAAAAGGAGGAGTGGGGGGGCGGCTGCACATGGTGGGGGGTAGTTAGGAGGGAGGCGGCTAGGGTTTGGGAGGGTTAATGGACCGAAACACCAATTGCGGCCCAACTATCCCACGCGACAGCTCCCGACCGCAACGCAAACGTCAAACCAAATAAATTCTACTGCCCTAGTTGTGAATGTTGTCCACAAAATTCCAAATCCCCAAAACAACAACTGGATGAGAAAAAAACAAAAAGAACAACCCCCAACTTCTCTTCTTTGCAAACCGGGTATCACATTCTACCCCTCTTAAAAAGAATTCGACCTCGAATTCTGATGCTTCTATCGGAATGACACAAGAAAAGATTAGCGAATCAACAACACTTACCCACAACGAAAAGTTCCGGGTACTTCTCTCGCATCAACTCCTCAAGTTCCCACGTAGCCTCGCGCTCCGACTGATTAGACCATAAGACCTTGACATACTTAATTGATCTCTTCCTCAACACACGCTCCGAGAATTCCAATATACGCACCGGACGACACTCTAGAGTCAGATCCTGCTGCACCGCAATTGGTTCCATCTCAATCTGATGGTCCGGATCCCGCAAGAACTTCCTCAACATAGAGACATGAAAAACCAGGTGTACCCCTGCCATGGAATCCGGCAGCAGCAAGCGATAAGCCAGGCTGCCCACTCGGGCCAAGATAGTGAACGGTCCAATGTATCTTGGGCTGAGCTTCCCAGAGACACCGAACCGAACAACTCCCTTAGTGGGTGATACCCTGAGAAGGACTTGGTCACCCACAGCAAATTCCAGATCCCGCCTCCTCACATCAGCATAACTCTTCTGACGACTCTGAGCTGCCAAAATATTCTGACGAATTTCCCGAACCTTTTCAGAAGTTTGCTGAACCCAATCAGGACCAACCAGGGATCTCTCTCCCAAAGTCTCCCAGCACAGAGGAGAGATACACCGCCTGCCATACAAAGCCTCAAATGGTGCCATCTTGATGCTAGCTTGGTAGCTATTGTTATACGCAAACTCTGCCAGAGCAAGATGATCCTCCCAGCTACCCTTCCATGACAGAACACAAGCACGCAACATATCCTCTAAGGTTTGGATTGTTCGCTCTGACTGACCATCCGTCTGAGGGTGAAAAGCGACACTAAGCGAAAGCTTGGTGCCCAATGCACTGTGGAGACTCTCCCAGAATTTGGATACAAATTTGGAGTCTCGATCAGAAACAATAGACTTAGGTACCCCGTGAAGCCTGACTACTTCCTTCATATACAAGGGAACCAAATCTGAAGCTGAATTCATGGTCTTCATGGGAATAAAATGCGCAGACTTAGTCAAGCAATCCACTACCACCCAAATAGCATCCCTGCCACGAGGGGAACAAGGTAGACCCACCACAAAATCCATGGTGATATGCTCCCATTTCCACTCTGGAATTTCCAATGGCTTCAGCAAACCTGCAGGCCGCTTATGTTCGGCCTTCACGTGTTGACATACTTCACAGGCGGCCACATACTTAGAAATGTCAACCTTCATCCGCTTCCACCAGAAGTTTTGCTTCAAATCTCGGTACATTTTGGTTTCGCCAGGATGGACGGTGTAAGGCGTTTTATGAGCTTCTCGCAGGATATCCAGCTTCACCTCTGATTTCTGAGGCACACAAAGACGGCCCCTGAAACGAACCAAATCATTCTCATCAATGGTGAACTCCCGCGGTTTACCATCACCAACCCTCCTTCGGGCTTCCTGCAAAAGACGATCCTGCTGCTGAGTCGCACGCACTCTCTCCATAAGAGAGGATTGAATAAGCATCTGAGTCTCCTTGCTAGCGGTGCCGACATAACACAAAGTGATCCCCAAACGGTCTAGATCAGTGATCAATGGCAAGGCCACCTTTGGAACCCCGGACCTGCTAAGGGCATCCGCCACCACATTAGCATTCCCCGGGTGATAATGAATGGACAAATCATAATCTTTAATCAATTCTAGCCACCGACGCTGTCTCAAATTCAGCTCCTTCTGAGTAAAAATATACTTGAGACTTTTGTGATCAGTGAAAATGTCACAAGCCTCGCCATAAAGGTAATGCCTCCACGACTTTAGAGCAAAAACCACCGCAGCCAATTCCAGATCATGAGTTGGATAATTCCCCTCATGCTTCCTCAACTGCCTTGAGCCATAAGCAATCACTCTGCCTTCCTGCATCAGCACACAGCCAAGACCAATACGCGAAGCATCCGTATAAACTGTGAAACGCTTACCGCTCTCAGGCAAAGCTAGGATAGGGGCGTCCACCAACTTGCTCTTCAATGTCTGATAACTGATCTCACATTCGCCGGACCAGACGAAGGGAGCACCCTTCTCCAAGAGCCTAGTCAAAGGCTTAGCAATGCTGGAAAAATTTGGTACGAAACGTCGATAATACCCAGCAAGCCCCAAGAAACTTCGGATTTCAGAGACACTAGAAGGTCTCTTCCACTCCACCACAGCCGCAACATTCTTGGGATCAACCACAATACCCTGCTGATTAATCACGTGCCCCAGGAAAGCCACTTCAGATAGCCAAAAGGCACACTTCTTCAACTTGCCATAGAATTGATTCTTCCTTAGGGCACCCAGAACGAGATGGAGATGCTGATCATGCTCGGCCTCGGTCTTTGAATAAATCAAAATATCATCCAGGAATACGACCACAAAATCGTCCAAGAATTCATGCAGCATCCTATTCATTGCTTCCATAAAGGCAGCAGGGGCATTAGTTAAGCCAAAAGACATGACTATGAACTCATAATGCCCATACCTGGTGCAGAAGGCAGTCTTCTCAATATCCTCCTCACGAATCCTCAATTGATGATAACCAGAGTTCAAATCAATTTTGGAGAACACGTGGGCACCCCTCAACTGCTCAAAGAGGACCTCAATTCGGGAAAGCGGATATTTATTCTTGATTGTCACTTGATTCAAAGCGGGATAATCCACACACAGCCGCTTGCTTTTATCCTTCTTCTCAACAAACAATACTGGGGAAGCCCATGGAGACCTGCTAGGCCTAATGAAGCCCTTAGCCAGCAGATCATCCAATTGCCGCTTTAATCCAATCTGCTCCTTTGGAGCCATTCGATACGGGGCCTTATGAATAGGCTGCGTACCTGGGATCAGCTTAATCTCAAAAGCTGCATCGCGCTCCGGAGGAATGCCTGGAAGCTCTGCCGGAAACACGTCAGCAAAGTCACACACCACCCGGATGTCCTGCACCCGCAAGGCAGCCTCGCCCTCCACCACCATAGAGAAAAAGATCCCCGACTTCCTTGACCAGCGATCAGGAAGCAATTGCGCCAACAAGGATAATGTGAACTTTGGGGAACTTCCCAAGAATACCACCTCCTTACCCGACGGCGCCTGCAATAACACTGTCTTCTAGAAGCAGGATATAACCGCGCGATACTGGGATAACCAATCCATACCCAAGATAACATCGAATGCCCCCAAGGAAATCACCACCAGATTAGCCGAAAAAACCTCATCAGCAAGAATGACGGAACACCCCTGACAAACTGAACAGCTACTAATGGAGCCATTAGCAGAACTGACCAAAATTGGGTGACCCAACCTCTGCACCGAAAGACCAGCCCGCGACACAAAATCCTCCGAAACAAACGAATAGCTAGCGCCAGAGTCAAAAAGAGCATGGGCTGCAAATGAATCAACTGAAATCGTACCTATCACCACGTCTCCTTGCTCCCTGCCATCCGTAGCGGGTAGCACATAAGCTCCAGAAATACCCGTAGAAGAGGAAGCTCCCGGAGTGAAATTAACAGAAGAACCCCACTGAGCCACCGGAGGAGGCTGGCGCGGAGCTCCAAACTGACTCAGCACAGGGGTAGACGGCGCAGGAGTAGGCACAGCCTGATACTGCGGAAAACCTTGCATCAGCACGAACTGAGAAGTCCCAGGCACATAAAGCTGCTGTGGAGGAAGAGGAACTGAAAACTGCCGCTCAGCACCTGACATCATATTGATAGTGCCCTGAGAAGAGGAGGAAGTTATCGGCTCCCATCTGAGCTTCCCATTGGGATTCCTCCTACACACCACATCCTTGTGGTCCTGACTGCAGATGGAACACCTGCCACTCCACTGGCACTCTGCACGGCGATGCGCATCTCCACAGCGGAAACACACCAGCCCCAACCCGGGCTTAGGAACGGCCCGAAACCTCTGAGTACTTCCTCCTGAAGTACCTGAGTCAGAAGATTTGCCACGGTAAGGATGGTGGCGCTGATGCTGAGACTTGCCCCTCTTGTGAGCTGGACCTCCAGTGTTGCCCCTCCTCGTGTCCTGGCTACGAGGCTGATCAACACCCGAAGACTTCTGCGACTCCATAGTGTACTGGTGTTGCATCTCCACACCCAGCGCCTGCTCCACTATGGTACGGAAGTCCACCAACGGAAAGGCCCCCAGAGCATGCCTGATAGAAGGCTTCAGACCCTGACGGAATTGGCTCGCCTTCTCCATCTCATTATAAGCCACATGAGGGACAAAGCGGACCATTTTGCTGAAGCCCACCTCATACTCTGTGACAGACTTCTTCTCCTGCTTGTAGGACTGCAAGTCAATCTTCATTTTCTCCAGAAAGGTGACCGGGTAGAATCTCCTTTCGAACTGCCTGATGAAAACATCCCATGATAGGACTCCTGGTGAGGAGGAGTGCGCTGCCTGCACGCCTCTCCACCAAATCTGTGCCTCACCCTTCAGCAGCTGAGTGCCAAAGCGAACCCGATCTCCATAAGCAATCTCGAAGACATTCATCTTATCCTCCACATAAGTCAGCCAATCTGCCGCCTCGACCGGAGTACCACTGCCATCAAAAGAATCCAACTTCATGCCCATCCACTGCATCAGAGAAAGACCACTGACTGGAAGAGGCACCTCGGCCCCGCCACCTGGAACAGCACCCGCAGGGACAGCGCCCTCGGGCACTTCTCCACCTCCAGCACCCTGAGCAGCACCTGCAGGGGCGACAGGAATGGCTTGCCTCAGAAGGGCCAACTCTTGCTGCATGGCCTGCATCGTGGCTAACATTGCCGCCGGACTCATCGAGTCCCCACTAGGAGCTTGCGGACTACCCCGAGCTCTACGAGGCGGCATAGCTGCAGCCACAGGGATGAGAATAATAAGTAAATGAGATAAGCATAGCATCTCTCTAGATAATGTCAAAACTAGCACAGAGAATAACATAATCATATCAATAGCAAGACAGAAAACCCATCCTACATGTGCAGTGTGTCAATTTATTACTACTCCTCTTGCTAGGACCTACAGCCTATTGCTTTGATACCAACTGTAACACCCCACTGGTCGCACAAAATGGATAATACCATAAACCTCATCTACAAAACTTACTAAACACAGGAGATGTAATAAAGAAAGAATATGAAGCAAGAAAAAAAATCCGGCAGCACCTCCTTTGAAAACTAGCATAACAAGGAGGGGAAAACATGACGCACATTCAAGATATAAAGACATATAATTTACATAGTAGAAACTGTAATGCAAGAGTGGTAAAACGTAATTATGACCCAACTGAAGTAAAACAAATGGGATAAGAACTCAGTTCACCCCAAAATAACCGCTCAACCAAGAATAAAGCAATTCACTAGACTTGTCCAACTCTGATTAACAACATTAATAAATGGTGGTTCCTTTATTAAAGGTGTAGTGGCCGTGCTGCTACATCCCTCTATCCCCCAAAGCAGAAATTAGATGCCTGCATCAAACAATGCAAGATGTGAGATAACACATCTCAGCAAGTAAACATAACAACAGCAAATAGGACATTGTAAATCAACTGTGCTTACACAACCACGTGTTCAGGACTTCTTTCTTTTCTTTTGAACAGTAAATTGCAGCCAGTATACGAGTAACTAAAAGAAACTCAACACCAAGTAGAATCACCATGCACAAGTCCAAATTATCCACATCCACATAATAGATTCAACACCTCTCCCATGAATGCACATGGCTACAAATGCAATAATGACTTCTGCCTCCATATCTCTAAGGATATGAAGCTGCACCATACCCCTTCTCGGGCAACATATGATGCTCAATGTACCGGTACGGTCGAACCATAAGATCACGATGAAACTTCAATGCAATGGATGATGAGTGCATTATGCATGACAACATCATAAGTTCTCCCCAAATAAAAAGGTGCTAGGCATTTACTTCCACCCATTCCACATAATTACCACTTGAGTAACATAATCGAACCTCAAACTCAACTTATGAAATCCATGAAACATGAACATGTTCAAATGATGGTACTCGAAAGAAAATATGAATTTGAACATGATAGCACAACATAAACAAGTATAAGACTCCTCCTCTGACAGACGGAATAACCATCACAGTTTTACTTGCTTTCACCGAAGTTCGGACAAAATCCCTAAGAACGATCCGGAAGTCCACCACCTGTTTTTGACACCCAACTTAGTGCACCAAATTCACATAAAAAAAACTCAAAGACAACACCGCACCTACGCGCAATCTCAAACCCCGCCGCGGTAACAATTCTCCCCTCACTAACCAAACTGCAGCGGCGCTGCTTAACAATTCCATAACTTAAAAATTAGGACAGCAGTGATGATAAACAAAAACTTCAGAGACAACTACATAAAATTCCCCACAAGTCTTGTATACATCTCATGATTAAATTCTAACATCTACTTACCTCTAAACGGTCCACAAAATAAACCCTGCAATCTGTTTTTTTCTGATTTGGGCAGCGACATACGCGGATTCAAACAGCGATAACTTTTAAAATATAATTCCGATTTGAGCGCATAAGTACTTGTTGGAAAGATAAGAAAAAGCCCTACATGATTCTCATACTGATTAACACTAATCACTCCCGAAAAATCCCCAGAAACTGCTAACACTGCTGCTGTTCATCACTCTGAAAAAATCTGTTTTTTGGACAGCCACATACCCGGATTCAAACGATGATAACTTTTAATTTATAACTCCAAATTGAGCGCATAAATACTCGTTGGAAAGATAAAACAAAGTTCTACAAGATTCTCATACTGATTAACACTAATTACTCCCGAAAAATCCCCAGAAACTGCTAACACTGCTGCTGTTCATCACTCTGAAAAATCTGTTTTTTGGACAGCCACATACCCGGATTCAAACGATGAAAACTTTTAATTTATAACTCCAAATTGAGCGCATAAATACTCGTTGGAAAGATAAAACAAAGTTCCACAAGATCCTCAAATTGATCCCCATTAAATCTTCACGAAAAATAACTAAAAACTGCTGGAACTACCGCTGTTCATCCACCACGCAAAATTCTGGACAGCCCCCCTCTATCTAATCGCAAACGCAACATCTAATCAATTGAATCGCAGCGCAAATGAACAAGGTATGAACACAAAAGAAAAATCACCTTGGGTTCTCCCCCTTTCCTTCCTCCCTTCTTCCCTCCACCAAAACGATTGGAGATTCGCACCAAGAGACGATGATCCGAGCGGCACGGAGTAGCACCTTGGAAGGAGGGGATTGGGGGGGCGGCTAGGGTTTTTTTTGGTGGCTGCAACAATGGAGAGAGGAGAAGGTGGGCAGGGGGGCGGCGGCCAAGGGGAAAAGGAGGAGTGGGGGGGGGCGGCTGCACATGGGGGGGGTAGTTAGGAGGGAGGCGGCTAGGGTTTGGGAGGGTTAATGGGCCGAAACACCAATTGCGGCCCAACTATCCCACGCGACAGCTCCCGACCGCAACGCAAACGTCAAACCAAATAAATTCTACTGCCCTAGTTGTGAATGTTGTCCACAAAATTCCAAATCCCCAAAACAACAACTGGATGAGAAAAAAAAACAAAAAGACACTACACGACGGTTCACTTATAGCGACTTACGGTTGGTTGCTAAAACGGCCTTCAGCGACATACGGTTGGTCGCTAAAAACTTTTAGCGACCCATAAGGATGGTCGCTGTAAGTGCCGTCGCTAAAGGCTTTAGCGACCGACATCTTTTTAGCGACCGACCGTCCGTTGCTAATATTGTACATTTAGCGACCAAATGTGGGTTGCTGTACTATACATTTAGCAACCAACCGTAAGTCATCATACTGTACATTTAGCAACCAACAGAAAGTCGTCCTTTTTACGGTTGTTATTAATAATAATATACATTTAATTAAGCACCACAAATCACAGATTTTTATACACAAATCATAAAGACATACACAGTTAATCATAATACCACAATCATAGATGATAGCATTGGAATTTGTCCACCTATCAATTTGATGATAGCAATTTCTACAATAATAATAATGAATACAACTGTCAAAGCAACATATATTATGGATGTATAACTTAGTGAATCTGCAAGAGCAAAATGAAAAGAAACACATATTGTCAAATATACATTCATGAACTAAATATCCACTAACTATCTACGTCCTGTAATAAAACCTGGTATGCCCTTCTCCCTGCTTCCCCTCTCGCTAGATGACTCCGCTGCTCCAGAATCCTCTCTCTCTCTCTTTTGTGGTCCTGTCGCTACCCTGCCGCCCCACTCGCTGCCATGGCACTCCAGCCATGAAAATGGGCAGCTCAATAGCCTGGTAGATTTGAATAATCCAACACATCCTCGTAAGGTAGCTCAATGTCGTCACTGATGATAACAGGGACACAGTGGGTCACTGTCGCATCAAATAGGCGATTAGAAGAAGGGGTGTCCCCAGCAATATTTAGGCAAAATTTTGATGAGTGCATTCCTTGGCTAGCTTTGCTGGCCCCATGGTCCTGGACACTTCCAAAGGAAAAGTAAACATCCTTTTCATCTTTGAGCATATAATATAGCTCCTGTCGAATGCTCCCTCCCTGGGTATGGATGATGCAACATATTAAATTACAAAACGCCAATTGTCACTAAACGACAGAATCACTTAAATTTGTAGCAGGACAGTTCTTAAGTAAGAAAATAACAACTAGCTGGCAGCAATTAAAATAGGTTCACACAATCGTTTTTGGCATAATAGTTCATACATGGTACCATTTGTTAGTGTTACCATCACAAAGGGTTGAAACAGGGGGAAGATGTTAATTATCAATTAATCTCTGGAACACAAACCAAGTGTCTTTCTGACAAAGATAGAAGACTGAGAAAGCCTGTGTAAACCTCTGTGAAGATTATCAAATTACATAAAATTCATCCAGAGGTTCAAGCATTTAAAACAAGGTGATAGATGCAGATTAATCAAGAAAGGGCCTTATGCATAGTTTAAGCACCTATTACCTACATAAGATTTTAAAAGCACAAACACCACAACATATATCTATTTTAGTTGACAAAAAAACATTTGTTGCATGGCTACATAATAAGTTTACTTTACTAGTAACTACTATCAGCACAGCTTAGCAAAAATTATGGCGCTTTCTAACAGTTGTGACCTGTGCTATCAAAACTCATCAACATTTGAACTCACAATTACATCAGGACTCAAGAACTTCAAAGAAATAGAACGACTATGTACTAACTACGATGAAAAAAAATCAAGGTTTTTGTATACCTATTTAGCATACCAGATCAATGTGGACAGTTCCTTTTGGCAACAAGGAATTATGATCCATGTAAGCAAATTTCACAAAATTCCAAATTATGCTACTCTTATTGCATAACTTGCTAGTCCCTAATTTATATTTGATAAAGCTGATTTCACTGAGTCCTAGATTTATGCTACTCATAATGTGTAGCTTCCTGGTTCCAGATTTATATCCGACAAGTTTTGCTACAAAAAAATGAGTCTTCATTGCAAAAGACAACTTTTTCGGTGGTACATACTAGATTACTACTAGTGGAATGTTCAACGCTTGACAGTTTGATATTGGTTAACTCATAGAGCGTTCAATTCTTAACAGCTTCAGAAAGATTAACTCACAGAACCAACTAGCAAGGCGCCAGCAAGGCAGCGAGTCAGCAACACCAGGCCGCCAGCAACAGCAAGTCAATAAACATAAGGTGATAAGCAGAGCAGGTGCATGCAAACCAAACCAAAGGCATACGTACTCCCTGAACAATTGCATCCATCGCAGGAGCGAAAGGAACAGGAACGGCACAAGACATGGTCTTACCATAGGTGCCTGTACACATAACAGAAATGCCAAAAAAACATGAGCTGATCCATACACTATAGTAGAGATTAGAGAACAAAACCTACTACTGCTACTAGCAGTCGTGAGCAGGTACCTCTTGCAAAGAACGAGTGTCACCAGAGGCGGCCTGGCCGTTGCCGCGGTGCTGCCTGGCCGCCTGGGAGTTGGCCCACTTGGCCGTGCGCCTGCTGGAGTGTCGCGGTGCTGCTGCCTGCTGAAGTGCTGGGAGCCTGGGACTGGCCGAGGCCGCCTGGGAGCCTGCAGCCTGGGGACTGGCCGACTGCGCGCGCGCGGTGCTGCGTTGCCGCCGAGGACTGGCCGACTGGGAGAGGAGAGGATAGAGGACTGCACGTGCGGCCGTGCGCGGTGCCGCGGAGCGCCAGAGCCTTGGTTACTGGCCTGCTGGGAGCCTGGGAGCCTAGGAGGAGGAGGACGCCGTCGGCCGCCTGGGAGCCAGGGACTAGGGAGTAGGGACTAGGGTTTCGAATTACCTGGGAGGAGGACGCCGTCGGGCGTCGGCCGCCTGGGAGAAGGAGTGGCGGCGGCTTGGGAGAGGGAGCAGGGTAGTGGCGGCTAGGGTTGGGGCATGGCCGGTTTCATGGGCTTAGGTTAGGTTAGTTTTTTTATTTCTTTTCTAATTCCTTTCTAATTTCAAAATATAATTTTAAATAACCATAAAATTTATAACAATTAACTTAAAACTATTTATAAATAAAATATTTATTTTTGGGACTAATAATTATATTATTAATTTACTACGATTTTCATTTAACAATAAATGTTTATTAAATATCCAAAAAATCAATTATAAGCAATCAAAAATCATTAAATAAATAACAAGCACTTTTTTAAATTACTCAAAAATTCATAAAAAACTAGAAAACCATTCACCCTTGTTTATAAACCTTTGTCTCCCTAAAAAAACCATTCTCTTATGATCCATGATTTATCCATACTCTTTATGTAGGATTTGAAACGACTTTCAACTCGAATCTAATATCATATAAGCACAAAGAACATAGTTGCATACTATAGTCATGTCCATACATAAACAAACCATGAAATAAACATACAAACAATATAAAAAAGAAATAAATCACCACGCAATTTAGCGATCAATGTTTACTTGTTTTAATTAATTTTTAGTCACTAACATCTACAGGTACGTTCAGGCTATAAGATTTGATAGTTATCCTTGCTCTATAGCGACCCACCGCTAGTCCCCGATGACATCTATAGCGACCAACCATAAGTTGTTAAATTTCTAAACTTTTAGCGACCAACCGACCGTTGCTACAAAAGGATTTAGCGACTGACCGTCGGTCCCTAACCTTTAGCAACCAACAGTTGGTACCTAATAAGGGTCGCTAAAGATCAACCGTCGTGTAGTGAGAACAACCCCCAACTTCTCTTCTTTGCAAACCGGGTATCACAAAGGCACATCTTCTTTTTTGGAAGCCTATCTCAAAAGAACCTCCAAGTTAAGCGTGCTTGGCTTGGAGCAATTTGGGATGGGTGACCGACTGGGAAGTTTTCTCGGGTGCGCATGAGTGAGGACAAAGTGCGCACAAAAGACTCGTGTTGGTATGTGGGGATAATATATGATCCTAGAGAGCTGCCAGGAGTAAGTACCGCTAGTGCAGGGATTGGACGGGGTGTTACAAGTGGTATCAGAGCCGACCCTCGAAGTTTCATGGGCGTGTGTGGGCTAGGGGGTTCGGGTATATGGTGTATGGCGCATGTGGGCCCGGAGTGGTCACATGACATGGCATATGACGACACTAGACACACAAACATGGCTAAGAGGGGAGGTTCCTGGATTGGGGTTGACCGACGAGGACGTCGGTCTTCTAAGGGGGTGGATTGTGATATCCTGACCCCTAGGATGGTGATGTCCTGGCCCAAGGCTTAATAGAATTGATAGAGTATCATACCAATAAGGTGCATCTTCTTTTTTGGAAGCCTATCTCGAAAGAACCACCAAGTTAAGCGTGCTTGGCTTAGAGCAATTTGGGATGGGTGACCGACCGGGAAGTTTTCTCAGGTGCGCATGAGTGAGGACAAAGTGCGCACAAAAGACTCGTGTTGGTCTGTGGGGACAATATATGATCCTGGAGAGCTATCAGGAGTAAGTACCACTAGTCCAGGCATTGGACGGGGTGTTACACATGGCTTCATCAAGTATCGCACGATATTGAGACAAGACCTCCTATTCATGTAATAAAATGCAAAACATGCATTCATAATTGACATTGTGAAATCAACTAATTAGGTACACACACGAAACTAAAGATGTGTACTTTACCTCACACTTTTGTGGATCATAATTAGGGTCACGTTGCAACTCATGCCGAGCGGCCCTATCTATGCTAGGACAAGGGTCGGTAAGCATTTCATATCCTTCATCACTTCAATGTTCTTGAGAAATACCCTTGTTCATTTGGTCGGGCATTAACCCTTGGTCCTTGTTTACAGAACTCATTGAGCTATATATACACAAGATTGCAACAAAGATTCAAAAAAATTGAACATAAAGATTGGAACAGAAGATTAGAACACAATATATAATATCATACTAAGTTCTTACATAATATGCAGTCCATCATACTAAGTTCTTAGATAGTACGTCGTCCATCAAACTAAGATTAGAACATATATCGTAATTTTTACTCATCGTCGTCCATCAGTGCCGTCCAATCGATCTCCCCATCTTCATCGTCGGAGAGGATGATGACTGGCGCTACCGGCTCCACATGCACGGGCATGGAGACAACCTCACGTGCAGCTGTCGAAGCCGAGGAGCCCACATCATGGTGGTGAGTAGATGGGTCCACGGCGGCGACATGTTAACGGCGACGCTTCGAGAGAACTCTGCATGCGCACATGAAAATATGGCGTACGACGTCTTGATGATTGAGCCTCGACTGGCACCTGAGCTCGAGGTGGTGGTGATGCATGAGCCGCGCCGTTGCCAGCCGACCTGCTAGTGTACGTGCCTTGAGACGCACTGCGATGGCATCCACTAGGTCCATTTTGAGGCTGTGACGACGGAAAAGTCTAGCTTGAACTATATACTACAAGCTCTCTATATACGTAAATGGTTGATTTGGTTGTGAGATGAATCACATGATTTAATCCCAAGCTAGGGCAGAAAATTCGTATAATGCATCCAAAAAAATAGAAAAATGTAAAGATGGCGCGGCGGGCGAAGGGGCAGTAACCGGCGGCGGCTGCCATAGCTAGTGTGCGTCGGCCACCATCATAGCTAGCGCGGCGGCCGCCATAGCTAGAGCGGCGAGCGCGCGATGGCCATAGCACGCAAAGCTAGAGTTTACTAACCGGTGGCGCCCTAGGGTTTACGACTAGCTGCGAGCGCGGCCACCGGCGCGGCTGAAGACAGCGTTGGTGGTAGAGGGGAAAGGGAAAGAATAAAGAAAGGGATAGAGGAAAACATGACGGTGGCGCGGGGGCGATGCGGGGGATCACCGGCGAAGAAACCCTCGGGGACGAAATCCGGCAGCCTGACGGCGTGATGAAATGAACCGGCTCCAGTGGACTTGTAAATTTTTCGGCTCCCGCATGCCACCCATTATATAGGCGCAATTTCTACTAGAGGTTGTCATAGAGAACCACTAGTATAAATTATTTTCACTGGCGGGTGTCATAGAGAACCGCCGGTATAAATTGTTTTCCACTGGCGGTTATCTTTAAGAACCGCTAGTATAAATTGTTTTCCATTGGCGATTCTCGTTGAGAACCGCCAGCATAAAATATTTACAATGGATTGTATTTCATTGTCTAGTGTACTTTATATATATTACATTAAGTATACTTTTATATATTCTATGACAAGGGCAACTTGGTTGTTGAGAATCGCCAGTATAAAATATTTACAATGGTTTAATCGAGTATTTCCATTGTATAGTGTACTTTTTATATATTACATTAAGTATACTTAACGGAATATATAAAAAGTACACTATACAATGGAAATACTCGATTAATCCATTGAAAATTAAGACAATGGAAATACGCTAATTTTATATATTCTCCCTCCTCCCCTGCCCCCCCCCCTCTCTCTCTCCCTCGCTAATGGAATTAAACATCTTTCCTTGGCCACGAAAATTGAATTAAGACAATGAAGAAATATATATATATGTATATATTGATCTCGAACTTATAGTAGACATGGTCCTACAATAATCAATTACAAGACACGTTTATAATCTAGGGAGCTATTATTCTGCCTTGTGCATTGTGGCGTACCCAGGGCAACAATTTACGTGGGATGCTTCGCTCAATGTTCCTTATCTTAGTTGGATGGTCTATGAAAGGAGACATGTCATTGAATTGGATAAAATCCTCCATATCAGATACACCATAAACTCCTATAGCTTGTTGTTTTCCAGAAAAACTACATGCTTCGATTTGTCAGTGCTTTTCTTTTCAATGTTAGAAATGATCTATTCAGCATAGAAGACCTGTGCAGCACAATTAGCAAGGATCCATAGGTCATCTTTGTAACCTACCTTACTTAGATCAAGAACTCTCACCCCATATTTGTCTATCGTGACATGTTTGTCTTCAACCCATTGACATCGGAAAACTAAGATATTAAATGTACCATAGTCTAGTTCCCATATGTCCACAATAAAGCCAAAATATGTAATAATCTCACCAGTTTCATCGTCTATGGCCTCGCATTGAACACCACTATTTTGTAACATGCTCCTTTTGTCCTTGGACTTGGTACAAAATGTAAATCCACTAATGTCATAGGTTTGCCATGTCGTGACCTGGCGTGATGGTCCAGATGCCAACCCCTTGATGGTTTGTTCTTCTATTGTTTCTTCGTGTGTAATGTCCTTCACCATTAGCCATGTGTTGAACCGCTGCTTACGTTTCTTCATTACCCAATCATCTGTATGCCCAGGATTTTGCTTGCGAAGCTCATTGATGTGTTGTCGGATAAATGGCTCCATTATCACTAGCTGATGTAGGATGATGTGATGTTCCTCAAGTACTGTATTGTAATCCGGTGGGATGAAGGATTTTTGTCCCATCCTACCGCTTCCATACAGTCTACCCTCGTGTCGTGATGGGCAAAACTATTGCAACCTGATCTTTTAGGATACTATTGAAGAATGGACCTCCAGACTCAATGGCCTCTTCGGTACAATACCCCTCTATCATGGATGGCTCGGGACGAGCACGGGTTGATACATAGCCATTCAGTATTGACATGAAACACTCATGCGTCCGCATTTCATGCAAGTACATAGGACCCAATGCCTCTATTTGTGGTACCAAGTGCACCACAAGGTGCACCATAATATCAAAGAACGATGGAGGGAAACACATCTCAAACTGTGATATTGTCTCCACTGCGAATTCCTGAAGAGATGCCAACTCATCATGGTCAATTACCTTTTGTGAAATTCTATTGAAAAAGTAGCACAACCATGTGATTGTCATGTTTAAAAACAAAGGATTTATAGCCCTGATGGCAATAGGTAGGAATGTAGTCAACATGACATGACAATCATGTGAGTTGTAGTTGGTGACCGTCAGGTCTTTCATTGACACAATACTCCGTATGCTAGAGCAGAATCCGGATGGGACTCTCAAATTCTTGAGCCAAACACACATCACATGTTTCTCATCTACATTAAGATTGTAGCTTGCTGGCGGGAGATGGTACTTCCCATTTTCTTGAAGAACATGATGTAGTGCCTTTTTATGACTAAATTTACCAAGTCCACCCGTGAATGGTGCCCTTCTTTTGTTTTGCCCTTTATGTCTAGCAAGGTGTCAATTATGCTTTCAAACAAGTTCTTCTGAACGTGCGTACCATGGGTCGCATGTCGCACATCTAACTCTTTCCAGTAAGGCAAGTACTCAAAGAAAATAGACTTCTTTTTAATATAGCCCCCAGAGCTGGTTTGGAATTCTTCCTTGTTTTCCTGTATTTTGTCTTCTTCCCAAAAACAAAGTTGATATTCCTAACTATTTCAAAAACTCTATGACCTCTATTGTTACCCGATGGAGGAGTAGGATGTATGTAACACCCCAAGTGTTTGCCTTAAATTAAACTGCAGTTATGGACCTTTAAGAGAAATGTCAGTTTGGATAGCAGTCTATATATATCGTGTTCCTCTCTGTTTTTCAAGATTAACCAAAAGATTTCACCAAGTTTGAAAATTTACCGTTCTCTCGAGATGCCAAGTTTCATGCTGCTTGAATCATTGAGAAGCGAGTGATTTTCTAATTTTGGATCACTCGAGTTAGCGGATGTAAATTTAGGAAGCACTTGTATTTATAATTCGGACCACGCGCATACCAGGGAACAATGTGCGCAAGATTAAAAATTAGGATTTGTTCTCCAGTGCACTATCCTAGATAGAGAGACCAAACATGTTCAGATAACAGATAAACATTTGTGGGATTTCAATTTAATCAAATGTCATCCCAAAACATTGCAGCTGGTATCATTGTCGCCTAGTCCATTTATACCGTACCTCAAACCCTAACCCCGGAGCCCGGAGTTACATGTACTCTTTGTCCAAAGAATTAGATTTTTTGTTCCGGACCTCACTAGTTTGGATCGACGTGTATTCGATTCAAATTGAATTTAAAACTTTAAGTCTAATTCAGACCAGTGTGAGTTTGATTAAAATTCGAATTCAAAATTAAGGCAAATTTAAATTATTTGAATCTTTTTGTGATTTAAACTTTAATCAACTTACGCCATAATCCAAAGATCAAAACTATGAATAATTATTGCACTAAAAATACGAATCGAAGAGGAGATTATAGAATAATTTAGATTGTTTCTTCAACATGTTATTTTGCGACGAAATCAAATGTTCGTTAGCAGATATGGTTTTGGCTGACTTCAACTAAATCACGCAGATTAAATTATTGAAGCCGATGTCATATAGTTCAACCGTTTATATTTTGCCCAAACCTACTACTAGAACTATATATATATATATATATATATATATATATATATATATATATATATATATATAGTATTTAGAGCCCTGGGCTCTATTTAACTACAGGAAGCCCTGACCAGGTGCGCAGACCGCACCAGACCCTTTTTGGCTTATTGTACCTAACTGTGCTTACGCTAAATTATAATACGAGTTATGCTGATGTGTGTATCAGTTTATGCAAATATAGTCTGCGCATATTACGTGCATCAGGCCCACGATCCGGCCCACGCGTTCAATTATTCAGTCCCACGCTGACACTATAAAAACACCCCACGCCGTCAGGGATTAGGTTTTAGCGGCGGCGGCGGTTCCCTCGGGCGTGCGAGCGGCGGTGATCTTGGGGCCAGCAGCGGTGGCGACCGACGGTGGCGCTCCACCATGAACGAGCGACGGTGGCGCTCCACAGGGAGCTCGCCCGCCTCGCCGCCAGGTCCGTCGCGCGCCTGCCTGCTGGGGCTGGGCTTGACGGGAGCGGAACCGCCGAGGAGGCCGAGATGGCCGCCTCGCTCATGGACGTCGCGGCCGCCAGCGCCGCCGCCTCCGCCGCCGTGTTCTCGGCCGTCGCGTCCGTGTCTGCCGCCGTGTCGTCGTGCTCGAACAAGAAGGCCCCGACGGCCTTCGTGGCTGCTGCCTTCGCCAAGAAGCCGGAGACGCCGACGACGGCCGATGTCGCGCAGGAGAAGCACGAGGAGCTTGAGCGATGCATCGACGAGTGCGAGAGCGGCAGCGAGGTGGTGTTCAGGAGCATTGTTCGGAATAGGGTTTCGTTGCTCAACATCCATAGTCCGGCGATCTAGAGAATCGATCTCTCATATCAGTCGCCATCACAATTTAGTTAACGACTGTTGTATACTATGCTAGATACGTATATATACAGTGTAAATACACGTTGAAACAATAGAGAATAAAAATATATATGTGCAGTTGGAAATAACACAGAAATTCAGTCAGCATGTATAGCCCCAGGGTAAATTATTAAAACTGTACTACTGTAATCATCAGGAGGGCATTATTTAAATGTTGTATGATTTACGCTAAAATTCGTACTCATTTACGCTGTTTTAGCTCACGTTTTACGCTGGAATCCGCCCGAGAAGAACCCGCGAACTGCGGCTATAAATTAAAATTTATTTCCTTCTACTAATGCTCCTCAAACCGTAACTGTCCCTTTATTTACGCAATTATGCAGCACGTCTTTCCTTATATCAAACCGGTCAAGATTTATATAATGCATGGTTTATGCTATCATGTTACACATCGTTATGCAGTCGTAAACGGTTTATTTACGCATCGTTATGCAGTCGTTAACCGCCGCCAATATCACAGATACGAACATGGACGAGCGGCTATAAATGAGAATTTGTTTCCTCCCGTAACTGTGCCTTTATTTACGCGAACGTGGAGCACGTCTTTCCTTATCTCAAACCGGTGGATATTTAAATGTTGCATGGTTTACGCTATTATGTTACACAGCGTTATGCAGTCGTAAACGGTGTACACATGGTAATATTCGTTCCCGTGATTCGTGGTCCAAAAGATTCCTTCTATGCATAATTTATGCACATTTCTACATATATTTATGCGTGCGTATATCACCTGTCACGTCTCATCCGGGAATCGTGGCTATCATATGCATGGCTGACGCATGCTTGCGTACAGTGGGCCGACCGCGATCTGGTTGGCGTCCTGGCTGGGGCTTCCCCCATTATCGGAAGCCCAGGGCTTCCATTACCTCTTCCATATATATATATATATATATATATATATATATATATATATATATATATATATATATATATATATATATATATATATATATATATATATATATATATATATATTCCAAACAGATGGGGTTTATCTGTTTTCAATTAGATTCGACATAGTATGGAATATCCATGACGGTCTTATTTGGTATAGTCCGTGTGTTTCTCGCCCTGATTTAAATCTTCAAATATAAATAATGGGTACAAGTTCATCTGACTCCGAAGTATTTATCAAATCAAATCATATCCAAATATTATTGTCGATCTTGTTTTGGTTCGACCCTATATACATCATTTAGACCCTGATGTCAGAACCTCGAAATATCTACATTTTAATTTTGTTAAAAAACAGAAAGAAGAAAAATTCTCTTTTTTATATCTTCAAGTCATCTCCCAAGATTGGCCTTATCTCATTTACAGCCATCCTTTCCTTTACGTAACCTCTCATCCATATCCTCTGTATCACACATTCAGTATGGTTCCAGAGCCTGCTCGATCTCCATTGCTTCACCTGCACCTCCGATATTTCCCACCGTACTCGATGCAAGCGCACAATTATCTCTATTTTGTTTCCACATGCACTCCTCCTCACGGCTCGTCACCAGGCGCCGCTTCTGCCTCCACACACATCGGCGATCTGGGCGCCCGGCTCCTACCAGCCCATATCACCCCCACCTGCGCGGCTCCGCTAGGACCATGTGCCACCAGGCCATTGGCCTTATCTGCCGCCGCCCTCTTCTGATATTTTTTTCACCGCGCATGGCCATAGACTTTATCCCGTCGCGAGTTCTTTATCTCCCAGCCGAGTCCCTCCATCAACCGGCGATCGTCCTCGCTTCTGGCCATGGGACGCGCGCCCACCTCGCCATTCCTCTCGCTGTCGCAGTGTTCTTAGTCATCCCGGCTCCGTCGAGTCCCTGGTCCGGCTAAGCAAGCCCCTGGTGTCGTCTCCCTCTGTTCCTATCTCCAGTCGTCTCCCTCTGTTCCTATCTCCAGTCTGTAGCCGGCCCTAGCACTGCCTCTGCTGGTGCCCAAATCCTTGGACACCATCATGGAGCTTGCCCCATGGCGTCCCTCGCCTCCCTGAGCTCCCTTCGTCGCGCCCCTCCTTGCTCCTCCTAGGTCCGACCATGGAGCTCGCCCATGATGCCCAATGTCCTGCCTACTCGAGCTCGCCCCTGTGTCAACTCCGTCGTCGCGTCAATGTCCTACTCGCGCTCATGGGACGTCCCTGTTATGGCGCTTGCCAGCACCGCGCCTCTGTGATGGCACTCACGCCCCCACCATTCTCCTGCTCCTCGCACCGTGATTGCCGAGTTCACCGGCAACCACAGTCTCGTCGTGCCATAAATCGTGAGTTGGGACTCCGCCGTCTTCGGCATCGACTAGCTCACCAAGGTGTTTTTCACCAGTGAACCATAGTTGTCTTGCCCTGCGTCCTCACCGTGTCCGTGAAGCCGTTATGAAGTTGCTGTAGTTCGCCTCCACGCCATGTGAGATAGCATCATTGATCCCTTCATAGTGCTCGTCGTCGTCTCCTCATTGCCATGCCGAACGTCTCGAACCCCGCCAGCCTGTCGTTAGAGAAGCACAGTGTTGTATGATGCCCTATCAAGTGTTCGATGTTATGCGCAAACCAGAAGTCGTTGCCGATATCGCAGTCTTCAAGTTGAGTTTATTTTATTAGTGAGCTGATTCCCTACTTCTATTATTTTGTTTTAATGATTGTATGCATATTGCATGTGTGAGACCAAATGAATATATATCATGTAGGACTAAAAGTTTGATACTCACAGGAGTATGGAACTGAGCAGGGTCAGCTGGAGGGAACAACGAAGGTGTTGGAGCAAGACAATGTGCGATGACCAAGGCTCTGCATGTACGGTAACATCTCTGCCATCCTCTGCTGATCCGCCAAGTGAGTTGCCCACTCTGCCTCCCGTTCCACCCTCATCCTCATCTCCATCTCCGTACGTTCCCTCCTCTATTCTTCTAGCTAGGCCTGTAATATTTCATCCCAATGTTATAATAATGCAAAGAAAAGGTATATAACTCAATGAATGACAAGGCACAGAAGCACTAACTTGGAGTTCCTGGATGCGATGTTGTGAGCTATCCTACCGAGATCATCGTATGACTAGGCTCACGCACGGGCTCCTTGCTCGCACCTAAGACAGAGTGGGAGTGGAGGACGAATGCAAAGAAAAGGTATATAACTCAATGAATGAATGCATCATAATTTGTGGTTACAATTGTTTATTAGGAGGCACATTGGCCATTGCTTCCTTCCAAAATTTATATGGTGCAGTCTACTTCCTTAAGAATCTAACTGAAGCATTATGAGGAGCTGTAGCAAATCACAATCCATCTACTATTGCTGATAATCATGCTATTTTGGCAATGACATAATTTATATATTGTAGACTACAACAAACAATGTCTATGAAGTCGTTGATATAACAGTATGGTGCCAATGGTTGGGCTATATTTCTGCTAACCATTCTTCTATTTTATTTTTTGTGTAAAGTATCAATTTCGTTATCTCATTTTATTACTTTGAAAACTCCATTTTGGCGGTGTAATAAATCATGGTTGCGTTCTTGTCTGTCTTTCTCCTACTTCCAATTGTGTTTTCAACAACCCAGCTAACTGTCGTTTTGGTGGTGTAATAAATCGTAGAGGCACACTGAAGCTCATTCTTCAGTTCATGGGCCATGGGCCCTAGGGGGCTCACCATACCTCATGTCAAGAGTCATCTCCAGGTTAATTGTTTCTCTTCATTCAATGCCTGGCATGCACCTATAGGCATTTTGACTATTTGTTTTCCCATTGGAGCCAACAACCGTGCACATATAGATTCAAAAGCTTCTGCTTCCCTATTTGCTTTTTTCTGATGAACAGAGCTGCGAGGCTTGGCGCAGGAAGAAGAGGTGATAGATAAAACACGCCCTCGTTTGCTGGCTTCTTCCACGACTGAATTCTTTCTCCTTGGTTATATTTTTAATTGCTTTACATGTCAAAGCCATGCAGTGTAGCTCAATTATTTATTCAGTATTCGGGGACAAACAAATGTTTTGCAATAGTGAACTGACATTCCAAATATTTTTGTATACATTTTTTTGAAAAAGAAGATATCACATTGCCTTGTGGATTTATGGTTTCTGTGACTCATCTTATAAGCTAACTCCACATGCTCACTACACTTGCCAAAATGCCAACTACTCCTTGCGACTAGGGGTGGTAAGACTATCTCCAACAGACTCCCTATTTCACTCCTTATCTCACTTCCTATTTCAAACTTCTATCTGCAAATAGTGCATACACTACCGGAATCAATCGCTTTGCCGAGTGCCTGAAGCACTCGGCGAAGCGTTCAAAACACTCGGCAAAAGCTTTGCCGAGTGTTACACTCGGCAAAGAAGGCTCGGTGAACAGTGCATCGGCAAAGCCTTCTTTGCCGAGAGCTTTTTATCGGGCACTCGGCAAAGATCTTTGCCGAGTGCCAGAGAGCACTCGGCAAAGAAAAGCAGCCGTTACGGCGTCAAGTGACGGAGACGGCGGCTTTGCCGAGTGTCCCACCTGACACTCGGCAAAGAAGTTAGTTTTGCCGAGTGCCTTCCGTGCAGCACTCGGCAAAGAATCCATCTTTGCCGAGTGCCACATGGGACACTCGGCAAAGAACCCGCCAGGGAGGGTCCCCATGTCAGGTTCTTTGCCGAGTGTCCCATGTGGCACTCGGCAAAGCCGACCTCTTTGCCGAGTGCCAGGGACGCAACACTCGGCAAAGAACCTAAGCCGGTGCCCAGGTCTGCGCTCTTTGCCGAGTGTTATGACCTTGACACTCGGCAAAGAGGCTCTTTGCCGAGTGTTACACTCGGCAAAGTGACCAGTATATACCTTTTTTATTTGTTTTTTGTATTCCATCCACACAAACAGAAGATATCACATATATATCACATATATACATCACACATATCATCACAGACATAAATAGCCAACACAAACATAAAACCGTCACCACAAACATAAATATCCATCACAAACATAAGTGTTCAACATAAGTATCAAACACAAACATAAGTCTCTAACGTCGCAAGCTCTCACATAAGTATCAAACACAGACATAAGTATTATACACAAGTACAGAAGTCTAAAGCAATGAAAACACAACACTCATGGAGGTGGGCGGCTTGACCGGGGCTGCGTTGGGCTGAACCCTTCCGGAGGATTGTTGGATGCCTCCCCAGATTGGCCCTGCACAGAGAAGAGATTGCATGTGTTATACCAGATGCATTACAAACATCTAACTACAATTTTGATACTCACAGGAGTGTGGAAGAGAGCAGGGTCAACTGGAGGGAACAATGGAGGTGGCGGAGCGATGCCCTGTGCGGCGCCAAGGCTCTGCATGTACTGGAACATCTCCGCCATCCTCTGTTGATCTGCCCGGCGGGCCTCCCGCTCCGCCTCCCGCTCCGCCATCATCCTCGCCTCCATCTCGCGACGTTCCCTCCTCTCTTCTTCTAGTTGGGTCTGTAATATTACAAGCCAACGTTATAGTAACTCAAAGAGTAGGTATATAACTCAAGGAAGGACGAGTTACACTAACCTCGAGTGCCTGTATGCGATGCTGTGAGCTGTCGTGCCGAGGTCGTATGACTGGACTCGAGCCCGTGCTCCTTGCTCTCACCTGAGACAGAGTGGGAGTGGAGGACGAGTCGATTGCCCCGTCGGCAATCCAGTACCGCCCATGTCTCTTGCCTCCTCCGACCCTCATGAGCACATCGGTGTCGATCGGCTGGGTGCTCGGATCATAGTCTGGGCCATGGACCTCCTGCGCCATGGCGGTGTAGTCATGGAGGCGGCTGTAGACGGCGGGGTTGGTGTAGGCCTCGGGCCCGTCATCCGGGTTGTAGGTGACGTCGGACGTCGCCTTACCCTTATGGGCCATAGCATAGGCCGAGAAGGTGGAGCAAGGCCTTCCACCATGTGACGCCGACTGCAACGAAAACCAACGAGATAGTTAGAAATAATATCTAACTTAGTGCTATATATCTAAATAAAAAAGGTGGCGTACCCATGCTTCGGCATATTGGCCCAGGCTCCGGCTGCCTTGGTGGTGGGAGGGGCCTTGCATCATCAAACGCCGTTCCCGGCTAGCTGTGTGCGCCTCGTCCCACTCAGCCGAACACCACCTATCCACCATCTGCTCCCAGCACAGAGGATGTGCGGCGCACCAATGTGGAATCATCTGCAAAGTAAACACGTAAAGTGCATATCAGAAGATAAAATAAAATTCATGTATCGAGTACTGGTACCAAACATGCATGACTTTACCTGCAGGTACTGCTCCCTGGTCAACGACATGGTTCGGGCTTGAGTTTTGGTCACCTTCTCCCCAAGGACGGAGCCGTGGTAGGTGATGATGGCCTGGATGCGGGCCTCATAGTGCATGTCCACGACGAGCTTCTTACAGCTCGTGGTGGCCACCACATCCGCCCTAGCCTCGTATCCAGCATCGCATCTGAAGAAATCCTGCATACAAAAACGATGTATCCATACATTATTTCAAGAATTTGCAACGAATGCGACATATTTTACATTATACTAAGACTTACCCACAGCTCTTGCTTCACCCGCTCCGCCTTGTTATTGAATTCCCTGCCGTCCCGGTCTACTGCATCGGGGGCGATGGCGTAGTGGTCAAAGGTGAAGGCTGGGCCCGTCACTCCGGCGTACTCCACAAGTCCAGGGAAGTGTTCCCTGCACAGCAGGCCGAGGATGCCATTGGGGGGGCGACGATGACCCCCAGCATAATCCAAAACCGTCCAAGACCTGTCCAAGTGATAAATAAAAAGTATTAGTTTATATTATGATTTTGAACACATAATATGAACAAGAATGAAGAACATAAAGTTACATACCTCTCCCCTTCCGGCCGAATCAGCGGTCGTCTGTCCCGAAGTATGGGACGCTGAGGGAGACTCGCGGGGCCTCGCAGGTAGATGCTCCTCGAACTAGAGCCGCCTGAACCTGAGGCGTCCTGCTGCTGGTCGTCGTCGTCCTGCTGCTGGCCGTCGTCGTCCTGAGGCGCCGCCTGCTGCTGCGCTGCCTGCTCTGCCTCGTCCTGTTGCGCTGCCTGCTGTGCATCGTCCGCCGTCCTACTCCTCCTCCCCCTCCTCCTCCTCAGGAAACCGCCCACCATATTTGTCCAACAACCTGCAATTAAGAGTAAACAAATAAGCACATATAAAAAGATGTATTTAAAAACAGGTGCGAAATAAAAAGTCATATAGCATTACATCGATTAAAAATAATCTTCATATGTGTCGGGGTTAGCCGGATCATAACTCTCATCATCACTATCAAGCATTTCAATCTCCACACCATCGGAAGAAGCAAGTTCGTCAGTAATGTCATTGCCTTCAAGGATTACTAAGTCATTATCATTTTGCACCTCATCCTCCTCCTCATCAACAACCATTTCAATATCTACGTCCATTCGGATAGCTTCGGTTAAGTCTATCTCAAATCGCCCTTCTAGCCCATCTTCTTGGAAGAACTCTCCATCATATGTGTCCGGGTCTAAGTTGTAATCTTCATCGTTAGGAACAGGTAACCTCCCGTGCGGCGATACCTTATACACAACATCCCAACCCTTAAGATGTTCTTTCGTTTGACACGCATATGGGAGATAATACACTTGTGTGGCCTGTTGGGCAACGATATAGACATCGTCTCCTGCTAAGGTGGAATCCTGTCGAATTTCGACTATCCCAAGATTAGAATGTGTCCGTCTCGTCACTTGAGGGTCAAACCAATGACATTTGAATATCACTGGAGTAAGAGGTTTGGAACCATAAAAATTGAGTTCATATATTTCTTCAATTCTTCCATAATACTCGACCTCGTCAAGCCCGGGCGTAAAGACTCCAGAACACGTGGTTTTTCGATTGGGCCGACTTTGGTCGTAGCTTGTTGTGCGAAAACGGTATCCATTGATGTCATACCCAGAAAATTTCCTGACCCTATAGGCAAAGCCATTGGCTACTTGTCTCAACTCGGCACTCATAGACGGCTCTCTTTGGCCCTGCAAGTTCAAACACGCTAGATTGTTATATTATTCGCACGTAAGAGCAACTTGGAATAACAAACTAAGCACGTACCTTATGTTTAAACCAGGAAATGAAATCGGGCAATCCATTTCCCGCACCCTTTCTAAGAAGGGTATCATATTCCTGTGGAGTTGGGTCCCTTGATCGACGCCAGAATTCATGAAGAAATTGCTCCATGTATGGCGTCACCTCTTCAAGGTTGGTCAATACATATAGCATGATATGGCGCCACTCTTCATGTCTCAGGGTCTTGGTGGTCGAACCACTCGCGCTTCCGAGTTGCCCTCGAAAAATGCTGAGGTTCGATTCATTGCCGCCATCATTGTAACGAGGGGGTGGATTATGCACGCTCGGCAGTTTGTCACCATAGTAAGTTGTTGTGAAGTTTGACACCTCCTCCAGTATGTATGCCTCTGCAATGGAAGCCTCGATTTTGCATTTATTTCTACATTTCTTTCGGATACTCTTTAGACATCTCTCGATTGGATAGCACCAACGTCCCTGCACGGGCCCCCCCATTCGTGCCTCATATGGGAGATGAATAATCAAATGCTGCATCGGATTGAAGAAGCCGGGTGGAAAGATCTTCTCCAGCTTACACAGTAACACGGGTGCCATCCTTTCCAAGTCTGCAATCATGGTCCGAGCTAACTCTTTTGCACAAAGCTGGCGAAAGAAATAGCTCAACTCTGCAAGCGCTAGCCAGACATGCTCAGGGACATAGCCTCGAACCATCGCCGGAAGAATTCGTTCAATCCATATGTGGAAGTCATGACTCTTCATCCCTAAGACTCGTAGAGTAGATAAGTTCACCCCCCTACTAAGGTTAGCTGCATACCCATCAGGGAACATTAACATCTTGATCCACTGTAGTACTTCCTTCCTCTGGGCCCTGCTCAGGACGAAATCGGCCTTAGGCCTTCTCCATGTCTTACCACCACTAGGCGGCTTCATCTCTTGGTTTGGTCTATCACATAACTCTGCGAGATCCACTCTTGCCTTTACGTTATCCTTTGACTTATCAGGAATCTCCATAATTGTCGCCCAAAGTGCCTCGGCGACATTCTTTTCAGTGTGCATCACGTCAATGTTGTGTGGAAGGAGCAGGTCATCATAATAGGGGAGCCGAGTCAAGCCCGACTTATGTGTCCACATATGTTGCTCACCATATCCCACAAAACCACCTTCTGGGTTGGCCACGAGACCATCTATCTGTTCGCGAACTTCGGCACCAGTCATCATTGCAGGTGGGCGGTCTGTCACCACGACACCTTTCGTAAAGTTCTTGATGTCTTGTCGGAATGCATGGTCAGGAGGGAGAAATTGTCGATGTTTATCGAATGACGAATATTTGCCACCCTTCTTCAACCAAATGAACCTAAGAGCTTCCTTGCAAACTGGGCATGGGAACTTACCGTGAACACACCAGGCGCAAAATAGCCCATACGCCGGAAAGTCATGCATGGAGTACTGGTACCAAACATGCATTTTGAAGTTTGTCTTCGTAGCTCGGTCGTACGTCCATACCCCTTCCTCCCAAGCATGGACCAATTCATCAATCAAAGGCTCCATGTACACGCCCATTTTATTCCCCGGGTGTCCAGGAATTATCAACGACACGAATATGTTCTGTCTTTGAAAGCATACGCCGGGGGGGGGAGATTGATGGGGATAACGAACACGGGCCAACATGTGTATGGGGCAGCGGTCATTCCATAGGGATTGAACCCATCTGTGGCCAGCGCAACACGAACATGTCGAGCCTCTTTGGCTTTCTCATGGTGAAAATGGCATCAAAGTGGGTCCATGCTTCACCATCGGATGCGTGAACCATCTTGTCAGGATTGTATCGTTTGCCTTTTTTGTGCCATGTCATCTGTTTCGCGGATTCCTCTGTCATGTATAGACGCTGGATCCTCGGTATGAACGGAAGGTGGCGTAGGATTGTCACGGGGATGTCGAGCTGCTTCTTCTGTCCATCACCAGAGTCTACCTCCATGAACCTAGACGATTTACACTTCGGACAGTACTTTGCCTCAATGTGTTCTTTCCTAAATAGGACGCAGCCCTTCGGACAAGCATGTATCTGCTCATACGTCATCTTGAGTGCACGAAGGAGTTTCTGTGCCTCGTACATGCTCTTTGGCAGAACGTGATCCTCCGGAAGCAGGCTGCCAATAACTGTCAACAAACCATCGAAGGCGTCTCGACTCATGCTATACTGCGACTTCAACGCCATTATACGCCCAATGGCATCCAGTTGAGAAACCTTTGTCTTGCCGTGAAGGGGTTTCTGTGCCGCGTCAAACATGTCGTAGAATGCCTTTGCGGTCGCCTCTGGCTCGTCCTCCGTACGTCCTTCGGCGAACTGTGCCTCGTGATAGTCGTTCAACATGTCTGCTACCCCGGCATCAGCATCGTAATCCTCGACGCGTTGTCTCACCACCTCCTCTCTCGTGCGATGCGCTTCACCATGGAAGATCCACCGAGTATAGTCCGGCGTAAATCCATTCTTCCAAATATGTTCTACCATGGCCTTCTTTGGTTTTCTTTTCCGGTTGTCACATTTGCTGCACGGACAAGGGACTAGGCTAGCTCCTTTAGCAGCTTCGCCATATGCCCGTTCCACGAAAGCATCGGTCTTCCTAATCCATTCTGGGGTGACATCATTACGTCGAACGCGGCCCGTGTACATCCACTCACGGTCCTCCATCCTCTAACATATATAACCGAGTATAGTTTAATATAGACATGTAATGCATGTACACTACGTTCCTACCTTCTAATAGGTGAGGATAGGTCCTAATCCCACCCGCGGTTGCGTAGATGGAGTTAGTTTCCATGCTCTACTCCGATCCGAGATAGAATTTCGGCAGCACCTCCCCGCTGTTCTCCGGATACACGTCCTGGCAGGGAGAGTGTACTGTCCGGAGAACAACAGGGAGGTGACGCCGAAACTCTTTCTCGGACCAGAGTAGAGCATGAAACTAACACCATCTACGCAACCGCGGGCTGTCCAAAAAACGTGGACAATTCGAAACTGATACATTTGTAGATATGCAAAGATCTGCATATCTACACCGTATCACTTTCGAACGGGAGACGCCTAACTGGGTTACGTGATCTACGACCATGATGCGGAAATAGAGGTTATACCTAGGGTGGCGGTGGAGTCAGGCTAGTGGGGCTGTGGCGGGTCGGTGCAGTGGCGACGCGACGCGGTGCAGGGAGACCCGCAGCGGCTAGGAAGACAAGTATCTTCTCTGTAAAAAAGAAACACAAGTCTGTTAATACAAAAGCCTAGCAACAGAAAATTTCGGCAGCACCTCCCCTGCACGGGGAGGTTTCAAAATCCTGCAAATAAAACTATCAGCACGATGGCTGACATCCACGCATAATTCAACGGCACGATGGCCGGCAATCCACAATACTAAAACTAATCATTTCATATAAATCATACACGTATAACATAAATCAAGTAATCACCTTAGAGGTTTCGGCACGGTCGAGACGACGGGTCGCGGGCGAGGCGCCTGGCGGGCGAGGGCACGGCGGGCGCGACTGCGGCGAGCGCGAGGGTGGGCACGGCGGGCACGGCACGGCGAGCGCGGGCCTGGGCGGGGCGACCGCGGCGTGGGCGTGGGCGCGGCGGCGTGGGCGTGGGCGCGGCGGCGTGGGCGAGCGAGGGCACGGGCGCGACGGCGTCGCGGCGGCGCGGTGGGCGCGGTGGGGTCGCGGCGGTCGTGGGCGGCGCGCGGGCGCGCGGCGAGCGCGGGCGGCGTGGGCGGCGCGCGGGCACGCGGCGAGCGGGCGGCGTGGGCGCGCGGCGAGCGCACGGGCAAGCGGTGGCGTGGGCGAGGGCGAGCTCGAGGGCGAGGGCGACGGCGAGCTCGCGGGCGACGGCGACGGCGATACGGGCGGCGAGCTCGGGCGTACGTGGGGGCGCGGCGATACGGCGAGCTCGGGCGTGGGGGCGCGGCGGCGAGCTCGGGCGTGGGGGCGAGGGCGACGGCGAGCTCGGGCGTGGGGGCGCGGCAGCGGCGATACGGGCAGCGAGGGCGCGGCGGCGGCGACGGTGAGAGAGTGAGAGAGAGAAGTGAGGAAGAAAGGTTAACTGCGTATGTATACGGTCTTTGCCGAGTGCCCGCGATCTGGCACTCGGCAAAGATTTTTTTTTAATTTTAAAGTACACTTTGCCGAGTGCCCTAGATGCGGCACTCGGCAAAGGCGCCTTTGCCGAGTGTCAACCGGGAGACACTCGGCAAAGATTCTATCCTTACGCTTTGCCGAGTGTCACCTGTTGACACTCGGCAAAGTGTATTTTCATTTTTTTAATTTTGTCTCCCAAACTTTTTGTGGTATGTTCCTACACTATGTAGACCTACATGTATCATTTGTGGACAATTATAACATAGTTTCCATAGTTAGTAGATTTAGTTCGTTTATTTGAATTTCTTCGGAAAATTCAAATTTGAACTGCAGGTCACTCGAAACTTGGAAAACCGTGCATGAAAAAATGATATCCATGTTACTTAGCATAAGTTACGACCGATTGCAGAAGCGTACCAGAAACTTCGAGCAACATGCTCACTAAACATGGCCGTGAACTTGGCATCCACATGTTTAAAAATTGTATAAAACACAAACCAAGTCAGAAAATCATGAAACTTGTCCACGTGTCATGATATCATATGTACAGGCTGTGATAAAAATTTTAGAATGTTTGGAGAAAGTTGTGAGACACTATGTGTAGAAACCTAAGAGGACTACACATGAAATCATAGAGTTTCAATGTGAATCTAGAAGGTTTCTACACATAGTGTCTCACAACTTTCTCCAAATACTCTAAAATTTTTATCATAGCCTCTACATATGATATCATGACACGGGGACAAGTTTCATGATTTTCTGACTTTGTTTGTGTTTTATACAATTTTTAAACATGTGGATGCCAAGTTCACGACCATGTTTAGTGAGCATGTTGCTCGAAGTTTCCGGTACGCTTCTGAAATCGGTCGTAACTTATGCTAAGTAACATGAATATCATTTTTTCATGCACGGTTTTCCAAGTTTCGAGTGACCTGCAGTTCAAATTTGAATTTTCCGAAGAATTTCAAAAAACGAACTAAATCTACTAACGATTGAAAACTATGTTATAATTGTCCACAAATGATACATGTAGGTCTACATAGTGTAGGAACATAACACAAAAAGTTTGGGAGACAAAATCAAAAAAATAAAAATATACTTTGCCGAGTGTCTAGGGATGGCACTCGGCAAAGAGTTCTTTGCCGAGCGTCAACTGGGCGACACTCGGCAAAGAAGACTCTTTGCCGAGTGCCAACCGTTGGCGCTCGGCAAAGACTGACGGCCGTCAGCTTTGGGACGGCCGCTGACGGCCCTTTGCCGAGAGCCCCATTTGCCGAGTGTTTGACACTCGGCAAACATGTCTTTGCCGAGTGTGGACCTGTACCGAGTGTCCTACTCTCGGTAAAGACGCTCGTTACCGAGAGCCAAGCTTTGCCGAGTGCGGCTCTCGGCAAATCCGTCTTTGCCGAGTGCCCGAGAAAAGGCACTCGGCAAAGCGGCCGACACTCGGCAAAGGAGCTGATTCCGGTAGTGATATACAGTGCAAAACAGTGTTATACACGCCCGCATACACGACGTTTGCCTATGGATCACGATCCAAATGCTTCTTCACAAAATGTTAGGGCTCTAAATAAATTGTAGTTCAAAATCAATAGAAATAGAGCTCGATCCTAATTCAATCCGATCCTTAAATTTTATAGTGTAAAATTTAGAGTCCGTTGTCACCCCTACTTGCGACCCACAAATTCCCTTCTCGTGTGTCATGAGTAGCTTACCTTGCAAGCTTTGTTGTTGGGAAAGCCAAGTATAATACACTGCACACTTTAGACGGATTTTGCTAATGGAAAGCTAAACACCTTTCTTTCATGGCACCATCGACTAGGGATGTAAGACCAAAAAGATCAATGATGTGTTTGAGCATGTCTCGGATACCACATGCATACTGCAGGAGATCAAGCTCATTCGGTTGCTTTGTTACACAAACATAGTTGAGATTAAGCACATCATGCTCCCTCCTTGGAGGGAGTTCCAAGACATCTATGTTGTTTTTTTATCTCATGGAGTCGGATCTCCATCAAGTGATCAAGGCAAATGATATGACTTCACCCTGAACATCATTCTCAAGTACATACATGCTCCCTTAACCTGTATTTCTTTATAGTCAATCAGCGATCCAAGCCATTGCAAAGCATGGGCCATGCGTGGCGGCAGTGATAGTTCCCCGATCCGGAGGCAAGTCGGTGGTGACTCCCCGATCTAGAAGCGCAGCAGCGGTTTCCCAATTCAGAGTCACGACAACGATGGCTCCCTGATCTAGAAGCACGGAGGCAATGAGTCCCTAATCTGGAAGCACGGCGGCTGCGGTTCCCCAATCTGGAGACGCGACGACGGCCCCGTGACATTGTCCAATCTAGCACACTTCGGGCATGCTCCAGCGATGGTCTCCTATGGCTCGACGACTTTGGGGCATCCTCTGGCGATGACCTCACTAGATCCGTGTTTATGCCTCTATGATTACTTTTTATGCCGATGACTGCACTACTTTATGCATTCCATTCGATGGTTTTATGATGATGAATATGACGTCTCTCATTTGGTTTGGTATTTTTTACAGTAATAAAGTTTACACAATATCTGCCATTATTTTATGATCAAACTTGATGATTTTTATGATCACAAATTCAACACATCTGAGTTATCGACAACATTCACATTGGCTCGATATTTACGATCAAACCTGAGGATTTTTACGCTAAAAGTTAAAGGATTCTACGCAAATTTGGAGGTGCGCCACTAATGTCACTGCATGCATATTTTCCGCATGCGTAGTGAAAAAGGAAACCCCTTAATTTATGGTGTATGTAACTGCCATTAAAAAATCAAATCCCATAATCAACTCACCTAATCGAATCCCTTGATTTATGGTGGCTGCATGGATGTGATGGTTGATGGTTGGGATTGAATCAACATTTGCGATGTATCCAACACTATTTTATGCTTAAACCTTAGGATTTATATGATCATGAATACAATGCATCAAAGTTGTCAACATCTCTCATGTTGGCTTGGCATTTACGGTCATAACTAAGGAGTTTTACGCAAAACACTAAAGCATTTTATGGTCGAACTGGAGTGCGTCCACCAGTGTACCACATGCATATTTTTCGTGAACACAATGAAAAAGGAAGTGTCTTGATTTATGGTGTCCGTGACTACCATAAAAAATCAAATTCACTGATCAACTCAACTAATTAAATCTCCTAATCAAATCCCTTGATTTATGGTGGCGGCATGGGACACATGGGCTGTTGTTGGGAGTGAATCAACATTTACGCTATATCTGACATTACTACACTAAAACGTGAGATTTTTACGCTTAAATCTGGGTTGCGCCCACACAGTGTCTCGCATGGAACTTTTTCGAATGCACAATAATTTTCGAATCTGCCATATTTTATGGACATGCCTTAATTTTTGGATCTGAAACGACACCTGCCATAAAAACCGAAAAATGCATGCATGCATGGTTGGTGATGAATGTACCTTTAATTAAAAAGAGGACTCCCGCATGCGTGGTGACGTAAACGGGATTTTATGCCATGTCTGGCACTATTTTACGCACAAACGTGATGATTTTATGCTCAAAACCTGGCATCGCATCTACAACTGCCATAAAAACAAATCCCTAAAATAGCGCACCACATGATCTAGACGTGAGATGTGGAATGATGGAGCCGTACGTGCATGGGGGGAAGGAGCCGACCAAAGCTTTTTGTAACTATATATACACACACATGAGCATTAGGCTGATCGGCCTTCTAAAGCCGAGTATATAACTGGGGTCGACGCCAATTCTCACAACGCCGACCCCCTGCCACGTGAGCGCCAACTCAGCATGGGGAACGAGATCTCGGCGCCAATAGTAATGGAGCCGAGACAAAAGTCGATTTCTTAAATTCAAACTATAAATGGTGTAGTTATGAAAATCTTTCGAAAAAGGATCAAAAAGCAAAAAGGTCGGTCTCCAAAAATCATCGATTGTAACAGAGGCGATCGTTTTAGGACGTTAGTCTTTACAGATCGAAAAATCTTGAATTAATAGAGGCAATCCTCTTAGAACGTTTATCTCTGTAAATCAGTTTTAGAGGCGGACATCATGTCCGTCTCTTAAAATCTCTGCAAATCATTTTAGAGACGGACATCATTTTATGATGTTTGGTTTAATAAATGAGTTAGTCCATCATCTTCTCACTCCTCACATTTTTTGTTTGGTTTGTGGAATGTAATGAGTTGATTCATCACCACCTCATTCCTCATAGTTAGTTAGTATTAATATGAGGAATGAGATCATTCCATCAGATTTATAGGGTGTTTGGTTTGAGTAACGAGCTAGTCCATCATCTTCTGACTCCTCACTTTTTTGTTTGGTTTATGGAATGGAATGAGTTGATCCATCACCACCTCATTACTCATAATTAGTTAGTTAGTACTAATACGAGGAATAGAGTCATCCCACCAAATTTGACGAATGGAATCATGATACACCACCTTATTTTGGATGGAGTGATTCTTCAAACCAAACAACCCATTAAGGAATAGACACATGATGCACCATCTCATTTTGGATGGAGTGATTTCTCAAACCAAACACCCTATCTTTTCTTTAAAAATCATTTTTATAGGCACATCGTAACTTTTAAGGTGTGCGTCTCCATAAAAAATTAAATTAAATACTTTTCTATATGATCTTAGATGAAGACAAATTTTATATCAAAAAGTATAACACGCCTTTGATTGAAAACAATTTTTAACTTTTCTGTATGACTTTTGACGCTAAGACAACTTTTCGATGTGACTTTTCCATACGATAAGTTAGATGGAGACAACCCGCCCCTCTGTAGCTTTCCGCCGAGCCAACCCCGCATGAACTAAGGCAACACCATGTCGTCTCCCCAAGGTGTTGCCAAGTGCTCCTGTTACTACCGGAATTCGACAATTTGTCGAGTGCCAAATATTTTGCTGATTGTTTTTTCGGACACTCAGTAAAGAAGTTTTTGCCCAGTGTCAAGAAAAGCTCTCGATAAAAGAAAACACTCGACAAATAAGTTTTTTACCGAGTGTTTTATTTTTTACACTCGGCAAAGAGTTTCTTTGTCGAGTGCTTTTTCTAATACTCGGCAAAGAGCTTCTTTGCCGAGTGTCAGATATATAACACTCGATAAAGAGCTTATTTGTTAGTGCTTTTTTCAACACTAGACAAAGACAATTTAAAAATCACATTTTAAAGCAGTAAATTAATTTAAATGGAAAAGTTTTCAACTACAAATTTGTATAACTCATCATGATGTACAATTTATATTTTAAACATTTCTAAACATGACAAAATAAAAGTAAATTTGTTTATAAAACCTATATCTCTTTCGTAGTTTATGAAACTACGAGAGAGATGTATTAGATTTGTGCATATTGTTAGAACCATTATGTGAGATAAACAAATGACCAAACAACCAAAATAAACTTTGTAGATCTTGAGAAATTATAGAATTTTGTAGTTGGCAACTTTTTTATTTGAAGTCATCTTGTCAACTAAAACTACGTCTGAATTTTTAAAAAATAAAATTTGAATTTTGAAAACGATCTCGAAAGAAAAAACCACCAACATGAAAGGTGTAGGTATTGAAGAGTTATGAAACTTTGTAGTTGACAATGTTTTGGTTTGAAATCATCTTGTCATGCGAAACTATGTTTGAATTTTAAAATTTTAATTTTTGAAACTACCTCGGATGGAAAAACCATCAAAATAAAAGTTGTAGATCTTAAAATGTAATGAAACTTTGTAATTGACAATTTTTCGATTTGAAATCATCTTATCATTGAAAAGTTCGTGTGAAGTTTTCAAATTTGAAATTCAAATTTTGTAAACGACCTCGGATGTAGAAAGTATCAAAATAGAACATGTAAATCTTGAAAAGTTATGCAACTTTATAATTGGTTACATTTTCAAATGAATTCATTTAGTGTCTCAAATAATCAATTATTTTTTGTTTGTTATAGTACATGAGAAATGAAAACGTAATATAGACATAATTGATGTAGTAGTGTAGTGGTAGAGGAGGGTATATACGAGAGAGAGGTTGTGAATTCAAAAAATATTTTTTGCGATTCTTAATTTGTCGAATGCTTTTCGACACTCGGTCCGAAAAAAGTACTTGGCAAAGAACCCTTTGCCGATAAAATGTTTGCCGAGTTTTCTTTGCCCAGTGTAAAAGGATTTGCCGAGTATAAAATGACCTTTGGTAGTGATTGGAGAGTTGTTCACATAATTTAAATAATGTTTTGCTATTTTTTAGGGGTTTTTTATGATTCTTAATTTGCCGAGTGTTTTTCTTTGCCGAGTGCTTTTCGACACTCGGCAAAAGGCAAAGAACTCTTTGCCGATAAAATGTTTGCCGATTTCGGTAGTGTGTACCTCCTCCTTGGCACAGAGCCCTCTCATAAACGTGTCGTCGTACGACACCATGGCCATGGATAGCCCCGGCACACACGTGCTGCACCACGCGTTGATGCGGCTCCACGCTTCTATTATTCTCTGGATATGATCTGCTCTGGCTCCAACGTTCTGGCCGAGGAAGCAAGCCACATGTGCGTACGATGAGCACATGCAAATCATACGTTGCAAAGGTTATCTCTAACTCTACCAAGTGCATCAGATCGACTCATGCATTATCGATTACAACTACATCAACAATCCTATTCATAAATTACGTTCATGGTCTCCAATTATCTTCATCAACATGATTTATAAGCCTCGGTCGCTACATCGTCCAAAAGATATGGATATATCTTACGTCCTCTGATGGATACATTTGCAAGACACTTCATCGACGACATCATCGACCACATCATCTACGACGGCAAGACTGCATCAACATGTTCCTTTAACATATGCAAGATGCAAGAAGATAGCAGAAGCAAATGGCTTTGAAATCAGTCTCACATGTTCTCTGATATATGCAAGACACCCCAACAACACCCTCTAACACATGCAAGGTGCATATCCTACAGTTGGAGCTCCGTTAAGTAAATTTTTTTCTTTTTCAGCTTTATGTGGCAACATCAGCCATGACAATTACATCAACATCAATAACTAAAGGCTAAGTCTCCATCAAAAGGTAGAGGCGAAGAGAGCGGAAGGACTACAAGACTTTCAATTCAATATCTTGCATCCAATCCGGTTTTTGCTACACATACCGAAAACACTGATGTGGATGCACTCCTGAAGCTCATGTGATTGCCATCGTGGTCGCTCCTCTAAAAGCCCAAGAAGACAGTGATGGTCATTGGCGTGTATGTTGATAGGCTTGAGTGATTCTATCGCCACCAGGAAGGGTCCATAATCAGGTAGTGAAGTTGTCGTCGACCATATGTATAATCCTATGACCCATGGTGCTAGCACAAATGCGTGGCTACGATCAATTGGGCCATTTCATTTATTTATCCAGCGCCAGACTAAGCTAGCCATCTCGGAACCACCATCTAGTGGCAAGGGGGTGTCTATGATTTGACGCCACTTGCTACCTCTACCTATCTTGCATGTGACAGAGTAGTAATGCAGGTGTTTCTGATGCTTCCTACTCCTATACACAATTTCCATGGCAGGAGATCACTTGGGTAGCCAAAGAAGAAACATTGGCTTTCTACTACGTTCCCTGCTGCTTTTATATACTCGGGTTAGAGAGAAGATGTAAACAATTCGATTGTATGCACTTACTACTCATATGAATGAGTCACCAACTGTAACAAGGGCAATCATGGTGAATCCTCAGTCTACAATAGAAAAAGAGTGGAGGAGCCTCTAGCCAAGCATTCAAATATTCAGATGTCTTGGACCAAAAGAACGAAGCTGAAACTAGAGCTTGGATGCTGCTCATGGCGTTTAGTTTGGCGCCGATAAATTAACACACACATGGTCCTCCCATTGCGAAAAAGTGCATATTTTATCTTTTTAAATTTATTGCAGCCCAGCTCAGTTAGAAGTTGAGGCAACTATGAAAGTGGTCGTGTCTCCATGTCTTCGTTTTTCCAAATTAACCAACTAATTAAGATGGCGACAACAAAAGATTATTATGGCGTTACTCTTATCACAATGCGTCCTACAAAAATATAAGTGTGTGTTTTAGGAACTATAGTTGCTTATTACAACGTCCCTCCCCCCACCACCACCACCGCGGAAACTCACAAGGGCACCATATTTTTAATGTCTTACATGACTTGAAGGTTGGATGCTTCTTTTTCTCAAACGTTCTTGCATTTTTTTCCCTTCCTAACTTTCTCAAACACACAAAAAAAGTGAGGAGCACAACCTATTTCTTGCCTCACAAGTCACAAAGGGATGCTTGCCATGTTAGACCACCACTGCATGACATTGCTACTGTGTTACCACGTTTGAAAACCTACTACCAAATATTGCTTATAATTTTGGTCATCAACAATAATGTATTGAAAATAAACGACAATCCTATGAATGAAGTGCTTTAGAAGAATGAGCTAAGAGGGTGTTTGAATGCACTAGAGCTAATAGTTAGTTGGCCAAAAAATTGCTTGAGAAATTAGCTAGCTAAGAGCATCTCCAATAGTTATGTAAACAAGTCCCTAAATATAAATTTAACAAGTTTTCGAGAAAAACTCTTTTTCAACAGTTATGTAAATCAGTTCTCTAAATTTACAAACTCCCTACAAAACCCAATTTCATCCCTTAATTTACCAACCTTGTTGAGACTCCCTAAATCAACGTTGGTACTAAATCCATGGTGAAAATCATACTTTTGCCACTGTTTTGCGCTGTCCCACTGTCCTATTGACCACAAATCCATCTCCAACGCCCAGATGTCTTGATGCCGCCACTACTAAACAACCTCTTTCGTCAGGGCACATCCTGTGATGTCTTCACGCCATCGTCATGACCGTTTCGTCTTCCATCGATAAATTCGACCTCTCAAGACACCAGGGAAGGTTGCTGATATTGATTTCTACCGTCAGCTCAATTAAAAATAGAAAGTATGCTCGCTTATATTTTGTTGACGTAGACAACTTTAAAATTAGCAACCAATAAATAGTGAACTGTTGGAGCGCACACACATTTTTCTACTCCTTAATGTGTTTTAGCAACTTCTTAAATCTATAATTTAGGGTGCTAAATTTACATAACTATTGGAGATGACAAATAGCTAACTAACTATTAACTAATTTGCTAAAAGTAGCTAATAATTAAATTATTAGCTAGACTATTTGAATATCTTTAAATATAACAACTAACTATTAACTCTAGTGTATTTAAATATGACCTTCTCTTCGAGCATGCAGCCTTCATTATTCGTGAGCGTTGGCGACTAACAGAGCTTAAAAAAAAAAGCCTCAGCGATTTGAGCCACAGTACAAGGGCCCACAAATCGACAGCGTTGTAATGTATTTCATTTCCCATGCACACCTGTGGAGGATGGTGATCTCGGGACATCCGATCCAAAGTGTCGAGGGTGGTGCCTCATCTCGTGTAAGGGACCGCACAAAAAATAAAGACTGAACTAAACCGTTACATAAATATAATTTTACTAAATCACTCACAATAGATAAATATAATATTTTTAAACTAGTATTATATTGAAACATCGACAAACATTAAAAATCATAAAATCTATAATAATAAATATATGATGTAATTTTAGGAAAGACTTTAGTACGGCTCTATATGCTCGTAAACGATAGGAATCTCGAGCCTCATCCGCCTCAGAGCTGCATCCGTCCCCAGTCTCGTGTGGTAGGTAGGGTGGCTGCCAATCTCGAGCTATTGCTTGATTTGATACCACAGCTATGATTAAAGAACTTGTAATGCATTTGCCCCGGATGCTTCCTGCTTCTTCCCAGCTATTCTACACCCAGACAAGAGTGGCTGAAACAGTCGACAAGGTGGTGTGATTGAATGCAATTAAATATCCATATCAATGGGATAGTAACTGCATTGAAGTGTAGCTAGATACTAAATGTCAAATAAATTCCTATAGAAAAAAAATTGCTCAACTTAACTGATTTGTTAGGCACATATAACCTAATTTAATCCCCCGTCTCTTAAGTTCTCTAAGGGTTAAATAAAAAAAATACAAGAGACTCTCTTCACGAAGAGTCAGTCCATCTCCACACAACTTGCTGGACATATTGTCTCTTAACTACATCTATGATATGACTAATTTTAAACACACTCTATTACATCATGCAGTTTGTTAGTTGTCTCTTATACTTGAAAATTTGATTAATAAGCTCTGATTGTACATGCCCTTATTATATTTTCATTAATGGCATAAATAGGATCTGAAAAATGAAATGTGATTGCTAGACACGCATGTTCATCTTAATAAATTAAAGTACGTTCTTGTATATTCCTAGTGTACAAGAAGCATAAATATATGGTATGTACATGATCTTGATCTTGGGGACATGATAAATTTCTCAACAAGCACTACCGGAATCGCGTTCTTTGCCGAGTGTCTAAGACACTCGGTAAAAGTTATTTTACACTCGGCAAACATTTTATCGGCAAAGGGTTCTTTGCCGAGTACTTTTTTCGGTAGTGTCGAAAAGCACTCGGCAAATTAAGAATCGAAAAACCCAAAAAACAGCAAAACATTTTTTAAATTATAGAAACAACTCTCCAACCACTACCTATTACCATACCCATCACCCTAATCATTTTTCACTATTATTTTGAATCAAATTTACATGTTTTATAAATGGTGAGATTCAAACTCGCAACCTCTCTCTCGCGCGTACCCTTCTCTACCACTACATAACTACATTAATTACGTCTATATTACGTTTTCATTCCTCATGTATTATAACCAATCGAGAGTAATTTGATTATTTAAGGCACTAAATGAATTCATTTGAAAATGTGACCAACTATAAAGTTGCATAACTTTTCGAGATCTACAAGTTCTATTTTGATAGTTTCTACATCCGAGGCCGTTTACAAAATTTGAATTTCAAATTTGAAAACTTCACACTAATTTTTCAATGACTAGATGATTTCAAATCAAAAAATTGTCAATTACAAAGTTTCATTACATTTCAAGATCTACAACTTTTATTTTGGTGGTTTTTCCATCCGAGGTAATTTGGAAAATTCAAATTTTAAAATTCAAACATAGTTTTGCATGACAAGATGATTTTAAACCAAAACATTGTCAACTAGAAAGTTTCATAACTCTTCAATACCTACAACTTTCATGTTGGTGGTTTTTTCTTTCGAGGTCGTTTTCAAAATTCAAAATTTTAATTTTTTAAATTCAAACGTAGTTTTCGTTGACAATATTACTTCAAGTGAAAACGTTGCCAACTACAAAATTCTATAACTTCTCAAGAACTACAAAGTTTATTTTGCTTGTTTGGTCATTTGTTCATCTCACATGATGGTTCTAACAATATGCATAAATCTTATACATCTCTCTCGTAGTTTAATAAACTACGAGAGAGATATATGTTTTATGAACAATTTTTTTTTATTTTGTCATATGAAGAAATGTTCAAAATATAAATTGTACATCATGATGAGTTATACAAATTTGTAGTTTAAAACGTTTTCATTTGAATTAATTTACTGCTTTAAAATGTGATTTTTAAATTGTCTTTGCTTAGTGTTGAAAAAAGCACTCGGCAAAGAGCTCTTTGCCAAGTGTTATATTTTTGACACTCGGCAAAGAAGCTCTTTGCCGAGTGTCAAAAAAAACACTCGACAAAGAGCTTCTTCGCCGAGTGTTTTCTTTTATCGATGGTTTTTTGCGTGGCACTTGGCAAAGAGCTTTTTTGTCGAGTGACTGAAAAAACACTCGGCAAAATATTTGACACTCGACAAAGAGCCAAATTCCGGTAGTGGAGGGTCAACAAGATTTGACCAAACTCAACACAACAAGATTTAATCACCATATATGGCTTTGGTAGGAATTTTCTTACCATTGAGGCGTATGTAATACTATAGTTTTATGAATTTTTTTATCAAAAACAAAATGTTCAAGCACTTTGAATAGAAAAGGTAGGATTTCTAAGCCAGAACTATATCACACTTCACAATAACTTAGTCGATACAATTTTCCTATAAGATATATTTTCCCCACACATAGAAGTATTTGTATAAAGAACAAATATTATGCAATCTTTTTTCTCAAAAATGTCATAGTCGTGTTACTTTTTCAAGGTTGTTTTAAGTGTGGACTTGATTCATTTTAGTTTAGCATGCTTTATCATTTTCAAGCAAAATACATGTATAAAGAGAAGAGAGGGATGGTTCAACCTAAACCTTGAAGCAGAGGATATGTGAGTGTCTAGCTAGAGGGTTGCAAGCTTTTATTCACAAATAACAAAAAGTGAAAAACAAAGTACTTCTGGTGGGAGACATCAGAGAGTCAAAATTTATTCAAATAGAACAAGACATAGAATAAGGTCTGAATGGAAAATAAACAAGCACAAGAAATTAGGAGAACACAAGAAAGGCTAGGCATGGGAACAAGGAGCTAGACAAGTTTTTTATTTTTTATTTTTGAATGATAACCAATATTTTAAAAAATCGAACAAGGCTAAGAAAAGAAGTGAAAAACTATTTGAATGTTACCTCAAGCGTTGGTTTGTCTCCAATAATGATCTCATGGCTTACATGCTAAAATTTGATAATTTTCCTATAAGGGTTAGTCCAACTATACAACCAGATTCTTTACAAGTAGTTTCATTCAAAACATAACACCATGTCCAATTTTACCTAAATGCTATTTAACCGGTTCACCACACTAAACTTAAAGAGGCAATGAAAGTATGCTCAAGCAACACTCCCAATCTAAAACATACTAGAGTCGGAAAAAGGAAGCAGGAGATTTGTTAAAGATTATTTCATAATGAATTTATGGGGTAGATCATGTAATCAAGAAATAAAAGGAAAGACATGGAAGACACTAAGATTTATATAGGTAAGGTTGTCATTTTAGCATCCTCTATAATCAGATCTTAGAAAAGGATGAGACGTTGTGTTGGAAGGGTGGGAGCCACTAATTGGTGGTGTGTGGAGAGGGGCCACAACCTATGGTTAGTAAGATTGCCTCCAATTAGGCATGTGGGAACTTATGTTCCCTCCATGATTCATGTCTCAACATTTCTAGGCATTGGCCCATCTTCACTAGCTCGAGGTCACTTTTCAAACAACATGTACATGGAGTGGTTCATGTGTTTCTTGTTAGTACAATCGTGCAACTAGGACTTCATTCCATTGATATAATGCTCTTCATCCTTTACACTATCAAAAATTTTATAATTGACAGTGAACACTCTATCAAGTCCGTATGGTTTTAAACTCTCAAAGGTTGATAGGTCTAACGATGATATGAATCATGATGGGTTTGTTGCCATGAATATATTAGTTTGAACAAAACTCATTTTACATCTCAAAGCATGCCACAAATTGTCCATATGCTTATTTTGATTGTTTTGACAAGGGATACACAACAATTGAATCTAAATTCATTTAGACAATGCATTAAGAATAATAAGCAATCTACTCAAAGAGGCCCTCTACAAGAATTAGTCCTCTTATAGTATGTAATATTTCTTATTAAGCTTTAAGGATTCATAGCGTAATGAGGATCTCTTCTACACTTGTACACACACCTGGTTGCTTCGCTTAAAGATATCAAATGATGACCTCTTCCCATAAACATGAGTGCTATCATGATGGTGACAGACCTTACAAGTCTAGTTATCCTCCAATTTAGCGACATTTGAAGATAGCTATCTCAAATCCTCGGAGGACTGAGGAGGGGGTTCCTTTCAATCTGGCACCATAGCTTACTTCTATCTTACATTTAGTTGGCATAGTAGTAACGTAGGTCCTCCTGAAGCTTCCTATTCCTATACACAATTTTCATAGCAACATAATTTGGCCGAATAGAAGGCCTGAAAATATTGAATTGTTCTCCATTCTCGGATGTTTTATATACACTAAAGTTAAAGAAATTGATTAAAACAATTAATGAAGTGGTACTCGGATTCCTGCACATACCACTCATATGACCAAGTCAACAACTAACCATCCATTGAAATATAATCAGGAAGTAAATAAATCTTAAATCAAATCCGGTACCAGCATACATGTTTAGAAGTCTTGCAAGCAGAAACTGGTGCTTTACTAGATCATACTCGTTGGGTTACTTTTTATCTAATCAATATGTAGTTTAAGTTTTGGCTATCTAACGTACGATGATTGGTGAACATCCATTTTCAATAGTAGAAGTTTAACGTTTTATCACTTACTAAGATTTTCCTTTCATGAGAACAAACTTGTTTGGGGCTAATTAATCTAATTAAGTCGACCAAACTTTCAACTTAGCTGACAATCAGAAAATTATGCTAGCATGGACCATTTATTTTAATTGGTTCAACACAATTATCCAGCGTAATCAGTCCAACAAGATAATGTGCAGACAAGTAAACTGCATGGAATGCACTATCCACTCAAAATAAGTGCATGCATGTGATGTGAGTAGATAATCATTCTACCAAATTGTATCTATCAAAAAAGTACATGTTATCCTCTCATACATGCCATGGTCCCTCACGATGTTCACGGTGTGGCGCTCCATCGAAACACATCTAGGCTTTGCAGTGAACCACACATGATTCTAACTCATACACGACTAGATGTACACCAACTATGATGGATCTATAGTACTACCTACTTAGTTATTTACAAGATTATTGCAATGGATTTAAGCCAACACAAACTCTATCCTTGATTACCTAGTTTTAGATGAGGTCACATGGTCACCTGCAGAGATGTTACATTTCCTTAGAGCATCATCATCCCCACAGGCTCCATTTCTAAACCTCCTCTACCATGACAAGAGCATCCTAGTGCCTCCCAAGCCTATACTATAGAAAACCAGTGGATATGCCTCTAAGAAGATGTTGAAATATATCAATCTATCTTGGACCAAAAGGATGAAGTTAATTGAAGAAAGATCTCAAGCTCAAGATGTTGCTATGGTGTTTCTTCTTCCATCATTGCTCTTTTATGGATCCCAGTCCCTCAAAGAAAAGGCGAAACAACAATTTCGCGTTCATGGAAATGTTTGGTTCCATTACTGTTTTGTACATGGACTCGGTTAGCACCTTTATTTGGGCTGCCGATGAGGTTGTGTCCACCTAATCCTCAAACCTGGCCCGTTGCAAAAACATGGATGATTTATCATGTTTCTTGCAACCCAGTCTAGTTAGAAGTTGAGGCAACTATGATGTTGGCCATGTATCCATGTGGACCATGTCCTCTGTTTAAGTTGGTGCCAATCAAAAATTATTATTGTCGTAATATTGTTGTTATCGTAGGTTTTACTAGGATCTAGGAATGATACCTGCTTCTCAGCGTGTGGAGTTTGTGACACATGAATCATGCACATCGTGAAAACTCAGAAATACTAGGACTTCTTAAAAATAAATAAAAACATGTATTAATTAGATCTACATGTTCTTGCATCAGTTCTTATCAAAATTAGGCAGCCAAAACAAAAGGCTAGGCCCCGTTTGAATATGTGGAATTGAATTCCATTCTAATAATCATAATTTAATTTAGGTACAAATTAATTAAGCTAATATGGTTTATGCGTAATATATGTGTATACTATTATTGGACATATAGGGATTTATGTGCTACATTTCTACTATAGAGGAGTGAGATGAAGAGAGTGTTATAAATTATTGAGTAGAAAAAATAGTCTGGTGATACATCAAATCAATTGCTATCCTTCACCCTATGAATTTGACTTAGACTTATATCTAAACTTTTGAAAGTGGTGTTGTTGGTGCTGATTTAGACGTCAATCACTATGAGGTGTACCAGCAGGAGTGCTCTCTGTGGCAGTACGGATGGTCCATGTGCTTGGGCCAGACGGTTCGCAACCTGCCTGTAGGAGCTGAGTCATCTCTGCGCCGAGCCGCCGTGCCTGGTGGCTGGACAGTCCGCCCGTGCACAAAGGTGGCGATGTTCATCAACAACACCTAGATCTGGCCTCCCAGAAGGGACCCCGTAAGGGAGGAGAGATCCTAGGTTTTGTCTTGGGATCGGCAGACCACACAAGACACCTCCAGACGATGTAGAGTCGAAGAGAGGTGAAGAAGGTTAAATTACTGTCTACTCCTAGGGCAAGGGTAATGGAATGGAAGATATATTGATTGGATTCGATTGTTGGTGTTTCAATCGGCCGTACCCCATCAAATCTATAAGGGGAAGGTCTGGACCCATTCCTAGGCGACCGCCCACAACTCCCATGAGTTTAGAGGGATAAACTCCCATGAAGATAGGAGTTAATCTGCTTGATATAATATGATTGCAGACTGTCCATATATAAGGGTGAACCATTCGCATGCCGGACTGCCCCCGCCTCAGGGCCGGACCTTCCGGTCGTGCACAGTGCCACATACGGTGCTCAACACATGCCCCTGAGTTTTGGGAAGCTGAGCAAACCAAAAGCCCTAATGCAGGCTGGAAACAACTCGAAGTGACAACATCATTTTTTTCTAAGCATCTTGCCACATATTAGAATGATATCGCTTAAAAACAACCATTCAGCGCCTTAGGTAGATCCTCACCTTGCAAAGTTTGCAACATGTAGGCATTACCTGCTATCACCTGTGTGATTCAGTAAGGTCCTTCTCAACTTGGTGACTATTTGCTGAATTTTTGGTCCCTGCTTCTTAGTGGTAAGACAGTCTTCCATACCAGATATCCAACTTGAAATGATTTAGCCCTAACCTTCTTGTTGTAAGATTTTGAAACTATGATCTTATCTTTCTTGATCTCTCCTAGAGCCACCATCCTTTTGTCGGTTACTTCATCAATATTATCCATCATCAAATTATAGTAATCTTTGATAGTTAGATCGTTCTGCTTGGCAATCCTTACAACATTTAGGCTTAGTAGCATGGTGTTTAGATATTCTATGAGCCCACAAAGCCTCAGACAAAACCTTATGGCAATGCCTAGAATGATTAGATATCTTCTTCTTTATAAGGCTAATCAATGTCCTGTTACTAGACTCGACATGTCCATTGGCCTGACCATCCTATTGAGTAATTTGATCTTATACAATTTAGCAAACTCAGGTACCTACTTTGACATAAAAGAAGTCCCTTGGTCTGTAGTCAAAGTTTGGGGAATGTCGAATCTATAAATGATATGCTTAGTTATAAACTCAATAACCTCTTTATGCATCATGTTCTTTAGAGCAACGGCTTCAGTTCATTTGGTGAAGTAGTCTGTGGCTGCCAACACAAAAGCGATGCCCTTTAGATGATGAAATATGAATTTCTCCTACAAAGTTCAAACCCCACCCCCTAAAGGGCCATGGCTTGATAATAGAATGTAGTTCAGCTACCGGGACTAGCTTTTGACCGCTGAACTTCTGACATACTTGACACCCTTTTTAGTATTTAAAACAATCAGCTATCATGTCAGGCCAATAGAAGCTAGATCTTCTCAATAGCCACTTTTTCTTTGGAGCCGATTGATGATTACCATAAATCCCTTCATATACTTCGGCTATAGCTAATATAGCATCATCTCGGCCCAAGCATCTAAGTAGGACATCGTCGACAGTTTGGCGGTAGAGTTCATCATCAATTAAAATATATTTGAAAGTTATATGTCGAACATTCATGTATGTCCTAAAACTAGGATTACGCGGGTAATTAATTATAGGTGCCCTCCAATTAGTTGCATCGGCTATGTTGTCAACCCAATTAATTTAGGAGACATATCTAGTACCGTCGAATGGTCTAGACTCCTTGAGCGGATAGTCCGAGCCCACCGCGGACGATCCGGCTATGTAGCCCTAGACGGTCCGTGACCTGGGGATTTGGCGCAACACTGGTTATCAGACTTTTAGCACCATGAAATCTCCCTCGCTTTATCCGATAACCTGATACATCTTACGCCAAATTATTAGCTCTGCAATTCCCAGCTCTGGATATATGTCGAATATCGAATTCGTTAAAAGGACGGATTATGCCCGAACATTTTTGAAGATAATTATTCAAAGTGCCATCTAAATATTGATATTCCTCTAAAATTTGCTAGACAACTAGCTGAGAATCACCAAATGCCCTCACATGTTCACTCCCATATAATCTAAAAGTCCTAAACTGAATAAGAGGGCATCATATTCAACATGATTTTTAGTGCAATAAGTTTTCAACCGGCTAGAGAAGTCAAAAGAGGCATTGCTTGACAAAACAAGCATGATGTCAATCCCTTGTCCTTCATTACAAACTGATCCATCAAAATATAGAGTCTAGGGAGTAATAGTGAGGTATGATATGTCTAGTTCCGGAATATCACCAATCTGATTCTCTACATTGAAATCTGGTACGACCTAGCCTTTCATGGATTTTAGTGATTCATAATCCAAGTCATATTCTATAAGTGTATAATCCCATTTACCGATTCTACCACTCATAATTGGGTTGTGCAAAATGTATTTAATCACATCGATTTGACCAGAAACAATGCAAGGACTAGACAGTAGATAACATATAAGCTTGGTGCATGCATAAAACAAGCATAAGCATAATTTCTCAACAAATGTGTACCTTGTTTCAGCATCCATTAGCCTCCAGATTAAGTAGGTCACAACATGCTCCTTTCCTTCAGTCTCCTAAGTCACACAGCTCCAATAACTTTATCTTCGGCTGTAATGTATAACCTGAATGGCACCCCTCCTTTAGTGCTTTCAATACTGGAGCCGAAGACAAATAGTTTTTAATAAGATTAAATGGTTCCTGTTGTTCTGCCCCAAGTAAAATCGGCATCATTTTTACGCTAAAGAATAGGAGTGGAAGCATCAACCTTCCCGACAAAGTTAGAAATAAACCTTTGTAAATAATTTACTTTGCTCAGAAACTTGTACATCTCAAGCTTGCAGGTTGGACCCCCACATTCTAAATGGACTTAATTTGGTCTGGATCTATCTCTATGCCATGTTCATGAATGATGAATCCTAAGAATTTTTTAGCCGACACCCCAAAAGCACATTTATGAGGGTTTATTTTTAAACCATATCGACGCATCTTATCAAAGGCTTTATGCAAATCTGCTATATGAGAACCAAATTTAGCCGATTTAACTACTGTATCATCAATGTAAACCTCCATAGTGTTTCCTAACAACCCATGAAAGATCAAATTCATAGTCCTCTGATAAGTGGCACATGCATTTTTTACCCGAATGTCATGACAATCCACTCAAACAACCCAATGAAGCCTAGACATATAAAGGCCATTTTAGACACACTTTCTAGGCCATGAAAATCTGATTATATCTGGCATTACCATGAAGAAAGCTAATACTCTATTTCCTGATGTGTTATTAATTAACATGTCGGCTATAGGCATAGAATATTCATCTTTAGGAGTTGCTCTATTTAGATTTCGGAAGTCAATACATACTCTGAGCTTACCTAAATCCTTCTTTCCACCAGCACAATATTATAGATCCATTCCACGTATCTACAAGGCCTAATAAAGTTAGCTTCCAAGAGCCGGTGAATTTCATCCTTGATCCTAGGGATTAAGTCTGGACGAAACGTTTTTGGTATTTGCTTGAAGGGCCTAAAGCTATGCTTAATAGGTAGCCAATGCTCCACAAACTCTTGGCTTAATCCTGGCATCTCAGTGTAGCTCCAAGCGAAGCAATCATAATATTCTTTTAATAAGCCGATCATTTCATTCCTATAATCAGCTTCGAGGGTCTGTTCACAAAAGTCGGCCACAGAGTTTTACCATCTCCTATGTCAATCTCCTCCAAAGGATCGACTGATGTAAACCCCTTTACTAAATTTTTGAGATCTCTAAATTCCTCTATTGTGCTTACCTCAAAAGAGTTTGAGGCTCTCTGTGCATCTGCAGACTGTCCAGTCTCAGGGGCCGGATCATCCATGACAGTGGACTCTCTCTGCGACCCTCTCTAGTAGCCACCGGACAATCCGGTCATGGGGTTGGAACGTGTAACACCCTGGATTTGGGGGTATAAAATTTCTTTTCTAATATCCACCAAATTCAGGTGTTACCCTCTCCTTTACCGCTTTTCTTCTCTCTTTTTTCTAAATAATGGAGAGTTAATTTATTATATAATAGGTATATATCTAAGTTGTTAGTGTAGTAAAAATAAAATCCTGGAGAAGCTTTGATTGTTTCATTCATGTCGTTGCATAGTGTTTATAAGTGCAAAGGTTTTCAAACTTTATCAAATTATCTTGTTTGTGTTTCTAGAAAACTTTTGGGAACCCTCGAAACGTTCCTTCGAGTATTAAATATGAATTTCAGTTTTTTTCTAATATTAATTAAATAACTAAAATGTGGTAGTTGTGAAAACTATAAAATTTTGGAAACTCTATAATTCTTCCTCTCGTTGAGCCTGTTCTAGATCTCGTGCTCTTTTTCGCGAGATCACCGAACCACGTCTTCTTGCGAACGGCATGCTGCTCGTGTCGGCAATTCCCGTCTATCCTTGTCTACCCCTTCGGCGTTCACCTCATCGTCTTGGACTCGCGGGCCAGCTCTGGCCATCTTCGTCTAATTTTATCTAACCCTATCTACCACTTGTCTGACTCAGTCTCCGTCTTACACTGTCTCGCGTAATTCGTTGTGCAACCGTCTCTTTCGCTCGGCTAAAACGCGATCTGCGATGAATTTGGCAATCATCTCCCACGCTCGCTCTTTTTATATAAATACACGCTGCCGTCACATAACCTCTCGCCTCGCCCGTCAGCTGCTTTGCGCAGCATGGTTGCTGTAAGCCCCGCGCGCCAAGAGTCGGCCGATGCGTCTTTCTAACCTCCCTCCCACATAGCACGCCCACGACGCTATAAGAAAAACCACCCCACTCCCACGTTCGACCAGTCCTCACTCTCCTCTCACCTCTGCGCATGGATAGCCATGCCGATCACCTCGCCAGAATTGTCGCGGCAGCCTAAGCCTTCCATCACTAGGAATCCGTCAGGTGCAGGTGAGCCCTCCTCCCTTCCCAACGTCACTTCTTTCCTCCCCTCTCCTTGGCGACCTTCTTCCTCGCGCAGCCCCATGGCTAGGTGCGACCGCGAGTCACTGTGCTGCCTGCCTCCCCTGCTCGGCGGTAGCCAGCCCAACCCCAGCGAGCCGCGCTCCCTGCCCTTGCCAGCCCTGTGCGCGGCCCAGCTCCCCGTGGCCTGTCTTGCGCCGCCGCCTGTGTACAGCCGTGCCCACCGCACGCCAGGCCGCTCGGCCCAGCTCCCGTTGCCCGGCACCGCTGCGCAAGTAGCTCAACGGCCAAGCCCCACGCGCAGGTTTCCTTCCCCCTGCGTGATCCAGTTTTTGTGATGTTGCAGTTCGTGCATGGATCCAAGGAGAGAGGAGAAAACCGTTCGTGCGTGAGATTGAAGAAGAAACCGTAGTGGCCCCACCTGCAGTTATTATTATTATTACTTTTTATTTCCTTCCCCACGATGAAGTATGCACGTAGTGGAATGGCTCACCATTCACATAGAAAAAGTGTTGTGTAGGATTGGTTACGGCCATGATTTTGTGGTACTCCTTGTGGTTTCGGCTCAGCCAACTAAAATACGCTACCTCATCTTAAATACGTGAATTAGTAAATATTCAATATATTTTACGTCGTAGATCCATTTTGTCTCGTTCCAGTTATGTTATATTTGTAACGACATGTTAATAATATTGTTTCATTGTTTCACATATTTTAGCTACTTTATTTTTAGTATGAAAACAACATTTAGTTAGTGATTCTCGCATGTTCGCATTCTGCTTCACGCATCACGCGTCGCTCACGCATGTCGCTTGTTGTCCGCACGCTACCCGCCTATACTGTTCACGTGGCACGTTTAAGTCAGCGTGTGCCGTTCGCACGCATCGTGCGTGTCGTTCACACGTGTCGACGCGCACTGTCGCATGCGCCGTTCTGCGCACCTTGTTTAGTGTGTTGCGTGCCATGTCACGTGGCAATAAACTATTTCGTCTAAAATCGCTCACGTTAATTAATCTACGTAATTAAATGATGATTAACCGAGTAGTAAATCAATCAAAACTAAGTGTTAATTCTATCGGTGCATGCGATAAATACCTCTAATTGTGATTATGCCAACTTAAGTGTTGCATTTAATTTATGTGTAGAATAAATACGACACATTTTAGTAGTAGTTCGCGTGTCGCGCTGTTTTCGCGGGTCGCGTGCTGTTTGCGTGACGCGCACACTGTTCCCACGTGTGGCGCTCGTGGTCGTCGTGTCGTATGTTTTAGTTGAAAAATTAATTATTGGTTTGTTCGAGGGTTAATAAAATGATAATTTAATTAGTACGAGTATACAATTTAACTCGTGCTTTTATAAATATAAATGTTAATTAACGTGATTAATACCAACTAAAATGCTTTTCGTTAATTATTTATTTGTTGTTCGCGTGCGACATCGTTTGCGCATCATCGTACTGTTCGCGCGCATAGTCGCGTTGACACGTGCGTGTCGCGCACTGTTGTGTGTGTCGTTTCGCGTGTGTCGCGCGTGCCGTTCGCACACGTTGTCACACGTCGTGTGCGTGCGTCGCGTGCTATTTGCACGTGTCGCTTGCCTCGCCGCACGTCGTTAGCTCATATCTCGCGTGTCGATCACGTGTGTCGCGCGACGTCTGCTCGTGATAATAAATTGTTTTTGCTTACGAACACTCACGCTAATAATGTTAATCTGTCGGGTCATATATTTTAGATACTTAACTTAAGGCTTGCTCGATTAATATTTATTAGATTAATATTCTAATCAGATTAAATGTGTAGTGTTCAACTTGGGCTTTTATAATAAATATTAACATGAATAATATTAATTTAACTACTTTCTATTTATTTAACATTCGTTTAGTATAAACATGTCACCTGTTCAGTTATTCTCGTCTGTCGTGGGTGCTGTTCCGCGCGCGGTGGCGTGCTGCTTCGCGCGTCGTTCACGTGTTGTCTGCGCATTGTTCGTGCATGATGTGCTCGTGGTCGCATGCTGATTCGTGCGCGTTCGCGCTCGTCGCGCGCGCTGTTTCGTGTGTCGTCAGCATGCTATGTCGCGTGTGTACGCGCGTCGGTTACACGCTGTTGTGCTATTTCACGCGTCGTATGTTCGCCTCGCGTAGAATCTCTCGTGTTAATTAAATTACTTATTTAACTGACATTTGTTAGTATAACATATTAATCGAACTAAATGATAGATATTATTTATATTTGATAAGGTCGAATTAAATGTTTTGCTTAATATTTATTTAGCGTAAATGTGATATCTTCCAGACCGACGCTTCGAGTTCGACATTTCTTTTTCCTCGCGTAACCGTAGAAGCGCTCTCTATTTTATATTGCTCGTTTTTAATAATATTTTATCTTGTATGGTGTAATGTTCTTATGCAAGTATATATTTGTTTGCTTGTGCCTGTTTGTCTTCGCGTCGCGTTGCGATTAGATCACGATTCATTTCCGAGCTTTGAGGAATCGACGATCAAGCGTTGGCGACCAAGTGATCAAGTTCTTCGAGTTCTACGAGATTGAAGACCCTGAGCATCTATTTGGTGAAGGCAAGTGTCCTCTGACCTATTATGTCCTATTTACTTTATAATTCACTATCCCGCATAACATAATCAACCTAAGGATTGACTAGCTTTCTATTTACCCTGACCTTGATTACCTTTTGGGTTACTATGGTTAGCTTCATGCTATTGCTTTACTTTAATCAATGAACATGATGTGAACAGTTATGATACGATACTGTTATTATGATTATGATGATGTTCTTGTGACACTTTAGGGGACTCAGGCTGTTTTCCTGAATACCTCTCCGTAAGGACCTGTTCGTGGAGTGACCACCTGGGATAACAGTGCAGCCATGAGGGTGGAATGGGACGCCCTTAGCTGATTAATTAGATGAACCTGGGGGTATAGTAGGCTTTGCCGGAGGGCCGTCAATGGGGGCCGAGGCGTAGTGCTCGCTCTACTAAGGTGGGGTGCAGAGGTTCATTCGATTTGGTTTTGTTAGTCACCCACCTTGGGGAGGTGTACTGCGTTTGTACGACTGGCGAAACCTAACGAGCAACTATGCACTAGGGGAGTCTTTGTAAAGGCTACATAGTGGTACCCTGCGAGGCCACCTAGGTAGTGGTCAATGGAGAGTAGCTCTCTCCAGGCAGAAAGGGAATCACGACTCGTGGGTTAAGTGTGCGACATCTGCAGAGTGTTATGAAACTGATATATCAGTCGTGCTCACGGTTAAGAGCGGCCTTGGGATCCTCTTTGATTAGAGATACAGATGGTTCGAGATACAATGGTTCTATTTATGATTTTGGTTCGATGATGATAATGATGTTCCTCGATGAGGAAATGGTTCACGAGTTGGCTATTACTAAAACTTGGCTTCCATTAATAATAAATACCTGACCAACTAACAGCAACTCCTTGAGCTTAACCCCACATAAAGCTAGTCCACTTCAGCCAAATGGGACATTTGCTAAGTACGTTGATGTGTACTCACCCTTGCTTTCACAAAACACCAGGTTGCCTTTGGTGCAATCTATGCTCAGGTAAAGATGAAGAAGAAAGGCATCGAGGTGGATCTTCAGGAGTCCCTGGACTTCGACGAGTTCGAGGATTAGGCTAGCGACCTCCCCCAGTCAGCTGCATGTGGTGGGTTTATTTTCGTTGGCTACATTTCTATCCTGTGTACTTTGATTATATTATGTAAATGACTCTAGTTTGTCGTATTATTACTTACTCTTTATTGTTATTCGAAGCATTGTGCTATGATGAGTCATTTATGTAATCGCTGTGTACGTGAATTTCTGATCCTCGCACGTACATGGTTCGCATTCGATTTACCTTCCAAAACCGGGTGTGACATAAGTGGTATCAAAGCCTTGCTGACTGTAGGACCGCTATCTTAGAGTAGCATTGGCCGTTTTAAGGACTTATTGATTATTATTACTTCACCTCATCCTTGGTTCTGCTTTAAAATATTAGTCACCTCGGCTAATTCTATGTTGTGCTCCTACATGCCCCCTTGCCAAAAAAGTATTTTATTCTAGTATGGTCTATACTTCTCTCAATCTATTAGATCTGACCTCACCCTTGTGCTTGCGACATCTTTGTAGGTGCCCCTGACCATAACTTTCTTGTCTTTTGGGATTCTTTCCTTTTCTATCGTTAAATTCCTAACCTTTGACAATATCTACTCCATTGGTATTGACATGCTGCATCTTTTGGATTCTTCCATACCCTTGTCCCTTAATTCAAATATTTAACTCTAAAAACTCTTTTGCCTATTTAAACATTCCAATAATATTTTCATGACTTTCCTATTGTTTGAGATCCCTTTGTATTCCGTTATTAAGTCATTATCTATCGGCAATTTCTATTCCCTTGGTCTTAGTATGCTCGAACCCTTGGAGTCTAGCATACTCTTATATTTTCATGTATGCTTATCTTCATACCCCAATGTCTATTTAAGATATTTCAGTTTACATGCCCTTGGCCACCCTTGTTTCTCGACGATCCATGAGCAATCATTCTATTTTACACATCCTTGGTGACCTCGTTGTCCCTTTATAACTTCCCTCGATAATGAATTCTTACTTCAACCATTCTATTGAAACCCTACCTATCTTACCCTTGATTGTTTTCTCCACTTCGCCACTTTGCAAGTCTTGTCTTCACTCTATCCTTTGTTATGCTTTTTGTTATTATCACCTTCACCTTTGACACCTCTATATCTTACCTTGATGTTTATCTTATACCGGCCCTTTAAAATCTCCTCTTTTCATCTCAATAAGTGTTGGACTTTATCTATTTTCCCCTTGGTTGTATCCCCTTTCTTGTCACTTGCGAGTTTTTAACTCCATCCTTTGTTGTGCTCCAGTTGGATATTACCTTTACCTTTCTCATCTCTCGATCTTACCTTGGTAATTACACTATGTATGTTCTCTAAAATCTCTAATCTCCTATCCCAATTTGAGAGTGGTATTTTACTTATCCTACCCTTGGCAATATCCTCTTCTTTATCGTGTGAAAGCCTGGACATGACCCCATTCTTTGTTGTACTCATACCACTGGCTATTCAATGCCTTCATCTTTTCTCTCATACCCTTGTCCGTTATCGCCTTTGACCCTTGCGATATTTATGTCTTCTACTTAAATGCTTACCTTGAACTTATCCTTTCAAAGCCTTCCCTTTCTTTCAACCCAGTTTGAGAGCTATGAGGTTACCTATCTCTCCCTTGATATCTTTTCACTCCTTGTCGCCTTACAAGTTTTGTCTTAATCCCACCCTTCACGGTGTTTTTATTTGCTATCACCCTCACCTTGTCGTCCATCGATCTTGCCTTGATATTCATCTTTATTCCTACTATTTAAAAATCCTCTCTCTTCCACCTCAATTTGAGAGTGGCAGTTTACCTATGTGGCCCTTAGATGTACCCTCTCCTTTTCCATTTGCAGGTCCTGTCTTAACTCCATCCTTTATGGTACTTATATCCTTTGTCTTATGCCTATTTACCTCCTCTCCTACATACTTGTCTGTTATCACCTTCAAACCCTTGCGATATCTATGCCCTTACCTTCACGTATGCTTTGAATCTACCCTTTAAAGCCTCCTCTTTTCCATCCCTGTTCGAGGATAATGCCTCACCTACTCCACCATCGATTGCTTCCCCTTTTTTGACACCTTGCAAGTTTTGTTCAAAATACATCTTTTGTTGTGTGTTTGTCCGTCATCACCTTAACCCTTGTCATCCCTTGATCTTTACCTTGATGCTTATCATGTACCCATATTTTAAAGCCGCCTCTCCCATTTCATTTCAAGAGTGATGTCTTACCCATCTTGCTCTTGTTCGTTCCCTTTTCCTTTGTCGTGTTGCAAGTCTTAGCTTTTGCTCGATATCACCCTTACCTTTCTAATATCTAGATCTTTCCATGATGCTATTCCTATGCCTACCTTTTGAAATATCATCTTTCCCATCTCGATTTGAGAATGGTGTTTTACCTATCTTGACCTTGGTTGCATTCTCCCCCCTGTCGGTTACAATTCTTGCTTTAGCTCCATCCATTATAGTGCTCATGCCTCTATTTTGTATGTGTTATTATTTCCCTTGCCTTTCGATGGCCTTAGAATAGTTTCTCCTTGGTAAGGAAAGACCACCATTTATTTAAAAGTTACGTGTAGCAACAGGATGTTTGTTGTTGTGTGCTTGTGATGTTTGTCTTTGTGTTATGACTGATTCACTTTTTTTTTGAAATGAGTGTTGGTGTGTTGTGGCCCTTGGTCCGCAATGGCACCAGTTTACTAAGTGAGTGCCATAGAGTTAGGTAGTTGGGTGCTCTCCCTTTTCTCTCTCTAATCCATCTATGCTTACCATTTCTATCTATACCTTTTCCTCTTGCACCTGTCCGGTTAGCAACCTCCAACCTCTCTCAATCAGTCAAGATCAGAGTCGACAACATCATCATCAAGTGCGTATCAATGCTCCTATTAAGGGGATTAGCCGCTAACCCCAATGAAGACAATGTGATCAACATCAACCAATAAATTGAAGTGACGCAGCGGAAGAGTGTGTAGGTCCTAACCCACAGGTCCAGAAGATCCTCAAGAATTGCATCAGTTGTAACACCCCTGGTGTTACTGCTACTAAAACTAGAGCATAACATCATGAGCATTAGAATATCATGTGTTTGTTACACTTAGAGTGCATTCACTAGGAAAAAATCTCAAACAAGTTGTATGGATGTGACTGGTCATGGGTGAAACCCTAGGGTGGGGTACTTAACCCTAAACTAGGCTTAGGAGTGTCAATAAAGCCCCAAACATGAGAAAACTTCAAAACTCATGAGAAATAATCATAAGATATCACCTTTAATGGAATTAAGTAGCACCCAAACCCTAGGAGTGCCAAAAAACCCTAAAAAACCCCTGGAAAACCCTGAGTTGAAACCCTAGGGGGTTATATGTAAATTTTGCCCACTTTTGGATCTAAGTGCAAAAACCAAGGTATTAGGGCACCTCAAATCATATGGTTCACACCTTTGAGGATTTACAAATCAAGTTATGGAAATTGGCCTTATTTGCAAAATGGGCAACCCATAAACTATATGTTACTAAGTTTGAATTTAGTTTAAATGGGTCAACTTTAGAGCTTTATATCTCCCAATTCATAAAGAATTTGCCCTAGATCAACACATCAATATTGTAGAGCTATTAAAGGGGTATAACTTTGTTTAAGTCATCAAACACAAGTGTTATGCAAAATTTGGAGTTAAATGGGCTCAAAGTGGGGCTGTCAGTCACTCTAATGACTGAATGTTGGTCACCAGTGACATTGGCCAGACTTTTGGACCAAATTAGAGTGGGATCTATTGCTCGATTGGGGATAGTTGCTATAGTCAAATTGTAGCTAGATCATAGGGCTACATGTTTGCTACAGATGTATTGGCTAGTTGTTGCACAAAAATTCGAGATCTGGGCATTGCAATTTGACCCGTCAGGCACTCTGAATCAGGGCTTCGATGGTACAGTGTAAAGATCAGATCGCTAGTTTAGATAACTCAATGTCGATGATCATGCGCCCGGATTCGCGCCCGCCGCGGTGATTCATGCTCGGTGCAGTTGGATAGCGCAGAAGGGTGAGAAATATTGCACCGCGGGTGAACTCCGGCCAATATTCTACTCCGGCCGCCGTACCCGCTTGTGTCACGGCCACTCTAGATAGGCTCGCCGGAGTTGGACACCTCGCTACCTTGCGCCACGTGCTTTGGTGCTTTAACCATGCCGCAGTGAGTCATCTTAGCCCACCTGATCGTCGCCGGTGAGCTCGCCACGGTGAAACCACTAATCGCTTACGCTAGTGCACCCCTTCTCTCCGACTGCCACCGCGCGATCTCGAATTCACAGGCCACCGCTCAAGTGCCCTATAAATTGAGCACACCCTCGGCTCCGTTAAGTATTCAAGCATCCAATCCACCAACTCGTGCCTCCAATTACTCACCAGAGAGCCCCAATTTGGGATTTCCCCCAAATCGTTCCGAAAAACTGCGCGAAGTGACCTTGCCATAGCTAGCTCGTTCCAGGTCCGTTCATGCTCTTTGGTTTCCTGTTTCAGTACCCATATGTCCTCCTGATGCTCCTCGACCCATTCAATTGAGCTAAACCGCGCTAGATCGTCGAGAACACCCGTGTTCATCCTTGGTTCGCTGTCTCCGTGGACAGGGCGATTTAGAGCCCAATTCCAGCAATTAAGTGAGGGGAAATGGTCGCATAGGGAGGAATTCGGTGTCCAGCAAAGGGGATAGCTATTCGTTGCGTATTCTGGCCAGTACAGGTTCGCCGGAGCTCGGTTCTTCGCCGCTCGCTGTCGAGGACCTCGGGATGTGAAGAATTAGAACGTGGGGGGCTTCGGTGTAAATGTCAGTGAAACAAAACAATAGTGTCGCAGACGTTTTCAAGTTATCGAATTGCCAGGGTCTTCTGTGCAAAGTTGACAACGCGGGCGTGGACGCGCGCATTTCGCCTGGGCATGGGCTGACTTGGGCCAGTTCCGGCCCAATACTATTCATGTTTTTCCTTTTTCTTTTTCTGCCAAGATTAGAAAATTCCTAGAAAATTGTAGAAAAATGGTAAAAATACTAGACCAATTTTGCTAGGTTCCTAAAATTCTATATTATTTAATAAAAATAGTCTTATGATTTTTAGTCCAAATAAGAAATTATATAGGATTTAAAATAGCCAAAACTTATACTCCTAGAATTTTAGAAATTAATTAATAACTCTAAAAATCACTAAAATTTTTGGATAAGTTTTAAATGTTATTTAGAAGCCTTGGGTAATGTTTGGCATGATTTGGACAATGTTTGGTACCCAAACCCCAACCCTAATCTTTTAGTGATGCCTACCCTAGGAACTACAGTTCTAACTCCAAAAACCCTAGTTTCCTGGAGTTCCATGAAGGAAAGTTGTATTTAAGATACAACTTGATAAACCTTTTCTATTACTACATTTTCATAAGCATTACATAAGCATTCATGATTATATATGGTTCTATATAGAAAACAGAGAAGAAATAGTAGTTGAAGAAGGAGTTGCACCACCACCACCTGAAGACCCACCTGCTGGGAACTGCTTTTACTTCGACATTTGTGGAGCAGAGCCCAACTCTCCTATAACACAAGGCAAGCCCCGGTGCATTTGCCACCTCCTTGCTATTTCAAAATCTTTCTCACTTGCTTGATGCATTAGGTGATAGGAGTTGTGTGCTAAACAAGTTGATGCATTTCCTTCCATGAGAATTTGATTACCTTTCCTTGATCCCCTGTTTTATAAAAATGTTTTTCTTAGGCTTAGTCTTGCTCTAGAAAAACAAAATGATTTGTTTTGACAAAAGATGATTCTTTCAAGTGGGATGGGATGTTTTCAAAATAAAACTTGATGGTGGATCCATCATGGCCGTGATGGGTTCAACATCGGAGAAAATGTACCTCTGTCAGGTACCAAACTTTGGGGTTGAAATGATAAAGCTGAGACTGGGCAGGTGACTTGCACGAGAAGAGAGTCTCGGTGTAGTGTCTCCGTCTGTGTCGATTAAGGACCTTATCGATGTAGGCTTGCTGATTGAGGACCCTTTAACTGGTCACATGCCTCATCATGGGTAAGCTTTGCCTCGGGTAGACTAATACCAGAATAAGATAACACACAATGGGAGTGGAGAGATGGCGAGAGTAGCATGTACCCTCCGTGGCAAGAGGCTGGACGGTGGTGTATCTGTGCTCTTGGTTGGCGTGAACCTGATCTGGTCTTAAGAACCCCGGTGGCAAGTTGACATATGCAAGGGTTAAGTGCTACATATGTCATGTGATTGGAGATCCTCAGCTAAGTATTAATCGATTCAGATCGCCGTTACTTCTCGGACATGAAGACTTGGTCACTGCCCTACACGTAGCATTCCAGTGAACAAGAAGGGTTGATAAGAAAATGGCTAGTATAGGCTAAGTGCTTGAACTAGGGTAGAAAGAACTCTAGATTCAAGTAATAATTTAACATGCTAATAAAACTGGATTTTTAAGGATCCACTATTAGTAAGCATTTTTGCAAACAGAGTCTTGATTATTGATTAAACCTTACCTTGACTCCCTCAAGCTAGCATATCCTTGAGAGTCTTTTATTTTGATGGGTAAGACTTGCGAAAGTACACTTCGTACTCAGGGTTTTCGAACCCATGTTATTGTAGGTGAGGAAGCAGCAAATTTTTGTTGCTTTTGTTCCAAGGTGGTGCCAAAGGAAGAAAATCAGGACTGAAGCCTCGGGAGGAAGTGTCCTGCTTTAAAAACTTTTTACTGTTAATCTGGAGGGGTTTTTGCCTCCCAAGGTTGTAATAATATTACTCTTGTACTCCTATATATTACTGGTCTGTAATAATAATACTCTTTCTATACTTTAATGTAAAATAAGTTGTTGTAATTGCTTCTGCATAATGGTTCTTCCGATGTGTTGTAATATCTACGTGACGGGTAAAACGCTCTTGGGCAAGGTAAAGAATTCAGATACCGAACTTGTCAAGTGATCAGGTGCACCTGCAGGGTTGTCTGAGGTCTGATCAACAAGGACAACCGTAGGTGGGTCTAATGACTTGGGATGTTCCGTCATAGCTGGTATCGGAGCGAAGCCCATCCTTGAAGATGTTATGAGACATTTCAAAAAGAATTTTCAAGGACTTATCTTAGAAAACTTCTTTCATTCTTATCTTACTACTTTCTGATGTACTTATCTTATAAGACCAGTTAGCAGAGTGCAATGTATAGAAGGTTGTGAATCAACTAGGATTGATTCTGTAATTATACATGCATCATGTTAAAAACTATATTAATGAAGTTTCCCCCCTTATGGAGATATGCCGCCACACACGAGGAAAACTGCGCGTAAGTCCACTGGACCGATTGGCGTGCCTCGGCATCAGTTGGCCCCATGGCAGGAAGAGAGCAACAGCGGCAGTAATGACCCTATTGGAGACCTAGAAGCCTAGGTGGAGCAGCTTCAAACGGAGCTACGTCACAGAAACCGGGTGTGGGTAGAAGACGGTCAGCGCATAAATGAGTTAAGAGCTGACATCCGACATCTGCAAGACGAGCTTGCCGAATGGGATTTGGCAATCGATTGGGCTGTCAACTCACGTTCAATTGCTTGGGACCGGGAAGCCAAAGCTCGAGCCCGTGTGGAGGAGCTTAGCATGGTCGTTGACAACTTGCAGGTGTATTGCAATACATTACATGAGGAAGTTCATGAATTGTATTCGCAACTGCACCTAGACGTGCCTGTCGACCCTGTTGCAATGGGAGCCGGACCTTCAGAAACAGCAGGTGAAGCACTTGGTGGGGAATTGGACCTTTTCAAGCCCCCTCCTTCTATGAACCTGGCTGACGAACGGTCCCCTACAACAGACAACGAAGCCACCAAGGACGATAAATACTAGAAGTAGTATAGTTTAGCTATAGTACTAATGTAAAATAGGCAATGAAGTCATGTTGTACAATTGAGTCTGTATCATTACATTTTGGTAATGTAAAATGATGGTATATGTTAGCATGGTATATTTATCCCAAATATTTCTTTGCTTTAGATGCCATCCAGAACTCGTGCACATGACGGCGCGGGAACATCCTGTGGTCAAGAAGATACACCCAATCCACCGCCGGTACCGCCCACGTTGGCCGAGGCTATCGTTGCCTTGATCACCGCGACCGTTGACAACACCCGCTTCCTATGTGAAATGGCGGGGCATCAACTTCAGCAACAAGGCGGGAGGGCTTATTCGCAGGGACCCCATGAAACTTCGTACTTGGATTTCTCGGAAACCCGTCCCCCACTTTTCGTCAAAGCCGAAGATCTTCTCGAAACCGACGAATGGGTACGGGTCATTGAGCAGAAATTTGGGCTCATCCGCTGAACAGAGACCCAAAAGCCGTTGTTCGCAGCTCAACAGTTAAGAGGCCCTGCCAGCACCTGGTGGGGAAATTATGTGGTCATTCAGCCTGCCGGACATCAGGTCACATGGGACGAATTTAAATTGGCATTTCGTGAGCACTACATTCTAGAAGGAGTGCTCCATATCTCTACTACTCTTATGTGTGGACTGTAGGCGTCCACACACGTTGGTTCTGCCATCGCCCGCAGTCTGCTCCCGCGCCCGCAGTCCCCCACCAAATCCCCGCCCGTCATTCCGCCGCTCACGCAATCCGCTTCCCGTCGCCCGTCAATGGAAGGTCGGGGAGCCGCAGTCCGCATGAATGGAAGGTCGAGCCGCGCCCCGTTCTGCCATTGCCCGCAGTCCGCTCCCACGCCCGCAGTCCCCCACCAAATCCCCGCCCGTCAATCCGCCGCTCACGCAATCCGCTTCCCGTCGCCCGTCGATGGAAGGTCGGGGAGCCGCAGTCCGCATGAATGGAAGGTCGAGCCGCGCCCCGATCCCCCAAATCCCCGCCCATCAATCCGCCGCTCACGCAATCCGCTTCCCGTCGCCCGTCGATGGAAGGTTGGGGAGCCGCAGTCCACAGGAATGGAAGGTCGAGCCGCGCCCCGATCCCGCGCCTCGCCCGTCGATGGAAGGTCGGGGATTTGGGGGATCGCAGGCCGTAGATGGAAGGTGGCGCATTCATCGCCGCTAATGGATTGCGGCAGTCCGCGCTAGGCAAAGCTCCGCGGAGGCGTTCATCCTGCGCCACCAAATCCCCAAAATCAGCCGCGCCAGCAACGCCTCGGTCACGCGGATGGAAGGTTGTAGCCCTGCGCCCCCAAATCCCACGGATCCGCCACACTTCTATGTATTTAAAAACCCCTAATCGATCCATACGCCATACGCCATCCGCGCGACGGGAAGCTAAGGACACTCGGCGCAAAAGGTCAGTGTCTTTTCTTGTGTTCTACCAGTTCTTAATACCAGTTCTACCAGTTCTTGTGCAAAAGATCATAGTTAAGGTGCTGCTTGTTTTGCTCATCGCTTGTGTTCTACCAACTGCCTTGTTTAAGGTATGCTGCTTGTTTTGCTGGAGCTATGCAAATTACCACAGTTACGCTTGCACTACAGTTAGTAGATTATTATTACTGTCGTATGCAAATTACCACAGTTACGCTTGCACTTCAGTTAGTAGATATTATTGTTTATGCCAGAACCTATGCAAGCGGTCGCTAAGTTCTTTATTATTACTGTCGTATGCACCCAGTACACAATTGATGCATAAACTATTTTGCTCATACAACTATTTTACTCTAGTTGCACCCAGAAATTTGCATGATGTATATGGATGTGCAAAACAACTTTGCATGATGGTGTAGTTTTAGTGCTTATAGTGTCACTTGAATAGTTGACTGTTGGGGCTTGTGTTTGGTTGAGTGTAGTCTCAATATGCTTGCAGTTTAGTTTTACTTGTGACATGCTGTTGGGGCTTGTGTTTGGTTGCTGCCCTGCTACCCAACTCATATAGCTACAGCCCTTATTAACAATTGCTGTTTTCATTACATCTGGTTTAGCTACCTATTCATCTGGTTTAGCTACCTATTCATCTGGTTTGTGCTTTAGTCTCTATTGAATCCTGACTTGAACATCCATAGCTACCTATTCATCTGGTTTGTACTGTTCATAATGATCTGCTTCCACCTTTCAATTGCTGATTTTTTTATCTCAGATCTTTTATTGCTGCAATGGCTGTAGTCCTTGCTGTTTTGTTAGGGGAGCTCTTAAGTTTAATGAGTTGGGTAGAACACAAGAAAACTATCTCGATGTGATAGAGTACAACACATACCAAGCTCTTGATGACCTCATCGTGGAAATAAACCTGCACATACTATGTCAGATTTTATCAGGAGTGATGGTTGACTGCCTTCTTTCTGATAATCATCAATGTTCAATCTGGACATGATAGCATCAGCCTGAAAGATGCTTAAAGTGGTTAATTCCATGCTGGGGGAGAAAAAAACAATTGTTGATAGAAAGAACAGCCATAGCCCAATTTGGTTGGACATTTCTTCCACCACCTTGTTCTCCGACAGAAAGAAGTATTGTTTTTCATGTAGCTTTAAAAACAAGTATGTGTGCCAATTTTGTTTGCCTAACACTAACAAAACTTAAACCCAGGTTCAAGTTGATCCTAATTCAGGCAGACTGATGTAGTAGTTTGTTCTCTAATAATCCCTTCATGGACTTTAGAATTTTCCAATCACGGGGCAGTTCGTATCTATGATTTGTGGTTTCATTGAAGTAGTTTGTTGTTTCAGCTAGCGAGGGTGTGGAGGAAGGAAGGGACAAGGCGTTTGGTTTACCCGGACCGGACGACAGAACACCGTCGGGGGTTCGCTGCAACGCATCCACGACTTCCGCAGCTTCTCAGGCCTAGGTAAGCTTTCAAGCAAATTTGTTGCTGCAAATGTTCTTTAATAGCCTGTGATATGTTAGTAAATTGCCATACCACTTATGTTACATTTTTGCGATCATGTTTCAGTTGAATTTTCCTAACAAACAATGTTGTTAATGCCGTGTATGCTTGTGTGTATTGGTGGTTTGTATTGGGGTATAAAGTTTATATTCATTCTTCCGGTATATATCGGTTGATGCTAATCTCTACTACTATAAATCAGAACAATAATTCATGTTTTTTTGTGCACACATATTTATGCAGCTATCTGTATGGGGTCTCAAGGCTATATATCCTTGCTCTCCCTCCTTTAAATTACCATACTTGTACCGAATCATAGATACGAACTGCCCCGTACTATAAATCAGAACAATAATTCATGTTTTTTGTGCACACATATTTGTACAGCTATCCCTATGGGGTCTCAATTATATATATCCTTGGTCTCCCTCCTTTTAAATAACATACTTGTACCAAATCATAGATACGAACTGCCTCATACATACGTTCGAGTCAAATATAAAGTAAAAGGATTGCTTACTACACAATACACACTAAATACATAATCATTTCAACTATTTAATAATAATATTGAACCGCGAAAGTATGACATGTGTTACATTTATGTTAAAGGCTGCAAGGTTTTGATGGAACCGATCGTATTGAACTGTGAAAGAGCCGCAACGGCCCAAAGAAAACGGATGCCTATGTAAGTTATTATATATAAATATATTTACACTTAATTTGTCTATCAAAGTTATGACTGTTATTTAGTCGTATGTTTAATATATAGCTTCAGGTTGTTCGACGACTACTGTGATGAAGATTTTTATGGGCTACCGCGGAAATACAGTATTGTCGCTCGGGTAGAAGTTAAATTTCCGATTAAACCACGTTTTCGTGATAGACAACATTTCATATTATCTGACATCAATGTAAGCCAACAATTCTCTAAGTTTCATTTTCAAAGTTACACGCTCTTCATACCATCGCCTCTTCTCCTACTAAAATACAATTAGGGAGCCAAGATCGACGCCATAACATATATGTATGAGACAGTCAAACATTTCGACAATTTGCTCCATGAAAAGCATGTTTACAAGATGCATAATGTAAAGTTCAGTCTTCATCCGGGTGAATTTAATTTTCGTCATCTAAATTGTCCCATGGAATTGTGTCTTGACCAACAAACTATCGTGGAACCATACACTGTTCCAATTCAAATGGCGCCATTCCCAAAACAAATACTCTTGAACCTTGCTGATATTGCCGAGTTGCCAAACAGGACTTTAGTCGGTAAGAATATATCGATCTCTTAATATTATTAAAATATCGTTTACACAAAATTCAGTATTAATCCATTTATAAATTGTTATTTTTGTAGACATAATGGCTATTGTAGTCCACTTGGATACAATTCATCGCACAATGTGGGGCCCTTTCAGAAAGATTGTTATAATGGATGCTAGGTATAATCCGTTAATTGTATATATATTCAAATTTAAATATTACTAACATATTCTTACCCACAATCAATGTCGTAGGGGGTATTTACATATCATTAAAGTTTGGGGTGACCTACTAAACAAAAATGCACTCCGCTGGGCGTTGGCTAAGGAGGATTATGGCATAATAATTGGGACTATGTTTAGACGGTTCAGAAGACAAGGTACAACATGTCTTTACGCCTTTCAAAACCATCTGTCGCTAAGTTTTGCTTTATAATGATTCGTAACAGAGATTTAAATGTGTAATTCTAGAGTGCCTCGAGTCTTCGGATCATACCGCAATACACTTCAATCCGTTCCATCACAACACCCATCATTTTGGACGTAAGTATATTCTAAAAAATTAGTTACATTTAAACCGTCATTGTTCTCATTATATCATGAACTACGTGTAGATGTGATTAATTGTGGCATTCATTGCAGCAATTCAAAGAGCTTTCGTGGCGCGGAACAACCGTCAGTTTGCTGTTACATTTATTGAAGAACAAAGGAGTAGATAGATTCTACAAATTCGCAAAGAGCAATAATTGGGACTATGCTTAGGCGTAGAGAGATTCTATAATGATAGAATACGTGTTGTACTGTTATTGATCAACCAAAAGCAACATGAGGCAAACTTGTATGTCTATGAATTTTGTTTGTAATACCTATGACATGGGTTTAATAAGAGATATTTTGTGAAAATTTTGACCATGCAAATGATTAATAAATATTTTGTGCGAAACACATCATCTCTTCGCGGTTCAATACGATCATCTGATATATATCCTAGCTGATCATCGTCAAGAGCATTAGTAGTTGCTACTGATATATATAGGTCAGCTCTTTGCTCTTTTCACATCTATATCAATTGCTTGCCCCACAAATCATCAGCCAGGGTCAGGTAAACCATATTGTGTAACCATCACTATAACACTGCAATCATTTTCTAAATAGTACTATTATAGATCACAAATCGAAGATATAAATACAAAAGTGCAAAAAATTATAATGAGAACATTACCTATATAAACAAGAAAGGAGATCCAATGATGTTTTCCTTGTTGACGTTATTTGTGGCTTTTACAATGTCAGAGAACATGAGCTTCTTTTCATTTTCTTTTCCTTGTGGCACCATGATCACTCCAAATGCAATTGCAAGAATGGCCTTCTTATTTCTTCCTACTGTGGATATCAAAGGCACATCGGCTGAATCACATCGATGACCGATGTAGTCATGAATTTTGTTCTGATGGTGGCTTCTGTATCCATTGATCTAGAAACATGGTATTTTTTGACATTCTGTATCCCAACAATATAGCTGTCATTGCTGTAATCCATTCCTTGTTGACAGCACAATAGAGCTAAAAACATGGTATTTTTTGACTTGATGGATTAGCAGCTGCCATTGAACCATCCTTGCTGGCGATATAGTCATGAATTTTGTTCTGATGGTGGCTTTCTGTATCCATTCCATGCTTCAGACTGCATTACTCAGAGTTCAGATAGTAAAAGAAAGCTTCAGAACACACAATTATCACCATTCAACTAGAGTGTCAATTGATTTATGTGGACATAAAAGTAATAGTCTTACAAGAAACAATGTGGAAACCTGAGCTTCCATGTACATTTAACATCCAAGATCATTTTTTCATACAAAGTTAATAGCTCCAAGCCAGATTCTGGAACTACCAAAAGGCCAAATGATAGTGGTTAGTCATTTGTTGCTTCCAGCTGGGAGGGCCGCCTGCTTATTCTGCCTGATTGACCTAGGAACAAACGTAAGGCCACGAGAGCGACGGTGGCCAAAGGTGACGCTTGCGGGCATAGAATCCGCTGTGCTCAACCTCGATACATCAGAGGTGAGCTCATCAATCTTCTGCTCGACATCCATTTTGTCCTCCTGGGCCTCCTTATGCTGCTGCTTGTTCTCTTTCGGTTCGCTATGATCATGTTGCTTCAGCCGGTACCTCCGGTTTGTTTGCCTTGCACCTTTTCCGTCGACGTCCATCGAATTATCCCTTGTCTCTTCACCCTTGTGAGCAGTCTGCCTCCTCTGGGACTTCTGCCGCAGACGCTGGGAGTCCCGTGCCTTTTTGAAGAACTCAAATGATTTGGGAAACTGATGCTTATCGATGAGATGCTGCTGCCGGCTCTTGTAACTCTTCAATTTCATACCACAACCCTCCACCAAACACTCGTACTGTTATAACAAGTTGCAGGTATCAACATACATGGTCATTGTCAGACTAAAAAGCACTTCTGTAGATTTGCAGAGAGAACAGTGCTGATGGTGTATAAAAATCTTATAAGCAGTGTTAAAAAAATAGAAACCCATTTGCTAATATGTAAAAAAGCAACCCATTTGTGTAGCTGATAAATAAACATATGACCATTACCATTGGAAAACCACGGGCAACTTTTGCTTGGAAATACGAGTCGTGCGTCTCAGAAACATGGATGGTCAGCAACCTTGAAGTTGGATAAACTCGCGAGCATACAGAGCATGAAGCAGTATGTCGAGTGACATAGTGGTCCTCAAACTCCTCCAGGCAATCTAGATGAGCACCACAACCAGCAATTGGACAAAACACTGTGCTGCAAGAGTTTTTAAGCACATTGAGAAAATGTACAGGAAAAATGGAATAAATATGGGAAAGCACTCGCTGCAGTATATAGAACACAAAATTTTTATGTTAGGAGAGTTAACACTATGTTGTTGTATGTCTCCCAGAACCCCACTGACCACTGCCATTGTGTTACATTGTGTGAAGTGTGTTGCTGCTGCTTTCTGTTGGTTGGCCTTTGTGGCCATGTATATGGATTTCCTCAACTTCAAGTCACACCAAACGACCCATCAGACACGATTTTCCCAAGTTTTTCATTGTTCCTCATGTGCGAGACAACGCACTTTGGGGTGACATCCAACCATCAAGTTTAAACCATGGCTACCATCACCGCTTGAAAATGAGCTATTACAGAATTAGAAGGTGGCATGTACAAAGGCCAATGACTGTTCACGCAGAAAGCAATGCCCAAATACTTAACACAGATCAACATTTTATCTATATACTTGCTATGAAATCGGAAGAGTACCTGCGGTGTCCAAAGGGGCATTGTGTGCATATTTGTATGCATGTACATCTGGTTTGGTTGGATAGGGGCATTTGGAAAAGCCTGTTGAACATGAAGTATGTAAGTACACAATCCGGTAAATACCAAAACAAAAAGGAAAACAAACTTTTTTCTCTGTACCTGATAGTAATATGGTCTTCCAATGGTTGCATTACCCTAAGCGAGCTTCTGGTCGAGGGATGCAACGACGCCTATAAATTCTTGGCCTCTCCTGCTTCTGGCAACACAAAACACATCCATCCTCGCTCGCCCTCCTTGCAACTGCAGTGCTGCTCAGTGCCACTGCCAGCAGATCGAGCTGCTCTATCTCACAAACCCTCTTGCTTTGCTGCTGCACCTGCAAGTCTGCAACTGCGCACAGAGTTGTCGATGACGGGAGAAGTGGACCACCGACGAGCACGACCGCTTCCTCCACGCGCTGCTGCTGTTCGGCCGCGACTGGAAGATGGACCACTTCCTCCACGCGCTGCTGCATTTGAAGCAAGTAGACTTCAAGACTCCTAAAGTGTTCATACCTTGTTGATTTTCCATTTGAAACAAGTAGACTTCAAGACTATATATCCAAAACCTGATACATACCTTGTTGATTTTCCATTTGAATCAAGTAGACTTCAGGACTCCTAAAGTGTTCATATCTCATAAGAATTAAGTATATGTTTTCTAAATGTGAAACCTCAAATGTTATAATCAAATACAAATATGATATCAAATGGGGAAGGAATCTCCTTGCTATTCAAATCCATGGGAGAGGAATCTCCTTGCTATTTGAATAGCAAGCGGAATTCCTCTCCATGGATCCCCTCAAGATCCCTGATCACCAAATCAGCCCTTACTCAAGTACTGTGTGAAAACTTAACTAAGCCAGTTCCTATGTCCATGATAGGGTTTCTTTATGGAGAACGGAGAACCAACAGAAACAGATCAGATGGACCATACTGATGGTCGCACACCATTGACAAACATCTCAAACACCATTACTATAGGTAAAGGTTTTTACACGCGTGTCGATTAACGTTTGAAACATATTATTTAGGGGAACACTAATACACAAGGTTATATTGTAGCTGATGAAAATGGATCGAAAAGGCTTGGTCCAAATGTCGATGCTAAGGAATGTAAGAGGCAAAGGGAAAGGGAAAGATATGTCGCGATGACCGTTGGACAAAAAAACGAGAAAAGTATAAAACGTCGTGAAGTACGCCAACGAAATAAAGGACCTCCTATACAACCAGAGGCATCTAGAGGTGATGAAAAAAGTTAAATTCCTAATTATTTTAATAGATCCTCTTATGGATTAGTGAATGTCTATTAATCTTATTTTGGTTTTCATTGTGTTTCACAGTTAGTCTTTCAGATGGGTGTAGCACAATTGATTTCACAAACTTTCCAACACAAGGTATTGCGGGTATACCTATCACAATTTTTTTCACCCATCGTTTTATAAATACAGATTTGCAGCCATGAAAAATCATTTTGCCACTGTTGATTTGGCAGATCCAAATGTGAATCAAGATGATGATAGCGATTGGTTGCATAGGAATGAGACATTCAAGTCAGACGATGTTTTCACAACGAGAGACCTTCTGACACCAGGTACATGACTGTTCACTCAACTAATTTTGCAAAACAACTGATTTCAGGCGGTTTAACGTATACATGCCTTATTCCAGGCGGTGTGCATGAAACTGTTGGTAACACGCCTAACCATAATTTGGGAAGGGCCGCCTACTTTAGAGAGCGGTACAAAAACTTAACTCCAGCCGAGAGGGAGCTTAGGCGTGAACGCCTTAGGTTGTATAATAATACACCAAAGCGGAAAGAGTCAAAGATAGAGTACATAAGAAAACGTAAAGCACTGTTGGCTGACACATTGAGTCAGGAGTCCATCGCCATGGAGTCCCCAACATATACCCCTAAGGTTGTGCACCCTACAACAGATGCAATTGAACCTGATGGATCCGCAGTTACCCCCTGCGACTGGGTTATTCCTGATATCGCCAGTAACCTGTTCCTGCCAGCTTCAACACAGACTAAGGATGCTGATTCACTGCGTATGTCTGCTAGACCACTAAGACGTAAACAACATGTGCCACGTGGTGAAAGACAAGCTATCTTAGCCCGTCGAAACCGGCAATTTGAAGCATCCATTTCAAGGAACATGGCTACTGCGACTGAGGATACTATTAGTGACGCTGAGGAAGGGGATGATTGGACACAACCCCATATGTCTGCAAAGATCAACAACAATGGTAATTACTATCATTTTTTCAAGTCGGTCGAGTTGTCGGTCATTCTGGCTGGCCGACTTGGACGATTAATCGTCACCAATCTCGATTGATCAGATGACTTGAAAACAATGATTACTATCCTATCTTAAATTGATGTAGCATGACGATGATAGCGTGTAGTCCGACTAAAAGTGTGTTTCCATCAGTACAATGTAGGATTCAATGCCATGGTGCTATCGTGGCAACAAATGAGAGTGCAAGTATGACCGAACAAGGAAGTGGGGTGGATCATACCCAGTCGAAGCCAAGGGTCATTTCCAATGGTAATTGTTAAGAATCTTTATTCAGGTTACATATTTTCACCACCCTTTTATCCTGAATGCCTAGGTATTTTATGTGGCTTGTATTTTCACCCTCCAGTTGATGACGATGACGATGACGGTGTCGTATTTGAAGACGATGCTGATGAGAACGAGGGATACCTATTCGCTGGGCAATGTACTAATTTAAATCTTTTTATGATATGGTACCAATGCTTATATAAATACATATGTCTTACTCATTGTTTCCAAAAAAAATATTAGATGAGGATACCGATGAGGATATAGAGATCGATGGTAGTCAAGATGAATCGACTGCCACTGATGTTCCTGACCCGTACGACAAGGTGTATAGCAACATCCCTGAAGAAACACATATGCTAAAGACTGTTCCCAACTGCAGTTATTGCACCGCGAAGAAGTTTGAGTATGAGACACCTGGTTTTTGTTGTCGTGGTGGGAAGGTTGAGCTAGCCCCACTGGAGACCCCTACCCAACTCAAGAGGTTGTGGGATAGTGCAGACTCTGATGCTAGGCACTTTCATGACAACATTAGGTTTTTTAATGGCCATTTTTCTTTCACTTCCCTATATTGTTGCCTCGATAGTATGACAACTAATGTAAGGGATTCTGGTATATACACGTTCCGAGCACAGGGCATGATGTACCACAATATCAAGTCATTTGGTAGGGAGGGTGGGGCAGAGCATAAACACCTTGAGCTTTACTTTTATGATGATGATCCCACTCTCGAGCATCGGTACCGTAAGTGTCGTGAAGAGGTTATTCGACAGATAGTCGACATACTACGTGGAAACCCGTACTCCGAGCACCTTAGGACCATGGGCCACGTTGATAACCTTGATGACTATCGTATCGCGTTGAGCCTAGACCAGACGTTGAACTAGAAGACATATAACACACCTCTCACTTCTGAGGTGGCCGCTGTCTGGATCGAAGGGAGCGAAGGGCGAGGCCAGTTTAGCAAGAGTGTTATGCTCCATGGGAAGGACAGTTCAAGCCACTGCATCCGCTCATACCATGGATGCTACAATGCACTATCATATCCATTATTCTTCCCTAGAGGTGAACTTGGATGGCATGCAAATATCCCAAAGGTTGGAGTATCCATGGACAAAGTTGATGCATACCGTGAGACACATAGGGCAAGTAATGCAAATGATGAAGATGCGGGTTAGTTGTTTTTTTTATAATTTGATTTATTTCAGCATTATTAACTATCTTTTCAGCATCACTCACTTTATAAACCTTGCGTATGCAGAATCTCCTAGCCATTTATGTGTGTCTGTACGTGACTACTACTGCTACAAATTCCAGATTCGTCCCAGGGTATTCAATCCAATACTTCATGGAAAGCGGCTTTTCCAGCAGTTCGCGGTCGACACGTACATAAAGATTGAGAGCTCTCGTTTAGATTACATACGCAGGAATCAGGATCGGTTAAGGGCAGACCTGTACCAGGGCTTGGTGGATAGCATGCTAGATGGAGATATTAGAGCAGAGAAGGTTGGCAAGCGAACTGTGCTGTCGACGTCGTTTATTGGCGGTCCTCGTGACATGAGACGTCGGTATATGGATGCTATGGCTCTGGTGCGGAAGTTTGGTAAACCAGACATATTTCTTACCATGACATGTAACCCTAACTGGGATGAGATAAGGAGGGAGCTTCTCCCTGGGCAGACACCGCTAGATCGTCCGGATCTTGTAGTGCGTGTCTTTCATGCGAAGCTACAAGAGTTAAAGCGTAGGCTGACTAAACAGGATATTCTTGGTAAGGTCCGAGCCTACGTCTATGTCGTGGAGTTTTAGAAGCAGGGTTTGCCGCATGCCCATTTTCTACTCATAATGCAAAGGAAGTAGAAGCTCACATGTCCTGAGCAGTATGACCTTTTGATCTCAGCCGAGATCCCAAGCAACAAGTACCCTGAACTACGAAAGATGGTTATCAAGCATATGATGCATGGCCCGTGTGGGTCACTAAACCCTAACTGCCCATGCACTAAGGGTCGTAAATCGTGCAAGAATCATTACCCTCGGCCTTTCAGTGACACAACCTTGCAAGGGAAGGATTCGTACCCTATTTACAGACGTCGTGACGATGATCGTAAAGAAAAGGTCCGAGGGTGCGAAATGGACAATAGATGGGTTGTCCCTTATAACCCATACCTCCTTCGTCTCTTCAACTGTCACATCAATGTCGAGGCATGTGGGAGCATCAAGGCTGTTAAATACATGTTCAAGTACATATACAAAGGCCATGATCGTGCGTCTGTTGTTATGAGAGATGCGAGCAAAGCAGATGATGATGTTGATGAGATCAAGAAGTATAGAGATGCAAGGTGGGTGACTCCTCCGGAAGCCTTGTGGAGGATATACGGCTTTGAGCTTAGTCAGATATCTCCACCTGTTATGCAGCTGCAACTCCATCTTCCAAACATGCACATGGTGGCGTTTCACGAGCGGCAAATGGTCGAGCGAGTCATCAACCATCCAGGTGCTGATAGGTCGATGCTCACAGCATATTTTGAGGCGAATAGGCTACACGAGGAGGCTCGTGGCATCCTATATCGTGACTTCCCTGAGTGGTACACTTGGCAGAGTGGTAAGGGCAAAGTATGGCAACGAAGGAAACGAGATACAGGTGGACAAGTCGGTAGGATAGTCTCTGCTCATCCGGCCGAGGGGGAGCGCTATTATCTTCGTGTTCTCCTAAACCACGTGACTGGCGCCGCCTCATATGTGGATATAAGGACAGTTGATGGTGTCACCCTACCGACTTTTCGTGAGGCAGCAGAGAGAAGGGGACTACTTGAGTCAGACAACACACTGGATGAGTGTCTCACTGAACGTGCTCTTTTCCAGATGCCATCGGCGCTGCGACGACTTTTTGCCACAATACTGGTGTACTATGAGCCAAGCGATGTGGCTGTACTCTGGCAGAAAAACAAAGATTCTATGTCCGAGGACTATCAACACAGGAGTCAGAACAAAACTCATGTTGAGCAGATGGTATTGATTGACATTAGGAACATGCTGCAGTCAATGGGAAAGGACATAAAGACATTCCCTCTACCTCCTATCATCGACGCGTATGACGATGCTATTGGTACTGCTAGGGAGGTTTACGAGGAGGAAATTATCCAACCGACAGTGGGAGATGTGGCTCTTAAAGACCCTCTTAACAAGGAACAGAGGGCCGCCTATGATAAGATTATGTCTGTCGTTGACACCGATCAGGGCGGATTATTCTTTGTGGATGGACCTGGTGGCACCGAGAAGACTTATCTATACAGAGTGCTGCTCGCGACGCTACGCAACCAGGGCAAGATTGCAGTGGCAACAGCTACATCTGGCGTTGCAGCTTCCATAATGCCTGGAGGAAGAACCGCCCATTCACGCTTCAAGATACCACTCACTATTGACGATGGCGCTGTATGTAGCTTCACGAAGCAGAGTGGAACAGCAGAGTTGCTACGGAAAGCGTCTCTCATTATCTGGGATGAGGCTTCTATGACTAAGAGACAAGCCGTGGAGGCACTGGACAATAGCATGCGCGATATAATGGGTCGACCCGCACTGCCATTTGGTGGTAAAACCATTGTCTTCGGTGGAGATTTCAGACAGGTATTGCCTGTTGTTCGTAAAGGGTCAAGGGCTCAAGTGGTCGCGTCTTCGCTACGGATGTCTTACCTATGGAAGTCCATGTCCCACTTAAAGCTTGTTAGCAACATGAGAGCAAAAAACGACCCTTGGTTTGCGGAGTTTTTGCTGCGCATAGGCGGTGGAACTGAGGAAACAAATATTGACGGCGACATTCGTCTTCCTGATGATGTGTGTGTGCCTTACAGTGGGAGTGACAATGATCTTGACAACCTAATAGACTTCGCTTTCCCAAATCTCAACGAAAATATGTCTGATTCCACCTACATCACTTCAAGGGCGATACTGTCAACACGGAACGACTGGGTTGATATGATAAATGTTAAGATTATTGATCGTTTTCAAGGGGAGCATATGGTGTACCATAGTTTTGATAGCGCCATGGATGATCCCCATAACTACTACCCACCCGAGTTCCTAAACACATTGACGCCTAATGGGCTACCACCTCATGTTTTGAAGCTCAAGATTGGATGTCCTGTTATATTGCTCCGGAATATAGACCCTGCAAATGGACTTTGCAGTGGCACCAGGCTGGTCGTTCGTGGCTTCCAAAGAAATAGCATTGACGCAGAGATTGTACTAGGTCAACACGTTGGAAAATGGATTTTCCTACCGCGTATACCGCTGTGTCCCTCCGATGAAGAGATGTTCCCTTTCCAGTTCAAAAGAAAGCAGTTTCCTGTACGGCTTAGCTTTGCAATGACGGTTAACAAAGCACAGGGTCAGACTATTCCCAATGTTGGTGTATACTTGCCTGAACCAGTGTTCTCTCATGGCCAACTATATGTTGCTCTATCTAGAGCGACAGCCCGATCGAACATAAAGATTCTTGTCATCCCAGCTGTCGATGGGAGGAAAAAGTCAAGGAAGGTTGTAAATAAACTCCCCACCGTAGATTGTGGGACATATACCAAGAACATCGTCTACAAAGAGGTCCTAACAAATTAGACCCATGGTAAGAGTTGCATGTTCAGCTAACAAACTAATAGGATGATGTTTGTCTTCTGTTTGATTGGTCTGGTGTATTATCAAGTCATGTTAGCATGCTACAATTGTTTTTATTAGAGCCGCACATTTTTTGATAGTCATCAACCTTCTTACTGCATGCATACTATCTTAAAGTATTGTTGAGTTTTGGATCATTTGTGAAATTAGCAATATTAATTTTTATGCATCTAACAATTTGTTATGAATGTAGGTTTTTGTCTCGCGAGAATGGAATCTCTATTTGTAGGCTTGTCTCATAACAAGCCAAAAAAATCGGTGGCAACCGCAATAGTTCGAGAAGGTATTATAATTTTCATAGTTCTGTATGGATCAATTTGTATTTTTTTGTAATAACTAATTTTAGTTTTATCTCATGACTGGTTGCTCCTAGACTATATTTGCACACAAGGTGATCTTGCCCTCATCGATTTTATTAAGGAAATCCCTTGTGAACCAAGGGTAGAAGTCGTGCTTATTGATGATGCCTTTGTTGAAAGGAAGTGGATGGAGTGTTTATTTCAGCCGAACGCATATTTAGGTGACGAGGTAATCCATGCTTAATCTTTATATTTGGCGACGTTGTTATGTATAAGTTTTTTTACTCATCCTGGTATTTTTAACCACAACTTACACACTTGCAGGTTATAGACTGTTACATAAATTTGATAAAAGCTCAAAAGCATCTAAAGTGCCGATCTGGAGGTCGCGTTCACATAGAAAATGCTTTCCAGTTCAATTTCCTGAAGCGAGATGGTGATGTTGAAATTAAAACAGAGGAGCTATATCCAATTAAAGACATGACACAAATATGTAGCGCTGAACGAAGGGTGTTACTTTACCTAGACCATGACATGGTACTTATGAGTTTGCAATTTGAACAGTTAGTGTTTATATGTGATTTATTCTTATGCAATTATTTATGACTGTTTTGTAGGTGTTTATTCCGATAAACATCCGAGAGACGCACTGGTATCTTGCCGTTATCCATGCAAGAAATATGGAGATACAAGTGCTCGATTCACTTGGTAGTTCACAAGACCGCAAAGACCTCACTGACTCTGTGAGTATGCACAAACTAAACAATTATGAATTCAATATTAACTTATAAAGATCTCTAATTTTGTTTTACAATATATAAAGAATAAAGGACTACAAAGACAAATTGATATGATATCTCAACGTAAGGAGTTAAAAGACCACAGGTGGCCAGACCTCCAAGTTGCTTCTTGGCCGCTCAGAGAAATTGACATGGGATATGCAAAGCAGACAGATAGGTACGCCCTAAAATCTTCTTTACCAATTTCTTCATTCATACCAATATTTATGTTGATATTAATGTATATTGTAGCTCTTCATGCGGTCTCTTTCTTTTGAACTATATCGAATACTGGACAGGGGATGAACTGTCTGACAGTTTTACACAGGTATATTATTACTACTATGACATATATGGACATCTACAGTCAGTGTTACATATATAATGTTAAATAATTGTTTCTTATTTGTAGGATGACATGTCACACTTTAGGAAAAAAAAATGGCTGCTATATTACTATCTTCAGACCTGAATAAGAGAAGGGGGTGTCTGTTATACAAAAATGAAAAAGAAGTTGACTCTGGAAGCCCATCTGATGTTGAGATATTAGAAAACCCAACAGATTCTAATAAGAGGAAACTACTCCACGTGCTTGATGATAGCGAAGTAGTGTATGAAGATGAGGAAGGCCCTATTACTCAAGCAGACTTGTAAAGGTGGTTTGTTGATGATTGGGATAAAAGAGCTCCTGTAAAAGTCACACCTCTCACTTCCGAGGGTTGCACCAATGACTTTTTAATGGTTGGTCTTTCCACAAAGGACATGCCAGTGACTAAAGCCGATTCAATAGATGTTTTATGTGATTATATCATGACAATAGAAGACGATACGACACTAGAGTAAGTGCTCATTGATTTATTTAATTTATGTATATCAACTACTTAGATTCTTGATATAGACTTTCGTCATGCTACATTACAGGAGAACATGGGTGCGAAGTTTCAATCCTTTTAAGATAGAAATATCTGTCAAAGACCTGCAAAACATATTAACGACAAATCAAGATATGATTCTAAGATGTTTTGACATGGCTGTTCGGCTGCTTGCCAATAAAGAGTCACGTAGGCCGAAAGAAGAAATCATAAATAATAGAAAGCATTATATGGACATGCGTTTTTGGGTAAGTTTGTTTCCAATCATTAATGTATTAATATATAGTATCTACATCTAATCATCATGTGGACATGTATATATACTGTCTAGAGAATGGTTGGTTTTGGTAAACTTCCAAAGTACCATCAGGATCCTACAATAGAAGAGTTAGCCAAAACACTCGATTGTTGGCCATCAATGAATTATTATATCACGGGTTGTAGATATGTAAGTATGTGTTCATTTCGAATGTATTTATAAAGGACACTTTTGTTGTAGGATCCTAATGACTGATATTTTGCAGGTTCTCATGCCATGGAAATTCAATGGATGTCACGCCCTCTTCGTAATAGATCATGTTAAAAAGCATGTGACTTTTATCGACTTTACACCGACTCAAGATCGGTGTAAACACATGCCATACAAGAGGTTCGCGGAAGCGATTATCATGACCTCAAAAAAATATAAGATTGCTTACAGCAAGAAACGTTCTGGATGGGCGGAGGATATCTTTAAGTGGGAACATACAATTCAGACTGGTGTTCCAATTGACTTAAGGGGGTATTTTCTTCATACCACCTTCTCAGCAGTTTAAATTTTTTCTATGATATTCATTGTATATAAAACATAGTTGCCCAAATATTATTCTATAGGTATAATACCAGCTACCTCGTTCTACAAGCTATGGCCATGTGGGGGAATGACAGACCACTGAAATTTGTTGGGGTGAGTGTAGTACGTTCGTTTTATGTTCAAACTTACATTCTAGCTATCTCGTTCTACAAGATAATATGTTTTGTTCTCTTACGTCTTTGTCTGTAGGATGCAAAGACTCTTCGAAGGAACTTTGTGATTGACCTTTTAAGTTATGAGGACAATTCGTGCCGATATGCCATCCCTACAAACATACAACAAAGACTTATCGATATCGCTAAAAAGGATTAGCTGATTAGTGAACAGTTGTCGACACATTTGTCTGTAATTAAAAATTCTAAATTAACTTTTTAGAATTAATTTGTGTGATATTGATAATGTTTTCCACACGTATTTTGCATATTATAGTGATGTTTGTCGTTCCGTATCAATGTTTCAAACAAATCTTTTACTTCCGTGAACAATTTAGCTAGCGAGGAGACAAGGTAGCGATTGAGTACCAGGATGAGGTGAGATGGGGAAATTGGTTAGTGGATGATTAGTTGAGTACTTCAAACTTGACTGTGCATAAGTATGGGATCTTCATTTTCATTTCTGTTGTGGGCTGTGCAGTCTATTCAATGTCGCTGAGGCAACAGTTACAAGATCCTGGAAGAAAACCCGTGGCAGCTCTACACTACAATAAGGGTGATAAAGATGTCTCGCCCAATGGAAGATATGCTTGAAAGTTCCATTATATTAATTTGAATGATACATCTGATACATATGGTCTTTTCAATTTATCGACGTTGTTCATAAATATTTAGATTACATGTTTGTTTATATTACTGCTCTGTGATTTAGATATCATATTTAGACATGATCAAGGTAGCATAGGTACATGTAATATGGATACATGAACCCATTATTATTATGTTATTATTATTTAGAACTGAAGGAAGACTTGGATGCAATGTTTCCCATGTGAATACATACAGTGGAATTGCAGAAAAATCAATGGATAAGTTTGCTGCATTGATATCATCTTTCAGATACCCCGGCCACCGTGCCAGTGGCCTTCATGCTCCTTTAAAGGATGTGAAAAACACACTTTCTGTGAGGTATGCAGCTCTAGAACCTTTTTTCAGACTTGAAACTTCTAAGGAAATTAAGTATGATTGGTTTACTTACTGGCGACAGTACAGTCTTGTTATGATTATGTATCTATTTTTATGCCATTCTTATTTCTGCTGCAGATCTATTCTTAAAGCTCCAGAAAAAGGCACATTCAGACGCACAGCAAAGAAAACAGGTCTAGGCCCAGAACTTGAATTTTGATTGATGTCTTTTTTGAAATCTAATGATTCCATTGAGAGTTCATTTTCCTCTCCAAGATTCAACCTTATAGCATTGCTGTCGTCTGGTGATAGATATGCATTGCCGAGCTTCAACGAACTGAACTCGAGCTTTGCTGTTTCATCTATGATCGTTATTTCCATAACCGAGTCCGCCACCGAGAAGAAGGAGAAGTCTCTGGTCGAGAAGAAGTCCATCGAGAGCCGCAAGCTCATCTTCACCCGCGCAAAGCAGTACGCCGAGGAATACGATGCCCAGGTCAGATCGCCGCTACTAACCTGCCTGTAGACTATTCATTATACTAGAATTTGGTTTTAAAGAAAAATTACCATTAGCCACACCTAGGGCTGGAAAAAAGCTCAGTTGCAGTTGTGATATTATTTCGTCTTTTTAAACCTGTCAGGAAAATGTGATATTATTTCGACTTTTTATTTCAAGTTGCAGTTGTCTCAGTTCCGAAGTAAACTTTATTGGTGTGGTAGGCTTGCAGTTGCAGTACTGTTAATTAACTTCTTCAATAAATCTGCATTTGGTCCTCCCACCACATTAGAATGTATTTCCTTCCATTAAATCTGCATTTGGTCAGTGACCGGAAATAAGTATTTAGATACTCGTCTTATTTCCTGTCGCTACTCGTGCACCTGCTATCTTTAAATATTTTGTTCTCACAAACTGACTGGAAATTGTTTGTCTCTGACAGTGCTAGATGGGGCTAATACTCCCTCTGTCCCAAATTAAAATTTGTTTGATCTTTTTAATAGATTCATACAATAGTTAATGTATGTGTTTTATATATGTATCTAGATTTATTGTCATCTATGTGAGTATAGACATAAAAATCTAGAGCTAAAACGTATACTATTTTGAAACGGTGGGAGTAATTTACTGCATATATACTTCTTCCTTTATTATAACCGATGTTAATTCTTACCTACAACAGGAAAGCGGCATCCATATTCTACAATGGCAAAACGAATTCTGTGGCAGATGCTGCTCAACCGGCAAAAGGCACTGCTGATCCTGTGAACCCATCCCCTAAGAAGCGCAAGGGCTTCCTTTCATTCGGCTTTAGCTGGACCAAGTCTTGGAGCAGATATGGTGCAACCAGCAGCTCAGAGAACTTCGGGAAGACACTGTCTGCAGCCCTTACAGGCAGTGCTCAAGGCAATAGCAGGGGCGGTGGCAATGAGCACCAGGGCTGTCAAGACCCTGCTGCCCACTGCCTGCATCTGCACAATAGGTCCAACATGCCTAGCGTCTCTGCTTCCCCGTCTGGACCTGGTGCCCTTCGGCCTCAGCTGATCTCAGTGCAGATGCAGTTGGTGTCTGTGGCTGGTGTGGAGGACGTGGCGGAGTCCACCGCCTCAGTTTCTCCCAGAGAGAAGCGCAGGAGGAGCTTGCAGTAGTGACAGTTTCGTCTGTCCAGTTAGTTGCTCCCAGAGAGAAGCGCAGGAGGACTGGATAAAGAGGTTGAAGATTGCAACGGGGTAGCTAAGGCTCTTTGCTATCTGCATCATGAATGTTCTCCACTGATTGCAACGGGGGTAGCTGAGGCTCTTTGCTATCTTCATCATGAATGTTCTCCACCGATGGTTCATAGGTATTAACTTGTCAATATTTGTTTGCTTTGTATCTGTTAGCAATTTTTTGTTTAAGACGCTAAAGTTTTAGATTTATCATAGAAATTCAACCTTTATCATTACTTGGAGTTTTGTGGTTGACAGTCAGTCTCTGCTATGTGTGTAACTACAGGTGCTCTGATAATTGTTTTTTTAGTCTCCGCTATGTGTGTTTCAGCAGCTACTGCAATAAGCTTTCCGCCATATATATGGTGACAGCTAGGAATACATTGAACACACACTAATGTGTGCTAGCAATTGCTGACTCAGAAACTTAATATTTTGTGCTTGATGCGGTATATACCGTGCATTATCTGAGTACTGGAAATTCAATGTGGACACTACTGTTATTTGCTTTAATTTCTTTGCATAGATGTTTCTGCTGGTCTATATCATTTAAATACTCACCAATTTTACCATACAAAATAACAGGAAGTTCTTTGTCACCCTGATTTCACCTTTTTTCATGTTTTGTTATTAATGTGAGGCATGCAGTAGATCGCAATCAATTCTGATTTTTTGTCATTTTGTCGGTTTTATATGGCCACATGAATGATTCTGACTGCATAGATGCTTCCTTCCAAGACCAGTAAATTAGATCAATGCAAAGGTTTGCCGTTGACTAATTTTGTCGGTTTTCTACTATAGGGATGTGCAAGCCAGCAGCATCCTTCTTGATGATAAATTTGATGTATGCCTTGGTAGCTTGAGTGAGGTGTGTCCTCAAGAAGGGGAAGGTCACCAAAATGTTATCACAAAGCTGTTAAGATTTTCTTCGTAAGTTTCAGATACCATCTCTGCATGGCTTTGGTCTCTTTTCCATGCTAAATGCTTCCTTTGTGGAGCATGCAAATCCATACATATATTATATTCACTATTGGATCATGTAGTTTTAATGGTAGTTTTGTTCAAGTGTTAACCATGAAATCAGTATTTACCTATTTTATAGCAAGAATTTAGATGGATTACTTTTTGGATGAATAAATGAATATTTGGTGGATTTAAATAGCGTGTTGTCAGCATTATTCCAGTCAGTTACTTGATGACCCTGCTGTTTTTGTCCTGATCATTTTCATGTCGACACTGTGTTGTGACATAGCTATTCAAAATGGATTGATAAACAGCTTCCTGCAATTGAATCAGTCTTGAATGCTATGAAGAGTAATACAAATCAGCGAGTATCTCCAATATTTGCTCTTGTCCTATGCCCTACAAGAGAGCTTGCTATTCAGCTTACAGCTGAAGCAAATGTCTTGTTAAAGTACCATGAAGGAATTGGTGTTCAATCGATTAGAATCTGATCCATGCCAGGTTTGGCATATTTATCGACCTACTGAAGATCAATAAAAAACTAGCTTTGGCCTGAGCATTTTCTGTTTTCTTCTTTCTGTTCCAGATTTTAGTTGCAACACCTGGTAGACTGCTGGATCACATTGAAAACAAATCATCATTCTCTATTTGTTTGATGAGATTGAAATTGCTTGTGTTGGATGAAGCTGATCATTTGCTAGATCTGGGTTTCCGTAAAGACATAGAAAAGATTGTCGATAGCTTGCCACGTCAAAGACAAACATTGCTCTTCTCAGCTACTATTCCAAAAGGGGTAGTATAATCAGCATAGCTCACGCACCAATACAAGTACATTTTTGTCTACCTCGGTCTGAGTTTTGTACTACTCCCTCTCCAAATTATAAAACGTTTTTGGCTTTTTTAGATGCTGTGTTTTTACTACGTATTTAGACATAGTGTATATCCAAGTACATAGTAAAAGCTATATATCAAAAAAAACCAAAACGTCTTATAATTATTTGGATATTTGTGAATGAATAGCCACAATTGTAAAACTGGGAGTAATGGATATTTGTGAATGAATAGCTGAGATTGAAAATCTGCAGGGGACAAATAGATAATGCATTGCAGCATCACAGTAAAACAATTAGAATCTGTATCGAAAATTTGCATATGGAATCAGATTGAGCATGCTCAACATCTGGCTCCAAGTGCAACAAACCGCTTTGGCAAGCCTATCATCGCATCCGTGCAGGCCAAATATTTCATTCCATTGCTACTGTGTATTCGTCTTTATGCTTTACAAAGCAAATTGTGAATTGAAAACCCTTTTCTGAATTCCTTTTAAAAATCTCCAAGTTCAAGTATCTCCTTTACTGTTGACAGCCAGATCATCTATTAGATGAAGCCAACCGTGCTGGAAGCAAGATTAAGGTGGAAAGGGCGGAGCGAAGCTCCTACACGTTTCAATCACTGTTAGATGGCGGTGCACAGGTAGCTCTTGGTTCTGACTGGTTTGTACGTATTTCTATAGACACTTCCAGTAACTGAACTCTATTTTTTTTTGATTGTTCCAATAATAGTCAGCCACCTGGTATACTACTCTAGAAAGTGTGAGCCATGGAACAAAGGTGGTTAAAAAAAGAACTACATGCATTTACCCTGTTTTTGGTTTCATCTTATTCTTTCTTTCACACGCTTTATTGCAGGTGGTTCGGAGTTCTGTGTATCACAAGAGGCATCTAGGTTGACCTCACTCTTCTTAGTGTTCATGCCCACTGCGCAAGACAACACCGCAACGCCGATGGAATTGGAAGATTTCATCAGGCTCGACTCGATCTGGATGAGATGGACTCTGCTCGTAACGAGAGACAGAGCGTGCTTGGCTTGGGAGGGGCATATTTTTGTTCATCTTTTCATGAGTCATGTTACCTGTCATGTCAGATTATGTAACTTCAGATATTTCTGTTTTTGTGAGAGAAGTGCCAAAATAGTTTCACTTTATGGCTACTCTCAGATGTGTTCTTGCCGCTGCCACTAATCATATAAGGGTAACACTGTATTTGTTAGCCAACAATTTTTGAGATATTAAAGTTGGTGATAATATAATTGTTGTTCGTTTCTATGTAATCGTTGTGCACTAACGTTTTGCTGAATATTTTGTTGTGCCGTTGCAAGGCACGGGCACATACCTAGTGAAGCAAGAAGAATTCATGAGTCTCAAGCAAGGAGGAGATACTGTTATGCAGTATCTCAACAAATTCAATCATTTGTCCTAGTACGCAATTGATCAGGTCAATACGGACCTGAAAAAGAAGAACTGCTTCATGCGAGGCCTTAATGACAGACTACAAAGAAAGATGGCCACCTGTCTTGATCTCTCCTACAGTAGGGCTGTTAGCACAGCGCTGGCAGTTGAAGCTAAACATGCAGGCCCAGGAAAATCGAAGGGAATTGGAGGTGACAGGTCCAACCAGGGGCCTGAAAAGCGACAAAGGTTGGTAATCCGACCTTTCAATCAAAACCGTTCTTCACCTCGTCCACCCTCCTACCCCTTCAAAACAACCTGTATTCATCCACCCTGCCACTGCCCCCACTTCAACAACTTAGCCGAGTGCATCTGGTGCTCGTTTCCCCGCCCTCCCGAGTTCTTCAACCGGCTGCTTCAATTGTGGGAAGTCTGGACATTTCATCAAAGACTGCCCATATCCGAGGCAGAACAAGTCCAATAATCAGTAGAACCCAGGGAGTTCAAGCCAAGGCAAGGGAAACATGGCAAATAATTCAGTGGGCAAGAATGTAAAGAAGACTGGGTGAATATACTACACACAAGTGGCCACTATACCGGAGGGAGAGCTGGTTATGATGGGTACGTTCCTCGTGGCCAATCACCCTGCGGTCATTCTCTTTGATTCTGGTGCTTCGCACACTTTCATAAGCAAGAAATTTGTGGAGAAATATTGCATTCCTTGCTTTGAATCAAGGGAAGGGTTTATTATTCATTCGCCTGGGGGACAAATATTCACTAAAGAAGTGGCTTTCCATGTGCCCGTAACATTGGCTAAACGAGACTTTCCCACAAATATGATTGTTCTGAAAGGCCAAGATATAGATGTAATTCTGGGCATGAATTGGTTAGCCCAGCACAAAGCTATCCTCAACACAGATTTGAGAACCATCAGGTTGAGCTATGGCCAGGAAGAGGTTCTCTTGTCTATCCCTATAGCGATTCCAGCTAAACCATTTGGTAGAGTCAATGAAGCTATCATACCGGAAATCCAAGATATTCTGGTAGTATGTGAATTCCCGGACGTCTTTCCGGAAGATCTACCTGGATTATCTACAGAAAGAGATGTAGAGTTTGTGATTGAATTGAAGCTCGGTACGGCTCCTGTTTCTAGAAGATCGTACCGAATGACTCCAAATGAATTGGCAGAGCTCAAGATACAATTACAAGATCTACTAGAGAAGGGATTCATCCGACCTAGCTCGTCACCCTGGGGATGTCCAGCCATCTTTGTCAAGAAGAAGGATCAAACGCTTCGGATGTGCGTGGATTATAGACCCCTTAATGAGGTCACAATCAAGAACAAGTACCCTCTTTCCTGGATTGATATTTTATTTGATCAGCTTACAGGAGCTCGGGTATTTTCCAAGATTGACCTCAGGTCGGGCTATCATCAGATCCGTATCCGACCCGAAGATATACCCAAGACCGCATTTACCACGCGATATGGATTATTCGAATATTTGGTTATGTCTTTTAGATTAACAAATGCTCCTGCCCACTTCACATTTCTAATGAACTCGGTATTCATGCCCGAGTTGGACAAATTCGTGGTGGTCTTCATTGATGATATCTTGATATATTCCAAGAATGAAGAGGAGCATGCTCAGCATTTATGGATCGTATTAACGTGCTTAAGGGAACATCAACTATATGCTAAGTTCAGCAAGTGTGCGTTTTGGCTGGAGGAAATCCAATTTCTGGGACACGTGTTGTCTGCTAAGGGGATTGCAGTTGATCCCAGCAAGATCAAGGATATTCTAGAGTCGAAACCACCAACCACTGTACATCAAGTTTGAAGTTTCCTTGGACTGGCTGGCTATTACCGCCGATTTATCCCAGATTTTTCTAGGCTTGTGAAGCCAATCACAAGTTTATTGAAGAACGATACAAAATTTAACTAGTCTTCAAGATGCAATGAAGCCTTCAAGCAGCTGAAGGTGTTATTAACCACTGCTCCGGTATTAGCTCAATCGGACATTGAAAAGCCTTTTGATGTGTATTGTGACACATCAGGTAGTGGTTTAGGTTGTGTCTTGATGCAAAAGGGCCGGGTTATAGTGTATGCCTCAAGACAGTTGCGCTGGCATGAGGAACATTATCCAACTCATGACCTAGAATTAGCTGCTATGGTTCATGCCCTGAAAATATGGCATCATTATCTGCTGGGGAATATCTTAAAAGCTTGAAGTACATTTTTACCCAATCAGAACTTAATATGAGGTAGAGGAGATGGCTTGAGCTAATTAAGGACTATGAATTGGAAATCCACTATCACCCAGGCAAGGACAATGTAGTGGCAGATGCACTAAGTCGCAAGGATTCCTGTCATTGTCCTACGATGAAGACTTCTGACATTACATTATGCCAAGAAATGGAAAAGTTAAACCTGTGAATGATTCAACAAGGAACCTTGAATCAATTGAAGCTTGAGTCGATTCTTCTGCAAAGAATAATTGATGCCCAAAGAAGTGACGAGGGTATGAAACACATTCATGAGAAAATAAAGGCCGGTAAAGCAAACTGTTTCAGGAAAGATGATTAAGGCGTTGTATGGTTTAATAACCGCATAGTTGTGCCCAAGAATGATGAAGTCCGCCAGCAAATTTTAGATGAAGCACATCTTAGTCGCTATTCTATTCATCCCGGAAGCACTAAGATGTATCATGATCTAAAGCAACATTATTGGTGGACCAAAATGAAGATCGAAATTGCACGCTATGTGGCAAGATGCGACACCTGTAGACGTGTCAAAACCATACACATGAAAACTGTTGGTCCATTGCAATCTTTACCTATCCCGACTTGGAAATGGGAGGACATTAGTATGGACTTCATTGTGGGATTACCCAGGACAGCAAAAGGGTTTGATTCCATCTGGGTTATCATCGATCGACTTACAAAGATCGCCCACTTTCTCCCAGTCAAGGTAAAGTATACAGTGGCCACATATGCGAAACTATATATTGCTCGTATTTTCAGTTTGCACGGTGTTTTGAAGACAATAGTGTCGGATCGTGGACCTCAATTTGTATCCAAATTTTGGGAAGAACTCCACAAATCTTTGGGTACTAAGCTGATCTATAGTTCGGCCTATCATCCTCAAACCAGTGGGAAGACTGAGAGAGTGAACCAGATACTTGAAGACATGTTGCGAGCATGTGTTTTGGAGTTTCCACAGAAATGGGATGACTGTTTACCACTGGCAGAATTCTCATACAACAATAGTTACCAAAAAAGCATCAAGATGGCACCCTTTGAAGCTTTGTATGGACGATGGTGTCGTACTCCGTTAAACTGGTCTGAACCAGGAGAAAGATGGTTTTTAGGCCTGATATGGTTAAGGAATTGGAAGAAAAAGTTCAACGAATTATACATAATTTGAAAGAAGCACAAGCTCGATAAAAGAGTTATGTAGATAAACGACAACAACCCCTGTACTTCCAAGTTGAAGATTATGTCTACTTAAAAGTGTCACCAATGAAGGGGGTATCTCGTTTCGGTGTAAAGGGAAAGCTTGCACCCCGGTACATTGGTCCATTCCTCATTCTTGAACAATGTGGACCAGTGGCATACCGACTCCAATTACCCGAAACGTTGTCTGCAATACACAATGTGTTCCATGTGTCTCAGTTGAAGAAGTGTCTTCGGGTTCCAGATCGAACCATTGAAGTGACGGATGTTGCCTTGGAACCAGACTTAACATATTAGAACATCCTATTCAAGTTCTGGATCAAAAGGACAGGGTTACCTAAAGAAGAACTCTAAAATTTTATAAGATACAATGGAACCAACATACGAAAGATGAAGCTACATGGGAAACTCAAGACTTTTTAAAAAAAAATTCCCAGGCTTTTTAGCTTCATATAAATTGTGAGATATGTACAATTGTTGTAATAGAGGAATAGACCCCATACCACCCCTTGCCTTATACAAGAAATAAGGAACTAAAAATATGACGCGTTTCCTTTTCCATTACCTGCCCTAGGACTTTTAAATGTCGAGACGAGATTCTTTTATGGGAGGGAGGATGTAACACCCCTGGTGTTACTGCTACTAAAACTGGAGCATAACATCATGAGCATTAGCATATCATGTGTTTGTTACACTTAGAGTGCATTCACTAGGCAAAAATCTCAAACAAGTTGTATGGATGTGACTGGTCATGGGTGAAACCCTAGGGTAGGGTACTTAACCCTAAGCTGGGCTTAGGAGTGTCAATAAAGCCCCAAACATGAGAAAACTTCAAAACTCATGAGAAAATAATCATAACACCTTTAATGGAATTAAGTAGCACCCAAACCCTAGGAGTGCCAAAAACCCTAAAAGACCCCTGGAAAACCCTAAGTTGAAACCCTAGGGGGTTATATGTAAATTTTGCCCACTTTTGGATCTAAGTGCAAAAACCAAGGTATTAGGGCACCTCAAATCATATGGTTCACACCTTTGTGGATTTACAAATCAAGTTATGGAAATTGGACTTATTTGCAAAATAGGCAACCCATAAACTATATGTTACTAAGTCTGAATTCAGTTTAAATGGGTCAACTTTAGAGCTTTATATCTCCCAATTCATAAAGAATTTGGCCTAGATCAACACATCAATATTGTAGAGCTATTAAAGAGGTATAACTTTGTTTAAGTCATCAAACACAAGTGTTATGCAAAATTTGGAGTTAAATGGGCTCAAAGTGGGGCTGTCAGTCACTCTCATGACTGAATGTTGGTCACCAGTGACATTGGCCAGACTTTTGGACCGAATTAGAGTGGGATCTATTGCTCGATTGGAGAGAGTTGCTATAGTTGAATTGTAGCTGGATCATAGGGCTACAAGTTTGCTACAGATGTATTGGCCAGTTGTTGCACAAAAATTTGAGATCTGGGCATTGCAATTCGACCTATCAAGCACTCTGAATCAGGGCTTTGATGGTACAGTGTAAAGATCAGATTGCCAGTTTAGATAACTCACCGCCGGTGATCGTGCGCTCGGATTCATGCCCGCCACGGTGATTCGTGCTCGGCGCAGTTGGATAGCGCAGAAGGGTGAGAAATATCGCACCGCGGGTGAACTCCAGCCACTATTCTACTTCGGCCGCTGTACCCGCTTGTGTCACGACCACTCTGGATAGGCTCGCCGGAGTTGGTCACCTAGCGACCTTGCGCCACGTGCTTTGGTGCTTTAACCGTGCCACAGTGAGTCATCTTAGCCCACCCGATCGTTGCCGGTGAGCTCGCCACGGTGAAAGCCACTAATCGCTTGTGCCACTGCACCCCTTCTCTCCGACCGCCACCGCGTGATCTCGAATTCATGGGCCACCGCTCAAGGGCCCTATAAATTGAGCACACACTTGGCTCCGTTAAGTATTCAAGCATCCAATCCACCCACTCGTGCCTCCAATTACTCACCAGAGAGCCCCAATTTGGGATTCTTCCAAATCGGTCCGAAAAACCGCGCGAAGTGACCTCGCCGTAGCTAGCTCGTTCTAGGTCCGTTCATGCTGTTTGCTTTCCTGTTTCAGTACCCATATGTCCTCCTGATGCTCCTCGACCCATTCAATTGAGCTAAACGGCGCTAGATCATCAGGAACACACGTGTTCATCCTTGGTTCGCGCTGTCCCCGTGGACAGGGCGATTTAGAGCCCAATTCCAGCAATTAAGTGAGGGGAAATGGTCGCGTAGGGCGAAATTCGGTGTCCAGCAAAGGGGAGAGCTTGTCGTTGCGTATTCCGGCCAGTACAGGTTCGCCGGAGCTTGGTTCTTCGCCGCTCGCCGTCGAGGACCTCGGGCTATGAAGAATTAGAACGTGGGGGGCTTCGGTGTAAATGTCAGTGAAACAAAACAATAGTGTCGCGGACTTTTTCAAATTATTCGAATCACCAGGGTCTTCTACGCAAAGTTGACAACACGGGCGCGGGCACGCACATTTCGCCTGGGCATGGGCTGACTTGGGCCAGTTCCGGCCCAATACTTATCATGTTTTTCCTTTTTCTTTTTCTACCAAGATTAGAAAATTCCTAGAAAATTGTAGTAAAATGCTAAAAATACTAGACCAATTTTGCTAGGTTCCTAAAATTCTATATTATTTAATAAAAATAGTCTTATGATTTTTAGTCCAAATAAGGAATTACAGAGGATTTAAAAAAGCCAAAAGTTATACTCCTGGAATTTTAGAAATTAATTAATAATTCCAAAAATCACTAAACTTTTTGGATAAGTTTTAAATGTTATTTAGAAGCCTTGGGTAATGTTTGGCATGATTTGGACATTGTTTGGTACCCAAACCCCAAAACCCTAATCTTTTAGTGATGCCTGCCCTAGGAACTACAGTTCTGACTCCAAAAACCCTAGTTTCCTGGAGTTCCGTGAAGCAAAGTTGTATTAAAGATACAACTTGATAAACCTTTTCTATTACTGTATTTTCATAAGCATTACATAAGCATTCATGATTATATATGGTTCCATATAGAAAACGAAGAAGAAATAGTAGTTGAAGAAGGAGGAGTTGCACCACCACCACCTGAAGACCCACCTACCAGGAACTACTTTTACTTCAACATTTGTGGAGCAGAGCCCGACTCTCCTATAACACAAGGCAAGCCCCGTTGCATTTGCCACCTCCTTGCTATTTCAAAATCTTTCTCACTTGCTTGATGCATTAGGTGATAGGAGTTGTGTGCTAAACAAGTTGATGCCTTTCCTTCCTTGAGAATTTGATTACCTTTCCTTGATCCCCTGTTTTATAAAAAAGTTTTTCTTATGCTTAGTCTTGCTCTAGAAAAACAAAATGATTTGTTTTGACAAAAGATGATGCTTCAAGTGGGATGGGATGTTTTCAAAATAAAACTTGATGGTGTATCCATCATGGCCGTGATGGGTTCAACATCGGAAAAGATGTACCTCTGTCAGGTACCAAACTTTGGGGTTGAAATGATAAAGCTAAGACCGAGCGGGTGACTTGCACGAGAAGAGAGTCTTGGTGTAGTGTCTCCATCTGTGTCGATTAAGGACCTTATCGATGTAGGCTTGTTGATCGAGGACCCTTTAACTGGTCACATGCCTCATCATGGGTAAGCTTTGCCTCGGGCAGACTAATACCAGAATAAGATAACACGCAATGGGAGTGGAGAGATGGCGAGAGTAGCGTGTACCCTCCGTGGCAAGAGGCTGGACGGTGGTGTATTTGTGCTCACACATGTCTCGTGTTGTCCGCACGCTACCTGCCTGTACTGTTCGGGTGGCACGTTTAAGTCAGCGTGTGTCGTTCGCACGCATCGTGTGTGTCGTTCACACGTGTCGACGCGCACTATCGCGTGCGCCGTTCCACGCACCTTGTTTAGTGTGTTGTGTGCCATGTCGCGCGGCAATAAACTATTTCGTCTAGAATTGCTCACGTTAATTAATCTACATAATTAAACGATGATTAACCGAGTAGTAAATCAATCAGAACTAAGTGTTAATTCTATCGGTGCATGCGATAAATACCTCTAATTGTGGTTATGCTAACTTAAGTGTTGCATTTAATTTATGTGTAGAATAAACATGACACAGTTTAGTAGTAGTTCGCGTGTCGCGCCGTTTTCGCGGGTCGCGTGCTGTTTGCGTGACGCGCACGTTGTTCCCACGTGTGGCGCTCATGGTCGTCGTGTCGCATGTTTTAGTTGAATAATTAGTTATTGGTTTGTTCGAGAGTTAATAAAATAACAATTTAATTAGGAAGAGTCTATAATTTTAACTCGTGCTTTTATAAATATAAATGTTAATTAACGTGATTAATACCAACTAAAATGCTTTTCGTTAATTATTTGTTAGTTATTCGCGCGCGACATCGTTTGCGCATCATCGTACTGTTCGCGCGCATAGTCGCGTTGACTCGTGCGTGTCGCGCACTGTCGTGTGCGTCGTTTCGCGTGTGTTGCGCGTGCCATTCGCACGCGTTGTCACACGTCGTGTGCGTGCGTCGCATGTGCTATTTGCACATGTCGCTTGTCTCGCCGCACGTCGTTAGCTCGTATCTCGCGTGTTGATCACGTGTGTCACGCGACGTCTGGTCATGATAATAAATTGTTTTCACTTACGAACACTCACGTTAATAATGTTAATCTGTCGGGTCATATATTTTAGATACTTAACTTAAGGCTCGCTCGATTAATATTTATTAGATTAATATTCTAATCAGATTAAATGTGTAGTGTTCAACTCGGGCTTTTATAATAAATATTAACATGGATAATATTAATTTAACTACTTTCTATTTATTTAACATTTGTTTAGTATAAACATGTCACCTGTTCAATTATTCTCGTCTGTCGCGGGTGCTGTTCCGCGCGCGGTGGCGTGCTGCTTCGCGAGTCGTTCACGTGCTGTCTGCGCGTTGTTCGTGCGTGATGTGCTCGTGGTCGCGTGTTGATTCGTGCACGTTCGCGCTCGTCGCGCGCTCTGTTTCCTGTGTCGTCAGCGTGCTATGTCGCGCGTGTCCGCGCGTCGGTTGCACGTTGTTGTGCTGTTTCACACGTAGTATGTTCGCCTCGTATAGAATCTCTCGTGTTAATTAAGTTACTTATTTAACTGATATTTGTTAGTATAACATACTAATCGAACTGAATGATAGATATTATTTATATTTGATAAGGTCGTATTAAATGTTTTAATTAATATTTATTTAGCGTAAATGTGATATCTTCCAGACCGACGCTTCGAGTTCGACATTTCTTTTTCCTCGCGTAACCGTAGAAGCGCTCTCTATTTTATATTACTCGTTTTTAATAATATTTTATCTTGTATGGTGTAATGTTCTTATGCAAGTATATGTTTATTTGCTTGTGCATGTTTGTCTTCGCTTCGCGTTGCGATTAGATCGTGATTCATTTCCGAGCTTTGAGGAATCGACGATCAAGCGTTGGCGACCAAGTGATCAAGATCTTCGAGTTCTATGAGATTGAAGACCCTGAGCATCTATTTGGTGAAGGCAAGTGTCCTTTGACCCATTATGTCCTATTTACTTTATAATTCACTATCCCGCATAACATAATCAACCTAGATTGACTAGCTTTCTATTTACCCTGACCTTGATTACCTTTTGGGTTACTATGGTTAGCTTCATGCTATTGCTTTACTTTAATCAATGAACATGATATGAACAGTTATGATACGATACTGTTATTATGATGATGTTCTTGTGACACTTTAGGGGACTCAGGCTATTTTCCTGAGTACCTCTCCGTAAGGACCTGTTCGTGGAGTGACCACCCGGGATAACAGTGCAGCTATGAGGGTGGAATGGGACGCCCTTAGTTGATTAATTAGATGAACCTGGGGGTATAGTTGGCTTTGCTGGAGGGCCATCAATGGGGTTCGGGGCGTAGTGCTGGCTCTACTAAGGTGGGGTGCAGAGGTTCATTCGATTTGGTTTTGTTAGTCACCCACCTTGGGGAGGTGTACTGCGTTTGTACGACTGGCGAAACTTAACGAGCAGCTATGCACCAGGGGAGTCTTTGTAAAGGCTACGAAGTGGTACCCTGCCAGGCCACCTAGGTAGTGGTCAATAGAGAGTAGCTCTCTCTGGACAGAAAGGGAATCACGACTCATGGGTAAAGTGTGCGACCTCTGCAGAGTGTTATGAAACTGATATATCAGTCGTGCTCACAGTTAAGAGCGGCCTTGGGATCCTCTTTGATTAGAGATATAGATGGTTCAAGATACAATGGTTCTATTTATGATTTTGGTTCGATGATGATAATGATGTTCCTCGATGAGGAAATGGTTCACGGGTTGGCTATTACTAAAACTTGGCTTCCATTAATAATAAATACCTGACCAAATAAAAGCAACTGCTTGAGCTTAACCCCACATAAAGCTAGTCCACTTCAGCCAAATGGGACATTTGCTGAGTACATTGATGTGTACTCACCCTTGCTTTCACAAAACACTAGGTTGCCTTTGGTGCAATCTATGCTCATGTAAAGACGAAGAAGAAAGGCGTCGAGGTGGATCTTCAGGAGTCCCTGGACTTCGACGAGTTCGAGGAATAGGCTAGCGACCTCCCCCAATTAGCTGCCTATGGTGGGTTTATTTTTGTTGGCTATGTTTCTATCCTGTGTACTTCGATTATATTATGTAAATGACTCTAGTCTGTCGTATTATTACTTACTCTTTATTGTTATTCGAAGCATTGTGCTATGATGAGTCATTTATGTAATCGCTGTGTATGTGAATTTCTGATCCTGGCACATACATGGTTCGCATTCGGTTTACCTTCCAAAACCGGGTGTGACAGAACGTCTATGAGGCCATTGGACTATTCGATCTGATGAGCTGAACCGTCCGTGATGGGGCCTTCGCTCTATGGCGCTCTCTAGTGTACCTCAGACCGTCCGACCTTAGGGGCCGAACCGTCCGCATCCTAACAATTATCACATATGGGTGTGTTCATCATTTTAACCTCATTATGATTTACCGATTCTCCATCAACTCTAGCATTACAAGGATAAACCCTCTTCTGTCTATACTTATGAACTGGTAATCAGAAAAATCAACCCCTGTGAGACATGTGGCAGTCTCATAGGTCTAAAGTACAGGGCCATGGCAATGCAAGCTGATGCATTAGCATGTACCTATTCTACATCGTCGCCTGCCCATTACAATAGCATTTGATGTAAAGTAGAAGGTATAAATTGATTTGCATCGACCAAATCTCTACCTAAGATTAGACTATAATTTCCTTCTATGTCAGTGACGAAGAAAGTAGCAGCAAGGATCTTTGTCCCGATGGTTAATTCGATAGATGTGACTCCCTTAGCCTTGATCAAACTGTCACTCCCAACACCACTGAGCATCATATTAGTCTTGACTAGTTCGTCATCCAGGTTCCCTACTTTTCTATAGAATGAGTAAGGCATTAAATTCATGGTCACCCCACCATCTACCAACATTTTAGCAATCGGTACTCCATCGATATGACCACGCATAAAGAGCGGCTTTAAATGGTTAACCGATTCATTTGGCTTGGTGATGGCGGCCTCTTTAGGACCAAAATCAAATTGAGAAACGGTGGGTTCATCATCACCAATAATAGTGTAATCAGCTGAAAATGTAATCACATTAACATCCATACCTGGGTGCTTGGGCGAGGCTCCGCAGTCGACTAGGTCCTCTCCTAGTAAATTGTCCTCCTTGACGTTGTCGTCATCCATGGGTGTTAGCGCGTCATTGGAGGCTCCCTGGTGAGGTGCAGACGGTCTGAACTCGATAGTTAGACGATCCGCTCCTCGCTCGGACGATCTAGCTCCCGGGGTCCAAATGTCTGTGGTACCTGCAGGCACCTGCACAACTGCTTTTTCATCTTCTATTTTTTTGCCACTTGAGTTGCTTCAACGGCCTTTGGTTTCTACCTTTTGTGGTGGTGGGTACTGCGGATGTGTGTCGTTGAACATTCTTTCTGCCTCCTTTCCCTACTTTCTTTTGCTCTTAAATGCTACAATTTGTGTTTTTTGAGAACGCATTAGTCCCGATGGGCACCATCGGGGCATGGAGTACTTTGTGTCCACTATTTTACTTGTTGCTCCTATGTCTTCTTCCTTGAATGTCTTGGCTCATTTGTTGAAAATCATCGACCCTTCATTGTTCCCCTGTATGACGATATTTTTTGTGCCTATTTTGATGATATCTCCATTTGTTGTTCTCTTGGCGTTTGTGGATATTTTCTCTCAATGCCCCCTACCGGATTAGTCAGCCTTTTTGGCCGAGTAGTCTGGCATCCTTGCAGGACCTGTGCATGGTGAACAGATTGAGGCGAACCCAATCGGTCATGCACTAGTCATGCACTAGCGGTGCCAACCTGTCAAATACAGAAGTTTGGGGTGCCCCCAAGTGGGATAATGTGGCATCCCATACAGATATGGTGGTAGGCCCCACATTGGATTTGGGACATAGGGTGGTGGTAGGTATGCATATTGATATGTCAATGGTTGATATGGGGGTGGAGGTGTCCATGTAGGCACATTGGGTATTAGTTGGACATTATTCTTAGGTGGCTCAATAGATCCTACTTGCCTCTCATGAGGAGGTGAATGGGGTCGTTTTGTTGGTCGACTGTTGGGATCGGTCTTATTTTTCATATATATGGATAGTAATTGATCAAAGGTTGGGCTAGCTTTGACTAGCCGACCTAATGCTTTAGAAGAATTGGTCTTCCACGTACCTATTTTTGGTCATCGTGGCTTGGAGGTACGTGGTTGTCGCTGCTCCTAGGTACTATCGGACTGTCCGCCAGACCTGTCAAATGTCCGCTAGACATGTCCGACCGTCCGTGCCTGCATGCCGGACCATCCACGATGTGCAGAACAAGGTGGTGCATTTGGCCGCCCACCTGCGCCTGCCCCAACATTGGTGGCCGAGATGGTGATCTTCAACGTCTCCGCTCCATCCAGGGTCTTTTCTGCAACCACTTTCTGCAAGAATCTTTGGTAATTTCATCTGCCTCTCGTGAATCACCGATAATAACCTCTTTGCCTTTGCCCTTATCGGCCACACTAGGGCAAACCATGACTTTTCTTGTCATCAAAACTGATCATATTCATCGGAAATGGCTCTATGTCCATCTGCATTCCTTGAAACTCTAATCGGCCCTCGTTGATGGCTGATTCGAGCTATCGTCGATATATATTACAATCATTAGTGGCATGAGAGAACAAATTATGCCACTTGTAATAAGCACAACGTTTAAGCTCGTCACACTAGTACAAAAGGCTCAAAGCCTGCGAAGCGATAAATTTTTACAGACGGATTCGGTTATCAACCGTCTGTGCTATTTTTAGTGGCGGTTCCTTAAGAAAACTGCCACTAGAAATTTTATTTCTACAGGCGGTTCCTTAAGAAAACCGCTTGTAAAAATCCATGATTTCTAGTGGCAGTTTTCGTAAGGAAACGCGTATAGAAATTGATTTCTAGTGGTGGTTTTCTTAAGGAACCGCCACTAGAAATCATTTTTATCCTTAATTTTTCGAGTTTTTCAAACGGCCTCGTATGACAAAACCACCAAATATAAAAGTTATAGATCTCGAAAAGTTATGAAACTTTGTGGTTGACAACTTTTTTATTTGAACTCATTTCAGTTCTCAAAATTTGAATCTAAGTATGTCAAATTTAAAATTCAAATTTTCTAAACTATCTTGGATGAAAAAAGTGTCAAAATGAAAGTAGTAGAACTTCAAAAGTTATTCAACTTTGTAGTTGACAACTTTTTTATTTGAATTCATTTACGGTCTCAAACAAGCATTTTACACTCAGTTGGTTATAATATGTGGACAAAAAAACTACAAACTAAACACAAAGCATGCCTTAGGTGGAGTGGTAGTGGAGGGTACGCACGAGGGTGAGGTCGGCGGTTCGATTCCTAATACCGCATAGCGCGCGAAAAATGCTGCGACTTGCGACTTCGACGGGGTTGGGTGGGCTCCTTAAATAATTTTTTTGTTGTTTTTAAAACCCGTTTAATGTTTCTAAAAATAATTTTCACTGGCGGATTTATTACGTTGACCGCCAGTGATAAGCAATTTCTATTGGCGGTTTTCTTAACTCAACCCACTGGCGGTCCTCAGTTACTCACCTGTAAAATGATGATTTCTACTGGCCCCTAGCACCGACGGTTATAAAAAACGCCAGTGAAAATAGGTTTACAACCGTCACTATAGAGCTTATTTGTACTAGTGTCAGTAGATGTAATATCGTGATTTATTTTAATGTTGCCTCTTTTGAGTAACTCGTCAAATATTCTGTCACACTTGCCAACATTAAATGTAAATTTAACCTCTTCTTGTTGTTTCTTCTGAACCTGCTGCAACCAAGAACAAACTGGAGATTTGGCCAGCTTTGGCCAATCCATCTCAGCAACGTACACTTCTTCCGATTCGTCGTCCAAGCTACTTTGGTCACATTCTACCACATGAATGTTGTGACAAACTGCTTCAGTAGTATCTTTGCTTCAGCTTTCACAAGCCAAAGCTCTCTGGTGTAACTCGGCTAGCGTGAAAAATTTAATGCCTTATAATTTTTATTTCAAGTAGTATCTCATTCCAATAAAAGCTAATCATGCTAGATGTTTTTCTAGAAGGTGAATTTGGAAACATCAGTTCCTTGTGTCCCAGAACCTCTGGATGTAATTATTAACCGATTCTTCCTTCCCTTGCCACAAAGCTATTAAATCTACCAGGTCTAACTGATAATCGCTGGAGAAAAAATGATCATGAATTTTTTGCTCTAAATATCCCCACGAAAAAATAGAGTTAGGAGGTAGTGTGGCATACCAGGCGAATGAAGTCCTAGTTTGAGACAGTGATTATAAACGAATGTGGAACGCCTCTGTGTCGACCAATTCTCCTAACCGTGCTAGGAACTGACCTCTGTGTTCATGTGTGCTCTCACCCTATTCACCCAAATATTTTACAAATTTAGGTATCCTTGTTCCCTGGGGGTATGGGTGGTAGCAAAATCGCTTGCCATAAGATTTTTGATATGACTGTCCCCCAAGGGCCATGCTAACTCCGAGCTTATCTCAGAATGCCTCAACTATTTCCTCCCTTACTATGTCAACGACGACCGGTGGTAGCCCACCAACTCTTTGGTCAATTAATGGTGTGGGAATTTGTGTATTATGTTGCTTATGTGCCCAAGGGTTTGGGTTTTGTGGAGCATTAATGATTGCCCTATGCAACTCAAGTGACTGGTCATCTCTTCCTGGCGTCCTAGGGTGGGGGCGAAAACTGCTCGCCCCCACGCATCTATGGGGCGGTGTTATAGTGTTAAGGAATCATAGGGAGTAAAGGGAAGCTTTTCTGAGACACATATACGAATGGGTGATAATAATTTGCATCGCAATCTATATACTATGCATCAGACTGTCCGGTCAGATATGTGGACCGTCTGACTGTGTGCACGGACTGTCTGGCCACATAGTTGGACCGTTCGTTGATGTATTCGAATTGTCCGGCACTGTGTGCGGACAGTCCGAATTGGTCGGTTAGGGTTCGCGCAAAATGTGATGGCTCTGGCGCGTTTTCCGGTAATTCAGTTCAGAAAACAGGGCTAGCCGCCGCTAATCCGGACTATCCTGCCTCAAGCGCGGACGGTCCGGTTGTGCGCATATCGGTGGATTTCCCCTCGATCTACGCAAGAGGCTGTGGTTGTCTAGGATATGTGTCCATCGACATCCCGTAAAGTGGTTGGGATTGGTCGTGCCAATTTGCAGCCAATGAATCATGCATATTCTCCTTGATTTCAGCATCATGCGTAGAAAATTACCAACAACAGATTTAGCAAATGTACGCGCTAGCCTTTTGTAATCATCTTGCATACCCCCTATGATTTGTTGCATTTGTTCTTGTTGCTCGTCTACGTAAGCACTAAGAGATTGGATTTCGTTTGTCTCATTTACCTTGTGGTAGCTACAGCAGGTCGGAGCGAAGCCAGATCAGTCACCCGCTGTCGGACGACCTTATGGTTCCTGCCCACCTTGAAACTGGCTAGGAATTTTGCCTATGCTTCTTGATTAGCTGCTCCTTGTGTTCCTCGAACTCCTGCTGATCTTCAGCCGACATAGACTCCATAGTCAGCTCGATGATGTTGCTGGGAGAGACATCGGAGTTACCCTTTAACCGGTCATTGAGGGCTGATCAGATGGATCCTCATGTCTTGCGTCCCCAGCGGAGTCGCCAAAAAGTGTGTTGGCACCGATTTGGGCGCCAATCACTGTGAGGTGTAACGACAACGGTGCTATCTGCGGCAGCCAGACGGTCCGCGACCTGCGGCAGGAGCTTAGTCTTCTCTACGCCAAGTCAAACAGTCCGCCTCTGCGTTAGGACCACCATGTGCGGAGAGGCGGCGACATTTGCATCAACACCTGGATCCAACCACCCGGGAGGGACCCGTCACGAAGGAAAGATCCTAGGTTTTTTCTTGAGATCGGTAGGTTCCTCAAGATGCCTCCTGGCAACGTAGAGTCAAAGAGAGGTGAAGAAGGCTAAATTACTGTCTACTCCTAGGGCAAGAGTAAAGGAACAGAAAATATATTAATTTTAGTTCGATTGTTGCCGTTTGAATCGGTCGTACCCCTTTGAATTTATAAGAGGTGTCTGGATCCATTCATAGGTGACCTCCAACAACCCCTACGAATTTAGAGGGATAAACTCATGTGGAGATTATAGTTAATCTGACTGATCTGGTCTAATCGCGTATTGTCCACGTCTAAGGGTGGACCGTCTGCATGCCAGACTGTCCAAACTTCTGTGCCGGACCGTCCGACCGTGTCCAGCGCCACAGATGCTGTTCAATAGGTGTAATGTCAAATTCTGTAGTGGTAGCTAGCTTGTGCTCATTGTCATCTCGAGGAAGCACACAGGAGATGTTATCTCGTGGAGAGCGGGGGTGCAGAACTAGCGGGTGCTCCTGACGCTTCGTGCTCCTATACATAATTGCACAGCAAGCTTGGTCACTACGTACTAGCTAGATTGGAGCAGCTAGAGTATACAACTACTGGCTTCTGCTTCCTTGCTTGCTGCATGTTTTATATCAAGACAAGGTTCGAGAGATGGTTACACAAGGTATGGGGAGGTGCAATCTGGTTCTCCAAAACCTTATAACCACCGTATACGGGTGATACCAGAACATGTATGTAGATTAATTATTATGCAAATGAATGAGAGAGTAACTCTATTTAAATAATGTAGCTACACAGTAAATATGTAATAAATTTCGATATCAAACGGGTCGTTCAAGCACACCTGCATGTGCCTTATCAAGTTACCATGTTTTCATTAATATGAGGTGGTCTTTGGTTCACCCAAACATAACGCAAACGGATTACCCAATGGACCTGTACCAAACAGCACCAGAATTTTAATCCGACAAACAGAACGTCATCGCCAAACGTTTTCTTTTTACAACGGAAATCTTTAGTAAAAAACAAACTCGAAGGACAACGCATCGAGCTGATACATGAGTGCCTAAAAGAAGAATATAAGACCCACTCCAATAGATAAAAAGTCCCGGGCCCAGTTAATCCACCCATTTGTCAAGAGGCATCGACAACTAAAATATTTAGGGCTAGTTTTGGAACTTCATTTTCTCAAAAGATTTTTATTTTCCCAAGAAAAAATAAACTAATTTCTCTTGGTAAAATGAAATCCTTTTGGGAAAATAAGGTTACCAAACTAGCCCTTAGGGACAATTGGCATTGCAATTGAATTTTTTTAATTTTTTAATATATTAACTAGGTCAGTACCCGTGCGTTGCAACGGGAACATATAATACCATGATAACTTATATACAAAATGTGTCTTATATTGTTATAAGAAAATATTTCATAATCCATTTGTGATCCTAGCCATACATAAATTTTGTTATTTTAATTTAGTTGTTTCACTACTACATTGCAACCATCAGTATCATGCAGACTTCGATATATGTCATGATTTGCATGGTCTCATTATTGGAGAGCACGTGCCACACCTGCCGGTAGAAGTTTCGTCGTACATCGTTAGTCATCAGGCACGCACCACCATACACGCTTGCTTAAACAAAAAATGCAAGTGTGTGTTTGCGAAGAGAATTAAAGGCAGGCCGGCACAAAAGGTACCCCGACGATGGCGAGTGGTCATTGTTGTCGGTCCACCTCTGCTCACCTCCGGTGTCGAGATGACGCCACAATCCTTGATATAATAGTCGTCGAACGCGCGCGATATGGTGAGTACCGATCACTCTTGGCTGGGCTGCCAAATGAAGTGCACCCCAGGCTCATCAGCGAGGTAGTACACCTGGTCGTTGCACCACCGGATGTGCTACTCCTCTACATACATCTTGTTCGAGGACACTCACACAACAACAACAATGGTCATCATTCCAGCGCACAAGAATTCATGGTCGGTCAGTAGCGACTTACGTGGTAGGTTAGGCTTCAGGTGGATGATGAGCTAGACGGCGTGATGGCGTCGTCGTAGGTTGCGATGCCCAGAACAACCCGAGAGTTGTCGACATTGGCGACGACCATGAGGTCCCCATGTTTGACGATGGACAGCGCGGTGCAGCCGCTCTGGACCACGTCCAAGCGGCGGCTGCGCCGGAGCTTGCCGTACACAGCGGCGCATGGGCCATGTAGGACTGCTTCCAGAGTTCGAACTGGCAGTCGCCAAGTTTCTTCTCGTCGTCGGTGAGCGACGCCAACGCGAGCGCCTCGTGCTAGTGGTGTTTGTTCGGGGTTTCCAAGTAAGAAACATGGATTCATCTTTGACATTGGTTTATAAAAATGATTTATAAGTTAGATCCATGGAAAAATATTATGGAGAATAAATGTTACACATGCAAAAAAATGTATTTAAGTTGAAAACATTATTCAAACAAAAGAAATTGCATGCAAGGCTTTTCTTTAAATACTACTCCCTCAATCCAAAAATATAATTTAATAATCTCAGTGATACTTATCTACTACTACACATTGTGCAAGGGTAGCAGGTGGGCTTCGGGAGAGATGTATTATATGTTTTTACTATAATAGATGTAGACATAAACACATATGTGGTGTAGTGGTAGCTACAAACACATTTATTTGAGAGGTCGCGGGTTCGAATCCCCTTGGAGCCTGTTTTTTTAATTTAATTTTAGCTAGACGTGGGATGCACGTGGGAATGGGAATAGGCTTTGTGGGAGGGGGAATGAGAAAGACACGTGACAGGCAGCTGGGAATGGGAATAAGCTTTGCAGTGAGGACGGAATGGGAATGGCAGAACACGGAATGGGGCAGCCTACCCCTTACCGTCTTAATAGGTAGTAGAGATGAAGATGGGCATATGTTGGCCTCTAGAAGTCTAGATTTACACAGATTAGTAGCCTAGAAGACAGGTTGTCCACATCCAATAATTGTTTTTGGCCACATAGGAAAACTTCTTCTACAATTAATAATAGCAGTATCCTCCATAAAAATCAATTCTATTTCCACCATGCCGATGTCCTTTAGCCAACTTCTGAGACCGTGTCCAGCAGATCGTGCATATGGCCATACAAAACACTATTTTGTACTATAGATAACACTGTTTGAAGAGTGGAGTTTGAAATAGAAGACGAGAAAGAGATTGGGATAGGAGAGCTACTGGAGACAACCTAAGCATGTGGGTATAGTTGATCTATGAGAGGTTAACCTGGTTTCTAACCTGGTTTCTGTATGAACAATGTTCCAAATAGTTTTAACATGGTATAACCAGAAAGAGGTGTTGAATTATTTCATTGCAATCTCATAAATACTTTTCTATACCTACCCAATTATTGTTAGTTAAATTATTCTTTGTTAATAGCATACCTCGCTAGAGATGCCAATGGAAAAAAACATCTTGAGAGGAGCTTCAACCTTCATATAAATTTATTGGTAAACAAGATATATTGGTTTATCAAATACGGGTACATCGACTGCAATGTAAACTAGTTATGATTATGAAGGTCCTAGCTGAATACATCCCTCTCATTGGAAAGTTGAATGTCGAATATTATGCTACTAAATTTAGCCAAGTTGTCCAGATATCTCTAGCTAGAGCTCAACATAAGGAGACATTAAGAGGCACTTGATTCATGATAGTTTGCACATTTACATGTGGATAACTGGATATGTCATATAAGCTAAAAGTTGGTCTCTAAGAGGTGAGGAACATATCCATGTATCTTCCCATAATCTAAAACATGGTTTGTGTTATCCCTTATTTTAAATGTCATACACCTTAGAAAATAAACATTAGACTTTAGAAAACCTTTCTAGAATTGTGAATCCTTAGGTTTTGATGGGTCCTAAGTAGGGCTCTTTGAACTAAGATAATTCTTTCTAAGTAATATCTGCCAAGTTACTTCCACATAAAGTAGTCTTAATAGCCATTTGCTGAAGAGACATTATTCTTAAACCTGAGATCAAATATTCCTAGTCCCTGACCCTTGATCTTTAAGGTGAAACAAAAGTTCCCATTTAGCTAGGAAATATTTTTGTTTATTTTTATTGCCTCGCCTAAAACCTCACTTTTTGCATTGCATTGCATTAATTCACTTATTAAGGATGTCTAGCTATGCTATATTTTTGTTCTCAACTTCACTTATTGCATTGCATTATTTTGACCACTCTTATTAAGGATGCTTAAATAAGCTTTATCCACATGTGAAACTTTGGGTAGACGTGTTACTCTTTTTCTAGTGCTCTATCTTTAATAATATAATGATGATAGTCCGCTTTAATCTTGCTTAATCACATATATGCAACAATGGTAATTAAAATTTGCTTTTCAGCAACATGACAATGGAGTTTGTGATAGGGTTGCCATATCCAAAGTACCTCACCTTAACAGCCGATTCGCCGAGCAATCACCAAGATTTTATTATGGAAGAGGATATCAATGTTATAGATGTCTAGATGCCAAGAGAGGTGAAATGGTTTTATTTTCTCTTTTATCAACCATCCTTCAGAATAGGGATCTATACTAACAAACTGCACGGAATCCTATATCCATTTAAAAACATCTGGGTGACTCATTAAGAAATGGCCTTGCTGTGAAAATACCCGTCGCACACCTTAATAGTGTGTAAGTGTTGGTACATCCAGAAAAAGAAAAAAAAATCCTAACTTGTGGGTAAAGTGTGCAAACCTCTTGAGAGTGTTTTATTATCTTATTTCAACTGTACTCATGGTTAAGAGCAAACTTGGAAATTCTCATAGATTAGAGTTTCTCATAATGCGACATGGGCTTTAATAGGTTCTCGTTTACCTTCACTTTATATTCATAGCAATTTGGGTGGTTCTGTTTCCACCTTGATAATAATGATGACAACTTGATCAACTAAAGTGCTAATGCTCAGCCTTCATTATATATCCTTCATAAACATTGCTTTGGTGTCACTTGTTGAGTACGACAAATGCTCAACCCTTGATATTTTCTACAATAACTATCTTACTTCTATTATTGCAACCACTGCTCAGATGGAGTTGGAGGAGGCCAGGAATACATGGTGGAGTTATAGGAGTTTGATGACTATTAGGCAGGTGTGTCACTAGTGAGACACCTATGGAGTTCTTAGATTTATAGTTATAAGCATTATTCATTAATATTATTTTGCTTCAACTATAACTTTGATCTGTAATAATATTATAATACAATTTATCTTAACTACTGTGTGATGATAATTTCATTAATGATGCCATTGTGTATGTGAAATTGATGATGACACATACATTGTTTGCATCTGGTTGTCCTTGAAATCAGGTATGACAGAAGTTGTATTGGAGCTTATACTGATTATAGGATGCAAGCCTAGTGTAGAATTACCGTTGTTAAGGTTTTTAAGTTGCTTGTTTACCTCATACTTGCTAATACTCAAAAATATTTTACTTATTATGGTTTGACTCTTCACCCCTTGATAAAAAAACCTATATTGTCAAACCATTATTTATTATTGTTGTTATCTTCTCATAGATCTGTTCTTATGCTTGTTTTGTCTACATTCTATAGGTGGCCCATACAAGACAGACTACAAATTATTTCACATGACCAAGAAAAGGCAATTTAGAAAGCCAAAAGCACACTTCTTCAATTCACTATAAAATTGATTCTTCCTAAGAGCATCTAGAACAAGATTGAGATGTTGTTCATGCTCTTCCTTGGATTTGGAGTAGATCAAGATATCAAAACAACAAGAAAGTCATCTAAAAACTCATGAAAAGTCATGTTCATTGCTTCTATAAAAGCAGAAGAAGCATTTGTTAGTCCAAAAGGCATAACAATATATTCATAATTAAGCCCATACCTTATGGTAAAAGTTGTCTTCTCAATATACTATTCTGATGTTCTTATTGGACAATACTCAGAATTCAAATCAATCTTAGACAAGGTCTTGGCACCCATCAATTGCTCAAAGAGAGCATCAATTTTAGGCAAAGGATATTTATTCTTGATGGTCACTTGATTTAAGACACGCTAGTACATGCATAACATCTTACTTCGGTTCCTCTTCTCGATGAATAACGCTAGAAAAGCCCAAGGTGACATGCTAGGTCCAATGAACCCCTTAGCAAGAAGATCATCTAACTAGCGCTTCAACTCAAACTGCTCCTTTGGAGCCTTCCGATATGGAGTCTCATAATAGGTTGTGTACAAGGTATTAACTTTATTTAAAAAGTGGCAACTTGCTCTAGCAGAATAACTAGAAGCTCAGTAGGGAACACATCAGGGTAATGGTACTCTACCAGAATGTCCTCCATTCATAAGACAATCTCACTACAATCCACCATACTCTAGATTTCCTTGTCCCACAATTAGGGGACAATTGAGATAACAAAGAAAAAGTGTACCTTATAGCACTCCCAATAAAGATTACCCCTCTACCTGATGATGCCTACAAGGACATTGTCTTCCTGAAATAAGATATAATAGCTTGATACTAGGAAAGTCAATCCATGCCAACAATAACATCAAAATATTCAAGGGGAATCATCACCAGATTAGATACAAAGTTCTCTTTAGCTAGAATGATAAAACAACTCGGACAAATTGAGAAACTGGATATAGGACCTTTAGCAGAACTAATCACAATAGACTAACTAATCTTCTGCATAGAAAGGCCTACATGAGCCATAAAACCCTCTAGGAACACCAGATGAAAAAGAAACACATGGTGTTAAGCTAGCAGGAATAGAAGCCTAAGGAGTCATAGGTGCAAGTAGTCAAAGAGTTCCAAACTAAGGCATTGAAAGAGCAGTTGATGTAGGAGTAGGAGTCGCCATGTAACGAGGGTAGAACGTTGCAGGCAAGTATTGTTGAGTAGGTGGCATGGCAAACTGCAACTAAGGGGATGGCTCAATAACTGCTATTGTGAAGATGTCGTCATTATTGTGAAAATGTCATCATGCTGGCAGTGACACTAGAAGTTGTTGATGTCACTATCTCCCACTTTGTAAGGAAAATGGACCCTGGGCCATTAGGCTCAAAAGGTTTTGTTGTTTGATGATCAACATAACCCGTGGACTAAAGTGTTTGCTAGTGTCTGTATCTATAGTTCATAGGATGCGAAGACGATTGGACTAAGGCACTGAGGATGCAACACCTCAAAATAAGACATAGAAAGAGCATAGAAGTCCAAGGAATCAGCGAAGAAATCCATGAAGTGGGCAGTCAGCCAGCGCACTGGTGGTGCACCAGACAGTGCACAGTTCCTGTCCGGTGTGCACCAGATTGTCCGGTGGGACACCAAACGGTTGTAGCACTAGATTGTCCGGTGTGCACCGAACAGTTTGGGTAACGGTCGAATGCAACGGTCGACTTCTACAGACCCCAACAGTCAGCTGATGTGGCCAGGGCACCTAACAGTGAACAATGTATGTCCGGTGTGCACCGGACTGTGTGGTGCGCCCATCGACAGAAAGCTGCTGCTTTTGTCGAACGACTATAATTGTGGGGGAGGCTATAAATACCCTCCAACCAGCCATTTCAAGGTGTGGGAGCCCAAGAAACATACCAAGACACATTATAGACATTTCCAAGTGCTCATACACCCAAGTGCTTAATAGAATCATTCGGTAATTAGTGTAGGTGCTTTGTGAAGGGCTTACTCTAGGTGAACCCTAGTTAGTTGAGTGAGTTTAGAAAAACCACACAACCCCTCGGCTCTTGTGTAAGCCGTTGTATTTGTACCGAGTCAGGCGAGAGTCTTGCGAGATCGTGACAACTGAGTTTGTGTCACGGCCACCACAGTGTACCGGAGGGAACAAGACCCACGGCGTTTTGGCCGGAAGCTCGATAGTGGAGACGGCGAGGAGCCTCCGAGAGGAGCCAGAAGCAGAGCACCACTTGCGCGTGGAGAAGGCCCATGCCTCTCTATAGAGTTACTCGACAGTGGTGCTTGGCCCTCGCATGAGCTTCCCTTTGCATAGGGGCACCAACGAGGATTAGTCGGGACCTTGCGTGGTTCTGGATACCTCAGTAAAAATATCAGCGTCATGCATGGGAGTTTGCATCTCTACCTTGCTCTTTACCATCCGCATTTATATTAAGTATTTAAGTTTCAATCTTATCTTTCTGGTTGGATTATTTAGGATTGAAACCTAGGCTTTGCGGTAGAGATAGCAACACCTAGACAAAACCTAGTTTGCACATTCTATATTGTTATATGCATAGAGATAGCAACACCTAGACAAAACCTAGTTTGCTTGTATGAATCTCTTAGCATGGATATTTTTAATCAAGTTTTTACACTAAAAACTGCTAATGAGATTTGGCTAAAATTGCATGAGCTTTGGCTAATGAGATTTGGCTAAAACTGCCAATGTCTGTGAGCAAAAACATTGCCTAGTCTTAAATGAGTACAATTCTTTTGCTATATAGGATAATGAGCTTGTTAGAGATATGTATTCTCGTTTGAATCTAATCATCAATGAGCTCAATTCTATAGGCATTAATAAGCTAGGTGACGTGGACATTGTAAGGAAGATTATCTCCCTACTTCCACAATAAAGATATGGGAGCATCATCACCATTCTTCACAACATGTAGGACTTGAGTACAATGACCCCGACAATTGTGATCGAAAAGATTGCAGCATTTGAAATGTCGTGAAAAATGGGTCGACAAGAGGAGCCAACTTCTTCAAGGCCATATGCTTTTGCATGTGATGAAAAGAGCAAAGGAAAGAAGAAGGCTCCCACTCCAAGTTCTTCAAGTGAAGAAGAGAAGGAAGAAGAAAGTGATGATGAAGAAGATAATCAACAATCAACATCATCCTCCGAGGATGAAGAAATAATCCAACACGTCGGAAAGGTAATGAAGATGATCCGCAAGATTGATCTAATGGCTGTGCCTGTGCAGGTAGAGGATCTTCTCTCTAACATTGACAGGAAAAAGCAAAGAAAGATAGGATGCTTCGCATGCGGGGAAAAGGGCCACTTCAGGGACAACTGTCCAAATATGGCTAAACCCACAAAGAGGAGGAGTAAAGGAAAGGCGCTTACAAGTGTCAAAACTTGGGATGACTCTTCAAGCGAAGATGAACCTCCAAGGACGCGTAGCCACCGATCCTCATCACGCTCATCCTGGTCATCACGCAATTTCCTTATGGCAAGAGGTAAAATGAGTATTCCATCCTCTAGTGATGATAGAAGTAGTGATGATGATGAAGGTGAGGGAAAGCCCTCCTTAGATGAGTTTGCGGAAGCCGTTAAATTTTTTAGGATGTATGAACTAAATAAAAGGCTCAACTTAAAACTTTGAAAAATAAGTTGATTAGCTCTCAAAATGATTATAAATGTTTGCTAGAAAAATTTGAAACATTTGCAAATTTGAATTGTGAGCTATCAACTAAAATTGAGCAATTAGAGTCTAGTGCTCCATCCTCAGCTACCAATGATGGCCTTATTAAAAGGAATGAAAAACTTAAGGTTAAGTTAGCTAGATCTCAAGAAGCCATTGAAAACTTGCTAGAGAAAATAGAAGTTCTTATCATCCATAAAAATGAGCTAACTACTAAGCTAGAAACATTGTTAGCACTCCAGGAGCATCTTTAATTGAAATTCCTGAAATCATTAAGACAGATGCTTTTACTTCTTGCTTTGATTTAATTGACGATTCTAATCCCTACAATCAAGTTCTTGTTAAGAATGTTGTTATAGAAACATGTTCGAATGAGATTGCAATGGAGAATGAGAAATTAAAGCAAGAGGTGGCTCACCTTGGCAAGGCCTTGTATGATAAGAAAGGCAAAGCCAAACAAATCCAACCTCCTCAGGATAACACCACTACGGGAGTGAACAAGCATGAGGAGGGAGAAACTGTGATTTGTAGGCTATGCCATAAGGAAGGCCACAAGTCTTACCAATGCAATGCAAAGATCGGGGATAAGCAAAAGCAAAAGCCAACAAGCAAAATCTCCAACACCTACATCAACAAGGTGGATAAAAATGCTACTACACCATATTTAATCAAAAAGAAAAAGAATGGAAAGGTGATAGCAATCAAGGCCAACAAGCAAGCCAACAAAGGAAAAGGGGCCAAATGCATCTGGGTGCCAAAGGAAATTATTTCAATCATGAAAAGCACCAAGAAGGTTTGGATCCCAAGAGGGAAGTGAGAAGTCTGAAGGACTGCGGGGAATTTGGAGACTTGGCAAAATTGGGATGTATATCATGTGATGCATCATATTGGATCAAGTCTATTGCCAAGTAGGTTAGTGAATACTTTGGACCCAATTCCCCTCCCATGACTAAAGGTAACTAGATTTATTGTATTTCCTTTTTAGATATCGTATCTATTTTCTTGTGTCTAGTTTTTACCTTACATGCCTAGTTTTTACATGTGATATTTACTTTTGATATCAACTACATGCATACCAGGTTAATCATATGGTAGGAATGCTCACTTTCAATTCATATTCTTGAGCAAGCCTACATCGTTTAAAATGTTTAGTTAAGCACAACACATATCTTATTTAACTTTTCTAAGTAAATGACACTAATGCTTCAAAGTTTATATCCTACTAGTGGTATTCTCCAAATGGTGTCATTTTGACTTATATGTGCCAATGCTCGGATTATAGATAATTTACCCCTTTTGATCTGAAAATCAAAGTGCATGTCTCTTACAAGTATTCGAAACTTGTATGCACACTTTTAGGGGGAAGTTACTCTATAATCTAAGTCTTTGAGACTAATGCATGTCTTTAAGTCTATTATTTGCAGTAGTCTCATTGAAGAAAAATGGAGTCCTCGGAGAAATACAATACGCTTCCACTGCAAATCTACAAGTAGTTTCATGTCTCACTTGACTACATTTGGTATCATTTACATGTCTTCTCTAGTTTTTTTATTAGACTACATTTCATATCTTATACTTCCCATGTTGCTAAATGCATATGTCGTCAAAATATATCTGTTACCTATGCATAGGGGGAGTTAGTCTAATCAAATAATGTCTTGTACCTCTCTTTCTCATGTGCTTTTTCCTAAGTAGAGGATCTCCGACAGGGGGACTATTTCTTCGTCTATGACAAAGGGGGAGATATTCTTTCAAAAGGAGAACACTCGTTTAGGGGGAGTAATCCTTTAGTCCTTCAATTGATGCAACTTTTAAGAAGGCAAGTCTTTTCGCTTCCTATATGCTTTTAGTGTCTTTCTTTTTCGGTGGTTGATGCCAAAGGGGGAGAAGTTTTAGAGACCAAAGCAATCAAAATTATATCAAACACCAAACTCCACCAAATTTAAAATTTCAATATTTTGATCGTGCAAGTGGTTTTGGTTCTTTGGTCTAAATTAGGAAGTAAGTGAATTATGGAGTTAGGGGGAGGCTTAAGTCCATAATATCACTTTGTGGGGACACTCATGCATCCTAGTAAGTAGATTGTATATTTTCATTCAAATGTTTGTTAAATTTGCTGTGGTGGAACCGCCCGAATTATTCCAACTTAAGTGCCTAAGTCCCACCTTAAAGGCTAGACCACACTTAAATGGGAATAACCCGTCAATCCCTCGGATCTAGTCCAACGAGGCCACTGACAGGATCAAGTACCACAATCTCACTCGAAGGTGAGTCACAGAGCAAATACAATAAAGCATAAAACCATGCATGTAAGAGTATTAAAATTATTACATCACCATCGGAGTTTCGCAAAAGTAGTCATCATTGTTCGAAGTGCAGCGGAATGAAACTGACGATAAATAAACAGAGAGATGGGGAAGCCTGTCCCATCACTCCTCATGCTCCTCCTCAGCCGAGGTAGGGTCCCACTCGACAGTCCAACCCGGTGGTAAGGCGGACGGCCAAGTCACTCCAGCAACCATGTCCTCCAAAGAACCTGTAAAATTATGCCACAAGCAAGGCTGAGTATACTAATACTCAGCTAGACTTACCCGGTGTGAGGAGTCTACTCCTCTACCTCTAGACATGCAGCTGTTTGGCTGTGGGGTTTGGTTGCCAAAAGCACTAGCTGAGTTTCTAAATCAAGTTTTAACTTTTGTCAAATTTAAGTGTGACTCTCTTAAGGCTAAATATGTACTATCTACTCATACATAGTAGCAAACATTTTTAGCAATCAACATCTTGTATCAACTCATCACATTTCCACTTGTTACTCAATGTAGTACAATGGATCAAGCAGTCTCATTAGCTGCGAGAAGCAGACGATTCGAATCGAGTTTTTATCCTTGCAAGGTAAACCTAAACACACGACGTGGCGAGGCACTCCGTCCCCACACACATCAACCGTCCCCATCGATTTCCTAGCAACAGATCAAGGCTCACCGCCTTGGCGTACAATGCCTCACTGACCCCGACTGCCGTCGTGCAGTGACCGCACTTGTACCCACCATAACCGGAATGGGAGACCACGTCTCAGGTCGCGTGAGGGGCAAAGTCTGCGGGCAGGTTCACTCAGGTACTAGGCTTACCGATTTACCATATTTCTCGGTATGTGTTTAGTACGTTCAAACGCTTGACACAGGTATCCGCACGTTAATCCTTATTCCAATTTTCATCTCGTAGACCACGCGTCCCCATGGACCCGTGTCCACAGACCATTACCATTCTGTTATCAAAGTGGATACAAACAATTCCTGACCTCGCGCGAGTGCTAGAAAAATCACTCGACTTCTACCGAAGTCCCTAATTAGTAAAGCAGCTACTCGACCTAGCATACTAGTATTCATCTCAATAGGATTCCTGAGTTCATGCAACTAGGGTTTAAATCAACTCCTACACTTAAGTGCACAATACAAGCCTACAAACATTAAGTGTAGTAAAATATCATATAGAACAGGTTATGCATAAAACCGGGGCTTGCCTTCCAAAGCTGTGGCAGGCAGATCCTCTGGTGCAGACTCGGGTGCGGGATCCGGGGCTACCTCCTGAGCAGCTCCTTGCTTCGGCACGAGGACGTACTCTCCGTCAGCAAGGTTACAGTCTATCGAAATGCAATGAACATGTATGTCATGATTATGCAGGATTTGATAACATTATGCTAAGAGAAGAAAAACTAAGTTAATGAGTAACTTAGGGTTTCCGGGTCATATGTGGCTTTTAATGGTTTATGCTTATCACTTCTAGGTCTAGGTTTTGCTAGGGAGAGGCATAGGTAATTGGTATTGCCTTTATATATATCTCAGTGGACAAGTCATAAAGAGTTTTAGGATGACACTAATTTTCTATTATTCATATTTCCCTTTCTTTATTCTCTATTCATGGTTTCTAGTGTAGGTTTGAACTACGATAGTGGTTTAATATTTTCCAAAAATTCTGTAAAAATTACAGTGGGTTGCTATCTGCTATTCCAGCCTGTTTTAAGAATTTGAGGCTTAAAATATAAAGACTATGTTTTAGACAAAATTAACAAGAGTTGTGCAAAATGGGCCACTTTACACTACACCTCTTTATTAGAGTTGAGTTCCTTCCTAAGGGTTATTTTTGTTGGGATCTAACAGTAATAATAAACCTCTGTGCCAAAATTCACAGAAAGTTAATTGGTGATTATTTAGTTGTGATTTTCTAAAGTTTTAGGTCCAAAAGGTGCTTATAACTAACTTGTCATTTGAAAAAATATCAAACAACAGATTTTGTATTTTTCTTATGTTTATAATAACAAAACATTTGTTATCCCAAGGGTTGGGGTGTTTTCATTTTAGGCTTATTTTTGTAGGGTTTTTCTAAGCTTTCCTTGTTTTTCTTAAAATAAAAGGGACCCTACTTATTTTATACTAAACAGGGTATGATAGATTTTTCCAGTGAACTATATTGAATAAGTACCCTAACAAAAATAGAGGTGCCCTCTGGTTCATTATTTAAATCACATTTTCTATTTTTCTTAACCTTAAGCCTATTGTAAAATAAGTGGTAAAAACTAACTTAATGGGGTGGACAAAGAGATTCAACATTTTTAATTAGGTCAGTAGGTGGACATAGACTTCTCCAAATTTTTCTAACCCCAGCCAAATAGCACAACTATTTTTCTTTCTATTATTGAGCTTTTGGCCAAAACTATAATTAAATCAGAACCTTAAAGTTTTCCATAGTACATAGGGGGTTTATATTTTTCTTAAGTAGGTTACATTATTTAGAGTCTGACAAAATTTGTTTGACCAAATTTGGATGAACTAAACAGAAGTTATGGATTTTCAAAGTTTCTGCTCAATTTAAAAACAGATTTAATAAGAGTTTCCTGGAAAAACAGTTTACACCGAGGTCCCTGGGTTTAAACTAAATCAACCCGCGCAGATCTACCCCTGCGCCACTATTCCCCTGGGTCGCTGACAGTTCAAAAAGCCCCCTGACCTTTCCTTCTCCTTCCCCGAGGTCCTTCCCCCAATGTAAACAGTATCCGCGGGAAAGAAAAGGATGGCGCGGCTTACTGGCGGTGAGATAGGTCCGGCGAAGGGCAGGGTTGGCTCGGGGTGGCTCTGGCGGTCACAGCGAGGTGCGGCTCGACGTCGGGGATGGCCGGAATCGCTCGGTCCACACGCGCAGACGGGTGTTCTCGTCGGCGGCGAGTGTACCGGCCAAACCACGGCGATCTGGTTCAATCCAAGGGCACGGTGAGCTTCACGGGGTAACATAGTGACCGTGTGCACGAGGAATCGGAAAGTGGTTGAGCGGTTTACCCGGTCCACGTACTCCGGCGGGGTTGTGAGCTCCGGCGACCGTGGACTGGCCTCTCCAGCGAAGCAAGCTTCGATTCCTCGCTCGGGGAGCTTCACTGAGTTGTGCACACTCGTCTCCGAGGGTTGGACAGGGTTGGGGAAAGCTGAGCTGGCCGGTCTACGGCGGCAGTGGCTCGGGTGGCCGCGGACACGCCGCGCACGGGCAAACGGCGGTGAGCTGAGCTCCGTTGAGGTTCGAGTGTGCGCGGAAGAGTGCAGTCGACGCCCGAGCGGGCTTTATAGGCGCGGGCGCGGGCCATGGCGTTGGCTGGCCGTTTGGCGCGACGCGGGGCACGCGGGGGCGCGCGCGGGCGTGCTCTGGCGAGCTCAGAGCGCGTCGAACACGTGGCTCGTTGCTTCTGCCCGTGTTCAACGGCCTGTTTGGGCACCTTAGCGTGCAGATCTTGGCCAACGTCCTGTACACAATCTCTTCTCTGCACCATATCCTACCATTTTGCTGTGAGTTCCAAGTCAAGATATGGTCAGGGTAGGGAGATAGAGGGGTGAGAAGTTGGCTGTGTCAGACATGTCCAAACCGAGACAAAAATGGTGCCAAGTCGTGTCAAACGCCCTAGGGTAGGTGTCACCTCTTTCCAGGGCATTATAGGGTTAATTTGGCGCCACTTTGTCAATTGGGTCGAAGTGTTTTGAATTTTGGATTAAGGTGAACATGTGGGATCTTGTTCAAGGGTTAGTTTTTAGACTTAGGCAAATTCTGAATTTTCCCTTGTGCTCAACCCTTGGTGAACTTTTTGGGGCCTTTCTGAAATCTTTTTGGGGGTACTTCCTTACTATTATTTGTAGGTTATGAAGCATACTACAACTTTTATATTTGGCCCAAGCCATGATCATAAGGTTTACATGACCTTTTGATCCTAGCTTCAATTAGGGTTCCTATGGCTCAAAAGGGGTTTGCTTTAGGGTTTTGGAAAATTCTCCTCTTAGATGTGCATGACAAGCTAGGGCATGATATCCAAGATGGTTGGCACTTGTTTAGGACCTTGAATTCCAAGTTTGATGTACTTTGCCCAAACCAATGACAGGTGATAATAGGTTAAATGGGGTAGCCCTGGGTGGACACCCTGAGTAACACCTAGGGTGTTACATTTGCTTGCTTTCGTTGTGTTGTCATCAATCACCAAAAAGGGGGAGATTGTAAGGAAAATGGACCCTAGGCCATTTGGCTCAAAAGGTTTTGATGTTTGATGATATACATAACCCGTGGACTAATGCGTTTGCTAGTGTCTGTATCAATAGTTCATAGGATGCGAAGAGGATTGGACTAAGGCACTGAGGATGCAATACCTCAAAAGAAGACATAAAGAAGCATAGAAGTCCAACTTAAGAACAAAAGAAGCCCAAGGAATCAGCGAAGAAATCTATGAAGTGGGCAGTCAGCCAACGCACTCGTGGTGCACCGAATAGTGCACAGTACCTGTCCGGGGTGCACCGGACGGTCTGCGTAGAGAAGCCCATAGATAGGCGCTCTCAGGTTGTAGCACCAGACTGTCCGGCGTGCTCCGAACTTACTGGTGTGCAACAGACAGTCTGGGTAACGGTCGGATCCAACGATCGACTGCTACAGACCCCAACGACCGGCTGACGTGGCTAGGGCACTGGACAATGAACAATACATGTCCGGTGTGCACCGGACTGTCCTGTGCGCCCATCGACAAAAAGCTGTTGCTTTTGTCCAACGGCTATAATTGTGGGGGAGGCTATAAATACCCCCCAACCAGCCATTTTAAGGTGTGGGAGCCCAAGAAACATACCAAGGCATATTTTAGATATTCCCAAGTGCTCATACACCCAAGTGCTTAATAGAATCATTCAGTGATAGTGTAGGTGCTTTGCGAAGTGCTTAGGTTAGTTAGATCGCTTTAGCGCTTGCTCTAGGTGAACCCTAGTTAGTTGAGTGAGTTTAGAAAAACCACACAACCCCTCGGCTCTTGCGCGAGCCGTTGTATTTGTACCGAGTGGGGCGAGAGTCTTGCGAGACCGTGACAACCGAGTTTGTGTCACGGTCGTCACCATGTACCGGAGGGAACAAGGCCCGTGGCGTTTCGGTCGGAAGCTCAATAGTGGAGATGGTGGGGAGCGTCCGAGAGGAGCCGGAAGCGGAGCACCACTTGCGTGTGGAGAAGGCCCACGACTCTCTATGGAGTTACTCGACCATGGTGTTTGGCCCTCACGTGGGCTTCCCTTTGTGTAGGGGCACCAATGAGGATTAGTCGGGACCTTGTGTGGTTCCGGGTACCTCGGTAAAAATATCGACGTAGGGGTTCTTTACCTTCTTCATTTATATTAAGTATTTAAGTTTCAATCTTGTCTTTCTGGTTAGATTATTTTGGATTGAAACTTAGGCTTTGCTGTAGAGATAGCAATACTTAGACAAAACCTAGTTTGCACATTCTAGATTGTTTATATGCATAGGTTTTGCTCTAGGAATTTAATTGTGGCCTAGTTTAGAGATAATTTTTAGAAGTCCTAATTCACCCCCCTCTTAGGCGTCACCGTTTCCTACACACTTAACCCTCCCATTTGGATTACTTGTACACACCACATCCTTGTGATCCTAACTAGAAATAAAACATTTTCCACTCCACTTACACTCAACACATCAATGCACTTCGCCACAACAAAAGTACACCATCCCAATACTAGGCTTAGGATCATCCTGATACTTTAGAGCACACCCTCGTGATGCATTAGATTTAGTAGACCTGCCACAATATGGATGGTGGTGCTAAAACTTCCCCCACTTATTAGCTAGACCCCGAAAGTGAGCCCTCTTGTCATCTTGACCATGGGACTAGACACTGTCTAGAGCCTTCTATAATGAATCAATTGTGTACTGATGTTGCATCTCCATGCCTAAAGCTTGCTCCAAGTAGTAAGAAAATACACTAGTGGAAATGCTCCCAAAGTATGCCTAATAGGAGGCATCAATCCCTAACAAAATTGGCTCACCATTTCAACCTCATTATAAGCCACATGTAGAACAAAGCAAACAATCTTATTAATGCCCACTTAGTACTTAGTAAGTGGCTTATTGTCCTATCTATAAGATTGTAGATCTATCTTCATCTTCTCTAAAAAAGTGGTAGAATAAAACCTTCTATTAAACTTCTTGGTAAAGATATGATAGGACAGAGAACTAGGTGCAGAAGACTGAGTAGATTGCACACCTCTCCACCAGATCTAAGCCTCTCCCTATAGCATTTGTGTTCCATAGTGAACATGATCCCCATAACCACCTTGGAGACATCCATCTTATCTTCCAGGTAGGTTAGTCAATCTGGTACATCAATTGGAGAGCCACTGCCATCAGAAGAACCAAGGTTCATACCAATCCACGACATTAGAGAGACACCACTAGTTGGAAGAGCTGCGTTAGAAGTATCCCTAGGGAAAGCACCTGCATTTGGAATAGAGGTCGCTGGAATAGCATCAACATTGACACCTTGAGTAGCAACAACAGAGTTAGTAGGGATGACCTACTTCAAGGCTGCTAGCTCTTGCTACATTGCCTACATTGTGGCACACATTTGCTAGACTATCTTGGTCTACATTATTGGTCATCGACTGGCCATGGGCTCTCCTATGCTGCATAATTGTAGCCACCACAAGAAGAACATTGACTTCAAGTAAATAAGAATATACTTCGACCCATCGTGTCATTATGTAGTATTAAAGTAAATAAATGAACCTTTACCCATCCTATAAGGGCAAGTGTCAATTTTTAGCATTATTATATTTAGAATCTATAGTCTATGCTTTGGTACCAACTACAACACCCTAGAACCTCCAAATGTCCTAGGATGCCACTAAACTCCCAACCAACAAACATAAAGAACTAGTAGAAGGATAACACATAAAACTTCGACAACAACTTTGAAAGTACAAGAAACATGGAAATAAACATATATAGTCCAATGATAAAAACATCATACTAGCATTAATAACCTCTTAACAAAAAGTAATTAAATACAAAAACACAAGTTCAACATTCACACCATAGATTAGCTTATCCTCAAAATTATAATTATTCATTTGAATTATAATGTATAAGGCATGAATATGTTTGTACAGTGGAGCATGGACATGCACCTAAATCCCACTCCTACTAGACAAGCATCAAACACCTATAAAGAGTAAAGCAAGGGTGACATGAAACACCTCAACAAGCAAATTATTTGACAAGCTATATAAACCACAAGATCTATTAAGCATACATTTTACAAGTACTAATCTTTATAATAAGAAGTAGTATCGGTACAAAGTATATTATCTTCGATTAAAACATAGCAACAAGTTGAAGCTTCAATAATGAAAAGAAGACATAACACTGCCAGCATACTTCATTAACGCATATTAATGTAATGTATATGACTTTTGCCTTCAATCCTGATTTTAGGACAAATCCAGATGCATCTCATATGTGCGCCAGGATCAATTAACACATATATGATGACTTTAGAGTATAGAAACAAGTGTCACAACTTTATTATAATAAACCAAATATATTTACAAAATATATTGAATAAAATAAACTAATCCACAATTACAATTAATCTCCTCACGTAACTTTGACTAGGGCCACATTAGCCTAGAACTCGTCGAACTCCTCATAGTTGTCCTCTTCAGGTTAACCTTGGTCCAAATAGTAATATCAGCAAGAATGAACACTTATGGTGGGCACTCACCAAGTGTCTAGGAAAAATGCAGTGTAAGGCTTACCAAGGATATGGATGAGGATATATCATTCTACTTTTAATTAAGTTGGTCAAAAATTTTATTCGTAACTACTAAGTATAAGTATATAACATTCCAATTATATAAATGATCATAAATGAAATGTCAACAATAAAATACATGTCCAGTTTAATTTAATTCCATAATTTACTCATGTGAGGGTCTGAGTCGCTCTTGGCTGTGAGCACGACTGATATATCAGTTTTACACTTTGCAGAGGTTATACATCTTTCCACAAGTCGCGTAGAAGTTGAAAAACATTGCACCCAACCACGTTGTGCTGATCATGCATAATACCACACTGCCGAGGTGTGATTGTATAGGGAAGCTACGAGGCCTTTATAAAGGTTTTAGGACGAGGTGTAGAGGCCACCCTCTACTAATGAGGTACCACAGTGCAAATCAGTTTGAGAACCAACCTAAACTTGAGAAACACCTCCCTCTTGCATTTCGATTAATGCTAAACCATCACTAGCTTCCCTAATTAACCAACGAAGACCACAGCCACAATAGTCTTTGCGGTTGCTCTGTTTTCTTGTGTGGTTCTCCATCTTCCAATTAAACAAAATAATCTTATCAGGCATAATAATAAAACCAACAATAATAAATCATAATAAAACATAATCATGATTCATATGTACCATTATCCCAAAAATCATGTAGAGCACTAACATATCTACCGAAAGTAGTAAATCAGGTGTAAACAAGGTATAGGGAAACAAATCTAGGGTAACCTATTAGGTCCCATCAATTTAACCTAATTTTGCAATGCTTAGGTGAGGACATAATAGTAAATATTAAATAGGTCAAAATAACGTGATCAAGGACACAACTTGCCTTATATAACCAACTTGTGCTGCTTAGAAACTTATGTAGGTTGGGCTTGAGATCCCAGTGTGGAATATATATCCTCTAGGTCCTCGTGATCAGGATTCAATCTGTGGGTCGTTAAAGGACCTCAATGGGCCAGACAGACAGACCTTGTAGGCTGATCAGTCGGCCCCGACCAGAGAGTGATGCAAAACACAAATACGTAGGCATGAAGGCTTCGTAACCAACTCCCACACAAGCAAAGGCAAGTATAAGCCATCAAAGAATCACACTCTTAGGTGTTAGTCAGAGTCGGCTCCATAGATGTAGGTGTAGCAATAGAGATCTACTCAAATCGTGTAACCCTATTTCCATCAAAATATATAAGGCAGGTTTTCAGACTCCTACAAAACGATTGGATCCTCTGATAGGCATAGCGAGAGCTTAGTTCTCATCCACTCCGTACTTTCAAACCCAAGAGCAATTTGATCCCAGTAGCACACAACATGTAGGGTGTTATGCTTCTCAATGACCCAAACCTGTATAGATCCTTGAATGTTGTCATGCTTTGCATGAACCATTGAGCTATCGTCGACTTCACCAGCCACTAAAGCACTACATGGTGTACCCTATAGTACGTTGCCAATGCTAAATACCAACATCTGGCATGCTAGGTAGGAGGTGCGACATATACAATGGATATATCCATAGCTATCACCTTCACCACTATCGCCAACTTCGCTCTAGGCGAGATGTTCCATTTCAGATATATATCATGCATCACAGATCAGAGTAGAGCTTTACATCGCATCACCGACGAGAAGGAAGAAATCAAGAGGCAGCTATCAACTGCTCTGACTCAGAAGGGTCTGTCATCCGAGCCCGCAATGACCTCAGCGAGATCTATGATTAAGCCACGGTTGGTCGCAACGTTGGCACAGGGCATGTCGACCAAACCTCGAGTCCAGGCGTTGCAAACGACTACTCATTCATGAGCGAACACCACGATGTCTCCAACACGACACACTCCACTACCTACTTCTCTGAGTCAGATCTAGATTCAGATCAGTTGTAGGAAGACGGAAAATAAGGCAGAAACTCATCCTTCCTTAATCCCCTCCAATCCCCCATGATCCCTGATCACCAAATAAGGGCTGATTTGGTGATCAGGGATCATGGGAGGTTGGAGGGGATTGAGGGAAAAATTAGTTCATTTTCTCCTCAATCCTCTCGTGATCCTCTTATCACCAAATCAGCTCTTAGGGCCTCCCATGATCCTCTTATCACCAAATCGGCCAGGCCTTAGGGCCGAGCATCACTCCAAGTGGCTCGGACTACGGCATCCACGTCCACCACTGCCAGGTATGCCTTGGCTCAAAGCATATAAAGCTTTACCTCGAAACACGCTGGGGGTCACGTCTTCATGCACCAGCACTACCTCGACAACAACCACTGGAAGTTGGCGACAGAAGGATTTCTCTAGCTAGGCTCTGATCGGGGCTCATCATCACCACTACCCCTAAAGGACACTCGGTCATCGGGTCATGTCACAACATCCCGCTGGCACCTAGAGCGTCGCTTCTCTCGTAGATCCATGCCCATGCAAGGCATGCCTACCCATGACCTCTGAGCTGCCTGAAGATGTTGTGATCACCAATTCCGTCAATGTGGTCATAAAGGCCATGGCACCAGAACTGCCCTTCTACTTCCACGACGTCTTCATCATCAAAAGGAGAGTGGAAGACGATGTTGTCTCCTTCGAAGAACCCACCGTAGCGGGAGAAAGTCGAGCAACAGTGCAACACGCTCCATCATCGATCGGAACCAGCGTCATAACATCTAGCATCATCACAACATCGGTGGATGGGACCCCACTCAGCCTGTCTTTCATGATGTAGAGTCAGAAGCTGGCAAAACCTTAGATGAGAGGGGATTACGCGAGCAAAGGAACGCTCAACGAAGAAATCACCACGATGCTCAAGAGCGCATGCGCGAGCATGCCAAACACGAATGTGCCGAGTGAGACGACAGGCAACCACGTGGCCAACTGTGCCTCACATGGAACCTGTTACCAGACTGCACTCGGGTTGTGCGAACTCCAAGTCAAGTTAGAGGCATGCTGGTTCAGATTGCCAACAACCTCCCCAATGTGGCAGAATTTATTGGATCCACCTATACCTGTTCTTGTCTCAAAGACCTTAATCTGCTATATATGTGCATCGGATAACTTAACAGGATCCGTCCGAGTGCCCAAGGATACCGGATAAACCACTTACAACCAAGATCGCGAGATTAAGTAAACACAAATCACACACCATCATTTTGCAGCGGAATTTCTTATTACCAAATTTTACAAGTTACAACAAATTTATATTGTACATGATCGGAGTGATTACAAAAGTGATTCAAAGAAATAACTATGAACTGTTATAATTTATTATAGTTTTGAAAAATATGCTAGCTCAGTGACCATCCTCAATAAGAAGGATAGAAGAGGTACTTAGACTTATAAGAAGGCCGTGCCCACTTGCGCTTAACATCAATCACAATCAAAGTGACTCGTAACCTGCAGCAACAATGGGAATAAAACCCTAAGTACGCAAGTACTCAACAAGACTTATCCGACTAAAGAAAAGACTCTCAAGGGCATGCTGGTTTTAAAAGGATTCAAGGAAAGGCTTTTAGCAAGAATCAACATTAATACTTTGCAGAAAGCTTACTAAAATGAGTCCTTACTTTCAACATTTTAATGCTAGCTTAAGTATTAATAGACCTTGTTTGCATCTAGTCTAATTTCATCATCACATTAATCAATACAACATGATTTTTGCTCATTACGATTTCATCCATGACTTAGATTGCAGTGCAGTGGCCAAGTCTTCATATCCGAGAAGTAACGGCGATACTGAATCGATTAATACCCAGTTGGGGATCTTCAATCACACGACATATGTAGCACTTAACCCTTGCATATGTCAACTCGCCACCGGGTTTCTTAAGACCAGACCGGGTTCACGCCAACCGAGAGCACAGATACACCACCGTCCTGCCTCTTGCCACGGAGGGTACACGCTACTCTCGCAATCTGTCCACTCCCATTGCGTGTTGGCCTTTCTGGTATTGGTCTGCCCGAGGCAAAGCTTACCCATGATGAGACATGTGACCAGTTAAAAGGTCCTCGATCATCAAGCCTACATTCGCTATAATCCTTAAACAACATGGGTATAACATCACCTGTTCCTAGCCCAAGTACTGATTTAAGTACTTCGATCCTTAGGATTGTTTGTGTTCCTTAGGATGAAAAGAGCTTTATAGGAAACTTTGCAGTAAGATCCCACCAAGCTCTCAATGAAAATATTCTTGCAGGCAGAAGTCATCCTTCCTCAGGATAACCCCTGAGCTAGGCATTAGTGCAAAGGACAAACTCTATCTGCAAGATTTACCTCTAGGCAGGGCTAATCAATTTTTGTAAACAATATTTGATACTTCACTAGAAGTATCTATAAAACGAATGGATTTCAAGGTAGCCAATGCATCATAGGGTTTCCAAGCAACTCCTATAAACCTAATGCACATTTCACTAGACTTAAAGTGTGTAAATATCATTTAAAAACACAAGGAAGGGGTTGCATGCACCGGAGCTTGCCTGGAAGAACACCAGGTTAGTGTTTGTTAGATGGCGACCACTTGGTGACCATCCTTTGTTCCGATACTTGCTTCGTCTGTCAATCTTCAGGTTGGTCCATCAGCATCACTTTTCGGAGTAGGTCGTGCTTTACGACATCTTGGGGTCGTCTTCCGCATCACGCGATTAATTAACGTACCTCATGGGATGCATAATGCACATGTATGAATATACAGAGGCATAGCATAAGACAAATAATCTACGCTGAAGATGATGGAACACTTATAACAAAGCATTAGAATCAATCACAAGCAAGTACCAGCTAGCGATATAAGACTAATTATAGTAATTACGCTTTTCTAGCCTATTCGGAGATAGCTCATACATCAAGAAACCTTAAACCTTGTACGAGTCCTCTATTTTCCTTAGCTAATGCACAACACCGAAAGGCTAACAATATTCAAACTCCTATTATTGAACACCTGAGTTATAGTACATGCAGGAACAATTTAACTAACTTATATTCTACTAGGGCATTCTAACCATCGTTATAATACAACGTAACAATTACTAAGGCAAGGCTTTTGACCTCACTACTCAACACAATCAACATCAACAAACTTATCGAATAATCGCTTAAAATACTAAATCTATTCTTCACGCCACTAATTTGGCATACTTCATATGTAAAACCAATTTGAACATACATGACAGACACGTCCACTCGGGTACTCCTACGTAACTAGCATTTTAAACCTATGTTTTACCTTGCGACATTAGTACACCATAATCATGTCCTCACATGTGACAATATATTTTGGCAACCATCTAATATAACTATGACATGTTTATGCTTCAATCAAGATAATCGTCGCAATTAATATATCTATTCAATCCATCGACTCAATCAATTTATTAAAATAGCGAACTAGAGAACGGTTACCGATTCAACTAGAATTCCAAGCCAACGTTGACGATTCTTGTTCATGCCTTCTGTCGAGTTCCTGGCAATTGTTGCATGGACTTCTCTCACATTTTCATCCAACTCCAGGATCAGTCTCTAGGAGATAAGGTCGACGATGAGTTCCGTGGAGTGAACGACAACGTTGTTGTACCCACGGCGTGGAGACGAATGACGGCAACTCCACAATGTCTTCACGGGCACGACAAGGACATAGGGCGCGACTACTATGCTTCACTGGCAAGAAATGTCTTGGTGAGCTATTTGACGGGAGCAACAAACTATGGATTTGAAACTCGGACAAGGAAACCATGGCCTAAACGACACGGACAAAGGATGAGTGTCGGGGCTGTCAATTCGTCGCGCGACCGGTTGACGGCGACGAACAGCCGAGCGCGGTAAGGAGCTGGAGAATGACGACGGGTCTAGCAGAGGAGCTCGCGCGTGCAGCCCAGGACAGAGACACAGAGCTGGGCACAAGACAACTTGATGCTGGACAGGCATGGCGTGCTACATGACGACCAGCAGGGTGCTGCTATAGGACAGACCTACACGGCGCTGGGGTTGCGGTAGAACATAAACTCGCGCTCGCCGTTGGCGCCATTGTCACGGAGGATAGCAGCGAGTATGCGACCGAACTCATCATCGCCGAGCTTGCCAACGAAGGCAACGAGGGCGAGCGCGGATTGGCGCCAAAGAAGCCGAGCGCTGGGGCGAACAGAGAGGGGCGTGGTCCGAGCTGGGAGAAGCAATAAGCACCATAGGGATGGGCGCAAAGCACCATAGGGATGGAGGCGAGGTATGACGACTGGACGCGAGCGAGTAGAGGGAGCTGGGCGAGCTCCAGGGAGCACGGCACGGTGGAGCACGCGGCTGCGCGCAGGGAAAATCAGGGGGCGCGTGGCCATGGAGATGCACATAAGAGAGAGAGCAGAGGGGAGGGGCGCGCGGGGAAGAACCTTGGGGGCGCGCCGGCAGAGGAGCGCGCAGGGAAAGCACCAGAGGCGCTCGGCCATGGGAGAGGGAGAAAGGATGGAGCCGAGAGGGAGGGGCGCGCAGGAGCTCCAGGGCTAGAGGAAGCTTCCGGCTGATGGAAGAAGGAGCGCTTGGCTGGGCGCTGTATGGTGGAGGAGCAGGGAGCGCGTGTGGAAGAGAGCCGCTCGGCTGGGGAGGAAGAAGATGCGCGAGAGGATTTTTCTACCAGGAGCATACGCGCGGTAGAAGATAGGACCGCTGAAAAAAATATCAGCGCAGCAGGGCGGCTGCGGATAGAAGATAGGACTATAGGATATTTTCTCTTTTTCAGATTTTTAGAAATTCATAGATATTTTGAATTGAGATTTTTAGTGATGTATAGTGGGTCTGCACGCTATACGGATACATATTTCCTTCTCCGAATTTAGCGAACCAAATTATTTACTAATTACTTGTATCTGAAGATTTGGATCCGGGCAAGAAACGACAGACCGAAATAAACTGATTTCGGCACTGATATTTTTTTCGGCGTGATTCGACCGAAATTATCTAAAACCCGATCCGCTAATGTACACTCGTTTTCGTCGCCAAAACCGCATGCTGAAGGATAAATTGGGTCATAACCTCGCGCAAGATTTCGCGTGATTCGAATTATTTTACCTCGAACATTTTAGTCGTCGAGTTCAAATTAATTTGCCCGGGATAAAAATCATCCGAGTGGGTCAGGCTTCCGAATTCGTATTCTCGGTATACTTTTATACGGACACACGACTCGACATATCGCGAAATAAACACCCTATATCGATGCGGCATCGAGAATGCGATCCATTCCAGAAGCGACGACACGCCTCGCACACGTGGGCGAGAAGCGGTGCGCATTGTTCCTTTCGGATAGCGCGTGGCTCCAAATTTTATATAAAATCAGAAGTTCTCTGATTTTCATATTCACTTGCGCGCGTGATCCGAACAGTTCAAAATTCGCCAGCGACAAAGATTCGATAATCCAAAAGCTTCATGAACCCTTTTTTGCGTAGACTATCAAAATGAAAACGGCACCAAACTCGAACTTTTGTGAGATGATTAAATTCCAAGCTAAACAAGATTTCTCGAATAATCTTGGTAATCGGAGACGGGGCTAATATCGAAATCGTTATTCACTCCGGCCCTTCTTACTTACGTCCATAATCGCTGTTTAACGGGAGATAACACCTGGGGTGTTACAGCCCTCCCCCTTAAAAGAATCTCATCCCAAGATTCGAAGTGAAAGACTTTTAAGAGTAGAAAAGCATGTAAGCCTTGTCCATATCAGTGATAACCATAAGACAGCTCCAAGCAAATATGAGTTTCTCAAGAGGTTGTTTCTCTAGTGGACATAACATATATCGCCTTAAGCTAATTTAGAGATGTCCACCAATAGAGACGATGGCTGCTAGAGGAACACATAAGGTTCCATGTGTGCAGTTTACTTTTTTGATGACACTGTACTATCTGAGTCTGTTGAGCGAGCCGTAAATACGCGATTTTACCCAAACAGAACCAGATGCAACCTCTTGGGTAACACACACAGAAAGGGGTTTACCAACAAGTGGTCACAATAAGTTTATAGCACACGAGACGGGTGTGAAGGTCGAATAACATCACAGTTGACCTGTGGCTAGCCCAAAAATTCAAGTTCAAGAAAAATGATAGAGACTCAGAAAATATCAATGAAGAGATCCGTTGATGTTGACTTCGCAACCAATCCATTTTATCAAGCACTAACCATGGCTCGACTTGATCACACATGCTGGAAAAGCACACGTGAGGCGGTCGAGGCATGACTAGAGCGATGATTAGGTGGTTATTGGCTGACTTAATCTCGATTCTTATAAACACTTAGGATGGGTTGAACTAAAGTGAGTTTAGACAACTCGACAAAACGATCTCTAAACTCAATCTTTGTTCACAAAGCAGTTACAAGTTAGCAAAAACTAACTTGTTGAACTACTTATGACATTGAGTAGGTCCTCTTATTATCCATCGACAATCCAATGGTCGAGAGTTCACTTTTGCTAGCAAAAGGTCTTGCATTTGGGGTAAAAATCCATTTGGTCCGGTTGTTCATCTGTTTCTTCATGTGAGATGAACTGACTTGGTTCGGGAACACATGGATTAAATAAAAGAGCGAATGAACAAACTCCTGCATCTCAGCAGCAGGAAAAGTCAATCTCCAATTGAGAACTAATTAGCTGTCTCTCAACACTAAAAAGCTTCAAGGCTTCATCTTTACACAAAGGACGTAAAGGAAACTTGTATAAGTAGTCACTACTAAGATCAAAAGAAAAGAGACCACACATGAAAATGGTATGCCCGTTTGATCCAACAGGGATGATAGATGTTGCTTGATCACTTGACAAACAACACAGAAATTGTTTCAAGGGAAGGTCGACGGAAGATAACACATCAGTGTAATTCCATAATGGATCATGACTAGAGGCTTCGGTACCGGCACACGCCAAGCAGGAAAATCTTGGATGCACATTCACAGGAGGCTCTTAGTTTCGCGGCGGTACCATAAGTCCTTAACCATGACACCATTACAAACTGACACCAATAATGAATCTAACGTGGTAATAACAATTTGTGCAGAGATAACATATTGGTATAATCTTATAATGGATTATGGCTACTAACTGTGATACTAGTGTGTGTCGAGCAGCGCAACCTGGTGTATGCATCCACAGGAGGCCCTCGGTTTCATCACGGCATCGTCAGTTCTAGTCATAACACCATTACCAGACGTAATCAATAAGAAATCTCGTGCCACCCCAATGGATTGGGCAAGGGCGACAAAATACAAAAGAGACTCCACCTATAAGAATGGTTACAAGTAGAGAGCCAAATAGATCATGGCCAGATGAAATGAACAAGGCATGGTCATAATCTAAACTTATTAATGAAGGGAGTACGACGGGAGACTGATACTTCAGCCCCAAGCATATTTCTATGCCCATTATAGAGATTACAAGGTCAACGATTAGTATCGGATTAGATACAAAGAGAAAACAACTAGAAGATTAAGTTGGTATGCCTTCGATAGATATGAGGAAACCAAAGGCATCAAATTAAGGAAAATCATCAGGCATGACTTTCCAAGGTTGGGTTGATAAAGCAACATGGCGATCCTTAAGAACAAACAAACTAGATAAGAGACATCAGCCTGTGCCAATCGAATAGAGGCATGGTCTAAGATGGAAATATGACAACTAAAACGTCACAAATTAAATAGCGAGAACACGGACTCGAGATCCTAGCTTTTAGCCCATGCACATCTTGCTTTGGATAAAGAAATTATCCAAACATCCATTTGCATGAGTTTAGTCATGGAGAGATAATGGAGAATTCAAATTTTGGGTCATAGTTCACTAAATACGAACATGGCCTAGTTTTGGGTTTAGGCAAATAAGTCACCAACACTCTACCGGCACATCAAGTACAAGAGCAAACACATATAACACCTAAATCGATTACCTAAAGAACGGAGGACAGCTATTTCATCGAAGTTCATAATACAACATTACACCACATTAATTACAATCACTGGTTACTGGAATAAGCATTTTGGATGTATAGGTGACAAACATGATGCAACAATCAGGATGCATGCTCCTCCTATGCGTCCTCACCAATTTTTTTTGCCAATCTAATGTGGCAATAGCGTTCTATATCGGTGGCATACTTACGACTCTCACTACAGGAAACTGGTTAAAGAACGTGGGTGAAAAACCGTCAAACTTAATGTAATAAGCCGTCGAACTTACCATAAGAACGTGGGTTTACCGACGAATATAGCCAACGGCGATTTTTGGACGAACTTAGAGAAGTAAGTTCGACGGGGCCGTCGAACTTAACCTTAAGAACGTGGGTACCGTCGAACTTAACATTAAGAACGTGGGTACCGTCGAACTTAATATTAAGAACGTGCATTTTTAAGTTCGACGGGGGCCGTCGAATTTTTTCCCATAAGTTCGACGGCACCCACGTTCTTAAGGTTAAGTTCGACGGGATCATGTGGCCGTCGAACTTATGTGTCCTACGGAGATCTGCGGACTGCACAATAAGTTCGACGGTACCCTCGTTCTTAAGGGTACCCACGTTCTTAACCCTGCGTGGGTCTGCAAGGACTGTACAATAAGTTCGACGGTACCCACGTTCTTAATCTTAAGAACGTGGGTACTCACGTTCTTAACCCTTTTCCAGAAAAAAATAAAAATACAAAAATGAAAAATTAGACACACATAATATCACATGCAACACAATATATCACATACAATACAGATTTCAAACACATTGATATATGTTCATATCACAAATTCACACAAGTCCAAATATATAAGTTCACAAATAATTCACATAAGTCCAAATACATAAGTTCACAAATTCACACAAGTTCACATTCATAGTTCACATTTTTAGTTCACAAGTTCAAACACACAAGTTCAAATATTAACTCCATCGCTCTCGATCAGGACATCGTATTGTTGTTCGTAGCTCCACCACTAGAATTGAGACATCTGTTCGCAAAGTCAACGTGAGGGGGAGGAGTCACTTGATGAGAGCCGGAATCCTACAAAAACGAACAAAAGCAGCTAAAACAAATCAGGGTTCACAGCATGTGTATCTTATAGGATCACCAAGTAATATTCCTGCAAGTTTACCCCATGTACAACCACGTGTGTAAATGGAAAATTCTACAGCTCAGGCTCTGGCAATAAAATCTTAATCGCAATCCCTTTTTAATACCTAATCTGCACACTTACTCAAAAGGTTATATTGTAATTCTGAAAAACAAAAGTTTCCTCTAGTTAATGTGGTACTCCGATCAAATGCACAAAATCATGACTCCTATTTTCCATAGAAACCAAACCACAAATTAATAAATATTTACCCAGCACTTGATGTCATCATGTAACAATACTACACATATATTTCATGGCATACCTTTCCTGACATTGCTTTCCAATACGTCCAGGAAGAGCTTGGGCAATGGTCGACCATTTCTTTAGCCCAAGTTTATTTACCATCTGAGTAATGATCTCATCTTCCTGAAAAAATAATAAAATAATCATGTGGCATATTATATAATTCAGTAAAATAGCCTAAATGACATCAGTTTGTTTCAAGAAAATGAAATAAACACCAAACATAAAAATGTAGAGCTTACTTCTTTCGACCAAGGCCCTTTAACAAGTTCAGGGTTCAAAACCTTCTGCCATCTATGCAAACATTGAACATCAGTCCTACCTGGAAAACATTCAGCTGTGGAAAATGAAGTAGTTCATTAAGCATTAGTTTCACATAAAGATTCTCATTGATAAGCAAGTGGAAAAGGATGGAATAGTAGCATGAAAATAACCGAGTGACATTATTGTAAGCAATTAAGAACGATGTACAGTCATTGACATGAGCAGAAATGATACAACCACAAGATTCAAATAATGTTTTGTGCACCTAATTTCAATTTCTTGAAGTATATACGTGATAAAACAGAGTTATGCGATAACAACAAAATAAAAATAAAGGTATGTAGCATGTGCATAATTTATGAGCATCAGGGGCAATTCTTTATCTAACATATTGAAATTATTACATCATAAACATTAACAAGATAGCCACATCTATTTAGGCCTTTATTTGGTGCTAAAGTTTTAGCTTCAAGCTAGTGCATCAAACTAAGTTGACAGTTCTAAAAAAAGGTGGTACTACATTCCATAATAAAACACTACATTTTTTAGATCAAGACTTGTAATGCAAATCGCAAGAAAACAAGATGCATGTTAGCAAGCAAAATAAGTAAGTACCATTGTATATGGTCAGTTTATATTTGGATATATGATGCTTCAAAAAGAAATCAACAGCCTGTTCTACATAAATTGAGAACAGAGAACATATGAACTTTGTATTAGCTAAAGAATGTACCTATCTTTTTCCAATTTTTTCCCTTGTAGGTTTCAACAGCTTTGCGAAGTATGTCATCCTACAATTGAGTAGTTGTGCCCATCAAACCACACCAGTAGATAGGCAAAATATAATCTAATCACATATAAGGCCATCTTTGACACGGTTTCATCATGCAATGCTTAGCATATAAAAAGAACATTGCCATCAAATAAATCTTTGGTGCTGATGTAGGCATGTCACTGAACAGTGTTACTATATGTAATGTTTGATGCAAATGAAAATAAATGCAGCAAGAGAATCAGAACAGCAATCCCTACCTACTATTAACTATAGTATCAACTACAGTAGAAGAGAGTATGGTGAAAACTGAAAAGTTATATATCTGTATGATATTTATCTGTTGCTATGTCGAGAAAAAAGACTATATTATTGAGAATGGATGTTTAGCATAGCATTCAACAAAGCTACCTATGATAGGTTATTTACTTCATTATTCAAATGTTGTACTGAAAATGCATGCTATTAACGAATTTAGGAAACCAGAGTGCCAACTTTACCTCTTCTAGAGTCCAGTTGCCCTTGGATGAGTGGCGTGCTGGACCAGTTGTCCTCCTGAAGCCAGAGATAAACAAACATGTATAAGAATTAAGAAGGAATATGCATATCGTAAAACCTAATGAGTGGTTCCAATAAGCGGATAGAAATTCACCCATTGGGTAATCTCCCCCCTTTTTAGGTTCCTTGCTGACTCCTCCATCAGGAGGAACAGAAGGAGCTGAAGACTCTGTGCCCTTCAAAGTCTTTTGCTCTTCAGTTGTCATACTAGTAGAAAACAAATATCTACGTGAATACTACTTCAATTTTAAGAAGTTACCATAAATAAATAACAAATATGGGTAAAACATAGCTACAGTCAGAATTTGTCTTATGTCTTTTAGTCATAGTTCAGTGTGCAGGCATATATAATAAGCAAACAAGTTTACCCTCTTTGTATTTTCTTCGAAACATCCATGATACGGCTTGTACTGTCCAAGTAGCCTGGAAGCAAGAAAAGCGATGGTATACATCACAAGTACTATTTAGTTCTAAGCCACCACTACACACTGATGGAATTTCAGAATAAGTTTGTCACCGTTCAGTCCGAGAGACATCATAGCAGCCCAAGCTCCCGCTATCAATCCACCTGGCCTGCTTCCAGCAATAGTGGGAGAAACGTAAAGTCCACCGGTCCACTCAGTAACTGAACAAACAAGGAAACACAAATGCAATTGTAAATCGATATTCAAACTTTTGAAGAAGACTCCAACAAGTTAAGATAACCAAGGACTTCAATAACCAAATACTACTTCCACGGATAGAGGAAGCATATCCAACTTCTCCAGATCGTTTAAAAAAATACAGCTAACAGTTCTTCCAGCTATATTTCCAACATGTTCATACCTGCTAAGCTGTTAAATTTATGTGTTTTACATAATAGAAACGATGGTATGACTTTAGTACAAACAAAAGTTAAAAAGACATAAGCTCATTAAAGAAAGTTTCATTTTAATTTTGAAGAAGAGGAAGAACTTACCAGCAACAAACTGATGCTGAATTTGTTGGTGATATCCAAGATGCCAGAGTGAATCATATTGACAGGAAAATGTTAGAATTTGGTCGAGTAAAGTAAAGACAGATATACCATGGTTCTTCTTACCTTTCTAATTTCATGATTTCTGTACAGGACAATGCTTGTGCCTTTTGGTGCTAATCCGTACTTATGGACATCAGATGAGATTGATGTAACACCCTTGACAGAAAAATCAAAGGGAGGAATAGGGTACCTGCATATTGCCGATAAAACACAAATCAAAATATAAAAAAATGTAGCATTTTTAGAAAATCAAAGTTCACAAACAAGAAATTTAATGGATACCATTGACATACTGCTATTCTTCCTGGATTCTAAAAATCAACCAATGTCCCACAAAAGGGGAGGGAAAAACACACAGACAACTTATCAACATTTGTCACAAGCTGATCTTTAACCAGAAGCTTTTGTTCAACTCCAATTATATTGCAGATCGCAGCAATTAAACATATTGCTTTCTTATGTGGCTATCCTATATCATATTTAGTTGCAACCATTTTTTAAGTTTATTTATCGTCAATGATGAAAGTTTTTACATAGAGCAAAAGATGTTGGCTGGCAAACAAATCTAAAAAATATGCTGAACCTCAAACATCAACTTAGAGCGTTTGAATGAACAAAGTGTTTTAAGACGAAAACTTGTAATCATTTGAACTGCTTCAAGTTGGGGTGCACATATGGATGGGTTACAAGAGAATTTTGCAACCTACAGGAACCATGGTGTCATGATCCTACAAATAATCAATTCTAGGCATTCAGCACTTTACTTTTATCCGAATGAGAAAATTATTGTTAGGCCAATCATCAAGTTACTGCATTAAATAGAAGGGTCATTCTGAAATTGTCTAGTAAGTTCTTCAAAGTATAGATTAATAAGTGAAAACAGAAAACTAAATCTCCACTTAAAATTAAATGCACAAAGATTGAACTGAAACTTGGTTATATGTTTTCTGATAAACTAAATGCATATTTCAAAGTCTTGAAGTTGTCCTGTAAGTGACTAAGAGTCATGCATATTTCAACTATCATAGGAAGAAAGCAACCAGTGCACACCTGTTCTTCCTGAAACCTTGTTGTTTCCTTAGGAAAAGCAGCACCAACAAGTTGAATGTCTTTGAAAGTCGCCTAGAGGGGGGGTGAATAGGGCGAAACTGAAATTCTCAAAAATAATCACAACTACAAGCCGGGTTAGAGTTAGAAATATAATCGAGTCCGCGAGAGAGGGCGCAAAACAAATCGCAAGCGAATAAGAAGCACTACACGACGGTTCACTTACAGCGACCTACGGTTGGTTGCTAAAACGGCACGGCCTTCAGCGACCTACGGTTGATCGCTAAAAACCTTTAGCGACCCATAAGGATGGTCGTTGTAAGTGCCGTCGCTAAAGGCTTTAGCGACCGACATCTTTTTAGCGACCGATCGTCCGTTGATAATATTATATATTTAGCAACCAACCGTGGATTGTTGTACTATCGATTTAGAAACCAACCGTAAGTCGTCATACTATACATTTAGCAACCAACAGAAAGTCGTCCTTTTACAGTTGTTATTAATAAAAATATACATTTAATTAAGCACCACAAATCATATATTTTTATAACAAATCATAAAGACATACACAGTTAATCAGTATACCACAGTCATAGATCCATCACATAAACACAAAAGCACCACAATTATATATTCACAAAAGCATCACAATTATAATATCATTCACAACTAGATCATTTACAGATAGCTCACAACTACCAGCTCTTCTTTTAAATCAACGTTGAAACAGCAGATAGAAACTGAGTAAGCTATGCTGAATATGCATTTCAACAGTGGAAGCATGAACATGGCTACATCAGTTCTTCTCGTCTTCTGTTTTGCTTAACGTAGTGGCGGCCTAGCTGCTTGACGTGGGGTGTGCTTTCAACTGTGGTGTGCTTGACGTAGTGGCGGCCTGGGTGCTAAGTGATCTACTAGCAGGACAAAGGCCAGCACCATTGAGAAAACGAGCAGGCTGTGCCCTTGATAAAGAATGAATGTACTCAATTGCAGCCTGAAAGAAAGTTAAAAGTGAGAGGCATGCCAACGAATCATAGTAATCTGGGAAATAACATATTGTTAGGAAAAAGTGCTTTTTACACTATTCATAAATTGATATATTCATAGTTAGTTTACTGCAGTGACTATCAGAAATTCAGAAGCAAAAGGTGGAAAGATTCATTCCCATGTGAGTAAAGCGGTACTGACATTTCAATTTTCATTGATAGGATTCAAATACCATGATCAACATATGGCAATGAATTTATATGGACTCTGTTGCCTCCAGTATATCAAGTAGCACAGAGTAAATTGATAAAGAAAAAAAGGAAAAAGAAGAGACAGTGACTAGATAAGAACTAGGACATCACAGCCAATTTTTTTACAGTTTTCTACAAGATCTGGTTGTAGCAGAAAAATTACTGAATGACACGAAGATAAGGATTGTACATGAATCAGGAGAAAACAGTAAAATTAATGATATGGTTTCAGGATCTCAGATCAGTTCATATTTCCATACAAGAAATGAATGTGCAAGTCACAGCATATCTGAAAAAATCCATAAACTTAAAGATTTCATGTCAGTCTGCCAGATGACAAACTAACAACAAAGGCCTGACAACCAATTCAACAAAATTTAAAATCTAGTCCACAAATACAAAACTCTGCTCAGCCAGTAGCAAGTAAGCAATTCAGATTATGCTACTAGTCACATAAGAGTTGAAATAGCTGAGAAATGTGATACCCAAAATTCAATATAGAAATCGAACATATATACACTAAATGCATGCATCAGTGCAGATGTTTTCTTTCCATACGTCGTCGTACCTAGAACGCTTTGCTTTGGAGATCCACTTCTGCCCGTACTTTCTCCACTGATACCCATCAAAGTTTGGTGCTTGTGTCACAACTGAACTCACTACGTGTTTTGCATTCTTCCTACCATTACCAAGAGAAAGCAATCAAGATTTTCATAAATAAAAGCATGCTTCTTCTACCGCTTATTATTAATGATCAATTACCTTCTCCTGCTTCCACGGCAAAGCAATTCGATTATCCAGGACGTAGATAAATAGTTAATGCGCCGCTCGCTTTGAGGAAGCAACCAGCCTGACGCCATGAGCAAGCGACAACCGGATGTCCTCGGCGACATCTAGGACGACGACCCGCTCCACCTCGCCCACCGGCTCTTCCTCGTTTACACCAGGTTCAGACTCTCAGTTCACAATTGAACCTCACATGTCCCAGAGTGCGGCTACGACGCCAGCTGGCCAGGCCCAACTCGCGCGCGGGATCTCGAATCTCCTGGCTACTGAATCCAACCGAACAAAATGTCAAGGATACGGAGAAGAGGGGGGAGGAGGGGGGTCGGACCTTGCGTTCGAAAGAGGTCTCTGCCGATCTGAGGAGTGCCCGTCGCAGCTGCCAGGGAGAGTGGCACGCTAGGGTTAGGTGGCGGCCGGTTAGGGTTAGGAGAGTGCGGCTGGGCCTTAATGGGTCGACTAGTATAGTGCCCGTGCGTTGCGACGGCGACGATATGTAAATTTTTCGATAAAATGTTAGTTCATAATGATTACAATATTCTGTGACAATATGTTGGGTGAAGACAGACAATTTTTACTTGTTCCATGACTTGCAGAAAAACCTTCGATTTTTACTTGTTCCATGACTTGGCATGCTGTCAGGTGCGGAGACGAGGCTTCTGCTACACACCTTGAAACAGAGTGCTTCAAAAAATATGAGAAGGCGGGCAAGACGTTCTACAACTCACAGATAGCTGCCATAGTCCGGTGGCTGTCATCTGCAACACCCAGTCAGATGCGTGACCGCCTCGACGCTCTTATCGACCGAACCAAAGATGATGGTGCGTCAGGTTGCCCCGACATTGTCCCAGAGCCTCCAGCATCTCCTGAAATCGTCGTCGGCGCAAGGTCAGGAGAAACCAGTAACGACAAACCGCAGCATATTTGTGAGTTGAAGAGTTCAGATGAGTCTGCAAAGGGTGCTGCAGCATCGACTGGGAACATGGTGCTCCCCGCCATACCGACGTTCAAAGAATTCTTGAGCCAAAAAGGAAGGGATCGGGCAAAGTGCTATTCAAATTCTAATGCGACGAACCAGCCATCTGGTATTCGTAGGAAGTCTAGTGGACACGTTGATAAGGAAGAAGCCAGCAAGAGGATGAAATCATGAATATCTGTCGGGCAACTTGAATTTTTTCTGCCTTTTCGTTGTCAGTAATCAAACATTGCAAATCTACGTTGTAGTGAACCATTCCTGAATCAGAATCTCCATGATGATTTTCTTATTATATCTAGTTTGTACAGTGAAAAGGGGTGTTCTACGCTTCTCGTGCAACATGAAGGATCTGTCTCCCAATCCCTATCCACCCTCTATAGGTTAGTCATCTCGTGCAACATGAAGGACACAGCCAGAAGGGATCCGCCTGAGCATTGTTAGCGTGTGCTTTGCGATGGCTTCTGGAGAAGCCTTCTCCTTGTGGTCGGCTCCAGGAGTGACCATGCTGGGCTTCAGCAGGATACCCTCAAACAGAACATTGTTCTGGGCCAAGTAGAAGAACACCTCAGACCACACTTTCTCTGCCACCTCAAGAGTTCTTTCGATCCCATGGTCTCCATCAAGAAGGATCTCTGGCTCCACAATTGGCACTAAGCCATTATCCTGTAGATTATTAATGTTGAAACATGATAAACAAAAAATGGCATTATTTCTGACCAGTGTAAAGTTGTAAAGCATGAACTCGAATCAGGCTGTAAGAGTCTATTGCAAACGTTACACTGCATGATTCCATTTTTGCTTCAGTTCACAAATATGTGTGCCGACAGCAACTTTATTAGATGTTTATAAACACCTCAGGCTGAACACCAAATAAATCCATACATCATTCTGTCCAAATAAAGTCTGACCCCCATTCAAACACCATGTCTTTCTATTCACAGTAACTGCGGCACAACTGATGTCCATGATCTCACGAACAGCACAAGTGATGTCCATGATCATCATCAGGCTTCTCTCCACGAACTGCTTCTTCACTGCTGGAGAATAATATGTGCATGATTTTTCCAGGAGGGTAGAACCTATGCACTTCCTTTGTCTCGCTGAGCACATCTTCAGCCACGCCACCCACCTCCTCAGCAATTGTACTTTCAGCCATCTCTTCGACTATGTCATCTTCTTCTCCCTCCCTCTTCCGGTACAACTCACTTTCAAGTTGCTGCCACAGCTCCACATCAGTCATCCTGTCCTCGTCCCCATGGTGATCGACGATGTCATCATCGCTATCTCCCTTGTCATCTACCAAGTCAACAGCATCGACCGCCACAGAAACAGAACTCTGAACCACTTCTGATACAGCTTTTGATGTAATTGTCTTTGTGGTTTAAGAAAGCTGCATGCTCGGCTATATGCATCCGTGAACTGGAACTGCATCTCCTTTGTGTAGTTGAGCTCGTCAAGGTGTGCATCCATGGCCTTGTTCATCGGAGGAGGACCACATCTCAGGATTTGAAATAGGTAAACACATCTCAGGTTACATACAAGAATAGAGAATACACAATCGATCTTCATAGTGAACTGAAAAAAAATAAGACTCAAGATTCACCTGAATGTACTCAGCAGGCGCTGGACAATGAGATTGGATCATTTCCTTAGACACAAACCCAACACCACCGTTCCAGTTCTCAGGAGGCTGCACAAGTAAAAACACTGTGTATGTCAGATGTCTTTGGAAACAATGTGCTAATTAGTATAACGTAAAGAAGATTTCTCATGATAATAACTTCAAACGATAGAGAACAACATAGCAAGGAAGTGTTGTCCACATAGCAAGGAAGTGTTGTCCACATAGCTACCTAGAGGCAGTGGTTCATTGTGCGGGGTGTTCTTGGGTTGAATATGATCCATCTCTGGCAGCTGGAGATGACCCTCATTATTTCTAGCCATAAAACAAGTAAGGTCTGCCTGCCCTTAATAATCTGGAAATGAAAACAAAAATCGATATCACTAATTCAGTATCACATAACATTAAGACACATATGAACGCATACCAATATATCACAAAACAATTGCCAAAATCATCCAAGTTCATTCAATATCGCTGTTTGATTTCCAGTTCATGGATACATAAACACAATTCTGAATGAGCACATCGATGCACAGCAAGATGAAACAGCAAGAATTCAGAATTTCAACCAATTCATAAAAAAAATCACACCAATAATATGGAAGAGGCACCCTTTTTGAGATGTGTACATTGTGAAATATATGTAGTCCAAATTATTCTTCCTTAACTGACAAGCAAATGATAAGGTTTTACACTGAATCGTTTGCATCCCTTGACAGATAAAAGTGCTTGAGCTCTATCTTTTTGGGCTATGTGTGTTCGAGCAGAGGCCAGAAGTCTCTTAGCCAAGGCAGATGTATTGTTCTTGATTTTAATATAATGCTTCCCTTTTCGAAAAAACAGATGCACCCATTACAGCACAACAGGGATAATTACTTAAGCCTCGAGAGACCCAAAAAAGTTGCACAGGAATGGAACCAAAGAATTTGACCTGCTGAGTTTTTTAGCTGCATTCGATGTAACAAGTTGCGCCAATGTGCTTGCGCAGTTCCTCCCCCTGCAAGGTGAGGCAGAAAGGAAAGGGCAAACTATAAGATACTGATGAGAGGCATTTGTATCTCAAAATTGCTAAAAATTATGACAAAGTTCAGCTGCTGCAGTTCTCTAGCCCTCAGCAGAAAAGCATGGGAAATAATTAGTAAGCAAAAGAAAACCTGGAGACGGCTCAAGGGTTTTAAGAAACTTTCAATTCCGGAAAGAACATCAGCACGTGTGCTTTCACAGAGGGCCAGCACCTGCACTCTGCCTTTCAACCACTTAATTATCTCAGATTCCCAGTTGCTAACTAAGCTTGTGGGGGTTACAATGACAGCCCTTTTAACCATTGGCTTATCATCAAAGCCTTGACAAAGAAGGGTATATAGTAAAGTTATCGAATGTAAAGTCTTCCCCAATCTGGGCATGTACAACAAAGGTTTACAAATAGTTTTTATTATCATGCACCAGATAAAAGATTATGAAGTAATTGAAGTGAAATTTAAATGCTCGGTGCAGAACTTAGTTGGCCCTTGTTAGAGCCACGTTAGTCCTCTGTAAGTTTGATAGAAACCCAACTGTACCAGCTCCATTACTCCTGACTGTTGATATGATAATTATATCTTCCTCCGCGCCTTGGTTCATACATGAATCTTAAAAACAGGGAAGGTATTATATACTACCTTTGGTTCTCAACAGATTGAATTAGCTTTTCCATATAAATTTCAGTTATCCAAGTAGAAATTATGAGTTGCATGCAGTGTTGCCATAACATCAACTTTGTTTGTTTTGCTGCATCAAATTTTTATCCAAATATAAAAAATGTGAACTCACTTTTAAAGAAAGAACATTTTAGATATCCTTTCCATTCAATAGAATCCAAATTTAACCCATATGATATACAGTGAATGTATTCATTAAGAGCCATATAGAGTATGTAACATGTATACTATCATTGCAAGAATTCTTGCTCAATCCTTTCTCAAAAATATTGACAACCTGCATTAAGAATAAGTAGGCAACATAGAGAGGATCATTATTGTATTCTCTTGATAGACAGTTAAAGTCAATCAAAGATCCTTATAAAAAACTGAATCGAAGATAGCTTCTAAAATCCTAATTTTACAGCCACAAAACAAAAAGGCAATTGTAGTAACTTAAAGTGCCTCTAAGATTTTCGACAATGTTTGTTGAACACCTTCTCCAGATACATCTCTACTAACATTTACGCTCTCTTTCAAGACATTCTAAAGAAAACAATGTTAGTAAGTCAGTAATGAACTTGCCTGTGTTAATGATGTTGCATCAGCTATAACGAATGTCTCCAGAATTTGTATGTAAACACTTAAGCTATCATGGTACATGTAGTGGGCACAAGACCTGAAACACCATTATGTCCTCCATAATAATTTGGATGACCCTAGAGAGGTCCTGTTGTGTGTCCAGAACCCAGGCCACCTACAGCTCTGCAAGTCTTTGAGCGCCTCGAGTATCATCGCCTCAACTTTTGGGTGCTTGCACATCATGTAAAAGAACCATGTGAGCTTGACGACAATGAGGTCCTTCCCAGCAATGATGAACCCCACAACCATTTCACGGAGGAAGTCTGTCTTTTGCTGCTCGCTCATACTGGGATCCAAGCTCAATTTCATGTACATGAATAGTACATCTGCCTGGCTTTTGTTGCTCCCCCATGCCTTCCGCCTGTAAATCTCCTCGTAGATGAACTGATCGACCACAACCTTAACATTAGCAAGCTTCTTCTCTGTCCCGACATTGAGCCACGACAGGACCTTCCACAGCTTTGATGGCACCATGTGTCTAAACAACATTGCCACATCTGCTTCCTTAGTGGCATAGCCAAACACAAGCATGGAGGAAGACACTGATAAGCATAAACATTTAGATCAACAATTTGGAACCGCATACGCAGAGAGAGAGAGAGAGAGGAGAGACACCTCTAGTCTATGTGACCTTGTGGAAGAAGACAATGATGCGGCATGCCCCACGCAGCAGTGGCTTCGTTTCTCCTCCGACGCTCCCAGCACCACCGATTGATCCCACAACTTGCAGACGCGGGGAGCCTCCTCTTCGGGCCACGCTCCAGACGTGCACGACATGGACCGCGTGCTGGAATTGCCGCGTCGTCGCTGTGTGGCCCCCTGCCGTGAGGCTACCTAGGAAGAGCTCGGTGGTGGCGGCGACGAGCAACGCCGCCTCACTCCCCATCTCATCGACGCTGACCCCGTCCTCTCTAGCGTTCTTCCATGTCCCCTTCCGCGTCCGCCGCGACGGTCGGGTGCGCCTCTCGCCCCGCCGCCCTCGCTACTCCATATGGCACTGCAGAGAGATGTGCCACCGGATCCACAGCGATAGATTGAGGACGTCGACGCCCTGCGAGCCGGCCGTGTCGTGAGGAGGAGGATCTCGTACAGATCCATGGCACGCAACCTGTTACGTGTCGCCATCGTGCTGCGGATCCGGTCTTCTCCCTCGTGCGTGAGGCAGATTTGGGCAGCGATCGCGGACGGGGCCATTGATCGCCAGGGGGAGTGCGAGGTGCGTCGGGGGGAGCGGTGGCGCGGTCGCATTGCGTGAGGAGAGTGGCGGCGAGGTTGGGGCAAGCGAGCGGGGGGGGGGGGCGATGAGGGACGGTTGGTGAGAAGGAGAACGAGTGGACGACACACACACGAAGTTGGGAGTGGAGACGTAGATTGCGGGCATGGGCACGAACGGTGGAGATTGACCGAAGGCAGAACACGCAGATGGCAGAACCAGGAGAGGCAGACTACTATTAGGTTCTTAATAAGTAGTAAAGATTTGGTTAGGTTTTGTTTTTTTATTTTTTTATTTTCTTTTTTAAATTTGAAATACATTTTTAAATAACTCTAAAATTCATATTAATTAAACCAAAATTATTTATAAATAAAATATTATTTTTTGGGCTAATAAATTTTTTTTATTTACTAGGATTTTCATTTAAGAAAAAATGTTATTCAATAACCAAAAATTAATCATGCGCAATAAAAAAATTATTCCAAATGCAAATACATAACAAACACTTAAAAGAATCAATCATGGTCGCTAAAAATCATGTTTACTTGTTTTAATTAATTTTTAGTCACTAACATCTACAGGTATGTTACGTTCAGGCTATAAGATTTGATAGTGATCCTTGCTCTATAGCGACCCACCGCTAGTCCCCGACGACATTTATAGCGACCAACCATAAGTTGTTAAATTTCTAGACTTTTAGCGACCAACCGACCGTTGCTACAAAAGGATTTAGCGACTGACCGTCGGTCCCTAACCTTTAGCAACCAACAGTTGGTATCTAATAAGGGTCGCTAAAGATCAACTGTCGTGTAGTGAAGTGTGACACGCGGATTTGTTTTACCGAGGTTCGGTTCTTGCAAACCTACTCCCCGTTGAGGAGGCCACAAAGGCCGGGTCTCTTTCAACCCTTACCCTCTCTCAAACGGTCCCTCGGACCGAGTGAGCTTTCTCTTCTCAATCACTTGGAACACAAAGTTCCCACAAGGATCATCACAAGATTGGTGTCTCTTGCCTCAATTACAAGTGAGTTTGATCGCAATGAAGAATCAAGAAAGAAGAAAGCAATCCAAGCGCAAGAGCTCGAAAGAACACAAGCAAATCTCTCTCTCTAATCACTAGGGTGTTGTGTGGAATTTGGAGAGGATTTGATCTCTTTGGTGTGTCTAGAATTGAATGCTAGAGCTCTTGTAAGTAGTTGAGAAGTGGAAAACTTGGATGACTTGAATGTGGGGTGGTTGGGGGTATTTATAGCCCCAACCACCAAACTAGCCGTTTGGTGCAGGCTGGCTGTCGTATGGTGCACCGGACAGTCCGGTGCACACCGGACAGTCCGATGCCCCAGCCACGTCACCAAAGCCGTTGGGTTCCGACCGTTGGAGCTCTGACTTCTGGGCCCGCCTGGATGTCCGGTGGCGCACCGGACATGTACTGTAGAGTGTCCGGTGCGCCAGCATGGGCGTGCCTGACCTCTGCGCGCGCTGGCGCGCATTTAATGCGTCGCAGGTAGCCGTTGGCACCAGAAGTAGCCGTTGCCTCGCTGTTACACCGGACAGACCGATGTACATCGGACAGTCCGGTGAATTATAGCGGAGCAGCTGAAATGAATTCCCGAGACTGGCGAGTTCCGGAGGCCACCCTTCCTTGGAGCACCGGACATGTCCGGTGTACACGGGATAGTCCGGTGAATTATAGCGGAGTCGCCTCTGGAATTTCCCAAAGGTGACGAGTTTGGAGTTGGAGTCCTCTGGTGCACCGGACATGTCCGGTGGCACACCGGACAGTCCGGTGCGCCAGACCAAAGGTGCCTTCGGTTGTCCCTTGCTCCTTTGTTTGAACCCAATACTTGGTCTTTTTATTGGCTAAGTGTGAACCTTTGGCACCTGTATAACTTATACACTAGAGCAAACTAGTTAGTCCAATATTTGTGTTGGGCAATTCAACCACCAAAATTAATTAGGGACTAGGTGTAAGCCTAATTCCCTTTCAATCTCCCCCTTTTTGGTGATTGATGCCAACACAAACCAAAACAAATATAAAAGTGCATAAATGAACTAGTTTGCATAATGTAAGTGCAAAGGTTGCTTGGAATTGAGCCAATAAAAGTTACTTACTAGATGTGCATGGATTGTTTCTTTATTTTTAACATTTTGGACCACGCTTGCACCACAAGTTTTGTTTTTGCAAACTCTTTTGTAAATTCTTTTCAAAGTCCTTTTGCAAGATAGTCAAAGGTAAATGAATAAGATTTGAGAAGCATTTTCAAGATTTGAAATTCTCTCCCCTTGTTCCAAATGCTTTTCCTTTGACTAAACAAAACTCCCCCTCAAATAAATTCTCCTCTTAGTGTTCAAGAGGGTTTTAAGATATCAAGTTTTGAAAATACTACTTGCTCCCCCTTTAGAACACAAAGAGATACCAATTTGAAATTTTCAATTGAAAACCATTAATTTGAAAATTAGGGTGGTGGTGCGGTCCTTTTGCTTTGGGCTCATACTTTCTCCCCCTTTGGCATGAATCACCAAAAACGGATACTTTGAGTGAGATATAAGCCCTTTAAGACTACTTTCTCCCCTTTGGCAAATAAAACATATGAGTGAAGATTATACCAAAGATGGAGAGTGATGCGGAGCGACGGCGAAGGATGAGTAGTAGAGTGGAGTGGAAGCCTTTGTCTTCGCAGAAGACTCCAATTCCCTTTCAATATACCTATGACTTGGTTTGAAATACACTTGAAAACACATTAGTCATAGCATATATCCAAGAGACATGATCAAAGGTATACTTATGAGCTATGTGTGCAAGTTTAGCAAAAAAAATTCCTAGAATCAAGAATATTGAGCTCATGCCTAAGTTTGGTAAAAGATTGTTCATCAAGTGGCTTGGTAAAGATATCGGCTAATTGATCTTTAGTGTTAATGTATGCAATCTCGATATCCCCCTTTTGTTGGTGATCCCGAAGAAAATGATACCGAATGGCTATGTGCTTAGTGCGGCTATGCTCAACGGGATTATCCGCCATGCGGATTGCACTCTCATTATCACATAGAAGAGGAACTTTGGTTAATTTGTAACCATAGTCCCGCAGGGTTTGCCTCATCCAAAGCAATTGCGCGCAACAATGGCCTGTGGCAATGTACTCGGCTTCGGCGGTAGAAAGAGCAACCGAATTTTGCTTCTTTGAAGCCCAAGACACCAAGGATCTTCCCAAGAACTGGCAAGTCCCCGATGTGCTCTTCCTATTAATCTTACACCCCGCCCAATCGGCATCCGAATAACCAATCAAATCAAATGTGGATCCCCGAGGGTACCAAAGCCCAAACTTAGGAGTATAAGCCAAATATCTCAAGATTCGTTTTACGACCGTAAGGTGTGATTCCTTAGGGTCGGCTTGGAATCTTGCACACATGCAAACGGAAAGCATAATGTCCGGTCGAGATGCACATAAATAGAGTAATGAACCAATCATCGACCGGTATACCTTTTGATCCACGGGCTTACCTCCCGTGTCGAGGTTGAGATGCCCATTTGTTCCCATGGGTGTCTTGATGGGCTTGGCATCCTTCATTCCAAACTTGGTTAGAATGTCTTGAGTGTACTTCGTTTGGCAAATGAAGGTGCCCTCTTGGAGTTGCTTGACTTGGAATCCTAGAAAATACTTCAACTCCCCCATCATAGACATCTCGAATTTTTGTGTCATGATCCTACTAAATTCTTCACATGTAGATTTGTTAGTAGACCCAAATATGATATCATCAACATAAATTTAGCATACGAACAAATCATTGTCAAGAGTTTTAGTGAACAAAGTAGGATCGGCCTTGCCGACTTTGAAGCCATTAGCAATAAGGAAATCTCTAAGGCATTCATACCATGCTCTTAGGGCTTGCTTGAGCCCATAAAGCGCCTTAGAGAGCCTATAGACATGATTAGGATACTCACTATCTTCAAAGCCGGGAGGTTGCTCAACATAGACCTCCTCCTTGATTGGTCCGTTGAGGAAGGCACTCTTCACGTCCATTTGATAAAGCTTGAAGCCATGGTAAGTAGCATAGGCTAATAATATGTGAATTGACTCAAGCCTAGCTACGGGTGCATAGGTTTCACCGAAATCCAAACCTTCGACTTGGGAGTATCCCTTGGCCACAAGTCGAGCTTTGTTCCTTGTCACCACACCATGCTCGTTTTGCTTGTTGCGGAAGACCCACTTGGTTCCTACAACATTTTGATTAGGACGTGGAACTAAATGCCATACCTCGTTCCTAGTGAAGTTGTTGAGCTCCTCTTGCATCGCCATCACCCAATCCGAATCTTGTAGTGCTTCCTCTACCCTGTGTGGCTCAATAGAGGAAACAAAAGAGTAATGCTCACAAAAATGTGCAACACGAGATCGAGTGGTTACCCCCTTATGAATGTCGCCGAGGATGGTGTTGACGGGGTGATCTCGTTGGATTGCTTGGTGGACTCTTGGGTGTGGCGGCCTTGGTTCTTCATCCTCCTTGTCTTCATCATTTGCATCTCCCCCTTGATCATTGCCGTCATCTTGAGGTGGCTCATCTCTTGGATCTTCTCCTTCATCAACTTGAGCCTCGTCCTCATTTTGGGTTGGTGGAGATGCTTGAGTGGAGGAGGATGGTTGATCTTGTGTATGTGGAGGCTCTTCAAATTCCTTAGGACACACGTCCCCAATGGACATGTTCCTTAGCGCTATGCATGGAGCCTGTTCTTCACCTATCTCATCAAGATCAACTTGCTCTCCTTGAGAGCCGTTAGTCTCATCAAACACAACGTCACAAGAAACTTCAACTAGTCCTGAGGACTTGTTAAAGACTCTATATGCCCTTGTGTTTGAATCATATCCTAGTAAAAAGCCTTCTACAGTTTTAGGAGCAAATTTAGATTTTCTACTTCTTTTGACAAGAATAAAACATTTGCTACCAAAAACTCTAAAATATGAAATATTTGGCTTTTTACCGGTTAGGAGTTCATAGGATGTCTTCTTGAGGATTCGGTGTAGATATAACCGGTTGATGGCGTAGCAAGCGGTGTTGACCGCCTCGGCCCAAAACCGATCCGGTGTCTTGTACTCATCAAGCATGGTTCTTGCCATGTCCAATAGAGTTCGATTCTTCCTCTCCACTACACCATTTTGTTGTGGGGTGTAGGGAGAAGAGAACTCATGCTTGATGCCCTCCTCCTCAAGGAAGCCTTCTATTTGTGAGTTCTTGAACTCCATCCCATTGTCGCTTCTAATTTTCTTGATCCTTAAGTCGAACTCATTTTGAGCCCGTCTCAAGAATCCCATTAAGGTCTCTTGGGTATGAGATTTTTCCTGCAAAAAGAACACCCAAGTGAAGCGAGAATAATCATCCACAATAACTAGACAGTACTTACTCCCGCCGATGCTTATGTAAGCAATCGGGCCGAATAAATCCATGTGTAGGAGCTCCAGTGGCCTGTCACTTGTCATGATGTTCTTGTGTGGATGATAAGTGCCAACTTGCTTCCCGGCTTGGCATGCGCTACAAATCCTGTCTTTCTCAAAATGAACATTTGTTAGTCCTAAAATGTGTTCTCCCTTTAGAAGCTTATGAAGATTCTTCATTCCAACATGGGCTAGTCGGCGGTGCCAGAGCCAACCCAAGTTAGTCTTAGCAATTAAGCAAGTGTCGAGTTCAGCTTTATCAAAATCTACCAAGTATAGCTGACCCTCTAACACTCCCTTAAATGCTATTGAATCATCACTTCTTCTAAAGACAGTGACACCTATATCAGTAAATAGACAGTTGTAGCCCATTTGACAAAGTTGCGAAACGGAAAGCAAATTGTAATCTAAAGAATCTACAAGAAAAACATTGAAAATAGTATGGTCAGGTGATATAGCAATTTTACCCAATCCTTTGACCAAACCTTGATTTCCATCCCCGAATGTGATAGCTTGTTGGGGATCATGGTTTTTCTCATATGAGGAGAACATCTTCTTCTCCCCTGTCATGTGGTTTGTGCACCCGCTGTCGAGTATCCAACTTGAGCCCCCGGATGCATAAACCTACAAAACAATTTTAGTTCTTGATTTTAGGTACCCAAACGGTTTTGGGTCCTTTGGCATTAGAAACAAGAACTTTGGGTACCCAAACACAAGTCTTGGAGCCCTTGTGTTTGCCCCCAACAAACTTGGCAACTACTTTGCCGGATTTGTTAGTCAAAACATAAGATGCATCAAAAGTCTTAAATGAAATGTTATGATCATTTGATGCATTAGGAGTTTTCTTTCTAGGCAACTTGACACGGGTTGGTTGCCTAGAGCTAGATGTCTCACCCTTATACATAAAAGCATGGTTAGGGCTAGAGTGAGACTTCCTAGAATGAGTTCTCCTAATTTTGCTCTCGGGATAACCGGCAGGGTACAAAATATAACCCTCATTATCCTGAGGCATGGGAGCCTTGCCCTTAACAAAGTTAGACAAATTTCTCGGAGGGGCATTAAGTTTGACATTGTCTCCCCTTTGGAAGCCAATGCCATCCTTGATGCCAGGGCGTCTCCCATTATAGAGCATACTTCTAGCAAATTTAAACTTTTCATTTTCTAAGTTATGCTCGGCAATTTTAGCATCTAATTTTGCTATATGATCATTTTGTTGTTTAATTAATACCATGTGATCATGAATAGCATTGATATCAACATCTCTACATCTATCACAAATAGACGCATGCTCAATAGTAGATGTAGAGGGTTTGCAAGAATTAAGTTCAACAATCTTAGCACGCAAAATATCATTGTTATCTCTAAGATTGGAAATTGTAATATTGCAAACACCTAATTCTTTAGCCTTAGCAATCAAATTTTCATTTTCTACTTTAAGGCTAGCAAGTGAAATATTCAATTCATCAACCCTAGCAAGTAAATCAACATTATCATCTCTAGGGTTGGAAATTGAATCAATACAAACATGAGAGTCAACCTTAGCAATTAATTTAGCATTCTCACTTCTAAGGTTGTCAATGGTCTCATGGCAAGTGCTTAGCTCACTAGACAATTTTTCACATTTTTCAACTTGTAGAGCATAAGCATTTTTAATTTTAACATGTTTCTTGTTTTCCTTAATTAGGAAGTCCTCTTGGGAATCCAAAAGGTCATCCTTTTCATGAATAGCACTAATTAACTCATTTAATTTTTCCTTTTGTTCTATGTTAAGGTTGGCAAAAAGGGTACGCAAATTATTTTCCTCATTACTAGCATTATCATCACTAGAGGACTCATATTTAGTGGAGGATTTAGATTTAACCTTCTTCCTTTTGCCGTCCTTTGCCATGAGGCACTTATGACCGACGTTGGGGAAGAGGAGTCCCTTGGTGACGGCGATGTTGGCGGCGTCCTCGTCGTCGGAGGAGGAGTCGGTGGAGCTCTCGTCGGAGTTCCACTCGCGGCACACGTGGGCATCGCCGCCCCTCTTCTTGTGGTACCTCTTCTTTTCTCTCCTCTTGCCCTTCTTGTCGTTATCCCTGTCACTGTCACTTGATAATGGACATTTAGCAATAAAGTGACCGGGCTTACCACACTTGTAGCAAACCTTCTTGGAACGGGATTTGTAGTCCTTCCCCTTCCGTTGCTTGAGGATTTGGCGAAAGCTTTTGATGATTAAAGCCATCTCCTCATTGTCGAGCTTGGAGGCGTCAATTGGTTGTCTACTCGGTGTAGACTCCTCCTCCTTCTCCTCTGTCGCCTTAAATGCCACCGGTTGTGCTTCGGACGTGGAGGGTTCATCAAGCTCGTTGATCTTCTTTGATCCTTTAATCATACATTCAAAGCTCACAAAATTCCCGATTACTTCCTCGGGAGTCATTAGTGTATATCATGGGTTACCACGAATTAATTGTACTTGAGTAGGGTTAAGGAAAATAAGTGATCTCAAAATAACCTTAACCACCTCGTGGTCATCCCATTTCTTGCTCCCGAGGTTGCGCACTTGGTTCACTAAGGTTTTGAGCCGGTTGTACATATCTTGTGGCTCCTCCCCTTGGCGAAGACGGAAGCGACTGAGCTCCCCCTCGATCGTTTCCCGCTTGGTGATCTTGGTGAGTTCATCACCCTCGTGCGCGGTCTTGAGTAGGTCCCAAATCTCCTTTGCATTCTTCAACCCTTGCACCTTGTTGTATTCCTCCTTACTTAGAGAGGCGAGGAGTATGGTTGTAGCTTGAGAGTTGAAGTGCTCAATTTGGGCCACTTCGTCCGTATCATAATCCTCATCCCCTATGGATGGTACCTGTGCTCCAAACTCAACAACATTCCATATACTTTTGTGGAGTGAGGTTAGATGAAATTTCATTAAATCACTCCACCTAGCATAATCTTCGCCATCAAAGGTTGGCGGTTTGCCTAATGGAACGGAAAGTAATGGAGTATGTCTAGATGTACGAGGATAGTGTAAGGGGATCTTACTAAACTTCTTGCGCTCTTGGCGCTTAGAAGTTACGGACGGCGCATCGGAGTCGGAGGTCGATGTTGATAAAGTGTCGGTCTCGTAGTAGACCACTTTCCTCATCCTCTTGTTCTTGTCGCCTTTCCGATGCGACTTGTGGGAAGAAGATTTTTCCTTCTTCTCTTTGTGGTGTGAGGAAGAAGATCTTTTCTCCTTCCGTTTGGAGGAGTCCTTCTTCTTCTCCTTCCTCTTGGTGCGGGACTCTTCCAATGAAGTGCTCCCGTGGCTCGTAGTGGGCTTGTCGCCGGTCTCCATCTCCCTCTTGGTGTGATCTCCCGACATCACTTCGAGCGGATAGGCTCTAATGAAGCACCGGGCTTTGATACCAATTGAAAGTCGCCTAGAGGGGGGGTGAATAGGGCGAAACTGAAATTCTCAAAAATAATCACAACTACAAGCCGGGTTAGCGTTAGAAATATAATCGAGTCCGCGAGAGAGGGCGCAAAACAAATCGCAAGCGAATAAGAAGTGTGACACACGGATTTGTTTTACCGAGGTTCGGTTCTTGCAAACCTACTCCCCGTTGAGGAGGCCACAAAGGCCGGGTCTCTTTCAACCTTTACCCTCTCTCAAACGGTCCCTCGGACCGAGTGAGCTTTCTCTTCTCAATCACTTGGAACACAAAGTTCCCACAAGGATCACCACAAGATTGGTGTCTCTTGCCTCAATTACAAGTGAGTTTGATCGCAATGAAGAATCAAGAAAGAAGAAAGCAATCCAAGCACAAGAGCTCGAAAGAACACAAGCAAATCTCTCTCTCTAATCACTAGGGTGTTGTGTGGAATTTGGAGAGGATTTGATCTCTTTGGTGTGTCTAGAATTGAATTCTAGAGCTCTTGTAAGTAGTTGAGAAGTGGAAAACTTGGATGACTTGAATGTGGGGTGGTTGGGGGTATTTATAGCCCCAACCACCAAACTAGCCATTTGGTGCAGGCTGGCTGTCGTATGGTGCACCGGACAGTCCGGTGCACACCGGACAGTCCGGTGCCCCAGCCACGTCACCAAAGCCGTTGGGTTCCGACCGTTGGAGCTCTGACTTCTGGGCCCGCCTGGATGTCCGGTGGCGCACCGGACATGTACTGTAGAGTGTCCGGTGCGCCAGCATGGGCGTGCCTGACCTCTGCGCGCGCTGGCGCGCATTTAATGCGTCGCAGGTAGCCGTTGGCGCCAGAAGTAGCCGTTGCCCCGCTGTTACACCGGACAGTCCGGTGTACACCGGACAGTCCGGTGAATTATAGCGGAGCAGCTGAAATGAATTCCCGAGACTGGCGAGTTCCGGAGGCCACCCTTCCTTGGAGCACCGGACATGTCCGGTGTACACCGGACAGTCCGGTGAATTATAGCGGAGTCGCCTCTGGAATTTCCTGAAGGTGACGAGTTTGGAGTTGGAGTCCTCTGGTGCACCGGACATGTCCGGTGGCACACCGGACAGTCCGGTGCGCCAGACCAGAGGTGCCTTCGGTTGTCCCTTGCTCCTTTGTTTGAACCCAATACTTGGTCTTTTTATTGGCTAAGTGTGAACCTTTGGCACCTGTATAACTTATACACTAGAGCAAACTAGTTAGTCCAATATTTGTGTTGGGCAATTCAACCACCAAAATTAATTAGGGACTAGGTGTAAGCCTAATTCCCTTTCAGTCTTCATCCGTCAATACAAAGCAGCAGCCATCATCAATAAGCACTTGCGGGACATCAGGTTCGTCTAATAACTCAGGAGACTCGCAAACCACTGCATCCAAATCGTCGTCTTCATCCAACAACACTACCTCACTAATTGTCTCTCCCTCCATTACTGGCTTGTTGCTAGACATAATAGAATTCATACCACGGGTAGCTCTCTTCCATTTTACCAAGTAATATGGGTGACCGTGCCTTATCTTAATCCGTTGAATTGAATCAAATTCATATTGGTCACAAAGGAGCAATGGTGTAGATGGAGATGATGCCACCTCTCTTAAGTATATGGTTGATAACATAGGGAGCATGCTTTGGCGAATATAAGATGGTTCCCAATTCTGCTTGTAACTTAATAAGTCAACCAAAGCTTCAACATCAGGTTTATTCCAAGTAAGCAAGGGAACACCCTTTTCTGCAAACATATTCGAATTTGAGTTTTTACTATAAACAAATGCTTATTTGGAACCTTGATCAAAGAAAAACTACAACTCAATAAACACTTAAAAATCATAATGTTGACCCATCTCCACGGACCACGGTTGCTTCCTCTCGAGCGGTTGCAGAATGAACGCATCGGTCACCCCCAACCTTGATCAAAGAAAAACTACAACTCAATAAACACTTAAAAAATCATAATGCTTCTAGCTGCAGTGAACAAGCCTTAGGCCTTGTATTATCCGCCCGACAATTTTTGTTTTGGTTTTAACCTAAGCTGCACACCATGTTAGATTATTAATATCTGATAGAAACGAAACAAACAACCGAAATCGCAGTTAAAGCTACCACCAAGAAAAGGCAAAATCCATTAGTAAACTAATATAGCTGACAATATACCCAGTAATCTGGCAAAATATGTCACCAACCTAAAGAAGTAAATCTCAATGAATACAAGTTTATGTAGTGATTCTAGAAGTTGATTCAATCGGCTAAAAGATAGCTAAAATTCCTACATATGCCAGGCGAACCTAGTAGGGGAGATGAGCGGACCCATGTTTTTATTTTGCAAGAAAATCAAGTTAGAAAGCATAATACTACATGTATACACCTGAAATTAGATCCGATCCAAACGCAAATAGCCAAAACAGTGTCAGCTAGGGTTTGGGTCCTCAGCTTCACACAGCGGGAAGGGAAGAGAAGGGGTGCGCATACCTGTTGGCTGCTCTTCGGTGAAGGGCCCGAGGAAGACCTGGGCACCTGGTGTAGAGCGGCGGGGGCGGGGAGGTCACCCAGTCGTCGCCACGAGAGAGAGAGAGAGAGGACGCCGGCTGAACGACGGAAGATAAGGAACGGGTGAACTGGCTATTTGGACACGGACCCTACAAATTTGTCGGCGCCGCGCGGGGTTGTGGCGGCGGGCGCGCTCGGCGAGGTTGCGGGTAGCTTCGTTCGGGCGCACGCGCGCGGTCTCAACAGCGAAGAGAATACAGCCGCGCGGGTTTTCAGAAATTTAGGTTTTAGGTTAAGTTCGACGGGGTTCACGTGGCCCACGAATTTAAGTTAAGAATGTGGGTACTCACGTTCCTAATACTATAAGTTCGACGGTTTTCCCATGGGCCCACGAATTTAATATAAGAACGTGGGTACCCACGTTTTTAAATTAACCCACGAACATAACTCAATTAAGAACGTCGGTACCCACGTTCTTAAATTAACCCACGAACTTTTATTAGTTTCTTGTAGTGATACCGAAGCTTCTTAAAGGCAGGCCTTCGGTTCCCGCTGAGCAAGTTTGTGGTTGAAGTGTTGAAGATATACCAGATCTTCCTTCATCAGATTACCCCAGAAGCTATAATTAGGATGGGGATTTTTGTCTGGGCTGTAAGGAGTCAGGGGCTAGAGCCGAGCATGAAGTGCTTCTGCAGCATGCACGAGCTTTTATATGAGACGAAGGCCACTGGCAAAGAACAGTATCACAACAACTTCGGTTGTTATAGATTTATTGCTCGCCCCAATGCAAGCCACCCAGTGCCAACATTCCGGAAAAGGTGGCTCGGGGCCTAAATGGAGGAGTGGTTTTACGTTAAAAATGATTTAAAGGCAAGGGAAGACATCAAAGAAATCATTCAGCGCCCCATCTAGTCTCGCTTCGGTCTCCGAAGGCTGAAGGTGGAAATTGATAGCAATGCTGAAGCATGTCAGAAGGCCTTTAGTACTGTGTGTGCCTTCATTGGCACGAGGGATTTGATTCAACAGCATATAGCCTTCAGGGTATGACCACTTGTGGAGAGCTGGGATATGCCGAAGGAGACCATCGCCGATTCTAGTGAGGGTGGTCTGGTCCGATTGAAGTATACCTTCAGATTTAGGGAGAAGTTTGATGAGCCAAATGATGATTGGCTGAAGTGTATTGAAGCTACTAGTGATGAGCTACTCGGGGGCATACTCTAAGGCCAAAGATAATGCTTTGTCTGCAGCTTTCGGGGGCTGAGGCAAGAAAAGATTGAACAGGATATTTGATGTGATTGGTTTCGTATACCTTGATTACCACTACCTGCTACGAGGGCAAAGCAAAAAGAGAAAGACTGCCGCTTTGGCCACCCCAGCTGAGCCAAAGAGTAAAAAGGTGAAGGTTCTGACCCACCGGCCGCGTTATATTGAACCGGCCGTAGTACCTGAATTTGGCGAATGGACCTCTTCAGCTGCCGAAGCAAAACAAACTGCTCCGATTGTGTAGAGCGCTGAAGAGCCGACTGTAGTGCCAAAGGTGCCTACAGTCGGGCCAACCAAAGCTAAAGATGGTAAGGCCGAAGAGCCACAGGTGGAAAAAGTGCCAGAAATCCTGAGCCCACCGGCAGAGGCAGATTTGCCGAAGATGCATAAAGCTCCTATTACAACCCCCAAGAGGAGGATGGCCAGCGTACTAGACGTTGTTATAGAGACTACAAAGGCCTTGAGTCCTGCTCCTAAGAAGATTGTCGCAGCTACGAAAGTCTAGGCCAAAGCCGAAGCTGGGCCTTTAGTGCCCACCGAGACAAAGCCTACCGCGCCTAAGGACAAGATAGCAGAGCTGATTGTACCAGAAAAGACCGAAGCTCCTTCTCCCGAAGCTCCGAGCGAAGATGTTGACTACATTATTCGACATGCTTCGGGGAAGAAATTATCCTAGGAAGAGATACTAGAAGCCAGACACTACACCCGAAGACTAAAATATTCGAAGGGGGCCTTAGTGTTCAATGGTAGTAATGAAGATGATTTCCTATACTGTCTCCTGGACAACAAAGAAATATCCGTTTGCCGGGAGATAGCTAAAAGTATAGGATTTCCGAAGCTGGAAGATGGCCTTTCGGTTATGTCGAAGGAAGATCTTGCCGATAGCCTCATGTACAACAGCCTAAAGGTATGAAAGTTAACTTTGAAGTTGGTGTCACACCCGGATTTTAGGTGTCCAAAACCCGGGCGCGAACATAAACACCAGGTATGCTGGGACCAAGTCTCACACATATGATGTATAGTGGCACAGGATCGAATGTCACATCTTTATATATAACAGGAGTTCTATACAAAATAAATAATTACATTATAAGGAGACAACGGTCCAGCAACCCAAAGTTGACTGGGAGACGACGGCCTAGATCTCTCACGAACACATCACAGCATCCTCCAAGCGCCTCATCCTGTGGTACCTGTTCTTGACCTGTGGGGGGGTGTGAGACAGCAAGAGTGAGCTCACATACGTTCATCGCTCAACAAGTTGTGGGGAATAATGTGCATGAACTCGCCAAAGGTGGGAGCTCACGTGAAGTGGAAGGCTTACCAAAGGAGATGGTTAGAGCTGAGCATTGCTTTTAAAGTTGGTCAAAATTTTATTAGCAATTACTAAGTATAAGTAAATACCAACCCAGTTAAATAGTTGAACAAAAGTAACAACTTCACCTGCGATGCAATGCATATGACAAATTGAATTTAGTTCCATAAATTAATCATGTGAGTGTCCGAGCTGCTCATGACCATGAGCACGACTAGTATACCAGTTTTACACTCTGCAGAGGTTGCGCATCTTTACCCACAAGTCATGTTACCCATCTGCCAAGGGATCGCGACCTCCCATACACCTCTACCGAGGAGGCGAGGCAGGGTAACACTACGAGGCCTTTACAAAGTTCCACTAGCTTCAGAAAACCCGCTACAGTTTATAGGAAGTTCCAATGCAGGAATCCCTTGCAGGACCGCCATCGCAGCAAAATCCTCCCGAGGGCCTCCCTACACTGACCACTCCCCTACTGCCCTTGCCCCTTTCGGGTAAGGTAGTCTTCCACTAGCTTTCCTAATTAATCAGCCAAGGGGTCCCATTCCTCCCTTGTGGTAGCACTGTTTTCCCGGGTGGTTCTCCATGTTCCAATTAACATAATGATCTTATCATGAACAATAATTAGCAACTGATAACAAAAGTATGAATAATATGTATCTCAATGCCCAAATCCACATATAGCACTAGCAAGTACTACCCAGAAAGTTTAGTGGTAAACAAGGCATAAAGATAGACAAACTAGGGTAACCTATTAGGTCCCATCAAAATTAACCTATGCAGATCATTATGATTAATTAGAACATGAGTGGGTAAAAAGAAGTGATCAAGGGCACAACTTGCCTGGGACTTGAGATTCCAGGTACCAGGATGATCTTCAGGTGACTCGTGACCTCACTGCTAGTCGTAGCAATACAGACAAAAATGGTATAGGCAAAATTAACATTACACCAAACATAAGAATAAACTATGTAATAATATTCTACGCGTTACAACGAGACTAACGCAACTTGAACAGATCAAATCGGAGTTAAAACGGAGGAGTTATGAATTTCTGAAGATTCTATGTGTTTTGAACAAGATTAAATAGGATATAATCTTTAATTTGACCTACATGTCAAAACAGTGGTACTAGATGATAAACATTAATATTATAGAATTATAGAAATTGGAATGGACCAATTTGGACTTAATATGAACTAATTCTAAATTATACAAGTTTCTGGATTTATTTTTGTACTATAAATCAATTTCTAGTCTATTTAATAAAGAAACTGGACTGTGTACGCTAATACATGAGATCACAGGGGCCCTAGCGTAAACTTTTGGACCGTCCTGAAATGATCCCAACATAGACAGGGATGGCGGCTTAGTTATTCTATTCCTTGGGGTGTCTTTAGAAAAAAAAAGTGTCTCGGCTATCCGCGCGGGAGCTACCCAGACCCTACGATCATCATCTGACGGTCCAGATTAAATAATGAAGGGGTATGCTACTACGGTTGTTGGATCCCAATCCAACGGATCGGATTAGATCAGGCTCTCCACGAAGGGGTATGCAGTGGTAGCCGTTCGATCAACGATCGATGGCATGGATTTTATTCTCGCTCAATTGATTCTGGACCGATAGATCGGATATGGACGGTCGCGATTAGATACACTAGGGCACGAAACGGTATACAAAACAGACCACCAGATTGGAATCTTACGCCCCAGATTTTATTGGGCCAGATCCATTTGCATTCGATCGATCTGGATCCAACGGCTTATGTTACTTCTACCCCACTCGACCCTCGTATTCAATCGCAACGGCCCGATCGCGATCTAACGGTGGACCGTTATCTTCTCCAACGCGGTGCCCCAGGCCATCTTCTCCCTCTCGCCCCGTACCCTCTCTCCTCCTAGCTGTCTGCTCGCCGGTAGCCCCGTTTTCTTCCCCAGCGCGACACCCGCGCACACCGCCAACACGCCCGCCGGCGGGCCTGCCATGACCGCGCCAACGCCAACTAAAATTTCGCGCGCTTCCTACCACGCTACAGAGAGGGGATCTGGTCATACCGTAGAGGTGAAGATGGGGCTGGCGCGCACAGTTCGCTGGTCCTCCACGTGATGGTAGCGCCGAGAAACCAAGGTGTTTCCGCCGCCGTACCAGAAGCGTTTGTCGCGCTCGGACTCCCTATCGGCTGAACAGGCAGCGGCGCACGCGATTACCCCACGGCGAGGTGCTATCGGCGCGCGACCATCTCATTCCCCAGCCAGTATGTGGCTGCGTGCACGCAGAAGACGGTCACCAACGAGAGGACCTAAGGTCTTGGAGCCCCCGCGGCGGACGGCTCCTGGACACAGTTCACGCCACGCTCGAACTCTCTCTCCATTGCACAATCGTGGGTGGCTTACGGTGAAGGGAGGGACAGACGGCAACCCCGGCGTCCTGCTTTATAGTCCCGAGCAGGCCGGATCTAGGAGTCAGAGTCCGCGGTGGAGCACGTGCTAGGCGTTTGGGATAGGGCCGCATGGGCAGGCTTATATGAGCAGGGAGTCCTAGCGACCAGTGCGGATTTCGGTTGAACCAGACTTTGCTGGTAGCAGAGAAACCGGCCGGATCACAACGAACCCAGCGATTTCTCCGGCTAGGGTGCTCACGCGAGGAAGAAGTTCCCGGTCGGGGCGACTCGGGTTTATACTCAGGGATCACAACCGTCCAGCGAGAAAAGCGTTGTCGCTGATATCTGCTACGCGGATCTGACGCAGCTCGTCGTCGTGGGGAAGAGGAACAAGCCCCGACAAAACGGTCCTACCCACCAGCGACAGCAGCGGAAAAAAAACGAGCAGGGGCTTCTGGAGCTGCTAGGCGGGGCCCAACAAGCAGTCAACGAGCGCACAAGGCATGGCAGTGCAAGGCTGACTTGTGGGCCCGGGTGGCATAGACACAGAGGGACATTATAGGTGGCTGAGCAGGCTTGGGAGTAGTGGGCCTGGGTAATTCGGCCCAAATAGCTGAGGAGAGGTCTTTTCTATTTTCTTATTTTCTTGTTTTATTTCTTGTTTTCTATTTCCTTCCTTTCCTTCAAATTTCAGTTTTCCAATTCTAATTCAAATTCAAATTTTTCAGAGTTCAGATTTCAACATTATATGCATCACATAAAACTCCAGTATGAGTGCAAGGATAAATTATGTCCATATTTTTATATTAATTCTTTTATCCATGCTTCAAAACATATAAATTAATAAAGAGTATTTCACAACTCATTTATATTGGGAAAATATTATGTGAATGTGTAGCCAAACTTATAACATATTATAGATTTAACATTCATGGTTTTTTTTTCTACTTTTTTTTCTCATGCAAATTTTTGGGCTTTACAAATCCTACCCCCCTTAAAAATAATCTCGTCCTCGAGATTAGTAAGAAAAGGGGATGCAAAAAGAATTGTTTGCAGTCTATGTGCTAGTTTCTAATTGGTTTTAATATCAAAAGGATTAGGAAAGCCTAAGTATCAAGCCATCTACTATGCAGGATAAAAGGTGTCTTTAAAGCGTAGATAGATTTGGTTAAGAAAGAGTAGGGTAAGGAAAGACTCCATCCAAGATTGTGGATCTTGATTCCGCCGGCGATTCAACTTGATCTTTGAAGTCTTGAGTTGATGCTTATCCTTCTTTGACGTGGTTGGTCTCCTTTGGCCTTTCTTTTTGGAGTTGCCATCCGAGTTAAGGACATATGTTTAAGATATATGTGAGTAGGATGGATTATGTGTAGGTAGGTTAGAATCTCTTGCTAGGTTAAAATCGAGGGGTTATGCAACTATCGGATGGTTAAGGTAGTTGCATATGGCCAAGTTGGTCTTGTCGTTCTTAATTTAGTGCAGGGTGAACTAAGTTAAGACATGTATTATAGGAGTAGAGTCTAATCTATTTCATCAGTATTATCTAACATGTTTGATAAGTCACTTTAGATTAGATCAGATCTAGGTTAGATTGGTGTGACTAGCTTGAACTAGATAAGATCTAATTAATTTGGATTGGATCATGATTGTTACTCCGAGGTGAGATAAGCAAAGTGGTTAGGATAAGATAAGATAAGATAGATTCTTTGAAGATAAGAATGGATATGTGAAGCTAGATTTATTTTAATTAGGATAAGTTAGGGTCTTTTGAGATAAGGTGGATCTATGAGTATAGAGTATGAATCTTTCAAGATGAGATAGATATTGTTAGGCTAGATACTTTAATGAGGGATAATCTAGTTGGTCTAGTTATTTTGGTGAGCATTTTTCTATATGTATATGCAGATGTAATTGTGGACATTACTCCACAACCCATCACACTCAATCAAAGATCCAAATCAAACAAGTATCATAAGAACAAACATTCAAGTGCATAGATAACCATAAAAATAGTTTTGTTTTTATTCATAGGAGTAGGTCTCCTATTCCTAAAAGTCACTTCAGTCACAGGATTTCAAAGTGTAAAATCCACATTTGTCTTTTAGAAAGAAAAGATAAGAATAATCAGAGTAAGCGGAAATGGATGAGAAAAAGATTAAGATAAGTTTAGAAAAGAATCAGAGTAAGGTAAGGAAAGAATGGTTGTCCAGTTCCATCTAGGTTTCGTCCTACAGTCAACATTCCTCTGATACCACTTCTGTCACACCCGGATTTTAGGGGTCCAAAACCCGGGCGCGAACATAAACACCAGGTATGCTGGGACCAAGTCTCACACATATGATGTATAGTGGCACAGGATCGAATGTCACATCTTTATATATAACAGGAGTTCTATACAAAATAAATAATTACATTATAAGGAGACAACGGTCCAGCAACCCAAAGTTGACTGGGAGACGACGGCCTAGATCTCTCACGAACACATCACAGCATCCTCCAAGCGCCTCATCCTGTGGTACCTGTTCTTGACCTGTGGGGGGGGGTGTGAGACAGCAAGAGTGAGCTCACATACGTTCATCGCTCAACAAGTTGTGGGGAATAATGTGCATGAACTCGCCAAAGGTGGGAGCTCACGTGAAGTGGAAGGCTTACCAAAGGAGATGGTTAGAGCTGAGCATTGCTTTTAAAGTTGGTCAAAATTTTATTAGCAATTACTAAGTATAAGTAAATACCAACCCAGTTAAATAGTAGAACAAAAGTAACAACTTCACCTGCGATGCAATGCATATGACAAATTGAATTTAGTTCCATAAATTAATCATGTGAGTGTCCGAGCTGCTCATGACCGTGAGCACGGCTAGTATACCAGTTTTACACTCTGCAGAGGTTACGCATCTTTACCCACAAGTCATGTTACCCATCTGCCAAGGGATCGCGACCTCCCATACACCTCTACCGAGGAGGCGAGGCAGGGTAACACTACGAGGCCTTTACAAAGTTCCACTAGCTTCAGAAAACCCGCTACAGTTTATAGGAAGTTCCAATGCAGGAATCCCTTGCAGGACCGCCATCGCAGCAAAATCCTCCCGAGGGCCTCCCTACACTGACCACTCCCCTACTGCCCTTGCCCCTTTCGGGTAAGGTAATCTTCCACTAGCTTTCCTAATTAATCAGCCAAGGGGTCCCATTCCTCCCTTGTGGTAGCACTGTTTTCCCGGGTGGTTCTCCATGTTCCAATTAACATAATGATCTTATCATGAACAGTAATTAGCAACTGATAACAAAAGTATGAATAATATGTATCTCAATGCCCAAATCCACATATAGCACTAGCAAGTACTACCCAGAAAGTTTAGTGGTAAACAAGGCATAAAGATAGACAAACTAGGGTAACCTATTAGGTCCCATCAAAATTAACCTATGCAGATCATTATGATTAATTAGAACATGAGTGGGTAAAAAGAAGTGATCAAGGGCACAACTTGCCTGGGACTTGAGATTCCAGGTACCAGGATGATCTTCAGGTGACTCGTGACCTCACTGCTAGTCGTAGCAATACAGACAAAAATGGTATAGGCAAAATTAACATTACACCAAACATAAGAATAAACTATGTAATAATATTCTACGCGTTACAACGAGACTAACGCAACTTGAACAGATCAAATCAGAGTTAAAACGGAGGAGTTATGAATTTCTGAAGATTCTATGTGTTTTGAACAAGATTAAATAGGATATAATCTTTAATTTGACCTACATGTCAAAACAGTGGTACTAGATGATAAACATTAATATTATAGAATTATAGAAATTGGAATGGACCAATTTGGACTTAATATGAACTAATTCTAAATTATACAAGTTTCTGGATTTATTTTTGTACTATAAATCAATTTCTAGTCTATTTAATAAAGAAACTGGACTGTGTACGCTAATACATGAGATCACAGGGGCCCTAGCGTAAACTTTTGGACCGTCCGGAAACGATCCCAACATAGACAGGGATGGCGGCTTAGTTATTCTATTCCTTGGGGTGTCTTTAGAAAAAAAAAAGTGTCTCGGCTATCCGCGCGGGAGCTACCCTGACCCTACGATCATCATCTGACGGTCCAGATTAAATAATGAAGGGGTATGCTACTACGGTTGTTGGATCCCAATCCAACGGATCGGATTAGATCAGGCTCTCCACGAAGGGGTATGCAGTGGTAGTCGTTCGATCAACGATCGATGGCATGGATTTTATTCTCGCTCAATTGATTCTGGACCGATAGATCGGATATGGACGGTCGCGATTAGATACACTAGGGCACGAAACGGTATACAAAATAGACCACCAGATTGGAATCTTACGCCCCAGATTTTATTGGGCCAGATCCATTTGCATTCGATCGATCTGGATCCAACGGCTTATGTTACTTCTACCCCACTCGACCCTCGTATTCAATCGCAACGGCCCGATCGCGATCTAACGGTGGACCGTTATCTTCTCCAACGTGGCGCCCCAGGCCATCTTCTCCCTCTCGCCCCGTACCCTCTCTCCTCCTAGCTGTCTGCTCGCCGGTAGCCCCGTTTTCTTCCCCAGCGCGACACCCGCGCACACCGCCAACACGCCCGCCGGCGGGCCTGCCATGACCGTGCCAACGCCAACTAAAATTTCGCGCGCTTCCTACCACGCTACAGAGAGGGGATCTGGTCATACCGTAGAGGTGAAGATGGGGCTGGCGCGCACAGTTCGCTAGTCCTCCACGTGATGGTAGCGCCGAGAAACCAAGGTGTTTCCGCCGCCGTACCAGAAGCGTTTGTCGCGCTCGGACTCCCTATCGGCTGAACAGGCAGCGGCGCACGCGATTACCCCACGGCAAGGTGCTATCAGCGCGCGACCATCTCATTCCCCAGCCAGTATGTGGCTGCGTGCACGCAGAAGACGGTCACCAACGAGAGGACCTAAGGTCTTGGAGCCCCCGCGGCGGACGGCTCCTGGACACAGTTCACGCCACGCTCGAACTCTCTCTCCATTGCACAATCGTGGGTGGCTTACGGTGAAGGGAGGGACAGACGGCAACCCCGGCGTCCTGCTTTATAGTCCCGAGCAGGCCGGATCCAGGAGTCAGAGTCCGCGGTGGAGCACGTGCTAGGCGTTTGGGATAGGGCCGCATGGGCAAGCTTATATGAGCAGGGAGTCCTAGCGACCAGTGCGGATTTCGGTTGAACTAGACTTTGCTGGTAGCAGAGAAACCGGCCGGATCACAACGAACCCAGCGATTTCTCCGGCTGGGGTGCTCACGCGAGGAAGAAGTTCCCGGTCGGGGCGACTCGGGTTTATACTCAGGGATCACAACCGTCCAGCGAGAAAAGCGTTGTCGCTGAGATCTGCTACGCGGATCTGACGCAGCTCGTCGTCGTGGGGAAGAGGAACAAGCCCCGACAAAACGGTCCTACCCACCAGCGACAGCAGCGGAAAAAAACGAGCAGGGGCTTCTGGAGCTGCTAGGCGGGGCCCAACAAGCAGTCAACGAGCGCACAAGGCATGGCAGTGCAAGGCTGACTTGTGGGCCCGGGTGGCATAGACACAGAGGGACATTATAGGTGGCTGAGCAGGCTTGGGAGTAGTGGGCCTGGGTAATTCGGCCCAAATAGCTGAGGAGAGGTCTTTTCTATTTTCTTATTTTCTTGTTTTATTTCTTGTTTTCTATTTCCTTCCTTTCCTTCAAATTTCAGTTTTCCAATTCTAATTCAAATTCAAATTTTTCAGAGTTCAGATTTCAACATTATATGCATCACATAAAACTCCAGTATGAGTGCAAGGATAAATTATATCCATATTTTTATATTAATTCTTTTATCCATGCTTCAAAACATATAAATTAATAAAGAGTATTTCACAACTCATTTATATTGGGAAAATATTATGTGAATGTGTAGCCAAACTTATAACATATTATAGATTTAACATTCATGGTTTTTTTTCTACTTTTTTTTTCTCATGCAAATTTTTGGGCTTTACAGTTGGAAAATGAAATATGTTAATGCCATGCTCAATCAATTTTTTTCTTTGCAGGGCTTAATTCTTAGTAATGTCTTGAGGGAACAGAAGAGCGCCGAAGATGAAAGTTGTACAATGGCTCTTAACAACCTTCGGTTTGAGGTGATTGAACTGAGAAACGAAGGTCTAGAGAAAGATAAAATTTTAATTTCGTTGGTGAACAAAGTAAAGGAAGATGGGGCTAGTTACAAAGCTCAGGCCGAAGCACAGAAAACCAAAATTGAAGACCTTCGGAGACAGTTGGCCGAAGCTAAAGAGAACTGCGCGCTCGCACAGGCTAATCAAGAAATCAGTGAATATTGGAAAAATAAGCTAGAGAAAAATGTTGAAGAACTTCGCGAATCCAAGTAAAGGTGATGTGAGAAATCCTTGGATTGCGTGAAGAAATTAAAAACTAGCTTCACCAAAGTGGGCGCCTATTCTACTGAAGAAAACTTCATACAAGGCGACCCTGAAGGCGTTGTTGAATGGATAAGTGGAGAAGCTGGAGCCTTCGAGGAAATTTTAAGTGATCACGGGGATATTTGCGCGTTTTCCGGTGCGCGGGGAATCTCGGCTATTCTAGAGAAGGCCGGCTGTGATCACGTTAAGGCCATAGCCCAGGCCGAAGCTACCTTCTCCGTAAATGATACGAAGGATCCTTCAGCCGAAGCAACTTTAATGGGCAGGAAATTCTATAACGATGTCTGGGTGAACGGTGGCCGAGAGCTGGCCCACGAGATTATAAAAAAGAGTGAAAAAGACACCCACGACGCCCGGGCAGAAGCAAAGCGAGCTGAAGAAGCTGCAGAACGCGAAAGGCGTATAGGTATTATATCTTGATTATTTAGCTTCGGTACTTGCTTTGTGGCTTCGAACTAATCTATTTATCTACTCTAGTTGAACTATCCCCGCCACCAGAGCCGTACGATCCCCTAGCGGATCCAGAGATGCAGGAATCATTAGACATCATAAGCATGGCTGAATCCATTATTGACGAAGTCGTCGATAGATTACTGGACGAAGTTGCGGAGAAAGTCCTTAGGGAGGAATAGGTTTTATTGTAAAAACATTTTGTAAAGCTTGATATGTAGAACAAATGTAGGAAGATTAGACTTCTTTTGTAACAAAACTATGTAATGTTTTGAAGTATGTAATATTGAATCAAATATGTAAATTATTGTAATTTATTTCTTTGTGATGCATGAAATTTACACACATACCGTTTTTGAGCCTCCGGCAAAAAAACACCTTCCCTTCTTTTCATGTTTCATAAAGAAAGAGATCCAATCTTATGGCAAGGCTGATGAAACTGTACTTCCCGAAGCTTACTTTGTGCCTTAGCACATTTTCAATTTGACGAAGCATTTACCGAAGATTGGCTTTGTATTCGATTCTTGTGCCGTTAATGCGATATGATGTATGATGTAATGTTATGCGAAATGATGTGATGATATGATGCAAGATGATGAAGATGCCGAAGACACACACCCACACGCCCACACTAGAACACACAAGCTCTGCATCCCCTTAGGAACAACTTTTGAGCTTCTTCACCTTCTGTTTCGGTGATATAAGTTCTGCATCCCCTTAGGAACGTCTTTTGAACTTCTTCGCCTTCTATTTCGGTGGTATAAGTTCTGCATCCCCTTAGGAACGACTTTTGAACTTCTTCGCCTTATATTTCGGTGTATTTGGCTCTGCATTCCCTTTGGAGCGACTTTTGAGTAGAAAACTTACGCTGCGCTCCCTTAGGAACGACTTTTTGTAGCTTCATCAATTTTGGCTCTGTATTCCCTTAGGAACGACTTTTGAGCAAAAAACTTACGCTGCGCTCCCTTAGGAACGAATTTTTGTAGCTTCGTCAATTTTGGCTCTGCATTCCCTTAGGAACAACTTTCGAGCTTCGTAAATCTGTGAAGAAGATATATTTCATTCTGGTACGGGCAAAATTATTACAACAAATTAAAACTAAGTTTTCATTGCTTGTTCCTTATATAGAAAGCAAAATGGCATAGAAAATAAAAGTATTTCAGAAGTAGGATATTGCTTAGTATATGTGCTTTGATTCTGGTACAGTGCTGTTGACTGTACGAGCTTCAGACTCCTCTCTGAAGTCACGTTGCTGTTGGGGGTGCTGGTGCCCTTCTGGCTGCTGGCTTCGGGTGTAAGTGGGTTGCAATGGTGGTGGCAGTGGGAGCTGAGGCCAGGAAGCTTGTGAATGGCTTGCCGAAGCGACAGAAGGTGTAGGTTGGTTGCCCACATATTCTAGTATGTAGGGAGAATGGCATGAAGCAGTATGTAGGACCTGCTTCGGCTGATTCTACCGGGCTTCTGCTTTGGCGATCTCTTTTTGCTTTTGAATGGTAATCTGGCATGTTCTTGTCGTGTGGCCCTTGTCTTCACCATAGAATAAACAATAGATTTTTCTGGACTGATCCCCATATCTACCTCCGAAGCCCTTACCGCCTCTGCCCCTTAGAGCTGGTGGCCTGAAGGAGTTTAGCTGCTGTCTTGAAGACTGTGGGCTGTGCTGTGGCCTCTGAAACTGACCTCCTTTGTCATCGTTCTGACTGGAACTGTGGATTGATCTGACATGCCTAGGGTGGATTCTTCCTCCAAAGCCCCTAGTCATCTCAGAAAACCTATACGCTTCCTCCCTTCTTTGGCGGAAGTCATTGTCAGCCCAGATGTACTCATCCATTTTCTGAAGCAGCTTCTCCAGAGTCTAGGGGGTTTTCCTGGTGAAGTATTGAGCCATAGGCTCTGGCTGAAGACCTTTGATCATAGCCTCAATGACGATTTCATTGGGCACTGTAGGCGCTTGTGCTCTCAGACGTAAGAACCTTCAGACATACGCCTGAAGGCACTCCTCATGGTCTTGTGTGCACTGGAACAAGGCCTGAGCAGTGACTGGCTTCGTCTGAAACCCTTGAAAACGGGTGACCAGCATGTCCTTAAGCTTCTGCCATGATGTGATTGTCCCTAGCCGGAGAGAAGAGTACCATGTCTGAGCCACACTTCGGATTGCCATGACTGTGGTATTGCCCCCGTACGAAGATATAGTTGCTTCGTAGCTCATCAGAAACTGCTTCGGGTCTGAGTGCCCATCATACATGGGGAGCTGGGGTGGCTTGTATGATGGGGGCCATGGGGTGGCCTATAGTGCTGCTGATAAAGGAGAAGCATCATCAAAAGTAAAATTTTCATGATAGAAATTATCATACCAATCATCATCATTGTAGGAATTGTCTTGACGAAGCTCTCTTTATGGAGGTCTTTGGTCCTGGTCATCTAGAGTAAGATGACGTATTTCTTCAGCAGCTTCATCGATCTTCTTCTGTAGATCAGAAAGATGAAGCATCTTCTCTCTCTTCCTTTCGATCTGCTGATGGATAGCTTCGAGATCCCTTATCTCCTGGTCCAGCTCCTCCTCCTAGGGTGTTGGACTTGTAGCCTTCCTTTTTTGAGTTCAAGCTTCACGCAGTGTGTCCTGGTTGACGTCTAATGGCTGCAGTGTAGCCCCTAGCCCTGAAGAAGTTTTATTTGGCGGCATGACGAAGGTCACGGCTTACCGAAGGTGGTCGATTGAGTTCAGCGGAGGTGGGCGCCAATGTTGGGGACTTGTTATCAAATGCTATGATTTAAGAATAAGGCAACACAAAATATTAATGGTTAAAGTCCTTCGTCCTTCGAAGCATTATTTCCCTTAGGGTATAATAATCTTCAGACGAAGGTTATGAAGGACATACCTTCATCATCGCAGTATATATTAAAAGAAGAAGCATATGAAACATGAGAAATAACATGAATAATCATATGACATCATTTATATATCTTTTATTATTTCATTATGAATAAACATGAACAGTATTACATTTGTACCTTCGACTTGACAGAAGGCAAAAAGTCCAAGCGTGACGCACGAGTGAATACAAGTCAGCGTGAACAGTACGGTGTTACTGTTTATTTATTTATAGGCACAAGACGCAGCCTGTGTAAAATTACATTCATACCCTTCAGGTTCACTATTGACTTAAAGACAATCTATCGAGGACTAGATGACATTTTCCTTTTTAAGTCGGTTCTTTTTTCTGCTACTGAGCCAAAGCTTCCTTGCGCGTAGCTTCGGAGCTGGTTCAACCTTCGTCCCGACCATGCTTTTCATATTGTATACAGCTTCATTCCGAGTTCGAAGGTTCATGTACATATATTACACTTAGGAAACATTGTTAATCATGTTTTTGAGGACCTTCAAAAGACGAAGGCCCCCAACAGTAGCCCTCACATTATTAATTTGTTATAACAACGAATTAGGCAATTAGGCAAAGTTTATGAGCATCAACGATCCTCCAGCATCCACCGACTGAATCACACGCAGGGCCACCGTGACGCCTCGGCGACTACGCACCAATCTATCGATCGCGGCACACTATAGTGGTGGTAGCTAACTTATGCCCATTGTCATCTCGAGGAAGCTCACAGGGGTTGTGTCTCTTGTGGAGAACAGAAACGTAAAACTAAAGCGGGTGCTGCTGATGCTTCCTGCTCCTATACGGCTATACATAGTTCCACGGCAAGCTAGCTTACTGGATTGGAGGAGCAGCTAGGGTATTAGAAACACTACTGGCGGCTTCTCCTTCCTTGCCTGCTATTTTATTTCTAGACAAGGTCAAGGCATGGGGAAGTACAATATGGTTCTCCAAAAACTTATAACCACCACATGATAGATATATATCTAGGCATTCTACGGTTCATTTTAATTCCAAAACTAATTAGGTAAAATAAAAATTAACATGTTTTTTAAAGTGAAACATAGCACGTGCATGCATTATTCATGTTTAATGGTCTTTTAAGTCTGAACAAACAAAATAATAAGAACCAGAGTAGGTTCTCAATATATACCTTGAGGCGGGCCATTGCCGGAGGGCATGCACCAGATGTGTCGTTACCAATTGGAATTGGAGTAGCCATGCTACTCGGTTGGTTTCAATTGATGTAGCTGTGGTCCTTTGAAATAGAGGAAAATTTCCTTAATCCTGTGTTTTTCTGGTGTTTTTCAACTAATTCTTGTGAAATTTTTATAATATTCCTGCGAAATTCCTGCATTTCAAAGGTGACATAAGCTGTTGCAGTGAATAGTTGATGTTGTACAGTACCTCTAGTGGCGAAAAGGAAGCGGTCATTTACGGCCTTCGGGAAGTAGATGTACAGTAAGCTATCCATGAACACGCTCTGCAAAAACCTTCTCCCGCTTATCACGAGCAGAACCTTCAGCTTGACAAGCTTTAGAGGCATACTCTTGCCAGGTCACTAGTACAGAGAATCTCTATAGTGACGATCGTAAACCTATTTACAGTGGCGTTTTTCGTAACCGACAGTGCCAGTAGAAATCATCATTTTTTACAGGCGGGTAACTGAGGACCGCCAGTGAAAATCGATTTTCACTAACGGTCGGCGTAATAAAACCGCCAGTGAAAATCGATTTTCACTGGCGGTCGGCGTAATAAAACCGTCAGTGCAAATCGTTTCCAGAAAATTCATAAAATAGATTTTAAAAATAGCAAAAAAATTATTTTTATTAGGGGAGACCTCGGCCCACTTATCCCACATGCCCGTCTTCGTCGAAGTCACAAGTCGCGGCATTTTTCGTGCACTACGTGGTTGCTAGAAATCGAACCCCTACCTCACCTTCACGCGTACCCTCATCTACCACTCCGGCTATGGCATGCTTTGTGTATAGTTTGTAGTTTTTGTTGCCCACATATTACAACCAAATGAGTGTAAATTACTTATTTGAGACTGTAAACGAATTCAAATAAAAAAGTTGTCAACTACAAAGTTGAATAATTTTTGAAGTTCTACAACTTTTATTTTGACACTTTTTTCATCCGAGGTCGTTTGCAAAATTTGAATTTTAAATTTGATAAATTTAGATACAATTTTTGAGAGCCGAAATGATTTCAAATAAAAAAGTTGTCAACTACAAAGTTTTATAACTTTCAAAGATCTACAACTTTTATTTTAGTGGTTTCATCATACGAGGTCGTTTGAAAAACTCGAAAAATTAAGGATAAAAATGATTTTTAGTGGCGGTTCCTTAAGAAAACCGCCACTAGAAATCATGGATTTCTACTGGCGGTTTTCATAAGGAACCGCCTTTAAAAATACGATTTTAGTGGCGGTTTTCTTAAGAAACCGCCACTAAAAATAGCACAGGCGGTTGATAACCGAATCCGCCTGAAAAAATATATCGCACTGCAGGCTTTGAGTCTTTTTTTACTAGTGGTCCGTGCGTGTAGTATCGTGGCAATGGAGATGAAAAAAGATAAAATGATTTGGCCATGAATTTGGTTGACTACTCTAATCATTATCACCATCCTAAACTATATTCATTGGAGGCTCCATCTTTTTCCTCAGGAGGCGCGGTAAAAACCATGACACAACTATGCTAATAATGTTTTATATCAGTCTAATCATACAACCGTTTGAAGACACTATATTTTGATTGCATGGTTTTGGTCAATCCATGACTTTGAATTTCAAGTTGCATTGAAATCTGCTACCATGGCGATCACACAAAGTACAACACAGTTGCATATTACAACCCAGTTCACATGCATTCTTAAAAAAAAAGATCAAACAAAACAAATGCGAAATGGCAGCTCCCAGGATCAAGTCTCTACTTCAACACCTCACGCCCTCTGCATTTCACCTACTATTGTTGCTTGCAGTAGTAGAATGTTTCGTCGTTTTTTTGAATCTATCATAAAAAAAAGAACTGATCATATAACATGAGTTGTTTGAGTATTTAAAGAATAAAAGGGTTCAAAGATTTAGGCAAGAAAAAAGACTTCGGGCGCGAATGGTATCGTTGCTTCCCGCACGCCAACGAAAAACTTCGGTCTATACTAGTGTCGGCGTTTCGACCCCAGGGGTCCCTGGACCGACGAGTAAATTGTCACTGCGTGCCCCAGCCCAGATGGGTCGGCGCGAGACGGGACACAAAGGGAGAGAACAGCGAGGGGAAACCACGACCTTCGTGTTGTCCTGCGCCCAGGGCGACTGGATGCGCTTGCAGTAGGGGTTACAATCGTCCGCGTGGGAGAGAGAGAGAAAGAGCCTTATGCGTCGGCCCGTCCTCCCGCGCGGCCAACCTCCCCGTACGAGAGCCCTGGACCTTTCTTTTATAGACGTAAGGAGAGGGCCCAGGTGTACAATAGGGGGTGTAGCAATGTGCTAACGTGTCTAGCAGAGAGGAGCTAGAGCCCTAAGTACATGCCGTCGTGGTCGTCGGAGGAGCGCTGGAGCCCTGTGGAAGTACAGCTGTCGGGGCTGTCGGGTCCTTGCTGGCGTCTCCTTGCTGACATAAGGGGCTGGGAGCTACCGCCGTCATGGAGCGTGCGGGGTGCCATCATTACTTGTTTACCGGGGCGAGCCAGATGGGACGCCGGTCTTGTTCCCCGTAGCCTGAGCTAGCTAGGGGCAGGGTAATAATGGCCCCCCTGGCGACGTGGCTGGTCCGAACCCGAGTTTGGGCGAGGTGGCGATTCCTCCGAGGTCGAGGTTGAGTCCGAGCCCTGGGGTCGGGCGAGGCGGAGTTTGTTGTCTTCCTGAGCCGAGGCCGAGTCCGAGCCTTGGGGTTGGGCGAGGCGGAGTTCGTCGTCTTCCTGAGCCGAGGCTGAGTCCGAGCCCTGGGGTCGGGCGAGGCGGAGTTCGTCGTCTTCCGGAGCCGAGGCCGAGTCCGAGCCCTGGGGTCGGGCGAGGCGGAGTTCGTCGTCTTCTGGAGCCGAGGCCGAGTCCGAGCCCTAGGGTCGGGCGAGGCGGAGCTTCCTATGCCACCCGAGGCTGGACTTAGCCGCTGTCGACCTCACTCTGGCGAGTGGCACGACAGTCGGAGCAGGGCAGGCAGCACTGTTTTCTTGTCAGGTCGGTCAGTGGAGCGGCGAAGTGACTGCGGTCACTTCGGCTCTGTCGACTGAAGAGCGCGCGTCAGGATAAGATGTCAGGCGATCCTTGCATTAAATGCTCCTGCGATACAGTCGGTTGGCATGGCGATCTGGCCAAGGTTGCTTCTCTGCGAAGACCGGGCCTCGGGCGAGCCGAAGGTATGTCCGTTGCTTGAGGGGCCCCTCGGGCGAGACGTGAATCCTCCGGGGTCGGCTGCCTTTGCCCGAGGCTGTGCTCGGGCGAGGCGAGATCGTGTCCCTTGAGTGGACTGAGCCTTGACCTTAATCACGCCCATCAGGCCTTTGCAGCTTTGTGCTGATGGGGGTTACCAGCTGAGATTAGGAGTCTTGGGGATACCCCTAATTATGGTCCCCGACAGTAGCCCCCGAGCCTCGAAGGGAGTGTTGGCACTCGCTTGGAGGCTTTTGTCGCACTTTTTTGCAAGGGGACCGGCCTTTCTCGGTTGCATTCTGTTCCGGTGGGTGCGCGCGAGCGCACCCGCCGGGTGTAGCCCCCGAGGCCTCGGAGGAGTGTTTTGACTCCTTCGAGGTCTTAGTGCCTTTCGTGATGGCTCGGCCGGTTTGGTTGTTCCCTCATGCGAACTGGCCGTAGCCCGGGTGCATAGTCGAGTCCCAAGTTCTCAGGCTGGTATGTTGACGCTGTCAATGGTTTGGCCGGAGCCGGGTTTGCGAGAGCAGCCCCCGAGCCTCCGCACAGAGCGAGAGGACGGTCAAGGACAGACTCGTCTTTTTTCATACGCCCCTGCGTCTCCTTTCCGCAAGGAGGAGGGGGGAAGCGCCATGTTGCCCTCAGAGGGCGCCGAACATGGTGTCTCCAGTGAGTTTCTAATGGGTAATCCGAGTGGACGCCCGTGCCCCATTTGTTAGGGGTCGGCTAGTGGCCAGAGGCGCGCTCCAAAAGTACCTGCGGGTGATTCGCCGGACCCGGTCCCCTTTTGATGGGGTCCGAGGGCTCGATGCCTCCCTCTGGTGGGATTCCGTTACGAAAATCGCTCCCGCTGGTCTCAGAAATGTCCTAGGGTACCTCGGGAGCGTAGCCCGAGCCTTGGTTATGTATCGAACGTACCCAGGGTCATCCCTCGCTCTGCGTGCTCTGAGGCGGCTGTCGAACCCTTCGGGGGCCAGCCTACGAACCCCTGATCAGTAGTGGGCGTGGAGCCCGAGTGGCCTGAGGCGGCCGTTGAACCCTTCCGAGGGGCCAGCCTTCGAACCTCTGACCAGTAGTGGGCGCGGAGCCCAAGTGCTCTGAGGCGGCTGTCGAACCCTTTCGAGGGGCCAGCCTTCGAACCTCTGATCAGTAGGGGGGCTCGGGGCCCGTTTCCTTCGTGGAGAAGGATCCCTTTCGGAGTATCCCCTTTCCTGGTCCCTGTGGCAAGAGAGAGAAAGAGGAAGTGGAAAAGGATACGAAATCGAACGTCGTGGCGTACCTTTTTGACGTGGTCATTATGGCGGAGGTGAAGCGTCGCCCGCTTTGCCTGTCAAAGGTGCCGCCTGCCCTGCCGCAGAGTTAATGCAACGGGACGAGTGGTTCGTGGGGTAGCCGTTGTGCGTGCGCGAGTCGTTCGAGGAACGGAACACGGGCGCGTCGTCTTCACGCCGTGGGAGAGGGTTCTCTCGCTGTTCCAGGAGGAGACGTGAGCCTGCAGATGATTTGACTGCTGCTTCCGCCCGCCTGCCATCGCCATTACTGCCGGCCCATTTTTGGCCGTATCGACCGTCGCGCCTTCTCCCGCGGCTGACTGACCCGTGACTGGCGTGCCTGGTTGGCACTGCTGGGCCGTGCGCAGGGTTGCCTCGAGTTGCGGCACCGGTTCCGCAGTCGAGGAGGCGTGGGACTGGCGCGAGTGGCAGTGCAGTTTCTCGCACGTAGTAACTAGCGCGTCGGTTACATGACGTGTGAACCTGGGCCTCCATGTTGGACGCTGTGAAGTCGGAAGGGTGCGCCCTCTTGGTGCGGTTGCATGCCGCCTGCATGGTGGTCCGCTTTTTCACCCGCTGGTTCGGGCGATAGTGGAGGAATGCTTGTAACCGCTGGGCCGTTGTGCGCTCCACGCGCGGCGGTCTGGCTTCTTCTGTCCTGGGCCAGCTTGCATGACGCGTGGGACCCAGCCCCCGCGTCGTAGGGGGTGGACCTTGGAGCGTGTTGGAGAAGACTCAGTCCGCGACGGCTGAGGACGCAAGTGGGGAGAGTCGCCTTTAAAAGGAGGGTGACCCCCTTGGATGGCAACCATGTCTTCGCACTCCATGTATTGCATCCTTCCACCTTCCGAGCCCCCGGATGGGGAGCGCTCGCGTCGCTTTCGTCTTGCTGTTGTTGGAGGAATGCAACTTCGCGGAAGTTGGTACCTTTCAGCCATCGCTCGGCTTCAAGGATTTTCATTAGGCAGCCCGACTGCATCCCCTCGCCAGTGGTCACCCAAGACGGTGACCACCAGTTCGATGGTGGGGAGAAGCGAGCTGGGCTGCGGCCTCCGCCCCGCCCTCAGCTTCAAGGATCTTCATCATCCTTGTGGGGCGGAGGGCGGGCTGAGCTGGAGCTCTACCTCCCGCATGGGTTCGTGGGTCACCCTCTCCTTCAGCATTCAGGGCAGAGGGTCCTCACCGACCTAGCGGAAGGGGCGGACTCCGACAACGCGAGGCTGGTCGGCCGCGAGCGTCGTCAGCTTCAGCGCGTTGGGTTCACTGGCTCAGCTGGCGCTGGCTTGGCTCCCGGTGCCCCTCCCGCCGTACGAGCGATCGTCGCGCCGCGCGCATTGGAGGGCCGCCCAAGACGTCGCGCGCTGCTAGGGCGGCGTTCGTGTTCTTGGGCGGTCCTGCCTTTGCTCCGGTACGACGCCTCTTGCGCGGAGGTCGGTGCTTTGCCTGTCCGGGAGGATCCGAGTGGGGATCCGCCGGCGGGCAGATGGCTGCCGTCGTCGACGTTGAGGTGGTGGCGGCTGAAGAAGTCCTCGTTGCCGATGAGATCGCCGCCACCATCCACGCTCCGGGCCTCCGGCTCTTTGGCTTTGATAGCTTGTCCTCGCCCCTCGAGTGGGGACGTGGGCGAGGAGCTCATCGCAGCAGCGTCTGCCCTGAGGTCATCGCTGCTGCTGTTGAGGTTGCTGGCAAGTCGCCCGGAGTCTGTCGTCCCGCAGGCTCTCCGATGTGGAGGTTGTTTATACCCGCGGGGGGCGGAACCGGAGTTCCGTTTGTAATGGCACCTGGAGTGCCGGTGTTTGTTCATTGTGGCTGTCGAGGCCTGAACATGTAGGTATTTTTGGGTGTAATACCATGTTTTTTCCCTCATTTTTGAGCACTGGGACTCGCCTGTCGGCTAGCCGAACCGCTTAACCAAATGTGAGTTGCTCTGTGTGGAAGGTGACGAGTGAGGTATCCGTATCCCGGAGGCGTAGGAATCCCTCGGCTCGGTCGGCCTTGCGCCCGAGGCTTCTCTTGCTTAGTTAAAGAAACCCTCGGCTGCTCTGTGGTGAGCCGGGGCCGAGGGCAGCGGTGTCAGTGTGGACAGAGGCGGAGTTGGCTCGAAAAGGGAAGCTTCGTCGGCCGGGGCTTGGTTGGGACCAACGCCGGAGTCGAGTTGCCAAGGCCACAAGCCGGGCTGGTGTCCTCGGGGGACGGCTGGCTGAGGCTTCGGGGCGGCCGACCGAGCCGTCTGCTTGGGTCGGGTTCCTGGAGGAGACCCTGGCGGCGATGGCCCGGGCGTGGTGCTGACGTCGTCCTTCGGTGCGGAGATCCTCCGACCGTGTTGCCGTCCGAGGCTCGATCGGACTTCGCCGATGGTGGAGTCGACGCCGAGGGTGCTGCTGCTCCCTCTCCATCGACATCTGAGCCTGCAGCATCGGTTCGCCTGTAGTGTGCATATGTTTTTTGCGGCTGCCGAGGCCCAAGCATACTGTCGTCGTGTTGTAAAGCTGCGTTTCTTTTCCCCTTATTTTGAGTATCAAGACTTGCTTGTCGGCGGCAGAATCGTTCATCCGAGCGAGAGTTACTTCTCATGGAAGGTGATGAATGAGGTATCCGTATCCCAGAGGCGTAGGAGTCCCTCGGCTCGGTCGGCCTTGCCGTTTACGTGTACTCTTACTCGTCCGTAGGATTCTTTTGTCGACATGGTCGAGATGGCACGAAAAATCGTTTCGGCAGAAGAGTCTTCGAGCGTTAAGACTTGTTCGGTCAGCGGAACCGTTTATCCGAGCGCGAGTTACTTATCGCAGAAGGTGATGAGTGAGGTATCCGTATCCCGGAGGCATAAGAGTCCCTCGGCTCGGTCAGCCTTGCCTGCTTACGTGTACTCCGTCGTTTTCAGGATCCCACCATCGAAGTAGTCGAAAAACGCGAAAAATGTTCTTGCCGAGAGACTTTTTTCGAGGAAAATTTTGACGCAGAGGGGGTTCGCCCCTTCTAGCCCCCGAGGGAGGGTTGGGCTTTGCCGAGGCAAGGCCGACCCTTCCTTGATGGTTAGACTTCATATGTAAACGAGGTATATGAACGACTTGAAAACATCTTAAGGGTAGAAGCGACGTAGCTGTCGGATGTTCCAAGCGTTGCTGTAGACCTCGCCTTGACTATTGGCCAGCTTGTATGTCCCGGGCTTCAAAACCTTGGCGATGATGAATGGCCCTTCCCAGGGAGGCGTGAGCTTGTGCCGCCCTCGGGCGTCTTGTCATAGTCGAAGCACCAAGTCGCCCACCTGGAGGTCTCGGGACCGAACCCCTCGGGCGTGGTAGCGTCGCAGGGACTGCTGATACCGCGCCGAGTGTAGTAAGGCCATGTCCTGAGCCTCTTCCAGCTGGTCCAGTGAGTCTTCTCAGTTGGTCTGGTTGCATTGGTCGTCGTAGGCCCTCGTCCTTGGGGAACCGTATTCTAAGTCTGTGGGCAAGATGGCCTCGGCCCCATAGACTAGAAAGAACGGTGTGAAGCCCGTGGCTCGGCTCGGCGTCGTCCTCAGGCTCCAGACCACCAAGGGGAGTTCCTTCATCCATGGCCTGCCGAACTTGTGGAGGTCGTTGTAGATCCTCGGCTTGAGTCCTTGCAGAATCATGCCTTTGGCACGCTCTACCTGCCCATTCGTCATGGGGTGAGCCACGGCGGCCTAGTCCACCTGGATGTGGTGATCCTCGCAGAAGTCCAGGAACTTTCTGCCTGTGAACTGGGTGCCGTTGTCGGTGATGATGGAGTTCGGGACCCCAAAGCGATGGATGATGTTGGTGAAGAATGCCACCGCCTGTTCGGACCTGATGCTGTTTAGGGGTCGGACCTCGATCCACTTGGAGAATTTGTCGATGGCGACTAGTAGGTGTGTGTAGCCCCCGGGTGCCTTCTGCAAGGGACCGACGAGGTCCAGACCCCACACAGCAAACGGCGAGGTGATGGGTATTGTTTGCAGAGCCTGAGCGGGTAGGTGCGTCTGCCTTGCGTAGAACTGACACCCTTGGCAGGTGCGGACGATTCTAGTGGCATCGGCCACCGCGGTCGGCCAGTAGAAATCTTGTCGGAAAGCGTTTCCAACAAGGGCTCGAGGCGCTGCGTGGTGACCGCAAGCCCCCGAGTGTATTTCTTGTAAGAGCTCCTGGCCTTCGGCGATGGATATGCATCGCTGGAGGATGCCGGAGGGGCTGCGGTGGTAGAGCTCCTTCCCGTCGCCCTGCAAGACGAATGACTTGGCACGCCACGCCAGTCGCCGAGCTTCGGCTCTGTTGAGGGGTAGCTCCCCTCGGTGGAGATATTGCAGGTACGGGGTCTGCCAGTCCCGATTAGGCATGACCCCATTCCGCTCTTCCTCGATGCGCAGAGTCTCACCCTCGGTAGCCGGGGGTGCCTTGGGCAGAGCCGAGGGTGCCTCGGGCTGAGCCGAGGGTGCCTCGGGCTCTGTCGAGGGTGCCTCGGGCTCGGTCGTGTCGCTGGTCTTGACCGAGGGTTGATGTAGGTCTCGGGAGAAGACGTCCGGGGGAACTGTTGTCCGCACCGAAGCTATCTTTGCCAGCTCATCCGCAGTCCGTTGTATCGTCGGGCAACGTGGTTGACCTCGAGCCCGTAGAACTTGTCTTCCAGGCGTCGAACCTCGTCGCAGTAGGCTTCCATCTTCGGGTCGCGGTAGTGGGAGTTCTTCATGACTTGGTCGATGACAAGCTGCGAGTCACCGCGAGCGTTGAGGCGTCAGACCCCTAGCTCTATGGCGATGCGCAACCCGTTGACCAGAGCCTCGTACTCAGCCACGTTGTTGGACGCCGGGAAATGGAGGCGCAGCACGTAGCGGAGGTGCTTTCCGAGGGGCGAGATGAAGAGCAGGCCCGCGCCTGCCCCTGTTTTCATCAGTGACCCATCGAAAAACATGGTCCAGAGTTCCGGTTGGATCGGAGCTGCCGAAAGCTGGGTGTCGAACCATTCAGCCACAAAGTCTGCCAAGACTTGGGACTTGATGGCCTTCCAAGGGGCGAACGAGATTGTCTCGCCCATGATTTCCACCGCCCACTTTGCAATCCTACCCGAGGCCTCTCGGCACTGGATGATCTCTCCGAGGGGGAAGGATGACACCATAGTTATCGGATGAGACTCAAAGTAGTGTCGCAACTTTCACCGCGTCAGAATTACCGCGTACAGTAGTTTCTGAATTTGTGGGTAGCGGATCTTGGTCTCGGATGGTACCTCACTGATGAAGTAGACCAGCCTCTGGACGGGCAAGGCATGCCCTTCTTCTCGTCTCTCGACCACGATTGCGGCGCTGACCACCTGAGTGGTAGCGGCGACGTAGATCAAGAGGGCTTCTCCGTCAACGGGGGGCACCAGGACGGGTGCGTTCGTAAGGAGCGCCTTCCGGTTCTCGAGGGCTTCATCGGCCTCGGGGGTCCAAGTGAAGCACTCGGTCTTTCTTAAGAGGCGGTACAGAGGTAGGCCTCTTTCGCCGAGGCGCGAGATGAAGCGGCTTAGAGCCGCAAGGCATCCCATGACCCTCTGTACGCCTTTCAAGTCCTTGATGGGCCCCATGTTGGTGATGGCCGTGATTTTTTCCGGGTTGGCCTTGATGCCCCGCTCGGAGACGATGAACCCCAAGAGCATGCCTCGGGGGACTCCGAAGACGCACTTCTCAGGGTTGAGTTTTACGCCTTTCGCCTTGAGACACTTGAATGTTGTTTCAAGGTCGGAGAGGAGGTCGGAGGCTTTCTTCGTCTTGACTACGATGTCATCGACGTAAGCCTCGACGGTCCGACCAATGTGCTCTCCGAACACGTGGTTCATGCACCTTTAGTACGTCGCACCCGCATTCATCAAACCAAATGGCATAGTAACGTAGCAGTACATGCCAAAAGATGTGATGAAAGAAGTCGCGAGCTGGTCGGACTCTTTCATCCTGATTTGGTGATACCCTGAGTAGGCATCGAGGAACGACAGGGTTTTCGCACCCAGCAGTGGAATCCATGATTTGATCGATACGAGGCAGAGGGTAGGGAACCTTCGGACATGCTTTGTTTAGACCAGTGTAGTCTACACACATCCGCCATTTCCCTCCTTTCTTTCTCACAAGCACAGGGTTGGCAAGCCATTCGGGATGGAATACCTCTTTGATGAACCCAGCGGCCATCAGCTTGTGGATCTCCTCGCCTATGGCTCTGCGCTTTTCTTCGTTGAATCGGCGCAGAGGCTGCTTCACGGGTCGGGCTCCAGCTCGGATATCCAGTGAGTGCTCGGCGACTTCCCTCGGTATGCCAGGCATGTCCGAGGGACTCCACGCGAAAACGTCGGCGTTTGCGCGGAGAAAGTCGACAAGCACTGCTTCCTATTTGGGGTCGAGCTCGGAGCCGATCCGGATCTGCTTGGAGGTGTCGTTGCTGGGGTCGAGAGGGATGGATTTAACCACCTCTGCTGGTTCGAAGTTGCCAGCGTGGCGCTTCGCATCTAGAACCTCCTTGGGGAGGCTTTCCATGTCGGTGATGAGGGCTTCGGATTCGACGAGGGCCTCGACATACTCCATGCACTCCACATCGCATTCGTACGCATGTCGGTACGTGGGGCCGACGGTGATGACCCCATTGGGGCCCGGCATCTTGAGCTTGAGGTAGGTGTAGTTGGGGACGGCCATGAACTTGGCGTAATATGGTCTCCCCAGCACTGCGTGGTAGGTTCCTCGAAACCCGACCACCTCGAACGTGAGGGTTTCCCTTCGGAAGTTGGAGGGAGTCCCGAAGCAGATGGGCAGATCGAGTTGTCCGAGGGGTTGGACGCGTTTCCCGGGGATGATCCCGTGAAAAGGCGCCGCGCCTGCCCGGATCGAGGACAGACCGATCTGCAGGAGCCCGAGGGTCTCGGCGTAGATGATGTTGAGGCTGCTGCCCCCGTCCATGAGGACCTTGGTGAGCCTGACGTTGCCGATGACGGGGTCAACAACGAGCGGATATTTCCCCGGGCTCGGCACGCGGTCAGGGTGGTCGCCCTGGTCGAAGGTGATGGGCTTGTCGGACCAGTCTAGGTAGACTGGCGCTGCCACCTTTACCGAGCAGACCTCCTAACGCTCTTGCTTGCGGTGCCAAGCCGAAGCGTTCGCCACTTGCCCACCGTAGATCATGAAGCAGTCGTGGACCTCGGGAAACTCCTCTGCCTTGTGGTCCTCCTTCTTGTCGTTGTTGTGGGCCCTGCCACCTTCCGCCGGTGGCCCGGCCTTGTGAAAGTGGCACCGAAGCATGACGCACTCCTCAAGGGTGTGCTTGACGGGCCCTTGATGATAGGGGCACGGCTCCTTAAGCATCTTGTCGAAGAGATTGGCACCTCCAGGAGGTTTCCGAGGGTTCTTGTACTCAGCGGCGGCGACAAGGTCCGCGTCGGTGGCGTCGCGCTTCGCTTGCCACTTCTTCTTGTTCTTCTTCTTGGTGCCGTGCTGAGCGGATGCCTCGGGGACATCTTCCAGCTAGCGGCTCTAGGGCTGCTTGTCCTTCCGGAAGATGGCCTCAACCGCCTCCTGGCCAGAGGCGAACTTGGTGGTGATGTCTATCAGCTTGCTTGCCCTGGTGGGGGTCTTGCGACCCAGCTTGCTCACCAGGTCGCGGCAGGTGGTGCCGGCGAGGAACGCGCCGATGACATCGGAATCGGTGATGTTGGGCAGCTCGGTGCGCTGCTTCGAGAATCGCCGTATGTAGTCCTGGAGAGACTCTCCCAGCTGCTGGCGGCAGCTTCGGAGATCCCAGGAGTTCCCAGGGCGCACGTACGTGCCCTAGAAGTTGCCGGCGAAGGCTTGGACCAGGTCGTCCCAGTTAGAGATCTGCCCCGGAGGCAGATGCTCCAGCCAGGCTCAAGCGGTGTCGGAGAGGAACAGGGGGAGGTTGCGGATGATGAGGTTGTCATCGTCCGTGCCACCCAGCTGGCAGGCCAGTCGGTAGTCCGTGAGCCATAGTTCCGGCCTCGTCTCCCCCGAGTACTTTGTGATGGTAGTCGGGGTTCGGAACCGGGTCGGGAATGGCGCCCGTCGTATGGCCCGACTGAAAGCCTGCGGACCGGGTGGTTCTGGCGAGGGGCTCCGATCCTCCCCGCTGCCGTAGCGTCCCCCACGCCTGGGGTGGTAACCTCGGCGCACCCTTTCGTCGAGGTGGGCTCGACGGTTGCGGTGGTGGTGCTCGTTGCCGAGGCGACCAGGGGCCGCAGGCGCCGTGTTGCGTGTGCGCCCGGTGTGGACCGAGGCTTCTCGCTCGAATCCGGAAGTCGCGGCGCGATGCTCCGGGGAGTACCCCTGCCTTTGGGAGGCAGAGCTTTCGGCCCGTCGGACCGCGGCATCTTCCAGGAGGTTCTTGAGCTCTCCCTGGATACGCCGCCCCTCGGTGGTGGAGGGTTCCGGCATCGCTCGGAGTAGTATCGCAGCTGCAGCCAGGTTCTGGCCGACCCCACTGGAAACCGGGGGCAGCCTTGGCCTGGTATCGTCGACGATGCGGTGCTGGACGTCCTGGGCCAGATGACGTGCCTCTCCGGCCGGAGCCCGGCCTGCCCACTCCTGTCCGAGGTTCAGCCGAGGCTGCGCAAGTGTTCCTGCTGCCTCGTCGAGCCTGGCCTGCATCTCGCGGATTTGCTCGAGCTGTGCGTCCTGACCCCCCGCAGGGACTAGGACTACAGCTAGCTCCCGAAGGATGTCAACGCGAGGCGCAGGCCTAGGGGGATCACCGTTCTCTGGCATACCAAGATGGTTACCTTCGCCGAGACCCCCTAGATCGACGTGGAAACATTCGTGACTTGGGCCACAGTCCTCGTCGTCGAGGCTGTGGCTACTATCGGAACAATCGGACAGGCAGTAGTCACACGCGGTCATGAAGTCCCGCATGGTACTGGGGTTACCAAGCCCGGAGAAATCCCAACTAGAGTCGGGCTCGTCATCTTCCTCGGAACCCGAGGGCCCGTAGGTCGAGACGGCCATCAGTCTGTCCTAGGGTGACCGCACATGGTACCCCGGAGGGTTTGGACATGCCTTTGCGAAAGCCTCCACCGAAGCGGGTCGCTTGGTGGGTCGAAGCTGAATCTGAAAGGCATGGGATGGGAAACGGACGGTACCTCTTGATCGACGGGTGGTGACGAAGTCGCGTCAGGGGCGGACTGCACCGTTGTCTCTGGTACGAGGGCGACGCTCAGCAAGCCCTTAGCGAGCTTGCTGGCGTCATCCGTCAGCTCGATGTTGGCGTGTTGCGGGGAAACGACGCTCGTCTTCGTCTCTGACGCGAGGTCGATGCCCGGCGTGTCCCCCGTTGGGGCGCCAGCGCTGTTGACTCGCTCGACAGCCGACGAGGTGTCGCCTCCTGCTTGGCCATGCCTGCCCCGCCTCCTCCTCTGTCGGCGGGGGAGGCAACGGGATAGAACTGAATGTTGCTCTTCCGCCACGTGGGGAAGACGTCGTCGATTACGCCACCGGTGGGCGGGCTGACGACCGCCATTGTCGTCGTCGCGTGGTGGAAGAAGGAGTACCATGTCGTAGCTGCCGTCGAGAGACATGAACACGAGACTCCCGAAACGGAGCGTCGTCCCGGGTTGGAAAGGTTGCTGGGGACTACCCATCTGGAGCTTGACGGGAAGCTGTTCGTCAACGCGTAGCAGGCCCCTACCTAGCGCGCCAACTATCGGCGTTTCGACCCCGGGGGGTCCCTGGACCGACGAGTAAATTGTCGCTGCGTGCCCCAGCCCAGATGGGTCGGCGCGAGACGGGACACAAAGGGGGGAGAACAGCGAGGGGAAACCGCGGCCTTCGTGTTGTCCTGCGCCCAAGGTGGCTGGATGCGCTTGCAGTAGGGGGTTACAAGCGTCCGCGTGGGAGAGAGAGAGAGAGAGAGAGCCTTATGCGTCGGCCCGTCCTCCCGCGCGGCCAACCTCCCCGTACGAGAGCCCTGGACCTTCCTTTTATAGACGTAAGGAGAGGGCCCAGGTGTACAATGGGGTGTGTAGCAATGTGCTAACGTGTCTAGTAGAGAGGAGCTAGAGCCCTAAGTACATGCTGTCGTGGGAGTCGGAGAGGTTTTGGCACCATGTTCATGTGATGTCGTGGTCGTCGGAGGAGCGCTGGAGCCCTGCGGAAGTACAGCTGTCGGGGCTGTCGGGTCCTTGCTGACGTCTCCTTGCTGACATAAGGGGCTGGGAGCTGCCGCCGTCATGGAGCGTGCGGGGTGCCATCATTACTTGTTTACCGGGGCGAGCCAGATGGGACGCCGGTCTTGTTCCCCGTAGCCTGAGCTAGCTAGGGGCAGGGTAATGATGGCCCCCCTGGCAACATGGCTGGTCCGAACCCGAGTTTGGGCGAGGTGGCGATTCCTCCGAGGTCGAGGTTGAGTCCGAGCCCTGGGGTTGGGCGAGGCGGAGTTCGTCGTCTTCCTGAGCCGAGGCCGAGTCCGAGCCCTGGGGTCGGGCGAGGCGGAGTTCATCGTCTTCCTGAGCCGAGGCAGAGTCCGAGCCCTAGGGTCGGGCGAGGCAGAGTTCGTCGTCTTCCGGAGCCGAGGCCGAGTCCGAGCCCTGGGTTCGGGCGAGGCGGAGTTCGTCGTCTTTCGGAGCCGAGGCCGAGTCCGAGCCCTGGGGTCGGGCGAGGCGGAGTTCGTCGTCTTCCGGAGCCGAGGCCGAGTCCGAGCCCTAGGGTCGGGCGAGGCGGAGTTCGTCGTCTTCCGGAGCCGAGGCCGAGTCCGAGCTCTGAGGTCGGGCGAGGCGAAGTCTATCTTCCGAGGCCGAGACGGGGACCGAGCCCTGGGGTCGGGCGAGGCGGAGTTCGTCGTCTTTCGAGGCCGAGACGGGGGCCGAGCCCTGGGGTCGGGCGAGGCGGAGCTTCCTATGCCGCCCGAGGCTAGACTTAGCCGCTGTCGACCTCACTCTGGCGAGTGGCACGGCAGTCGGAGCAGGGCAGGCGACGCTGTTTTCTTGTCAGGTCGGTCAGTGGAGCGGCGAAGTGACTGCGGTCACTTCGGCTCTGTCGACTGAAGAGCGCGCGTCAGGATAAGATGTCAGGCGATCCTTGCATTAAATGCTCCTGCGATACGGTCGGTTGGCGTGGCGATCTGGCCAAGGTTGCTTCTCTGCGAAGACCGGACCTCGGGCGAGCCGAAGGTGTGTCCGTTGCTTGAGGGGGCCCTCGGGCGAGACGTGAATCATCCGGGGTCGGCTGCCTTTGTCCGAGGCTGGGCTCGGGCAAGGCGAGATCGTGTCCCTTGAGTGGACTGAGCCTTGACCTTAATCGCGTCCATCAGGCCTTTGCAGCTTTGTGCTGATGGGGGTTACCAGCTGAGATTAGGAGTCTTGGGGTACCCCTAATTATGGTCCCCGACAGTTAAAGTTTTTTAGACCCAAAAAATATTGTTGTACTTAGTGAAACCATAATTTAAAATACAGAATTTCTAGATGTGAAAACACCTTTTGGTCTAAAATGGCATGGTATGCTCAGCTCAACTACTATAGTATTACCTTACAATTATAAAAACACTGTTCTCCCAAACGTGCAAATGTATTTTACCGCCGTGTCAACGATGGTCAACACCGCACGCTAGTAAAAAGAGAATTGATGTATGTCCGCAGCACCTCCGATGCACATGTTACTGGGGAACAAATTGCTCATGCCTCTCAAGTCTCAAGGCAATAATCTATTGATCGTTTGAGCCGGCGGTTAATTACTATGGATTAGTGAGCTCACTGACAATAGCTCCGACTATCACTTTGATCTTGTTTGTGGGCAAGAAGATTTGTGTGCATTGCAACTACCACTTCATAGATGTGCAAATTTCTTTTGGGCGCTATGTTAAATTTTTCTGCCAATTACAAGTAATATAAAGCTTCGTTCAGAGCTGTGAAACCAGCCGAATGTACCGATTTCTCAATTATATGAGTTTAGGATAGATTACAACGATATATATATATATATATATATATATATATATATATATATATATATATATATATATAGAGAGAGAGAGAGAGAGAGAGGTAATCACAGAGGGTTTACTAGCGAAATGGCGGATCATGACAGAAAGAGATGAGTACGTTCTATCAAAACAAATGGTAGTAATTAATAGGCCCCGATAGTGAAGGTTAGTTCAATAATAGTGACGGTGAAGTCTCAAAATATTAATTTTAGACCATATATATATAGGCGTAACCACACGCCTTCAAAACTATTACAAGGCAAGCTCCACCTGTTGGCCTCCACGTATATACCAACCAAATAGTGTTGCATGAGGGTCCGTGAACAATGAGCTTATCAGTTTTCAACATGGTGTGCGTTCTGAAATCCAAGTGCATTTCATAAACCAAACACATGCTCATGCTTGTAAACAAATCATTATTGACTAGTGTATAGTTCCACTGACTACTCTATTCTCCACAATTCCATAAACAAACACATGCTTTCAAAGACCACTCTGCTCGTAAAACAGTTCTCCAACCTCTAGGAAATCACATCTAGAGGTTTCCGCACCAGTGCGTTCAAAGAGACTAGATGAGTGACCAATGTCTCATCGAGGGAATATTAAAGAATTGGTAATGCAGGCGCTCCTGATGCTTCCTATTCCTATGCGTGATTTATATGAAAACATCGATATATACCAACTACAATTAGTAAGACAAAAATAATTCACGAGCTAGGAAGTAGAGAAATCTGATCCCTTGCACTTGCCACTGCATACGAACGGGATAGCAATCATCCAATAGGATGTAGACAGAAACAATTCACGCTCCTGAAGCTTCCTGCTACTGCTATATATGTACAGACAATTTCAAATAGCAAGGTCGTTCTGGAAGACAAAAAGAAATACTGGCTTCTGCTGCATTTATACACAGATTGGAGAAAATGAGCTAGGTGCAATAATGTGTGTTCCATACACTTATAGCTACTGCATATGAAGTAAACCATCCCAATATATATAGCCACAAGCAGTATAGATGTCAAAAATTATGATATCAGATATTCCTGGAGTTGGGCAAAATATCCCTAACAATACATACGACAGTACCGAATTGAAATCTATCAAACCGAGGGTGCTTGCTACACATCTAGGTTCACTGGAAAGTTGCTAATCTACCCCTAAAGTTGCTACAAATTGATTTAGTCATGACGACAAAGGGAGTTACACAATTACACAATATCACACTGGTGTATATGTTTGGTCGCATTAGTGTGTAGTTCTTGGACACAATTAATTGGCACTTTTAGTTAGGCTACCCAAGAGGCCACCACTCCAACTGCACCAGAATGTGTTGGGGACTAATTCTGAAAGAAAACAGCACGACAACATTGTTATAATTATTTTTTTATGAGTATTGAGTTCCACATTCAAACATGGTCATTTTAGCAAGGCTTTCATAATATGCAATTGTTCGAATGAAAAGATTTGTGATGTGGAAAACATAAACTTGGAATGTGACAAGAGTAACAACAGACACCAATTGCACAAATGGTTGACCCTTCTGGCGGTCCCATTAATCATCTATTTATAGGATTGAGCCCATGTATAATCTTGTTTGAAATTATATCTTTACCTCTTCTTTTTACATACCAAAGCTTCACATTCGAGGGTGTATGTTTATGACATTTCACCACACAAATATGCCACAAATGTCTTCTCTCTGCCAAAGCTCTTTTTAGGCATCGTCTCTAGCTAGACAAAGGTTTTTGTTGTTGTCGAAGCTTTACTTCCAGCACCTTTGGCTCTATGCGCTTTTAATTCGCATGTGGATAGTTGAAGCATCCGATGAGGATTCAATGAACAAAGATCGAAGTCATTCATATCATTGTAATATCCTTGACTTAAAACATCGGCCAAAAATTGATTTTTGCTATTTTGGACCTTCGGTTAGAGGCCTCCCCTCCAAGACCGAACAAGTTTGATGATTTTTCTTGCAATCTAGCGCAGTCGTTAGAAGTTGAGGTCACCATGAATCGTGTCCATATCTTCAATTTCTCTAATTTCAAATGAAGCAAACAATTTAGTTGGCAGTTTGAAATTATGACTAAAATACCAACTTTTGCAATTGTGAAAAATATTTAAATAACAATAAATTAGGTCAGGTATAGTGCTCATGAGATGTGCTAATAACAAGGATAAATTATGCATTTGTTCATTACTCTCTGCTGTTGCACCAGTGACTGGGAAATGCTCCGCACAACATCGGTCGCTAGCATAATTTAGCAACATGTAAAATAACGCCTAGCCAGTACATGACGGTAGTTGGTAGTTTGAGACAGTAATAACAAGGAACAAATAAACTCCCGATGCTTTCCATGCCTACTTAATTATAAGCCAACAAGACAACCAACTAACATTCATCATATGTGTTTTTTTGTTTAGCTTGGCACACCACAACAGGAAATGAACAAACATCCAAAGGCTTAGGCCAGTAGCATTAGCTTTTGAACTTCTTAGATGTTTCTTCGTTTGAAATGAAGAAACGTCTACAACAGGAAACTTTTTTCCATTTCTAAAGTAGCATTAGCTATTAACTTGCTTTGCAGCTGTAGAAACTTTTCCTGGGTGCGCATGAGTAAGGACAAAGTGCGGACAAAAAACTTGTGTTGCTCTATGGGGATGATATATGATCCTGGAGGGCTGCCAGGAGTAAGTACCGCCAGTCTGGGAGTGGACGGTCTATTACACACACCCCGCATTCTTGGGACACTTTTTGCTCGGATTAAATCAAGAATATGTGAATTTTCTACACCTATCACCTAAAGGATCTTTTGTTGACAAGACCGAAGAAGAAAATATGTTGGACTTCACCAAGAACAACCTAATCAACCCACAACATTCGTTGAACCTACACATGCCGCAAATCCTAATTTCTTTCTTCACCTCTCATACACCAAAGGATTTTTGCTGCTTCACCAACCCTATTACATGATTTCTTTCTTCCCAAGTCCTCCCAAGCTTCCTATCCAAGCAAGCTAAGTACCGCGACTAGCCACACTAGCAAGTTCATCGCCATGAAACATCCATATCATGTTCTATAAGAAAGCTCCTCCTCATCTCTCACTAACTGTAGAAGCACCTATATTATGTCATTGCTCTCCATCTCCCTACCCTATTATGGACTGGAGAAAGTATGAGCACTACAAACACAAGGTTGTCTTGTCCCTTGTGGTTCGGGTTGATGATGAGTGATTGTCAACGGGTAGCACTCTGGGGTAGTCAGTGGACTGACCAGAGTGTGAGATTATGCTTGTGCAACCATGTCGGTCCACTTGTGGTGTGTAGGTGTGGAGCACAGGAACGGTGGTCGACGGCTGAGGTGAAGATCATGCAGGCTCATGCTGATGGACCGGGAGCGGTGAAGGGCGAGTGCTGGGTCTTGACTGACGGATCAGAGTAGCCAGGTGACCAGCCGCAGTGGCTGACACCTGGGACACGCACTTGCATGAGGACATGGTGGAGTGGACCATGTTGCTGGCATGGTCGAGGACTGGCGGGACACGCGTCTGATCATGGAGGATGTGCAAGAGGTGCGGTGCTCACGGCAGGTTTGGTGGTTTGGGGCTCAAAACCACCTAGCGCTACGGATGGTAGGTTTTGCTGAGTTTGGGCCTCAATACTCGGCGGTGGCGATTCTAGAGGGAACTGGTGGTGGCACGTGGTGTGATCGCGGAGGGTGCATCAAGGCGAAGCAACTCCGTGTGAAGGATGTGGCCGTCAGATTGAAAACCTAGGAGTTGGTTCATTTTGCCCCCGGTGGAGTGGATAGGCTCTATGTAAATAGGGGTAATTTAGAAAGTGTGAATAACGCTCTATAAATAGAGGGGAGGGCTGGTTAGTTTAGTATCTCTTGGCTGCCATTTGTTCACACATTTTAGAGCTCCTAGTTTTCTCTCTAGGTAGACACCAGTTGAGCCGAGGGATTCGTAATGATTTTGTACTTTGAATGTGTTCTTAATTTTTAAGTTTAATCAGAGGAAGGGTCGTTGGTCTGGCCCATAGGGCTCTTTGGCTTCAAATCTTAGTTTGTGCACTTGCTGGAATTTCTGAAGTTTTATAGTCTTGGTTTCTCCCTTTCCTTGATTTTGTGATTTTGGTGAAAAACATTTGATTCTTTTGAGATGATTTGGTTTGGGGATTGATTGGTGGTGAGTTACACTCTTTGGACCACTGCATACACCTAGTTGTTGCAGATTGTGGTCGCGGTTTGAGAAAAACTCAGTTTGAACTCGTTCAAAAAAACCCCAACAAAACCCCAATTTCTGGCTGTATTTTTAAATCTGCGGTTGATTCACAACTCTGATTGAAGTCAAAATTTGGGGAGATCTTGAAAACATATTTTCTCAGATGTGTGTAAAATTTCATCTCAATTGGAGTTCGTTTGGTTCAGTTTTGAATTCAAGAACAGAATTTCGTACTGCTAAAAACAACACTTGTTGACGATATTGTATTGGACCGGTTTGGACTTTTCGGTGTTCGATTTGTGATCCGTTTATTTTGCTGGTCTCATGTGAGTATTAGGAACATTTTGTAATCATGAGATCACTCATTTGCTGATGTGTTCATGGTTTGAACACTTGCTTCATCTCAATTGAAGTGAAGTGTTCATTTTCAGTGTTTAGAAGCAAAATATGATTGGCTCTCATTCACCCTTCCCCCTCTGGTCACCTCACTAGTCCTATAATTGGTACCAGAGGCGATTAAGGATTTATTTTCCCTAATCGGTTCGAAATCCAAGTAGGCGATATGGAACGAGGTGTTGGCAAACCTCCGTTCTTCGATGGGACCAATTACTCATACTGAAGATTCGCATGTCTGCGTATCTTCAGAGCATGAGTTACTAGGTTTGGGAAATTTTCCTCGATGCAAATTTCGATGCTACAAGTGATCGAATCACTCCAATTCAAATGGAGTTGCATGATTCGAACAATAAAGCTCGAAACGTTTTGTTCTCGTGTCTCTCGCTTGGTGAGTTTGAGCGAGTTGGACATCTAACTATGGCTCATCAGATTTGGTCTACCCTCGAGAGATTCCATGAGGGAAACGATCATGTGAAGACTAGACTGTTTGAAAGGTACATGCAAGAGTACGAGAACTTCGCACAGTTGGCTGGAGAGACCATTGATTCTATGTTCTCCAGGTTCCAGTCAATTGTGAACAAGATGTGTGCCAACAAGGCATAGCTACCCTATAGTGATCATGAGAGAGCGCTGAAATTACTACATGCTCTAGATCGGAGGGATTGGGAGGTGAAGGTCTCGGCGATCATCGAGTCGCCCAACTATGAGACTCTCACCATGGATGAGCTCTTCAGCAAGCTCAAGTCCACAGAGATTGACCACCAGACTCGGGCCAAGATTGAGAACCTTTGTGCACCCACCATGGCCCTGGTCTCTTGAGGTGGTTCTACTTCTAACTCCTCACCGGCTATGTTTGCTCTATCTTCTTTGTTGTCTATTACAGTGGAGCAGGTGGAGAGCCTTGGGGATGAGGAGCTGGCACTTGTGGATAGCCGATTCACACGGTTCCACAACAACTGTATGAGCCGACGGCATGGCAGGTCCAAGGATGGATGCTACAACTGTGGTGATCCTGACCACTTTGTTGCCAGCTGCCCCAAGAAGGACAAATCAGAGTCTGGCCCATGCGACCATCACTCTGGTCGATGCAAGGGCAAGTACTCCTCCGGTAAGTACAAGTCCAAGGGAGGATTCGATAAGGAGGCGCTCAAGAAGAAGTACCTTCAGAATGCAAAGATGAAGGAGTGTGCCTTCCTTGCCTCTCTCAAAAACCTCGACCACGACTCTGACGATGTTGTATCTTCCTCGAGTGACGAGGAGACTGAGAGGCGGGTCAAGGACAAGCTAAGCGGGTTGTGCTTCATCGCCGACACCGTAGGAGGCTTCTGCACCATGGCACTTAGTGAGGACGCGGTCGGCACCAGCGACGACAAAGACATCGGCGATGACACTACTTCTGAGGTACTACCTTCCGTCGATGATCCCACTGTTGAGATAGAAGAGCTGAACGCTGCTTTAGATAGTCAGGATAAGTTGCTTAGGAAGGTGCTCGTGAGAGGAGAGAGTTTAGATCCAAGTACGAGAGCACGCTTAGGGAACTTGAGTCTGCTAGAGCTTTAGTTGTGGTGTCCGACGAGACTGAATGTGATGAGTGTGCTCTACACATGTCAAACATCACCACTTTGTAGACCAAGTACTCCACCTTTCTAGATGAGTGCGACGAGTTGAGATCTAGGTCTATCCTGTTGGGTGCGTGTACCATTTGTCCTGGCTTGCAGTCTGAGCTAGCAGAGAGAGACACTAGGATACCTTTGCTTGAGAAGGCTAGCTCAGTGAGTGCCCTTGCACCTGCCTAGTGTGCACTTTGTGAGGGTTTGCAGTCTGCTCTTGAGTCCTGCAGACATGACAAGACAAGAATCAAGGAAGAAAACACATACCTTCGATCTGTCTTGAGTTGGGTGTCGTGCAGTGAGCCCCATTTGGGCATGATGGTTAGTCAGTTCAAGAGGGGAACTGGCGAACCGGGGTTAGGCTTTGCTACTAAGGATGGGAGTGTCGCTCGCTTTGGGAAGGTTGGTGAGTGTTGTGGTTTGACACCTTCAGAGAAACCTTCACCCACTCCCAATCTTATCAAAACCACCCCTGCTAAGCCTATCACCCCTTTGAGTGATGGTGTGATTGATGAGTCTGTGAGAGCTCTTCCTCAGAAACAAGTGTGGCTTCCAAAACCTAACCATCTCAGGAACACACTTGACACCCTTCCCGACATCTTTAGCAATCCCTTACCTAGAGCCCCTCAGCCATCCAAAAAGAAAGCCCCCTCCCACAAACAAAATCCACCCAAGACAGAGGTGAGCTACCATTATGAGTATTGTGAGAGGGATGGGCATCTAGCTTCTTTTTGCTTTAGGAGGAAGAGAGATGAGCAGCGGGTTTCTGAGTCAAGCAGGAAGGACATGAACCACCCCTCTCATGGTGTTCATGCTTACCCTATTCATAGACGTCCGGTGAGGCCTGGAGGTGTTTTGCATCTTGCCGCTAGGCCTAAGGCAGTGATACCACGTGGTGGTCGTCCCCGATGGAATGTTGGTCGTGTGTCATATGGCCAAGGACCATGTGACAGAGGCTTTGGTTCATACTTCCTCAGCGGACCACAATTTCCTTCTTGTGGTGATCCTTTCCCTTCGGAATCGGGGATGTTTGGTGTTTTCTCTAACACTATTCAGAGGCAAATGCCGCAGCACTGGTATTCTTCACAGTTTACTTACCCTAGTGCTATGCCCTTTGCTCACCCCGTGTCTTACTATTGATGCAGGAAAGAGGCCTGGAGAACATGTGGCTCATGGATTCTGGCTGTTCGTGCCACATGACCAGAAGCTCCAAATGGTTCTCCAACCTCGACCCCGTGATTGGTAAGGACTACATCACATTCGAGTGAACGAGAGCTTTATTCTCAAGGATGTTCCTTTGGTTTCAAATCTGCATTTCAATCTGCTTTCAGTTTCGCAACTCCTTGAGGATGACTATGAAGTGCACTTTTAAAAAGGGCTTGTCTCGAGTTTGGATGCTCGTGGGGATCTTATTTGCCAGATTTCCCTTTATGGTTGAGTTTTCAGTGATGATTTTTCACATTCTTCTAGCCCTTCTCGATGTTTGCTGGCAGGATCTTCCTCTTCTCTTTGGAAGTGGCATAGGAGGCTAGGTCACTTGAGCTTTGATCTTTTTGTGTCGTTTGAGCTCACTTGACCTCATCCAAGGATTTCCCAAATTAAAATTTGAGAAAGATCTTGTCTGTCACCCTTGTCGTCATGGCAAAATGATTGCCACTTCCCATTCCCCGGTCACCAAGGTGATGACCTCGCATCCTGGTGAATTGCTTCATATGGACACTGTTGGTCCAGCCAGGGTTTGCTCTTTTGGATGGAAGTGGTATGTGCTTGTGGTTGTCGACGACTTCTCTCGCTACTCTTGGGTGTTCTTTATGGCGGTGAAGGATGAAGCTTTTACTCATGCTATACACAGTGACAATGGCACAGAATTCAAAAATACACAATTTGCAACCTTTTGTGCTTCTTTAGGACTCGAGCATCAGTTTTCCTCTCCGTATGTGCCCCAGCAGAATGGTATTGTTGAACACAAAAATCGGACCCTTGTTGAGATGGCTAGGACGATGCTTGATGAGCATAGTACTCCTAGGCGTTTTTGGGCCAAAGCGATCAACACTGCTTGCCATGTGTCCAATCGCATCTTTCTTCGGGCTTTTCTGAACAAAACTTCTTATGAGCTGCGATTTGGACGGCCACCTAAGGTCAGCCATTTCATGGATGTTTGGCTACAGATGCTTTGTGCTGAAATAGGGTAATCTGGACAAGTTTGAGTCCTGGTCTTCTGATGGGGGTTTTCTGAGTTATGCATTACATTCTCATGCTTATCATGTTCTTAACCAAGTGAGAGCACCTAGAGGGGGGTGAATAGGTGATCCTGTAAAAATCAAGACTAAACAACACAAACTTGGTTTATGAAATGTTAGTGAAGTCAAAACCAAGGTGCTATGACTAGAGAGGGATAGAACAAGAAGAGACAACTTCTTCACTTAATTGCTTTTCACAAGATGAGTATTAATCTTAGAGCAATTATAAAGTGAGTAGTAGAGAGAATCGCACAAGAATAAAGATAGATGACACAATGATTTTTATCCGTTGTTCAACCAACTGGAACACTTGCCTAGTCCATGTTCTGGTGCCCCAACAAACGAGGGTTGCACTCAACCCCTTTCAAGTGATCCAATGATCCACTTGAATACCACAGTTCTCTTTGTCTCAAGTTTATCCCCTTGTGAGGAATCTCCACACTTTGGAGTCTCTCACACCTTACACAAAAGATCTCGAATGAGCATGGGAGTAAGGAGGGAATAGAAACACACACAAAAGCAAGAGTCGCATCACTAACACGCACACAAGACGAGAGCGAGCACAAGAAAGCAGCACATCGGAGTTACAACTCAGAAAAGTGCTCAGATCTCTAACACAGTGAATCAAATGCACGAATGCGAGGTCTCGACGTCTTAGGATGTTCAAGATGTGCTTGGTGTACTGCTCCATGCGCCTAGGGGTCCCTTTTATAGCCCTAAGGCAGCTAGGAGTCGTTGGAGCTCCATTTGGTAGGCAATAGTTGTCTTCTGTCCGAGGGCGCACCAGACAGTTCGGTGCACCACCGGACAGTGAACAAGCGCGATCTCCTTCCTTTTCTGGCAAAGCTGACCGTTGCAGCAGCGGCCCCCTTGGCACACCGGACAGTCCGGTGCGGCCTGGTTACCGTTGACGCGGGCCACACGTCGCCCGTTGATTGCGTGCTGATTGCGCTCCCGACCATTGGCACGGGCGCGACTGGTTCACCCGACAGTCTGGTAAATTTTAGCCACAGCATCCCCAACTTTTCCCGAGAGATGTGAGTTCGTCGAGCGCCCCAGCTTGGGCATCGGACACTGTCTGGTGCACATCGGACAGTCCAGTGCACCACAGGCTGGTGCAAGTCTGGCTTGTTCAGCTAAACTTCTTTTGCTCCTTTTGGACTTGACTTTACTGAGTTCCTAACACTTAGACAAACGCGTTTGGCACATAAAACAATTGACTAAGTGTCTAGAACTTACCTTCATACTAGATTTGCATTATGTCCTCATCGGAACACAATTTGCTTCATATACCTTTGCTCAACATCATGTTAGTTCTCACATAGTGTGTTGTGCATCTAATCACCAAAACAATATAGAAATGGCCCAAGGGCACATTTCCCTTTCAATCTCCACCTTTTTGGTGATTTATGCCAACACATCAAAAAGCAACTCATTTTGAACTAACATATCTAAAAGAGCTCAAAAGTGCAGATTTATGTCAAATTGAAGATCAATTTATCTCAAACAGGATTTGGCATATTTGGATCACTTTTGCCACCACGTGGTTTATTTTCACCTTTTTCCTATCTCTAAATCAAAAACACTTGTTTTGGCAAATCAAAAGATCTTTCAAGAGTAAATTTGATCAAATGCCAAAAACTCCCCCTTTTTCCCATAATCGAATTTCTCCCCCATAAGAACACAATTTTTGCAATAAGGGGGTTTTGATCAAACACTAAAATTTTTTAAATTCACAAGTGGTTGGCTGATCCAGTTGCTTTGGCCTTAATTTCTCCTCCTTTGGCATTAAGCACCAAAACAGGAGAGCTATTTGGCCCTTTAACCCCATTGCCTCACCAAAATGTCAAATAAGATCAAAAGGCAATGAGAATACAAATAAGAACTTCGGACAAGATACATTGATACCGGAATGCAGTGGAAGCCCTTTCTTTGTCCAAGTTCACCTTTTTCCCTTTCAATTCAACTTTGAGACTATATCAAAAACACTCAAGTAAACACATTAGTCTCAAAGGGGTCAAGTAGTAGCACATCCTCCCCCTTAAACATGTGCATCATTTGCATAAGGACTTGTGAAGTCCGGGGATGACTTGTACAACTTGAGCACAAAAAATAAGCAAATAAAGACATTAATTCTTAATGTAACATGATCAAAGGCATAAAACACATGTATACTATATATCAATCCAAGTTCCGCGAATCTAAGACATTTAGCTCACTACGCAACCTGCAAAACCTTTTCTCATCTAAAGGCTTGGTGAAGATATTGGCTAGCTAGTCCTCGGTGCTAATATGGTAAATATCGATATCTCCCTTTGCTTGTGGTTTCTCAAAAAGTAATGTCGGATGTCTATGTGCTTATTGCGGCTGTGTTCAACAGGATTATCCGCCAAGCGAATTGCACTCTCAATATTACATAGGAGTGGGACTTTGCTTAGATTGTAGCCAAAGTCCCAGAGCGGTTGCCTCATCTAAAGCAATTGCGTGTAACACTGTCCTGCGACAACATACTCGGCCTCAGCGGTGGATAGGGCAATAGATGTTTGTTTCTTAGAGCTCCAAGACACTAGAGACCTTCCCAGAAACTGACAAGTCCCTGATGTGCTCTTCCTATCAACCTTGCACCCAGCATAGTCGAAGTCTGAATATTCAATTAAGTCAAAGGTAGACCCCTTCGGATACCAGATCTCGAAGCAAGGCGTAGAAACAAATATCTAAGAATTCGCTTAACGGCCACAAGGTGACATTCCTTGGGGTCGAATTGAAATCTTGCACACATGCATACGCTTAGCATAGTATCTGGTCTACTAGCACAAAGATAAAGTAAAGAACCTATCATTAACCGGTATGCCTTTTGATCAACAGACTTACCTCCTTTGTTGAGGTCCAAGTGTCTGTCCGTTCCAATCGGTGTCTCTGCGGGCTTTGCATCCTTTATCTGAAACTTCTTGAGCAAGTCTTGAGTGTACTTTGTTTGAGAGATGAAGGTCCCTTCCTTGAGTTGCTTCACTTGGAATCCAAGGAAGTAGTTCAACTCGCCCATCATAGACATCTCGAATTTCTGCATCATCACCCTGCTAAACTCCTCATAAAACTTTTGATTAGTAGAACCAAATATTATGTCATCGACATATATTTGGCATATAAATAGATCACCATTACAAGTCTTAGTAAAAGAGTAGGATCAACTTTCCCAACCTTGAAAGAATTAGAAATAAGAAAATCTCTAAGGCATTCATACCATGCTCTTGGGGCTTGCTTAAGTCCATAGAGCGCCTTAGAGAACCTGTAGACATGGTCGGGATACCTGTCATCCTTGAAGCCAGGGGGTTGTTCCACATATACTTCCTCCTTGATTGGTCCATTGTGGAAGGCGCTCTTCATGTCCATTTGAAACAACTTAAATGAGTGGTGAGCAGCATAGGCCAATAATATGCGAATTGATTCAAGCCTAGCAACAAGAGCAAAAGTCTCCTCAAAATCCAAACCTGTGACTTGGGCATAACCTTTTGCCACAAGTCAAGCCTTGTTCCTTGTCACCACACTGTGTTCATCTTGCTTGTTGCGAAACACCCACTTGGTTCCCACAACGTTTTGTTTCGGACGTGGTACCAGGCTCCAAACTTCATTTCTCTTGAAGTTGTTGAGCTCTTCCCGCATGGCCAACACCTAGTCCGGATCCTGCAAGGCTTCTTCTACCCTGAAAGGCTCAATAGAAGAAATAAACGAGTAATGTAGAGTAGTTACTCCCTTGCTGATATCACCCAGAATTTGATCCACTGGATGATTCCTTTGTATTGTCGCTCGGACTTGAGTTCGAGGAGCTTGCTGTGCTTCTTCCTTCTTATCCTGTTCTCCATGTGCGCCCCCTGATCCAAGCCTTCATCTTGAGGTACCTATTCCTCATCTTGAGTTGGGGGATGCACTAATGTAGAGGAAGAAGGTTAATCTTGTTCTTATTGTTCCTGTGGTCGCACATCAACTTTCTCCATTATTCGCATTGCGACCATCGGAACCTCATCCTCATCTACATCATCAGGATCAAATTGCTATCTTGGAGAGCCATTAGTCTCATCAAATACAACATCGCTAGAGACTTCAACTAATCCTGATGATTTGTTGAAGACCCTATACGCCTTTGTATTTGAGTCATAACCTAGTAAAAACCCTTCTACATCTTTGGGAGCAAACTTCGAATGTCTACCTTTCTTTACCAAGATGTAGCATTTTCTTCCAAATACACAAAAGTAAGAAATGTTGGGTTTGTTACCAGTTAGGAGTTCGTATGATGTCTTCTTGAGGAGGCGATGAAGATAGAGCCGGTTTATGGCATGGCAAGCTGTATTCATAGCTTCCGACCAAAACCACTCAGGCGTCTTGTACTCTCCAAGCATTGTCCTCCCCATGTCAATTAGTGCCATGTTCTTCCTCTCTACTATGCCATTTTGCTGTGGTGTGTAGGGAGCGGAGAACTCATGCTTGATGCCTTCCTCCTCAAGATACTCTTCTAGTTGAAGGTTCTTCAACTCAGATCCATTATCGCTCCATATCTTTTTCACCTCTAGCTCAAACTCATTTTGAGCTCTCCTTAGGAAGCGCTTAATGTTCCTTGGGTTTCAGATTTATCATGCAAAAAACACCCAAGTGAAGCGGGAAAATCATCAACAATTACAAGACCATACTTACTTCCCCCGATGCTAAGATAAGCAACGGGCCCGAAGAGATCCATGTGTAGGAGTTCCAGTGGTCTTGATGTCGTCATCACGTTCTTCCTTTGATGAGTGGTTCCCACATGTTTTCCTTCCTGGTACGCTGCACAAGGTCTGTCTTTCTCAAAACATACATTGGTTAGTCCTAACACATTTTCTCCCTTTACAAGCTTATGAAGATTCTTCATCCCATCATATGCTAGACGGCGGTGCCAGAGCCAACCCATATTAGTCTTAGCGATTAAGCATGCATCTTGATCGACATTCTCTTTTGAGAAATCAACTAAATAGAGCATGCCATCTAATACACCCTTAAAAGCTAATGAACCATCACTTCTAAAGACAGATACATCAATATTTGTAAATAAACAATTATAGCTCATATGACATAATTGACTTACAGACAACAAATTGTACCCGAGCAATTCTACTAGAAACACATTTGAAATTGAATGCTCGGCAGTGATGGCTATTTTACCCAAACCCTTCACCTTGCCTTGATTCCCATCTCCAAAGATGATAGTGTCTTAGGAATCCTTGTTCTTGGCTTAGGAGGTGAACATTTTCTTCTCCCCCGTCATGTGGTTTGTGCATCTGCTATCAATGATCCAGCTTGTGCCCCCGGATGCATAAACCTGCAAGGTAATTTAAGCTTGAGTTTTAGGTACCCGACTCTTGTTGGGTCCTACAAGGTTAGTCATAATAGACTTTGGAACCCAAATGCAAGTTTTGTCTCTCTTGCACTTAGGTCCCAAACTTCTAGCAACTACTTTATCATTTTTGCATAAAAGAACAAATGAAGCATCACATGTTTGATAAAGCATGGTTGGTCCATTTGATGCCTTCCTAGGCGCATGAGAAGCAACATGATGGCGCCTAGGTCTATTCCTACCATGAGCATATGAAGAACTAGATGCAAACATGGCATGAGAATTAAATGCAGCATCATGACGAGTAGGTAAAGCAGCATGATTATAACACCTATCATGATGAGCAACACTAGAAACATTCTTAACATGAGCATAAAGATAGGCATGGTTCTTTTGGTCATGTGAAGAATAAGAGCTACTAGCCATAGGAGCCTTCCCTTTCTCCTTGTTGAGATTGGAGGTCCTTTGGCTTGTTAAGTTCTTGGTTCCCTTTTGGAAACCAAGTCCATCCCTAATAAAGGGGTGTCTACCAATGGTGTAGGCATCCCTATCAAATTTTAATTTCTCATAATCATTCTTGCAAGTCTAAAGTTGAGCATTAAAATTTGCAACATCATTATTCAACTTAAGAATGGTGGAAGCATGAGTATTGCAAGCATCAATATCAAAGTCCTTACATCTATTAAAAATAGACACATGCTCCACAGATGAACTAGTGACATTCACTTTTCTAGCTTAACATTTAAATCAACATTTAAACTCTTAAGACTAGAAATAGAATCATGGCAAGTAGATAGCTCAGAAGATAATAGTTTATTTTTCTTAATTTCTAGAGCAAGAGATTTTTGAACATTAATAAATTTATCATGTTCTTCATAAAGAATATCTTCTTGCTTCTCTAGCAGCCTATCTTTCTCATTAAGGGCATTAATTAATTCATTTATTTTATCTACTTTAGATCTATCTAATCCCTTAAATAGATCACTATAATCTACCTCATCATCAGAAGATTCCTCATCAATAGAAGAAGTATACTTAGGTGTATCTCGTGTACGTACCTTCTCCTTAGCCATGAGGCACATGTGGCGTTTGTTGGGGAAGAGGGAGGACTTGTCGAAGGCAGAGGCAGCTAGTCCTTCATCGTCGGGGTCAGATGAAGAACAGTCGGAGTCCCATTCTTTGCCAATGTGTGCCTCGCCCTTCACCTTCCTATAGTTTTTCTTCCTTTCCTTCTTCCCTTTCTTTTCTTGTACCTAGTCATTGTCATTATTGGGACATTGTGCTATAAAATGACCAGACTTACCGCACTTGAAGCAGGAGCACTATCCCTTTGACTTGTTCTTGTTGGGATACTCCTTGCGTCCCTTTAAGGCAGTCTTGAAGCGCTTGATTACAAGCGCCATTTCATCCTCGTTGAGCCCGACAGCCTCCACTTGTGCTACCTTGTTAGGTAGCGCCTCCTTGCTGCTTGTTGCCTTGAGGGCAACGGACTGTGGTTCATAGACTGGAAACAGACCATTTGCAATGTCGTCCCAATACCTTGCTTCCTTCACCATCATGTGCTTGCTTACAAATTTTTCGAGAATTTCCTCGGGCGGCATCTTAGTGTACCTGGGGTTTTCACGGATAAGGTTAACAAGATGAGGATCAATAACAGTAAATGACCTAAGCATGAGTCAAACGACATCATGATCCGTCCATCTTGTGCTCCCATAACTCTAGATCTTGTTCACCAGGGTCTTGAGCCTATTGTATGTCTCGGTTGGCTCTTCTCCCCTTTTCATGCCGAATCTCCCAAGTTCACCTTCCACCAATTCCATTTTGGTGATCATCATGACATCATTTCCCTCATGAGAAATCTTGAGGGTGTCCCAAATTTGTTTGGTGTTGTCCAAGCCGCTGACTTTATTATATTCATCCCTACATAGAGATGCTAGCAAAACAGTAGTACCTTGGGCATTTTTATGAATTTTCTCATTAATCAAAATGGGATTATGAGTACTATCGAAATGCATTCCATTTTCAACAATTTCTCAAATACTAGGATGGAGAGAAAATAAGTGACTACGCATTTTATGACTCCAAAAAGAATAGTCTTCTCCATCAAAGTGTGGGGGTTTACCGAGCCGAATAGATAATAAATGAGCATTAAAATTATAAGGGATGCGAGAATAATCAAAAAGTAATTATGAATAATCGTTTTCTTTTTCGATGAAGAGTCTTCGTCATCATCATACCTTGGTGATCGAAGAGGAGGAGGTCTCAGTGTCGTAGTAGATGATCTTCTTTATGCGCCTCTTCTTCCCATCCCTTTTCTTGTGACTAGAGCCTGAGTCAGTGGGCTTGTCGCCTTTTGGCTCGTCAACATAGAGGGTCTCCTTCTCCTTATCATTGATCACCATCCCCTTACCTTTAGGATCCATCTCTTTGGGCGGTTAGTCCCTGAATGAAGAGTACGACTCTGATAGCAATTGAGAGCACCTAGAAGGGGGTGAATAGATGATCTTGTAAAAATCAAGACTAAAGAACACAAACTTAGTTTATGAAATGTTAGTGAAGTCAAAATCAAGGTGTTTTGACTAGAGAGGGAGAGAACAAAAAGAGACAACTTCTTCACTTAATTGCTTTTCACAAGATGAGTATTAAACTTAGAGCAATTATAAAGTGAGTAGAAGTAGAGAGAATCGCACAAAAAGAAAGACATGTGACACATCAATTTTTATCCTGTGGTTCGGCCAAGTGGAACACTTGTCTTGTCCACGTTGTGGTGTCCCAACGGACGAGGGTTGCACTCAACCCCTTTCAAGTAATCCAATTATCCACTTGAATACCACGGTTCTCTTTGTCTCAAGTTTATCCCCTTGTGATGAATCTCCATACTTTGGAGTCTCTCACACCATACACAAAAGATCTCGAATGAGCATGTGAGTAAGGAGGGAATAGCAACACACAAAAAGCGAGAGTCGCAGCACTAACACGCACACAAGATGAGAGTGAGCACAAGAAAGCAGCACAGCGAAGTTACAACTCAGAAAAGTGCTCAGATCTCTAACACAGTGAATCAAATGCACGAATGCGAGGTCTCGGTGTCTTAGGATGTTCAAGAGGTGCTTGGTGTACTGCTCCATGCGCCTAGGGGTCCCTTTTTTAGCCCCAAGGCATCTAGGAGCCATTGGAGCTCCATTTGGTAGGCAATAGTTGTCTTCTGTCCGTGGGCGCACCGGACTGTCCGGTGCACCACCAGAAAGTGAACAGGCGCGATCTCCTTCCTTTTCTGGCGAAGCCGACTGTTGCAGCCATGACCTCCTGGCACAACGGACAGTCAGGTGGCACACCGAATAGTCCGGTGAAGCCTGGTGACCGTTGGCGCAGGCCATGCGTCGTCCGCTGATTGCACGATGATTGCGGTCCCGACCATTGGCGCGGGCGTGGCTACTCACCAGACAGTCTGGTGAATTTTAGCTGCAGCGTCCCCAACTTTTCCTGAGAGTAGCGAGTTCGTCGAGCGTGCCAGCCTAGGCACCAGATAGTCCTGTGCACCATAGGTTGGTGCAAGTCTGGCTTGTTTCAGCTAAACTTATTTTGCTTCTTTTGGACTTAACTTTACTGAGTTCCTATCACTTAGACAAACACGTTTAGCACATAAAACAATTGACTAAGTGTCTAGAACTTACCTTCATACTAGATTTGCATTATGTCCTCATCGGAACACAATTTGCTTCATATACCTTTGCTCAACATCATGTTAGTTCTCACATATTGTGTTGTGCATCTAATCACCAAAACAATATAGAACTGGTCCAAGGGCACATTTCCCTTTCACCTAGAGACTAATTGTATTATGGAGGCTTGTGAGGTTACATTTGATGAGACTGCACCTTGTCCATCCCCTGTCTTTGAGCCTGTAGGTCTAGATCAGATGGGACAGACCATCTTTGTGGAGGAGGAGCACGACGATGCCGATTGGGTTGCTCTCAAGCCGACTCCACCGGCCACCCAATCAAACCTGCTTCCACTACTACAGCTAACGGACCTGACCCCACTCCTTCCACCACATGGGGTCCGCTCGAGCTAGCTCCTGCTGAGACTGGAGGAGTTGAAGCTACTGTTAAGGGGGAGGCCACTTCCTCAAGGGAGGCTCCACAGCATATTCAGCATCGTTACCCACCTCATCAGATGATCGGGGAGCTTCACGAGCGAGTCACTCGCTCTAGGTCACAACAGATTTCTCATTTTTCTCACTCAGCTTTTGTTGCTACTTTTGAGCCCTGAGATGTTGGACATGCTTTATCTGATCCTAACTGGGTTAATGCTATGCATGAGGATCTTGAAACTTTTGAAAGAAATCAGGTTTGGGTTTTGGTGCCACCTCCTTCTAACTACCATCCCATCGGTACAAAATGGGTTTTCAAAAACAAACAGAGTGAGGATGGTTTGGTAGTGAGAAACAAGGCGAGGTTGGTTGCCCGAGGGTATTGCCAAAAAGAGGGAATTGATGATGAGGAGACCTTTGCCCCTGTTGCCCGTTTAGGGGCCATTAGGATCCTTTTAGCCTTTGCTGCTTCAAAGGGTTTTAAGCTTTTTCAAATGGATGTCAAAAGTGCCTTTTTGAATGGGTATATAGAGGAAGAGGTATACGTTAAGCAGTCCCCTGGTTTTGAGAGTTCCAAGTTTCCAAACCACATTTTTAAACTCCAAAAAGCTTTGTGTGGTTTGAAACAAGCCCCTAGAGCCTGGTATGAGTGTTTGAAATCTTTTCTCCTCAAGCATAATAATGACACCCTTTTAGTCCAGATTTTGTGGATGATATCATCTTTGGTGGTTCTTCTAATGCTCTTGTGTCTACATTTTTAGATCTTATGAGCAGGGAATTCGAGATGAGCATGATGGGTGAGCTGAACTTCTTTCTTGGGTTGCAAATCAAGAAGACTCAAGGTAGGACCTTTGTGCATCAAGGCAAGTATACAAAGGACGTCCTGAAGAAGTTCGACAAGGGAGAGGGCAAGCCTCTTTCGACCCCCATGTCCACCTCGACGACACTTGACACTGATGAGGATGGCGAACCTGTGGACCAGAAGGAGTATAGGAGCATGATTGGCTCTCTCATGTATTTGACTGCGACGAGGCTGGACATACACTTCGCAGTGTGTTTGTGCGCTCGTTTCTAGGCTTCCCCACACACATCTCATAGAAAGGCTGTGAAACGGATTATGAGGTACCTACGTTTAACTCCTGAGTTTGGTTTGTGGTACTCCTCATCGTCCGTTCTGTCTTTGTGCGGTTATTTTGATGCTGATTTTGCGGTTTGCCTTTTGGAGCGCAAGTCTACTTCTGGGACTTGTTAGTTTTTGGGTACTTCGTTGGTTTCATGGTCTTCTTGAAAATAGTCTAGTGTTACCCTGTGTACCACAACGACCGAGTATGTTGCTTTGGATGATGGCTTGGATTTTCATCATGTGCCTCTGCTTTGTGATAGCACGAGTGCCATAAGTGTTGCCAAGAATCCTATGCTGCATTCGAGGACCAAGCACATTGATGTACGCTTCCACTTTCTTTGTGATCATTATGAGAAAGGTGACATCAAATTGCGCTATATTGATACCACTCGCCAGCTTGCTGACATTTTGACCAAACCCCTTGATCAAAAAAAGCTTTTGTTCATTTGCGAGGGGAATTGGGTGTTTGTTTCCCTTTTTGATTAGAGGCTCCCTTTTGGTCTTTTCTTCTTATTTTCTTCTTTCACTTTCTTTTGTATTATATCTGCATGTCATATTGAGTTTCACTTGTATAACTACTAGAATGTGATTCTGCTCCTAGTAGTATGTTCTTTGCGTACATGATAATTCTATGGAATGCTTAGGCTCTTTTTGCTCATACTGATACAATATTGTTGAGCTAAGCTATTTTCATAATTGTGAACTTGATTATTACTTGCTTAATCTAAAATTGTTCACCATTAAGATTAGCACCTAGCATGTGTAGGATGTGTTGAAATCCTTTTTTCTATTACTAGTATGCTAGGTGTCTATGTCTCATGCTTTGAGTCATTCACTTGTCTTGATTTATTCATACCGTGCTAAAAATTCAAAATCAAGATAAGTGATAATCAGAAAGATCGAGAAGGGTTTGTATTTGTCACTACATCACTGTATCGGGATTGCTTCCATTTGCACTTTTGGATGAACTTGAGCAGTGTAGTGGACGATCGAAATCGGTGTTTTGAGCTTCTGATTGCCTGTCTGCATAGGCTACACCCAGTTGAAAAGTCATACAAAGACAATGCTTACAACCTCTCGCACTCACATGCTTTTCAATGAAATATGGAATCCACTACAAAATCCGATAAATCTTGAAAATTTCAAATAGTATCTATTTCATATATGTTTCTAGCATGATGAGTGATCACTGTTTGGGGTAGCTCACCTTGTTCACCGATGACTGTCACTTAGTTGATTTCCTACTTACTATATGCTTAGTGTAGTCTTTGTGGTGAACACCTCTTTGAAATGCTTAAAACTGAACCAAAATACTTACACTTCATATATCTTGTGCATATGACTAGTTTGAGCATCTGCTAGCACGTGCATTTATTGCTGCACACTTACCACAGCACCACTTATAGCATTTTTTACACTCTGACTGGTATACTCCTAAAGTGAAAGGGAATTAGGCTTACACCGATATTTCTAATTAATTTTGGTGGTTGAATTGCTCAACACAAATAATTGGACTAACTAGTTTGCCCTAGTTTATAAGTTCCACAGGTGCCAAAGGTTCACAATAAGCCAATAAAAAGATCAAGAGAAAGGGTTCAAACAAAGGAGCAAAGGGACAACCGAAGGCACCCTGGTAGGGCGCACCGGACTGTCCGGTGTGCCACCGGACAGTGTCCGGTGCACCAGGGGACTTGAAGCCAAACTCCTCACCTTCGGGAAAAATCAGAGGCGCTGCGCTATAATTCACCGAACTGTCCGGTGTACACCGGACAGTGTCCGGTGTACACCGGACAGTGTCTGGTGCTCCAAGATTGAAGCGACTCTGAACTCGCCAGCTTCGGGAATTCGCAAAGGCTAGTCCGCTATAATTCACCGGACATGTCCAGTGCACACCGGACTGTCCGGTGTGACAATGAAGCAACGGCTACTTCGGCGCCAACGGCTACCTGCAGCTCATTAAATGCGCGCCAGCACGCACAGAAGTCAGGCACGCCCATGCTGGCGCACCGGACACTCCACAGTTCATGTCCGGTGCGCCACCGGACATCAAGGCGGGCCCAGAAGTCAGAGCTCCAACGGTCGGAACCCTAACGTTCGGGTGACGTGGCTGGCGCACCGGACATGACCGGTGTGCACCGGACTGTCCGGTGCACCATACGACAGATAGCCTCCACCCAAACGGCTAGTTTGGTGGTTGGGGCTATAAATACCCCCAACCACCCCACATTCAAGTCATCCAAGTTTTCCACTTCTCAACCACTTACAAGAGCTAGGCATTCAATACAAGACACACCCAAGTGATCAAATCCTCTCCAATTCCACACAAGGCTTTAGTGATTAGCGAGAGAGATTTCCCGTGTTCTGTTGAGCTCTTGCGCTTGGATTGCTTCTTTTCTTTCTCACTTGTTCTTGTGATCAAAACTCCATTGTAACCGAGGCAAGAGACACCAATTGTGTGGTGGTCCTTGCGGGGAAGTTTTGTTCCCGGTTTCGATTTGAGAAGAGAAGCTCACTCGGTCCGAGGGACCGTTTGAGAGAGGGAAAGGGTTGAAAGAGACCCGGTCTTTGTGACCTCCTCAACGGGGAGTAGGTTTGCGAGAACCGAACCTCGGTAAAACAAATCATCGTGTCTCACTCTTCATTTGCTCACGATTTGTTTTGTGCCCCCTCTCGGACTCGTTTCTATTTCTAACGCTAACCCGGCTTGTAGTTGTGTTTATATTTGTAAATTTCAGTTTCGCCCTATTCACCCCCCCTCTAGGCGACTTTCAATTGGTATCAGAACCCAGTGCTTCATTAGAGCCTAACCGCTCGAAGTGATGTCGGGAGATCACACCAAGAGGGAGATGGAGACCGGCGACAAGCCCACTACAAGTCACGGGAGCACTTCATCGGAAGAGTCCCGCACCAAGAGGAAGGAGAAGAAGAAGGACTCCTCCAACAAAGGGAAGGGGAAGGAGAAGAAATCTTCTTCCTACAAGTCGCATCGGAGAGGCGACAAGCACAAGAGGATGAGGAAAGTCTACTACGAGACCGACACTTCATCAATGTCGACCTCTGACTCCGACGCACCGTCCGTTACTTCTAAGCGCCAAGAGCGCAAGAAGTATAGTAAGATCCCCCTATGCTACCCTCGCATTCCTAAACATACACCTTTACTTTCCGTCCCATTAGGCAAACCACCAACATTTGATGGTGAAGATTATGCTAGGTGGAGTGATATGATGCGATATCACCTAACCTCACTCCACAAAAGTATATGGGATGTTGTTGAGTTTGGTGTACAGGTACCATCTGTAGGGGATGAAGATTATGATGTGGACGAAGTGGCCCAAATCGAGCACTTCAACTCCCAAGCCACCACTATACTCCTCACCTCTCTAAGTCGAGAGGAGTATAACAAGGTGCACGGGTTAAAGAGCGCCAAGGAGATTTGGGACGTGCCAAAATCCGCGCACGAAGGAGATGAGGTGACCAAGATCACCAAACGAGAAACGATCGAGGGGGAGCTCGGTCGCTTCCGTCTTCGCCAAGGGGAGGAGCCACAAGGCATGTACAACCGGCTCAAAACCTTGGTGAACCAAGTGCGCAACCTTGGGAGCAAAAAGTGGGATGACCACGAAGTGGTTAAGGTTATTCTAAGATCACTTGTTTTCCTTAACCCTACTCAAGTTCAATTAATTCGTGGCAATCCTAGATATACACAAATGACCCCCGAGGAAGTTATAGGTAATTTTGTGAGCTTTGAGTTGATGATCAAAGGCTCAAAGAAGATCAACGAGCTTGACGGCCCCTCCACGTCCGAAGCACAACCAGTCGCATTCAAGGCGACGGAAGAAAAGAAGGAGGAGGCTACTCCAAGTCGAACACCCATCGACGCCTCCAAGCTCGACAACGAGGAGATGGCGCTCATCATCAAGAGCTTCTGCCAAATCCTCAAGCAAAGGAGGGGGAAAGACTACAAACCCCGCTCTAAGAAAGTATACTACAAATGTGGTAAGCCCGGTCATTTTATTGCTAAATGTCCATTATCCAGTGATAGTGACAGGGGCGACGACAAGAAGGGAAGAAGAAAGGAGAAGAAGAGACACTACAAAAGGAAGGGCGGCGATGCCCACGTGTGCCGCGAGTGGGACTCCGACAAGAGCTCCACCGACTCCTCCTCTGACGAGGACGCCGCCAACATCGTCGTCACCAGGGGACTTCTCTTCCCCAACGTCGGCCACAAGTGCCTCATGGCCAAGGAGGGCAAAAAGAAGAAGGTAAAATCAAGATCCTCCACTAAATATGAAACCTCTAGTGATGAGGATGATGCTAGCAATGAGGAGGATAACTTGCGCATTCTTTTTGCCGACCTAAACATGCAACAAAAAGAAAAATTAAATGAATTGATTAGTGCTATTCATGATAAGGATGGTCTCTTGGACTCTCAAGAGGACTTCCTTATTAAGGAGAACAAAAAACATGTTAAGGTAAAAAATGCTTATGCTCTACAAGTTGAAAAATGTGAAAAATTGTCTAGTGAGCTAAGTACTTGCCATGAGACCATTGACAACCTTAGAAATGAAAATGCTAAATTGTTAGCTAAGGTTGATGCACATGTTTGTAATGTTTCAACTTCCAATCCTAGAGATGATAATGTTGATTTACTTGCTAGGATTGATGAGTTGAATGTTTCTCTTGCTAGCCTTAGAAATGAGAATGAAAAATTGATTGCTAAGGCTAAAGATTTTGATGTTTGCAATGTTACAATTTCCGATCTTAGAGATAAAAATGATATATTACGTGCTAAGATTGTTGAACTTAATTCTTGCAAACCCTCTACATCTACCGTTGAGCATGTCACTATTTGTACTAGATGTAGAGATATTGATGTTGATGCTATTCATGATCACATGGCTTTAATTAAACAACAAAATGATCATATAGCATTATTAGATGCTAAAATTGCCGAGCATAACTTAGAAAATAAAAAATTTAAATTTGCTAGAAGTATGCTCTATAATGGGAGACGCCCTGGCATCAAGGATGGCATTGGCTTCCAAAGGGGAGACAATGTCAAACTTAATGCCCCTCCTAAAAAATTGTCTAACTTTGTTAAGGGCAAGGCTCCCATGCCTCAGGATAACGAGGGTTACATTTTGTACCCTGCCGGTTATCCCGAGAGCAAAATTAGGAGAATTCATTCTAGGAAGTCTCACTCTGGCCCTAACCATGCTTTTATGTATAAGGGTGAGACATCTAGCTCTAGGCAACCAACCCATGCTAAGTTGCCTAAGAAGAAAATTCCTAGTGCATCAAATGATCATGACATTTCATTCAAAACTTTTGATGCATCATATGTGCTTACTAACAAATCCGGCAAGGTAGTTGCCATGTTTGTTGGGGGCAAACACAAGGGCTCCAAAACTTGTGTTTGGGTACCCAAAGTTCTTGTTTCTAATGCCAAATGACCCAAAACCGTTTGGGTACCTAAAGTCAAGAACTAAACTTGTTTTGTAGGTTTATGCATCCGGCGGCTCAAGTTGGATCATCGATAGCGGGTGCACAAACCATATGACGGGGGAAAAGAAGATGTTCTCCTCCTACGAGAAAAACCAAGATCCCCAACGAGCTATCACATTCGGGGATGGAAACCAAGGTTTGGTCAAAGGTTTGGGTAAAATTGCTATATCTCCTGACCATTCCATTTCCAATGTTTTTCTTGTTGATTCATTAGATTACAATTTGCTTTCCGTATCCCAATTATGTCAAATGGGCTACAACTGTCTATTTACTGATGTAGGTGTTACTGTCTTTAGAAGAAGTGATGATTCAATAGCATTTAAGGGAGTGTTAGAGGGTCAGCTATACTTGGTAGATTTTGATAGAGCTGAACTCGACACTTGCTTAATTGCTAAGAATAACATGGGTTGGCTCTGGCACCGTCGACTAGCCCATGTTGGAATGAAGAATCTTCATAAGCTTCTAAAGGGAGAGCACATTTTAGGACTAACAGATGTTCATTTTGAGAAAGACAGGATTTGTAGCGCATGCCAAGCCGGGAAGCAAGTTGGTGTTCATCATCCACACAAGAACATCATGACGACTGACAGGCCACTGGAGCTCCTACACATGGATCTATTCGGCCCGATTGCTTACATAAGCATCGGCGGGAGTAAGTACTGTCTAGTTATTGTGGATGATTATTCTCGCTTCACTTGGGTGTTCTTTTTGCAGGAAAAATCTCAAACCCAAGAGACCTTAAAGGGATTCTTGAGACGAGCTCAAAATGAGTTCGGCTTGAGGATTAAGAAGATAAGAAGTGACAATGGGACGGAGTTCAAGAACTCACAAATTGAAGGCTTTCTTGAGGAGGAGGGCATCAAGCATGAGTTCTCTTCTCCCTACACCCCACAACAAAATGGTGTAGTGGAGAGGAAGAATCGAACTCTATTGGACATGGCAAGAACCATGCTTGATGAGTACAAGACACCGGATTGGTTTTGGGCCAAAGCGGTCAACACCGCCTGCTACGCCATCAACCGGTTATATCTACACCGAATCCTCAAGAAGACATCCTATGAACTCCTAACCGGTAAAAAGCCCAATATTTCATATTTTAGAGTTTTTGGTAGCAAATGTTTATTCTTGTTAAGAGAGGAAGAAAATCTAAATTTGCTCCTAAAACTGTAGAAGGCTTTTTACTAGGATATGACTCAAACACAAGGGCATATAGAGTCTTTAACAAGTCCTCAGGACTTGTTGAAGTTTCTTGTGACGTTGTGTTTGCTGAAACTAACGGCTCTCAAGTAGAGCAAGTTGATCTTGATGAGATAGGTGAAGAAGAGGCTCCATGCATCGCACTAAGGAACATGTCCATTGGGGATGTGTGTCCTAAGGAATCCAAAGAGCCTCCAAATGCACAAGATCAACCATCCTCCTCCACGCAAGCATCTCCACCAACTCAAAATGAGGACGAGGCTCAAGTTGATGAAGGGGAAGATCAAAGAGTTGAGCCACCTCAAGATGATGGCAATGATCAAGGGGGAGATGCCAATGATCAAGACAAGGAGGATGAAGAACCAAGGCCGCCACAACCAAGAGTCCACCAAGCAATCCAACGAGATCACCCCGTCGACACCATCCTCGGCGACATTCATAAGGGGGTAACCACTAGATCTCGTGTTGCACATTTTTGTGAGCATTATTCTTTTGTTTCCTCTATTGAGCCCCACAGGGTAGAGGAAGCACTTCAAGATTCGGATTGGGTGATGGCGATGCAAGAGGAGCTCAACAACTTCACTAGGAACGAGGTATGGCATTTAGTTCCACGTCCTAACCAAAATGTTGTAGGAACCAAGTGGGTCTTCCGCAACAAGCAAGACGAGCATGGTGTGGTAACAAGGAACAAAGCTTGACTTGTGGCCAAGGGATACTCCCAAGTCGAAGGTTTGGATTTTGGTGAAACCTATGCACCCATAGCTAGGCTTGAGTCAATTCGTATATTATTAGCCTATGCTACTTACCATGGCTTCAAGCTTTACCAAATGGACGTGAAGAGTGCCTTCCTCAATGGACCAATCAAGGAAGAGGCCTATGTTGAGCAACCTCCCGGCTTTGAAGACAGTGAGTACCCTAACCATGTCTATAGGCTCTCTAAGGCGCTTTATGGGCTCAAGCAAGCCCCAAGAGCATGGTATGAATGCCTTAGAGATTTCCTTATTGCTAATGGCTTCAAAGTCGGCAAGGCCGATCCTACTTTATTTACTAAAACTCTTGACAATGATTTGTTTGTATGCTAAATTTATGTTGATGATATTATATTTGGGTCTACTAACGAATCTACATGTGAGGAATTTAGTAGGATCATGACACAAAAAATCGAGATGTCTATGATGGGGGAGTTGAAGTATTTTCTAGGATTCCAAGTCAAGCAACTCCAAGAAGGCACCTTCATTAGCCAAACGAAGTATACTCAAGACATTCTAACCAAGTTTGGAATGAAGGATGCCAAGCCCATCAAGACACCCATGGGAACCAATGGGCATCTCGACCTCGACACGGGAGGTAAGTCCGTGGATCAAAAGGTATACCGGTCGATGATAGGTTCATTACTTTATTTATGTGCATCACGACCGGACATTATGCTTTCTGTGTGTATGTGTGCAAGATTCCAAGCCGACCCTAAGGAATCTCACCTTACGGCCGTAAAACGAATCCTGAGATATTTGGCTTATACTCCTAAGTTTGGGCTCTGGTACCCTCGGGGATCCACATTTGATTTGATTGGTTATTCGGATGCCGATTTGGCGGGGTGTAAGATTAATAGAAAGAGCACATTGGGGACTTGCCAGTTCTTGGGAAGATCCTTGGTGTCTTGGGCTTCAAAGAAGCAAAATTCGGTCGCTCTTTCTACCGCCGAAGCCGAGTATATTGCCGCAGGCCATTGTTGCGCGCAATTGCTTTGGATGAGGCAAACCCTGCGAGACTATGGTTACAAATTAACCAAAGTTCCTCTTCTATGTGATAATGAGAGTGCAATCCGCATGGCGGATAATCCCGTTGAGCGTAGTCGCACTAAACACATAGCCATTCGGTATCATTTTCTTAGGGAACACCAACAAAAGGGGGATATCGAGATTGCATACATTAATACTAAAGATCAATTAGCTGATATCTTTACCAAGCCACTAGATGAACAAACTTTTACCAAACTTAGGCATGAGCTCAATATTCTTGATTCCAGGAATTTCTTTTGCTAATTTGCAGACATAACTCATAAGTATACCTTTGATTTTGTCTCTTTTATAGATGCTATGACTAATGTGTTTTCAAGTATATTTCAAACCAAGTCATAGGTATATTGAAAGGGAATTGGAGTCTTCGGCGAAGACAAAGGCTTCCACTCCACTCTACTACTCATCCTTCACCGTCGCTCCGCATCACTCTCCATCTTTGGTATAATCTTCACTCATATATTATTTGCCAAAGGGGAGAAAGTAGGTAGATAAGGGCTTATATCTCACTCAAAGTATCCGTTTTTGGCGATTCATGCCAAAGGGGGAGAAAAGTATGAGCCCAAAGCAAAAGGACCGCACCACCACCCTAATTTTAAAATTAATGATTTTCAATTGGTAAAATTCAAATTGGTATCCTTTTGTGTTCTAAAGGGGGAGCAAGTAGTATTTTCAAAATTGATATCTTAAAACCCTCTTGAACACTAAGAGGAGAATTCATTTGAGGGGGAGTTTTGTTTAGTCAAAGGAAAAGCATTTGAAACAAGAGGAGAAAATTTCAAATCTTGAAAAATGCTTCGCAAAATCTTATTCACTTACCTTTGACTATTTTGCAAAAGGACTTTGAAAAGGATTTACAAAAAGAATTTGCAAAAACAAAACATGTGGTACAAGCGTGGTCCAAAATAAAGAAACAATCCATGCATATCTAGTAAGTAATATTTATTGGCTCAATTCTAAGTAACCTTGGCATTTGCATATGCAAACTAGTTCAAATTCTGCACTTCTATATTTGCTTTGGTTTGTGTTGGCATCAATCACCAAAAAGGGGGAGATTGAAAGGGAATTAGGCTTACACCGATATTTCTAATTAATTTTGGTGGTTGAATTGCCCAACACAAATAATTGGACTAACTAGTTTGCCCTAGTTTATAAGTTCCACAGGTGCCAAAGGTTCACAATAAGCCAATAAAAAGATCAAGAGAAAGGGTTCAAACAAAGGAGCAAAGGGACAACCGAAGGCACCCTGGTAGGGCGCACCGGACTGTCCGGTGTGCCACCGGACAGTGTCCGATGCACCAGGGGACTTGAAGCCAAACTCCTCACCTTCAGGAAAAATCAGAGGTGCTGCGCTATAATTCACCGGACTGTCCGGTGTACACCGGACAGTGTCCGGTGCTCCAAGATTGAAGCAACTCTGAACTCGCCAGCTTCGGGAATTCGCAAAGGCTAGTCCGCTATAATTCACCGGACATGTCCAGTGCACACCGGACTGTCCGGTGTGACAACGAAGCAACGGCTACTTCGGCGCCAATGGCTACCTGCAGCTCATTAAATGCACGCCAGCGCGCGCAGAAGTCAGGCACGCCCATGCTGGCGCACCGGACACTCCACAGTTCATGTCCGGTGCGCCACCGGACATCAAGGCGGGCCCAAAAGTCAGAGCTCCAACGGTTGGAACCCTAACGTTCGGGTGACGTGGCTGGCGCACCGGATATGACCGGTGTGCACCGGACTGTCCGGTGCACCATACGACAGACAACCTCCACCCAAACGGCTAGTTTGGTGGTTGGGGCTATAAATACCCCCAACCACCCCACATTCAAGTCATCCAAGTTTTCCACTTCTCAACCACTTACAAGAGCTAGGCATTCAATACAAGACACACCCAAGTGATCAAATCCTCTCCAATTCCACACAAGGCTTTAGTGATTAGCGAGAGAGATTTCCCGTGTTCTGTTGAGCTCTTGCGCTTGGATTGCTTCTTTTCTTTCTCACTTGTTCTTGTGATCAAAACTCCATTATAACCGAGGCAAGAGACACCAATTGTGTGGTAGTCCTTGCGGGGAAGTTTTATTCCCGGTTTCGATTTGAGATGAGAAGCTCACTCGGTCCGAGGGACCGTTTGAGAGAGGGAAAGGGTTGAAAGAGACCCGGTCTTTGTGACCTCCTCAACGGGGAGTAGGTTTGCGAGAACCGAACCTCGGTAAAACAAATCATCGTGTCTCACTCTTCATTTGCTCACGATTTGTTTTGCGCCCTCTCTCTCGGACTCGTTTTTATTTCTAACGCTAACCCGGCTTGTAGTTGTGTTTATATTTGTAAATTTCAGTTTCGCCCTATTCACCCCCCTCTAGGCGACTTTCATAAAGCTCATGCATTTTCTCTATTTCATACTCTCTTTTGCATTTCTGCTTTTTCTCAGGGGGGTCCTCTTGTCAAGGCAAAATTTTACTTTCTACTCCTATCCATGCTAGATAAGTTCACTTGTCAACAAGGGGGGAGATTTTGAGATTTCCCGATTCCTCTATCTAGGGGGAGAATTTTGTCTTTAGGGCTTTCTCTCATTCAAGAGGGCGAGATGTGTTATTTGGAGCTATTGCTAGTTGTGTTGAGCCGTTTGCCTCTTTCTGGACGAACTAGCTTTGATTTTAGCTTTTGTGATGATCTTATGCGCTAAATTGGTTTTTTATGATCTGATGAAGTTTTTTTTGCTCCGATGAGATTTTGGCTTTTGTCTAGTGGTGTTGAGCCCTGTTTTTGCCTCTTATTGAGGGCTAGCCTTTTCTTGCTTGGTCGTGTTGAGCCGTTGCTGATTTCTTTGGGGACCAAATTTTGCTTACTCTCAATGACTTGTCTGGCTTTTATCTAGCTTATGGTCATTTGAGTGAGTTTCTCTTCTTCTTCCTCTTTCTGTTTACATATGCTCATATGGTGGTGTTGACAATGCATTCATCAAGGGGGAGATTGCGAACACAAGGTTGACTTGTCCCTTGTGGTTCGGGTTGATGATGAGTGATTGTCAACAGGTAGCACTCTGAGGTAGTCAGTGGACTGACCAGAGTGTGAGATTATGCTTGTGCAACCATGTCGGTCGACTTGTGGTGTGCGGGTGTGGAGCACAGGAACAGTGGTCAACGGCTGAGGTGAAGGTCATGCGGGCTCGTGTTGATGGACCAGGAGTGGTGAAGGATGAGTGTTGGGTCTTGACTGACAGATTAGAGCAGCCAGGTGACCAGCCGCGACGGCTGACACATGGGACACGCACTTGCGTGAGGAAGTGGTGGAGTGGACCGTGTTGCTGGCGTGGTCGAGGACTAGCGAGACACACGTCTGGTCGTGGAGGACGTGCATGAGGTGGGGTGCTCACGGCAGGTTTGGTGGTTTGGGCCTCAAAACCACCCAGTGCTATGGATGGCGGGTTTTGCTGAGTTTGGGCCTCAAAACTCGGCGGTGGCGGTTCCGAAGGGAACTGGTGGTGGCACGTGGCGTGATCGTGTAGGGTGCGTCAAGGCGAAGCAACTCTGTGTGAAGTACGTGGCTGTCGGATTGAAAACCTAGGAGTTGGTCCATTTCGCCCCCAGTGGAGTTGATAGGCTCTATGTAAACAGGGGTAATTTAGGAAGTGAGAATAACCCTCTATAAATAGAGGGGAGGGCTGGTTAGTTCAGTATATCTTGACTGCCATTTGTTTAAAGCATTCATTCTAGAGCTTCTAGTTTTCTCTCTAGGTAGACACCAGTTGAGCCGAGGGATCCGCAACGATTTTGTACTTCGACCGTGTTCTTGGTATTCATTTTTAATCAGAGGAAGGGTCGTCGGTCCGGCCCACATGGTTCTTTGGCTTCAAATCTCAGTTTGTACACTTGCTGGAATTTCTGAAGTTTTAGTCTTGATTTCTCCCTTTCCCTGATCTTGTGTTTTAGGTGAAAAACCTTTGATTCTTTTGAGAGGATTTGGTTTGGGGATTGATTGGTGGTGACTTGCACTCTTTGTACCACTACATACACCTAGTTGTTGCAGATTTTAGTCGCGATTTGAGAAAAACTCAGTTTGAACTCGTCTAGAATACCAAAAAAACCCCCAAATTTTGGCTGTATTTTTAAATCTGTGGTTGATTCACAAGTCCGATTGAGCTCAAAATTTGGGGAGATCTTGGAAACATATTTTCTCAGGCGTGTGTAAAATTTCATTTCAATTGGAGTTCGTTTGGTTCAGTTTTGAATTCAAGAACAGAATTTCGTATTACTGAAAACAACACTTGTTGACGATTGTGTATTGGACTGTTTTGGAATTTTCGGTATCCGATTTGCGATCCGTTTGTTTTGCTGGTCTCATGTGAGTATTAGGAACGTTTTGTAATCATGAGATCACTCGTTCGTTGATGTGTTCATGGTTTGAGCAATTGTTTCATCTCAATTAAAATGAAGTGTTCATTTTCAGTGTTTAGAAGCAAAATCTGATTGACTCTCATTCACCCCTCACCGGTCCTACAAGCACACATAAATATAGTATTTTATCGTGTCACATTATTTTTTTGTACCTGTGGTTTAGTACCTAATCACTTTGCTTAGTATCCACAAACAGGTTGATCGAGCTAACAAGTTGTGACTCGTATTAGGTGATTGATGGCTAGCTCACAATAAATATGTCTTCTAAAAACTGATTTCAGAACATGTAAGCTGCGGCCCTACTCTGATCTGAGCTTCTTTTTGCGTCATGATTCCAAGTCGCTTGCTTGCAAACCCAAGATATATAGTATCTACTTTTATTCTACTATATTTAAAGGGGCACTCAAGAACTCAACAGTATTAAACCAAAGTTTCATGATTTGATGATGCTCAAATAAACAGAAAAATCATGACTGCACCAAAGTTACATATCATTCAAGGATAGGAGATCACGCGTAGCAACTGCACCATTTTAACCTGAACACAAGCAACATCGTAGAACCATGCATTGATAGGATCAAGACAAGGCAACGAGAGATTAACTTGTTTGTGAACACACATTCGTCTCTCTGACGCTAGCTTTCTCTGTCTGTTTTTCATGAGGGAGAACAACAGATTCTGAGGCTGCAAATAACTCATGGAGATGTTCCCGGATTTAGTTACATGTTTTTCATCAGGACTTGAACCAGCCTTTATGAGTATTTAGTGCTCCCGGATTTGTACCACACCAACAGATACTCTGAGGCTGCAAATAACTCATGGAGTTGTTCTATCTCATTCATGTGTTGCTATCAAATGATCGAGACATTGTTATGGATGCCTTTTTGATGGTACCTTTATCGTATACAAGTAGAAAAATGATCTTCAGACAGTGCCAATAGCACGTGGGCGACGATTGGCTTGCTCAGAATTCTTCCCCAAATTTTGAGTTGGAGCTATCGAGAAAGAGGCCATCCATTTCAACCAAATTATTAAAGTCACTAGGAGTAGCATTGGCTCAACCTATTTTGGATGGATCGAGCAGGCCCATAAACACACTCGCGTCGTCAATCTTGGGACACTTTATGCTCGTGCTTAGAGCATCTCCAACAATGACTCAAACTAGTGCCTCAAATTGAAATATGAGGCTCTATACAGGATAAACTACTCCAACAGTGCCCTATTTCATAAATTTTTGTCAAAAAACTATAGGGCACCCTCTCAAGTGACTCAAATATACTACACCGTAGTGGGCTGCCCTATAATCTAGATTTGGGGCTTTACTGTTGGAGCGAGGTGTTTTGTTGGTGCCCTAAATTCTATAAAATATACTTATTTTTAAATTATAGGCCATTTTTATATGTCACGCTGTTGGAGATGCTCTTAATCAAGAATATGTAAAGTTTCTACACTTGCTATACCTAAATGATCTCTTGTCGACAAGATAAAAGAATATATATTGGAGTTTATGAAGAGGCACCAGATGAACCCACAACATCCGTGGAGAATATACAACTTACTTCTCACCCAAACCCCCAACTATCCAGATCTACCAAAAAATGTAGAGGCCCTGGAAACCTACACATGCTCCAAGTCGTAGCAACAATCATCACGAAACACGGTAGAAATAAAGTGAATCGTAGGAATTCTCAAAAAAGAGAGAGAATGACTTGGCCTTCAATTTTGTTGACTACTCTAATCGATCGTCATCCTAAACTACTCATTGGACCCTAAATTACGGCGTGAAAATCACGTGCAGCCGATCATGGGCGGGTTCTGGCTCGAATGATTTCAGCGTAAAACATGAGCTAAAACAGCGTAAATTAGTACGAAATTTAGTGTAAAACACGCGCACAATCTCACTTTGCAAGATATTGCTGTAAAGCACATCAAAAAGTTTCATAAATTTGGCGTAAAATGCAGTAAGACTATTTTTTAATGGAAGCATAAAACACAACAAGAAGTGTCGTAAAATTTAGTTTGAAAATGCATAAATCACGATGATCTCATAGGGCACTTGTTTTGTTCACAGTATATCAAAATATAAAGTACAACGATATTTTGCCAATGTTGTTGCAATCATACATGATTTTTTTGACACGACAAAAAACGAGGAGCTAGCCCTGTCTTCGGTACTTCAGACATTTGGAACCATTAGCCTTTAGCTAGGTCGTGGTCCAAAATGGAAGCATCGCTGCTCGGCTCTTGTCAAAACAGGTCTGTGTAAGCCTGTATAAAGCATAAAGACACGTCAAAACAAGCATAAGTAAATCAAACAGAAACCTAAAATGATTCACCAGTTAAAAGACATGGATTGAGAGGAATGATAATATAAGAGTAGAGTTATGCATTCACTTAGATGATGCTGCTCTACAACAACCTGTCACATCATTTATTCATTTTCAGATTCTTGTATCTCCTATCATTTATTCTTATTCCTTCGTTACTTATGGTGAGAGTGTTTATCAACCAAAGGTTGGAGCCTAGACTGCAATAAAAAATGTTTATGTGCAAACCTCTTGCAGAAACAAATTGTTTAGGACTGGCAGCCCTCTTTTGTTTGTACGATGATTACAACGTATACTCAACTTGCTCATGTCTGAAAAGACACTACTATATTTTTCTTGAAATTACACAATGTAAAAATGATGCAGGCTACTTATTACCCATAACCTCCAATACCATCAACCAACAGGTATTTGAAATTACTAAAAATCAGATTTAGTCAGATGCATATGCGACAATAAATAATGTCCCCTAAAAAACTAACTGCACGAACGTTTTCAGGGAGTAATGATGGTAAATATAGGGATTAATTATTAATTTTTGGTAGGGTAATAAACTTCAAGAAATTTATAGCTGCTTAAATATGCGAGTATAAGCAATATTACGCTTGATTCAGATACTTAGTCACCGGGCGGTGTCACTATATAACTTAGAGGCCAAAAGTTGTACAAGGAATCACTAATTACATTATACCTTAAACCAGTTTAGAACACCTTATCAAGTGTGGCTTTATGACCAGCAGCATTTATACACCATACTACTACAAATACACTGAGATGGTTGGCATGCAAAGTATTATGTAGAAACTGATAAAACATTATCTTATATCGTAGAGGCATAAGTGACTACTCGTATATACCATAGACTCACTAGAACATATTCTTGAAACAGGCCATATCGGTGGGAAGCCTTCAAGGTGAATCCCATGCTGTTACTTGGAGCTTGAAGCCTAGAAGATAAATATGGCATACAAAAAGAGCAGAAAAATACTATATCATATATCAACAAATAACTAAGGGATGTAAATGCTCTCAGAATTATTCAAGAATTATCTAAACTATGTATAAAAAAGAACACAAGCTGCCCACTGGATTTCTACAAAATAATTGACAGATACTGATTTGCTTCCCTGATGAAAGTGAAAAGTAGCAGAACGTGTTCCCCGCTTCTCGACTGAATCCACAAAATTCTAAACTAGAAAACAATCTAGCACAAACTTTTAAAGCCAGCCAATGTTAGTAAACTGTAAGTTGACTACCAGCTAACAACAAATATGTTAAACACCATGTATTTCAGTTACTTCAGAAAAGAAATATCGACGTAGATGTACAGAGCCATATAGTGACATTAGTAGATTTGCTTAGATCTCACGAGTTCGCTCCAGCATGTATATTTTTTCCTATCTCTTTTGGTGGTTGACCGGTCACTTTTTTTTTCTTGGGGCCCCTGTTTGGGAGATACATTCTAAACTCAGAGCAATATGGTAGACTGAAATACCTCAGCATGGATATAATGGCAGCGTCAAGGACACCATCGACAAGTTTCTGAAACGGGATGCAAGAAGAGTGCTGACCTGGGCCTTCTCCTCATCTTGGAGTCCAAGATTCCCTTGGAGGAGCAGTTCCCACCACCAGCAGCCTCCCGAGCTCCGCACCTCATCCTAGCAGAGTTCTGGCTCGCCCTTCCTGTTGACGACGTCCTTCCTCAGGTGATCCAACAGCGCCTCCAAGGAACTCATGGTCTGACCAGCCTTGGCACCGAAGGCAGAGCTAGCGGCCATCACTCCGCCACCGCTGAAGCAGGACGCCGCGCGGTGCACTCAATAAAGCTGGAGTCCATGGGAAAATGGCCAACGCCCTGCGGGAGGAAACCAGGGACCGGCACCAAGGAGCCGCCGCCCCACGCGGTCGACATAGCGCCGACGTCCGAGACCGCCATAGCCTAGGAGGTGGACGCCCACAAGCCGGTGGACATGACTGTGAGGGCGAGGGCGCTGTGCCAGAGCGCTGCTGCGCGAGCACCGGGAGGGAGCGATAGGCTGGCGGCGGCTAGGGTTTGAATTGGTGTGAGGGAACGAGGGCGGTTGGCGATCTAATGTGACCCTGTGGGGTGAATGGGCTAGCGCTCGGGCTCTTCTAGCTGGGCCTCCACCACGCACGTGTTATGTTTGCTCAGCCAGACCGAAGCGACCAGGGCTTCTTCTAGTTATTAGGAGTCCAGGGCTTTTAATACATAAACTATATATATATATAACATTATTAATAGGTAAAAATATATAACCTTAACTTTTGTTGTATTTTCTATCTTCAAAATAAATTATGCACCATTACTCTATAAAAAATAAAATACAACCCTAAATTTGTATCTTAATTACTTGTATTCACATCATCATCATTTCTAGTAATGGGCATACAAGATTTTGATGATGGATGAAACTAGGCAACAGCAACAACATAGTAAATATGTAGTGAAGATCGAATGAAAACTACGGGACTCACATTTATAAATATAGTCTTGTGAGAGTAAAACAAGACTTTCTCCATTTCAGGTCCTCATAGGTTAAGATGCATACATGCATGTGAGGTTCTTGGAGGACATATGACGGGGTAATGCTATAATATAGTCTTTTAAATGTACCATGACCTGAATTTATTGATATTTGAGACGTGCTTAGCTCCTATACTCCTAATCATTCATGGCATAGAGATCTAACTGGTCCTAAGCTCGTTATTGATACTAGGTCAGGAAGCGTGTGTTTCATTAGTATCTATAGTCAAATGAACAATTCTAGGTAAAACTATACAGTACCATGCCCTAAATCAATATGATGTTCTTAACTTAGCCCCTTTAGCAGGGCTTTTGCTCTAGCTTCACTAATATTTAGTGAAGTTGTACCCAAAAACTTTTTTTTAAATGGCTTCACATGAAAAGCATTTCTCTCATTTGTATTAGAAGGGTGAAGCAAAAAATACCTTGTCTAGTTTTGGCTCACGTGTATTCCACAGGCACGCAACAACTTACAGTTCAGATTGAATAAATTACTAATGTAACTAGACATGGTTTCTTTTAAAAAATAGCATAGAAGTTGTTTTGCCAAATAGTTTTTTTTTGTCTTTGGATCCTCTAGAAAACTAGTTTTAACAGAGAAGTCAGAGCCAAAAAAGCTATTTTTAAGAAGACTAAGGGTCTGTTTGGTTGGGCTGTGGCTGTGAAAAAAGCTGTTGTGGGCTGTGAGCTGTGAGAAAAGCTGCTGTGGGCTGTGAGCTATTAAAAAGCTAAAAAGTGTTTGGTGGAAACCACTAAAAGTCGCTAAAAGTTTTTCCATATGTAGAAGATGATTGCAGTACCAATGTTCTACAGGACTTAGGCCCCGTTTCAATCTTATGGAATAAACTTTAGCTTCCTACTAAATTTAAGTTATATGAATTGAAGTGCTAAAGTTTAGCTTTAATTACCACCATTAGCTCTCCTGTTTAGATTACAAATAGCTAAAAGTAGCTAAAACAAAACTGCTAAAGTTTATCTCGCGAGATTGAAACAGGGCCTTAATGTGACCAGCTAGATCATTACATTCTCATGTAGCAGAAGGTGCACTCAATGAATTGCTAAACAATAGATGCTGCTGCTATACATATATAGCTCCATGGAGTATAGTGTATATGGACACCCATGGAGATAAGAAGTATGTTTAATTTCTCTAAGGTTTAATTTCTCTAGGAGAGATGATCGAGTGATTCACGAAGTCCGCTACAACACTTGTGTTTGCTACATATAATAAGCATAGGAGACATCAGGACCTCAAGTTCTACGACATTCTCGGCAGTCTTGCTCTGGATTACCGCTTTGCTGGCCAGCCGTGACACTAACAATTTTACCTATTGAGAATTCGTGTAGTCCAGGAAGCCCATACCCCAGACCACCTTGACCCTTAAATCAGTTAGTGTAGCTAAGCCACTAAAAACCATATTTAAGGATTGTAATCAGTAGTATCGAGCCAAGGAAGTATTTTTTTTTCAGAATTCTTTGCATGTTGCATTCTCCAACCTAAGCGTTGGGAGATGAAGTAGGGTAATATATGACATGAGCATTTTACTTTGACCCCTTCTGTCTTCGCCTGTGTGAAATAATATGGGCCGGCTAGCTACAAATTGCAACATATGTTGTCTCAAGAAACTTTTTTGAGATACATATGAGAAGTGTAGGGTGATGAGTTGCAAATCACCAGACATGTGGTCATATATGTAAGTGTGTCTCGTATGTTAACGTACTGGATTATTGCAAACAATTCACAATACTATGACGTGCATGACCACATTCCAGCAGAGGATGTTTTCTGGCGACATAAGTAAACCAACTTGGAATATAGAAAGCAAATAAACATGGTACTACCTTGCCTCGGGCTCTAGCCCATCAACTTCTGGAAGCAAGGTCGTCTAGGAAAGCATCATCCTAGAAGAGTGCCCTAGAATCCTCACGCTTTGATCGGATAGCGGAGCTGAATATCATATGTGTTTATAGCGCGCCGAGGAGGCCCTAGCCCCATTGGATCATCAGGATGTTTGGTGGGAGACATGGCTGCAAGACGATTGCTACGCCTAGGACAACCCATTTTTGGTGGGAGTTTGGATACTTTGAGCTTTGGTCTACCATGAAACAATGGCATTCGTGCGACAGGCAGATCCACATGAGACAGAAGAGCTCGCTGCAAAGAACACCATCTCTAATCCTTTGCTCCTCCGATAGGGGTGATGCTGCGCCTGCACCTAAATTGAAGCACTAGTAGCATATTTGTTTTTTTCTAATCCCAAATCACAGCAAGTCAAGCACCAGCGGAACTACTGCCACAAATTGATCTCACTGCACCTCTTGTATTCACCTCGACACCTTGAGTGTATGATCCAAAGACAAAGAAGTGTTTGGCTACATTCCTAGTATATGATAAAAACTATACACAAGAATAATAGTCGGTTTTGTTTCTTCTGTTGTTTACTAGTACATGAGAGCCCAAGCCATGCAATTTGAGAGTCGCGCTAGTCTCTTCTAGATGACCAGGATGTTGTTTGTTGCACCCCACACTCTGATGTCCATACCCCCATGGCTCCTCCTCTCTACAGGACAAGACATTAATGGTCATTGGTGTGTGTCGTCTTGACTGATTTCATTAGCTAGCAAAAAATTATCATCGACCATATGTACAATCCTATGATCTGGGTTGCTAGCACAAATTTGTGGTTGTGAGAGACCATATTGTTCCAGTTATCCATTCAATGCCATCTAGATCTAGCCATCTATGATCCACCAATTAGGGGCGAGGGGGTGTCTATGATTTGACGTCACTTGCTACCTCTACCTATCTTGCATGTGGTAGAGTAGTAATGTAGGTGTTCCTGATGCTTCCTACTTCTAGCTATAACAATTTCCATATCAAGATCACTTGGGCAGCCAAAGAAACACCAGTTTTCTTCTCTATTCCCTACTGCTTTATATTCTCTGGTAAAAGAGAAGTTGCACAATTTGATTGCATGCACTTACGACTCATGAATGAGTCACCAACAAATCATCCATTGAATAAACATGTCCCACTGTAACAAGAGCAATCTTGGCAAATCCTGAGCCTACTATAGAAAAAGATTGAATGGGCCTCTTGAAAAGTATTATAAAAATGAAGCTGAAGCAAGAACTCATACTCAATAGTTAGGATGATGCTCAACGTTGGTGGTCATTTCATTGTCTAAGCTTATTTTTGGTGGCCCCACCCTGGCCATCGAAAATAAGGAGGAGATTTCGGCGGCCTTGAACGACCAACGAAAAAAGTAATTTTCGACGGCAACACCATGGCCACAAAAATTTAATGGCTTAAGTATCCATGAGCCATGTCTCTTTTTCCCTTCCTCATGCCCGCTTGCTCACACCGAGGCCTAGCTCAGCTCATCCGCCGCGCCGCCACCTCCTCTGTGCTTGCAGCCTTGCCGATGGAGCGAGCGCCGCCCCACAGACGTCATCCAAGCGACACATCCCCGCACCATGCCAGCATCCGCTTGGTCGCCCTAACCCTAGTCGTCCGTGCCTCGCCCCACCCACGTTGTCCAAGCCACGCGTCCAACGTCTGCTCGGCCGCTCCGACCCTAGCCAGCCACGCCCGCCCTGCCTCGCTCCATTACTATTTTGTAGTTGAGTAAATTCTCAGTTAACACATTTAGTTTGGGCACCGATGAGGTCACACATGTGGCCCGGATTACTCCCATTGCGGAAAAAAATGCCAGTCTTTATCATTTCTCTTATAGCCTAGCCCAGTTAGAAGTTGAGGCAACTACGATAGTGGCCATGTGTCCTCATTTTTTCAAATTAATTAACATGTTTTGCGGTGGTGTAGAGTGTAGCTATGTGTTGTGCATGTTGTACCATTCTGACTAATGTGCACCGGACGGTCCATGGTAGGTTACCGGATGGTCTGACGGGAAACATGATGGTTCGTGGTAGGTTACCGAACGGTCCAAACTAGGGTCGAAAGGTTCGAGAATATACTCAGACACTACTACAGGGAACCTCTGTATAGGCGGTCCGGTTAGCCTCTATACAGGCGGTTCCAGGAACCGCTTGTGGTGCACCGACTGTGATGTAAAACAACATCACAGGCGGTCAATCAAAAACCGCCTGTGATAGACACACATCACAGGCGGTCCGGTTTAAAAGAACCGCCTGTGATAGACACACATCACAGGCGGTCCGGTTTAAAAGAACCGCCTGTGTTAGCACACATCACAAGCGGTTTTAATTATAAGTCCGACTGTAAGCACACATAACAGAATTAATAACAGATTCAAATACAGAATTAATAACAGATTCAAACACAGATTCAAACACATATTCCATACACATATTCATCATACAAAGATTCCATACACAGATTCAAACAAGTTCTATAGCAGGTTCCATACACAGATTCATCCACATATCAAAAGTTCCATCATACCAAGATTTATACACATCAAGTTGCATAACAACTCAACATCTCAAAGTTCCATAGACAACTAAACATCTAAAGTTCCTAACTAAAGACCTAAACACTGTGTGATATTGTGTACAAACTTAGTTCTGGGAATTTTTGCAAATTTCCATTTACATTGTAGAATAGCCCTTGTTGATGAAGAACTTCACGGCGCATAAAGTAAAGCAAGTCTCTTACAACCTTAGCCACGCCGGTGGAAACCATATCTCTTTCTAACCATTCAGCATTGATCTTAGATTTAGGAACCTGCAATGAAAGCAAAAAGCAATCGATGCTAAGAGTAATGTGATGAGCAACAATATAACATAAAAATTGCAACATAGACAATGATAGCGAACTTACATCCTCACGATTGACCATGTAATGGAAGGTGACACGACACCATTCGCATACATAATAACCGCACAGGACAGTACCCGGAGGTTGTTTGTCACCATATGGAAATAATGATATTGACAAATTAGGCTTGTCCTCTGGATGTTCGCCGCCAAGATCTTTCCAATAAAAACGGTATGCACTGCATATAAGAATAGCATTGTGAGATTAAGAATACATTTGTTAAGTTGTAATAAGTACAAGTGTGCAATAATAATCATACTTCTCTAAAATCTTCAAGAAGTCATTATACGTAGCCTTTTCCATTCTCAATGAGTCGAAGACCACGACTTTACCATCCTTTGGCCAGATCATGATACAAATGTAGTGGTCACTATATAGACATAGACGAAAACACATGTTAATATCACGATTGCCATAATTTATAGTTCAAAATTAAACCATGTCGATAACTTACTTAAAGTGGTGCGGAGCTATTATTAAGTCCTTGCCATGTTGTACATGATTATACATGGCTCGTCCAATGTATGCCGCCATTACCTTCATTTTCTTTCTCTGATTCTGTTTGACGGCTTTCTCAAATTCAGCATCGTCCAAGTCTTTGTATTCTTCTCCTTGCCTCAGAGCAACTACTTTGTAGCGAGCTTGGGATATCATCAACGGGTCAAGAAACACTGTCTTAAGTTGTTTCTTCTTATCATCCATGTATTGCATCCTACGTGTAATAGTGTTAATCGTTAGACTCTCGTTTATGTGTGCGTGTACAAAACTAACAAATATGAAAGTTTAGAGGTACTTACAAGCAAAAGAGGGTTAAGTAGTTGGTTTCCATCCTTTGTCGGTGGTACAACGACCAGAGATCGTCAAAGAATAAATGCCGCACAAGATTTATATGATCATTGCTCCAAAATGCATCTTCTGGCACAACAAATGTGAATTCCTCGAGTTTGTATTTGTTGCTAGCCACCATGTACCACTCATGCATTCTAATCTCCGGAGTTGACAACTTAGAAAGTTGCACCGTCGTTAAGAACGGCCTCCCATTCACAAATTTAGGAGGAACATCCTCCTTCTTGTATACCGAGATATTGGTTTTAAGACGTAATGATTCTCGAGTATGAATCATTCCATCTTCTTCCCATACTTCGAAATTGTCTATTTGGGCCGACCGTGTGCCTACTCCATGAGATGCAGATACTGCTTTTGATTGATTAGTCATAACTCTCTGCAATTTATGCAGGTAGCGTGCCACTGATTCTGACGGTTTCTTGACATCGTCTGTGGCGATTCGCTTATGAACTTTCTTTGAAATAGTTGGCCCTTCAACATTGGTGCCAACCTTTGGTTCCTTTTTGATGTTGACGTCGACATTCTGAGGAACAATTTTGTCTACGTCCCCCTCGTCGAGTTCCTTCGCAAGAGGCGATATGATTGTTTCAACGATTTTTTTGGAGGTCGGTGTCATATCTTCCTGCACCATGGGGTGTGGAATGATCGAACTAGCTTTTTGTTGCATTGGTGTTGAATTCGGCTCATCACCAAACTTGATGTCGCGTTGATGCCAAAGAACCAACTCGTTCATTGCCTCCTGCAAAGTTATGATCCCCTCAACTGGAAAATCTATCTCCCAATCTTCACAACCACTATCTGTGATTTCTAGAACTTGGACCACAGCATAGTGTGGCGGGACAGGATTGTCCTTGTAGTTAATGTCGGGGACCATAATTAGGGGTACCCTCAAGACGCCTAATTCTCAGCTGGTAACCCCCATCAGCATAAAGCTGCAAAGGCCTGATGGGTTTGATTAAGTCAGGGATCAGTCCACACGAGTGACTTGACCACGCCACGCCCGAGCCTAGCCTCGGGCGAGGGCAGCCGACCCTAAGATGACTCCGTCTCGCCTGAGGTCTCCTCTTTCACGGCAGGCGCATCCCCGGCTCGCCCTAGGCCCCGCCTCCGATAAGGAGAAACCCTGACTAAATCACCGCACCAACCGACCGAGTCACCAGGGCGTTTAACGCAAAAGGTAAGACCGACGGGCGGCCAGACTTCGCCAGTGGTGCCATAGGAGACTCCGCCCGACCCAGGGCTCGGACTCAGGCTAAGGCCTCGGAAGACGGCGAACTCCGCTCCGCCCGACCCAGGGCTCGGACTCAGGCTAAGGCCTCGGAAGACGGCGAACTCCGCTCCGCCCGACCCAGGGCTCGGACTCAGGCTAAGGCCTCGGAAGACGGCGAACTCCGCTCCGCCCGACCCAGGGCTCGGACTCAGGCTAAGGCCTCGGAAGACGGCGAACTCCGCTCCGCCCGACCCAGGGCTCGGACTCAGGCTAAGGCCTCGGAAGACGGCGACCTCCGCCTCGCCCGACCCAGGGCTCGGACTCCGCCTCGGCCTCTGCCGAATAATCTCCGCCTCGCCCGACCAGGGCTCGGACTCTGTCTCTGTCTTGCAGGACGGACTCGGCCACAGCCTCGGAGGAGCCTCCACGACGCCCGACCTAGGATACGAGACCGCCACGTCAACAGGAAGCGTCATCATCACCCTGCCCTGAGCCGACTTGGGTCGCAGAGAACAAGACCGGCGTCCCATCTGGCCAGCTATGCCAGATAGGCCATGATGGCGCCCCGCTAGATCATGACGACGGCGGCTCCCAGCTCCCTTACGAAAGCAGGAGAACGTCAGCAAGGACCCAGCCACCTCGACAGCTGTCCCCCCGTCCGGCTCCGTTACTCCTCCAACAGCCACGACGCCACTCCAACAGGGTGCCACGATCTCTCTGGCTGCCACCTGGGCATGTACATAGGGCGCTAGCTCTCCCTCGCTAGACACGTAGCACCTTGCTACACCCCCGTCTTGTACACCTGGACCCTCTCCTTACGACTATAAAAGGAAGGGCCAGGGCCTTCTTAGAGAAGGTTGGCCTCACGGGGACGAAAGGCAGGGGCAGGCGCTCTCTCGGGGCCGCCCTCTCCCTTCACCTCGTGCGGACGCTTGTAACCCCCTACTGCAAGCGCACCCGACCTGGGCGCGGGACGAACACGAAGGCCGTGGGAATTTCTCCGACTCCCTCGCGATCCGGCTCCGGCCACCGACCTCTCTCTCACTCCGTTCCCCCCTTTGCGCTCGCTCCACGCGCTCGACCCATCTGGGCTGGGGCACGCGGCACTCTCACTCGTCGGCTCGAGGACCCCCCGGTCTCGGAACGCCGACAGTTGGCGCGCCAGGTAGGGGCACGCTGCGTGTTGACGTTCGATTTCCCGTCAAGCTCCAGATGGGCAGTCTCCAACAACCTCTTCAACCCGGGACGGTGCTCCGTTTCGGGAACCACGAGTTCATCCCGCTCGACGGCGACTACGACATGATACTCCTTCCACCGCCGCGCGACGGCGACATTGATGGCGGACGGCCCGCCCGCTGGCGGCGGAATCGACGACGTCTTTCCCGCGTAGGGGAAGGACAACTTTCGAGCTTGCCCCATCCTCTCCCTCGCCGTCGAAGGAGGAGGAGGCAGGGCAACCGGGGCCGAGCGGGAGGTCGCGCTCCGACGGCTGTCGGGCAAATCGACATCCCCGGCGCCTCGACGGAGGACACGCCAAGCGTCGCCCTCGCGTTCAAGGCAGACGCGAGCGCCATCCCCCCGCAACACGTCGACTCCGAGCAAGTGGACGACGCCAGCACGCTCACGGAAGGCCTGCAGGACGTCGCCCTCGGACCCAAGACGACGACGCGGTCAGCCCCCGACGCGACTTCATCGCTCCTCGTCGACAAAAAGGTATCGACTGCTACCCATCTTTCGTTATTTCGACTCGGCCTCAGCCCGCCTGGCAATCTCGCTTTGGCGGGCGCTCACATTGAGGCGAGTGCAACCTCTCTGGGGTTTCCTGTGCGGTCGCCTTGGGACCGATTGACGGGTGTCTCGACCTATGGACCCCCTGGGTCCGAGGAAGACGACGACCCCAGCATCTGCTGGGATTTCTCCGGATCTGGCAACCCTAGTGCCATGCGGGACTTCATGACCGCATGTGACTACTGCCTCTCCGACTGTTCCGACGGCAGCCGCAGCCTTGGCGACAAGGACTGCGGCCTGAGTCGCGAATGTTTCCACATCGAGCTAGGGGATCCCTCCGGAGGCGGCTGTCTCGGCATGCCGGAGGATGGTGATCCCCCTAGGCCAGCGCCTCGCGCTGACATCCCGCGGGAGCTAGCTGTGGTCCCCGCTTCGGCGGGAGGTCACGACCCACAGCTCGAGCAAGTCCGTGGGGCGCAGGCCGGGTTCGATGAAGGAGCAGGAGCGCTCGAGGCAATCCGTCAGAACATCGGGCAGGTATGGGCGAGCCAACCCCCGGCCGGAGGAATACGTCACTTGCCCCAAGGTCTCCAGCACCGCATCGCCAACGATGCCAGGGACAAACCGCCACCCGCATCCGGCGGGACTGGCCAGGACCTGGTCGCTGCAGCAATGCTCCTCCGCGCGATGCCGGAGTCATCAACCACCGAGGGACGGCGAATTCAGGGAGAACTCAGGCATCTCCTGGAAGGTGCTGCGGCCCGGCGGGCAGAGAGCTCTGCCTCTCGAAGGCAGGGATACACCCCGGATCCTCGTGCCGCGACTTCCCGACTCACGCGGGAAGCCTCGGTCTTCACCGGGCGCACGCGCAACACCGCGCCTGCGGCCCCGGGCCACCTCGGCGACGAGCACCCTCATCGTGGCCGTCGGGCACGCCTCGACGAAAGGGTGCGCCGAGGCTACCACCCCAGGCGTGGGGGACGTTATGACAGCGGGGAGGATCGAAGTCCCTCGCCCGAACCACCCGGTCCGCAGGTCTTTAGCCGAGCCATTCGGCGGGCGCCGTTTCCGCCCCGATTCCGACCCTCGACTACTATCACGAAGTACTCGGGGGAGACGAGACCGGAATTGTGGCTTGCAGACTACCGCCTGGCCTGTCAGCTGGGTGGGACGGACGATGACAACCTCATCATCCGAAACCTCCCCCTATTTCTCTCCGACACCGCTCGTGCCTGGTTGGAGCACCTGCCCCCGGGGCAGATTTCCAACTGGGAGGATCTGGTCCAGGCCTTCGCCGGGAACTTCCAGGGCACATACGTGCGCCCCGGGAATTCTTGGGACCTCCGAAGCTGTCGGCAATTGCCGGGAGAGTCCCTTCGGGACTACATCCGGCGGTTCTCGAAGCAGCGCACCGAGCTGCCCAACATCACCGACTCCGATGTCATCGGCGCGTTCCTCGCCGGCACCACCTGCCGCGACCTGGTGAGCAAGTTGGGTCGCAAGACCCCCACCAGGGCGAGCGAGCTGATGGACATCGCTACCAAGTTCGCCTCCGGCCAGGAGGCGGTAGAGGCCATCTTCCGAAAGGACGAACAGCCCCAGGGCCGCCCGTCGGAAGATGCTCCCGAGGCGTCTGCTCCGCGCGGCGCCAAGAAGAAAGGCAGGAGGAAGTCGCAAGCGAAACGCGACGTTCCCGATGCTGACCTTGTCGCCGCCGCCGAGCGCAAGAACCCTCGGAAACCCCCCGGAGGTGCAAACCTCTTCGACAAGGCACTCAAGGAGACGTGCCCCTACCATCAGGGGCCCGTCAAACACACCCTCGAAGAGTGCGTCATGCTTCGGCGTCACTTCCATCGGGCCGGGCCACCCGCCGGGGGTGGCAAGGCTCACGACGACGAAAAAAGGGAGGATCACCAAGCAGGAGAGTTCCCCGAGGTCCGCGACTGCTTCATGATCTACGGAGGGCATGTGGCGAATGCCTCGGCTCGGCATCGTAAGCAAGAGCGTCGGGAGGTCTGCTCGGTGAAGGTGGCGGCGCCAGTCTACCTAGACTGGTCCGACAAGCCCATCACCTTCGACCAGGACGACCACCCCGACCACGTGCCGAGCCCGGGGAAGTACCCGCTCGTCGTCGATCCTGTCATTGGCGACGTCAGGCTCACCAAGGTCCTGATGGATGGGGGCAGCTGCCTCAACATCATCTACGCCGAGACTCTCAAGCTCCTGCGCGTCGACTTGTCGTCCGTCCGAGCAGGCGCTGCGCCCTTCCACGGGATCATTCCCGGGAAGCGCGTCCAGCCCCTCGGACAGCTCGACCTCCCTGTCTGCTTCGGAACACCCTCCAACTTCCGAAGGGAGACTTTGACGTTCGAGGTGGTCGGGTTCCGAGGGACCTACCACGCGGTGTTGGGAAGGCCATGCTACGCGAAGTTCATGGCCATCCCCAACTACACCTACCTGAAGCTCAAGATGCCGGGCCCCAACGGGGTCATCACCGTCGGCCCCACGAACAAACACGCATTCGAATGCGATGTGGAGTGCGTGGAGTACGCCGAGGCTCTCGCCGAGTCCGAGGCCCTCATTGCCGACCTAGAAAGCCTCTCCCGAGAGGTGCCGGATGTGAAGCGGCATGCCGGCAACTTCGAGCCAGCAGAGACGGTTAAGGCCGTCCCTCTCGACCCCAGTGGCGACGCCTCCAAGCAGATCCGGATCGGTTCGGGGCTCGACCCCAAATAGGAGGCAGTGCTCGTCGACTTTCTCCGCGCAAACGCCGACGTTTTCGCGTGGAGTCCCTCGGACATGCCCGGCATACCGAGGGAAGTCGCCGAGCACTCGCTGGATATTCGGGCCGGGGCCCGACCGGTCAGACAGCCTCTGCGCCGATTCGACGAGGAAAGGCGCAGAGTGATAGGCGAGGAGGTCCACAAGCTGATGGCAGCAGGGTTCATCAAAGAGGTATTCCATCCCGAATGGCTTGCCAACCCTGTACTTGTGAGGAAAAAAGGGGGGAAGTGGCGGATGTGTGTAGACTACACTGGCCTCAACAAAGCATGTCCAAAGGTCCCCTACCCTCTACCTCGCATCGACCAAATTGTGGACTCCACAGCAGGGTGCGAAACCCTGTGTTTTCTCGATGCCTACTCAGGGTATCATCAAATCAAGATGAAAGAGTCCGACCAGCTCGCGACTTCTTTCATCACGCCCTTCGGCATGTACTGTTATGTCACAATGCCGTTCGGGTTGAGGAACGCGGGTGCAACGTACCAGCGGTGCATGAACCATGTGTTCGGCGAACACATTGGTCGCACGGTCGAGGCCTACGTCGACGACATCGTGGTCAAGACGAGGAAAGCCTCCGACCTTCTCTCCGACCTCGGACTGACATTCCGGTGTCTCAAGGCGAAGGGCGTCAAGCTCAATCCCGAGAAGTGCGTCTTCGGGGTGCCCCGGGGCATGCTCTTGGGGTTCGTCGTCTCCGAGCGGGGCATCGAAGCCAATCCGGAGAAGATCGCAGCAATCACAAACATGGGACCTGTCAAGGACTTAAAAGGCGTACAGAGGGTCATGGGATGCCTCGCGGCCTTGAGCCGCTTCATCTCGCGCCTCGGCGAAAGAGGCCTGCCCCTGTACCGCCTCTTAAGGAAGGCCGAATGCTTCACTTGGACTCCCGAGGCCGAGGAAGCCCTCGGGAGCCTGAAGGCACTCCTCACACAGGCGCCCATCTTGGTACCCCCAACTGATGGAGAGACCCTCCTGGTCTACGTCGCCGCAACCACTCAGGTGGTCAGCGCCGCGATCGTGGTCGAAAGGCAGGAAGAGGGGCATGCTTTGCCCATTCAGAGGCCAGTTTACTTCGTCAGCGAAGTGCTGTCCGAGACCAAGACCCGCTACCCACAAGTCCAGAAGCTGCTATACGCTGTGGTCCTGACGAGGCGAAAGTTGCGACATTACTTCGAGTCCCATCCGGTGACTGTGGTGTCATCCTTCCCCCTGGGGGAGATCATCCAGTGCCGGGAAGCCTCGGGACGGATCGCAAAGTGGGCGGTGGAAATCATGGGCGAGGCGATCTCGTTCGCCCCTCGGAAGGCCATCAAGTCCCAGGCACTGGCGGATTTCGTAGCCGAATGGGTCGATACCCAGTTACCAACGGCTCCGATCCAACCAGAACTCTGGACCATGTTTTTCGACGGGTCGCTGATGAAGACGGGAGCTGGCGCGGGCCTGCTTTTCGTCTCGCCCCTCGGAAAACACCTGCGCTACGTGCTTCGCCTCCATTTCCCGGCGTCTAACAATGTAGCTGAGTACGAGGCTCTGATCAACGGGTTGCGAATCGCCATCGAGCTAGGGGTTCGACGCCTCGATGCACGCGGCGACTCGCAGCTCGTCATCGACCAAGTCATGAAGAATTCCCTCTGCCGCGACCCGAAGATGGAGGCCTACTGCGAAGAGGTTCGACGCCTGGAGAACAAGTTCTACGGGCTCGAACTTAACCACATCGCCCGACGCTATAACGAGACTGCGGACGAGCTGGCGAAGATAGCCTCGGGGCGGACAACGGTTCCCCCGGACGTCTTCGCCCGGGATCTGCACCAACCCTCCGTCAAGATAGGCGACGCGCCCGAACCCGAGGCACCCTCGGCCTCGTCCGAGGTGACCTCGGCTCAGCCCGAGCCGTCCTCGGCTCAATCCAAGGAACCCTCGGGGCCCGAGCGCGAAGCGCTGCACGTCGAGGAGGAGCAGAACGGGGTCGTGCCAGATCAAGATTGGAGGACCCCGTACCTGCAATATCTCCGCCGAGGAGAGCTGCCCCTCGACCAAACCGAGGCTCGGCGGGTAACGCGACGAGCAAAATCGTTCGTCCTGTTGGGCGACGAGAAGGAGCTCTACCACCGCAGCCCCTCGGGCATCCTCCAGCGATGCATTACCATCGCCGAAGGTCAGGACCTCCTGCAGGAAATACACTCGGGGGCTTGCGGTCATCATGCAGCACCTCGAACCCTCGTCGGGAATGCTTTCCGCCAAGGCTTCTACTGGCCAACGGCGGTGGCTGAGGCCACTAGAATTGTCCGCGCCTGCGAAGGGTGCCAATTCTATGCGAAGCAGACCCACCTGCCCACTCAGGCTCTGCAGACGATACCCATCACCTGGCCCTTCGCTGTGTGGGGTCTGGACCTCGTCGGCCCACTGCAGAAGGCACCCGGGGGCTACACTCACCTGCTGGTCGCCATCGACAAATTCTCCAAGTGGATCGAGGTCCGACCCCTAAGCAGCATCAGGTCCGAGCAGGCGGTGGCATTCTTCACCAACATCATCCATCGCTTCGGGGTCCCGAACTCCATCATCACCGACAATGGCACCCAGTTCACCGGCAAAAAATTCTTGGATTTTTGCGACGATCACAACATCCGGGTGGACTGGGCCGCCGTAGCTCACCCCATGTCGAATGGGCAAGTGGAACGTGCCAATGGCATGATTCTACGGGGCCTTAAGCCTCGGATTTATAACAGTCTCAACAAGTTCGGCAAGCGATGGATGAAGGAACTCCCCTCGGTGGTCTGGAGCCTGAGGACGACTCCAAGCCGAGCCACGGGTTTCACGCCGTTCTTCCTGGTCTACGGGGCCGAGGCGATCCTGCCCACGGACCTGGAATACGGTTCCCCGAGGACGAGGGCTTACGACGAAGAAAGCAACCAAGCCAGCCGAGAAGACTCGCTGGACCAGCTGGACGAGGCTCGGGACAGGGCCCTACTACACTCAGCGCGGTATCAGCAGTCCCTGCGACGCTACCACGCCCGAGGTGTCCGACCCCGAGATCTCCAGGTGGGCGATCTGGTGCTTCGGCTGCGGCAGGACGCCCGAGGGAGGCATAAGCTAACGCCCCCCTGGGAGGGGCCGTTCATCATCGCCAAAGTTCTGAAGCCCGGAACTTACAAGCTGGCCAACAGTCAAGGCGAGGTCTACGGCAACGCTTGGAACATCCAACAGCTACGTCGCTTCTATCCTTAAGAATGTTTCCAAGTTGTTCTTATACCCCGTACCCACGCGAAGTTTAGTCAACAAGGAAGGGTCGGCCTCGCCTCAGCGGAGCCCGACCCTCCCTCGGGGGCTAAAAGGGGGTTAACCCCCTCTGCGTCAAAATTTTCCTCGAACAAAAAACCTCTTTTACCAGAACATCTTTCGTGCTTTTTGACTACTTCGAAAAGTGGGTCCTAGAAACGACGGGGTACACGTAAACAGCCAAGGCCGACCGAGCCGAGGGACTCCTACGCCTCCGGGATACGGATACCTCACTCGTCACCTTCTGTGATAAGTAACTCGCGTTCGGATAAGGTGACTCCGTGGATCGAATGAGTCTTTACGTACGGAGGCTCTTCTATTGAAGCAGGTTCTTCGAGCCTTCTCGACCGAGTCGGTGACAGGGCCTCATGGATGGGTAAAAGTACGCGTAAGCGGCGAGGCCGACCGAGCCGAGGGACTCCCACGCCTCCGGGATACGGATACCTCACTCATCACCTCCCGCGAGAAGCAACTCTTGCTCGCACTAACATCCCTGCTACCGACAAAAAGTCCAGATACTCGAAGCAAGAGGAAAAGAGACACAGCTTTATAACGCGACAAGGGTGTGTGTTCTGGCCTCAACGGCCGCACAAGGCCCACGCTACAGGACGACTTGACCCTGCAGGCGCGGACCTTGGCGCTGGAAGAGGGTGACGACACCCTCGGCATCAGCAGCACCTTCGGCAAGACCCGACCTGGCCTCGGGTGGCCACGCGGTCCGAAGGCCTCCGCTCCAAAGGACGACGTCGACACCGCGCTCGAGCAATCTCCGCCAGAGGCTTCCCCGAGGATCCGGCCCAAGCGGACGGCTCGGCCGGCCACCTCCGGGGCCTCGGCCGACCCCTTCCGAGGGCGCCAGCTCGGTCCGAGGCCTCGGCCAATCAACTCCGGCGCCGAGCCTGCCAGCAGACGACCCAGCTGGGCTCCGGCCAACCAGGTTCCATTTCCGAGCCAACAACGCCTCTGCTTGTGCTGATATCGCTACCCCTGGCCTCGGCTCGTCGAAGAGCGACCGAGGGGTCTTTTTAACCAAGCTAGAAGAGCCTCGGACAACAGGTCCGACCGAGCCGAGGGATTCCTACGCCTCCGGGATACGGATACCTCACTCGTCACCTGGACACGGGGCGACTCATGCTTGGTGAAGCGATTCAGACAATCGATAGGCAAGTCTTATTGCTCAGAAATGAGGAAAAAAACACGGCTCTGTGCCGGAGTTACATACATGTTCAGGCCCCGAAAGCCGAAATGAACAAAAAACCCGGCACTCAAAGTGCCACTACAGGCGGAACTCCGGTTCCTCCCTCTGCGGCGGCGCAGACCTCAGGGGAAGGCACAGCTGCTGTCTTGCCCTCGCCCACAACGCCACCCGAGGGGCGAGGACAAGTACAAAGAGCCGAAGGCCCAAAGCGCCGATGGTGGCGGTGATCCCGTCGCTGACGGGGACTTCTCGAGCCGCCTCCACCTCGGCACCGACGCCAGGAGCCGCCTGCTTACCGCCAGATCCCCACTCAAATCCTCCCCGATGAGTGGGGCACCGGCCCCCGCGCAAAGCCGCCGCCCTGGTGCAAAAGCAGGCCCACCCCAGAACACGAGCGCCGCCCTAGCAGCGTGCGGTGTCTAGGGTGGACCCCCCGTGTACACGGCGCGGCAGCCCCCCCCGACAAAGGGGCCCGCCGGAGCCGAGCTAGCGGACCCGACACGCCGGAGGTGACGGCGTTCGCCGCCGATCCATCCCGCGTCGTCGAAGTCCGCGCCGCCCGAGGGGCCAGGGAGCGCCTTCTCCCTCGAATGTCGTGGGAGGGGATGACCCACGGACCCGTGCGGGAGGAGGAGCGCCGGCTCAGTCCGGCACCCACCCCAGCGAGGATGATGAACATCCTTGAAGCTGAGGGTGGGACCAAGATCGCAGCCCGGTTTGTTCCTCCCCACCCAGGGGCTGGTGGTCACCGTCTCGGGTGACCCCCAGCCGAGGGGGGCAACCGGGCTGCCTGATGAAAATCCTTGAAGCCGAACGATGGCTGAAAGGTACCAACCCCCGCGGGGTCGCGTTCCTCCAACGATGGAGCGAAAAGACGGCGGTTCCCCCCATCCGGGGGCCTGGAAGATGGAGAGACACAATGCATAAGGGAGAAAGGAGACACGGTCGCCTCACGAAGGGGGTCGCCCTCCTTTTAAAGGCAACTCCCCCTGCTAGCGCCCTCAACTGTCATGGGCTGAGTCTTCTCCAACACGCCTCCAAGGCCCTTCCCCGCGGCGCGGGGGCTGGGGCCCGCCTGTCATGCAGACCAGCTCCAAACAGAGGGAACCAAACCGCCACGCACGACGCACGCAACCGCCCAGCGGTTACAAGTAACCCTCCACTTTTGCCCAGACCAACGGGCAAAGGGGGCGAGCGGCCAAGCAAGCGGCATGCAACCACGCCAAGTGGACGCGCCTCCCCGACTCCTGACGGGCCAGCGCGACGGCTCAAGACCACGCGTCGTTCAACTGGCGCGCCAGGCGCTGCATGCGAACCGCTGCGCCTCTCGCTCCACCACTGCACCTCCTCGATTGCGGAACCGATACCGCGATTCGAGGCCGCCCAGCCTGCGATCCAGCGGCGCCAGCCTGGCGCAGCGGTCAAACGCGGTCAAAAATGGGCCGGCAGTAATGACGGTGGCAGGCGTGTGAGGGCAGCGGTCACGCCATCGGCCAGGCTCACGTCCCATCCGGGGGCAGCAAGAGAACCCTTCTCACGGCGTGAAGACGACGCGTCCGTGACCCGTACCTCGAACGGCTCGCGCACGCAACGGCGACCTCGCCAACTACTCACCCCAGCGCATTAACTCCACGGCGAAATAGGTGACGTTTCTGGCAGGGGCAGCTGGCGGCGCTTCGCCTCCGCCAAAAACGGCCACGCCGAGAAAGGTACGCCACGAAGTTCAATTTCGAATCCCTTTTTCCCTTTTCCTTCTTTCTCTATCTCTTGCAACAGGGACCGAGAAGGGGGATAACCCCAAAGGGATCCTTCCCCGTGAAGGAACTAGGCCCCGAGCCTCCCTACTGATCAGGGGTTCGAAGGCTGGCCCCCCGAAGGGTTCAACAGCCGCCTCAGATCGCGTGGGCCCGACACCCACTACTGGTCAGGGGTTCGAAGGTCGGCCCCCGAAAGGTTCCATGACCGCCTCAGGCTACTAGGGCTCCGTGCCCCCTACTGATCAGGGGTTCGAAGGCTGGCCTGTCGAAGGGTTCACAGCCGCCTCAGACGCCGAGCGAGGGATGACCAGGGGTACGTTCGATACATAACCAAGGCTCGGGCTGCGCTCCCGAGGTACCCTAGGACATTTTCGAGACCAGCGGGAACGACTCTGTAACGGAATCCCATCGGAGGGAGGCAACGAGCCCTCGGACCCCGTCGCTAGGGGACCGGGTCCGGCAGATCACCCGCAGGTACTTTTGGGCGTGCCTCCGGGCCCCTAGCCGACCCCTAACGAACGGGGCACGGACGTCCACTCGGATTACCCGATCGCAGCTCACCGGAGACACCATGTTCGGTGCCCATCGAGGGTAACATGGCGCACTCCCCCCCTCCTCCTTGCGGAAAGGCGACGTAGGGGCGTATATAAAAAGTCGAGTCTGTCCCTGATCGTCCTCTCGCTCCGTGCGAAGGCTCGGGGGCTGCTCTCGCAAACCCGGCTCCGGCCGAACCGTTGACAGCGTCAACATACCAGCCCGAGAACTTGGGCCCCGACAGTGCACCTGGGTTACGCCCTGCTCGCATGAGGGAACCGCTAGTCACGCCGAAGCATTGCGCAAGGCATTAAGACCTCGAAGGAGTGAAACCACTCCTCCGAGGCCTCGGGGGCTACACCCGGCGGGTGCGCTCGCGCGCACCCACCGGAACAAGGTACCTCCGAGAAAGGCTGGTCCCCTTGCAAAAAAGTGCGATGCAAGCCTCCAAGCGAGTGTTAACACTCTCTTCGAGGCTCGGGGGCTACTGTCGGGGACCATAATTAGGGGTACCCTCAAGACGCCTAATTCTCAGCTGGTAACCCCCATCAGCATAAAGCTGCAAAGGCCTGATGGGTTTGATTAAGTCAGGGATCAGTCCACACGAGTGACTTGACCACGCCACGCCCGAGCCTAGCCTCGGGCGAGGGCAGCCGACCCTAAGATGACTCCGTCTCGCCTGAGGTCTCCTCTTTCACGGCAGGCGCATCCCCGGCTCGCCCTAGGCCCCGCCTCCGATAAGGAGAAACCCTGACTAAATCACCGCACCAACCGACCGAGTCACCAGGGCGTTTAACGCAAAAGGTAAGACCGACGGGCGGCCAGACTTCGCCAGTGGTGCCATAGGAGACTCCGCCCGACCCAGGGCTCGGACTCAGGCTAAGGCCTCGGAAGACGGCGAACTCCGCTCCGCCCGACCCAGGGCTCGGACTCAGGCTAAGGCCTCGGAAGACGGCGAACTCCGCTCCGCCCGACCCAGGGCTCGGACTCAGGCTAAGGCCTCGGAAGACGGCGAACTCCGCTCCGCCCGACCCAGGGCTCGGACTCAGGCTAAGGCCTCGGAAGACGGCGAACTCCGCTCCGCCCGACCCAGGGCTCGGACTCAGGCTAAGGCCTCGGAAGACGGCGACCTCCGCCTCGCCCGACCCAGGGCTCGGACTCCGCCTCGGCCTCTGCCGAATAATCTCCGCCTCGCCCGACCAGGGCTCGGACTCTGTCTCTGTCTTGCAGGACGGACTCGGCCACAGCCTCGGAGGAGCCTCCACGACGCCCGACCTAGGATACGAGACCGCCACGTCAACAGGAAGCGTCATCATCACCCTGCCCTGAGCCGACTTGGGTCGCAGAGAACAAGACCGGCGTCCCATCTGGCCAGCTATGCCAGATAGGCCATGATGGCGCCCCGCTAGATCATGACGACGGCGGCTCCCAGCTCCCTTACGAAAGCAGGAGAACGTCAGCAAGGACCCAGCCACCTCGACAGCTGTCCCCCCGTCCGGCTCCGTTACTCCTCCAACAGCCACGACGCCACTCCAACAGGGTGCCACGATCTCTCTGGCTGCCACCTGGGCATGTACATAGGGCGCTAGCTCTCCCTCGCTAGACACGTAGCACCTTGCTACACCCCCGTCTTGTACACCTGGACCCTCTCCTTACAACTATAAAAGGAAGGGCCAGGGCCTTCTTAGAGAAGGTTGGCCTCACGGGGACGAAAGGCAGGGGCAGGCGCTCTCTCGGGGCCGCCCTCTCCCTTCACCTCGTGCGGACGCTTGTAACCCCCTACTGCAAGCGCACCCGACCTGGGCGCGGGACGAACACGAAGGCCGTGGGAATTTCTCCGACTCCCTCGCGATCCGGCTCCGGCCACCGACCTCTCTCTCACTCCGTTCCCCCCTTTGCGCTCGCTCCACGCGCTCGACCCATCTGGGCTGGGGCACGCGGCACTCTCACTCGTCGGCTCGAGGACCCCCCGGTCTCGGAACGCCGACAGTTAACAAGTCCTGGTTTTACCAAACCAGTAGCAGCTTGCTTTGTTTTTGTCCCAGATCGATTGATTGGAATATGAAGAAAGCAAGGCTTGTCCTCAACAATATCGTCTACAGGGTACTTGGTCAAGTCTTGCATAGATCCAACGCTGCTAGGGACTATAGGTGGACTCATGTGGCTTGGCTTGAGTTCAAATGATATGCATTCTGTTTTCTTCATTTTGTTCATCACGTCATTAATAGCCTTTTGTACCCTTTCATCAATAGTCTCTTCAAGGGTCCTTTTCGACTTCTCGTGTTTCCTATATGACGACGCATACTCTGGAAACGCCTCTCTCCAGGAAATCTTAGAAGAGATTCCCCGAGCCCGTCCAGTGTGTTCAGGATTGCCTAGTGCTGCAGTTAGTATGTCATTCTCCCTCCGAGGCTTAAATTCTCCTTTTTTCTCTTATCTGCATATTCTTGAATTTTTGTCGAAACTTCGCCTACCAATTCTGGATGCAAAAGTTTGCCGTCCTCACTCAAACCTGCTCGACCTAAGATCCAACGAATAGCTCTCTCATCGATATCTTTTAATATTGGGTCCAAAGTGCCGTTAGTTATAGCTTCCTCGATAATCTTGTTCCACTGCACAACTTTATGGTGATATCCGCTTGACCCCAGGCGATGGGGGTGTTTGTTCATCTTCGCTCTCTGAGAATTAGTTTTGCCCAGTTCTTTGGCCTTCAGTTCGGTCTTCTGACGAACAAATTCCTCCCACTGAGCTTGAGTGATTTTCCCCATTTTCTTGGGCAGAGGAACCTTATTCTTCTTAACAAAGTCCCTATTCATCTCGGCCTTCCACCCACGAAACATCTTGGCCATAGCAGAGAGCATCGACTTCCTTACTGCATCCTCTGTGCCTTTTGGGAACTTGAATGACTCAGACAACTTAGCCCATAGCTTGTTGCGGGTGTCTTCATCTAAATCCTTCCATTTTTGAAGTGTGATTGGCACTATATCTCTAACAGTAGCCCCGCAGGAATTTCGAAACTTTGTAACCACGTCAAGTGGTTCTTCAGGAAACCCCTCTGCATTTAGTTTTGTTACATACATAACTGCACCTTCTTTCATCTGATTTGGACCTCGTCGCCCTCGTTTCCGATTATGTGAAACGGATGATTCAGGCATCGGAGCATCCTCCGTGTTTCGTGTAGAAGATGCATCCTCTTTCTTCTCTTCATTTGAAAACTATATAGTGAAAAAATTAATGGCCTTTCATATATGAACATTATTTTACAATATAGTCGGCATATTTCTATTTACCTCTTCATCGTTGGGAATATAGTCGGCATCAAGCTCATCTGATGTTTTTTTCTTCCTTGGAGGTATAGGAGTACAAGGATTGTCGTCACTAGAACTATCCTCCCCGCTCCCTTCACCGGAGCTGCTCGTTGTCTGCCATTCAAGTTTGGTCGCGTCTTCATCAACTTTGTTAGACGCACCGGTGCAGACCACATCCATACTAGGCTGCTCGTTGTCTGCCATTCAAGCTGGTTCCATCGATAAAGGGATATACTGTTAGTCTGATATACTGGTTCCATCAATAAGGGAACTTGGAGAAAAGGTGATTCAAAAGAAATCGAGCCCAAACCCCCCTACGGGGCAGGATCGGGTCGGGAAGCAAGCTCGCAGATAGAAGGGCACTTTCCAATGCAGTTAGACAGAGAAGGCATGGCTGTGATGTTATAATGCTGAAGGACCCCAAGAAGAGATTATGCCCTATAGTCTACCACCTCTCGTTATTTGTGGGCTTCACCGAGGGCGGGAAACATTTGGTGACATCAAACGACCTTCGGGCTGGGGACGTCTGCGAGCTTGTTAAGGGGCCAGACGATGGTGAGCCGGTGTACTCTGTCCGGATGTGTGATCACAAAATTTAAAGCCGCCCCGGCTTCATCTGTGCGCTTCTCTTCTCTTATGTCGGCTACTAAGATCACTTAGCACCCCACCTAAGAGAAGAGAAGCACACACATGCAGCTGGGGCAGCTTTTAATTTTGTGACCACACATCCGGACATAGTACACCGGCTCAACATCGTCTGGCCTCTTAACAAGCTCGCAGACGTCTTCAGCCCGAAGGTCGTTTGCTATCACCAAATGTTTCCAGCCATCGGTGAAGCCCACAAATAACGGGAGGTGGTAGACTACAGGGCTTAATCTCTTCTTGGGGTCCTTCAGCATTATAACATCACAGCCATGCTGAAGGACCCCAAGAAGAGATTAAGCCCTGTAGGACCCCAAGAAGAGATTAAGCCCTGTAGTCTACCACCTCCCGTTATTTGTGGGCTTCACCGAGGGCGGGAAACATTTGGTGACATCAAACGACCTTCGGGCTGGGGACGTCTGCGAGCTTGTTAAGGGGCCAGACGATGGTGAGCCGGTGTACTCTGTCCAGATGTGTGGTCACAAAATTTAAAGCCGCCCCGGCTTCATCTGTGCGCTTCTCTTCTCTTATGTCGGCTACTAAGATCACTTAGCACCCCACCTAAGAGAAGAGAAGCACACACATGCAGCCGGGGCAGCTTTTAATTTTGTGACCACACATCCGGACATAGTACACCGGCTCAACATCGTCTGGCCTCTTAACAAGCTCGCAGACGTCTTCAGCCCGAAGGTCGTTTGCTATCACCAAATGTTTCCAGCCATCGGTGAAGCCCACAAATAACGGGAGGTGGTAGACTACAGGGTTTAATCTCTTCTTGGGGTCCTTCAGCATTATAACATCACAGCCATGCTGAAGGACCCCAAGAAGAGATTAAGCCCTGTAGGACCCCAAGAAGAGATTAAGCCCTGTAGTCTACCACCTCCCGTTATTTGTGGGCTTCACCGAGGGCGGGAAACATTTGGTGACATCAAACGACCTTCAGGCTGGGGACGTCTGCGAGCTTGTTAAGGGGCCAGACGATGGTGAGCCGGTGTACTCTGTCCGGATGTGTGGTCACAAAATTTAAAGTCGCCCCGGCTTCATCTGTGCGCTTCTCTTCTCTTATGTCGGCTACTAAGATCACTTAGCACCCCACCTAAGAGAAGAGAAGCGCACACATGCAGCCGGGGCAGCTTTAAATTTTGTGACCACACATCTGGACATAGTACACCGGCTCACCATCGTCTGGCCCCTTAACAAGCTCGCAGACGTCTTCAACCCGAAGGTCGTTTGCTATCACCAAATGTTTCCAGCCATCGGTGAAGCCCACAAATAACGGGAGGTGGTAGACTACAGGACTTAATCTCTTCTTGGGGTCCGCCGATTCAGGCATTCCGCCGATGCCATTCTCCATATAAGTCCCAAACAGAGAATAGGGATGAGGTAGTCAAGATTGTAGGCGCTAGTGCTCAACTACTAGCATCTATAGATATGGACACAAGTCCAAATTTGGTGCTACTCGGCACCATCGATATCACTAGAAAAAAAAATACATCAAAGAGATCCACTTCCCAATAGTACTCGAAGATAGTTCATTGACTTGACACTCTCTAAGAGGTTCATACAAAATACATTCTCTCTAAGAGTGAAACCTACGATACTCATATCGTGTTGTTTAGGACTAAACATCAACAACCCCTTGACTGGTCGCTATCATACTCAATTCCAAAATATTTTTCCAATATGTCGGCTTGAGTAAGGAGATCTGGGCTTGGGAGTTCCTCCAAATCATCTGCAGCTTCATCATCTTCAGCATATTGCAGGGCTTCATCTTGAATAATTTTAGCCCTCTTGGAGTCAGCATACTTTTTGATGGACAGAGCACACTTCTCAAGCATGTCGCATACATCTCCAATTTGAAACAAAGTGGTCTTAAGTGTGTACACTGATTCTGGTTCACTAGTATCCACAACCCCATCAGTCACTAGACTGCGAATGATGTCAACATGTGTCTCGATGACTCGAACTGAGCTCTCAACCATGTCAAGTGGCTCTTTTTCCATCTCTAAAACTGAAAATGGCCAAGTCTCACAATCAAATTTGAGATCGCAACAAAGGCAGGGATCAGAGGGAAAACAAGGATGTGGCTTATAGGGCAAAAAGAGGGGTCCAAATAACATTGTCATGGCTATGAACAAGTCAAAGATGGGAGATAAGAACAAGTCTTATAACATAGGGTTGGGAAGCAAAGATAGGTAGTCAAAAAACTAAGAAGGGAGATAAGAACAAGTCTTATAACATAGGGAGATAATAACATTGCCATGGCTATGTACTTCCATGATGTATGTGGCCATAAGCACTAAAAATAGACTTGTTGCCCCAATCACTATGGAGATTTTCTACCAAGAAGGGGTCCTAGTAGTTGCATCAACTATCCATGACAAAATTCTTCATAAGCATAATGACCAACATTTAATCACAAGGGATACAAGCTACTAAAGCAAAAATGGTGACCTTAACAAAATATGTAAGTGAAAACACCAACAATATAAGCATAATGACCAACATTAACAATATAAGATTAACAAGGCATGACTAGCAAAAACAAGTAATCAAGGCATGAATTTGTAACAAGTAATTAAGGCATGATCAAGGAGTGCACCGAGGGCTCGGAGATGGGCACGGCGGCGCACTCGGCGCTCGGGCTCGGCGGCGCTCGGGCTCGGGGACGGGGACGGCGGCGCTTGGCCTCGGGGACAGGGACAGAGGCGCTCGGGCTCGGAGATGGAGACGGCGACGCTCGGACTCGGAGATGGAGACGGCGACGCTCGGGCTCGGAGATGGGGACGGGGACGGCGGAGTTGGGCTCGGGGACGGCGGAGTTGGGCTCGGGGACGGCGCGGCCTGGCGGGCGCCCAGCTCGGAGACGGTGGCGCTTGGGCTCGGGCTCGGCGACGGCGTGGCGGGCGCTCACGGCTCGGAGACGGGGACGGGAACGGCGGCGCAGCAGCCTGGCGGCGTAGTATCAGCTCCGGGCGAAACCTAAACCCTAAGCCACCGTACCGAGGCTTTTATATAGTAAACACATCACAGGCGGATTTTTAGAAAACCCGCTTGTGATGTATAACATCACAAGCGCTTTTCTATTTCGACCGCCTGTGATATGTAAACTTCACAGGCGGTCCAAATAGAAAACCGCTTGTGATGTTATACATCACAAGCGGTTTTTCTAAAAATCCGCCTGTGATGTGTATGTAGTATAAAAGGCTCGGTGGTTCCAGCGCAGGAACCCTAACTTCCAGAGCCCGACGCCGCTAGGCTGCGCACTACTGTAGCGGCGGCGGATTTTTTTGATCTACGGGGAGAAGGTTTTGTTTTTGATTTTCGGGCTTGATTTCAAGAGTTTATGCATATATATGATCTCCGTTTGTTTTCTTTCTCATTTTGATACGATTTTTTGCCTCAATTTTGTAATATAGACCGGAATTGAAGAAAAACTCAGGAATTCCAAGATTTGGACTTGTAGTTGATCTAATTTAAAGATTTTTTTGAAGAGTTGTCTCACCTCAAGGTACCTATATTGCTGCAATCTTGTTTCATTTTCATGCACATTAATTCGTTCATGATTTAGGGATTAAATTCAATTAATTAGGGATATTTTAAAAAAATTTTGTCTCATGTGCTAGGTACATCTCGATATGATCTTGTTTCACTTTCATGAACATTTATTTTTTCATGTTACATCTCGATATTGACGTTAATCAATATAGGGATAGGTAATGGACCGAGGTTGGATGTACAATGTGCCAAGACCACATCCGTCGTACATTTGAAATTTGAGAAGCTTTATTGAAGCGGCCAACAAGCACGCGAATTTGCGAAAGAGCAAGGAGATATTATGTCCGTGCATCGATTGTGATAATAAGATAGCTTGGAGAGATATAGGAGTAATCCAATCACATCTGCTAAAAAGAGGGTTTAAAAACAATTACACGATATGGTCAGAACATGGTGAGTTGGATCCGTGTGAAGTGCCTGGTAATGACGAGAGAGTTGTTGGAATTTTAGATCTTAAAGTTGATGGTAAAGTGGATAATGTGGATGCTAATCAAGATTTTGAAGAATTTGATTGTGAAGAGATGTTGCGCCATATGGAACCAGAAATGTTAAGTTCTGTGGGATCGCAGAAAGGGCTATCTAAAATGGAGGGACTGGAAAGTGCCTCAAAAGAACCTTTATATGATGAATCAAAGGGTTGTGACAAAGAGTTTACTACACTGCGTACAGTTCTAGAACTTCTGAAGTTGAAGGCTAGCGCCGGATGGTCTGATACTAGCTTCACAGATCTTTTGAATTTTCTGTCTCAATTACTACCAAAACCCAACAAACTACCAACAAGCACTTATAAAGCGAAGAAGCTTATATCTCCCATAGCTCTGGGTGTGCAAAAAATTCATGCATGTCCGAACCATTGTATTCTGTATCGTGGCGATTTTGAGAACGCATCAAGATGCCCAGTTTGCAATGTCAGTCGATACAAGAAGAGCTACAATCAAGACTGTGTAAAAAAATTCCCGAAGAAAAATAAAAACAAGAAATCCACTATTGGACCTGAAAGTGACGATGACACTTTTGATGACATGGATGGGAAAAAGAAGTCAAAGAACCCAGCTTTGGTGATGTGGTATCTTCCAGTAATTGATCGCTTAAAACGTTTGTTCTCAAACCCTAGGGAGGCTGAGCTTATGCGTTGGCATGCTGAAAATCGCAAGCAGAATAACAAACAGATTCGACACCCTGCTGATGCATCACAATGGAAAAATTTCGATCTTATGTATCCTGAGTTTGCCAAAGAAACCAGAAATGTAAGATTTGCTTTGGGTACAGACGGAATGAATCCATTTGGTGAAAAAAGAAGTGTACATAGCACCTGGCCCGTGACTTTAACGATGTACAACCTTCCATCATGGCTGTGTCACAAAAGAAAGTATATTATGTTGACTATTCTTATTCAAGGTCCGAAATCAGCTGGTGTTGATATTGATGTGTTCCTAGAACCTCTTATGGAAGATATGACAAAGCTCTGGAATGAAGGAGTTAGAATATGGGATGAGTATTGCCGTGAGTATTTCAACTTAAGAGCAATTATATTTGTTACCATCCATGATTCTCCCGGTGGCGCCACACTATCAGGGCAAAAGACTAAAGGAAAGAATGGTTGTGTAGTGTGCGTCGATGGAACTGCTTCCATGTACCTTAAATCATCCAAGAAGTTGGTGTTCATGGGACACAGACGGTTCTTGATGAAGCAGCATAAGTACCGAAAGATGAAAGAGGAATTTAACAATCAACTGGAAAGTGAAGGTGCACCAAAGCCTTATAGTGGGAAACTTGTTTTTGAAATTGTAAAGAACATTCATGTTGTATTCGGAAAGGGAAAAAACAAAGGAGAAAAGAGAAAGAGAACTGACCCTTCAACTTACACAACTTTCAAGAAGCAATCAATATTTTTCAAGTACCTCCCATACTGGAAGGATATGGAAATTTGCCACAGCATTGATTTGATGCATGTAACAAAAAATGTTTTTGACAGCATCATTGGAACCTTGCTGGGCATGCCGAGTAAGACAAAAGACGGACTTAAATCACGCAATGATCTAGTAGATCTTCAAATCAGACCGGAACTTCATCCAGTGGATAGTGGCAAAGGGAAGCCTTACCTCCCCCCAGCTAGCTACAACTTGTCAGTTGAGGAGAGAACAAAAATTTGCAAATGTTTGCGTGGGGTCAAAGTGCCCACAGGTTTCTCATCCAATATCAGCAGACTAGTCAGGATGAAGGACTTGTCTCTATTTGGCTACAACTCTCATGACTGCCATGTGATGATGACGGTGTTCCTCCCAATTGCGGTAAGAGCCCTCGAAACAGAGCATGTCAAAGTTGTCATCACACGCTTGTGTTACTTTTTCAATGCGGTTTCACAAAAAGTAATAGCTTTAGAAGACTTGGACTATCTAAAGGCATACATCATCGAGACTATGTGCAAGCTTGAAATGTGTTTTCCTCCATCATTTTTTGATATGCAAGTACACCTAATCATACATCTCGTGGATCAGATAAAAATATTAGGGCCACTATATTTACATCATATGTTTCAGTTGGAGCGATACCTGGGAGTATTAAAAGGTTATGTGCGAAATCGCGCTCACCCAGAGGGTTCAATCATGGAGGGATACACTACAGAAGAAGTGATTGAGAGCTGTATAGATTACATCAGTGACGGAACAATGATAGGTGTGCCTGTACCTAAACATGAGGGTAAACTATGTGGGAGAGGGAGAATGGGCAAGAAAACTTTTCGCGTTGAGGATTACAAGCTAGTACATTGTGCTCATGGTAGTGTACTACAACATCTCACGATAGCCGAGCCTTACATAGAGGAACACCTGAATGAGCTTCGTAAAGAAAATCAGAACCGCACAGAGGACTGGATCATGAGGGAGCACAAACATCGTTTCAGCGAATGGTTAATGGACAAAAACATCCCATTTGGAGACTCTTCGGATGAGAAAACAATGAAGAATTTGGCTTCTGGGCCATCGTGTTTTGTGACATCATGGCAAGCATATGACATCAATGGGTACACATTCTACACTAAATCAAAAGACATGAAAAGTGTTGCACAAAATAGCGGTGTTTGTATCGATGCTTTTGACCTACATGGACAGAAGACCACATATTTTGGATTCATAGAGGAAATATGGGAACTTGATTATGGCCCAAGCATGAAAATACCCTTATTTAAGTGCCAATGGGTACAACATCCCGTGGGGGTGATAGTGGATAACTACGGACTCACACTGGTAGACTTAAAGAAAGTAGGATATAAAGATGACCCGTGGGTTCTCGCCGAATGTGTTGCACAAGTGTTCTATGTACTCGATCCAGCAGATGAGAAGATGCATGTAGTTATTTCTGGAAAGCAAAAAATTGTTGGAGTTGAGAATGTGGGAGACCAAGATGAGGAATACAATAAGTATGAAGAGATGTTCGTCTTTAACGGTCCAGAGAGAATCAAGCGTGTGGAAAAGAAAATTGATAAGAACTTAAAGCCATACATGCGGAAAAATGGTAGTTCATGAAAAATTGTATGAATCAAATTGTATTTGTTATCATGTATGATCGACTATGAATTGTGGTTGCCAATTAATTTAAAATCTCTCTAGTTATCTATGTGTGCTATTATAATTCATTTAAATTGTATTTGCATATTATTGTTAAAAATTAAATATTAATTCATTTAAATTGTATTTGCATATTTCTGTTAAAAATTAAAATTATTTTCATATTTAAATTGTATTTTCATATTTTTACAATCACAGGCGGTTTTGTCTTAGGGTCCGCTTGTGAAAATGATAGAGCACCACAAGCGGTCCTAAACAAAAACCGCTTGTGATACTATTACATCACAGGCGTACTGAACCGCCTGGGACATCACAGACGGTTTTCTAACCGAACCGCCTGTGATGTAAAAATCCTACCGCTTGTATAGAGCCAAATTGTACTAGTGAGACTGTCTGATTGTGGCTAGAGGCGTTGACATATCTTACATGGGCTGTAGGGTAGTGGCTGCCCTGGGTCGGCATAACATATAATAATGTCCAAGACTATGGAGGCCCATTTGTCCCTGATGCGTTTGGCGAGGTTGCCTCTACTATGACCTCATGAGATGGAAAACTAGGAACAACAGATTTTTCATATGTGTGTTTGAGTTTTGTTAAAAGGATTCATCTATATATTGTTTTAATTGTCCCCACATGTATTGTTTCAATTGTTCCCCATGCTGATCTTTATAATGATTAACACATTGATTATCATTATAATTACTTGCATTGCTATTTTGGAGCGAAGGCTTGAGGGAAGCAAGCTTGATCTCCCCTTTTTTGGTAATCTTCAGGAGTCGATCCTCCATGAAGTGTGACAAGAACCTCTCCTTTGCTTCCTCGTGCACCCGGAAGCGTTGTCGTACGTAGTGCTTGTTCATCCCATTGCTTCATGAGATTTCAAATTCCTACTACTCGTTGCCTCACAAACTCTCAAGAGTCAGTCTAAAGATATTGTCCTGGGTAGGGCTGAAAAAATGGCTCGGGCTCGTTGAAACTTAGCTCAGCTTGACGAAGCTCGCTAGCTCGCAAGGAGTTGTGGGCTCAGAAATTCCTAGAGCCGAGCTGAGCCGAGCCAACTCGCGCGAGCTGGCGAGCCGCTCGTGAGCCGGCCCAGCTTGCAAGCCTGCCACCGTGCGCCTGTGGGCTGTGGCCCAAGACGGCAAGCCCAATGTCAACAGCCACCTGTGGGCAGTGCAGGTCCAAGTTCCGTTGAGGTACAGCCTACAGCCCTACAGACACGCCACAACACTAAACCTTAAGCCTAGCTCTCACTAGGCTAATAGCCACCAGGTGTCCAGGCACTCCGGAGTCCGGACGCCACCGCCCCACGTCGCCGAGGCGCCATCCCAATTCCCGAGGAGCGAAGCGAAGCGGCCAAAGCCCCCTCACCCTGTGCAGTTGTTCCCCTGTCTGCCAGGGCACCATCTCAACAGCTCATGCACCAGGGCCACCGGGCGGTCGGGTATTGACGCTTGCCTGGCCTGTTGCTGCATGCTAGCCTATTGCTGTCATCTGCCGTGGAGTGGCCAATGGTGCCTGTTGGCCTGTTGGGCGCCAAGGCTGATCGCCAGGTAGCCTCTTATCTAGGCGCTAGGCAGTGGCGGAGTAGCCCGTGGACGCCACGCATGTCTGCTCGCTGCTGGACGTTGGGCAGCAGGCTGGCAGAGCTGACTTGAGCTGGATCTCGAACCGCTCCTGAGTTGAGCCAAGCCGGTTTTTAAAGCTCGCCACATTACCGAGCCGTGACAGGCTCAGCTCGTTGTACCAGCGAGCCACGCCGAGCCAAGTCATGGCAGGCTTTGCTAGTTTCCAGCCCTAGTCATGGAAGACGTCAGAAGGATCTTTGGAACCAGCCATTTTGGCCAATCTAATAGATTTGATCTCCTCGTAGCTAGTGGAGTCACCAAAACTTATGTTAGCGTATTTTGGGCCAAATATTAACGAACCCTAGTGCCTTCACGCAACATGCAGCACCTTGGGGTTGGCTTTATAGGTTGTCAGACAATTTTGTGGTAGGTCACTGGACCATCTATGATGGGGTAGATAACTCTGCTCTTCTTTACGGGTGTGCGCGTCCACGTGTAGGTGGCGACCGCTATGCATAGAAGATTTCGTGTAGAACTTAGATCTCGTCTCCCGGGAGAGACCCCGTCGGGGATGAGAGATCGTAGGGTTGATTCGGGATCGACAGACCATCCAAAGCATATCTAGACGCCATAAAGTCAAAAAGAGGTGAAGATTGAGGTTAGGAAACTGTAACTAAGGCTAAACTTACTCCTAGATCTAATACATAAGGTAAAATTGGTTTGATAGATCCATTGTTGGTTGATTCCATCGGTCGTACCCCCTATATATATATATACACACACTAGGTAATTGTCCGTGCTTCGCAACGAAACCATTACAATGCAAAACACAATGGATTTGCACTTGCAATGGGGCTAGAAGCTCCAATATCTGGAAACGATTCAGAAGAGCAAATGTGAGAAAGTGGAGCTTATTGCTTGTGAAATTGATCAAAAAAGCAAAGAAGGACACTGACTTGAGACGACAGGAAAGAAAGGAGGTAAGGCAGAGCCTAAAGCGGATAGATAGAAAAAGATCCGTAACAGGCTATTCATATTATTAACTCAGCAAGCATTCTACCCGCTTTTTATAAAACTCGATATCATCTAGCATATATAACAGGTGTCCATATATAGCATAGAAAAGATATAGCATGCACATTATGTCCTCTCCAATACCCTCACATGCATGTCTCATAGCTTCAATATCCCATGAACTTAATGCATCATCATTGGACTGCTGAGAAAATAAAATACTATCAGGTAAAGTTCCCTCTTATGAAACATTGGATTTTCGATTAATCTTCTAGAGCACATTTGCCCACTTGTTGTGTCCTCGGCATTCCTTATTTTCCTCATGGAGGATACTTGCACATCTCAACTGTTTCTCATGTCCTATTTCTTGTGAATTCTGGATAGGTGGATCTAAAATGGGCATTTCTAGTCCCCACTTAAAAAGAGTAGAGAAATTGAATCACTGCAAAATATCTGATAATTTTCACTCATCACCATTATTTGTTTTTGCAAATTGCAATCAACTCCTGGCAGGCAGTCTACTAAATGAAACCATTCATGCTTATTGGCAAATCAAAAATAATTGGGAGATAAAATTCACTTTCTATAACAAAACCAGTCCGGTGAGTTGAAACATGACAAAAAGCGCACCTAAGTAAATACTTTATTAGCTGGTAGCTGCTCGACAAGAAACCAAGAATCCACCACGTGTAGCAGTTGATGTTTTATCTTATTCACAAAATAGTGGTACAACTTAACAAAGAAACCTATTTCTCGTGGTTACTTTAGAGTGTAGACAATCGCAACAGCGCAGGGATGCGGCTCTAAAAAATAACCACTAACCCAAACAATTTAACTCTCAAGCTAGCGAGTAGCAAGAGAGGCACATACAGACAGTATGCACACATGGGTGATTAGAGATGAAGCAGCACGCCTTGACACCCCTGAGGTCGTCGTAGACACCGATGAAGGTGGTGGCAACAACCGTCTCGACCTGGTTGTGGTCCTACAACACGTCGTTGGTCTGCACCATGGCGAAGGAGAACTCGCCCGCCGCGTGCTGTGTTAGATCCCACGACCACATCAGCTTGTCGGCGCATATTTGTTCCATAAATAAAAGTGAGGTGGAATGGAGTTGGCTAAAAGCATATATGATTCAAAAGTTGGAAATGTCGTTATGAAAAAAGTTAAACTATATGAATAAAAGGTAAATATACTCCTAATATCAACAATTCAACATAGAAGGGTTGCCGGCTATGAAGCCTGAACAAAATAGAATAGAAATCAACCTACATATGTAGTACTTGATAATTCTTTGGAGTCATCCGAATGGGAGTTGCAAAAGTATTGGCAGATTCATCTCATTCAGTCTCGCCCCTAGCAGCAAATATGCCACTTCCTATCATCTCCTTTGCCTAGAATTTGCCTACCAATTTGTACCTGAGCATAAGATTCTTTCCCAACTAAACCATCTGCTGGAGATGGACAGGCTTGAAAAACTAAATTATATCCCTCAACTGTGCACTGCAGTGTATTTTTATATACATCATAAGGTCTGCTTCATGAAAGAGTATGAAGTCAATAATCAACAAATCTAGCTAGACTTACAAGTTCTTTGAGAGTAGTGACAGAATCTCTTGTTTTCCTAGAATTGTTCTCCTCCATTTTCATAAAGCGAGATTCCTCAGAAGTACTTGAAAGTGGCAACATATCATCCCTAGTATTTCTAGAGTAACCAAAGATGTTTCTGTAGCTACCAAAAACATCTTGTTTCATATCAGTCAGCTTATTTGGATCAGATGACAAGTATTTATCTGCAAGTAAATTTACTGTTTAAAAAAACAGACTATTGTACAAAGTGTTGCAACAATGCACAAATGAAACAAAGCTCTACACCTGAACCAAAAGGTTGTCAGCAAAAAAATTAAAGCTCAAGTAAATGGGCAAGCATGTTACTATAACTATCAAAAAGCATGAGGTGGCTATTGCTGAAACATGCTCACGATAAAATATTACAAGATGTTTGATGATGCTCTAGGAGAGAATTCAAAATATGCTCAGGATAAAATATTACAATGGAGGAGGTTCTTGAAGCCGTGTCTCATGCTGTGGTTGTATCATCTAGACAGGGTCATGCATCTGATATCATCCCATAGCCAATATGGTGCTGCACTATATGTCCACCATGCACAATATTTCAGTGTCATATATAAGCCCCAATTATGAATGCCTAGCCATCTAGGTTGTCGTCGTTGTCGTCCATATCTGATTTGTGCAAAAAGCAAATCCACCTCTAAAGACCACAATAATAAGGAGAAGACAAATGGACCTTCTCGCAGTTCTGACAAGACTATCTACAAAATTGGCCCTCCAATCCCTACACACCCATTTTCACAATTAGACCAGACCAAAATAAGTAGGTCTAAAAAATGCAAAATTGCAGGACAGATGAAGGAGGACGACGGATGGAGTGGTCTGAAAAAAAGAAAAGAAAAGGAAAGATATGAATGAACAGGGAATAGACACTTACCGTCCTACGGCAGAAGAGATGAGGTTAGGCCGCAGAGCTCTGTCATGGCACAGCACCCCGCCGACGATGCGCATCACGTGAGACTTACAATCCTAAAATAAGTACCCCCTATGTTTCAAATTATAAGTCGGTTTGGCTTTTCTAAGTGCATAACTTTGTCTATGCACCTGGATATACATCATGTCCAAATACATAGTGAAATATATGTAATGCTACGTACAAATGCCAAAACTTGTAGTTTGGAATGGAGGGAGTTAGATTTATGAACCAAACTAATGAGATGCAGATGCACAGAGGGTCTTAGGTTGTCACCTCTTCGCCAGCAGAACACTGCAGTATAGTATCAAGTACAGTTGATGGGTCACAATGATGTCCCCAACTTCCTAAGTCTTCTTCAGTAGGTCTTCCAATCTGAAAAAAGTGGGCATAGAAAATTAAATGGAATCTCTTAAGATTTAAAGCTAAAGAAATGCCTTGTCCAGTCTTCCCCAATGGGTCAAGTTAAACAGAGATTACTGGCTACTGCAGAGTTAGGCAACGTATAAATAGGGTGCCATCAAAATTACCTGCTGATGTGCGCTATTCATTTTCTGCAAACATCCAGATATCTCATCAAAATTACCTGCTGATGTGCGCTTGTCATTTAGCATCTAATTTTCCTATTGAGTATGACAACAGATAAGAAACAGCTGGGGGTCAAATTCCCTATCAGCAGGGCATACCAACAATGGAGACGGCCAAAACATGTGATGCCTCATGAATAAAAGAAAACACCGATTGCCCAAGTCACCTCCTTTTCAAACCCCAAGGTCCCAACTCACCCCTTTACCTTCACAACAATTGCGTGTTATACTAATAGTTTATTTTTCATGTCATATTCCATCACCCAACAGAGTTTTACTACTAACGAACACATGACATGGGACACCAGAAAGATACCAAGCAGTTAGACCAAATTACAGTCTCAACAACCATCATCCTTCTAAATTCCACACGCAAGCAAAATTTTGCCATGGAAAATGACCCGCGAGCTATTGAATTGAATCAGCCACCTGCTCGCCCTCGAGGCTCTTCCGCAGGCTCCGCAGCCGCAAGCTCCGGGACGCGGCCGCCACGGCGACGACGGCCTTCCCTGGCTCCTCGGCTTCGTCCTTGACCTTCTCTGGCCTCCTCGCCGCGGACGACGAGCTGCGCAGGGAAGGCATGGGCACCGGCAACGGCAACAGGGCAGCAGACCCCTAGGCGAGCGGCTAGCTCCGGTCCCTGAGCCCGCCGGACGAGTCGACCGCCGGCGTCACCGAGACGGCATTCTTGGACGCGACGCGGCCCATGGCGGCGGCGCACTATGAACACCACCGAGCGTCACTGAAGCGTCCCGATCCTTTGGGACTCAAATGTGACACAATTACTAGTCCCAGGAGGCTAGTAACCACATTCCTTACTTCAAATAGTACAGAGTTCAAATAAAGGTTATTACAATACCGGGGTACAAGCTCGAGAGAGCCAGAACAGTAAGCGCAGTAGAAAGTACACTAGCCCAAGCCACAGGCAGAACTGGGTGCAGACACAGCCCTCTCAATCAAGCATAGCAGAAAAGAAGTCTTCGGCTGCTGAAAAAAATATAAATAAATCTGGGTGAATACACTAGGTATTCTGCAAGCCCACCCCGCTCCCGTAAAGAGAAAGAGACCTATATCATACATGCTTTATATGGTGGAGTTGAAGTCACTCTTCTTTTTCTCAGAGAAAGGCAGTTTATGTAGGGTTTTTCCCAAGGAAATAAGAATAACCTAATACTCAACCACCACTGAGCTTCCCGCTCCCGTGGCCTTGTTTTAAATTTCAATACGCACTTACACACACATTTCCCTCTTCCCGGAGGTTGTAAAAATCTCTAATTTTCATACCACACCAGACTCGTCCATACCAGTGGACACGGACTATTCGAATAGGTTTCAACTTTGCGCAGAGGGGTACACTTTACCCACTAGTCTGGTTTCCGCGATCTCACCGTCGCGAGACCCGAATGCCGGATCTGTTTCTTCCCCCGCACGTCCTAACCTTAACGGTTATACCGGAAGGAGTCAGGCCACCGTCATGTCTAAACCGGACAAAACATTCCCCCTCCTTATCCTCTCGGTGCTCCCCAGCCTTCATAACCCTGGGGTTAGACCGTACGAGTTCAGATTGAGTGACTGCCCACATAGTCTCGAGTGGTTGTACTATTAAAGAGTACAGGTAGTGAAGATGACAAACCGGTCCTTATATGAGGGGACAATCCTTCTGCTCACGCCTAAACCAGCTGAGCCAACACCTCAGGCCCTCCCGTAAACTAGGGAGTCCCTGATCATCCCACTCCCAAGGTGATGAGGGTGAATACCCTTCATCGCACATCCCTTTTCTAAAAACCTCTTTTGAAGAAACATACTGCCCTTTCTCCCATCCCATATTTTGCATCCAAAAGATATATGTTAATGCGGGCTATCTCTCTACTCACAATGCAATATTCCACCCTGTAATCCCGACCTAGGTAGTGGTAGAAAGAATAGGTAATTTATGCATCAAGGGAAGGATGGACTTGCCTTCGTCGAAGCTTTCCTGGCACAAAAGGTCTACCTCCGGGAGATCGGGCTCCGGCCCTTCTTCTGGGGCTACGGGTTCCAGATCAACGGTCCACGCTTCTTCTAGTAAAACAGGCAATAAACAATACATCAATAGTGGTTTACTAATTGGAGTGTGTCATTTTCTAACATTATTATTACATGTGACTTTAGAAATTATTTTGATAATTTTTGGTGCATAAAATATTGAGAAGTAATAATTAAAGGAGAAAAGGCTGAAAAAGGAAAAAGAAAAGGGGTTTAAGCTCTGGTGGGCCATGGGGGGGGGGGAATCTGGCCTAGCCAGGCGCAGGGCGCGCGCGGGGGTGCGATTGCGCCGGCCCAGCTGTGGCCCAAGGCGAAAGACGGTGCGAGCGCGCGGGGGTGACGCGGTCTTCGCGGGGCCCACACGTCAGAGAGAGCAGAAGGGGGGGGGGAACGGTGCCAACGGTCGACGGCGGGGTGAACTAGCCGTCCGCGGGGGAGAACCCGACCGCCGGTGGGCTCGGTGGTGATTCGCCGCCGGTGACCCGGTTCTAGGGTAACGGGTAGGCGCCCTAGCATGAGGAGGGGCTAGCGAACTTAGAGGCAGGCTCAATTTGGCCAGAGGAGGTCGGGAGGGGGCTGACCGCGGGGAGGTGGCGGAGCTCCATGGCGGGAGTCGCCGCCGGTGAGGTTCGGGCGGGGATTGGGGTAGGGGAGCGGTGTCCCAAGTTCGTGGCGGTGTGGCGCAACTGATGGACCTATCTAATTTCTCGCTGAACCACCAGAGGGGGAGGAAGAAGAGGGGGAAGGCTTATCGGAGGGGAAGAATACGGTGGCGCTTTCGCGACTGAGCTCGGGCGAGGGGGAAGAGGGGTGGCTGAGGCCGGTGCAGGGAAGGAAGTGCTTGGGGCGACCCTTTTATAGGCGCCCGAGGGGAGCGGTGGAGCTCAGCGGACACCGATGAAGTTCACAGCGCCGGAGTTAATGCTGCACAGCGGCGACGACGAGACCGCACGGTGGGCAGTGCCGTGCAAGGACGCGGCCGCTGCGGCGAGGACGGGGCGGTGCCAAACCTTCCTGTGTGGCGAGGGGATGGGCGAGGGATGGGGCGAGGGAGAGGACGGTGGCCGGAGGTGACCGCGGCGAAGTCGTACGCGGCGAGGACAACGAGGTGACTGACTGGTGGGGCCAGTCTGCTAGTGGGAGCGATCGCGAGCGAGGGCGAGGCTGACGAGTGGGGACGGCGCGTTAGCGGTGCGAGGCGCGAGCGTGGAGTGGGCCGGAGATGGGCCGAGGGGGCGGGTGTCGCGTGCGCGAGAGGGTGAAGCGGCCGCGGGGTGGGCTGGAAACGGCCCAGCTAGGGGGGGAGGGTTTTCTCTTTTTTCTTTTTTCTTTTTATTTTCCAAATTCTATTTCTATTTTTGCATCCGTTTTCTTTTAAACAATTAATTCACTAGATAATCTTAGGTGCTAGAAAATAAAATCTAAGTGAGGTGCTTCTAATCACACAAAGTATATGCATATGATGAGAAGACCTAGAGATAAAATAAATAGGAAGGGGGGGGGGTTAGATTAGGGTTCCAAACCTCGGGTTTGAAAAAAAAATGGGATGTCACAAACCTACCCCACTTAAAGGAATCTCGCCCCTGAGATTCAGACGGGGTTCGAGAAAAGGTAAGGGTATTCCCTCCTCAGAGAGTCCTCACTTTCCCAGGTAGCTTCCTCTTCTCCTTCTCTGCTCCACTGAACCTTACAGAGTCTCACTTCTGAGTTGCGGGTCTTTCGGACTGCTGAGTCAAGAATCTTTATTGGCTTTTCCCGGTACTGGAGATCTTTTTGAATCTGGATTGTCTCTGCCTCGATGTGGTTCTCTGGTACATGCAGGCACTTACGGAGCTAGGACACATGAAACACATTGTGAATATCCGACATGGATTCTGGTAGTTAAAGGCGGTATGCTGCGGGTCCCACTCTGCTAATGACGGGATAGGGGCCGACGAAACGCGGTGTTAGCTTTCCTTTCATTTGGAACCTTTTGACACCACGCATCGGGGAGACCTTGAGGTATACGAAATCTCCTTCCTCAAATCTGAGTTCCCTCCGTCTGTTGTCTGCATAACTTTTCTATCGACTCTGAGCTTCAAGTAACCTCTTGCGGATCAGGGCAACTTTCTCTTCAGCCTCTTTAACAAAGTCGGGTCCTTCTAGTGTCCTTTCCCCTACATTGGACCACATTAGGGGGGTCTGGCACTTTCGTCCATACAATGCTTCGAACGGTGCCATCTTGATACTGGTCTGATGGTTGTTGTTATATGAGAATTCAACATACGGCAAACTGGACTCCCAATTTCTATCGAACGTCAACACACAAGCTCTTAATAAATCTTCGAGGACCTTGTTGACCCTTTCCGTTTGACCATCTAACTGGGGGTGATAGGCGGTGCTGAAATCCAACTTGGTGCCCATAGCTTGCTGGAGGCTTTTCCAAAATTTTGAAGTGAACTGCGTCCCTCTATCTGACACTATCTTCCGAGGAATACCATGGAGCCTGACTATCTCTTTAAGATATATCCGGGCAAGGGTGGCTCCTCCAAAAGTGGATTTTACTGGAATGAAGTGGGCCACCTTGGTGAGACGGTCTATTATTACCCAGATAGAATCATTTCCTTTTTGCGTCCGGGGCAGTTCGGTTACAAAATCCATGCCTATTTCCTCCCACTTCCATTCAGGCACTAGGAGGGGTTGCAGTAGGCCTGCAGGTTTCTGGTGTTCGGCCTTTGTTCGTTGGCAGGTGTCACACCGGGCCACATACTGTGCTATCTCTTTCTTCATCCCTCTCCACCAGTATCTGGTTTTGAGGTCTAGGTACAACTTGGTGGTTCCTGGGTGGATGGAGTAAGCTGAGTTGTGAGCTTCATTGAGCAGGACTTCCCATGCCTCTCCTTTTGGTACACACAAACAGTTCTTGAACCAAAGAACTCCTTGTTCATCTGCCCTAAGGTCCGGAAGTTGCTCTTTGCGAGCTTTTTCCATAAGCCTCGCTGTCTCCGTGTCTAGGCGTTGAGCCTTGCATATGAGGTCTTCTAGCATTGGCTTGACTTCCAGGCTACCGTTGTCTCCTATACATGCATTTAGCTGAGCTGATTCCTTCTTCCAATCTTCTAAAAAGTTGGTGCCCTTTATCCCGAAAGGTTTTCGGCTGAGGGCATCTGCTACCACGTTGGCCTTCCAGGGGTGGTAATGGATCTCGAGGTCATAATCTTTAATCAGTTCAAGCCATCTTCTTTGATGGAGGTTGAGGTCTGGCTGAGTGAAGATATACTTCAGACTCTTGTGATCGGTGAAGATGTGGCATTTGTTCCCAATTAGATAGTGCCTCCATATTTTTAGGGCGTGCACTATGGCTGCCAACTCCAAGTCGTGGGTGGGGTAATTCTGCTCATGCGACTTGAGTAAGCGAGATGCATAAGCAATAACTTTCTCATTTTGCATTAAGACACACCCTAAGCCTTGCCTTGAAGCATCATAGAAGATGACGAAATCCTGGTGTATATCTGGTAGTGTCAAAACGGGCGCGGTCGTGAGCTTCTCCTTGACGATCTGGAAACTTTTCTCACACTTTGGAGTCCACACAAACTTATTGTCCTTCTTGAGAAGTTCGGTCATAGGTCTTGCTATGCTGGAGAATCCCTTGATAAAGCGGCGGTAATACCCCACCATTCCCAGAAAGCTTCGCACTTCACTGACGTTGGATGGCTGCTTCCATTTTGAAACGGCTTCTACCTTGGATGGGTCTACTTCTATTCCTTCTGCAGTCAAGATATGCCCAAGGAAGGCTATCTTTTCTAACCAGAATTCACACTTGCTGAGCTTAGCATAGAGTTTATGTGCCCTGAGTCTTCCGAGGACGATTCGAAGGTGACGCTCATGGTCCTTGCGATTCTTGGAATAGATAAGGATGTCATCGATGAAGACTACGACAAACTTATCCAATTCTTCCATGAATACCTTATTCATGAGGTTCATGAAAAAGGCGGGTGCGTTCGTTAGCCCAAAGGGCATTACTGTGAACTCATATTGTTCGTATCTGGTGATGAATGCAGTCTTCTGAATATCTGCTTCCTTGATTCTCAGTTGGTGATATCCTGACCTTAGGTCTATCTTGGAGAAATATTTGGCTCCCTGTAGCTGGTCGAAGAGATCGTCGATCCGAGGGAGTGGATACTTATTTTTGATTGTAACCTCATTCAAGGATCGGTAATCAATACACATTCTCATACTTCCATCCTTTTTGGTGACGAAAAGGACGAGTGCTCCCTAGGGAGACGAACTGGGGCGGATGTACCCTTTTTGTTGCAGCTCTACAATCTGGAGTTTTAATTCTGCTAACTCGGTGGGGGCCATGCGGTATGGTTTTTTTGCGATGGGCGCAGTGCCGGGAATGAGATCTATATAGAACTCCACTCCTCTTTCAGGTGGCATTCCAGGCAACTCTTTCGGAAATACATCCATGAATTCTTCTATTACGGATATGTTTTCTACTGCCAGATTAAACATCATTGGATCGTTGGCGGGCGGTTGGGCCTGACAGGAAACTGCTTTTCCTTGGCGGTCGGTGAGAAGGACGGTCTTACTTGCGCAACTTATGATGCCCTTGTGCTTAGTTAGCCAATCCATTCCTAGGATCACATCAATCCCTTGGGATGGCAAGGCGGTTATGTTTGCCAGGAAGACTACCCCACTTAAAAGAATTCTGACTTGGGAGCACTTGAGCTGGCATAGAAGGTCTGACCCCGGGGTTTGGGTGACGAAGGGGATTTCTAGGGGTGTAGAGGGGATGCCATGTTTTTCCACAAAACTAGTGGCAATTAATGAATGGGATGCTCCTGAATCAAAAAGCACAGTAGCAGGAGTAAATTCAACAAGGAACTCACCGAGCATTACTCTCGGAGCTTGATGGGCCTCTTGAGCGTCGACGTGATTAACTCGTGCTCTGCGCCTCTGCCCTAGTACTAGGTCCTGCTCTGCTGACTGTTGGAGGGGAGTGCCTTGGAGGCAGGTGCCGTGGAAATCTTGGGGCCATTCACCGAGTTGGAGTAGGTAGGTCCGGGTGCCTTCAACTGGGGGCAGTTATTCTTGAAGTGACTGGGGTCTCCGCAGTGCCAACAGGCATTTGCTGGCGATTGGTTGCTTGCAACCGAGGGGGCCTGAAAGGAGCTCTGACTCTGCTAACTGTAACGTGATGGAGTGGGTCCAGCTGGTCTATTGAAGCTTGGTCCCTTGGGTGGAAGCCCAAAGGATCGAGCTCTCTGGTGACGGTCTTGCTGCTGAGCTCGGAGAACCTGGAATTTCCTCTTGAGGTGCTCTTTTTCTTCCTCTTTTGCCATTTCCACTTGTATGGCTTTGTTGGAGAGGTGCGAGAAGTTGAGGAAGTCTTGGCTGGCGAGGATGGTCTTGAGTTCTGGTCTTAGCCCTTTCAGAAAACGGGCCATCTTCTTGGTTTCGGTGCTGACATCGTCAGGCGTGTAACGAGCCAACTCTGTGAATTTGTGCACGTAATCACTGACGAATCTTCCTCCTTGAGTTAGTTCTCGGAATTCATCTTCCTTGAGTTGAATGATCCCCTAGGGTATATGGTGCTCACGGAAAGCAGTTTCAAATTCTGCCCAGGTAGCGTCCCTGACGACCACGCTAAAGGTATCCCACCATGCTAGGGCCATCCTAGAAAGTTGATGAGCAGCCAATTGGACACACTGATTTTTGGGGCATCCGATGGCTTCCAGTTTCCTCTTGATCGTGCGCAGCCAGTCGTCGGCATCGAGGGGATTGCTAGACCCAGCGAACGTGGGAGGCTTGAGTCTCAGAAATTCTCCCATCCTGTCCTGTGGTCTTCCACCACCTGGGCGCTGGTTCTCCAGACTTCTAGTGAGGACTTCAATGAGTCGGGTCTGATTGGCTAGAACTTGGGCCAAATGTAGTGGTAGTTCCGGAGGTGTGGGGAGGTGGGTCTTACTCCCTTCTCCGCCAGCTTCTCCTTCTGCTCCTAGGGGAAACCCTGCTCCAATCCCGGAGGCGGTAGGCGTGGTTTTATCCGAAGCCATCTGCCAGGGGAAAAGAGTTACTAACATGCACATGCCACACATTTTTTTACAAGTTACTTTATTCATTACACCAGTTCATTACAGCATACAGCTACCATAAGTTCATTACACGCGAGTGCTATCTAGGGTACTTCCGAACTCCTTCTCTAAAGTGTCCCCAAATTCCTTGAGAAGGTCATCAAGGCTGGCTAGGGACATTTCCTCGGTGTCGGACGAGTTCCCTATTCTGGTAGGAGGTAGGGCTGGAGGGGCTTCTTCCTTCTGCTCAGTCTGGCATCCTTGGCTTCTGGTCTTTTTGCGGATTTTTCTCGCGGGGGCGAGCTTCTTTAGCTTCTTGTCGTAATCCATCTTCAGAGTGTGGTAGGCCTCACGGGTGTTGGTTTCCTCGCCTTTCGCTATCTCGAGGCTCTCTTGAAGGGACGCCTTTTCCCTTGTAAGTTCCCTGACTTGTTGCTCCAGGCTTCCCACCCAGGAGTTTAGGTGAGTGCAGTGGGAGGCAAGGTCATCATATTGGTTATCGAGGGTGTGGAGGTATCTAGCAATGTAGACGTTGGTGGGGTCATCCTCGGTAGGTGTCGGGGACCATAATTAGGGGTACCCTCAAGACGCCTAATTCTCAGCTGGTAACCCCCATCAGCATAAAGCTGCAGAGGCCTGATGGGTACGATTAAGTCAGGGATCGGTCCATACGAGCGACTCGATCACGCCTCGCCCGAGCCTAGCCTCGGGCAAGGGCAGCCGACCCTGAGGTGTCTCCGTCTCGCCCGAGGCCCCCTTTGTGCGGCAGACGCACCTCCGGCTCGCCCGAGGCCTTGCCTTCGTTAAGAAGCAACCCTGACTAAATCGCCGCACCGACAGACCAAGTCACAGGGGCATTCAACGCAAAGGTAGCCTGGCACCTTTATCCTGACGCGCGCCCCCTGGCAGAGCCGAAGTGACCGACGTCACTTCGCCGCTCCACTGACTGGTCTGACAAAAGGACAGCGCCGCCTGCGCCATCCCGGCTGCAGTGCCACTTGACAGAGTGAGACTGACAGGCAGCCAGGCCTTGCCAAAGGCGCCATAGGAAGCTCCGCCCGACCCAGGGCTCGGACTCGGGCTAAGGCCCCGGAAGACAACGAACTCCGCTCCGCCCGACCCAGGGCTCGGACTCGGGCTAAGGCCCCGGAAGACGGTGAACTCCGCTCCGCCCGACCCAGGGCTCGGACTCGGGCTAAGGCCACGGAAGACGGCGAACTCCGCCCGACCCAGGGCTCGGACTCGGGCTAAGGCCCCGGAAGACGACGAACTCCGCCTCGCCCGACCCCAGGGGTCGGACTCCGCCCTGGCCTCTGCCGAACGACCTCCGCCTCGCCCGACCCAGGGGCTCAGCCTCGGCCATGCAGGACAGACTCGACCTCGGCTTCGGAGGAGCCTCCACGTCGCCCGACCTAGGGCACAAGTCCGCCACGTCAACAGGAAGCGCCATCATTACCCTACCCCGAGCCGACTCGGGCCGCAGAAAACAGGACCGACGTCCCATCTGGCTAGCTCCGCCAGATAGGCAATGATGGCGCCCCGCTAGACCCATGACGACGGCGGCTCTCAGCTCCCTTACGGAAGCAGGGGGACGTCAGCAAGGGCCCAACCACTCCGACAGCTGTCCCTCCGCCAGGCTCCATTGCTTCTCCGACAGCCACGACGCCACACCAGCTGGGTGCCAAGATCTCTCCGGCTGCCACCTTGGCATGTACTTAGGGCACTAGCTCTCCCCCGCTAGACACGTAGCACCTTGCTACACCCCCATTTGTACACCTGGATCCTCTCCTTACGCCTATAAAAGGAAGGACCAGGGCCTTCTTAGAGAAGGTTGGCCCCGCGGGAACGAGGGCAGGGGCAGGCGCTCTCTTGGGGCCGCTCGCTCCCCTCACCCGTGCGGACGCTTGTAACCCCCTACTGCAAGCGCACCCGACCTGGGCGCGGGACGAACACGAAGGCCAAGGGATCTCCACCTCCCTCTCGACTCGGCTCCGGCCACCTCGCTCTTCCCCCCTTCACGCTCGCCCACGCGCTCGACCCATCTGGGCTGGGGCACGCGGCACACTCACTCGTCGGCTTAGGGACCCCCCGGTCTCGAAACGCCGACAGTTGGCGCGCCAGGTAGGGGCCTGCTGCGTGTTGACGAGCAGTTTCCTGTCAAGCTCCAGATGGGCAGCCTCCAACGACCTCTCCAACCCGGGACGGTGCTCCGTTTCGGGAGTCTTGAGTTCATGTCTTTCGACGGCAGCTACGACATGATACTCCTTCCACCGCCGCGCGACGACGACAATGGTGGCCGACAGCCCGCCCGCCGGCGGCGGAATCGACGACGTCTTCCCCGCGTGGGGGAAGAACAACCTTCGAGCTCGCCCCATCCTCTCCCTCGCCATCGGAGGAGGAGGCGGGGCAACCAGGGCCAAGCGGGAGGCTGCGCTTCATCGGCTGTCGAGCGAATCGACATCACCAGCGCCCCAACGGAGGACGCGTCGGGCGTCACCATCACGTTCGAGGCGAAGGCAAGCGCCGTCCCCCCGCAACACGACGACCCCGAGCAAGTGGACGACGCCAGCACGCTCACGGAGGGCCTGCGGGACGTCGCCCTCGTACCCAAGACGACGGCGCGATCAACCCCCGATGTGACTTCGTCGCTCCTCGTCGACCAAAAGGTACCGACCGATTCCCATCCTTCGTCATTTCGACTCGACCTCAACCCGCCTAGCGACCTCGCTCTCGCGGGCGCTCACGTTGAGGCGAGTACAACCTCTCTTGGGTTTCGTGTGCGGTCGCCTTGGAACCGATTGACGGGCGTCTCGACCTACGGGCCCTTTGGGTCCGAGGAAGACGACGACCCCAGCATCTGCTGGGATTTCTCCGGATCTGGCAACCCCAGTGCCATGCGGGACTTCATGACCGCATGCAACTACTGCCTCTCCGACTGTTCCGACGGCAGCCGCAGCCTTGACGACAAGGACTGCGGCCCGAGCCGCGAATGTTTCCACGTCGAGCTAGGGGATCCCTCCGGAGGCAACCGTCTTGGCATGCCGGAGGATGGTGATCTCCCTAGGCCAGTGCCTTGCGCCGACATCCCGCGGGAGCTAGCTGTGGTCCCCGTTCCGGCGGGGGGTCACGACCCACAGCTCGAGCAAGTCCGCGGGGCGCAGGCCGGGCTCGACGAGGGAGCAGGAGCGCTCGAGTCGATCCGCCGGGACGTCGTGCAGGTATGGGCGGGCCAGCCCCCGGCCAGAGAAATATGTCACCTGCCCCAAGGTCTCCAGCACCGCATCGCCAACGATGCCAGGGACAGGCCGCCACCCGCATCCAGCGGGACCGGTCAGGACCTGGCAGCCGCAGCGATGCTCCTCCGCGCGATGCCGGAGTCATCAACCACCGAGGGCCGGCGAATTCAGGGAGAGCTCAAGCATCTCCTGGAAGGCGCTGCGGCCCGTCGGGCCGAGAGCTCTGCCTCCCGCAGGCAGGGGCACCCCTCGGAACCTCGTGCCGCGACTTCCCGACTCATGCGGAAAGCCTCGGTCTACACCGGGCGCACGCGCAACACCGCGCCTGCGGCCCCGGGCCACCTCGGCGACGAGCACCCTCATCGCGACCGTCGGGCCCGCCTCGATGAAAGGGTGCGCCGAGGCTATCACCCCAGGCGTGGGGGACGCTACGACAGCGGGGAGGATCGGAGTCCCTCGCCCGAACCACCCGGTCCGCAGGTCTTCAGCTGGGCCATTCGGCGGGCGCCGTTTCCGGCCCGATTCCGACCCCCGACTACTATCACAAAGTACTCGGGGGAAACAAGACCGGAGTTGTGGCTCGCGGACTACCGCCTGGCCTGTCAACTGGGTGGAACGGACGACGACAACCTCATCATCCGCAACCTCCCCCTGTTCCTCTCCGACACTGCTCGCGCTTGGTTGGAGCACCTGCCTCCGGGGCAGATTTCCAACTGGGAGGATTTGGTCCAAGCTTTCGCCGGCAACTTCCAGGGCACGTACGTGCGCCCCGGGAATTCCTGGGACCTCCGAAGCTGCCGGCAACAGCCGGGAGAGTCTCTTTGGGACTACATCCGGCGGTTCTCGAAGCAGCGCACCGAGCTGCCCAACATCACCGACTCCAATGTCATCGGCGCGTTCCTTGCCGGCACCACTTGCCGTGACCTGGTGAGCAAGTTGGGTCGCAAGACCCCCACCAGGGCGAGCGAGCTGATGGACATCGCCACCAAGTTCGCCTCTGGCCAGGAGGCGGTCGAGGCCATCTTCCGAAAGGACAAGCAGCCCCAGGGCCGCCCTTCGGAAGATGCTCCCGAGGCGTCTACTCCGCGTGGCGCCAAGAAGAAGGGCAGGAAGAAGTCGCAAGCGAAACGCGACGCTGCCGACGCAGACCTTGTCGCCGCCACCGAGTACAAGAACCCTCGGAAGCCCCCCGGAGGTGCCAACCTCTTCGACAAGATGCTCAAGGAGACGTGCCCTTACCATCAGGGGCCCGTCAAACACACCCTCGAGGAGTGCGTCATGCTTCGGCACCACTTCCACAAGGCCGGGCCACCCGCTGAGGGTGGCAGGGCCCACGACGACGATAAAAAGGGAGATCACCAAGCAGGAGAGTTCCCCGAGGTCCGCGACTGCTTCATGATCTATGGAGGGCATGCGGCGAATGCCTCGGCTCGGCATCGTAAGCAAGAGCGTCGGGAGGTCTGCTCGGTGAAGGTGGCGGCGCCAGTCTACCTAGACTGGTCCGACAAGCCCATCACTTTCGACCAAGATGACCACCCCGACCACGTGCCGAGCCCGGGGAAGTACCCGCTCGTCGTCGATCCCATCATCGGCGACGTCAGGCTCACCAAGGTCCTGATGGATGGGGGCAGCTGCCTCAATATCATCTACACCGAGACCCTCAGCCTCCTGCGCGTCGATCTGTCCTCCGTCCGAGCAGGCGCTGCGCCCTTCCACGGGATCATTCCTGGGAAGCGCGTCCAGCCCCTCGGACGGCTCGACCTTCCTGTCTGCTTCGGAACACCCTCCAACTTCCGAAGGGAGACTTTGACGTTCGAGGTGGTCGGGTTCCAAGGAACCTACCACGTAGTATTGGGGAGGCCATGCTACGCGAAGTTCATGGCCATCCCCAACTACACCTACCTGAAGCTCAAGATGCCGGGCCCCAACGGGGTCATCACCGTCGGCCCCACGTACAAACACGCGTTCGAATGCGATGTGGAGTGCGTGGAGTACGCCGAGGCCCTCGTCGAGTCCGAGGCCCTCGTCGCCGACCTGGAAAACCTCTCCCGAGAGGTGCCGGACGTGAAGCGACACGCCGGCGACTTCGAGCCAGCGGAGACGGTTAAGGCCGTCCCTCTCGACCCCAGTGGCGACACCTCCAAGCAGATCCGGATCGGTTCCGGGCTCGACCCCAAATAGGAAGCAGTGCTCGTCGACTTTCTCCGCGCAAACGCCGACGTCTTTGCGTGGAGTCCCTCGGACATGCCCGGCATACCGAGGGATGTCGCCGAGCACTCGCTGGATATTCGGGCCGGAGCCCGACCGGTCAGGCAGCCTCTGCGCCGATTCGACGAGGAAAGGCGCAGGGTGATAGGCGAGGAGATCCACAAGCTAATGGCAGCAGGGTTCATCAAAGAGGTGTTCCATCCCGAATGGCTTGCCAACCCTGTGCTTGTGAGGAAGAAAGGGGGGAAATGGCGGATGTGTGTGGACTACACTGGTCTCAACAAAGCATGTCCGAAGGTTCCCTACCCTCTACCTCGCATCGATCAAATCGTGGATTCCACTGCTGGGTGCGAAACCCTGTCTTTCCTCGATGCCTACTCAGGGTATCATCAAATCAAGATGAAAGAGTCCGACCAGCTCGCGACTTCTTTCATCACGCCCTTCGGCATGTACTGCTACGTCACCATGCCGTTCGGTTTGAGGAACGCGGGTGCAACGTACCAGCGGTGCATGAACCATGTGTTCGGCGAACACATCGGTCGCACGGTCGAGGCCTACGTCGATGACATCGTAGTCAAGACAAGGAAAGCCTCCGACCTTCTCTCCGACCTTGAAGTGACATTCCGGTGTCTCAAGGCAAAGGGCGTCAAGCTCAATCCCGAGAAGTGTGTCTTTGGGGTGCCCCGAGGCATGCTCCTGGGATTCATCGTCTCCGAGCGGGGCATCGAAGCCAACCCGGAGAAGATCGCCGCCGTCACCAGCATGGGGCCCATCAAGGACTTAAAAGGCGTACAGAGGGTCATGGGATGTCTCGCGGCCTTAGACCGTTTCATCTCGCGCCTCAGCGAAAGAGGCCTGCCTCTGTACCGTCTCTTAAGGAAGGCCGAGTGCTTCACTTGGACTCCCGAGGCCGAGGAAGCTCTCGGGAACCTGAAGGCGCTCCTCACCTAGGCACCCGTCTTGGTACCCCCAGCTGATGGAGAAGCCCTCTTGGTCTACGTTGCCGCTACCACTCAGGTGGTTAGCGCCGCGATCGTGGTCGAAAGGCAAGAAGAGGGGCGTGCATTGCCCATTCAGAGGCCAGTTTACTTCGTCAGTGAGGTGCTGTCCGAAACCAAGATCCGCTACCCACAAGTCTAGAAGCTGCTGTATGCAGTGATCCTGACGAGGCAAAAGTTGCAACATTACTTCGAGTCTCATCCGGTAACTGTGGTGTCATCCTTCCCCCTGGGGGAGATCATACAGTGCCGAGAGGCCTCGGGACGGATCGCAAAGTGGGCAGTGGAAATCATGGGCGAGACAATCTCGTTCGCCCCTCGGAAGGCCATCAAGTCCCAGGTACTGGCGGACTTCGTAGCCGAATGGGTCGACACACAGTTGCCGACGGCTCCGATCCAACCGGAGCTCTGGACCATGTTTTTCGACGGGGCGCTGATGAAGACGGGAGCCGGCGTGGGCCTGCTCTTCGTCTCGCCCCTCGGGAAACACCTGCGCTACGTGCTGCGCCTCCATTTCCTGGCATCCAACAATGTGGCCGAGTACGAAGCTCTGATCAACGGATTGCGAATCGCCATCGAGCTAGGGGTCCGACGCCTCGACGTACGCGGCGACTCGCAGCTCGTCATCGACCAGGTCATGAAGAACTCCCACTGCCGCAGCCTGAAGATGGAGGCCTACTGTGATGAGGTTCGACGCCTGGAAGACAAGTTCTACGGGCTCGAGCTTAACCACATCGCCCGGCGCTACAACGAGACTGCGGACGAGCTGGCAAAGATAGCCTCGGGGCGAACGACGGTTCCTCCGAACGTCTTCTCCCGGGATCTGCACCAACCCTCCGTCAAGATCAACGACACGCCCGAGCCCGAGGCGCCCTCGGCCCCGTCCGAGGTAACCTCGGCCCAGCCCGAGCCGTCCTCGGTTCAGCCCGAGGGACCCTCGGCCCCCGAGGGCGAGGCGCTGCGCATCGAGAAGGAGCGGAGCGGGGTCACGCCTGATCAGGATTGGCAGGCCCCGTACCTGCAATATCTCCGCCAGGGAGAGCTACCCCTCGACCAGGCCGAGGCTCGGCGGGTAGCGCGACGCGCCAAGTCGTTCGTCTTGCTGGGCGATGAGAAGAAGCTCTACCACCGCAGCCCCTCGGGCATCCTCCAGCGGTGCATCTCCATCGCCGAAGGTCAGGAACTCCTGCAAGAGATACACTCGGGGGCTTGCGGTCATCATGCAGCGCCTCGAGCCCTTGTCGGGAACGCCTTCCGGCAAGGCTTCTACTGGCCGACGGCGGTGGCTGACGCCACTAGAATTGTCCGCACCTGCGAAGGGTGTCAGTTCTATGCGAAGCAGACCCACCTGCCCGCTCAGGCTCTGTAGACGATACCCATCACCTGGCCCTTCGCTGTGTGGGGTCTGGACCTCGTTGGCCCTCTGCAGAAGGCGCCCGGGGGCTACACGCACCTGCTGGTCGCCGTCGACAAATTCTCCAAGTGGATCGAGGTCCGACCCCTGAACAGCATCAGGTCCGAGCAGGCAGTGGCGTTCTTCACCAACATCATCCATCGCTTCGGGGTCCCAAACTCCATCATCACCGACAACGGCACCCAGTTCACCGGCAAAAAATTCTTGGATTTTTGCGAGGATCACAACATCCGGGTGGACTGGGCTGTCGTAGCCCATCCCATGTCAAATGGGCAAGTAGAGCGTGCCAATGGCATGATTCTACAAGGGCTCAAGCCTCGGATTTACAACGACCTCAACAAGTTCGGCAAGCGATGGATGAAGGAAACCCCCTCTCACGGCGTGAAGACGACGCGCCCGTGGCCCGTTCCTCGAACGGCTCGCACACGCGCAACGACAGCCTCGCCAACTACTCGCCCCGTCGCATTAACTCCGCGGCTGGACAGGCGGCGCTTCTGGCAGGAGCAGCTGGCGACGCTTTGCCTTCGCCAAAACAACCGCCCCAAAAAAAAAGGTACACCGCGTCGTTCAATTTCGTATCCTTTTCCCTTTTTTTCTCTTTCTCTATCTCTTGCAACAGGGACCGGGAAAGGGGATACCCCTAAAGGGATCCTTCCCCGTGAAGGAACTAGGCTCCGAGCCTCCTTACTGATCAGGGGTTCGAAGGCTGGCCCCCCGAAGGGTTCAACAGCCGCCTCAGATCGCGTGGGCCCGACACCCACTACTGGTCAGAGGTTCGAAGGTCGGCCTCCCGAAAGGTTCACGGCCGCCTCAGGCTACTCGGGCTCCGCGCCCATTACTGATCAGGGGTTCGAAGGCTGGCCCCTCGAAGGGTTCACAGTCGCCTCAGACACCGAGCGAGGGATGACCAGGGGTACGTTCGATACATAACCGAGGCTCGGGCTGCGCTCTCGAGGTACCCTAGGACATTTCCGAGACCAGCGGGAACGATCCTATAACGGAATCCCATCGGAGGGAGGCATCGAGCCCTCGGACCCCGTCGCCAGGGGACCGGGTCCGGCAGATCACCCGCAGGTACTTTTGGGCGTGCCTCCGGGCCCCTAGCCGACCCCCAACGAACGGGGCACGGACGTCCACTCGGATTACCCGCTTGCAGCTCACCGGAGACACCATGTTCGGTGCCCATCGAGGGTAACATGGCGCACTCCCCCCCTCCTCCTTGCGGAAAGGCGACGTAGGGGCGTATGTAAAAAAGCCGAGTCTGTCCCTGATCGCCCTCTCGCCCTGTGCGGAGGCTCGGGGGCTGCTCTCGCAAACCCGGCTCCGGCCAAACCGTTGACAGCGTCAACATACCAGCCCGAGAACTTGGGCCCCGACAGTGCACCCGGGCTACGGCCAGTTCGGATGAGGGAACCACCAGACCAGCCGAAGCGTTACGCAAGGCATTAAGACCTCGAAGGAGTGAAACCACTCCTTCGAGGCCTCGGGGGCTACACCCGGCGGGTGCGCTCGCGCGCACCCACCGGAACAAAATGCAACCGAGAAAGGCTGGTCCCCTTGCAAAAAAGTGCGACGAAAGCCTCCAAGCGAGTGCTAACACTCCCTTCGAGGCTCGGGGGCTACTGTCGGGGACCATAATTAGGGGTACCCTCAAGACGCCTAATTCTCAGCTGGTAACCCCCATCAGCATAAAGTTGCAAAGGCCTGATGGGTACGATTAAGTCAGGGATCGGTCCATACGAGCGACTCGATCACGCCTCGCCCGAGCCTAGCCTCGGGCAAGGGCAGCCGACCCTGAGGTGTCTCCGTCTCGCCTGAGGCCCCCTTTGTGCGGCAGACGCACCTCCGGCTCGCACAAGGCCTTGCCTTCGTTAATAAGCAACCCTGACTAAATCGCCGCACCGACAGACCAAGTCACAGGGGCATTCAACGCAAAGGTAGCCTGGCACCTTTATCCTGACGCGCGCCCCCTGGCAGAGCCGAAGTGACCGCCGTCACTTCGCCGCTCCATTGACCGGTCTGACAAAAGGACAGCGCCGCCTGCGCCATCCCGGCTGCAGTGCCACTTGACAGAGTGAGACTCACAGGCAGCCAGGCCTTGCCAAAGGCGCCATAGGAAGCTCCGCCCGACCCAGGGCTCGGACTCGGGCTAAGGCCCCGGAAGACGGCGAACTCCGCTCCGCCCGACCCAGGGCTCGGACTCGGGCTAAGGCCCCGGAAGACGGTGAACTCCGCTCCGCCCGACCCAGGGCTCGGACTCGGGCTAAGGCCCTGGAAGACGGCGAACTCCGCCCGACCCAGGGCTCGGACTCGGGCTAAGGCCCCGGAAGACGACGAACTCCGCCTCGCCCGACCCCAGGGGTCGGACTCCGCCCTGGCCTCTGCCGAACGACCTCCGCCTCGCCCGACCCAGGGGCTCGGCCTCGGCCATGCAGGACAGACTCGACCTCGGTTTCGGAGGAGCCTCCACGTCGCCCGACCTAGGGCACAAGTCCGCCACGTCAACAGGAAGCGCCATCATTACCCTACCCCGAGCCGACTCGGGCCGCAGAAAACAGGACCGACGTCCCATCTGGCTAGCTCCGCCAGATAGGCAATGATGGCGCCCCGCTAGACCCATGACGACGGCGGCTCTCAGCTCCCTTACGGAAGCAGGGGGACGTCAGCAAGGGCCCAACCACTCCGACAGCTGTCCCTCCGCCAGGCTCCATTGCTTCTCCGACAGCCACGACGCCACACCAGCTGGGTGCCAAGATCTCTCCGGCTGCCACCTTGGCATGTACTTAGGGCACTAGCTCTCCCCCGCTAGACACGTAGCACCTTGCTACACCCCCATTTGTACACCTGGATCCTCTCCTTACGCCTATAAAAGGAAGGACCAGGGCCTTCTTAGATAAGGTTGGCCCCGCGGGAACGAGGGCAGGGGCAGGCGCTCTCTTGGGGCCGCTCGCTCCCCTCACCCGTGCGGACGCTTGTAACCCCCTACTGCAAGCGCACCCGACCTGGGCACGGGACGAACACGAAGGCCGCGGGATCTCCACCTCCCTCTCGACTCGGCTCCGGCCACCTCGCTCTTCCCCCTTCGCGCTCGCCCACGCGCTCGACCCATCTGGGCTGGGGCACGCGGCACACTCACTCGTCGGCTTAGGGACCCCGGTCTCGAAACGCCGACAGTAGGGTCTCTACCTGACAGGGCCTGAAGTCTTTTCCTCCAGGCGGGGGTATTTTTGTTGTTGGGTGGAAAGTAGCGAAGGGGGGTTTCAAAGATTACTCTACTGTAGTTCTGGCACAGTTGTCGGAGGGCTTTTCGGGCAACCTTTTGGCAAGTATCTGGGAAGCAGTATCCGGTGAAAGTGACTTGGAAAGAAGGATGGTTCGGATAGTTTTGGCTTTCTCCCAGGTAGACTGCCATAGAGCACTTCTCCATTCCATTCTCGAGATATTCCTTCTAGACATATTCTGGCTTCTTGCGGATCCCCATGCGAAGCGCACAACTTCGCAACTGATGTGGGAACCCCTCCACCTCTGAGCAGTAGGATGTCCTAATGACCAGAGAGTCTTCCATCTAGAATAGGAAAAGAAGGGTCTGTTAATATCGGGGGAAAGGAGAGAAGATTTTTCTTGGGGTAAGAGGTATTTTCTCTTAAGGCAAGTTTTAAGGTCAGCGCTGTGACCTACGACCAGTCCTATGGCTCTGATACCACCTGAAGCGTTTCGATCCTTTGGGACTCAAATGTGACACAATTACTGGTCCCAAGAGGCTAGTAACCACATTCCTTACTTCAAATAGTACAGAGTTCAAATAAAGGTTATTACAATACCGGGGTACAAGCTCGAGAGAGCCAAAATAGTAAGCGCAGTAGAAAGTACACTAGCCCAAGCCACAGGCAGAACTGGGTGCAGACACAGCCCTCTCAATCAAGCATAGCAGAAAAGAAGTCTTCGGCTGCTGAAAAAATATAAATAAATCTAGGTGAATACACTAGGTATTCCGCAAGCCCACCCCGCTCCCGTAAAGAGAAAGAGACCTATATCATACATGCTTTATATGGTGGAGTTGAAGTCACTCTTCTTTTTCTCAGAGAAAGGCAGTTTATGTAGGGTTTTTCCCAAGGAAATAAGAATAACCCAATACTCAACCACCACTGAGCTTCCCGCTCCCGTTAGGGATGAAAACGGTCGGAAACGGTATTTATTCGGTAATCAGTTTTTTAGTCATTTGTGAATAAATAGAATATATAATATACAATACAAATTTGTATTCTTGTTTTTAACATCCAGCTTGTTAAGATTCATAAAAGGTAAACCTCAAATTCATTCTATATTTTCTCAAATAATAGATATAAACTTCGGTATGGATTCGGAAACAAATTCGGTATTTTTTTCAACTTTTTGTGTTGTAGGGAGCAAATAATACATAAAACAATTTATGTAATATTTTATTCATATTTGTACTAATGTGCTTGATAACATAAGAAAAGATCAACATCAAATTTTATACATATCTATTTTAAAATATTAAATTTGTTCTAACAGTTTGGATTACCACTTTCATCCCAAGCTCCCGTGGCCTTATTTTAAATTTCAATACGCACTTACACACACATTTCCCTGTTCCCAGAGGTTGTAAAAATCTCTAATTGTCATAGCACACCAGACTCGTCCATACCAGTGGACACGGACTATTCGAATAGGTTTCAACTCTGCGCAGAGGGGTACACTTTACCCACTAGTCCGGTTTCTGCGATCTCACCGTCGCAAGACCCGAATGCCGGATCTCTTTCTTCCCCGCACGTCCTAACCTTAACGGTTATACCGGAAGGAGTCAGGCCACCGCCATGTCCAAACCGGACAAAACATTCCCCCTCCTTATCCTCCCGGTGCTCCCCAGCCTTCATAACCCTGGGGTTGGACCGTACAAGTTCAGATTGAGTGACTGCCCACACAGTCTCGAGTGGTTGTACTATTAAAGAGTACAGGTAGTGAAGATGACAAACCGGTCCTTATATGAGGGGATAATCCTTCTGCTCACGCCTAAACCAGCTGAGCCAACACCTCAGGCCCTCCCCTAAACCAGGGAGACCCTGATCATCCCACTTCCAAGGTGATGAGGGTAAATACCCTTCATCGCACATCCCTTTTATAAAAACCTCTTTTGAAGAAACATACTGCCCTTTCTCCCATCCCATATTTTGCATCCAAAAGATATATGTTAATGCGGGCTATCTCTCTACTCACAATGCAATATTCCACCCTGTAATCCCGGCCTAGGTAGTGGTAGAAAGAATAGGTAATTTATGCATCAAGGGAAGGATGGACTTGCCTTCGTCGAAGCTTTCCTGGCACAAAAGGTCTACCTCTGGGAGATCGGGCTCCGACCCTTCTTCCGGGGCTACGGGTTCCGGATCGATGGTCCCAGCTTCTTCTAGTAAAACAGGCAATAAACAATACATCAATAGTGGTTTACTAATTGGAGTGTGTCATTTTCTAACATTATTATTACATGTGACTTTAGAAATTATTTTGATAATTTTTGGTGCATAAAATATTGAGAAGTAATAATTAAAGGAGAAAAGGCTGAAAAAGGAAAAAGAAAAGGGGTTTAAGCTCTGGTGGGTCGTGCGGGGGGGGGGGGGGGGGAATCTGGCCCAGCCGGGCGCAGGGCGCGCGCGATTGTGCCGGCCCAGCTGCGGCCCAAGGCAGAAGACGGTTCGGGCGCGCGGGGGTGACGCCGTCTTTGCGGGGCCCACACGTCAGAGAGAGCGGAAGGGGGGGGGGGGGGGAAACGGCGCCAACGGTCGACAGCGGGGTGAACCGGCCGTCCGCGGGGGAGAACCCGGCCGCCGGTGGGCTCGGCGGCGATTCACCGCCGGTGACTCGGTTCTAGGGTAACAGGCAGGCGCCCTAGCATGAGGAGGGGCTGGCGAACTTAGGGGCGGGCTCAATTTGGCCAGAGGAGGTCGGGAGGGGGCTGACCGCAGGGAGGTGGCGGAACTCCACGGCGGGAGTCGCCGCCGGTGAGGTTCGGGCAGGGATTGGGGTAGGGGAGCGGTGTCCCAAGTTCGTGGCGGTGTGGCGCAACTAATGGACCTATCTAATTTCTCGCTGAACCACCAGAGGGGGAGGAAGAAGAGGGGGAAGGCTTACCGGAGGGGAAGAAGACAACGACGCTTTCGCGACTGAGCTCGGGCGAGGGGGAAGAGGGGTGGCTGAGGCCGGTGCGGGGAAGGAAGTGCTCGGGGCGACCCTTTTATAGGCGCCCGAGGGGAGCGGTGGAGCTCGACGGACGCCAGCGAAGTTCACAGCGCCGGAGTTAATGCTGCACAGCGGCGACGACGAGACCGCACGGCGGCCGGTGCCGTGCAAGGACACGGCCGCTGCGGCGAGGACGGGGCGGTGCCAAACCTTCCTGTGCAGCGAGGGGATGGGTGAGGGGATGGGGCGAGGGAGAGGACGGTGGCCGGAGGTGACCGCGGTGAAGTCATACATGGCGAGGACGACGAGGTGCTGACTGGTGGGGCCAGTCTGCCAGTGGGAGCGATCACGAGCGAGGGCGAGGGGGCGAGGCTGACGAGTGGGGACGACGCGTCAGCGGTGCGCGGCGCGAGCGCGGAGTGGGCCGGAGATGGGCCGAGGGGGCGGGTGTCGCGCGCGCGAGAGGGGGAAGCGGCCGCGGGGTGGGCTGGAATCGGCCTAGCTAGGGGGGAAGGGTTTTCTCTTTTTTTCTTTTTTTTATTTTCCAAATTCTATTTCTATTTTTGCATCCCTTTTCTTTTAAAAAATTAATTCACTAGATAATCTTAGGTGCTAGAAAATAAAATCTAAGTGAGGTGCTTCTAATCACACAAAGTATATGCATATGATGAGAAGACCTAGGTATAAAATAAATAGGAAGGGGGGGTTAGATTAGGGTTCCAAACCTCGGGTTTGAAAAAAATTGGGATGTCACAGTCACCGACCATACGCTGAGCTCACGCACGGACACGGACCAATAGTCGGCTCCTTCTCCGCTCCCAAGCCTGACCCCTTCTGCCCTCACACCAGCATTGTGCTGCGAGCCGGTGGCCGTGGTGCGAAGAATCAAGCCCAACCACAGGCGTCATGGGTCGAACACGGCACGAGCCAAGAACACGCCGTGAGGCCCGAGATTGACCTAGGCTGGTAGACTAATTAATGATCCGATTAGGATGTGACGCGAGCCACCATGGACAAAAAAAGCAGGGCGAGACTTTGTTGACACCACCACTGACCGCACTCCCCCGTCGACGGCCACGACGGCGACGCTTCCCCTAGATCGTGAGGGGTGTTGAGGCGAGCGGGAGAGAGGCAGGGGTTACCGACCGAGCGAACGCACGGAGCACCCGTTGTGGCGAGCGGGAAAGGCGCCGCCTTTCCGCGCCCGCAGCCGCTGCATGGGGACGGATCACGAAACCGCCAGAACCAGAATCACCGGCGGCGAAGCCGAGATCGGAACTTGGGCAAGAACGACGGCGCGGCAGCCAAGGGCTGCGAAACCGCCCTGCCGTGACGCACCAGTGCCACGGCGGCGATGCGCTGTCCGACGACACGTCCTTCTTCGACGCGCAGGAGCCGCTAGACGCGTGGGAGCTGGTGGACGACGGGCGCGCGCCGTCGGGCAGCGACCTGCTGCTGGGGTTCCCCGTCGCCGGGGGGGGGGGGGGGAGGGCGGTGCGGGCATGGTGCTGTACACGACGACGCTGCGCGGCGTGCGGGGCATGTTCGAGGACTGCAACGGCATGCGCGCGTTGCTGGAGAGCCTAGGCGCGCCGTTCCAGGAGCGCGACGTGTCCATGGACCATGGCCTGCGCGACCAGATGTGGGCCGCGGCCGGGGAGAAGGCCGTGCTGCCGCGCCTGTTCGTGCGTGGCCGCGACCTCGGCGGCGCGGGCCAGGTGCTCGCGCTCCACGAGCAGGGCCGCCTCATCCCGCTGCTGCCGTGCGGAGAGGCCGAGGCGAGAAGCAGGTGCGACGCGTGCACGAGGGGCGGGTTCGTCTGTGACCACCTCGGCGGCTGCTTCTCCCCGGCCCCGTCCTCCTCCTCCTCCTCCTCCTGCTCCATCGTGGGCGGGCGGAGGCGTCGCAGACCATGAGCCCGACGGCGAGGTCGAGTCCTTGGTGGTGCGCAGGCGGAGGCGGGAGTCGCGCCTCCTCAGCTGCTGGGTCACGCGCCAGGCCGAGGAGGTGCTCTCCTCCATGGAGCGCGAGGTCGAGCGCCGCAACCGTGAGGCCGAGCTCCTCACGCTCGCGCGCCTCCACCCTGTCTCCACCCTCGACCCCTCCTCCTTCCTCCTCTCCTCGACCGCCGCGCCCGTAGGCGCCCTCCCTCAACGCGCCCTCCTCGCTCCTGCAGATGTGGTGCGAGCTCGAGCACCCCCGCACCGACGCCGCCCACCCCTTCGACCGCGAGGACCTCGTCTGTGACCACCTCGGCAGCTGCTTCTCCCCGGCCCCGTCCTCCTCCTCCTCTTGCTTCGCTGCGGGCGGGCGGAGGCGCCGCGGACCATGAGCCTGACGGCGAGGCCGAGTCGTCGGTGGTGCGCAGGTGGAGGCGGGAGTCGCGCCTCCTCAGCCGCTGGGTCGCGCGCCAGGTCGAGGAGGTGCTCTCCTCCATGCAGCGCGAGGTCGAGCGCCGCAACCGCGAGGCCAAGCTCCTTGCGCTCGTGCGCCTCCACCCGGTCTCCACCCTCGACCCCTCCTCCTTCCTCCTCTCCTCGACCACCGCACCTCCGCCGCCGCGCCCGCAGGCGCCCTCCCTCAACGTGCCCTCCTCGCTCCTGTAGATGTGGCGCGAGCTTGAGCACCCCCGAGCCAGCTGAGCGACTCCCGTGCGGGCACGTGCAGGGACGAGCCTACAGCCGGGACCGACAGGGACAGGCAAGGGGAGCCTCATCGGCTACGAGGCTGGTAGGCACGATTGGATGTCATCAGCCGTATGGCCAGGAAGCGTCAGCGCGAGCTGCAGGGCGGGGATTTCGGGGCATTCGCAGCGGGGATTGCGGCCGGGCGGGCGTAGCGTAGGAGGGAGGCGGGGGCAGTCTACAATGCTCTCTTAATAGTTAGTAGAGATATATGGGGTCTAGACCTGTTCCTAGACGAAATCAAACAATTTCCCATGAATTATTAGGATAACCATGCAAGAGATAAGACTTAAGCCTAAATTAATCTATTCACGAACCGTCTGGGCTACATCGCTAGACCATTCGGCCTGTCGGCTGGCAGATCTGGTGTTCAACACATTATACAAAAACAATGTTACTAACATCTTAAAAATGAGCAATAAAGCCCAAATTCTGCTTAGCTAAATTAGCTTGCCATAAAATGGATATTATTATACATATATCGCGAAATTTAAGTGTCCCATTATTAATTAAATAAAGTGAAGGGCCTCCGGAAATCATATTTTAGTTTCATACCATTGGGGTGTTAGTTGGAGGAGAAAATGTATTAGGAGGGACTTAGGGCTAGGAAAAAGGTCTATGCATGCATGTGCTTCATCTGCCATTTGCTCGAGAGCATGCTCAAAAACAAAAGTAATTATAGCGAGAACTTCCTTAGCTTAATGAAAACTTTGAGCAATCGTTCAGTTGAATTTCAAAAAAAAAAAAAATCCTCGGCCAATGGATTTCAGCAAGCTGGTTCGGTATTGTCCATTTTCATTAGTTACGCCACCATGCTCCAACCCAAGTAGAAGATGATCGCAGACTTCAGACGTTTCACCTCATTGCTGATCACTTATTTGTATGTACGACATCAATGAGTACCAGTGTTCTACTTAATGTGACCAACTAGCTCATTAGTTTGCGTTTGGTTGAAATGATAAGACGGGATAGAATGTGACAATTCCTCAAATAAGATTGTTTGGTTTAGGTTCAAGGGTTGAGACAGAACTATTTTAATGTTATCCCTAGTTACCACTTAAAATTGGAGGTACGAAAGAGTACGCCAGAAGACATCCTGTTGTGGCTGTCCCGCAACTAAACGCATCCTTACGTTCTCATGTAGCGGTAGGTGCACTCAATGAATTGCTGAACAATAGATGCTGCTGCTATATATATAGCTCCATGGATCGCAGTATGGTGTAGTGTGGACACCCATGGCGAAAAGAAGTGTGTTTAATTTTGCTGAGAGAGATGATCGAGTGATTAACAAAGTCCACCGTGAGCACTTGTGTTTGCTGCATACAATAAGCACAGCACAGGAGACATCGGGACCTCCAGTTCTACGACATTCCCAACAGTCTTGCTTTGCGTTGCCGCTTTGCTGGCCAGTCCGGACACTTTCACCTCTGGAAAATCCATGTAAAGCTTTGTTGGGTCATTCCTATCTCATATAGATTGAAAAATTTTAAGAATAGTTTTGACCTGCTATGAGTTTAAATTCACTCAATCCCATTTAATCTATATGAATTGACACTAAAACGAAAAAACCCTAATCTGGCAGGCCCATACACCAGACCGCCTTCACCCTCAGATGAGTGAGATTAGCTGATCGACTAAAAAATATATATCTAAATTGCGCTGTGAAAACCAAATCTAAGTTGTAAGTAGTACTATCCTGTCAAGGATTTTTTTTTTCAGAATTCTTTGCAATACATATTTCATTCTCCATCACTGCAATTTTGTCTAAATGTTCTCAAGCGTTGGAAGACGAAGTAGGGTAGTATATATATGCCGCGAGCATTTTACATTGATCCTTGTGCGTTCGTTTGTGTGAAATATTGTGGACCCTGCTAGCAACAAACTGCATCATCTATCGTCCCTATAAACTTTTTGTTGAGATACATATGTGAAGTGTAGGGTGATAAGTTGTAAATCACCACAACATGTGGTCATATATGTAAGTGTACCCCGTATGTTAACGTACAAGATTATTGCAAATAACTTACAATGCTACGACGTTCAGCAGAGGACGTTTTCTGGTGACATAAGTAAACCAACTTGCAATATATCACAACATTAAAATGAGGAATTTCCGACGGCTTAAATCGTCAGAAATAAGCTGTTTTCGACGGCTTTAGCCGTACATCCGACGACAGCCGTCCCTCGGCCTTATCACGTCGGAAATAGCCTTATATCTGACGGCTGACATCGAAAATAGCTTATGTCTGACAGCCACATGCAGCGGTCGTCCACTAAACATGCTAAAGGACAGCCAATGTGGCCCACTAACTAATGTCCAACGGACTATATGGAGACCACCGTCATATATATATATATATATATATATATATATATATATATATATATATATATATATATATATATATATATATATATATATATATATATATATATATATATATAGATATAGTATTTAGAGCCCTGGGCTCTTTTTAACTACAGGAAGCCCCAACCACCCGCTCGGTTGACCAGGCGACCATCCGGTCCACCCACTATAATGTTTACGCTTAGTTATACACAAGTTTACGCTCATGTACCATTGTATAAAACCAACCGCTCTACCTGGCCTTCCGCGCGATGGCTGAGACTAGGGTTTCAGTGGCGGCTGTTGCGCGACACGAGCGAGCACGGCGGACAAGCATCCCATAGACGAGATCCATGGCGATCGCCTCCCTGTCATCGTTCCAGAGGTGCCTCCTAGCCCAGATCTGTTCGCCCCTCGCCCTCTCCAGACTCGGTGATTCGCAGACTCGGCCAGCTGCCTAGGCACCGGCCACCGGCGTCCGGATCTCCTGCTCTGCTGCTCGCCACCACGGGGGCTCTCCGGCGTTGGCTCGACGCGGCAGTGCCCCCCGGTTACTCTGCCTCCTCGTCCGACCCCAGCGCCAGCCCCAATATCTCCTCCGCGATGCCATCTCCGACACCCTCTCCTGCTCCCGCGCCATCACCGACCAAGAATCCAGCTTCGGGCATCCCTGCGTCACCGCCTGCACCGAGCTCCATTGGCCAGATGCCGACCGCCGCCTGCACCGAGGTCCATTGGCAATTCTCTATGATTCCTCTTTCTTGTCTCTCTAGTGACGGGTGTGGATTTTGTGGAATCTACGATTGATGGAGTTACGATTTGGGGGTTTTCTGCGCTTAAGGCAGCTGGCGGGGTTCGGGAGCTTCGGATCTGGTTTGTGGATTTCCATCCGCAAGGGCTGTTTGGGGTTCCGAGGTTGTGGGTTTCTGCTGGAATATATTTTCTAACCATAGAATTTGTTTAGAGGAGTTCAGATCCGTTCGTATTTGAGTCTGGATGTTTAACATCCGATACCGCATCCATATCAGAACAAATAAATCTGTATATGATGTCGATATCCATCTGTATCCTATCCGACATAGCTAGTTGATACTATCCATATTCAAATCCGAATAGAAATCTGGAAACAAATGTAATATTAGTGATATACGATTGTGTCCGATCCATGTGCACCCTTAGCTTTATGATTTCACTGGGTTATTTGTGGGTATAGTTTCACTTATTTTTTGCCTGGCTCCAGTTTTCTTCATTTAAGAGCAGTGCACGTATTCAGAAGCTGACTATGTAATTTCTTATATGTTGCTTTGAGGCAAATTGAACAGGGATTTGTTTGGCTTCCAAATGGTTTGTTGGTCCTAAAATAGTCAGAATAACATGACATTTGTGCTATAGGTAATATGATCTTCTAACTCAAGTTTGCATTCAGTTTAGACTTTAGGTTATGTTAGTCATAACAAGCTTGAAAAGACATATTAACAAGGAAAGATCATATTAACAGTTCATGTTACGTTTGCAGATATGGACCTCAGTGGTTTTGTCCACATTAGGAAAGCTGGAAGAGCCTTTTGAACTCAGTTTTTTTGCTAACAGTGGTGTTATGGTGAAACCGAGTTTTGTGTGTATGTACCAACAGCTAAAATGTAAACACGACATTATCATAGCTGAGTACAGTAATAATTATCTTTTATATCTTATTGTAAAATCTGAAACAGTTCTCCTGTAGATGGTTAGCTTGCATTTTACGCTACAATTACCTCAGATCACTTCTTGTTGTATCTTACACCAATTTACGAAATTTCTTGATGCATTTTATGACAATCTCACGCGCTGAGAGATACATTCGATCTACATTCGTTATTATGAAACAGATGGACGATTTACGCTAAAATTCATACTCATTTACGTTGTTTTGGTTCACGATTTACGCTTAAATCCGTCCGAGCCGTAAATTTGGGCTCCATTCGCCATTACGAAACAGATATACGATTTATGGTAAAATTTGTGCTAATTTACAATGTTTTGGTTCACGTTTTACGCTGAAATCCATTCGAGCCAGAATCCGCGCTCAATCGGCCGCACACGATTTTCACGCTGTAATTCAGGCCTCATTTGCTGTTACGAAACATGTATACGATTTACGCTAAATTGTGTACTCATTTACACTGTTTTAGCTCACGTTTTACGCTAAAATCTATTTGAGCCAAAACCCGCGCACGATCGGACGCACGCGATTATTACGCCGTAATTTTCGGGACCCATTTACGGTTTCGAAACAGATATACGATTTACGCTAAATTTCGTACTCGTTTACGCTGTTTTGGTTCATGTTTTACGCTAAAATCTTTCTGAGTCAGAACCCGATCACGATGGGACGCGCGAGATTTTTACGCCGTAATTTTCGGGCCGCATTCGCAGTTTCAAAACAGATCTACGATTTACGCTAAAATTCGTAATCATTTACGCTGTTTTTGTTTACGTTTTACGCTAAAATCTGTCCGAGTCAGAACCCGTGCCCGATGGGACGCCCGCTGGTACGGGACGTGGCTATACCTGGCTAGGGCTTCCTGGTACTAATGGAAGCCCAGGGCTTCCATTACCTCGTCCCTATATATATATATATATATATATATATATATATATATATATATATATATATATATATATATATATATATATATATATAAAGCAATAAACATGGTACTACCTTGCCTCGGCTCTAGTCCATTAACTTTAGGAACAAAGCCATCCAGGAAAGCATTATCCTAGAAGAGCGTCCTGAAATCCTCATGCTTTGACCGGACAACAGAGCTAATAAATGGCATTTGTGTTTACAGAGCGCGCCAAGGAGGCCACAGCCCCATTGGATCATCAGGATGTTCCACACCTGGGAAGCGGGATTCACCTCCTGAGACATGGCAGCAAGACGATCACTACGCCTAGAAGAACCCATGTGTCAGCACCCACCAGGTTGCTGGAGCACAAGTGGATTAAGGAGCACAACCCAGGAGCACAGACCATAGAGCCAGGAGGCCCAATCCAAATTGTTTTGGCCTAGAGTGGTCCATGTAATCGAGGGGTGTGAGTACTTGGCTGAGGGAAGGCTTCTGTAATGGCCTAATGAAAAACTGAGAACTAGCTCATTCTTCTTACCCACGAAATTCCCCTCTCTGTGTTGGTGGCTGCTAACAATTGGTATCGGACTACCCGCTTCATCCGTGACACGAAGATGGCTAGGGCGTCGAATCTGAGCATCGCCACAACTCTGGTGGCGCAGTCAAAGCAGATCGAAGCATAGTCAAAGAAAATCTCTGCATAGTCTAAGCTACTTTAGCAGTTGTGTGACTGCTTCGAGATGCAGGACTCCAGTTGGGCTAACCTCGAGAAGCTGGTCACCACCAACAACGACGACACTACCGCACTCCAATCCCAGTTTGTCACCTACTACAATGAAGCCAACCTCGAATGGCACCGCAACGATGACTTCGTCGCCCACCTTATTCCTCCGACCACTACGCCGTCGCCCCCGATGCAGTGAATCGAGACAGCAGGCAATTCAACAACAAGGTGGAGCGGGTGAAACAAGACCTGTGGGTAAGTCTACCTCGCACTATATTGTTTAATACATCGCATTCGTTACACATTCTTGAAATAATGTATAGATACATCCTCTTTGTATGCAGGATTTCTTTAGATGCTAGAATAGATATGAGGCCAGGGGTCGATGTGGTGGCTATCGCGAGCTGTAAGAAGCTCGTCATGGACATGCACTACAAGGCGCATGAAGCGTCCCGATCCTTTGGGACTCAATGTGATACAATTACTAGTCCCAGGAGGATAGTAATCACATTCCTTACTTCAAATAGTACAGAGTCTGAGTAATGTTATTACAATACCGTGGGTACAAGCTCAAAAGTGAGCCGAAATTTTAAACGCAGTGGAAGATAAATTAGCCCAGGCCACAGGCAGAACTGGGTGAAGACACAACCCCTTCAATCAAGCATAGCAGAAAAGAAGTCTTCAGCTACTGAAAAACATAAATAAATCTGGGTGAATACACTAGGTATTCCGCAAGCCCACCCGGCTCCCGTAAAGAGAAGGTGACCTACATTGTACATGCTTCATATGGTGGAGTTGAAGTCACTCTTTATTTTTCTCAGAGGAGGCAGTACTTGTTGTTAGGGTTTTCCCGAAACCATAGAAATGACACTTGCTTTACCACCACTGAGCTTCCCGCTCCAGTGGCACTATTTTCTTTCCAGAGACACGCACATATTTCCCTATTCCCGGTTGTTATAGAATCACTAATTGTCATACCATACCGGACTCGTCCATACCAGTGGACACGGACTATTCGAATAGGTTTAAACTCTGCGCAGAGGGGTACACTTTACCCACTAGTCTGGCTCTGCGATCTCGTGGCCAATGAGATCCGAATCCGAATCTCTTTCCTTCCTCGCACGTCCTAACCTTAACGGTTATACTGGAAGGAGTCAGGCCACCGCTATGTCCAAACCGGACAAATCATTCCCCCTCCTTATCCTCCCGGTGCTCCCCAGCCTTCATAACCCTGGGGTTGGACCGTACGAGTTCAGATTGAGTGACTGCCCACACAGCCTCGAGTGGTTGTACTTTTGATGAGTACAGGTAGTGAAGGATGACAAACCTGTCCTTATACGAGGGGACAATCCTTCTGCTCACGCCTAAACCAGCTGAGCCATCACCTTAGGCCCTCCCCTAAACCAGGGAGTCCCTGATTATCCTGCTCACCAGGTGATGAGGGTGAATACCCTTCATCGCACACTTTTTGGAAATATGATACTCACACCCCTGTTCTTATCCCGTATCTTGTAATCAAATGGTATTAGTCAATGCGGGCTCTCTCATGCTCACCATGCAAATTGATTCCGCCCCGAATCCCGGCTTAGGTGGTGGTAGAGAGAAATAGGTAAATAATGCATCAAAGGAAGGATGGACTTGCCTTCGTCGAAGCTTTCCTGGCACAAGAGATTTATCTCGGAGGGGTCGGGTTCTTGTCCTTCTTCCGGAGCTATAAATTCCAGAGGATCGGATCCCTCTTCCGCTAATCAAACACAGATAATAACAATACATCAATCATGGTGACTTTAGTGGGGTGTGCTATTTCTTATATTTCATTATTTTGGTGCCCTATAATTTATTTGAACCATTTTTGGTACATAAAATATTAGCATATAATTCTATATGTGAAAAATGGGAAAAGAAATGAGAAAAAGAAAAAGGGTTTCCTGCCTTGCTGGGTCGGGGGGGGGGTATTTCGGCCCACCCGGGCGCGAGCGCGCGCGCGTGGGCGCGGCTAGTGGCCCAGTTGGCCCAGCAGTGAGGGGACGGCGGAGGGAACGGCGCTGCGGCGCGGGGCCCACATGCTAGCGAGGGGGAGGTGGTTTAACGGCACGGGCGATAACGGAGGGAGGGGGGTCGACCGGAGTCCGACCGGCGGTGGAAATCCGCGGCGGTTCTCTGCCGTGGGTCCGGTTCTGTGGCGGGGAGGTGGTGGTGAGGCACGTGCGGGGGCAGGTGATCACAGGGGTGGGGTCAATTTGACCGGCGGGGGCCTAGGGTGGCCGGTCCGCGGCGCAGAGGGGGGTGCTCACGGCGGTGAGGTCGCCGGTGCGGCAGTCTGGTGCAATAGGGGGCAAGGAGGGGTGCCTCGTGACCGTGAACATGTGGCAGAGCTCAAGCACTTGTTTAATTCGACCAAAAATCATTTGGAGGGAGGAGCGGAGCTCACCGGAGCGATGGGGGAGATGCGGCGGCGCTGGCTCAAATGGCTCGGGGAGAAGCGAAGGAGGCGACCGGAGCTGGTGTGGAGGGAACGGGGCTCGGGCGGCTCCTTTTATAGGCGCTCGGGAGGGGGAGAGGGATGGAGGGGACGGTGAGCGCCGACGAGCTTGCCATCATGGCGGGAATGGAGCAAACGGCGATTGGGACGGCTCGGGCAGGCGAGGGGTGAGGGGACGGCTCGGGCACAGTGGCGCGGTGGTCGCTGAGGCCGGGCGAGCCTTAATGGCGAGGCGACGGGGCGTGAGGTGCTCAGCGGCGAATGCGCCGGTGAGGCATGGGCGGGACGACGAAGCTGACAAGTGGGCCCGGGCTGCCAGGGAGAGAGAGAGGCGCGAGAGGGAGGGAGTCGAGTCGCTGACCGGTGGGGCCGGTCTGTCAGCGGAGGCGCGGGCGCGCGAAGTTGGGCCGCCTGGGCCGGGGGAGAGGGGGGGAAGGAGCGCGGGCGCGGCGTGGGTTGGGCCAGATTTGGCCCAGCCGAGGGGGGAGGGTTTCTTTATTTTTCTTTTTCTGATTTCTATTTCTTTTCTTTTCCTTTTCTACTTTTATTTCTTTTTATTTCTTTTTCCTTTGAATCAATAATTTTCTAAATGATCTTGAGTGATGAATATAGTCTATGTGAGGTGCTCCTATCTTTTCAAGTGTATGCACATGATGAGATGATCTAAGGGTGGGGTTTAGGGAGAAAATAAAATAGGAAGGGGGGTTAGGAGGTTAGGGTTCCAAACCTTGGGTTGGGATTTTTGGGATGTTACAAACCTACCCCACTTAAAGGAATCTCGCCCTCGAGATTTAGACTGGATTTGAGAAAAGATAAGGGTATTCCCTCCTCAAGGAGTCCTCACTCTCCCAGGTAGCTTCCTCTTCTCCTTCTCTGCTCCACTGAACTTTACAGAGCTTCACTTCTGAGGTGTGGGTCTTTCGGACAGCCGAATCAAGAATCTTTACTGGCTTCTCTCGGTACTGAAGATATTTCTGAATCTGCACTACCTCTTCTTCAATGTGACTTTCTGGTGCTTGTAGGCATTTGCGGAGCTGGGATACGTGAAACACATTGTGGATGTCAGACATGGATTCTAGTAGTTCAAGGCGGTATGCAGCGGGTCCTACTCTGCCGATGATGGGATAGGCCTGCAGGTTTTTGGTGCTCGGCCTTCGTTCGTTGGCAGATGTCACACCGGGCCACATACTGAGCTATCTCTTTCTTCATCCCTCTCCACCAGTATTTGGTTTTGAGGTCTAGGTACATCTTGGTAGTTCCTGGGTGGATGGAGTAGGCTGAGTTGTGAGCTTCTTCGAGCAGGACTTCTCGTGCCTCTCCTTTTGGTACACATAGACGATTTTTGAACCAAAGGGCTCCTTGTTCATCTGTCCTGAGGTCCGGGAGTTGTTCCTTGCGAGCTTTCTCCATAAGTCTTGCTGTCTCTGAGTCTAAGCGTTGAGCATTGCATATGAGGTCTTCTAGCATTGGTTTGACTTCTAGACTGTCGTTGTTTCCCAGACATGCATTCAGTTGAGCTGATTCTTTCTTCCAATCTTCTAAAAAGTTGGTTCCCTTTACTCCGAAAGGTTTTCGACTGAGGGTGTCTGCTACCACGTTGGCCTTTCCGGGGTGGTAATGAATCTCAAGGTCATAATCCTTGATCAGTTCCAACCATCTTCGTTGACGGAGATTGAGATCTGGTTGAGTGAAGATATACCTCAGACTCTTGTAATCGGTGAAAATGTGACAGTTGTTGCCGATGAGGTAATTGAAAGTCGCCTAGAGGGGGGGCTGGATAGGCGAAACCTGAAAATTAAAACTTTATCCCCCAACTAGATCCCTTGATTGGTGGTTAGAACAAGATATACAAATATCGGAGTATAAAAACTAAGTTCTTGCTTGAAGAGAGTATTGCGCTTAAATAATGCAGAAGTGATAAATCAATACTACTAATAAGTTTAGCAAGAAGGCTTAGATAAGAAGAGTAAGAACACAAGTTCTCTCTTGCAATGTGTTGCTTCACTAAATGAGATTTTAACTTAAAGCAACACCAAATAGAATTAGCAAAGAGTAGTGCAAGAGGAACCAAGAAAGGGAAAAGACAAACAAATCACAAGCAATAAGCACACGAGACACGGGTGATTTGTTTTACCGAGGTTCGGCCCTCGAAGGCCTAGTCCCCGTTGAGGAGTCCACTAAGGATGGGTCTTTTTCAACCCTTTCCCTCTCTCCACAGATCACACAAGGATCGGTGAGCTCTTCTTCTTCACAAGGATCACTCTCGATCCCGCAAGGACCACCACACTCTTTGGTGTCTCTTGCTAGCTTTTACAAGCCTCCAAAACTTTGGAGGAAGTTCAATGGGAGTCAAAACTCCACGCGCAAATGAACACAAAGATGAAGCACACACTATCTCTCAATGAATCTCACAAGGCACTAGTGCTAAACTCAAATGAGTAGCTCTCTTTTGCTTGCTCTCTCTTTTGTGGCACTTGTGTTGGTTGTAGTGGTCTAAATCTTGTGTATAGGATGGATCAATGAATGTATGCGGTTGGGAGGGCTTGAGTATGTCAACTAGATGACTTGGAATGTTGCTTGGGCTCCCACACTTTGAAGTGGCCGGTTGGGGTGGTATTTATAGCCACCAACCAAAATCTAGCCGTTGGTGAAGCCTGCTGTCGCATGGCACACCGGACAGTCCGGTGTACACCAGACAGTGTCCGGTGCGCCAGCCACGTCACCCGGCTGTTAGGGTTCGACCGTTGGAGCTCTGTTTGCTGGGCCCGCCTGGATGTCCGGTGGCGCACCGGACATGTACTGTAGAGTGTCCGGTGCGCCATGACGCGCGTGCCTGACTTCTGCGCGCTCTGGCGCGCATTTAATGCCGCTGCAGGTGACCGTTGGCGCCGAAGTAGTCGTTGCTCCGCTGTTACACCGGACAGTCTGGTGTACACCGGACATGTCCGGTGAATTATAGCGGACTAGCCATTGCGGATTCCCGAAGCTGGCAAGTTCAGAGTCGCTTCTCCTTGGAGCACCGGACACTGTCCGGTGTACACCAGACAGTCCGATGAATTATAGCGCGGCGGCTCTGCGTTTTCTCGAAGGTGCGAAGTTCAGCCTGATGTCCCCTGGTGCACCGGACACTGTCCGGTGTACACCGGACAGTCCGGTGTGCCAGACCAGGGCTGCCTTCGGTTATCCCTTGCTCCTTTTGTTGAACCCTTTTCTTGGTCTTTTTATTGGCTTATTGTGAACCTTTGGTACCTGTAGAACTTATAGACTAGAGCAAACTAGTTAGTCCAATTTATTTGTGTTGGGCAATTCAACCACCAAAATTAGTTTAGGAAATAGGTGTAAGCCTAATTCCCTTTCAATCTCCCCCTTTTTGGTGATTAATGCCAACACAAACCAAAGCAAATATAAAAGTGCATAATTGAACTAGTTTGCAATATGTAAGTGCAAAGGTTACTTAGAGTTGAGCCAATAAATATTACTTACTAGATATGCATGGATTGTTTCTTTATTTTTAACATTTTGGACCACGCTTGCACCACATGTTTTGTTTTTGCAAATTCTTTTTGTAAATCCTTTCCAAAGCCTTTTTGCAAATAGTCAAAGGTAAATGAGTAAGACTTTGAGAAACATTTTCAAGATTTGAAATTTTCTCCCCCTGTTTCAAATGCTTTTCCTTTGACTAAATAAAAAACTCCCCCTCAAATAAATTCTCCTCTTAGTGTTCAAGAGGGTTTTAAGGTACTAATTTTTTTGAAGGTGCTACTTTCTCCCCCTTTAGAACACAAAGAGATACCAATTTGAAATTTACCAATTTGAAAATCATTAGTTTTAAAATTAGGGTGGTGGTGCGGTCCTTTTGCTTTGGGCCAATACTTTCTCCCCTTTGGCATGAATCGCCAAAAACGAATACTTAGAATGAAATATAGGCCCTTTGCTAACTACTTTCTCCCCTTTGGCAAATAAAACATATGAGTGAAGATTATACCAAAAACGAAGAATTGCTCGGAGCGACGACGAAGGATGAGTAATAGAGTGGAGTGGAAGCCTTTGTCTTCGCCGAAGACTCCAATTTCCTTTCAATACACCTATGACTTGGGTTGAAATTCACTTGAAAACACATTAGTCATAGCATATATAAAAGAGATATGATCAAAGGATATGTCAAATTAAGCATGATCATAGTTCTATATAACATAGATTGCTTCCCCTAAATATGTGCATGGAGAGGAACATGTATTTTTGGCCTTAAATGCCAATTGCACATAATTAGTTTAATGAGAACATATCTATATTATACAGAATGTGAAGTGCATTGTGTCATAGTATAAGTGTGATGCACATGACAGTTTATGCACTTATCAAAGCATGTTGCAAACATTTTAAGCATTTTACCCTTAAAGATTTCAAAGAGACTTAAGGACCATCCACCTTTGGAACAAAGGTAGCTTATCCTCGTTACAAGGTTAAGCTTTAAGCTCTTTGACAATAAAACCACTTCATCTAGTTTTAACAAGGATGCATAAATGCAGGAATGAAATATTTAAGAGGTTAAACTAGATATGAAGCAGGGAAAATGCATGGACATGCTTTCTCTTCCTTCTATACAAGATATGCAAGGAATGTATACAAAAGGAAGATTTAGGTACTTATGTAAATGAATGGAAGTATTTTTACCGTTTTGTACCTTCACATAGAGACGCTCTCTTCATTGTGCTTTGTCCTTTGTCTTAGTTGCTTAAGACCTATTCTTAAGACAGTATATGGAAATATTTTGCACAAAAGAGAGTTCTACAACAAGTGATCCTTTTCTAAGTTATTGTTAGCATATGGTAAATAGATCACAAATTGCATAAATGTATCATGAATTCTCCTTTTAACTTAGTGCATATCAAGAGATATTGATTGATAGTATATGCGGCACTAAGAAGTATGATTGTTAATAGAAGTCATTCTATGATCAAACAAATAACAGATGTGATCAAGAGAACAACATACACAATAAATTATCAATTAAGCTTAGAGTAGGAGAATCCAGCAAATATGCTACTTTAGAGTGAAGGACAAGAATTTAAAAACAGTAGCATACTTCATGAGAAACTCATTCTCATGCAAGAGACTATATGAAATAAAGTGACATTCTCATCGCAATCAAGATGTAGATAGAGGCTCCCCCTAGAGATATGCATCAAGTATTTTGAATTGAATGGATGCATTTTCTTTAAAGACAAATATGGAGAAGCATTATACATCTTGATCAAGGCTCATAAAAATTGCAATACACAACTTAAGCCTAGCATTCTCATTATGAAAGGATTTAGAATACTTACAACCACACCATTAATTGTTTTGTAGATCTTACTATCCAAGTAGGTGGTGTTGTTCTTGATGTCCTCCTCTTTCATTTGAGAGTCCTCCCTTTGTAGTTGTTTCTTTTTCCTTTCAAACTTATTGAAAATACTCAAGAAAGATGTTAATAGCACAAGGGAGTATATGATGAAAGATGATATCTTTAGATAGGAAATATAGACAATTTATCATTCATAAGTCACACAGACATGAAGTAAAATTCTTAACATTAGTGCATTTCATTTGAGAAAGATGAGTGAGCACCTTTTAAGCATTTTAATAATCATTGGAGATTTTACTTTATCATATTGAATTTAGTAATCATTACTTGGAACCAAATCAATATGATAACATATATAAATATCGCAAAGGCATTAAATAGATTCTAATGGACATGAGCATTTAAAAGAGTGAGATTGAATGCATGTCTAGCTAATTTAGGTCCAATAAAGAATCTATTCCTCACATGGGTAGAATATGATAGTTTAGATTAAATACTCATTGAGATGTGAACTAAATTTGATTAAGAAGATGAGTTCCCATACCTTTGCTTTTACCTTTCTTCCTTTGGGTGAAGAGCAACCCATGAGGCTTGTGGCTCTAAGCATTCACTTACTCTCTTGTAGATTTCCATAAGTAAGCTCAAGAGATATGTTATTAGAAGCACAAGCACTAATTTCCCTTATCGTAATCAATTTGATAATGAATGAAAACATAGATTCCTAAAACATGGAAACTTCATAGCATGAACTAGATTATCCAGAGAAGATGTTATGCTTAATTTTAGCTCATAAAATAAGCATAAATAATCCTTTAAGATTATAGGAATAAACCTAATTCATTATATGGGAAGCGATAAATGTGAAAGAATCATATCCAATTTAAGCAAGTAGAAACACATCATAAATTATTGGATTGATTTTTCTTTTTATGTTAGATTGCACGCTTCCAAAGAGAAACTTATTCTCTAAAAGTGAGACTACTTAGGTTATTTAGACAAAATCATTAGTCTCACTATCCTAGTTATAGAGAGAGTTTTCCTTTTATATGCGTCCTAAGGATTTGAATTCCTTACATGACACTTTATTCTTTTAAGAACATGAAACATCTCTCTAAATCTAGAATCATGGCAATAATAGAATTACTAGCAAAAAAACATGCCATGAGATACTTGCAACAATTTTAAAGCATGCAGATTGTCATAGTATGGAAATGATGAGTATGCAATCTACCATATGAGAGGAAATTCTTCAAAGAATGGTAATATAAAATTAAAGATATTTGAAGTGCTACATATTTCTATGTGACTACACAAGACACATAAGAAATGATAGTTTGAAATACTTGCACTTAAGAGCATAGAAGTTACCATCCTTTGACTTTCCTCTATGTTGTAGGCCTTGATTTTTGGCACAAGATAACTCTTTATTTCCTACAACATCAATATCTTCCTCGAGATGATAAGAGTTTAAGACTTAGTAATTTGAAAAATAACCTTGGGTCAATTACGGATATAGATCATTGAAGATTGATAGCTTGAGTTGATAAGAATTGAATGGACTCTCTCAAGCACCCCAAGGCTTCATATCATCTCCTTCTCCTGCAAAGCTTGTCAATCATATTTTGGTACCCATCGCTTGATGGGTCCATTTTGGTTAATCGACAAAGATCTAGGAACCCAAGAGTCTTTTGTGTTAGCACTTGGTAAACTCATTACCTTTCTAACACAAGTTGCAATTTTGGGTTGCCTAGTTTCATGAGAATCAATTGACAAGTTAGGAGTGGGATTGTTACCAATGGGACAATCCTTGCATTGATGTCCCTTCTTTCGGCATGTGTAGCATAGGCGTTTTTCAAGTTTTGAAGCTTTCTTCTTTCCTTGTTTGTTTCTTGCTACATGGTTAGTAAAAGCTTTCTTTTCTAACCCTATGCCTTTTTGTTTTAAATGGGGACAAGATCTAAGTAAGTGTCCCTTCTTAGAGCATTTAAAACAAAGTCTATCATCCTTGTTAATAATCAAGCTATTTTTAATGTAGGGACATGATCTAATCAAGTGCCCCTCTTCAAAGCATTCACTACACCTCTTAATGTGAAGTGTGGCTTGATCATTACCTTGGATGTTACCTTTTGTGGAGGCGTCGTTGAGGCTTTTGGAGGAGGTGTTGAATTTCATCTTTTGTTTCTTCCTCTTGGCAATCCTCAAATCCTTGACATTTTCTTCAAGGGATGTAGTGCATGCCACGGTTGTTCCCGTCTCAAGCTTCTTCACCATGTGATCACGGTTATCTTGAGAAGGTTGAGCAATGCACTTCCCTTTTAGTTGTGTCAAGCTCATTTTTAGCCTCTCATTTTTTTCTTTGAGCTTTTGATATGTATCATCTTTTGTTCCTGCAAATTCTAGCTCAAAAGAAGATATGCTTGTTGATGGACAACAAGCATTAGCACATGGTAATATAGTATCAATTTGAATACATGTGCATGAGTGAGGTTGTTGGGATTTTAAGTTTTCTATCACAACCTCATGAGCAATGTTTAATATGATATGATCATTTCTAAGATTTTTATGAGAGCATAGGAGCATATCATATTTTTCTTGAAAAGCTAGATTTTCAATTTTTAGCTTTTCTACTTGGTCCTCAAGCAAGGTATTCTTATTTACTAATTGAGCTATACAATGCAAAGCGTTATCTTGCTCAATTGAAATAGTTTCATACCTTTGGACCAAATCAACATGAGAGCACTTTAGTTCCTCATGTTCTTTAGTCAACTCGTCAAAGTATTGCATCTTCATGGAGAGAATACTTTCTAGCCTTTGACGAGCTTCGCCTTGCTCTCTCGCTCTTTCTAGAAGTTTGAGCATGACCGCCTTATCTTCTTGGCTTAGGCGAGCGTAGAGTTGCACAAAGCTTCTTTCTTCCTCCTCATCCTCATTTGTGCTTCCGCTATCATTTTCATTAGCCACACAACATATGTGGGAATAGAAATGGGAAGACAAACCTCTTGGAGAGGTGGATTCATCGTTTGGTCTCCTCCGTTCATTTTCTTCTTCTTCCTTGCAAGGGTTAGTATCACAAATACCAAAGGAAGTAGAAGCACAAAATGAACTATCATGTTTGGACTCATTAATCTTGCTTTTAATTCTAGTCCAAATATCATGCGCGTCACGAATAGATTCATTATAATTCATTATAAAGGCATGATAATCTTCTTTGCTAAGAGAATTACTTAAGATGTCATAAGCTAGATAGTTTAAGCGTATACATCTTTGATCTTCCTCGGAAGCATTTTTCCTATCATAACTAGGAGGAATAATACTCTTGTCTAAAATTTGTTCTAATTGTGGGTCTACCCTCTAAAAGCATTTATCACTCTAGTAGACCATGAATCATAATTAGAACAATCGGAAAGTAATATCTCAAGAGTTACCTCCTTGGTCTCCTGGGTCTTCTTGTTCCTATGGGATCTTCTACGAGCCATCACTTCGAGTTGTTAGACTCAAGATGAAGTGCCTAGCTCTGATACCAATTGAAATTCGCCTAGAGGGGGGGGGGTGGATAGGCGAAACCTGAAAATTTAAACTTTATCCCCCAACTAGATCCCTTGATTGGTGGTTAGAACAAGATATACAAATATCGGAGTATAAAAACTAAGTTCTTGCTTGAAGAGAGTAATGCGCTTAAATAATGCGGAAGTGATAAATCAATACTACTAACAAGTTTAGCAAGAAGGCTTAGATAAGAAGAGTAATAACACAAGTTCTCTCTTGCAATGTGTTGCTTCACTAAATGAGATTTTAACTTAAAGCAACACCAAATAGAATTAGCAAAGAGTAGTGCAAGAGGAACCAATAAAGGGAAAAGACAAACAAATCACAAGCAATAAGCACACGAGACACGGGTGATTTGTTTTACCGAGGTTCGGCCCTCGAAGGCCTAGTCCCCGTTGAGGAGTCCACTAAGGATGGGTCTTTTTCAACCCTTTCCCTCTCTCCACCGATCACACAAGGATCGGTGAGCTCTTCTTCACAAGGATCACTCTCGATCCCGCAAGGACCACCACACTCTTTGGTGTCTCTTGCTAGCTTTTACAAGCCTCCAAAACTTTGGAGGAAGTTCAATGGGAGTCAAAACTCCATGCGCAAATGAACACAAAGATGAAGCACACACTATCTCTCAATGAATCTCACAAGGCACTAGTGCTAAACTCAAATGAGTAGCTCTCTTTTGCTTGCTCTCTCTTTTGTGGCACTTGTGTTGGTTGTAGTGGTCTAAATCTTGTGTATAGGATGGATCAATGAATGTATGCGGTTGGGAGGGCTTGAGTATGTCAACTAGATGACTTGGAATGTTGCTTGGGCTCCCACACTTTGAAGTGGCCGGTTGGGGTGGTATTTATAGCCACCAACCAAAATCTAGCCGTTGGTGAAGCCTGCTGTCGCATGGCACACCGGACAGTCCGGTGTACACCAGACAGTGTCCGTGCGCCAGCCACGTCACCCGGCTGTTAGGGTTCGACCGTTGGAGCTCTGTCTGCTAGGCCCGCCTGGATGTCCGGTGGCGCACCGGACATGTACTGTAGAGTGTCCGGTGCGCCATGACGCGCGTGCCTGACTTCTGCGCGCTCTGGCGCGCATTTAATGCCGCTGCAGGTGACCGTTGGCGCCGAAGTAGTCGTTGCTCCACTGTTACACCGGACAGTCCGGTGTACACCGGACATGTCCAGTGAATTATAGCGGACTAGCCGTTGCGGATTCCCGAAGCTGGCGAGTTCAGAGTCGCTTCTCCTTGGAGCACCGGACAGTCCGGTGAATTATAGCGCGACGGCTCTATGTTTTCCCAAAGGTGCGAAGTTCAGCCTGATGTCCCCTGGTGCACCGGACACTGTCCAGTGTACATCGGACAGTCCGGTGCGCCAGACCAGGGCTGCCTTCGGTTATCCCTTGCTCCTTTTGTTGAACCCTTTTCTTGGTCTTTTTATTGGCTTATTGTGAACCTTTGGTACCTATAGAACTTATAGACTAGAGCAAACTAGTTAGTCCAATTTATTTGTGTTGGGCAATTCAACCACCAAAATTAGTTTAGGAAATAGGTGTAAGCCTAATTCCCTTTCAGTAATGCCTCCATATCTTCAAAGCATGCACTATGGCTGCCAATTCCAAATCATGGGTGGGGTAATTCTGTTCGTGCGGCTTGAGTAGGCACGATGCATAAGCAATGACTTTCTCGTTTTTCATCAGCACACACCCTAAGCCTTGCCTCGAGGCATCATAGAAGACGACAAAGTCTTGATGAATATTTGGCAGTGACAAAACGGGTGCGGTTGTGAGTTTCTCCTTTATGATCTAGAAACTTCCTTCACATTTTGGGGTCCACACAAATTTATGGTCTTTTTTGAGAAGCTCGGTCATAGGTCTTGCTATGCTGGAGAATCCTTTGATGAAGCGGCGGTAATATCCTGCCATTCCCAGAAAGCTTCGAACTTCACTGATGTTTGATGGCTGCCTCCATTTGGATACTACTTCTACCTTGGAGGGGTCCACTTCTATTCCTTCTGCGGTCAAGATATGCCCTAGGAAGGCTATCTTTTCCAACCAGAATTCACAGTTACTGAGTTTGGCATAAAGTTGGTGCGCCCTGAGTTTTCCGAGGATGATCCAAAGGTGACGCTTATGGTCTTCGCGGTTCTTGGAGTAGATAAGGATGTCGTCAATGAAGACTACGACAAACTTATCCAGCTCTTCCATAAACACTTTATTCATGAGGTTCATGAAAAAGGCGGGTGCGTTTGTCAGTCCGAACGGCATCACTGTGAATTCATATTGTCTGTACCGGGTGACAAATGCAGTCTTCTGGATGTCTGCTTCTTTTATCCTCAATTGGTGATAACCAGATCTTAGGTCTATCTTGGAGAAGTATTTGGCCCCTTGAAGTTGATCGAAGAGGTCATCGATCCGAGGAAATGGATACTTGTTCTTGATGGTGACTTCATTTAACGATCGGTAATCAATACACATTCTCATACTCCCATCTTTCTTAGAGACGAACAAGACTGGTGCTCCCCAAGGGGATGAGCTGGGACAAATGTATCCCTTTTGTTGAAGATCTGCGATTTGGAGCTTTAGTTCTGCTAACTCGGTAGGACCCATGCGGTATGGTCTCTTTGCGATGGGTGTTGTCCCAGGGATCAGATCTATGTAGAATTCCACTTCTCTTTCTGGTGGCATTCCTAGTAGCTCTTCTGGAAACACATCCATGAATTCTTCTACCACTGATATGCTTTCTGTTGTTAGATTGAACATCATCGGATCATTGTCGGGTGGCTGGGCCCGACAAGAGACTGACTCTCCTTGGTGGTCTGTGAGGAGGACTATCTTGTCTGCGCAACTGATGATACTTTTGTGTTTAGTCAACCAATCCACCCTAAGGTCACATCAATCCCTTTGGATGGCAAGACGGTTAAGTCTTCCAAGAATACTACCCCACTTAAAAGGATTCTGACTTGGGAGCATTTGAGTCGGCATAGAAGGTCTGACCCTAGGGTTTGGGTGACCAAGGGAATCTCTAGAGGGGTAGAGGGAATGCCTTGCTTCTCCACAAAACTAGTGGCTATAAAAGAGTGGGATGCTCCTGAATCGAAAAGTACCGTAGCGGGAGTAAATTCAACAAGGAACTCACCGAGCACTACTCCCGGAGCTTGCTGAGCCTCCTGGGCATCGACGTGATTCACTCGTGCCCTTCTTTGGTACTGGGTCTTGTTCTGCTGGTTGATGGAGGAGGGCGCCTTGGGGGCGGATGCCGAGGTATTCTTGGGGCCATTCACCGAGTTGGAGTAGGCGGGTCCTGGTGGCTTCAGCTGCGGATAGTTGTTCTTGAAATGACTGGGATCTCCGCAGTGCCAACATGCATTCACCGGGGGTTGGTTGCTTGCAACTGAGGGGGCATGGAAGGAGCTCTGACTCTGCTGACTGAACCATGACGGGGTGGGTCCAGCTGGCCTACTAAAGCTTGGTCCCTTGGGTGGAAATCCAAAGGATCGAGTTTTCTGGTGCCGATCTTGCTGCTGAGCCCGGAGGACTTGAAATTTTCTCTTGAGATGGCCTTTTTCTTCTTCTTTTGCCCTTTCAACTTGCATGGCCTTGTTGGAGAGGTGAGAGAAACTAAGGAAGTCTTGGCTAGCCAGGATGGTTTGAGTTCTAGCCTGAGCCCCTTTAGGAAGCGGGCCATCTTCTTGACTTCGGTATTGACGTCATCTGGCGCGTAGCGGGCTAACTCCGTGAACTTGTGCACATATTCGCTGACAGATCTTCCGTCTTGAGTCAGTTCCTGGAACTCGTCCTCCTTGAACTAAACAAGCCCTTGGGGCACATGGTGCTCCCGGAAAGCTGTCTCAAACTCTGCCCAGGTAGCATCTCCGATGGTGACGTTGAAGGTATCCCACCAGGCTAAGGCCATCCCGGAAAGTTGATGGGCAGCCAGTTGAACATGCTGATTTTCTGGACATCCGATGGCTTCCAGCTTTCTTTTAATTGTGCGCATCCAATCGTCAGCATCGAGGGGATTGCTAGATCCGGCAAACGTGGGAGGCTTGAGCCTCAGGAAATCCCCCATTCTGTCTTGCGGTCTTCCACCATTTGGACGTTGATTTTCCAGACTTCGAGTGAGGACCTCGATGAGTCGGGTTTGATTGGCTAGAACTTGGGCTAGATCTAAGGGTAGTTGGGATGGTACGGGGAGGTGGGTTTCACTTTCCTCTCTATTGGCTTCCCTTTCAGCTCTCAGGGGAAACCCTGCTCCAACCCCAGAGGCGGTAGGCATGGTTTTATCCGAAACCATCTGCCAGGGGAAGAGAGTCACTAATATGCACATGCCAATTGTTTTCAAACAAGTTATTTTATTCATTACGCCGGTACATTACAAGCATATGGCTACGACAAGTGGTACTACACGCGAGCGTTCCCTAAGGTACTACCGAATTCTTTTTCTAGAGTGTCCCCAAATTCCTTGAGAAGATCATCAAGGCTAGCGAGGGACATGTCCTCGGCATCGGACCAATCCTCTATCCTAGGGGGAGGTGGGGCTGGAGGGGTCTTGTTGGGGACTTGTTCTCAAATACTATGGATTAAGAACAAGGCAACACAGAAAATGTTAAACATTAAAGTCCTTCGTCCTTCAAAGCATTATTTCCCTCAGGATATAATGATCTTCGGACGAAGGTTATGAAGGATATACCTTCAGCAACATAACATATAATGATGAAAAAGGAATTATATGAAATATAAAACAACATAAATAATCATGCATTGTTATCAACTCATTTATATTTTATTATTATGGAAAATAGAAATGATATCAAATTACAAATGTACCTTCAGCTTGAAAGAAGGCAAAAGTACAAGCGTGACGCAAAAGCAAATGCCAAGTCAGCGTGAACAGTACGGGAGTACTGTTCATCTATTTATAGGCATGGGACGCAGCCCATGTAAAATTACATCCAGGCCCTTTACATTTGCTAATAACTCCATAGTAATTCATCGGGGTCTAGATAGTGATGCGTCATGATGCCCGATCTTCACGACGTAGGATCAATCTTCAGATAACTAGCTTCAAAGAAACCAAGATAACTTGCTGCAAGCAGCGATAACTAGTGCAACCTGACAAATAAAACTCGAAGCCAACCACCGTCTTTAACCAGCAGCCTGAATCGAGGATTCGCCCAACCACACTCTCAAAGAACCAACCAACACAGCCTACAATCAATCGAGGAGACCTCGAAGGGAGTAGGAGCACCAATTGGGAGCGGATGAAGCCGCCGCTTCTGCAATCCCGCGAAGGAATTCACAAGAGCAAAGGGGTAGAGATCACTCTCAATATTTGTTAGCACACAGCTGAACAAAGGGGTTCTGTTTTAGATTATCATAAGCTGCCTTACATCATAGACATAGGGGGGTATTTATACTAGTAACAACAAGCCTTAGCGAGGTATAAACACAGAACAAAAGTATTTTCACGAGCTAATGTGAAGGAGCCTCTTCGGGAGATCTGCAGAACTGATTTTCGTGTGGCTGTTTGACTTCTGCGCAGCCTTCAGTATTTTGACAATAACTTCTTCTAGGAATCTTCAAATGACGTGGGGCTGGATGCGTTGGAAAGCTTACTTGATAAGCTTTCTCACCATATATAGCATGCTTAATGAAACTTCGTAGAATGATGTAGTTTAATACAAAAACTTGGTCATCAAGCTGACTGTTGACCTTCTGACCAGTCGGCACTAAAGTAGGTCGGCTGCCTTTCTGGTAGATGTGGTTAAGTCGGCTTTAGCAGCATTGGAAACTAGACTTCAAGAGCTTTCCAAAAAGTACTTATGCGCCTTCATAGCTTTTGGAAATCAAAAGATATGACTGTTTCTTCTGGACGGTTCTGTTGCGCTGGACTGACTCGGATATAGCTCTTCTTGCTGATTCGCCCTTGATATGTTTTGTCCTTCCTCTTTGGTGAACCTAAGTAATATCAACATACACGACTTAGGTAGCATAAAATTCTCATTAGTGTTTAAATGAAATTCATAAAGTAGCGCGTGCACCTCTTGCTGTAGCTTCTTAGCTCGGCTACGTATAATTGGTCCATCAAAGACTTGGGTTGGTGATGATGTTGGTTGTACTTGGGTTGATGTAGTATGACTTGGGGGTTGTAACATGTTGCTTAATGGCGTGGTCATATCATCCTCCTCCCCTTGAAAAGGAGTCGTCCTCGACTCTGAAATGTCTTCGCTTGTATATGGTAAGAGGTCAGCAACATTGAACGTGTTGCTCACGCCATAGCTTGGTGGAAGATCTATCTTGTATGCATTATCATTGATCTTGGCAAGAACACGAAATGGACCATCCCCTCGTGGCATCAATTTGGATTTGCGCTGATCAGGAAAACGCTCCTTGCGCAAGTGAATCCAAACCAAGTCCCCCGGCTCAAATAACACTTTCTTCCTATGCTTGTTCATACTTGCAGCCTTGCGCACTGCTTTGAGCTCAATTGCTTCCTTGGTCTTCTCATGTATCTTTTTTATATATGCAGCACGGTTGGAAGCTTCCATATTGGTTCTTTCCTGCAATGGAAGGGGCAACAAATCTATGGGAGCAATAGGTTTAAACCCATATACAATTTCGAAGGGGCATAAATTAGTTGTAGAATGTACTGCCCTATTATAAGCAAACTCCACGTGTGGCAAACATTCCTCCCAATCCTTCAAGTTCTTCTTTACCATTGTTCGCAGCAGCATTGACAATGTACGATTCACCACTTCAGTTTGGCCATCAGTTTGGGGGTGGCATGTGGTGGAGAACAAAAGTTTAGTTCCAAGCTTTGCCCACAATGTTTTCCAAAAATAGCTCACAAACTTCACATCACGGTCAGATACGATGGTCTTGGGCACTCCATGTAGTCTCACGATTTCTCTGAAAAACAAATTAGCAACATGTGAAGCATCGTCGCTCTTGTTGCATGGAATAAAATGAGCCATTTTTGAAAATCTATCAACCACAACAAAAATAGAATCTCTCTTTTTTCGAGTCATCGGCAGTCCTAAAACAAAATCCATGCTTATGTCTTCCCAAGGAATTTTAGGAGCGGGTAAAGGAGTATATAAACCATGAGGGTTCAATTTTGACTTAGCTTTGTGACAGGTGACACAACGCTCCACAAATCTGATGACGTCTCTCCTCATCTTGGGCCAATAGAAATGATCACTGAGCATTTCATAAGTCTTCCTTTGTCCAAAATGACCTGTTAGACCGCCTCCATGTGACTCCTGCAATAAAAGCAATCTAACCGAAGAATTTGGTACACAAAGTTTGTTAGCTCTAAACAAAAATCCATCATGTATATGATATTTTTCCCAACCTTTTCCATCTTTACAATGATTGTATGGTTCTGAAAATTCAGGATCATCATTATACATTTCTTTCAAATTTTCAAGACCCAAAACTTTTACCTCTAGTTGATTCAACAACACATTCCTTCGAGACAGGGCATCAGCGACCACATTGTCCTTACCTTTCTTATATTTCACAATGTATGGAAATGTTTCGATAAACTCAACCCATTTGGCATGGCGACGGTTCAGTTTGGCTTGCCCTTTCAAATACTTCAAAGCTTCATGATCAGAATGAATAACAAACTCTTTTGGCCATAAGTAGTGCTGCCATGTTTCAAGCGCTCGGACCAAAGCATACAATTCTTTGTCATACACAGAATAATTTAATTGAGCACCTCCCAATTTTTCACTAAAATATGCTATAGGTTTTCCTTGTTGCATTAAAACTCCTCCTATCCCAATCCCACTAGCATCACATTCTACTTCAAAAGTTTTAGTGAAATCAGGAAGAATAAGTACAGGTGCTTCAGTCAAACGTTTCTTTAATTCTTGAAAAGCATCTTCTTGTGAGTTTCCCCATTTAAATTCAACACCTTTCTTTGTCAATTCATTTAAAGGAGAAGCGATGGTACTGAAATCTCGCACAAATCTTCTATAAAAACCAGCAAGACCATGAAAACTTCTTACTTGACTTACATTCGTTGGAGCTGGCCAATCCTTGATGGCTTTCACCTTGGATTCATCCACCTCTATTCCTTTTGCTGAAACAACAAAGCCAAGAAACACAACATGGTCTGTGCAAAAACTGCACTTCTCAAGATTAGCAAATAATTTCTCCTTTCTAAGCTCATCTAAAACTTGTCGAATGTGTTTCACATGTTCATCAAAAGACTTGCTGTAAATTAGAATATCATCGAAGTAGACAACAACAAATTTTCCAATAAAAGTTCTTAAGACATGGTTCATTAATCTCATAAAAGTACTAGGAGCATTAGTCAACCCAAAGGGCATTACTAACCATTCATACAACCCAAATTTTGTTTTAAATGCAGTCTTCCATTCATCTCCAGTTTTCATTCTTATTTGATGGTATCCACTTCTCAAATCAATTTTAGTAAAAATTGTGGAACCACTTAATTCATCAAGCATATCATCTAGTCGTGGAATAGGATGGCGATAGCGAACGGTAATATTATTTATCGCTCTACAATCAACACACATCCTCCAAGATCCATCTTTCTTAGGTACTAAAATCACAGGAACAGCACAAGGGCTTAAGCTTTCACGAACAAAACCTTTATCAAGAAGTTCTTGTACTTGCCTTTGTATTTCCTTAGTTTCTTCGGGATTGGTTCGATATGGTGGACGGTTAGGAAGTGTAGCCCCTGGAATAAGATCGATTTGATGCTCAATCCCTCGAATTGGAGGTAGTCCAGCCGGTGTTTCTTGTGGAAATACGTCTTCATAGTCCTGCAAAAGATCAGCCACAACACTAGGAAGAGATGTTATGTCGTTAGGAGAAATCAAAACATCTTTGTTCACAAGTACAAAGAGCACTTGATATGGGTTGTTCCTCACTTCTCTCAGCTCGGATTTTGTGGCTAGCATAACTAGGTGTTCTCCCTCTTCCTTCTTTTTATCTTTGGAATTTGGCTTGTAGCATTCACTCACCGAATTGTGGATGGCACTCAATTTCTTTTGCTCTTCTCCTCCTCTACTTGCTGTACTAATTTCAGTTTTCTTTTGTAAGTGTTCAGCCATGATTTGTTGAGGGGTCATAGGCTTGAGTACAAACTTTCTCCCTTTCAGATCTAGCGTGTATTGATTTGTTCTTCCACAATGTTGAGAATATCGGTCATATTGCCAAGGTCTTCCTAGAAGCATGTGACACACAGACATGGGTGCAACATCACACTCCACTATGTCAACATACTCTCCAATTTTGAACGGAACTTTCACTTTATAGCCAATCTTGATATCTCCCGATTCATTCAGCCATTGGACATGATATGGATGAGGGTGTCGCTGCAACTTCAAACCAAGCTTTTCAACCATCTCACGACTTGCAAGATTATGACAGCTCCCTCCATCAATGATCACCTTTACTACTTTGTCTTGCACTTTTGCTCGTGTTTGAAAAAGATTATGTTGCTGTCTAATTTCAGCTTCTTTCATTTGAACACTCAAGATTTGTGTAACCACAAGAGTAGTACCATGCTCAAATTCACATCCCGTATGTTCTTCAGATTTATCAATGACATCTTCATTTCTTGCTTCAGCTTCCTCTTCACTAGCTGATGTATATTCTCCATCATCAGTCACAAGGATCACACGATTATTTGGACACTCCTTTATGACATGACCACGACCTCCACACTTGAAGCACTGAATACCACTACTCTTGGTTGTTGAACCCACTGACGTTGAAGTGGAGGCTGCTGGTTTATAACTCGTGTTTGGAGCAGCACCGTTCTTTCCACTAGAATTGCCTTGAATATTGGATCGCAAGCCTCCAGTTGAACCTTTTGTTGCTGAGGATGCAGCAGTAAACCTTGAGATCAATTTGCTTCCTCCAGTCATGGTTCATGCACCATATGACAAGGGCTTGCTGCTCTTAGCATCTTGTTGTAGCTGGCGTTCAGCTTTGGTGGCTTGATGTACCAAATCAATAAGACTTTGGTACGGCTGAAACTCAACAATACGCTGAATGTTGCGGTGTAACCCAGCCATGAAACGTGCAATGCTTTGCTCTTCGTCTTCATACACATTGGCTCTAATCATGGCCTTCTCCATCTCCTTATAATACTCCTCAACAGAGAAACTTCCTTGCCTCAAATTCTGCAATTTATCAAAAAGATCACGCCGATAATGCTTCGGCACAAAACGAATTCTCATTTCTCGCTTCATCTCTTGCCAAGTAATAATAGGGTCCTCTCCATCTTCTTCACGATCACGAAGAAGTTGCTCCCACCAAATCAGAGCATATCCTTCAAACTCAAGAGATGCCATTGCGAGTTTCTTCTCCTCTGAATAATTATGTAGGCGGAAGATTTTCTCCACCTTCAATTCCCATGTGAAATAATCTTCAGGATCAGATCTACCATCAAATTTTGGCATGGTAAACTTAAGTTTCCCAAATCTCTCTTCTTGATTGACACCTCTATGATGACGATGACCATAGCGATGTTGAGACTGATCATCCCCAAATTCAGATTCTTCATTGTCATTATTTCTTCGATTCCGGCCTCTTCCTCTACCATATGCAGCACCTTGATTTCTCCTCCCATGTTCACTTGCTCTTCTAGAATAATTTCCTTCATCTTCTTCCCCATCTTCATCATGGTTTCTTACACCGTCGGGGAGTCGACGACGACCTCTGATTTCAGCCATAAGTGTCTGAAGATCTTGTGCCAACAGATCTTGCTTGGCTTCTATGCTTTGTTTGAGCTCATTGAATTGTATCAGGGTGACACATTCTTCAATCTCAACGTTGGGATCCATCTTCCTGCGAAGTTAGTGACAACAAGGCAACAAATATAGGTGGAATATGAAGCTATATAGAATCTCACAACCTCACCACTCTTACCAACCAAAGCTCTTATGAGTTCCCTGCGGGTTGCAAGAAAATGTGTGGTGGTAACAAGAAAGTGGTGGTTAAGCGAATACAAGACCAGAGTACCGATTACGATGGCTTATATGTGGAGCTTGGTGGGGATTAATAAACAAGGGATACAATCTGAATTCTAGTTGTTGTTAAGTTAAATAACCATCCGACTAGAAGTTCCCTGCCTAGTGCTGACCACAAGATTCGAGTGATGTAAATAGATCAAACACACGCGCAAGAAATTTCAGATTTGATGCAGACAAGGAGTATGATTGGAATGCAAGTGTTGCAATCAGATCCAACCAAAATTTTGCACCAAATGACAATAGTAAACTGGTTGAATAACTTGATAAAATTTTCAGCACTTGTGCACATAAACAAACTGATTGTTCTACTTTTCTTTCACAATCTTGTTCAACACTTTTCTTTGGTACTTTTCTTTCTTCTCTTTTTTTTGATACTTTTTTTATACAACTAAACACAGAGATCTGATATGATATTGCACACTTTATAATACTTAACAAACAACTCAACCAGCAGCTATAACTTAAATAGGATCAAAGTTAACGCGAAGGAAATGATGAGGTTTTTTTTTAGAATACTCTTTTTGTGGATATTTTCAGATATATATAAGAGGCTCAAAGGAAAACACAAAGGATAGAGTGACCAGCAACTAAACAAAGATTCTAAGGACTGAAACTTAACAAAACTCACTGGAACAACAGATTGAAAGAAAAGGCTATGTCAAAAATATTTTATGGCTTTTGGGTGGATAGGACGAACACAAAATATATGTAGCTAAGGGTAAAGAATCCTACCGTGGCAACTGAGGCTTTGATACCAGATGATGCGTCATGATGCCCGATCTTCACGACGTAGGATCAATCTTTAGATAACTAGCTTCAAAGAAGCCAAGATAACTTGCTGCAAGCAGCGATAACTAGTGCAACCTGACAAATAAAACTCGAAGCCAACCACCGTCTTTAACCGGCAGCCTGAATCGAGGATTCGCCCAACCACACTCTCAAAGAACCAACCAACACAGCCTACAATCAATCGAGGAGACCTCGAAGGGAGTAGGAGCACCAATTGGGAGCGGATGAAGCCGTCGCTTCTGCAATCCCGCGAAGGAATTCACAAGATCAAAGGGGTAGAGATCACTCTCAATATTTGTTAGCACACAGCTGAACAAAGGGGTTCTGTTTTAGATTATCATAAGCTGCCTTACATCATAGACATAGGGGGTATTTATACTAGTAACAACCAGCCTTAACGAGGTATAAACACAGAACAAAAGTATTTTCACGAGCTAATGTGAAGGAGCCTCTTCGGGAGATCTGCAGAACTGATTTCCGTGTGGCTGTTTGACTTCTGCGCAGCCTTCAGTATTTTGACAATAACTTCTTCTAGGAATCTTAAAATGACGTGGGGCTGGATGCGTTGGAAAGCTTACTTGATAAGCTTTCTCACCATATATAGCATGCTTAATGAAACTTCGTAGAATGATGCAGTTTAATACGAAAACTTGGTCATCAAGCTGACTGTTGACCTTCTGACCAGTCGGCACTAAAGTAGGTCGGCTGCCTTTCTGGTAGATGTGGTTAAGTCGGCTTTAGCAGCATTGGAAACTAGACTTCAAGAGCTTTCCAAAAAGTACTTATGCGCCTTCATAGCTTTTGGAAATCAAAAGATATGACTGTTTCTTCTGGACGGTTCTGTTGCGCTGGACTGACTCGGATATAGCTCTTCTTGCTGATTCGCCCTTGATATGTTTTGTCCTTCCTCTTTGGTGAACCTAAGTAATATCAACATACACGACTTAGGTAGCATAAAATTCTCATTAGTGTTTAAATGAAATTCATAAAGTAGCGCGTGCACCTCTTGCTGTAGCTTCTTAGCTCGGCTACGTATAATTGGTCCATCAAAGACTTGGGTTGGTGATGATGTTGGTTGTACTTGGGTTGATGTAGTATGACTTGGGGGTTGTAACATGTTGCTTAATGGCGTGGTCATATCAGATAGCCTTTTCCCCTTTAAGTCGGTTTCCTTTTTTCTGTCATCATGCCGAAGCTCTCCTGCTCATAGCTTCGGCTCTGCGCCTTCGTATTCTTTGTGCTTCTTCACACTGTGGTTCTGATCCGAGCCCGAAGGTACCTGTTCATGTATTATACTCTAGAAACATTGTTAAATCATGCTTTTGAGGACCTTCGGAAGCCGAAGGCCCCCAACAGTAGCCCCTCGCAATATTAATTTGCTGAAATAACAAATTCAAATTGCGATATGGACGAAGGCCTTAAGCCGAAGGTCCGAAAAAAACACTTTCCCTTTGCTAGAATAGCAACAATGAATGACAAGTGGGGCCCTGCCACTTGCGATGTACTGGGCGTATAAATAAGAAGGTATCGCCAGCTCATTTGGCACGCTCTCTTGCCGCCGGCTCCTGTCTTCCTAATTTTTAGCTCTTTGCCCACCAACGCTTGCCTGGCTTTCTACATTTTTAAGCTTTGTCTTTGAGAGTACCTTCCTCGCGTTTTCGAAGATGTCTGAAGACAAGAAAACTGTCACTGAGTCGAAGCTAAGCCTTTCTTAAGAGATGAATCTCAGCTTCCTTGAATCAATAGCAAAGACAAATACAGAGAAGATTACTAGGGAGATTTTAGAGGGTTTGTCTGAAGACACTGGTGATAGCGACAGCTATGATGTGGAAAGTGGCGGTGAAGATTCCGAAGATCGACCTTGGCGACCAAGCCATGCAGTTTTTGGAAAATCAAGCATCAAACAAAGTCATCTTGTCAATATGAGAGGCAGATATTTTTGGGATCTAACTTTTGTAAGGGCTAACGAAGGGGAGAAAACTTGTCCGACTCCTGAGGAAAATGAAGTCGTGATATTCCAAAGCTTCTTTAAGGCTGGTCTTCGGTTTCCTTTGAGCAGCTTCGTGGTAGAAGTTTTGAAGATATTTGAAATCTACCTTCATCAAATTACTCCTGAAGTAATCATAAGGATGGGAATCTTCGTATGGGCCACGAAGAGCCAAGGTTTGGAACCAAATGCAAAAATTTTCTGCAATATGCATGAGTTATTGTATGAGACAAAGCCATGGGGTAAGGAACAATATCACAACAATTTTGGCTGTTATAGCTTCGGTGCCCGCTCTAGGTCAAGCTGTCCCGTGCCAACTTTTCGGAAAAGATAGCCTGGGGACTGGATGAAGGAATGGTTCTACGTGAAAAACGACTTGAAAACACGAGAAGACATTAAAGGTATCATTATGCGCCCTATCTGGCAGCGCTTCGGCCTTCGGAAACCGAAGGTAGAAATTGACGAAGCAGCTGAAGAATGCCGGAGAGCCTTCGGAGTAGTTTGCTCTTTCATTGGGACAAGGGACATGATCCAGGAACACATTGCCTTCAGAGTATGGCCACTTGCAGATAACTGGGAAATGCCGAAAGAAACTGTTGATGAACCTAACGAAGGTGGACTTGTTAGGTTAAAATTCACCTTTAAGTATGGAGATAAGTTCGTCGAGCCAGACGACGACTGGCTAAAAAGTATTGAGGCCGTAAGCGATGAGCTGTTAGGTCCATACTCGAAGGCAGAAGATACTGCACTATCCGCAGCCTTCGGAGGCCGAAAGAAGAAAAGACTCAACCGAGTATTTGATGTCATTGGGTTTGTGTATCCTGACTACCATTACCCAACACGGGGTCAAAAAAGGAAAGATACGGCGTCTACAAAGGAAGTCGCTTCAGCTGTTCTCAGCGAGACAACGCCGAAGAGGAAAAAGATAAAGGTTCTTACACACCATCCACGCTATATTGAACCGGCCACAGTGCCCAAGTTTGTCGGTGAATCTTCTTCGATCCCCGAAACCAAAGATGCGACTCCCCCGAAGAATATTGAAGAGCCGATCACGATGCTGGAGACAAAGAAAGTAGAAGAACCGGCGGCTGAAGAAACAAGGCCATCTGAGATTCTAAGTCCTTCAGCAAAAGTTGAAGTACCAAAAAGCCAAAAGGGTCCAGCATTGACCCCCAAAAGAAAAAGGATGGTTATTGTACTGGATGTACTAGAGGCAATAAAGTCTTCAGGCACTACTCCGAAGAAAATTGCCAAAACTCCCGAAATACAAATCAAAACCCTTGAGGCCGAAACTTCAAAGCACCAAGCTGAAACTGAAGTAGGGCCTTCCGAGCCCGCCAAGGTAAAATTCTTGGAAACCAAAGAGACAGAAACAGCAGAACAACTCTTTGTTGAAGAAAGTGGCATTGTCGCCCCCGAAGTCTTTTCTGAAACTTCTGACTATATTTTACGACATGCTTCGGGGAAAGAGTTGACTGATAAAGAAAGGCAAGAGGCTCAGTTCTATGCCCAAAGACTGAAGTATCCCAAGGGGGCGTTGATATTCAATGGCAGTGGAGAAGAAGACTTCTTGTATTGTCTCCCTGACAGCAAGGAAATTTCAGTCTGTCGGGAGATGAGTAGAAGCTTCGGATTCCCAACACTAGAAGACGGGCTTTCAGTGTTGTCAAAGAACGAGCTGGCTGACAGCTTAGCGTACAATAGCTTAAAGGTGAAAAAAATGAAATCTCTGAATAATTTCTTGAAACCAAAGTTTTTCATTTACTTAAACTTATTAACGAACACACATTTTTTTCCAGGGTCTTATACTTAGCAATGCCCTCAGGGCACAAAAAGACGTCGAAGACGAAGGGTATACCATAGCCTTGAGCAACCTTTGTTCCGAAGTAATTGAACTAAGGAACGAAGGTCTCGAAAAAGATAAAATATTGCACTCGTTACTGAATAAAATAAAAGAAGACGAAGCTGCTTTCAAAACTTAAGCCGAAGCTCAGAAACGCGAAATTGAAGATCTTCGGAAATAATTAGTCAGAGCTAAAGAAGAGTGCACACTTGAAGAAACAAAACGAGAAATTAGTGAACAATGGGCCAATCATTTAGAAAGAAACGTTGAAGAGCTTCGTGCATCCAGGAAAAAGTGTTCTGAAAAATCTATAGAATGTGTCAAGAAAATAAGAACCAGCTTCGCCAGCGTCGGCGCATTCTCAAGCGAAGAGAACTTCATAAGGGGTGACCCCGAAGGCCCAATTGGATGGATCAGCCACGAAGCTGAAGCTTTTGATGAAGTTTTGAGTAGCCGTGGAGACATATGTGCTTTTACGGGTGCTAGAGGGATTGCCACTATTTTGGAGAAGACAGGCTGTGATCATGTAAAATTCTTGGCACAATCCGAAGCCGCCTTGTCTCCTGAAGATATAAAAGACCCCTCGGCCGAAGCGAGCCTGGTTGGTGGGAAATTTTTCACCGACATCTGGGACAACGGTGGCCGGGAGATGGCCCAAGAAATTATACGAAAGAGCGAGAAAGGTATTCATGATGCTAGAAAAGTAGCAGAGACCGCTGAAAAGAGTGCAGATGCCGAAGTACAAATAGGTACTGACTAGCAGTTTTATGGGTCTACTGTAATTTTTGATTTCGAACTTGTTTACGCTTTGTAACACAGCCGTACTTTCTCGCCCCTTAGAGCCTGCCAGGCCATCGGCGGACCCCCACGTGAAGGGGGACGACGAAATTAGAAAAATGGCTGAAGCTATCATGGATAAAGTTGTTGATCAACTACTGAACGAAGCTGCAGAAGTTGTTCTAAGGGAAGACTAGATGTTGTAAAAACATTTGGAATGTAATATTTATTGTAATATTTTGTAACTTTGAATGTAATATATAAGCTATTATGGTTCCATTCTTTACGATGCATGAAACTATATATACCGTTTTTTGAGCCTTCGGCGAAAAAACACCTTCCCTTCTTTTCATGCTTCGTAAAGAATATCTGTATTTCCATAAAAACGTCCAATCTTCATAAAATCAATAACCGATAAATCTTTTCATTTCGGAGCTTTGATGAGGGTATGCTTCTTAAAAATTTACTTTTTTGTGCCTTGGCACTATTTCTTCGAAACAATCTCCAAATATCAATATCGATCCCCTTCTTGCGTCATTGATGCGATATGATGTATGATGTTATGCTATGCAAATGATGCAATGATGTGATGTTATGCAAAATGATCTTCGCCTTTTACTTCAGCGGAATCAGCGTTTATTTTTTGCTGTAAGCCTCCCTTAGGAGCTTCTTCGCCTTTTACTTTCAGCGGTATCAGCGTTTATTTTTCGCTGTAAGCCTCCTTTAGGAGCTTCTTCGCCTTTTACTTTCAGCGGTATCAGCGTTTATTTTTCGCTGTAGGCTCTGCATTCCCTTCGGAATGACTTTTGAGCAGAAAACTTACACTACGCTCCCTTAGGAACGACTTTTTGTTATTTCGGAAATTCCCCTTGCAATTATAAATCTTATGCTTCGGCAACTCCGCTATTCTGTGGAGAAGGTATACTTTTATTGTGGCAAAAAACGAAACTATTACAAGAGGTTTGAAAAACGGTAAAAACACTTAGGCTTTCAATAATTGTTCCTTATTAAAAAAAAGAAAATGATACTGAATGTAAAAACTGCTGCCGAAGTAGGATATTTATTAGTAAATATGCTTCGATTCTGGCACAGTACTATTGACTGTGCGAGCTTCAGACTCTTCTCTGAAGTCCCGTTGGAGGTGGGGATGTTGACTCCCTTCTGGCTGCTGGCCTTGTTGCATTGGCGGTGGAGGGGAAGCTATTGCCAGGATGCCTGAGGTTGGCTTGCCGAAGTGACAGAAGCTGCAGGGTGGTTGCCTACATACTCTGGAATGTATGGCGAATGGTACGAAGCAATGTGCATGACTTGCTTCGGCTGGCTCTGTTGGGCCGCAGCTTCTGCTATTTCCTTTTGTTTCTGGATGGTAACATGGCACATCCTGGTGGTATGGCCCTTGTTCTCACCGCAGAATAGGCAATAGATCTTCCTGGGCTGATTCCAAATCTTCCTCCAAAGCCCCTGGCGCCTCTACCCATTGGAGCTGGAGGTCGAGGATAGCTCTGCTGCTGCCCCGAAGCCTGAGAGGAATATTGCGGCCTCTGCTGCTGACTTCCCTTGTCATCATTCTGAGTGGAATGGATCGATCTGACATGTCTGGGATGAAATCTCCCTCCGAAGCCCCTGGCTATTTCGGAGAACCTGTAAGCTTCCTCCCTTCTCTGTCGGAAATCATTGTTAGCGCGGATGTATTCATCCATCTTCTGAAGCAATTTCTCTAGAGTCTGAGGGGGCTTTCTGGCAAAGTATTGGGCTGAAGGTCCCGGCCGAAGCCCCTTAATCATGGCTTCAATGACAATTTCATTGGGCACTGTTGGCGCTTGTGCCCTCAGGCGTAAGAATCTTCAGACATACGCCTGAAGATACTCTTCGTGATCTTGGGTGCACTGGAATAAAGCTTGAGCAGTAACCGGCTTCGTTTGGAACCCTTGGAAGCTGGTGATCAGCATATCCTTCAGCTTCTGCCATGATGTGATTGTTCCTGGCCGAAGGGAGGAGTACCAGGTTTGTGCAATATTCCTGACAGCCATGACGAAAGACTTTGCCATGACTGCAGTATTGCCACCATAGGAAGATATTGTTGCTTCGTAGCTCATCAGGAACTGCTTCGGGTCTGAATGGCCGTCATACATAGGGAGTTGAGGTGGCTTGTAAGACGGAGGCCAAGGTGTAGCCTGCAGTTCTGTTGATAGAGGAGAAGCATCATCAAAGGCAAAATTTCCATGATGGACATTCTCATACCAGTCATCTTCGTTGAAGAAGCCCTCTTGATGAAGCTCTCTATACTGAGGCCTTCGGTTCTGCTCATCTTGAGTGAGATGGCGAACTTCTTCAGAGGCTTCGTCTATCTGTCTTTGCAGTTCAGCCAGCCTAGCCATCTTTTCCTTCTTCCTTTGCACCTGCTGGTGAAGCATCTCCATATTTCTGATCTCTTGGTCCAGGTCGTCCTCCTGAGGCGTTGGACTGATGGCCTTCCTTTTCTGGCTTCGGGCCTCCCGAAGAGAGAGAGTGTCCTGGTTGGGGTCTAGCGGCTGCAGAGCGGCAGCCCCTGTTGCTGAAGTTTTCTTTGGCGGCATGACGAAGGTCTATGCTTGTCAAAGGTGTTCGAAACTCAAAAAGTGGAAGTGAGTTCACCGTAGGTGGGCGCCAATGTTGGGGACTTGTTCTCAAATACTATGGATTAAGAACAAGGCAACACAGAAAATGTTAAACATTAAAGTCCTTCGTCCTTCGAAGCATTATTTCTCTCAGGATATAATGATCTTCGGACGAAGGTTATGAAGGACATACCTTCAGCAGCATAACATATAATTATGAAAAAGGAATTATATGAAATATAAAACAACATAAATAATCATGCATTGTTATCAACTCATTTCTATTTTATTATTATGGAAAATAGAAATGATATCAAATTACAAATGTACCTTCGGCTTGAAAGAAGGCAAAAGTACAAGCGTGACGCAAAAGCAAATGCCAAGTCAGCGTGAACAGTACGGGAGTATTGTTCATCTATTTATAGGCATGGGACGCAACCCATGTAAAATTACATCCAGGCCCTTTACATTTGCTAATAACTCCATAGTAATTCATCGGGGTCTAGATAGCCTTTTCCCATTTAAGTCGGTTTCCTTTTTTCTGTCATCATGTCGAAGCTCTCCTGCTCATAGCTTCGGCTCTGTGCCTTCGTATTCTTTGTGCTTCTTCACACTGTGGTTCTGATCCGAGCTCGAAGGTACCTGTTCATGTATTATACTCTAGAAACATTGTTAAATCATGCTTTTGAGGACCTTCGGAAGCCGAAGGCCCCCAACAGGTCTTCTTCTTCCTCTCCGTCTGGCATCCTTGGTTTGTGGTCTTCTTCTGGATTTTCTTCTTGGCAGCGAGCTTCTTTAGCTTCTTGTCATAGTCCATCTTTAAGGTTCGATAGGCTTCACGGGTGTTGGCCTCCTCGCCTTCCACTATGTCGAGACACTCTTGGAGAGATGCTTTCTCCTTCTTGAGCTCTTTGACTTGCTGCTCTAGGCTTTCCACCCGGGAGTTTAGGTGGGTGCAGAGGGAGGAGAGATCATCATAGTGGGTGTCAAGGGTGTGGAGGTATCCGGCCATGTAGACAATGGTGGGGTCATCCTCGGTGGGGTCTCTCCCTGACAGAGCCTGAAGTCTTTTCCTCCAGGTGGGGGTATTTTTGTTGCTGGGTGGGAAATAACGAAGGGGGGTTTCAAAGATCTCTCCGCTGTAGTTTTGGCATAGCTGTTTAAGGGCTTTTCAGGCAACACTTTGGCAAGTGTCTGGGAAGCGATGCCCGGTGAAGTTGACTTGGAAGGGAGGGTGGTTTGGGTGGCTTTGGCTTTCTCCCAGGTAGACCGCCATAGAGCACTTCTCTACTCCATTTTTGTGGTATTCCTTCCAAACATATTCGGGCTTCTTGCGGATCCCCATGCGTAGTCCGCAACTTCGTAGAAGGTGAGGAAATCCTTCCTCCTCTGAGCAGTAGGATGTCCTAATGACCCAGGGGCCTTCCATCTGGTAGAAGAAAAGAAGGGTCTGTTAATATCGGGGAAAGGAGAGAGAGTGTTTCTTGGGGGTAAGAGGTGTTTTCTTGTTAAGGCAAGTTTTAAGGTCAGGGCTGCGGTCTACGGCCAGTCCTATGGCTCTGATACCACCTGAAGTGTCCCGATCCTTTGGGACTCAATGTGATACAATTACTAGCCCTAGGAGGCTAGTAATCACATTCCTTACTTCAAATAGTACAGAGTCTGAGTAATGTTATTACAATACTGTGGGTACGAGCTCAAAAGTGAGCCGAAATTTTAAACGCAGTGGAAGATAAATTAGCCCAGGCCACAGGCAGAACTGGGTGAAGACATAGCCCCTTCAGTCAAGCATAGCAGAAAAGAAGTCTTTAGCTGCTGAAAAACATAAATAAATCTGGGTGAATACACTAAGTATTCCGCAAGCCCACCCGGCTCCCATAAAGAGAAGGTGACCTACATTGTACATGCTTCATATGGTGGAGTTGAAGTCACTCTTTATTTTTCTCAGAGGAGGCAGTACTTGTTGTTAGGGTTTTCCCGAAACCATAGAAATGACACTTGCCTTACCACCACTGAGCTTCCCGCTCCAGTGGCACTATTTTCTTTCCAGAGACACACACATATTTCCCTGTTCTCGGTTGTTATAGAATCACTAATTGTCATACCATACCGGACTCGTCCATACCAGTGGACATGGACTATTCGAATAGGTTTAAACTCTGCACAGAGGGGTACACTTTACCCACTAGTCCGGCTCTGCGATCTCATGGCCAATGAGATCCGAATCCGAATCTATTTCCTTCCTCGCACGTCCTAACCTTAACGGTTATACCGGAAGGAGTCAGGCCACCGCCATGTCCAAACCGGACAAATCATTCCCCCTCCTTATCCTCCCGGTGCTCCCCAGCCTTCATAACCCTGGGGTTGGACCATACGAGTTCAGATTGAGTGACTGCTCACACAGCCTCGAGTGGTTGTACTTTTGATGAGTACAGGTAGTGAAGGATGACAAACCGGTCCTTATACGAGGGGACAATCCTTCTGCTCACGCCTAAACCAGCTGAGCCATCACCTTAGGCCCTCCCCTAAACCAGGGAGTCCCTGATTATCCTGCTCACCAGGTGATGAGGGTGAATACCCTTCATCACACACTTTTTGGAAATATGATACTCACACCCCTGTTCTTATCCCGTATCTTGTAATCAAATGGTATTAGTCAATGCGGGCTCTCTCATGCTCACCATGCAAATTGATTCCGCCCCGAATCCCGGCTTAGGTGGTGGTAGAGAGAAATAGGTAAATAATGCATCAAGGGAAGGATGGACTTGCCTTCGTCGAAGCTTTCCTGGCACAAGAGATTTATCTCAGAGGGGTCGGGTTCTTTCCCTTCTTCCGGAGCTATAAATTCCGGAGGATCGGATCCCTCTTCCGCTAATCAAACACAGATAATAACAATACATCAATCATGGTGACTTTAGTGGGGTGTTCCATTTCTTATATTTCATTATTTTAGTGCCCTATAATTTATTTGAACCATTTTTGGTACATAAAATATTAGCATATAATTCTATATGTGAAAATGGGAAAAGAAATGAGAAAAATAAAAAGAAAAAGGGTTTCCTGCCTTGCTGGGCCGGGGGTATTTCAGCCCACCCGGGCGCGAGCGCGCGCGCGCGGCTGGCGGCCCAGTTGGCCTAGCAGCGAGGGGATGGCGGGGGGAACGGCGCTGCGGTGCGGGGCCCACATGCCAGCGAGGGGGAGGGGGTTTAACGGTGCGGGCGGTAACGGAGGGAGGGGGGTCGACCGAAGTCCGACCGGCGGTGGAAATCCATGGCGGTTCTCCGCCGTGGGTCCGGTTCCGTGGCGGGGAGGTGGTGGTGAGGCACGGGTGGGGGCAGGTGATCACAGGGGTGGGGTCAATTTGACCGACGGGGGCCTAGGGTGGCCGGTCCGCGGCGCGGCGGCGGGTGCTCACGACGGTGAGGTCGCCTGTGCGGCAGTCGGGTGCAATAGGGGGCAGGGAGGGGTGCCTCGTGACCGTGAACGTGTGGCAGAGCTCAAGCACTAGTTTAATTCGACCAAAAATCATTGGGAGGGAGGAGCGGAGCTCACCGGAGTGAAAGGGGAGATGCGGTGGCGCTGGCTCAAATGGCTCGGGGAGAAACGAAGGAGGCAGCCGGAGCTGGTGTGGAGGGAACGGGGCTCGGGCGGCTCCTTTTATAGGCGCTCGGGAGGGGGAGAGGGATGGAGGGGATGGTGAGCGCCGACGAGCTTGCCATCATGGCAGGAATGGAGCAAACGGCGATTGGGACGGCTCGGGCAGGCGAGGGGTGAGGGGATGGCTCGGGCACAGTGGCGCGGTGGTCGCTGAGGTCGGGCGAGCCTTAATGGCGAGGCGACGGGGCGTGAGGCGCTCGGCGGCGAACGCGCCGGTGAGGCATGGGCGGGGCGACGAAGCTGACAAGCGGGCCCGGGCTGCCAGGGAGAGAGAGCGGCGCGAGAGGGAGGGAGTCGAGTCGCTGACCGGTGGGGCCGGTCTGTCAGCGGAGGCGCGGGCACGCGAAGTTGGGCCGCATGGGTCGGGGGAGAGGGGGGGAAGGAGCGCAGGCACAGCGTGGGTTGGGCCAGATTTGGCCCAGCCGAGAGGGGGAGGGTTTCTTTCTTTTTCTTTTTCTGATTTCTATTTCTTTTCTTTTCCTTTTCTACTTTTATTTCTTTTTATTTCTTTTTCCTTTGAATCAATAATTTTCTAAATGATCTTGAGTGATGAATATAGTCTATGTGAGGTGCTCCTATCTTTTCAAGTGTATGCACATGATGAGATGATCTAAGGGTGGGGTTTAGGGAGAAAATAAAATAGGAAGGGGGGGTTAGGAGGTTAGGGTTCCAAACCTTGGGTTGGGATTTTTGGGATGTTACAGCGCACATCTAGGCCATCATCGCTTACCATGTCTCCGTCCTTGAGGAGAAGGTGAGCAAGAAGGACTCCCGGACCATGTCGTTGACTCCGTACCAGTACTTGTAGGTAAATATACATAACATTAATATTGATATTAAATATGCTTAATTTTATCTTTTGATATGTTGTGTACTTGTTTTTTTGGATGATTCCTTATTGGTGCACTGCACATCCTGAGTGCTGGGAACAACTGGTGCAAAGGTGGTGCTCGACCGAGTGGGACGCGACGCACAATGCTAGCTCGAAATGATGTTTGATGTTGCAAGGTCCCTGCCACCACCAAGGCAGTCGCAGCCTCAGCAAATACGCAGAAACATGAGTACGCCCTCTCTTTAAATTAGTGTAACTTTCGATTAGGCATGATTTCTAACCATCTCGTTGGTTCTCTCGCATTCAATGTCAAATGGTGGCCAGCCTTGCTTCGTCTTCTCAGCTTATGCTATGGCCCACTGTAATGCCCTGAATTTGGGGGTAGAATTTTGTCTTCTTTTATACTCACCAAATTCAGGCGTTACTCTCTTTTCTCTTCCCGTTTCGCTCTTTCTTCCCAATTTCAACGCAGTATAGCGACTGTTGTTCGTATGGTGTGTAAACAAAAACCTAAGTTGACATGGGTGTTGGATCATGCCGAATCATATTTCTTTTTCCTGATGTCGTGTTTAATCGCGTGATTGCCTAGTCTAATTTCGAATTTTGTTTCACGATTGGATTCCTATCAGTGGTTGTGCGTGTCGTGGGATTTCAACCCGCGACGTGACCCAGCCCGACCTGGCCTGGCCTGGTCTAGCTGTCACACCCGGTTTTAGAAGGCAAACCGAATGCCAACCATGTATGTGCCAGGATCAGCAATTCACGTACACAACAGTTACATAACTGGATATCATCACACATTGCTCAAATAATAGTATAAAAGAAGGTATAACAGTCGATTACATCATAATGTCTGAGACATCTACATAGTCTTTAACAATAATCAAAGTGCGAAAACGAAACGTAGATACACGCGGCCTTCACAGGTAGCCGACTGGGGGTTGCCGCTAACCCACGCCTAAAACTCGTCGTAATCTTGGAACTCCTGGAAGTCTTCCTCCACGGCTTCATCTTCTCCTGAGCAGTGGTTGCAACGCGGACAACCTGGGGAAGGGGGGTTTGGTGTGTAGAGCAAGGGTGAGTACACATCAACATACTCAACAAATGTCCTGTTTGGCTGTAGTGGACTAGCTTTATGTGGGGGTAAGTTAAGCAGTTGCTTTTAGTTGGTCAGGTTATTATTACTAGTAAAGAGAGCCAGATTTTAGTATTAACCCAAGTTGTTAACCCTAAAGTACCCTTTCCAAATGGAAAGAATACCACTTACCATCACCATAGTCAATACCAAAACCATCATTCTCATCACCACATGTAATCCAAACATCTCTGATCAAGTATCTCTAATCAATGGAGCTCCCTTGGCCGCTCATAACCGCGAGCATGGCTGATATATCAGTTTCATAACACTCTGCAGAGGTTGCGCACTTTACCCACAAGTCATGATTCCCTTTCTGCCCGGAGATCATGACTCTCCATTGGTCACTACCAAGGTGACCCGGCAGGTTATCACTACGTAGCCTTTACAAAGATTCCCCGGGGCTGTAGCCGCCTGTTAGGTTTCCTAAATGTACCGCACTCCTCCCCAAGGGGCAAACCAACCTTAGCAAAGCGAGCCGCATACACTGAGCCCCATTAACGGCACGACGGCGAAGCGAACTACGTCCTGGTTCCTCTAATTATTAAGCTAAGGGCTTCCCATTTCACCCTCATGGTTGCACTGTTTTCCTGGACGGTCATCCAATGAACAGGTCCTTACAGAGAGGCACTCGAGAAACCGCTCGAGTCCCCTTAAATGCCACAAGTATATCATCATAATAAAGAAGGAAAACAACGTATCATAAATAAATCTCATCATGTTCATGGATTAATGTGAAGCACTAGCATGAAGCTAAACCAAAATAATCCAACCCACATAGGTAAACAAGGGCATGAATAACAAAGCTAGTCAATCCTTAGGTATAAACTGTGTAAATGCGAGAGGTGAATTACAAAATATGTAGGACATAGATGGGTCAAGGGACACTTGCCTCCACCAACCAGCTGCTGCTCAGGGTCTTCTCCTGCAAGTTCTTCGGACTCCTCAACCAGACCGTTATCTATGCGAGTGCAAACATACATCCATATCTTTGAAATAGGAAATAAACAGTACACCATACAAGAGAGCAGATCAATTGAATATGCATATGATATGACATACGATTTGCATTCGCAATTACTAGAAAGAGAAAAAGAAGGGACTCGCAACGGTTAAATCTATAGTCAAAATGTATTACGTGTGGGTGTGCAATTAATCATTACTTCAACTAGCTCTACCTAGCCATACTAACAGGTATTAATCACATGCACTAATAGAGTTACAACTATTTCCAATTGGTCGACATTAAACAAAGTCGATGATTAACTACGTGAGATAATTAATGTGATCAATTTTAAGTAGTGGGGCGCTATACGTCGCGCCGGGAGGACAACGAACCATGCCAAGACGGCACACGCACCACGCGAGCACTAGCGCACGCGAGGCCGCACTAACGCGCCGCGAACGAGCCGCGCTAGGGCCGAGCCGCGCGCACGAGCAGCAGGACCGCGCTGGGGGTCGAGCTCGCTGCGCGAGCAGTGGGGCCGCGCCGGGCGAGGGCGCCACGACCGCGTCGGGCCGGGACCGCGCACACCACGCCTCGCGGGCATGACAAGCCGCGCTTGGAGCACCGCGCGCAGGGCGGGCCGCGCCGGGGCATCACACGCGTCGCGCCGGGCGCCATGGCTGCGAGCGGGCACGCCGGGGCAGGGGGCCACGGCCGGGCAGAGCAGGCCGCGCCGGGGGGGGGTCGGGGCTGGGGGCGGCTGCGCCGGGCAGGGAGGGGCTGGGACTGGGGCTGAGCGAGTGCACCGGGGGCGCCACGGCCGTGCCGGGGCGGGGACGAAGCCGCGCGGGGAGGGGCCGGGGCAGCGCGCCGTGCTGGGCACCACCGTCGTGCCTTGGCCGCCTCGACCCAAGGGCAGGGGGCCAGGCGGGTGCGTCGCGTAGGGAGGGGGAGAGGGTTACGTCGTGGCCGAGGTCGCGGGCCGCACGCCGAACCGAGCGCCGCCACGCGAGGCAGGGGGACGAGGCCGCGCCGGGGTGGGGGCGCGCGTGCCGCGCCGGGCCTAGGGCGCCATGGCCACGCGAGCGTGAGGGAGAGGGAGGGAGTCGTGCCGGGCCAAGGAAGAAGAAGGGGGGGGCGGGGAAGAGGAGGGAGAGGGGCTCATCGTGGGCAAGGATGACACGGCGAGCGGCGGTTCGACTCCGGGGCGGTGGCGGGTGAGCCGGGCGGGGGAAGAGGAGGAGAGAATGTGCGCGGGGGGGGGGGGGGGGTAGAGGAGAGAGAGGTGGTTTTGGGGAGGGGGCCGACTGGCGGGTGGGCCCCACCAGGGTGCGGTGATAGCGGCGGTTGCAACCGCCCGCGCTGGGCGCGGGGCGCCGGCCGCGGCTGGGCCGCGAGGGGGGAGGGGCAGGCCGCGCCCATGGGTCGGCTGGGCCACGAGGACGAGCTGGGCCGTGGGGCGTGAGCTGGGCCGCGGGGGCGAGGGGAGCTGGCTGGGCCACGGCGAGGAGCCGGCCCAAGATAGGGGGGTTTCTATTTTCCCTTTTTTTCCTATTTAGCTCTAAACTCCACTCCAAGAATGCTTTTCACAAATCACTCAACCACAAGCAAGAAAATCATGGTCCGACATGATGCAACAACCAAGGAAAATATTTCTAGGGTTTACTCACACAAGGTGTCGAGCTAAATCTCGCTAGAATCTTTGAAAGAGAACAAGGCATAGTGAGAAGAAAAAGAAAGAGGAAAGGTAACACCTGAATTTGGCGAGTGATGGAGAAAGAAAAATTTAACTCTCAAATTCGGGGCGTTACAAACCTATCCCCCTTAAAAGAATCTCGCCCTCGAGATTCAAGGTTGGTTAGCAAAGAGCTCGGGATATTTAGCCATCAGATCATCCTCACGTTCCCAAGTTGCTTCTTCTTCGGAGTGATGACCCCATCAGACTTTGCACATTCTGATAGTTTTCCTTCGGGTGACTCTGTCTGTAGTCTCAATAATTTGCGTTGGCTTCTCAATATAGGTCAAGTCTTCTTGGACTTCAAGACCCTCCACTGGCAACTGCTCTTCTGGCACGCGCAGACATTTCTTCAACTGAGACACATGAAAGACATCATGCACGGCGGACAAATTATCTAGCAGACTGAGCTGATAGGCCACTTCTCCGCGCCTTGCGAGAATCTGATACGGATCGATATAGCGGGGTGCTAGCTTGCCTTTGACTCTGAATCTTCTGACTCCTCTTATAGGCGATACTTTCAAATAGACAAAATCTCCAACTTCGAAACTCAGCTCTCTTCTTCTTGTGTCTGCCTAACTTCGCTGCCTTGATTGCGCTATCTTCAAATTCTCCCGAACCATCTTGATGTTCTCTTCAGCTTCAAGCAAAATGTCTAGCCCAAACACTTGCTTTTCTCCAGGCTGATCCCATTGCAACGGAGTTCTACAACTCCTTCCATACAGCGCCTGAAATGGTGACATCTTCAAGCTGGCCTGGTAACTGTTGTTATAGGAGAACTCTGCATAAGGTAACCTCTTGTCCCATCCGGACTGATCTTGCAACGCACAAGCTCTCAACATGTCTTCGAGGATTTGATTAGTCCTTTCAGTCTGACCGTTTGTCTGCGGATGGTAGGCTAAACTGAAATTCAAATGTGTACCCAAGGCTTCATGCAACTGCTGCCAGAAATGAGAGGTGAACTGTGTTCCTCTGTCTGACACTACCTTCCTTGGCACACCATGAAGACAAACGATCCGGGACATGTACAACTCTGCCAATACTGCACCGCTGTAGTTGGTCTTGATGGGTATGAAGTGGGCTGACTTGGTTAAGCGATCCACCACTACCCAAATAGAATTGTAGCTGGCTCGAGTGCGAGGCAATTCGACTATGAAATCCATCCCGATTTCATCCCATTTCCACTGAGGAATTTGCAATGATTGCAACAACCCAGCTAGTCTCTGGTGTTCCGCCTTGATCCGTTGACAACTATCACACATAGCTACGTGCTCTGTGATTTCCCTCTTCATTCCGTACCACCATAATTTCTTCTTTAGATCCTGATACATCTTCTCACTCCTAGGGTGTATAGAATAAGCTGTCTCATGAGCTGCCTTGAGGATCAGTTCTCGAATGGACTAGACATTGGGAACACACAAGCGGCCTTTGAACCATATCACACCTTCTGCATCTTCCAGAAAGTCTGTACCTCTGCCTTCTAAAATCAGTTGCCAGATTTCACTGATCTTCTCATCATTCTTCTGTGCTTCTTTGATTTCCTGCTCTAGGGTAGGCTCTAACTCAACTGTCACTCCTCGCATATTGTTCAGAAATCCAAGACTCAACCTGTCAAACTCTTTGGCTAACTCATAAGGCATCGGATGAGCGACCATCATATTGACTTGACTTTTCCTGCTCAAAGCATCTGCCACTACATTTGCTTTACCTGGATGGTAATGAATCTCCAATTCATAGTCTTTGATCAATTCTAACCATCTTCGCTGCCTCATATTTAGCTCTGACTGAGTGAATATGTACTTCGGACTCTTGTGGTCTGTGTATACGTCGCACTTCTGCCCATACAAATAGTGCCTCCATGTCTTCAGTGCATGAACCACTACTGCCAACTCTAGGTCATGGATTGGGTAATTCTTTTCATGAACCTTCAGCTATCGGGACGAGTAAGCCACAACTCTTCCCTCTTGCATCTACACACATCCCAAACCAGTGTAACAAGCGTCGCAATACACCGAGAAGGGCTTGTGCACATCAGGCAAGACTAAGACAGGCACTGTAGTCAACTTCTCTTTCAGCGCTTCAAAGGCCTCTTGGCATTTCTAGGTCCACTTGAACTCAACTTTGTTACCTAGCAAAGCTGTCATCGGTTTTGCAATCTTCGAGAACCCTTCAATGAATCGTCGATAATATCCGGCCATTCCAATGAAGCTCTTGATTCCTCGGGCATCCGTTGGCGCTTTCCAGTTTAGAATATCTGCCACTTTCTTCGGATCCACAACCAATCCTTCTTTGTTTATTATGTGACCCAAGAACAGGACTTCATCAATCCAGAACTCGCACTTGCTCAACTTTGCATACAGCTAGTGCTCTCACAATCTCTGCAATACCATTCTCAAATGATCTGCATGCTCCTCCTCACTTTGAGAATATATAAGAATGTCATCAATAAATACCACCACAAACTTGTCGAGATAATCCATGAATACACTTTTCATCAGATTCATGAAGAAGGCTGGTGCATTCGTTAGGCCAAAAGACATAACAGTGAATTCATACAACCCATACTTGGTAATGAATGCCATCTTCGGAATGTCTGAAGGTCGAATCCTGAGCTGGTGATAACCTAACCTCAGATCTATATTTAAAAACATGCTGGCTCCTCTCAACTGGTCGAACAGATCTTCTATTCTGGGCAAGGGGTACATGTTCTTAATCGTGACCTCATTCAGAGCTCGATAATCGATGCACATCCTTCTAGTGCCATCTTTCTTCTCCACGAACAGGACAGGGGCGGCCCAAGGTGAGGTGCTTGGACGGATGTAACCTTTCTCTGACAGCTCATCGATCTGCTTCTTGAGTTCAACTAACTCTGGTCCAGATACTCTGTAGGCTCTTTTAAAGATGGGGCGGTTCAGGAAGAAGCTCTATGGCAAACTCAACCTTTCGCTCGGGTGGCATGCCTGCTAAGTCCTTTGGGAACACATCTAGGAACTCGGACACAACCTTGATAATCTCAAGTGGATCTGCTTCTTTGCTATCAATAGCCATCTAATAACAACCTCCTTTTCTTGGCTCAGGCGGGACTAACTCAGTCACCACCTCTTCTCCCATTGGGGACATCAACTTAATCGTCCTCTTATCACAACTAATAACTGCCCGATACTTATCTAATCAGTTCATCCCTAGGATGACATCTATTCCCTGAGTACCCATTATTATGAGATTAGCGGGAAACACTATCCCCCTTATTTCCACACTTACATTCAAGCAAATGCTATCGGCTCGAATTCTACCACCGGCTGAGTCAATTTGAATGGGTGTTGATATGGTAGTTATTGGAAGATTATGTGCTTCTACCCATGATGTAGTAATAAATGAATGTGTTGCTCCTGTATCAAATAACATTTCTGTAATATGGGAGTCGACTGGAAACATACCTACTATCATGCCGGGTGTTTCCTGAACTGCTTCAGCCTCCAAGTGGTTCAGTCTCCCATGGTTGTAGCGTGGCTGGGAGCGGTTGCCTGCTCTAGGTTGGGGCACATTCTGCTTTGCTGGGGCACTAGGGCCTGACTTGTGCTGGGCTGCCTTCTTTGGACATTGCATCACCCAATGGCCTTGCTGTCCGCAGTGGAAACATGCTCTGCTTCTGCCTTGAACTGGTGCTGCTTGACTCTTCTGGTTGGTTGCTGGGGCAGGAAGACGAGGTGCCTGCTGGTTGTGCCTCTGAAACTGACCTCCTCCTGACTGATTGTTCTCACGATTCTGCTGCTGGTGCTGAGGATACTGCCTTTGAAACTGCTGCTGCTGAGGTGGGCGCTGGTTCTGCTTGAACTGCTGAGGTGGGTTGCTTGAGAAACGAGGGCGATTGCTGCTCCCAGGCTAGGGTCTACTGATCTTACGCTTGCGATCCTCCATCTCTTTGCGCTTCCTCTCCATCATGATTGCTCTATCAATCAGGTGCTGAAATGTGGGGAAAGTATGATTCATCAGCTGGTAGTGCAGAGGGTCGACCAAGCCTCTTAGGAAACGATACTACCTCTTAGCGTCGATGTTGACTTCTTCAAGTGCATAGCAAGACAGTTGCAGAAATCTGTCTTGGTACTCAGTGACTGACATAGGCCCTTGCTTGAGTGCTAGGAACTCCTCCTTCTTCACTCTCATCAGGCCTGCTGGAACATGGTACTGACGGAAGCTATTTCTGAATTCTTCCCAAGTGATGGCGTCGGGGTTGGCATGGGTGGCGAGATAGGACTCCCACCATGACTGGGCTGCTCCTCTCAACAAACGGGGACCATACAGAACTTTCTCCCTATTGTCGCACTGAGCGGTGTGCAACTCCCGCTCCATGGTACGCAGCCAATCTTCAGCATCCATGGGGTCAGAAGAGTGAGCGAACACTAGGGGATGACCTCTCATGAATTCAGCACGCTTATCTCTCTGGGCATCTGAGGCATCTAAGGTTGAGGTGGGGCTGATGCTGCTGCTGCTGAATGGCGGCCAGAGTCTGACCGATGGCATGAACTGCCTGAGTCTACATCAGTAACATCTGTTCGATGGTCATCGGGGGCGGTGGTGGCAGTTGCTGCTGCTGGGGTGTCTCATCCTGCGGGGCTGCCTGCTCCTGCTGAGCACGCCTTCCTCCTCTGCACCTGTTTTCTGACATCTGCAGAATGCAATCACATGTCAGAACTGATCTTGCAAGCTTGCAGCATAAGAAAAGAGTATAGAATCCTTCCACAGCACTGAATTGATGAACATCTTCCCTGATTCCCAACATAGGCAAACACAGCTTCTCAGATAACGAGGAAAGTGGAATAAAAAGGCTTCCCAACTAGATAGCTAACTTCATTAACATTTAACAGGTAAACTAAGGTGCAGGGGATGCCCACACTCTGGTGTTAGTCATTACAAAGATCCAAATCCAACATAGTTCATCACGACAAACATGAAGGCACAGGATAAGCAAACTACCCTGTCTAACTAAGACTAACTAAAAAGTAAGACTGATACTAAGACTAAGACTAAAACTTCTATATTTAAGCATTTATTACAGGACCCAACACTGACGATCTATGGTTCTAAATTTATCTTGGTCCTGCAGTTAGGGTTGCCATACGCCTGGTGTCCACGCCAAGGTGAGCGGTACGGGTGCTGAGTCCCGACGGGAGTGTGGGAGCCATCCTCCAGGTGATGACGCTCCACGCGCTCAGCCCATAGCTGGGCGATCTCAGCATGAGCCCTACTCAGCTTGTCTAATGCATGGTCCAGCTCCGTGTTTAGCACGGCGGCTAGGTTGACTGTGCTGCTCAACCTAGGATTGTCCTCACCAACAGGTGAAACAATCACGCCTCCTGTGCTGCCAGATGGACGGCGGGGGTAATACCTCAGGTTGAGACCATCGGCTACCCCACCGAACACTGAGCAATAGTGTGAAAGCGCACGCTGTGCGGCATCTTGCATATCCGCCTCAGCGGAGTCCCGCTCAGAGATAGAATAGTGCTCTGAGAAGACCTCCGCACCCCAAAGACTGTTCTCCAGACGTCGCACCAAGCAGGTCGCCTCCCAGCGGTCCGGGTAAGCCCCGCGACTGTGCTAGAAGACCACACAGCGATACTCGATGGACCAAGTATGTCGGTCGAGTGACTGGCGTAGCAGGGTGTCGAGCGCATCGTGGAAGTGACACCCGCGAGCGGTGTCGCGAGTGACGGGTCGAGAAACCCATCCTTTCGGCTCCTGGTCGGCTGAAAGGTCGGTGCTGAAGCCCGGGCTGCTGTCGTCGCCTCCATCATCTGGGTCTCCTCCAGCAGCTACTCCAGCGGCTGGGGCTCTCAGTGGTGGTGCAGGGGGCGCCTCCAGTGGGAGCACAGGGGAGCAGCTCCTCACAGACTCTATCTCCTGCTGAAGCGAGAAAGAAGAGCCTTTGTAACGCCCTGAATTTGGGGGTAGAATTTTTTCTTCTTTTCTCTCACCAAATTCAGGCGTTACTCTTTTCTTTTCTCGTTCTCTCGCTAAACCTTGACCTTTTCCAAAGTTTTAGCGGGGTTCGGTTTGGAATTCCCGTGTAAAGAAAAACCCTAAATTACTTTATGTTGTTTGATGCACCATGCCGAACTATGCATTCTTTGATTGCTTAGAAATGTAAGTGCATTCATCTAGGAAGATCGGATTTCGAAAAGGAGAAAAACCTTTTCTTTCTTTTTCTTTTTCTTTCTCTCCCTCCTCCTTTTTCTCTCTCCCGCGCCGTGGGCTGCCCTGGCCGGCCCAGCCGCCCCCCCCCCCGCGCCCCCTTTTGGGCCCAGTTGGCCCAACCGCCCCTCCCTCTTCCCCCAAATCCCCCTCTCTCCCTCCCTTTCTCCCATTTTCTCCCTAGCCGCCGCCCCCTGCCCTAGCCGCCGCCCCTGCTCGTCGTCGGTTCGGCCGCCCGTCCCTGTCCCCGGTGAGGTCCCCCTCCCCCTCTCCTCCCTTCCCTCTCCCCTCCTCTCCCCCTCCCCGGCCCAACCGCCGCCCGGCTCGGCCGCCCCATGGCTGGCTCGGCCGCCGCCGCCCCTGCGCGCCCTGCCCCGCCCATGGCCGGCTCGGCCGCCCCTGCGCGCCCGCCCGCCCGGCTCAGCCGCCGCCTTCGCCGGCCCAGCCCCCCCCCCCCCCGCAGGTTCGGCCGCCCCAGCCCGGCCGCCCCTGCGCGCCCAGCTCGGCCGCCCCCTGTCCCGCGCCCGCGCCCTGCCCAGCCGCCCCTGCCCCTGGCCGGTTCAACCGCCCCTCCCCTTTTTTTATTTTTTTATTTATTTTATTTTATTTTATTTTCTTTCATTACTGTTATATATTTTATTTTAGGCAGGTTAATCATTGTTCATGTTATTGAAATAGGAAACTTAATTTAGAATTCCGTTACGCTAGTTGATTCATATAATCCATTGTTTATCCAGTTCAATGTTGATCAACTGAAAATGACTAGGTTTCCATTAGTGCATATAACTAAATTCTTTTGTTAGAACCAATTGTAACTAATCATTAGTGCATAAGCTTTAACCCCCCCGCGAGACCCTTTCCCGTTTCTTTCTAATCATAATGAATGCGATATCGAATGTCATACTTGATGCATATTTACTTTATTTGTTCCCTTGTATGATGTACTGTTTGTTTCCCAATTTGAATGGATGAATGTATGTATGCTTGCAATCGCATAGAGAACGATCCGGTTGAAGAGCCCGAGGAACTCGCAGGAGAAGCCCCTGAGCAGCAGTCGGTTGGTGGAGGCAAGTGTCCCTTGACCTATCTCTGTCCTATACATTCTTTAATTCACCTCCCGCATTACACATTTATACCTAAGGATTGACTAGCTTTTGTTATCCATGTCCTTGTTTACCGATTTGGGTTGGATTATTATTATTGTTTAGCTTTATGCTATTGCTCAACTCTAATCAATGAACATGATGAGATTATCTATGATACGCTGTTTTCCCTTCTCTTACTATGATGTTGTACTTGTGGTCTTCAAGGGGGCTCGAGCGGTTTCTCGAGTGCCTCTCCGTAAGGACCTGTTCTATGGATGACCGCCCGGGAAAACAGTGCAACCATGAGGGTGGAATGGGACGCCCTTAGCTGAATAATTAGAGAAACCGGGGTGTAGTTCGCTTAGCCGTTGTGCCGTCAATGGGGCTCGGTGTATGCGGCTCGCTCTGCCAAGGTTGATTTGTCCCTTGGGGAGGAGTGCGGTACATTTAGGAAACCTAACGGGCGACTACAGTCCTGGGGAATCTTTGTAAAGGCTACGTAGTGATGCCCTGCTGGGTCACCTTGGTAGTGATCAATGGAGAGTCATGATCTCCGGGCAGAAAGGGAATCACGGCTTGTGGGTAAAGTGCACAACCTCTGCAGAGTGTTTGAAAACTGATATATCAGCCGTGCTCGCGGTTATGAGTGGCCAAGGGAGCTCCAATGATTAGTGGTACTTGATCAGAGGCATTTTGGTTTACAGATGACAATGAGGATGGTTATGATTATGCTTATGGTAATGGTAAGTGGTATTCTTTCCGTTTGGAAAGGGTACTTTGGGCTAATAACTTGGGTTAATGCTAAAACCTGGCTTTCTACTAGTAAATAATAAACTGACCAACTAAAAGCAACTGCTTGACTTACCCCCACATAAAGCTAGTCCACTACAGCCAAACAGGATACTTGCTGAGTATGTTGATGTGTACTCACTCTTGATCTACACACCAAACACCCCCCAGGTTGTCAGCATTGCAACCACTGCTTAGGAGAAGATGAAGCTGTGGAAGGAGACTTCCAGGAGTTCCAAGACTACGACGAGTTCTAGGTGTGGGTTAGCGGCAACCCCCAGTCGGCTGCCTATGAAGGCCGTGTTATCTACGTTTCTTTTCCGCACTTTGATTTATTGTAAGGACTATATGGACGTCTCAGACGCATGATGTAATCGACTATTATTTCCCCTTTTAATACTATTTTGAGCACTGTGTGATGATGTCCATGTTATGTAACTGCTGTGTACGTGAATAACTGATCCTGGCACGTACATGGTTCGCATTCAGTTTGCCTTCTAAAACCGGGTGTGACATAAGTGGTATCAAAGCCGTGCTGACTGTAGGACCGCTAATCTAGAATAGAATGGTCGTTCTAAGGATTATAGACCCCTGTCCCTGCCTTGACTTTAGTACCCCTTCAAAAGTTGGTCATACTGACCAAACCTATGTTCTACTATATATTATACCTTGCTGAAAATTGTGTTTTATTCTAATCCTTCATTTATTTATGATTCATTATTTGCTGGTCATATTAATTCTGTTCTCACTCTTTTGCTTGCGGTGCCTTTTGTAGATGGCTCGTCTTAGACACACTGCACGAAAGTCCGTCATCCCCTTCTTACCCTCCCGCCTTGTTGAGCGTCCGCTTCGCCGTCCCGTGGCCGGACAGTCCAGCCACTTGGAGAGACTGCACCACCGCCTACATGAGGAGCAGGAACGTCGACGACAGGAGCAGCAGGGCTCTTCTTTCTCGCTCCAGCAGGAGATAGAGTCTGTGAGGAGCTGCTCTCCTGTGCTTCCTCTGGAGGCGCCCCCTGCACCACCACTGGGCGCCCCAGCCTCTAGAGTAGCTGCTGGAGGAGACCCAGACGACGGAGGTGGCGACGACAGTCCGAGCCACGACACTGACTTCCCTGCTGACCATGAGCCGGAAGGATGCGTTGCTCGACCCATCACTCGCGACGCTGCTCGCGGGTGTCACTTCCACGACGCGCTCGACACCCTGCTACGTCAGGCACTTGACCGGCGTACTTGGTCCTTCGAGTATCGCTGTGTGGTCTACCATCATAGTCGCGGGGTCTACCCGGACCGCTGGGAGGCGACCTGTTTGGAGCGCCGTCCGAAGAACAGTCTCCAGGGCGCGGAGGCTTGCTCAGAGCACTATTCTATCTCTGAGCGGGACTCAGCTGAGGCAGCCATGCAGGATGCTGCACGGCGTGCGCTTTCGCACTACTGCTCGGTTTTCGGTGGGGTAGCTAACGGTCTCGACCTGAAGTATTACCCCCGCCGTCCATCTGGCAGCATAGGAGGCGTGATTGTTTCACCTGCTGGTGAGGACAATCCTAGGTTGAGCAGCACAGTCAACCTAGCCGCCGTGCTAAACACGGAGCTGGACCATGCATTAGACGAGCTGAGTAGGGCTTGTGCTGAGATCGCCCTGCTGCGGGCTAAGCGCGCGGAACGTCGTCACCTGGATGATGGTTCCCCCGCTCCCGTTGGGACTCAGCACCCGTACCGCTCACCTCGGCGTGGACACCAGTCTTATGGCAATCCCGACTGCAAGACCAAGATAACTCTAGAACCATAGCTCGTTAGAGTTGGATCTTGTAATTAATACAAAATATATACGTAGAAACTACAGTCTTAGCGTTAGTCTCGGTTTTAGTTAGTCTTAGTTAGACAGGGTAGTTTGCTATATCCTGTGCATTTATGTTTGTCATGATGAACTATGTTTGGTTTGGATCTTTGTAATGACTGTCACCAGAGTGTGGGTATCCCCTGCATTATGGTTTACCTGTTATATGTTAATGGAGTTAGTTATATAGTTGGGAAACCTTTTATTCCACTTTCCTCTTTATCTGAGAAGTTGTGTGGTCTGTGTTGGAGATCAGTGAAGATGCTCATCTGTTCAGTGCTGTTGAAGGATTCTATACTCTTTTCTTATGCTGCAAGATTTGTCAGATCAGTTCTGATGTGTGGTTGCGTTCTGCAGATGTCAGAGAACAGGCACAGAGGAGGAAGGCGTGCTCAGCAGGAGCGAGCCGCTCCGCAGGATGAGGTGCCCCAGCAGCAGCACCTGCCACCCCGCCCCCGATGTCGATCGAGCAGATGTTTCTGATGCAGACTCAAGCGGTTCAAGCCATCGGTCAGACTCTGGTCGCCATTCAGCAGCAGCAACAGCAGCAAGCACCACGCCAGCCTCAGATGCCTCAGATGCCCAGAGACAAGCGTGCTGAATTCATGAGAGGTCATCCCCCAACGTTCGCTCACTCTTCTGACCCCATGGATGCTGAAGATTGGTTGCGCACTGTGGAGCGGGAGTTGCATACCGCTCAATGTGATGACAGGGAGAAAGTCTTGTATGGTCCCCGTCTGTTGAGAGGAGCAGCCCAATCATGGTGGGAGTCTTACCTCGCCACCCATGCCAACCCCGATGCCATCACCTGGGAAGAGTTCAGAGGTAGCTTTCGTCAGTACCATGTGCCTGCAGGTCTGATGACAGTGAAGAAGGAGGAGTTCCTGGCCCTTAAGCAAGGGTCATCATCTGTCAGTGAGTATCGAGACAGGTTTCTGCAATTGTCTCGCTATGCTCCTGAGGATGTCAACACCGACACCAAGCGACAGTACCGTTTCTTGAGAGGCTTGGTTGACCCTCTTCAGTACCAACTGATGAATCATACCTTCCCGGCATTTCAGCACCTGATTGATAGAGCAATCATGACAGAAAGGAAGCGTAAGGAGATGGAGGATCGTAAGCGCAAGATCAGTGGACCCCAGCCTGGAAGCAGCAGTCGTCCCCGTTTCTCAGGCAATCAACCTCAGCAGTTCAGGCAGAACCAGCGTCCACCTCAGTAGCATCAGCAGTTCCAAAGGTAGTATCCTCAGCATCAGTACCAGAACCGTCAGAGCAATCAGTCAGGAGGTCAGTTTTAGAGGCAGAATCAGCAGGCACCTCGTCTTCCTGCCCCAGCAAGCCAGCAGAACAATCAGGCAGCACCAGCTCGGGATGGAAACAGAGCATGTTTCCATTGTGGAGAGCAAGGCCACTGGGTGATGCAATGCCCGAAGAAGGCAGCCCAGCAGCAGTCAGGCCCCAATCCCCAGCAAAGCAGAATGTGTCTCAGCCTGGAGCAGGCAACCGCTCTCAACCGCGCTATAATCATGGAAGGCTGAACCACTTGGAGGCTGAAGCAGTTCAGGAGACCCCCGGCATGATAGTAGGTATGTTCCCAGTCCACTCCCATATTGCAGAAGTGTTATTTGATACTGGAGCAACGCATTCTTTCATTACTGCATCGTGGGTAGAAGCACATAATCTTCCAATTACTACCATGTCGACCCCCATTCAAATTGACTCAGCCGGTGGTAGAATTCGAGCTGATAGCATTTGTTTGAATGTAAGTGTGGAAATAAGGGGGATAGCGTTTCCCGCTAACCTTATAGTAATGGGTACTCAGGGAATAGATGTCATCCTAGGGATGAATTGGCTAGATAAGTATCAGGCAGTTATCAGTTGTGATAAAAGGACAATCAAGTTGGTGTCCCCACTAGGAGAGGAAGTGGTGACCGAATTAGTCCCGCCTGAGCCAAAGAAAGGAAGTTGTTATCAGATGGCTGTCGATAGCAGTGAAGCAGACCCAATTGAGAGTATCAAGGTGGTGTCTGAATTTCCAGATGTGTTTCCAAAGGATTTACCGGGTATGCCACCAGAGCGGAAAGTTGAGTTTGTCATAGAGCTTCTTCCTGGAACCGCCCCCATCTTTAAGAGAGCTTACAGAATATCCGGACCAGAGTTGGTTGAGCTTAAGAAGCAGATTGATGAGCTATCAGAGAAAGGTTACATCCGGCCAAGCACCTCGCCTTGGGCCGCCCCTGTCTTGTTCGTGGAAAAGAAAGATGGCACCAAGAGGATGTGTATCGATTATCGAGCTTTGAATGAAGTCACGATCAAGAACAAGTATCCTTTGCCCAGAATAGAAGATCTGTTCGACCAGTTGAGAGGAGCCAGTGTGTTCTCCAAGATCGATCTGAGGTCAGGTTATCATCAGCTCAGGATCCGACCCTCGGACATTCCGAAGACGGCATTCATTACCAAGTATGGTTTATATGAGTTTACAGTGATGTCTTTTGGTTTGACCAATGCACCAGCCTTCTTCATGAATCTGATGAACAGTGTATTCATGGATTATCTTGACAAGTTTGTGGTGGTATTCATTGATGATATTCTGGTTTATTCTCAAAGCGAAGAAAACATGCAGATCATTTGAGGATGGTATTGCAGAGATTGCGAGAGCACCAGTTGTATGCAAAGTTGAGCAAGTGTGAGTTATGGATCAGTGAAGTCCTGTTCTTGGGTCACATAATCAACAAAGAAGGATTGGCTGTGGATCCGAAGAAAGTGGCAGACATTCTGAACTGGAAAGCGCCAACAGATGCTCGAGGAATCAAGAGCTTCATTGGAATGGCCGAATATTATCGGCGATTCATTGAAGGGTTTTCGAAGATTGCGAAACCAATGACAGCGTCGCTAGGCAACAAGGTTGAGTTCAAGTGGACCCAGAAATGTCAAGAGGCCTTTGAAGCGCTGAAAGAGAAGTTGACAACAGCGCCTGTCCTAGTCTTGCCTGATGTGCACAAGCCCTTCTCTGTGTACTGTGATGCTTGTTACACAGGTTTGGGATGCGTGTTGATGCAAGAGGGAAGAGTTGTGGCTTACTCGTCCCGATAGCTGAAGGTTCATGAGAAGAATTACCCAATCCATGACCTAGAGTTGGCAGCAGTGGTTCACGCACTGAAGACATGGAGGCACTATTTGTATGGAGAGAAATGCGATGTTTACACAGACCACAAGTGTCTGAAGTACATATTCACTCAGTCAGAGTTGAACATGAGGCAACGAAGATGGTTAGAGTTGATCAAAGATTATGAGTTGGAGATTCATTACCATCCAGGCAAAGCGAACGTAGTGGCAGATGCTTTGAGCAGGAAGAGTCAAGTCAATCTGATGGTCGCTCGTCCGATGCCTTATGAGTTGGCCAAGGAGTTCGACAGGTTGAGTCTCGGATTTCTAAACAATTCGCGAGGAGTCACAGTTGAGTTGGAACCTACCTTAGAGCGTGAAATCAAAGAAGCGCAGAAGAATGATGAAAAGATCAGTGAGATTCGGCGACTGATCCTAGATGGCAGAGGCAAAGATTTTCGAGAAGATGCAGAAGGCGTGATATGGTTCAAAGACCGCTTGTGTGTTCCCAATGTCCAGTCCATTCGGGAGTTGATTCTCAAGGAAGCTCATGAGATAGCCTATTCGATTCACCCTGGTAGTGAGAAGATGTATCAGGATCTGAAGAAGAAATTCTGGTGGTACGGAATGAAGAGGGAAATCGCAGAGCATGTGGCTATGTGCGATAGTTGTCGAAGAATTAAGGCAGAACACCAGAGACCTGCTGGATTGTTGCAACCGTTGCAGATCCCTCAGTGGAAATGGGATGAAATCGACATGGATTTCATAGTCCGATTGCCTCGCACTCGAGCCGGCTACGATTCTATTTGGGTAGTAGTGGACCGTTTGACCAAGTCAACCCACTTCATACCTGTCAAGACCAACTACAGCAGTGCCGTATTGGCAGAGTTGTATATGTCTCGGATCGTTTGTCTTCATGGTGTGCTAAAGAAGATAGTGTCAGACAGAGGAACGCAGTTCACCTCTCATTTCTGGCAGCAATTGCATGAAGCCTTGGGCACACATCTGAATTTCAGTTCAGCTTATCATCCGCAGACAGATGGCCAGACCGAAAGGACCAACCAAATTCTTGAAGACATGTTGAGAGCCTGTGCGTTGCAAGATCAGTCCGGATGGGACAAGCGATTGCCTTATGCGGAGTTTTCCTATAACAACAGTTACCAGGCCAGTTTGAAGATGTCACCATTTCAAGCGCTCTATGGAAGGAGTTGCAGAACTCCGTTGCAATGGGATCAGCCTAGAGAAAAGCAAGTGTTTGGGCCAGATATTTTGCTTGAAGCCAAAGAGAACATCAAGATGGTCCGAGAGAATCTGAAGATAGCGAATCGAGGCAGCGAAGCTATGCAGACACAAGAAGAAGAGAGCTGAGTTTCGAAGTCGGAGACTTTGTCTATCTGAAAGTGTCACCGATCAGAGGAGTCAGAAGGTTCGGAATCAAAGGCAAGCTAGCACCCCGCTACATTGGTCCGTACCAAATCCTCTCAAGGCGTGGAGAAGTGGCCTATCAGCTCAGTCTGCCAGAGAATTTGTCCGCTGTGCATGATGTCTTTCATGTGTCTCAGTTGAAGAAGTGCTTGCGTGTGCCAGAAGAGCAGTTGCCAGTGGAAGGTCTTGAAGTCCAGGAGGACTTGACCTACGTTGAGAAGCCAGTGCAAATCCTTGAGGTTGCAGACAGAGTCACCCGAAGGAAGACCATCAGAATGTGCAAAGTCAGATGGAATCACCACTCTGAGGAAGAAGCAACCTGGGAGCGTGATGATGATCTAATGGCTAAGTACCCAGAGCTCTTTGCTAACCAGCCCTGAATCTCGAGGGCGAGATTCTTTTAAGGGGGATAGGTTTGTAACGCCCTGAATTTGGGGGTAGAATTTTTTCTTCTTTTCTCTCACCAAATTCAGGCGTTACTCTTTTCTTTTCTCGTTCTCTCGCTAAACCTTGACCTTTTCCAAAGTTTTAGCGGGGTTCGGTTTGGAATTCCCGTGTAAAGAAAAACCCTAAATTACTTTATGTTGTTTGATGCACCATGCCGAACTATGCATTCTTTGATTGCTTAGAAATGTAAGTGCATTCATCTAGGAAGATCGGATTTCGAAAAGGAGAAAAACCTTTTCTTTCTTTTTCTTTTTCTTTCTCTCCCTCCTCCTTTTTCTCTCTCCCGCACCGTGGGCCGCCCTGGCCGGCCCAGCCGCCCCCCCGCGCGCCCCCTTTTGGGCCCAGTTGGCCCAACCGCCCCTCCCTCTTCCCCCAAATCCCCCTCTCTCTCCCTCCCTTTCTCCCATTTTCTCCCTAGCCGCCGCCCCCTGCCCTAGCCGCCGCCCCCTGCCCTAGCCGTCGCCCCTGCTCGTCGCCGGTTCGGCCGCCCGTCCCCGTCCCCGGTGAGGTCCCCCTCCCCCTCTCCTCCCTTCCCTCTCCCCTCCTCTCCCCCTCCCCGGCCCAACCGCCGCCCGGCTCGGCCGCCCCATGGCCGGCTCGGCCGCCGCCGCCCCTGCGCGCCCTGCCCCGCCCATGGCCGGCTCGGCCGCCCCTGCGTGCCCGCCCGCCCGGCTCGGCCGCCGCCTTGGCCGGCCCAGCCCCCCCCCCCCCCCCCCCCCCCCCCCCCGCCGGTTCGGCCGCCCCAGCCCGGCCGCCCCTGCGCGCCCAGCTCGGCCGCCCCCTGTCCCACGCCCGCGCCCTGCCCAGCCGCCCCTGCCCCAGGCCGGTTCAACCGCCCCCTGGCCGGTTCAACCGCCCCCCCTTTTTTTATTTTTTTATTTATTTTATTTTATTTTATTTTCTTTCATTACTGTTATATATTTTATTTTAGGCAGGTTAATCATTGTTCATGTTATTGAAATAGGAAACTTAATTTAGAATTCCGTTACGCTAGTTGATTCATATAATCCATTGTTTATCCAGTTCAATGTTGATCAACTGAAAATGACTAGGTTTCCATTAGTGCATATAACTAAATTCTTTTGTTAGAACCAATTGTAACTAATCATTAGTGCATAAGCTTTAACCCCCCCGCGAGACCCTTTCCCGTTTCTTTCTAATCATAATGAATGCGATATCGAATGTCATACTTGATGCATATTTACTTTATTTGTTCCCTTGTATGATGTACTGTTTGTTTCCCAATTTGAATGGATGAATGTATGTATGCTTGCAATCGCATAGAGAACGATCCGGTTGAAGAGCCCGAGGAACTCGCAGGAGAAGCCCCTGAGCAGCAGTCGGTTGGTGGAGGCAAGTGTCCCTTGACCTATCTCTGTCCTATACATTCTTTAATTCACCTCCCGCATTACACATTTATACCTAAGGATTGACTAGCTTTTGTTATCCATGTCCTTGTTTACCGATTTGGGTTGGATTATTATTATTGTTTAGCTTTATGCTATTGCTCAACTCTAATCAATGAACATGATGAGATTATCTATGATACGCTGTTTTCCCTTCTCTTACTATGATGTTGTACTTGTGGTCTTCAAGGGGGCTCGAGCGGTTTCTCGAGTGCCTCTCCGTAAGGACCTGTTCTATGGATGACCGCCCGGGAAAACAGTGCAACCATGAGGGTGGAATGGGACGCCCTTAGCTGAATAATTAGAGGAACCGGGGTGTAGTTCGCTTAGCCGTTGTGCCGTCAATGGGGCTCGGTGTATGCGGCTCGCTCTGCCAAGGTTGATTTGTCCCTTGGGGAGGAGTGCGGTACATTTAGGAAACCTAACGGGCGACTACAGTCCCGGGGAATCTTTGTAAAGGCTACGTAGTGATGCCCTGCTGGGTCACCATGGTAGTGATCAATGGAGAGTCATGATCTCCGGGCAGAAAGGGAATCACGGCTTGTGGGTAAAGTGCACAACCTCTGCAGATTGTTTGAAAACTGATATATCAGCCGTGCTCGCAGTTATGAGCGGCCAAGGGAGCTCCAATGATTAGTGGTACTTGATCAGAGGCATTTTGGTTTACAGATGACAATGAGGATGGTTATGATTATGCTTATGGTAATGGTAAGTGGTATTCTTTCCGTTTGGAAAGGGTACTTTGGGCTAATAACTTGGGTTAATGCTAAAACCTGGCTTTCTACTAGTAAATAATAAACTGACCAACTAAAAGCAACTGCTTGACTTACCCCCACATAAAGCTAGTCCACTACAGCCAAACAGGATACTTGCTGAGTATGTTGATGTGTACTCACTCTTGCTCTACACACCAAACCCCCCCCCCCCCAGGTTGTCAGCATTGCAACCACTGCTCAGGAGAAGATGAAGCTGTGGAAGGAGACTTCCAGGAGTTCCAAGACTACGACGAGTTCTAGGTGTGGGTTAGCGGCAACCCCCAGTCGGCTGCCTGTGAAGGTCGTGTTATCTACGTTTCTTTTCCGCACTTTGATTTATTGTAAGGACTATATGGACGTCTCAGACGCATGATGTAATCGACTATTATTTCCCCTCTTAATACTATTTTGAGCACTGTGTGATGATGTCCATGTTATGTAACTGCTGTGTACGTGAATAACTGATCCTGGCACGTACATGGTTCGCATTCGGTTTGCCTTCTAAAACCGGGTGTGACAGCCTTGCTGCTCTAGCTCCTGTCGTCGATGCTCCTGCTCCTCGTGCAGGCGGTGGTGCAGCCTCTCCAAGTGGCTAGACTGACCAGTCACTGGACGGCGAAGCGGATGCTCAGCGAGACAAGAGGGCAAGAAGGGGATGACGGACTTCCGTGCAGTGTGTCTAAGACGAGCCATCTACAAAAGACACCATAAGCATAAGAGTGAGAACAGAACTAATATGACCAACAAGTAAACCATAAATAAATAAGGGATTAGAATAAAACAAGATTTTTTAGCAAGGTATAATATATATATATATAGTAGAACATAGACTTGGTCAATATGACCAACTTTTGAAGGGGTACCAAAGTCAAGGTGAGTATAGGAGTCTAAAATCCTTAGAACGACCAATCTACTCTAGGTTAGCGGTCCTACAGTCAGCACGGCTTTGATACCACCTTATGTCACACCTGGTTTTAGAAGGCAAACCGAATGTGAACCATGTACGTGCCAGGATCAGCAATTCATGTACACAGCAGTTAAATAATAGTATAAAAGAAGGTATAATAGTCGATTACATCATAATGTCTGAGACATCCACATAGTCTTTAACAATAATCAAAGTGAGAAAACAAAACGTAGATACACGCGGCCTTCACAGGCAGCCGATGGGGGTTGCCGCTAACCCACGCCTAAAACTCGTCGTAATCTTGGAACTCCTGGAAGTCTTCCTCCATGGCTTCATCTTCTCCTGAGCAGTGGTTGCAACGCGGACAACCTGAGGAAGGGGGGGTTTGGTGTGTAGAGCAAGGGTGAGTACACATCAACATACTCAGCAAATGTCCTGTTTAGCTATAGTGGACTAGCTTTATGTGGGGGTAAGTCAAGCAGTTGCTTTTAGTTGGTCAGATTATTATTACTAGTAAAGAGAGCTAGATTTTAGTATTAACCTAAGTTGTTAACCCAAAAGTACCCTTTCCAAACGAAAAGAATACCACTTACCATCACCATAGTCAATACCAAAACCATCATTCTCATCACCACCTGTAATCCAAACATCTCTGATCAAGTATCTCTAATCAATGGAGCTCCCTTGGTCGCTCATAACCGCGAGCACGGCTGATATATCAGTTTCATAACACTCTGCAGAGGTTGTGCACTTTACCCACAAGTCATGATTCCCTTTCTGCCCGGAGATCATGACTCTCCATTGATCACTACCAAGGTGACATGGTAGGGTATCACTACGTTGCCTTTACAAAGATTCCCTAGGGCTGTAGCCGCCCGTTAGGTTTCCTAAATGTACCGCACTCCTCCCCAAGGGGCAAACCAACCTTGGCAAAGCGAGCCGCATACACCGAGCCCCATTAACGGCACGACGGCGAAGCGAACTACGTCTCGGTTCCTCTAATTATTAAGCTAAGGGCATCCCATTCCACCCTCATGGTTGCATTGTTTTCCCGAGCGGTCATCCAACGAACAGGTACTTATGGAGAGGCACTCGAGAAACCGCTCGAGTCCCCTTAAATGCCACAAGTATATCATCATAATAAAGAAGGAAAACAGTGTATCATAAATAAATCTCATCATGTTCATGGATTAATGTGAAGCACTAGCATGAAGCTAAATCAAAATAATCCAACCCACATAGGTAAACAAGGGCATGAATAACAAAGCTAGTCAATCCTTAGGTATAAACTATGTAAATGCGGGAGGTGAATTATAAAATATATAGGACATAGATGGGTCAAGGGACACTTGCCTCCACCAACCAGCTGCTGCTTAGGGTCTTCTCCTGCAAGTTCTTCGGACTCCTCAACTAGACCGTTATCTATGCGAGTGCAAACATACATCCATATCTTTGAAACAAGAAATAAATAGTACACCATACAAGGGAGCAGATCAATTGAATATGCATATGATATGACATACGATTTGCATTCGCAATTACTAGAAAGAGAAAAAGAAGGGACTCACAACGGTTAAATCTATAGTCGAAACGTATTACGTGTGGGTGTACAATTAATCATTACTTCATCTAGCTCTACCTAGCCATACTAACAGGTATTAATCACATGCACTAATAGAGTTACAACTATTTCCAATTGGTCGACATTAAACAAAGTCGATGATTAACTACGTGAGATAATTAACGTGATCAATTTTAAGTAGTGGGGAACTACATAAAATAAATGACACGTTTCATGCGCATAGAATACACGGGGGGTGGGGGGTAGTGATAGAAGATGTGGCCCAATCTTCCGTGAGATACGATAACTTGATTGATGTGGAGATCTCGACGTTGATGATCCAAGGCTCCGAGCGAACGGTTCCTCACAATCACTACACCACGGCTCAGTTGGTTATCACCCGTGACACACGAGTGACCTCACCACGAAGGCTTATCCCTGCAAGTGCAATCAAGAACACAAGCAAGAACAGGAAAGAAACGCAACCAAAATTGTATTGATTACGGGATGGGGTCTCACAAACCGATGACGGCGACACTGTTCGATGACAGAATTGATCTAAGCAAAACCCAAACCTAATGTGGTGCCTGCTGCTGAATAAATAGAGTATTAGGGTGTGCGTGACCCATGGACTCGCCCCTAATGGGCTCCGACGCGATACACGGCCCAACGGCCCAACAGACTGTGTCGCAGCACCAAAATAGAATCTGAACGCTGAATTGTTTCGATGATTTCTGTTGACTCTGGATGAATTTTAGGGTGGAACCAGTTGGGTTAGTTAGATAATCTCTTTATCTTTCCAACCATATCAAGTCCGTCGCAATCGGAGTCCGGATGCATCTTGGGCATCCATTTTAGTGCAGACTGGTCCTGGAACCCGAGATGGAGTCGCAGCCGAGTCGGACTTGATCTCCTTCCTGTTGTTGGCGCCGTTGCTGCTCCTCCTCAACACCTAGGCCTTTCCCAAGTCCTTGCTGGTCCTCTCCAAGGTTCCTAATCATCAAAACATTCATGGCCCGAAGCGTAAGCTCTGAAACACAATTGACTAGAGTAGAACGTACCTGGAGATTTAGCTATCGTGCACGCGATCGTGTTATCAGTCCATTCATTATATGTATAGAAGTGATGTCCTCATCATCCTCCTCCTCTTGAATTGGAGTCATCCATATATGGTTTCAAATATGAAATTGTAAAGGTGGGACTAACCCGAAAATCTGGAGGCAACTCAGGTGGTAATCCAGGAGGTATCTCAGAGGGAAACACATCCATATACTCTTGCAAAAGATTAGCAATAGCCGGTGGCAAAGCCATAGACGTATCATCAATGGAATAGAAATCATTTTTGCACACTAAGGCATAGCAAAGTCCAACAGAGGCATGTAACTCATCAAGATCAGATTTAGTGGCTAGCAAAGTATGAGTTTTTAACTTAATAGGTTGCTGATTTTCAGAGTTCGAAACACCTTTTTGCTTAGCATTAGTCTTTTTCTCATGTTCAAAGTGGACAATTTTAGTGGGAGTCATAGGAAGCAATACAATTTTATTTCCCTTATGCATGAAAGTATATTTATTAGATCTACCATGGTGAATAGCATCAGTATCAAACTCCCAAGGACATCCCAGTAAAAGAGAGCAAGCATCCATACTCACCACATCGAAATCAGCAAATTCATGGTAAGAGCCAATAGAAAAGTGCACCCTTGCTGTTTTGTTACCTTGAACTTACCGCTGTTGTTAAACCATTGAATGTGATAAGGGTGGGGATGCTCTCGTGTGGTCAAGCCAAGCTTCTTGACCACCTCAACATTCACCAAGTTGTTGCAGCTACCACCGTCAATGATGGTATGTACACGGCAGTTCTTGACAATGAGGAACATGTTGAAGAGGTTGTGGCACTGTCTGTTGCCATCATCACTAGCCGTGGCACTCAAAGCTCGTTGCACAATCAAGGCCTTATAGGTCTCGGTTGCTGTTGTACCAAGAACCTCTTCATCACCATCATGTCTCTGCAATGTTAGCTCCAATAGTATCTTCATCTTCAACATCAGAAGCACTAACATACCCACCATCACCAGTAGCAATGTATGCCCGTTTGCTGGGGCAATCTCGCTGAATATGGCCAAGTCCCTGGCAGCGGTGGCACTTGATGTCGGAGGAGCGGCCTGTAGAAGAGGTGGTCGTAGCAGGTTTTGCTGCAACACCCAAAGGCACCAAGGACTTGCTGTTGTCATGTCCCTGTGATGCCGAAGGTGCAGTGCTGCGTGTGCTGCTGGTGGAGGAAGATGTGGACGTCCTTACGCCCGAAGAGGATGATGCCTTGGCTGGCGCCGGTGGCTGGCATGGCGCGAAAGTGCTGCTCCTCCGCTGTTGATGACCCTGCTATTCTTTTTCTGCCAACATAGAAAGATGGAACAAGCGTCGTCTAGAATGATATTCTTTATAATCAACAATATCCTGAATCTCCTGCCTCAATCCCCCATAAAACCTAACCATTTGATCCTCTGGATCCTCAACTACCCCACATCGTAGCATACCTTTCTGAAGATCTTGGTAGTATTCATGTACCGACATGTCTCCTTGATCTAAGTGTTGCAATTTTTTTCGAAGATCACGTCTATAAGAAGGGGGAACAAAGCGAGCTCGCATCTCCTCTTTTAACGCATTCCATGTTTGTGGTGCAGCATGTGTGTTAACAAGTTCATTCCACCAAATGATAGCAAAATCTCTAAATTCACTAGTGGCTTGTCTAACCCTATGCTGCTCAGGAACAAGATGGGAATTAAATTTTTGTTCTACCGTCATCTCCCAGTCTAAGTAAGCTTCAGCATCATAAGAACCCATGAACGGTGGAATAGAGAACTTAATCTTAGCAAATGGATCATGTTCTGGTTCAGGATTATGATGACGACGTCTACCATTACCTCCCATACCTTGTTGATTACGTGCGAGGCGTTGTCGCAGCGGTGCATAAACATCATCGTCATCGTCGTCGTTGTCCACAGGAGAGTGAGCTGGGGCTGGAGTTGGTGGTGGGGGACGAGCCTCCAGTACGTCCGTGCGTGTAACAAGTTCAGCAACTCGTCGATCAAGCTGCTCATAGGATGTCGCTGCAGAGTCCTGGTATTTTTTAAATGCTTCAGTCATCGTGCGCATCATCTCCTTTAATTCTAGCTGAGAGACACACTCATCGTCGTTAAGCTTAAGCCCCTTGTCCTTGTCCATTTGATTCTTTGGTCCTGTCATTGTTAGCACAAAATAGAGACAAAAAGGCAACAAACAATGTGAACCCTACAACTATCTCTTAGGGTGGTCGTGGAGGTGGTGGTGGAATACAAATTATGAAGCATCTTACCTCGCTCTTACAAGGTTCTTACCAGCACTCCAGGTGACAAACGGTGACCGGTGTGACTGTCCAACAAACGTGGGTGTGATTGCAAAGAAGTACCTGTTCTGCTCGAGAGAAAGCTGGAGCTCTAGGAAGGCTGACTAAATATATATATGTGGCACACAAGTCAGTAACAGATAGCAATGCTGAATAAGTGTTCCAAGTACTCGTCCTAGTTGCTGGCCTAGAACATGTAATAGAACAGTTGGACCAAGTCACAAGAAAGGAGGTACAAGTATCTAGGTGCAGCAAGAAAACAGGCTTGGGGCAAAATAATCACAGAGGTGCACAGAACACTGGCGTTTCTATTTATGTGCTTTTCTTTTTTTGTGATTTTTTTCAAATATTTTTTTTATATTTTTCTCTTTTGTAGCAGCACATAAGAAGAAAACACACCAAGTTTAAGATTTTTTTGTGCAATGACGCGTCCTCTGGAATTTCTACAAGTTTGCCCTAAAATTGGAATAAATGTTTGGAAAATGAGAAGTCCTATTTCCAAGCCGAATTTGGGAATTTTAAAAACAGCGAATCCGGCATAGCCGGAAAGAATCAGATGCGAAATTTAATTCTGTGCGATTTGAAAAAATGGGCCTGATTCAAGTTTTGAGGCAAAAGTTACGGCTGTTTTAAGTTTGGACTCCGAATCTGGGTTTCTGGCGAGGTGTTGGAAGGGTGGGGGGTTCGGTTTTGTGGATAGGGTCGGTTTTAGAGATAGGATCTATTTGTGGATAGGATCGGTTTGTCACACCCGGCTTTAAGGAACAAAGTCAGGTGCATCTCATACATGCGCCAAGAAGACAACATATATAATAACAGAGTGTATAGAGATAAATGTCATAAAACATCAGAGTATTTATTACATAGTGGAAGACTTATTACAAAATAAAATAATAAAGATAAAACGAACTAAGGATCGTCGGCGCCAATGTCAACTGAGAAACGCCACCTAGATCAGATCATACTCCTCGCCTTGTGGCTCCTCCTGAACCACCTGCTCTTCTCCTGTGGGGGGGTGTGAGACAGCAAGGGTGAGCTCACACATGATCATAGCTCAACAAGTTGTGGGGAACCAGTGGACATAAACTCACAAAGGTGTGAGTTCATGTGATGTGTAAGGCTTAATCAATGACAGGGGTTAAAGCTGAGCATTGCTTTTAAGTAGTTGGTCAAAATTTTATTAGCAGTTACTAAGTGTAAGTAAATACCAAACCATAAGTAGAGTAATAGAACAAAATTAATAACAAACCCATGCAATGCAAATGACAAAATTGAATTTAAGTTCCATAATTTAAACATCAGAGAGTCCTGAGCCGCTCATGACCGTGAGCTCGGCTAGTATACCAGTTTTACACTCTGCAGAGGTTGTACCCTTTACCCACAAGTCATGTTACCCATCTGCCAAGGGGTCGCGAATCCCATACACCTCTACCTAGGAAGCGCGGCAGGGCAACACTACGAGGCCTTTACAAAGTTCCACTAGCTTCCGAAAACCCGCTACAGTTTATAGGAAGATCCAGTACAGGGTTCCTGGCTGACTGCCATCCCAGCAAAATCAACCAGGGACCTCCCCGCACTGACCTCTCCCCTACTGCCCTTGCCCCTTTCGGGTAAGGTAGTCTTCCACTAGCTTTCCTAATTAGTCAGCCAAGGGGTCCCATTCCTCCCTTGTGGTGGCACGTGGTTCTCAAGTTAAGCTCTATGTTCCAATTAACATTAATGATAACAACATGAACATAAACAGAATAACAACAAGAATTGGAACATAGAGGTAATAAATGATTATCCCAAAACCATATAAAGCAATAGCAAACTACCCAAGTGATTCAGGGGTAAACAAGGTAATGAGATAAACAATCTAGGGTGACCTATTGGGTCCCATCAAAATTAACCTATGCATGAGTATGTGATATTAAAGAACATTATTGGGTAAAAAGTGGTCAAGGGCACAACTTGCCTTCAATGAGCTCCTGCTCAGCTACTTCAACCTGCTGCTCACCAGGATCCTCAGCAACGGGCTCTTCTACTCGCCACAATACAAACAAGCACAGTGCACATAGAGAAATTAACATTACACCAAACATATATACAAAATACACAGTAATATTCTACACATTAAAATAAAATCCTAGGAACTGGAATCACAATTTTCTGAGTTATAGATTTTAAGTTATGCATTTTCAAAGGTTTTATGTGCATTAAATAGGATTAAGTGATAAATAAATTTCCTTACTGTTTTCATGATAAACAGAGGCTCTAGGTGATAGAGAATAAAATTACAAAATTTTAGGAACTGGAATGGATGAATTTGGAGTTAGTATGAATTTTCTATGAATTTATAAAGTTCTAGCAATTATTTTCATATTAAAAATTCATTTTCTATTTATTTTCTCTGGTTTTCGTGTTGACTGGACTGGGCCTCAAATCCAGAGAAACCCAGGGGCTAATCTACTAAAATTCCAGAGACACAGAGCACAGGATCTGTGGACGGCGGGTTGATTTCATTAAAACCCGAGGGCTCTTTAGAAAAATACCCAGGCCGAAGGGGTATCGGTGGAGATGAGCCGTTGGATCCGATTTGGATGGCTCAGATTAGATCCGACGCCCCAGAACCCCGCGAGTGACCCAGGCCATCGGATCAGAAACCGACGGTGCCGATCACATCTTACTACATACAGCGATGATCCGTCCGTTTGCCGATCAGTGGTGCAGATCGCAGGACCGAAACGGTATTCAACTACCTAATCTGGGCCCTCCATCCCGATACGAACGGCGCAGGAGCCCTCCTTTCCTAACGCCGACGACCTCGGCGGAGCTAACACGGGATGCGGCGGAGCTTCGCCGGAGCCGCGGGTTTTGGCGACCCCGGGCTTGATTCGAAGCATAACGAGGTGATACACAATGTAGAGGAGGTATCGAACCGGTCCAAGGAGCATTACCGATGGATGGGAGGCCGGATGAAGCTGACCACGCGGCGTTGCGGCGAATCGGGCCCCGGCGAGAAATCCCCAATCGCAACGGCCACCCACACCAAATTAGTGGTCGCCCTGGCACCCAGGCGTCCCGGAGATGCTCCCAGCCACGTTCCGCGAGCCCGGCACCGCCCAGATGTCCGAATCGACCGCGGCCGCCTGCATCACCAATCTCACCCCTCTGCTTTTGTCGTTCCGCGCGGCTACGAAGAGAGGAAGCAGCGGTGTCGAAGGTGGCCCGGTTATATGGGAGATCAGGTCGCGCGGGCGCAGCTGAAGAACCGGTCGCGATCTCAGCGCGGATTTCGGAGTCGCGGCTGCGTCGGCGCGTTCGGTTCGTTAGCGTCCTCCACGACGCGAGATCCACGCGAGGATGGCCAGGCGTTGGAGAAGCAGCTGACGATCGGGCCCAGGCTTCCAGTGGCGCACGACGAGGGGAGAGAGACCCTGGCAGGAGGGGCCATGGTGCCAGCGGCACAGATGCCACGCGCGGATGCGAAGCAGAGTGGGCCGCGTGGGGCGATTCGGTGGGTGGGCCGAAAGTGAGGCTAGTGGCCCAACAGCGGGTTTTATCTCTTTTTTTTTCTTTTTTTTCATTTCCAGAATTCAAATTTGAATCCAATTTTAAATGTGAACTTATATTCATTTGAAATGTACATATTTGACCCAACAATATGGATGGTTTAACTATTTATTATATGTACATATTTCTTCATTTTTTTTGTATATAATTTCTCTTCTCTCTTCTACATTATAGAATTTCTTTTGGATTTTAAATTCCCATTTGGGTATTAATACGTTTCTTTTCTCATTATTCTATGTTGTCACAATAATGCACATCAAATAAAAGATTCAGCATGATGCAATGATTTAATAGCATAACCTTTTATTACTTATTTGTTTTTGAATATAGTGTTCACATGCGATGATGCATAAGGTCAAACTCACATAAGGAGAGAAATTGTTTTCTCTATTGGTATTATTCTTAGCAACTACAAAGTGGATGTTACAAATCCTACCCCCCTTAAAAATAATCTCGTCCTCGAGATTTAAGAAGAACTAGAGAAAAGGTGGGGAAAATCTATGCGAAGCTCTTCTTCTCTTTCCCAAGTTGCTTCATCTTCACTGTGGTGACTCCATTGAACTTTGCACATCTTTATCACTTTATTTCTTGTAACTCGAGTCAATGTATCCAAAATCTTGATCGGGTACTCCGTGTAAGTCAAATCACCTTGAACACTAAGCTCTTCCATGGGTAACTGTTCCTCGGGAACACGGAGACACTTCTTAAGTTGAGACACATGGAACACATTATGCACATCCGATAGACTATCCGGTAACTCAAGTTGGTATGCCATCTCTCCAACTCTCTTAAAGATCAAGAATGGTCCAATGTAGCGAGGGGACAATTTGCCCTTAACCTTAAATCTCCTTATTCCACGAAGTGGTGACACCTTGAGATACACATAATCTCCTTCTTCAAATTCCAGTGGCCTCCTTCTATTATCAGCATAACTCTTTTGCCTGGTTTGAGCCACTCTCAAATTTTCTCGAATTATACGAACTTGTTCTTCTGCCTCTTGAATGAGTCCAGGTCCAAAGAACTGTTTCCTCTAGTCTAGTCCAAAATAGAGGAGTCCTGCACTTCCTGTCATACAGAGTCTCGAACGGGAACATCTTCAGACTGGCCTGGTAACTATTCAGCATAAGGTAGGCTCTTGTCCCAACTACTACCACGCTGAAGGGCACAAGCTCACAACATGTCCTCCAATACTTGATTAGTCCTTTCAGTTTGTACATTAGTCTGAGGATGGTAAGTCAACTAAAATTCAACTTTGTATCCATATTCTCATGAAAACTTTTCCAAAATTTGGAGGTAAACTGTGATCCTCTATCCAAAATGATCCACTTCGGTACACCGCGTAGAGACTCAATCCGAGACATGTATAACTTAGCCAATTGTGATCCCTTATAAATAGTCTTGACCGGAATGAAATGAACCACTTTGGTCAGTCTATCCACAATAACTCATATAGAACCATATCCTTTCGAGGTGCGAGGCAATCCAGTAATGAAGTCCATACCAATCCCTTCCCATTACCACTCAGGTATCTTTAGTGGGTGTAATAGTCCAGCTGGTCTTTGGTGATCGGTCTTAACTCTTTGGCACACATCGCACATAACCACATGTGCAGCCATATCTCTCTCCAGTCCATATCACCAGCACTTCTGCTTTAAACCTGATACATCTTGGTACTACCAGGATGAATAGAATAATCCAAGTCATGGGCTTCCTTCGATATAGTCTCACGAAGGCTTTCAATCTCCGGAACACATCTCTTGTCCTTGAAGCATACGGTGCCTTGCTCATTTTTCGTGAATTCCGGAACTCGATCTTCAGTAATCAGATCCTTAATCTCTTGTATCTTAGCATCACCATTTTGTCCTTTGCAGATCTCTTGCTCCAAGGTAGGTTCCATATCAATAATAACTCCTTTAGTGTGAGCAACTATCCCCAGGTTAAGTCTCCTGAAATTCTCAACAATCTCATCGAGTAGCTGGGCAACAACAGCTAAATGAACATGCTCCTTTCAACTCAAGGCATCTGTAACCAAATTTGCCTTGCCCGGGTGATAGTGAATTTCCAAATCATAATCCTTAATAAGCTCCAACCCACGGCGTTGCCTAAGGTTGAGATCCTTTTGAGTGAATATATACTTCAAACTCTTATGATCCGTATATACTTGGCACTTCTCGTCCCACTTGAATTCTCTTTCCTTCACCAAAAGCGAGGTCATAAGCTTAGCAATCGTAGGAAATTCTTCAATAAATCTCCAATAATATCCTGCAAGTCCCAAGAAACTTCGGTCCTCCGTAACCGTAGTGGGTATGCTCCACGCCACTATCTCCTTGACTTTAGCAGGATCCACTGATATCCCTCCATTAGAGATGATATGTCCAAGAAATGGCCCCTCGCCAATCCAAAACTCGCACTTGCTAAACTTAGCGTAGAGTTGATTATCTCGCAACTTCTGTAGCACCAATCTCAGATATTTCTTGTGATCACTCTCACTCTTAGAATAAATAAGAGTATCGTCGCTGAAAACCACGACGAATCTGTCCAAATCATGAACACCTTATTCTTCAGATCCATAAAATAGGCTGGTGCATTGGTTATCCAAACGACATAACGATGAACTCATATAATCCCTATCGAGTCGAGAAAGCCGTCTTAGGAATATCTGATGGTCCAATCTTCATCTGATGGTACCCCGATCGGAGATCAATCTTCGAGAATACCCTGGCTCCTCTCATCCGATTAAATAAATCCTTAATGCGGGGTAACAGAAACTTGTTCTTCACAGTGACATCATTAAGGAACCTTTAATCCACGCACATCCCTTGCAATCCATCTTTCTTCTTTACGAACAAAACTGGTACTCTCCAAGGTGAGGAACTCGGACGTAAGTAACTAGCCTCTTGTAATTCCGTTCACCGATTCTTCAGTCCCTTTAGGTGTAATTACTCTCATGGGTTTTCTCATATTGTCCAACACATATGCCCAAACCAAAATCTCAGCATGACGCATAATTTTATTAGCAACTCATGGGGTCAAATAGACCTTTTATTCCTCCTAAAATGGTATCATACCAAATACTAACTAAAGGAACATGTAGATCTTACAAATAGTAGTAATTTATATATATGTTTATGTAGCTTGGTGGAGCTGGTGGTGGTGGAGATGGTGGTTGCTCTTGTCGTTGTCTCTCCAACCGTGATTGCCTTATTTCTTGCTGTATCTCCAGACGGGCCTGACGTATTTCCTCGCGTTCTTGTCTTATCTGGCTTTGCATTTCGGTCATCATGTCTGTCAATTGCTGTATTACCAGCCTTTGGGTTGCGATCACTTGCTCGGTTCCAACAGGTGGGGGATTTGGAGGATTCATTTCTGTTTGCTGTTGCGTGATAATCTTTCCTTTCCTGGTATTGACCATCTGAGTTAGATACACAAGGCAGCAATTACAATCATGTTACTTTGAGGGACTTATTGGCTAAGTAGATTAGTGTGTCACCTACTAGAGCTAATACAGTACCTTATGGTGGTACATGCTAAGATGCCCAACTATAATGTTTCAATCAATCAAAGAAGCAAATCAGACATTGATCATCAGAACAATCAACCAACATTTTTTTAATAGAGAAAATAGTTTTGGTTTGGTCTTAGGCCTCCTATCTCTTAAAAATGTCATAGGGGTAGGGATTCCAAGATTTGATATCCATCTTGTCTTAGAGTAGTAAAGGTAAGAATAATCAGGGTAGATTAGCAAAAGGTGAGACAGGATCAAGACAAGATGAGTATAGAAAGAATCAGAGTAAGATAAGTAGGTAAGGGTTTGTCCATTTCTATCTAGGTTTCGTCCTACAGTCAACATTCCTCTGATACCACTTCTGTCACACCCGGCTTTAAGGAACAAAGTCAGGTGCATCTCATACATGCGCCAAGAAGACAACATATATAATAACAGAGTGTATAGAGATAAATGTCATAAAACATCAGAGTATTTATTACATAGCGGAAGACTTATTACAAAATAAAATAATAAAGATAAAACGAACTAAGGATCGTCGGCGCCAATGTCAACTGAGAAACGCCACCTAGATCAGATCATACTCCTCGCCTTGTGGCTCCTCCTGAACCACCTGCTCTTCTCCTGTGGGGGGGTGTGAGACAGCAAGGGTGAGCTCACACATGATCATAGCTCAACAAGTTGTGGGGAACCAGTGGACATAAACTCACAAAGGTGTGAGTTCATGTGATGTGTAAGGCTTAATCAATGACAGGGGTTAAAGCTGAGCATTGCTTTTAAGTAGTTGGTCAAAATTTTATTAGCAGTTACTAAGTGTAAGTAAATACCAAACCATAAGTAGAGTAATAGAACAAAATTAATAACAAACCCATGCAATGCAAATGACAAAATTGAATTTAAGTTCCATAATTTAAACATCAGAGAGTCCTGAGCCGCTCATGACCGTGAGCTCGGCTAGTATACCAGTTTTACACTCTGCAGAGGTTGTACCCTTTACCCACAAGTCATGTTACCCATCTGCCAAGGGGTCGCGAATCCCATACACCTCTACCTAGGAAGCGCGGCAGGGCAACACTACGAGGCCTTTACAAAGTTCCACTAGCTTCCGAAAACCCGCTACAGTTTATAGGAAGATCCAGTACAGGGTTCCTGGCTGACTGCCATCCCAGCAAAATCAACCAGGGACCTCCCCGCACTGACCTCTCCCCTACTGCCCTTGCCCCTTTCGGGTAAGGTAGTCTTCCACTAGCTTTCCTAATTAGTCAGCCAAGGGGTCCCATTCCTCCCTTGTGGTGGCACGTGGTTCTCAAGTTAAGCTCTATGTTCCAATTAACATTAATGATAACAACATGAACATAAACAGAATAACAACAAGAATTGGAACATAGAGGTAATAAATGATTATCCCAAAACCATATAAAGCAATAGCAAACTACCCAAGTGATTCAGGGGTAAACAAGGTAATGAGATAAACAATCTAGGGTGACCTATTGGGTCCCATCAAAATTAACCTATGCATGAGTATGTGATATTAAAGAACATTATTGGGTAAAAAGTGGTCAAGGGCACAACTTGCCTTCAATGAGCTCCTGCTCAGCTACTTCAACCTGCTGCTCACCAGGATCCTCAGCAACGGGCTCTTCTACTCGCCACAATACAAACAAGCACAGTGCACATAGAGAAATTAACATTACACCAAACATATATACAAAATACACAGTAATATTCTACACATTAAAATAAAATCCTAGGAACTGGAATCACAATTTTCTGAGTTATAGATTTTAAGTTATGCATTTTCAAAGGTTTTATGTGCATTAAATAGGATTAAGTGATAAATAAATTTCCTTACTGTTTTCATGATAAACAGAGGCTCTAGGTGATAGAGAATAAAATTACAAAATTTTAGGAACTGGAATGGATGAATTTGGAGTTAGTATGAATTTTCTATGAATTTATAAAGTTCTAGCAATTATTTTCATATTAAAAATTCATTTTCTATTTATTTTCTCTGGTTTTCGTGTTGACTGGACTGGGCCTCAAATCCAGAGAAACCCAGGGGCTAATCTACTAAAATTCCAGAGACACAGAGCACAGGATCTGTGGACGGCGGGTTGATTTCATTAAAACCCGAGGGCTCTTTAGAAAAATACCCAGGCCGAAGGGGTATCGGTGGAGATGAGCCGTTGGATCCGATTTGGATGGCTCAGATTAGATCCGACGCCCCAGAACCCCGCGAGTGACCCAGGCCATCGGATCAGAAACCGACGGTGCCGATCACATCTTACTACATACAGCGATGATCCGTCCGTTTGCCGATCAGTGGTGCAGATCGCAGGACCGAAACGGTATTCAACTACCTAATCTGGGCCCTCCATCCCGATACGAACGGCGCAGGAGCCCTCCTTTCCTAACGCCGACGACCTCGGCGGAGCTAACACGGGATGCGGCGGAGCTTCGTCGGAGCCGCGGGTTTTGGCGACCCCGGGCTTGATTCGAAGCATAACGAGGTGATACACAATGTAGAGGAGGTATCGAACCGGTCCAAGGAGCATTACCGATGGATGGGAGGCCGGATGAAGCTGACCACGCGGCGTTGCGGCGAATCGGGCCCCGGCGAGAAATCCCCAATCGCAACGGCCACCCACACCAAATTAGTGGTCGCCCTGGCACCCAGGCGTCCCGGAGATGCTCCCAGCCACGTTCCGCGAGCCCGGCACCGCCCAGATGTCCGAATCGACCGCGGCCGCCTGCATCACCAATCTCACCCCTCTGCTTTTGTCGTTCCGCGCGGCTACGAAGAGAGGAAGCAGCGGTGTCGAAGGTGGCCCGGTTATATGGGAGATCAGGTCGCGCGGGCGCAGCTGAAGAACCGGTCGCGATCTCAGCACGGATTTTGGAGTCGCGGCTGCGTCGGCGCGTTCGGTTCGTTAGCGTCCTCCACGACGCGAGATCCACGCGAGGATGGCCAGGCGTTGGAGAAGCAGCTGACGATCGGGCCCAGGCTTCCAGTGGCGCACGACGAGGGGAGAGAGACCCTGGCAGGAGGGGCCATGGTGCCAGCGGCACAGATGCCACGCGCGGATGCGAAGCAGAGTGGGCCGCGTGGGGCGATTCGGTGGGTGGGCCGAAAGTGAGGCTAGTGGCCCAACAGCGGGTTTTATCTCTTTTTTTTTCTTTTTTTTCATTTCCAGAATTCAAATTTGAATCCAATTTTAAATGTGAACTTATATTCATTTGAAATGTACATATTTGACCCAACAATATGGATGGTTTAACTATTTATTATATGTACATATTTCTTCATTTTTTTTGTATATAATTTCTCTTCTCTCTTCTACATTATAGAATTTCTTTTGGATTTTAAATTCCCATTTGGGTATTAATACGTTTCTTTTCTCATTATTCTATGTTGTCACAATAATGCACATCAAATAAAAGATTCAGCATGATGCAATGATTTAATAGCATAACCTTTTATTACTTATTTGTTTTTGAATATAGTGTTCACATGCGATGATGCATAAGGTCAAACTCACATAAGGAGAGAAATTGTTTTCTCTATTGGTATTATTCTTAGCAACTACAAAGTGGATGTTACACGGTTGTAGAGATAGGATCTATTTTGTGGATAGGATCAGTTTTAGAGATAGGATTTGTTTTGTGGATATGGTCGGTTTAGATACAGGATCTATTTTATGGATAGGGTCGGTTTTAGAGATAGGATCTGTTTTGTGGATAGGGTCGGTTTTAGAGATAAGATCTGTTTTGTGGATAGGGTCGGTTTTGTAGGATGGAAGCGGATGGACAGAATGAAACTGAACCAAAACAAATCTAAACCAGCAACCAAACTTAACCTAGAACACAAACTCAGAACTGCGGACTCTAAAACTGAATTGTGCAAAGCTAAGGCGATGGTTTTAGGTTAGAATAAACTGATCGTAATTATTATTTTTTTGGCTTTTTTTGGACTATGGGACAAAACAAAACTAATCTAAAGGTAGAATTATACCTCACGAGCAACCTAGAAATCTAATACCAATTGATAGAAGACGCGGCTCGATCTTCTGTGAGATACGATAACTTGATTGATGTGGAGATGTCGATGTTGATGATCCAAGGCTCCGAGCGAACGGTTCCTCGCAATCACTACACCACGGCTCCGTTGGTTATCACCCGTGACACAAGAGTGACCTCGCCACGAAGGCTTATCCCTACAAGCGCAATCAAGAACACAAGCAAGAACAGGAAAGAAACGCAACCAAAATTGTATTGATTACAGGATGGGGTCTCACAAACCGATGACGGCGACACTGTTCGATGGCAGAATTGATCTAAGCAAAACCCAAACCTAATGTGGTGGCGGCTGCTGAATAAATAGATTATTAGGGCATGTGTGACCCCTGGACTCGCCCCAAATGGGCTTCGACGTGATACACGGCCCAATGACCCAACAGACGGTGTCGCAGCACCAAAACAGAATCTGAATGCTGAATTGTTTCGACGATTCCCGTTGACTCCGGATGCATTTTAGGGTGGAACCAGTTGGGTTAGTTAGATAATCTCTTTATCTTTCCAACCATATCAAGTCTGTCGCAATCAGAGTCCGGATGCATCTTGGGCGTCCATTTTAGTGCAGACTGGTCCTGGAACCCGAGATGGAGTCGCAGCCGAGTCGGACTTGATCTCCTTCCTGTTGTGGGCACCGTTGCTGCTCCTTCTCAATACCTAGGCCTTTCCCAAGTCCTTGCTAGTCCTCTCCAAGGTTCCTAATCATCAAAACATCCATGGCCCCAAGCGTAAGCTCTGAAACACAATTGACTAGTGTAGAACGTACCTGGAGATTTAGCTGTCGTGCACGCGATCGTGTTATCGGTCCATTCATTGTATGTATAGAAGTGATGTCCTCATCAGGTAGACGGGTATGCCACAAGTGTGACGGGCGCTATACGTCGCGCCGGGAGCACGGTGAACCGCACCAAGACGCCATGCGCACCACACGAGCACTAGCGCACGCGAGGCCGCACTGATGCGCTGCGAATGAGCCACGCTAGGGCCAAGCCGCGCGCACGAGCAGCGGGACCGCGCTGGGGGCCGAGCTCGCTGCGCGAGCAGTGGGGCCACACCGAGCGAGGGCGCCACGACCGCGTCGGGCCGGGACCGCGCGCACCGCGCTGGGCGCCATGGCCGTGCCGTGCGGGCACGACGAGCCGCGTCGGGGGCACTGAAAGGGAATTAGGCTTACACCTAGTTCCTAAATAATTTTGGTGGTTGAATTGCCCAACACAAACATTGGACTAACTAGTTTACTCTAGTGCATAAGTTATACAGGTGCAAAAGGTTCATATTTAGCCAATAAAAAGACCAAGTGTTGGATTCAACAAAGGAGCAGCAAGGCTACCGAGGGCACCTCTGGCTGGAGGCACCGGACTGTCCGGTGTGCACCGGACATGTCCGGTGCGGCCAGAGGGCTTCGACCCAAACTCTTCGCCCTCGGGATTTCTCGGAAGCCGGCGCGCTATAATTCACCGGACTGTCCGGTGTGCACCGGACATGTCCGGTGCTCCAAGGAAGCGCGGTCTCCAGAACTCGCCAGCCTCGGGTTCGCGCGGCAGCCGCTCCGCTAAAATTCACCGGACTGTCCGGTGTGCACCGGACTGTCCGGTGTGCCAGCGGAGCAACGGCTCTCTGCGGCGCCAACGGCTCCCTGCGGTGCATTAAATGCGCGCGCAGCGCGCGCAGACGTCAGGCACGCCCATACCGGTGCACCGGACATCAAACAGTACATGTCCGGTGTGCACCGGACACCCAGGAGGGCCCAGAAGTCAGAAGCTCCAACGGTCAGAATCCAACGGCAATGGTGACGTGGCAGGGGCACCGGACTGTCCGGTGTGCACCGGACTGTCCGGTGCGCCATCGAACAGACAGGTTCCAGCAACGGTCACTTTTGGTGGTTGGGGCTATAAATACCCCAACCACCCCACATTCATTGCCATCCAAGTTTTCCACTTCTCAACTACTACAAGAGCTCTAGCATTCAATTCTAGACACACCAAATAGATCAAATCCTCTCCAAATTCCACACAACACCATAGTGACTAGAGAGAGTGATTTGCTTGTGTTCTTTCGAGCTCTTGCGCTTGGATCGCATTCTTTTCTTTCTCACTTGTTCTTGTGATCAATCTCAATTGTAACCAAGGCAAGAGGCACCAATTGTGTGGTGGCCCTTGCGGGGAAGCTTTGTTCCCGTTTGATTGAGAAGAAGAGAAAGCTCACTCGATCCGTGGGATCGTTTGAGAGAGGGAAGGGTTGAAAGAGACCCGGCCTTTGTGGCCTCCTCAACGGGGAGTAGGTTTGCGAGAACCGAACCTCGGTAAAACAAATCCTCGTGTCACACTCTTATTTGCTTGCGATTTGTTTTGCGCCCTCTCTCGCGGACTCGTTTCTTTATTACTAACGCTAACTCGACTTGTAGTTGTGATTACTTTTGTAAATTTCAGTTTCGCCCTATTCACCCCCCCTCTAGGCGACTATCAATTGGTATCAGAGCCCGGTGCTTCATTAGAGCCTAACCGCTCGAAGTGATGTCGGGAGATCACACCAAGAGGGAGATGGAGACCGGCGATGACAAGCCCACTACAAGCCAAGGGAGCACTTCATCGGAAGAGTCCCGCACCAAGAGAAGAGAGAAGAAGAAGAAATCCTCCAAGCGGAAGGAGAAAAGATCTTCCTCTTCTCACCACAAAGAGAAGAAGGAAAAATCTTCTTCTCACAAGCCGCATCGGAGTGGGGACAAGCACAAGAGGATGAGGAAGGTGGTCTACTACGAGACCGACACTTCATCGACATCTACCTCCGGCTCCGACGCGGCGTCCGTCACTTCTAAACGCCAAGAGCGTAAGAAGTATAGTAAGATCCCCCTACGCTACCCTCGCATTCCTAAACATACACCTTTACTATCCGTCCCATTAGGCAAACCACCAACTTTTAATGGTGAAGATTATGCTATGTGGAGTAATTTGATGCGATTTCATCTAACCTCTCTCCACAAAAGATTATGGGATGTTGTTGAGTATGGTGTACAGGTACCATCCGTAGGGGATGAGGACTACGACACGGACGAAGTGGCCCAAATCGAGCACTTCAACTCCCAAGCCGCAACCATTCTTCTTGCCTCTCTAAGCAAGGAGGAATACAACAAAGTACAAGGGTTGAAGAACGCCAAGGAGATTTGGGACCTACTCAAGACGGCGCACGAGGGTGATGAACTCACCAAGATCACCAAGCGGGAAACGATCGAGGGGGAGCTCGGTCGCTTCCGTCTTCGCCAAGGGGAGGAGCCACAAGACATGTACAACCGGCTCAAGACCTTGGTGAACCAAGTGCGCAACCTCGGGAGCGCAAAATGGGATGACCACGAAGTGGTTAAGGTTATTCTAAGAGCTCTTATTTTCCTTAACCCCACACAAGTTCAATTAATTCGTGGCAATCCTAGATATCCACTAATGACCCCCGAGGAAGTTATCGGGAATTTTGTGAGTTTTGAATGCATGATTAAGGGCTCCAAGAAGATCAACGAGCTTGACGAGCCTTCCACATCCGAGGCGCAACCCGTGGCCTTCAAGGCAACGGAGGAGAAGAAGGAGGAGTCTACACCAAGTAGACAACCAATTGACGCCTCCAAGCTCGACAACGAGGAGATGGCCCTAATCATCAAGAGTTTTCGGCAAATCCTCAAGCAACGGAAGGGGAAGGATTACAAATCCCGTTCCAAGAAGGTTTGCTACAAATGTGGTAAGCCCGGTCATTTCATTGCAAAATGTCCTATGTCTAGTGATAGTGACAGGGGCGACGACAAGAAGGGCAAGAGGAAGGAGAAGAAGAGATACTACAAGAAGAAGGGCGGCGATGCCCATGTTTGTCGGGAGTGGGACTCCGACGAAAGCTCAAGCGACTCCTCCGACGACGAGGACGCTGCCAACATCGCCGTCACCAAGGGCCTCCTCTTCCCCAACGTCGGCCACAAGTGCCTCATGGCCAAGGACGGCAAAAAGAAGGTAAAATCAAAGTCCTCCACTAAATATGAAACATCTAGTGATGAGGATGATGATAAAAATGAAGAGGATAACTTGCGCATTCTTTTTGCCAACCTTAACATGGAACAAAAGGAAAAATTAAATGAGCTAATTAGTGCCATCCATGAAAAGGATGATCTCTTGGACTCCCAAGAGGACTTCCTAATCAAGGAAAATAAGAAGCATGTTAAGGTTAAAAATGCTTATGCTCTAGAAAGAGAAAAATGTGAAAAATTGTCTAGTGAGCTAAGCACTTGTCATGAGACTTTAGACAACCTTAGAAATGAAAATGCAAATTTGTTAGCTAAGGTTGATTCTCATGTTTGCATTAATCCTAGAAATGATAATGTTGATTTGCTTGCTAGGATTGATGAGTTGAATGTTTCCATTGCTAGCCTTAGAAATGAAAATGAGAAATTAATTGCTAAGGCTAAAGATTTTGATGTTTGCAATGCTACTATTTCCGACCTTAGAACCAAAAATGACATGTTGCATGCTAAGGTCGTTGAACTTAAATCTTGCAAACCTTCTACATCTAATGTTGAGCATGTTTCCATTTGTACTAGATGTAGAGATATTAATGTTGATGCTATCCATGATCACCTAGCCTTAATTAAAAAACAAAATGATCACATAGCACAACTTAATGCTAAAATTAGAGAGCATGACTTAGAAAATGAAAAATTTAAACTTGCTAGAAGCATGCTCTATAATGGGAGACGCCCTGGCATTAAGGATGGCATTGGCTTCCAAAGGGGAGACAATGTCAAAATTAATGCCCCTCCTAAGAACCTATCTAACTTTGTTAAGGGCAAGGCTCCCATGCCTCAGGATAACGAGGGTTACATTTTGTACCCTGCCGGCTATCCTGAGAGCAAGATTAGGAAAATTCACTCTAGGAAGTCTCACTCTGGCCCTAATCATGCTTTTATGTATAAGGGTGAGACATCTAGATCTAGGCAACCAACCCATGCCAAGTTGCCTAGAAAGAAAACTACTAATGCATCAAATGATCATGCCATTTCATTTAAAACTTTTGATGCATCTTATGTTTTAACTAACAAATCCGGCAAGGTAGTTGCCAAGATTGTTGGGGGCAAACACAAGGGCTCCAAGACTTGTATTTGGGTACCCAAAGTTCTTATATCTAATGCCAAAGGACCCAAAACCGTTTGGGTACCTAAAACAAAGAACTAAACTTGTTTTGTAGGTTTATGCATCCGGGGGCACAAGTTGGATACTCGACAGCGGGTGCACAAACCACATGACCGGGGAGAAAAGGATGTTCTCCTCATATGAGAAAAACCAAGATCCCCAACGAGCTATCACATTCGGGGATGGAAATCAAGGTTTGGTCAAAGGTTTGGGTAAAATTGCTATATCTCCTGACCATTCTATTTCAAATGTTTTTCTTGTAGATTCATTAGATTACAATTTGCTTTCCGTATCCCAGTTATGTCAAATGGGCTACAACTGTCTTTTTACTGATATAGGTGTTACTGTCTTTAGAAGAAGTGATGATTCAATAGCTTTTAAGGGAGTGTTAGAGGGTCAGCTATACTTAGTAGATTTTAATAGAGCTGAACTCGACACTTGCTTGATTGCTAAGACTAACTTGGGTTGGCTCTGGCACCGCCGACTAGCCCATGTTGGAATGAAGAATCTTCACAAGCTTCTAAAGGGAGAACACATTTTGGGACTAACCGATGTTCATTTTGAGAAAGACAGGATTTGTAGCGCATGCCAAGCCGGGAAGCAAGTTGGCATCCATCATCCACACAAAAACATCATGACTACCGACAGGCCACTGGAGCTCCTACACATGGATTTATTCGGCCCGATCGCTTACATAAGCATCGGCGGTAGTAAGTACTGTCTTGTAATTGTGGATGATTATTCTCGCTTCACTTGGGTATTCTTTTTGCAGGAAAAATCACAAACCCAAGAGACCTTAAAAGGATTCTTGAGACGAGCTCAAAATGAGTTCGTCTTAAGGATCAAGAAAATTAGAAGCGACAACGGGACGGAGTTCAAGAACTCTCAAATTGAAGGCTTTCTTGAGGAGGAGGGCATCAAGCATGAGTTCTCTTCTCCCTACACTCCACAACAAAATGGTGTAGTGGAGAGGAAGAATCGAACTCTATTGGACATGGCAAGAACCATGCTTGATGAGTACAAGACACCGGATCGGTTTTGGGCCGAGGCGGTCAACACCGCCTGCTACGCCATCAACCGGTTATATCTTCATCGAATCCTCAAGAAGACATCTTATGAACTCCTAACCGGTAAAAAGCCCAATATTTCATATTTTAGAGTTTTTGGTAGCAAATGTTTTATTCTTGTTAAAAGAGGTAGAAAATCTAAATTTGCTCCTAAAACTGTAGAAGGCTTTTTACTAGGATATGACTCAAACACAAGGGCATATAGAGTCTTTAACAAGTCCTCAGGACTTGTTGAAGTTTCTTGTGACGTTGTGTTTGATGAGACTAACGGCTCTCAAGTAGAGCAAGTTGATCTTGATGATGTAGGTGAAGAACAGGCTCCATGCATAGCGCTAAGGAACATGTCCATCGGGGATGTGTGTCCTAAGGAATCCGAAGAGCCTCCAAATGCACAAGATCAACCATCCTCCTCCACGCAAGTATCTCCACCAACTCAAGTTGAGGATGAGGCTCAAGATGTTGAACAAGAAGATCAAGAAGATGAGCCACCTCAAAATGACGGCAACGATCAAGGGGGAGATTCAAATGATGAAGACAAGGAGGATGAACAACCAAGGCCGCCACACCCAAGAGTCCACCAAGCAATACAACGAGATCACCCCGTCGACACTATCCTTGGCGACATTCATAAGGGGGTAACTACTCGATCTCGTGTTGCTCATTTTTGTGAACATTACTCGTTTGTTTCCTCTATTGAGCCAACCAGGGTAGAGGAAGCACTACAAGATTCGGATTGGGTGATGGCGATGCAAGAGGAGCTCAACAATTTCACAAGGAACGAGGTATGGCACTTAGTTCCACGTCCTAACCAAAATGTTGTAGGAACCAAGTGGGTCTTCCGCAACAAACAAGACGAGCATGGTGTGGTGACTAGGAACAAAGCTCGACTCGTGGCCAAAGGGTATTCACAAGTCGAAGGTTTGGATTTTGGTGAAACCTATGCACCCGTAGCTAGGCTTGAGTCAATTCGCATATTATTAGCCTATGCTACTTACCATGGCTTCAAGCTTTATCAAATGGACGTGAAGAGTGCCTTCCTCAATGGACCAATCAAGGAGGAGGTCTATGTTGAGCAACCTCCCGGCTTTGAAGACAGTGAGTACCCTAACCATGTTTATAGGCTCTCTAAGGCGCTTTATGGGCTTAAGCAAGCCCCAAGAGCATGGTATGAATGCCTTAGAGATTTCCTTATTGCAAATGGCTTCAAAGTCGGCAAGGCCGATCCTACTTTATTCACTAAGACTCTTGACAATGATTTGTTTGTATGCCAAATTTATGTTGATGATATCATATTTGGGTCTACTAACAAATCTACATGTGAAGAATTTAGTAGGATCATGACACAAAAATTCGAGATGTCAATGATGGGGGAGTTGAAGTATTTCCTAGGATTCCAAGTCAAGCAACTCCAAGAGGGCACCTTCATCAGCCAAACAAAGTATACTCAAGATATCCTAAGAAAGTTTGGAATGAAGGATGCCAAGCCCATCAAGACACCCATGGGAACCAATGGGCATCTCGACCTCGACACGGGAGGTAAGTCCGTGGATCAAAAGGTATACCGGTCGATGATTGGATCATTGCTTTATTTATGTGCATCTCGACCGGACATTATGCTTTCCGTTTGCATGTGTGCAAGATTCCAAGCCGACCCTAAGGAATCACACCTTACGGCCGTGAAACGAATCTTGAGATATTTGGCTTTTACTCCTAAGTTTGGGCTTTGGTACCCTCGGGGATCCACTTTTGATTTGATTGGTTATTCGGATGCCGATTGGGCGGGGTGTAGGATTAATAGGAAGAGCACATCGGGGACTTGCCAGTTCTTGGGAAGATCCTTGGTGTCTTGGGCTTCAAAGAAGCAAAATTCGGTCGCTCTTTCCACCGCCGAAGCCGAGTACATTGCCGCAGGTCATTGTTGCGCGCAATTGCTTTGGATGAGGCAAACCCTGCGGGACTACGGTTACAAATTAACCAAAGTCCCTTTGCTATGTGACAATGAGAGTGCAATCAAAATGGCCGACAATCCCGTCGAGCATAGCCGCACTAAACACATAGCCATTCGGTATCATTTTCTTCGGGATCACCAACAAAAGGGGGATATCGAGATTTCTTACATTAACACTAAAGATCAATTAGCCGATATCTTTACCAAGCCACTGGATGAACAATCTTTTACCCGACTTAGGCATGAGCTCAATATTCTTGATTCTAGGAATTTCTTTTGCTAAACTTGCACACATAGCACATGAATATACCTTTGATCATGTCTCTTTTATATATGCTATGACTAATGTGTTTTCAAGTGTATTTCAAACCAAGTCATAGGTATATTGAAAGGGAATTGGAGTCTTCGGCGAAGACAAGGCTTCCACTCCACTCCACTACTCATCCTTCGCCGTCGCTCCGCTTCACTCTCCAACTTTGGTATAACCTTCACTCATTTATTTCATGACCAAAGGGGGAGAATGTACTTCATTGGGCTCTAATGATTCCGTTTTTGGCGATTCATGCCAAAGGGGGAGAAAATATGAGCCCAAAGCAAAAGGACCGCACCACCACCTTATTTTATAAATTTGATGATTTTAAATTGGTAAATTTCAAAATTGGTATCTCTTTGTGTTCTAAAGGGGGAGCAACTAGTATTTTCAAAAATTGATGTCTTAAAACCCTCTTGAACACTAAGAGGAGACCTTATTTGAGGGGGAGTTTTGTTTAGTCAAAGGAAAAGCATTTGAACAAAGGAAGAAAAATTCAAAACTTGAAAATGCTTTGCAAATCCTATTCATTTACCTTTGACTATCTTGCAAAATGACTTTGAAAAGGATTTACAAAAGAGTTTGCAAAAACAAAACTTATGGTGCAAATGTGGTCCAATATGTCAAAAACAAAGAAAAACAATCCATGCGCATCATATAAGTATGTATTGGCTCAATTCCAAGCAACCTTTGCACTTACATTATGTAAACTAGTTCAATTATGCACTTCTATATTTGCTTTGGTTTGTGTTGGCATCAATCACCAAAAAGGGGGAGATTGAAAGGGAATTAGGCTTACACCTAGTTCCTAAATAATTTTGGTGGTTGAATTGCCCAACACAAACATTGGACTAACTAGTTTACTCTAGTGCATAAGTTATACAGGTGCAAAAGGTTCACATTTAGCCAATAAAAAGACCAAGTGTTGGATTCAACAAAGGAGCAGCAAGGCTACCGAGGGCACCTCTGGCTGGAGGCACCGGACTGTCCGGTGTGCACCGGACATGTCCGGTGCGGCCAGAGGGCTTCGACCCAAACTCTTCGCCCTCGGGATTTCTCGGAAGCCGGCGCGCTATAATTCACCGGACTGTCCGGTGTGCACCGGACATGTCCGGTGCTCCAAGGAAGCGCGGTCTCCAGAACTCGCCAGCCTCGGGTTCGCGCGGCAGCCGCTCCGCTAAAATTCACCGGACTGTCCGGTGTGCACCGGACTGTCCGGTGTGCCAGCGGAGCAACGGCTCTCTGCGGCGCCAACGGCTCCCTGCGGTGCATTAAATGCGCGCGCAGAGCGCGCAGACGTCAGGCACGCCCATACCGGTGCACCGGACATCAAACAGTACATGTCCGGTGTGCACCGGACACCCAGGAGGGCCCAGAAGTCAGAAGCTCCAACGGTCAGAATCCAACGGCAATGGTGACGTGGCAGGGGCACCGGACTGTCCGGTGTGCACCGGACTGTCCGGTGCGCCATCGAACAGACAGGTTCCAGCAACGGTCACTTTTGGTGGTTGGGGCTATAAATACCCCAACCACCCCACATTCATTGCCATCCAAGTTTTCCACTTCTCAACTACTACAAGAGCTCTAGCATTCAATTCTAGACACACCAAATAGATCAAATCCTCTCCAAATTCCACACAACACCATAGTGACTAGAGAGAGTGATTTGCTTGTGTTCTTTCGAGCTCTTGCGCTTGGATCGCATTCTTTTCTTTCTCACTTGTTCTTGTGATCAATCTCAATTGTAACCAAGGCAAGAGGCACCAATTGTGTGGTGGCCCTTGCGGGGAAGCTTTGTTCCCGTTTGATTGAGAAGAAGAGAAAGCTCACTCGATCCGTGGGATCGTTTGAGAGAGGGAAGGGTTGAAAGAGACCCGGCCTTTGTGGCCTCCTCAACGGGGAGTAGGTTTGCGAGAACCGAACCTCGGTAAAACAAATCCTCGTGTCACACTCTTATTTGCTTGCGATTTGTTTTGCGCCCTCTCTCGCGGACTCGTTTCTTTATTACTAACGCTAACTCGACTTGTAGTTGTGATTACTTTTGTAAATTTCAGTTTCGCCCTATTCACCCCCCCTCTAGGCGACTATCAGGCACCGTGCGCAGGGCGGGCCGCGCCGGGCGCCATGGCCGCGAGCGGGCACACCGAGGCAGGGGGGTCGAGGCTGGGGGCGGCTGCGCCGGGCAGGGAAGGGCTGGGACCGGGGTCGAGTGAGCGCGCCGAGGGCCCCACGACCACACCGGGCCAGGGCCATGCCGGGGCGGGGACGAGGCCGCGCGGGGAGGGGCCGGGGCTGCACACCGCGTCGGGCACCACCGCCACGCCTTGCCCACGCCGACCCAAGGGCAGGGGGCCGGGCGGGTGCGTCGCGCGGGGAGGGGGAGAGGGCCGCCGGGGCCGAGGTTGCGGGCCGCGCGCCGGACCGAGCGCCACCGCGCGAGGCAGGGGGACGAGGCCGCGCCGGGGCGGGGACGCGCGCGCCACGCTGGGCCGGGGCACCATGGCCGCACGAGCGCGAGGGAGAGGGAGAGGGAGGGAGTCGCGCCGGGCCAAGGAAGAAGAAGGGGGGGCGGGGAAGAGGAGGGAGAGGGGGCTCACCGCGGGCGAGGACGATGCGGCGGGCGGTGGTTCGACTCCGGGGCGGCTGCAGGCGAGTCGGGCGGGGGGGGGGGGGGGGGTAGAGGAGAGAGGCGGTTTTGGGGAGGGGCCGACTGGCGGGTGGGCCCCACCAGGGCGCGACGGCGGCGGCGGTTGCAACCGCTCGCGCTGGCCGCGGGGCGTCGGGGGGCGGGGCAGGCCGCGCCAGGGGGCCGGCTGGGCCACGCGAACGAGCTGGGACGCGAGGCGCGAGCTGGGCTACGGGGGCGAGGGGAGCTGGCTAGGCCACGGCGGGGAGCTGACCCAAGATGGGGGGTTTCTATTTTCCCTTTTTCCTATTTAGCTCTAAACTCCACTCCAAGAATGCTTTTCACAAATCACTCAACCACAAGCAAGAAAATCATGGTCCGGCATGATGCAACAACCAAGGAAAATATTTCTAGGGTTTACTCACACAAGGTGTCGAGCTAAATCTCGCTAGAATCTTTGAAAGAGAACAAGGCATAGCGAGAAGAAAAAGAAAGAGGAAAGGTAACGCCCGAATTTGGCGAGTGATGGAGAAAGAAAAATTTAAGTCTCAAATTCGGGGCGTTACACAGCTCGGCCCGGCCTTGGCTCACGCGCCCCTGCCCCTCCCCATGCGCGCCCCCCTCCTTCTGTCCCTTTCCCTCATTCAATTTTCCCGCGCACAACTCCCTCTCTCTCCCATCTCTCTCTTCCCCGTTGTGCCCTAGGTTTTGGAAACGGTGATCGCCGGATTTGGACCCCGAGGTGAGCTCCCCTCCCCTCTCCCTCTCTCTCTCTCTCCCTCCCCTCCCCTCCCCTCCCCTCCCATCTTCCCCTACTCGCGCCCCCCTGCACGCCCCCTGCCCAGCCCCCCATGTGCGCCCCTGCGCGCCCCCCGGTGGCGGCCCTCGCGGCCCATGGCGCCCCCCCCCGCACCCCTCCACAGCCCTTTGCACGCGCCCCTACGCGGCCCCACGGTGGCGCCCCTCGTGGCCCCTGGTGTAACACCCCAGGTGTTTATATTTCGCTCGACAACGAGTCTGGATTTAAGCACGTAATATCAGTGGATAAAACAGATGCTAAATTTTAATCATCTTCGCTTATCATGATTTTAATATCGCATTTGTTCCGTCTGTCGCGAGTTCGATGTCATTTTTATCTATCCGGGCTCGTCCTAAATTTTCGTGATGTTCGGAGCATAGTTGCTCCGAAAATCGGTGCGTCCGATAATTATTTAAAAATTTATTGCTCGCACGAATACGAATTCGGAAGCTCGACCCACTTGGATGATTTTTATCTCGGGCAAAATAATTTGAACTCGACGACTAAAATGTTCGGGGCAAAATAATTCGAATCGCGTGAAATCTTGCGCGAGGTTATGATCCAATTTATCCTTCAGCACACTGTTTTGGCAACGAAAACGAGTGTACATTAGCAGATCTGGTTTCGGCTAATTTCAGTTAAATCACGCAGTGCAGATTATCGAAGTCAAAATCAGTTTTATTCGGACTGTCGTTTCTCGCCCGAATCAAAATCTACGGATATAAGCAATTGGTAAATAATTTGGTTCGCTAAATCCGGATAATGAAATGTGTATTCGTGTAGCGTGTCGACCAGTATACATCGCTAAAAAAATCACGATCCAAAAATATCTACGATTTTCCTTTAAAAAAAGAAAAAAAAAGAAAAAAAGAAAATATCCAGGAATCCACATCCTCTCCCACCGTTGGCTTGATACTTTCTTCCTTCCTTACTGAACACGGACATTGCACAGCGCTCTGATTTTTTTCTACCGTCGTGCGCTTCTTCTCTGCGCCATTCTCTCTCTCTCTCCCAGCGCTCTCCTCTCCAGCCGAGCTTCTCCCTGCGCTTATCTCTGCATCGCGCCCGACCGGATCTCCCTGGTGCCGCGCCCCTGCTCATCTTCCCCGCGCGCGCCTGCTCCCCATGGCTGGCTGCCAGCCCTTGTTCCTCCATCGGACAGCGCTTCGGCCCCTCCCATGGCGCCCGGCGGTCCTCACATCTGCTCCCCTGCGCCGCCGTTCTCTGCGCCCGGCCTCAAGCTCCCTCGGCGCCCTCCCTCCTCTCTCTCCATGGCCGCGTCTGCTCCCTGGCCAGCGCGTGGCTTCGAGTTCGCCGAGCCCCCTCACCATCGCCGGAGCTCCCTCTTGCTCCAGCTCGTCGGCCGACCATCCCTACTCCTCCCGCGCCGCAATTTCCTGCTCCACGCCCCCCTGCTCTCTGCACATGCCGAGCTCCTCTGCGCGCGCTGCTCGTCGTGGAGGCCGGCCGCTGCCCATGCCGAGCTCCCCTGCGCGCGCTGCTCCCTGCACGCCCGACTCTAGCTTGGCCATGCCGTTTGCCTATACCTCGACAAGCTCCCTCGCCGTGCACGATGCACCTCGCCTGCGACGTGACCTACGTGCTCACCACCTCATCGGCTTGGTTCCGTTTATCGTCCCGGTGATCCCGATAGGTCGTTTTCCCCTGCCTTCGGTTCCCGGCGCCGATGATCGTGGCCACACCCATGTCCCTATTTTGGTCATGCTCCCGCACCTGCAAGTTTGTGGTGTCGGCTTTCTTCTCGACCTTGCCATGGACTAGTTTGTGACGGTCACCGCCTTTGACTTCCACAACAACGTCATCAGCCATGCTCGAACCTCGCCATTGAACTTCGCCGACGTGCTATTCTGTGCAATACAGGCTCGCGTCATCGTCGTTCTTGCTGAAGGTTGCAGACGTCACTCACCCCTACAGCAACCACGTCCACGACTCCGCCGTTCCAATAATTTTGTCACGCCACCCTTCAAATTCATGCCTCATCCGTAGGATCATCGTCGACCTCACGGATTCGGGTCGAGTTTAGTTATGGTGCGCTAGTTGATCACATGATGCAGAAGACGACCCAAGTCAACCACAAGATGACGTAATGGGTGGGCTACTCCGCATGGTGATGCTGATGGACGAATCTGCCTGATCAAGTGCTAGGACAAAGGATGGTCGTCAAGTGATCGATGTCTAACAACACTAACCTAGTGTTATGTAGGCAAGCCCCGGTGCATTTGCCACCTCCTTGCTATTTTAAAATCTTTATCACTTGCTTGATGCATTAGGTAATAGGAGTTGGGTGCTAAACCAACTGATGCATTTTCTTCCTTAGAACTGTTTACCATTCCTTGATTACCTATTTTTGAAAATAATTTTATGATGCTTAGCCTTGCTTTAGCAAACAAAAATGTTTGGTTTTAAAATAAAAGTGATGCTTCAGTTGATGGGAATGTTTTCAAAAATAAAACTTGATGGTGGATCCATCATGGTCATGATGGGTTCAACATCAGAAAAGATGTATCTCTGTCAGGTACCAAACTTTTGGGTTCTAAATAATAAAGCTGAGACCGGGCGGGTGACTTGCACGAGAAGAGAGTCTCGGTGTAGTGTCTCCGTCTGCGTCGATTAAGGACAGTGTCGATGTAGGCTTGCTAATCGAGGACCTTTTAACTGGTCACATGCCTCGTCATGGGTAAGCTTTGCCTCGGGCAGACTAATACCAGAAAAGGATAACACGCAATGGGAGTGGAGAGATGGCGAGAGTAGCGTGTACCCTCCGTGGCAAGAGGCTGGACGGTGGTGTATCTGTGCTCTCAGTTGGTGTGAACCCGGTCTGGTCTTAAGGAACCCAGTGGCGAGTTGACATATGCAAGGGTTAAGTGTTACATATGTCGTGTGATTGGAGATCCCCAGCTGGGTATTAATCGATTCGGATTGTCGTTACTTCTCGGACATGAAGACTTGGTAACTGCCCTACATGTAGCATTCCAGTGAACAAAAAGGGGTTGATAAAAGGATGGCTAGTATAGGCCAAGTGTGTGAACTAGGGTAGAAAGAACTCTAGTGACAGGTAGTGACTTAACATGCTAATAAAACTGAATTTTTAAGGATCCACTGTTAGTAAGCATTTTTGCAAACAGAGTCTTGCTTCTTGAGGAAGCCTTACCTTGACTCCCTTAAGAGAGCATATCCTTGAGAGTCTTTTATTTTGACGGGTAAGACTTGCAAAAGTACACTTCGTACTCAGGGTTTTCGAACCCATGTTGTTGTAGGTGAGGAAACAGCAGACTTTTGTTGTTTTTGTTCTAAGGTGGTGCCCAAAGAAGGACCTCAACAGTGAAGCCCTGAGAGGATGTTGGCCTCCCTTTTGAAAAACAATATACTTTTTTTGCGGAAGGGTTTTTGCCTCCCAGTTCTATAATAATACTTATGCACTCATATACCCTGGTTTTGTAATAACCTTAATACTCTTTCTCTATATGTTAATGAATGTAAATTAAGTTATTGTAATTTGCTTCCGCTTATTCGTTCCTCCGATGTGTTGTAATATCTGTGTGACGGGTGAAACGCTCTTGTGCAAAGAAAAGGATACAGATACCGAACTTGTCAAGTGATTATGTGCATCTATAGGGATGTCTAAGGTCCGTTGGACAAGGACAACTGTAGGTGGGCCTAATGACTTGGGAGGTTCCATCACACCCGACGGTGGCCCCCTACGCGGCCCTTGGTGGCCCCTGGCGGCCCCCCTGCGCGCCCCTGCGTGGCCCCGGCGCGGCCCCTACGCGGCCCCACGTGCCCTCGCTCGGCCCCGGCGGCGGCCCCCTGCTCGGCCCCTCCCCAGCGGCGCCCGCCCTGTCCCCGGCACGGCTGAGCACCCCTGGCGCGACTCGCGTGGCCCCCGGCGCGGCCTCGCGCGTCCCCGGCGTGGCCTCGCGCGCCCCCGACACGCGCAACATGTTCCCGCACGCGCAGCCCCACGCGTGTGGGGATTGTTTTCTAGTTTTTAATTAATTTTAAACTTTGTTTAATTAACATGCTATGTCGCGCGCTTCATCGCGCAGCTAATTAATTTGATTTCAGATTCTATTAATGTGATGTGTCGTGCGCTTCATCGAGCGACGATCTATTTTAATTTCAGATTATTTAATGTGTGGCGTCGCGTGTCCAGTCATGCGATGTTTCGTTTTAAATTCAGTTTGGATGACGTATACCGTCGTGCGCTTCGTCGCGCGACGCTTGACGTTATTTTCATAATTAGTTCAAGTGTCTCGTGGCGCGCTCCATCGCGCGACGAGTCATTTTATTCTTAATTCAGTCTAAGTGTTGTGTCGCGCGTTTTGCCGTGCGACAATCCTTTTTTTAAAAATTTACTTTGGTCCATTTATAATGGTTTAACATGGAACATGATTTTATCCTATGTATAACGCGATGGCAAATTAATGCTATTCTGTTTAGACAAGTACCTAGATTTATAATCGCGTAACGTGATCGCTCTTCGACCGTAGCCTCGACCGTTACTTTCTCTTTCTCGCTTAGTCGTAGGTGTGAGCCCTGCGCCGAGCGTCTGTTTATTTATGATATTTTATTGTATGGTGTACTGTTCTTTTGTATTTAATTTGTGGAATGTATGTTTGGACTCGTATAGATAACGGTTAGTTGGTGGAGTCCGAAGGAGTTGCAGGTGAAGACCCTGAGCAGTAGTCGGTTGGTGAAGGCAAGTGTCCCTTGACCCATCTATGTCCTACTCATTCTTATAATTCACTCCCCGCATTTACACAGTTTATACCTAAGGATTGACTAGCTTCTGTTTATCTTATCCTTGTTTACCTATGTTGGTTGGGTTATTTTGGTTTAGCTATATGGTAGTGCTCCACATTAATCAATGAACATTATGAGATTATCTATGATACGCTGTTTTTCCTTTTGATTATGATGACATACTTATGGCATTTAAGGGGACTCGAGCTGTTTCTCGAGTGCCTCTCTGTAAGGACTGGTTCATTGGATGACTGCCCAAGAAAAAAGTGCAACCATGAGGGTGGAATGGGACGCCCTTAGCTGAATAATTAGAGGAACTAGGGTGTAGTTTGCTTCACCATCGTGCCGTCAATGGGGCTCGGTGTATGCGGCTCGCTCTGCCAAGGGTGGTTTGCCCCTTGGGGAGGAGTACAGTACATTTAGGAAACCTAACTGACGGCTACAGCCTCAGGGAATCTTTATAAAGCCTACGTAGTGAAACCCTGCCTGCTCACCTTGGTAGTGTTTAAGGGTTTGATCATCTCGAGGCAAAAGGGAATCATGGCTTGTGGGTAAAGTGCGCAACCTCTGCAGAGTGTTATGAAACTGATATATCAGCCGTGCTCGCGGTTATGAGCAGCCAAGGGAGCTCCATTGATTAGAGATACTTTGATCAGAGATGTTTGGTTTACATGTGGTGATGAGGATGATGGTTTCTATTATGATTATGGTAATGGTAAGTGGTATTCTTTCCGTTTGGAAAGGGTACTTTTGGGTTAACAACTTGGGTTAATGCTAAAATCTGGCTCTCTACTAGTAATAATAATCTAACCAACTAAAAGCAACTGCTTGACTTAACCCCACATAAAGCTTGTCCACTACAGCCAAACGGGACATTTTGTTGAGTATGTTGATGTGTACTCACCCTTGCTTTACACACCAAACCCCCTAGGTTGTCCACGTTGCAACCACTGCTCAGGAGAAGATGAAGTCATGGAGGAAGACTTCCTGGAGTTCCAAGAGTACGATGAGTTCTAGGCATGGGTTAGCGGCAAACCCTCAGTCGGCTACCTAGGAAGGCCGTGTTTATCTACGTTTCTTTTTCGCACTTCGATAATTGTTAAAGACTATGTGGATGTCTCGGACATCATGATGTAATCAACTATTACCTTCTTTTATGCTATTATTTGAGCACTGTGTGATGATGTCCAGTTATGTAACTGTTGTGTACATGAATTGTTGATCCTGGCACGTACATGGTGCATTCGGTTTGCCTTCTAAAACCGGGTGTGACACCCACACGGGCAAGGCGACGTCCGATGTCACCTACAACTCGAAGGACGGGCCTAAGGCTTACAGCAACCTCGCTGTCCACAGCCACCTCGGTTAGTACACCGTCATGGCAAAGGAGGTCCATGGGCTAGATTACGATCCAAGGACCAAGGACATCGACGGAGATGTCCTTAGGAAGGTCGAAGGAGGCAAGAGGCATGGGCAGTACTAGATTGCCGATAAGGCAATCGACTCGTCGTCCACTCCCAATCTGTCTTTGGTGCGAGCAAGGAGCACAAGCGTGAGCCTAGCCATACGACCTCAACAGCAAAGCTCTCAACATCGCATCCAGGAACTCCCGGTTAGTGCTTATGTGCCTCATCATTCATTGAGTTATATACCTTATGTTGGTGTTTTGACCTGAAGATCCTAACCAACTAGTGAATAAGTGTTGTGTGCCCTAGTCCAAATGGGTGATGCAAGAAGACGCAAGTTTTAACCTGGTTCGGGCAATTGAAGGCCCTACTTCTAGCAGAGGGGGATGAGACTTATATTATCTTGCACCTAGGTGCTTATAGTAGGGGGTACAAGCTAGTCGAGAGAGGGAGTGGATCCCAAGTCTCTAAAGATGATTGAGGCAAGTGCCAATATTGGTTGTTGAGGTGAAAACCTATGAAGTGTTCCTCTGTCCCATGGAAGCCCTGGACTCCTCCTTTTATAGCCTCAAGGAGGGATCCCAGGTGTCACACCCGGTTTTAGAAGACAAACCGAATGCGAACCATGTACGTGCCAGGATCAGCAATTCACGTACACAGCAGTTACATAACTGGACATCATCACACAGTGCTCAAATAATAACATAAAAGGGGAATAATAGTCAATTACATCATATGTCTGAGACATCCACATAGTCTTTACAATAATCAAAGTGCGAAAAAGAAACGTAGATGCACGCGGCCTTCACAGGCAGCCGACTGGGGGTTGCCGCTAACCCACGCCTAGAACTCATCATAATCTTGGAACTCTTGGTGGTCTCCTTCCACGGCTTCATCTTCTCCTGAGCAGTGGTTGCAATGCATACAACCTGAGGGGGGAGGGTTTGGTGTGTAGAGCAAGGGTGAGTATACATCAACATACCCAGCAAGTGTCCTATTTGGCTGTAGTGGACTAGCTTTATGTGGAGTTAAGTCAAGCAGTTGCTTTTAGTTGGTCAGGTTATTATTTACTAGTAGAAAGCCAGGTTTTAGCATTAACCCAAGTTATTAACCCGATGTACCCTTTCCAAATGGAAAGAATACCACTTACTAGTACCATAGTCGTAACCAAAACCATCAATCTCATTGCCACCTGTAAACCAAAACGTCTCTGATCAAGTACCACTAATCAATGGAGCTCCCTTGGCCGCTCATAAACGCGAGCACAGCTGATATATCAGTTTCATAAAACTCTACAGAGGTTGCGCACTTTACCCACAAGCCGTGATTCCCTCTTGCCTCGGGCCGATCAAACCCTTAAACACTACCAAAGTGAATAGGCAGGGTCTCACTACGTAGCCTTTACAAAGATTCCCTGAGGCTGTAGCCGCCCGTTAGGTTTCCTAAATGTACCGCACTCCTCCCCAAGGGGCAAACCAACCTTGGCAGAGCGATCCGCATACACCGAGCCCCATTGACGACACGACGGTGAAGCGAACTACACCTTAGTTCCTCTAATTATTCAGCTAAGGACGTCCCACTCCGCCCTCATGGTTGCACTGTTTTCCCGGATGGTCATCCAACGAACAGGTCCTTACAGAGAGGCACTCGAGAAACAGCTCGAGCCCCCTTAAATGTCACAGTACCATCATCATAATCGAAAGGGAAAACAACGTATCATAGATAATCTCATCATGTTCATTGATTAATGTGAAGCACTAGCATAAAGCTAAACTATAATAACCCAACCAAAATAGGTAGACAAGGACAAGATAAACAAAAGCTAGTCAATCCTTAGGTATAAAGTGTGTAAATGCGGGGTGTGAGTTATAATAATGAGTAGGACATAGATGGGTCAAGGGACACTTGCCTCCACCAACCAGCTGCTGCTCAGGGGTTTCTCCTGTGAGTCCCTTGGGCTCTTCAACCAGATCGTTCTCTATATGAGTTCAAACATACATTCCACACATTTAATACCAAAAGAACTGTTGGGGGCCTTCGTCCTCCGAAGGTCCTCAAAAACATGATTTGACAATGTTTTCCAAGTGGATTATGTAAACAGGTATCTTCGGACTCAGAACTATGAACATGAAGTACGGTCAGGACGAAGCCTGAACCAGACGAAGGGGGATTAAAATGGAGGACGGGCTGATTACCAAGTTCTGCGAAGGATGGTGCACAGCCGAAGCTGTGCGCAGGGAAGCTTCATCGCGATAGCAGAGAGGGGAACCGACTTAAAGATGAAAAGACTACTTAGGCCTCGACAGATTTCCATAAGTCGTCAGCAAATGTAATGGACATAAATGTAATTTTGTATGGGCCGTGTCTCACGCCTATAAATAGATGAACAGTACTCCCGTACTGTTCACGCTGACTTGGCATTTGCTTTTGCGTCACGCCTGTACTTTTTATCTTCTCTCAGGACCGAAGGTACATTTGTAATTTGAAATCATTTCTATTTTGTCATGTTAATAAAATAGAAATGATTCTATGATGATGTTTATATTATATTTCATGCTGTATATGAATCCTTCGTCATTACTTGTTATATTTACGAAGGTATGTCTCTTGTGACCTTTGTCCGAAACTCATTATTTCTCGGAGGGGAATAATGTCTTGAAGGACGAAGGACTTTAACACTTAACACTTTTTATGTTGCCTTGTTCTTAACTCCTAGCATTTGAGAACAAGTCCCCAACATTGGCGCCCACCTCCGGTGAATTCACTTCCACTTCGAGTTTTTTGAACACCTTCGGAAGCTATAGACCCTCGCTATGGCGCCGAAGAAAGCTTCAGCGACTGGGGCTGCAGCACTGCAACCGCTGGACCCCAACCAGGAGACCGTCTCTCTTCGGGAGGCCCGAAGCCAGAAGAGGAAGGCCGTCAGCCCGACGCTTCAGGAGGATGAACTAGACCAAGAGATCAGGGATATGGAGATGCTTCATCAAAAGGTGCAGAGGAAAAAGGAAAAGATGGCCAGGCTAGCTGAGCTGCAAAGGCAGATAGACGAAGCTTCTGAAGAAGTTCGTCATCTTACCCACGACGAGCAGAACCGAAGGCCTCAACAAAAAGACCTTCATCAGGAGGGCTTCTTCAACGAAGATGACTGGTATGACAATTTCCATCATGGAAATTTTGTTTTCGATGATGCCTCTCCTCTGTCCGCTGAGCTGCAGGCTACACCCTGGCCTCCGTCCTATAAGCCACCCCAGCTTCCCATGTTCGACGGCCACTCAGACCCGAAGCAGTTCCTGATGAGCTACGAAGCAACAGTGTCTTCGTATGGTGGCAATGCTGCAGTCATGGCAAAGTCTTTCGTTATGGCCGTCAGGAGTGTTGCTCAGACCTGGTATTCCTCCCTTCGACCAGGAACGATCACTTCCTGGCAGAAACTGAAGGATATGCTGTTAACCAGCTTTCAAGGGTTTCAGACGAAGCCGGTCACTGCTCAAGCCTTGTTCCAGTGCACTCAGGATCATGAAGAATACCTTCAGGCGTATGTCAGAAGGTTCTTGCGTTTGAGGGCGCAGGCTCCAACGGTGCCCAATGAAATTGTCATCGAAGCCATGATCAAGGGGCTTCGTCCTGGACCTGCAGCTCAATACTTTGCTAGGAAGCCTACTCAGACTCTGGAGAAGCTGCTCCAAAAGATGGACGAGTACATTCGTGCCGATAACGACTTTCGCCAAAGAAGGGAGGAGGCCTTCAGATTTTCTGAAATGACCAGGGGCTTCGGAGGAAGATTCTATCCGAGGCATGTCAGGTCCATTCACAACTCCACTCAAAATGATGATAAGGGGAGTCAGCAGAACAGACCGCAGAGCTCCTCACAGGCTTCGGGGCAATAGCAAACTTTCTTCCGGCCACCAGCTCCAAGAGGCAGAGGCGCCAGGGGCTTCGGCGGAAGATTTGGAGATCAACCAAGGAGGGTATTTTGCTTATTCTGTGGTGAAAACAAGGGCCATACCACCAGGATGTGCCATGTTACCATCCAGAAACAAAAGGAGCTAGCAGAAGCTGCAGCGCAACAGGGCCAGCCGAAGCAGGTCATGCATACTGCTTTGTACCATCAGCCTTACATCCCGGAATACGTGGGCAACCACCCTGCAGTTTCCGTAGCTTCGGCGAGTCAACCTCAAGCTTCATGGCAACAGCCCCCGCCCCCACCTCCGCTGCAACAAGGCCAACAGCCAGAAAGGAGCCAATATGTTCCGCACCAAAGGGATCTCAGAGAGCAATCTGAAGCTCGCACAGTCAATAGTACTGTGCCAGAGTCGAAGCACATTTATTGACAAATATCCTACTTTGATAGCGGTCTTTTCCGTTTAGTTCTATTTTCTGTGTGATAAAGAACATTTCAGTTTTCATGTAATAGTTTTGTGGTTGGTTATCAGGAAAACCTATCTTCTCCACAGGCTTAAGTTGCTGAAGCTTAAAAATTTGCGGTAACAAGGACCTTCGAATTATTAAAAATCCTTCGAAGCAACAAAAAGTCGTTCTAAGCAACGCAGAGTAAGTCGCCGAAGTTACAAAAAGCCGTTCCAAAGGGAGCGCAGTGTAAGTTTTTTGCTCCAAAGACGTTCCTAAGGGAATGCAGAGCATACAGCGAAAAGTCAACGCTGATACCGCCTAAAGTAAAAGGCGAAGAAGCTCCAAAGACGTTCCTAAGAGAATGCAGAGCTTACAGCGAAAAGTCAACGCTGATACCGCCTAAGTAAAAGGCGAAGAAGCTCCAAAGACGTTCCTAAGGGAATGCAGAGCTTACAAAGATATTTTGTGTGTATCTTCGGAACAAACGTCATTTGCATAACATAACATCATCACATCATTTTGCATAGCATAAGCATCATACATCATGTTGCATATGGCAAAAGAAGGGGACACAGTATCAACCTTCGAAAGGATGCTTTGAGAAAGTGCAAATTGTGCAAAGTCACGAGGGAATACAATGATAATCTCCGGAGTACAGCTTCGGAGAATGTTTTTACGAAGCATGGATGAGCTTCATCAGAGTAATATCGAAATTGTACAGCTTCGGAGAATGTTTTCACGAAGCGCGGATGTGATTCATCAGAATAATTTTAACGGAGAATGTCTTCTTCACGAAGCATGAAAAGAAGGGAAGGTGTTTTTTCGCCGAAGGCTCAAAAATGGTATGTATGTAGAATTTCATGCATCGTAAAGAGTTGAATAATGAAAAGAGACTTGTATATTACATTCAAATGTACAAAATATTACATAGATCACACTTCAAATGTTTTTCTAATAACACCTAGTCTTCTCTCAATACTACTTCGGCAGCCTCATTTAGAAGTTGTTCAACAACTTTATCCATGATAGCTTCGGCCATTTGTTTAATTTCGTCATCCCCTTTTGTGTGAGGGTCACCAGACGATCCAGCAGGTTCTGAGGGAAGAGAATATTTCTGCATTACTATTACAAACCGCGAACAAAGTTTGAAATAAAAATTACAACACAATAAGAACGACTAATTAATACCTATTTGCCCTTCGGGCTCTGTACTTTTTTCGGCAACTTCTGTCACTTTCCTAGCATCATGGATGCCTTTTTCACTCCTTTGAATGATTTCTTGCGCCATTTCTCGGCCGCCGTTGTCCCAGACATCAGTAAAGAATTTGCCACCAACCATGCTTGCTTCAGCCGAGGGGTCTTTGATGTCTTCGGAGGATAAGGCAGCTTCGGACTGAGCTAAAGATTTTACATGCCCGCAACCTTTCTTCTCCAAGACAGTAGCAACTCCCCTGGCGCCCGAAAAGGCGCAGATATCGCCGCGGCTACTCAGGATTTCTTCGAAGGCCTCTGCTTCGTGACTGATCCATTCCAGTGGACCTTCGGGATTGCCTCTCGAGAAATTCTCTTCACTAGAAAATGCGCCCACGCTGGCGAAGCTGGTTTTAATTTTCTTTACGCATTCCATGGATTTTTCGTAGCATTTTTTCTTAGAAGACCGAAGCTCTTCCGCGGTTGCTTCCAAATGATCAGCCCATTGGTCGCTACATTCCCGTCTTGTTTCCTCAAGTATGCGTTCTTCTTTCGCCCGGGCCAGTTGCTTCTGAAGATCTTTAATCTCGCGTCTGTGAGCTTCGGCCTGAACCTTTGCAGCAGCTTCGTCCTTTTTTATCTTGTCTACTAATGTAAGCAGAATTTTATCTTTTTCTAGAGCTTCGTTTCTCAGTTTAATAACTTCTGAACGTAAATTCTTGAACGCAATTTCGTAGCTTTCATCTTCGGCACTCTTTTGGGCTCTTAATGCGTTGCTTAGGATTAAACCCTATACGAAAAACAATCCATATAAGAATAAAAGAATGAATCACGTAATAAAAAAATTTTCAAGCGTCCAATTCCCATACCTTTAAGCTATTGTACGCAAGACTGTCCGCGAGATCTTCCTTCGTCATAGCACATAATCCAGCTTCGAGCTTCGGGAAACCCATACTTCTAGACATCTCCCGGCAGACAGATAATTCTTTGTTATCAGGGAGGCAGTATAGGAAGTCATCTTCATTTGTCCCATTGAACACTACTGCCCCCTTCGGATACTTTAACTCTCTAGCATAGTGATTCGCTTCATAAGTCTCTTCTTCAGATAATTTCTCCCCCGAAGCATGTCGCACGATGTAATCGCATGTGCTGGAAGGAGCTTCGGGGGCGGCAGTGTCAACTTCCTCAACCAAAGCTGGTTCTGGTATTTTCTCAGTCTCCAAAGATTGTTTCTTGGTGGGCTCTGAAGGCCCAGCTTCAGTTTCAGCTTGTTGTTTCGAAGCTTCAGCAGACGCTTCTGCAAGTTCAACAGTCTTTTTTGGAGTTGTGCTTGAAGACTTAATTGTCTCCAAGACATCTAGTACGTTCACCATTCTTTTTCTTTTTGGGGTCACCAATGGGCCCTTTTGGTTTTTTATTGTTTCGACATTTGCTGAAGGACTTAAGATTTCCGATGCTTTTGGCCCTTCAGTCTTCGGTTTTTCTACTTTTTCTGCTGAAGGCGCTTCAGTTTTCTCTTCTATCTTCGGCACTGGAGCTGGTTCTGTAGCTTCAGAGGCCAAAGAGACTTCACCAATAAATTTTGGCACTGTGGCCGGCTCAATAAAACGCGCTCGGTGGGTGAGCACCTTCAACTTTTTCCTTTGCGGCGCCGGCTCACTAGTAGCACTCGTGGTAGCTTCTGTCGCAGGAGAAATATTTTTTCTTTTGCGACCCAATACCGGATAGTGATAGTCAGGGTAGACAAACCCGACTGCGTCAAATACCCGGTTGAGCCTTTTCTTCTTTCGGCCTCCGAAGGCTGCTGATAACGCAGTATTCTCGGCCTTCGAATATGCCCCAAGCAGTTCGTCACTTAATGTTTCAATGCTTTTCAACCAGTCATCATCAGGTTCAACAAACTTATCCGCATATTTGAATGTGTATTTCAGTCTGACCAGTCCGCCTTCGTCGGACTCTTTGATGGTCTCCTTCGGCATTTCCCACTTTCCTGCAAGTGGCCATACCCTGAAGGCAATATGCTCTTGGACCAAGTCCCTTGTCCCAATGAAAGAGCAGATTACGCCGAAGGCTCTTAAGCATTCCTCGGTTGCTTCATCCATTTCAACCTTCGGCCTTCGAAGTCCGAAGCGTTGCCAGATGGGGCGCATAATGATATTTTTGACATTTTCTTGCGCTGTTAAGTCATTCTTTACATAGAACCACTCTGTCATCCAGGCTCCGGGCCACCTCTTCCGAAAGGTTGGCACAGGGCGGCTTGACCCGGAGCGGGCACCGAAGCTGTAACACCCAAAGTTGTTGTGATATTGTTCTTTCCCCCAGGGCTTCGTCTCATATAACAACTCATGAATGTTGCAAAAGCTTTTAGCATTTGGTTCTAAACCTTGGCTTCTCGCAGCCCAGACAAACAACCCCATTCTTATGATAGCTTCGGGAGTAATTTGATGAAGGTAGACTTGAAATGTCTTCAGGACTTCAACAACAAAGTTGCTTAGGGGGAATCGAAGCCCAGCCTTGAGAAAGCTTCGGAAGATTACGACTTCACCTTCTCCGGGGGTGGGAGAAGTCTTTTCTCCAGCATCAGCCCTTACAATAGATATATCTCGAAAATACCGCCCCCTCATATTATCAATATGACTCTGCTTAATAGTAGTTTTCCCGAAAACCGTTTGACTTGGCCGCCATGGTCGATCTTCGGACTCTTCCCCACCACTTTCTACATCAAAACTGTCGCTGTCACCAGTATCTTCGGACAAACCTTCAAGAATTTCCTTGGTGATTTTCTCCGTATTGGTCTCCGCCATTGCTATAAGGAACCCCAAGTTCTTCTCTTCGTCGAGACTCAGCTTCGTCTCAGCAGGGATCTTCTTACCTTCAGACATCTTCGGAAACGCTAAAAAACTGTTTTCAAGGCCGAAGCTTCAAAATCAAAAAGATCAGCAAATCTTGGTGCCCAAGAGCTAAAAGTTTAGTGGGCCGAAGCAAATGGCAAGGGTGCGTACCAAATAAGTTTGCGGTATGATCTTATTTATACCCCCAGGGAGTTGAAAATTGAAAGACCCCGCTTGTCAGTGAATGTTGCTATTCTAGCAAAGGGAAGGTGTTTTTTCGGACCTTCGGCTCAAGGCCTTCGTCCATATCGCAATCTGAATTTATCATTAACAAATTAACATTGCGAGGGGCTACTGTTGGGGGCCTTCGTCCTCCGAAGGTCCTCAAAAACATGATTTGACAATGTTTTCCAAGTGGATTATGTAAACAGGTATCTTCGGACTCAGAACTATGAACATGAAGTACGGTCAGGACGAAGCCTGAACCAGACGAAGGGGGATTAAAATGGAGGACGGGCTGATTACCAAGTTCTGCGAAGGATGGTGCACAGCCGAAGCTGTGCGCAGGGAAGCTTCATCGCGATAGCAGAGAGGGGAACCGACTTAAAGATGAAAAGACTACTTAGGCCTCGACAGATTTCCATAAGTCGTCAGCAAATGTAATGGACATAAATGTAATTTTGTATGGGCTGTGTCTCACGCCTATAAATAGATGAACAGTACTCCCGTACTGTTCACGCTGACTTGGCATTTGCTTTTGCGTCACGCCTGTACTTTTTATCTTCTCTCAGGACCGAAGGTACATTTGTAATTTGAAATCATTTCTATTTTGTCATGTTAATAAAATAGAAATGATTCTATGATGATGTTTATATTATATTTCATGCTGTATATGAATCCTTCGTCATTACTTGTTATATTTACGAAGGTATGTCTCTTGTGACCTTCGTCCGAAACTCATTATTTCTCGGAGGGGAATAATGTCTTGAAGGACGAAGGACTTTAACACTTAACACTTTTTATGTTGCCTTGTTCTTAACTCCTAGCATTTGAGAACAAGTCCCCAACAAGAACAGTACATCATACAATGGAATGCAATAAATAAACAGACGTTCAACGCGGGGCTCGCAATTACGGTTAAGAGAGAAAGAGGAAATGACAGTCGAGTCTACGGTCGAGAAGCAATCACTTTACATAATTATAAATTAAACCATTCGTTTAAACAGAAGGGTATCAAATTAGACACTGCGTTTAGCATAAAGTAAAGTCATGTTCCACATTTAGTCACTATAAATAGGTAAAGATGAACGAAAAGGATTGGTCATACGGTGAGACGTACGACACAACATTTAAATTGAATTAAGAAATAAATGACTTGCCGCTCGATAGAGCGCGCAACAAGATTCTTGCATTAATTAAAGACAAACTTAAGCGTTGCCCGACGAAATGCACGACGGCTTACGCCAACAGAACTGCATTTAAAACAAATCGTCGCGCGACGAAGCGCGCGACGCAACACTGCAATAAATATAAATTAAACGAATCGTCGCGCGACGAAGCGCGCGACGCAACACATTAGTAAATATAAATTTATAAGGACCGTCGCGCGACGAAGCGCGCGACGCAACACATTTATAAAGATGAAATTAGAATGAACCGTCGCGCGGCGAAGCACATGACGCAGCACATTGACTAAACAAAATTAAAATGGATTAAACGAGGGTCAAACGAAACACGACTACGGTTGCACGCGCGAGAGCACGCTACGCGTGCCGAGGGCACGCGAACCGTGCAAGCCGCGCGGGGCGCGAGGCTGCCGGGGCACGGGCTCAGGCAGGGGCGCGGCCGTCGGGGCGCGGGCCAGGGCGCAGCCAAGGGCGCGGCCAAGGCACGCGAGGACGCAGCAGAGGGCGCACGGCCAGAGCGCGGCTGGGGGGAGCGAAGCGCAGGAGGGGCGCGGTCGGGGAGTGGTTCGTCGAGGGGGGCGCGACGCGGGGAGGGGCTCGGCCTGGGCGGGACTCACCGGGGGGCGCGACGCGGGGAGGGGCTTGGCCGGGGGCGGGACTCGCGGGGGGGGGCACGATGCGGGGAGGGGCTCGGGCGGGGCGGGGCTCGCCGGGGTGCGCGACGCGAGGAGGGTCTTGGCCGGGGCGGGGCTCGCCGGGGGGAGCGACGCGGGGAGGGGCTCGGCCGGGGCAGGGCTCGCGGGGGGGCGCGACGCAGGGAGGGGCTCGGCCGGGGGGGGATGCAGCGCGGCTGGGCCGCCGCCACGACACGTGACGGGGCAGGGGAGGGCGCGCGACCAGGGGAAGAAGAAGGGAGGGGGAGGAGGGAGAGAGAGAAAGGGAAGGGGAGGGGAAAACTCACCGCCGGGGATCCAAACTCCGACGATCTCGTCTCCAAACCCTAGGGCACCATGGGGAGAGAGAGAGAGGTGGGAGAGGGAAGTTACTGCATGGGAGAAAAATCAAATGAGACAACGGGATTAGGGAAAGGGGGGCGCACACATGGGTAAGGCAAGGGGCGCCAGGGGCGTGCGGGCCGGACTGGGCCGGATCGGGCCGGGCTAGGTCACTCCGTGGGTCGAACACCAATCGAAATTCCGATCGCAAACCGAAATCCGAACCGGGACGAGACGAACACGCGATTAAACACGACATCAGACAAAGAAATATGCTTCGGCATGATGCAACACTCATGACACTTAGGTTTTGTTTATACATGACACGGACACCCGTCATTATACTGGTATGAAATTAGAAAGGAGCGAAACGGGAAGAGAAAAGAGAGTAACGCCCGAATTTGGTGAATGAAAAGAGGAGAAAAATCTACCCCCAAATTCAGGGCGTTACAAACCTACCCCCTTAAAAGAATCTCGCCCTCGAGATTCAGGGTTGGCTAGCAAAGAGCTCAGGGTATTTAGCCATCAGATCATCTTCACGCTCCCATGTTGCTTCTTCCTCAGAGTGGTGACTCCATCTGACTTTGCACATTCTAATAGTCTTCCTCCGGGTTACTCTGTCTACAGTCTCAAGAATCTGTGCTAGCTTCTCTACTTAGGTCAAGTCCTCCTGGACCTCCAGACCTTCCACTGGCAACTGCTCTTCTGGCACACACAAACACTTCTTCAACTGAGACAAATGAAAGGCATCATGCACTGCGGACAAGCCTTCTGGCAAACTGAGTTGATAGGCCACTTCTCCACGCCTAGGGAGGAACTGATACGGACCAACATAGTGGGGCGCTAGCTTGCCTTTGACTCCGAATCTTCTGACTCCCCTGATCGGTGACACTTTCAGATAGACAAAATCTCTAACTTCGAAACTCAGCTCTCTTCTTCTTGTGTCTGCATAACTTTGCTGCCTTGATTGCGCTATCCTCAGATTCTCCCGAACCATTTTGATGTTCTCTTCAGCTTCAAGCAAAATGTCTGGCCCGAACACTTGCTTTTCTCCAGGCTGATCCCATTGCAACGGAGTTCTACAACTCCTTCCATAAAGCGCTTGAAATGGTGACATCTTCAAGCTGGCCTGATAGCTGTTGTTATAGGAGAATTCTGCGTAAGGTAATCTCTTGTCCCATCCGGACTGATCTTGCAATGCACAGGCTCTCCACATGTCTTCAAGGATTTGATTAGTTCTTTCGGTCTGACCGTCTGTCTGCGAATGATAAGCTGAACTGAAATTCAGATGTGTGCCCAAAGCTTCATGCAACTGTTGCCAGAAATGAGAGGTGAACTGCGTTCCTCTGTCTGACATAATCTTCTTTGGCACACCATGAAGACAAACGATCTGGGACATGTACAACTCTGCCAATACTGCACTGCTATAGTTGGTCTTGACAGGTATGAAGTGGGCTGACTTGGTTAAGCGGTCCACAACTACCCAAATGGAATCGTAGCCGGCTCGAGTGCGAGGTAACCCGACTATGAAATCCATACCGATTTCATCCCATTTCCACTGAGGGATTTGCAACAGCTGCAACAATCCAGCGGGCCTCTGATGCTCTGCCTTGATCCATCGACAACTATCACACATCGCCACATGCTCTGTGATTTCCCTCTTTATTCCGTACCACCAGAATTTCTTCTTCAGATCTTGATACATCTTCTCACTTCCAGGGTGAATAGAATAAGTTGTCTCATGAGCTTCCTTAAGAATCAACTCTCAAATAGACTGGACATTGGGAATACACAAGCGGTCTTTGAACCATATCACACCTTCTGCATCTTCCCAAAAATCCTTGCCTCTGCCTTCCAGAATCAGCCACCAGATTTCACTGATCTTCTCATCATTCTTCTGTGCTTCTTTGATTTTCCGCTCTAAGGTGGGTTCTAACTCAACTGTCACTCCTCGCATATTGTTCAAAAACCCGAGACTTAGTCTGTCAAACTCTTTGGCCAACTCGTAAGGCATCGGACGAGCGACCATCAGATTGACCTGACTCTTCCTACTCAAAGCGTCTGCCACTATGTTCGCTTTGCCTGGATGGTAATGAATCTCTAGCTCATAGTTTTTGATCAGCTCTAACCATCTTCTTTGCCTCATATTCAGCTCTGACTGAGTGAATATATACTTCAGACTCTTGTGGTTTGTGTAAACATCACATTTCTACCCATACAGATAGTGCCTCCATGTTTTCAGTGTGTGAACCACTGCTGCCAACTCTAGGTCATGGATTGGGTAATTCTTCTCATGAACCTTCAGCTGTCGGGACGAGTAAGCCACAACTCTTCCCTCTTGCATCAACACGCATCCCAAACCAGTGTAACAAGCATCGCAATACACTGAGAAAGGCTTGTGCACATCAGGCAAGACTAAAATAGGCGCTGTAGTCAACTTCTCTTTCAGCGCTTCGAAGGCCTCTTGACATTTATGGGTCCACTTGAACTCAACTTTGTTGCCTAGCAAAGCTGTCATTGGTTTCACAATCTTCGAGAACCCTTCAATGAATCGTTGATAATATCCGGCCATTCTAATGAAGCTCTTGATTCCTCGGGCATCTGTTGGCGCTTTCCAGTTCAAAATGTCTGCCACTTTCTTCAGATCCACAGCCAGTCCTTCTTTGTTGATTATGTGACCCAAGAACAGGACTTCATCAATCCAAAACTCGCACTTACTCAACTTTGCATAAAACTAGTGCTCTCGCAATCTCTGCAAAACCATCCTCAAATGATCTGCATGCTCTGCTTCACTTTGAGAATATACCAGAATATCATCAATAAATACCACCACAAACTTATCAAGATAATCCATGAATACACTGTTCATTAGATTCATGAAGAAGGCTGGTGCATTTGTTAGGCCAAAAGACATCACAGTGAACTCATACAACCCATACTTGGTAATGAATGCCGTCTTCGGAATGTCTGAAGGTCGAATCCTGAGCTGATGATAACCTGACCTCAGATCTATCTTTGAAAACACACTGGCTCCTCTCAACTAGTCAAACAGATCCTCTATTCTGGGCAAGGGGTACTTGCTCTTGATCATGACCTCATTTAGAGCTCGATAATCGATACACATCCTTCGAGTGCCATCTTTCTTCTCCATGAATAGGACAGGGGCGACCCAAGGCGAGGTGCTTGGCTGGATGTAACCTTTCTCTGACAGCTCATCAATCTACTTCTTAAGCTCAACCAACTCTAGTCCAGATACTCTGTAAGCTCTCTTAAAGATGGGGGCGGTGCCAGGAAGAAGCTCTATAGCAAACTCAACTTTTCGCTCTGGTGGCATACCTGGTAGGTCCTTTGGGAACACATCTGGGAACTCGGACACAACCTTGATAATCTCAAGTGGGTCTGCTTCACTGCTATCAACAGCCATCTGATAACAACTTCCCGTCTTTAACTCAGGAGGAACTAACTCGGTCACCACTTCCTCTCCTAGTGGGGACATCAACTTGATTGTCCTCTTATCACAACTGATAACTGCCTGATACTTATCTAGCCAATTCACCCCTAGGATGACATCTATTCCCTGAGTATCCATTACTATGAGGTTAGCGGGAAATGCTATCCCCCTTATTTCCACACTTGCATTCAAGCAAATGCTATCGGCTCGAATTCTACCACCGGCTGAGTCAATTTGAATGGGGGTTGACATGGTAGTAATTGTAAGATTATGTGCTTCTACCCATGATGCAGTAATGAAAGAATGCGTTGCTCCAGTATCAAATAACACTTCTGCAATATGAGAGTCGACTGGAAACATACCTACTATCATACCGGGGTTTTCCTGGACTACTTCAGCCTCCAAGTGGTTCAGTCTCCCATGGTTGTAGCGGGGCTGAGAGCGGTTGCCTGCTCCAGGCTGAGGCACATTTTGCTTCGCTGGGGCATTGGGGCCTGACTGCTACTAGGCTACCTTCTTCGGACATTGCATCACCCAATGGCCTTGCTCTCCACAGTGGAAATATGCCCTGCTTCCACCCTGAGCTGGTGCTGCTTGACTATTCTGCTGGTTTGCTGGGGCAGGAAGACGAGGTGCCTGCTGATTCTGCCTCTGAAACTGACCTCCTGCTGACTGATTGCTCTAGCAATTCTGCTGCTGGTGCTGAGGATACTGCCTTTGAAACTGCTGCTGCTGAGGTGGACGCTGGTTCTGCCTGAACTGCTGAGGTTGATTTCCTGAGAAACGAGGGCGATTGCTATTTCCAGGCGGAGGTCCACTGATCTTGCGCTTGCGATCCTCCATCTCTCTACGCTTCCTCTCTGTCATGATTGCTCTGTCAATCAGGTGCTGGAATGTCGGGAAGGTATGATTCATCAGCTGATACTGAAGAGGGTCAACCAAGCCTCTTAGGAAATAATATTGTCTCTTGGTGTCGGTGTTGACATCTTCAGGAGCATAACGAGACAGCTGCAGAAACCTGTCTCGATACTCGCTGACAGATAATGACCCTTGCTTGAGTGCCAGGAACTCCTCCTTTTTCACTGTCATCAGACCTACAGGAACATGGTACTGATGAAAGCTACCTCTGAACTCTTCCCAGGTGATGGTGTCAGGGTTGGCATGGGTGGCGAGATAAGAATCCCACCAGGACTGAGCGGCTCTTCTCAACAGACGGGGACCATACAGAACTTTCTCCCTGTCGTCACACTGAGCGGTATGCAACTCTCGCTCCACTGTGTGCAGCCAGTCTTCAGCATCCATGGGGTCAGAAGAGTGAGCATACGTGGGGGGATGACCTCTCATGAACTCAGCACGCTTGTCCCTGGGCATCTGAGGCATCTGAAGCTGGGGTGGTGGCTGCTGCTGCTGAATGGCGGCCAGAGTCTGACCGATGGCTTGAACTGCCTGAGTCTGCATCATGAACATCTGCTCGATTGACATCGGGGGCGAGGGTGGCAGCTGCTATTGCTGGGGTGCCTCATCCTGTGGTGCTGCCTACTCCTGCTGAACACGCCTTCCTCCTCTGCGCCTGTTTTCTGACATCTACAGAATGCAACCACACATCAGAACTGATCTGGCAAATCTTGCAGCATAAGAAAAGAGTGTAGAATTCTCCACCACACTGAACAGATGAACATCTTCACTGATCTCCAACACAGACCAACACAGCTTCTCAGATAACGAGGAAAGTGGAATAAAAAGGTTTCCCAACTAGACAGCTAACTTCATCAATATTACAAGTAAACCAAAATGCAGGGGATACCCACACTTTGGTGACAGTCATTACAAAGATCCAAATCCAACATAGTTCACCATGACAAACATAAATGCACAGGATAAACAAACTACCCTGTCTAACTAAGACTAACTAAAAGCAAGACTAACGCTAAGACTATAGCTTCTATGTATATATCTTCGTATTAATTACAAGGTCCGACGCTGACGATCTATGGTTCTAAATTTATCTTGGTCTTGCAGTCGGGGTTGCCATAAGACTGGTGTCCATGCCGATGTGAGCGGTACGGGTGCTGAGTCCCGACGGGAGCGGGGGAGCCATCCTCCAGGTGACGACACTCCGCGCGCTCAGCCCGCAGCTGGGCAATCTCAGCATGAGCCCTACTCAGCTCGTCTAGTGCATGGTCCAGCTCCGTGTTTAGCACGGCGGCTAGGTTGACTGTGCTGCTCAACCTAGGATTGTCCTCACCAACAGGTGAGACAATCACGCCTCCTATGCTGCCAGATGGACGGCGGGGGTAATACTTTAGGTTGAGACCATCAGCTACCCCACCGAACACTGAACAGTAGTGCGAAAGCGCACGCCATGCGACACCTTGCATGGCCGCCTCAGCTTAGTCCCGCTCAGAGATGGAATAGTGCTCTGAGCAGACCTATGCACCCCGGAGACAGTTCTCCAGACGGCGCACCAAGCAGGTCACCTCCCAGCGGTCCGGGTAGACCCCGCGACTGTGCTGGAAGACCACACAGCGATACTCGATGGACCAAGTATGCCGGTCAAGTGCCTGACGTAGCAGGGTGTTGAGCGCATCGTGGAAGTGACACCCACGAGCAGCATCGCGAGTGATGGGTCGAGCAACCCATCCTTCCAACTCCTGGTCGGTGGAAAGGTCGGTGTCGTGGCTCGAGCTGCTATTGCCACCTCCGTCGTCTAGGTCTCCTCCAACAGCTACTCCAGCGACTGGGGCGCTCAGTGGTGGTGCAGGGGGCGCCTCCAGTGGGAGCACAGGGTAGCAGCTCCTCACAGACTCTATCTCTAGCTGCTCCTACTCCTATCGACGACGCTCTTGCTCCTCATGCAGGCGGTGGTGCAGCCTCTCCAAGTGGCTGGACTGACCGGTCACTGGACGGCGAAGCGGACGCTCAGCGAGACGGGAGGGTAAGAAGGGGATGACAGACTTCCATGCAGTATGTCTAAGACGAGCCATCTATAAAGACACCGTAAGCATAAGAGTGAGAACAGAACTAATATGACCAGCAAGTAAACCATGAATCAATGAGGAATTAGAATAAACAAAAAGATTTTTAGCAAGGTATACTATATAGTAGAACATAGGTTTGGTCGATATGACCAACTTTTGAAGGGATACCAAAGTCAAGGTAGGATTAGGGGTCTATAATCCTTAGAACGACCATTCTACTCTAGGTTAGCGGTCCTACAGTCAGCACGGCTTTGATACCACCTATATCACACCCGGTTTTAGAAGGCAAACCGAATGCGAACCATGTACGTGCCAGGATCAGCAATTCACGTACACAGCAGTTACATAACTGGACATCATCACATAGTGCTCAAATAATAACATAAAAGGGGAATAATAGTCGATTACATCACATGTCTGAGACATCCACATAGTCTTTACAATAATCAAATTCGGAAAAGAAACGTAGATGCACGTGGCCTTCACAGGCAGCCGAATGGGGGGTTGCCGCTAACCCACGCCTAGAACTCATCATAATCTTGGAACTCCTAGTGGTCTCCTTCCATGGCTTCATCTTCTCCTGAGCAGTGGTTGCAATGCGGACAACCTGAGGGGGGAGGGTTTGGTGTGTAGAGCAAGGGTGAGTACACATCAACATACCCAGTGTCACACCCGGATTTTAGGGGTCCAAAACCCGGGCGCGAACATAATCACCAGGTGTGCTGGGACCAAGTCTCACACATATGATGTATAGTGGCACAGGATCGAATGTCACATCTTTATATATAACAGGAGTTCTATACAAAATAAATGATTACATTATAAGGAGACAACGGTCCAGCAACCCAAAGTTGACTGGGAGACGACGGCCTAGATCTCTCACGAACACATCACAGCATCCTCCATGCGCTTCATCCTGTGGTACCTGTTCTTGACCTGTGGGGGGGTGTGAGACAGCAAGAGTGAGCTCACATACGTTCATAGCTCAACAAGTTGTGGGGAATAATGTGCATGAACTCGCCAAAGGTGGGAGCTCACGTGAAGTGTAAGGCTTACCAAAGAGGATGGTTGAAGCTGAGCATTGCTTTTAAAGTTGGTCAAAATTTTATTAGCAATTACTAAGTATAAGTAAATACCAACCCAATTAAATAGTAGAACAAAAGTAATCACCTCACCTGCAATGCAATGCATATGACAAATTGAATTTAGTTCCATAATTTAATCATGTGAGTGTCCGAGCTGCTCATGACCGTGAGCACGGCTAGTATACCAGTTTTACACTCTGCAGAGGTTGCGCATCTTTACCCTGCTCATGACCGTGAGCACGGCTAGTATACCAGTTTTACACTCTGCAGAGGTTGCGCATCTTTACCCATAAGTCATGTTACCCATCTGCCAAGAGACGGCCAATCCCATACACCTCTACCGAGGAGGCGAGGCAGGGTAACACTACGAGGCCTTTACAAAGTTCCACTAGCTTCAGAAAACCCGCTACAGTTTATAGGAAGCTCCAATGCAGGAATCCCTTGCAGGACCGCCATCGCAGCAAAATCCTCCCGAGGGCCTCCCTACACTGACCACTCCCCTACTGCCCTTGCCCCTTTCGGGTAAGGTAGTCTTCCACTAGCTTTCCTAATTAATCAGCCAAGGGCGTCCCATTAAACCCTTGTGGTAGCACTGTTTTCCCGGGTGGTTCTCCATGTTCCAATTAACATAATGATCTTATCATGAACAGTAAATAACAACTGATAACAAAAGTATGAATAATATGTATCTCAATGCCCAAATCCACATATAGCACTAGCAAGTACTACCCAGAAAGTTTAGTGGTAAACAAGGCATAAAGATAGACAAACTAGGGTAACCTATTGGGTCCCATCAAAATTAACCTATGCAGATCATTATGAATAATCAGAACATGAGTGGGTAAAAAGAAGTGATCAAGGGCACAACTTGCCTGGGACTTGAGATTCCAGGTACCGGGATGATCTTCAGGTGACTCGTGGCCTCACTGCTAAACGTAGCAATACAGACAAACATTGTATAGGAAAAATTAACATCACACCAAACGTGAGAACAAACTGAATAGTAGTATTCTACGCGATGCTACGAGATAGTGGGATCGATAATCACTAAATTCGGAGTTACGATTATGAAGTTAGGGTTTCCTAAAGATCCACGTGGTTAAATATAGAATAGATTAAGGGCAACATTTTAACCTATATTTCATGACAAAACAAAGTTACAAGATGATAATAAATATTATTGTGAAACTAATGCAACTAGAATGGATCAAAACAGAGTTACAGTTATTGAGTTATGAATTTCTGGAGTTATTTAGTGCTTATATCAGATTAATCCAAATGAATAATTTTAATTCAAGTTTCATGGCTAAACACTGTTACTAGTTGATAGACAATATTAATACAAAATTATTGCAACTGGAATGACTTAATTCGAAGGTAAAATGAATTTAATATGAATTATACAAGTTTCTGAATTTATTTTTGTATTAAAAACAAATTCCTATAATTAATTTTCTATTTTCATTATCCTCTGGACTGCGCACCAAATACCAAAACGGTCTGGGGCTAACCCGCAAGATTTACGCAGACTCAGAAATCCCTGAGTTGGACGGCGGGTTTATTTCAGTAAATCCGAGGGGCTCTTTAGTAAGATATCCATGGCGAAGGGGTACGGATAAATCTCGGCCATCCGATTTAATACTGACGACACAGATTAGATGCGTGTGAATGTGAATCAGGATGCGATCATGTCCATCCATCCTGAAATCAATGGTCATAAGACCTTCTTCCCCAAGGCGGCGGCCAGGATGCATGAGTCCGAGCCCCAATCCCCTAGGCGGCGCCCCAGTGTTTTCGTGCTCCTACCCCAACCGCGACGACGCCATGGCCGCGACACTGGACCACGACGCCATGCGCGCCTGAGCACTAGCCAAACCGTGGCCGCGCATAGAAGGAATGGATAAGGTCATCGCAACAGAAAAAAAACTCACCGACGATGGGCTCACCACAACGTTGACCACAGCTTGCCACGACCCGGTGACGAACCACGGACTCAAGATGAATTTCGCCAAGGCTTTGGTGTTCTGCTTGCTGGCGCCGTTGTTCAGTGTCTGCTTATCCACCGTGACCTCCTCGGTGTGCAGCAGCAGGGCACCACGTGGCCGCAGGCCTCGGCGCCGACGAAAGCAGGATTACGGGCACTCCTTCCACATCGGGTGCCTGTCGACGTCGCAGCCGGCCGCGTCCTTGGCATCGCTGGTGGAGGCGAGCGGGGTGGCTGGAGTTTCGTCGATGGACGCGACCAGCGAAGCCTCCATCCCTAGGTTAACCCTAAGGCCAGATAGAGGTTCGCCGTTGCACTGCCTGTAGCCTGCCAGAGCCCCCACACACCGACGAGCCATCAACCACCAGGACCCGAACGTCGACTCGGACACAGTCGGCCTCGGCGACTACCCCTTTCTCCTTCGTGCTGCTCGATGGAGTTCACATGGGGTCTTCTGGTTTTGGATTTGGCTTTCTGGTGTTGATGAGGGCGAGAGGCTCACGGTTTATATCAGAGCCTAGACCATAAGATTCCACCGAAACCAGGGCGACCAGCATGCAGGATCCGATGTTCTAGGGAGTTTGCTGCGGACGCATTCATGTGCTAGAGTTTGTTACAGGTTCTGTTGAGATTGCTACGGTAAGATAAGGATAGAGATGACAAGGCGGGACCCGCAGCCAGCATCACAGATTCGTCACGTGCATGAGCCTAATTTTGGGTCTGGTCGGCGGTCAGTGAAGCGAGCGAGCGCAAGGAGAAATGGGCTGCACGTGGGTTTCAGCCAACAGTGATAGCATGCAAGTTCTTGTCCCTTTTTTTTGTATTTTCAGTTTTCGACTTGTTATTTAAATTAAAACTTCAAACTTAAATGCACAATAGAGTTCCAGCATGAGATGCTAATATTTTAAATGTATTTTTAGTTACTTTATTAATTTATTAGGCCTTGCCTCAAGTATAAACTATATATCATTCTTTATAGGAAATAGTATTTCGAGTGTATGATAAAATTGTGAGTTTCTTCAAAAATGAATATCCATCAACCATTTAGTTTGAAGGAACATAACACATACCTTTCACCAAGATTCAACTTAGTTCATGCACACACACAAATAACTTATATTAAGATAATACTCTTTTAAAATGCATGGTCTGATTAAAGGCACATTCGAAAATTCATTTTTTTTACTACTTATTTATTTATCTTGTTATTTTTCTCTTATATAGATTTTGGGCTTTACAAATCCTACCCCCCTTAAAAAAATCTCGTCCTCGAGATTTGTATGAAAGGGACACATAAGGATTGGTCTGTAATTCGGCTTTTAGTCTATAATTGGTTCAAAAATCCAGAGTCTCATATTTTTTATATAGTCCATAGTGCATGATTAGAAGAGCATAGGTATCCAGCTATTTATTATGTAGGATATAGACTGGACAGGTTGAGGTGGGAAAGATTATGGTAAGGACAAGACTTCATCCGAAATGTTCAAGTCTTGATTCACTTTGATTGTTATCTCCTTCCTTGTCGATATTGATCTTTTCTTCTCCAGTCTTGGTCTCATTAATTTCGAGGTTAGTGTATATCATCGGAGTTGGGCATATGGTTGAAATAGTTATGGGTAAGATGGACTACATGATGTAGGTCAAAAGTTTGTTGGTTGGTAGGTGGGAATAGAAAGGTTATACCATTCATCATGGCTCTATGGGTTGGGTTAGCTCATGGTTGAGTTGATCCAATGTGCTAAGTTAAGTTAATACATGGCTAGTAGGGTCTAATCTCTTCTATTAGTGTCATTAATCTGTTTAAGTGGACCACATTAGGTTAGATTACGTTAGACCACACTAGATCAGATTACATTAGGTAAGATAAGATCTAGATCAGATTGGATATGACTAGATTAGACTGGTTTAGGTTAGATAGGTCTAACAGGGCAGGATATGTATTATTAAGATATGTTAGAATCTTTTGAGATTAGTTAGATATGTTATGATAAGATAAAATCTCTTCAAGACAAGGTGAATTTATTAAGGTAAGAAGAATCTTTTGAGATGAGGTGGATCTAGTAAGATAAGAGAGAATCTTATAAGATACGATGAATCTATTAAGATATGGGAGAGTCTTTTAGAGGGATCTCTATGAGATAGATACATTTTAATGGAGGATAATCTAAGTTGCTTAGTTTTCTTATGAATTCTATTTAAGCCTATACGTATATGCAGATGTAATTGTGGACATTACTCCACAACCCATCACACTCAATCAAAGATCCAAATCAGACATGTATCATAAGAACAAACATTCAAGCGCATAGATATCTATATATATAAAAAAAATAATTTTGTTTTTGTTCCTAAGAGTAGGTTTCTTATTCCTAAAGTCACTTTAGGCATAGGATTTCAAAGTGTGAAATCCACATTTGTCTTTAGAAAGAAAAGATAAGAATAATCAGAGTAAAGCGGAAATAGATGAGGAAAGATTAAGAAAAGTTTAGAAGAGAATCAGAGTAGCAAAGGTAAGTAAGTAAAGGTTGTCCAGTACTATCTAGGTTTCGTCCTACAGTCAACATTCCTCTGATACCACTTCTGTCACACCCGGATTTTAGGGGTCCAAAACCCGGGCGCGAACATAATCACCAGGTGTGCTGGGACCAAGTCTCACACATATGATGTATAGTGGCACAGGATCGAATGTCACATCTTTATATATAACAGGAGTTCTATACAAAATAAATGATTACATTATAAGGGGACAACGGTCCAGCAACCCAAAGTTGACTGGGAGACGACGGCCTAGATCTCTCACGAACACATCACAGCATCCTCCATGCGCTTCATCCTGTGGTACCTGTTCTTGACCTGTGGGGGGGTGTGAGACAGCAAGAGTGAGCTCACATACGTTCATAGCTCAACAAGTTGTGGGGAATAATGTGCATGAACTCGCCAAAGGTGGGAGCTCACGTGAAGTGTAAGGCTTACCAAAGAGGATGGTTGAAGCTGAGCATTGCTTTTAAAGTTGGTCAAAATTTTATTAGCAATTACTAAGATAAGTAAATACCAACCCAATTAAATAGTAGAACAAAAGTAATCACCTCACCTGCAATGCAATGCATATGACAAATTGAATTTAGTTCCATAATTTAATCATGTGAGTGTCCGAGCTGCTCATGACCGTGAGCACGGCTAGTATACCAGTTTTACACTCTGCAGAGGTTGCGCATCTTTACCCTGCTCATGACCGTGAGCACGGCTAGTATACCAGTTTTACACTCTGCAGAGGTTGCGCATCTTTACCCACAAGTCATGTTACCCATCTGCCAAGAGACGGCCAATCCCATACAACTCTACCGAGGAGGCGAGGTAGGGTAACACTACGAGGCCTTTACAAAGTTCCACTAGCTTCAGAAAACCCGCTACAGTTTATAGGAAGCTCCAATGCAGGAATCCCTTGCAGGACCGCCATCGCAGCAAAATCCTCCTGAGGGCCTCCCTACACTGACCACTCCCCTACTGCCCTTGCCCCTTTCGGGTAAGGTAGTCTTCCACTAGCTTTCCTAATTAATCAGCCAAGGGCGTCCCATTAAACCCTTGTGGTAGCACTGTTTTCCCGGGTGGTTCTCCATGTTCCAATTAACATAATGATCTTATCATGAACAGTAAATAACAACTGATAACAAAAGTATGAATAATATGTATCTCAATGCCCAAATCCACATATAGCACTAGCAAGTACTACCCAGAAAGTTTAGTGGTAAACAAGGCATAAAGATAGACAAACTAGGGTAACCTATTGGGTCCCATCAAAATTAACCTATGCAGATCATTATGATTAATCAGAACATGAGTGGGTAAAAAGAAGTGATCAAGGGCACAACTTGCCTGGGACTTGAGATTCCAGGTACCAGGATGATCTTCAGGTGACTCGTGGCCTCACTGCTAAACGTAGCAATACAGACAAACATTGTATAGGAAAAATTAACATCACACCAAATGTGAGAACAAACTGAATAGTAGTATTCTACGCGATGCTACGAGATAGTGGGATCGATAATCACTAAATTCGGAGTTACGATTATGAAGTTAGGGTTTCCTAAAGATCCACGTGGTTAAATATAGAATAGATTAAGGGCAACATTTTAACCTATATTTCATGACAAAACAAAGTTACAAGATGATAATAAATATTATTGTGAAACTAATGCAACTAGAATGGATCAAAACAGAGTTACAGTTATTGAGTTATGAATTTCTGGAGTTATTTAGTGCTTATATCAGATTAATCCAAATGAATAATTTTAATTCAAGTTTCATGGCTAAACACTGTTACTAGTTGATAGACAATATTAATACAAAATTATTGCAACTGGAATGACTTAATTCGAAGGTAAAATGAATTTAATATGAATTATGCAAGTTTCTGAATTTATTTTTGTATTAAAAACAAATTCCTATAATTAATTTTCTATTTTCATTATCCTCTGGACTGCGCACCAAATACCAAAACGGTCTGGGGCTAACCCGCAAGATTTACGCAGACTCATAAATCCCCGAGTTGGACGGCGGGTTTATTTCAGTAAATCCGAGGGGCTCTTTAGTAAGATATCCATGGCGAAGGGGTACGGATAAATCTCGGCCATCCGATTTAATACTGACGACACAGATTAGATGCGTGTGAATGTGAATCAGGATGCGATCACGTCCATCCATCCTGAAATCAATGGTCATAAGACCTTCTTCCCCAAGGCGGCGGCCAGGATGCATGAGTCCGAGCCCCAATCCCCTAGGCGGCACCCCAGTGTTTTCGTGCTCCTACCCCAACCGCGACGACGCCATGGCCGCGACACTGGACCACGACGCCATGCGCGCCTGAGCACTAGCCAAACCGTGGCCGCGCATAGAAGGAATGGATAAGGTCATCGCAACAGAAAAAAAAACTCACCGACGATGGGCTCACCACAACGTTGACCACAGCTTGCCACGACCCGGTGACGAACCACGGACTCAAGATGAATTTCGCCAAGGCTTTGGTGTTCTGCTTGCTGGCGCCGTTGTTCAGTGTCTGCTTATCCACCGTGACCTCCTCGGTGTGCAGCAGCAGGGCACCACGTGGCCGCAGGCCTCGGCGCCGACGAAAGCAGGATTATGGGCACTCCTTCCACATCGGGTGCCTGTCGACGTCGCAGCCGGCCGCGTCCTTGGCATCGCTGGTGGAGGCGAGCGGGGTGGCTAGAGTTTCGTCGATGGACGCGACCAGCGAAGCCTCCATCCCTAGGTTAACCCTAAGGCCAGATAGAGGTTCGCCGTTGCACTGCCTGTAGCCTGCCAGAGCCCCCACACACCGACGAGCCATCAACCACCAGGACCCGAACGTCGACTCGGACACAGTCGGCCTCGGCGACTACCCCTTTCTCCTTCGTGCTGCTCGATGGAGTTCACATGGGGTCTTCTGGTTTTGGATTTGGCTTTCTGGTGTTGATGAGGGCGAGAGGCTCACGGTTTATATCAGAGCCTAGACCATAAGATTCCACCGAAACCAGGGCGACCAGCATGCAGGATCCGATGTTCTAGGGAGTTTGCTGCGGACGCATTCATGTGCTAGAGTTTGTTACAGGTTCTATTGAGATTGCTACGGTAAGATAAGGATAGAGATGACAAGGCGGGACCCGCAGCCAGCATCACAGATTCGTCACGTGCATGAGCCTAATTTTGGGTCTGGTCGGCGGTCAGTGAAGCGAGCGAGCGCAAGGAGAAATGGGCTGCACGTGGGTTTCAGCCAACAGTGATAGCATGCAAGTTCTTGTCCCTTTTTTTTGTATTTTCAGTTTTCGACTTGTTATTTAAATTAAAACTTCAAACTTAAATGCACAATAGAGTTCCAGCATGAGATGCTAATATTTTAAATGTATTTTTAGTTACTTTATTAATTTATTAGGCCCTGCCTCAAGTATAAACTATATATCATTCTTTATAGGAAATAGTATTTCGAGTGTATGATAAAATTGTGAGTTTCTTCAAAAATGAATATCCATCAACCATTTAGTTTGAAGGAACATAACACATACCTTTCACCAAGATTCAACTTAGTTCATGCACACACACAAATAACTTATATTAAGATAATACTCTTTTAAAATGCATGGTCTGATTAAAGGCACATTCGAAAATTCATTTTTTTACTACTTATTTATTTATCTTGTTATTTTTCTCTTATATAGATTTTGGGCTTTACACCCAGCAAGTGTCCTGTTTGGCTGTAGTGGACTAGCTTTATGTGGAGTTAAGTCAAGCAGTTGCTTTTAGTTGGTCAGGTTATTATTTACTAGTAGAAAGCCAGGTTTTAGCATTAACCCCAAGTTATTAACCCGATGTACCCTTTCCAAACGGAAAGAATACCACTTACCAGTACCATAGTCATAACCAAAACCATCAATCTCATTGCCACCTGTAAACCAAAACGTCTCTGATCAAGTACCACTAATCAATGGAGCTCCCTTAGCCGCTCATAACCGCGAGCATGGCTGATATATCAGTTTCATAACACTCTGTAGAGGTTGCGCACTTTACCCACAAGCCGTGATTCCCTCTTGCCTCGGGCTGATCAAACCCTTAAACACTACTATAGTGAATAGGCAGGGTCTCACTACGTAGCCTTTACAAAGATTCCCTAAGGCTGTAACCGCCCGTTAGGTTTCCTAAATGTACCGCACTCCTCCCCAAAGGGCAAACCAACCTTGGCAGAGCGAGCCGCATACACCGAGTCCCATTGACGGCACGACAACGAAGCGAACTACACCTCAGTTCCTCTAATTATTCAGCTAAGGGCGTCCCACTCTACCCTCATGGTTGCACTGTTTTCCCGGGTGGTCATCCAACGAACAGGTCCTTACGGAGAGGCACTCGAGAAACTGCTCGAGCCCCCTTAAATGTCACAGTACCATCATCATAAACAAAAGGGAAAATAGCGTATCATAGATAATCTCATCATGTTCATTGATTAATGTGAAGCACTAGCATAAAGCTAAACTATAATAACCCAACCAAAATAGGTAGACAAGGACAAGATAAACAAAAGCTAGTCAATCCTTAGGTATAAAGTGTGTAAATGCGGGGAGTGAGTTATAAGAATGAGTAGGACATAGATGGGTCAAGGGACACTTGCCTCTACCAACCAGCTGCTGCTCAGGGGCTTCTCCTGTGAGTCCCTCGGGCTCTTCAACCAGATCGTACTATATACGAGTTCAAACATACATTCCACACATTTAATACCAAAAGAACAGTACACCATACAATGGAATGCAATAAATAAACAGACGTTCAATGCGGGGCTCGCAATTACGGTTAAGAGAGCAAGAGGAACTGACAGTTGGGTCTACGGTCGAGAGGCAATCACTTTACATAATTATAAATTAAACCATTCGTTTAAACAGAAGGGTATCAAATTAGACACTGCGTTTAGCATAAAGTAAAGTCATGTTCCACATTTAGTCACTATAAATAGGTAAAGATGAACGAAAGGGATTGGTCATACGGCGAGACGTACGACACATCATTTAAATTGAATTAAGAAATAAATAACTTGCCGCACGACAGAGCGCGCAACAAGATTCTTGCATTAATTAAAGACAAACGTTAAGCGTTGCACGACGAAACGCATGACGGCTTACGCCAACAGAACTGCATTTAAAATGAATCATCGCACGACGAAGCGCGCGACGCAGCACTGCAATAAATATAAATTAAACGAATCGTCGCGCGACGAAGCGCGCGACACAACACATTAATAAATATAAATTTAAAAGGACTGTCGCACGACGAAGCGCGCGACGCAGCACATTTATAAAGATGAAATTAGAATGAACCGTCGCGCGGCGAAGCGCGCGACACAGCACATTGACTAAACAAAATTAAAATGGATTAAACGAGGGTTAAACGAAACGCGACTACGGTCGCACGCGCGAGAGCATGCTGCGCGTGCCGAGGGCACGCGAACCGTGCAAGTCGCGCGGGGCGCGAGGCTGCCGGGGCACGGGCTCAGGCAGGGGCGCGCGTGGGCGCAGCCGGGGCACACGGCCGAGGGCACGGCCGGGGCGCGGCCGCCGGGGCACGGGCCAGGGCATAGCCGAGGGCGCGGCCAGGGCGCGCGAGGACACAACAGAGGGCGCGTGGCCAGGGCGCGGCTGGGGGGAGCAGCGCGCGGGAGGGGCGCGACCGGGGAGGGGTTCACCGAGGGGGCGTGACGCGGGGAGGGGCTCGGCCAGGGGGCGCGACGTGGGGAGGGGCTCGGCCGGGGCGGGACTCGCCGGGGGCGCGACGCGGGGAGGGGCTCAGCCGGGGCGGGACTCGCCAGGGGGGGACGCGACTTGGGGAGGGGCTCGGCCGGGGCGGGGCTCACCGGGGGCGCGACGCGGGGAGGGCTCGGCCCGTGGGGGATGCAGCGCGGCTGGGCCGCCGCCACAGCGCGCGACGGGGTAGGGGAGGGCGCGCGGCCAGGGGAAGAAGACGGGAGGGGAGGAGGGTGAGAGAGAAAGGGAAGGGGAAAACTCACCTCCGGGGATCCAAACTCCGGCGATCTCGTCTCCAAACCCTAGGGCACCACGGGGAGAGAGAGAGGTGGGAGAGGGAAGTTACTACGCGGGAGAAAATCAAATGCGACAACGGGATTAGGCGAAGGGGGGCGCGCACATGGGTAGGGCAAGGGGCACCAGGGGCGCACGGGCCGGACTGGGCCGGACCGGGCCGGGCTAGGTCACTCCGCTGGTCGAACACCAATCGGAATTTCGATCGTGAACCGAAATCCGAACCGGGATGAGACAAACATGCGATTAAAAACGACATCAGACAAAGAAATATGCTTCGGCATGATGCAACACTCATGACACTTAGGTTTTGTTTATACATGACACGGACACCCGTCATTATACTAGTTTGAAATTGGGAAGAAGGAGCGAAACGGGAAGAGAAAAGAGAGTAACGCTCGAATTTGGTGAATGAAAAGAGGAGAAAAATCTACCCCCAAATTCAGGGCGTTACACCAGGAGCGCCAAGGTTTGTCATAAATGGGAGAGGAGGCGAGTTCGAGCCCCTGTAGCAGCATGGCCACCGAAATGTCCTTTGACCTTGTGGTTGACTTGGACCAGAGGGAGAACATTCGGCCCCTGTATCTTGCATCTTGACTAAGTAGAGAGCCAAGGCCAGGATCAGGGGCTCAGATGCATACCCAAGCCTATCTCATGGATGTGTTGTCCGAGTTGTAGTTGTTAGAATAGTGATAAGCATGGGGAAATCCACATGGTAAGTCGTCCCGTATGGAGTAAAGCAGATTTGTCACCAATCCTGTTGTCAACTGTCTCTATGGAGGTTGGTCACGTCGGTCGTCCTTTCATCATTGTTATCTAGGGCGAGGCTATGCTCGGGCGAGGCGCAGGTTCCTCCCAAGGCCATGGTCAGACCTACACTGGGGCATGCAGTCGTGTAGGGAGTGTTAGGACAGTCACCACAGTGGTCTCCTGCGAGATTCGCGGGGAGTTGGTGGCGACTACTAGGGCAGTTGACCAAGGTGGAGCTTAGGCGAGGCGGAGCCTTCTCCTAAGGCTGAAACCATCTTTGGGCAACACGGAGTTCTCTCCCGAGGGCGAGGTTGTGCCCAGACACACACATGTCCCATCCAGAGTTGTTCGAGAACAGTGGCTAAAGTAGGGGAGTAGTGTCCATTATTCGAGGGCGTGCTTCATCGTAGTTGGCTAAAATAGATGGGACTACGGTCCCATCGTCCCCTATTTGACTGTGGTGTCACATGGAGTAGATATCCGAATCGTCGCATTTAATGCGCACGTCTCCACGGTTCTCATTCCTTTGGTTGAGGCTAGACTTGAGGTTGTCCTCTGTCCAAGATGAGCTTGGGTGAGATGGAAATTGCCTTTCCGAGAAGGGGGGCCTCGGACAAGACGAGGATTTCTCCTGGACCTACCTCTACCCGAGGATGGGCTCGGGCGAGGCATAGTTTTGAGCGACCGTCGAGTGGGGCATTGGGCGAATCGTGGTTCAATCCTGCTTGATCCTAGGTAACAGGTTTTCTGATTTTTTGGTACTTAGGTGTTAGGTATGATTAAGGGCACAATCTAGGTACCCCTAATTATGATACATGACACCTTCTCTTTGCATTATTATAACATTGGAGTGAAAGATTACAAGCCCAGCTAGAAGAAGAGAGGAGGGAATGGATGGAGTTAGAGGCAAGGATGAGGGAGGAGCGGGAGGCGGAGTAGGTGGATCAGTAGAGGATGGCTGAGATGTTCCAGTACATGTAGTGCTTTGGCGCCACACAAGGTCTTGCTCGACCACCTCTATTTTTCCCTCCAGCTGACCCTGCTCAGTTCCATACTCATATAAGTATCAAAATTTTAGTCCTGCATGATATATATTCATTTGGACTCACACATGCAATCTCTTTTCTGTGCAGCGATAATCATCGGCATCAAACAACCCTCAGGGATCACCCAGCCCATCGCTAAACCAGTCCAACCGCCTACCTCACTGATGATCTTATGTTTGTGAAACTTATTTGTGAAACTTGGTCTGAACTTGTTGTTGATGGTAATACTTTGTGAGATACTTGAGACTTATGTTTGTGAGTGTTGGAGACTTATGTTTGTGAAACTTGTTTGATGTTGTGATATTTGTGAGATATATGGTGTTGGTGATACATGTATTGATTCTGTGATATATGTGATTTCAATTATATATATCTTTTGTTTGTTTAGATGTAATAATAAAAACAAATAAAAGGGGTTTTTTTGGTCACTTTGGCAAGTGTTAAACTCGGCAAAGAGGTACTTTGCCAAGTGCCATGACCATAGCACTTGGCAAAGAAGGCATACCTTGGAACCAGTAAAGCTTTTTTGCTTAGTGTTGTAGTCCTAGCACTCGACAAAGAAGCACCCTTTGCCAAGTCACTACTGGAATTCGGCTCTTTGCAAAGAAGCCACCCAGAACACTTGGCAAAGAGACTGGCAAACAGGCCCACTGGACCTTTTTGCTGAGTGCTAGGCCAGCAGATACTCGGCAAAGGGGGCTTATTTGCCGAGTGCCCCTAGGAGCTCTCGGCAAAGAAACTGGCAAAGTGGCCCACTATAGCCTTCTTTGTCGAGTGCCAGTCCAGCAGGCACTCGGCAAAGGGGGCTTTTTTACCGAGTGTCAGAGGTAACACTCGGCAAAGGATCCATCACCGTTACTTGGCGCTGTGACGACGACTTCTCTTTGGTAAGTACCGTGCGACACTCAACAACCCTACAAAAAGTACTCGACAAATAAGTTGTTGTCAATGTACAGTTCATCGAGACCTCTTTGCCGAGAGCTACACTTGGTAAAGTCTTTGCCCAAAGTTTTGTGGGATTTACCGAGTGCCTAAAGCACTCACCAAAGAAGTTGTCTCCAGTAGTGACTACAGTTCAATAAGCTCTGGAGTCTAATGTCACTAGTACAAATAAGCTCTATAAAGGCTATTCGTAACCCATTTTCACCAACGTTTTTAAGAACCGCCAACACTAGAGGCCTGTAGAAATGGTTTTGTCCACAGCACGATTAACTAAAAACTGCCAGTGGAAACTCGTGCAAATTTGGTGCAAAAATGCCACCACGGGCAGGTGGGACCTCCCCTGATTAAAACAATTTTTTGTTATTTTGAAAACCTGGATTATATTTTCTGAAAAAGAATTTGTACGAGCATTTTCTTAAGACAACTGCTACTAGAAATCAATTTCCATTGGCGGTTTAGTTAAGAAAATTGTCACTACAAATTATTATCAGGGAATATAAATAGGGTTTTGAAAACAGCAAAAATATTTAATTAGGGGAGGCCCCGACCTGCCCATCGCGACATTTTTCACACGCTTTGCGACCATTGGGATTCAAAGCCCCAACGTCACTCTCGCGCATAGTCTCTTCTACCATTTCACTCATCATTCACTTGTGTCTAAATTGCAGTTTTGTTGACCACATACTATAACAAACTGAGTGTAAATCGATTGATTGTGGCCCTAAACGAATTCAAACAAAAAAGTTGTCAGCTACAAAGTTAAAAAAACTTTTCAAGATCTAGAAATTTTATCTTGGTACATTATCCATCTGAGATCGTTTCCAAAAATTATATTTCAAATTTGACAAATTTAGATGCAGTTTTGTGAGCTCAAATGGTTTTAAATGGAAAGTTATCAACTACAAAATTCAATAACTTTTAGAGACATACAACTTTTATTTTGGTGGTTTGTTCATACGATGTCATTAAAAATTCAAAACCTCAAATGATTTGTACTGACATGTCCTTAAAAACCATAAGTAGAAATCATATTTGTACTAACAGGTCCTTAAGAAAAGCGCATGTATAAATCAAGAATTTGTACCAACAGATTTCTTAAGGAACCGCTAGCATAAATATTAAGAAAACTGCCAAGTGGAAATGCACGATTTGCACCTGCGGTTTTTAAAGAAAAATGACAAGTGCAAAGGTGTTTCCACTGATGGTTCTTGAGTCGGGCCAGCCATTTTACTTTCACTGTCTTGATAACCAAAATTGTCTGTAGAAAGTAGTGCCCACGGCAGGCATAGAGCTATTTTCTACTAGTGTGTTTCAGGTCGATTCGCCGTATGAATTTTTTTGAAATAGCGGCACTACATCGTTTTCTAGCTAGAAGCCGTCCATAGCTAATACTCCCTCAGTCCCAAAATATCTGTCGTTCTCACTTTTTAATGATTCAACCATTTTTAACTTTGATCTAATATATATAATAAAATGTTAATATTTATAGTACAAAATTAGTATCATTAGATATATATTTAAATATGTTTTTAATAAAATTATTTGGAGATACAAATATCGATAATATTTTCTATAAATCTAGTAAAACTTAAAAAAGTTTTACCGACATAAATACCATAGCGACAAACATTTTGGGACTGGAGAAGTAACAAATTTTGAATGGACCTAGAAAATCGGAAATGTGAACGTATCATTGTGCTTATAAAAGTAAAACTAGTAAGAGTAAGATGTTGTGCATTGTTATGGGGTATACTTAATTTGTAATAGAAAATAAAATATGTATATTATGTTGGTTAGGTGAGTCTAAATATGGAGGTAACATCTAAGGTTTAAATTCCTACTTATACATAAATTTATCTTATTTTTGCATAAAGCGGAAAGGGGAAAATAACACACTACGAGTGTGGAACCATAGAGGGAAGAGGAAGCATAACACACGACGACTGTAGAACCACGGAACCATGAAAACTAGTAATTTATATAGTACTAGTATAATGCTCGTGCACCGATGACACACAATTATATTTGATACCCATAAAAAATAAATTTAATATCAAAGCGAACATATGGTACACATATCATATATTAAACTGATAAAACAAATATTACACTTCAACTTAGCCAAAAGATCGAGAAAGAAGTAAAGTACACAGCGGTCCACGAACTTGGCATGTTGTGTCACCTTGCCCCGAAACTTAGAAAACCGGGAAAACAGGTCATCAAACTTTGTAGGCTCATGAAAAACCATCTAAATCCGGGTTTGCAAAATTGGATGACAACATGGCAGGCCATGTCAGATCCACTTGGGGGCATGTTGTGTTACATGGGTCCCCAAACTTGAGTGTTGTGTCACTTGAGTCCCTAAACTTTCATTAGTGCACTATAACGTGGCATGACTCGTCAACATCCATTTTATATGTTACAAAGGTACATCTTTATCTTGTATACATTATCATCATTTAGTAGTGACAACCTTCCAACATTCTATCTACATGGCTAGAGTTGCTCACTCTAGTGTACATGTGGACTAAATTATGTGTATCTCAACATAAAAACATATTAATCCACCTAAGTTCACCTATTCACCAAAATACAAACAAGGGCCTTTCAATCCACCCCTTCTTGGCATCGATGATAATTCTACAAACAAATGGAAACTAAGCATGATCGAAGTAGTAAATTATTAACTTGGTTTAGATTTTATGTCGCATATATAACTTTTAAGCTTTGTCATTATGATATGAATAAGCACCATAAAACATGATTTAGTAGTGATAACTTTCCCTACATGTGTGCTTGAATGATTTAGATCCAAGCTCATATGCATACATGAATATGAAAATTGTGGGAAGATAGTCAATAATGCTAAGGTATACAAGATAAAAATGTACTTTTGTAACATGTATATCACTCATTAAAAACATAATGATGACTTGTCGGTCGCTCATCCTCTTTTAGTTAGTGGGATGATACTATGTGGAAGCGCTGCGCTGCATCCCGCTTCCTGTTGTGTTGGATATTTGGATTTGGATGGTTTCTCACGCCCTATCTGTTGACTTATTGCCTTGTTGCATTGGGCTTGAATGGTTTTTACGGGCTATCTATGAGGTATCGGGCCACTAACTAACTACGTGTTTCGTGCGTAACGCATGATGACTGTCGAAACTGGTGCTTTATAAGAGTATATATTATAGAATTATGAACATATCGTTGCTACTGTATAGCAAGTTGCAGTGGCAGCGAACCTTACGTGCAAAGGCGGATCCAGGACTGGGGCTGCCGGGGCTCCAGCCCTGGTCCAGCAACTCGTGTCTCCTCAGAACTTTGCTCTTTCCCGCTTCTACCATTTCTTTCCGGCCAGCTAATCTATCATATCACAAAGATGATCTATAAAGTGAGCATGTCCTCTATGTAAATAGTCGTTAGCCCGCTACATACGCACGTCTATTTGGTCTTTGTTTTGTGTCTGCGCAGTCGAACTTGAGGTGGCGCCGCTCCCTGCAGTGTGCTGAGAAGATGAAGAAGAAGCACGCATGGCACCGCTTGTCGTTTTCAGCCGCCATGCAAACGGCGTTGCAATGATGATTTTTTTTATTTTAGCCCCTTTTTCTATTAGAATTTTAGTTTTATATCTTGACAAAGTTGTTACTCTATACTATTTTATAGTAATTTTAGCATAGTTATTGAAAGAACGCTCCATAATTGCTGATCCACGATGGTAGCAGGCTACAGGGCCATATAATTCACACATACTCTCCATAGTGGTTCCATTAATTTACATTGTGGGGCCATGTTTAGTCTCTCCAATACATAATTCAGCCCCTTTTGATCTATTTGTGGATCCGCAATTGCTTACAAGCGAAGACCTTGCCATGCATTAAGCAATGCGGCGGCTAAGCAGTTGTCTTATTGGGAGCCTCCCATGCCACGAACCCGCAATCGCAGGGACGCCCACGAAACGAAATTCGCAATGGGTGTCCTCTTCCTGATCGCCTGCCTTCTCGTTCCGGCCGCCATTTACCTCCTCCCAGCCAACAACAACACACCACCATGGGAGCCCATCACCTGCACGGGCGGCAACGCCAACGGCGAGTCAAACTGCACCGTCACCAACTCGTACGGCTCCTTCCCGGACCGCACAGTCTGCCGCGCGGCGGCGGCCGTCTACCCACAGACCGAGAAGGAGCTGGTCGCCACCGTGGCGGCGGTTGCCGCGGCTAAGGGGAAAGCGAAGGTCGCCACGAGGCACTCCCACAGCTTCACCAAGCTCGCGTGCCCCGGCGGCCGCGATGGCACCGTCATAAGCACCCGGTGGCTCAACCGGACGGTGCGCGTCGACGTCGGCAGACGGCTCCTGACGGTGGAGGGCGGCATGGTCCTCAGGGACCTCGTCCGTGTCGCCGCGGAGGCAGGGCTCGCGCTGCCGCACTCGCCGTACTGGAGCGGGCTCACCGTCGGGGGCCTCCTGGCCACCGGCGCCCACGGGAGCTCGCTGTGGGGGAAAGGGAGCGCCGTGCATGAGTACGTCGTCGGGATGAGGATCGTGACGCCGGCGCCGGCGAGCCAGGGGTTCGCCGTGGTGAGGGAGCTCGGCGCAGACCACCCTGACCTGGATGCCGCCAAGGTCTCCCTCGGTGTGCTGGGAGTCATCTCTCAGGTATGTACAGCACCGCGCAAACTTGGCCACTTGCACACCTCAATGAATAATGCATCACCTTTCAGTTTTATTTTCTCGATCGGTTAGAGTTGTTTAATTCCAACTAACTCAGATATGAATACACTATAATTTGATGTTGTCGATTTGCCAAGTTATTAGCCGAATATAGATTTGCGAAGTCAATGCTAATTTGATGTGGTTATATATAAAAAAGGTCAATGGTTAGCGCTGTACTATATACAGTACGTTTTAGATTATTATTAGGTCAATGGCAATAATGATTATCAGGTTGCATTGTACCTCTGTACTATACAGTATATTGTATTATATATACTGCACGCTTCTATATTTCTTCTTTGATCTGGGTATTTGTGTACGCAAAGTAGAGCTGGCTATGCATTTCCTTGTTATTACCTGTACTTGTTAACTATAGATTACAAATTAATTGTTAGCTGAGAATAAATTTAAGAATTAGGCATCTAACTATTGCTCCATGCATGCATGCATGTTTGGATGCCATATATGCTAAAAGGTGAATGTATATTACAATCAATGAACTATTACTCCTTGTTATTAGCTAGTTGTTGTGTTTGGCTAGCTAAGAGCATGCAATTCCAAGAGTCTTTTTCTCTCGCATTTCTCTAGTCCTGCCTAAGAGAAAAGAATATGCATATATATACTCTCTCTATACTTGTCAAGTTGATGAATTCAATGGTCTATCACAGTATTCACTAGTTTTCTCCAGGTCCGCACCATCTAACAGGTAACACATTTTAAGAGACTCAGCTATGATTTCTGTCCTTTCAACTAGTTCAAGACAACCCACTCTGATTTTAGCCATTTTTAACCAATTTAAGATATATATTTCACTACGATTTTAGTCATTTTAGCTGGTTTAAGACATTCTACTCTCTAATTTGAGCCCTTTTAACCAGTTTTAATACATCTCACTCCGATTTCAATTATTTTAACTGCTTTAAAATATTCCACTCTTATTCGGCCATTTTAAACATTTTAGAACAATCAAACTTGATTCCAGTCCTTTTATCTAGTTTAAGATAATTCACTCTGATTTTAATCATTTTAACTAGTTTTAAGTAATTCAACCTAGATTTCAGTCCTTTTAATTAGGGCAATTCCCTATATGACACTACAATTTTGCCTAATACCTTATTTGATAGTGTAAATATTCTAATTTTTTATGCCACCCAAATGAAATTTCTAACTTTCCATGTCATCGTCAGTGGCATAGAAGGGATTGAAACATGCAACTTATTACTCTTCTATGTCATTAGTGATGGCATTAGAACATTTCTGATGGCAAAAAGGATACTGGGCAAAATTGTAGTGTCATACAGAGAAATTTCTCATTATCTAGTTTAAGACATTCCATACGATTTTTAGTCATTTTATCTTATTCAATCCTTTAATTATTTGTCTAATTGATATTAAGCAATTTCATATAATTTTCAGACATTTCATATTACTTTGTTAATTGACATTTAGTTTTCTAACTAATTTTAAGTCATTCCATGTGTTTTCAGACATTTTATCTTGCTCAGCTCTTATTATTTGGCCGATGTTTGGACTGATGCACTTTTAAGTAATTTCTTTGATATTCAACCGTTTTAAGTAATTCCGTATTATTTAAGTCATTTTTTAGTTTTCTCGTCATTTGTCGTCCTTTAGTTAGTTTTCCAACTGATATTAAGTCACTTTTAGATTATTGAAATCATTCCTTATATTATTATACATTTTTATCTAATTTAGTCCTTTTTCTAAGTTATTTTTGCCAATTTAGAGTTGCATCTATGTTATTCCTTCGAACTCACAGTATTTAAGACATTTTATTTTCATCTAAGTTGTTTCTACATTATAGAGTTGAATCTAAGTCATTCTTTCCAACTCACTTTCTAAGATACTTTTAGATTGCATCAAGTCATTCATGTGTTGTAGGATTGAACCTAAGTCATTCCTTTCAACTTACAATATTTAAGACATTATATGTTGCACCTAAGTCATTAATTCCTGCTATTGCAGGATTGAATCTAAGTGATTCCTTTTGTCGGTGTCTAGTGTCCGACCGCACACCCAGGGATACCCTCGTGGTGCTTTTGGGTAGGACGGTGTTGCTGATCGTAGCTCGATGGTTCGTGTTAAGAGCACGAGAGAGAGAAAAAGAAAGAGACGGGCAATTTTCTGTAGGTTCGGGCTGCTTTTGAGAGGCGTAATACCCTACTTCCTGGGGTGACTTTGTATGCGTGGTGTATTTACAAGTGGTGTTTCCCGAATGGAGAGGTGCTAATCAGATGAAAATGATGGGGCTCCCCCTAGGCCTTGTATACACGACTGTGGGGCACTCTGCCCTACGCACACGCTGATCACACTCTTCCAGCTTATTTCCTAGCTAATAGCCAACAGACTTCGTTTATCTTGAGGAAAACTCGGTGGCTTCGCTCCGAGCCATCTCCGGCATTTGAGGGCGTCAGGCGTGCCTAACTCCGCGAATGATTCGGGCACGAGCCCATTGCCTTCTTGGGTCGGCCTATTTCAATTGTAGTCTTTGTCCGGCCCACGACGAGACGACCTTGTGGGGCGACTGGTCCATGGCCCCATGCAAGGGTATTCGTCTTCTAGTGGACCCAGGGAATATCTATCCCCTACACCTTCTAACTCACGGTATTTAAAACAATATATGTTGCATCTAAGTCATTCCTGCCAGTGCGGGACTGAATCTAAGTGGTTCCTTCTAGCTCACATCATCTAAGACATTATATGTTGGATCTAAGTTATTCTTGCCAATACAATATTGAATAACAGGTTGGGTATTGCAGGGGTAGATTATATCTATTTCATCATTTCTAGGTGTGCTCGGTCCTCGCCTAGACATGGCTGACTAACGGTCAGGATGTGCTTGATCGGATCTGGGTGAAGGACTATTGTTTTGTCATCCTAGTTGACAAATAGCGATGCCGCACACAAGAGGAGCCCAAATATGATGCTTTGATAATAAATTTATAGTGTTAGATAGGGATGGCAACGGGTAGGATTCGGCTCGGATACAGTAAATATCCGCCCGCAACCATATCCACGGTCACAGATAATATCCGCCCGCGACTATACCCGCGGGTAGAAATTCATATCCATGCCCATGCCCATCAGGTTTCCGGTATCCATCGAATATCCATCGGATATGACAAAGAACTATTTTCAATAATTCAATAACATAATTAATCAAATTTCTTTCCAATTATTAGTCAAGATGCAGCCTTGTACAGGAATACAAGAATACTACTATACTAGCTTAGCGTCTAAGCCTTGTACATGTGACTAAGAGTCTAAGACAATATGCTAGTGCGTAATAGCAGGAGAGCAGAAGACATGCAAATCAAAGAACATTTTGTTTTCTAGTTATAATGTTTTATCATAAAGAAATTATATATGGAAAACATACGAGGATAGTAGAATCATATTCATCATGGAAAACAACAAAATAGATAAATTTCTAGTGTTAGGGATTAGGGTTTGCTGATGCAGTGATGCCGGTGTGTGCATGTGTAGGCTGGGCCGACTCCCAACTAGGCTGTCTAGTTGTCTGAGCAAAAAATTGAAGTATTGGTTAATTTCGGATATCCAACGGGTAACCCGTGGGTGAGGTTTAATATCCAAATCCATGTCCACTTTACCTCAGGTCGGATACGAGTCTAACCCACGGGTCAAAAAACATATCCATATTAGGATCCTTCGGATCGGATATCTGACGCATATCTGAATCCACGGATTAAATTGTCAACCCTAGTGTTAGATGCATGACTATTGCTCTTCATGGTGCTGATGTCCCTGCTATACGTTCGTTCATGTGCATGCATGCAGGTGACCCTTGCGTTACAGCCTATGTTCAAGCGTTCGGTCACGTTCGTGACACGCGACGACTTGGACATGGCGGAGACTGTGTCCGTCTGGGGTCACCTCCACGAGTTCGGCGACATGACATGGTTGCCCTACCAGCGCAAGGTCGTGTACCGCCAGGATGACCGCGTTGACGTCGCCACCGGAGGAGATGGCCACAATGACTTCCTTGGCTTCCGCTTCTACTCCAAGCCTGGTGTTATGGCCGCCAAGCTCCTAGGTGTGCTATCTAGCTGCTTGTTGTGAAGATAAATTAACTGAGCTTGAAAAAACTTTTGATACTAAAAGCACGCATGCAAAAATTCCATCTTGCTTTGATTTAGACACGTGGCTGGAAGAGAAGGACGTTGACACTGCCCGGTGTCTGATGGCACGGTTGCCGATGTGGAAAGTGCAGAGGGAGGCCTACGGCTTCTCTAACGACGGCGTCTCCTTCACGGGGTACCCGGTGGTGGGGTTCCAGCACCGCATACAGGCATCTGGCTCGTGCCTGGACGACGACGGCGGCGGCGGCGGCGGTTTCCTGCTGTCAGGCTGCACATGGGACCCGCGCCTCCGAGGCGGGCTGTTCTACAGCTCCGGCTTCAGCGTGGGTCTATCCAAGGTGCCAGCGTTCGTCGCCGACGTGCAGAGGCTCCGCGACATCAACCCGCGGGCCTTCTGCGGGCTCGAGGGCAAGCTGGGCGTGTTCATGCGGTACGTGAAGGCCTCGTCGGCGTTCCTAGGCAAGCCCGAGGACTCGGTGGACTTGGACATCGTCTACTACCGGAGCCACGTGGAGGGCACGCTGCGCAGGCACGCCGACGTGGTCGACGAGATGGAGCAGATGGCGCTGCACAAGTACGGTGCCATCCCACACTGGGGCAAGAACCGGAACTTCGCCTTTGACGGCGCCATCGACAAGTACCCTAGGGCACACGAGTTCTTGAGGGTGAAGGACACGTACGACCCGGACGGGATCTTCTCCAGCGAGTGGAGTGACCAGGTGCTTGGCGTCAAGGGTAGCCCTAGCATCGTCGGGGATGGCTGCGCCATTGAAGGTCTGTGCGTTTGCTCCGGCGACTCGCACTGCATGCCGGATAAGGGCTATTTCTGCCGGCCTGGTAAGGTTTACAAGGAGGCCAGGGTCTGCGTACGTGTTTGATATGATGGGGACGGACAATCTACAGTTCTGTCTCTAGGTATCGATGTGATACCTTACATCTGTGTCATGATTGCTAATTAAGTGCTTTTCTAGCTCTGTTCTAAATTAGAAAGATATTCTGCCTTTTTTTTATTATGTAGCTACTCCAGACGGACACAGTTTAATATCTAGTTTAATATCTATAGTTTATTAGGTGTGTGCTCATACGTTGCAACAGGAGTACGCTAGGATGAGCATCGACACATATCGGATCGGATCTTATATTTTCTTGGAGGTCTGGAGAAAGTTTGCTCGTAAGCCAAACATGTTAAGACCTGAGCATGAGTTACCCTTGTGCCCCATTAACACACTGTTACGCACTTGTATGAGTCTTGCTAATTTGCATGCCTCGTGCATAGTCTCTATAATATACATAATCCGTGTGACAAACATTATCAATATCGCACAAACTATTTTAAAGAGTCAATATAGAATTTTTAATAATAGGCAAATTTATCGACAACCATACATTAATCTAATCCTTTTTAGCGATACTGATAATGTAGCATGACAAAAGTCTATATCAAAACATTTTAGAGTCATATCTAGATTTACCCTTAATACGTTTTGCAGGTCTTTGACAGATATTTCTATCTTAAAAGGGTTGAAACTTCGCACCCATGTCATCCTATAATGTAGCATGACAAAAGTCTATATCAAAACTCTACGTAGCTACTTTGTTCTAAGAAATGTGCTGTTACAAATTTGATCACATTTTCAGTAACGTTTTTGTGATACCCAGTTTGCAAAGAAGAGAAGTTGGAGTTTATTCTTTCCTTGTTTCTTTTTTCCTTCTTTCTTTCGGGTGGTACGCTTTTGGGGTTGGGAATTTTTGGGAAGCATTCACCAGTAAAATAGTAGAATTTTGGTCAGACTCATGCGCTGGGGGGTCGGGAGTTGACGTGTGAACGAGTTGGGTTGTGGTTCTTGATCCGGCCCACTAGTTCCCCTAACCCTAGCCGCCCCTCCCCTAATCCCTTGGGATTTTTCAGCCGCCCCCTCCCCTATCTCTTGTGCAGCCGCACCCCCTCTCTCTAGCCTTGGACGCCGCCCACTCTCACTCCTCCACCCATTTGCAGCTGCCACCCCACCTCCCCCATCAAACCCTAGTTGCCCCTCCTCAAGCCCTTCTCTCCAAGGTGTCATTCCTTTCCCGCTCGGATCTACGTCGCGTTGGTGCAAGTATCCATTTGGTTTTTGGTGGAGGGAAGAAGAAGGGAAGAAAGGGGGAGGATTCAAGGTGATTTTGAGATTGTATCTTGTTTAATTGTGCTGTAATCCAATTGATTATATGTTTACCTATGCGAATCGGTAGAGGTGCTGTCCTGAAATTTTGTGGGTGGGCGAACAACAGTAGTTCTAGTGATTTCTGGGGATTTTTCGTGGGAAATTAGTGATAATCAATACGAGAATCATGTAGAGCTTTGTCATACCTTTCCAACGAGTACTTATGCGCTTGATTCGGAGTAATAATTTATGAGATATCGCTGTTTGAATCCGGGTATGTTGCTGTCCAAAAAACAGATTTCTGCAGGTGGGCGAACAACAGTAGTATTAGCAGTTTCTAGGGATTTTTCGTGGGAAATTAGTGATAATCAATATGAGAATCATATAGAGCTTTGTCATACCTTTCCAACGAGTACTTATGCACTCGATTTGGAGTTATAATTTAGGAGATATCGCTTTTTGAATCTGGGTATGTTGCTGTCTAAAAATAGATTGCAGGATGTACCTTGTGGATGATTTTGGGCTAATTAGATGTTGGGATTTAATTATAAATTGTATACAAAACTTGTGTGGAATTTTATGTAGATGCCTCTGGAGTTTTTGTGTGTTACCACTGCTATCATAATTTTAAAGATATGAAATTGTTAAGTAGAACCACTGCAGTTTGGTGGTGTGGGGAGAGTTGTTACCCGCGGCGGGGTTTGAAATTGTGCGTAGGTGCAGCATCGTTTATGAGCATTGTTATGTGAAATTTGTGTGCTAAGTTATGTGTCAAAAATAGGTGGTGGACTTCCGGATCGTACTTAGGGCTTTGTCCAAACCTCCCTGTGAAGGCAAGTAAAATTGTGGTGGTTATTCCGTCGGTCGATTAATGTGTCTTATACTTGATTACATTTATGCTATTGCTGTTCATACTCATATTCTTTGCTAAGTACCATAGTTTGAAGATATCTATATTATATTGATTACATATGTTGAGGGTGTGGTTTGATCATGTTATTCATGTTGTTTATTATTTGGAATGGGTGGAAGTATATGTTTCCCACATTTTATTTGAGGAGGACTCAAGTGTTGACATGCATAGTGCATTCATCATCCTTTGCATGGAAGTTTCGTCGCGATCTTATGGTCCAATTGTACTGGTACAAAAAGCATCATACGTTGCCCGAGAAGTGGTATGATGCAGCTTCATATCCTTAGATATATAAAGGCAGAAGTCATTACTGCATCTGTAGCCATGTGCATTCATGGGTGAAGTGTGGCACCTGTCAGGGTGGAGTGAATAGTGTGGATCTTTTGCCTATTCTTCATTTTGGAACTGAGTAATTAGTTACTTGTTTACTTGCTGCAATTTAATATTCAAGAGGGAAATTGTGAACCCTGTGGTTGTTAAGCACGGCTTAATTACATTGTCCAGTCGTTGTTGATCTTTTTTACTTGCTGAGATGTGTCATCTCACTCTTGCATTGTCTGATGCAGACACTTGATCTTTGCTTTTGGGAAAGGAGGGAAGTAGCAGCACGGCCACTACACATTTAATTAAATATACCACTGCTTAGTAATGATGTTAAACAGGGGTGCAAGTTTCATGGGATTAATATGTTCTAGTCTTCATGATAGTCAAATTTGCTTTTGGGATGGCCGAATTCCTTCTCTTTTTATTTGATCATTGTAAGGAAAATGGACCCAGGGCCATTTGGCTAATTGAGTTTTGGTGTTTGATGAACAACACAATCCGTGAACTAATAAGCTTTCTAGTGTTTGTGTTTGTAGTTCACAGGATGCGAAGAGAATTGGACCAAGGCAATGAGGATGCAACACCTCAAAACAAGACATAAAAAGATGCATAGGAGTCCAATACTCAAGAATAAAAGAAGCCTGAAGAAATCAGCGAAGGAACCCAAGAAGCGGGCTGTCAGCCAGCGCCTGGTGGCGCACTGGACAGTGCTGTCCGGTGTGCACCGGACTATCCGGTGGACAACCGAACAGTCTGCGCAGAGAGGCCTTAGACAGGCGCTCTCTGGCTGTAGCACCGGTCTGTCCGGTGGAGCACCGGACAGTCGGCACCGGACTGTCCGGTGTGCACCGGACAGACGGCAATGGTCGGATCCAACGGTCGACTGCTACAGGCGCCAACGGTTGGCTGACGTGGCGTGCACCGGACACTACACAGTGGCTGTCCGGTGGTGCACCGCACTGTCCGGTGCACCCGACGACAGAAAGTTGTTGCTTTCTGTCCAACTGCTAGTTTGGGGATTCAAGGCTATAAATACCACCCCAACCGACCATTCTCTAGTGTGAGAGCCCAAGCAACATACCAAGACACATAGTGTATATTTCCATGTGCTCAAACACCCAAGTGCTTAATAGAATCACTCGGTGATTAGCGTAGGTGCTTTGCGAAGTGCTTAGGTTAGTTAGACCGCTTTAGCGCTTGCTCTAGGTGAACCCTAGTTAGTTGAGTGAGTTTTGTAAAACCACACAACCCCTCGGCTCTTGCGTGAGTCGTTGTAATTGTACCGAGTGGGGCGAGAGTCTTGCGAGACCGTGACAACCGCTTTTGTGTCACGGCCGCCACCGTGTACCGGAGGGAATGAGGCCCACGGCGTTTCGGTCGGAAGCTCGATAGTGGAGACGGCGGGGAGCGTCCGAGAGGAGCCGGAAGCGGAGCACCACTTGCGCGTGGAGAAGGCCCGCGACTCTCTACGGAGTTACTCGACCGTGGTGCTTGGCCCTCGCGTGGGCCTCCCTTTGCGTAGGGGCACCAACGAGGATTAGTCAGAACCTTGCGTGGTTCCGGATACCTCGGTAAAAATACCGGCGTCATCCACGAGAGTTTGCTTCTCTACTTAGCCCTTTACATTCCGCATTTATATTAAGCATTTAGTTTCAATCTTGCCTTACATACTTATATAGTGTAGATTGAAACTTAGCCTTTGCGGTAGAGATAGCAACACTTAGACAAAACCTAGTTTGCACATTCTAGTTTGATTATTTGCATAGGTTTTGCTCTAAGGATTTATTAGTGGCCTAGTTAAGTAAAAGTTTTAGAAGTCCTAATTCACCCCCCTCTTAGGCGTCACCTGTTTCCTACAAGTGGTATCAAAGCCCGGTTTGGCTCATTTGAAACGCTTTAGCTTCACCGCTAAAAGAGCCGACGCCTTTTAGAGGAAGGGATGGATACCCATAGGCCACCACACTTCAACGGCACTAACTTCCCATATTATAGTGCTAGAATGACTTGTTACCTAGAGGCCGTTGATCTAGGTGTTTGGAGAGTCACTCGTGACGGGATGAAACCCCTCAAGAATCCCGAGAAACCCACCACGAGTGAGGAAAAAGAAATCCATTTAAATGCTAGAGCCAAAAATTGCTTGTATGAATCTCTTAGCATGTATATTTTCAATCAAGTATTTACCTTAAAAACTGCTAATGAGATTTGGCTAAAATTGCATGAGCTCCATGACGGCACATCCAATGTCCGTGAGCAAAAACATTGCCTAGTCTTAAATGAGTATAATTCTTTTGCTATGAAAGATGATGAGCTTGTTAGAGACATGTATTCTCGTTTGAATCTAACTATCAATGAGCTCAACTCTATTGGCATTAATAAGCTAGGTGATGCGGACATTATGAGCAAGATTATCTCCCTACTACCACAACAAAGATATGGGAGCATCATCACCATCCTTCACAACATGGAGGACTTGAGCAACATGACCCCGACCATTGTGATTGGGAAAATCGCGGCTTTTGAGATGTTGTGAAAAATGAGTCGGGGAGACGAGCCAACTTCCTCAAGACCATATGCTTTTGCATGTGAAGAAAGGAAAGGGGAAAAGAAGGCTCCCACTCCAAGTTCCTCAAGCGAAGAAGAGGAAGAAGAAGAAAGTGATGATGATGAAGATAATCAACCATGCACATCATCCTCCAAGGACGAAGAAACAATCCGACGCGTCGGAAAGGTAATGAGGATGATCGGCAAGATTAATCTAATGGGTGTGCCCCTGCAGGTTGAGGATCTTCTTTTTAACATTGACAGGAAAAAGCAAAGGAAGAGAGGATGCTTCGCATGTGGGGAGAAGGGCCACTTCAGGGACAACTGTCCAAATATGGTCAAACCCAAAAAGGAGAGGAGCAAAGGCAAGGCGCTAACAAGTGTTAGAACTTGGGATGATTCTTGAAGTGAAGATGAACCTCCAAGGACGCGTAGCCACCGGTCCTCATCACGGTCATCACACAAATGCCTTATGGCAAGAGGTAACAAAAGCATTCCATCCTCTAGTGATGATAGCAGTAGTGATGGTGAAGGTGAGGGAAAGCCCTCCATAGATGAGCTTGCGGAAGCCGTTGAATTTTTTCAGGATGTTTGCACTAAACAAAAAGCTCAACTTAAAACCTTGAAAAATAAGTTGGTTAGCTCTCAAAATGATTACAAAGGTTTGCTAGAAAAATTTGAAACTTTTGCAAACTTAAATAGTGAGCTATCAACTAAAATTGAGCTATTAGAATCTAGTGCTCCATCCACTACTACCGATGATGGCCTTATTAAGAAGAATGAAAAACTTAAGGCTAAGTTAGCTAGCTCCCAAGAAGTTATTGAAAATTTGCTAGAGAAAATGGAAATTCTTAGCATACACAATAATGAGCTAACTACTAAGCTAGAAAACCTTGGTAGCACCCCAGCAGCATCTTTAGTTGAAATACCTGAAATAATTAAGAAAGTTGCTTCTACTTCCTGCTTTGATTTAATTGATGATTCTAACCCCTGCAACCAAATCGTTGTTGAGAATATTGCTGTAGAGACATTTTCGGATGAGGTTGCAAATGAAAATAAACAATTAAAGCAAGAAGTGGATCGCCTTGGAAAGGCTTTGTATGACAAGAAAGGCAAAGCCAAACAAATCCAACCTCCACAGGATAACACCACTACGGGAGTGAACAAGCCTGTAGAGGGAGAAACTGTGATTTGTAGGCTATGCCACATGGAAGGCCACAAGTCTTTCCAATGCAAGGCGATGACCGGGGATAAACAAAGGCAAAAGCTCAAACAAAAGCCATCAAGCAAAATCTCTAACACCTACATCAAAAAGGTGAACAAAAAAGATGCTACACCATATTTGATCAAGAAGAAAAAGAATGGAAAGGTGATAGCAATTAAGGACAACAAACAAGCCAACAAAGGAAAGGGGGCCAAACGCATCTGGGTGCCAAAGGAAATAATTTCAACCATGAAAAGCACCAAGAAGGTTTGGATTCCGAAAGGGAAGTGAGTGGACCGAAGGTCAACGGGAAATTTGGAGACTTGGCAAATTTGGGATGTATATCATGGGATACATCATATTGGATCAAGTTTACTTGCCAAGTGGGTTAGTGAAAATTTTTGGACCCAAATTTCCCACCCATGACTAAGGTAACTAGATTTGTTGTATTTCTTGTTTTTAGATATGCGTATCTTTTTACCTTGTATCTAGTTTACCTTTCTGGCCTAGTATTACATTTGTTATTTATCTTTGTTTTAAATTATGCATACTAGCTAAATCATATGGTAGGATTGCTTGTTTTCAATTCATACACTTAAGCAAACCTACATGGCTTAAAATGTTTAATTTGAGTTCGACACATAGCTTCTATATCACTCCATAATAAATGATGCATCAATTGAAAATTTTTATTTCTACAAGTTGTATCATTTAACTTATATGTGCCAAAGTTCGGATTATAGATAATTTGCCCCTCTTGATATTAAATCAAAGTGCAAGTCTCCTACAAGTATTCAAAACTTGTATACACATCTTTAGGGGGAGGTTACTCTATAATCTAATACTTTGAGACTAACACCTTTTCAAGTCTATTTTATGTGATAGTCTCATTGTAAGGAAAATGAGGTCCCCGGAGAAAGACAACAATCTTCCACTGCAAAATCTCCAAGAACTCTCATGTTTCTCAAGCTCGCCATTGAACTTTCAATTCGTATCTCTTGAGACTACATCTAGTATCATTTACATGTCTTCTCAAATGTTTGATTAGACTATATTTCATATCATATGCTTCCTTGTTGCTAAAAATGCATAAGTACTTAACTCATATTCTGTTACCTATGCATAAGGGAAGTTAGTCTTTTCAAATCATGTCTTGCACCTCTAATTTTCACATGCTTTTTCCTAAGAAGAGGATCTCCGTCAGGGGGAGTATTTCTTCATCTCTAAAAAGGGGGAGAAACTTCTTTCTAAAGAGAACACTCGTTTAGGGGGAGTAATTCTTTCAACTGATATCATTCATGTGGTTTAATTTATTATCCTTCAAATGGTATCATCTGATATAAGGGCAAGCTTTTATTCACTTCCTACATGCTTTTAATGTCTTCCTTTTCGGTGGTTGATGCCAAAGGGGGAGAAGTTTAGGGACCAAAGCAATGAAAACTATATCAAACACAAAACACCACCAATTTAAAATTTTATATCTCTAAATAGGAAGTAAGTGAATTATGGAGTTAGGGGGAGGCTTAAGTCCATAATATCACATTGTGGGGACAATCATGCATCTTAGCAAGTAGATTGCATATTTTAATTCAATTACTTGTATTATTTGCTTGCTTTGGTTGTGTTGTCATCAATCACCAAAAAGGGGGAGATTGCAAGGAAAATGGACCTGGGCCATTTGGCTAATTGAGTTTTGGTGTTTGATGAACAACACAATCCGTGAACTAATAAGCCTTCTAGTGTTTGTGTTTGTAGTTCACATGATGCGAAGAGAATTGGACCAAGGCAATGAGAATGCAACACCTCAAAATAAGACATAAAAAGATGCATAGGAGTCCAATACTCAAGAACAAAAGAAGCCCGAAGAAATCAGCGAAGGAACCCAAGAAGCGGGTTGTCAGCCAGTGCCTGGTGGCACACCGGACAGTGCTGTCCGGTGTGCACCGGACTGTCCGGTGGACAACCGGACAGTCTGCGCAGAGAGGCCACAGACAGGCGCTGTCTAGCTGTAGCACCGGTCTGTCCGGTGGAGCACCGGACAGTCGGCACCGGACTGTCCGGTGTGCACCGGACAGACGGCAACGGTCGGATCCAACGGTCGACTGCTACAGGCGCCAACGGTCGGCTGACGTGGCGTACACCGGACACTGCATAGTGGCTGTCCGGTGGTGCACCGGACTGTCCGGTGCACCCGACGACAGAAAGCTGTTGCTTTCTGTCCAACGACTAGTTTGGGGATTGGAGGCTATAAATACCACCCCAACCGGCCATTCTCTAGTGTGAGAGCCCAAGCAACATACCAAGACACATAGTGCATATTTCCAAGTGCTCAAACACCCAAGTGCTTAATAGGATCACTCGGTGATTAGCGTAGGTGCTTTGCGAAGTGCTTAGGTTAGTTAGACCGCTTTAGCGCTTGCTCTAGGTGAACCCTAGTTAGTTGAGTGAGTTTTGTAAAACCACACAACCCCTCGGCTCTTGCGTGAGTCGTTGTAATTGTACCGAGTGGGGCGAGAGTCTTGCGAGACCGTGACAACCGCGTTTGTGTCACGGCCGCCACCGTGTACCGGAGGGAACGAGGCCCGCGGCGTTTTGGCCGGAAGCTCGATAGTGGAGACGGCAGGGAGCGTCCGAGAGGAGCCGGAAGCGGAGCACCACTTGCACGTGGAGAAGGCCCGCGACTCTCTATGGAGTTACTCGACCGTGGTGCTTGGCCCTCGCGTGGGCTTCCCTTTGCGTAGGGGCACCAACGAGGATTAGTCGGAACCTTGCGTGGTTCCGGATACCTCGGTAAAAATACCGGCGTCATCCATGAGAGTTTGCTTCTCTACTTAGCCCTTTACATTCCACATTTATATTAAGCATTTAGTTTCAATCTTGCCTTACATACTTATATAGTGTAGATTGAAACTTAGCCTTTGCGGTAGAGATAGCAACACTTAGACAAAACCTAGTTTGCACATTCTAGTTTGATTATTTGCATAGGTTTTGCTCTAAGGATTTATTAGTGGCCTAGTTAAGTAAAAGTTTTAGAAGTCCTAATTCACCCCCCTCTTAGGCGTCACCCGTTTCCTACAATCATGAATATTCATTACTATCTCTGCATTCTGTTTATACTGCGTGGATTGTCTTTCTTTTACAATATGTCCAAACTTTATGTCTCTCTCGTTATACTACTTTCAGGGGAGGTGCTGCCAGATTTTGTTTTACTTCATGTCTCTATTTCTTTTCTTATGTTGTATAAGTTTTGTGGGAAGGGTTTTTGGTAACATTCATTGTGTGGGAGCAATGGGGTGTTACAGTTGGTATCAAAGGAATAGGTTGTAGGTCCTAGCAAGTGGAATAATAATAAATTGACACACTGCACATGTAGGATGGGTTTCCTGCTTTACTATTGATATGTTATGTTATTGTCTGTGCTAGTTTGACATTATCTGAAGAGGTGCTATGCCAATCTTATTTACTTGTTATTCTCACCCCTGTGGCTGCAGCTATGCCGCCTCGTAGGGCTCTGGGCAGTCCGCAAGTTCCTACTGGGGACTCGAGGAGTCCGGCGACAATGTTAGCCGCGATGTAGGCCATGCAGTAGGAGTTGGCCATTCTGAGGCAAGCTATTCCTGTTGCCTCTGCGGGTGCTGCTCAGGGGTGCTGGCGGTGGAGGAGTGCCCGGGGGCGCTGTCCCTATGGGTGCTGCTCCAGGTGGCGGGGCTGAGGTGCCTCTTCCAGTCATTGGTCTTTCTCTGATGCAGTGGATGGGCATGAAGTTGGACACTTTTGATGGCAGTGGTACTCCGGTCGAGGCGGCAGATTGGCTAACTTACGTGTATGGAGATCGTGTTCGCTTTGGCACACAGCTGTTGAAGGGAGAGGCTCAGATTTGGTGGAGGGGCGTGCTGGCAGCTCACTCCTCTTCACCAGGAGTCCTGTCCTAGGTTGTTTTCATCAGGCAGTTTGAGAGGAGGTTCTACCCGGTCACCTTCCTGGAGAAAATGAAGATTGATCTCCAGTCCTACAAGCAAAAGAAGTCTGTCACAGAGTATGAAGTGGGCTTCAACAAGATGGCCCGCTTTGTCCCTCATGTGGCTTATAATGAGATGGAGAAGGTGAGCCAGTTCTGTCAGGGCTTGAAACCTTCTATTAGGCATGCCCTGGGAGCCTTTCCATTGGTGGACTTCTGTACTACAGTGGAGCAGGCACTGGGTGTGGAGATGCAACACCAGTATACCATGGAGTCGCAGAAGTCTTCGGGTGTTGATCAGCCTCGTGGCCAGGATGCGAGGAGGGGCAACATTGGAGGTCCAGCCCACAAGAGGGGCAAGTCTCAGCATCAGCGCCACCATCCCTACTATGGCAAATCTTCTGACTCGGGTACTTTGGGAGGAAGTACTCAGAGGTATCGGGCTATTCCTAAGCCCGGGCTGGGGCTGGTGTGTTTCCATTGTGGTGATGCGCATCACCGTGCTAAGTGTCAGTGGAGTGGTAGGTGCTCTATCTGCAGTCAGGACCACAAGGATGTGGTGTGTAGGAGGAATCCCAATGGAAAGCTCAGATGGGAGCCAGTGACTTACTCCTCTTCTCAGGGCACTGTCAACATGATGTCAAGCGCTGAGGAGCAATTTTCAGTTCCACTCCCTCCGCAGCAATTTTTTGTGCCTGGGGCTTCTCAGTTCGTGTCGATGCAGGGTTTTCCTCAGTATCTAGCTGTGCCTACTCCTGCACCGACTACTCCTATGTCGTCTTAGTTTGGAGCCCCGCGTCTGCCTCACCCGTCGGCTCAGTGAGGTTCTTCTGTTAATTTCACTCTGGGAGCTTCCTCTTCTGTGGGTATTTCTGGAGCTTATGTGCTACCCGCTGCGGATGGAAGAGAGCAAAGAGACGTGGTGACAGGTACGATTTCAGTTGATTCGTTTGTGGCCCAGGCTCTTTTTGACTCTAGCGCTAGCTATTCGTTTGTTTCGGAGAATTTTGTGTCGCGGGCTGGTCTTTCGGTGCAAAGGTTGGGTCACCCAATTTTGGTTAGTTCTGCTAATGGCTCCATTAGTAGCTGTTTAGTTTGTCAGGGGTGTTCCGTCATTCTTGCTGATGAGGTCTTTTTGGCCAATCTTGTTGTGATTTCCTTGGGGGCATTCGATGTTATCTTAGGTATGGATTGGTTGTCTCAGTATCGTGCAGTTATATCCTATTTTTGGAAGACAGTGTTATTGCAAGCGCCGTCGGGTAGGGAGGTGGTTTTCTTGGGAAGTTCCCCAAAGTTCACGTTATCCTTGTTGGCGCAATTGCTTCCGGATCGCCGGCCAAGGAAGTCAGGAATCTTTTTCTCCATGATGGTGGAGGGTGAGGCTGCCTTGCGGGTGCTTGACATCCAGGTGGTGTGTGACTTTGCCGACGTGTTTCTAGCAGAGCTTTCAGGCATTCCTCTCGAGCGCGATGCAGCTTTTGAAATCAAGCTAATTCCGGGTACGCAGCCTAATCATAAGGCCCCGTATCGGATGGCTCCAAAGGAGCAGGTTGAATTGAAATGACAATTGGATGATCTGCTGTCTAAGGGTTTCATTAGGCCTAGCAGGTCGCCATGGGCTTCCCCAGTATTGTTTGTTGAGAAGAAAGATAAAAGCAAGAGGCTATGTGTGGATTATCGTGCTTTGAATCAAGTGACAATCAAGAATGAATATCCGCTACCCCGTATTGAGGTTCTCTTTGAACAGTTGAGGGGTGCCCAGGTGTTCTCTAAGATTAATTTGAACTCTAGTTATCATCAATTGAGGATTCATGAGGAGGATATTGAGAAGACAGCCTTTTGCACCAGGTATGGGCATTACGAGTTCATAGTCATGTCTTTTGGCTTAACTAATGCCCCTGCTGCTTTTATGGAAGCAATGAATAAGATGTTACATGAGTTCTTGGACGACTTTGTGGTTGTGTTCCTAGATGATATCCTGATCTATTCAAAGACTGAGGAAGAGCATGAGCGGCATCTCCGTCTCGTTCTGAGTGCTCTTAGGAAGAATCAATTTTATGGCAAATTGAAGAAGTGCGCCTTTTGGCTGTCCAAAGTGGCTTTCCTAGGTCATGTGATTAATCAGCAGGGCATCGCGGTTGATCCCAAGAATGTTGCGGCTGTGGTGGAGTGGAAGAGACCCTCTAGTGTCTCTGAAAATCCAGAGTTTCTTGGGGCTCGCTGGATATTATCGACGCTTCGTACCAAATTTTTCCAGCATTGCTAAGCCTTTGACTAGACTTTTGGAGAAGGGTGTTCTGTTCGTCTGGTCCAGCGTTTGCGAGGTCAGCTATCAGACATTGAAGAACAAGTTGGTGAGCGCCCCTATCCTAGCTTTGCCTAAGAGTGGTAAGCGTTTCACAATTTATACGGATGCTTCTCGAATTGGTCTTGGCTGTGTGTTGATGTAGGAAGGCAGAGCGATCGCTTATGGCTCAAGGCAGTTGAGGAAGCATGAGGGGAATTATCCAACTCATGATCTTGAATTGGTCGCGGTGGTCTTTTCTCTAAAATCGTGGAGGCATTATCTTTATGGCGAGTCTTGTGACATTTACACCGATCATAAAAGTCTCAAATATAATTTCACTCAGAAGGAGCTGAATTTGAGGCAGCGACGGTGGCTCGAATTGATTAAGGATTATGATTTGACCATTCATTACCACCCGGGGAAGGCAATTGTGGTGGCTGATGCCCTTAGCAGGTCTAGGGTTCCAAAAGTGGCGTTGCCTTTAATCGCTGATCTGGACCGTTTGGGGATCGCTTCGTGCTATGTCGGCACCGCTAGTGAGGAGACTCGGATGTTATTCAATCCTCCCTCATGGAGAGAGTGCGTGCGGCTCAGCAACAGGATCGATTAATGCAGGAAGCTCGAAAGAGGGTTGGCGATGGTAAACCCCGGGAGTTCACCATTGATGACGATGATTTGGTTTGTTTCAGGGGCCTTCTTTGTGTGCCTCAGAAATCAGAGGTGAAGATGGATATCTTGAGAGAAGCTCATAAAACGCCATACACCGTTCACCCTGGCGAAACCAAAATGTACCGAGATTTGAAGTAAAACTTCTGGTGGAAGCGGATGAAGGTTGACATTTCTAAGTATGTGGCCACCTGTGAAGTATGTCAGCGCATGAAGGCTGAGCATAAGCGGCCTGCAGGTTTACTGAAGCCATTGGAAATTTCGGAGTGGAAATGGGAGCATATCACCATGGATTTTATGGTGGGCTTACCTCGTTCTCCTCGGGGCAGGGATGCTATATGGGTGGTAGTGGATCGCTTGACTAAGTCTGCGCATTTTATTCTCATGAAGACCACAAATTCAGCTTCAGAATTGGTTCCCTTATATATGAATGAAGTAGTCAGGCTTCACGGGGTACCTAAGTCCATTGTTTCTGATCAAGACTCCAAATTTGTATCCAAATTCTAGGAGAGTCTTCACAGTGCATTGAGCACCAAGCTTTCACTTAGTGTCGCTTTTCACCCTTAGACTGATGGTCAGTCGGAGCGAACAATCCAAACCTTGGAAGATATGTTGCGTGCTTGTGTTCTGTCATGGAAGGGTAGCTGGAAGATCATCTTGCATTGGCAGAGTTTGCTTATAACAACAGCTACCAGGCTAGCATCAAGATGGCACCATTTGAGACTTTATATGGCAGGCGGTGTATCTCCCCTCTGTGTTGGGAAACTTTGGGAGAGAGATCCCTGGTTGGTCCTGATTGGGTTCAGCAGACTTTTGAGAAGGTTCAGGAAATTTGTCAGAATATTTTGGCCGCTTAGAGCCGTCAGAAGAGTTATGCTGATGTGAGGAGGCGGGATTTGGAATTTGCTGTGGGTGACCAAGTCCTTCTTAGGGTATCACCTACTAAAGGAGTTGTTCGGTTCGGTGTCTCCGGAAAGCTTAGCCCGAGATACATTGGACCATTCACTATCTTGGCCCGAGTGGGCAATTTGGCTTATTGCTTGCAATTGCCGGATTCCATGGCAGGGGTACACCCGGTTTTTCATGTCTCTATGTTGAGGAAGTTCTTGCGGGATCCGAATCATTAGATCGAAATGGAACCAATTGCTGTGCAGTAGGATCTGACTCTGGAGTGTCGTCCGGTGCGTATCTTGGAGTCCTCGGAGCATGTTATGAGGAAGAGATCCATTAAGTATGTAAAGGTCTTATGGACTAATCAGTCTGAGCGTGAGGCTACTTGGGAGCTTGGGGAACTGATGCGGTAGAAATATCCCAAACTTTTCGTTGTGGGTGAGTGTTGTTGATTCATTAATCTTTTCTGTTGTCGTTCTGATAGAAGTGTCAGAATTCGAGGTCGAATTCTTTTCAGGGGGGTAGAGTGTGATACCCAGTTAGCAAAGAAGAGAAGTTGGAGTTTATTCTTTCCTTGTTTCTTTTTTCCTTGTTTTTTTCGGGTGGTACGCTTTTGGGGTTGGGAATTTTGGGAAGCATTCACCAGTAAAACAGTAGAATTTTGGTCAGACTCATGTGCTGGGGGGTCGGGAGTTGACGTGTGAACGAGTTGGGCCGTGGTTCTTGATCCAGCCCACTAGTTCCCCCTAACCCTAGCCACCCCTCCCCTAATCCCTTGGGATTTTTCAGCCGCCCCCTCCCATATCTCTTGTTCAGCCGCCCCCTGTCTCTCTAGCCTTGGACGCCGCCCCCTCTCACTCCTCCACCCATTTGCAGCCACCACCCCACCTCCACCATCAAACCCTAGCTACCCCTCCTCAAGCCCTTCTCTCCAAGGTGCCATTCCTTTCCCGCTCGGATCTACGTCGCTTTGGTGCAAGTCTCCATTTGGTTTTTGGTGGAGGGAAGAAGAAGGGAAGAAAGGGAGAGGATTCAAGGTGATTTTGAGATTGTATCTTGTTTAATTGTGCTGTAATTCAATTGATTATATGTTTACCTATGCGAATCGGTAGAGGTGCTGTCCTGAAATTTTGTGGGTGGGCGAACAACAGTAGTTCTAGGGATTTCTGGGGATTTTTCGTGGGAAATTATTGATAATAAATATGAGAATCACGTAGATCTTTGTCATACCTTTCCAACGAGTACTTATGCGCTCGATTCGGAGTTATAATTTAGGAGATATTGCTGTTTGAATCCGGGTATGTTGCTGTCCAAAAAACAGATTTCTGCAGGTAGGCGAACAGCAGTAGTATTAGCCGTTTCTAGAGATTTTTCGTGAGAAATTAGTGATAATCAATATGAGAATCATGTAGAGCTTTGTCATACCTTTCCAACGAGTACTTATGCGCTCGATTCAGAGTTATAATTTAGGAGATATCGCTGTTTGAATCTGGGTATGTTGCTGTCTAAAAACAGATTGCAGGATGTACCTTGTGGATGATTTTAGGCTAATTAGATGTTGGGATTTAGTTATAAATTGTATACAAAACTTGTGGGGAATTTTATGTAGATGCCTCTGGAGTTTTTGTGTGTTACCACTGCTGTCATAATTTTAAAGATATGAAATTGTTAAGCAGCGCCGCTGCAGTTTGGTGGTGTGGGGAGAGTTGTTACCCGCGGCAGGGTTTGAAATTGTGCGTAGGTGCAGCATCGTTTATGAGCATTATTATGTGAAATTTGTGCGCTAAGTTATGTGTCAAAAACAGGTGGTGGACTTCCGGATTATACTTAGGGCTTTGTCCAAACCTCCCGGTGAAGGCAAGTAAAATTGTGGTGGTTATTCCGTCGGTCGATTAATGTGTCTTATACTTGATTACATTTATGCTATTGGTGTTCATACTCATATTCTTTGCTAATTACCATCATTTGAAGATATTTATATTCTATTGATTACATATTTTGAGGGTGTGGTTTGATCATGTTATTCATGTTGTTTATTATTTGGAATGGGTGGAAGTATATGTTTCCCACATTTTATTTGAGGAGGACTCATGTGTTGACATGCATAGTGCATTCATCATTCTTTGCATGGAAGTTTCGTCACGATCCTATGGTCCGATCGTACCGGTACAAAAAGCATCATACGTTGCCCGATAAGGGGTATGATGCAGCTTCATATCCTTAGAGGTATGAAGGCAGAAGTCATTACTGCATCTGTAGCCATGTGCATTCATGGGTGAAGTGTGGCACCTGTCAGGATGGAGTGGATAGTGTGGATCTTTTGCTTATGATTCATTTTGGAACGGAGTAATTAGTTACTTATTTACTTACTGCAATTTAATATTCAAGAGGAAAATTGTGAATCCCGTGGTTGTTAAGCACGGCTTAATTACATTGTCCAGTCGTTGTTGATCTTTTTTTACTTGCTGAGATGTGTCATCTCACTCTTGCATTGTCTGATGCAGGCACTTGATCTTTGCTTTTGGGAAAGGAGGGAAGTAGCAGCACGGCCACTACAAATTCAATTAAATGTACCACTGCTTAGTAATGATGTTAAACAGGGGTGCAAGTTTCGGGGGATTAATATGTTCTAGTCTTCATGATAGTCGAATTTGCTTTTGGGATGGCCGGATTCCTTCTCTTTTTATTTGGTCATGACTATTCATTACTATCTCTGCATTCTGTTTATACTGCGTGGATTGTCTTTCTTTTACAATATGTCTAAACTTTATGTCCCTCTCGTTATACTACTTTCAGGGGAGGTGCTGCCGGATTTTGTTTTACTTCCTGTCTCTATTTCTTTTCTTATGTTGTATAAGTTTTATGGGAAGGGTTTTTGGTAACATTCATTGTGTGAGAGCAATGGGGTGTTACAATTTTGCTGGTTGGAGCTAATGGATGTCTTGATCATACTAAACCATTAACAAAAGTTAGTCAAGCTAAAATATTTTAAAATCCATGCATTCCACAAAGATGATTCACAACGTGGAGCATCAGTGTGGTATGAAGGGATGAGGTGCAGTGCAGCTCAGCTGATGCATTCTAGCCTTCTGACACCATCTACCCTAGAAAAGGTTGAACAAGCAAAGTGATAAGACCCTAGAGAATTAAAGGGGGAAGGTAGGAAGTATTATTATCGTCGATCATAGTTTGCATGGGGGACCTTCTTTCAGGCAACATGCAGCAAAGTATATGATGCCCGGGTTCAGGAAGGAGTAGAGGAAGAAGCATCGAGATTGCTTGTGTGTTGACTAATCCTATAGACTGCTGGACAGAGGCCCTAACCTTCAAAATTCGAATCCACCTGGCTGTTGATCGATTGTCAAATGGCCATCTGGCAAAGGCGGCGTCACCATGAATGTGAAAGATGATCACATCCAAAGCAAAAAATCCAATCTTGCAGAATAGATGTTGGACAGAGACGAAAGCGACTTGAGAAGAGAAGATGAGGTCGAAAAAGGGGACAATCACGAAGGATTCAGGACTACCACAGAAGTGGTAGTTGAGGGCCTTGGCAATGAACTCAGGATTCATCGAGGACACACCATTATCCTGGGTGATCCATAGTTGAACTTGAGAAACAAGTGGGAGCACAGAGGCCTAACAACCGGGTAGTAGAATTTGTGAGAACAAAGGTTTGAAAATGCATAATCGAGCCATCAAGTGTGGAGCTAACCACAACCGAGGTCTTGAACGCCACCAATCCCCAAGGAGCCAATTATCAATTATGTGTTGCTCCCAGTGGTGGACCATTGAAGAATTTCAGTCGCTCATGAGGCGGTCGCATCCAAAACATCTGCCGCTGGTGGAGCTTGTTGTTCAGTTGAGCTTGCTGCATGATGCTTGTTAGCGTTGAGGGCACGTGGCAGAGCGGGTTGCTGGAGTAGAGTGAAGTTGGAGAGGCATTGTGTCGACAGCGTGCCACCATTGGGGCATTGTGTCAAACACCCACCAAGCGCTCCTAGCGGCCCGTGCCCCAACTCACCGACGGAGGTCAAGGTTGTGCCTAGGTCACATAAAGCCCACTGGTGGATGGAGCCACACTGCAACAACGAAGAGCCAGCCACGCTAGAACCAGGCTCGACGTAGAAGGATTAACAAACATGTCAGAGAAGAAACCGAATAAATTGGATAAGTGAGATCTCAGAGCGTAAAAGGCTCCTTATTGAAGATCTCGAATCTAGGTGGCTAGAGGGCGCACTTCGTGGAAGCGGCGGAGACGGAGGTGGAAGAAGGCCAGCGGGATGAGGGAGAGGAGTGCGAGGAGGAGGAGCTAGAGGATGGGGCTAGCCGGGAGGAAGCGATAGAGGCGAGCGAAAAGAAGGTTCGCGGGTGCCAAGGAGCGCTTGGCGGGCGGAGGATTCCGGAGGTCGGGCGGGCGGAGGCGGGGTTGGCGGGCGATTTGCGGTGGCGAGGATTCCGGAGGTCGGGCTGGCAGAGGCGAGGTCGGGGTTTCTGGAGGTCGGGCGGGCGAAGGAGGGGGCAGTCTACACTAAGTGCTTAATAGTTAGTAGAGATTTACTTAGGACTCTTAGACGACATACCAAGGGCTTGAAGGGCGACCAATCGTTGCCGACGAGCAGTCACTACCCGGAGATGTCGACCGCCGCAGCTTCCCTCTGCACTCCAGCTTCGCTCCAAACACGTCGTCGTGCAATCTACACTTGTATAACACGCAATCCAAACACAAGAACAAGGAAAGAGCTCGATCTGGAATCTACAAGCCGGCGTACGGACGAACAAACTCGGAGAGACGTACTGTAAAGCCCAAAATTTATATAGAAAAAATATAATAATAACTAAATAAAATAAATGAATATAAATATTATTATGTAGAGTTTTAGGATTATGGAACCTTTGGAGATCATTTGATTTTTTTATGACTGCATATTCAGTTAATGGAATTATATTGGTCAAATAAATAAACAAAATAAATAAATAAAAATGGAAATAGGCATTTCATGCTAAAGTTTTCTTGTATATTGCATTTGTATTCAAATGTACGAGACAAGTTTAAGTTAAAAAATAGAATTTAAAAATAGAAAAGGAATTAAGAAAAGAGAATGAAATAGAAATGGAAAACAATATACACTACAAAGAAAAATATATACCTATATACATAAATATAATTCTTCATGGTAGCACTTTATTTATGTATTTGGTCCCTGTAACAAAATTTGAATTTAAATATTAGATTTTGAAAACAAAACAATAAAATAGAAACAATAAAAAAAGAAAAAGAAAGAATTCACCCATCTGTGCGCGTGGGCCAAATTCTCTTATGCGTGGCCCACTCACCTCACCAGCCCACTGCGCCCTGCATCCTCAATGTGCCTCCTTCCCACTGCCCGCCAGGTGGGACCGTGGCCATGGCTTCACTCCCACAGCCAGTTTTTCCCTCACGCCTGCACGGTTGCTGACCTGTGGGACCGAGTGGCCAGCCCCTCCCCAATCTGCAACAACCCTGGCGAATCCCGCGCCGGGCATCTCTGACGATCTCGTTCGCTTGGCTGGCCTCTCTGTGGCTAGGGCTTTATATTCCGAGCCCCTTGGATCCCTCTGGGCGCCCAGACCAAGGAATCTTGGAGTGTCGTGCGCCGCCACAGAGGATTGGGTCTCCTGTGCTTTGGGGGGAAGGTCGTCGTCGGTGATCTGTGCCATCTGGGAGAACTCGACCGTGGGGACTACTTGTAGAGCTTCTGCGATGCTTGTGAATCGCTCTTGCGGAGTTTCTAAGCTAGCACGTTAGTCGGGACACCAAAATTCGTTGCCGATGTGGGCTCTTTGCCGTATGTCGTGACCAGTGCGTTACCCGCACAATCCTCAGTATGTTTTTCCTCCAATGCGTTCGCCTCCATTAGCACATCGCGTAGCACTGGGAAGCATGGTGGTTGGTGAAACGGGGCCCTGGTCGCGTTGCTCGCTAGTGGGCGCCGCCGTGTGGCAAATGGCGCCGCCGCTCGGTGACTGCTTGAGAGGTAGGAGATGCACGCCTGTCGTTGGATGTGTGGATAGCGATAGAGATTAAATTGGGGAGCTTGACCGTTGATCTCTCTACGAACAGACGTGATTAGATCCAGCACGTACCCCCCTTGCGCATAAAATCATGGTTGTAGATTACTTGATCGACGACCCATAGCGTGTACCGGTTTGGTTATGTTTAGGATCTAATCTGAGCCCTCAAATGTCGATCCAACGGCTGAGATTGAAGCGTACCCCTTCACCGTTTACGTTTTCTAAAAGAGACCCTATAGTTTTAAGTAACCAACCCGCAGTCCATCGCTATATCACACTGAGTCTGGGGAAAACTTCTGGATTTGCCCCCAGGGTTCTCTGTAATTAATGCTCGGTCCAGAGAACAATGAAAATGGATAATTAATTACAGAAATTGATTTTTAATACAAAAAATAATTCTAGAAACTTGTGAAATTCATAGTTAATTCATTTTAACTCCAAATTGAGTCAATCCAGTTGCAATAATTTTGTATTAATATTGTTTATCACCTAGTACCTTTGTTTAGCCATGAAACTTGATTTAAAATTGTTTATTTGAATTAATCTTTTCTAGGTACTAAATAACTCCAGAAATTCATAACCTGGTAACCGTAACTCCGAATTTAGTAATTCTTGTTCCTACGATTTCGTTACACAACGTAGAATATTATTATGTAGTTTGTTCTTATGTTTGGTGTGATGTTAATTTTGTCTATACCATGTTTGCTTGTATTGCTACAACTAGCACAAGGACACGTGTCATCTGAAGAGCAAGTTGGTACCTGGAATCTCAAGTGCTAGGCAAGTTGTGCTCTTGGTCACTTCTTATTACCTAATCATGTTCTAATTAATCATAATGATCTGCATAGGTTAATTTTGATGGGACCCAATAGGTTACCCTAGTTTGACTATCTTTATACCTTGTTTACCACTGAATTTTTGGGTAGTACCTACTATTTCTTTATGTGGTTTTGGGTATAGAGATACACATTATTCGTGATTATATTTTTATTATCAGTTGTCATTTACTGTTTATGATAAGATCATTATGTTAATTGGAACACGGAGAACCACCCGGGAAAACAATGCTATCACAAGGGTGGTATGGGACGCCCTTGGCTGACTAATTAGGAAAGCTAGTGGAGGACTACCTTACCTGAAAGGGGCAAGGGCAGTAGGGGAGTGGTCAATGTAGGGAGGTCCTTGGGTTGATTTTGCTGCCATGGCGGTCAGGCGAGAGATCCCTGCATTGGAGCTTCCTAGAAACTGTAGCGGGTTTTCTGAAGCTAGTCGAACTTTGTAATGGCCTCGTATTGTTACCCTGCCTCGCCTCCTCGGTAGAGGTGTATGGGATTGGCCGTCTCTTGGTAGATGGGTAACATGACTTGTGGGTAAAGATGTGCAACCTCTGCAGAGTGTAAAACTGGTATACTAGCCGTGCTCACGATCATGATCAGCTTGGACACACATGATTAATTTATGGAACTAAATTTAATTTGTCATATGCATTGCATCGCAGGTGTTGTTATTACTTTTGTTCTACTACTTAATTGGGTTGGTATTTACTTATACTTAGTAATTGCTAATAAATTTTTGACCAACTTTAAAAGCAATGCTCAGCTTCAACCATCCTCTTTGGTAAGCCTTACACTTCACATGAGCTCCCATCTTTGGCGAGTTCATACACATTATTCCCCACAACTTGTTGAGCTATGAACGTATGTGTGCTCACTCTTGTTGTCTCACACCCCCCACAGGTCAAGAACAGGTACCGCAGGATGAGGCGCATGGAGGATGTTGTGACGAGTTCGTGAGAGGTCTAGGCCGTCGTCTCCTAGTCAACTTTGGGTTGCTGGATTGTTGTCTTCATATGATGTAATTATTTATTTATTTTGTATAGAACTCCTGTTATATAGTAAAGATGTGACATTCGATCCTGTGCCGTGATTCATCATATGTGTGAGACTTGGTCCCAGCACACCTGGTGATTATTTCGCGCCCGGGTTTTGGACCCCTAAAACCCGAGTGTGACAGAAGTGGTATCAGAGGTGATGTTGACTGTAGGACAAAACCTAGATAGAACTGGACAACCATTATCTATTTACCTTTGCTACTCTGATTCTTTCTAAAACTTTTCTTAATCTTTTTTCATCCACTGCTGCTTTACTGTGATTACTCTTACCTTTTCCTTCTAAAGACAAATGTGGATTTCACACTTTGAAATCCTGTGCCTAAAGTGACCTTTAGGAATAGGAGACCTACTCTTAGGAACAAAAACAAAATTATTTTCTTTTATATAGGTATCTATACACTTGAATGTTTGTTCTTATGATACTTGTCTGATTTGGATCTTTGATTGGGTGTGATGAGTTGTGGAATAATGTCCACAATTACATATGCATACACATATAGAAAAATGCTTATAAAAGTAACTAGACAAACTAGATTATCCCTCATTAAAGTATCTAGCCCAACCATATACATCTCATCTTAAAAGATTCTATCCTACACTCATAAATTCATCCTATCTCAAAAGATTATAACATACCCTAAGAATATTTATCCTACCCTAGTAGATATATCTAACCTAAATTAATCCAATCTAGATCCTAAGTTATCTACTATGATCTAATTTAGAGTGAGTTACTCAATGCTGATACAAGGATAAGGCCATACTCCTAATTCACTCAAGCCTAAATTGGTGACTTAGATCAACTCGGCCAACTTGGCCATATACCATCGACCTACACATTCTTGATAAATTGCCTAATCTGTCTATATAAAAAAGGGATTCTAACCTACCAGCTTGACCTACATATTTTAAATGATATACATCATTGTTTTTTCAAGCCCTACCTAAAACAAAGTCACCCAACTGAAATTTGACATAACACACTTAACTTATACTAATCTAGAGCTTATTCAATCCAATGTGAGTCACTTAACAAGTTAACATTAGTGAAATAAACTAGATCATACTCTTATAAACCTTGTTCTCCCCTCATGCACTTAACCTAAATTAGTGCATTAAACCAACTCAACCGTGAGCAAAAGATCTAACCCAACCAATAGTGTCGTGATGGATTGCATAATTTATCAACCCCCACTAAAACAAACTTTTGACCTACACCATGTAGTCTATTTCACCCACATCTATCTTAACCTTATTCCCCCAACTCTAATGATATACACTAACCTCGAATCAATGAGACCAAGACCAGAAAAGGAAAAGATCAACCTTGTCAAGGCAGGAGAGAAGTCAAACTCGATCTTCAGATGGATTACCACCCAACAAGGAGTCCTTTCTCACCATAAACTTTCTTACCCCAGGCTATTCTTGCCCTAACCTATTCATCTCTTATATCCTACATAATAAGTAGTTGGATGCCTATGCTCTTCTAATCACCCACTATTAATTAAAAAATGAGACTCTTAATTTTCGAACCAATTATAGACTAAAAACTAAATTACAAACTAATCCTTTTGTATACCTTTTCTTACAAATCTCGAGGACGAGATTTATATTAAGGGGGGTAGGATTTGTAAAGCCCAAAATTTGTATAGAAAAAAATAATAACAAAATAAAATAAATGAATAGAAATATTATTATGTAGAGTTTTAGGATTATGGAACCTTTGGAGATCATTTGATTTTGTTTTAAGACTACATATTCAGTTAATGGAATTATATTAGTCAAATAAATAAATAAAATAAATAAATAAAAACGGAAATAGGCATTTCATGCTAAAGTTTTCTTGTATATTGCATTTGTATTCAAATGTATGAGACAAGTTTAAGTTAAAAAAATAGAATTTAAAAATAAAAAAGGAATTAAGAAAAGAGAATGAAATAGAAATGGAAAACAATATACAATACAAAGAAAAATATATACCTATATATATAAATATAATTCTTCATGGTATCACTTAATTTATGTATTTGATCCCTGTAACAAAATTTGAATTTAAATATCAGATTTTGAAAACAAAACAATAAAATAGAAACAATAAAAAAAGAAAAAGAAAGAATTCACCCATCTATGCGCGTGGGCCAAATTCTCTTATGCGCGGCCCACTCACCTCACCAGCCCACCGCGCCCTGCGTCCTCAATGTGCCTCCTTCCCATTGACCGCCAGGTGGGCCCGTGGCCGTGGCTTCACTCCCGCAGCCAGTTTTCCCTCGCGCCTGCACGGTCGCTGACCCGTGGGCCTGAGTGGCCAGCCCCTCCCCAATCCACAACAACCCTGGCGAATCCCGCGCCGGGCATCTCTGGCGATCTCGCTCGCTTGGCCGGCCTCTCCGTGGCTAGGGCTTTATATTCCGAGCCCCTTGGATCCCTCTTGGCCCCATACCAGGGAATCTCGGAGCATCATGTGCCTTCACGGAGGATTGGTGTGACGGAACCTCCCAAGGTATTAGGCCCACCTACAGTTGTCCTTGTCCTAAGCACCTTGGATAACCCTGTAGATGCACATAATCACTTGACAAGTTCGTTAACTGTACCCTCATCATTCCGCCCAAGAGCACTTCACCCATCACACCGATAATACATCACATCGGAGGAAAGAATAAGCAGAAGCAAATTACAATAACTTAATTTACATTCATCAAAAATATAAAGAGTATTATTATTACAATACCAGGATACTATGAGTGCATAAAGTATTATTATTACATACCCGGGAGGCAAAACACTCTCCCTCACAAAAGTGTACTATATTTAAAGTGGGAGGCCAACATCCTCCCGCGACTTCACTGTTGGGTCTCTTCCTTGGGCACCACCTTAGAACAAAAACAACAAAAGTCTGCTGTTTCCTCACCTACAACAACATGGGTTCGAAAACCCTGAGTACGGAGTGTACTTTCACAAGTCTTACCCGTCAAAAGAAAAGACTCTCAAGGATATGCTCGCTTGAGGGAGTCAAGGTAAGGCTATTCAAGTATCAAAGACTCTGTTTGTAGAAATGCTTACTAATAGTGGATCTTTAAAAATCCAGTTTTATTAGCAAGTTAAGTCATTACATGTAGCTAGAGTTCTTTCTACCCTAGTTCAAGCACTTGGCCTATACTAGCCGTCTTTTATCATCCCATCAGTTTGTTGGAGCGAAGGCAGAAACGCCACCCTTCGCCCGAAGTCTCCACCGCTTAGCCCCTGCCCTGACAGACAAAGCAGGCAGGGACACCCTTCGCTTCATCGGCACCAGAGACAACATGGAGACCCTTCGCTCGATTCGGCACCAGACGAAGGCCTGCGGCAACGCCTCCCCACGGCGCGGCCTCGGTCAGCTCCGAGGCCCACATGAGATCAGGCCCATTGTAACGGGCCCTGCGTGGCCGCGTTTGTGTTACGGGCCTAATTTGTAAAGGTGTACTTGTAATTACAGCTTGTAACCCCGCTTTATGGGAATATTCTGGGGATAAACTAGGTACCTGAGGGCACATGCGTCCTTAACGCAAGGCGCCGTGCACTCGGATACCTATAAATACCCCCGCACAGTGCCCGTGAGAGGCCAGATTAACAGAGCTTTTGCCATCACGCGCGAGTGCCCTGTTGCCATCACCATTCACCCGTGTTGGATCTCCTTGCTGTCGAGAGACAGTCCCAACATTTGGCGCCCACCGTTCGTGCTACGAGACAACCACCCGCGATGGCACCCAAGAGAGCTAACCCGAAGGCTGACGAGGCTGCGAAGGCAGCACTGCTCGCCGCAAGAAAGGGCAAGGCCCTCGCCCTCACCCAATCCACCCACCAAGAGGCCACTGAAGACGACACCCTCCGCACCTGCGACCCTGAGGGACAACCCTCAGGCTTCGCACCTCCCCCAGGCTTCGCACCTCCCTCAGGCTTCGCACCACCGGAGGGCGCGGACCTCGCCGAGGACGGTGAGGTCCTCGGCATCTCCGCAGAAGAACAGCTACAGCTGCGCGCTCTGCGCCTCAAGAACCGCAACCTCCAGAGGCAGAAGGAGATATTGGAGGCCAAGCGCCAGCGTGTGTCCGCACTCGCCAAAGTGCGGCAGATGATACGCGACGAAGAGCACAAGGCCCAGGAACTCGAGCGGGAGACCGCGCTGATGCAGCGCGAAGGCCACCTCGGCCCGCAGCACGAGTCATCCCTCCAGCAGCGCGCACAAAACGAAGACACGCGCGAAGGCCACCCCGGCCTGCAGCATGAGCCACCCCTGCAACACCGCGCGCAACCGGAGGACCCGCGTTTACCCCAGCGCGACTTCACTTTCCCGCACGCCACGCCATTCCAAGGGGTCAATTATCTCGATGAGCGAAGTCCCCTGGCGCATCACCTGCAAGTGACGCCGTGGCCAGCTAACTTCCGGGCTGGGACCTACCCCAAGTACAACGGCAGCACCGACCCGGCTCAATACATAATGAGTTACCAGGTCGCCGTCGCATCGTCCGGGGGGGACGACGCCACAATGGCGAAGTCCTTCATCATCGCCCTCGAGGGCCCCGCGCTCACCTGGTTCACCATGTTGCCTCCGCTGTCCATCGATTCCTGGAGAAGTCTCCGGGACAAGTTCCTCCTCAACTTCCAATTGAGTCCCAGCGGAAGCCAAAAGACGCTCCACAGTCCAGCCGCACGTGGACAAGAACTCCGCAACCAGACTCCGGTCGAGATGGCCGCGGTCAGCCGCAAGTGCACAACATTGCCAACCAGCAGCCGGCCGCTGACCCCCTTCGCCGCCAGGAATATCCCCCCCAGGGCCGCGGAAGTGGAACTCGCGGCAGGGGCCGAGGGCGTGCGCAGCCACCCCCTCCACCGCGCCGGTTTTACTGCCTTTTCCATGGCGAAGACTGCGCCCAACCAACCAAAGACTGCCCCGAAGTGAAGGCCACCAGAGACAGAATGGCGAGGGCGCAGCCAGCCGACAACCCCAGAATTGTCGCGCATAACTACCAGCCACCCCCTCCACCATATATCCACGCTCTCGCCCCGCATCCACCGCACCACGCTTACCAACATCATCAGGAAGTACACATCGTACATCCTCCGCCTCCACCACCACACCAGCAACAACAAAACATCCCCAACGCCCCAAAGCAGGAGGACTTCGCCGATCAACCTTATCGCGGAGTCATTCATATGATAACTGGGGGGTCCAGCACCGACTTCGACACCAAGCGGCAGAAGCGGGACCACTACCGCAGCATAAACCATGTAGCCGTCACGGGCCCAGTTGTACAGACAAAGTGGTCCCACGTACCACTCACCTTCGACGCACGGGACGTCGATTTGCGCAGCGCCCCCCACTGCGATGCCATGGTCATCAATTGCAGCGTGGCAGGCTGGGACCTACACAAGGTCCTCGTTGACAACGGCAGCCAGGCAGACATCATCTTCCTCCACGCCTTCGATCGCATGGGCATCAGCCACAGCCTGCTTAAGCCTTCGGACAACCGGTTGTATGGCTTCGGCGGCAAAGGCACCTTCCCCGTCGGCAAAATAGAGTTGCCCCTCTCCTTCGGTGTAGCACCCAATGCCCGAAGTGAGCAAGTGACTTTTGACATTGTGGATATGGTATATCCATACAACGCCATCATGGGACGGGGCTCCATCAATAAGTTTGAAGCTGCCATCCACGGACTGTATTTGTGCATGAAGATACCAGGCCCGCTAGGCGTAATTACAGTCCGCGGTGACCAGCAAACAGCGCGCAACATAGAGCGGGACTTCGTGCCCGGGCAGAGGAACGTGCACTGTCTCACGACACAGTGCGAGGTCCCTGCGCCCGCCAGCCCAACTGACAAGCAGCACGACAGGGCTCAGTTGCAGAGTCAGGATGGGACCAAGATTGTCCCCCTCGATCAGGCCACGCCCAAGCAGACAGTCACTATCAGCGAAGACCTTACTTCACATGAAGAAGAGAAGCTCCTCTGCTGCCTGGCCAAGAATAAAGATGTCTTCGCCTGGTGCGCCCTCGACCTGGTCGGAGTCAGCCGATCCATAATCGAGCACAGTTTGGGAATCGACCCCTCGGTGCGACCAAGAAAGCAAAAGCTTCGCAAAATGTCCGATGAAAAGACAGAGGCCGCCAAGGCGGAGGTGCACCGCCTCCTAGAGGCTAAATTCATTGAGCCAGTGGCTTACCCCACATGGCTCTCCAATGTTGTAATGGTGCAGAAAAAAAGCGGGAAATGGCGGATGTGCATAGACTTCACCTGTCTCAATAAGGCCTGCCCAAAAGACAATTTCCCGTTGCCACGGATCGACAAAATAGTCGATAGCGCGGCCGGATGCGAGGTCCTATCTCTCCTCGACTGCTTCTCCGGCTATCACCAGATATACATGAAGGAGGAAGACAAGGCCAGCACCAGCTTTATAACACCCTTCGGCACTTATTGCTTCGTCAGAATGCCGGAGGGTCTCAAGAATGCCGGGTCCACCTTCTCCAGACTCACCAAAACAGTACTCGAAGGGCAGGTCGGCAGAAATATATTTACATATGTGGACGACATCGTCGTCGCCAGCAAAAATAAGGAGGACCATCTCGCCGACCTGGCCGAGACATTCGCAAACATGCGAGACGCACGACTCCGCTTAAACCCGGAAAAGTGCGTTTTCGGTGTTCGCCAGGGCAAGATATTGGGCTACCTGGTGTCGCACCGCGGCATCGAGGCCAACCCAACCAAGATCCAGGCCATCATCGACATGTCGCCTCCGCAGTCCACCAGGGATGTCCAGCGTCTGACAGGCAGATTGGCCGCTCTCAACAGATTCATTTCCAGGTCGGCCGAGCGAAGTCTTCCTTTCCTCAAAACTCTCCGCGGCGCAAAAGACTTCGCTTGGGGGCCGGAGCAAGCAGCGGCCTTCGCCTCATTAAAACAGTACTTAACGGAGCTGGCCACCCTCACGAGCCCCGACTCCTCGCTCCCCTTATTGCTCTATGTCGCGGCTTCGCCGCACGCGGTCAGCGCGGCACTAGTGCAGGAGCAGACAGTCGAAGGCGCTGTCAGACAGTGCCCTGTTTATTACGTCTCCGAGGTCCTGACACCGTCCAAATGCAACATGACAGAGCTGGAGAAGATCGCCTACGCAGTCGTTATGTCCTCGCGCAAGCTGCGCCATTATTTTGAAGCATTCAAGGTCCGCGTCACCTCAGACAGGGGGCTCGGCGAACTGTTTAGAAACCCGGAGGCATCGGTGAGGATCGCCAAGTGGGCAGCCGAACTCTCCGGCTACCACATCAGCTTCGAGCCCAGGACAGCCATCAAATCACAAGTCCTGGCAGACTTCGTCGTCGACTGGACCGGGCCAGTAACACAGCCGGACCCGACCACAGAGAAGGTCTGGACGATCCACTGCGACGGCGCATGGTGCCATGCGGGGGCAGGCGTCGCCGCAATCATAACCTCACCAGTCGGGGTCAAGCACAGATATGCAGCACGACTCAGCTTCAATCTGGACTCCGACAGATGCACAAATAATATAGCAGAGTACGAAGCAGTTATCCTCGGCCCCCGCAAGCTAAGGGCCCTCGGAGTCACCACTTGCATCATCAAAACAGACTCCAAGGTAGTTGCCGGCCAGGTCGAAAAAGACTATGCAGCCAAGGACCCCGCACTCATGCAATACCTCGCGGCCATCCGAAGTCTCGAGAGGCAGTTCAAGGGGTTCACCGTGCAGCATGTGGACCGGGCCAAGAACGAGGAGGCCGACGCATTGGCCAAGGCCGCGGCCAGGGGCGACACTCTGCCCTCCGACGTGTTCTTCCACGTCATCGGCACACCAGCAGTCCGGAGCCCCGAAGGGCTCCAAATAACCAATGACAGCGAGGGCCACCGTACAGTCAACCTCATCATGACCGAAGACTGGCGCGCACCCATAACCCTGTTCCTGCAGGGGTATTATCACCCAGCCGACATCAGTGAGGCCAAGCGCCTCAGACATCGAAGCCGAGACTTCGCTCTGATTGAAGGCCAACTCTATAAAAAAGGGGTCAGTCAACCAATGCTTAAGTGCATCACCGAGGCCGAAGGCATGCAGATTCTACGTGAAGTCCACAGTGGCACGTGCGGCTCGCACGCGGGGCCGAGGGCCCTAGCTGCTAAGGTGATCCGCCAGGGTTTTTACTGGCCCGCAATGATTTGCGCTGCGAATCGGGTCACTCGGTCCTGCGAAGCCTGCCAGAAGTTCTCTCCTCGGTCAGGTGGCCCTTCGCAGTATACAAAGCTGATCGCCCACACATGGCCTCTCCAGCGCTGGGGTCTCGACATTGTTGGACCCTTGCCCACCGCTCAGGGGAACCTTAAGTTCGCCTTCGTCGCGGTCGAGTACTTCACCAAATGGATCGAGGCATGGGCTGTCTCCACAATAACATCAAAGACTGCCCAAAAATTCTTCTGGCAGAACATCGTTTGCCGCTTCGGAGTACCGTCCGAATTAACAGTCGACAACGGCAAGCAGTTTGATAACCAAGGCTTCAAGGATTTTTGTTTCTCCATTGGCACCAAGCTTGCCTTCGCCTCAGTCTATCATCCGCAGTCCAACGGGGTCGTGGAGCGCGCCAACGGAAAAATCTTCACAGCTATCAAAAAAATGCTCCTCGATGAAAAAAAGGGCAGATGGAGCAATTTTTTACCCGAGGCAGTCTGGGCACTAAACACGACTGAGTGCAGGGCGACCGGATTCACTCCCTTCCGTCTTTTATACGGATCGGAGGCCATGACCCCGCAAGAAATAAAGCACGGGTCCCCGCGAACAGTCCCGTCGGCCGTCCCAGATGTGGACGAACCAACTTCAAAGGATCTCATCGACGGAGACCGTGTCTTCGCCCTACAGGCCCTGAACAAGTATCAAGCCCAGACCAAAGCATGGCGCGACCATTCAGTCACCCCGAGGGAGTTCAGCGAGGGGGACCTCGTACTCATTCGGACAGCTCGAACGGAGTCCAAGGGCAAGCTGGAGCCCAGGTGGGAGGGCCCTTTCATCGTCAAGACAAAAGCTTCCCCCAGCGCTTACAGGCTCACAACGCCAACCGGCGAGGACCTGGAGCACTCCTGGAACATTGACAACCTCCGCAAATTTTTTGTTTGATTCCTCAGGGCTGTCTTCGCCCTTGTAATTCGCAAAAAACAATCTTGCACCGGCCCGCACTCTTTTCCTCCCGGGGGGTGAGGTTTTTAACGAGGCGGAGCCATGTAATATATGCGTAAAAAATCCCCCGCAAAAAGACATGCGTCGAAAAAGACCGCGATGACGGTCTTCGACATTCGACCACCACGAGGTCACCGCGAGGCTAAGCGCTAGCTACCCTCGCGTGCGACAAATCCGCGCAAAAGTCGCCTAAGGGTGCAGCCGGATTAGCACAACAAGTGCGGAAAAAAATCTAAGTCTATCGCGAAGACTATCCGCGCAAAAGTCGCCTAAGGGTGCAGCCGGATTAGCACAACAAGTGCGGGAAAAAAATCTAAGTCTATCGCGAAGACTATCCGCGCAAAAGTCGCCTAAGGGTGCAGCCGGATTAGCACAACAAGTGCGAAAAAAAATCTAAGTCTATCGCGAAGACTATCCGCGCAAAAGTCGCCTAAGGGTGCAGCCGGATTAGCACAACAAGTGCGGAAAAAAATCTAAGTCTATCGCGAAGACTATCCGCGCAAAAGTCGCCTAAGGGTGCAGCCGGATTAGCACAACAAGTGCGGAAAAAAAATCTAAGTCTATCGCGAAGACTATCCGCGCAAAAGTCGCCTAAGGGTGCAGCCGGATTAGCACAACAAGTGCGAAAAAAATCTAAGTCTATCGCGAAGACTATCCGCGCAAAAGTCGCCTAAGGGTGCAGCCGGATTAGCACAACAAGTGCGGAAAAAAATCTAAGTCTATCGCGAAGACTATCCGCGCAAAAGTCGCCTAAGGGTGCAGCCGGATTAGCACAACAAGTGCGGAAAAAAAATCTAAGTCTATCGCGAAGACTATCCGCGCAAAAGTCGCCTAAGGGTGCAGCCGGATTAGCACAACAAGTGCGAAAAAAAATCTAAGTCTATCGCGAAGACTATCCGCGCAAAAGTCGCCTAAGGGTGCAGCCGGATTAGCACAACAAGTGCGAAAAAAATCTAAGTCTATCGCGAAGGCTATCCGTGCAGAAGTCGCTTAAAAGCGCAGCCGGATCAGCACAACAAGTGCGAAAAAAACCGAAGACTATCTATGCAGAAGACACCTAAGGGTACACCTGGACTAGCACGACAACGGCCGAAACGACAACATCAAACCATCCACACCAAGACCAACTATAATCAAGCCAACACAGCGCAGCAAAACAAATGCACGCGAGGGCACACAATTCCACCATACAAGCCTCGACGTACACAAGCGAGGGCACCACACTCTACATCGGCTCAACCTTAGGAATAATTCCCATCTCCCTATAATTAAATAGCATTATCCTGAGCTCCTCACCCGCAAAAAGCCTTCGCAGTTCCCCTTCACCTACACCCTCGGCGGTCGGCAGGGACAACAGTTCCTGCCGACCAGCCCCACTCACACGAAGTAGAGCCCGCTCCTCCGCGCTAACCCTACGTTTTGCAACCGCCCTTCGTCGACGGCGCCCAGTGCTAGGGCCTGGCACGTCCGACGCGTCCGCGGCGTGTGGCGAAGCCTCCGCCGCAGCCACGTCCAAAGCCGCAAAATAATCCAAATTCTCCTCCGACGATTCCTCAGTCCACTCAACCGAGCTCCCGGAATCGGCAAAATCCAAAAACTCAGATGCAGACCCACTATATTCATTACCACCTTCCGCGGTCGAAGCCGCCAAAAACTCAGTAGCAGCGGTTGCGTGCGCAGGCCCAAAATCTTGAACCTGCGCAGCAAACAAAATTCAGTACAACATCCAAAAATCCTCAACCCTAAACAACCACTATGCCACCTGCGAGGGCCCTGACGCTGCGGGGGCCTCCGCCGTTGGCTCCGCTGCCACCTCCTCCATTGTTTCCACCGCCTCCGCCGCCGGATCTTCGACGGTCGGCGCAGCTGCTGCGAGGGCATCGGGAGCGCCTTCGGCCACCTTCAGGGGCAGGTCTTCCACTGTCGCAGCAGATGTGGGGGCGCCTGGTGCGTCCTCCATGGTCTCCGGGGTCGGCTCCGGGTCAGGCAGGGCGTCGTTCAGTGCTCCGAAGTCGTCCACCCGCTCGCCTCGCTCCGCCTAAAACAAAACATACAAAAAGTCAGCAAACACACGCACAGACCACATTCAGCAAACGCAGAACAAACAACAACGTTACCTGAGCCCTCGCAGCCTCGGCCCGCTCCCTGACCACTTCACCACCATACAGACCCCACATCCGGTCATAGAGGGCGCCGGCGGACTCCTTCACCACGGGGTCTTCGACCTTATAGATGTCTCGCCCAAAATCTTCATCTGCCTGGTCGAAGGCCTCATAGTGCCGGCACCCTTCGCGAGAGAGTGCGTTCATCGCCCCCTCGCAGGTGACCAGGGAGGCGAACGACATTAATCCCCCCAGGACGGTGGGGAGCTCCCGCAGCTCCTCTTGCACCCATTCCAAACAGCGAAGCCCGGCCTCTCGCTCCGGCACCACGAAGTCACCGGTCCGCGCACCCAGCTCGCGATATGTGGCCATAAGCTGTGTGCGCGTCCGTTCGGCCTCCGTTCGCACCGCGGCTTCGGCCCCCTTCGCGCGGCTCTCCAGAGCGGTGAGCCGCCCCCGCAGGTCTTCGGCGAGATCCTTGGCAAGATTGGCTTCCGCCCGTGCCAGCCTAGCCTCCGCCTGCGCGGCCTGCTCCTTGGCGATGGCCTCGTTGGTCTCCCTCCTCTCCCCCGCCAGCTGGCGCCGGAGGTCAGCCTTTTCCTCCTCCAGGGCGGCCACCTTGTCCGCCAGTTTACGACACTTGCTGTCGGAGGCAGACTTCTCACGGACAGCGTCAGCATGTTGCGTCCGAAGTCCCTCGACTTCGGCAGATAAGGCTGCCGTAAGTGCCCCCGACGCAGTACGGCTGGTGAAGTCAGCCACCTGCAGAGCACACGTAAGGCCTTGGCCGTAAAAAAAAAAGCTCCGCGGACCTGACTCAGCGCCTCCGTCGCCTGACTCAGCGCCTCCGTCACTCCTTTCAGCCGGCGGGTCGCCGCGCCAGCCTCGTCTCTGACCAACGCGAGGGCCGACACCTCGCCTCCGGCGCCAAGGGTCCCGCCCCTCGCCTTCGACGACAGCGCAGCCGTCGCGATTGCCCCGGCAGGCACAGCTATAGCAAGCCGGCCTTCGTCCGACCCTGCAACGCATCAACGATCAAAAAAAAAAAGCGGCCGGGTGACTTACCCCCAAGATAATCGTCCACACTAATGTCCGTGCCGAAGTCGGCAACGCGTTTGCCCGGCGGCGGCAACGTTCGGGCCGCCTTCGAAGCCTCCGCCACTCCGCTGGCCGGCGGCACCACCTTCGTCAGCTTGGAGACTCCGGCGCCCGCCGTTGTCTCCGGCGCCTTGCTGGGTGCAGAGGCGCCCGCCTTCGCCGGCAACGGCGGCTTGCCTCCGCTGGAGGCCGCAGCCTTCGCCGTCCCCCGCTGCCTTTTCGGCCGGGCCTCGTGAATCCTGACGGTCGCCTGGCGTTTTTGCGCCGCCCCTTGACGATCCTTGTCCATCACTGCCCACACAACAGCACCGATATTTCGCCCGTAAGGAAAAACTCTCCACTGACGAGCCATACGAGATGTAAAACAGTCTTCCTCAGCCGCGCAGGGGACAGGAACATTTCTAGGCCAGCAGCCCCCGGTAACCCTCAGCATCCGAGCCGAAGACTCCCGGAGCTCGGGCGAAGACATCCTCTCCCCCGGGGCCGCACACGTCCTCATTAACTCTCTAGCAAAACTATCAGACACCCCGATTCCTCCCATCGCAGTACCTAATTTTCTCTTTTTTGAGGAGAGGGCGGCCGTCAGCGCAGGGTCGCCTCCAGTCTCCACCGCCGGCTTCTTCCCACGGCGGTCCGCTTCGTCTTGACCAGGGTAGCCGTCGTACGGCAATTGATTTAACTCGAAGACCCTGTTCAAACGTTCATTTGACCCGCGAATATCAAAGCTGCGCTGGCCTTCCGTCCTCGCCACGTACCGCCCCACGAGCCGCACCGCCAAGTCCTCCGCATCACGCACAAAGGCGGCCGGGTCACGGTTTCGCAAGTTCAGTGCAAAGGCAGGACTTCGCACCACCCTTCCTCCGTGAAAAGGCATCTGACGAGGGCACACTTCGCCCAGCGTCCAGCCGTGCGCCAAGGGCCAGACCCCGTACGCCACAAACTCTTCAACTAAATCACGACCACTGCTCTGGCCGGCGGCACACCGAAGGGCCCCTTCGTCTGCATCCTCTTCTGCCACTTCAAAAGGCGGATACGCAGAGTAATAGTGAGAGCACATCTCAGACACGGGGAGTCCTTCATGGCCTTCGACAGTAGCCTCAGCAACGTAAAACCAAAATTCATTCCAATTGCCCCACTTGTTGCGGGCGCACGGAACCAACTCCACTACTGGCATTGTGGTCTTGCCGGTCTTCGGCGTGAATGTACACGACCCAAACTGGGCAACTCCATCCTCAATCACCCTCTTCTGCCAATGCAAGCAGTAATTCTTCGCAAAAACTTCAACCGACGGCTGTCCGCCGTACGAAGTCGTCGCCCAGACATACTTCGCCAGCGCCACCACGGCGTTCGGTGTCAGCTGATGAATTTGAACGTTGAATCTACGCAGGACTTCGCCAACAAACCGGTGCGCAGGCAAGCGGAGACCGGCGACGAAGAACGCCTCGAAAACAACCAACTCACCCTCCGGCTCGGGGACTTCCTCCGTCCTCGGAGCACGAGCGACTCCGCCGCCAAAGTAGCCCAAGCGCTGCATCTCTTCGACGCGGGCCGACGTCATCCGTGACACACCAAAATCAACAGAGTCGCCGGCGCGCAGCTCCTCCACCATCACGCTACTCAACGTCTCCTCAGACGAGGCGGCGGCCGGCGGCGTGGCGTCGGCGGAAGAAGAAGAGGATGGCATTGCTACGTACCGTCGGCGGCGGCGGGCGGTTTGCTTCACTCGAGCCAGATCTCCGACGAGCAAAGGGAGCAGTAGAAGAAGAGGAGCAGAAAGACGGCGGGCGGCTAGGGTTTTCACGGAGCGCGGAAGGCAAAGTGCAAACAGCGCCGTCCCCCGCCGCCCTTTATAGGCAGGGCGCGGCTCCTCGGGAAACCCGCAATCCCACAGGGCGCGACGCTTCGGAAAACCCGCAGTCCAACAGTACGATGTCCATCAACGGTCACATCAAAAACCCCCGCGGAACCACTTCGAGCGAGGGCAGCGTCTCCGCCATCTAGCGACGTCTTCGGCACCAGGTACTCTGTCGAACTGGTCCCTCGGAGGGCAAATGTTGGAGCGAAGGCAGAAACGCCACCCTTCGCCCGAAGTCTCCACCGCTTAGCCCCTGCCCTGACAGACAAAGCAGGCAGGGACACCCTTCGCTTCATCGGCACCAGAGACAACATGGAGACCCTTCGCTCGATTCGGCACCAGACGAAGGCCTGCGGCAACGCCTCCCCACGGCGCGGCCTCGGTCAGCTCCGAGGCCCACATGAGATCAGGCCCATTGTAACGGGCCCTGCGTGGCCGCGTTTGTGTTACGGGCCTAATTTGTAAAGGTGTACTTGTAATTACAGCTTGTAACCCCGCTTTATGGGAATATTCTGGGGATAAACTAGGTACCTGAGGGCACATGCGTCCTTAACGCAAGGCGCCGTGCACTCGGATACCTATAAATACCCCCGCACAGTGCCCGTGAGAGGCCAGATTAACAGAGCTTTTGCCATCACGCGCGAGTGCCCTGTTGCCATCACCATTCACCCGTGTTGGATCTCCTTGCTGTCGAGAGACAGTCCCAACACAGTTCACTGGATTGCTACGTGTAAGTCAGTGACCAAGTCTTCATGTCCGAGAAGTAACGGCGACCCGAATCGATTAATACCCAGCTGGGGATCTCCAATCACATGACATATGTAGCACTTAACCCTTGCATATGTCAACTCGCCACCGGGTTCCTTAAGACCAGATTGGGTTCACGCCAACCGAGAGCACATATACACCACCGTCCAGCCTCTTGCCACGGAGGGAACACGCTACTCTCGCCATCTCTCCACTCCCATTGCGTGTTGGCCTTTCTGGTATTAGTTTGCCCGAGGCAAAGCTTACCCATGATGAGGCATGTGACCAGTTAAAAGGTCCTCGATCATCAGGCCTACATCGACACGGTCCTTAATCGACTCAGACAGAGACACTACACCGAGACTCTCTTCTCGTGCAAGTCACCCACCCGGTCTCAGCTTTATCATTTAAAAACCCAAAGTTTGGTACCTGGTAGAGGTACATCTTGTCCGATGTTGAACCCATCACAGCCTTGATGGATCCACCATCAAGTTTTATTTTTTAAAACTTCCCATCCACTGTGAAGCATCACCTTTTGTTTTAAAACAAAACATTTTGTTTTTCTAAAGCAGGGCTAAGCATTAGAAAACCTTTTAATAAAACAGGTAATCAAGGAATGGTAGTCAACTTTCAAGGAAGGAAATGCAGCAAGTGTTTGGCACACAACTCCTATCACCTAAGCATCATTCAAGTGATAAAGATTTAAAAATTCAAGGAAGGGGTAAATGCACCGGGGCTTTCCTTGTGTTGTAGGGGACTCGGGATCTGTTCCACAGATATCGAAATAAAAACAATTCCCAGCAGGTGGAGTCTCAGTTGGTGGTGCAGTCTCTTCTTCTTCAACACTTACTTCTTCTTCGTTTTCTATACATAACCATACATATACATGAATGCTCATGTGATGCTATGAATATGAAATTATAATAGAGATACATCAAGTTGTATCTTGAATACAACTCTCCTTCATAGTACACCAGGGAAACTAGGGTTTTCTGAGTCAGTACTTCACTAGGATAAGGTAACTATTACCTAGAAAGCTAGGGTTTTGAGTTTGGGGATCAAACAATGTCCAAAACATGTCAAACTTCACCCATGGGCTCTAATTACCAAATTAGACCTACCCAAAAAGTTTTGTGATTTTTGGAGTTATCAAATAATTTCTAAAATTCCAAAAGTCAAGGTTTAGGCCTTCTTAAATTCTAAATAATTCATAGTTGGGGCTACAAATCTTGGAACTATTTTTATTAAATACTAGGGGATTTTAGAAGTCTAGTAAAATTAATCTCATATTTTTATCATTTTTTAAAATTTTCTACAAATTCCCTAAGTCTGGCATAAAAAGAAAAAGAGAAAGAATGAATAGTAATGGGCTCAAACCAGCCCGAGCCGGACCATGAACAGGGTAACGCGCCCGCGCGCGCCCACGATGTTCATTTTGCGCTGAGGACCTTGGTCATTTAAATAACCAGTAAAGAACCTTGGGCACTATTCACATGTGTCTCTGACATTTGCACTGAGGCCCCTCCCTTTTTGTTTCTTCGCAAGGTTAGGTCCCCGACCATGGACATCGGAGCAGTTGCTCCGGCGAGCTTGTACTAGCCATAATATGCAAAGGCTAAGCTTCTTACTTGGTCAACACTGAATTCTACCCCGGGCGACCCTACTCCCTCTACCAATTGCGAAGTTCTAGCTCAAAATCTCTCTGTCCACGGTGATGGCGCCAACCGAGGATAACCCGAGGTGTTCCCGGTGATCTAACCTGGTCTAGTTCAATTGACTTGGTCAATAAGCATCCATAGCACACAAGGGTGCTGAAACAAGGGAAAGGAGAGTATGAACGGACTTGGAGATGGCGGTCCACAACGCGATGGCTCACGGTGGCGCGGAGAACTGAATTGGGGGAAGAAGGAAATTAGGACGCTATGGTGGCTAATCGGAGGCAGGGGCAGGTGTTCTAGCTTCATGACAACTTAACGCAGCTAGCGGCACCCTCAATTTATAGTGTCTGAGGGCGGTGGCTTCGAATTTTGAAGGAGAAGGCTGGCGGCCGGAGAGAGGGGGTACAGTGAGTCATCGACGCAGGTTATCATGGTCGTCACCGTGGCAAGGCCTTCGGCAATGGACGGGCTTGCTACAATGGTTCACTGTGACGTGTTAAACCTCCGAGGCATGTGGCGCACGATCGGTAAGCGGCCAACGCCGGTGAAGATCATTCCGGCCGGCCGCAGACCAAGTGGGTATGGTGAACTCAACAGTGACTGAGTCCGAGCCAATCTGGACGCTAAGATCTTTTACTCCCCTCAGTTATCCGCTTTGCGCTGGGCACGAATCGCGGCGACCGACGTGAATCCGGGCGTAGGGTTACCGGCAGCGAGGGGTGATGTACCTGAAGATCTTTTTCAGTTCACTGTACAATGGGAAACCCCATTCAGAGTGTCTGGCAGAGCAATTTGCTAGGCTTTGATCTCCGATTTCTATGTAGTAACTTGTCAATCCATCTGTAGTAAAATTCTTGTCCTATAATCCAGCTACAATTCTACTATAGGAACCCTAGCCATTTACTTACTGGATTAAGCTCAAATCCACTCCAAAGTTCTTCAGTGTTCACTGTCAGCCACATTTCAGTGTTCTGACACGACTGACAGCCAAACTTTGAGTCCATTTTACTCCAAATTTTGTATGTCACCAAGGCTTAGTCACTTAAGCAATGTTATACCCCTATTATATTTCTACAAATTTGATGTGTTGACTTAGGGCAAATTCCTTGTAGATTTAGAGATATAGAGCTCCAAAGTTGACCCCATTCAACTGAAATTCAGATTTAACCACATAGTGTTTATGGGGTACTTTTGCAATTAAGTCCAAATCCCACCACTCAACTTGCAATTTCTCCAATGTGAAAGTTACTTGATTTGTGGTGTTTTTTCACTTTGACATTTGCACTTTGGTCCAAAAGTGCCTAAAATTTACATTTACCCCCTAGGGTTCCAAGTAGGGTTTTCTATGGTTTCTTTTAGGGTTTTGAGTACTTTAGGGTTTTTGTGCCACTAAGTCCATCAACTTTGATATCTTGTGAACATTTCTAATGACTCTTGAGATCTTTACTCATTTTGGCTTCACTTTCATCCATAAGTCCTAATTTAGGGTTAAGTACCCTACCCTAGGTTAAACACTCTTCAAGTCTTATCATCACAACTTGTTTGAAAATTTTACCTAGTGAATGCATCCTAGGTGTAACAAACAACATGGAATGTCAATGCACATGATGTTATGCTCAAGTTTTAGTGTCAGTAACACCAGGGGTGTTACAATTGGGTCTCCTATGCTTTGGGGAAGGTTGTCGCCAGTGATCTGCGCGATCTGGGAGAACTCGCCCGTGGGGACTACTTGTAGAGCTTATGCAATGGTTGTGAATCGCTCTTGCGGAGTTTCTGAGCTGGCGGGTTAGTCGGGACACCGGAATTCATCGTTGGTGTGGGCTCTTCGCCGCATGTTGTGACTAGTGCGTTGCCCGCACAATCCTTGGTATGTTTTTCCTCCAATGTGTTCGCCTCCGTTAGCACATCTCGTAGCACCAGGAAGCACGGTGGTTGGTGAAACAGGGCCCTGGTCGCGTTGCTTGCTGGTGGCACCGCCGTGTGGCAAATGGCGCCGCTGCTCGATGACTGCTCGGGAGGTAGGAGATGCACGCCTGTCGTTGGATGTGTGGCGAGCGATAGAGATTTAATCGGGGAGCTTGACTGTTGATCACTCTACGAACGTACGTGATTAGATCCAGCACGTACCCTCCTCGTGCATAAAATCATGACCGTAGATTGCTTGATCGACGACCCATAGCGTGTACCGATTCGGTTAGGTTTAGGATCTAATCTGAGCCCTCAATTATCGATCCAACGACTCAGATTGAAGCGTACCCCTTCGCCGTTTACGTTTTCTAAAAGAGACAATATAGTTTTAAGTAACCAACCCGCAGTCCATCGCTGTATCACACTGAGTCTGGGGAAAACTTCTAGATTTGCCCCCGGGGTTCTCTGTAATTAGTGCTCGGTCCAGAGAACAATGAAAATAGATAAATAATTACAGAAATTGACTTTTAATACAAAAATAAATCTAGAAATTTGTGAAATTCATAGTTAATTCATTTTAACTCCAAATTGAGTCATTCCAGTTGCATTAATTTTGTATTAATATTATTTATCATCTACTTTATTTGTTTAGGCATGAAACTTGGTTTAAAATTATTCATTTGAATTAATGTATTCTATGTACTAAATAACTCCAGAAATTCATAACTTGATAACTGTAACTCCAAATTTAGTAATTCTTGTTCCTACGATCTCGTTGTGCAACATAGAATATTATTATGCAGTTTGTTCTTATGTTTGGTGTGATATTAATTTTGCTTATACCATGTTTGCTTGTATTGCTACGACTAGCGCAAGGACATGTGTCATCTGAAGAGCAAGTTGGTACCTGGAATCTCAAGTGCCAGGCAAGTTGTGCCCTTGATCACTTCTTATTACCTAATCATGTTCTGATTAATCATAATGATCTGCATAGGTTCATTTTGATGGGACCCAATAGGTTACCCTAGTTTGACTATCTTTATACCTTGTTTACCTCTGAATTTTTGGGTAGTACCTGCTATTACTTTATGTGGTTTTGGATATAGAGATACACACTGTTCATGATTATACTTTTATTATCAGTTATCATTTACTGTTGATGATAAGATCATTATGTTAATTGGAACATGGAGAACCACCCGGGAAAACAATGCTACCAGAAGGGTGGTATGGGACGCCCTTGGCTAACTAATTAGGAAAGCTAGTGGAGGACTACCTTACCCAAAAGGGGCAAGGGCAGTAGGGGAGTGGTCAGTATAGGGAGGTCCTTGGGTTGATTTTGCTGAGATGGTGGTTAGGCGAGGGATCCCTACATTCGAGCTTCCTAGAAACTGTAGTGGGTTTTCTGAAGCTAGTGGAACTTTGTAATGGCCTCGTAGTGTTACCCTGCCTTGCCTCCTCGATAGAGGTGTATGGGATTGGCCGTCTCTTGGCAGATAGGTAACATGACTTGTGAGTAATGATGCACAACCTCTACAGAGTGTAAAAAACTGGTATACTAGCCGTGCTCACGGTCATGAGCAGCTCGGACACACATGATTAATTTATGGAACTAAATTCAATTTGTCATATGCATTGCATCGCAGGTGTTGTTATTACTTTTGTTCTACTACTTAATTGGGTTGGTATTTACTTATACTTAGTAATTGCTAATAAAATTTTGACCAACTTTAAAAGCAATGCTCAGCTTCAACCATCCTCTTTGGTAAGCCTTACACTTCACATGAGCTCCCATCTTTGGCAAGTTTATACACATTATTCCCCACAACTTGTTGAGCTATGAACGTATGTGAGCTCACTCTTGTTGTCTCACAACCCCCACAGGTCAAGAACAGGTACCGCAGGATGACGCGCATGGAGGATGCTGTGACAAGTTCGTGAGATGTCTAGGCCGTCGTCTCCCAGTTAACTTTGGGTTGCTGGATCATTGTCTTCATATGATGTAATTATTTATTTATTTTATATAGAACTCCTGTTATGTAGTAAAGATGTGACATTCGATCCTGTGCCATGATTCATCATATGTGTGAGACTTGGTCCTAGCACACCTGGTGATTATTTTGCGCCCGGGTTTTGGACCCCTAAAACCCGGGTGTGACACGTAAGTCACGTACCTCATTTTAAAATACGAAGATTGAAGTGCGGGGAGGAGAGAGACGACGCCAGAAAAGGGACGACCACGGGCGGCGTGTGATTTCTGCGCCCGCATATGGAGTCCGCTGGAGGCGTGAACAGTGGCTTCGGGCGCCAATTTTACAGATCCGTGCAGTCCCTTGCTGGAGTTGTTCTAAGGGACCATTTAAATTTGTTTATTTTGGAGGAATTTAAATGTACTTAATAGAGTTGGTTATTTGGTTTACAATTTGATATTCCACTATTTTTCAAAATTTAGATATAAGTCTATCTCCAATTTATAAGGTGAGAGATGAAAATTAATTTTATGTATCACCAGCCTATGCTTCTACTCTATAATTTATAACACGTTCTTCAGCTCGTCCCCCTATAGTAGAAATGTAGCATATAAATATCTCCTTATATAGCCAACAATAGCATATAAATATATTCCACATAAAACTATATTATTTTAATAGATTTGTTCCTAAATTAATATTATTATAATGAAATTCAATCCAAAGAATCAAAACGGGGCTAATGGTATTTGCCTGTAATCGTCAAAAAAACAATTTCACTTTGTGGGCCTTTTTCTCTTTCTTGGGTGGTATTGTAGCACACAAGAATATTAGGTTCACCAATGGTGTGTAGACATCATGTTATTAGTAATACAACAATGAAGAAGCGCATATAACAGTGTTAAGTGCACAAAATCAATGACTTTATACATATTTAGAGGAGTCCCTTTATTTCGGTCTATCTACACCTAAACTAAATTCTGGTATATAGGGATGACGATTTAATCTGTAAATTCAAAACCCAATGGTGCATGTAATGGTGAAGATTTTGGCCCACGGATGCAACCGTGCCCGCATCCGAAGTTTTGCAGGAGTGGGTGCAGATTTCCATTTTAACCTGTGGTTGACCTACACCCAAACCGAAATTTGATTCATCTTTTATTTTGCGAAAAATGATTAAGATACAATAGTAATTATTTTAAATAAGTAACTTAACTAATGATTCATGAAATGTTTTGTTGCTACTCGACGTAATAATGCTTAAAATCCGTATAAAAATCAATTATTGCTAGTACTTAATTTCTTATAGCTGAATTGTTGTTTAAAAGTGTATACTAAGTAAAAATTAATGGGTGTCCAGAAACCATCCAAAACTTAATGGATTTGGATGTGGGAGACTTCATGGTTACGATCACAAGCGAGTTTTTGTTCCACCCGATCCATTTGCCATCCCTGTACCTATATATACACGATCTATCTATAAATAGAAGATAAGGTGAACCATGCTATTCTAGTATGAGGATGCTATATGGTAGTCAAATGGGAAATAAAGTTGTAGGGTTGTTGTACGTAGTTGATAGGCTTGGGAAGCAGCAGGAGACCTTGGAACACAGATCTTTCAGCAGGAGCGTAGCAGCCAATCCACGTTGGCATAGCTGCAATGTTAAATTTATGGGATGTTTGGCGAGTCCTGGAGACCAACTTCACGAGCTGCTTTACAACTTCACTACCTAGACGACATGCTCACGATTAGTTTGACAAATAAGAATTCTGTTTTTTGTGGTCTTACACGGCTAGAAACCAGATAAACCTGATGAGTACCAGCTTGTTCTAGCTCGTTTGTCTCGCGTGAGCTCTATCACAGAAGCAGGAGAGAAGGGGCGCTGGTTTTAGGGGCTTGGGGCTAGCTGGCGTGCAAACTCGCTAGAGGATAAGCGGTAAGCTGGCGCTCGTGCATGTGAGACAGGGCACTGTGTTAGGTTGTTCACCGATTGGAGCGAGGTGTGTGGGGCCGCGTCGCCAGTGCAGTGATGCAATGTACTCCCTCTCATCTTTAAATGCTTAAAGTTTTGGACATTATATACCAAAAAGCTATTAAATAGGGTTGTTCTTTTCTATAGTATCCCTAATAAATTTGTCTAGGTTCTATATCTAATACAAGAAGATGATAGCTTAGATGGTTGCAATCTTAGATTAGCTCGTGAGATCTAGTTCTTGCCATGGCATTTTTTTTTTGCTTTTGTTTGCACTCGTAGTCCTTTATTTGCTTTTTTTTACACTCGTTCTAGATTTTGTTTTTTTTTTGTGTTTTTTTCTAGGACTGATCTGTTGAATGCATGCAAGCATGCAGTGAAAAAATGAAGCCTCTAGGAGTAATTATCCATGCGTGTGAGAATATGTGGACCATCTAGATTATGGATATACTAGTCCAAAATAAGCTTCAAAGGCTTTAACATCAAATATTTGCATTTAAAAATAAAATCATTTAAACATCAAGTATTTGAAGCCTGAAGGGTGTAGAAAACTTAGCTGTGTCAAAACGTGTCTAGTTGTCGAATAGACAACGACCCTGCACCGCTCGTAATACCAACAGCTGTGCCTTCTTCTTTCTCACGGCCTAACTGTCAAGACTTGAGGTATAGGTGACCTAGCTAGCACCAAACTACACGGGGAGGGTACTTAATATAAATATATGTACCCCTCAAGATTTTAAGGATACATACTATGCTTTGTTCGGTTATAACCATCTCATATGAATTAGATAGGATTAGAAAAAGTTATAAAAGATTTTAACTTATTTGGGATTTAAACTCATCCAATCCCACCCAATCCATATATATTGAGAGCGAAACGAACAACCTTTATAGTTTATTTGATACAATGTTGGTTGTACCATTGTTTTGAAAAATATATATTTTCCCTCAAGTTTTTAAGGATACATGTTATAGTTTATTTCATACAATGTTGGTTCTACGCTTGTTTTGACAACTATATATTTTCCTGAATATATGCTTTTTACTCTTAAAATTTATATAGTTTTACTAACATTTGTTGCTACAAACCTACATTTGTACCTCGCGTATTTTTAAAACTAACTAGTTATTTATCAAAATAATAAGGATTTTTCTTTAAAATGTGTTTAGCGGCTAGGGAGTATCAAACAATAAGGAATTTTAGTATTTTTGCCCTTACTATATAGATTAAAGCCAATAGTGATTTTACCCCTTCTTTTTTAGACATTGTGATTTTATCATCATGTTTTGAAATTAAATCAGACAAAGTTAATGCTATAGAAGGGATGAAGGCGGTGGGAACAGTTGAAAAAACACCATTACTGACAGTGACATCAATACCATATCATTACTCCAGATTATAGGGAACTAAAATTTGTCCAGGACATGAAGCTCTTTGGATAGAAATCATTTTCACGTCCATCCATTAGGGACGAAAATATATACTAATTCGGATATCAATTTTCTGGCCTTTTTCTTTGATTGCGAATAAATAAGATATAGAATCAGCTATGCAAATTTGTATTCTTGTTTTTAGTATTTAGCTTGTAAAGATTCATAAGAGGTAAACCTTAAATTTATCATATATCATCTCGAATGATATATATAAAATTTGGATACAGATATGGATTCAGATATTTTTTACATTTTGTTTTAAAGAGTAAATAATGCATAAAAAACTTGTACAAAAGTTGATTTTTGTTTGTAATAATGTGCTTGATAACGTAAGAAAAGTTCAGCACAAAACTCCATGGATATCTATCAAGAATATTGACTTCCTATTACTTTCAGAAGATATTATAAGTGTCATAGAAGATGTGTAAGTAAAGGTTTTCTGTGACGTTGACATCATAATATTTATGATATTTTGTCACATAAGACATTTATTTATGCACCTTCTGTGATGTTTATGATATCATCAGAACGCCATAAAAAATAAATATTCTTCTAGTACTCCCTTTTCCCAATTTCTAATTCATTTGACGTTCTTATATTAAATTTGACCAGCTTATCTTATTTTTTAAATAAAAAATAAAGTCATACTAAAGTATATTATATGCTAAACGATATTACAGTAAAAATTAATAACAATTATGATTTTTTTAAAAAAAAACGAGTCAGTCAAATTTAGTATAAAAAAGCCAAACGAATTATAAATTAGAACTGAGGGAGTATATATTAAATTTGTTCTAACAATTTAGACACTCAGTTTCATCCCTAAATCTTTTGCTCGGGATTTAGTATTTGTTGAGTACAATGCTGATCGTTTTTTCTAGATGGAAATTGATGATTTCTACGTGCGGGTGTGGCTAAAAAAGACGGAGATGAGTTAAAATTAAACTTGCCTATAAAAGTTGTCCTCGCAGCGGTGTGTGATGCCTCAGCGTGCTATTTAATTTGGGTAGCAATTCAAGATGCTGAAATCAAAGGCATGGTTGCAGCTAATTTGAGTAGGAGTATTCGATCAGTTAACATGGGTGTCAGGAGGGGCCGGTGACAGTATAATAATGCTTGCCACCTACGTCCGCCCTTGAAGACAAGCAAAGATAGGTGAGATTTAACTACAGCCCATGTAACAATTGAAGATATTGCGTGATCGTACTATCTCCTATATATATATATATATATATATATATATATATATATATATATATATATATATATAGGGCAGGTATAACGGGAGCCCTGGGCTTCCAATAGTTAAAGGAAGCCCAGGTCGACCACCCCTGCAAACTGGTTCAACCAGCGCGCCCAAACAGGCTGTCAGGTGCGCCACCTGCCCCACGTCTGTTAGCGCAAAAAAAGGAATGCATGCATGAGTCAAACACGATCCAATGTATGCGCATAAATTTAGGAAAGATATGTGCGGCGGTTTCTGTTTTTAAAATCCTTTATTTCCTCCATAAATTTAGGATCGCTGCAACAGCCATGCAGCTAGACGCGTAAGGACCATTTTATGATATATACTGAGACTAAATATGCTACACTGTGTTAATAATTATGCAATTCGATATACTGCGTAAAAATCTGTTACCAGCTGCATGCACACGAATTTATGATAAAAATAATGTGCAATGAAAGGAAATGAATTACACGCATAGAAATAAAAAATCGTATTTAATGTTTTATTTCCTTCATAAATATAAGATCTCTCCAACAGCCATGCAGCTAAAACACATTAAATCTAGTTTATGATATATACTGATACAAATTATACTACATGGTGTAGGTATTTATGCAATTCGTTACACTGCGTAAAAAATCTGGCATGTTGTTCACTGGTGGACGCACCTCCGGGTTGGAGCGTAATAACCTTAAGTTTTGAGCATAAAATCCCTCAATTATAAGCGTATATACCGAGCCAATGTGAGAGGTTGATAGCTCTAGTAGGTTGTTATTACGATCCTATTTTTATGGCAGATTCGAAAAACATGGCAGTCGCATGCATGCGGTTATACAGATCCTAAAATTATGGCAAAATGCATGCATGAGTCAAACACGTTCCCTTGCTTGCGCGTAAATTTAGGAAAGATATGTGTGGCGGTTTCTATTTTAAATGCTTTATTTCCTCCATAAATTTAGGATCGCTGCAACAGACATGCAACTAAAACTCGTAATGACCATTTTATGCTATATACTTATACTAAATATGCTACACTGTGTAGATAATTATGCAATTCGGTATACTGCGTAAAAATCTGCTACAGGCTGCATGCACACGAATTTATGATGGAAAGAATATGCAATGAAAGGAAATGAATTGCATGCATAGAAACAAAAAATCACATTTAATGTTTTATTTCCTTCATAAATATAGGATCCCTCCAACAGCTATGCAACTAAACGCATTAGAACTAGTTTATGATGTATACTGAAACAAATTATACTACACGGTGTAGTTATTTATGCAATTCCTTACACTGCGTAAAAAATCTGGCATGTTGTTCACTGGTGGACGCATCTCCGGGTGGAGCGTAAAAACCTTAAGTTTTGAGCATAAAATCCCTCAATTATAAGCGTAAATACGGAGTCAATTAGAGGTTGATAGCTTTAGTAGGTTGTTATTACGATCCTATTTTTATGACAGATCCGAAAAACATGGCAGTCGCATGCATGCAGTTTCTATTTTTATACAGATCCAAAAATTATTGCAAAATCGTGGGAGTTTCTATTGCATGCGCGCAAATTAAGAACAGCATAAATGAAGGAATAGCCTTTCCAATGTGCATGCAGTAAACTGATATACGAACTCTGTGTTAAAGCATAAAATCATACAGTTTTTAGCGTAAATAATACATGTGGTAGGCATAAAACACAATAAACGAAAAGAAAAATGTGCCGGATCAGAGGATGTCACGCGCGATCATCGCTGCGCGCATCTCGCCCCTTCCGTGACGTCGCTCGCTCGAACATCGCGCCTCATGCGTCGCCGTCGCTACTCGCACGTCGACGGGCGTCGCTTGCTCGCCGGCCTTGGAAGTGCCGCCTCCTCGGGGCTTCAGGGACGCCGCCGCTTGCCTGCACAAGGGCCTCTCTGCGGATCGAGGAACCTCCACCACCGCGCGTCGAGGTAATGGAGTTGCGGCCACCGGTCTGGGATCCGCCACCGCTCGCCCTCTGGATCGGGGGCCGCCACCGCTGGCCTAGGAACCACCGCCACCGCATGTCGAGGTCGGGGAGCCACGGCCACCGCAGCCACTGGCCGGGGTCCACCGCCGCGCGCGCTATGGGGCAACCGTCGTCGCTAATGAATCGAGATAGGGCGTGAAAAACTTAACCCTAGCACTCCGGGTCCTGTTTTATAGACGTCCGGATGTGGTCCGGCTCGACCGGATTGCACTGTCTAGTCCGGGCTTCCTTTAGTTATTAGAAGCCCAGGGCTCCTAATATACAATATATATATATATATATATATATATATATATATATATATATATATATATATATATATATATAGCAGAGCCGCTGCAACCAGAGATAGAGATGTAATATGTTGGAATTTCTTTTGCTGATGGAACAAGAGAGATGACTAACAAAGAAGAGGTACACGGTTGAAAATCCGGATGATTGGTAGTGTAGTAGGATCGGGAGGTATTGTGAGTTCTAGGATTGCATTGTGATTGGATACTGCCATACTGGTGATTAATGGGCATGGAAATCATACACGATTTGTTCCGTGCTCGGCTAAAACAAGCAGCCCGCCAAGAGGGACATCACATGCTTGCCTGCAGTGGCCGGCGACAAGGGACCAAGGGACGTAGATGGTTGACAGCGCTGACAGCCTGACACTCTTAAAGTGATCGACACTCCTTCAACATTTTTTTGTAGTGACAACATGATATGGTAGAGATCCAACATATGGCTGTTGTCGGTCTCTATCGTGCTTTCTATCCTATTCATGCATGCAACACTAGAGCTAGAAACCCATTCAAGATGTTAGCAAATAATATAAATACAGATCGAACATGACACATACAAGTTTATATAGAAAATCTTGCGAGAAAAAACCATAGACACTAACCGGCAATCTTCACTATATGAAGATGGTACATTGAACACATGAAATACAATAATTTCTCTCTTTCCATGCGAATTACAAGATGTATATATAGGGAGGATGGACTATAGTCCAATACGAAAACAAAGCCACTAATTGACATAAACTGAATCGGGCACTTCAGAATAATCTAGATCCCAACAAAACTCCACCTTAAGACGAATTCCACCTCGTAGAAAATGAAGTATGATCAATCGACTCACTTCAATAATAAATAATCACTAACACCAAAAGCCACTATGCCTTAAACTATAATAACTAAACCTGAGCATAATTTAAACTTAGCTTTTAAACAAGCTTTGTCAACATATCAGAAGGTCTAGGATTATCATGGGTACTTATATTACAAATCTTAACATCACCTTCAGCAATGACACCTCGAATAGACTGTTATCTCATATTAATATGATTTGTTCTCTCATGAAACATCTGATCTTTAGTCAAATAAATGGCATTACAACTATCACAATGTATAGTAATGCAAGAAGTAACACTGCAAACTAGTATAAACCTCTCAACCAAATAGTTCCTTTTTTTACAGGCTTCAGAAATAGCCATAATAACCTCTTTAGAAGTAGACAGGGCAACCACATAACCAACAAACTTGCTTTCTAGCTAACAGCACAACCACAAATGGTGAAAATATACCACTTAAGAGACCTTCTCCTAACCAAATCACTATTCTAGTTAGAATCAACATAACCAACATGACCATCTCTAGATTTCCCAGACTACAAACATTCATTACAAGTATGTCGCAAATATCTAAAAAATTACTAAACACCCCTCCAATGCTCCTTATAATTATTAGCTATGAATCTAGAATCTGACTATAACCTTTAGCAACCAACCATGATTTTATGTGGTGTTAGCTCACTAGGACAAATGCCTTCCTTTCTTTTAATAAATAATTTGAATTACATAGAATTTTTATCCTTAGGACATTTTACTAAATCCAAAATACCATTCTTTTCAAGTGACTCTATGTCATCTTGCACAACGGTAATCCAATTATTGCAATCAACAAAAGTAATATCTCTAAAATAATTAGCAGGTTCTAAATTACCTTTAATATCTTATGCAACTCTCATATCATAAGAAACATTGTATAATTCAATTAACCTTTTAACTAGTTTGGCCTATCGTCTATCAACAGGAGTAGAACAGGGAATGGGGAGGCTTCCTTGAAAATACTAGGCTGCTGGTCCAGGCCTAAGCCCCTTGACCATGGCCTCGATGATGATGTCATCCTGGACTTCTGGTGCCTGGGCCCGAAGCTAGAGAAACCTTCGAACAAACGACTGAAGATATTCATCCGACTCCTGGGTGCACTAAAACAAGTCTTACAAGGTAACGTGCTTCAACTGAAAACCCTAAAAGCTAGTGAGAAACATTTCTTTGAGCTTCGACAACGAAGTGATAGTCCTTGGCCAAAGAGATGAGTACCTAGTCTGGGTCACACTTCTAGCGGCCATGTCGAAGGACTTTGCCATGACTGCTGAGTTACCACCATATGAAGATATGGTAGCTTTGTAACTCATGAGGAATTGCTTTAGATCAATCAGGTCATCATACATTGGCATTGTGGGGGTTGTATAGCGATGTCCAGGGTGTCGTCTGTAACTCTGGTGTCAATGGGGAAGCTTCGTCGTAGAGGAAACCTTGAAAGTTGTCTAGTTCATGACAAAGATTTTCGTGGTTGAGGCCCTCAAAATTCTGGTCCCTATAGTTGTTCTGGTCTTGCGCCTAAATGTTGTGCATTTCTTTAGTTGCTTCGTTAATCTTTTTCTAAAGTTCAAAAAGACGAAGCACCTTTTCCTTGAGATTCTCCAACTACTGGAGGATTGCTTTGAGGTTGTCGATCTCTTGATCTAGCTCCTCAACTTATAGTTTTGGGCTAACATCCTTCCTCTTTTGGTTTCCTACCTCCCTGAGAAGAGCTTCGTCCCCTTGATTGGTGTCCAAGGTCCTTAGGACAAATCTAGTTGTTGTTGCCTTCTTTGGTAGCATGATGTGAGTTGTTGTTGTGGTCGTGAAATCACCGGAGGTGGACGCCAATGTTGGTCACTTGTTTCAATAGCTTCACAGCATCAAAAACAAGAAAACACAATGTTAAAAATATGAACCTTCGCCCTTGAATCAATACTCCTTTGAAGTATTGATTTAAGGACAAAGATATTGATGAGAGACAAACGTAAAAAAGAATCAAGTGAGATGACTGTAAATGACGAAGCACAAAACTCATCTCGAATGCTTTAGCATTTTTATTCTATTTTCCTTCGTGTTAAACAAATGTATATACATACTTCTGCTTCTTCGCACAAGATAGCATGAAGGTGTTTCAGATGCTAAGCAAAGCAAAGCTTAGGCACTCTCAAAAAGGTACTTTATGCAAGGCATTGTTCACCTATTTATAGGGGAGTTGAATAGCTTCGTAGGAAATTACATACATGCCCATGGGGTTTACTTACATGATTTACAAATGATACATGGACATCGTTGTCTTTTCCCTTTCTTTCTTATTGTGCAAGTCTTGGACTTTTCTCCTTCTGCTAGCTTGCGTTCGAAGCCTTTTTTCCTTTGCTAAAGCTACCGACTTTGGCTCGCACCTTTGCCAACTGTGTGTATAGACAAAGTTTTCTTATACGTTGCTTTAGCCGAAGATCACCTTCGTCCATCTATAGCAGTGTATCTGAAACACATTTGTTTGTACCGTTTTGAAGGTTAAATGAGGACCTTTGGCATGATAGACCCGGAAAGTGCATTCATCCCTTTAGTGAGTTTTGGTGATTTGGATAACAACACATTTAAAGGTCTAATGAGTTTTCTAAGTGTTGAACAGGAAATTCAGTATGATGAACATACTTGAATAGTGTATAATGATCAATGAACAAAGGTTCAACACTGTAACACCCCTGGTGTTACTGTAACTAAAATTTGAGCATGGCATCATAAGCATTGACATTGCATATGTTTGATACACCTAGAGTGCATTCACTAGGTAAAAATTTCAAACAAGTGTATTGTTTTTGGTGTTTTGCAAATAGGACCCTGGATAGGGAACCTAACCCTAAATCAGGCTCAAAGGGGCAAAACTTAACCCAAATGAAGAAAACCTAAGGGCTTTAGGGGAAGAGTCATAAAATGTCCCCAAAAACAAAGTTGAATCACATTTATACCCCTGGGATACCAAAAATCTCAATTAGAACCCTGGAAAACCCTAAATCCCAACCCTAGGGACCTATGTGCAAAATTAGTCCACTTTTGGACTAAAGTGCAAAAACCAAGTCAAATAAGTATCTTAAGACCTTTGGTTCACAAATGTGTGGGCTTGAAAGCCAAACATTGGGTTTTGGACTTAAATGCAAAATGGACCTCACTTAGGTTTCATTCTAAGTCTGAAATTCAGTGTTGAGGGCTCAACTTTGGAGCATTGTATCTTCCAAATTCTAGGGTTTTTGCCCTAGGTCACCACATCAAAATTGTAGCCCAATTATAGGAGAACAACTTTGCTTAAGAGTGCAAGCCATGTTCTTATGAGAAATTTGGAGATAATTCAACTCAAAGTTGGACTGTCAGGCTGATGGGTCTGAATTTTCAGATTAACAGTGAACTACCACCAACTTCAAGCCCCATTTCAGACATGATCCAATGATTTTCAGTGGCAACACCATATGGCAACCTTGTAGATGGTACCTTCCTCTACAATTTTTTCTATAGAGCTTGACATGGGTTATCACTAAGAATTGAGAGCAAAATCGACCCAAACATTGTCTGTCAGACACTCTGAACAAGTTCCTCGATGGTACAGTGCCACCCAAATATCCCAGGTTCAGATCCCCTCACCGCCGGTGATCCCGCGCCGCAATCCTCGTCGCCGTTGCGATTCGTGCGTCGTGGGTTGCAGATAACTCATAAGGGTAGGAAATAACGCGGCGTGGGTGAACTCCGGTCACTATTCTACTCTGGCCGCCGTACCAAGCTTGGATCACGACCACTTCGGATAAGCTCGTCGGAGTTAGCCACTTCGCGACCGTGTGCCACGTGCCTCGGTGGTTTACCACGTCGCAGTAGTTCACCTTGTGCATATCCGGTGATCGCCGGTGACCCCGCCACGGTGACATCCACCCATCTCTTGCAACAGCACTCTTTTCACTCTCCGACCGCCACCGCGCCATCCGAAATTCACCGGCCACCGCCCTCGGAGCCTATAAATTGAGGGCAGGGATAGTTGCGCCATGTAATCGTCAAGCTATAGCGCCCACTCTCATCTCCACTTGCTCACCGTAGCTCCGCAATTCGGGTTTTCCCCCAAATTGGTCTCTGCCACCGTAAAACACCACTCCCCCGTGGTCCGTCCGTTCTGGTAAGGCACCATCCAATTCGCGCGTTGTTCTCATGTCCCTATATGCTGGTGATGCTCTCCAAACCGTCCAATTAAACTAGAAGCCCACCAATCACTGGGCACACGAATGAATTTCCATAGCTTTCGCTGTCCCCGTGGGCAGAGGGTTGTAGAGCTCCAATTCTGAAATTGAGTTGGGGGAAAGGCTTGGAATGGATTTAATTAGGTGTTAGTCGCTCGGGAGCGCCGGTCATAGCCCCGTTTGGCCGGTACAGTTGCTCACCGGAGCGAAGCCGCGCTCACCGTTGTCGAGGACCTCCCTCTGCGAAGGGATAGAAGTTTGAGGACTTCTCTGCAATTTGTCAGTGACCTGAAGAAACAGTAACGGAACCCGCTTCTAGTTAGTTAGCACCCCGAGGGTGTCTTCGCAAAGCTGCCAGAGCGCGGGCGCGCGCGGGCGCACTTTTCCCCTAGACTGGGCCGTTTGGGCTGAAACCAGCCCATTACTGTTACACTTTTTCCTTTTTCTTTTTCAGTGAAGCTTTAGAAATATGTAGAAAAATATAGAAAAATGGTAAAATTGTGAAACCAATTTTCCTAGGTTTCTTATTTTCCCTAGAATTTAATAAAAATAGTTTCATGATTTTTAGGTTAAATCAGGAATTTTAAGGTATTTAAAATAGTTTATGATAGTAGTTCTGGATTTTTAAAAGATAAATGGTAATGCCAAAAATATTCAAAAATTTTATATGAACTCCCCACGTTATTTAGAAGCCTTGGGTGGAGTTTGAATTGATTTGGACTTTGTTTGATCACCAAACCCCAAAACACCCCCCTGCCCTGTGAACTCCTTTACTGACTCCGGAAACCCTAAGTTCTCGGAGTTCCGTGAAGGAAAATTGTATTCAAGACTTAGATAATAAGTTTATATTATCTTTGCACCCTCATGAGCATCCCATGGCATCTATTCTTATACATATATATGGTTATGATTAGAACACGAAGAAGAAGTGGAAGCCACTGAAGAGCAAGCACCACCACCTTTGGAAACACAGGCTGAGAACTGTTTCTACTTCGATATTTGTGGATCTGAGCCTGACTCACCCATAAACAAAGGCAAGCCCCAGTGCATTTGCCACCCCCCTTGTGTTTTAAAATCTTTCTCACTTGCTTGATGCACTAGGTGATAGGTGTTGATTGCTTAAAACAATTCCTGCATTACTTTCCTTGGATTTGATTACCTTCCTTGAAACCCTGTTTTTATAAAAAGGTTTTCTATGCTTAGTATTGCCCTAGAAAAGCAAAAGGATTTGTTTTACAAAAGATGTTTGGCAAAGTGGGAAGGGTGTTTTCAAAATAAAACTTGATGGTGAATCCATCACGGTCGTGATGGACTCAACATCGGAAAAGATGTACCTCTGCCAGGTACCAACCTTTGGGGTTAAATAATTAAGCTGAGACCGGGCGGGTGACTTGCACGAGAAAGAGAGTCTCGGTGTAGTGTCTCCGTCTGAGTCGATTAAGGGTCGTCTCGATGTAAGCCTGCTGACCGAGGACCCTTTAACTGGTCACATGCCTCGTCATGGGTAAGCTTTGCCTCGAGTGGACTAAGGCCAGAATAAGATAACATGAAATGGGCATGGAGCGGTGGCGAGAGTAGCGTGTACCCTCCGTGGCAAGAGGTTGGACGGTGGTGTATCTGTGCTCTCGGTTTGCGTGAACCTGATCTGGTCTTAAGAAACTCGGTGGCGGGTTGACATATGCAAGGGTTAAGTGCTACATATGTCATGTGATCGGAGATCCTCAGCTGAGTATAATCAATTCGGATCGCCGTACCTCCGCGGTTATGGAGACTTGGCCACTGACTTACACGTAGCAATCCAGTGAAGATGAAGGGTTGATAAGAAATTGGCTAGTGCAGGTCAAGTGATTGAACTAGGGTAGAAAGAACTCTAGCTGCAGGTAATTTTACTTAACCTGACAATAAAATTGGATTGTAAGGACCCACTTTAGTAAGCAATTCTGCAAACAGAGTCTTTGATTATTGAAAGGCCTTACCTTGACTCCCATATATCCAGCATGCCCTTGAGAGTCTTTTCCTTAGTCGGGTAAGACTTGCTGAGTAATTCCAAACTCAGGGTTTATTTACCCCATTGTTTTTAGGTGAGGGGACAACAAACTTTTGTTGTTTCTGTACCAAGGTGGTGAAAGGTGAAGATAATCAAGAGTGAAGCTGCTGGAGGACCGGGTCCTCCTTAAAAACTTTTCTGTAAAGAACTTAATGGGAGGAGCTTTTACCTCCCAGATATTGTAATAATACTTTTCAGCACTCTTTGGTCTGTACAAATAACTTACTCTTACTTTTAAATAAATGTAAGTTTATGTAATCACTTACGCATTTCCGCATCTCCGATGAGCATACTGTCTGCCAGACGGGTGAAACGTTCCTGGAAAGGTAAGGATAAAGATACCGAACTTGTCAAGTAATTCAAGAACATCTACAAGGTTGTCTGATGTCTGTTGGACAAGGACAACTGTAGGTGGGCCTAATGACTTGGGAGGTTCCGTCACAGCTGGTATCGGAGCGTAGCCCTTCTTGGCAGATACTATGTAGCATCTTCAAAAGAATTTTCCAAGACTTATCTAGAAAATTTCTTCTATTATTACCTAAGTATTTCTGAAGAGTTTATTTCAAAGACCAGATAGAAAGAGTGCAATGTATAGAAGGTTGAATCAACTAAGGTTGATTATGTAATTATTCATGCATCATGCTAAGAATTGTACTAATAAAGTTCCCCCTTAGAAAATGCCGCCACGTACAAGGAAGACAGCACAAAAGCATACTGGACCTATCGGTGTACCTTGACACCAACTTGCCCCACGGGAACAAGATAGCAGTAGCGGGAGCAACGATCCTATTGGTGATCTCGAAGCTCGCGTGAATCAACTTCAAGCAGAGTTACAACGCAGGACTAATTTATGGGTTGTGGATGGTGACCGAATAAATGAGTTAAGAAGTTACATCCGTACCCTGCAAGATCAACTAGCTGATCGAGATTTGGCGCTTGATTGGGCAGTACAGTCTCGTTCAGTAGCTTGGGCTAAGGAAGCGAAGGCTCGAGCACGAGTCAACGAACTTAGCACTGCTATTGACAACTTGCAGGTATATTGCAATACTTTACATGAGGAAGTTTATGTACTGTATTCGCAATTACACCCACATGTCCCTACGGATCCCGTCAGGTCAGAAGCCGGACCCTCGCATAATGCGGGAGAAGCGCTTGGTGGGGAGTTAGACCTTTTTAGGCCCCCTCCTTCTATGAGGCTGGTCGACGTATGGTCTCCCACACCTGACGATGAAGCTGCCAAGAGCAATCAGAAGCAGGAGTAGTAGTGTAAAAGTAGTATGTTGTAAAATAGGTTGAACTCTTGTATAATGGGTAATGTATCCTGTTGTATAATATCGAGTCTGTATCATTACTTTTTATAGTAATGTAAAATGGAAGGTTTCTCTGGCATATTATGTTTACTTCAAATGTTCTTTGCCTCAGATGCCTACCAGGACTCGAGGGCAGGAGGCAGCAGGAACTTCTAGGGAAGGGATGTTACCCCAAATCCACCTCCGGTTCCTCCCACATTGGCCGAGGCGATTGCCGCCTTGGTGAACGCAACTGCAGACAATACCCGCTTTCTTAGAGAAATGGCGGGCCAACAATTCCAACAGTAGGGTGGAAGGGGTTATCAGCAAGGCCCCCGTGAAACCACCTATCTGAATTTCTCTAAAACCCGTCCACCACTATTTGTCAAGGCTGAGGACCCGTTGGAAGCTGATGAGTGGATACGGGTTATTGAACAAAAATTTGGTCTTCTCCGCTGTTCAGAGACACAGAAGCCGTTGTTCGCAGCGCAACAACTGCGCGGCCCTGCCAGTACTTGGTGGGGAAATTTTGTGGCTATTCAACCTGCCAACCATCAAGTTACATGGGAAGAATTTAAAGTGGCCACTACACCGGAAGGTGAACCGGTGATGATGGGTATGTTTCTCGTGGCCAGTCACCCTGCAATTATTCTTTTTGATTCTGGTGCTTCGCATACATTTATTAGCAAGACATTTGTGGAGCAACATCACATTTCATGCCATGAATCAAAAGAAGGGTTTAAAATTCATTCACCTAGGGGACACATTTTTACTAGAGAAGTGGCCTATCAAGTGCCAATAACAATGGCCGGACGGAACTTTCCTGCTAACATGATTGTTCAGAAAGGCCAGGATATAGATGTGATTTTGGGTATGAATTGGTTAACCCAACATAAGGCAATTCTCAACACTGAATTGAGAACCGTCAGGTTGAGCTATAATCAAGAAGAGATTCTTTTGACCATCCCCGTAACCAACCCAGCCAAAGCTTCTGGTAGAATCTATGAAGCCATTGTACCGGAGGTCAAGGATATTCCGGTAGTATGTGAGTTTCCAGATGTATTTCCGGAAGATTTGCCTGGACTACCACCTGAGAGAGATGTATAATTTGTAATTGAGCTAAAGCCCGGTACAGCTCCCATCTCCCGAAGGTCGTACCGTATGCCCCCTAATGAGTTGGCAAAATTGAAGATTCAATTACAAGATCTACTGAATAAGGGATTCATCCGGCCAAGCTCGTCTCCATGGGGTTGTCCCGCCATTTTTGTTAAGAAGAAGGACCAAACCTTGCGAATGTGCGTGGATTATCGACCCCTGAATGAGGTCACCATCAAGAACAAGTACCCTCTTCCAAGGATCGACATCTTATTTGATCAACTGACTGGGGCGAGGGTATTTTCCAAAATTGATCTCAGGTCGGGCTATCACCAAATCCGTATTCGGCCCGAGGATATACCGAAGACCGCGTTTACTACGCGGTATGGTTTATTTGAATATTTGGTAATGTCCTTTGGGCTAACAAATGCTCCTGCCCACTTCACTTATTTGATGAACTCGGTGTTCATGCCCGAGTTGGACAAGTTCGTGGTGGTCTTCATCGACGATATCTTAATATATTCCAAAAATGAAGAGGAGCATGCTCAACATCTACGGATTGTATTGACGCGCCTGAGGGAACATCAGTTGTATGCCTAGTTCAGCAAGTGCGCGTTCTGGCTAGAGGAAATTCAATTTTTGGGGCACGTATTATCTGCCAAGGGAATTGCGGTAGATCCTAGCAAAGTCAAGGATATTCTGGAGTGGAAACCCCCAACCACTGTTCACCAAGTCCGGAGTTTTCTTGGACTAGCTGGATATTATCGTAGATTCATACCAGATTTTTCTAAGCTTGTGAAGCCAATCACAAGTTTATTGAAGAATGACATTAAATTCAATTGGTCTTCTAAGTGTAATGAAGCTTTTGAGCAATTGAAGACATTATTAACCATTGCTCCGGTATTGGCTCAATCGGACATCACTAAACCTTTTGATGTATATTGTGATGTGTCAGGCAGTGGACTCGGCTGTGTATTAATGCAAGAGGGACGAGTAATTGCATATGCTTCAAGGCAGTTGCGCCGACATGAGGAGCATTACCCAACTCATGATCTGGAGCTAGCTGCTGTGGTTCATGCCCTAAAAATTTAGCGTCACTATCTGCTGGGAAATATCTGTCATATTTATACAGATCATAAAAGCTTGAAGTATATCTTCACCCAGTCAGAATTGAATATGAGACAAAGACGATGGCTTGAGCTTATTAAGGACTATGAGCTAGAAATTCATTATCACCCAAGCAAAGCCAATGTTGTGGCAGATGCACTGAGCCGTAAGGTTTCCTGCCACTGTCGTATGGCGAAGACCTCTGACAATACTTTATGTCAAGAGATGGAAAAGCTAAACCTGGGGATGGTCCAACAAGGAACCCTGAATCAGCTAAAGCTTGAGTCAATCATTTTGCAAATAATAGTTGATGCTCAAAAGGATAATTTGGGTATGAAGCACATACGGGAGAAAATAAGGGCTGGAACAGCCAAATGTTTCAAGGAAGACGATCAAGGTGTGTTATGGTTCAATAACCGCATTGTAGTGCCAAAGAACGAAGAACTCCGCCAGCAAATTTTAGATGAAGCGCATCTTAGTCGCTATTCTATTCATCCGGGAAGCACTAAGATGTCTCACGATCTAAAGCAGCACTACTGGTGGACGAAGATGAAAATTGAAATTGCACGCTATGTGGCTAAGTGTGACACTTGCAGACGTGTCAAAGCCATACACATGAAAACTGCTGGTCCATTACAATCTTTGCCTATCCCAACATGGAAATGGGAAGATATAAGTATGGACTTTATCGTGGGATTGCCCAGGACTACAAAAGGGCATGATTCTATCTGGGTTATAATTGATCGGCTTACGAAGATTGCTCACTTTCTGCCGGTCAAGACAGATTCCCCAGTTACTGTCTACGCCCAATTGTACATTGCTCGTATTCTTAGTCTGCATGGTGTTCCGAAGACCATTGTGTCGGATCGTGGACCTCAATTTGTAGCCAAGTTTTGGGAAGCACTTCACAAATCCTTGGGTACTAAGTTGCTCCATAGTTCGGCATATCATCCACAAACCAGTGGACAGACTGAGAGGATTAATCAAGTGCTCGAAGATATGTTGCGAGCCTGTGTCCTGGATTTCTCACCAAAATGGGATGAATGTTTACCTTTGGTGGAGTTTTCATACAATAATAGTTATCAAGAAAGTATCAAGATGGCACCTTTTGAAGCTTTATATGGGCGACGGTGTCGAACTCCGCTAAATTGGTCTGAACCTAGAGACAGGTGTTTCTTTAGGCCTGATATAGTGAAGGAGGCCGAGGAAAAGGTTCAGAGAATTATTTATAATCTGAAGAAAGCCCAAGATCGGCAGAAGAGCTATGCAGACAAACGACGAATGCCCTTGTATTTTCTTGAAGGGGACTATGTCTACTTGAAGGTTTCCCCAATGAAGGGAGTGTCGCGTTTCAGGATAAAAGGAAAGCTTACACCCAGGTACATTGGTCCCTTTCCTATACTTCAAAGATATGGGCCAGTGGCATATCGACTTCAGCTTCCCGAAGCATTGTCTGCTGTACATAATGTGTTCCATGTATCGCAATTGAAGAAGTGTCTTCGGGTTCCCGATCGAACCATTGAAGTGACAGATGTTGTCCTGGAACCAGATTTAACATACTCGGAACATCCTCTTCGACTTCTGGATCAAAAGGATTGGGTTACCCGGAGAAAGACTCTCAAGTTCTATAAGATACAATGGAACCAACATTCTGAGGAAGAGGCTACGTGGGAAACTCAAGACTTTTTAGATAAGAATTTCCTAGGCTTTCTAGCCTCATGTAATTTGTAAAGTATATTTAATATTGTAATAAAGAAGTGACCCCCACACCACCCCTGCCTTGTACCAAAAATAAGGAAATACAAATGTGAAGCATTTCCTTTTCCATTACTCACCCTAGGACTTTAAATCTCGGGACGAGATTCTTTTATGGGGGGAAGGATGTAACACCCCTGGTGTTACTGTAACTAAAATTTGAGCATGGCATCATAAGCATTGACATTGCATATGTTTGATACACCTAGAGTGCATTCACTAGGTAAAAATTTCAAACAAGTGTATTGTTTTTGGTGTTTTGCAAATAGGACCCTAGATAGGGAACCTAACCCTAAATCAGGCTCAAAGGGGCAAAACTTAACCCAAATGAAGAAAACCTAAGGGCTTTAGGGGAAGAGTCATAAAATGTCCCCAAAAACAAAGTTGAATCACATTTATACCCCTGGGATACCAAAAATCTCAATTAGAACCCTGGAAAACCCTAAATCCCAACCCTAGGGACCTATGTGCAAAATTAGTCCACTTTTGGACTAAAGTGCAAAAACCAAGTCAAATAAGTATCTTAAGACCTTTGGTTCACAAATGTGTGGGCTTGAAAGCCAAACATTGGGTTTTGGACTTAAATGCAAAATGGACCTCACTTAGGTTTCATTCTAAGTCTGAAATTCAGTGTTGAGGGCTCAACTTTGGAGCATTGTATCTTCCAAATTCTAGGGTTTTTGCCCTAGGTCACCACATCAAAATTGTAGCCCAATTATAGGAGAACAACTTTGCTTAAGAGTGCAAGCCATGTTCTTATGAGAAATTTGGAGATAATTCAGCTCAAAGTTGGACTGTCAGGCTGATGGGTCTGAATTTTCAGATTAACAGTGAACTACCACCAACTTCAAGCCCCATTTCAGACATGATCCAATGATTTTCAGTGGCAACACCATATGGCAACCTTGTAGATGGTACCTTCCTCTACAATTTTTCTATAGAGCTTGACATGGGTTATCACTAAGAATTGAGAGCAAAATCGACCCAAACATTGTCTGTCAGACACTCTGAACAAGTTCCTCGATGGTACAGTGCCACCCAAATATCCCAGGTTCAGATCCCCTCACTGCCGGTGATCCCGCGCCGCAATCCTCGTCGCCGTTGCGATTCGTGCGTCGTGGGTTGCAGATAACTCATAAGGGTAGGAAATAACGCGGCGTGGGTGAACTCCGGTCACTATTCTACTCCGACCGCCGTACCAAGCTTGGATCACGACCACTTCGGATAAGCTCGTTGGAGTTATCCACTTCGCGACCGTGCGCCACGTGCCTCAGTGGTTTACCACGTCGCAGTAGTTCACCTTGTGCATATCCGGTGATCGCCGGTGACCCCGCCACGGTGACAGCCACCCATCTCTTGCAACAGCACTCTTTTCACTCTCCGACCGCCACCGCGCCATCCGAAATTCACCGGCCACCGCCCTTGGAGCCTATAAATTGAGGGCAGGGATAGTTGCGCCATGTAATCATCAAGCTATAGCACCCACTCTCATCTCCACTCGCTCACCGTAGCTCCGCAATTCGGGTTTTCTCCCAAATTGGTCTCCGCCAACGTAAAACACCACTCCCCCGTGGTCCGTCCGTTCTGGTAAGGCACCATCCAATTCGCGCATTGTTCTCGTGTCCCTATATGCTGGTGATGCTCTCCAAACCGTCCAATTAAACTAGAAGCCCACCAATCACTAGGCACACGAATGAATTTCCATAGCTTTCGCTGTCCCCGTGGGCAGAGGGTTGTAGAGCTCCAATTCCGAAATTGAGTTGGGGGAAAGGCTTGGAATGGATTCAATTAGGTGTTAGTCGCTCGGGAGCGCCGGTCATAGCCCCGTTTGGCCGGTACAGTTGCTCACCGGAGCGAAGCTGCGCTCACCGTCGTCGAGGACCTCCCTCTGCGAAGGGATAGAAGTTTGAGGACTTCTCTGCAATTTGTCAGTGACCTGAAGAAACAGTAACGGAACCCGCTTCTAGTTAGTTAGGACCCCGAGGGTGTCTTCGCAAAGCTGCCAGAGCGCGGGCGCGCGCGGGCGCACTTTTCCCCTGGACTGGGCCGTTTGGGCTGAAACCAACCCATTACTGTTACACTTTTTCCTTTTTCTTTTTCAGTGAAGCTTTAAAAATATGTAGAAAAATGGTAAAATTGTGAAACCAATTTTCCTAGGTTTCTTATTTTCCCTAGAATTTAATAAAAATAGTTTCATGATTTTTAGGTTAAATCAGGAATTTTAAGGTATTTAAAATAGTTTATGATAGTAGTTCTGGATTTTTAAAAGATAAATGGTAATGCCAAAAATATTCAAAATTTTTATATGAACTCCCCACATTATTTAGAAGCCTTGGGTGGAGTTTGAATTGATTTGGACTTTGTTTGATCACCAAACCCCAAAACACCCCCTGCCCTGTGAACTCCTTTACTGACTCCGGAAACCCTAAGTTCTCGGAGTTCCGTGAAGGAAAATTGTATTCAAGACTTAGATAATAAGTTTATATTATCTTTGCACCCTCATGAGCATCCCATGGCATCTATTCTTATACATATATATGGTTATGATTAGAACACGAAGAAGAAGTGGAAGCCACTGAAGAGCAAGCACCACCACCTTTGGAAACACAGGCTGAGAACTGTTTCTACTTCGATATTTGTGGATCTGAGCCTGACTCACCCATAAACAAAGGCAATCCCCGGTGCATTTGCCACCCCCCTTGTGTTTTAAAATCTTTCTCACTTGCTTGATGCACTAGGTGATAGGTGTTGATTGCTTAAAACAATTCCTGCATTACTTTCCTTGGATTTGATTACCTTCCTTGAAACCCTGTTTTTATAAAAAGGTTTTCTATGCTTAGTATTGCCCTAGAAAAGCAAAAGGATTTGTTTTACAAAAGATGTTTGGAAAAGTGGGAAGGGTGTTTTCAAAATAAAACTTGATGGTGAATCCATCACGGTCGTGATGGACTCAACATCGGAAAAGATGTACCTCTGCCAGGTACCAACCTTTGGGGGTTAAATAATTAAGCTGAGACCGGGCGGGTGACTTGCACGAGAAAGAGAGTCTCGGTGTAGTGTCTCCGTCTGAGTCGATTAAGGGTCGTCTCGATGTAAGCCTGCTGACCGAGGACCCTTTAACTGGTCACATGCCTCGTCATGGGTAAGCTTTGCCTCGAGTGGACTAAGGCCAGAATAAGATAACACGAAATGGGCGTGGAGCGGTGGCGAGAGTAGCGTGTACCCTCCGTGGCAAGAGACTGGACGGTGGTGTATATGTGCTCTCGGTTTGCGTGAACCTGATCTGGTCTTAAGAAACTCGGTGGTGGGTTGACATATGCAAGGGTTAAGTGCTACATATGTCGTGTGATCGGAGATCCTCAGCTGAGTATGATCGATTTGGATCGTCGTACCTCCGCGGTTATGGAGACTTGGCCACTGACTTACACGTAGCAATCCAGTGAAGATGAAGGGTTGATAAGAAATTAGCTAGTGCAGGTCAAGTGATTGAACTAGGGTAGAAAGAACTCTAGCTGCAGGTAATTTTACTTAACCTGACAATAAAATTGGATTGTAAGGACCCACTTTAGTAAGCAATTCTGCAAACAGAGTCTTTGATTATTGAAAGGCCTTACCTTGACTCCCATATATCTAGCATGCCCTTGAGAGTCTTTTCCTTAGTCGGGTAAGACTTGCTGAGTAATTCCAAACTCAGGGTTTATTTCCCCGTTGTTTTTAGGTGAGGAGACAACAAACTTTTGTTGTTTCTGTACCAAGGTGGTGAAAGGTGAAGATAATCAAGAGTGAAGCTGCTGGAGGACCGGGTCCTCCTTAAAAACTTTTCTATAAAGAACTTAATGGGAGGAGCTTTTACCTCCCAGGTATTGTAATAATACTTTTCAGCACTCTCTGGTCTGTACAAATAACTTACTCTTACTTTTAAATAAATGTAAGTTTATGTAATCACTTCCGCATTTCCGCATCTCCGATGAGCATACTGTCTGCCAGACGGGTGAAACGTTCCTGGAAAGGTAAGCATAAAGATACCTGAGAGCACCTAGAGGGGGGGGGTGAATAGGTGATCCTGTAAAACTTGAAAACTTAAGCCACAAAAACTTGGTTAAGCGTTAGCACAGTAAATGCCAAGTGGCTAGAGAGGAGTCACAACAAAACACAATAACCACAAGAAATCAATCACAGAGATTGCACGGTGGTTATCCCGTGGTTCGGCCAAGACCAACGCTTGCCTACTCCACGTTGTGGCGTCCCAACGGACGAGGGTTGCAATCAACCCCTCTCAAGCGGTCCAAAGACCACTTGAATACCACGGTGTTTTGCTTGCTTTTTCTCAATCCCGTTTGCGAGGAATCTCCACAACTTGGAGCCTCTCGCCCTTACACTTAAAGTTCACAAAGAAGCATGGAGCAAGGGAGGGATTAGCAATGCACACAAGACACGAAAATCAGAGTGTTACCACGCACACAAGTCTTAACAAGAGCTCGCAACACAACCCAATGAGTTCACAACTCCACTAGAGCTCTATATGCTATCACAACAAAACAAATGCGCGGAATCGAGGTCTTGGTGCTTAGGAATGTTGTAGGAATGCTTGGTGTGTTCCTCTATGCGCCTAGGGGTCCCTTTTATAGCCCCAAGGCAGCTAGGAGCCGTTGAGAGCATTCTAGGAAGGCTGATCTTGCCTTCTGTCGACTGGCGCACCGGACAGTCCGGTGCCCGATTTCCTTCCAAAAATGGCACAGTCGACCGTTGGCAGCCTGAGAGCCGTTGGCGCACCGGACATGTCCGGTGCACACCGGACAGTCTGGTGCCTCCTTCTAGCCGTTGGCTCGGCCACGTGTCCCGCGCAGATCACGCGGCCGACCGTTGGCCCTGCCGACCATTGGCTCACCGGACAGTCCGGTGCACACCGGACAGTCCGGTGAATTATAGCCGTACGTCACCGATGAATTCCTGAGAGCGACGAGTTCGCCTGTGAACGGCCCACCGGACAGTCCGGTGCACCACCGGACAGTCCGGTGAATTATAGCCGTACACCGTCATCGAAGTCCCGAGAGCAGCCTGTTTGCCAGAGTCAGCCTGACGCACCGGACACTGTCCGGTGCACCACCGGACAGTCCGGTGCTCCAGACTGAGCAGAGTCTTGGCTGCTCGAGCCAAGGCATTTTTAATTGGATTTTTCCTGTTTCCAAGACTTAGACACAATACATTAGTCCATAAAACAATGTACTAAGTCTGAGAAACATACCTTTATCCTTGATTTGTACTTTTTCCACCTTTTTACACTTAGGCACTTATGTTGGACACTAAATCACCAAAATACTTAGAAATGGCCCAAGGGCACATTTCCCTTTCAATCTCCCCCTTTTTGGTGATTTATGCCAACACATCATAAAGCAAGTAGAACAAATACAAAATCAATTCAAATAAGAACTCAAATTGTTTTGATTCAAATTTGACATATATGGATCACTCTTCGCCACCACTTGGTTTGTTTTTGCAAATCAACCTCAAATTTCTACCTCTAAGTCAAACACACATGTTAAGGCATAAAGAGAGTCATTCCAAGAGAAATTGATTCAAGATTTCAAAAACTCCCCTTTTTCCCATAATCAACACTTCTCCCCACAAGAAGCCAACTTTTGACAAGAGAGACAATAAAAGAGTTTGGACAAACCAAAAGCTCTATTCTACTATTTTCAAAATCTCTCAAGTGGTAGCTGATCCATTTATCACTTTGGCCTTTTTTTCTCCCCCTTTGGCATTAAGCACCAAATCGGGATTAATCTTGGCCCTTTAACCCCATTGCCTCACCAAAATCTTCAAATAAGAGTATAAAGGCAATAAGAGAACATGAGATGAACTTGGAATAAGTTACCCTCTCATCAGAGTGCAATGGAAGTCTTTCATGGTCCAAGTCCACCTTTTCCCTTTCAAACCTCCTTTGAGACTAAATCAAGCAAACTCAAGCAAACGGTTAGTCTCAAAGGGTCAAGCTGTAGCACAACTCCCCCTAAATATGTGCATCACTTGCACAAGGACTTGTGAGGTCCAGGGAGTGTTTGTACAACTTGAGCACCACAAGTAAGCAACAAAATGTATAAGGAACATGATCAAAGGCATAAATACATGTATGCTATGAATCAATCCAAGTTCCACGAATCTAGGACATTTAGCTCATTACGCAGCCTGCAAAAGGTCTTTTCATCTAAAGGCTTAGTGAAGATATCGGCTAGCTGGTTCTCGGTGCTAACATGAAACACTTTGATATCTCCCTTTTGCTGGTGGTCTCTCAAAAAGTGATGCCGGATGTCAATGTGCTTTATGCGGCTGTGCTCAACAGGATTTTCCGCTATTCGGATAGCACTCTCATTGTCACATAGGAGTGGGACTTTGCTCAGATTGTAGCCAAAGTCCCGGAGGGTTTGCCTCATCCAAAGTAGTTGCGCGCAACACTGTCCTGCGGCAACATACTCGGCCTCAGCGGTGGATAGGGCAACGGAAGTTTGTTTCTTAGAGTTCCACGACACCAGGGACCTTCCTAAGAATTGGCACGTCCCCGATGTACTCTTCCTATCGACCTTACATCCAGCATAGTCGGAATCTGAGTACCCAATCAAGTCAAAGTTAGACCCCTTTATATACCAGATCCCGAAGCAAGGCGTAGCGACTAAATATCGAAGAATTCGCTTCACAGCCACTAAGTGACACTCCTTAGGATCGGATTGAAATCTAGCACACATGCATACGCTAAGCATAATATCCGGTCTACTAGCACATAAATAAAGCAAGGAACCTATCATGGACCGGTATGCTTTTTGATCAACAGACTTACCTCCTTTGTTGAGGTCGGTGTGTCCGTCAGTTCCCATCGACGTCTTTGCGGGCTTGGTGTCCTTCATCCCAAACCGCTTTAGCAAGTCTTGTGTGTACTTCGTTTGGGAGATGAAAGTGTCGTCCTTGAGTTGCTTCACTTGGAACCCAAGGAAGTAGTTCAACTCGCCCATCATCGACATCTCGAATTTCTGTGTCATCACCCTGCTAAACTCTTCACAAGACTTTTGATTAGTAGAACCAAATATTATGTCATCGACATAAATTTGGCACACAAAAAGATCACCATCGCAAGTCTTAGTAAAAAGAGTTGGATCGGCTTTCCCGACCTTGAAAGCATTAGCAATTAAAAAGTCTCCAAGGCATTCATACCATGCTCTTGGGGCTTGCTTAAGTCCATAGAGCGCCTTAGAGAGCTTACACACGTGGTCGGGGTACCGTTCATCCTCGAAGCCAGGGGGTTGCTCCACGTACACCTCCTCTTTGATCGGCCCGTTGAGGAAAGCGCTCTTCACATCCATTTGGTACAACCTGAAAGAGTGGTGAGCGGCATACGCTAGCAAAATATGAATTGATTCTAGCCTAGCCACAGGAGCAAACGTCTCCTCAAAGTCCAAACCTGCGACTTGGGCATAACCTTTTGCCACAAGTCGAGCCTTGTTTTCCTCGTCACCACCCCGTGCTCGTCCTGTTTGTTGCGGAACACCCACTTGGTTCCCACAACATTTTGCTTGGGGCGAGGCACCAGTGTCCAAACTTCATTGCGCTTGAAGTTGTTGAGTTCCTCCTGCATGGCGAACACCCAGTCCGGATCTAGCAAGGCCTCTTCTACCCTGAAAGGCTCAATAGAAGAGACAAAAGAGTAATTCTCACAAAAATTAACTAATCTTGAACGAGTAGTTACTCCCTTGCTAATATCACCCAAAATTTGGTCAACGGGATGATCCCTTTGGATCATCGCTCGAACTTGGGTTGGAGGTGCCTGAGGTGCTTCTTCCTCTTCAATTTGAACATCCTGTGCTCCCCCTTGATCATGCGCCTCCACTTGAGGTACTTGTTCGTCATCTTGGGATGGGGGATGCACCTTTGTTGAGGAAGACGGTTGATCTTGCTCCAATTGTTCCTGAGGTCGTACATCTCCAATCGCCATGGTGCGTATCGCGGCCGTTGGAACATCTTCTTCATCTACATCATCAAGATCAACAACTTGCTCTCTTGGAGAGCCATTAGTCTCATCAAATACAACGTCGCTAGAGACTTCAACCAAACCCGATGATTTGTTGAAGACCCTATACGCCTTTGTATTTGAATCATAACCTAATAAAAACCCTTCTACAGCTTTGGGAGCAAATTTAGAAGTTCTACCTTTCTTCACAAGAATATAGCACTTGCTCCCAAATACACGAAAATAAGACACATTGGGTTTGTTACCAGTTAGCAGCTCATATGAAGTCTTCTTGAGGAGGCGGTGAAGATAGACCCTGTTGATGGCGTGGCAAGCCATGTTCACGGCTTTCGACCAAAAACGCTCGGGGGTCTTGAATTCTCCAAGCATAGTCCTCGCCATATCGATGAGCGTCCTATTCTTCCTCTCTACCACACCATTTTGCTGTGGTGTGTAGGGAGCGGAGAACTCGTGCTTGATCCCTTCCTCCTCAAGGAACTCCTCCACTTGAAGGTTCTTGAACTCGGACCCGTTGTCGCTCCTTATCTTCTTCACCTTGAGCTCAAACTCATTTTGAGCTCTCCTGAGGAAGCGCTTGAGGGTCCCTTGGGTTTCAGACTTATCCTGCAAAAAGAACACCCAAGTGAAGCGGGAAAAGTCATCAACAATAACTAGACCATACTTACTTCCTCCTATGCTCAGATAGGCGACGGGTCCGAAGAGGTCCATATGCAGCATCTCCAAGGGTCTTGATGTTGTCATCACATTTTTGGTGTGATGAGAGCCTCCCACCTGTTTCCCTGCTTGACAAGCTGCACAAGGTCTATCTTTTTCGAATTGCACGTTAGTCAAACCTATCACGTGTTCTCCCTTTAGAAGCTTGTGAAGGTTCTTCATCCCCACATGTGCTAAGCGGCGATGCCACAGCCAGCCCATGCTAGTCTTAGCAATTAAGCATGCATCTAGACCGGCCTCCTCTTTTGCAAAATCAACTAAATAAAGTTTGTCGTCTAGTACACCCTTAAAAGCTAGTGAACCATCACATCTTCTAAAGACAGACACATCTACATTTGTAAATAGACTATTATATCCCATATTACATAATTGACTGACAGATAGTAAATTATATCCAAGAGACTCAACTAAAAACACATTAGAGATAGAGTGCTCATTTGATATTGCAATCTTGCCTAAACCTTTCACCTTGCCTTGGTTCCCATCACCGAATATGATTGAATCTTGGGAATCCTTATTCTTGACGTAGGAGGTGAACATCTTCTTTTCCCCCGTCATATGGTTCGTGCATCCGCTGTCGATAATCCAGCTTGAACCCCCGGATGCATAAACCTGCAAGGCAAATTTAGGCTTGGGTCTTAGGTACCCAACTCTTGTTGGGTCCTACAAGGTTAGTCACAATTGTCTTAGGGACCCAAATGCAAGTCTTATCACCCTTGCATTTTGCCCCTAATTTCCTAGCAACTATCTTCCTATCCTTTCTACAAATAGCAAAGGAAGCATTTAAAGCATGATAAATTGTAGAGGGTCCATTCATAACTTTCCTAGGAACATGAACAATATTCTTTCTAGGCACATGACGAATATTTTTCCTAGGCATATCTTTACCATGCATATAGGAAGAACTGGAAGCAAACATAGAATAAGAATCATAGGCATGTGAATCAAAAGCATTACAACTCCTATGAGACTGTCTTCTATCGTTGTACATAAAAGCATAGTTCTTTTTAGTACTACTTGCCATAGGGGCCTTCCCTTTCTCCTTGGCGGAGATGGGAGCCTTATGGCTCATTAAGTTCTTGGCTTCCCTTTTGAAGCCAAGCCCATCCTTAATTGAGGGGTGTCTACCAACCGTGTAGGCATCCCTAGCAAATTTTAGTTTATCAAAATCACTTTTGCTAGCCTTAAGTTGGGCATTAAGACTAGCCATTTTATCATTTAGCTTTGCAATAGAAGCTATGTGTTCACTACAAGCATCAATATCAAAATCTTTACATCTATTGCAAATAACAACATTTTCTACACAAGTTGTTGATTTCCTAGCTATTTCTAACTTAGCATTCAACTCATCATTCATGCTCCTTAAGCTAGAAATTGTCTCATGGCAAGAAGATAATTCACAAGAAAGCATTTCATTTCTCTTAACTTCTAAGGCATGAGATTTTTGTGCTTCTACAAATTTGTCATGTTCTTCATACAACAAGTCCTCTTGTTTTTCTAAAAGCCTATTCTTATCATTCAAGGCATCAATCAATTCATTAATTTTATCTACCTTGGTTCTATCTAGGCCCTTAAATAAACATGAATAATCTATTTCATCCTCATCACTAGATTCGTCCTCACTTGAAGAAGCATAAGTAGAGTCTCGAGTACATACCTTCTTTTCCCTTGCCATAAGGCATGTGTGACGCTCGTTGGGGAAGAGGGATGACTTGTTGAAGGCGGTGGCGGCTAGTCCTTCATTGTCGGAGTCGGACGAGGAGCAATCCGAATCCCACTCCTTGCCAAGATGTGCCTCGCCCTTTGCCTTCTTATAGTTCTTCTTCTTCTCCCTCTTGTTCCCTTGATCCTGATCACTATCATTGTCGGGACAGTTAGCAATAAAATGACCAAGCTTACCACATTTGAAGCATGAGCGCTTCCCCTTTGTCTTGGTCTTGCTTGGCTGCCCCTTGCGACCCTTTAGCGCTGTCTTGAATCTCTTGATGATGAGGGCCATATCTTCATCATTAAGTCCGGCCGCCTCAATTTGTGCCACCTTGCTAGGTAGCGTCTCCTTGCTTCTTGTTGCCTTGAGAGAAAGAGGTTGAGGCTCATTGATTGGACCATTCAGAGCGTCGTCCACGTACCTCGCCTCCTTGATCATCATTCGCTCGCTTACAAATTTTCCAAGGACTTCTTCGGGCGACATTTTGGTGTACCTAGGATTCTCACGAATATTATTCACCAAATGAGGATCAAGAACGGTAAAGGACCTTAGCATCAGTCGGACGACGTCGTGGTCCGTCCATCGCGTGCTTCCGTAGCTCCTTATTTTGTTGATAAGGGTCTTGAGCCGGTTGTATGTTTGGGTCGGCTCCTCGCCCCTTATCATCGCGAATCGTCCAAGCTCGCCCTCCACCAACTCCATCTTGGTGAGCAAGGTGATGTCGTTCCCCTCATGAGAGATTTTGAGGGTATCCCATATTTGCTTGGCGTTATCCAAGCCGCTCACTTTGTGGTATTCATCCCTGCACAATGAAGCTAGAAGAACAGTAGTAGCTTGTGCATTCTTATGAATTTGCTCATTAATGAACATGGGACTATCCGTACTATCAAAGTGCATTCCACTCTCTACAATCTCCCATATACTAGGATGGAGAGAGAACAAGTGACTACGCATTTTGGGGCTCCAAAATCCGTAGTCCTCTCCATCAAAGTGAGGAGGTTTGCCAAGTGGAATGGAGAGCAAATGAGTATTTGTACTTTGCGGAATACGAGAGTAGTCAAAAGAAAAGTTCGAATTAACCGGTTTCCTTCCCTCGTAGTCGTTGTGGTCGTCGTCCTTTTGGGAAGAAGTAGACTCATCGCTGTCGTCGTAGTAGACGATCTCCTTGATGCGCCTCGTCTTCTTCTTCTTCCCATCTTTCCGTCTATGGCCCGAGCCTGAGTCGGTAGGCTTATCATCCTTATGCTCATTGACGAAGGACTCCTTCTCTTTGTCGTTGATCACGATTCCCTTCCCCTTAGGATCCATCTCTTCGGGCGATTAGTCCCTTTGTGAAGAGAACGGCTCCGATACCAATTGAGAGCACCTAGAGGGGGGGTGAATAGGTGATCCTGTAAAACTTGAAAACTTAAGCCACAAAAACTTGGTTAAGCGTTAGCACAGTAAATGCCAAGTGGCTAGAGAGGAGTCACAACAAAACACAATAACCACAAGAAATCAATCACAGAGATGGCACGGTGGTTATCCCGTGGTTCGGCCAAGACCAACGCTTGCCTACTCCACGTTGTGGCGTCCCAACGGACGAGGGTTGCAATCAACCCCTCTCAAGCGGTCCAAAGACCACTTGAATACCACGGTGTTTTGCTTGCTTTTTCTCAATCCCGTTTGCGAGGAATCTCCACAACTTGGAGCCTCTCGCCCTTACACTTAAAGTTCACAAAGAAGCACGGAGCAAGGGACGGATTAGCAACGCACACAAGACACGAAAATCAGAGTGTCACCACGCACACAAGTCGCAACAAGAGCTCGCAACACAACCCAATGAGTTCACAACTCCACTAGAGCTCTATATGCTATCACAACAAAACAAATGCGCGGAATCGAGGTCTTGGTGCTTAGGAATGTTGTAGGAATGCTTGGTGTGTTCCTCCATGCGTCTAGGGGTCCCTTTTATAGCCCCAAGGCAGCTAGGAGCCGTTGAGAGCATTCTAGGAAGGCTGATCTTGCCTTCTGTCGACTGGCGCACCGGACAGTCCGGTGCACACCGGACACTGTCCGGTGCCCGATTTCCTTCCAAAAATGGCGCAGTCGACCATTGGCAGCCTGAGAGCCGTTGGCGCACCGGACATGTCCGGTGCACACCGGACAGTCCGGTGCCTCCTTCTAGCCGTTGGCTCGGCCACGAGTCCCGCGCAGATCGCGCGGCCGACCGTTGGCCCTGCCGACCGTTGGCTCACTGGACAGTCCGGTGCACACCGGACAGTCTGGTGAATTATAGCCGTACGTCGTCGATGAATTCCCGAGAGCGACGAGTTCGCCTGTGAACGGCCCACCGGACAGTCCGGTGCACCACCGGACAGTCCGGTGAATTATAGTCGTACAGCGTCGTCGAAGTCCCGAGAGCAGCCTGTTTGCCAGAGTCAGCCTGGCGCACCGGACACTGTCCGGTGCACCACCGGACAGTCCGGTGCTCCAGACTGAGCAGAGTCTTGGCTGCTCGAGCCAAGGCATTTTCAATTGGATTTTTCCTGTTTCCAAGACTTAGACACAATACATTTGTCCATAAAACAATGTACTAAGTCTGAGAAACATACCTTTATCCTTGATTTGTACTTTGTCCACCTTTTTACACTTAGGTACTTGTGTTGGACACTAAATCACCAAAATACTTAGAAATGGCCCAAGGGCACATTTCCCTTTCAATACCGAACTTGTCAAGTAATTCAGGAACATCTACAGGGTTGTCTGATGTCTGTTGGACAAGGACAACTGTAGGTGGGCCTAATGACTTGGGAGGTTCCGTCACAAACACGAGGTTAAATAACCAATCAGACAATGCAAATGGATATAATATGGTCTCTGTATTGGTTTGAATATATATGGACAAGACCTGAGAAATTACTACATAGATATGATCAGAATAGAGGTTGAAGTGATTAAGAGGATTGGTCAAGCCAACGTGAATAATATATGAGGAATCGTGAATTGGCTTGACCATATTACTATCAGTCCATATATGCTTCTATGAGAATCAAACTAGAGCTTGATTGATCTTAATAGTTATATCTAGAAGACATTCAAGCAAGGTTCACAATATTGAAGAAATGATTCTCTCAATGGATGCTCAATATGATGTGACTCACGAATGGCTTGATAGGGTGAAGATAGCAAGGAAAGGGCTTCGAGGAACTAAGCGAAGGTGAAGGCCAAGCGATGGCTTGTGGACCGAGGTACCATGGCTAAGGTGAAGAAGAGAGTACTTGCACTAAGTCAATGAACTAATCAGCTATGAACTAATCACACATGAGACACCAATGACTCAAGGAGTTTACTTAATTAATTTTATTTAATTTGAGTATAGGAATCGTCGTACTATAAAGGGGGATCCAAAAAGAATGTTGGTGTTTGCCAAAGCTCAAGCCTCTATATTCAAAAGCTATTTTTTGAAAACCAAAAATCTCTTTAAAATTCTATGGTTGACCGTGGTTAAGTTTGAGAAACCTAGAGTGTTCTTGTTGAAAACCAGTTGAGCTTCTTCAGCTGCAGCTGAGCTTTTCAGGTGAGCTGAACTTCAGCTGAGTTGAACTTTCTCAACTCCAGCTGAACTTCAACTTCAACTGGGGTCTAGGCAGGTTCAACCGGGGTCTAGGGCAGGTTCAACCGGGGTCCAGGAAAAGTTCAGCCGGGGTTTTTTTCCCTGGACCTCACTGGTCAATACTGGTTGAACCGGTCCTAGGGGCGGTTCAACCGGTGTCAGGGTCACCTGACTGGACTGACCTCCTGACTGGCAGACTGATTGTCAGTCTGACCCCCAGGCGGTTGAACCGGCCCTAGGGGCGGTTCAACCGGTGTCAGGACCTGTTTTTGCAGTCTGACCTGTAGTCTGCCAGTCTGACTAGCAGACTGACTGTCAGCCTGCCCCAGGCGGTTGAACCGATCCTAGGGGCGGTTCAACCGGTCCTCCACAGTCAAAATCAGCCCAACGGCTAGTTTTGAAGCCCCACCTATATATACTCACTCCTACCTCTCTCCCCACACAAGAGCACGACCCAAACTCCATTTCTAACTTGAAGAACACCTCCCACTCTCTCTCACACATCTCTTGCCTCTTCCATTTCAAATCTTTGGAGAGAAATCTTTGAGTGAGTTTGAGAGCTATGGTTTTTGTGCTTCATCTCCAAATCTCTCTTGCTCTTCTTCATTCGAGCTTTGGTACTACATCGAGTTCTTTGTGGATTCATTACTCTTGGAGCTTCTAGCTCCTAGACGACTTGGTGTCGCTTGTGGGTCTCCAAATCTTGTGGAAGACCACAAGCAAGTTTGTATTACCTGCTCATTTGAGCAAAGATTAGTGTGTGAGCTTGACCTTTGTGGTCGGCAAAGAGAGGATTAGGGTTGAAAGAGACACGGCTCTTTGTGGGCGCCTCAACGAGGAAGTAGGGCACCTTTTGTGGTGCGATCGAACCTCGGGATAAATCTTGTGTCTCTTGTGTTCTTGCTCATTGTGTTTGTTTGTTTGTGTTCTTCGTTCTCTCACCCTTCAGTGGAAGATTTCTTCATATCTTTTTGGTGTGCGGATTTTGAGAAGTGCCCTTCTCAGATCTTCTACTTTGAACCCTATGGATCATTTAGAACATCTCATTTCCAAAATTAACTGGGTGAATTTCGAGATCAATTCAGTTTTACCCAGTTTGCTTCTAGTTTTTGTTGACAAAGTTTTAACTTGCCTATTCATCCCCCTCTAGGCAACTTTCAATTAGTATCAGAGGCTAATCCTCATTCTAACGCTTAACCGTGTGAGGAAAAGATCATGTCGGGGGGACTAAGAAACGAAAGTGGTTCTAAGCTTGAAAGAGTTGAGGTTGCCTCAACTTTATCTTTTGGTGCAGATGTTGATTCTAGGGCAATAGATCATGCCATGAGAATCGCCAAAAGGATGTTCCTCAAAATGAAGGAAGATGAGGCGAAGAACAAGATTGAAGAAGAAGAAAATGATCGATGGAGACCAAACGACGAATCCACCTCTTCACAAGGTTCGTCTTTCAAATCCACTTCTCATATGTGCTTTGTCGCTAATGGGAGTGACAGTAAAAGCGAAAGTGAGGATGAGGATGAACATGAAAGTGACAGTGAAGATGAGGATGATCTTCAAAAATTCTTCGCTCAACTAAGTAAGAAAAACCGGATGAGCTTGCTCAAACTCATGGAAAGAGCGGAAAAACAAAAAGAAATGCTTCATAAGCAAGAAGACTTCCTCATCCGAAAAATCGAAGACTTAGAGAAGTTGACCTAAGAGCATGAGAAGCTAAAGTGCTCTCATGATGATTTGGTCCAAAGGTATGAACACATTTTAATTGAGAAAATTAAAGTTGTTAATCATTCATCATATATTGCTCAATTGGAAAATAAAAATGCTATGCTCAAGAACACAATAGAAAAGCTAAGTATTGAAAATCTAGCTTTGCAAGAAAAACATGATATGCTTGTGTGCTCTCATAATAAATTTATGAATTCACATATCATGTTAGAAATGGCTCATGAGGTTGTGTTAACTAATTTGAAATCATACCAACCTCACATATGCACATGTACTCAAATAGAAACTATATTACCATGTGCTAACAATTGTTGTTATCAAGTAAGCCAATCTTCCATTGAGCTAGAAATTTCAGGAATTAGTGATATTTCTATCACACAAGAAAATAAAGAGTTAAAGGAAGAAGTTGGAAGGCTAAGAAGGAGCTTAACTCTTTTGAAGGGAAAGTGTCATGCTCAACCTTCTCACGATAACCGTGATAACATGGTGAAGAAGCTTGAGAAAGGGACAACCGTAGCATGCACAAACCCGCTTCAAAATAATGCTAAGTTCCCTAAGAAAGGCATGAGCAAACATCAAGAGAAGAAAGCCCAAGCTCATGACAAGTGCCTTAACCATGCCTCCACATGCTCCACACAAGGTAACAAACAAGCCACTCTTCCTAATAAGAGAAGATGCACTAGAAAGTGTTATCAATGTCATGAGAAGGGACATGAGATTAAGTCATGTCCCTACATAAAAGATAGTGGCTTAACTTTAGAAAGAAAGAGGCTCACTAACCATGTAGCAAACAAGAGGCAAGGCAAGAAGGAATCTTGCAAAATTAAAAATTATATTTGCTACACTTGCCGAAGAAAGGGACACATTTGCAAGGATTGTCCCATGAGTAAGTATCCTAAGTATACCATATCAATTCATTCATATTCGCTTAGGAGACCCAAAAATGACACTTGTGCTAGAAAGGTAATTAGTTCACCTAAAACTAGCACAAAGGCCATTTGGGTGCCTAAGTACTTATTAGCTAACCTTGATGGACCCATCATGAGATGGGTACCAAAATATACTTAATAAGTTTTTGCATGTACCTAGAGATGATATGAAGCTTTGGGGTGCTTGAGCAGTTTAACTCAATCCTTATCTCAAGCTATCAATCTTACATTGTCTATCCTTTAAGATTGACCCAAAGATGAATTTAGTTGTTATATCACTAACTTCATATTCATCTCTAACAAGAACTTGTGTTGTAGGGAATAAGGATTAACCTTTGTGGGAATCAAGCAAAAGGCCTACAACTAAGGGATATCCAAAGGATGGTAAAAATTAAATCTTATGTGCACATTGCTTTTAATTATTATATTCCTTTGTGTCTTTTGTAGCCACATAGGAAAAATGAAGCACATGAGAATGAACTTAAAATATTTTACCTTACTTTGGAAAGGATCCAATTATATGGTAGATTGCATATTTGTTATTCTTATATGTGGCAATCTACGTACTTTAATTGATGATAATTAATTTGTGGCATATTTCAAATTAATTATCGTATTATTGCCATGACCTAGACATAAAGAGGATTATCCCATAATCTTAAATGAATAGAGTGCTAAGTAAGAAATTCAAATTCTTAAAGCACTTACCAAAGGGGGAATTCTCTATATGACTAGAGTTGTGAGACTAATGTTTCTATCTAAGTGTTTATATAGTCTCACAACATGAGAATGTGTTTCTCAAATGGAAAGTGTCATTTAACATTCAAAGAAGATCAGTCCAATACAATGTGATGTATTCCTTCTTGTTTAAATTGGTTTTGAGTCTTCTACATTAATCACTCACCATGCTATGAATTAAACTTGCCCTGTAAACTTAATTAAATAATCATGCTAGTTTCATCTTATTTCAATTGATGTTATGCATGATGCTTGTAAGTAGAGATGGCAATGGGTACCCGAAACCCGAATACCCGATGGGTTTTACCCGATATGAAGGCGGGTGCGGGATGATTTCTCTACCCGCGGGTATGTTAATGGGTAAAAACTTCTACCCGTTGGGTAGACGGGTATGGGTACGGGTTGGAACTACCCATACCCGTCTACCCATGGGTAAAATATACCCGCATCAATACAACTATAACCATCTAATAGAGCACATCTTAGCTAAAATAAAACTCTTCTTTAGCTATCATTTGTCTAGATACCATGTTATATAATCATATGATTTGTTATATGTGAAGTTGAAGTTGTTTTTATATGTTTATTTAATATTTTTGAGTGATTGGTATATTGGAATTTAAGACTTTCCTAGCGGGTACGGGTTACCCGACGGGTAAAAATACCCGTGCGGGTACGGGTATGGGTAAGGTTTTATACCCGCGAGTATATATGGGTAACCCGACGGGTAGAAATTTTTTTGATGGGTACGGGTATGGAATGGTACTACCCAACGGGTATGTACCCGTTGCCATCCCTACTTGTAAGGGTAATTTAGTTCATATCATGAGGTTTCCTTATTTTAGTGACCTTCGTGTCATTCATATACTAGAGGTTTCTAAATACGAAACTATTGCTTGTGTTTCAAATGCAATCTCTTTTAAGATATTTCATGGAAATTCATAAGTAGAGATTGTGCTCTTTCATTTGGTAAAATCACAAGCATTAAAGGTTAATCTTCACTTAAAAGAAAGATTAGGAATGCTCAAGGCAAAGGTATGGATCTAGTTGTTTCATTTGATATGCGACCAATAATAGTTCCTTTCAAGTGGCATTCTTTCAATTGGTAATAATCTATTCTATAGAAAGAAATGTCAATATGAAGGTTAAATTCCTTTTGGCTTAAATTTGTAAATTGGTGCATATTAGTATTTCACTGCTCCATGGGCATTAACTTAAAAGGAATTTAACTTATGCCTTTATGCCTCATAAATGATGATTTGTTTGCAATTCCTATCTAAAGATCACCATTCATTAAATACTTCCTTGTACTACTAATATCTCTTTTCAAAGTTCCTTTTCAACTAGTATTAAAAGGAAAAGAGATAACAAGCTAAAGAAGGAAGTCTCCACAAATGATGAAAAGAAGAATACTACGATGACACCACCACAGATAGTAAGATCTTTCAAATTGGTATAACAAATGGTACGCTCTACTTGGTGGTAAGTATTCTTAAGGACAAGTTAATTCATTGCAAATTTGTCATGCCTTGACCAATATGTGTAATGTACTCCTCATGAGACTCTTAACTGAATTGAAAGTGCATTTGGCAAGTCATTCAAATACTTGATGCATGTATCTAGTGGGAGCACATTATATATATCTTGTGTCATAAGAGAATAAGTTTCCCTTGAGTAAACTATACTAAGACAATCCGAAATGGTAAATTTGTATCTCATTCATATGGATTGTAATCTTTGTTTTCTATGTAGCTACTCTTGATGCAGTTTAAAATTTCCTTATCGTTAAATCTAAAAGTGCATAAGAATCCTTTTTGTTGATATTCATCATATACATATGCACTAACATGGATATGATTTTTAAACTGTAAAAGGTACAATTAGTGATCCATACTCTCTAAATTTTGGAAACCCATATTTTGATATCTTAGAAATCTACTTCAATCGGTATCCATATGCCTCACATTGAATTGGATCACTAAGTTGTAAATTCCATGCATAACTTGTCTTTATGATATGAATGCTTGTGCGACTAACCTTGATAAGCTAGGTGCACCCAAGGTCAGGCTAGGTTCATCATCAAGAAGGCAACATAATGATGTATCAAGAAAAGGAGAAAAAGCTCCTATTCTTAACTCTAGGTTTTATCTGTGTGATTAAATATTGATTTGAAACCATGTAAGATGGTTATCAAATATATGTGGGTGCCTACACAAAGAGAAAGGCCACAATAAGGATTGTGTGGGTACTCAAGGATCTTACTACTAATCTCAAAGGACCCAATTCAAATTGGGTACCAAGATACGAAGCTTAAACTTGTTTTGCAGTACCACTCCTTCAATGGATCAAGTTGGGTGCTCGATAATTAATGTATAAATCATATTTGGAGATAGTAGCAAGGTTGGTAACAACTAAATCTTATGTGCATATTATTTTCAAATCTTATCTCTTTTGTGACTTGTGTAGCCACTAAGGGAAAAGAAGCACTTGAGGATATACATCAATTGTTGATTATGAAATAAAGGTCCAATTGGAAGATGAATGAATATTATCATATGGTCAACAATCCAAAATTATGTGACATATTCTCTATCTAGTTAATTTGGATTTGTTTCTTCTATATTAGACACTCACCATAATATGGATTAAGTCAGCCCTTTAGACTTCATTGAATAACTATGCATATTATCCATGTCATTCAAAATATATTGTGCATGAGGGCTCAAGGGAAATTTAGTCCATATTATGAGGTTTCTCTATTTTAGCAACTCGCTTGCCTTCCACATATAAAGGGTTGCAAAATAAGAAACTAGTGCTTGTGCTACTAATGCCATCTCTTGTGTTGAGTTTATCCATAAAAAATCTATGTTAAGAGATGGTGCTTATTTTAAATTGGATAAATCACAAGCTTAAAGGATACTATTCAACTAAAGTAAGATGAAGTTGATAAGAGGCCAAGGTATAAAAACTTCCTCTCCTTCAGTTGTTTTAGTATTCTAACCTTAGTGGAATGTACCATAGTATAGGTTAAATTCCTTGCAATATAAAATGTTCAATAGTGCATATAACTTTGACATCAACTATATGTGTGCACAAATTTAAAGGAATTTGGTCTATCCTTTTGGGTTTCAAGAATAATGATTCATTTACCATCCGTATATAAGGATCATCATTTGTGAAACCCTCCCATGTGTTTTTAATGCTCTCTTTTCTAAGTGCTTCAACAAGGTCCTTCCAAGTTGTTTGAAGATGGATTCAAAATATACGGATATAAGAGTCTTGGTTCTTTCAATCATTGAGTTTCAATAGGTCTCATATCAAGTATGATCGAATCAAGAAAAGATGAAAGAAGTTCAAGATCACTTGGTTGGATGAAATCGTAAAGAGAAAAGAGATCACAGTGATTCAAGAAGGGAGTTATATATTTTTTTCAACCAAATAATGAAGATGTAGTGACATATTTATATGATATCCTTCATTATGACATTTGAGGTTTATATCAGCATGCTTTACCTTTTAGGACTTCAATTGATATACTTTCAGTCCTTAAACCTTCAATTGGTTTAATTTTCATCATCTATATAAAGCATGTAATGTTCAACCAAGATATAGTGCAAACATCTCATTTAACCTCATATTGTTGATGTGCATAAGTGTACTTTGTGTACTCTTGCATGCACAAATTGAGGGAGAGTTTAGCCTATATCTTGTGTAAACTAATGATTTCTTTCAAGTTCATGTTGTGTAGTCTCACACCTTGGAGAACATCAAATGAGGATGAATGGTTCCATAGAAATGAAAATGAGTCTCTCTTAAACCTATCAAGAAAATGAGTTTCTCTTGATTGTTTGAAGAGGATAAGTTTCTCTTTAAAATGTCAAGCCTATCAAAAGCTAAGATGGAAATTCATGATTATAATGGAGACCATGTGGCGTAGAACAAAGGTGTGTCACTCCATGAACTATTGTATTGCATTTTTGTATCTAGGCTCTCACATGCTAGTGTATGCATGTATATGCAATATCTTAAGTCACATCATAAAGTTGCACTTGTGGTGACGATTAAAGAATATCTAGATATTTGACTAATACCTCTTGTGGTGATGTCATAAGTTAGTCTTAAGTCATCTTAGTGAGGTATGAGTCAAACATGCTAACTTCTCAAGAATCTTGGCTTAAAATATTGCATATCATGTCTATTAGTATACTTTTTGAGTATGAATAATTCCTTCAATTGGTACAATTTCACATTTTCATACTTTGTTTGTACCAAGGTTCAAATTATAGAACTTATTCCCCTAGCCTCACAAGTCCAAGTGCATAAGCTAAACAAGTATCCATCACTTGTATGCACACATTTAGGGGGAGAATAGTCTATAATTTGAATCTTTGAGACTAACTTCGTTTTCAAGTCTATTATGTGTGTAGTCTCAAATTAGAAAGGAACCTTCGGGCAAAGACAATCGCTTCCACTACAAATTTGATGGGTATCAAAGATTCTTTGCTCCAATAAATGTATCTTTTTATACATTTCATAGGAGAATGAGTTTCTCTTGTATATGCTACTCCAACGTCATCTAAAATTGGTAAACATGTATTATATTCTTTTGGTTTGCAAATGTCTAAAGTAGCATAGCTTATGAATTCTCCTTTCTAGAACTTAATTGATTAAATAGTGCACATATTCCTTATGTTGCATGATTATGTTCAATTGATACTCCTTTTATGCCAATGGTACATTAAGTTGCAAATAAGTACTCTCAACAAGTATCAATTGAATTCATATAAATGTGCGCACTAAAACTTGAGGAGAACTTAGTGTAATATGCAATTAGTGATATGCTTATCTAACAAATTGTATCAATTGGTGTTTTTCAATTGTTATTTTTCGTACATGATCACTAGTTGTAGAATCCATACTTGTGCAATTTTCATGTTGCCTCTTGTTGTGATAAGAAGATGCTAGGTGACATCTAGACTCCTGGTATCAAGCTTCACCTTCGATTTAGTATGACAATCTTCATTTAATATATTGGACCTATGTCACAACTACACTAACAAGAGCTTGCAAATGAATTCTAAGTCCAACACAAGTTTGGAACACCCCCTTGAAAAGGTAAAACGCAAAGGCACATCACTTCATGTCACTTCTACATTACTTTTGCGTCATCTAAGGACCCTTTTCATGATAGTGTGTTCACATCTTGCTTAATCATAATTTCTACCCTTTACATTCTTTGTATCCTTTTTGGAGATTTATGACAAAGGGGGAGAAATTTTGCATTAAAGCTTATCTTTATTTTTGAAAAGGGGATAAATAATTAACAAAAAGGGGGATTCATAAGAAAAACATAAGATATAGAAAGTTGATGAGTGCATAGTATGTCATAAGCATCACGTTTATTTTATGACACACTGCACCCCATGAATAGTATGATATAAATTGTCTCCGTACTTTGACCCAAATATGTGCTTTTGGCATTTAAGTTCAAAAGTGTTATTTTCTAAAATGCGCATATTTAGGGGGAGGAAACTATATCATAGGATTCAAAATCTTATTTATCAAATCTTATGTAAGCTTTAAATGTGTTGTCATCAATCACCAAAAAGGGGGAGATTGAAAGTGCATTCATCCCTTTTGTGAGTTTTGGTGATTTGGATAACAACACATTTAAAGGTCTAACGAGTTTGCTAAGTGTTGAACAGGAAATTCAGTATGATGAACATACTTGAATAGTGTATAATGATCAATGAACAAAGGTTCAACACGAGGTTAAATAACCAATGAGACAATGCAAATGGATATAATATGGTCTCTGTATTGGTTTGAATATATATGGACAAGACCTGAGAAATCACTACATAGATATGATCAGAATAGAGGTTGAAGTGATTAAGAGGATTGGTCAAGCCAAAATGAATAATATATGAGGAATCATGAATTGGCTTGACCATATTACTATCAGTCCATATATGCTTCTATGAGAATCAAACTAGAGCTTGATTGATCTTAATAGTTATATCTAGAAGACATTCAAGCAAGGTTCACAATATTGAAAAAATGATTCTCTCATTGGATGCTCAATATGATGTGACTCAAGAATGGCTTGATAGGTTGAAGATAGCAAGGAAAGGGCTTCAAGGAACTAAGCGAAGGTGAAGGCCAAGCGATGGCTTGTGGACCGAGGTACCATGGCTAAGGTGAAGAAGAGAGTACTTACACTAAGTCAAAGAACTAATCAGCTATGAAGAGTTATAACATATTGATGCATCAGTAAGGTGACTTGAAGCCATGATTTGATCTCATATATGGTGATATGGTACAAGTCATAGGGTTTGATTTGTGTTTGCTTCAAAAGGTGAGACAAAGATGTTTGTGATCCTTATGAAGCAACGTCATAGAGAAATCACACATGAGACACCAATGACTCAAGGAGTTTACTTAATTAATTTTATTTAATTTGAGTATAGGAATCGGCGTACTATAAAGGGGGATCCAAAAAGAAGGTTGGTGTTTGCCAAAGCTCAAGCCTCTATATTCAAAAGCTATTTTTTGAAAACCAAAAATCTCTTTAAAATTCTATGGTTGACCGTGGTTAAGTTTGAGAAACCTAGAGTGTTCTTGTTGAAAACCAGTTGAGCTTCTTCAGCTGCAGCTGAGCTGAACTTTAGCTGAGTTGAACTTTCTCAACTCCAGCTGAACTTCAACTTCAACTAGGGTCTAGGCAGGTTCAACCGGGGTCCAGGGCAGGTTCAACCGGGGTCCAGGAAAAATTCAGTTGGGGTTTTTTCCTTGGACCTCACTGGTCAATACTGGTTGAACCGGTCCTAGGGGCGGTTCAACCAGTGTCAGGGTCACCTGACTGGTCTGACCTCCTGACTGGCAGACTGCTGTCAGTCTGACCCCCAAGCGGTTGAACTGGCCCTAGGGAATGTTCAACCGGTGTCAGGACCTGTTTTTGCAGTCTGACCTGCAGTCTGGCAGACTGACTGTCAGCCTACCCCAGGCGGTTGAACCGGTCCTAGGTGCGGTTCAACCGGTCCTCCACAGTCATAATCAGCCCAACGGCTAGTTTTGAAGCCCCACCTATATATACTCACTCCTACCTCTCTCCCCACACAAGAGCACGACCCAAACTCCATTTCTAACTTGAAGAACACCTCCCACTCTCTCACACATCTCTTGTCTCTCCCATTTTAAATCTTTGGAGAGAAATCTTTGAGTGAGTTTGAGAGCTGCGGTTTTTGTGCTTCATCTCCAAATCTCTCTTGCTCTTCTTTATTCGAGCTTTGGTACTACATCGAGTTCTTTGTGGATTCATTACTCTTGGAGCTTCTAGCTCCTAGACGACTAGGTGTCGCTTGTGAGTCTCCAAATCTTGTGGAAGACCACAAGCAAGTTTATATTACCCGCTCATTTGAGCAAAGATTAGTGTGTGAGCTTGACCTTTGTGGTCAGCAAAGGGAGGATTAGGGTTGAAAGAGACCCGACTCTTTGTGGGCGCCTCAACGAGAAAGTAGGGCACCTTTTGTGGTGTGACCGAACCTCGGGATAAATCTTGTGTCTCTTGTGTTCTTGCTCATTGTGTTTGTTTGTGTTCTTCATTCTCTCACTCTTCAGTGGAAGATTTCTTCATATCTTTTTGGTGTGTGGATTTTGAGAAGTGCCCTTCTCAGATCTACTACCTTGAACCCTGTGGATCATTTAGAACATCTCATTTCCAAAGTTAACTGGGTGAATTTCGAGATCAATTCAGTTTTACCCAGTTTGCTTCTAGTTTTTGTTGAAAAAGTTTTAACTTGCCTATTCACCCCACTCTAGGCAACTTTCAGACTCCCAACAGCTTCCAAGGTAACAATTAGTATAATGAGCTAGAGATATTGGTCTAGAATAATATACCAGCACTTGTGTAAGCATGCTTTCTAAAAAAACTACGAGGAATAAATTTCTTAAGGGATGCACAAAAGGTCTGAACTACTAAATCATTGCATTTTGTTTCATGTGCAAATTGAAGGCATATGTAGAGAGCAAAGTAAGATAGTGTTTGGTTTGCTTTCATGTAATGTAATCCATTTATGGCATTAAGTGTTTTCGTTACATTGCGTTTGTTTCCACAATTAGATCCTATATAGTTAGATACAGTGGTACACAAAAGGTATACCCCTCCCATCCTTCTGTAATTGGGTGACAAACATTGTCTCTATCTTTGAATCACGAGACGCAACTCATTTCCTTCTTTGCTCAATGAGGACGCTGATGGCAACACTCTATTGTCGCGTTCATCCACATTACCATTAATTAGCACTAATTTCTAATTAATTATATTGGTCTTTGTGTTACGATTATCACTAGTAGAGAATGGACTGTCAGTACCTTCTCAACAGTTTCTCCCAATATGTCTTATTTAATTTTGGGCCATCGGATTTAGACCAACAAATAGACCATTATTTATATGCACCCTAATACTTATCATACAACAATCACCTAGCTCAGCATCATCTTCCCCTCATGCTATATATACACACACACATAGCCAAACACTAATCATCACCCACGGTGATGAGATGCATGGTCCATCACCTAGACTAAAAGGTCCAACAAGACTAGCCCACCAGGGACCAACCACATCTCTTAATTAACTGCACAACCGGACTGACCACACCAATGATTAGGTGTTGAAACTAGTCCGCGCCACACTTAATGAGATTGATTCGTCTATCACCCCCATCACGCACCAAGTATTTAGCAATTCACGATTTACTTCGGCCATTCGAGGTTTTCCTCAGCAATTCATGGTTTACTTCAGTCATTTGAGCTTTACATCAGCCATTTAAGGCTTACTTAATCTATTCAAGATTTACTTCAGTGTACAACAACAACAAATATTCAACCATTCAAGGTTTACATCAAGGTACAACAACAACAAATATTTAGTCATTTAATGTTTACTTCAGCCATTTGAAGTCTACTTCAACCATTCAAGGTTACTTCAACATACATCATGAACAAATATTCAGTCATTCAATGTTTACTTTAGCCATTGCAATCATTGAGTTGTGTGGGTCGATGTGGTATTAAGTTGGTAGGCATGGGAGAGGTACGAGTGGAGGAATTGCTAGCAGAGGCACAAAGAGTGGAGGCGCACGAGCAGACGATGTGGCCAAGCGGGGCGCGTCGATGGACCGGTTAGGGTGGGTTAATTAGGCTTAATGGTTTGTTTAGGTGGTGGACATTTGGTCCATCATCCTAGATGATGAATAGCACTTTCGTATTTATGTATATATAAATACCTAAATGCTAATCATCACCTAGGGTGAATGGACGCATGGTCCATCACCTGCACCAAAAGGTTCAACCGAACCAAGCCAGGGAACTAATTAATCGCAACAAGGAAGGTTTGGTTTACTAATTTAAGGTTTACTTCAACGTATAGTAGGAACAAATATTTAGCCATTCAAGGTTTATTTCAGTTATTTAAGGTTTACTTTAATGTACAACATGAACAAATATTCAGTAATTTAAGGTTTACTTGAGTCATTCAATGTTTGCTTTGATGTACAACATGAATAAATATTCACACATTCAAGGTTTACTTTAGCCATGAGGTTGAACCAGATCGGAGTAGACTTGGATAATTGCAGATGGCGACCGAGTGAGACGAGCGAGCGAGGGTGCGGGAGAATCAGTTTTTAGTTGGCTGGCACGCAAGGGCAGGATTTAAGTAGATAGAGGATTAGTTCAGCTGATATATATATTATTCATCATTCTAGGTGATGATCACCCACCCTTGAATGGCTTAACAAAAAATCGTGAACAACTTAACAATTAATGAAGATTTGTTAAGGCATTTCAGGGTAGGTGATCATCACTTAGGATGACAAATAATACTTATATATATCAAATATAAAAAAATCCTTTTATACTTTCAAAAAATATTTTAAATCCAAATTCGAGTTTTTAGATGCAAATTTGAATTCACGGACACAAAAATAATATTCCACCATGCAGCGCCCAAACATGATTTTATATTTACCCATATAATTTTTTGGAAATAACTTAAATACATAACCCATATTAAAAGCACTTTCAATTCAAATAAATCTTTGGAGAAATTTATTTAGATTTCAAAAATAGAAATTTAGGTGTCATAGAATGCTACCACATGATTCATTCAATATAAGAACATAGGAATTAGTAAAAGTATTCTTTCCATTATTTTCATGCATTATGCATGCACAAAGAGAGAATAACAATTAACCTTGACAGGCAAATTAGTACTATCAACGCCACATCACTCAACTCCTGTACAATAGCATCTCTTTATGGAGAGGGAGAAGGGCACAGTAGGCATGAGAGACTGTATTGAGGGTACAGTGTCCAGATGTTCCATGACAAACAATGGTCACCACTTTAATTTAAATGAACCTTTAGAAACATTTTTATTAAAATTTTAAAAAAGGAATTTGGGTGCTACAATTATGCGCCTACCGTAAAGGAAAATTTAAATATATAATTGAAAAATGAACATGGTACTATTAGTGCCTAAAAACGATAACATTGACTAAGTGATGATCAGTCTTCGGGAATAGAAGTGGTGTACTGTTGAACAGGAGCCGTCTTTTTATTACATGGTACGTGGTGGTAAAAAAATGGCTCCTAATAAAACATCCAAAGTGATCAGTAAAATGACATATGGTTTTGTCCATGATTGCGCTGTCATGATGGCAACACTCTACTTTCCTGTTTCATCCCCGTCACCATTAGGACATGTACAACCCAATTAAATAAGAGATCTTTTGAGGGTTTATAGAAGATTAAGTGGCAAAAATTTAAGAGTCTGTCTTTACACGACTCTTTATATATATTGTGTCTTTATTGTATTTATTATCTAAGAGCTCAGAATTATATCACGTTGTCTCTTGTATTTAGAAAACCGTTCCACGGGTTCAGGGTTGTACATGCCATTGGCACTACTTTCTTTGTTTAATTTTGGGTCATCAGATTTGGACTAACAAACATATCATTAGGCTAATCACAGTGAGGATTTCATGTCTCTATTTCCAAAAATGTCACGTCAACTTTATGGATGAATGAAACACCCTCTCTCAATAGAGAGTTTCATCTCACAATTTCATATGTCAACATACTTCTTAAATGCTGCATATAAATAACCAATAGGATTTACTTAATTATATGGAGATGAAACAAAACACTCTCAGTGGAGGTTTCACACAGTTTCCAAGACCTTGGAAACGAGTTAACATGGTTTCATCTCCATGAAACTCCATGAAATTCTTCCTTATTAAATGATGTGATATGTCATCCAAATAGCTGATGTGGCAGGCTAATTAATATATGAAACACCTCATGAAAGCTTCATTGCCTTACTTCCATGCACCGCGTCATCTTCCCCTCGTGCTATATATATTAGTTTGTGACTAGAGGTGCGCTGAATTTTTTCATGTCTTCCTACCTTCCGCTACATTCATTGGTGACGCTAAAATTGTGCGTACGCAGCTGTTCATTGGAGATACTACTAATTAAAGCAATGGTTCGTACAAGAATCAAAGCCTGCATTATCATCATCTCATATTGGGTCAATATAATATAAAGGAGCAAATAGGGAGGGAGCACGCAACACTACTCATTAAACCTCTCTTTGTTCCTTTCTATGCATGGAGATGACTTATTATTGGAGGGCACTCGAGTGGCTTACTATAGTAGACAGACATAGTAGGCATCAGGAACACTCATGTCTCTAATCTCTCTTGCAATCCATCGACAACGTGAGACGCTTAGCTTGGTAGAGGATGAGAATTGAACAAGAAACCACCTCTTCTCCTTCGGCTGTTCCCTGCCTGTGGAGCATTGCCAGCATAATTTCTTTTGTTGTACAAAGACGACATAGAAGAAGCTACTGGATTATGAGACGAACAAATGTGAAGCCATGCAATGCATATGCCTTGCATTGCTATGTTTATCTTAGGAGCCATGAAAAAATTTTATTCATGTAGTTGTCCGGAAAGATGCATCGGGATGGATAAGGGACGAGACAAGCTTCCGTTGGATTTAGAAAAAAATGTGAGTTCGAGATTAGCTAGGCGTGGAGTACGTGCGTTGGCATTTAGGAGGTGCTAAGTGACAGACATGACTCACACCAAAGTACAAACTAATGAATGCAAACAGACTTACAGCTACATCGAACACTCTTCATCAGAGCCTTTTCTAAGCACCAATAAGTCGAGCTACCGCCTTGCTAATGCTAGGAATGAAAATGGATATTTATTCGGATATTATTATTTTTGGACTTTTTTCTTTATTGGGAATAAATATGATATGGAATCTATTATATAAATTTGTATTCTTATTTTTAACGTTGAGCTTGTAAAAATTCAAAAAAAGGTAAACCTCAAATTTATGAAATATCTCTCAAAGATAGATATATAAAATTCAGATACAGATTCAGATTTTTTTCATTTTTTTGTTGTAGTGAGTAAATAATGCATGTAACAATTTATATAAAAATTTAATTCTTATTTGTAATAATATGCTTAACTACATCTATGTTGTCTCAGCATATTGTAATACCCTAAATTTGAGAGTATAAAATTTAGTTTCTAATATCCACCAAATTCAGGTGTTATCCTCTCCTTTCCTTGCTTTTTTTCTTTTTTTCTAATTAATAGAGAGTTATTTTGTTATATATTGGCTTAAGCCTAGTGAAGTGAGCCCTAGAAGTGCTTTGGTTGTTGCATTCATGCTGTTGCATAGTGTTTCTAAGTGTAAAAGGTGTTTGAAACATGTTAATATACCTGTAGAAGCTGTCGATATATATTTTTCAGAATATTTTTTCTATTTTTCGAAAACTAAAATCTATTTATTTGCGGTACTCAAAAACATTTTCAAAGGCTCTAAATATGTTTTTGAGTTCATTGGGTGCCAAATCATGTCTAAGAATTTTCCTAAAATTTTTGGGACCTTCAAAACATTTTTCGCGTATTAAACTTGAATTTCATATTATTTATATAATTAATTTAGTCCTTAAAATTGAATATTTATGAAAACTAAAATACTCCAAAAATCTGATACTATATATGTCTTCCTCTCGTTGAGCTCGTTCCAGGTCTGATGTTCTTTTTGCGAGCTCGTGGACATCATGCTGCACGAGTCTACCCGGTCGTCTACCCTTGGCGTCTACCCTCGGCATGTCACCCCCATCTATCCCTCGACATCTACCTCTGTCTACCCTCATCAACCTCGCCTCGGTCCGTCGTACATCGTCGTAGGCACATTCGCCTTTTCCCCAAATTCGTTTCTCTCGCTGACATCCCGGGTAAGCATGTTATCCTCGTCTACTCCTATGTCTATCCTCCGTCTAGTTTCGTTTACCTTCATCTACCGTCGTCTACTCCTGGTCGTCGCTTCCCACAATTGCTCCATCCCTTTTTAGTCGTCGCTTGACAACCGCCTATCTCATTCAGTCATGACACGATCCGCGACGAATTTGGCAACCACCTCTTGTGCCCTCTTTTTTTATATACATACCCCTGCCATCGCATAACCCCTTGTCACTTCCTCCTCAAATCCAAATCTCGCAGTGCATGCGTCTCTTCGGCACGGTTACCATTACTTTCGCACGGTTGTCCTCCCCTATAGTACATCGCCATCAGCGCAGGTGAGTCCTATGGTTGTGGCCGAGCAGGCCCTGCGTGGCCCCTCATGCCCTTCTTCCTCATGGATGTTCTCTCTATTATGTCCCATCATTTGAGAAACCATCGCCATCCCTTGAGCTATTGTTCGAGGGCAGTGTGCCTCGATAAGCCGCCCGTCCCCTGCTCTCCAGTGTGGTCGCGCCCGCGCCGCTGCTTCTCCGGCATGCAGCTGTGCCCCGCCTGGCCCGCGCTGCGGCTACCGCGTCTGGCCCGCATTATTGTAACACCCTGTTCATTCCCAGACCGCGCCTGGTAGCTCTCTAGGATCATATATTGTCCCTACAGGCCAACACGAGTCTTTTTCTGTGCACTTTGTCCTCACTCATACGCACCCAAGATAATTTCCTGGTCGGTCTCCCATCCCAAATCGCTCCAAGCCAAGCACACTTAACTTGGAGGTTCTTTCGAGATAGGCTTTCGAAAAAAAGATGCACCTTGTTGGTATGGATACTTTATTAATTCTATTAAGCCTTGGGCTAGGATATCACCATCTCAGGGGCCAGGATATCACAGCTACTCCGGTGGACGGACGCCCCCTAGCCCAGGCGTGCCCCCTAGCTACCTCCTCCAGCGGCGCCGGCCAGAGCTCCCTCTCGCTGCACCCCCTCAAGATCTGGCTGCCCCTCTCCCTCTTCTTCCCCTCTCCCTTCTCCCTTGAGCACGACAGCATCAGTTCCCAGGTCAGCCATGGCAGCCAGTGGCACGACCACTCGTCCCCTTCCACGAGCGCACCCCCAGCCGAACCCACGCGGCAGTAGCCCCATTCAAACCCCCACCTAGCCAGCCGGTGAAGCCATCCCGGCCGAGCCCTGGCGAGTGCCATCGCCTATCCCTCCTGTGTGCGTGCAGTTTCTGCAGGTTGAAGAGGGACACAAGAAATCCCACCATCCGAATCTTCTATGGTTGCGCCCTATGTGATTCCCTGTGTAGCCTCATTTCCGTCCAATATAAATGTGCCATGTCATTTAAATCCGTGAATCATTAGTTTTTCAATGAAATTTATGTCATACACTTGTCTCGACGTGTTTCAGTCGTGTTAACTTCTTAATAAGGTTAACCAAGTATTAGTAACATTATTTTGTTGTGGCACATGTTTTAGATAGTTAATTAATGTATAGTTTTAATTTGCTCATTTATAAATAAATGTTAACATAATTCATGCCAACTTAAATGCTTTTTATTTAATATTTGTTCATTATAAACGTGACACCTATTAATGATTTCTCGCTTGTCGCGTCATCCTTGCATGTTGCGTGTCACTGTTAGCGCGCGTCGTCGTTTGTGCGAGTTGTCGTTTGCACGTCGTCATGCTGTTTGCGCACGCCGTCGCTGTTGTTCGTGTAGTGCTGTCCGCTCCTATTTCGCATGTGTCGTGTGTGACATCCGTGCGTTGTCGCGCACTGTTTTGTGCGTGTCGCGCGCCGTCAGCATGTTGTTTCGCACGTGTTGCGGGCGTTGTCCACGCGCGTTGTTAAACTATTAGCTTATAATTACTCATGTCAGTTAATTAACTATTTGTCTAATCGTCCACTATTAAAATAGTAAGTTAGTCAAAACTAAGTAGTAGTTTTGATTTACGTTTCATAAGTTTCTGATAATATGAGTATGCCAAATTAAATGCTCTAATTAATACTCGTTTGGCATAAACGTGATATCTTCTCGACCGTAGCTTCGATTTTAGCGTTTCTTTTTCCTCTCATGACCGTAGAAGCCAGCTTTATTCTGTATTGCATGTTTTTATAATGTTTTCTCTTATATAGTGTAATGTTTATATACATGTATATGTTTGTTTGCTTGTGCCTGTTCGTGTTCATCGCGTGTCGCAAATAGACGCGATCTGTTCTCGATCTTTAAGGAATCGACGGTCAAGCTTCGACGACCAAGTGAACAAGCTCCTCGAGTTCTACAAGGTTGAAGACCCTGAGCATCTGTTTGGTGAAGGCAAGTGTCCTCTTACCCATTTATGTCCTATTCACATGATAATTCATTTCCCTGCATTACATAATTGAAACCTAAGGGTTTACTAGTTTTCTGTTCACCTTGTCCTTAATTACCTTTTGGGTTATTACGGTTAGCTTTATGCTAGTGCCCTACTTTAATCGATGAACATGATGAGATACAATTATGATACGATGCTTTATATTCTGATTATGATTATGAGCTTGTGATAATATAGGAGGCTCGGGCTATTTTCCATGTACTTCTCCATAATGACCTATTCGTTGGATGACCACCTGGGAAAACAGTGCAACCATGAGGGTGGTATGAGACGCCCTTAGCTGATTAATTAGAGGAACATGAGGTATAGTCTGCTTTGCCATCATGCCGTCAATTGGGTCCAGGCACAGTATTTGCTCTATCGAGGCTGGGTGCTGTTGTTGTCACCCTTCCTATAGGGAGATGTACTGTGTTTATCAAATTGGAGAAACCTAACGGGTGGCTATGACCTCTGGAGAATCTTTGTAAAAGCTACATAGTGAGACCTGGCTAGTTCACCTTGGAAGTGATCAATGGGGTGTCATGATCCCCAGGCAGAGCGGGAATCACAGCTCATGGGTAAAGTGTGCGACCTCGGCAGAGGAGTGAAAGTGATATATCAGTCATGCTCACGGTTAAGAGCGGTTTTGGGAGCTCCTTTGATTAGAGTTACAGATGATTCGAGATACTGTGGTTTCATTTATGGATTTGGTTATAGATGATGACGATGGTTCTATTAGTGATGTTTCTAACTATGGATTTTGTTATTTCCTCTATGAGGAGGTACTCTTTGGGATAATAACTTGGGATTGATGATAAAACTTGGCTTATATAAATGAATAAAACTTGACAAAGTAAAAGCAACCTGCTTCGAGCCTAACTCCACATAAAGCTAGTCCACCTTAGCCAAACGGGACATTTGTTGAGTATGTTGATGTGTACTCAACCTTGCTTTCACAAAACACCAAGTTGCCTTTGTTGCAACCTATGCCCAGGTAAAGAAGAAGAAGGCGTCAATGCGAATCTCCAGGAGTTCCAAGACTTTGACGAGTTCGAGGATTAGGCTAGCGACCTCCCACAACCAGCTGCCTGTGGTGGGTGTATTTATGTTGGCTACTTGTCTATTATGTGCACTTTGATTCATATAATGTAAATGACTCTAGTATGTAATAGTATTACTTACTCTTTATTATTTTTTGAAGCATTGTGTTATGATGAATCATTTATGTAATCGCTGTGTACGTGAGTTCTGATCCTGGCACGTTAATGGTTCGCATTCGGTTTGCCTTCTAAAACCGGGTGTGACACATATGTTGGTGCAACATAGCCTAGTCCCAAGTCCATGTACAAGGAGTGTTGCGTTAGGCATGGTGAGCCAGCTATAAAAACTTAGCCAACCAAAATGGAGATGAAACCCAATAGAAAATCGTTGGGCGTAACCCTCTTAGTGACGCGACATATCGGAACCTGGGTATGGTGTTAAATGGGCAAGGATCGGGACGCCACCCCCTTGGTGGCGTGCCATGTCGTGATTTGGATGCAGTGTCATGTGAGCAAGGATCGGGTTATCGCTTCCTTAGTGGCACGCTACGTCGGTGCCTAGGTGTAATGACAAATGTGCAAGGGTCTTCGCATATGTCTCAACGGGTGCGAGGAGTAAGTGTAACAACCGAAATTCCTATGTTGTTAGGTTAGAAGAATTCTCCAACAAAATCAAATATAAATGTCTTATAATAAGAATTTTCTCTACTTTTGAAATTACTTTTCCTAAAATAAAGAAAAGATGAACAGTGAATCTTCAATTAAACTAAGCATCTAAAAGAGATATGGTCTTGCACTAAATGAGGGCACTATTAATCAACTTTAGGTTTGAACCTTTATACTAGAATTTTAATTGGAACTTCAGAAAAAGAAATAAAGGAAAATTTTTCAATTTGTTTAATTATGGGACTTGCTTCCTTTGTATGCATTCAAGCATTTTTAGTAGAGAAACAATTAGTACACAAACATACTTGCATCATGCTGGTTCTTTGATGTGTGTATTTGGTTTATGTTTAAAGCCCCAAACTAAGTTGGAATTTGTTTGAAAACTAAAAAACAGAAAAGAAAATGAGAAAAAGTAAGGGCAAAAGAAACTGTGGCCTAGGCCCATTTCTCTGCCCGGGCCAGTCCTAGCCTCACCCGCATGGGCTAAATGTTGGCCCAGCAGTGCGTTCGGCCAACCCCTGCACCCGCGCTCGTCTTGGATAGCCAATAGGCGGGGGCCATGGATAGCCTCTCTCTGTGCCTTGGTTGCTGCCACCGTGCGTTTCTATGCGACACTGGCATGTGGGTCCTGTTTGTTTAGTCATTCGTCCACCCATTATGAAGTCACTAGCCTGATTCCAAGTCCATTTTGCCCTCTCCGCCTAAATCACCGCCCCAATCGCCAACCAAACATTGGTCGCCCAGGACCTCATATGCATATAAGCGAACACCCATGACCGCCCTCCTGTCCATCGAACCCAAGTCACCCATGTCGAGCTGTGTGCAGAGAGGGAGATGAGATCGTCACCACAACCGGAGTCGAGAAGGGCTACAACATCGATCGCGAAATGAGTATGGTGGTGGTCGCTGAGGTATGGGGAAACTATCCATGACGTATTTGAGTTTCCAGGGTGGACGAAGAGAAGCGAATACCTAGCCGGTGCTCGGAGGGCACGGCGGAGCCGCTCTACACCATGGCCAACAACCACCACAGGATCAACTCTGGTAAGCTCCCTCCCGTGTGGGTCTACGTTGTTCTCCTTATGGGGTAGAGCGCTTTTGTTGTTGGTTTGGAGCTCTACTGCGCTGCATTGGTGCCCTCCGGCCATGGCACCACCGCGGGTGAACCTGCAATGCTAGCCTGAATGTTGGGGGAGGAAGAGAGGCGTTGGAGTCGTGGATCCTAGAACAAGTGGCCACGATCGGTCATAGCTTACCCCTTCGACCTGATTAAATGGGGACCATTGAATCTCGTGGGGGCGGTGCAGATTATTGGGTGTCGTGGCGGGTTTTCATCCATTCGATCGTGATCTAAGGGATGAGTGGGCATATCAGTTCATGGGTCACCCAGATCTACTCTAGATCACCGATTTCAGATCGAGCGATCCACATGATAAGTTACCCCTTCGGCTGAAACATCTTACAATAAAAACCCTATAATTCTTATGAAATAACCCACCGTCCCTTCACACTCATGAGAATTTGTATCGAGGTCCCAGGAATTTGCAAAACAGTCCTTGGTATTTACAAATAGGCCTTGTTGGTCACTCAATTTCAATTGCTATACATAATCAAGAACAAGGCAACAAAATATTAAAAAAGACAGACAACCTTCGTCTTTAAGCAGTAATCCCTTCGCGATAACTCCTTCGAAGACGAATATTAAAAATTAGTTGAGTGAATCGTAGTTTACTATTTCAAGTAAATAAGTAATCGCACAAAAGATATTAAGATAAAACATGACTATTTGTCTTACATATGAATAATATGTTTCTTCTCCTTCATGCATGAAGTTTACAAACATACCTTCGGCTCTAGAAAAATGTTTCAGAGCGAAGGTGAGGAGAAGGTTACACGTAGTGATTGTGCTGCCCACTCAAAAGGTACTTTTACGAATGGCACTGTTCATCTATTTATAGAGAGTCATAGAACTTCGTACGATATTACATTTATGCCCTCGGAGATTACACACATGGTTTACAAATAGCATAGGGACAACACTGTCTTTTTCCTTCAGTGACTTGGATGACACCTTCTTCTTGCATCATCTTCCGGTGTTACTATGACGAAGCTACCTTCGTTACCCTTTCACCGTTCAATGCCGAAGATAGTCTGATCCCGAAGCTCCTGCAATGCTTGACAAATATGCTGATAACCGATGATTAATCATGTTTTTGAGGACCTTCGAAAGATGAAGGCCCCAACAGTAGCCCCTCACAATATTAGTTTGTTTCTTTGTAACAAACTCAGACTGCAAAACAAACGAAGGCCTTATGCCGAAGGTCCAAAAAAACACCTCTAGAATAGCGAAACTTTCTGAACCGTGGTGTCCACTTTGTAGTGGTATTTTGTGTGTATATATATATGAGGGTTGTGGGAAAATATTTTTAATGCTTCATCTTAGTTGAGATGAAGCATGAAAAATATTTTCGAGCTTCATCTTTTTGCTTTGATCAAAGTTGAGATGGCCAAAGATAAGAGAAGAGAAGACCCTGCACTAGTTGGGTTTTATGAAGATATGGAGAGGACCAACATAGAAAAGATAACTAGTGAAATTCTAGCTGGATTATTCGAAGATTCTGAGGGCAGCGAAGACTTTGATCTTGATAATGGTGCAAAAGATGCCGAGGATCAGCCATGGAGGCCAAGACATGTTGTCTTTGGAAAATCCACTATAAAGAAAGGGCAGATTGAGGCAATGAAGGGTAAGTATTTTTATGATATATCCGTAGTGAGAGCCGGAGGGGAGAGCATTGTTCCTCTTCCTGAGGCAGATGAAGTGGTAGTGTTCCAATGTTTTATGAAGGCAGGGCTTCACTTTCCCTTGCATAAAATGCTAGATGAAGTGCTGAAAAGATTCGAAATATTCCTTCATCAGCTTACTCCTAAAGCTTTGATTAAGGTTGGAGTTTTCATCTGGGTAATGAGGAGCCAAGGACTGTACCCAGATGCCGACTGATTCTGCAACATCCACGAATTATGCTACGTATCTAGGGATGACAATTTAATCTATAAATTCAAAACCCAACGGTGCATGTATTGGTGAAGATTTTGGCCTGCGGATGCAATCGCACCTGCATCCGAAGTTTTGCGGGAGTGGGTGCAGATTTCCATTTTAACCTGTGGTTGACCTACACCCAAACCGAAATTTGATTGATATTTTATTTTGCGAAAAAATGATTAAGATACAATAGTAATTATTTTAAATAAGTAACTTGGCTAATGATTCATGAAATGTTTTGTTGCTGCTCGACATAATAATGCTTAAAATTCATATATAAATAAATTATTGCTAGTACTTAATTTCTTACAGCTGAATTGTTGTTTAAAAGTGTATACTAAGTAAAAATTAATGGGTGGCCAGAAACCATCCGAACCTAATGGATTTGGATCTAAGTTTGGAATTGCACTCGTAGGTGCGATTGCGAGCAAGTTTAGGCAGACTTCATGGTTACGATTGCAAGCGAGTTTTTTCTCCATCCGACCCATTTGCCATCCCTATACCTATACACGATCTATCTATAAATAGAAGGCAAGGTGAACCATGCTATTCTAGTATGAGGATGCTATATGGTAGTCAAATGGGAAATAAAGTTGTAGGGCATTGTTGTACGTAGTTGATAGGTTTGGGAAGCAGCAGGAGACCTTGAAATACAGATCTTTCAGCAGGAGCATAGCAGTCAATCCACATTGGCATAGCTGCAATGTTAAATCTATGAGATGTTTGGCAAGTCCTGGAGACCAACTTTACGAGCTGCTTTACAACTTCACTACCTAGACGGCGTGCTCACGATTAGTTTCACAACCAAGAATTCTGGTTTTTTGGTCTTACACGGCTAGAAACCAGATAAACCTGATGAGTACCAGCTTGTTCTAGCTCCTTTGTCTCGCGTGAGCTCTATCACAGAAGCAGGAGAGAAGGGGCGCTAGTGTTGGGGGCTTGGGGCTAGCCGGCGTGCAAACCCGCCAGAGGATAAGCGGCAAGCTGGCGCTCGTGCATGTGAGACAAGGCACTACGTCAAGCTATTCACCGATTGGAGCGGGGCGTTTGGGGCCACGTCGCCGGTGCAATGATGCAATGTACTCCCTCTCGTCTTTAAATACTTGATGTTTTGGATATTATATATCAAAAAGCTATTAAATAGGGTTGTACTTTTCTATAGTACCTCTAATAAATTTGTCTAGGTTCTATATCTAATACAAGAAGATGATAGCTTAGATGGTTGCAATCTTAGATTGGCTCATGAGATCTAGTTCTTGCCATGGCATTTTTTTGCTTTTGTTTGCACTCGTAGTCCTTTATTTGCTTTTTTTACACTCGTTCTAGATTTCGTTTTTTTTGTGTTTTTTTCTAGGACTGATCTGTTGAATGCATGCAAGCATACAGTGAAAAAATGAAGCCTCGAGGAGTAATTAGGCATGCGTGTGAGAATATGTGGACCATCTAGATTATGGATATACTAGTCCAAAGTAAGCTTCAAATGCTTTAACATCAAGTACTTGGATCTAAAATAAAATCATTTAAACATCAAGTATTTGAAGCCGGAAGGGTGTAGAAATCTGAGCTGTGTCAAAACTGTGCCTTCTTTCTCACGGCCTAACTGTCAAGACTTGAGGTATAGGTGACCTAGCTAGCACCAAACTACACGGGGAGGGTACTTAATATAAATATATGTATCCCATATGAATTAGATAGGATTAAAAAAATTATAAAAGATTTTAACTTATTTGAGATTTAAACCCATCCAATCTCATCCAATCCACATGTATTGAGAGCAAAACGAACAACCTTTATAGTTTATTTGATACAATGTTGGTTGTACGCTTGTTTTGAAAAATATATATTTTCCCTCATGTTTTTAAGGATATATGTTATAGTTTATTTCATACAATGTTGGTTCTACGCTTGTTTTGACAACTATATATTTTCCTGAATATATGCATTTGAAAGAGAAATGGACTTAAAACATTTTCTACAATCGATTTTGGTGTTTGACGTCCATCACAAACCACGTGGACTAATTAGTTTGCCTAGTTGTCATTTATCTCAGGTGCATAAAGTTCAACATAAACCAATAAAGAAATTAAATTGGGTACTCAACCAAAGATTGGAGCAAAGACTAGAAATGGTGCTACCAGTGGCACGCCAGACACTGTCCGGTGCCCAGACCGAGCACCTCACCCAACTGGCCGCTCTCGAGTTTCTCAGAAAGCCAGTCTACTATAATTTACCGGACTGCCTGGTATGCACCGGACATGTCTGGTGAGCCAACAAAGCAACGGTAACTTGCACCAACGGCCGATTGCAAAAGATGAACAGTGCGCGTCAGAAATCAAAGCAGAGAAGTCAGAACACACCGAACATGTCCGGTGTGCCACCGAACTGTCCATGCCGCTAGAGGACAGAAGACTTCAACGGTCAACCGCTCCAAACCCTAACAGTGTGCTGACGTGGCACGCACCGGACAGTAAACAGTGCCCTGTCCGGTGCACCACCTGACTGTCCGGTGCGCCATCGATAGCAACGACTAGAATAGTGGTTGGGGCTATAAATATCCCCCAACCACCTCCATTCAAGTCATACAAGTTTTCTGAACTTCACATTCAATACAAGAGCAAAAGACTATACTCCAAGACACATTCAATAGATCAAATCCTCTCCAAGCCTCCAAATTAACTCAATTGCTTAGTGACTTGAGAGAGGGTGTTTTGTGTTCTTTTGTTGCTCTTGTTGCTTGGATTGCTTTCTTCTTCCCATTCTTATTCTTCTAAGTGCTTTGTAAAGCTAGCAAGAGACACCTAAGTGTGTGGTGATCCTTGCGGGGTCTTAGTGACCCAAGTGATTAAGGAGAAGCCTCAACTAGTCTGTGTGACCGATTGAGAGAGGGAAAGGGTTGGAATAGACTCGGCCTTTGTGGCCTCCTCAACGGGGACTAGGTTCCTTGGAACCGAATCTCGGTAAACAAATCGCGGTATTCATTTGTGTTGATCTCCACTCGATTTGTTTCCCCTCCCTTTCTCTCTCTAAAAGTTTCCTTGCTCATATTGATTTGAGTTTGCTCTCAAAGTTATTCGCATTGATTGAGCAACTCTTGGCAAGGAGAACTATCTTCTGAACTCCGAATTAATTCTAACGCTAACCCCGAGCTTAGTGCATGTTTAAAGTTTATAAATTTCAGGTTTCGCCTATTCACTCCCTCTAGGTGACTTTCAGCTTTTTACTCTTAAAATTTATATAGTATTGCTAACATTTGTTGCTACAAACCCACATTTTTACCTTGCGTATTTTTAAAACTAACTAGTTATTTTTCAAAATAATAAGGATTTTTCTTTAAAATGTGTTTAGTGGCCGTAGAGAGTATCAAACAATAAGAAATTTTAGTATTTTTGCCCTTACTATATAGATTAAAGCCAATAGTGATTTTACCACTTCTTTTTTAAACATTGTGATTTTATCATCATGTTTTGAAATTAAATCAGACAAAGCTAATGCTCTAGAAGGGATGAAAGCGGGCGGGAACCGTTGAAAAAACACCTTTACTGACAGTGACATCTGTACCATATCATTACTGCAGATTATAAGGAACAAAAATTTGTCCAGGACATGAAGCTCTTTGGCTAAAAATCATTTTCACGTCCATCCATATTTTTAGGGACCAAAACATATACTAATTCGGATATCAACTTTTTGGTCTTTTTCTTTGATTGTGAATAAATCTATACTAATTATTAAGAGTGTAAGAGTAGTCTGCCTCCTGCCGTTCTGCCGTTCTGCCATCCTGCAACCTCAACCGTCTAATCCATTGTTCTGCAATTTCAACCATTCGATCTCGCCCACCAGCCGCCCGATCCCACCCCGATCCTGCCGCCCGGACCCCAAATTCATCGCGACCCTCTTTCTTCCTTCCTTCCCCAATTTCACTTCCACCAGCCGCCCAGGCCCTGCTCCTGCCCCCGGAGGTTGGAGGCGCGAGGGCGATGGTGCTCCTGCAGCACCAGCAGCTTCAACATCAACGGCGGCAGCTCGAGGAGGAGGATGAGGTTCGGCAGGGTGGCGGCGTTCCCGGCAGCGCTGGGCCACGGCCAGCAGGTGGACTACGGGGAGGACGTCGGCGGGCTCGGGGACAGCGACGCGGGCGGGTCGGAGCCCGAGCCACCGCCAGAGCGGACGCGCGGGAGGTCCGGCGGCGGCAGCAAGCGGAGCCGCGCTGCTGAGGTGCACAACCCGCACTCCCTCTGCTCCCAGCCGCTAGCACGCCCGCCCGAAATCCGGATTCTCTCCGCCGCCACCGCTGCCGCTATGGACGCCTCCTTCACCTTATCCTACTCCCACCACTGCTTCAACCTCCTATCCGCGCTCGATCTACCCAGCGGTGAAGGTTCGGCGCTCTGAGTTCGACGGCGAGGTCCCCGTCCTCGAGGTCTCCACCGGGTACTTTGTCAGCGGGACCACATCTTCGGCCCTGACCCGTCATCCCAGCGGTGCTCCACGCTCGGCTGCAACCGTCGCGCACACGTCCGCCACTCCCCGTCTCTGCGCCGCTCCCCCGTCTCCATTGTTCCCCGTCTCCCCCTCCAAGCAAGCACCCGCTCCAGATCTCCAACTCGTGTGTCGATTCCCAGTGAGCGAGACCCCTCGCGTGTGCAACTGCAGGAGATGGACGATGAAGCGTTGGATCAAGGAGATGGAGGAGGTGGCCGCCACTTCCAGGTCGATTATTCCCTCTAGAGCCATCCACAAGGGCAAGCCGTTGTCGGTGTCCTTGGCATCGAGAAAAAGTCCACCCCTAAGCTCTAGAACTCCAGGTCAGCACTGCACCTCCCCCTCCCTTCCTTCAACCAGATTCTATATCTCTTGATCCCGACACCAGTTTTCTTGGATCTATTGGCGAGTCCATCGACTCATGATCATCAGAACATGGTTGCAGAATATCTCTTCTGTGATTATGCGCTGATGGCTCTACTCCTTGGCTCTAGGTGCTCGCCGTGGCCACAAGCGTGTTGTCCCCCGACACAGAGAAGAGGAAGGGCATGTGGCATAGTCAAAGGGATCTGAACCCTGGAGGTCGTTCGCCCGTCCAGATCTGTGACCCGCCCTTCTCGACGCTTCGGTGACATGAGTGCCTGGAAATCTGGGGGAGGCGAAAAGGTGACATGAGTGCTTGCAAAATGATCGTACATGAATACTTGCTAAGCTGCCATTTCTTTTCACTGGTACAATAAATCTGGTCATTGGATTTAATTTGTTTGCTTGGTTGTAGGTCAGAGTTCAGTCATGTCATGCTTGATTTGAGTTCTGTGCTAGATCAAAGCAAGTAGTAGTACGTGAGAAGTTAACCATCAACGGACACTCTTTTTCTCTTTGTCTATCAGAGGTTGGTCTCAGACTAATCTTCTTCGATGAGTACCTTGATGTGTATACATGCCATTTCTTTGATCAGTACGTGAATGAGGATGCTATGTTTCTGTCTCAGAATTCAAACTTGTGAGAACTTAAATAGCAAAGACAAGAAAATTCTAGGCATACTTTGCTTTAAGCCATTTGAAAAGCTCTCCATAATTTTGGTTCCCATTTCATCTGAAAACAAACCTCGACAATGTCTTGTATTTTTGGTGACCTTTTTATTCCTTGCTAAACAAATACCTTGCTGATTGTTTTGTTATTGCATCTGTATCAATTCTCTCTTGGAAAGATATTATTTCTTGTAAGGCAAAATACATTTTGGTTCCTTATCGTGCGTTGATTTTACTGTTCCTTGATATTGCATAGATATTGTTATCTATGTTGATGTTACAACGAACCATCTCATTCCAGATTCTGAAACTTGCTGAGAGGGAAAACAAATTTATGGGGCAAAAAATGTGACACTGAAAGCCATTTGCTTCCAGCAGCTTAAGGTCAGTTAACCCTATTTCAGTATTTTGTCCAGCTAATTTACTTGCTCCACACAATTGTTGGATCACATTGCTTATGCATTTGTGGACTGTGCTACATATATTTATGAGAGAATTTTCATGTGTTGTAGAAAATTCTTTCTCACCTTGTAACTGTTTGGCCTTTTTCTAGCAAAGGAAGAAATAACTCATGACCTTTCATATTTTGTATATTCATGTGTTTTTACAGAATTGTTACGGTAGATGCAACCGAAGAGGGTCTTCAAGTAAGTAAATCAACTACTACAACGGCTCACTAAAAATGGTCGACATGACTGTTTCAGAACCTTATTGTTGTTCTTCAGGTAAATATGATCACATTATTTTTGGACAGGCAAAATTATTAAGTATATTCTAGAATATCTTAATTTAGAAAGATGCATCTCTTGATTTGACTAAGAAATAAATAATTACTAGGTATGTGCCCATGCGTTGCCACGATAGTTAAAAATTAGTATAAAACAGATACAGACAGTACTTATAAAACAATTGACTATAAAGTTTACTTATCCAATGTTGGTGGTGGCTCCCATCTGATTAGGATCTAAACAAGGAGTAACTGATACAAACCATACCACTATATTTTGCAGAGAGGCTCTATCTTCTAAAAAAATGAAAATGACATGGGTGAAACCAGTCCCAAAACCAGATTAAGACACTTGCCCAACTCCGCAGATACCAGAATTATTTGGCCTCTGAAATCTAAGTTCAAATAGCAGCGATTATATCAATGACTTCAAACATTCAGAATCAAATATACAACTAAGAGAGACGGCTTGTTACCAAGTATTTCATTAGAGTGAAAAACAATCGCTGCTAATTGCCCTAAACCCTAAACTCTGAGGTAACTCCAACCACATGACGAACCCTGCTAACTCGGCTTTCCCCTGCCACAACCATTTAAGTGTCTACTACTATTAAGACTCTAGCGTGGGCGCTAGGCGATTCCATGCCCACGCCTGCCCCCGCCCCCGCACCATCCGCCCCCGGCAATTGTGGATGAAGAGGCCTCCGACGCTCAGAGCCCTCCGCGCCATGAATCACCTTCTTCCTCGCATCCCCTCACTCATTCAGTGCATGCAGCATTCGCCCCATCGATCCCAATTGTGGATGAAGAGGCCTCCGACGCCGCCACAAAATCGTTCTCGCAATCGTGCAATGGCGACTCGGCATGTACGAGACGTGGATCTTAGTGGAGGAGACTCCAACCATCGCCCCATGGCAGCCACAGACTTCGACCCCACCTCCATCTCCACCCGCCCGCACTGGTAACGCTCTCCCTCTCTCGTCCTGCCCTTCCCGGTCTCCCAGTTTGGCCTTGACGCCGTTGTGTCGTGTTGTGCCTCTTTTGGCCACGGTGGCAGCGAGATCACGCGGTGTGATGGTGAGATTGACGTGGAGCTAAAGCACGTGAGGGATGTTGTGGCGAAGAAAGGCCAGGCACTACACGAGGAGCGGGACATGGTCAAGAAGGTCTCCCTCGCCACGCTCGACATCCTCAGCGTTGGTGCTAGCCGTAGTGGACTCTCCTCCTCCCGTGCGACCGCGGTAGCCAGCCACGGCCTGGCCCTAGCAACTATAGCAAGCAGCAGTCCCCGCTCGGCTGCCCCGGCACCTAGCCCCAGTAACTACAGGCAGCGGCAGCGCGGTCGCCCCAGTGCCCTCCGCTCTCCCAACCGCCCTCCAAGACAAGTACGCTTCTATGTTCTTAAAAAACTCTTCACCGTATCACAAAGCTCCCAGACATCACATTGTTAAATACTACCTTAAATTTTCTTTGTTTTCCTGATTGAATAGCCATTTGGCCCCCTGCTACACTTTGTGCCTCTTAACCTTGGGTGAGCAGGCAGAATGTCTTGCTGTTGTCTTTTTCCCTCAATATCAATGCATGGAAAAGCACATTCTTGAAAGAAGATAGAATTTGTATTATATAACCAACATAGTTCAGCTAAGCACTCTGGTTCGAATATTTATGGGATACAAACTAAATGGTACTGAAAATTAAGAGCGAAAATCACACCAAGGCAACCTCATGGTGGTTATTTGATCACTTGTACCTGTTTTTGAATGGAAATATATTCCTTCTTTCAGATAAAGCAAACATGTTTCTATCATTCTGTGTTATCATTGAAGGGCCAATATTTTTCCTCAAACAAAAAGAATAAAGGAAATGTTGTATAACATGATGAAACTGACTGGTTTGTTCCAACAAACATGAGAACACATTTTTCAAAGAAATTACCATGACAATAGGTGATGTTCAATTTAGATAATTCTTGAAGCATAGACTAGCGATCTAGCAAGTTTGTTATTGTACCAGGTGAAGTTAGATCAAGTTTGTTATTGTATCAGGTGGATCAAGAACAATAACTTCTGGGTGAGCCTCCCTATATCCCATGCCACCTGCTAGGCTGCTAGGTCAGGTCACCATTGATTCAGCCAGTAATTGCTACATTTCTTTCCACTCAGTATGTTGTGTCTGCATTATTGTTTGCACTGGATATTGTTATCCATAGGCCCTAAACCAATTGCAGTTCCCTTTGGTCGTATCATGTTTAATTTCCCCTGAAACATGCGTTCCTTTTCAATTCATGTTGCTTCTTCATTTCCTTTACCAATAACGACATGTTTAGATCCATTAGCACTAAAATTTAGTAGCTAAAATTAGTACGAGTGGGTCTAAACAAACCTGCTAATTATTTGTTGAAGGGGTGCTATTAGTCCTGTTAGTAGATTCGGAGTTGTTAATATGTGCTAATATTTGATATGTCTTTAACTTACTATTTGAACTTCATGATTAACAATTGGCTAGTAATTTATTTGCACCGCATGGATTATTTTGCATGTTTGGTTCTACTAGACGAAATACATTTGTCTGGTCCATCAATTGATGTCATCAACTCTATGTGTTGTTTGCACACAAACTCTCGTTATGACTTGTTGATTTTCATTTGAGAAAGTGAAATACTAAGACGTCAGTTGCAGACAGCCTCAAGCATTTTTTTATTGCTACACAAGTATACATTTCTACATTTGCACATTCTTAATTTGAACTTGTGTTGTCTGTAAGGACTATTATGTTGTCAATGACATATCTTTCACCCTATTTAGTGTCTCTATCATGTAAATTTGCTAACATTGTATTATGGAAATTAGTAACACACTGTTGTGAACAATAAGGAAACAAAAATGGTGTTTCAGTGATAACTACATCAGCCTATTTTTAATTGTATCTAGGTACGACCTATATCTCTGAATGTTGTGTAGGCATGTAGTGCTGGAGTTTATCTTGAAACTTCTTGCAATTATTTACATATGTCTATGTTTGTCTGCTTACTTAAGTCTCTAGCAAAATCAATAAGGCACTTTTGTCCTGAGCATGCTTTGTTGCTCCTTTGTCCTGACTGCTTTAGTAGTCCCTCAGTCAAGTAATTAAGTATGATATTTTATGTTCCCAATTGAACGGTTGCCATGTAATAAGGATTAGTTGAGATACTATTTGAGGCAACTTTCGTTGCTTACAATTTACATGTCCCTATGACTATCTGCAAGAAATTCAAAGAGGATAATGCAGTGGCTTGGCCACTTTGCTGTTACTGGGGAATCCACACATAGAAAGGGAGCTAAGGCACTTTTTGAGTTTGCATTTGTAAATCATGACAGCTGCTGGAAAGAATTCGAGTGAAAAGGCAAGTATGGACAATATCCTGTTGTAGTTGCTTCCAAGCCTCACTATTTTCGTGATCTGATGTTCTCGGGGTCATGGATAATTTCTTGGAGTATGTCAGATTTCTGGTTTGCTGATGAGCTTTGTAATTCTATTAAAATGGTGAAATACTAATGGAGAATATTTTGTAGATCAATTTTTATACTTCATGTACAAGGAGAAGTCCTAATATGCATGACATGTGGTTGAAGTTTTTTTATGGATGAGCAGTTCTCTTGCCTCATCGGGCTTCTTGATTTCTTAAAATCTTTAGGCAAGCTCATCAATCCTACTATGCAGTGGAAGGAATTAGCATTCCCATGTTGTTGTCTGTTGATGATCTTGTCTTTTTGAACCGTGTCGTTGCCAAGGGTAGACAATTTTGATGGCTCATGAATGATGAAGAACAACAAGAAGAATGGGGCAAATGAAAGAACTTTTGAAGGGCATAAACATTTGACTGATGCTGATCATTTTGCTGTCATGAATGAACTTATGCTTATGTTATCTAAATATCTAAACTATGATGATCTGTGAAAGACCATCCTTAATTTTTGTTATTAACTTTTCTTGTTAAATCTTATATAATATACTATCCTTTTATGGAGTCAACATGTCTTTTTGAGATGCTGATTAATACTCTACATATTTATCATTGTTTATTTTTTATCAATGACAAAGAATGGATACAATCTAATCTATGTAAACATGTACTTTTAGTGATGCTAATAAAAATATAGAATAGTAATTATTGTTTTTATATGTCCATATATTTTATTATATTGATTCCGTAGCAACGCACGGGTACCTACCTAGTAAGATATAGAATCTACTATGCAAATTTGTATTCTTGTTTTTAGTATTTAGCTTGTAAAGATTCATAAGAGGTAAACCTTAAATTTATCATATATCATCTCGAATGATATATATAAAATTTGGATACAGATATGGATTCAGATATTTTTTACATTTTGTTTTAGAGAGTAAATAATGCATAAAAAATTTTGTACAAAAGCTGATTTTTGTTTGTAATAATGTCCTTGATAACATAAGAAAATTTCAGCACGAAACTCCATGGATATCTATCAAGAATATTGACTTCCTATGACTTTCCGATGATATTATAAGTGTCATAGAAGATGCGTAAGTAAAGGTCTTCTGTGACGTTGACGTTATAATATTTATGATGTTTTGTCACATCAGACATTTATTTATGCACCTTCTGTGATGTTTATGATGGAGAGGGAGAAGGGCACAATAGGCATGAGAGACTATATTGAGGGTACAGTCCGGATGTTTGATGACAAACAATAATCACCAATTTAGGGCTAGTTTGGGAACCCCGTTTTTTAAAAGAATTTCTATTTTTTTATAGAAAATGTACTAATTTCACTTGTAAAAATGAAAATACCTTAGAAAAATAAAGTTCCTACACTAGCCCTTAATTTAGATGAACCTTTAGAAACTTTTTTTATTAAAGTTTTTAAGAAAAAGGAATTTGGGTGCTACAATTATGAACCTACCGTAAAGGAAAATTTAAATATATAATTGAAAAATGAACATGTATTATTAATGCCTAAAAACGATAACATTGACTAAGGTGATGATCAGTCTTCCGTAATAGAAGTGGTGTACTGTTGAGCAGGAGTCGTCTTTTTATTACATGGTACTTGGTAGTAAAAAAATGGCTCCTAATAAATCATGCAAAGCGACCAGTAAAATGACATATGGTTTTGTCCAAGATTGCACTGTCATGATGGCAACACTCTACTTCCCTTCTCATCTCCGTTACCATTAGGGCAGGTACAACCCAATTAAATGAGAGGTTTTTTTGAGGGTCTATAGAAGGTTAAGTGAAAAAAAATTAAGATTACACGACTCTTTATATATATTGTGTTTTAATTGTATTTATTATCTAAGAGCTCAGAATTGTATCACGGTGTATCTTAGTTATCTCTTATATTTAGAAAACCGTTCTACGAGGTTAGGGTTGTACATGCCCTTAGCACTACTTTCTGATTTCATTGGTGTTTAATTTTGGGTCATCAGATTTGGACTAACAAACGTATCATTACTTCCATGCACCGCGTCATCTTCCCCTCGTGCTATATATATTAGTTTGTTGTGACTAGAGGTGCACTGAATTTTTTCATGTCTTGCTACCTTCCGCTACATTCATTGATGACGCTAAAATTGTGCGTACGCAGCTGTTCATTGGAGATACTACTAATTAAAGCAATGGTTGGTACAAGAATCAAAGCCTGCATATCATCATCTTATATTGGGTGAATATAATATAAAGGAGCAAATAGGGAGGGAGCACGCAACACTACTCATTAAACCTCTCTTTGTTCCTTTCTATCCATGGAGATATGACTTATTAGTGGAGGGCACTCGAGTGGCTTACTATAGTAGACAGAAATGGTAGGCATCTGGAACACTCATGTCTCTAATCTCTCTTGCAATCCATCAACAACGTGAGGCGCTTGGTAGAGGATGAGAATTGAACAAGAAACCAGTCCTCTTCTCCTTCGGCTGTCCCCTGTCTGTGGAGCATTGCCAGCATAATTTCTTTTGTTATACAAAGACGACATAGAAAAAGTTACTGAATTATGCTTTTGTTATACAAAGACGACATAGAAGAAGCTACTAGATTATGAGACGAACAAATGTGAAGCCATGCAATGCATATGCCTTGCATTGCTATGTTTATCTTAGGAGCCATGAAAAAATTTTATTCATGTAGTTGTCCCAAAAGATGCAACACCATGCTAGGTGCCAAGGGATGTAAATGGTACGATATTACAAATATTATCTGACTGTATTCGAATGCAGTCCATTTAAGAGGGCAAAAATCTGATCCGTATCCAAGTCTAGGTATTCAATATCTGATCCATATTCGATTTATATTTGTATCAGTGTATACTCAAAATTAGATATTAAGATGTCGATATCTATTCAAATTTTATCCAACACAACTCGATAACATCCATATCCAATCCGAGTTTGAAGAGAAAATATAAATACAAATATAGAATGGATAATATCCATGTGTATTCATTCCGATTACATCCGTATATGTGCCCAATTGGTATAAGGCGACTTCCCAGTGCCTCACATTCATATGGACTGTAGTAACAAGGCCACAAAATTGTGTCCGTCCAAGTTCCACAGCTATACTTTCCATAACTACATATGCCTTGCAGCTACATGCATGCTTTTTATGGAACAGTGTCACACCCGGATTTAGGGCGTGACTCATATGTGTGCTGGGATCAAGTCTCACACATATGATGACTCATTGTACATAAACGAATGTCAAATCTTTAATATATAATGGAGTTCTGTACAAAATAGTTAAATAATTACATCGTAAGGAGACAACGATCCAGCAATCATAGTTGACTAGAAGACGACAGCCTAGACCTCTCATGAATCTCATCGCGACATTCTTCATGCTCCTCATCTTGTAGTACCCGTTTCTGACCGGGGAGATGTGAGTATAGCAAGGGTGAGCTCACATACGTTTATCGCTCAACAAGTTGTGGGAAATAATGTGCATGAACTCACCAAAGGTGGGAACTCAAGTGAAGTGTAAAGCTTACCAAAGGACATGGTTAAAGCTGAGCATTGCTTTTAGAGTTGGTCAAAGTTTTATTAGCAGTTACTAGGTATAAGTAGATACCAACCTAATTAAATTAGAGATCACAATTAATAATAAAACCCACAATACAATGCAAATGATAAATTAAGTTTAGTTCCACAAATTACTCATGTGAGGGTCCGAGCTGCTCATGACCGTGACCGCGGCTGATATACAAGTTTTACACTCTGCAGAGGTTGCGCATCTTTACCCACAAATCGTGTTACCCATTTGCCAAAGGATCGTGACTTCCTATTCATCTCTGTCGAGGAGACGAGGCAGGGTAGCACTACGAGGCCTTTACAAAGTTCCACTAGCTTCACAAAACCCGCTACGGTTTCTGAGAAGGGCAATATAGGAATTCCTCGTTCGAAAAGCCATCGCAGTATGATCGACCAGAGAACCTCCCTATACCCAGCTCCTCTACCGCCCTTGCCGCTTTCGGGTAAGGTAGTCCTCCACTAGCTTTCCTAATTAGTCAGCCAAGGGCATCCCATACCACCCTTGTGGTAGCACTATTTTCTCGGGTGGTTCTCTATGTTCTAATTAACATAACGATCTTATCATGAAGAATAATTAAAACAACAACATAATTGGAACATGATCATAATATAACATTAATTTCCCAAACCAAGTAGAGCAATAGCAAATCTACCCAATAGTCCTTTTGTTTGCAAGGTGTGAGATAAACAATGCTAGGGAAACATATTGGGTCCCATCAAATTAACCTGAGCATGTCATAGTGATTAACAAAGAACATTATTAGGTAAAGAAGAGTGATAAGGGCACAACTTGCCTGTGACTTGAGATCCCAGATACTTCATCAAATTGGTCTTCGGGTGACTCATAACCTCGTTGCTACTCATAGCAATACATACAAATAAACAAGGAGTGCATAAAAATAACAGTACACCAAACATGAGCACAAACAGTGTAAGAGTATTCTACACGATGCTACGAGATCGTAGGTTCGAGAACCGCTAAAATCAAAGTTACATTTAAAAAGATATGATTTTCAAAGATTTAGATGATTAAACAATAAAAGATATATTATATATTAATTAATATAAATCATGTGAGAAATAATTAATTAAACTTTAATCCGAGATATAACTTGATTATAGGTTGTATCTTTAGTCAGGTTATAATCATGGACAATTACCTTTGATTAGCAAGATAAATCACTAAACATAGGATAAACACTATCTAATTATAAAAGTAAGTAATATTGTGTAAATAATGTTGTTATTGCATAGGCAATTTTATTACGAAGCAAACGCAATTTGAATGGGTCAACTCGGAGTTACAATAGAGAAGATATGAATTTCCTAAGATTTTATATTTATTTTTTACACTTAAAACTATTTCCCAGATTTATTTTAAGTTCTACAGACTGCACCCACAATTTAATAGGAGTTCAGGGTCTCTAGTGTAAATAACATGACCTAGCAGTAAAGATCTTTACTTTAGGTAGGATGACAGGTTTATTGTATAGAAATCTGGGGTCTCTTATGCAAAAGGTACGACAAAGGGGTACGGTGCATTATGAGCCGCACGATCAGAATTCTACGGCCACAGTGGGGCACCTGACAACCGCATGATCAGAAGTCAGCGGCCAGGATAAGATCTTATCCCCTAGTGAACCGATATGCTATAACCACCCTCCGATCACGATTTGGCGTCCCAGATCCAATGCCCAAGGAGGTAAGCTAGACTAATCTTGGTCGTCCGTTCACCCATCACCGGCTAAGCTTCGTCTTCCTCAGCTGGCCGGACATGGCGGCTCCGGTGCCCATACGGTGGCAGGTATTGCCGGCGAGCAACAATCCGGTGGCCCCGAGCCTAAAACCTCCTGAAAGGGAAACTGCCTCAACATTTCCTATAATCGATTTTGGTGTTTGACGTCCATCACAAACCATATGTACTAACTAGTTTGCCTAGTTGATGCCTTTCTTAGGTGCATAAAGTTCACATAAACATACAAAGAAAATGACTTTGGGGGAATTCTATTCCATTGGAGCAAAACAGATTTGGTGCAGCCTGCGGCGCACCGGACACTGTCCGGTGCCCAGGCTGGAGACCTCCACGAACTGGCCGCTCTCGGGTTTTCTCAGCGCTCGTCCACTAAAATTCATCGGACTGTCTGATGTACCACCAGACTATCTGGTGAGATAACGGAGCAACGGTCAACTTCACCCAACGGTCAACTGAGCTAACTACAGGGCAGTATGCAGCGCAGAAGTTAGAAGTCAGAAGTCAGTCTGCAAAGTCAGAACACACCGGACTGTCTGGTGTGCCACCGGACTGTCTATTGCTACAAGAGGACAAAAGACTTTAACGGTCAACAGCTCCAAACCCCAACGGTCGGCTGACGTGGCACTCACCGGACAGTGAACAGTGTAGTGTCCGGTGCACCACCGGACTGTCCGGTGTGCCCATCGACAACAACGACTGGAATAGTGGTTGGGGCTATAAATACCCCCAACCACCACCATTCAAGCCATCCAAGCATTCCAACCGCCTCATTCAATACTAGAGCAAAATAATACAATCCAAAGACACAGTCAAAGCATCAAATCCTCTCCAAGCTCCAAATTAAGTTAAGTGATCAAAGTACTTAGTGACTTAAGAGAGGGTGATTTGTGTTTGTTTTGTTGCTCTTGTTGCTTGGTTGCTTTATTCATCTCATTCTAAACCTCTCAAGTGTTTTGTAAAGCAAGCAAGAGACACCTAATTGTGTGGTGATCCTTGTGGAGTCTTAGTGACCCATGTGATTAAGAAGAAGCACTCAACCGGTCTAAGTGGTCGATTGAGAGAGGGAAAGGGTTGAAATAGACCCAACCTTTGTGGCCTCCTCAACGGGGAGTAGGTTCCTTAGAGCCAACCTCGGGAAACAAATCAGCATGTTCATTTGTGTTGATCTTCATCACTCGATTTGTTTTTCCCTCTCCTCTCTCTCTAAAAGTTCTCTAGCTCATATTGTTTTGAGTTAGCTCAAAAAGTTATTCGTGTTGATTGAGCAACTCATAGCAAGAAGAACTATCTACCGCACTTCGAATTCAACATTATTTATTTCTAACTGTAACCCAGGGTGAAGTGCGTGTTCATATAATTTCTAGGTTTCGCCTATTTACCCCCCTCTAGGTGACTTTCACCTCCCACCAATAGTCGCTACTTGACGCCCAGAACATAGCGAATTTGATGGAGGCTTAGTCACTGAAGTTCAAGGGCGTAGAGGTACACGCCGACACCAACGAGCAGATCCATTGGGAAACGTTTCCGTCGGCGAAGAATAGCAATGGCTTCACGGGGCTTCGATTTTGTGGATGAAGGAAGGATGCGGCTTCGCCATTTATATATCGTGAAGGAGTCTGGATGAGGGCGGCGTTGATGGAGGAAATCCCGAACTCAACGGGGTTTGTTGTGTGTCCTGCGCGGGAGTTTGTTTCAGGCGCACGAACTTGGAAGAAGGAGACCCTATGTCACACCCGGATTTAAGGGATAAAGCCAGGTGCGTCTCATATGTGCGCCAAAGAAGAATAATACATATAATGACCAAGTGTATAGAGATAAATGTCACAAATATTTTTACATAACGGAAGTGTCTTACAAAAATAAATGATAACGATAAAGCAAACTAATAATTATTCCTTGGCACCATCAAGCTGACTGGGAGACGCCACCTAGATTAACACATACTCCTTGTTGTAGACCTCCTCCTAGACTACCTGCTCTTCACCTGTGGGGGTTTATATATCGCAAGGGTGAGCTCACAAAAGATCATAGCTCAACAAGTTGTGGAGAATAATGTGCATGAACTCACCAAAGGTGGGAGTTCATGGTAGTGTAAGGTTGCTCAACAAATAATGGTTAAAGTTGAGTATTGCTTTTAATAAGTTGGTAAAATTTTATTAGCAGTAAATGTAAGTGTATACCAACCCAAAGTAATAGTAGATCAAAATTAATAATAAACCACCAATGCGATGCAAATGACAAATTAAATTTAATTCTATAAATTAATCATGCGAGAGTCCTGAGCTACTCATGACCGCGAGCCCGGCTAGTATACTAGTTTTACACTCTTTAGAGGTTGTACCCTTTACCCACAAGTCATGTTACCTAGTTGCCAAGGGGTCTAGAAGTCCCATTCATCTCTACCGAGGAGATGAGGCAGTGTAACCCTACGAGGCCTTTCTAAAGTTCCACTAGTTCTAGAAAACCCGCTACGGATTCAGGAAGAAGAAAGCATAGGAATCCCCCGTCCGGAAAGCTAAACAGACAGTCCGACCCGAGAACCTCCCTATACTCTATAGCTACACCTCCCCACTTTCCCCTTTTAGGTAAGGTAATCTCTATCCAGCTTTCCTAATTACTTCGCCAAGGGCGTCTCATTCCACCCTTGTGGTGGTACTGTATTCTCAAGTTAAGCTCCATGTTCCAATTAACACCATAGTATTATCATGAACTTTAAAGGTTATAATAACAATAATAAAGCATGATCATGAAGCATATTTATCTTAATACACAAAACCACATAGAGCAATAACAGGGACTACCCAAAAGTCTAGTGGTGATCAAGGCAATAAGTAAAGCAGACTAGAGTGACCTATTGGGTCCCATCAAAATTAAGCCTAAACATGCCAAAGTGATTATAGAGAACATTATTGGGTAAATAAAAGTGGTCAATGGCACAACTTGCTTCAATGAGCTCCTGCTCAGTATTATCCACCTGCTGAGGGGTCCTCGGTTGCTTGCTCGTCTACTCGCAACAATACAAACAAACATGGTACAGGAGAAATTAACATCACACCAAACAGAGGAATGTAATGCATGATAATATTCTATGCATCGTAACGAGATCGTAAGTTCAAGAATCACTAAATTTGGAGTTACGGTTAATGAGTTACGATTTTCTAAAGTTTTAAGTGGTTGATATAGAATAGATTAAGTGCATAATTTTAGTCTATGTTTAGTGATAAAACAGATTTACCAGGTGATAAACAATATTAAAACAAAACTAATGCAACTAGAATAAGTCAAAAAGGAATTAAAATGGATTTATTAGGATTTTAAACAAGTTTTTGGAATTATATTCATACTAAAAACTATTTTCTGTATGGATCAATCACCGGGTCCAAATATATCCATCCGTTGGCGAAGCATCCAACGGCAACGGCCAGGCGGACAACACTCCAGTTCTTCCCCTCCTAGACTGACCAGACGCTGGCGGTGGCACCAGTCTCCCACGGCAGCGCCATGGCTGGCGCCCTGTGCACACCCTCCCTGCCCCAGTGAGTTCAAAAAAAAAAACTACCACGACACTATGACCAAGATGGCGAGCATGGGAGGCAAGTGCAGGGGTTGGATGACTCCGGCGGGGGCGCGGCGTCCCATCACAGAGACCCGAGCAGTAATGGTAGCTACCCCGGCGAGCTTTGAAGGGTACAGAAATACCAGATTGACCGAGATAGTTGCACTTGATTTGGTACCTTGAGTCGACACACGTCGATCGGCCCGTGGAATGGGAGATGCGGCGCTGACGGCCAGGGGCGAGAGTGTACCGCCCAACAGCTAGCTTCGACGGTGACCACCTGCCACAACGATGACTAACTCCTTGCACTCGAAACAGGGTTGGCGAGGCTGGCTTGCAATGGATGAACGCAGGTAGGCGGTGCATGGAGAACTATAATACTCGGGGATGGAATCCCTTGCCACGCGCGGACGTTGGAGCTACCAGCAGATACGACGATCCTTTCGCAACAAACCCAGCTAGCAGGGGAGGGGGCCCCACCACCGGCGGTGCCACGGTGATGCGCGAGATAAGGATGGGCACGAACAGGAGGTTTCCAATGGGCCACGAAGTGGAGCCAAGCAGCGAGCAAGGTGCGTGCGCGCCAGACAATGGGCTGAGGATGGCTGGTTAGTGGGCCAACCCAAGAAAAGCTAGCCCAAGCTATGAATTTCTCTTTTTCTTTTTTTTCTTTTTCTGTTTTCCTTGCCTTTTATAATTTCTGTTTTCAAATTCAAATTTTCAAATTTAAACTTGTCTCTCCAATTTGAATATAATTACAAGAATACAATACCTCAGCATGGGATGCATATTTTGGTACTTATTGATTTGTTATGTGACTAAGTTAACCCCATTAATTGTACACCCAAACAAAAGAAAAAGCAACCAAATAATCTCCAAAGGTCCCAAATCCCACAAATACCAACATATAAATATGTGTATATATATATTTACTTTATTATTTTTCTCTTAGACAAACTTTTGGGTCTTACAAATCCTACCCCCCTTAAAAATAATCTCGACCTCGAGATTACGATGAACTAGAGAAGAGGTGGGGAAATTCTATTCATAGCTCTTCTTCTCTCTCCCATGTGGCCTCATCCTATCAATGGTGACTCCATTGCATTTTGCACATTTTGATCACTTCATTCCATGTAACTCGAGTCAAGGTGTCAATGATTTTGATAGGATGCTTAGGTAGTGTTTGGTTAAAGAGCCAAGTAGAACGGAGTCGTTCTGTCCTAGTTTTGTTGCTGTTTGGTTACAAAGTAACTAGAACGGAATGGCTCCAATTAGAGAATATGCTCCTCAGATCCGGAACCATTCCGCTCCAAGAAATCAATCGGACGGAGCCGCTCCGTTCCCATCCCGCTCTCACAGTCACGCTCCGTTCCGTTCACTCTGCAACCAAACAAAAAACAGAGCCGCTCCGTTCCAGATTACCAAACACAGAACAGAGCGACTCCGTTCTTAGAATCAGGGATGGAACGGCTCCGTTCTACTTGACTCCTCAACCAAACACTACCTTAGTGTAGGTTAGATCACCATGCACACTAAGTTCTTCCATAGGCATTTGTTCCTCTGGGACATGAAGACACTTCTTAAGTTGAGATACATGGAACACGTCGTGTACATCAGATAGATGATCTGGTAGCTCAAGCTGGTAGGCTATCTCCCCAACCCGCTTAAGGATTTTGAAGGGTCCAATAAAGCAAGGGGATAGCTTGCCCTTAACTTTGAATCTCCTCATACCACAAATCGGTGACACCTTCAGGTATACGTGATCACCCTCTTCAAACTCCATCTGTCTTCTTCGGTTATCAGCATAGCTCTTCTGCTAAGTCTGTGCTATCTCAAATTCTCTCTGATCATTCGAATTTGTTTCTCTGCCTATTGAATAATTTCAAGCCCAAAGAACTGGCTCTCACCAGTTTGATCCCAATACAGAGGGGTTCTACACTTTCTGCCATATAAAGCTTCAAATGGAGACATCTTGAGACTGGCCTGATAACTGTTGTTGTAAGAGAACTTTGCATATGGTAGACTCTTGTCCCAACTGCCTCCATGCTTAAGGCACAAGCTCTTAACATATCCCTCAAGTACTTGGTTGGTTCTCTCAGTCTACCCATCAGTTGGGGATGATAAGCCAAGCTGAAATTCAACTTTGTATCCATGTTCTCATGAAGACTCTTCCAAAATCTTGAGGTAAACTGAGACTCTCAATCAGAAACAATCTTCCTCGGCACACCATGTAGGCACACAATTCGAGCCATGTATAACTCTGCCAACTGGGAACCCTTATAGGTTGACTTGACCGGGATAAAGTGCAGCCACTTTGGTTAATCTATCCACGATCAGCCATATGGAATCATAACCTTTCTGGGTGCGAGGCAACCGACAATGAAATTCATACCAATTTCCTCCCACTTCCATTTGGGTACCTTTAACGGGTGTAGAAATCCAGCTAGCCTCTGATGTTCAGCTTTGACTCTTTGACATACATCACATACAACCACATGTGCAGCTACATCCCTTTTCAGCCCATACCACCAGTACTTCTACTTCATATCTGGATACATCTTGGTGCTACTAGGATGAATAGAATAGTCTGAGTCATGGGCTTCCTTCAGTATGGTCTCACGGAGGCTGTCAATCTCAGGAACACATATCCTGTTCTTGAAGCATATTGTGCCTTGTTCATCCTCCATGAAGTCTGGACCTCTACCTTCTGCCATTAGATCTTTGATTTCTTGAATTTTAGTATCACTGATCTGACCCTTGCATATTTCTTGCTCTAAGGTAGGTTCCACTTCTATGGTGATTCCCTCAGTATGTGCAACTATTCCTAAGTTGAGCCTTTCAAAGTCTTCAACTAACTCATCAGGTAATTGGGTAACTATAGCTGCATGAACATGTTCTTTTCCGACTCAAGGCATCCGCAACCAGATTCGCCTTGCCCCGATGATAGTGGATCTCCAAGTCATAATCTTTGATGACCTCCAACCAACGGTGTTGCCTAAGGTTGAGATCTTTCTGAGTGAAGATATACTTTAAGCTCTTATGATCAGTATAGACTTGGCATTTGGTCCCCATAATATAATGCCTCCAAATCTTGAGAGCGTGCACTACGGCTGCCAGTTCTAAGTCATGAGGGGTAGTTCAGCTCATGTTTCCGCAACTAGCGAGACGTGTAGGCAATGACATGTCCTTCTTGCATAAGAACACATCCCAAGCCCTAGCGGCAGGCATCACATTATATGTCAAATCCTTTCTGTACATCTGGCATAATCAACACTGGGGGTGACATCAATTTAAACCTCAGTTGATTGAAACTCTCTTGGCATTCATGAGTCCTTAAACTCTTTCCCCTTCTCCAATAGTGAGGTCATAGGCTTCGCTATCTTGGAGAATCCTTCAATAAAATGCCAGTAAATAACCCGCGAGTCCTAGGAAACTCTGGACCTCCATGACTGAACTCGGTATCTTCCATCCTACTATCTCCCTTACTTTAACCGGATCCACTGATATTCCACCATTGGAGATGATGCCCAAGGAATGGTACTTCATCAAGCCAGAACTCACACTTGCTAAACTTAGCATAGAGTTGATTATCTCTTAGCTTCTGTAGTACCAATCGCAGATGTTCCTCATGATCACTATCATTCTTGGAACAAATCAGAATGTTGTCGATGAATGCCACAACAAACATATCAAGATTCTCCATGAACACCTTGTTCATCAGATTCATGAAGTAGGCTGGTGCATTAGTTAAGCCAAACGACATGACCGTGAACTCATATAGACCAATCGGGTAGAGAAAGCTGTCTTGGGAATGTCAGATGGCATAATCTTCATTTGATGATAACCCGACCCAAGATCAATCTTAGAGAATACCTTTGCACCTCTCATCTGATCAAACAAATCTTCAATGCGAGGTAAGGGATACTTGTTTTTAATCGTAACATATGAAGTGATCTGTAATCAACACATCTTTTGTGAACCATCCTTCTTCTATACAACAAAACCGGTGCTCCCCAAGGTGAGGAACTTGGACGAATGTACCTCGCCTCCTATAACTCTGTTAGTTGCTTCTTAAGTTCTTTTAATTCTTCTACTGACATTCGTATGGTCTTTTAGAATAGGAGCGGTTCCAGGTAAGATATCAATAACAAACTCAAACTTCCCTATCCGGTGGCATTCTAGGTAACTCCTCTGGAAAGACATCTGGGAACTCTCTAACAATTTTTATGTGATCTCCCACAAATTTACCATTTATCATGTATACTACAGCCGTGTTAGAGGTGGGTGGTGCAACTGTGACTTCAAATCTATCCCATTAGGACTAGAAAGTTCTACTATTCCTCTAGCACAATGTATTGCATTCCACTATTTTAACCAGTTCATGCCAAGGATTAAGTTCTATTGTACTATCTTCTAGAACTATAGGCATAGCCCAAAACTTCCTTCCCAAAATTGTTACTTCTATTCTATGACTCATATATGTTGCCTCATAAG